>BSBN01001163.1:0-2935505 GCA_027924645.1 Cunninghamia lanceolata | reverse complement strand
ACATTGATATCTTAATTGTAAGTATGTTGTAACATGAAAATAAGTATCCCACTGTTTGGGATAGATGAACTTAGGAATGATTATCTATTTTTTTCAACATCAATGTATAGATGAAAGAATGTAGAAAACCTCAACTAACAACCCAAAATATTGAACCATAAGAATATCTAAAAGTAATTAAGAGATGCAGTCACAATAAGAAATAATAGTGAATGGCAAGATATGTATTAGAAAAACGTCTCTATTGCTTTGGAAGTATGTATAATTTTATTGCATGAAATGAACACAACCATTTTAGAATACCTACATACAACACATGTACAATCATGCTTCCTAAAAGTGAGTAAATTCACTAATAATGTCCATGGATATAAATTCAAAACCCTTAAGGGAACTAGAAGTGACTGGTACAAACTACATGTAATGGAATGGACTCTCTATGGATACATCATCAAGCTTATGAAGAGAGGAGTCACTCCTAAGAAAAAATGACTAGCTTGTCCAAGGGACTAAGTGCAATTGAAAAGTTGGGTTCTCATTGTGGAGACCCAAGTTCAAATCCCCAAAGGGACATCTAATGTGGAATTCTAAGTTGTGACTCTTGGTATTTCATTGTTGGCTTGTAGTGTGTATGTAATATCTACCATGGATTTGTAAGTTGACTCGTAGTATTCCATTGTTGCCTTCTTGTATGGATATCTAAGTTGTTATCTAATGTTAATGCTCAAAATGAGCTTAGTATAAATAAGAAATCAAGTATGATTGAAATCAATGCTGGGAATTTTTAATCTCAAATCGAATTTGCTCAATTGATGAGATACAAGGCTTTGACTATTACAAAATAGAAATCTAAAAATTGTGTGCAAATCTAAAATTAAGTTTTCTTAATCTTTGAAATACCATGAAGAGATTTAATGGATTTAAATCAACAAATAAGAAAAAATCAGCAAACACCATTATTCATCACATAACATAGAATTTACCATGGAGAAACCCTTGTAGGGAAAAACTCCACACAGAAGAGAGGACAAGCTTGTATTAACTTTGAAAATAAGATTACAATAAAACTATACTTCCTAGTATCCTAATTGCCTCCAATCTGACAACACACCTATGTAGGGTAAGTGCAAGGAAATGTGTGAAAAATTAGTGGCCAACCTTGAGATTTTTAGCAAAACACGTTAGTGTTATGAAAAACATAATGCATATGTGTTTTAACATGTACGTGTTTTTAATGCCTTGAATTCAAATTTTTTATGATACCACCCATTTAGGATTGCATTTCCAATCCTAAAGGTCAAACATCTCTTGTGGCTCCTAAATTCATGTTTTTTAAACATACAACAACTTGAATTCAAACTTCAACCTCATCAAGTTTACATGTTTTACAATAATTTTTTATGAAACCACCACCAAAATAAATAGCTACTTCTTAGCTTTCTAGCTATACATTTTTAAAAATATTTGAATAAGTTAATGTATTTATATTTTTTTTGAAGAGTGTCTTCATATTCCTCTTGTACATATGTATTGATTTTTTCTTATAAATGTTGACTTACTTATCCAAATTTAAAAAATAAAGGATTCTTCTCCACTTCATTCTATACATATTCAAAAGAAATAAATTATATTTTCAATTAGTTTTGTGCAAGTTATGTGATGCGCACGCTTAGTAATGTAATTTTTAGGATGTATCCACTTCAAAAAATTATAAAAAATAAAATATTCAACAAAACATATAAAAAATATATACAACTTGTAGTACTCACTCTTGGATATATTTCCACCAACTAATTTTAAAAAATACGCAATGTAGCAAAAAAATAGGGGGGTGCACACCAGAGAGTATGTTATATATTAGTGATAAAAATAGGTACACTTTTGTGTGTGATCATCATTTCACCCCCTTAACCTTAACCATTTTTAAAATATTAAGTACTTTAGAAACTAGATTCAGAGTACTACGATTCTTTTTCTTATTATATCTTCAAATTTTAAGTGTACACTTCTTGAATTACTCATTGAAGTTCAACTTTAGTTGATTATAGAAAAAGGTGGCCATGTTTGACCTCCTTTTTGTCCCCCATTTCCATGCAATTACCCTATACCTATGAACAATCTCAACACATCTTCTCAATATTGTAGTTGCAACCTCCTCTTTGGGTGTTCTATTCAACACTATTCTTTCTCTGCTCTTCCCTACTCAAACCCCCACACAATATGCTTCTATTTAATATACATTACAAGCATTATTTATGAGTACATGGAGAATTGTGCCCAACTTGGGAAATCTAATTCCCACATTTGGGAATCTCTAAAATAGTCCAAAAATAGCCTCAATTAAAACATCTTACAAGTTGTCATAATTTGCTATCAATAGACGGTCCCAAAATTAATTGATTCCTTACAACATGTAAGAGACTAATAATAATAGATGCTCTTACTGTTGGCAAGAGACACTATATGGATTCATGGTTGTTGTCATTGATGGCAACAAAGGTCATCCCACACATCCGCAAGTCATGATGTGTCTCTACCGGAAGTCAGAATAAAGAAAGTTGTGGTCCGGTAAAGAAGAACAGAGCATGTGGCAAGGTCCGACAGATTGGTCCGGACCTCTCAGAGGAAGTGTCTTGGTGCAGTGCAGATTTGGGGAAGTCAAGAGGACTACCTTGAGTGGTATATTCCAAGGATTTAGCCTCCGGTGATGGACAAAGAAAAAGATATGAATGGTTGAGTACCGGATTCCTGAGAGACAGTGAAAACAGAGGAAGAACTGACTGGCAGAGTATCAGACTACTTTCCGGATGGGTTACTGTTGATGACAGAGGTTGTGAAGGCATGAATCATGTTTGGCCGACATGATTAATGATATCTACAAGTATATGCTTGATCCGCATTGCTTGGTGAGGAAGGATTCAGCCGACAGAATGAGAGTTTGTAAGAAACTAAGACTGTTCCGGATGCCGACCAGAAAGGTGATGAAACTACTTGTGCGGATATATATAGAGGATGGATTTAGTTGTGAAGTGTTGTGTGGATGTGGAGAGATATGCGAATAAGTCCAGAGAAAGTGCAGAGGTAGCAAAAAGGATCCGGTATGTGAAAGATAGCAGAACAAAGAACAGAGGAAAGATGAAGTGCAGCAGATCAGTGTACTGAGCCTAACCAGAACTGAACTCCAGCATATGCAGATGCTTCCAATCAGTTCAAGACTGTGATTATCATCACTTTGTAGACAGTGTGTCTTCTTGTAGGCAGTGGGCCTCTTGTGAGCAGTGTGCTCGGGCAGTGAGCCCTAATTGGCAAGTGCCATTTTTGTAATTTCCTATTCTTCTAACAGAGAATAATTCTTGGGTTAATCACCCCGTGGTTTTCTCCCTTAACAGGGTTTCCACGTCAAAAATACTGTGTCATGTGTTTCTTACTTCATGGTTAATGTTTTGTGTTTGATTTTATGCTGCTTCAATTAAAAGGAAAGTTCAATAAGGGAAATAATTAGGATAACTGATTCACCCCCCCCCCCTCTCAGTTATCAACACTTACACCATGTCATAAGACAATAATAGACTTGGGCATCCCACTTTTATCTATTACCTTCCCAAGGTAAAACACACATCATTACCATTACTATTTATTGTAGATTGTTACTGTTACTGTAACTAAATAAATACCACAATAAATGATATATTGTTACTATTATAGGTACCTACCAATAATTGAATAATAATTGATGTTAGTTAAACCTTCATTCCTTATGAATAAATTTACAAATTAATACCCTATCTCTAAGGATGTTTGAACTCTCCAAGAACCTTAGAAATTTCTAAGAGCAATGGAAACTATATCATAGGATTTACAAGGTTGATGGCACCTTAATCCCAACATTCTCTCACTTGACATCATACATTGTAAATACATGTCCATAGGAATCACCAACAAGGGAAAAACATCCCTAGTCAACCATTTACAATTGATTCTTCAACATGATTTTGTGCTCCAACAAGATACCTACAATAGCAAGAAAGATAATCACCATCTCAAGCAAGAAATCATCACATCATGTTACCCAATGATAGGACAAGGAATAAGCCAAGGTGAAACATATCAACTATCACTGAAACCTACACCAATCTATACATGAACACAAGAATCAAATTCAAATGATAACAAATGTCTCTAAGTGACTTCCACACTCATACCAGCTAGAATAGCAACCACAACAAGTTGCTAGCTAATCCAAACTATCCATACCTCAAACTAGGGTAAATAAACCATCAAAGGTAGAACTTCATGCTATCAACATAACAACCCACATCTACAAACAAGTCCGTGTATATCCACCATCTTGCAAAAGAAGACTCCAAGGTAACAACACACATAAACATGTGACAGAAAACCTTTGAAATAAATCACTACAGTAAAGTGAAACTAGCCCAAGAGAGTGGCCATTCTCATACAAACACATATTTCTTCTAGAACTCCCACTACATGGGTAATGCCAAATCTGAAAACAAGATCAAAGCATTAATAAGTCCTCTTATAGTACTTCACATAGAGGATGTGGCTAACTCATCTATCACAGTGTCAAAGAAACATACAATGATACACAAAATACATCTTTGATTACCAATCCAAATAACTCTCCCAAGTCCTCCAAACCAATTAAGAAAGAGATCAAGGACCTACCAAATTGTTGCCATAAAAGCACTTGAATTCATACAATACCTCTTGAATTCATACAATACCTCAACTCCATAAACATGATAACCTTCAGGAAGAAGATAATATACTAGGAAGGAAAGAGAAAACCTACAAATCAAACCATGTCCTTGTACCACACTAACATGTACCAAACTATGTAAAGTAAGATCTCCTTCAACACTCCCAAACTGAAAGGATATCAACATCTAACATTCAAATTATGATGAAAACATGGCAGTAATAGATGTAAACCTCTCACAAAAAGTAGATCAAACTAGCCAAACATTCCCACAACATAAGGGAATATGTCCAAAGCCACTAACCATTTCATGAACCTCTCTTAACAAATCCACATAACTAACCCAAGCTCAAGATCATAAGAAGAACAAAAGAAATAGATAAAACCATGCATCTAATTCTCAAAAAACCCTCATAACTCATCATTCAAGACTAATGCACAAGAAAAGATAAGATACATATAAATAATGCATCTAATAATTAGGTGGGAAACACCTCTTAGATAATTCAACTATCGAGTAGATCAAGAGTGGGATACAAGATTATCCCATGCATACAACACCAAGCAATATAAGATTTCGATAAAAAGAATAACCTTCTCATCAGGTTCATGATGGACTCACATACATTTCTAGGTGTAGGCTCATCAGTCTTTCTATTGAAAAATGTCATAACAAGTAACCATTCCAACACATATCTCTAAGTAGAAGAGATATCCAACCTAACCCAATTCTCTCTAGTATCCATGAGTATACACCAATAAATCTATGCCAACTTCAAAAGGAACCTATAAAATCATGAAGCTTCAAGAAAATGATTAATACTCAAAACCAAAAAGAACTACATCCTCTCCAAAGGAAGAATAATAACACCTTTACCAAAGACTCCAAGAGTCCTCCATGAAACAAGATATTAACACCACTTCAAATAACATTAAGATCAAGCATCCTCTTGCAATAGAACCAAAGATGTCAATGAACCCTCATTGCAACCTAAGGTAAAAATCTAAGAGCTCCTTATGACACAAACAACTATTGCAAAAGATCATCCATCTTCTAATCAAAGATTCTCTAAAGGAGCTCTTTCTTCTAAATCAAAACTACATGTATAGAATACTATGTTATGACACCAAAGACTTGGCCACATTGGAGAGAAGGGCCTAAGGACCTTGAAAAATAAAAACCTTGTCGAAGGGTTGATTGATTATAATCTTGATTTTGATTTTTGTGAGCATTGTATTTATGGTAAACAAAACCATGTTTAGTTTTACTTCAATTCTCATAAATCTTTTGGTGTATTGGATCTTATTCATTCTGATGTGTTTGGTCCTATAGATGTTCCTTCCATTGGAAAATCCACATATTATGTTTCATTTATTGATGATTATAGCAGAAGGACACATTTATATATTTGCTAAAGAGTAAATATGAAGTTTTCAGTTGATCTAAAGGATTTAAATCAATGGTTGAGTTCCAAACTAGAAAGAAAATATAATATTTGAGGATTGGCAATGGTGGTAAATTTTTCTCTAATTATTTTGATAGATTCTATACATATTATGGTATTTAGAGATAGAATACAACTTTGTAGTCTCCACAGTAGAATGGAGGTGTAGAAAGAATGAACATGACACTAATGGAGAAGGCTAGGAGTATGCTTATTGGTGCTAGTCTAGAACAAAAGTTTTGGGTTGAAGTTGTTTCCACTACTTGCTACCTAATTGAAATATCTCCTACATTAGCTCTTGTTGATAAAATTCCTTTCAAGGCATGGTCATATCACAAGCCTTCATTGAGACATCTTAGAGTTTTTAGTTGTGAGGCATATGCATATGTGCCAAAGGAAAAATAAACAAAGTTGGAGAACAAGGCTATGAAATGTATCTTCATCGATTACATTTATGGTGTTAAAGGATACAAGATTTGGGATACTATTTCATAAGAGGTAATATATAGTAGAAGTGTAACTTTTAGAGAAATTAAGCCTTCTTTTGTTATATTGCAGCTAGAACAAAGTGAACAAAAAGATATGATTTGGCTTCCTTCTACATCTAAGAAAGTTGAATCGAGGCCCCTAGATAGACAAGAAGTTAAGGAGAGTTCATCTTGCTCTGAATCTTTAGAAGATGAGGAAGAACCTCCACCCCAACTTGTTTGAAGGTTTACAAGGCATAGAGAACCACTTGAAAGGTATTCACCTGATGACTAGAGATGTATTTTTTCTTTGAATACTAACATGGATGAATTGAGATTTATAGAAGATGCATTACCCACGAATGATCCAGAGTCCTGGAATATTTACATGGATGACGAAATGATAGCTTTGAAAAAGAATGATACATGGGACCTAGTAACATTGCCTGAAGGACAAAAACCTGTTAGTTGCAAATGTGTGTTCAAGAAAAAGATTGGTTCAGATGGAGGTATTGAGAAATACAAAGAATGATTGGTTGTGAAAGGTTACTCTCAGGTTGAGGGTGTTGATTACGGTAAGATACTTTATCTTGTTGTAAAAATGACATCCTTTATATTATCAATTTCTATTACTACATGATCTAGAGGTTGAACAAATGGATGTGAAAATGACATTTCTTCACGCTAATTTGGAGGAGGATATTTATATGACATAGCCAGAGCACTACATGGTGAAAGGTAAAAGTAATTTGGTTTATAAATTGAAGAAATCCTTGTATGGATTGAAACAGAGTCCTAGGATGTGGTACTAGAAATTTGATACATATGTTTTGAGTTTGGGATTTGAGTGTTCTAAATTAGATCACTATGTTTATTATAAATCTAATGATGATTGTTTCCTGTTTATTGCATTATATGTTGATGATATGTTATTTATTGGTAAAGGGAAAGAAATGATCTTAGAACTAAAGTCTCAACTTGCAGATAAATTTGAAATGAAATATCTTGGTGCAACTAAACACATTCTTGGGATGGAAATAAAAAGAGATAGAGTAAACAAAAAACTATGGCTTGGTTAGAGTATGTCAATTCAGTGTTAGAGAGGTTTAACATGTAGGATTGTGGACCATTGTGTTCTCCTTTTACAGTTGGAATGAAGTTATCTTCTTCACAATGTCCAACATCCCATCAGATATGGAAGACATGAGCATAATGCCTTATTAGAGTATAATCAGAAGTTTGATGTATTCTATGGTTTGTACTAGACCGAACATTGCCCAAGTAATAGGAGTTCTTTCTAGATATATGTCTAATCCTAGTAGAGTTCATTGGGATGCGGTTAAAAGAGTCTTTAGATATTTGTGGGGTATCTTAGAGTATTCATTGTGTTATCATTGTAATTTGATAGGAGATGAGCATTCCCTTGATATTCATGATTATGTGGATTTAGAATGGGCAAGTGATGTTGATAATAGAAGATCCACTAGTGCTTATGTGTTTACTTTATTTAGTGGTGTAATTAGTTGGATGAGTAAGCAATAGCCTGTGGTTGCTTTGTCCACTACTAAGGTTGAGTATAAGTGTTACATCCCTAATTTTGGGTTGTTTTTATGTTTTACTTCTACATGGACATAAGTGAATCTATTGGATAAATATTTTGACGTTGGGTTAAATGTCATTGGAAAATATTGATTTTAAGGAATATCAGTTATGTGATTAAATGCAATGCATATGACATATTGGTTTAATAATTTATGTTATGAGAATTTGGTTTATTATTCATAAGGTTTATGAATGGACTAACGATGCAGTGATCATAATCTGGTGATTGCAAGTTATATGTAGGAAAACAGGTTTTGATGACTCTCTGGAAAGAGAGAGACTATCTTTTGAGGAGAGGAGAATAGACCTTGGGTTATAAATGGTCATTTGCTAAATGAGTCTAGTGTTCAAAAGTTAAATAACTCTAGTCAATTGAGGTAAGTTGCATTTTATTAGTTAATCCTTGGATTGATTCGACAAGTTGTTGAAGTCTTATTGATTCCTTTTTGAGATTAAGTTGTGTGTCGACCTTGTATTTTTGTGAAAATGACTGTCAAAAAAGAATGTTAGTCATCTACAACTAACACGACCTTTCGTCGATCACATCGTAAGTAGTTGTGTCTGTGTCGTCAAAATGTACATGGTTAAACCGTTGGCATGATTATAGTCTAACGTCGTATGTTCGCTCATGGCAAGCTTAATCGACGTGAAATAGTGTGTATTCATGAAGGGGAGATGATCTCGACCCTATCACGCTTTTACATAAGTCTTATGTCGCATTATTATAACCATCCCTATTGATATTGCTTCATTTGATTATAGACTATTATTTTACATTTATTATTTTTGGAAAATTGGTTAATTGTGAATTGCTTATGGTTTAATATAATTATCCACCTTTTCTTCTATGTGAAGTTGTCATCATTTAAACCAATTTCCTTAAGTATCGATTATTCTTTTAAGAGCCTTTAGTGGTATGTTGAGTGGATTAAATACCATGTAATCTTTTAGAAGCCCATGCTCGAGCTTAGAGCGGTTGTTGGCATAATTGGTGGAAAGTGTATTAATCAAATGTAGTGGTATTTATAGCACTTAACTTAATTATCTTAAGTCATGGTTCTTAGAGTGTCGACCATTCATAAGTGTTAGTGGTATTGTATACCATGTATTCCCTCATGATGGATGATTAAACCTCATAGGTGTAGCACGTGTCAAGCCCCAACAACTTCAAAGAGAGTTTGTTTCCAACTGCAATGTAGTGGGTTTTTTATGATTGCCAGTCATGTAATTAAGGAGGATGACTCATTATTAGAGTTGTGAGGAATTTTATACAAACCACGACCCACATAGAGTCGAGGGAGTATAGCAGTTAGCAGAGATAGAGGAACATTTTTGTGGGGGGAAGGGAAGATCTTGTTTTAAGCTGAGTGGAGAGTGAGTTTGGTGGCTCACCGAAGCTAAAGTCAGTCTGAGGAAAGAAGATACCGACTATAGTAGAGGAAGGTAGAAAGCTCTGCGTGGACAACCAAGTATATTAGGAAATTTTTAACAGGTTTTTACCTAACAGGAAGTTTCTTATTATTACAATTTATATTTGTATTGATTCAAACTATTGAATAGTTGCGAAGTTGTTATTTTATTCAATCTATAATATGAGGTCTTAGAATGATTTAAAGGCCGATATTTCTAGGAAAGAAGGGCCTGTATGATAGTTGTTTCGATGTCTAATAAACTCGTAATCCATGTTATGTATTAAATATGTTTTCATCCAAAGAATTCAACACTAGGAAGTTGTAAGTAGATCTTATATTTATATAAATGCATGGTCGAATGTAAAACTTATGACAGAGATATTATTGACTATATTATATGATAAGTTTACTGTGACAACCTTATACGAAGTTCATATTGAATAATTTTAGTTTGTCACTGTGTATGTTATTTGTTTTATGTCTTCATGTTTCTATAGGATGGTAGGATTATATAGGAAACAATGTATGATGTGTTGACGTAGGGAAAATAGGTCTTGTGAAGTTGTGTCGACGTGAGGAAAATAAGAATTATGAAGCTGTGTCAACATAAGGAAAGTAAGTCTTATGCTACTATGAATATTGTATACTTCTGCTATTAAAGATCCACCTGTATATATATATATATTGTGAATATTGTATACTTCTGCTATTAAAGATCCACCTATCTATATATATATATATATATATATATATATATATATATATAGAAGTTCTGCGTTTTAGACTCTTCATTGTATATGTAAACTTAACATGGAGGAAGTTATCAAATAGTGATTTATATTGAAGACTTTATATTTACTCAAAAAAATGAAAGAGTTTTTAAGAAATTTCAAGACAACAAAGTGTATAGTGAAAGAGCAACTTTTGGATTATGTACTCTTTTGGATCACAAACTAGAGTTAGTCTTTTCCACCTTTAGAGAATCAAGATGATCTTAGTCGATATCTTACTCTTTATGGAATTATAAGGCTAAGTATAGATAAGTTTATATTGTAAGGAGAATATACTTGTGGTAAGACTTTGATCAATCTTTTATTGTTAAGATCATTAGAAATCTATTGTCCTTATAGTCAAGGGTCGAGGGACTAAGAAGGACCTAGTAGTTAGAACTAGACTAAGAAGTTATTTCTTATTAGATTATTACTATATGATTATATGAGTTGGTATTCCATGGAATAGGAAGGACAAAAGCCTAAACTTGACCCATTAGGGAAATTGTATACACTAAACCTTTGTGATTATTACTTTGAACATAAATGAAGGGTCAAATACCCTAATTGTGATTATTTATTCTTCTAGATATAAAGGATATAATTTTCCTAGCTAATAATGCCTAACCTTGATAAAGTGACTTTCTTAGTCAACTTAAGTTCTTGAGAGTTGATAAGTTTTGGATCTCAGGAATTGCAAAGATGGAATGAGAATCCTTGTTTAGAAAGATAATCCTTAAGGTCTATAGACCATTGACATTGTTTGTAAACTTATCTAAAGTCAGGAAGACCAAAAATATTGAAGTTGTCAAGACTATATAGTAAAACATAGTTGACCAAGTCAAACTGTAGGAATACGATAGTATCCAAGTCGAGTTGGGGTGGGTGGACATAATGACTATGTTCATTACAAATGTCTTTTCATATTGAATCTTTGGCCAAAGTAATGCATACATTTTTTGCATGCAGTGTCGGTTCACCGTATCTGGATTGCATAGCCTATTGGATTGATCATACTTAGATAGTGGGTACCTGGGGTTGTATGATCGATAAAGTTCTATAGGATACAACACCAGTACTCAGATGGAAAATTACCGTTGGTCACCTTTGGTCTATACTCTTCATGAAGGGTAGGGCCACTTCCAATTGGAAGATGTGTTAGAGACCACTGGCCTGTGGTTGGTGGAAAAGCATTGGGAAGATGCTCTCTCTCTAGTAGAAGACATGCAGAGGCTTGCGATAATGATGTCATATTTCCAAATGCAGTATACCTTTGTGACTTATGTTTATTAGGACTATAAAACATTATCTATTGCAGATATTTGTAGTTGTAAAGATAAAATGTCATCTTTGTATATTATATCATGTTGTTTATTTTTGGAAAGAAATTATGTAAATTTTAGTATCTTGATTTTAAGTTAAATAAAAGAAAAAAAAAATCTATCTTTTTCACCTTGTATGTTTTATCTCATGGTAAATATCTATGTTTAGTCTTATTTAAGATTTTGGATGTTACATATGGTATCAGAGCTACTAGGTTTGACACTAGGGCTTATGAGTCCACTATGCTAACCTGTAGTCAACATTATGCGGTTAGCTAATGTTTGAATTTCTTGTGCCAGGATGGTGCGTCTTAAGATGACTGCTAGGAAGTCAGTTATCAGGAATGAGCGTTACCTAAAAGTCAAGAGAGAGTGTGAAGCCATAATTAAAACCTTTGAGGGAACCAATAATGATAGTGACATATGGTTGAGTGATACTAAAACCCTCGGGAATGCCTTAGCTTGAATCGAGTAAGTGAGAATGGAAAACTTAAAGAGAGCTAAGATCACAACTAGGATCATAGCATATATGTCTGAAGATGATGCACCTATGGTTAGGAGAGACCCTCTCATACCTCCATCATCTGAGATCATTGTACTTAGGTCTGATAGTGAGTTAGAAGGTTATAAACCTCTTGATTATTTATTTAAAAATGAATCAGAGGGATATACTCCTCTTGAGCCTGACATATGAGTCATTTTATGTATCGATAAAGGATGTAGTTACTCTTGAATAAATTATAATAAAATGAGTTTGTTTTGTACCAAACTATTGTTTGTTTTGAGTTCATTATGTTTTGATTTAATGAGACACATTCAAATCAGGAAACTAATAGATAACTCAATATTCTCAGGTGTGAGAAAAATGACAAACATGGTTCAGACAAGAACTAACCAGGGTGAGAGTCAAGAGGAAAACAACCCACTAGATAATTCCAAGGACAAGCTAGATCAGATTTTAATCATGCTTACAGAAATCAAGGAAAGACTTGGTAACTTGGAAAAGAAGGTAAATGATCAAGGAAATTCTAAGGGAGAAAATGACAATTCTCATGAGGAGAGCAAAGAAAATCACAGAGAGCATAGTAGGAGTAGTGAACCCCAGAAGGAAGCAAGGGATAGGCTGACCTTAGAACCTTCCAAGGATATGAAAAAGGTCACTCCACTAAAATTTGATGGAACAGTGACTGGTGATGCAGCTAAAGCTTGTTTGATGGAAATGGAGAAGTACTTCAAGATAAGAAATTACTCAAAAGTAACCAAGGCAGTTTGGGGAGCATTTCAACTAGTAGGAGAAGCATCCACCTGGTGGATGAATAAGAAAATGGAACTGAATTTAAGTTCTTTAAGAGTAACTTGGGATGAGTTTGTGGAACTCTTTCACAAAAGGTGGCTGCCATAAACTTATTTTGACCAAAAATTGACTGATTTTTAGAATCTTAGACAAGGAGACATGTCAATAGTTGAATATGGGGAGAAATTTACTTGTCTTCTGAAATATGTGCCCCAGTATCAGAAAGATGAGAGACTCTAGATCAAAGTTCATCAAGGGTTTAAATGCTCAAATTGGTGGAGAGGTGGACGTACATGGTCCCACAATAATGGATCAAGTGTACGAGAAGGCAATCAAGCAAGAACAAAAGTTGAAATCTATCTCTACTTATCACAATAGGAATCACAAGATATTCAATAGAACCCCATCTTCACAACCATCCAAAAGAAGAAATGACAAGAGCTATGAGAATAAAAGAAATGGTAAGAGAACTCAGAAGAACAGGAGTGGAACTGGTAATGAGAAAAGGAATAGAAATTTCAAAAGAAATGAGGATAATACTGGAAAGACTACATAAAAGAGAGGACCTCTTGGGGGATGCTTTACATGTGGGGGTGACCATTATGCTAATCCTTTTCCAAACAAGAACCAAAATGGTCAACAAAGAGGTTCTCCACTACCTACTCAACAAATAGCTTTCCAGCAAAGGATTCATGCAACTCTTGACAATCGTCAAGCAAAGTACCAAATCACACCCATTGAGATGACAGGTGCCTTGTTTGGAGTCCTTATTTCTATTTTAATTGATATAGGAGCTACTAAAATTTTTGTTTCTCCTAGAGTGTTGAATAAGTTTTCTATAAAAGCTGGGTACATGTCTAAACCTTGGTCAGTAGAATATGCTAACCAATCCAAGGCTCAGGTAGAGAAATGTTTATTTGAGGCCAAGATTGATCTCTCTAGTTTTTCAAGAAAGGTAAGCCTATATATAGCCCCCTTAGGTTCCTATTATGTAATCTTAGGAATGAGCTGGTTATGGAAGCATAGAGCTAAAGTCGATTATTTTTCAAAAATAGTTGAGTGCTTAGATGACTTGGGAAACAAGGTCATTTTCCAAGGTATTTAAAGAGAAGTCAAGATTAGATCTATCTCTGCTAAGCAATTAAAAAGGGTTAGAGGAAAGGATTGTCATCTTTTTGCAATTAAAATGGAACAAGTTGAGGAAGGTCTTGAAAAGACTATTATGTCCTTTGAAGAAAGGTATCCTTTTCTTCAAAATTTCCAGGATGTTTTTTCCTGAGGAACTTCTAGGACTACCTCCTAAAAGGATTTTTTATTTTGCAATTGATATTAAACTAGGATCTGAGCCTATATCAAAAGCACCTTACTATATGACAACTACAGAATTAATAGAATTAAAAGCCCAATTACAAGAATTGTTGGCTAAAGGTTTGATTAGACCTAGTGTTTCATGATGGGGTGCACCAGTTATCTTTGTCAATTAAAAGGATGTAACTCTTCGATTGTGTATTTATTATCATATGCTCAATAAAGAAACAATAAAGAACAAATATCATTTACCATGTATTGGTGATCTGTTTGATCAGATGCATGGAGCTGTGGTGTTTTCAAAGATTGATTTGCGATTATCCTATCATCAGTTAAGATTGAAAGATGAGGATATCTATAAAACAACTTTTAGGACAAGATATGGACAATATGTGTTAAGGGAAATTATGCATAAATATCAATGATATCAATAATACCCATAACTCAATGAAATATAGAAATAAAGAAGATCTAAAACGATGAACAATACCTCAACAAACCTCTTTACCTCATGGCTTCCATTGGTGGCCTATCACAAATGATCTTGTCTATGAGTATGCCCTCAGAAGGTGCACTTCCTTTCTATTCCAAGATGTCAAGTGGGAATGGCCATGATAGTTGATTGCAATGAAGATGAGCTTCACAGCAATGGTAATGGTGATATGGTAACAAGTTGATCGCAAGCAAATGGAATTCCTTCAAAGTAACGATACTGAAAGCTTGGATGAATGAAATGGAAGAAGACAGTTCAATTTATAGACTTGTGAGAGAAGAGATCAATGGTATAGAAAGAATGAGAAGATCAATGGTTGAGAAAGAATGAGAGAATGTGCGTGAATAGAAAGAAGACAAGTGTCACACAAAAGCTATTTTGAGTTAACTGTTTTTCTATTTAATGAAGATAAGATATGTTGTCATAAAATAGAAAGCTTTTTTCTATTCTAGGAGTTTTTGATTTAAAAAACAAGATAGAATCAATTAATTAACTCATAATTTACTTTTGCATGATTTGAGACGAATTAAATAATAAATTATTTAATTTTGTGTGCATGAAGAAGAAGATTTATTTTTAGAAGATTTGGAAGATACTTGAGGATAAGAAAGCGAATTAAATAAATAAATTTATTTAATTGTTTGTGCATGATTTGGAAGAATAAATAAAATATTTGATTACATTTTATTTTTAGAGATTGAGAAGATTTAAATAAATTTGATTTATTTATTTAAATTTGGAAGAAGAAGAATTGACTTAATTAAATAATTAAGAATTATTTAATTGTAGATAAGAGGATTTGGAAGGATTAAATTAAATAAAGGGTTCTATTTAATTTTGACTTTAGAAGAGGTAATTAAATATTTTGATATTTAATTAATTTAGAAGAATATGAATCGAATAAATAAATTTTTTAATTTATTTATTGATAGAGAAATTTAGATGGAATAAATATTAAGAATATTTATTCAGACCGAGTCGTGTCAATTTTAGGCATATACATTTTGCCCCTCTTTGATGCAATGTAGTTTACGACGTTGCTTCGAAGAATAAGAATTTTTGATAATGATACATGCCCCAGTTTTGCCCCTGGTATAGGTTATGACGATAGGATGCCCCCTTGGGAGATTGGACATGAAGAAGCAGAAGGACGTGAGACGGACAATCTCACGATGAAGAACGTGAAAGACAAGTTAGATGAAGAAAATGGTTGAAGAAAAAGCTGAATGATACGCGATGCAAGATAAAATGATAACACACACAAGCAAGCAAGCAAGTATGCACAAATGATACAAGAACAAGTAAGGTATTGCCCCTGTCCAGTGGTAAACTGACGATTAATCGATATTGATATACGATAGTGTTGTCATGGTGGGGAATGATAGATCCCTAGAGCAACATGATAGGATAGTGTCTGGTTTCAGGAAATGAAACATGTCATGTAAGACACATGTGTTGGTCTGATTTCGATACTGCAACATCCTGTATAAGACAATTGATTGATTATAACTGATTGAGTTGGTTTACAACTAGATAAGGATCAAGACCACTGAGGGCACTTGGATTATTTGACAAGATTGATTAACTTGATTGGTATGGATTAAGGATGGGCTCGCATTTGGATCACTGCTTGGATTGATCGCACAAGGATGAAAGATATGATGACAGATAGAATATTGATTGATAGAAGAATGACTCAACAGAAGGACTCACAAGTTTTTGTTTGTAAACATTGATACTCTGCATAGAAATTTTTATTGCATGGGATATGGATGTAAATGGATACGATATGGATGTGAAATGGTTTTGCCATCTTGATATTTGTAAGTATTTTGAAGTGCTTATTTCATCATTGGGCTTTTAAAATGTTGTAAGATAATACAATCATCTAGGTATAATTGAACCGAGATGACCTGAGTATCGCTTACATGGATTTTGATTTAGCAAGTTAATACAAGCATCTAGTCAAAATTAAATCTAGATGACCTAAGTATTTCTAGCGTATCAACAGACAAGGATTGCCCCCTTTCATGTTAGACCTTTGAAATCCTCGATGATCTTTTGCTGATTATGTCGTTAGACAAGGCTTCACATTACTAAAGATTAATCCACAAACCGTAGACAAAGAAAATGATTATGCCCCCATCATAGCATCTCTAGTTTTAGGCATCCTCGAGTAGCATAGGAAGATATAATAGCAAAAATCAAGACTCTGTAAGTTAACCTGATCAAAAACACAAAACATTCTTGCATTAGATGTGCTTTCTTGCCATAGTTTAGATAGAATTAGTTTGAGTGCTTTAGGTTCATGTTTGCTTTGTGTTGGATCGGTTGATGTCTTGCGTCAAGATTTATGTTTGAAAGTGGGTTTTGCTTGTGCTTGCATGCATGCCTAGTAAAAATGGACCCTAAGGGACTGACCTAGTGCCTCAGGGGCGCATTGCTAAATGGCCTTGCCTATGTGATGATGCAGAGGCAACGTAGTTCAGGAACTTGGACCATGGACGGACCATAGGATAGATGACAAGATATGGTATGGACTGGAAGGTGGAGCCTTGGGGGCACATGGAAAATGGCCTTGCCTATGTGACGACATAGAGGCAACTTAATTGAGGGCTGACCCTATGATACTGACGATAGACGCTATGCTAGGCTGACACTGTGGATAGGATACTAGATAAGACCTTAGTTGACAAGGCGATAAAAGAGATAAAGTACCAAGCCATGATAGGTTATCATTAGGTTGCACAAGGTGCTTTATTATGGAATAGATATGGATCGGATGAGAAATGATAGTAGGAAGAATGGACACAAGGTGATTGGTTTCCCAAAGATGGAGAAAGCGGTTCACCACAAGTAGCGCCTGTTTACCAGGTTTTCACCACTTGCTTTTATTTGCACGAAAGCTAGAAGTACACATGATGCCTATTTGCCAGGTTTTCATCATGGTACCTATCCAAGGCACCTATTTTGCTAGGTTTTCACCAGAGGACAATTTTTTTTGTTGTTTTTCCAATTTTTGATTTTTTTTGCTCTTTTTTGATTTTTTGCTTTTTTTGTAGTTTTTTGAATTTTTACCCCCCTTACATTGGGGTTCTCTTAGGTATAGAATTGGAGAAGATGCATACTGTTGATTGGATCATCGAACAACTCACCCTCGGATGTTGCTAATTGATATGCCTCCGATCCATATGTGGCAATGATGACATAAGGACCAAGCCAGTTGGGCTCAAACTTACTTTTCTTTTCCTGTTCCTGCTGATTGCGGGGATTTTCCTTAAGTACTAGATCTCCAACATTGAAGACCCTTGGACAGACCCTGTGATTGTAGCTTTGTGACATTCTTTGTTGATATGCTTTGAGATGGTTAAAGGCCTGTTGCCTTCTTTCTTCTAACAGCTCTAACTCTTGCAATCTGGAAACTCTGTAGTCTTCATCAGTAATGAGACCTTTTAACGACACCCTTAGGGATGGTAACTTGATAGGAAAAATAACTTCTGATCCATAGACAAGGGCGTAAGGGGTAGCACCTATGGGAGTGTGTATACTGGTTCGATAGGCCCACAGAGCAAGATTCAGTTGTATGTGCCAATCATGGCCAACATCGTTGACAGTCTTCTTGAGAATTTTCAAAATTGTTTTGTTGGATGCCTCTACTTGGTTGTTGCCTTGTGGATAATAGGGGTGGAGAAATGGTGTTGGATTTTGAATTTGTCACAAAGCTCTTGGACATCCTGGCTCTTGAAAGGTCTTTCGTTATCTATGACAATGGATGAGGGAATTCCGTATCTGCAGATGAGGTAATTGAGGATGAATGAGGCAATTTCTTTTCCTGTGACATTAGTGAGTGGAATGGCTTCAATCCACTTGGTAAAATATTTAGTGGTGGTTATTATGAACTTGTGGCCGTTGGATGATGGAGGGTGAATTTTGCCTACAAGGTCGAGTCCCCATTGACAAAAGGGCCAAGGTGTTGTTAAAGGTCGTAACTCTCGAGCTGGTGCATGTATCAGGTTTCCATGTATTTGGCATTGCTTGCATCTCTTCACAAACTGATATGAATCTGTTTCCATGTTTGGCCAATAGTATCCCAAATGCATGAGTTTCTTAGCTAAAGAAGGACCGCTAGAGTGTGTTCTGCAAATTCCTTCGTGTAAGTCTCGTAAGGCGGTTTGAGATTCTTATCATTCTAAACATTAGAGTAAAGTACCATCCAGACCTCGGTGGTATAAGGTGTCAGCGATAATGGTATAACGAGAGGTTTGGAGAATGAAGGTTCGGCATTGGTTAGAAGACAATCCAGGCGGTAGGGTGTTATCCTTGAGGTAAGTGTAAGTCTTACCATACCAAGCTGAATTAGATCTGACTAAGAGGCATATGGAGTGGGTTTTAGGAAGATCATAAGTTGGTTGCATAACTATCTCAACCAAGAACTCATACCATGACTCATTCTCTAGGATCTTGAGGAGTGAGGCAATGGTCACCATGTCATTTGTTGCTTTGTTTTCAATGCGAGGTATCTGCTCAAAGGAGATGATCAGAAAGTACTCTTTAAAGTCATCGACCATATGCTTGTATGGGATTAACTTGTCATCTTTGGTCTGATAGTCATCATTGACTTGATTGATTACCAGTTGGGAGTCACCATAGACATGTAGCTCTTTGATTTTCCATTCTGTTGCCAGTTTGAGACCAATGACCAAGGCCTCATACTTTGCTATATTGTTTGTGCATAGGAATAGTAGATGATAAGACTTAGGTATGGTGTCACCATGAGGAGTGACCAACAAGATTCCTACTCCTGATCCATGGTTTGTATAGGATCCATCAAAAAAGAGTTTCCATGAGTGTGTTGTGATACTGAATATGGCTTCATTGGGAAACTCGAATGTCATTGGTGTGGTATCCTGTAATGGTGCTTCTGCTAACTGATCGGCAATGATTTGACCTTTGATAGCCTTCCATTCTACATACTCAATGTCATATTCGCTTAGGAACATTACCCACTTAGCTAGGCGACCTATGAGAGCTACTTTGCTTAATAGGTATTTCAGTGGATCTATCTTTGCAATGAGCTTGACTGAATGTGCTAGCGTGTAATGTCATAGTTTTTGGGAAGCAAAAACCATAGCAAGACACGATCTTTCTATCTGAGATATTGCAATTCGTAGCCCACTAATGTGCGACTGATATAGTAGATAGCCCTTTCTTTTCCTTCATAATCCTGTTGTGCTAATAGGGCGCTCAGAGCTGTTTGTGTAGCAAATATGTAAAGTAATAGCGGCTTACCTTAGATAGGTGGCATTAGAATAGGGGGGTTCATGAGATATTCTTTTAGTTTGCCAAATGCTTCTTCGCACTTCTCATCCCATCTGAATGGAATGTTTTTATGTAAGAGATGACTGAAAGGTTGGCACTTGTTTGCTAGTTGTGATATGAACTGGCGGATTACTTGTAACTTTCCTTGTAGAGACCACAATTGAGTGATGTTCTTTGGTGGTGGTATTTCCATGATAGCCTTGACTTTGGTAGGGTCAACTTCTATCCCATTTGTTGACACAATGAAGCCTAGGAGCTTGCTGAGGTGACTCCAAACACACATTTCTTCAGATTCAACCTGACTTTGAATTGTTCTAGTCTCTGAAAGACTTTCTGTAGTACATCCAGGTGGGATTCTCTTGTTAGTGACTTTGCAAGGATATCATCGACATAGTCCTCCATTGTGTCATGCATCATGTCATGGAAAATAGTAGTCATAGCACGTTGATATGTGGCTCCTGCGTTCTTTAACCCAAATGGCATGACATTCTAGCAGAAGGTTCTGTATGGACAAGTGAAATCTATTTTGTGTTGGTTTTCTGGTGCTATCCTGATTTGATTGTACCCAGAGAAGCCATCCATTAGAGAAAGCATGGTGTGTCCAGCTGTCAAGTCGACTATGATATCAATATTAGGCAATGGAAAGTCATCCTTGCAGCAAGCTTTGTTTAGATCTCAGAAATCATTGCATAGTCTAACTCTACCATTAGGTTTGGATATTGGCACTATGTTTGATACCCACTCTGGATAGTCTATTGCCCTAATGAACCCTACATCCAGCAGTTTCTTGAGTTCCTCTTTTACTAGTAATGCAATGTGTGGATGCATCTTTCTGAGATTCTGCTTGACTGGTTTGACCCCTGGATCTAGTGGAAGATGATGTAGAATCAAATCTAGATCTAACCCCGGCATATCTGCGTATGACCAAGGAAATTAAACTTTCTTTCTCTTGAAGAATGGTATGAACTTGGTCTTCTCTGGTGGAGATAGAGATTTTGCAAAGTGAATGATCTTAGGATTATCCTCTGTTCCAATGTTGATAGGTTCTGTAGGTTCCACAACGATCTGTGACTTCTCCTGATACATGTCAGTGGGGAGAGTGTCAAGCCTTCCATCATCTGGTGCCTCAGAGAGGTTTTCACCATTCGATGCATCCTTTCTTTTTACTCTTTTGGGATCTGATACTGCCATAGAGCAGTTTTCACCATTAGATCCATTTTTTATTTTTATGTTTTTACAACTGGAAGGCTTCGCATCCTCTCCAAAGTAAGCCACGGTGTTGAGTTCAATAGCAAAGCTAGCTTTATGATCTCCTGCAGTTAGGTGGTCCCTAAGTTCCATGTAGTTAATATAGGCATCATTGTTTTGGAACATGTCTAGTTGCGGGGTTCCTTGTAAGTCCCAGTCGATAAGTTTAGGATGCACAAGGGGGAGGGGATCGGAAGATAGATCTGATTCATTGATAGTTTGAATGGATACATGGTTAGGATTCAAATTGGTAGGGATAGGATCTGAGATGGTACTTTCCTCCATATTGTTTATTGCGATGGAACTCCAACCTTCCTCGAAAGTCATTCTCTCAGGATTTGGTGAATCAGACTCTAATGGTCTATGCCTTAGCATTTGTCCCTCATGGTAGGGGCTATAGGTTTGAATGGTGTCAACTCCTTTGTCTTCATAGGAGTGCTCTGTGAGTTCCACCCACTCACTCGTTGGAATTTGTGTCACTGTCTTCTTGTAGAGCATGGATCTATTCCACAAAACAAGCATTGGCCTTAGCTTTGCCTTTGTCCTTGTATCCCAACCCTTTTGTATTTCTTGCTAGTTAGGATGAAGAGGGTTGGATGGGTTTGATTATTCCTTCTTTTCTTAGGCTAATGGGGCCTTGTCCATCATAACCCATTCTATGTAGGATAGACTCACCACGCCCATAGATTTTCTTTGGGAGCTTAGGTGGTTCTTATTGTGCATTATCTTCCTCTGTGTAGAGCCATTGCAAGACATCTCTCTCTTCTATTTCATTTGATAGGGTCCCCCATTTGACAAAGGGAGTTGTAGGAGCTTTGGGAGGAGCAGAAGGTTTTGGAATGTACTTAGGTGGAGGTCAACCAAAGGATCTTGGAGATAGAGGCAGTTTGGCTAGGTTGAGGCTGTGCTCGATGGAGTATTCCCCTACTCTTATTTCTTTGATTGTGATTTTTTGCTCTTTGGGCTTAGATGAGGAAGCTTCAAAGGTAGAATCATGCTGTGAGATGGGGGATGTAGAAGCTCTATTGTTGGGAATGATGTAATCAGGCTTTGAGTGGATAGTGTTGCAGTGCTGGAAAGGATCAAGATCACTTTGGATGGTGACCTGTTTGCCGTTATGAGGAAATTTGATGCATTGGTGATAGGTAGAAGGCACAGCTTGCATGGCATGAATCCAGGGTCTACCTAGGAGGATATTATAGGCTAGCTCCTTGTCTAGGACTTGGCAAACAACATCCTTTATCACTGGTCCAACTTGTATTGGTAACACCACTGTTCCTTTGGTAGTTCTTTCTTCTTCATCATAGGCCTTAATGGTGATCTTTTTCCTTGGATCCACTGTAGTTTTGAAGAACCCCAATGTAAGGACTAGCTTGAGCGTGCAAATATTTAAACTGGCTCCTCCATCAATAAGAACCCTTTTGATACGGTGTCTATGAATGAATGTGACGATATGAAAGGGTGTGTCATGAGGCTGAGGCACTGAAAGATCATCCTGTTTAGTAAACGAGATGGTGCTTGAGGAGGTTACATTTCCTACCATGGCTTGAAACTTCTCTTGGGCCAGGTTCGTGGGCACAGTTGTTTCCACTAGGGCTTTATCAAGAATTTCCTTGTGGGAGGGAGACAGACGCAACAACTCTAAGATAGATATGTGGCAGGAGTTTTCTGAAGTTGGTCTATGACATTGTATGTATGGGGATTAGACGGAGAAGGTGACAACCTTGGAGGAAGTGTATTTAATGTGACCTTACCACTGTGGGTGATGATGTTGCAATCCATTTTGTTGTGTTCTGATTGTTGGTTGGATGTGACCATATTGACTTGGGGGATGTGCTCCAAGATGCAATTGATGGTATAATCAAATGGTACGCTCGCATAGTTAGCATTGATGTTGCCATTGTTTTAATTCTGCCTATTGCGATTGTTATTGTTGTTGTTGTTGTAGTATGGCCTGTCGTGATTGAGGAGTGGATCCTTGTATGCCACATGTGTCTCGTTGGAAGTATGTTCTTTAGTGCCTACCTAATTTTGGACAAGTATGTCTTGAATGATGTGTTTGAGATGGATATAGTTGTTGGTTGTGTGGCCTCTTCCTCTATGATATAAGCAGAAATTAGTATCTTTCCAATAGTGAGGTTTTATTTGAGGTTCGTAGTCGCTAGTTGGTGGAAGAGTGATATCATTGTTGGCCAATAGTTTTCTTAACGCAGATTCTTGGGATTCCCTTGGTGGTGTGAATTTTTGCCTAGGGTTGGAGTTGAACCATGGCTTTGGCTTGTGAGAGAAGGTCTTGTTTTGCATAGCATTATTTGCTTCTCCTTGGAGAGTGAAGATTGGTTGTTGTTTGGGATCTGCCACTTTGGCATCAACTACTCCATCATTGACGACATTTTGTTCTTTGTCCAAAATTTTGACTTGTCTGTGGTGTAATTAGAGTTGGGAGTGTCCTTGTACAACTTTATTTGCCCCTTGGTGATCATTGCTTTCTTGATAAATAGTCCCATCTCAATGACTTTCAAAAATGAGGTAGGGCATTGAATTTGGATTTGGTAACTTAGATCAGGGTTTAGGTTGTGGACAAACATCTCTGTCATTTCCTTCTCAGGTATGTCATATGGGCACTTTCTCACAAGTTGTCTCCACCTTTGTAAGAAAGAGGCAAATGATTCGCCACCTTTTTGCTTTGTATTGCATAGGTCAAGCATGGAGATTTCGTGTTCAATGTTATATGAGAAGTGTGACAAACTTGTTTACTAACTCATCAAAAGTTTTGATACTGAGTGGAAGTCGCAAGAACCATTCCATGGCTTGACCACCTAGAGATCTAGGGAATAGTCTCATTAAGAAAGTTTCATTGTGAGCTACTTCCATGCACACGACGTTAAATTCCCTAATTTGATCTCTTGGGTCCACTTTTTCTTTGTACTTTTCAAACTTAGGTACTTCAAATCGAAAGGGGAAGGGTACCATGTTCAAGCTTTTGTCAAAGGGATACGGTGCGATGTCTTCCAAGGAATAAGTTTTAGTGGGAGGCCCCGCTTTGAGATTTGGCATTTGTTGCGTTAGGTCCTCGATTTGTTTCCTCATCTCTTCCATAGGTATGTTTGAGTCTACGACTTTCTTTCCTTTGTCCTCAATAGTGTGATTTTCATGAGTTTCCTCTACTGTCTCTTTCAGTTTGTTGAGATCAAAGTCTGAGGGGAGTTTAATTCCTAGATTTGCAAGATGGAGAAAGTACTTGTGAAGGTCCTCATGGAGCACTTTTTCTAGCATGCGTTGAAATTTATGATCTTGGAGGGTTCCTTGGTATTCCTCACGAGAGATTTCCTCATCACTATCATGAGGGGTGACAATGCGGTTGGATGATCCGACCATTTCAAGTTGTTTTTGGTATTGAGATCTAGTTAAAACCATGCGAGGTGACGTGGGAAGAGGTGGGATGAAACTAGAGATTTTGGTAAGGTGTTGTTGGAGATTATTGAGAAGAGGATACTTGTGATGAGATTTGAACAAGGGAGTCTTTTGATCAATGATTCCAAATAAGTTGGCCGACATAAGACAATAGCCACAAGTAAGGGTATCTGGTAGCTGTTTACTGTGTAGAGACTAGTCTTGCACCAAGACCACTAGCGAAGTTCTGTGACCTACTAGGTTTACTTGAATCTGAAATGATCTGAAAAGGGTCTTGCACCAATTTGATATGGAACTTTGAATTTGCTTTGGAAAAACCTAGTAGAAGGTGGATGAGATGACTGACAAAAGAGAGGGTAACAGATGGAAAAAGGTGACTGCACGGTAGATCTGATCTCAAAAACTGGAGTAAGGCTGAAATGGGTATTTAGAAAACCTAAAATTTTTCTCTGAAAAGATGCGAAAATGCTCACTGTCATGGATGCACAGAAACAAAAGCGCTAAAACAGGGGATATATGCGTAGGAAGTCGAGACAAAAGCACAGTTCTAGTGAATCTTAAAGGCACAATAATAGGTGATAGATCCATAGCAAGTCAGAATGTATACACAGCAGGTTGAGGTATATGTGCAGCTTTGCAGGACAGATGCACAGCTCTGGTTTTCTTGACTATTTTTTGCAATTTTTGGCATGTTTTTTGATATTTTTGGTTTCTTGGTTGCAACCTGGTGTTTTTGATCTGATTTTCTCAATTATGGCAATTAAAACATAGCAAACATAAAGAATTTTTCATGATTTTTGATCTTTTTTTTATATTTTTGTAATTTTTGGACTCTTTTTGACATAAAAACAAGTACAATCCTAGGTTGGTAAAGACAATATTTGTTGGATCCCCTAGCTGTGCCTATTCAAAGTGGATAGTTTCAGGATCTTGGTAGCATTGGCTCCTCTCCATGGCACACAATTCTCACACATACCAAGATCTGGGTTTCCTAAGGCTCGTACCCCCACCGAACCTTAAGATTGTCCCTGCTATCTCTACTAAGAACCACATGAATCAGGGCGGCTTTAAAGGTCCCACCTTCTACACCAACAAATAGAGGGTTTTTGGTCTAGTAAAACAAAGGATGACTAGTAAGAGCAACCGTTCGAGTGGTTATACATGCAGAAACGCTACTCTCAGTTATGGAGTCTCCTAGTCTTTAAGGGTTACGCCTTGGAGGGTTTTGGGGGAGGTTGGTTGTCGGTATAACACAACAACACTCATTGTTTGAATATTTTTCTTCAAACACAATTTATTTATAGTGGCTCGATAGGGCTTGGCTTTAGCCTATTACCACTTAAGGTCATTCCCCAAGGACAGAAGGATATCCAAGGGCAGGCCTCTCTAAAGGTTCAACACATGCAAAAATGATGTCTAGCATTTTGGTCACCCAAGATAGGGGAGAGCATAAGCCTGGTATCATTCCCAAAAACATGAAAGACAGTTGTTCTTTTTCCCTAGTTAAAATCAAAAAGACTATATGAGCTATCTACTTGGGCACACACGCGAGTTGTTAACTTTGAAAAGCAACATAGCAGTGGTTCAATTTTATCCTCCTAGTATTGGGACTAGATTCAATTTGTTGATGCAACAAGATTCAAGTTACTTCCTTTCTAGTTAGATCTAGATGTGATTTTGCATGAACATTCGATTACTATCCTTTAAAAAAAAAATGATGTGTGTTAACAATGCAGCTAGAATGACTAAACCAACTCCTAATCCTGCAAGCAGATGAGAGAATATCGTTGCAAAAAAGTGTCAGCATTAGCAAAAACCATAGAAAATATCCTAAAAACCACTGTTCAGAACATATGCGCAGCTTCAGAGCATGAATGCACAGCAACAGAGCTCAGAAGCGTAGGAAATTCAAAAGCGCAAGAATAGAGAGCATATGCGTAGGAATATCAGATGCCCCGTAACATAAGATGTATGTGCAGCTTCAGAGGTCAGATGCACTAAAATATCATATGCACCGGAATAGAGCCCAGATGCATCATAGAATTACTCAGATGCATCGAATCCTCCTGTGTATGGAACCTTTGCACAAAAAACTCAATTTTTGGGTTAAATCGGGGTAGGGCCCCACGGTGGGTGCTAAACATGTTAAGGGAAATTATGCATAAATATCAATGATATCAATAATACCCATAACCCAATGAAATATAGAAATAAAGAAGATCTAAAATGATGAACAATAACTCAACAAACCTATTTACCTCATGGCTTCCATTGGTGGCCTATCACAAATGATCTTGTCTATGAGTATGCCCTCAGAAGGTGCACTTCCTTGCTATTCCAAGATGTCAAGTGGGAATGGCCATGATAGTTGATTGCAATGAAGATGAGCTTCATAACAATAGTAATGGTGATATGGTAACAAGTTGATCGCAAGCAAATGGAATTCCTGCAAAGTAACGATACTGAAAGCTTAGATGAATGAAATGGAAGAAGAGGGTTCAATTTATAGACTTGTGAGAGAAGAGATCAACGGTATAGAAAGAATGAGAAGATCAATGGTTGAGAAAGAATGAGAGAACGTGCGTGAATAGAAAGAAGACAAGTGTCACACAAAAGCTATTTTGAGTTAACTATTTTTCTATTTATTGAAGATAAGCTATGCTGTCATAAAATAGAAAGCTTTTTTCTATTTTAGGAGTTTTTGATAAAAACTAGAATCAATTAATTAACTCATGATTTGTTTTTGCATGATTTGAGAGGAATTAAATAATAAATTATTTAATTTTGTGTGCATTAAGAAGAAGATTTATTTTTAGAAGATTTGGAAGATACTTGAGGATAAGAAAGCAAATTAAATAAATAAATTTATTTAATTGTTTGTGCATGATTTGGAAGAATAAATAAAATATTTGATTATATTTTATTTTTAGAGATTGAGAAGATTTAAATAAATTTGATTGATTTATTTAAGTTTGGAAGAAGAAGAATTGACTTAATTAAATAATTAAGAATTATTTTATTGTAGATAAGAGGATTTGGAAGAATAAAATAAAATAAAGGGTTCTATTTAATTTTGACTTTAGAAGAGGTAATTAAATATTTTGATATTTAATTAATTTAGAGGAATACGAATCGAATAAATAAATTTATTTATTTATTGATAGAGGAATTTAGATGGAATAAATATTAAGAATATTTATTCAGACCGAGTCGTGTCAATTTTAGGCGTATACACTATGAGTTCACAGTATTGTCATATGGACTTACGAATGCCCCTGCCATATTCATGAATCTCATGAACAATGTGTTTAGAGATTGTTTAGACAAGTTTGTTCTAGTCTTTCTGGATGATATACTTATTTACTCTATGCATGAAGAAGAACATTATCAACATTTGCAAGTGGTTCTGCAATGATTAAGGGAACATAAGTTATATGGAAAACTTTTTAAGTGTTCTTTCTTCCAGAAGGAGATTTAGTATCTAGGACATATAATATCTGCAGAAGGAATATCTATTGATCCAGCAAAGATAAAAGCTATTCAAGATTGGCGTAGCTTCATGGGTTTGACAGGTTATTATAGGAAATTTGTTCTAAACTTCTCTAGTATTGCAAACCCAATCACTTCCTTGCAAAGAAAAGGGAAGCGATTTGAATGGACAGATAAATGTCAGAAGGCATTTGATCTATTAAAGGAAAAGTTGACAACAACACTAATTTTGAAAGTTCCTGACCTCGAAGGATAGTTTGAGGTAATAACTGATGCCTCAGGAGAAGGATTAGGGGGTGTACTTATGCAAGATGGGCAAGTGATAGCCTATGAGTCAAAGAAGCTAAAAGCTCATGAGAAAAATTATGCACCTCATGATTTGCAATTAGCAGTAGTTACACATGCTTTGCAAATGTGGCATCACTATTTGTTAGGAAAAACCTTTGTACTTAAGTCGGATCATCAAAGTCTTAGGTATATTTTCTCTCAACCTCATCTAAATGCTCAACAAAGTAGATGGTTAGAGTTGATATCTGACTATGACTTTGAGATAAACTATATCAAAGGAAAAGAAAATAGAGTAGCTGATGCTTTGAGTCGGAGGAGACATATTTCTTCCATTGTCTCTATTCATGCAAACTTTAAAGATTTAGTATTGCAAAATTTATTTGGTGATGAATATTATGAATAGGTCAAGCAAGCTCTTGAGGTAAATCATAAAGATCCAAGGTATGATGGGTTTCATTTTGAGTCTGATAGACTATTGAGATACAGAGGAAGAATGTATGTTCCTAATGCAGCTAAATTAAGAAATCTGGTGTGGAAAGAAGTTCATACTGCACCATACTCGGGACATCCAGGATAACCAAACTTCTAATGGATGTAAAACCTCTTTATTTCTAGAAAGGAATGAAGAATGGTGTTGCAAGATTTGTAGCAAGTTGTCTAGAGCGCCAGAGGTTAAAAGAAGAACATCAACATCCCACAGGACTGTTGTATCTGCATGATGTACCAGAATGGAAGTGGCAAGTCATAAGTATGGACTTTGTTCAGTGTCTTCCAATGTCTAGGAACATACATGATGCCATTTTAGTTGTGGTTGATAAACTCACAAAGGTAGCACATTTCATACTGATGAAATTAAGTGATGAAGCACCAGTGTTAGCTCACAAATTTGTCTGAGAAGTGTTTAGGTTGCATGCCAGAGTTCCTGAAAAGATTATCTTGGATAGAGATGCACGTATAACGTCAAGGTTTTGGCAAACCTTGTTATCTGCACTAGGGACTAAACTTAATGTGAGTATAGCTTATCATCTTGAAATAGATGGTCAAACTGAGAGAGTTAACCAAGTTTTGGAGGATTTGTTATGAATGTATTGCATGGATCAGCAATATAAGTGGGAAGAGTACTTACCACTTGTGGAATTTGCTTATAACAATTCCTATCATTCTGCTATTAAGATGGCACCATTTGAAGCATTGTATGGAAGAAGATGCTGAACTCCTATAAGATAGAAGATAGGATTAGCATTGGTCCAGAAATGCTAGCTGAAATGGAGGAAAAAGTTAAGTTGATCAGGAAAAGATTGGCAAAAGCCAATGATAGACAGAAATGTTATGCTGATACCAAGCGAGTACCAAGACAATTCTCTATTGGAGAGAAAGTTCTTTTGAGGGTCAAACCTCAGAAAAGTTCTATAAAGTTTGGAAAGTCTTCCAAATTAGCTCCTCACTATGTAGGACCCTTTGAAGTTCTTGAAGTGGTCAATCCGGTTGCCTACAAGATTGCTCTACCACCAACCTTGTCTAGAATGCACAATGTTTTTCATGTTTCTTATTTAAAGAAGTATATTGCAGGAGATAACCATATTCTGAATTGGAATGCATTAAAGATGCAGGACCTAGGGGTGGTCACGATCGAGCCTCTCAAATTGCTCGAAACACGCAAGCTCTGCTTGCATAATAGAGAAGTTATGCAATGCAAGGTCCAATGGGACCAGTATGCGGAGGATAGTGCTAAATGAGAGGACTACTATGAATGTTATCAGAAATTTCCTCATTTATTTCATGCTTTTAGAAGTTAAACAAAAACTTGTTTTAATTATATTTTGATACTTTGAATCATCGAGGATGATGAATCTTTAGGGGAGAGATATGTTACATCCCTAATTTTGGCTTGTTTTTACTTTTTACTTTTACATGGATAGAAGTGAATCTATTGAATAAATATTTTGACGTTGGGTTAAATGTCATTGGAAAATATTGATTTTATGGAATATCAGTTATGTGATTAAATGCAATGCATATGATGTATTGATTTAATAATTTATGGTATGAGAATTTGGTTTATTTTTCATAAGGTCTATGAATGGACTAACGATGCAGTGCTCATAATCTGGTGATTGCAAGTTATATGCAGGAAAACATGTTTTGATGACTCTCCGGAAAGAGAGAGAGAGTATCTTTTGAGGAGAGGGGAATAGACCTTGGGTTATAAACAGTCATTTGCCAAATGAGTATAGTGTTCAATAGTTAAATAACTCTAGTCGATTGAGGTAAGTCATGTTTTATTGGTTAATTCTTGGATCGACTCAACAAGTTGTCGATGTCTTATTGATTCATTTTTTAGATTAAGTTGTGTGTCGACCTTGTCTTTTTGTGAAAATGATGTTGTTGAAAAAGAATGTTAGTCGTCTACGACTAACGTGACCTTTCGTTGATCACATCATAAGTAGTTGTGTTTGCATCATCAAAACATAGATGGTTTAACCGTTGGCATGATTGTAGTCTAACATCACATGCTTGCTCATGGAAAGCTTAATCGACGTGAAATAGTGTGTATTCGTGAAGGGGAGATGATCTCGACCCTATCACGCTTTTACATCCTATTATTATAACCATCCCTATTAATATTACTTCATTTGATTATAGACTATTATTATTACGTTTATTATTTTTGGAAAACTAATCATGAATTGCTCATGGTTTAATATAATTATCCACCTTTTCTTCTATGTGAAGTTGTCATCATTTAAACCAATTTCCTTAAGTATCAATTACTCTTTTAAGAGCCTTTAGTGGTATGTTGAGTGGATTAAATACCACGTAATCTTTTAGAAGCCACATGCTTGAGCTTAGAGCGGTTGTTGGTATAATTGGTGGAAAGTGTATTAACCGAATGTAGTGGTATTTATAGCACTTAAGATGACTTAATTATCTTAAGTCGTGGTTCTTAGAGTGTCGACCATTCATAAGTGTTAGCGGTATTGTATACCATGTATTCCCTCATGATGGATGATTAAACCTCATAGGCATAGCATGTGTAGAGCCCAAGCAACTTCAAAGAGAGTTTGTTTCCAACTGCAACATAGTGGGTCTTTTATGACTGCTAGTCATGGAATTAAGGAGGATGATACATTATTAGAGTCATGAGGAATGTTATATAAACCATGACCCACACAGAGTCAAGGGAGGATAATAGTATTGTGATAGGAAAGATTAGAAAAGCATTGTGTTAGCGGAGGTAAAGGAATGTTTTTATGCTGTGAAGGGAAGAACTTGTTTTAAGCTGAGTGGAGAGTGAGTTTGGTGGCTCGCCAAAGCTAAAGTCAGTCTGAGGAAAGAAGATACAGACTGTAGCAGAGGAAGGTAGAAAGCTCTGCATGGACAACCAACTATATCAGGAAATTTTTAACAGGTTTTTACCTAATAGGAAGTTTCTTATTATTACAATTTGTATTCGTATTGATTCAAACTACTGAATAGTTGCAGAGTCATTATTTTGTTCAATCTGTAATATGATGTCTTAGAATGATTTAAAGGTTGATATTTCTAGGAAAGAAGGGCTTGTATGATATTTGTTTCAATGTCTAATAAACTCGTAATCCATGTTATGTATTAAAGATGTTTTCATCAAAAGAATTCAACACTAGGAAGTTGTAAGTAGATCTTATATTTATATAAATGCATGGTCAAATGTAAAACTTATGATAGAGATATTATTGATTGTATTATACGATAAGTTTACTGTGACAACCTTATATGAAGTTCATATTGAATAATTTAGTTCGTCACTGCATATGTTATTTGTTTTATGTCTTCATGTTTCTATAGGGTGGTAGGATTCTATAGGAAACAATGTATGTTGTGTCGACGTAGGGAAAATAGGACTTGTAAAGCTGCGTCGACATGAGGAAAATAAGATTTATGAAGCTATGTCGATGTAAGGAAAGTAAGTCTTATGTTATTGTGAATATTGTATACTTCTTCTATTAAAGATCCACCTGTGTGTATATATAAGTTCTGCATTTTAGACTATTCATTGTATACGTAAACTTAACACGGAGGAAGTTGTCAAATAGTGATTTATATTGAAGACTTTATATTTACTCAAAAAAATGAAAGACTTTTTAAGAAATTTCAAGACAACAAAGTGTATAGTAAAAGAGCAACTTTTGGATTATGTACTCTTTTGGATCGCAAACTAGAGTTAGTATTTTCCACCTTTAGAGAATCAAGATGATCTTAGTCGATATCTTACTCTTTATGGAATTATAAGGCTAAGTATAGATAAGTTTATATTGTAAGGAGAATATACTTGTGGTAAGACTTCAATCAATCTTTTATTGTTAAGATCATTAGAAATATATTGTCCTTATAGTCAAGGGTTGAGGGACTAAGAAGGACCTAGTAGTCAGAATTAGACTAGAAGAAGTTATTTCTTATTAGATTATTACTATATGATTATATGAGTTGGTATTCCATGGAATAGGAAGCACCAAAGCCTAAACTTGACCCATTAGGGAAATTGTATACACTAAAACTTTGTGATTATTACTTTGAACATAAATGAAGGGTCAAATACTCTAATTGTGATTATTTATTCTTCTAGATATAAAGGATATAATTTTCCTAACCAATAATGCCTAACCTTGATAAAGTGACTTTCTTAGTCAACTTAAGTTCTTGAGAGTCGATAAGTTTTGGATCTCGGGAATTGCAAAGATGGAATGAGAATCCTTGTTTAGAAAGATAATCCTTAAGGTCTATAGACCATTGACATTGTTTGTAAACTTATCTAAAGTCAGGAAGACCAAAAATATTGAAGTTGTCAAGACTATATAGTAAAACATAGTTGACCAAGTCAAACTGTAGGAATATGATAGTATCCAAGTTGAGTTGGGGTGGGTGGACATAACGACTACGTTCATTATGAACGTCTATTCATATTTAATCTTTGGCCAAAGTAATGCATACATTTTCTGTGTGTAGTGTTGGTTCACTATATCTAGATTGCATAACCTAGTGGATTGATCATACTTAGATAGTGGGTATCTAGGGTTGTATGATCAATAGAGTTGTTTAGGATACAACACCAGTACTCAGATGGAAAATTACCGTTGGTCACCTTTGGTCTATACTCTTCGTGAAGGGTAGGGCCACTTCCAATTGGAAGATGTGTGGGAGACAGTCGGTCTGTGGTTGGAGGAAAAGCACTGGAAAGATGCATCTCTCTCTAGCAGAAGACATGCTGAGGCTTGCGATAATGATGTTAGATTTTTAGATGCAGTATACCTTTGTGACTTGTGTTTATTAAGACTATGTAAAACATTATCTATTGCAGATATTTGTAATTGTAAAGATAAAATGTCATCTTTGTTTATTATATCATGTTGTTTATTTCTGAAAAGAAATTAAGTAAATTGTTGTATCTTGATTTTAAGTTAAATAAAAGAAAAAAAAATTCTATCTTTTTCACCTTGTATGTTTTATCTCATGGTAAATATCTATATTTAGTCTTGTTTAAGATTTTGGATGTTACAATATGGCAGCTACTCATGCTTTTAAAGAAGCCTTTTGGATTAAGATATTGTGTTCATATATTGAAATAAAATTGGGTACAATGACAATTTATTGTGATATTTAGAGTGTGATTTGCCTAGTTAAGAACCCAAATTTTCATGCTAGGACCAAGCATATTTATGTATAGTATCATTTTGTGAGAGATATGGTCGAGGATGGTAGGGTGAAGCTGGTTAAGATAGATAATTTGATGAATGTTGTAGATTCATTAACTAAACCCATGAGCACAAAGAAGTTCAGATGTTGTTTGGAGTCTATGGGCCTTTCAACCCATAGCAATTAGATAATGGTGTTGATACTCTCTTTTTGCTCTTGCAAGGTGTTTGACAAGTGGCATAATGTTGGGAAAGGTGTCTCAACCTTGTGATTACAAAAAGTATAAATTTCTAGGTTATGAAAATGAATAAACTCAATTTCTAGGCTATAGAGTTGGTTTTTGACCAAAATAACTATTCTTGGTTTCCTAACACCACTTCCTGGGGTTCCTGGTGTGTAGATCACTTCGATCTTTACAATTAAAAAAATAGGCTCAATCATCCTCCAAGATCGCCTTCGAAAGTTGGGCCTCCTGCATTGGAAAATGTAAAAATGTGTTGAACACGAAAAAGTGTTGTAAGGGGGAGTTACACGTGTTGACCAACTTATGATGCATGTTATGACATATGATAAGGCATCTTTGATTGGAGATAATGTAACCCTAAGGATTTGGGTGCCACTTTTTGGTGTTTTTGTCTCTTGGTTTTCTAATTACCATTTGTTAGTTTCATGTATTGTATCTCCTATTTATTAGGTGCTTGAGATGGAGGTTGAGTGGGAGAGTCTTATAGATATTGTTAATCTACCTCCAGATGATCTTTGGTTGGTGATACTCTTGTGAAGGCTTTCTCTGCGAGTATATTGTAATCTTGTTAAGATTTTTGAATAATATATTGGGCTTCTTTTAGATTGGGATTTTTCTCCTAAAAGGGTTTTCCCCATGTAAATCACTGTGTTGTGGTATGGTTGCTATTTATGTTTATTTATGTATAATTTTGTAATTGTTGTAAAGATTTAAAAAGTTTAGCATAATACTCCTCTTAAGATTTGTGTAGGAAGTTGTTTTGCTACCTTAGCTTCCTTACAAAATATTGGGGTCTATGCAAACCTAATGACAAGGTGAATGTGGTGTGTGCAAAATATGATTGATCACAAGACAAAAGACTAGGAGGAAAACTAAGAACAAGTGGTGTGCGGTTGTGATGGAGACATAAGAGGGTAATGAGAATCATAAAATAAGGATGCAAGTGAGGGAAATGGTTCAAATTTGAATGGGAGAGGATTAGGAAGGATTTTATGAACTTCTAATGGATTCCAATGAAGGGAATAGTGAAATGGATGGGAGAAATAGAAGTGGGAAAGGAAATCACATGAAATTTGTGGCTTCGATGGTACTAGGGGCTATACAATCTTTAGATTTTTAGACTTTAATCTTTCATCCCTACACTTTGATGGAGTCTCTATAATTCACCTATGTGTGGGATAGGAGAATTGATAGTAAGCTTTCCAATTACAAGTGATATGTTATGAATGGTTTGGAAAAGGTTTAACAAGTCCATACTAAGTTTTTGGGAAGATTACTATTGAAAACCTAGTAAGGATTATACAATGAAGAGGTGAGTAACTTTTCTTTTAAAATTTGAACATGAACACTACCATCAATTAGTGCAAGTGTCCATCGGGTCGTTAAGGGTGTGGTTCGATGTTTAAGTCGCTCGGTTGTAGTGGCGGCCAGCAGAGTTCAAACCCCCGATGGGCCAATGAGCTTGCAGGCTTTACACCTTCACTGGGCCAACGAGCTCACGGGTTTGAAGTATTCTTACTTGGGGATGAGGTCCCCCATGTTGTGGCCTCACTGGTTCATAGCTCCAGGGAAAAGTGTTACCGTGGAGCCGGAGGGGATGTTGCACTAGCATTACCGATCACGTTAAAAAGTTTACCAGGCGCATTATCTTTGAAAAAAAAGTAGTGCAAGTGTCCAAAAACTAATGCAAAACTACATTGGTGTCCTGGAAGAGTCAAGAGTCCAAATTTGGGGGGATGTTAGATGAGATGTTTATAAGGTTGAAAGTGCTTGCATTATTCTTTTGTGATCAAGGAAAATGCTAGAAACAAGTGAAATAGTCCTAAAAACACACTAGGGGAATGACCACCAAAAAAGTGTTGAAACATAAGCTTTAGATTGCAAAGTAGGCAATTTATAACTTTACTGGTAGGTAAAGTATTTGGGTCATTGCCTAATGAAGGGGCATCTTCCCCAAAATTTGAAGAAATCTTAAAGTTGTGTGGGAATGTGTAGTTCCCTTATCAAGTAGTCATAGACAAAACTACACAAAAATGTAGCTAGTAATTTTTTTAAAATATAAAGTGCTACATAATAGTAATGCATAACACACATGTGTCATTGCCATGTGAAATTCTACATGATACAAAACATGCACCAAAGGATATGTCAACAACATGCAAGCAATGAAGAAAGGCCAATGAATACATGAAGAGTGATCGGGTGGTGCACATCCCCATGTGACATCCCCTACATGTTGTTGAAAGAACTATGGAGATGGTAGGGAATTAATGAACTTAACTCCACAATGGAGTGGTATCCTTATGATGACCACTCCTCCAAGGTCCTAGGTGAGATGGAGAAGGCCACATCTAACCCTAGTAGTAAACTAATATTAATTCATCATAAGAAACATAATAAAGCAAGAATTAAAGGTAAACTTCCCTAACATCTTAGTAAACATGATGAGCCATTACATGCATCTATTATCCAATTCTATCCATTCACTTATGTGGTGTCACTAATGCATGCTTATGTTAATCTTTCTAGTCATTTTCCTTTAAAGCAATCATATTTTATTTTTCTTTTTATTTAGCAAGAAGTAGAGATACAAATTAAAAGATTAATGATTATCATTCTAAGGTCTAAACAACTCATTGAGCATGATAGATTAATAACCAATTTTTGGAACATTCCATTTCCTTTATAAAACATAATCAAAAGCTAATACATGGGTCTATGCTAACCTTTTCAACTCAACAATAGATGAGAGTAGAGGGTAGAGTGTATAATAATGAATGATTGCATTCATAAGTCTAACATTAATCTCACTAGTATATTCAATAAGAAGGAACAACCTAGAAATTTGCTTCTTATAAAATAAGACAATCTTTCTTTATTTTAGGCATACATGTACCAATAAGGAAAGAGATAGATAACATTTTCATTCAAATGTTAAACAAGAAAGGGAATGGTTGGGAATTTATTTTCAATCTTAATACTCAACTAAAATGCATGCCAACAAGGATCCTTTCACTTAAGTCATTTAATCCATTTACTTAAACATAATATTCTTCTGTCAAACACACAATCCAAGAGACTAAAGAGAGAGAGATTCCTTTTACACATGCACACTTAAGCATATTACACAATCAATTATATCCTAAAAGAAATAATAACAATACAATTATACTCAAATAATATTTTATATTCCCATAAGAGTAGAATAATTTATAACAATTGTTCATTGTAAAAAAATTCTTCTTAGCTACAATAGTCATTCTGATATATTTTTCTCAAAATTGGTGAATTAGTTTTGGTCAATTTTTGGAGGATATAAAGTAAGGTATACTAATATTCCTCAAATAATCATAGATACTGAGATTGTAGTTTTTGAGATAATCTAATATGAATAGACGTCTCTACTTGTTGGAAATTTATGTTAAATAAAATAATTTTGTCTTTTTGCATGTAGCATTTAAGTAACACAACTAGTCAAATGGTTTTAACATTTTGTCCACTTTCTTAGTCACAAAGGTTGCATATGCTCTAATTTTTAAGTACCATATGTATGAAGTTGTCATTTTAGCACATTTTAACAATCTTTTTGTATTAGATTCTTGTAACAAATTTTAAATCTTCCAAATTTTACTTTAAAAGAATCCTAAATGTTGGACAATATTCCGACATGACATTTGGGTGAAATCACAATAGTGTATCCCACTTTTCAACTTTATTAGGCCACAAAAATTGGCATTTTTTAGCATTTACACACTATCAATTATATTGACCAAGAGTTTAAAGATGTTTTAAACTAGTGATTTGTGTCATTTTATTTGTAGATCTAATCTATGATTTTTTGAAATTTAAAAAATATTTGCTATCATTTTTTGTTAGTCTTCATTAAAAAACTTATTATTTTTCTATTATTTGGTAGTGAGTGACATTTTACCATAATCCATAACTTTGACTAGAAATAATTTTTTTCTAAGATTTCTTGGAATTAAATCATTAACTCCAATATCTAATGCATGAATTTTTTTTGGTAATTTTATTAAATATTTTATTATTAAATTTTAATTGGTACTAACATAAATTCAAACCTACATTTTACCATAATGTGTTTCTCTTTATTTTTTTATTGAAATAGGGACATTGATGCTAAGTGTAGTGCAATTTTTTGAATATTCTTAACCTATATTGCTATTTTTCTGAATGTCCTGAATAGAGGTCCTTTTTTGTAATGGACCTATCTTACTTATAAAATAAATACAAAATTATAATATTAAAAAAACATATTGTGTATTATATTTTTTAGAAAGCTAACTCCAAGGGCTACATACATGTAAAATCTTGTCTGTGAGTGGTTTTGTTTGACCTTGGTGTGCATTACACAAAGTTGACTATTTTCAAAAATAAAATTGTGATATTTGGATAGGAGAAGAAAAGGCTGCCACATATGCAACTTTAATCAAAAGGGCTTCAATCAAACCCATCACAAATAAAAAAGGGTTGGATTAAATTTGATCCATATAAGACACATAGTTTAGATCAAGGCTTTTTGTCGATTAGTTGGTAGCATTAGTCAGTTAGTAGAAAGACCTTGATTTAATCGACTTTTTCCTTCAAGTATGCAACCTCTATCATGTCACACCAATTTCTATCAACATGCAAAAAAGTCTTTGGAATCAAAGATAGTGTAGTGCCCCTCATTTTGCTTTCTGATAGATTGATAGTTGTTCCTTTTGATCTAGACATTATGACATCTTGTTAGTGATGTATTTACGGTTTTGGTGTTAGTTGTTGATACTTATTGATGTTGACTTACTGCTATGATGACACTTGATGATACTGTTAGCACTGTTGTTTTATGCTTATATTATGATTAGTTATGGACTCAGTTGATTATGTGGATCAAACTTATCAGGTGCATTATGTGATTATCTGATGATGTTTTTATCTAGTTGTTAAGTTACTGATGAACATGAATGATGTGGTTACTTGTTGATGTGATTGGTGGAAGGGACAGTGTCACATTACTCATGCGTGAGTACCCTGCTACGCTGCAATTCTCTTCCACGATGTGTCTGATTGGATGGTTATATATATATGCTCGACATTTCATGTGTTGCAGGTTGCAGGTACTAGGCATCGACTCCACCTGAATTGACAGATTTGAGCGTGCCTCAAATCTAATAGAGAATTATTGATCGGAGATGACATAAGGTCCCTCAGCTTGTCATCATCCTCGAAGAGGGTGAGTGCATGTCATGTGGTCTGTCAGTCTAGTTGGTTGGGCATGATAGTCAGTTGCCAGGCCATTTGGTATTGTTCGGTATGTGGGTTTCAAGTTGGAATTGTGTGTTATTGTTTTGATTAATTTGCATTATTAAAATAGAAATCATAAGTCCACCTTGGTAAATAAATAATAACATTAAGAGGTAAATAAGTGTTTTAAATCGAGAATTTAATTGATAATATTTATATGCAAAAATAATAATATTTAAGCAAATTTTATTTTATGTGGAAGTGATTATAAAAAATATATATATAATAAAAGTTATTGTGAGTATAGATATAAAATGTTCTATTTTCTAATTAAGATTAATAAATACAAATAAATTGTGTTGTCAGAAAATCTGGTTGGTGCAATCCAAAATAAATAAAATTTGAAATTTTCATGACTGGGGGTAATGGAAATTAATGGTGGTAGTAGTGGATGGCCAGTAACCGAAGGAATTTATTATTTTTGCTATTTTATTCTTTGGGGAAAATGCATATTTTAGGAGTTTTCTGGGGATTGAGGGAGGATGGTTTTTGGAGATTTTCAAAAAGATTGGTGAATTGGGTTTTGGGGAAGAAGCAACAATCCTGTGGAATCTTCAATCTGCTGAGTAGGTTCTTTATTTCTATTATATTTCCATTATTTTGATAAAGAGTCATTATGTGTGTGTGTGTTCTAGCTGCATTCGATTCTCTGTAAAAAGGGTTGTTCATATATTTATCATCTAAAATTTTTCATGTTTTGTTAATCCATGTAAATAAACCAATATAAATTCAATTTTTGCCATAAGTCTTCTTAATTTGTCTAACCTCATCAGGTTTCAAACCCTACCTCCTCTTGTCATGTTCGCATCTGCATAAGAGAGCTAAGGAACAGATGTTATCTGTGCTACATTTGCAATATTCAATTATACCAGTAATGCTGTCAATCCTCCTATGTCCATATTCATATGTGACCTCCAGATTCCAAGAAATTAGAATTGCCATTGAACCCCTTATTGCATGACGAAACTTCTTCATTGAGATAGCAAATAAATATGTGTCGTTATGCTTCATCATTTTGCATGAAGGTTACCAGAGTTTATTTCATCTTGATCAATTGCTAAATCGAGCTCCTTGCTGAGAAGGAGAAACTATCCAATGTCAATGTAGCAATAAGTACAGTCTAGGAAGCTCCATTAAATCAATGAAATCTGTATCTTTTTATCTTCAACCACCAATAGGAGGCCTTTTACAAACAAATATGGAATTAGATCCTCTGTAGTTAATAAGTATTTTTGGGTGCCAAATCATCATGAATCTTTTCTCTAGATGTTTTTCTTGTTGCATGCATCCCTTCTCTTTGAAGAAATTCTGTTTGCATACTCTTCTCTATAGAATCTTTCCTTTCCCCTGTACCTATCTCAATTGATTTGAAATAAAAAACAAAAAAAATCATTAAAAAAAATCAGATTTTAAATTTTTAGAGCTCTTCCTATGGAGGCCATATGACCTGATTTATTCCATAAACCAAATTCAAATTTGGAACCAATAAAAAAAAATATAGGTAATTTTACCCTTTGCAACCTCTCCCAAATTGCCCTGAATAATGAAATGGCTAAATCTCCTTAAAATTTCTGAATTGAAATGACGAAATCTTATTAAATGTTTGAGTTGAATTTTTTTTTATAGGTTTCTTAAGGAGGCCGTACGGTTTGTACGGCGCTCCCTTCTTATCCCCTCTTTTCTTTTTAAGAAAGCTTCTTAAGTTTAAAAAAAAAAAAACATTAAGTTATGAGATAGGGGAAAAAAATAGAAAGTTTAAAAGGCACGATTCCCTTGGTTTTAATTTTTTTTAGATTTATTTTTTTAAGAAAAACAGAAGAGCTCATTTAGCTTAAGGAAAAGATAGGTAGGAAATTAGAAAGTAGGAATCTCTTAAGTTTTAGTCTTTTGTGATTTATAGTTAAAATAAATTAATTTTAGTTTTAGTTTTTTTTAAGAAAAGTATAGTTTATTAAATGAATTTTAGTTTTTAATTTTACTTTTTCTTAGTTATATATATATATATAGTTAAATAAATAAATTTGAGATTTTAGTTTTATTTTTTTAGTAAAAGAAAAAGATAGTTAAATAATTAAATTTTGGTATTATTTCCTAAGGAAAGGAAAATGTGTTTTATTTATAAATTTATGAAATTATGATTCATATGTAAATTGGGAAATATTTTGTTAGAATAAAAATAATATACTTAGTATTAAAATTGTATAGTTGAGTTTTGCTACTTTGTGCTATAAGATGAATTTGGTATAAGTTGTTACTATCGTTTAAAATAGAATAAGACTATCAAACTATTATTGATTTAGTTATAGGGAAATTATTCTTAGATAATTGAAATCCTTGGATGAAGTTGTTTTGTAAGTTTATGTTTTGGATTTTGATTTTGATAATTGGTTAATTATGAGTGAAACTTGTGTAAGTCATGTTAGTGGTCGTATAAGAGTCATGTTGTCAAGGTTAGTTCCAAAGGCATAGGTTTTAATGTTTTGTTTTCGTGTATATGCTATGATTGTAAAGTGTCATGATGTGGAATAAAGTCTTGCATGGATGATATGGTTCATTATGGTGTTGATTATGCAATAAGTAGTGTGTCAGATTTTGTAAATGGGGAGGTGTTGGATAATGTAAAAGGAATATGTTGGTTATGGTTTGCTTCACATGGAAGCTATGGGCAATGTTTTGGAAAATTGTTCTTGTGATTAAGTTGGTATGCAAGAGGGTTAATGCCTTGCATGGTTCATGTATACTTGTTAATTGCTATGTTGGATGAGTAGGGTCTTCTAGATGCAGGTAAGGGAGTGGCTCTCAATGGGGACGGAGCTCAAAGTGGCATCCAGGACAACCCATGTGGGAGTTTGTTAACTTAGTGATAACCTAATTCATGAATTAAGGAGTTGGGTAGTTAATCACACTAAACAAGATAAGTGAATGCCTCACTCATGGCTTAAGTGCTCGTTTAGGCTTGAGATGAGATGAGAAGGCCTAGAATGGCAAGATCAACGACCTTGTCCTCATGAAAGGTATGTTGATTTCACATGAGTTTGTATGGGGGCCAGGAGTCGAGAGAGGCTACAAGGACAACCCAAGATGGGGGTCGGGGCCTAGGAAGGCTTACCAGGACAACCCATGACAAGCTATGTGATGACACTTCTTCCTACTGCAGTCTAGCATTCCCTAGTTGTACTCTTTCTAATTGTTGTGTGGTTGCCTCTGGAGGTGATGTTTGAGTATTGCCCTGTGTTGTTGTAGTCATGTGTAGTCCTTGTTCTTCATAGTTATTGTCTACCTGACTGTTCATGTTGTGGGACCTCATTGTTATCTCCTAGCACGGGGGGTGGACCTCAAGGTTCCACATGCTCGGGTGGTTGTTCATTATCTCCATTGGTCCCTTTGTTGTTGTTCATGTACGAGGAGGATATATCATGTAGAAGATCACCGATCTTGTTTGCTTGAGGAGACAAATATTTAGGTTTATATTTTCGCCTTATATATCAGTTGAACCATGTATTATTATATTGATGTATATCCTCCGATGTAATCAGGAAGTGACATTGTAAACATTGTATTGATGTATTCTATTGTAAGGAAATTGTAAATATATTTGAAATCATATATGCAAGATCCCGATGTTAACTTTTCTGATGTCATAAATGGATGTGTTGATTCATTTGATGTATTTGGATTTATAATGTATCATGGTTGTTAGTTAGATCAAGTTAATATTTAGTAATGCATCCATGTTATCCCTAGAGGTTAAATCTTAGCCTAGTTATTATAAATAATCATGATTTTCACTCATTATTTTCTTCTTTGGAAAAAAAAAATTGCCCTTTTGTAATGCATAGTTAAGCTTATCTCTAGGGTTTCGTGGTGGAGCATTACAGATAGAAGTGGAAAAGCCAAAATAATGGGTGAGTCCTATCTTTTATAGGAAAACACATAAGGATCTTTGGTTGAATCATATTCAATTAAATGGAATTCAATCAATCCCTATCCTATCATGGTACACCATGTGGCACCATGCGTGTGATCTGACTAGGTTTGATTGAAGATATGTTCAATCAAACCTATGTAATTTCAGGCATGATTTGTTTTGGTGTTTTTCATTTGTCCCAAAAGTATGTGGTTTCACCAATTTACTATCATGAAACTATGAAAATATTATGAAATATACTATTTTATTCCCTTTTTCTAGCTCCAATTAATCAATGTTCACAAAACTTGATTTGGTAGTTTTCAAATCATCTAAGAAAGCATCAAATGAAGTGTTGATGCGTTCAACACTTACATAGTTTCTACCATTTGTCTACTCTTTTTCTCCACAACCATCAAGATTAACTATTTATACAAACAATAATTTGAACACCATTTTGGAGTGAAAAAGACACATTTTTTCATATTTCCAAATAAATACAAACTTAATAAAATACACCATTTTAGCATAACATACAAAATACATTAAAAAATTCATTTTGTAAGTTCTAATCATTTACAAATTCACCCAACACTTTCCAAGCACCTCCAACACTCGAACTAATCATTTACACAAACATTAAAACATAATTCTATTTTGGATATATAAGTGAATAGTGTCATTTTCTAGCTTGCTTAAAACTATGAAATTACAAGAACTTAATTCATAATACAAATTGCTAGTAGCTCTATCTCCATTAAAAAAATGAATGCTACAACATTTAAACATATACATAAACACCTTTAGGATTACAAGCTTACAATTTAGAGATTACATATCCTTCAAAAGAAAAACTTCTTTCTAATAACCATGTCCAATCTAAAATTCAATGAAGACCAAAATTGTCAATGGAAGAGTGCTCACCACCTTACCATATGGCATAATTAATCCATTTCTAGACACTAGCCAACCCCTAAGCCAAAAGACCAATCCAAGAATTGGGTAAACACAATTTTATGCTAAAAAGGGAAAACAACAAGAACACAACAAGGGATTAACATACACATTGAACCTACCCTTGGGTTCATTCCAAAGGAGAAAATCAAGGTTCCTCCACACATACAATACAAGAATAGAACAAAAAAGGAGAATATCGAATTCATCATGCTTCTACTCAAAAAACAAGGGCAATCATGCTCAAACAACCTGAGAACACATAAGGAAACACACCTAACTCAAAACTTCAAGGAAATACTCTTTCAAGATCAAACATACAACAAATAAGTATTCTTTTCTCTTTTATTTAGACTAAGAAATAATAAATAAACATAGAATATAATGGTAAGAATTCTACCTTGCAAGATCGCTTTGAAAGGATGGAAGACTCTTCTTCTTTTCTTGAATCTTGCTCTTCATATGCACACACACACCAAGCTCACAAAGTGTCAAAAGAGCCTCCAAGATCTCCAAGCACACACCAAAAACACAAGAGTTCTCCAAGATAACTCTTCTCTCTAAAAATCTCTAAGTTGAAAAACAAAAAATGAGCAATTAGTCTTGAAAAGGCTAAAGAGGGTGGTTTTGCAACCTATGTCTTCCTCTATGAACCCACACAAACAAGGTATGGTGAATTCAGGTGTACTCCACACACTCCACTTGCAAACAAATGTTGGGAAGAGAAGAGGGTTGACTAGGGTCACCCACACTCAACCCCTTCCATGCCTCATAATCACAAGTTCTTCCTAAGAGGGTTGGATGAGTACTAAACTCACCCAACACTGCAACTACAATCCCCAAAAGGTACATTTCCCATTAATACTTGCTCAAGTGTGTTATTTTTACACTAAAATAATAAAACTCATCATTTACATCCTTCTAAAAATGACCCTATGTGAAAATCCCATTTTGCACTAAAAAATATAAATTTAGAAATTCCAAATATCAAAGCATATGAAATACACATAACTAAAATCACCAAAATGAAATATAAACACTTGGGTATTAAGAAGGTTCAACATAAGGGGTCCTAGTCCACTCACAGAAAAAGATGATTTATGTATCTGGGTAATCATGATCAATTTCACATTACTTCATGAGGTTAAGTGGGAAGGGTAATTAAGGTTCTTCATTCATATCTTATTTTCTTGTTGGCCAACTTGTGTATATCCCTGCACACTCAATGTGCACATCAAATGCATTGAGAATAGATACCCAAAGTATTGTGATAAATTTCATTATTCACCCACAATAATCAAAATCCATCATGCACATTGGAATTAGAAATTATTATCATAATAATATCAAATCATGGCTCAACATCATTAAATCATATCATCTATGCTCATGCATTAACCAATATTAATTTGAGTTCTTGATTAATCTCTCATTCTCTTGTTGGACAACTTGTGTATATACCTTCACACTCAATGTGCACATCAAATACATTGAAAATACCAAACCATCATGATAAAATTGTATATTTTTCCCATAATAATCAAAATTCATCATGCACACTAGAATTACAAATTATCATCATAATAATATTGGAATTGTGGGTCAACATGATTAAATCCTATCATGTACACTCATGCACTCAATCAGATCAAGATCATAATCATAGAAAAAAAAAACACACTCTTAAGGAAAGTAATCACATAGACATAATCCACATTTGATTAAAAGACAATAATAATAACATAAATCTCTACCTCATTCACCATATCTAGATTAACTTCTACTATTAAGGGTTAAATATATTTGTTTACATTCCATTCAACAATCAAAAGGAGACAAATTAACATTATCAGCTAATTTATATAGTTATATATTATAATTTAATACTACAAGGCAATCAATGTGAAATCCATGAATCAAAAGTTAGTAGGTTACATGCGAAGGTACAAAATTAGCTAGAGCCATAAGATTCATTAAGTATATGGAGTGTGACTAGGGTCACAAAATGGTTGGGCCTTACAAAATGTGTCCATACAACCATCATAGACTGATTTAGGATAAACCAAGGGTAGGTTGATATCCCTAGTAATGGCACATTAATAACCTATTCCATTAGCATTATTCATTTTGGGAATCTTGATAGGTTTGATGATGCCTTGTTAGTTCAAACATAATCCTTTTCCATTGTGTCCAAGCTTTTGTAAAATATCATATCCTTTGCCATAGCGACTAGCCAGTCTAGATGAAAACAAGTAATATTTGGAATAAAGGCTAGTTTTAGATGCACGTGAGATGTATCACCTTCATTCGAATGAGTATCCTCGTGAGAATTTGAAGGTGATTTGTCATGTATAGTGGGATCTATAAGCAAAGTTGAAGAAATTTGGTTCTCATCTCTTTATTTATGTCTTTTATGACTTGATGATTTGAAATATATGGAACCTCAATCATCCTCTAGATCAATGTGATGTATAGGTATATAAGGAGATGTTATCAAGGGTATAACGCGTGTGTAATTAGTCAAGTTGGAGATATCAAAGTGTCATGTCTCAGACTTTTATACCTTGACTGAATTGATAAATTCTTGAATTATTGAATTATAGATGATGTTAAAATGCAATAATTATATGGTCGATTTAAATTTTGTTGCCTCAGCTATATTTTTCAGCTAACTTATTGATGGTTTTATGAGTTTGAGTTTTGCAGTCTTGTCGACGACAAGAGCATGGTTCAGGTAGGGGAGTCCTAGCTTCGTGGCAACACGTGTCAGGTTCTATCTGGTGTTTACACACACTCACATAGAATTCATCCCTCCATGATTGATTTGATGGATATTTGTGTGGCATGTTTGATTTAATGGATGTATGCATTTACATGTTGACTTGATGATGTTGATCTTTTTCTTATCGTTTGATATTGTCAAATCTCTTTTATCGACATTATCTTCAGTGTGCTTTCACTATTAATCAAGTTTGATACCTGTCATGTCAAGAAAACAAGTTAGTTTTATATTTGAATTCAATAGATATAAGAATTCTATGTAGTTATCAAATTAAAATAAATGCCAATTTTATTCCAATATGGTTCTTCTGTAAAGAATTTAGTTTTGAGAATAAGTAAGTTAATATATATATATATATATAAACTTATTGTAATATTCTTGTTTTATAATTAATATTATAGAAATTATAGTTTTCCTTGTTATTCAAAATTAAAAAGGTATAAATAGAGTATATAAAAGAAAATAATCAATCTCAAAGCAAAATATTTGTTATAAATGCATACTTATACTATGTTTTAAAAAAAAAAAAAGTAAGAGAGCATGCGGGGCATGCATAGAAAAATCTTCTAATATTAAATTAAGTAAAAGTTTTATTTGGCATAAAAGCCATCGAAGGAAGATATTTTTTTTATATAAATGGGCAACTATATATTTGGATGGGAGTTAGAAAAGAGAAATGGCATGCAAGGATGGGCAATGGAAAAACAAGAGAAATGGAAAGAAAGGAATTTGCATGACGATGGAAAAAAAGAAGAATAGGGTTTGCAAAGTTTTATAAATATAGAAAAACAAGGCAAAAAGGGGGAGGCGGAAGATAGGCGAATGAATAGAGAAGGAAGTGAGTAGCTATACGGCGGTGGAAGACTAAGAGAGAAGCAGTAAGAAACGAAATTATCCTTCAGATCAGCCTCATCTTTTTTGTTTTTCCAGGTATTCATCTATTGGTTAAATTTCATATTATCTCTGTATGGAAAAGAATAAACAAAATTAAATAAAAACAGTATTTTATACAAATATTGGATGTGATGTCCTCAGGATTACGATAGTGAAGATATAAATAGTAGGTTGAATAATTTCTATTTATTCTGGATCTCCTAAACTGCATAGCATTTATAAAACCATAGATTTAACCAAAAATTACCAAAGATTTTAGATCTGAATCGCATAATCTGCTTACACCAAAGATACTGGAGTTGTAACTACATGCTTAAGTTCCAGATAGTAACTTGCAATCAAAAGTCAATCGATTTAATACATTAGAATGAGGAAGCACTCTAAAATTTTAGTGATTTGAGCCTGGCACCTTACTAGTCTTCCTCCAAGTGGTGCGCTGTTGTAGAAGCCAATTTCAACTTTTCTTTTGGGTGTATACCTTTTTGCTGTGACCAAAGCCGTTTTGATTATAAGTAAAAGTTGATCCCTGTGGTAGTAAAGCCGATCTCTGCTGTAGTGGAGTCGATCTTTTTTTGTAGTGAGGACGTGGTTGTTATAGCAAAGTTGTTGCTGTATAGTGAATGTTGCTTCTAGTTTTTGGGTATGCCATTCACCTTTTATTATTTATATACCGATACATGTGACATATTAAACTTTCTAAAATAAAAACCTTTTTCTGGTTTATATCTGCTAAAACTGATCCCTTTTATATGAGATTTTCTTGGAAAGAAATGCCTTTCAATGCATAAAGTCGTTTACTGTAATGATTTCGTTTCTTCTATTTTCCCCGAAAACCTTTATAGTTATTTATTACTAGATTACGGCATACTGAAATTTGTCTACCTTTCTTGTGAATCGGCAATCTCTTAAAGAGAATTGGCCTTCTCTGTCAAAAACTATTTTTCTGTTTAAAGTAAACATTCTTTGTATGATTTTAGAACGACCTCTGTCTGACCCAGAATGATCTCTGTATGAATTAAAGCATTCGCTGCATGATGTAAGTCTAGAAAAATGATTAGATTATACCAATTGCATTATAATTTCATTGATTTGTTTGACCATTAAAGTGGACGATATTTAAACAGAAATGAGCTCTAAACTAGATGATCGTATATGCTTGATTCAAACCAACAGATTTCATAAGTGAAAATGATATAATTTGATAATTGAACCGAATCATTACTTGTATGGAAAGAACTTCCAATCACATGTAGACGTTATATGGAAGCATGTTGAAATATAAACACTTCTTAACTTATACAATATTTTCCAACACAAAGATAGTCATGTAGAAAAACCTTATTATTTCTTACCAATGCAAAATCAGTGTTTAAAACATAAGTCATCTTAGAAGCTATTAATTCATTTTGGGTTCGAATAAACTATGGAATGATACTAAAAATGTTTCAATTTTTCTCTTATACTTATGTTTGCTCAAATAAGAGTTTATTTTTCTTCTTATCAAAATGTTTTATGAAAAGGAAATGAGTAAAATCTCTTCGTTGTCATTTTAAAATTTTCCGTCAAATTGATGCTCACTATGCTTGGAGAGAGGTTGTTTTACTTGATTTTGTTTATCTACATTACTTGAATTAGACTTTTGGGAAAGATTGTCTTCTGGGACGGGTGTCAATTGTGGGATAACAGGGGAGTAAGTTTTCTTTTTCAAAACTTACATACCGTTACATCGGTTAAAATGCTTTGGCCAAAGCGATTGGAGTGTTGAAAAAGACACATGCACCATTGAAAGAGGTGGTTAATTGCCTAGTTTTATGTATGTTTTTCCCTGCCATATCCTATTGATGTGATTCTGCATTCATGATAGTAGTGCATGTCGATCAATAGGCACACACCAGATTCCACCCTGCACTTGTTTATAGGATGCTAGGCTCTTCGAGTAGGGTCGAGTATTCCTCAGTTGAGGGATTCTGAGGAAGCACAATGCTTCATGGTTGGGCAGAAAAAGTGCCTAAACCATGTTCTTGTCCTTCGACGCAGCAGATGGCCAGTTGGTTGATGGCGGTCGAGGACTCCTTGATAGATTTATTTGACATTGATGATAGTTGTACTTCTTATTATATTCAAAATTATTGTAAGGCTTGATGCCAATATTGACACTTGAAATATGTTTTTACATACTCTATAAATGACTTTAGATGTATACAAATGCATTGTATTTATGGTTGTACTTTAAACTTATAAAATTGTAAACTTGTTGGACTCTTGAAATTTATCTTAATATATTTCCTTCGCAATGATGAATAGAAGTTAATTTTTACTGTACTTAAATTTACTTTCAGTAATTCATGTTTTACTTGTTTTCCATGTGATGTGAATTTACAGTTCTTTACATTTGGTATCAGAGTGATGGTTCTACTCTAGGACTTTATGGAACCATTACGCTAAGGTTGTAAACTCTTTGTAGATAGTTCATCATGAACACTAGGAACTCTGGACGTAGGGGAGCAACCCTAGGATTTGGCAATAATCCCGATACTAGAAACAATGAAGAAGCCAATGTTGGAAATAATACTGGCACTAATGCAAGAGGGGCTAATGTTGGAAACAGTGAGGGAAACAATAATAACAATGCTGGATAGAATAGTGAAGGACAGAATAATCAATTGACTCAAATCCTAGCTCTCCTGACTCAACAGGGAACCAGAATGAACACCATGGAAGAGGAAATCAGAGGCATAAGGGGAAATAGGAATGAGGAAAGGAGAGAAGAAGCTCGAGGTCCTGAGGCTGAAGTGAATGGAAACAACAAAAATAAGATTGCTGAAGAATTGGGAAAAGATCTTAAAAAGGTTACACCTCCTAAATTTGATGGTAAGACTATAGGTGATGGAGCAGAAGCATGGATTATTGACATGGAAAAATACTTTGATCTCCATGATTTGTCTGTCGAAACTAAAGCTATTTGGGGATCTTATCAGCTTATTGGAGAAGCAGCTACTTGGTGGGACAATGAGAAAGCTGAAAAGAAACTGCTTCCAGGAGAAGTCACATGGGATCGTTTTCTTGAGCTCTTTTGAAAGAGGTGGTTACCATAGCTCTACTTTGACAAGAAAATGACAGAATTTCAAAACCTCACTCAGGGAGGTATGACCGTGACTCAGTATTGGGAGAAATTCTCTCACTTATTGAAATATGTTCCACAGTATCAGCTTGATGAAAGGTTCAGAATTCACAAATTCATTTTGGGTTTAAGGTCACAGATTGGATCAGATGTTGACATGCATAATCCATTAACCATGGATGAAGTGTTCGAAAAGGCTACCAAACAGGAACAAAAACTGCAACAGATCTCAAATTACCATAAGAATCAGGATAGAAGAATGGAAATAAAAGGTATCAGAATGACAGTGGCAACCAAGGAAATAGTAAATGCCAGATAAGGAATTTTAAGAAAGGCAACAACTACCAGGAAAAGAACAATGGAAACCAAGGTGGAAATAACAATAAGAGAGGTAGTTATGGCAACAATGGTAACAATAATCGGAGAGACAATCTAGCTAGACACAGAGGACCTAGAGATGGATGTTATAATTATGGAGGAGAGCACTATGCTAGTGCATGTCCCTGTTGAGTAGAGAATCAGAGAGATGGAAATCGACAGAGAGCTCCTCAACACCAGATTCATGTAGCTGTAGATCATCGTCAAGCAGATTTCCAAGCTACACCCATTCAGATGTCCGGTAAGCTCTTTGGCCTTCCAATTTCTATTTTAATTGATACAGGAGCTACAGAATGTTTTGTTGATCTAAAAGTTGTAGCTAAGTTAACTGTTAAACCTGGACACATGGAAAATTCATGGATGGTACAGTATGGTAACAATGCAGAGAGAAGAGTAGATTCATGTCTTGTATGTAGTGAAATAGATCTTCCTACTTTCCAAACACAAGTCAATATTTATGTTGCACCTCTAGGATCTTATGATGTGATTCTAGGAATCAATTGGTTGTCAGAACATAGGTCTTTAGTAGATTGCGAAGAGAAAGTAGTGAAATGCCTTGACGACTTTGTAAACCCGGTAGAAATTCGTGGATCAAGAACTCCCCTTAAGCTAAGACATATATCAGCCATGCAATTGAAAAAGGCTAAGAGAAAGGGTTGTTCTATCTATGCAGTGAAGATAAGAGATCTAGATAATCAGGAACCATCTTTTGAACAATATCCTATCCTTAGAGAATTTAAAGATGTCTTTCCTGATGAGTTGACTGAACTACCGCCTAAAAGAGAATTTGATTTCTCTATAGATCGTATGCCAAGAATAGAACCACAGTCTAAAGCACCTTACAAGATGACAACAATAGAACTATATGAACTTAAGGCACAGCTAGAGGAATTGTTAAAATAGGGATTTATCAGACCTAGTGTATCACCTTGGGGAGCACCAGTCATCTTCATTAAAAAGAAGGATGGAACGTTGAGGTTGTGCATTGATTACATAATGCTCAACAAGGCAACTATCAAGAACAAATATCCGCTTCCAAGGATTGATGAATTGTTCGACCAGATGAAAGGTGCAAAGGTATTCTCTAAAATAGACCTTAGATCCGGTTATCATCAATTACGGATTAAGGACGAGGATATTTCTAAAACAGCATTCAGAACACGATATGGTCACTATGAATTCATCGTAGTACCATTCGGGTTAACTAATGCACCCACATCATTCATGAATTTGATGAACAGTGTATTCAGGGATTGTCTTGATGAGTTTGTGTTGGTCTTTCTAGATGACATTCTGATTTATTCTAAGTCATTAGAGGAGCATGAAAGACACTTGACAATAGTCTTGCAGCATTTGAGTGAAAGAAAACTTTTTGGCAAGTTATCTAAGTGCACATTCTACCAGAGTAAAGTGCACTATCTTGGCCACGTAATTTCAGCAGATGGGATAGCAGTAGAACCTGAAAAGATCAAGGCAATAATGGAATGGCCCACACCATAGACTGTGACTGAGGTTAGAAGCTTTATGGGGCTAGCAGGATATTACAGGAAATTTGTAGAAGGATTCTTGATAGTTGCCGCACCCATAACCTCATTGCAAAAGAAAGGTAAGAAGTTTGAATGGACAGATAAATGTGAACAAGCTTTTCAGCTGTTGAAAGAAAGACTCACATCAGCACCTATTCTGACCATACATGATCCTAATGGTCATTTCATAGTGATTATAGATGATTCTGGTGAAGGTGTGGGAGGAGTGTTGATGCAGAAAGGAAAAGTAGTGGCATATGAATCAAGAAAACTAAAACAACATGAGTTAAATTATGCACCTCATGATCTTGAGTTGTTTGCCATTGTTCATGTACTTCAGATGTGGAGGCACTATCTCTTGGGAAAATCTTTTGAGCTTAAGACAGATCATTTAGGGCTCAAATATATCTTCACCCAACCTAATCTCAATGCTCGACAGAGAAGATGGTTAGAATTCCTTAGCGAATATGATTTTGGAATCGAGTACATAAAAGGTAAAGAGAACAGGGTTGCAGATGCTCTTAGCAAAAGACGACATCTGTCAGCCATGGTGACTTCAGATCTAATCTGAGACAGCAGGTAATCCAGAACTTGCAAGGAGATGAGCACTATGAAAGGATTAAACAAGCATTAGAAGTAGACCCTGCAGATCATCAATTTGATGGGTATGCGATAGAATCAGACAAGCTTCTGAGATATCAGGGGAGAATGTATATTCTAGATTTAGGTGAATTGAGGAAGTTAGTTCTCGAGGAGATTCACAGTGCTCCATATTCTGGACACCCAGGTGTGACCAAGACAATGGAAGGATTGAGGCCATTGTACTTTTGGCCTAAGCTTAAGAAGGATGTGACAAAGTTTGTAGGTTGATGTTTAGAGTGTCAACGTGTTAAGGTAGAACATGTCCATCCTGCAGGATTGCTTTATCCACATAGCATACCTGAATATAAGTGGCAAGTGATTAGCATGGACTTTATTCATGGTTGCCCATGTCGAAGAATTGGAATGATGTCATTTTAGTGGTGGTTGACAAACTAATGAAAGTGGTTCATTTCATTCCAGGAAATCTCATGGATGGGTCGTTGATGTTAGCAAAGAAGTTTGTCCAAGAGATCTTTCGACTACGTGGAGTGCCAGAGATGATCATTTCAGATCGTGACACTCGCATGACTTCTAGGTTCTGGATCACACTTAATGCAGCATTGCGGACTAAGTTGAACTTTAGTACAGCTTATCACCCTGAAATAGATGGTCAGACAGAGAGAGTCAACCAAGTAGTAGAAGATCTTCTAAGGATGTACTGTTTGGACCATCAGTACAAATGGGAGGAATATCTACCTTTGGTAGAGTTTGCTTATAATAATTCCTACCATGCATCTTTAGGAATGGCACCTTTTGAGGCTCTTTATGGTCGCAGGTGTAGAACTCCAATCAGTTGGGACAGAATTGAAGACCGAATAGTAGTTGGACCTGATATGTTGAAGGAAATGGAAGATTAGATGAGGCTAATCAAAGAAAAATTGAAACAAGCCTCGGATAGACAGAAGAGTTATGTAGATAAGAATAGGACTTTTAGGCAATTCTCCATGGGTGACAAAGTGTTTTTAAAGGTCAAGCCTCATAAGAGTTCCATTACATTTGGCAAGGCATCCAAACTAGCTCCAAGATTCGTAGGACCTTTCGACGTTCTTGAAGTGATCAATCCAGTCGCATACAGACTTGCTCTGCTGCCAACTCTAGCCAAGGTCCATAATGTTTTTCATGTGTCATTGCTCAAACCTTATCATCCTGATGTTTTACATATTCTTGATTTGCATACTCTGCAGGTACAGGATCCAGGAGTGGTGCTAGTGGAGCCCATTCGAGTCTTGGAGAAGCGCAACGTTAAGTTGCGTAATCGAGACATAATGCAGTATAAGGTCCAGTGGGACTAGTATTCAGTGGACAGTGCCACTTGGGAGGATGCTTCTGATATTGATAGATCTTTTCCACATTTAGGAATTTAGATTAGATGCTTTATTTACTTGCATATTAAGATATTTTGATACTCAAATGATGATACATTATTGTTTTGATTTTATTGCTTTACGCGATGTAATAAGACATCGAGACGATGTCTCTTCCAATGGGGGAAGGATGTCACGTCTCAGACTTTTATACCTTGACTGAATTGATAAATTCTTGAATTATTGAATTATAGATGATGTTAAAATGCAATAATTATATGGTCAATTTAAATTTTGCTGCCTCAGCTATATTTTTCGGCTAACTTATTGATGGTTTTATGAGTTTGAGTTTTGCAGTCTTGTCGACGACAAGAGCATGGTTCAGGTAGGGGAGTCCTAGCTTCGTGGCAACGCGTGTCAGGTTCTGTCTGGTGTTTACACACACTCACATAGAATTCATCCCTCCATGATTGATTTGATGGATATTTGTGTGGCATGTTTGATTTAATGGATGTATGCATTTACATGTTGACTTGATGATGTTGATCTTTTTCTTATCGTTTGATATTGTCAAATCTCTTTTATCGACATTATCTTCAGTGTGCTTTCACTATTAATCAAGTTTGATACCTGTCATGTCAAGAAAACAAGTTAGTTTTATATTTGAATTCAATAGATATAAGAATTCTATGTAGTTATCAAATTAAAATAAATGCCAATTTTATTCCAATATGGTTCTTCTGTAAAGAATTTAGTTTTGAGAATAAGTAAGTTAATATATATATAAACTTATTGTAATATTCTTGTTTTATAATTAATATTATAGAAATTATAGTTTTCCTTGTTATTCAAAATTAAAAAGGTATAAATAGAGTATATTAAAGAAAATAATCAATCTCAAAGCACAATCTTTGTTATAAATGCATACTTATACTATGTTTTAAAAAAAAAAAAAAAGTAAGAGAGCATGCGGGGCATGCATAGAAAAATCTTCTAATATTAAATTAAGTAAAAGTTTTATTTGGCATAAAAGCCATCGAAGGAAGATATTTTTTTTATATAAATGGGCAACTATATATTTGGATGGGAGTTAGAAAAGAGAAATGGCATGCAAGGCCGGGCAATGGAAAAACAAGAGAAATGGAAAGAAAGGAATTTGCATGACGACGGAAAAAAAGAAGAATAGGGTTTGCAAAGTTTTATAAATATAGAAAAACAAGGCAAAAAGGGGGAGGCGGAAGATAGGTGAACGAATAGAGAGGGAAGTGAGCAGCTATACGACGGTCGAAGATTAAGAGAGAAGCAGTAAGAAATGAAATTATCCTTCAGATCGGCCTCATCTTTTTTGTTTTTCCAGGTATTCATCTATTGGTTAAATTTTAGATTATCTATGTATGGAAAAGAATAAACAAAATTAAATAAAAATAGTATTTTATACAAATATTGGATGTGATGTCCTCAGGATTACGATAGTGAAGATATAAATAGTAGGTTGAATAATTTCTGTTTATTCTGGATCTCTTAAACTGCATAGCATTTATAAAACCATAGATTTAACCAAAAATTACCAAAGATTTTAGATCTGAATCGCATAATCTGCTTACACCAAAGATACCAGAGTTATAACTCCATGCTTAAGTTCCAGATAGTAACTTGCAATCAAAAGTCAATCGATTTAATACATTAGAATGAGGAAGCACTCTAAAATTTTAGTGATTTGAGCCTGGCACCTTACTAGTCTTCCTCCAAGTGGTGCGCTGTTGTAGAAGCCAATTTCAGCTTTTCTTTTGGGTGTATACCTTTTTGCTGTGACGAAAGCCCTTTTGATTATAAGTAAAAGTTGATCCCTACGATAGTAAAGCCGATCTCTGCTGTAGTGGAGTTGATCTTTTTTTGTAGTGAAGACGTAGTTGTTATAGCAAAGTTGTTGTTGTATAGTGAATGTTGCTTCTAGTTTTTGGGTATGCCATTCACCTTTTATTATTTATATACCGATACATGTGACATATTAAACTTTCTAAAATAAAAACCTTTTTCTGGTTTATATCTGCTAAAACTGATCCCTTTTATGTGAGATTTCCCTGGAAAGAAATGCCTTTCAACGCATAAAGTCGTTTACTGTAATGATTTCGTTCCTTCTATTTTCCTCGAAAACCTTTATAGTTATTTATTACTAGATTACGACATACTGAAATTTGTCTACCTTTCTTGTGAATCGGCAATCTCTTAAAGAGAATCGGCCTTCTCTGTCAAAACTATTTTTCTGTTTAAAGTAAACATTCTTTGTATGATTTTAGAACGACCTCTGTCTGACCCAGAATGATCTCTGTATGAATTAAAGCATTCGCTGCATGATGTAAGTCTAGAAAAATGATTAGATTATACCAATTGCATTATAATTTCATTGATTTGTTTGACCATTAAAGTGGACGATATTTAAACAGAAATGAGCTCTAAACTAGATGATCGTATATGCTTGATTCAAACCAATGGATTTCATAAGTGAAAATGATATAATTTGATAATTGAACCGAATCATTACTTGTATGGAAAGAACTTCCAATCACATGTAGACGTTATATGGAAGCATGTTGAAACATAAACACTTCTTAACTTATACCATATTTTCCAACGCAAAGATAGTCATGTAGAAAAACCTTATTATTTCTTACCAATGCAAAATCAATGTTTAAAACATAAGTCATCTTAGAAGCTATTAATTCATTTTGGGTTCGAATAAACTATGGAATGATACTAAAAATGTTTCAATTTTTCTCTTATACTTATGTTTTCTCAAATAAGAGTTTATTTTTCTTCTTATCAAAATGTTTTATGAAAAGGAAATGAGTAAAATCTCTTCGTTGTCATTTTAAAATTTTCCGTCAAATTGATGATCACTATGCTTGGAGAGAGGTTGTTTTACTTGATTTTGTTTATCTACGTTACTTGAATTAGACTTTTGGGAAAGATTGTCTTCTGGGACGGGTGTCGATTGTGGGATAACAGGGGAGTAAGTTTTCTTTTTCAAAACTTACATTCCGTTACATCAGTTAAAATGCTTTGGCCAAAGTGATTGGAGTGTTGAAAAAGACACATGCACCATTGAAAGAGGTGGTTAATTGCCTAGTTTTATGTATGTTTTTCCCTGCCATATGCTATTGATGTGATTTTGCATTCATGATAGTAGTGCATGTAGATCGATAGGCACACACCAAATTCCACCCTGCACTTGTTTATAGGATGCTAGGCTCTTTGAGCAGGGTCGGGTATTCCTTAGTTGAGGGATTCCGGGGAAGCGCAATGCTTTGTGGTTGGGGGGAAAAAGTGCCTAAACCATGTTCTTGTCCTTCAACGCAGCAGATGGCTGGTTGGTCGATGGTGGTTGAGGACTCCTTGATAGATTTATTTGACAGTTGTACTTCTTATTATATTCAAAATGATTGTAATGCTTGATGCCAATATTTGCACTTGAAATATTATTTTTACATACTCTGTAAATGACTTCAAATGTATACAAATGCATTGTATTTATGGTTGTACTTTAAACTTATGAAATTGTAAACTTGTTGGACTCTTGAAAGTTATCTTAATATCTTTCCTTTGCAATGATGAATAGAAGTTAATTTTTACTGTACTTAAATTTACTTTCATTAATTCCTATTTTACTTGTTTTCCATGTGATGTGAATTTACAGTACTTTACACAAAGTTTTATCTTTTTATACTATTTGGACAAATTGGTAATGGGTTATCATCATTTGTCACTACACGTCTCTTGTCATTATGGACAAACTTGAAGTTATGATGAAGTGTAGATGCATGATACCAACCATTGCATGGATTCATGGATTCCCTAAATGAATGTTACACACTAAGATTCTAGGCATCACATGGAAAGTGGTGTTAACGGTAATAGGTCCTAAAGTGATAGCCAAAATAATGTAACTAAGGGATTCCTGTATGACATTGTCAAATCCTTTAGTGGTTACCTTAGATTTTGGACAATTAGAGTAGTTAAATTAGATAACATCTAGAAAATGGTTACTACAAATGTTGAATATGTATCCATTTTCTACTAATAATCTTTTAACTCTAATTTCTCCATACCTAACCACAATATAATGAGTTGTATTCCTTGATCACATGTGGAGGTGGTAACTCATGGAATGCAAATGAGATTTGTGCTCTATCATGAAGTATTGGTTGCACTAGTGAAGTTAACTCTTTAGAAGATATATTTGGATGAAATAATTATGTGCACTAGGATGTCACTTAAGATGTTCTTATGTGTTTCCAAGGAACATGACAAATCCCAAAGAGATATTTGGCAGGGCTATTTTTAAATTGAGCATGTGTATTATACCCCATGTTTGTATGCCTAGTTGTAGAATGATTTAAAAGTATAACTAAGGCATGAAAAATAGGAAAAAATGTTAGTCTTGTTGTGAGATGTAAAACATGTTCAAAATTAATTATAAGCCATACAGATAATAGAATCATCATGACATGTAGAAATATCATCATCATAATGTTCAACAACGTCATGAAATGTACCTTTATTACATGATGTGTCATTCATAGCAATAGAAGTAGTAGGTATGGGTATCCTCCACTAGATAGGTGTATCATGAATCAAATTGTGTGAAGGAAAGGTGGTCAAAGGTATTGTAAAATTAGGATCACGAACATTACTATCACTATCCATAGAGGATGTCTGCAACACATGAGAATCATGGATGAGTAAAGTAAGGGTATTCAATAGTGTAGGGAAAGCAATAACTAAATCCCTAATGGAAATCACTAACTAAATCCCTAAAGGAAGAGAAGGTAAAAATGTGATGATACAATGCTTACATAGAAAATATGTTGTCATTTATGTGATAGAATGCCATAAGTGAATCAAGAACAATTCAATCGCATGTTACAAATTGTATAAACATGTCAAAATTAGTGAGGGAAGCATGAATAGAAGTCAAGGATAAAGGGCTATGAGAATCCATGATGTATAAATAAGGATCTATCCAAAAATGAGAGATGCAGGGTTCACAAAACTATGTAATAAAGGCTCAAAACCCTAATAGATGTAAGCAAATAGTAACAAAGTGTAATAAGATCTTATGCACATTAAAAAATCAATCCTAAATTAGATCTAAAATAAGTATAAAATGTAAACCCTAATGTAAGGGTGGGTAGAGTGGGTGAAAGATAAGATAGGTAAATAAACACACCAAACCCTAGAATAAGGATGTAGCAATGGAACATATGAATGAAAGGAGGATCAAATCTTACAATAAGATGTGAACATGAAAAATTACAATTTGAAAACCCTAATATTCATGAGAAACCCTAGGGGGAAAGTGGGTCATGTAAGAGTGGACAAGTTCACCAAAATGTAAAGGAAAATAATCTTTCCTTATGCTTAATCTAGGCTAATCCAATAAAATACAAACAATTCAACATAAATCAACCTAGTTTAAATAAATGACAGTTGTGGGAGGGATAATTGAAACATTAAATGCTAAACAAGGAAACTAAATGCAAAGGGATGAGGGTACTTAGCTCTAGGAACAACGAATGATGACTAATTCTGATGTTGCGTTGAATTACACCTATCTTAGGAATATAAATGGTTCCTCTCTATCTATAATCTACCTTAAAATCATAATAGTTTGTCGGCTCTATTATGGGTTAAATCCACAAGTTTGGGTTGAGTCTACGAGCACATATCTTATCTAGGGATTGTAGATATGATCTAGGAGAGTGCACACTCTTAGTTTGTTATTCCCTTAATTCATTGTTCTTCTTTGATTATTAAGGACTAGTGATGTTTATAAACACTTAAGGGAGATCGTCAGATCACAAGGGTCATGTTCTCCTTGGTCAGCCCCCTTGATAGAACTAGCTTAACAATCGTCAAAATGATCAAGGGAAACAATCTTCAAATGTGCAAATGCTCTAAAATGATGATAGAAACTTAGATTCATTTTAGTGTTCCAAATCAGAAGATTCCTACAATAAATGCTCCTTAAAAGGAAATGATTTGTCCTTGTTGTTTGATGATGAATGGATACACATTAAATACCTTTAAATACAAGTGCATAACAATAAATCACGCCAAACATGTACCAAGTCAGTTCATGGCATGGAAGAAATGGGTGAAGTCTAGCAAAAAATGATTTGGAATTTTGAAACTTCAAGAGTCAGATCCATGAGTGTGGGTGATTGACCCAGGACATGGAAATAGTAATATTTAGGCATGGAATGAATATATGGATATGGGGGCAATGATAGGCACAATAAATGTTAGATATGTTGAAGTGTGTGTAGATATGGATAAGATGGAGCTAAGTGTGGGAGAATGTACAAATGGCTCGATGAGTAACAACATGGGAGAATGAGCCCAACTTTGCACAAGAATGTGTCATTTCTCGATATGTAAGTGTATTAAGTCATTCTCTTAAAATGGGCCCAAAACTAAATGGGAATTGGCATGGGTATGCAAATTTCACCATTACAATTATATAAAGATATAAGAGATTGATTTATTTAGTTTTGGGCCCATTTATATAAGTAGTAATTGGAGAGTGTTTAAGGTATTTATTTGTTTATGATGAAATCATGGCTTTGAATTTGTTGTTGACTTGCTTATGCATGGTGACACAATTAAAATATAGAGCAATGATTAGAAAGCCATAATAGAACTCTACTGATAGTTATGTTGTTGCGAATAAGGTTGCACCATGTGGCTTGGTCTTGTATAGGACCATGTTGTGCAAATTAGTCCCTCGGGCAAGGCCTAGTCCTCTCCTAACACAACCTTTCAAAATTTTGCCACATTTGCTTTAGACTTGTTTTTTGAATATGGTGGTTTTGAAAAGCATGGTGGGGCTTTCTTCTAGATGATAGAAGAAATCATAGGCTTGTCTTGGTAGCAAGTCAACACTCTACTTAAATATCATCTATTTCAATGGACAAACAATCATTAGCAATTTTACACCTCATCCATGACAAAAAGTGGTAAATAATTGTCCTATTTTTATTGGATAAAATTAACTTTTGACTGTTGAAGTGGATGATGTTTAAGAATAGCTACAAGTCAAACTCGTAGATGGTTGTAAAAGTATGAAGAACAATGTACATTTAGAAATGTTACTTTAGAGTACTTGTAAATCAAATGTAGATGTGTGATTCTATGTGATGCTTTCTAGGTAATCATGATAATGACCTAAGAAATATTTATAAATACTAGTTACTCAATTTGAAGTTTTTGGCATCTAGACCAATAAAATAACAAGTTTTAAGAAAAAAAGTAGATTTCGAATAAAGTGGACTGCCCCGTACAAAAGAATTTGAGCCTCTCCAAGCAGTACTTCCACAAAATATGTGGAAAATGCTGTAAGACGGTGGTAGAAGAGTGGAGAATGGAGAATCTGCAATTTTACCCCCTGCAATAATCCATGGGAGTCGAACTTCAGCCCAGCACGTCATCTAGGTATAGCAATTTTTTTGTTTTCTGCGTTACATCGACGGAGAAAATACCCCAAAAAAACAAGGCTGGATCTGTTCATGCGTAAGTACGGAACACAGTCTTTCATAAAATCCCACTAAGATTTGAAAGAGTCGAAAAGAAAGAAGTTTGTCTCTCATTTTCGAACTATTTTAAATTATACGCAATAGCGCCAAAATCCTCACTGGTTTCACTTTATCTGACAGCTTGACTCTGCCCTTACAGCTTGGACTTTAGCTAATAAATTTTGGAATCTGAATGCCAGCTTTAAAATCTCCATAGGTTCTTACAACTCATTTTACACTTTTACCCATACAAATCAATTGCAATCTGGTTCAGTTCATGTAGGCCCCCCGGTTCGAACCCGCGACCTATCATTGTCCAAACAGCCCACTTGCGTGGTCCCTGTAAAAAAAATTTTTGGGGGTAAGCTACTAAGCAACAAAAGCTTTTTCAAATTTAGGCGTCACTTATAAATCAGTGATCTGTAGAACTTTCGCCATTACTCTCTAAAGACAAAATCTGCTTTAACTTTTAGGGTTGCAATGCGCCATCTGTAAAATGCGAGATTTTTTAAAATCTTGGAAAGTTTCTTCGTGCAAAGATACCAAGCGTAAATTCTGCTACTAGGGTTTTAATTTCTTGTACGGGTGTACAGAAAGTAACAAACAATACGGCCTACTTCTGTGCGTGACATTGATAGGGTTTCTGGTTTCTGACAGAAAATTAACCGAACGCAGGCGGAAGAGAAGCTCAAGAACAGAAAAGTTTTTGTCTGTGTTGTATTCGTCCATCGCCACATTGAAAACTGACGCAGTCGTCGACAATCGCCGTCAGATGGTATTAGGGTTTGGTATACATTGTAAAATGCAGAATATTTTGTATTCAAAGTTTTGTTTTTTTTAGAATTTTTTGGGGTGAAGTTGGTGGAATGGATATGAGGAGGTCTGTCAATTATTTGTCTTTGGTGTTCTTTATTTAAATGTAGTCAAACAGTCGACCTCATTCATCTCTTATAAAAATACAAAAATAGTGGTCTAATTTTTATTGACAAAAAGTTATCTTTGATGGACCTCATTCATACTTTATAAAAATTAAAAATAGTGAAGAAGAAATTGCTTTTGGATTTGACTGCATGTATTCTTTTGTATCAACGTCATCAGGGAGAGAATTCTAATGAATGGGATTGCAGATTTGCCTTATAAAAAGAAAGAAGGGGGGTTAGGTTGAAAGAGGTTTAAACAGTTAGAAGAAGTCAGCCAATCACAACAAGGCAAGTAAATAATTGAAGGAAATTACACAAATTAGTAAAATGAGTAAAAAGAAGAAAAAAAAATAGATTGTCTTGTTGTGATTCGCTGACTTCTTCTAACTGTTTCAAACTCTTTCAACCTAACCCCCCTTCTTCCTTTTTATAAGGCAATTCTGCAATCCCATTCATTAGAATCCTCTCTCTGATGATGGTTCACTGAGTGTGAACCGAAACGTCGATACGAAAGAATACACGCAGTCAAATCCAAAAGCAATTTCTTCTTCATTCGATGGACTGTGGAAAGCTTATGCCTACTATTAAAAATAGTGGTCTAATTTTTATTTGAATAGTGGACCTCATTCATCTATTATAAAACTTAAAAATAGTGGTCTAATCTTTATTGACAAAAAAATATCTTTAACTGTTGAATAGTCCATCTTATTCATAGCTATAAAAATAAAAAATCGTTGTCCAATTTTTATTGACCAAACAATATCTTTGATTGTTGAATGGTTTGACCAAAACAACCTGTCAAAGTTATGAACAAGCTACAAAAAGATTTGGACCCTCCTAACATAAAAAAAACTAAGTTGTAAAAAAATAAATGTAATTTTTTTTATTTTATTAGTAAGAAATGCTTAAATTTGATTGTTGTATGGTTGTATTTATACATTTTTATTGTAAAATATAATTATTTTTTAAGATTGTCGTATGTAAAGGGAGATTTCTAACAAATCATAAGAAATTATGAAGAATTGTAGTTGGGTAGATGTTTTCTTCTTAATTAGGATATGATTTGACATTTGAAGAACGACTATCAATGAATCATTCTGAAAATTTTGCTTCAAGGAGGGTGAGTGTCAAATTTAGACATGGCATTGGTACATGGGAAGAGAAGATAAAGGTGAACAAAAATTGTTTAGGTTAAGGAACGATTATTTACTTATATTGGCTTTGGAATTAATGAAAGGTGGAGCCCACATGACCTAAGTTGTGCTCTAGTTAAATCAAAGATGGAGCTTTCGAGAGAGAAAATTAACCACAATTGAGTTATGTGAAAATATAGATTTTATTAGTGGGAAAGAGATACAATTAAAAGATGTTAAGTGTGGTGGCCAAAATAATTTTTAATTAGGATTAAAATAATTTTTTGTTTGTAAAATAGGCATTGTTGAGAAAATTTAAGAGTTTTTCATTAGGTGATCTAATATTTTTTTTAATCATAGGGGTAATGCTTAAAAAATTAATTTGAATTTTGAACAAATGGTGCTCCTATGATTTGTTGAAAAACTACAATATTAAAAAAAAAAATCTCTTCAAAATTTACTCAATTTTATTGGTGGGATTTCAAAAAATTCAAATATCTTCTAATGTAGCCACATGGATTAAAAACCTCTAAGCCAATGGGTGAAATTTCTAATCCTACCCCACTACAAAAAATATGATGGAAAAATGTAGGGCCTACAATTTTTCATGATAATATTCCAATTAAATCTTATGACACTTGTTTCCCACTTACATAGGATAAGTCTCTTTATGATTTTAAACCCTAAAACCTCATAGAACTACATTTTAAGGCTATGGTCCTATAGAGGGGAGCTACCTAAAATTTCTTAATAGGCGCTATTATGAATTTTAAGGAGCTTTAATGATGGTCTCATAGATTTTATAACAAAAGACAATGATAAAATTTTAGTTCTAAATCTTTAGGAAGTTGGTGGTCCTATAGATTTTTTTTTAGCAAGAACTAATATTAAAAAATTGTACATATCTTTAAATTGTTGCAATGGTCTTGTATTTTGTCTTTACATTAATGTCAAAAGGAGTTGATTGTGGTGTCATGGTGGAGTTTTTGATTGGTTTGAGATGATGTATCTCTGGTATGGTTTAGTCATGACATTTGATGACTTTAGCATGATATAGAGGCATTTGATCTTTGATGATTTTATAATGTAGCCACATGGATTAAAAACCTCTATGCCAATGGGTGAAATTTCTAGGTAATCCTACCCCACTACAAAAAGCATGATGGAAAAAAGTAGGGGCTACAATTTTTGGTGATAATATTCCAATTAAATCTTATAACATTTGTTTCCTAATTGCACGGGATATATCTCTTTATGATTTTAAGCCCTAAAACCTCATAGAATTGCATTCAAAGGCTATGGTCCTATAGAGGGGAGCTACCTAAAATTTCTTCATATGTGCTACTAAGAATTTTAAAGAGTTTTTAACATCATGAGGTCTCATTGATTTTATAACAAAAGACAATGCTAAAATTTTAGTTCTAAATTTTAGGAAGTTGGTGGTCCTATAGATTTTCTTAGCAACAACTAATATTAAAAAATTGTACGTACCTTTAAATAACATCATGTAATAAAAACCCTACGCTCGTAATAAAAATCTCATAACCAAAAATTAAGAACTTCGATTTTCGAAAATCATATTCCAATTTATCCTATAATAATTTTTCCCCATCTCATAAAGCAAATTTTTAACCCCACCTCAAAAACAATTACTAAAAATCTCATAACCAAAAATTAAGAACTTCGATTTTCAAAAATCATATTCCAATTTATCCTATAATAATTTTTCCCCATCTCATAAAGCATCCCATGTATAAAAATAGATTTTAAAACAGCTAGAAAGGCAAAGGTTGGCCTATAACCAGTCCTTTTCCTTTTTAATAATGTGCTCAAGAGAATAAAATATTGTTGAAGTAAAGAATAATGAGTCAGTTACCATCTGGTTGTGTAATGGCATCCATGCAAAAAGAGGAAAGAATTATATCCAACCAATTAGGTAAGATAATATCTTTTATTCTCTAGCTAGTGAAACTTTCGACTTTATTGAGAATCAAAACCATAAAGATATTACTCGCACAATATATTTAGCAACGTGGGCATGATGCTTATATGTTTTTTTTCAATAAATGCCACTTTTATATTTGGAGCTTTGTAAAACCATAGGTTCACATTGGGGCCTAAATTTAACGGTCAACTTTGTCTCCTAAGCAATTTTTATTTGTTTTTAATAAAGTTGATTTTTTAAGTGTTTTAAGACAAATTTTATTTAAAAATTATAAATTAGACACATATATAGTTATAATCTTATAGGATTTTTGACAATTTGTTTAAAATCTCTCTTTTCATGTGATATAGTTTTTTAAAATTTTTGATCTTATTTCATAAAATAACAAAAATATCACTATAGTTATACAATTATTAAATTTAGGTCTTAGTTTACATTAATCAATTGTAATTTTATGGAATCATATTTATATAATTAGTTGGACCTATTATCATTTTCATCTTGTAATGGTGAAAAATGCAACCTTACACTTTTTCCTTTTGTTTTGGACTTACTTTGGCATGTTTGTCTCTATTGCAATGGTTAGTGTGCAAGATGGTGTGTTTTTACATAGAAGACGACCAGTAACATTATTCTAACTTGATTCCATCTACACGCATCCCCAAGGATCAGTCTTGATTCTCACTTTTTCTACTCATTATCCTAGGTCAAATATGTAGGTACAAAACTGACCCAGGTCGAATCCTTGAGTGTAGATTTAACCCTCAAACTTCTAAATTCAAATTTAAAAATTGGGCCTATGCCCCCTTTCTAACTATCTACTATAAACTAACTAAAGCATGAAATATTTCAAATTGCACACTAGGGTAGTGTATAAAACAACAAATCCTAATTCATTTTAATCATGTCTAGAAGAGAACACACATCTAGGAATCTTGAAAAGGAATCTACGAGCATCAAAGCATTATCATGTGACATCAACATTGCATCATTATCTAGGCATATTACATGATTACCTATTTTCTTTGATTATTGTTCAATATCATTAAATCAGTGATAGGGATTTGACCAAATGAGAATAATCCTAACTTAGCAAACTTTTTAAACAATGTCTATCTACAACACCTATTTTTAGACACAGGTTGGAAACATAAAGGCAAATAGATTCTCGACATTAGATTCAACACAATTCAAATGCAAAAGCAAGGTTCAAATTCATGTGCAAAAGATCACTTCCACAAGTGTAGAAGTGATCTTCAACAAAAGGCAACACTTTTATCAATTCTAAGGGATTTGTCTAACAAGTCCCAATTTTTTTAACATATTGGCAAATCAATTGGCAACATTTGTTATAAACAAAACTCCAACAAATATGAGCTAAGTACCATTATTTTATTTATTTTAAATTTTGTGCATTTATTTTAGAACCTAAATTAGCTCTTTATCCTAGGTTATATCATTTATTCACTATGAATTAAGTATTTTACCTATAATATTTGTATAGGAACATTTATTCTCCCAGATATCAATTGGTGAATCTAATATTCTTACACCCCTCAGATTTTGTCCTTAGGGTTTATACTTCTACATTAGAGTTTCATATTTGAATTTTTCTATTTTTTAATCAGTAAATTGCAGTCAAGGGGACCGCTCCCTTTATATAAATAATAAAAACAAGTTTTTATAGTTTCAGAAAGTATTACATATTTTAGGAGATTACATATCAAAACCCTTGGACTTTCTTTCTATATGCTATCCTAGTATCAACATGGCTAAATCATATATACTTGCATATGCATGCCTTGCTCTACATTGAAACCCTGTTGAAACCCTCCACCAGCCTCGTTTGTCTGTATACCTAGAGCTTGTTTTAGAAACATGACTCCCTTTGTAGCTTTGGCTCTTCTTCTTGCTTCCTTTGTGGGCATTTATGTGGAAATGGAAGGCCTCCGTGAAGCCCATACAACTCCATTATTCATGAGCATGGTTCCATTGATAGGAGGAAGACCCACTTTGATTACTGCTTCAGTGATATATCATCCAACCAGCCTAAAATTGCTTTTTGATTAATTGTTTCGTTATCTTCTTAACCATATCTTTTTCTTTGCCAAGGTCCAATAGAACAACAACATACATCAACGCCACATCTTAATTTACATGATATCCATGTCCTATGATCATATACTCATCCCCAAGTACCCATTCAACTACATGAAGAATATACCCATTTCATGATTTAAAAATACATTTTATCCTTTGTTTAGTGATGCCACCGAGAAACAACATTTTTTTTAGTTGCAAACCAATCTTACTGGGGTATCCATTAGAATAGGGGAAATGAACTAAATGCGAGGGGGATAGGAGAACCACTTGATAAAGGCATTTCATTATTGAACAATGCACCCATCCACTCAGCAGTAACGAAGATCTTGATTGCTCCATACTTGATACAAGCCAAACTAACCAAGATGATGATGAAATTAACTTGCCCTTCGAATAATCTACATCAATACATTATGTAAAGAATATCATAAATAAAAGAACTTGGGATCTTTTTTCTTCAGGTAACTTTAATTACCGATCATTTCTTGCAAGTTTAGTTAAGAGCTAAGGCTTGAATCAATTATATTTTCCTCTTCCATATTAATTGCATTGTTTGCTAGTAGATCTGCTTCAACGCTCATTTCTATGTATATATGTCCAATGGTCTAATTTTTTAGATAATCTGGAAGGGGCCATACTTAAGTAATAAGTTGTTTATCTTCCAATTAGGGGACTTTCTCTTGTTAATTGCATTGATGACTATCATAGAGTCCCTTTCTATTTCAACATTTTTTCAATTGAAAGTTTTACATAATTGAAGACCAATGATAAGTGTTTGGATTTTGGAGTCATTGTTAATACCTTCTTTGAGTTTCTTTGACGCTACACCAATAACCTTTCCATTTTCATTTTTTATAATACAACTAGCACCTAAAATGTCAAGATTTCCTTTCGAAGCTCCATCAAAATTCAATTTGACCCAATTGAGTTTGGGAGAATCCAAATGGCTTATGTTCTAAGATTAGCAGATTTAACTCTGCCATCCCCATTAATAGGGAGATATTTAAATTTTTGTAATTGAATACATTTAATTTTAGATTTGATTAAGGTGTGGATCCTCCATTATTTGTGATTTTATTATTCTTATCTTGGCTAAAGTTTAGATTTTTATTGTCTAATCTTCTTGATCCCCATCCACCCACCCTTGTTTGATTGTGCCTTATTGTTAAATAGTTTATCAAGGACACTCATAAACCTTTTCCATTACCATCTATCCATGCATAGTTTGTAGGATTTGATATGTTCCTATGCTTTTACATTTGATCCTCCCATCCTCAATGCTCTTATGCCTTTCCACTATGTGGATGGTGAAATCTTTTCTGTGAAGTTGTTGTTTCATCATGTATGTGATTTTTCCTCCTTTATAGATCTAGTTATTGCATTTCCTTATCTCTTAGACATGCTTTCTTCACTTGTCCATGCATTTCAATTTGCTTCAACCTTTCCTATGACTTGTTTTCAAGATATGCATGATCTTGATGACATCTGATTTACCTTTTAGTACCTTTCTTTCACATATTTGGTTCATGATGATGAGACATTTTGTATCATGGATATTGACTTGGTAGCCCCATCTTATAGTGATATATCTAGGGATGGTATGATATGTGATGAGGTTCTCTCTCCAATACCTAGTCATGATGATGTGATGCATAGTGATGATACTCTTCTTACATGCCATAATAGTTCTTTTCCTTCACCATTAGCTAATTTCTCTCTTTATAATCCATCTTATGAGGACCCTAGGGATATCGATTTGTGTGAATTGCCTTCCTTTATACATGATTATGATATGCTTCTTCATGACAGTTCTTTTACATCTCATGTTGACTTTATAAATATTCATGATGATTTTTTACCTTGTGATACATTACATGATAAAGCATATTATGATAATACTTCATTAGCTTCACATGTAGACACTATTGATGATTCATTGCCTCCTACTATATAGTACATGATGATTTTTTACTCTTGGTGAGGAATCACTACTTGATGGTTTTGATGGTTTTAGTGATGCATCTTTACATATTAAGTCATTCTTGCTTACTAATTATGAGTACATAGATGATGATATCTTATTGATGAGGGAGTTTAGACTTACTTTGATTGATGGAGCATTGTGATGGGAGAGGGAGAGGGAGAGGGAGAGAGAGAGAGACATGAGTGTGTTATGCTTTGCCTTGGTAATTTCCAAGCCTTTGGCTTGGATTTGCCTTGGGCTTCCAACCCAAAGGCTTGGACTATGTTTAGGTCATCCAAGGACATGTTATAACACACTCACATTATGTGAGCACATTATAACACGCTCGCATTATGCTTTGCCTTGGTAATTTCCAAGCCTTTGGCTTGGATTTGCCTTGGGCTTCCAACCCAAAGGCTTGGACTGTGTTTAAGTCATCCAAGGACGTGTTTTTCTAGATTCTAACAAAATTCAGATAATCTGGAGCGTGCTCCCCATCAGGATTGCACTTTTTTCAATGAAAAGTTGAAAAAAATAGCACCATAATCTTAAGCTCTTTGTTAGCTATCTACCCATATAATTTTTTTCATGTTTTGAGTATGTTAAGGATTTCATCTTTAATTTCTTTTGTTAGTGTATCCATTTTTTGTCAAAAATTAGTGTCTAGTATTTTTGAATTTTTTTGGGAACCATTCATTGAAATTTCAAATAAATTACATTTTTAGAAACTAGACTCCATTCTACACTTATTCAAAAAAAATTCAATTTTCGATTAGTTTTCAAAAAATTTAGAGGGTAGCATGCTCAATTTTCTATTTTTCAAGATGTATCCACTTTGAAAATTAGTAAAAAATCAATTATTCATGAAAAAATTATCAGAAAAATCAGGGATAAACTACATGGTGCTAGCTAATTTCTCACCAAAGTGATTTTTGAAATACTAAAAAAAAGTTAACATTTTAGGGGGAGCACACTAGACGCTATGTTATATTTTTTTGACAAAAACAAGACCTATTTGTGTGCTCCCCCTTTTTGAACCCCTTAATCTCAATCATTTTGAAAAAAAATTAGTAGTTTAGAAACTAGATTCGGAGCACTATGAATCTTGTTTTTGTTGTATCTTCAAATTTTGAGTGTAACTATCTTCAATTTCTGATCCAACATCAATCTTTCTTGATTTTAGAAAAAAAGAGGCATCTTAAGACCCCCTTTTGGTTCCTCATCTTTGTGAACTTACCCATGGCTTATCTTTCTCATACCCCTATGGTACTTAGGGTTGTTGTTTAGGGTACACCTAGTTTACCTACACATAGGTCTACACTTGTATTCCACAAGGCACCTAGTTCATTGAGTTATCATATAGTGGGTCATACTTATCAATAGATGGACAAATAGAAAGTTACATCTCATTAGTCAGTTGTTCCACCTAATAATATTAATTATTTATTATATTACCTATGTTATGTACTAATTCCTAACACCCCCATTTAGTGTTAACATAGGAGCTTTTATTCTAAAGTTGCATTAATGGTTGGCTTGGGTCGGTCATTGCCTCCATCTTTTGTTGCTAAGATTCATCTATTTTATGTTTTCCCCCTTCAATGAAAAGTTTTCTTTGGATGTCTATTTCCACGATGATGCATCCAAATACAATAAACAAATATTTTGAAAAATTATTAATTTCCCCCTTTTTCCAAAAAAATCTCCACTTGATATGCAACTACACCCCTATTACTCTAAAAAAACACTTATCCCTCCACTTAGAAAGAAATTAGCATTCCCATGGGCATAAATTTGACAGTCAACCTTGCTTGTCAAGCAATTTTTTTATGATAGTTATCTATTCAATAGTGCCTTTAAAATACTATGACATACTTTAGTTTAAGTAAATTATATAAAAACCAAATATATATATCATCATAATCCTATATAATTTTGACAGCTAAAATGCCTAAATACAACTATACAACTATCAAATTTAAGCCTAAAAGATATAAGAAAATGGTTGAAAGAGTAGAAACACAAAAGAAAGGAACATTTAGTATTTATAATTCATGCAGATATGAACTTTCATGATACATATTTTTAATTAATACCTATATAGATATTATAGTTCATGATTTAATTACAATTGATTTACTTACACATGATTATAGGATTATTTTTAGTGCATTGTGTAGATGATAAAAATTGAAAATTCTAAGTTATTCTAACTAGCATTCAATTCTAATCACTTACACTTAGGAACTAACTAGTCTCTAGGAAGACTAATGATCTGCTTCTACGCACTCAGGAAGAACAGATCAACCTAGCTAGGTTTGATTCGGTTCCAAGTTTTGCACGACTCTTGTATGATGTTACAAGTTGTTACATGACTCTTGCATGATACAAACATGTTGTTACATATCCATATTGGGGACACCAAGTAATGCATGTTGTTTGCATGACATTGGTGTGAGTTGGAGTACTTCAATTGACTGAGTTTAATTGGGAGTTGCTAGGTTCTCATGAAGAGACATTCAGTTCTACATTGTTGTTGTCACTTAACACTTATGTTGACTGAGTTTGATTGGGACTTCTTGGGCGCCCATGTTGAGTCTTCCAATTCTACATTGTTATTATCAATTAATCCTTGTTTTGATCACTAGTTGTTGAGTTGTCCAAGGATGAAGGCGTGTGGTTTTTGCAAGTGGATGTTAAACTTGTTTTGGGGAAACCAAAGTTGTTTTCTTTTCCAATCCACAACTTCTATTTATTGGGTGTTTTATTGGTGAAGAAGTAGGAGAGGCTTTTACAGGTTGGAGTAATGAAGTGCTACCAAAATTCAAAGAGGAATTATTGTATTGTTCAAACTATTTCAAAGTTAATACAATCATAATTGGATCTCTTGGGTGTGGAGTTGTTTCCCACAAGGGTTTCTCCACATAAATCTTGTGTCATGTGTTATGCATAATTTCTTCATACCTTATTGATTAAATTTTCTAAACACTAATAGATCTAAATTGGATAATCTTGAAAGTAATTCTCAGATTTGCAACACCACACATGATTAATTTTCAGATTTGAAAAGAATTAAAAGCAACATAGCTGCAATTTTACCTTGTTCATACTTGCTTTTTCCAACAACTAGTAATTCATTTTTGTCACTGATTAAATGCATAAGTCATTATGTTGTGAAGAGCGTTTTTCACATGCCAAACAAACCCTTCTATTTTAAGTCAATTTATTTGTAGGATTTAGGCTCAATGAACTCTTCTGTTTTAAGTTGATAAGTTAGTATGCCATGTCAAAATTATTATTTTCCCATTTCTTATATAAATGCATAAGAAATGACAAAGTAGGAGATAGTTTAATATTTTTTGAAACATGTCTTAATATATGCAGCTCATGTTTTGAGAAGTACTTAGTAGCAGATCAACCACCATGTATAAGAGGAGGGACCCCTCTCATGAAAAATTGGTGATATTATTTTATATTTATGATCATTTTTGTTATGTGTGATTTTGTTTTATATGAATATTAAAACATTCCTAAAAAGATTATGTAGTTTGGTTTTAATATTGGAGGTGTGAATAGTAGGAATAAAAGTTGACTTATTTAACTTAAGATTATATTATCATAGCAATCAATTATCAAGTTCTTTTATTTTCATGCTTTAATTTTAGTTTCCAAGGAAATTATCACATGCGTGTTTTCAAATTTCTATTTTTATATTTATGTTACAATTACTATAGCTATTGTCACCTGCATATAGTTCCGATAACAATTTACAATCTTGTTGTGGCTTGAATAGTTTTTTTATTAGTTTATAGTGTTTGTTTACAATTTTGTAGTAATTTTTAAACAATTATTAGAGAATGGTTTTAGTCTTTGCAAATTCTTTGTTGAAATAGTTGCATTTACCTGCAACCCTTGCACAAATAGCCACTACGCCTTTCATAGTTTGATGCCCTGGATTGACACAAGGATCAAACTCATTTTTTTCTTGTATCTTAAATCCATCTCATAAAACTACCTCAGTTTTAGCCTATTAGTCCTCTCATAAAATCATTGGCTTTATCCTCTTTGTCCCTTAACCATTATCCTTAAAATAACTGCCTCATTTCAATTGATATATGCTTTCACTAGTTGATTTAAGGGGGAATATATCCTACATAACTTGCTTTACTCCCTCATGTTTGTTTTGATTGTTGATCCTTGACGCTTGACCCTTGATCCATAGCCCATGATCATAATCCTTAACTTGTGATCTTACCCTTGATGATGATTAGCCTTTACCATTATTGTGGGCTTGACCTAGCCCCTTTGATCCAATCAAGTGGTTAACTTATAACTAATTATGAAATCATCTTGTTTTCAATTGTGTGGTGACCTATAGCCAAGGTGGAAACTACCAAATAGCCAGGGTGGCAACTGCCAAATAGCTAATATTTTGGGTGGCAACCTATATTCAAGCTGGTAAATACCAAATAGATAGGGTGGAAACCTTAAATCCATTAGTTGTAGTTTCACTATTGTCATTAGCACCTTTATTATTGGCTTGGCCTAGCCTCTTTTGTGGATGACTACCTTAAAGGCCTTGTTGTCATTAGTCCATTTTCAGTACCCAATTCCCAATTATCCTTTTCCATTATCCTTTATCCTTAGCCAAGGTTCTCTTCTAGTTTTTAAAATAGGTCACTACCATGATTCCTCACCTCAAGTTCTTCTATGGAGTAGATCTTCATATATCTCTCCCCTAAAACAAAGGGTTGGAGTTTTTATGGTGCTTTTAGCTATTCCACTATAATATTATGACATAATAGACATAGAAGATATGAATTTCATCATTGTATTGCATATATGCGTACTTATTGTGTGTGTTTCCCCTTTTTGTGTTTTTTGGTTTAAGTTAGATGTTTACTAGTGTTGGCATATAGTAACTACTCTCTTCATGGATGTTTTTCCATGATAGGTGCACATGCAAGAATGAAGACTAGAACCTATTCAAAGAACAATATCTCTCCTTTGGTAAAATTTATCCTCTATGTTTCATAATTTATTGTATTCTACTTTAGTAGACTTCTTCCTAGTGAATCATAAGTCTATTAAAGTGCAGGCAAAATGTAGGATAAAAAATTGCATACCCTATAATTTTCTTTGTTGCATAATTTGCACTTATTTAGTGTCCTTGTCATATGTGTGTTTTACAACCCATTTTCTATCTTTCCTAGTCTAATTCCTACTGAGAATATGTCACCTTGTCCCCTTTCATGTGTTTACCTCTTTCTAATTTATTATTTATTTTATTATGACCCCTAGTTCTAGGTGTCTTTGTCCTTTGCATGACCCCTTACCCCTTCACCTTGCCACTTTTTTATCCCTTTTAATCAAACTATTTAATGAAATCATACATCTTAGTCTTAGTGTAGTAATCACTTGTAGGATCCTAAAATCTCAACCATCAAATCTCTTCTAGATCAAGATGGTAAACCTTTTGAAAGGAAGCAAGGTATGTGGAAACTCTTCCTACACTGATCTACTGAGGAATGATTTATGCAAATTTTAACTTTTATAATTACAGATTAAGATGCACATTAATAGAAAGGTAATAACCCATCCAAATGTAAATACAAAACTCACAACACAAGATATACATGGGGAAAACCCTTTCAGGTGAAAAACCCCACACTCCAAAACTTGCACAATGTAAATTTTAAAATAAAAAATGATTACAACACACTTGCAAAGCAAGCTCTTTCAGGAGTACACAATGCTGATTCTCATTCGCATCCCATGACCTTTCACATTTTCTAGCCACTTATTTATCAAGCCTCTTTGGTAGTTATCCAATGTTGGTTTTTCCATGTCGGCCAATAATAAACTAAATGTTGACGCCTTTATTAAATATAGGGCATTTTTTGCTTTGGGAGCGTTGCGCCTAGAGCCCTATCGTGGGCTCTGCCCCTAGGCCCCTACCAGGGGGATGAGCCCCCCAGGCCCCGCAAAAGGGGCTCTGCCCCCTGCACTCCCCCATTAATTATTTTGGGGGAAAATTGCGGCTGACAAAGTCACCAAAATTTATCTTGATGCATGTACACAAGGTTCCGACACATGGAAAAACTATACCAAGTCAATATGGGATCCTACAACATAGTGATGTATAAATAAATACAACATTAGGAACTTGCAAAGGTTGAGACACCTTAATTCCCAACACCTTTCTCCCAAGTGGTCCTAGGAAATGAAGTCATTTTTAGCCTCGAAACTTCTCCCCCATGGTAGGTGAATAGATTGTAGCTAAATCTTTAAATGTGATCAAATATAAATTTTAACAACAAACTCATCTAACTTCCATTGATTTGGCCTACTATGTTTCCAAGACAAATTGCCTCTGAAAAATCATTAAAAAGGCTTCACAATCTCTCATTTAAGACTATATCAACAAACTTTCAACTTGAGAGAAATTTTTGAGTAGAGTCTCTAAAGGAGTAGGTGAATATTAATGGTTGGATCATTTCTACATAGAGTCAAACTTCCATAAGGCTATTACAAAAGTTTTTTTTGAGCCCTCTAGCATCCTTTGTAGCTAAATCATTGAGTAGAAGTATGTTATTTTCATGTTTTTATAATAGCTAGTGAAAGGTTTTCATTTCAATAGTTTGATTTACATTAATTTTAGCTTATAATCTACATACTCACCCTCTTAGGACATCTATAAGCCATCCCAACCCACACCCATCCATCAACATTACCATTTTCACCTTATTTTTTCATCACACATCTTCTGCTAGCTACATTGTAGCTTTAGGACCCTTTAGCTTGCATTTTAGTTTTGTATTTACATCAAAGATACAAAAACATCTTGTTGTGTCATTATGTTTCAGTTTGGATATCCGTCCCATAGTTTTTTTACATCATTTTATGTAAGTGGGTCTTCATCAAATTGAATATTTCCTTCCCCTAGCTTACCCTAGCTTTATTAAGTACTTGGACCCCATAGATTACATTTTATCTTGCATTTATGAATATAAAAAAAATATTAGTCATTTTACTAGTCATTAGTAGTATTAAATTTTTTTAGCGGGTTTCCATTTGTTTAATCATTTCCTTTCACACTTCACCATTGTGAGCCTTTAGAAACCTATTCTTAGTATTTATTTAATAACTTTTACATATCTTTTATTATTTCTATGTCTATGTTAGCATACGATTAGGCTATGTTATATAGGAAGGCATGAATTCCTATCAATCTTCACTTGGCTAGTTTATTGATCTTAAATACTTGAAAAGAACCCACCACAAAAAGCCTCTAGAAACAACTGGGGACCATGTACTAGGCCAAACCCTTGGTGAACAATATTTTTCTATGGAAGAAGTTTTACACTTTGACAATGGTTGAGGATAATTCTATTGGTGAGCATCTTAATGCATTCAACATAATCATGAGTTAGTTATAGTTAGTTGGTGTGAAGATAGAAGACAAAGATTGATGCATGATCCTGTTATGTTCTTTGTCAAACTCGTGGGACAACTTGGTAATGGCTATTGGAAGTATGAATTCAAATCTTATTCTTGATGAGGTAGTCATTTCTTTACTCCCAAAGGAGATGAGGGAAAAGGATTTTGAATCTACCAAGGAAGTTCATTAACTATTGGTGGACAATTAATGGAGAAAGGCAAGAAGTATAAAATCAAATCTAAATATTGTGGGAGATCTATGTCTCCTAGTAAAATTCCAAGGTGATGCTAGAACTATAGAAAGATAAGCCATTTCAAAAGAGACTGAAGAAGGAGAAAAAGAAGAAAAATAAAGGTGAATTAATGATTATTATGATAAATCTTCTTAGGAGGATGTAGTTGATGCCTTTGTTGCAGACTTGGTTACACATGCATGTTAGGATGCATGAATGATCAACTTTGGAGCATCCTTCCACATGACTCCACATAGGGAGTGATTTTTAGACTATGAGAGTTTTGATGATGGGAAGATATATCTCAATGACAAATCTTACCTTGGTATTTTTGGTGGTTAGAGAGTCAAGATTTGATTCTCTAATGGGAAGATCAAGGACATTGCTAGAGTTTTGCACATTTCTAATTTAATATGGAACCCTATTATTTTTACTAAAATGAATGATGTGGGTGTGTAGGTTGTCTTCAGTAATGGAGGGTGTAAGATAGTTCAAGGAGATCTAGTGCTTGAAAATGAGGTTTGAGTTCATACTCTCTTTCAGCTTAATGCTGACACTTACATACAATGCAATAGTTCTTTGAACATGCAATAAAGAGGTCTGTAGAATGTGTAGCTTTGACATTCAAACTTACTGTTGATGTATAAAATTGTACAGGTTTCAGCACCAACATGGGAATCTTCAAGAATGTGGGATTGACACTTGAAGCAACCTCTAGATTTTAGGGAAGTAGGCTCGTCCTTTTTTCAATGGGGTTTTGGGAAAGGAGTAGAAAAAACAAGATTACAGATACAATGAAATAAAACTCTTAAGGCGATGCGCTAGACTTATATATATTTCATCAATTAGCATAGTGACTAAATCCTTATGATTTCAGCTCTATCAAAGAGTAATGAGCATGATTAACATAGACAAATTATAGATATATTTAGAATCAAAGGCTAAACTCAAAGAAATTATATGAAAACACAAAAAATATAATCAAACAACATAGAACAAAGCTTCTTTCATTAATAGGTTCAACAAAATACATGAGGCATAGAAACATGTACAAATCTATATGCTTCTTCTTGAAATAGTTGTGAAAGGATAAAATGATATACTCCAGTCACAGTAATATCTCTCTGTATTTCTCTACATGTATTGTATCTATCAAGTACAAAATTTCCCCCCATTTATAAAAGTAAGGTGGGGCTCAAAACATCTCCAGTCTTTAAGAATATACAACTGTCTGGAACCAAACTGGAACTAGACGTGCACAAGATCTATATGAATCTACAACTGTATCATCCTTGCGCTCTTATTGGCCAAATGCAGTAGAAAATATGGCCCCGCAACTATCAGTTCTATTGAGACGCATGGCTTCCTCTGCAAGCTTCAAACGACTCCAAAAATACTACGTGGCTCTCCTATACTCTTTGAGTTTAGTTTCCCTATGATATAAAGAGAACACATGACACTGTGACACTTGGCGCTATCCGTCTCTTTTTCCTACTGAAACATGGCAACACCTGAGAGCCTCAAAACTGGGACAAATGGTAGACTGGTACACCTTCAAAAGCCTCTTTTGTTTCTTTTCCCTTCAATCACCCGTGGTAGTGACACCTGGCACACTCTGCTGCACTTAGAAACTTTAGCTATAATATCTTGGGGCCCACCATATTGTGCTTCGACACTTCAAAGCTTATTAAAGAAAGAGACACATGACAGCTTCCACATATTGCAACAAAAGACACATGGCACGATGGTGCTCTTTCTCAATTCTTTTCTCAAAAGTTTCTCCTCAAATCCCCGTGGAAGCAACACGTGGCACACTCTAGTAATAGATAGAAACTATACAAAAAGAAACACAACCGAAGATATGTGGCAGAGTTTTGTGCACCTGGGAACCGCAAACTAAGAAGAAGACACCTGACACTATCCACTACTCCTAGTCATTTTCTTACTGCTTATAATCTCCTTACCACGTGGCAGCTCCACGCATCTTTTAGAAGCATCTTTTCTCAGGTTTTCAAAACCCTGCCATGCTGACACTTGGCAGTCTCCGCATGTAAGAAAGATTCACAACACAAACTGGAAATGAAACTAACAGCCACACCAAATAATATCAAAATGTAGAGTTTTAACTCTACAGTTCTTGGTGACCATATGGGACTAAGTGCCTACATAGAAAAGGAACCCTGGAAACATATGAAAAGATTAAAAAAATTGTATTACCAACACCCAGAGAATCACAATTTCTGTAAAGCAACTTGATACACAGACCACTCTAAGTCTGACAAACCTTGTTTCTTTTGCAAATCCTGGAAAGTAAAATCTAAATTAATAACATCCTTGTGAGAAAAGGACTGAAGAATCTACACCATTGCATGCAACTGGAACTCGAACTTGTAAGCACAAAAATCATGCATTGCCTCCATGAGGACCCCTATGATGATTCAAATCCTTGTCATGTACATGTAAGTGTGAAATAATGTCCTTTAAGCAGCAAGCCTCTTGATGGCATGTCCTCTTTTCTTGTCTTGTGTTGTTCTTCCTTGTCGATTTCCCTCTCTCCCTATTTGCGATGCTTTTCGACACTTGTTGGGACACTTGTCAACTTGCATTTTCTAGCTTTTGACCTTGATCCTAAGCCTTGTGAGTTTCTTGAAGGTGAGTTTTCACCTCTCCCCTTTGTTTCTCCTCTAGTGCACCTCCTAGAAGCCTTCTAGAGGTCTCCCTATCCATCTCCCGCTTTCGGTTTTTAGTTTCGTCGAACCAATCCAAATCTCCCCCTATTATTTCTAGATCTCCCCCGGGAGATCCTGGTGACGCAAGTGGAGATTTGGATTCTTCCACATGACTGACCTATTTCTTGATGCAGAACCTTTCCTTTTCCTCTCTTCTACCATCTCCCAACCTATTTTTCTGCATCTGACCCTGTCCAGATCGAATCTCCCAAGGGAGACCTAGGGTCACCCAAGGGTGACCCTATTGGCAAAAGGGTGACCTTGCCATTTTTGTAGCCGCGAAAAAACTCAAGTTTCTCTCTCATTTTTGCTCTGTTTTTGCCTATTTTTATCTTTGTTTGCATGGTTTTTGATCCCTGATATAGAGTTAACTATTTCATGCACCCACACATGCATAATTAACTTTATTTGATCTCAATTTAACTCTTCAATCAATCTCATAAATTCCCTCACCTCCATTTCCTCTCCAGTGATAAGCTATCTTTGCTTCATCACTCTTTAATCACCTGAGTTCAATGGCTAATCAACCTTGGTAACTCCCCAGTCTATTCTTGTTAACTCATCAATCAAATGAGTTAACTCTCCAATCAATTCCTTCTTCTAAACCTATAAATACCCCCCTCCCTCAAGCACGAAGGGAGGTAAATTCATTGTGCACACAACTCTTGCAAATTTTGCTCTCCAACTTAGCATTCAAATGCTCTTATAGGTCGAAGGTGCCTTTTTCTTTATTTGTTCAACCAAGCAATGCTATGCTACTTCATTCTATGCCATTGTGCTCAATCCAAGCTCTCATTGAGCTCATACAAGCTTCATCAAAGCTTCTTTTTGCTTCTTCGTGTCGTTTTGTTGTCAAGAGGATCACCCACTGCTACAAAAGGATTCGAGGTTGCCTATTACAAGGATTGCTGAGGGTAGTGGAATCAACAAATCTTCATTTCTCTCAGGTTCCTTCATTGTTTTCTTTCAATTCATAGTAATTAGAGAATCAAATTTGCTCTTGGGAATAGTAAAACGTTGCTTTTTCCTTGATAGTTAGATCTTGCATGTTAGATTAAATGCTTTCATATTTCTAGATCTAGTTTATTAGAAGAAGCATTTTCCCTTTTCTTCGATTAGATTACATCAAAACATCAAAAACATAAAAAAAAAGGTTAACATTGCATTGGAAAAGTCATATAGGATTGCACACATATTTCCCTTTCATAGATTAGAAGCACTTTTATTTCCTAAATACTCTAAAAAATACCAAAAAGATGTTTTGCATATCATTTAGTTTGCATACATATAGAAACATTAGAATAGACAACATTGAAAACCCTTGATTCTATCACGAGGTAACCACAGTTCAAACAATCCAACCAAAACCTCGATCCCATCACGAGGTAAAAATAAAGTCAAAACACAAATCAAACCCTAGGTCAAAACCCTAGATTTGGTTAAGGTTAGTAATCACACGACTTCCTCTCTTCTGATTCACGAATGTGCTTAGGAGTGAGAGGAGAGTGGGTCAGGACTATCCGTGACGAGATCCAAGAGATTCATCTAAGACGTCAACAACAAACATTTGTCTTACCACAAGGAGACCCATTCGTTCTCTTGGTGTTAGAAGAAACGAGACAACACCAGATACAAAAAGAACTCTTACAACGCATACAAAGACAAGAGGACATCAATGAGAACAATCGCTTACCCACACAAAGGTGGAATCTAAGAAATCCAAACAGAGGAAGAGAAAATAGTGACCCTTCAGGTCATAGGGTTATCTCAACTACGACAACAATCAAACGAAACATATAACAAAGCACACAACAACAAAGGCCACAGTACTTGCCGACCCCTCTTCATGAATTCCAACTCTCCACCAAGCCAGACCTCCACCGTGTCTCACCTCCTCTCAACTGGATAATTCTACGTGAGCGAGAGTGACATAGCGGATTGCCCTGTGGAAAGGAGGGAAAGGGTCTGTGTGTGTGCCAAACTTTGACCCTACAGCTCTAGGCAACCGGAGTCACGATTTTTAGCGTACATATTTTGGTGAACCTGACGTGAAGAGCAGAGCCTCTTAGCTATGCTGTTTGCATTCCCATTTCAAACATCTCAAAACTGATAACAAAAACTTCAAAACATTGTTACACCGTTCTTCATAGACACTTTTGCCACTTTAGCTTTTATCATCTATGCCATCATCCATTCCATTTATTATGTGGTGTCTATGGAACCCCCAAATATGACGGAACCTAACTTAAACCAAGGGAACATTGCCTCAAGGGAACTAGAAACTCCCTCATTTGATAGGTATGTGCCGCCACATCCTGACGTGCCAATCACCAACTGTTATGATTACGAGGATTCTGACTATGAGAAAGATCAAAGAGAATCTAGGTGCTCTCTATCAGTCAACAACCCAGCTTGGGAGAACAATTCGGCCATACCAAATGCGCTGCATAAAGAAAGAAGGGTGAGGTCAGAAATACATCAACTAGAACAACCTTCCACAAGTACATTGAATACCCACCTTGATGAAGAGGTTAAAAGGTTGGAAAAATGTCTACAAGAAACCAAAGATGCTCAAGAGGCATTAAGGATTGCCCTACAAGAAGAACAAAAAGAAAACACTGCACGTGAGAAGCCTTTCACCACAAAAGTATTCATAAAGAACATCCTAGAAATGAAGAAACCCCCAGAGTTGCAACTCTTATAGATTTAATCGCAACTCTAGTGTAAAGAAGCAGAATCCTGGAAGCAGAACAAGCTTCTCTAGAAAGAAGACTCAAGTCCCATGAACAGGACTAGGGGGCATCTCAAAATCTCCCCTACCTCAATTATTATTCGTGACATGCTAGTAATGACATCTGTTTGAATGGAAACCCTCATGTTCAGAACAATCCAACAAATCCGATAACGGGTTATCAAAATCCACCCACAGGGTTATTACTGACAACCCTGCAATCTCAAAGTGCATTTCTAGGAATGTATCTTTAATCTTTGAAAGAGCCTCTAGACCAAAACATAAGGAATGTGCAACTACCTCAACCACTGCCAGATATCTCGAAGTTCAAAGGAGAAGGAGATCCAAATTCACACATTAAAGCCTACACCATGACCATAATAGAAATCCTCTCTTGGGATGGGGTTGTAGCAAAGATCTTCCCAAAAATGCTTGAAGGCATCGCTCTTGATTGGTATTATCATCTCCTAGAAGATTTAATCCATTCATTCAGACAACTTATCGGAGAGTTTGTCATGGCATCTAACATGAACAAACTCGTCAAAACAGGGATCAGAGAATTCCACACAATGAAACAAGAGCCAAATGAATTTGTAGCACATTTCGTCACTTAGTGGAGGCAAGTCCTCTATTCTTCAACCAGTGCTCCAAACATGGATCATAGAGAACTATGTGATCTCTTCTTGCATGCTCTTAACAAAGACATGAGAGAGGATGTCCAAAAACTACCATATAAGTCCTACGAAGAGGCATTGGAAAGCGCCTTAAGAATTGACCAAGCCGCCATTGATAGTGGTAGAAAAGTCTATCGTTCAAATGGAAAGCTAACAAAGGAGGACATAAGAAACAATGCTTTTGTCATTAAAATCCTCAAAAATAATAGGAGTGCAACCACAGACGGGGTGAGGGACCAACCGCCTGTCAAGAAAATGAAAGATGATTACAATGGGAGAGATTACTATCCTCCCAATGTAAATGTCATAGATCAACCAAGAAATAATGGATACTACCCTCGAGACAACTACCAAGGTTGGAACTGCAACAGAAACTAGAACATAAATGACGAAAGATACAAAAGACCCCCATATGAATTCAACCAATTTTGTTATTTTCATAGAACTAGGGGGCATAGCATAGAGTCTTGTAGGCAATACAATAGATTCATAGCAAGACTTTCAAAAGACCAACAACGCTTATTCATAGAAATGTTCTTGAACCCACAGGAGGTCACCCCAGATAACAAAGATACAAGGCAAAATCGAGCTCCAATAGCGCCACAAAATGTAAAGATGAGAATTTATCAAGACCTATTCCCCACACATCAAGATATATAAGCGACAAGTCAAAACAAAGCAATTTAGAGTAGTAACCCCGAAATCCCACCGCAATTGGGACAAAAAGGAGAAACTAGGTTGATGGGATTGGTTGAGATTATGCATAACGAAGAACAAGAGGAGGATCATGAGGAAGAAAATGAGCAAATAGAACCATATGAGGGTACCATCTCAATAGTAGAACCAATACCAACTCCCATTAGACCTTATGAGCTCATAGAAGATCTAAAGAAAATGTATGCACACATTTCATTCATTGACTTACTTAGGAACTCCCCTTCACATTGCTTCACGTTACTACAAGCAATAGGTCTAAAATACCTTGACCAAATTACCCCACCACCTAGCAAACAAATCAATCACGTGGACTACGACCTCCATCCACCAAACTCAGAACTTAAGGATCCAAGGTTTTTCTTTGACTTACAACAGATGCCCTCTGAGGCAGAGTTAACTAAGAAAGGAGACCCTGCACTATATCTTCAAGTGTGGATCTATGACACATGCATCAAACAAACATTAATCGACGATGGAGCTGTAGTGAATATAGTTCCCTTCTCCCTTTTAGAGAGGATGGGCTATGGACACACAAACATCACCGCTTCATAGGATACTTTAAGCGGATATGATAATCTAAAGGCAGCCATCATAGGTAAAATCACCCTCCCAGTGACTTTGGGGCCCAAAACCATTCCAACCACTTTCTATGTCATAGATAAGGACACATGATATAAATTGATTCTTGGAAGGCCATGGATATACAGGATGAAGGTTGTGCCATCCATGTTGTTTCAAGAAGTTTGATTTTTATACTTAGGGAAAATATATGTTGCACAGGGAGATCCAGAACCTTTTAGCATGTTAAAATCAAATACATCAAACAAACACATAGGCATCCCCATAGACTATGAACTCCCTACCAACAAGTTAACCATCCCAAATCCTACACCTCAGTTGATATGTGTCAATGGATGGAAACTCCAAAAAAGACCATAAACACCGCATAAATGAAATTTAGAGAATGGGCCATTACCAAAACAAAGGGAAATCGTTTCCAAGGATAAAACAATTGAACTCATGGAGTTGATTGAATGGGATGGACCACTCCAATTCCCCCTAGAAATACTCATGATCAACATCCAAGAGGCCTACAAACTCTTTCCTTGTATAGGGGAAAAGCCTCATAGAATTGAAGGACCAGTCTTTCAGACCCCCACATTAGATCTGAGAAATGTAGACCCACACGCTTTCTCAAATGCAGAAGAAGACATGATGGAAGGATACATACCGTTATCACCACTAAGTGAATCACATGTCCCCGAGACACCAGAAGAAATAGAATCATATGAACCTCTCACACCAATGGAGGATTCACATCAACTAGTGATTCCCATGGAAGAAGCGCATTCTATCGATAATGAATCAACCAATGTTATAGGAATGTTGCCTAAGATGTTTGTGGTATCACAGCCACAAGAAAAACCAACCACCTTCTCCTCAGTTCAGTCAAATGAACTTAGTGAATGGGAAGCACCATGGGTACAAATAGAAATGGTTGAAAGACTTCCTGATGAATACGAAGAGAGTGAAGGTATCTTCCATAGAGAGTGGAAGATGAGAGTGACAGTTGGTATCAATGACCCTATCATTTTTGAACTACCAAAAAGTTATATTGGGTATGCCATGGATCTGAGACCAGAACCCAATGGGAGGACAAGTATAAGCTTTGTTCCCCCCAATGAGCAAAGGGAGCCACAAAATCCTCTTGAATTATTCCAATTCTTGCAAAGAATCCAAGAGAGACTTGATGTGAAAGTTTACATGTAAGAACAATTTGACCTATTAGCAGAGCTATTAAATTGTGACGGAGTGCTGTATTGGACTCCTTCTCATCAACATGCTTTTCAAGACTTACTTCGTCTCACGATGCCAAAAGAAACCACCAAGTTGGTAGCAATAGATACAAATGATAAACCATACCGAGTAGAACTTGTCCTAAGAAGAGGAAGCATGAAAAACAAGAAAAGAAGACGAAAGAGAACTTTCTCAAAAGATTGGAAAGGTCCTTATATGGTCAAATAAGACGTCAGAAATGATGCCTATCTCTTGTGCACAATGCAGGGAGAGGAATTTGGTGAAACAATCAATGCCTTTCACCTCAAGAAATATTATGTCTAAAACACCAAAAAAATCATAAAACATAAAAATACAAAAAAGTATAAAATCATAAAAATGTCAAAAACAGTTTGTTTCTTGCATTTCTGTATCATTATGTTCATCTCACATTACTGTTAGTGACTTGCTCTTATACTATTTTCCATTTAGTAAGGAGTCTATTGTTGCCTAGATATATGTTATCTTTTCAGGACCTAAAGATCCCCATTTTTCACAATTGCCATTATCCCCCTTCTTTCCTTGTGATTCTAATCGAAACCTAGCTCTTAGCTTTACACTGATCCCAGTTTTAATAAGTCAAGATGTTAGGTCTAAACAAAGTCAATATTCAAACCTATAGTGTTTAAAGGAAGCTTGCAAGTTGACCTTCCCAATTCTTCCCTAGTAGTAGAGAAGTCCAACCAGATTCCAAAACTTTAGGTGGCGCTCAGCCCCTTATCTTTCTTGGCCAAAAACGTCAGGAAGATCAAAACTTTGAAGGAAGCAATCTAAGATACGAGTGAATAAAAAAATGAGTGATCAAAATAAGAGTGTCAAAAGTGAGAATTGAGAGATCTAAGTATTGCATAGCAAAAGTCCCAATGGCATTCATTTCTTGAAAAGTCAAAATCCAAAAAAATGAGAAAAATCAAGTGAGGGAAAATACAAAAAAAAGTGAAAAAAAAAGAGATACAAAAAAAGATTGAAAGAGAGAAGATTGTTGAATGTCTGTACTCTTGGGTGGAGATCAGTCTAAGCTCAAAGCCTCAAGAGTGACATTCTAATAGAGAAAGAAAGGTACTAAGCACACACACGCACTAGCTGAGCAAAACCAAAGAGTCTAGTAGTCTCTAGGATCATCTTCTATCTAGGGATCCTTGTTCTTTCCTAGATATCCTTTACCTCGGGTCTACTTTTCTTGCCATCTATGATCTAAGTCTAGTGAACACCAATAACATTTGCTACTTGTCTAAAGTTGAAAGCTTATCAATTTATCTTATCTAGATAAGGATCAATGTTTAGCCTTTAGTGAAGTTTAGAAACCAGAAACACTCCATTTTCACTCCCACTCCCCACCTGAGTTTCCCTAAATCCTATCTCATAGCCTTGGATAGGTCTCTTATATCAGGACAACCCACAATCCCCTGAATTAAAAATCATATTTTAGAGTAGTCACATTGTTCGTTCCACATTGCATTCATGCTAAAAATCAGAAAAAGAGTCTCAAAGCAATAAAGTCAAGTGTCATATCTTTTGACATTCAGTAGAAACAATAGTCTCATTTACAACATTTCTTGTGTTCCTGCATTATCATATCGTAAACTGTATATCATATATATGTCATAAAAAACTACAAAAATATGTCATCGTTGTCATACTTGCATTTGCTAAAAGAGTTGAAAAGGTAAAACATAATCAAAAAGTTCCTCAAAGCCTCCAAATATGCACAAGAGATAAGTACATATTTTGATAAGAGAAAACCGTAAAAAGATAGACTTTCATAGATATATCTGAAGTTCATACACAAAGGTATCAAAGAGCTAAAGACAAAATGCTCTCAAGAAAGTAGAGGCTCCCCATGCAAGGGGGCACAAATTTCAAAGAAAAGCAAGTCAGGAGCGGTTCCCTCCAACAGAACCCTCAGGACTTTGGCTCCTCCGTCTACGAGTACCACTGGTCACTCCCTGAGACATATGAGAATGAGGTGCTTTGCTGTGAGCATGTGACTGTGAGGGCCCTGCCATGCTATCATCACGATGTTCGAAATTAAGGTAGGCCATCTCTTAGAGTAACTGTTCTCACCCTTAAGCATGCCAACCTGGGTCTTCAACTCTATAGTTACCTGACACCCATGGTAGACAGGAGCAAAAATGTTAGTGTGTCATCCTACAGTTGGGGGCACACTAGGATCATCCAAAAGATGATCACGAGTCATCGTAGTGAAGGGAGAAGCTAATCCAACATTGACCTCACGAACGAAGTCCCTCCACTCTCTAATATTGCCTGAAATAGTGAATTGAAACAAGACCAAGTCATATCCATGTAAAAAGAGAAAGGATAAAGAGTATGAAAAGAAAGTAAACGAAGAAACTTACGTGGATCACTAGGCTTCCAATCAGGGTCAAATTGATGCATCACCTCATCCGAATGAAGAGGTCGAAGGACAATAGGAGGATCCTCGGGGATGTTAGGAACATCATCTAAATCATCAATATAATCGAAATCCCCATCCTCAGGAATGGCCTTATCTAACGAATCATTACTATCTAGAACATAGTCCTCGTTAGTGGACTCTGAGTCAATAGTCACAATCAGAGATCGGGAAGGAGTCCCTCTCCCTCCCCTCCATCCTCCTCTAGAGACCCTAGTAATGAAGATGCCTAGGGTCAAAGGAGTCTAAATGACATTTCCAAGTTTACCCATTTCCTAAATGGTCCTGTAACAAGTAGACACTGGGGGCAAGTCCTTAAGGACATCCTCGCCAAACTGCTGCAAAACATGATTAACCCAGTGAGCCTCAACCAGACCATTGCGGTATGTGATCTCTGAGACCTCGTGACAGTGCTCTCTAATCTCACCATCTCGGGCCCAAGCCCCCTCCATGTCGTGATATGGATAAAAAATCATGTCATCATCAGTAAGAGTAGCAATGGTAGGTAAAGTAGCATCGAAGTGACCAACATGCACCCACCTCACTGCTCTCAGTAACTGTCTATCTGGAAGAGGAATAAGCTTCCGGTAAGGCTTCATGTGCTCAAATATCCACGTCATAATCAAAGAAGACTGGCTAAAGGCTAAAGCCTGTCACTGTGAAATCTGATAGAAGTCTCTGTAAACCATAGCCAGGATGTCCGGTCCCCAAGCAAAAATGGTGCCCTCCTCAATCTCATGAATGATGGGTGCCCAACACCATCTCAGACAAGCTAAGGCCTTGTCTCCTGATAACCTTGAGGCAATCAAACCAATCAGGAACCTCCTCAAGAGTGGAATGCAGAGTCGTGGCACAGATGTAAGCTGAACGCCTATCTGGTCTCCAGGGTGATTAACCCCCATGAATGCAGCCCAAGAAGCCTTGTCCTCATAGGACTCGCTAATAGGAAGAGACAAAGGTTGTCCCCTCACAAGTACACCAAGAATGTGGTATACATCATATAGAGTAATAGTCCACTCTCTAGAAATATATGGGAACCTAAATTTTTTCCTGTCTGCATCCTAGTAAGTCAAGATGTCACAGCATATGCCAGACACAGGATTAATCACAGGTACATGACAAACTCTAGCAAGACTTGCCCTCTTCAGTATAGCATGATCCTCAGTACTTAATGAAGCAAACATCCCTGAGAGGCATCCCTTCTCTCAGAAAGCATTCCATTAGATACACATGTCCTGTAAAAATCAGAAGAGAACTTTAAATTAGATCTCATAAACTCACAAAATCCCTAAAAATCGTAAAACTGCAAAAAACCTTATGCAGAAAAATCACATAAACCTTCAAAAATTGCAATAAATAGGTAGATTCAGTGACCAAATCATGTCAGATCGAAGCAAAACGAGCGTTAAATAACATCAAATGTAGTCAGAAATCAGTTCAACAGGGTCGCCCGGGTGTTTTTCAGGATCTCCCCCGGGCTACCTTGCTGCTTTTTAGGATCTCCCCCGGGTGACCTTGCTGTCAAACATGATCTCCCCCAAGCGACCCTGCCTGACAAAAGGGGCGACCCTAGGAGCAAATCCCTCAAGCAAAAATCACTCTAAAAACCTCATTTTTCAACCAATTTAGAAAACAAAAGACCAGTCTTGCTCTAAACGATGAGACGAACACAATGCAACAGAGAAACTCACCAAAAATAGGAAAATATTAAGAGATTTTTCACAAAATTCAAGCTAGGGTTTAGAGAAGAGTTTTTCATTGATTGCATACCCGATTCATCGCGGCTAAAAAAGAGGCGGCCATCTCTGTGATCTCCTCGACGATACCTTTCTATCGACTGCTCACATAAATGATTCCGTCACCGTTTTGCTCCGATCTCACAATTTGGTTCACTTTGTTTGCCCTTAGCTTAGTTCATTTATGCATTTTTAGATTAGTTCTTTGCTTTTATGCATCTGTTTCGTGCATTGTTTTGCGTGCTCTCATCCCTGCATGTCCAAACTGACAAAGGTAAGCAACCAGTCAAACTCAAGCGATCTATGGTAAGATTTGTCATTTTAGTTTTCATTATTTACTTTGATATATTTAAATGTTGGATGAAAATTGACAACAGCTAAGGCCTAGTTCGAGAACGGTACCTAACTTTCATGTAGACTACAGTCCCCGAGGGGGCAAATATGTAAGCACAAAAATCATGCATTGCCTCCATAAGGACCCCTATGATGATTCAAATCCTTGTCACGTACATGTAAGCGTGAAATAATGTCCTTTAAGCAGCAGGCCTCTTGATGATGTGTCCTCTTTTCTTGTCTTGTGTTGTTATTCCTTGTTGATTTCCCTCTCTCCCCGTTTGCGATGCTTTTTGACACTTGTTGCGACACTTGTTGACTTGCATTTTCTAGCTTTCAACCTTGGTCTTAAGCCTTCTGAGTGTCTTGAAGGTGATTTTTCACCTCTCCCCTTTGTTTTTCCTCTAGTGCACCTCCTAGAAGCCTTCTAGAGGTCTCCCTATCCATCTCTCGCTTTTAATTTTGAGTTTCATCGAACCAATCCAAATCTCCCCTAGGAGATCCTACTGACTCAAGTAGAGATTTGGATTCTTCCACATGATTGACCTATTTCTTGATGCAAAATCTTTCCTTTTCCTCTCTTGTACCATCTCCCAGCCTATTTTTCTACATTTGACCCTGTCCAGCCCGGATCTCCCCCGGGCGACCTAGGGTCGCCCCCTGGGTGACCCATGGTCACCCAGGGGCGACCCTACTGGCAAAAGGGGCGACCCTGCCATTTCTTGCAACCATGGAAAAACTCAAGTTTCTCTCTCATTTTTGATCTGTTTTTGCTTGTTTTTCTCTCTGTTTGCATGGTTTTTGATCCCTGATATAGAGTTAACTATTTCATGCACCCACACATGCATAATGAACTCTATTTGATCTCAATTTAACTCTTTAATCAATCTCATGCATTCCCTCACCTCCATTTCCTCTCCAGTGATAAGCTATCTTTGCTTCATCACTCTCTAATCAGCTGAGTTCACTAGGTAATCAACCTTGTTAACTCCCCAGTCTATTCTTGTTAACTCATCAATCAAATGAGTTAACTCTCCAGTAAATTCCTCCCTCTAAACCTATAAATACCCCCTCCCTCAAGCACAAAGGGAGGCAAATTCATTGTGCACACAGCTCTTGCCAATTTGGTCTCCAACTTAGCATTCAAATGCTCTTACAGGACGAAGGTGCCTTTTGCTTTATTTGTTAGACCAAGCAATGCTACACTGCTTTATTCTATGCCATTGTGCTCAATCCAAGCTCTCATTGAGCTCATACAAGCTTCATCAAAGCTTCTTTTTGCTTCTTCGTGTCATTTTGTTGTCAAGCAGATCACCCGCTGCCACAAAAGGATTCGAGGTTGCCTATTACAAGGATTGTTGAGGGTAGTGGAGTCAACAAATCTTCATTTCTCTCAAGTTCCTTCATTGTTTTCTTTCAATTCATAGTAATTAGAGAATTAAATTTTCTCTTGGGAATAGTAAAACATTGCTTTTCCCTTGATAGTTAGATCTTGCATGTTAGATTAAACGCTTTAATATTTCTAGATCTAGTTTATTAGAAGAAGCATTTTCCCTTTTCTTAGATTAGATTGCATCAAAACATTGAAAACACGAAAACATAGGTTAACATTGCATTGGAAAAGTCATATAGGATTGCACACATATTTCCCTTTCATAGATTAGAAGCACTTTTATTTCCAAAATACTCTAAAAAATACTAAAAAGACATTTTGCATATCATTTAGTTTGCATACATATAGAAACATTAGAATAGACAACATTGCAAACCCTCGATTCTATCACAAGGTAACCACAGTTCAAACGATCCAACCAAACCCTCGATCCCATCACGAGGTAGAAACAAAGTCAAAACACAAATCAAACCCTAGGTCAAAACCCTAGATTTGGTTAAGGTTAGTAATCACACAACTTCCTCTCTTCTGATTCACAAATGTGCTTAGGAGTGAAAGGAGAGTGTATCAGGACTATCCATGACGAGATCCAAGAGATTCATCCAAGACCTCAACAACACACATTTGTCTTACCACAAGGAGACCCATTCGTCCTCTTGGTGTTAGAAGAAACTAGACAATGCCAGATACAACAAGAACTCTTACAATGCATACAAAGACAAGAGGACATCAATGAGAACAATTGCTTACCCACATAGAGGTGGAATCTAAGAAATCCAAACAAAGGAAGAGAAACTAGTGACCCTTTGGGTAATAGGGTTATCTCAACTATGACAATAATCGAATGAAACATACAACAAAGCACACAACAACAAAGGCCGCAGTACTTGCCGACCCCTCTCCGTGAAGTCTAGCTCTCCAACGAGCTAGACCCCCTCCGTGTCTTGCCTCCTCTCGACTGGCTAATTCCACGTGAGCAGGAGTGACGTGGTGGATTGCCCCGTGGCAACGAGGGAAAGGGTCCATGTGCATGCTGAAATCTGACCCGACAGCCCTAGGCAACCGGACTCACAATTTTGAGCATACAGAGCCGGGCCATGGGAAGGATAATTGTTTCCACTTCTTGCACACTCGATGAATCACTCAGACTTTGAAAAATAGTCTGATCATTTTATTTTTTTAGCAAGAGAGCCTTAATTTCATTAGTCATTAAGACTATGCTCTTATTTGGAAAGGAAGATGAAAGTCCAAACTGTACCAACTCTTCAATGTGGCCCTTCATTCCCTTGACACCTTCCTTTACAATATTAAGAAGTGTCTTGCAATTCATAGCAGCTTCATTACAGCTCAGTACTTCATTCACCTTTTGCACTCTAATCATTTTGTCGTCTACCCCTATAGCTGACAAAGCTTCATCCGTTCTATCATAAAGTTTCTGCAACAAAAGTTGAGAATCAAAGACTCACAAAGAAATAGTAGACAAGGTTGTTTCCACTGAAGATGCTACACTCTCACACATCTATTGATCTTTTAATAAGGAACTGAGAACATGCTTAAGCTGTAAAATCTCTTCAAAGATTCTTTGCCAGGTAGATACATAAAGCACTTTAAACATTACCAAGACTCCTGCATTTTGTGGCCTTTGACTCAGCTCAATAGTAAGCTGCTTAGTCTTTTCTTGTTCAGCCATGAGCTGGGCCTAATAAGCACCGTTTGATTTTGTTTCCTCAACATGGTCTGCTGCAATTGTGACACTTCTTGCACCTTATCATGATATTTCTTTTCAGTAATGGCAAGTTCCTGCTTCAATGCAATTGTAGTGGCTCTTGCCTGTGCTATTTCATTCTGCAATGTTGCAACCTGAGCTTGAGATGCCTGGTACACTTCCAAAGACACAATTTTCTACAAATCTTTATTCAGAGTATCAATCTCCCTGTCCTTAGCCTTGATCTCTGCTATATTTATAGTTTTTACTTTTGCTAAGTCTGCTTTTGATTTCTACAACTTTTTTGTCACCTTTAGGTAATCAGATGTGACAACCGTGGTGGTTTCATTCATTAGCTTCACTTTATCCTGAGGTCTAAAGTGGGCTAAGTCCATAGCCACTACGTTCATAGTGTAGTCCTCAGGCTTCATTTGTTCAGCAGGCTTAACCACATTAGGGGTCAAGTGGGTGATTGTTAAGCACTGCTGGATTGGGTCGAATAGTGACCTCATATGGGGAGCAACAGAATTTTTTCCTTCCTTCCTTTTCTTCTTCTCCATCCTAGCCTCCCTTGCCTTCTTGGTAGTATCTTCTTGTGTTTGGAAGGTGGGCAGAGAAATAATGAGACCTCCGACAAAAGGATAACCCTGTGGTAGGCCATATGATATAGTGGTGATTTGTCCACTGGGATTAATATGAGACAAAGCCCGTCTGGGCATGGTTGGGGAAAACAAAGGTAATGAAATGGCCTGCGATGATACTAAGGTCATAGAACTAGCAGCAGGGGTGAAAGATTGTAATGGCACAATAGAGGTGGCAGAAGACGTGGAAGAATAGGTTATTTGGGTTGCCACCCCTATTGAAGAAGTCAAAGAAGGCGAGAAAGGAGGAGGGATACTTACATGTCCCGCTACTGTTGTTGTGAGAACTTTTTGCTGTGGGGACCCTAAGATGTCGCCTTTAATATCCTCCTTTTGCAACACTAATATACGTCTTCTTTTCAAAGGCCTATCTGCTATATCCTCAGGATCTTCTTCCTCTGTTGCTTCATGTGATTCTATCAATATTTGTTGGGAAAGTGCCACTCCAATACCCCTCGATGCCGAAGCTATATGGGTCTCACGAGACGGTGATAATGCATCTTTTTGTTTCTCAAGGGCACTGAGAGGTTGAGGCCATGGGGGGCCCTAGGGGCTTGTGTAGTTATTTTCTCTGCTTCCTCTGCCTCCTAAGCCTTCTCTGGCTCTTCAGGGTCTTCCGTCTCCTATACCTCATGAGAGCTACTTGGAAGATTACTTGTATCTGGGCTTGATATCGAGGTCATGTGATACTCGTCCCATATTTGCTCCCATTGTTCATTTGTTAGAACTCCCTCAAAAGTGTGGGTGATTTCATCAATTTCTTGCCTATACTTCCAATATGCATCTATCTTTTCAGCATTCCAATCTTTCTTCTATAGAGTCTGCCTCAAACCATGCGTCATTAGTTTCTTAGGGTCATATTCTTGTTCCTTCTTGTAAAAAGTTTTCCATGGTTTAGGACCCTCATCTGGTAGATCCTTGAGCTCTACATAAAATGCAGGATCATCTTGCTTTGGTGACCTTCTCTATTCCCAGAAAGGTCATTTCTCATGAATGAAAACAACTAAAACTTTGTTATTTATAATCCATGATGAAACCATCAGGATCATACTTCCATTTGTCTTGTACTATTACAAAACCATAAGTTGCCAGTTTCCTCAGCAGGAGATTCTCAGTTTCTCTCTTTTCTATAGTAATCTTTCCCTTTCTCCAAGGGATATCATACATTTTCTTCTTTCTCTTCTTATTGCCAAAATTATTATCAATGATGGACAATTGATGACCCACCTCCAAAGCTGTAACCCTAGGGGTTAAGACCCTCAGAAGAAAAATAGGCTCTCCAACAAAACCATGAAGTCTAATGATTGTTGTGTGAGCACCAAAGAAATAATCACAGGGAATTTATAAATTTGTCAAGAAGCCTCTCATACTATCTGTCATCCTATTCTCAATAGCCTTAGACCCTAATTGCTTAAAGAGTGGGGCTACAAAACACTCAGCAAATTCGTAAGGGTCTGCGGTTTCTAAAAGGACATGAGTCCATGCAGACACTGGGATAGTCCTTTTATTGCTTGCAACAGGGTCATACATTTCTAGGTGCATATGTTGTTGGAAGAGATGATAATTTTGGTACAGAATCAAGTGGAAAAGGTAGGCAGAATACCTAAAAATTTGCTCTTGGGAGAAATTTGTCAACTGCTCAATGATAGCTTGGGAGATGTGTTCTGAAGAGTTGAACCGGTATTCTGAAGACTTGTCCACGGTTTTGAGTCTAAAAATTAGTGCCAAGTGCCAATCATATACCCTCGCATCATCATTCTGACCAAAATAAAAGACAACATAGAGAGAGTGTCTTGAACATTGGCATTGAACTAGCCTTGGACATCGGGCAGGAGGGGCAACTTAGTGTTATCCTCATCCAAATGCATCTCAGTATTTAGAAACTGGACCTTAGTGTGGACACCACTCCATGTATGTTACAGCTTGGGGATTGTAGCAAATGTAGCAGTCCGGTCATGATATAAACCTAGCATATCCTGAATTGCCTTGGGGGTTATCTGAAGCATGAACCTACCGCGTTGAATTGTGTTAGTCTGTGGGTGAAAAAGTTTTGAACACATATCAATCAATTCTGGGTAGGAGTGGACAGCAAGAACCACAAATTGCACTAACTGAGAAGTCCAAACCCTTATACCAAATGTTTTAGACTCTCCCTTTTCTGCCCGTCGGAGACATCTTTGGTGTGCTCCTTCCTAAAGATTCTTTGGATTCTTTGACATCCGATGGTCAAAAATATTGTCTGCATAATCCTTTACTTGTGTAGAGTTAGTGTTCACCCCCGTCTCCAAGGCTCTTGTTCTTGGTTGTGCCCTTGCAGACGCATAATCTTTACTACCCTTCCATTTTTCTGGTAAATCGAACAACCCCTCTTGCGGTGACCGGCCCTCTGCCATCTCTGTATCTGCTTAGGAACTTTAGAAACTGCAAATGAGCCCAAACTATAACTAGAACTAAAGGTAGGAGTTGAAACTTTGTGACATAGGCAATGGAAATTCGAAGGATTTTGAAGCAAGGAATAGCAACTGAAACTATTTGAGAAGCTTGAAAACTTGACTCGACGGAGGCATTAAGTGATGTATTAAATTTCCCATCACATCCAATTAATGTCATCAATAAACATGCCAAAAGACTACTAGTGGATCATTCCAAATCTGCATAGGACTATGTGTTAAAATGACATTAAAGATGGAGATCTTTTGAAATGATTGGCTACCTTTATTGAAGAATGGGAACCACCTAATGACTTGGGAAGTGTAACTGCTAACTATGAGAGCTAATGCGCTACAAACACGTGTTCCTGGAACACTTATTTAAAAAGAAAGTGGGAAAAAAGAAAGACCAAAATAGGAAAGGAAACTAAGGACACCTAACTAACTATGATACAAGGTCAGGGTTCAGAACTATGTGAAGTGTTTCAAAAAGATCCCATTAATGGGAATCTCTTCAAGCTCTCCTTCCATATTCTTAAGCTCAAATGCATTTTGCTTCTTGCAGGTGCGAATCTTAAAAGGGCCAGTCCATAGCGAGTCAAACTTGTTGTGCCACCCTGGTTTAGCAACTCTCTCATCCCATTTATGGTATGCTGATGCTTCATCAAAGATTCATGTGCCACTTCTATTTTCTCCTATACTTCTAATAATTCAGGGAGCCTCACATGTATTGGGTCATTTTCCTCTATTTCCAATTGTTTGATCATCTGCAAACAAGAATTTCTATGCTCAACGGCATGACTGCCCTCTTGCCATAAACTAGCTCATATGGGGACATCTTAGTCACTTGCTTTGGCATAATTATGTCTACTCATTATGCTGAATTGAGAGACTTGTGCCAATCTCTTTGACGATCGACCCCCATTATCTTGATGAGTCTAATCAGGTTCTTATTCGTGGATTCTACCAAGCCATTGCCTTGCGGATAGTAATTGGATGAAGTTTTCAAATATATCCCATTCCTCAAGGAAAACTCTAACAGTTTGGTACCTAAAAATGCTTTAGCATTATCATATATAATAGTGCGCGGAGGACCAAAACGGGTAGTTATTCCTTCAAGGAACTCTAGAATCACCTTCTTAGTGGCTTCCTTAAGTGGCATTGCTTCACTCCATCTTGTAAAATAATTGGTTGCAATAAGGATCCACTTATACCTCTGACTTGAGATCGGATTAATCATCCCTATAAAATCTAAACCCCACTATGCAAAGGGTTCATCTACTACTATGGGACTCAAAGGTAAAGCCAGATTCCTTCTCCTTCCGGCATAGAATTTTCAAGCCTGACACTTCTTGATCATCTGATGACAATTTGCAAACAATGTGGGCTAGTAGTAGCTAGCCTGTGTAATCTTGATAGCAGTGGATCTTGTTGAGAAATGTCACCCTGAGTCTCCATGATTGAGTTCATGTAGTATCTTTTGAGCTTTGTCCTTTTCAACACATCTTATTAGTATCCCATCAAAATTCCTTTTAAACAAAACATGATCAATTAACACAAAATGACTCCCCTGTTGTCTATAGTATCTTCTTTTATCAAGGGAGAGCTCACTAGGGAAAATACCAGTCTTCATGAACTATATCCTGTCATTTACCCAAGAGTCTTGATCAATCTCTTGGAGTTTCAACACTGTTTTGTCTTCTGTTTCTTCTAATATTGATGTTTCAGTGTCTTGGGCAATATATTGACAAAGTCCCCTTCCTCTGACCAATTTGCTAGGTCTTACCTCTACATCATATTCAAAAATCTTGGTTATCCAATTAGCCCTCTTCTCTGTAATCTCACCTTCCATTATGTATTCTCTAACACTTGAGTAGGCTACTAATATCAAGATTTTGTTTCTTGTTACTAGATGTCTAAATTTCTTAAGAGCTTTAACCATGGCATAAGCTTGCTTTTAAATGAAATTATACTTGGATTCATACTCCCTCAGTGTTCTGGAGAAGAATGCAATTGGATGCTCTCCTTCTTCTTTGTCATCTTTCTGAGTCAGAACAGCCGCAATACTGTGTTCCCCTCCGTATACATACATTATGAAGTGTTTAGAGAAATTTGGATTTCGCAGTACTGGAGTAGTTGAGATAGCTTTCTTGATTTCTTCAAAACCCTGTCTCCCTTTAGGTGTCCATTTAAAAACTAAATCCTTCTTCAACATCGGGTAATGGGCCTAACTAGCCCTGCAAAATCAAATATGAATCTACTGACAAAATTAATCTTACCCAAGAAAGACTGAACTTCCTTTTTATTGACTAGTAGAGACAACTCTAGTATGGCTCTGACCCTCTATAGATCGATATTGATTCCATCTTTTGAAACAATATGCCCCAGAAGTTTCCCTTGAGGTACTGCAAAAATACACTTCATAGGATTTAAAGAAATCCCAAGTTCTTGACACCTCTAAAAAATGGCTTCTAAATGCTCAAAGTGATCTCTTGTATTCTTTGTAAATATGGTGAGGTCATCTAAATAGATCAGAATGATCTTATTTATGAGCCCCTTAAATGCTACATCCATAGCACGTTGAAAAGTGGCTTTAGCATTTGAAAGACCAAATGGCATTTTGGTGTATGCAAAAGTTCCCCACTTTGTTGTGAATGTTGTCTTGTGTTGGTCTTCATCTGCTAGCCAGATTTGATTGTATCCTGAAAAACCATCAAGCAAGGAAAATCTTTTTGATCTAGCCACTGTTTGTAAAATCTGTTCCATGGATGGCAGAGGATAGTGATCTTTCAATGATGCTTTATTTTTGTCTCTGAAGTCTACACAGAGCCTAATGTCCCCATTCTTCTTTCTTACTAGCACCACATTAGATACCCAAGTTGAATGCTTAATCGGGAAAATAATTCTAGACTCAAGAAGCTTTTGTGACTCATCCACCATTAAGGGTTCAATTCTAGGATTCACTGGTCTATGTTTTTGGTGAACAAGCTTTGATCCTTCAGCAAGCTCTATCGTATGTTGGATGATATCTCTATTATAACCATGAAGGTCATGATAGGTCCATGCAATCACTCTATCATATTTGTTACATAAGGACACCAGCTTATCTCTTTCCTCCTGAGTAGTAGCATTACCTACCTTCAACTTCCTTCCTTCGTTGACATAAATTTTAGAATAATCTTCTTTGCTTGCTTTAAACTTCCTCTTATCTAGGCTTGCATCATCCAGGTCAAATAGTTTCTCCAACGTTATTAACCCCCTCGAAAGCTTATTAGATTTTAATTGAATAATTTGATCACCATACGCTTCCTCAATCTTAGGTTGCAACTGGTCAACAAATTCTCTAGATTGTTGTTGAAACAGAAGCACTTGAAGATCATTGTAAAAAATTTGCCAGTTTTGAATGTTATTAGGGATTGCTGGCCCAATAATGACTTTCACTGCTTCATTATTTATGAGCAAGTCACTAGCTGGATCAAACTGAGATCTGATTTGTGCCATTCTATCTGCTTCAGTATTCTAAGCTCTAGGGACAATTTCTATGTTAAAATCATGGAAGCCATCGATCAGATCCCAAATCCTGTGGCGATAAGACCTCATCCTCACATTCTTTGCCACAACCTTTTCTTTGATTTGTTTCACAACTAGTTCTAAATCACCTTTGACTATTAGATTCTTTATCCCTTTCTTCTTAGCCAATATAAGACCATGTACCAAAGACTCATACTCAACATCATTACTAGTACAAGCAAATTGGAAGCGTATGGCTCTGAGAATTTTCTCACCATTTGGGGAAGTGAGACAGATACTTGCTCCTGCACCATTCCTACTTCTGGACCCATTAAAGTTCAAGGTCAAGATCTCAGACTCTTTATTAGAATCCTCCCTTCTAGGTATTTCTTGACTCATTATATTTGGTATCTCTTGATCCTCCTCAAAGATTACAGAAGTTCCTAAACCAGTAGAATCATAATTACCATAAGGGTCACTCTGCATCATGTACATCAGTTGATTGTTTTCTTCTTCATTTTGATCATATTCAGTCCATTCTCCCACTTCTTCAACAAAAGCTCTATCTTCTCTATTCATCATAGCATGAGATGCTTCAATTCTTGGGTTGGTTCTTCAGTGATATGTTCTTTAGATAGGGGCTCAGACAACGCCTTCATCTTTGTTCCTGATATTTAGTTCTCAAGATCAAATGTGACCAATCAAGTGACATGTATCTTCCTATTTTAGTTGTGAAATCTCTAGATAGGCATAGCTCGAAGACTAGGGGAATATCAATGATTACCACATCTTACAAGACAGTTATATTTGGGCAAGTATACAGTTGTAATGGGAGTTGTTTGATCATTCCTATGGTTTGGATAGACTTCCCATCTAATTGCATAACCCCTTTAGCTAGTGGCTCATATTCTATTTTCAAAGCATCAACTACCTGCTTCGGCATGACTGTAGTACTAGCCCCTGAATCTATCATTGGGTTGTGCAACAGTTTCTTGCCCACTATTAAGGTCAGATAAAATGGATTTGGCTTAGATTTGCTTACCTCTGGCACTGTATTTAGTAGGGTTGTTGTCTGCAGAGGTGGGGTATCTTTATTCTGAGTCCTCCCTTTGTTCATACTTCCTTCTTTTGTATTAACAACTTTAGGATCTGCCTGAGTCTGCAACGCTTCTTGTAGTAGTGTCTTTTGCTCGGGGTCAGCTAACATATCCCATATTGACACATGTGCAGGGGTTTTCCTCAGTTGTTCCACCACATTCATGGGTCCCAGTGTTTGTGTCTTAGGATAGTAAGGATACTTCTCTCTTTCTATTACCGGGTTAGAGATTCCTTGATTCGGAGCACCCACAGATACTTCTTGCCTCGTAACAGGGATGTATTGGCCTTAGAATGGAGGAAACTTAATTGTTTCATTTGGGTTAGCCTTAGGCTATTCCACCATCCTTCTCTTTGACTTGGTGCAATAATCAAACTGTACCAAGGGCTTCTTGGAGGTTGATGCTTCATTTACAAACACTGAGTTTTCTTCTTTGATCCATGAAAATAGAGCATGTTCTGGGGAAATCTCTTCTTCTTGTTCAATGGACATTTGTTGCTTTTGAATCACCATTACTGCATTCTAAACACCAAGCGATAGATATGGAGGAGCATTAGACACAACAGCTTGACCTTCCATTCTTCTTTATTTTTCTACCCTCTGTTGCAAGTTTCCTCTAGGACAATCTATGGGCATATGGGCATTATTGCAAGGAAAACACCAGGCATTGGAGTCTCCAGCTATATTATTTTGTCTAGGAACCATCTCTCTATTGGAATTAGTTGGGACAGCTTGTAATGGTGTGGGTACTGTGACTAGCTAGTTTGAAGGTTAGGGATTACTTGGCTTTTGTGCTCCATGGTACTGGTTTGGCTGGTATGGGGGCCTATTACCTTGGAATCCCTGGTAAGGAGATTTTATATAAGAAGTCTGTTGTCTCTTGAGGTTGATAATCTCATTTGAAAAGGTTCTAAGAATGTTCTTGACATCATCCATTTCAGATGGAGGAGTAGGAAGTGTTGATGTAGTGGGTTGTTGAGGTGTTGGGAAGGTATACATAGACACCGGAATTGAAGGAGTATTAGTAGTTTCTTGTGGCAGAGGTATATAAATCTCTAGAAACATAGGCATAGGAGGCCTTGGGGGAAGTTTCCTAGCATCTATTAAGCTATTCTCATCCCTCACAACTAATTCATATGCCGCTGGCAAGGTCTATCCTCCTAAGGACTGGATCATGAATGAGATATCAAAATTGAAAGCCTTAAGATAAAATACAATTGCCATACCTGCTGATGGCTTGGTTATGGCAGGGATTCTATCCTAGGTCTTGTGGAACCTAGTGTTGAAATCTGTTATCATTTCTTGGGGTGCTCTCTTTATAGTGATCAATTGTTGTAGTAGGGACGATCTATCACCCTTTTCATTGAATCTTGCAAAGAAGGCATTTTCAAGTTGATACCAAGTAGATATTGAATTTGAGGCCAAGGACCTATACCAATCCAGAGCCTTCCCCTTGAAAGAAGCTACTAATAATCTGATAGCGACATTCTATTCTATGATGACATGTACAACGCACACATCAGACACATCTTGGAGATGTTCTGCTGGAGTCTTGGCGTCTTCTCTTGAAAACTTAGGTAGTGCCTTCAAAGCGTTAGCAGGAATTGGGTCCCAAGTAGTCGATGGTGTTGGGAGAATAAGAGGGATACTGTTGTTCCAATCTACAAAGTTTCGTGGGGGAGCAAGTGCTGACATGGCTATTCTTGGCATTATTAATGACTAATTTAGCCTTCTTGGAGTGGCTGACAAAGGCAGCAACAAGATTCCTGGATTAGCAACTAATTGGTCTCTAGTGGTTGGTACATAGCTTTGACTCCTTCCTTCTCTTTGGTTCATACGATCATGATCAGAAATCAAGAAAGGTCCCACCGGGCGTGCCAAAAACTATTGATGTATAAAATTGTACAGGTTTCAGCACCAACATGGGAAACTTCAAGAATGTGGGATTGACACTTGAAGCAACCTCCATATTTTAGGGAAGTTGGCTCTTCCTTTTTTCAATGGGGTTTTGGGAAAGGGGTAGAAAATACAAGATTACAGATACAATGAAATAAAACTCTTAAGGTGATGCACCAGACTTATATATGTTTCATCAATTAGCATAATGACTAAATCCTTATGATTTCATCTATATCAAAGAGCAATGAGCATGATTAACATAGACATATTATAGATAGATTTAGAATCAAAGGCTAAACTCAAAGAAATTATATGAAGACACAAAAAATATCATCAAACAACACATAACAGAGTTTCTTTCATTAATAGGTTCAACAAAATACATGAGGCATAGAAACATGCACAAATCTATATGCTTCTTCTTGAAACAACTGTGAAAGGCTAAAACGATATACTCCAGTCGCAGTAATATCTCTCTATATTTCTCTATATGTATTCTATCTATCAGTTACAAAATATCCCCCCATTTATAGAAGCAAGGTGGGGCTCAAAACATCTCCAGCCATTAAGAATCCACAACTATCTAGAACCGAACTGGAACTGGATGCGCACAGGATCTATATGAATCTGCAATCGTATTATCCTTGTGCTCTTATTGGCCAAATGCAGTAGAAAATACGGCCCCGCGACTATTAGTTCTATTGAGATACATGGCTTCCTTTGCAAGCTTCAAATGGCTCTGAAAATGCTACATGACACTCTTGCACTCTTTGAGCTTAGTTTCCCTTTGATATAAAGAGAACACACGACACTATGACACTTGGCGCTATCTGCCTCTTTTTCCTACTGAAACGTAGCAACACCTGAGAGCCTCAAATTGGGACAGATGGCAGATTGGCGCACCCTCAAAAGCCTTTTTTTTTTCTTTTCCCTTCAATCACCCACAGTAGTGACACCTAGCACACTCTGCTGCACTTAGAAACTTTAGCTATAATAACTTGGGGCCCACCATATTGTGCTTCGACACTTCAAAGCTTATTAAAGAAAGACACACGTGGCGGCTTCTGCATATTGCAACAAAAGACACGTGGCACGATGGTGCTATTTCTTGATGCTTTTCTCAAAAGTTTCTCCTCAAATCCCTGCGGAAGCAACACATGGCACACTCCGGTAATAGATAGAAACTATACAAAAACAAACACAACCAAAGATACATGGCAGAGTTTTGTGCACCTGGGAACCGCAAACTAAGAAGAAGACACCTGACACTATCCGCTACTCCCGATCATTTTCTTACTGCTTCTAATCTCCTTACCACGTGGCAGCTCTATGCATCTTTTAGAAGCATCTTTTATCTTAGGTTTTCAAAACCCCACCATGCTGACACTTGGCGGTTTCCACGCACAAGCAATATTCACAACACAAACTGGAAATGAAACTAATAGCAGCGACCAAATAATATCAAAATGTAGAGTTTTAACTCTACACTTACAATGAAGAGATTTGTTATATCTAGTTTTGATGGTCATGCATTTTGGGTACCTAATCATGCTCTTACCTCAAAGAGCAACTTACTTGCCAAGAAGATAATGTTATGACACTACCACATGTGCCATATTGGTGAGAAAGGTTTAGGACCTCCAAACATAAAAATATTGTAAAGGGGCTTCTTGATTTTTCTCGAGTTTGTTTTTTGTGAACATTGTATATATGGAAAGAAAAAATCATGTTTAGTTATACTCAATTTCTCATAAACCTTCTAAGATTTTGGATCTTATTTATTCTTATGTATTTGGTGTTCTAGATGTTCCTTCTTTATCAAAGTCCTTGTATTATGTATCATTTATTGATGATTATTCCAAAAGGACTTGAGTTTATTTTCTCAAGAGAAAATTTGAGGTCTTTAGTTGATTCAAAGAATTTAAGGCTCTCATGAAGAACTAGAATAGTAAAACGATCAAGGTGTTGAGAACTAATAATGGTGGAGAATTTTGTTAAGTAGATTTTGATAGATTCTATAAAGAGATTGATATTGAAAGAAATAAGACAACTCCATACAACCCTTAGCAAATAGATTAGAAATAAAAACGAAAGGGACATTGATGGAGAGGGTTAGGAGTAAGTTCAATGGGGTCAAATTGGAATATAAATTATAGGTAGAGGTAGTTAGCACTACATGTTACGTAGTTAATAGGTCTCCTACATTGGCACTTGTTGAGAAATCTCCTATGGATGTTTGGATGGGGAAAAAATCATCACTTCAACATTTGTGAGTGTTTGGTCACAAGGTATATGCTCATGTGCCACAAGAGATGTAGTCAAGGTTGGATTAGAAGGTTGTGAAATGTATATTAATTGGCTATGGTGTCAATGTGAAAGGGTAGAAGCTTTGGGATCCTATGACTCAAAAATTTATATACATATGAAATGTGATCTTCAAATAGATCAAATCTTATCCTATAGTTGATCAACCAAATGGAAGTGTAGAGTCTATAGTGTAGTTACAACCAAAAGCTGGGACAAATACACTTGAGGATAAACCAAAGGCTCAAATTGGACTTAATGAGGAGGAGAGTTCAAAGAGTTTTTAGGATGAGGTCCACTTGGTAGAGAAGGCAACCATAAAGGTATAGCTTGCCTAATTTTGATATATTTTAACTTTAATTACTAACATTGATGAACATCAATCTTTGATAGAGATAATGGAAATGCATGATAGTGAGTCTAAGAAATCATCCATGGATGAAGAGATGGATGCTTTGAAAAAGAATGAGACTTGGGACTTGATTTAATTTCCAAAAGGAAGAAGGCCTATTGGTCACAAATGGGTCTTCAAAAATAAATTTGGTTTAAATGGTAGCGTTGAGAAATTTAAAATGTGATATTGGTTGTGGAAGGATATTTCTAGGTTGACGGGATAGACTTTGGTGAAATTTTTCCTCTAGTTATTAAGTTGACATATATTAGGTTCATGTTATCTATTGTAGCAGCTTTTGATCTTGATATAGAGCAAATGGAAAATAGCTTTCCTACATGGTGTCTTGGAGGAAGAAATTTATGTCATAGGCAAAGCACTACATTGTAATAGCTAAGGAGTCATTGGTTTGTAGATTGAAAAATATTTGTAAGGTCTCAAATAGTCACCTAGAATGTGGTATGAAATAATTGATTTTTTGTGTTGATATTAGGATTTGTGAGGTCCAAATTATATCACTATATTTATTACAAAGAAGATGTTGATTGTTTCCTTGTTATCACTTTGTATGTCAATGATATGTTGTTTTTTGGTAACAATGAGGATGTCATTAGGGACTTTAAACTTTAATTTTTTGTACAATTTGATATGAAGGACTTGCGGCTACTAAGTTCATCTTAGGTATGGAGATCAAAAGAGACTGAGAATATAAAATGCTTTGGTTGGACCAAAATAAGTATGTGATCTTTGTGTTACAACTTTTTATCATGATAGATTGTAGACCAACTAGTATTCCTATTTTTGTGGGGACTAAATTATTAGTTGAGTAGTTTTCATCTACACCTAGTGAGATATAGAATATGTCTCATGTTCTTTACACTAGTATAGTTGCTAGATTTATGTATGCTATGGTCTACACTAGACTATGCATTGCCCAAGCAAGATTCTTGAGTTGTTTCATGGCCAATCTTAGCTGAGATCATTGGGTTACAATGAAGAGAGTCTTCAAATACTTGTGAGGCACGATACATTATTTTATTTTCTATCAAGGTGGTCATGTACATCACCTATAGAATTTGTAGAGGTACCACAAGTCATCTGGAGCATGCCTATAGTAGTGGTGGTGATGCTTGTAGAGGTTCTACAAGTTACCTGCAACCAACCTATAGAGCTCCTATAGGTCACCTACTAAACTTAGAGGTATTCAAGGATATGTGTATTTTGATTAGGTAGGAGATGTTGATAGCAAGAGATGTACCAGTGGTTATATATTTAACATGTTTGGTGGTGAAATTAGTTAGATGAGCAAGTGATATGCTATGGTTGTTTTGTCCATGATAGAGATAGAGTATATTTCAGCTACTCATGCCTATAAGAAGCCATCTAGATTTAGATATTATGTTCAAATGTTGGGTTAATTCTTGGAACAATTCAAATTGGATGTGAGTGCCATCATATTGGTAAAGAACCTAACTTTTCATGCATGAACAAAGCACATTGATGTTCGATATCATTTTGTTCATGATATGGCGGAAGATGGGAGGGTGATGCTTAAAAAGGTTGGAACTTTGGAGATTTTTTTGATGTGATGATGAATCATGTGAGCACACAAAAGTTTTGGTGGTGTAGTGCATCTATAGGTCATTCAATCCCTAGTAGTTAGTTCATAGTTTGGTTTAGTTTATCTTATGTTATTGCAAGGTATATGACAAGCAAGGGAATGTTGGGATATGTGTCATACACATTGAAATCTTAATGTATGAAGTGTTTAATTAATATTATATTTATTTGTTACGCCCACATATTTGGGGCATTCCACTTGGAGTGGAACTATGTTTCAGTTGTAGTTTATAATTTGACAACTGTAAGACTCACTTAATGTCATGGAAGTTGCTAAATACAACTATGACTTGTAATATTGAGAGAGGGGAAAACAACAAATGGGATACCCAGAAATTTGACTTGCATTGATGGTCCTCCCCACTACCATTTGTCCTTCATGATCCAATTAGGAATAGTATCATCCCAAGTTAAAAAGATGGATTTAGAGAAAGAGATTTTTGACCTTGAGACTAAGCAGAAAATGTCAAGTCTTTTCTCTAGGTTTCCTATTTCTTTTTTCTCTGCTCTTGGAAAGAGAGCAATATCATCTGCAAACTAAACATTCAGAAGCCTATCTCCATTGGGCAATATTATAACTTCAGTTTTACCTTCCACTGCATCTGATCGCAAAATGTAATGAAGGGCCTCTGAGGCAATTAAGAAAAGGAAGGGGGCAAGGGGACATCCCTGCCTGATTGATCTTCCCATCATAAATGGAGTAGAGAGATCCCCATTCACTTCCACCTAAGTTGTAGCATCCACAAAAAGCATCATAACCATCTTGTTAAAGAATTCAGGGAAACCAATAGCTTTGAGAATCTTAAAGATAAAGAACCACTCCACTTGGTCATAGGCTTTTTCAAAGTCCAGTAATAGTATACCTGCATTTTGTTTGGAGTCCTTAGCCCATTGAAGGGCTTCCCAACTTGTTATAAGGTTTTCAAGAATGTATCTTCCCTTAATAAAGTTAGTTTAAGTTGGACTAATTATTTCTGAGAGAATATCTCTGAGTCTAAAGCTAATACTTTCGCAATAATTTTATATGAGACATTTAAGAGTGTTATGGGTCTCCAATTCTTCATTTCTGCCCTATCTCCTTTTGGTAGAAGCTTTATTATACCCTTATTTATATCTTTTCCTAAAGTCCCTTTTTCAATTGCTTCATTGTAAAGCTCAAGGAGGTCATCAACTATCCAGTCAATATTGGTCTTGTAAAATTCTACTAGCAGCCCATTAGCCCCGGGGGACTTATCATTGCTCATAGATTTAATTGCATTTTTATTTTTTCCTTAGTGATTTTTTGATCTAGCTTCTCACTCATGTCAGGGGTCAATTTAGTTTTACAGACTGCATCATAAGTCTTGAGCCTCCCTACATCCTTGCCTACTATCATCTGCCTTAAAAAAAATTTCATAATACCTTCTGAATGCCTCCATTATTTGCTCTTGAGAGTTCAGGCTAACTCCATTTTCCACTATTAACTAAATATTTTCTTTTATAATTTTCTGCTTCAACAGATTAAAGAAGTACTTAGTACATTTGTCACCATCTTGCAGCTAACTAAGTTTAGCTCTAACCCTAGCTCCTTGTGCCTTCCTTATTTGTATTTTCCTTAGCTTATGCTTTACTTCCCCCAATTTGATATTTAGCAATTCATCCTTAGGGTTGTCTTGTAGTTTTTCTTCAACCAGGAGGAATTTTTCCTACAACAAGAGTTCTTCTTTCTTTCTGTCTAGGGCATATTTTTTCCCAACAATTTGGAAAACAACTTTACAAGCTTCATTAAGTTTAGACCAATAATATATATGTCCTTGGCCTCCATACTTAAATTTGCATATGTTTTTGAGTGTATGGATTCCTTCATTGCAATCTTCATCTTTTAGTAACTCATAGTTCAGTTTAAACAAGGATCCCTTTGGAGTACTTATGGATTGTTTTTGCTCCTTGATTGACACTATAGTTTTAATGGGGTGGTGGTTAGATAGTGGGTTTGGGATGACTTGGGTTTTGTTTGAGTCTCTCTTGTGGATGACAGAGAGGCTGTCTTTATCCAAATAGAATCTATCAAGTCTATAATAAATTCTTTTGTTTGTTTTCTAACAATTTAACCAAGAGAACCAAATGCCTTTGCTGCTCTTTTTTCCCCCTTCTAGTGGGTCTACTAGATTGAATGATTTTTTAAATCTTAGTCATTCCCCCTCCATTTTAGAGGGTTTCCACCTTTTTTATCCTTTGAATATTCAATCATATTAAAGTCTCCTCCAAAGATCCAGGAGACCTTGGGAAGATCTGAGGTTAACCATTTCCATAATTCAGTTATGTTCAAATAGTCATTGGGGGCATAGATTAAGAATAGCCCAATGTCCACCCCCTCAATATTCAAAGTGATCCATACACTCCTGTTGCAGGGAGAATGACCAAATTCTTTAAGATATTTTTCTAGTTTTCTGTTCAAAAGAATAACATTCCCCCCTTTTCCTTTCTCATGTCTAGATGTAAAGGAAATTGAATTTTTCCATACAAATATCAAAGTATTTTCTAAGGTGAAACCCATTGCCTTAACTTCTTGAATAAACAACACATCCATATCTTTGTTCTTATTACAAAATTCTCTCACTACATATTTCCTGTCAGGGGACTCCAAACCCCTTACATTCCAACTACAACAGTGAATGGATTTCATTACTCTGGAGATTGAGGGGCTGGAGAAACAATTTATTGATTTTTGTAATCTAGCAGATACTTTTGGATAGAGTCATCTTTCCCCTTCTTACCAGGCTTGATGTTACTGATGGTTCTACTCATTTTCTTTCTTTTTTTTACCTTCATCCTCGGCTTTCATGATGCCTTGTTTAGGGATACTCTGCTCTAGTCCAAAGGGATCTACCTCCCTTTTCAAAAACTCCTCCTTAAGTCGGTCAACTTTATTCCTTTGCTCTGCAACTTCTCTTATTTTATCTAGTGCAAGTTGTTGTGCATTTTTTTCCTCACCGAAATAAATCCATTATTAGAGGTGTATCCCAAAGGAATACCACCATGATTTTCCTCTGGTTCTGATTTGGGAGGGTCACTATCCCTTAGAGTATTAGGGTTATTATTACATTGCATCTGAGTGTTTGCAATTTGTGATACTAGTGTCAGGTCTTCTTCCATCCACCCCTCAAATTCCCTTTCCTCCAAAGAGAAAATGCTAAGGGTTCCATCTTGGGTGCTTTCCAAATCATCTCCATCTAGATGATCATCCTCTATGGCCTCTGAGTTCAAGCCATCATCAATAGAGATAGACTTATTCATGGCCTCTTCTACAAATGATGACTTGACACCCGGGTCCAAATTAGGATTTGAAATCTTGTTTTTCATGGCTTTCTCATCATTTGGTGGGTGACCCACAAGGTTCCCCTCTGGGTGGGGCACTGACACATCACCCCCAGAATCCAACCCTTTTTTTCAATGTTATTTTCAGCAACCCCCATCTTGCCCTTGTTTAAATTCCTCTTGAGGACCGGGCAATTTTTTTTTATGCCTGTCATGTTTACACAAGAAACATGAATTGAGCCCACCCATGCTTTTTAACACACTAAAAATTCTTTCCCTCCAAGTTAATTTCTAAAACTTCCAGAATTTGAACCCCTGTGTCAAAGGAAACCAACATTCTCGCATCAAGATGGGGTAATGTGGCTCTTGTTTCATCAATTTTCAAGATTTTCCCAAATGGCTCAAAAATTTGAGGTAGAAAATTCTAGAACTGGACCGGAACATCCATTAGAAGTATCCACCTTGGTACTGAGCAGAATTGAATTTCTTTATGCGGGGTATTTGGTTTCCAAGGAAATGCCCTGAAGAGAGCCGACCTAAGGTTCCAATAGGCTTTTTCAATCAACCTTTTCTACATACTATGTGATTTACAGAAAATTACAAAAAATCTAGGTTGAATCATACAACAAAATGAGTAGTGAATACCCAATTTTTTTGCCCACACTGTAATCAACCAGTTATCAAAGAATTTCCTAGACAGTAGTTTTTCCATATTAACACAGGTAAAAAAATTGCAACATTCATTAGCCTTAGTTCTTCATTCTTAACAACTTTTTCTAATTCTTCGTTAGGCTTTAAAGAAACCTTTCTTTCCAGCAAAAGGCACTCACCTTGTCTTCATCCTAGGGCTTTGCCTCCTTGGTCTTCCTCCTTAACACTTGCATTGAGTCTTCCAACATTATCCACAACTGCGAAGCAAGCATCTTTGGTCGTAACTTCAGCATCTTCTGCATTCACTACATCCTTCAATGATTTTAACTGATCCTTTATTTCTTGGGCTTGCCCACCCGAGTTATTCTCCAAGGGCACTAAATGCACTGCAAATAGAAATAAAAGCCTTCCTCCACCCTGTATGTCCCTCACCAATGCCCATCCACCAACCCCCTGGACTGAGACCAAGATGACACAACGAGGAGGGTGGGAAAGGCCAAAGGAGAAGTTTAAAATTTTGAAAAAGAAAATCATCAAACAACAATGACTACTAAAATAAAAACTAAGACCAAACAAATGACAGCCAATGCAACAAAAAGAATCAAGGAGTTTGAAAGATCTCTCAGCAGGAAGAGGAACCCAAGCGGGAGGCACATGGAGGATTTGTAGACAAACCCTCGTGCAAACCCTGGGAGGCTTTCAGTTGACTCAAATATTGCCCATGTTTCAAATAGTTGCATTTACCTACAACTCGTGCACAAATAGCCACTATGCTTTTCATAGTTTTATGCCCTAGATTGACACAAGGATCGAACTAATTTTTTTCTTCTATCTTAAATCTATCTCATAAAACCACCCCAGTTTCAGCCTATTAGTCCTCTCATAAAATCATTGGCTTTATCCTCTTGGTCCCTTAACCATTATCCTTAAAATAACTAGCTCATTTCAATTGATATATGCTTTCACTAGTTGATTTAAGGCAGAATATATCATACATCACTTGCTTTACTCCCTCATGTTTGTTTTGATTGTTGATCCTTGACGTGTGACCCTTGATCCTTAGCCCATGATCATAATCCTTAACTTGTGATCTTACCCTTGATGATGATTAGCCTTTACCATTATTGTGGGCTTGACCTAGCCCCTTTGATCCAATCAAGTGGTTAACTTATAACTAATTATGAAATCATCTTGTTTTCAATTGTCTTGACCTATAGCCAAGGTAGAAACTACCAAATAGCCAATTTGTTGGGTGATAATCTATAGCCAAGGTGGCAACTGCCAAATAGCTAATATTTTGGGTGGCAACCTATATCCAAGCTGGTAAATACCAAATAGATAGGGTGGAAACCTTAAATCCATTAGTTGTAGTTTCACTATTGTCATTAGCACCTTTATTATTGGCTTGGCCTAGCCTCTTTTGTGGATAACTACCTTAAAGGCCTTGTTGTCATTAGTCCATTTTCAGTACCCAATTCCCAATTATCCTTTTCCATTATCCTTTATCCTTAGCCAAGGTTCTCTTCTAGTTTTTAAAATAGGTCACTACCATGATTCCTCACCTCAAGTTCTTCTATGGAGTAGATCTTCATATATCTCTCCCCTAAAACAAAGGGTTGGAGTTTTTATGGTGCTTTTAGCTATTCCACTATAATATTATGACATAATAGACATAGAAGATATGAATTTCATCATTGTATTGCATATATGCGTACTTATTGTGTGTGTTTCCCCTTTTTGTGTTTTTTTGTTTAAGTTAGATGTTTACTAGTGTTGGCATATAGTAACTACTCTCTTCATGGATGTTTTTCCATGATATGTGCACATGCAAGAATGAAGACTAGAACCTATTCAAAGAACAATATCTCTCCTTTGGTAAAATTTATCCTCTATGGTTCATAATTTATTGTATTCTACTTTAGTAGACTTCTTCCTAGTGAATCATAAGTCTATTAAAGTGCAGGCAAAATGTAGGATAAAAAATTGCATACCTTATAATTTTCTTTGTTGCATAATTTGCACTTATTTAGTGTCCTTGTCATATGTGTGTTTTACAACCCATTTTCCATCTTTCCTAGTCTAATTCCTACTGAGAATATGTCACCTTGTCCCCTTTCATGTGTTTACCTCTTTCTAATTTATTATTTATTTTATTATGACCCCTAGTTCCAGGTGTCTTTGCCCATTGCATGACCCCTTACCCATTCACCTCGCCACTTTTTTATCCCTTTTAATCAAACTATTTAATGAAATCATACATCTTTGTCTTAGTGTAGTAATCACTTGTAGGATCCTAAAATCTTAACCATCAAATCTCTTCTAGCTTAGGATGGTAAACCTTTTGAAAGGAAGCAAGGTATGTGGAAACTCTTCCTACACTGATCTACTAAGGAATGATTTATGCAAAATTTAACTTTTACAATTACAGATTAAGATGCACATTAATAGAAAGGTATTAACCCATCCAAATGCAAATACAAAACTCACAACACAAGATATACGTGGGGAAAACCCTTTTAGGTGAAAAACCGAACACTCTAAAACCTGCACAATGTATTATAACATAAAAAAATGATTACAACATGCTTGTAATGCAATCTCTTTCAGGAGTACACAATGCTGATTCTCATTCGCATCCCATGACCTTTCACATTCTCTAGCCACTTAGTTATCAAGCCTCTTTGGCAGTTATCCAATGTTGGTTTTTCCATGTTGGCCAATAACAAACTAACTATTGACGCCTTTATTAAATATAGGGAATTTTTTCTTTGGGGGTGCTGCCCCTAGACCCCTACCATGGGCTCTGCCCCCAAGCCCTCACTAGCAGGATGAGCCCCCTGGGCCTCACAGGAGGGGCTCTGCCCCTTGTACACCCCCATTAATTATTTTGGGGGAAAACTGTAGCTGACAAAGGCACCAAAATTTATCTTGATGCATGTACACAAGGTGCCAACACATGGCAACACTATGCCATGTCAATATGGGATCCTACAACATAGTGTTGTATAAATAAATACAACATTAGGAACTTGCAAAGGTTGAGACACCTTAATTCCCAACACCTTTCTCCCAAGTGGTCCTAGGAAATTAAATCATATTGAGCGTCGAAACTTCTCCCCCATGGTAGGTGAATAGATTGTAGCTATATCTTTGAATTTATAAATTTTTACAACAAACTCGTCTAACTTCCATTGATTTGGCCTACTATGCTTCCAAGCCAAACTGCCTCTAAAAAATCATTAAAAAGGCTTCACAATCTCTCATTTAAGACTATAGCAACAAACTTTCAACTTGAGAGAAATTTTTGATTGAGAGTCTCTAAAGAAGTAGGTGAATATTAATGGTTTGATCATTTCTACATAGAGTCAAACTTCCATAAAGCTATTACAAAAGTTTTTTTGCGCCATCTAGCATCCTTTGTAGCTAAATCATTGAGTAGAAGTATGCTATTTTCATGTTTTTATAATAGCTAGTGAAAGGTTTTCATTTCAATAGTTTGATTTGCATTAATTTTAGCTTATAATCTACATGTTCACCCTCTTAGGACATCTATAAGCCATCCCAACCCACACCCATCCATTCACATTACCATTTTCTCCTTATTTTTTCATCTCACATCCTCTCCTAGCTTCATTGTAGCTTTAGGACCCTTTAGCTTGCATTTCAATTTTGTATTTACATCAAAGATACAAAAACATCTTGTTGTGTCATTATGTTTCAGTTTGGATATCCGTCCCATAGTTTTTTTACATCATTTTATGTAAGTGGGTCTTCATCAAATTGAATATTTCCTTCCCCTAGATTACCCTAGCTTTATTAAGTCCTTGGACCCCATAGATTGCATTTTATCTTGCATTTATATGTATATATAAATAATATTAGTCATTTTACTAGTCATTATTAGTATTAAATTTTTTTAGCAAGTTTCCATTTGTTTGATAATTTCCTTTCACACTTCACCATTGTGAGCCTTTCGAAACCTATTCTTAGTATTTATTTAATAACTTTTACATATCTTTTATTATTTCCATGTCTATGTTAGCATATGATTGGGCTATGTTGGATAGGAAGGCAAGAATTCCTATCAATCTTCACTTGGCTAGTTTAGTGATCCTAAATACTTCAAAAGAACACACCACAAAAAAAGCCTCTAGAAAAAATTGGGGACCATGTACTAGGCCAAACCCTTGGTGAACAATATTTTTCTATGGAAGAAGTTTTACACTTTGACAATGGTTGAGGATAATTCTAGTGGTGAGAATATTAATGCATTCAACTTAATCATGAGTTAGTTATAGTTAGTTGGTGTGAAGATAGAAGACAAAGATTGATGCATGACCCTATTATGTTCTTTGTCAAACTCGTGGGACAACTTGGTAATGGCTATTGGAAGTATGAATTCAAATCTTATGCTTGATGAGGTAGTGGTTTCTTTGTACTCCAAAGGGAGATGAGGGAAAAGGCTTTTGAATCTATCAAGGAAACATTAACTATTGGTGGACAATTAAAGGAGAAAGGAAAGAAGTATAAAATCAAATCTAAATATTGTGGGAGATCTATGTCTCCTAGTAAAATTCCAAGGTGATGCTAGAACTATAGCAAGATAGGCCATTTAAAAAGAGACTGAAGAAGGAGAAAAAGAAGAAAGATAAAGGTGAATTAATGATTATTATGATAAATCTTCTTAGGAGGATGCAGTTGATGCCTTTGTTGCAGACTTGGTTACACATGCATGTTAGGATGCATGAATGATCAACTTTGGAGCATCTTTCCACATGACTCCACATAGGGAGTGATTTTTAGACTATGAGAGTTTTGATGATTGGAAGATATATCTCAATGAAAAATCTTACCTGGGTATTTTTGGTGGTCAGAGAGTCAAGATTTGATTCTCTAATGGGAAGATCAAGGACATTACTAGAGTTTTGTACATCCCTAATTTAATATGGAACCCTTTTATTTTTACAAAAATGAATGATGTGGGTGTGCAAGTTGTCTTTAGTAATGGAGGGTGTAAGATAGTTCAAGGAGATCTGGTGCTTGAAAATGAGGTGTGAGTTCATACTCTCTTTCAACTTAATGCTAACACTTACATACAATGTAATAGTTCTTTGAACATGCAATAAAGAGATATGTAGAATGTGTAGCTTTGACATTCAAACTTACAATGAAGAGATTTGTTATATCTAGTTTCAATGGTCATGCATTTTGGGTACCTAATCATGCTCTTACCTCAAAGAGCAACTTACTTGCCAAGAAGATAATGTTATGACACTACCACATGTGCCATATTGGTGAGAAAGGTTTAAGGACATCAAAACATAAAAATATTGTAAAGGGGCTTCTTGATTTTTCTCTTGAGTTCAATTTTTGTGAAAATTGTATATATGGAAAGAAAAAATCATGTTTGGTTATACTTGAGTTCTCATAAACCTTCTAAGGTTTTGGATCTTACTTATTCTTATGTATTTGGTGTTGTAGATTTTCCTTCTTTATCAAAGTCCTTGTATTATGTATCATTTATTGATGATTATTCCAAAAGGACTTGAGTTTATTTTCTCAAGAGAAAATTTGAGGTCTTTAGTTAGTTCAAAGAATTTAAGGCTCTCATGAAGAACTAGAATAGTAAAATGATCAAGGTGTTAAGAACTAATAATGGTGGAGAATTTTGTTAAGTAGATTTTGATAGATTCTATAAAGAGATTGATATTGAAAGAAATAAGACAACTCCATACACCCCTTAGCAAATAGATTAGAAATAAAAATGAAAGGGACATTGATGGAGAGGGTTAGGAGTAAGTTCAATGGGGTCAAATTGGAATAGAAATTATAGGTAGAGGTAGTTAGCACTACATGTTACGTAGTTAATAGGTCTCCTACATTGGAACTTGTTGAGAAAGCTCCTATGGACGTTTGGATGGTAAAAAATTCATCACTTCAACATTTGTGAGTGTTTGGTCACAAGATATATGCTCATGTGCCCAAAGAGATGTAGTCAAAGTTGGATTAGAAGGCTGTGAAATGTATCTTCATTGGCTATGGTGTCAATGTGAAAGGGTAGAAGCTTTGGGATCCTATGACTCACAAATTTATATACATATGAAATGTGATCTTCAAATAGATCAAATCTTACCCTATAGTTGATCAACCAAATGGAAGTGTAAAGTCTATAGTGTAGTTACAACCAAAGGCTGAGACAACTACACTTGAGGTTAAACAAAAGGCTCAAATTGGACTCAATGAGGTGGAGAGTTCAAAGATTTTTTTAGGATGAAGAACATCCACCTTAACTTGTGAGGAGGTCCACTTGGTAGAGAAGGCAACCATAAAGGTATAGCTTGCCTAATTTTGATATATTTTAACTTTAATTACTAACATTGATGAACATCAATCTTTGATAGAGATAATGGAAATGCATGATAGTGAGTCTAAGAAATCATCCATGGATGAAGAGATGGATGCTTTGAAAAAGAATGAGACTTGGGACTTGATTTAATTTCCAAAAGGAAGAAGGCCTATTGGTCACAAATGGGTCTTCAAAAATAAATTTGGTTTAAATGGTAGCATTGAGAAATTTAAAATGTGATATTGGTTGTGGAAGGATATTTCTAGGTTGACGGGATAGACTTTGGTGAAATTTTTCCTCTAGTTATTAAGTTGACATATATTAGGTTCATGTTATCTATTGTAGCAGCTTTTGATCTTGATATAGAGCATATGGAAAATAGCTTTCCTACATGGTGTCTTGGAGGAAGAAATTTATGTCATAGCCAAAGCACTACATTGTAAAAGCTAAGTAGTCATTGGTTTGTAGATTGAAAAATATTTGTATGGTCTCAAATAGTCACCTAGAATGTGGTATGAAATATTTGATTTTTTGTGTTGATATTAGGATTTGTGAGGTCCAAATTAGATCACTGTGTTTATTACAAACAAGATGTCGATCATTTCCTTGTTATCACTTTGTATATCAATGATATAATTTTTTTTGGTAACAATGAGGATGTCATTAGGGACTTTAAACTTTAATTTTTTGTACAATTTGATATGAAGGACTTGGGGCTACTAAGTTCATCTTAGGTATGGAGATCAAAAGAGAGAAAATAAAAAGCTTTGGTTGGACCAAAATTAGTATGTGATATTTGTGTTACAACTTCTTATCATGATAGATTGTAGACCAACAAGTATTCCTATTATTGTGGGGACTAAATTATTAGTTGAGTAGTTTTCATCTACACCTAGTACACTAGTATAGTTGCTAGATTTATGTATGCTATGGTCTACACTAGACTATGCATTGCCCAAGCAGGATTCTTGAGTTGTTTCATGACCAATCTTGGCTAAGATCATTGGGTTACAGTGAAGAGAGTCTTCAAATACTTGTGAGGCATTATACATTATTTTATTTTCTATCATGGTGGTCTTGTACATCAGGGTAAGTGCAAGAAGATGGGGGGCCAAAAAGGGGTCTTAAGTGGCCACTTTTTTTCTGAAATCAGGAAATACTAGCCTTGGATAAGAAATTGAGCATAGTTACACTCAAAATTTGGAGATGCAACCAAAACAATGTTCGTAGTGCTCTGAGTCTACTTTCTAAACTACTATTTTTTTTTGAAAATGACATAGATTAAGGGGTTCAAAAGAGGGAGCCACAGAAATTGGTGTTGTTTCTATCAAAAAAAATAACATAGCATGTTTTGTGGCTCCCTCAAAAGGTCAACTTTTTTTTGGTATTTTAGAATCACTTCAGTGAGAAATTAGCTAATAGCATTTAGTTTATGCCCAATTTTTCTTATAATTTTTTGATAAATATTTGATTTTTTAGTAATTTTCAAAGTGGAAACATCCTAAAAAATAGAATTTTGGCCGTGCTACCCCTATAAATTTTGAAAACTAATTGAAAATTATTTTTTTCTTTTTTTAATATTTGTAGAATGGAGTCCAGTTTCTAAATATGTAATTTTTTTGAAATTTCAATGAATAGTTAATTTACAATGAAAAAAAGACCAAATAGTGGTTTTTGCCCAAAAACGGACACACAAACAAAAGAAATTAAAGATGAAAGGCTTAACATTGTTAAAATGTGAAAAAAATCACATCATCAAATAGCTAAGAGAAAGCCTAACATTACCCAGGTGTTTGATTTGTTTGACATTGAAACACGTGCAAATTTGAGGGTTAGCACAAACGAAATTATGTGAAATCTTGAAGAATCTGGAAAAACACGTATGTGACTGTTCAAAAGGCACTACAAGCCTTTGGTTTGGAAATCCAAAGCAACTCCCAAGCCCAAGGCTTAGGATTCCCAAAGCAAGACAACGCGCTCGCGTTATGGTTTGCTTTGCATTTTTCCTTTTGCGCAAGTTTGTTGTTTGTCATGTTTGACATAACGTGAGCGCGTTATAACGCGCTCGTGTTATGTTCCCCTCAAATTTTTTTATGTTCAAGGCTATTAATCATGTATGTATGTATGTATGCCTATATGTATGTATGTATGTATGTATCTATGTATGCCAATATGTATGTATGTATGTATGCCTATATGTATGTATGTATCTATGTATGCCTATATGTATGTATGTATAGTGTCGAGGGCAGAGGAGGGTAGAGATGGGAGTGAGCTAGATAGGGGAGGAGAGGGGTGGATAAGGATTGAGTGATTAATGTTTAAGGTTGAGCGTTGAGCGTTTAGGGATAGGATTTAGAGTTTAGGGATAAGGGATTAGAGTTTAGGACCTCGAGGGATTAGGGTTTAGGGTTGAGGCTTTAGGGATAGAGTTTAGGGTTAAAGGTCGAGGGATTAGGTTTAAGGTAGAGTGTCGAGGGTAGAGGGATTAGGGATAGGGTTTAGGGTTGAAGATTTAATGATTTAGGGTTGAGGCTTTAGGGATGAGGGTTAAGGGATTAGGGTTTAAGATATAGTGTCAAGTGTCGAGCGTGTAGAGATAGGTTTTAGGGTTCAAGTTTTAAGGGTTAAGGGTCGAGGGATCAGAGTTATGGGTTGAGGGATTAGGGTTTGACGTTAAGGGTTTCAGGATAGGGTTGAGGGTCAAGGGATTAGGGTTAAGGGATAGGGTTGGAGGGTTTAGGGATAAGGGATTAGGGTTTAAGGTATAGTATTGAGCCCGTTGAGGGTCTAGGAATAGGGATATCATTTAGGGTTTAGGGATGAGGGATTAGAGTTGAGGGATGACGGATGACGGATTAGGGTTGAGGGATTAGGGTTTAAGGTATAGTGTTGAGGGTTTAGGGATAGTGTTTAGGGTTGAGGGATTAGAGTGAAGGGTTGAGGGATTAGCATTTGACGTTGAGGGTTGAGGGTGTAGGGTTTAGGGTTTAGGGATAGGGTTGAGGGTCAAGGGATCAGAGTTAAGGGTTTAATGTTGAGAGTTGAGGGTTGAGGCTTGAGGCTTGAGGATTGAGGTTGAGGGATAGGGTTAATGGTCAAGGGATTAGGGTTAAATAAGAGTGTCGAGGGTAGAGGGATTAGGGTTTAAGGTATAGTATCAAGTATGTTGAGGGTTTAGGAATAGGGATAGCATTTAGGGTTTAGGGATGAGGGATTAGAGTTGAGGGATGACGGATTAGGGTTGAGGGTTGAGGGATTAGGGTTTAGGGATAAGGTTTAGGGTTGAGGGATTAGGGTATAAGGTATAGTGTTGAGGGTTTAGGGATAGGGTTTAGGGTTGAGGGATTAGAGTGAAGGGTCGAGGGATTAGGATTTGATGTTGAGGGTTTAGGGTTTAGGGTTTAGGGATAGGGTTGAGGGTCGAGGGATCAAAGTTAAGGGTTTAATGTTGAGAGTTGAGGGTTGAGGGTTGAGGCTTGAGGATTGAGGTTGAGGGATAGGGTTAATGGTCAAGGGATTAGGGTTAAATAAGAGTGTCAAGGATAAGGGATTAGGGTTTAAGGTATAGTATCGAGTATGTTGAGGGTTTAGGAATAGGGATAGCATTTAGAGTTTAGGGATGAGGGATTAGAGTTGAGGGGTGATGGATTAGGGTTGAGGGTTGAGGGATTAGGGTTTAGGGATAAGGTTTAGGGTTAAGGGTTGAGGGATTAGGGTTTAAGGTACAGTGTTGAGGGTTGAGGGTTTAGGGATAGGGTTTAGGGTTGACGGATTAGCCTTTAATGTTGAGGTTAGGGTTAGAGTGTTGAGGGTAGAGGGATTAGGGATAGGGTTTAGGGTTGAAGGCTTAAGGATTGAGGGTTGAGGCTTTAGGGATGAGGGTTTAAGGGTTAATATATAGTGTCAAGTGTTGAGGGTGTAGGGATAAGGTTTAAGTTTTAAGGGTTAAGGGTTGAGGGATAGGGATTAGGGTTTAAGGTATAGTGTTGAGGGTTGATGGTTTAGGGATAGGGTTTAGGTTTGAGGGATTAGGGTTTAGGGTTGATGAATTAGGGTTTAATGTTGAGAGTTGAGGGTTGAGGGTTGAGGGTTGAAGGTTGAGGGTTGAGGTTGAGGGATAGGGTTAATGGTCAAGGGATTAGGGTTAAATAAGAGTGTCAAGGATAAGGGATTAGGATTTAAGGTATAGTATCAAGTATGTTGAGGGTTTAGGAATAGGGATAGCATTTAGGGTTTAGGGATAAGGAATTAGAGTTGAGGGATGACGGATTAGGGTTGAGGGTTGAGGGATTAGGGTTTAGGGATAAGGTTTAGGGTTGAGGGATTAGGGTATGGGTAAAAGCACAAACTTGTGTCACACTTTGAGCTAATAGAGTAATTTCGGTCGAGTGGGTTTAGGACGAGTACTATTCGGCCGAGTAGGTTTCGATCGAATCAACTCGTCACCAACATGGCATGCATTTGGCACCGATGTGGCTGCATTTACTCGGTCGAGTGGTATTCGGCCGAGTACCATTCGATCGAATCCATCAACCATAAAAAGCAAAAAAATAAAGCTGTGTCAGTCATTTGTTGTGTTTTCGGTCGAGTGGTTTACGACTGAAGGGAATTCTGGCAAACACCTGGAACCTACAAAGCCCGCGTAAGAGTCTTTTTGTTCTCATAACCAGGTACATGAACTCCGTTCTTAGTTTACGACTATTTTTTACTCTGTTGTGCGGTTTATTTCAGTTATTAAATTGTTAGGGTTTTTATTGCATTTGTTTATTTTGTAAATTGGAATGATGTTTAAATGTTAGGGTTTATATTGACCAATCAAATTTCACCCGTAAAATGTGCAAGATGTGATCTCCATACATCACATTCTAATCTTTTTAATCGCTTAATTACTTGTTGCAATTGATATGATGAAGATTGGAGTTCATAAATGTCTTTTGGCTATGGCTGTCTGAATCTTTCATGCTTGACTGAGTCAATGAGTGTAACAAAAACCATGATAAATTAGTTTCTTTCCATTTACATTGAACTTGCAGCTTTGTAAGTACAAAAAAGTCCATAGCAGCTAGTGATTACATGGAAGAGAAACAGAAATTCCATATAGAAAAGATCTTATGGGTACGAGTATCAAATGTATAAGTATTAATGATCACAAAGATGCCTTGATATTTTGCCTATTTTATTGTACCCTTGTCATCAAAAAATTGTGGCCTTCAACTGCAGCAACTGCAACTCCCCAGAAGTCATTCTTAGCTATATTGCTTCACATATTGAATTGCCTAACTGCTTGTTTGTATTTTGCTTGTGCAAAAGAAAGAGCAACCATAGATTGCTTTTTATCTACCGATGAAAGTGGACATTTATGAAAGCATAATTTGTTGCTTTTCTTTTGTCAACAAAACTTACCTTTTTAAATATGTATATTCTACCAATTTAAGTTCCTCAGCCTTCACAAATTTGATATCTTGTACATGAACTCCGTTCTTAGTTTACGACTGTTTTTTGCTCTGTTGTGCGGTTTATTTCAGTGAATGGGTTTTTCTGTGAATGGACTGCCAGTAGCAAATCTTGAGCACCATTGTGAATGGGTTTTTCTGTGAATGGACTACCAGTAGTAAATCTTGAGCACCATTGTGAATGGGTTTTTCTGTTTTAATTAAATTTATTTAAAACTTCATTCCCCACTTCCTTGCAGATTGCTTTTAAATAGAAATGTATAGGATAAACTATTCTACATTTTCTATCATTCCTCAAATGTTTAAAAAAATATAGCATAATACGGGAGATCCAAGTTGACTCATTCTAGATTTGAACCTTCATTACTATCATGTCTTCAAGATTGTCCTTACATAGGCATTGTGGTTATATCATAAACAATAAAAACTTGCATGAAGAATGAGCCCCGATCCTGTACATGACAAACTGTCCTGTCTGCCACATGCCACAATGTCCTGCCTGCTACATGATATGCTGTCTTGTATTATTTTTCACTGCACATTAACTCTGTCATGTGAACATAATCACTGTCCCTGCAACCTACATAAATCACTTAACTGTCCTTGCAACCTATTGAGATCACTTCAACAAACTAATGCTTAACCACTGTAACAACCGCTATCTGATGGATAAAGACAACAATGTCAGATACAAGTATGGTGACTACAAATACAAACTGTCATCCTACAACTACTGTCATGCACTTTCCGTGAATGCCTCTAAAACCTCTTCAACAAACTATTGTTGTGTGTATCATTTGATCTCTGATATTTGTATCATTGTAGCAAAACACAAATACATGATTGATCATTATCCCTGACATGCTTTGTCCTTTTCAAACACATATAACAAACCTGATGTAATGCCTCATTGCCTGTCACTGTACACAGTCATGTAATGAAGACATGAACCACTGTATAGGCAATGCCAATACAAACACTGCAATCAAAACACATTTAGATTTCAACATTGTAGATAACATCTTGTAAATATCTATCCACTATATTAATTCAGAGACATGCTTCTGCATCTGTTAAATATCTCTACTCTTCTTGCAAATTGTTCCACTCATAACCAAATGAAGAAGCACCTAATACACTTTCCCTTTGGACATAAGGGTCAAATACCACTGTCATGAAGAATACCAATGTCTACAAGGCATTTGCAATTAGAACATTTGACAACAACTCCTGTCCTCTAATAGATGCCATACCCTATTCCATAGATTACTGACAGAGGTTGCAGAGTCTAATTTATATCTGTCAACTACACCTACTTGAAGGTTGTTCATGATTTAAAAAAAACTATTTTGTGTGTATCCAACAATCACTAACAACTCAATCACATTAAAGCATTCCTTCACAATAAGACTCACTACATTTAGAGTCTGTATCTACTCATCTAACACCTTACAATCATAGTAACTCCAAAAACTCAAGAACTCTGTATTTTTCAATCAACACTCTAACACATGTCATCCTTCTCAAGATGAACTCATTGAGATGAGATGCCTTTGCTCTTGAAAACAAGTACTTTAACCATTACTATCAACTAAACTGCACCATGAGCAAATGTTAGAGAATACTATTGACACCGACCAAGAGTACTGATGACCACACTGTCACTGTATTGCATTTTACCCACACTGTATTCTGTAAGAAAGTCACAGCATACCTTGTCCTCACTTTGACATCTTTATGCATATAGTGGCCTTCAAGATTATATGTAAATTACAACATAATCCTCTATCATACACATCAATTCACAGACATAATCACACATGTAATTAGATTCCTCTGTTATATCTTACTAACATATTCATTACATCTTCTATATCTCTTAGCTCACTCAATCTCGTATGTACCCTTACTCCATTCTTTCATTAAGACACAACTACTCTCAGAAATAACTTTTCTTCACATCATCCAACATTCACAATCTTCTTGTTAAAAAAAAATACTCCTCTTTTCATACACTTAAAACCTGTCTGTACACCCGTATATCGTCCATTTACCTTACTATAAAAACTACTCCTTCAATCCCGTACAACTCAAGGTTTTGATCAATAACCACTAATCCAAGAACCGTTCCAAAACTGTGTGAAGTAACTGCTATACACTTGTGAATCATGCAGATGCCTGTCAAACTTTTGTCTCATAGAAGGAATGTTAGGATTTGGAAAACATTTAAACTCTAGCCACCGATCCTGTGTTTCACAGGGTTGTTATATTCAATTTCATCCATAGATTTGCAATTCCCGCTTAAAGAGAAGAAGACAACCTTGGTTACCAAGGAAGGAGGGCTAGTGATGAGCATGTAGAAAAGACCCTTAGACAGGTTAAACTTAAGTTATGATCCATAATCAAAGGTCAACATCAGTGACGGGCATAAAAGGTAGAAAAAAAACTTTGCTTCGGATTGACCATGTGTTTCTACATGTATAACCATATGTCTTGCACATGAGTAGCTTTACACCATACTCCTCTTATCAAATCATCTATAACCAACACAAACAAGAAGACCAATGACTTTGGCAACCTAACAACATCACATGACATGAAGGACGTATAAAAAAATGGCAAGACTAACAAATGAGATCAACACAACATGAAGCAACTCCTGAATCACAAGGAAAGTGATGAAACTATGAAATATTACAAATAATCTCAAGAACATCATCCACTAAGAACAATGATGAAGCATTACCCATGATATAGAACATCCTAATCAACATCCTTAGAGCATCATTGTCCAACCACAACATCATTGTGACACCACATCCTCGCATCAAAAACTCAAAAACTCATGTGTGTTAGACATTAAACTCCAACAACATCCAACAACATCATGCCTCAACACCATTTGTAGACATGAGGGAGTGTGGTTGTGATCTTTTTTTATTATGTGCCAATGGACTATCTTACCCATAATGTTGTCATATATAAACATTCTCATTTAGATGACTGTCATAACTGGTGAAGTTAGTTCCGTTGAGAAGGGGTTGTCATATGCAAGATAAGGGTCATTGTTGAAAGGAAAGGGTTCCTTGAGATCCATGTGGGAAAACATAACATTTTTATGAACATCATGACCATGGAATATTCAAATTAAAGGAGGACTAAGGAGTGTTGTTCCTGATGTCTCATAGTGCTCAAGCCTTAAGTGTTGTTTTAGAATGAGTGCTTTCATGTTCGAATAAGGTTCTAGGAATGTTTGGTGATGGCTTGAAGGATAGAGGTATTTCAAGAGGATAATATGGCATACATAAGCCACATTGAGAGCATTTCCACCGAAATACCTATGCATGGTTATCATCCCACCCTATCAAGAGTTGAGTTGTTTAAGCACTCCTATATCTCTTAAGCCTAGATGTTGTAAACATTGAAAGTATTTAAAAGTTATGGTAACTTTCAATAAGGGAGCTTATTTTATGGTGATTTATTTGTATCACCTAAAACAAAGAATATCACTTCAACACTTTAAGATCTAAATCTAAAAGAAGATTTGAACAAAGTTCTTTATTCTTTCTCCAAACACAATGTATTCCCCTTATAGAATCTCTAAAAAGCATTCCAAATCTTATAATATTATTTCTAAAACAATAAATCTTTAACTCAAAAACAATACTATCTTCAACTTTTCATCTTCTATTCTAGCTCTCTAACTCCAAACATGCAAGTGAATAATGAATCCAAAACAAACGAACCCCTATCCTTATCCTTATATTTTATGCAAGGGTAAGGTAATCAAAATCTGCTCATGTGTACATCTACTTTTAGTTGCCTCTAGTAGAATCAGGGTAGGGCGGTTATGGGTGTATATATATAAGGTGTATATAAGCATCTCTTGCTGTTTTGGTGACTTTCGGTGGTAAGGTAGATGACAGTTGCAAAATATGCTATCTTATGCTTTCATATGGAAACTGCACATTATTGTATTTTGTTATGGCATCAACAACAAACATGGATGATAGTAATAAACAATTGTACCTTATTATGAGATCAGAAGGTTTTTCATGAAGCAATATTATCTTGCACGCTTCTAGTAGTTATCAAGGTCATTATATACTTATGAAAAGTTGAATCTTGTAAATTGTCCAAGCTTATCTTTGAATCCTTTTCCTTTGCATGCAAATCTAAACTTTGTGTTTATTTAGATGATCTACATGTTGCATTTTTATATTTTTGTATGCTTAAAAGAAAAATGCTTGTACATATTTAATTTTTTCAAGTTTTAATTAAATGCAGGTCTCTTTACACAGTTTTATCTAGAGATATGGCTGATGATCAGGCATCTCACCATTCCACGCAGTCTCAGCGCGAAGCTGAGGCTAGGAATAATTTTTACAATGACAGCATTTCTAGATTAGATAATGCTTTGAAATGTTTGGATCAAACTATACAGAACCCCCAAAATTTGGCTAATAGAGATAGATTAGTTAATATTCAATGCGAGATTAGACATATGATTGAGACAATAAAATCATACAATCCATATGATGATATTAGCACTGAGGAGTTTTATAGGTCCCTTGCTAGGACTGTTACTGGCACTGAGAATATCAAAACTATTTATGATAGAGTTTCATTACATAATGTGCATACTATGTTCCCTTTTTATATTGGGAAAGGCAAAGTTAGAGGTTATACTGTTACCAGGTGTACAGATCCACTAGTTGGTCCATTTATATATCCTAGATTTTTGGCAGCCAATCATAGATGGCCTCATAATGACGAGTTGCCACTATATTTTTGCAAACAATTATATGCTGAGTTTCATTTAGGATTATCTGTGGATTACACATCTATGCCTGCACATGCTGGACAGGGCAAGGGGAGGTTTGCTGATAAACCTCAATTTAGACGTCCAGATTTGCCACCGCCTCCAAATAAGAGGGCATTAGTTGGTCCAAACCTTTTGGTTCTTCCAAAACATTTGGAATTAGCAGCAGCAGGAGATGCAACTATCGCACCGACTAGATCCAAGCTTTTTGACAGAATGACCACCATTGCTACTCAAGTTGATCAGATGTCATCTGATCGTGTAGGGAGATACTTACTACGTCCACGGATTGGCCTTCCTCCCACTGAGGCTACATCTGTGAATTATGACCTCTACATTCGTGTCGATCTACCATCCCCATCAGATGTGAACCATATGAGTGACACCATTGTACGTAATGTTGCTTCAGCTTCCATTCTTGATTTACTATCAGCATACCAATTTATCAGTGATGAGTATGGTATTCCTTTGGATGCTGTATCGACTCATATTAGACGACATACTAGTAGACAGACGGGTCAGGGTGAGGCAGCTTTAGAGGACCAGAATATTCCAGATCAGCCTACAGCCCCCACACAGCACCAGAATATTTCAGATCAGCCTACAGCCCCCACACAGCATCAGGGTGCACCTAATGTACATGGCACATATAGCACACTTCTTTTTGGCACTGGTCCTTTACCTTTAGATATAGGTGTTCCTAATTTTACCATTCATTCATTTGAGATTAGTGGGATTGGTAGAGTGCTCCAGGATGTGCAGGTACTTGACAAATTTCTATATTTTGCATTCTACAAATTCACATGTGTATACATTAAATAAACTTTACTTAAAAGTAGCTCTCACTATTCATTGAAATCTTGTATTTGAAAATTTATAGCAACAAGGGGATAATTTGTCGCGCTTCGGAGATCTAGAGCATGCAGAGGATCCTGTGCACGATACATTTGAGGTACATATATAATATATATATATATATATATATATATATATATATATATATATATATATTACATGATAAATTCACACATGTTGAAAGTACAAAACTTTAAGATGATTTTACATATATATACACATGTACATTAAATTAAATTATGTACTTCCTTGTGCAGGGAGGTGCATCAGGTCATGGATCAGCTTCTGGAGAGAGATCGAGGCATGCATCCACACATGGATCAGGATCCAGAGAGAGATCGAGGCATGGATCAGGATTCGGAGAGAGATCCAGGCATGGATCAGGATCCGGAGAGAGATCCAGGCATGGATCCACACATGGATCGGCAGATTGGTCTAGATCTTATTATGTTTGACATTATCCAGTTTGACATTTGACATTATGGTTTGACATTTGCCTTTGTGGTTTGACATTATGGTTTGACATTGGACATTATGGTTTGACATTTTATAATATGGTTTGAACATTATATACTCTAATTAGACATCACTACACTAGGATTATGGTAAATAATAAATTTGTTTCATGAGCAAAGCAGCAAATCATAAATGATTCTTGTTTAATCCTTGCATGCCAAGAAATACATTAGATTTAAATAAATAATTGGAAAAGACATTCATTGTATTCTTGATCATAGGGATTAAATATCACTAGAAATAGGAATTTGTAATATCTATAATGATAAAAAAATGTAAAATGGATGATATATGCTTCCAAATTAGAGCAGACATTCATTTACTTATTTGTAATTGGCTTGAGTCATGCCAACCCCAAAGCTTAATGAGTCTTGTTTGTATAAGTCTCTAGCTAAATCATGCATTATACAAATAGAATCATAAGTTGAATATCTAATTAGTAGCCAAGTGATCACCTAAGCACATTTTTCCTTTTATGTTTTGTTGTGGGTTTTGAAGAGTGAAGTGATTGTGTAGCATGGGATATGTAAATCATTGATCTTCAATGCACCATTCTTTTGGGTTTTGGAAAGATTTATATTTCCTTTCATGGAATATTGATATTTGATTTGTGTAATTGATGATGGCTAGTTGGATGCCTATATGATTTTGGAATTTATTGGAAACTTTATGAAAGTTCTTAAAGATTTGATGAAATTAATATTTGTTGATTGATACCTTGAGGCAATTATTTCTTGTTGAGACTTTCGTAGTTTTGTTAGTGGGTTATTTTGTGTTCACTTGAACCCTTTTATGAACTTTTTCTAAAATTATGTTGATTTGTGAGAATTTTTCCTTGTTAAAAGACTCAAATTACAAAGTGTGACACAAACTTGTAGCATCCCACCAATTTTGGAAGGTTAAAGTCTCTTGTACATAGTTAATTTATTTTTTCCAAACAAAACAATTTCATTATGTGCATTGTTCACTATTCTTAGTGATAATAAAAAAACTCAAAGAAATAAAAGTAGCAAATTTAAATAGTTTTTTAATTGAAAGTATGTATTGTAAATTATGACATATAAATATCACTATTTACAACTAGAATTAGAAAATAGATACAAAACATAATGGTACCTCAATTTAAGTAGAAAGAAGATTTTTCTGCCATGTTTTAGAGTTGATAAATATTTCAAACATAAAGAATTATTGCCGACTATAGTAATGTTACGTAGGGAGCACCTAATGATAAAAATTACACTTTACAAACAAAGGGTAACGTTGCTAAATACTAAATCATCTATGTTTAATATCATAATTATATTTTTACCAACAAAATTATATCAAAATATAGCAAACCAAAGGATCTCAGTGCATGCTTTTGATAAAGCATATTTTTTGCTAAACTATGGATTTAAATTATAGTTTTATCTAAAGGAAAACATGAACTGAAAAGTTTGGTTTGAGCATTGTCAAATGTTATGCTCCAAGCAACTGTGAATCAAAACACAACATGCTTTTTGAAAATGTTTTTAGGTATCTAATCATTGTTAAAGTCAAGATCTTGAAGGTGAAATTGAGAAATAATAATGTTACTGAACAAGCTCTTATGCCACCTTACATATGTATTCTCGACTAGACTTATTTCTAGCTATTTTAGAAAAAGAAATTGAAACTAACACAATTTCAACACTATGAACTAAGCTTCAAAAAAAATGATTGACTTTGAAAATGCTCATGCACATGAAAAACTTTAACAAGTAATATCAACCCTAACAAAGTAAATATCAAAGGATAAACATGTTTAGAATTCTTGTAAAGCCTAAGGCTCCTAATTGAATGCATACTTCTAGTTAAACAAACGATCAAAATTGACTTCTATTAGTTACAATTCCACTGCTAAGTTATCATTCATCAATTAGAACAATACCTCAATTTGTGCCAAGGTTTTAAATTCTTAAAGTCAACATAATTATATCAATAATATTATTTGATGTTTGTAATATTGGAAACACAACAATCCCAAAAAAATCCTCCAAGGGAATGGTTGTGCTAAAAAAAATAAGTAATAACACAAACTCATAAAGACTACACTGAAGTTATAATATAACGCTACAAGTATGTTAAAGTGAGTGTTGCAAATAATAAATGGTTCTCAACTAATGTCTCTATTAGATGGCTATATTCGAGATATAATCACATCATAATAAATTATAAAAACAAAATAAAAAGTGGGAAAACTTTACTTACCAATTTAATAAGTGTTGTTGAAAGACCAAGTGCTACTTTTCAGCACACTATGAATATTGCTTTTAAAGATTTTATTGGTAAAAACATTCCAATTTATATTAACATTCCAATTTATGAAACATCAAATTCCAACCAAAAATAAATTCTAAGTAAAATGCATGAATAAAAAAAGAGTAAATTTAATTTATTATCAGTCAAAAATTATTGGCATTCCCTACCCTCAAGAACTAAGCTTAACTAAATTGGTCTTGAGATTGAATGAAATTATTTTAATTCAACATAAAATAAATTGTCATATAGAAAATATATATATGTACAAAAATAGTTTAAAGTTCTTGGTACATATAATCTGGATCCTCTCTATCTTTTATTATCTCTAAAATCTTTTCATGATCTTCAATAGGCAACCTCCACCTTTGTTTGGCACGTCCTCTTTTTGGTAAAGTTTCAAGATTTATTCGTGTTGCTATAACTAAGTGACTATAATGTAGAACCTTTTGACTTGGCATATAATCAATAAATATAATACCATTTGTATCTATCTTTGTTTGTTGATAGTATGTGCCTTCAACAACCACTGATCCAGTTGGATACTCTTGTCCATCACCATCTGTCATTGATTCTGACAATTTGCATTTTGGTTGCGTACATCTTAGTAGATAGTAATCTACACCTTCTGTATTGTCAGGATCTGTAAGAACAACAAAAATATCTCCTATACAAACCATGTAGTACAAGTTAAAATTTAATTTAAAAATTTAAAAAATTATAAATCAAATACTACAAGTTAAAATTCAATTAAAAAATTTAAAAAATTTACCTGAAACAACTAAATCTGATACACGTTCGTAATCAGCTGAATACAAAGGATTATAGACATCTATAATGTCATTATCTTCAAAAGGGTCTGACGTGGCCACTAATTGTTTTATTTCCCATTCTGAAACATACCCATCTCTAATATTCTCACATTGTAGAATATTTGCATTGTTCTCAATGCAATCAGCACAAAAACATGATTTTTCTCTCACTTGAATTACATGAGGCCTGCTATGTCCTGTTGTCATGATTTGATGCAAACTTCTAATACCACTAATTGTTTGACAATTAGTAAGAGTTGATCTATTAATATCTGTTTAAATTTCAATCATCCAATTAAAAAGTGTATAAAATTCATGTACATACATTGAAATTCAAAACAAAATATTTATGTACCTTTAACTTCCCAAAAATAACGTGTGTTGTATATTGAGTCATGGACGACAAAATGACTTTTGCACCATTCAACAATTTCATTTGCATTCCTTATGGCATTACCTGCAAGTTCACATGTCAAGGTGAAATGTCAGGTTAAGCTCGGTTTTCTAATTCAAAGGAAAAGACAATCTCAAAAAATATAATTAGATTTTTTTTAAATCCAACAAGAGAAATATTGAAAATCTGCAACATTGGATATATATCAAAACCATTAAATTGCATAATGGCTTAAGCTTCCACTTCTGAACACATGCAATATATTGAGATCTACACTTTTTTCCTAACATGTTTAAATTTATTTAAAATTTATATTTAAGAATTTAAATTTGTATTCCATATTGTATTACCTGCAAGTTCATGTTGTCGAAGTGCACGTTTCACACATGCTCCAGCTCCATCATGCTCTCCTTTTCCATGTCCACTCTCATAGAAATTCCACAAAAATTGAATGTTTCGTTTAATATGTTGTTGGCTTAACCAATTAAAAGCTTTTGCAGACTTAAATTGTCCTGTGAAGTTACAAACAATTTCAAATTTAAAAAAAAATTATATACATCAAGGTACAACATATTTAAGTAACTGAATAATTCAAGTCTACAAGTTAATTACACAAATAAATATAATATTATTTTAAAAAATAATTAAATCAACACTTACCAACACATCCATCAGACCATATCCAATGTTGTGAAGCATCTATTTGACGTCGTCTTAGGTCTTCAAAAAATATTGCAAAACAATGGGCTACATAGCTTCTATCATGACCTGTATCATCACTGATATAAAAGTGCACCTCTTTGATGATAATTCGTTCATCTTTGCTACTTTGTACACCATCCACATGTTCTTCAGCATGCTATAACAAACTTGTACAAATATTGCAACTTGCTCTGAATGATAATATTGACTTTGAATCTCACTTTGAGGACTAAATGTATAGTTCTCAGAGAAATCAACAATAGACAGAATACAACCTGGTGGAAAGCAATTCTTTGAGTCACGAAATTGCTTAGCTTGCCATCTAGCACCATAACAATGTTCAATATGTGGATATATGATATTGCAAATTTTTTTCATAAACTCATTGCTTGACAATTCACTCTCTTTGAGAACAATTTTTCTGCTCTCAACTCCTGACTTTGTTGAGTACTTCTCATATTCAAATCTCTTCCACATAACTTGCATCGAATGATCAATATTGTCAACCTGTACAAGATTCTTCAAATTTTCACAATCATTACATATATTTTTTATACACTGCACTTTGAATTCATCTGAATCTTTTGATTTTTCACATAGAAGAGTTTTCACAAATTGTGTTGTACTTCTAGGGATGACTATAGTTGGATTAATTACTGCCATAGCTTTTTTATATGACTGTAGGTGTAGATGAAATTCAACATGATTTCGACAACAACAAGTCTCACGTACCTTATTTATACGTACAAAACTTGGTCGTAGACTCTCAAACATCCTTTGACAAATCTTCACATCTGAAAATTCTTGCTTGAATGCTTCAAAAAGTTCACTTTGTGTTGTATCTATAAAATGTTTGGGATGTGAAATTTTTGTACCATCTTCACCTTTTATCTGTATAGTGTCCCTTCTATTGGAAGAAACACGAGAGTGGCTGGTCCAATATTCAATCACCTGTTCCTTTACATCTTTTGAGATTCTATCTTTTCGGGGAACCCTGCAAATATTTACCTAATTTTTCTCAACATTTCCATCCAATCTATTTCTCCTTGCAATATATCTTTGAACAGTTCTCCTAGAAACATTGAGTAATTGGGAAATTGCTTGAACTTGTCTTCTATGTGATAATTTCTTACTAGAAATTACAGTCATTAATGCTCTATGTGCAGCACTTAAATCAATAGCTCGACTCTTGCTTTCAATAGAATTCAATGCTTCTTGTAGGTTTTCAACTATTGTTTGCTTTAATGAACCTGATGACTTTTTCTTATTATCAACCCCTAACAACTCCAAAACAGGGGCCATCTCTTTCTTCCTAAATAACTTTGTAAATAACTGTGCTCTTCCAATTATAGACTTATTTTCAAAAAATTCGTCCCATATTTTTTTAGAGTGTAATTTTACTGTGCTTTCAGGTACCATATCTTCAAATGAAATATTTTTGAAAAGAGAATCCTCATCCATCTCCATCAGATTTTCCATACCAAGAAAAAAATTTCTATCACCACCTTCAACTTCTTCTCGTACCTGTACTCCTTGGTCATCAACAATTTCCATGGGTTCTTCTTGAGTAGATGTTCCCTCATCGACATTTTTAGTATCTCTTCTTCGATCATACAACCTTTTTCTTGTCTTTTTATTGCCCATCACAAATTGATCAAATTTGAATTCACCTGCATGCAAAAATAACACATGTACAAACACTTTAACCTCTATTTTTTGAAGATCTAGGTCTACATTCAATAAATCAGTGGTTTTAATCAATTACATGTTTTAGAGCATGGTACCTGAGAATACAACTCTGCCCCTGTTGAAATCAACAGTTTTTTTTTCTCCAAATTTCTATAATTTAATAATTTAAAAAAACCACCAAAGAGTTAAAAAAGCCAAAAAGGGCATAAAAAAACACTTTTAGATCATTGAATTTTTGAATATGAATTTACCCTTGTTCAAATTAGTGGTTCTTTTTTTTCCAAATTTTTATAATTTATTCATTTAAAAAAGCTAAAAAAAAAAACTAAAAAAAACTATTAAACAAACGCTTTCACATCATTGTGTTTTTCAAGATGACTCTTTCTTTCGAAATCTTTTTTTTTTTAATTTTATTGTAATTCATTAATTAAAAATAATAAAAAAGCCGCAAATTTTTTCCAAAAAAAAAAAAGCAAACAAATATATTCGACCGAATTGGATTCGGCCGAATACTATTAGGGCGAATAAGATTCGACCGAATATGTCTATGTGGCATCCTACTAGACAGCAAAGTCACCATTTTCTTATATTTTCTAAAACTTCCAACTTCTGCTCAATATTTTTACAATCAAAATTAATTTTTTTAAAAAAAGAAAAATACATTTTTGTAGAGCTCAGAGTGTTGAATGTGGAAATATATATATTTTTATATTTTGAGTAATGTTACGATATAAATATTTGAAAATAATGCAAGCAAGTTGTTCAAATTCAAAAAGAGGCTAATTTGAAACTAACATAGAAATAGTAAAACATCATTTTAAAATTTGACAAATATATCATGCCCTAGAGGAGACAATCCTCTTCAAAAGGGTATAATTTGTTTTTTGGAAATGAAAACAAATTAAACAATAGTTAACGTTAACTGAAAACTATCAAAATCAGGTAAGTTTGACTTTAAAACGTTATTACGAGAAAAATATAGATCAAAAATTCCTTTTTTTTTCCCCATGCCCTAGATAATGAAGTCACCTATTTGGGGAAAAAAATATTAGGGGAAAATTCATTTTTTTTCTATTTGTTTATCGACGTGAACTGAATGTCACTTTTTCTTCAAATTTTTAGCATTTCAAAATCTGCTGTTAAATTGATAAAAAAAATTAAAACAATTTTTTAAAAAATCTAAAAAATTAGACTAATAAACTTCAACAAGAGATCTACATTTTCTTAGTTTACATCATTTTGAGATTCAAAACATAAAGACCACTTTTATGTCGTCGAAGTTGAGATGTTTTTTTGATGTTGGCCGATTCCTTTATAAAGTGTGACACAATTTTGTGCTTTTACCCATATAAGGTATAGTGTTGAGGGTTTATGGTTGAGGGATTAGAGTGAAGGGTTGAGGGATTAGGATTTGACGTTGAGGGTTGAGGATTTAAGGTTTAAGGTTTAGGGATAGGGTTGAGGGTCAAGGGATCAGAGTTAAGGGTTTAATGTTGAGAGTTGAGGGTTGAGGTTGAGGGATAGGGTTAATGGTCAAGGGATTAGGGTTAAATAAGAGTGTCGAGGATAAGGGATTAGGGTTTAAGGTATAGTGTTGAGTCTGTTGAGGGTTTAGGAATAGGGATAGCATTTAGGGTTGAGGTCTAGGTAATGAAGGTAAGTCTTCAGTTCGTAGATTTTTTTGGTTGATAGATGATACTAACATTGCACCATATGAGGACTGTTGTACACTGACAAGATCAAATGAGATGCACTCTTTCAGAAGCTCAATTGCAGGTTCATGGAGTATCCATACACTAAAGATGTCATGCTTTTGTTCTTCCTATACAATTCAAGTCTAGGATGAGTGTGAGTCAAAGGAGTGGGTTGACAAATGGAAGTTAAGTTATCTTAGCCCACTTGACACGTATCGACCCCCGACGACACTGGAACTAACACAGATGGAATCGTCAGTTGACTTTGACCACATATCAGATTTAGTTCAACTAGGTAATATAGGGCATGTATATGCATCTAATTTCATCTAGTTCAACCAGGTAATGTCATCTTACTTTGTAGTGTTTTTGTAATGTTGACTAATTTAATCTAATTTGCTACACATATCAATGTAGGGCACGTATATGCAATTATTGCAGATGAAGATAATGAAGAGGGAACATATTATTACTTATGTCATTGTGTTGAGGCCAAAAAGAAATTGGAGGCCCTTATTACAGATGGAGAAAACATCGAATACCCTACAGGCTCAGTGGTTATTACTGGAACATGGCTTAGAAGGTACCCACATAAGAGTGTTAATATTTGGCTATTTCAGGACTTTGACACGCATCAGAAGATTCTTCATTACTCGAACCTTATCGTGGCATCCAATGTTCATTTGATAAAGTATCGGGGTAGACCTTTGAATAAAATATTGTGGAAGGTGCGTGAGTCTGACCGTGAAGCAATACTTGACACAATAAAGAGTAGAGCAGACCTGGATGGTTCATTGGATTAATTTGTAGGTATTCACATTGATTTTGTAAAGTCATGTTACATTGAGTTGTAAGTATGCACATTAATTTGTAAGGTTTGTCTTTTTTTTATTTCCTCCTACATTTTTACACATATACACATTTTTACATCATCATGTTATGCATTTTTGGTGTCCTGCTCCTGATGCGACCAAACTCATAACTCACCCTACTTCCTCTAGACACCATTTGATGATCTCTCCAACACTCTGGATCCAGGGCACCCAATCATGATGATGACCTATATACCATTCTCCCAAGGCGCTCATAATGAATGAAAAGAAGACCAAGGGCGCCCAAGCTTAATAGACTTATTTCTTTCAATTTTGATGATCCAAACTCTTGCAATACGACATCCACTTTCATGCCTTTAGATCTTCCTTCACATACAGGGTGCCAAATCAAGTTGAAAAATCTACATAAGGTTGCCAAAATTGATGAAAGGAGACATGAAATGCGCCTTAGGACTCCATGCTAAGGTTTGAGCCATTAAAGTCTCTTGATATTAGGCGCTCATGATGATGAAACTTACATCCTTTTCCTTTCCTATGTGCTCATCTAAGATGTTTGAATGATAAGGAGTGCCTTGACCTCTATAATGTACATTGGGCACCAAAATCAAGGTGATTTTAAGTCACTTTGAGTCATTTGGGGTTAGTTTGAGTCTTTGCGTCATGTTGCAAAAAAGTGTCAATGTTGTCAAGTTGCACAAAGCAACTTTTCCATTTTTGGTGTCTTGCTCATGATGTGACCAAACTGACTGTTCCAACACGTCCGGATGGGTACATTTATGCTAGGCATGGTCCTGTTTTTCACCCAAACATGTCGAAACAGTCCGAGCTACATTGTACCGACGATATCCCTGAAGAGTCCAAATTGCAAAAAGGCAGCAATCTTTGACGAGATGTTACTTGAAAACTGTGTCACTTAGAAACATTCCGTCTAAGGTAACGTGATCATGTAGAGTGCCTCTACAATAAACTCTCTCGGTTTTTTATATCTCTGAGGCATTTGCCTGTGGTGAAAGGTTTTCTGTTGCCCCAAAAATTGTCAGAAGGAGGCAGTGTAAAGTTGCAAAGGGGTGTAACTTTTGTCCTACTCCTGATGCGACCAAACTGACTGTTCCAACGCATCCAGATGGGTACATTTACACTAGGCATGGTCCTGTTTTTCACCCAAACATGTCGAAATAGTCCAAGCTACATTGTACCCACGATATCCCTAAAGAGTCCAAAGTGCAAAAAGGAAGCAATCTTTGACGAGATGTTACTTGAGAACCGTGTCACTTAGAAACATTCTATCTAAGGCAACACAATCATGTAGAGTGCCTCTACAATAACCTCTCTCAGTTTTTTATATCTCTGAGACATTTGCCTGTGGTGAAAGGTTTTCTGTTGCCCCAAAAATCGTCAGAATGAAAGCCTATTCACTCTAGGCGCCTATTGTGACCAAATCACACATCGCCCCATTGCAAATGGGGACTCCCTACTTTTTTTGAACTCCAGTGTGTTTGACTAAGCTTAGATGATGTCTTGGGGTTATTGCATGATGAGGTCAGTGGTGTTTGAGTTTTAGAGCTCCTTGATGACCTGATCCTAATAGTGGGCACATAGAGGAAGGAATGATTAAGGTGCACTTTGATAATCATTTCACCCTAGGTGAGCGCCTAGGTAGAATTTGGAGTGGAAGCCTCAAATAATACCTTGGATTTTTACATGCTTATTTTAGCTCAAATCATCATTATCTTGCGTCTAGAGTTAGAGTCTAACTGCCTAGGGAGTCAAGGAGCATTTGATCATCCAGAGAATCCCAAACATGCGCCTTGAACAAGTGATGCTAGAAGTGGTGAACAAAATGGGTGCCTTGAAGAATTGAGCCCTCCAAGACATCTTGCAATTACCTAAAAGTCCAAAATTTACACAAGTGAGTTAAGGCGCCATTTTCCATCTCCAGAGCCTCCTTTGAGCGCCTTAACATGGAGTGAATGTTTTAGTCTATGAAAGATTGCGCCTAAAGAATACAACAACCCCTTGAGTCACTAGGATGAACTAAGTTAACAAAATAAACTTCATTGAGGGAGGCGCACTTGTGCATCTAGACAACTCCAGTTTAGCACCTGAGAAAAAGCATGTTTAGATCCATAAGTTTGGGGAGTATTGAGTGAGGTAAGTCTTCATGAGCATATACAATGACTTAAATCCATCAATGATGAAGTAAACGCTTATTTGAACTAAGGCACAATTTCACTCCTCTACAATCATCTTCTAGTGCCTTGAAAGCTAAGTGTTTGAAACTATCATGATTTGCGCCTAGATGTCTCTATAATGAGTTAAAGCCACTTGAACGACAAGCATGAAGGGAGCATCCAAACTTACCCAAGGAAGCACCTAGAGGAATGGAAGTTGAGTTTAAAGATAGATGACCTTTCGAGTGCACTTGCCCTTGAGTGACAATTTGATTTGGCACCCTTATGTAAATTTAGATATGATCTAGCACTTTGAGGTTGAGTGGAGTAATCTTGGCGCCTTTGTGTGTTGTTTTATACCTTGATGAGCACCTTGGAAGAATGGACGTTTACTCACCCTTGAGCGCCTTAGTTCCAGAGATTGAGTTCGAAGAGTAATACTCCTCAAAACGCCTTTATGAGAGCGATGAAACTAAGTAGCATAAGAGATGATAAGTGTAAGAGCTTAGGGACTCAAGGCGCATTGTAGGGTCAAGAACATCAAGTTTGTGCACCTAAGGGGAAAATCAAGCTTCAAACACCTCATCAAATGGCACCTTGGTAGAGGAGTTGCCAAAAGACCTTAAAATTAAAAATTTGATAAAATAACTCACATTATGAGTTTAGGTGCCTTTCCAAGATCAAGCTTTCATATAGCGCCTTGAGTTGTTACTTTCATATTAGCACCCTAGCATAAAGAAGAAGTCCTCAAATGCGCTTTAAGGAGGAAGATTGGTGATGGGAGTAATTATGAGTGTCCTAGAGTGTTTGAAGTGGGAAGTAGTAAAGGATAGCGCCTTGAATGAGTTTGAGCGCCTCGAAGAGGATTGAGCGCCTTGATAAATCAGAGGATTGAGCGCTTAAGGGATAATAGGATCTTTTGAGACTATTGGTAAGTGTTTGGAATCATTAGAATTTTGAAAATAAGATAAAGACCCTAGGTGCTATCTCCTACTTGGAACATCACACATGGGAACATGGAAACTAGATTGATTGAAGGAATGATACTTTAGCGCCTTGAGGGTGAATGAGTCAAAATAACACTAAATTGGTGCCTAGTCCAATTGATTGAAATCATCTTGGGCGCATTTTCTTTCTTTAGTTGGGTTAAACTTATTTTGGCGCCTTGGTGAGAAGTTCTCTAGATATGAGTTAGAACCATCAAAATAATAAAACTTGCCAAGAAAGAGATAGGCATTTTTATGAAGTTTTTCCTCAATGTTGAGTGCCTAGGAGTAGATTGCTCAAGAGAGGGTTAGATACTCTGTATTTCACTCTATTGTTGACTTGTCTAAAAATAATGGAAGCATAGAATTATCAACTTTTGAACCTTTAAACTCACTATTGGCGAGACAACATACCATCGGCGAGCTTAAAATTTCATCGGCCGATAGGCCGATGCCACCATGACTCCATTTGATTTCACTTCTGACAAACATCCCATCATTGACTCTTATCGGTCAGGTAGACCACTATCGATGACTTTATATCCTTTCACACCGATGTCTTTGTCACTCCGATACGAGACTCTAAGTCCCTTGCCTATCGGTAGGACTTAATACCATCGGCACACTCAAAAACTCTTCTGCCGACACACCGATTGCACGAATGACAACCTTCGGACCACACCTGTCGGTGAGACTCCAAACATCGGTGAACTCTAATCTTGTTGGGCCAATACACTGATGGATTTCGACTGTCAGTGTGACCCCCTTCATCGGTGAATCTCTCAACTGCTCTTCCGATGCGCAGATGGGATTATCTTCCAATACACCAATGTCTTCAACTTCGAACCACACTCGTTAGCAAGACAGACCACTATCGACGAAGCCTAACCAAGGTCTGCCGATACACCGATACGACCAACTCTTGACGTCGATACAAGTTTCTTTTGCAGGCAAAGGGCGCCTAGGCTTATGGGGCTCAATTTGATGTATTTATTGAAAGCTCAAGGTGAACTGATGCTTATTGAAAATGTCACTTAGTCCTTCATTTGCATTATAGGCGCCATTTCCTATTGACTTATATACTCCTCCTCATGCTAGGGTGCCATAATGAAGTGGTTTAGACAATACATACGCTTCACTTACCAGAGGCTTGTTCTCCTTCCACCTTAGGCGCACTTTTATGGTGGAATAGGTGTCAATGGGCGCCTTGTCTTAAATGAATGCTCTCTCTAAGTTGGGCGCCCTTTTAAGGCTTTATGTGTTGCAAATTGCACCTTAACCCTTCATGCTTGTTGTTCAATGTTTCAATGTTTAAGAAAGTCTCCTTTAGGTGCTCATCTTAATGACTTTTTCTCAAGGCACAATCATCCTAATGACTTGGATATTCATCCTAGTATTTTAGGATATCAGGCTACCAGACTTAGTCATTTTCAGGATCTCAAACATAAAGAATAACATGATGATTCATTTTTTTGTATTGCATATAGTTGACATTCTATGCTACTCAAAGAATATTAATATTTTCTGTTCAACATGATGATTCATTTTTTTTTAAATACAACTTTTATCTTTTAGTTCCAAAATGAGGTTTAGGTGATACTTGAATAACAATAGCTAGCTTATTGGATCAACAAACATCCTATGTAATACAATTGGACTTTAAATATTTGAAGTAGCCATCTACAAATATCCATTCAAATGTGGATTTATAATGCAAGTATGGACGCCATCAATAAAAAAGATTTGTATTAACCTAATATCCATATAGGCATACATCAATATATGTCGATATAAGTATAACATATATACAAAATAGCCATACAGGCTTACAAGAAAGCCATAGAGGCATACAATGTCAACTATTACAATACAAAATATATGTCCACAAATGTCATATAGGCATACAACAAAGGAACACAATAAAAAGTCATTCCCCTCTAGCTAGTGAAGAGAATAAATCACGAGCAGCCTTTGATCTTCTAGGGGATGGAGACGCGCATGTGGGTGGTCTACTACGAACCCAAGGGCTACTCCTCCTATTTAGGTCTTCCTGCATCTTTACCTGTTACAATAAAAAGTATAGACATTAATATATAGAAATTACATGTTATAAAAAATGAAACATTTAACAAAATAATCACTTACCGCTAACATATAATCTGTCTCCTCACTTGCCTCAGTAGCAGGAATAGGCCCTGGTGATGTCATGTCCTATAGAAACCATCTAGATAGAAATTAAACTTCAAATCAATAATCTTTTGATTTTTCAAAAATAGACAACTATAACAATGAATGTAAATTGAAATTTACTAATCTGCCTCATACCCCTATCAATGCCATGGAGCTATGAATCGTAGAGGCCACACCCTGCTCCATTGCCCTATGAACATGGGGAGGTGTCTCCGTAGCCTGCATCATCTGGAAATAAAACAACATTATTCAATTACGAAAACTATAATAGTGATGCAAATCATGGCTCCTACCATACACACATGTTCATCTAAACATGGAAGTACACACAATAAAGCACACAAGCCACATACAAAAATTTAGTAAGTACAATTCATTCATTAAACTATTTATTTTATTACCTCCGTAAAGCTTTGAAGTCCACCACTACTGGTAGGTGTTGCCGTGAAATCTACAGTATTAACCTATTCAACATCCAAAATCAGATATTAGAATACCATTCATATAACGATGCTATTCACATGTAATATTTATAATTGTTTACTAGTTACATACCTCGACAATAGATGATCTAGTGTAAAATGCAGGTGGAGAACCACTGAAAACTGCATCAACGCTATGACCCTGAAATTTCATTAAAATCATCAATTTAAATTAGTTAATCTTGCATTTCAAAAATGAAATTTAATAAATTAAATTCAATAAACTTGCTAATATTTACCTGACTATCAAGGCCAAAAATCTCACTCAGGAGGGTATCTGTCATCACCATCTACTCAGCTGCAGATGTAGCCTGTGCACCCGCGTCCTAACTATCCATGGGGTCATAACCACATGCTGACCCGCAAGTTTGACAAGTATGGGGTGGGACCCTGCTCCTCGCACTATCTCCCAACCCACTCTGTGTTGCAGGACCGGCATGCTCTATGATGCTCTGGGTCAAGGCACTAATGGACTGAAGTGTATCGACCTCAACACTCTCCTTCACAATGGAAGGGATAGAAACATGCTCGTGGGCTGGTCTGCTGATTACTCGTCTCACTACCCGCTGTGGGTCAAGACGTGCCCCTGGTCTATCTTGTGTTGACCCCCCACCTCTACCCTGGAAGTCCCGTATATCAAAATAGTTTGGCACTTTATTGAGGACAAACTCGCAGTAGAGTTTCCTCAAAAAGTATTGCAGTACCTCATTATTATTGCATGGAGGATGGTCAAAAACCATCCACCACCTCTGCCCAAAATTGTCCCTTATCACTTGGTTGTTGCACCAATGGATAGAGAACCTCTTGCATGTAATGGGTGGAGGTTGATTTGTTTGTGGGTTTGTGAAAATGGAACACAAGTCTAATTTTGTGATTTATAATTTTTTCACATCTTGGTATGACAACTTGTTTGCATAATAATCTCTAAACTCTCTCCTCTTATCCGTCCAACTAGTTATTTGCTTGCTAATTGAATCTACATTTGATAACATAGATTCAAGAGATTCAGCAAGTGTGGACCTATGCAAGGTTGAAGTGGAAGGATCTTTCAACCTTGCAATTATATCTTCAATTTCTTTTTTGTTGTTTTCAATTTGCCCCATTATATTTTCTTGTGTTCCAGGGGCATGTTGAGGAATGGATGGAGGAGGTTGTTATTCTGCAGGTATTTCCTCCTCAAGATTTTGTGGATTTTGAGGAGGAGGAGGAGGAGGAGGTGCATTAACATTTCTTAACAATTAACGAAATATACATCAAAAATCAACTAAAACCTACCTATTTAGAAACAAATTCAAACAAAAAAGCAAATATAACTCACTCCTTTAGCGTGCTCGATGTCGTGGCGGCATTTTGGCAACGAATTGATAAGGTTTTTGTGTTGAATGGAGTTTTGCAAAACGCGAGCGCGCTTTCTAGGGTTTGCAGGCCGCGGGCATAGAGGAGAAGAAAGAAAGAAATGAAATGACATTAGAAACTTTTTTTTTAATTTATAGCAAGTCATAACGCGATGACTTAATTTTTTTAAAAATTAATTTGGCCACTTTTTGGCTCCCCATCTTCTTGCACTTACCCATCACCTATAGAACTTGCAGAGGTACCACAAGTCATTTGGAGCATGCCTATAGTAGTGGTGGTGATACTTGTAGAGGTTCTACAAGTTACCCACAACCAACCTATAGAGGTCCTATAGGTCACCTACTAAACTTAGTGGTATTCAAGGATATGTTTATTTTGATTAGATAGGAGATGTTGATAGCAAGAGATGTACTAGTGGTTATATATTTAACATGTTTGGTGGTGAAATTAGTTAGATGAGAAAGCGATATGCTATGGTTGCTTTGTCCATGATAGAGGTAGAGTATATTTCAGCTACTCATGCCTATAAGAAGCCATCTAGATTTAGATATTATGTTCAAATGTTGGGTTAAGTCTTGGAACAATTCAAATTGGATGTGAGTGCCATCATCTTGGTAAAGAACCTAACTTTTCATGCATGAATAAAGCACATTGATGTTCAATATCATTTTGTTCATGATATGGTGGATGATGTGAGGGTGATGCTTAAAAAGGTTGGAACTTTGGAGATTTTTTTTGATGTGATGATGAATCATGTGAGCTCACACAAAAGTTTTGGTGGTGTAGTGAGTTTATAGTTCATTCAACCCCTAGTAGTTAGTTCATAGTTTGGTTTAGTTTATCGTATGCTATTGCAAGGTATATGACAAGCAAGAGAATGTTGGGATATGTGTCATACACATTGAAAACCTAATGTATGAAGTGTTTAATTAATTTTATATTTATTTGTTACGCCCAGATATTTGGGGCATCCCACTTGGAGTGGAACTATGTTTTAGTTGTAGTTTATAATTTGGCAATTGTAAGACTCACTTAATGTCATGGAAATTGTTAAATACAACTATGATGACTTGTAATGTGTGTAAGAGGTTGAAAATGAAAAATCATGATTAAAGGGAGTTAATTATAGACTTGGAGAAAATCATGAAGCATCTTTAGAAAAAGCAAGACTATTTTGAGTGCCCAAGTTTAGTAGTGCTAATTTTTTAGTTGTTGTTAGCTTACTCAACTTGGTTTGGGTGTTGAATTTTGTGCATGCATATGGATGCCTAAATTTTCCATTGGTTTCCAACACATGGTTTTAGAAACCATTCATAGTTTGTGGTTTTGTTCCTATCTATATATTCAGTGCTCAAGTTGGAGGTATTACCATAATATTTTACAGGTATCATTATGATGCTAAAATATCTCTAGAACTATATTGATTTGTATGAACTCCTATAAAGGCTTGATCATAGAGTTGTATTTTAATCATTGATTTTATTAGGATGAAATTGGTCCATGATTTAGAGGTTGAGTTTTTTCTCAAAAGGGTTTTCCTACGGTAATTCTATGTTAACTATGTTTTTTTGTGAATTCCATGTTATTGCATGTCTTTACGTCACTTGCTTGTTTGTGCATGTTAATTCATGTGTTATTTTGTTATAAAAAATTATTAGATCTAAGTCTGTATGCATTATCTATCCTCATAGATTTTTGTAGGAAGCATTTTTTCCATCTTGCTTCCTTTCAAGGATGAGGTCTATCATTTGTGGTCTCACCAACTAGAGCTTATTAACTCTACGGTCTTTGACAATAAACAATATAATTAAAAGATCGCATTCCTATGATAGTTATGCTTCTAACAAGGGAACTTTTTTGAATTATCAATTATTTGTATAAAAGACAGGTACCCAAAATGTGGGCTATTAATTAAAAAGTTTTGGAGTACAAATGTATAAATAAAGATGACTAAACATAAACAAAATAGTGTTAGTTATTGATACAAATTAGTATTTATTGTTTTCCTTGTAAGCATTAGGAAATGTTTAATAAAATATTTTGGACATGTAAAGTGGCTAAGTTTACTTGGAACACTATCCAATTTGATCTTCCTACTCTACTTCTTAATAAGCTCTTGAGTGGAAACAAGTTCTCCTAGGGATTTATAATAATATTTTTGAAACTGTTAAATAGTTGATTATTAAACATATTTGAAAATAGATGTATGTCAAGATATAATCATAAATGATGTGATTGACAATTGAAATGATTTAATTTAACATTTTGCTTCCATTGTTGTCTTATCTAAGTTATTGTTGATTTACTTGAATTTTGATGTGGAACTTGTTAGGGAGATGAAAGATCTCTAGATACAAATCTCTTAGCTTGCCAAAAATAAGAAGAATCTAGCTAAACAAATTAAATACCTAAACATCGATGCTAGGAGATTTAATTTTCTTGGGGACACTCTTTTTGAACATGGAAAATTTGGTCGGCAAATTGTTGAATATATATGTATCATGCATAGTACTATAGATGACATGGCTACCAAAATGAGTTTTGATCACGACACCTTGATTATAAAAGAATAAATATGTGCTCTATTTGTAATCATTTCTAAGGTTTTTGTTTTAGAATTCCAAACATGTGTTGTTATGTTTTGTACGCTTACTCATAGTTAATTCTCTTGGTTGTTTCTTGCCCTCTATCTCTCTACTTGTAATGTTGAACAAAGAAATCAATCGATCATCTTCAACATGAGAATGTAGCATTTCTAGAAAAAACTATGTATTGCTTTTTTGCAGAAATGCTACATTCTCATTAACATGGACTGTGGAAATATCATGAATACAACATCTTCAACATTTTAGATTATTACATTGTACTGGCTTTATAAATACTTTTAGCTTTCTAACTATCCAAACCACCTCACTTAACTAACAACTAACATCTATTTAATAAATTAACATTGATATGCTAATTAATTAATTATTATATTACCTATGTTATGTACTAATTTCTAAAACCCCCTTTAGTGTTAACATAGGAGCTTTTATTCTAAAGCCGCATTAAGTGTTGGCTTGGGTGGTCATTGCCTCTATCTTTTGTTGCTAAGATTCATCTATTTTATGTTTTCCCCCCTTCATTTGGATGTCTATTTCCAATGATGATGCATCCAAATACAATACACAAATATTTTGAAAAATTATTAATTTCCCCCCTTTTTCCAAAAAAACTCCACTTGATATGCAACTACACCCTTATTACTCTAAAATTACACTTATCCCTCCACTTAGAAAGAAATTGACATTCCCCTTCAGGGCATAGGGCATAAATTTGACAGTCAACCTTGCTTGTCAAGCAATATTTGTATGACAGTGATCTATTCAATGGTGCCTTTAAAATACTATGACAAAGTATAAGTAAATTATATAAAAACCAAATATATATCATCATAATCCTATATAAATTTTGACAGTTTGTCCAAATCTCTCTTTCATATAATACAGTCTTTTCAAAATTTCAGTTGTATTTTACAGCTAAAATGTCTAAATACAGCTATACAACTATCAAATTTAAGCCCCGTTCCCTTATATCATTCACTCATACATAGTAACCATCTGATCATGCAAGATAAAAAGTAAGTGATTTTGACAAATAGGCTTATAACTGCCTTACCTGCTTGTGTAGAATCACCTAATCTGTCTCAACTTTCCTGTCACGCATATTTTGTATGGAACAACTTAGTCCTTTGACGGATTTCACTAGCCATAACAAATCTTAGAAACATCACGATGTAGTTTGATATTAACTAATCTTACTCTTCTCAAGAAAAGTATCGATACTTATAGATGATTCTTTGCAAATCCAAAGCCTACGGCCTTCACAAACTTTGAATAATGTAAAGAAATAAAAAAATTGCAATACATACACATTCAACCATCATGTTACCCTATGCAGTTATTTTAACTACTTGAATGCCATAGAAATGTAATTGATGTACAAGACGTAGTTGGCATGAAATCCATGCTATTAAAATGCAACAGATTTATACATCAAATTAGCTATTTCTACGTGTCATTTCAAATGTCCCTTGTCAACCTTTAATCCCTAACAGATTTAATGATCTAGGTTTAAAAATTTAAACCCTTTACTTTTTGCAACACCAAAAATTTGTCCAACTAAAATGCAAATCCAATCCAAATGGATGAAATATGCAGCAATGACTCTAAAATGTGTCTTACGTGTCTCCATACACATCTAACTAGCAACAAATCTTATCAAGCTGCACTATATTTTTGTAATGTCCCCATTTTCGAGATCTCTTGCAGTTCAGTCAGAACTGACTTTCTGGGTTGGTGACGGCATAATCAGAGGAGTATTTTGATGTCACCAGGGTGTTCGGGTGATCCAATGGAGCTGTATGACTTTCTGGAGAGATTTCAGACAACTTGTCTGTACTTACTATTTATAGTAAGTGCTTGCATGGCGATAATCTTTCTATTTTCTGGGTTTGTTCTCTTTGGTCCTCAGAAAACATTGCTATTTATAGTAAGTGCCAGTATGGCGCTGTTTTGGTGACTTGGTAGTCAGTCGTTGGCCATCCTCGATATTGCATTGAGCTCAATGATATCAGATGATTTGCAGTGATGTCTCTCTAGGCGATTTCAGACTTTGGGCCCCGACTTTCTATTTTTGGCAAATTAGGGTTTTGGTCCGTTACGAGATTTTCAATGTTGGAAATGGAGCATTTTGGCGAGACCTTTCAGACTTTGGGCCCCGACTTGCTATTTTTGGCAAATTAGGGTTTTGGTCCGTTATAGGATTTTCAATGTTGGGGATGGAGCGTTTTGGCGAGACCTTTCCAACGGTCTATATATCACTGAATTTTGAATTCATTTGGGCCTCCATATTAAAGTCCGTAAATTAATAATATTATTTAATATTGGACTTTGGGTTATGATCAATTAAGTGGACTTTATTTAAAAGGGGTATTTAAATGTTTTAAAAATATACTTTATAATAAGTGTTAAACAAAGGGGAGATATAAGTGAATAATAAAGTATACTTTATATTATAAGTTGTGCACCAAAAAGGAGGGAAGAGAAAATGAAATTAGAGTAAATTAAATGAGATGAAGTCAAATGCAAATTGAATATTATAAAAAGGCAAAGTGAAGTTCATTTGCATATGCTTGGATTATTATTTTCTCTTGTGTTTTGGGATGTTTCCGTGCATTGGCTTTGGAGCTTGGCTCTAGGGTTTGATATCAATTTGTGGAGACGAAACCCTCTGCAAAATTGTCTTTCTTCGTGTGTGAGAGATCACATCAGGAGAGGAAGTTGGAGGCTTCATTCTAGGGCTTCACTGGAGCTTTCATTTGATACATTTTGTTATGATTTAGACTGCTTTTCGAAGAGACTTCATTGCAGATTTATGAGACCATTTTGGATTGAGTTCTGAATCATATTTGGAGGGATTTGCAGTTGTTTCTACCCCCATTCGTTGTACTGGTTATTCTATATGTTAGTCATACATGTACCTATGCAAGTCGTACCATTGTGAGCATGTATGGGGACTTCTTGAAAGGTTTCTTCTGCCTTTTTCATCACATCAGGGTTGCCTCAAGTCTGCTAATTTAATCTGACTGAAACGGTGATAAAATAGCTATGTTTCTTTATGATTTTGAACTGGGATAAATTGTAGCAAGGCCGTACCATCCTTGGAAGAGTGCTGGGTGTTCTGGGTATTCATTTTAGCTTGGTTTTTGCTTCAATCACTCTTGTTTGTGGACATCTAGGGTGTGATACTCAACTGATAATATTTGAATGATATTACTTCTTCATTTCTTAGAGTTTTGGAGCACTTTTCTGTGACTTGTAGTGTTGGCTCTCCGTTAGCATTCGTACGAAGTTGTAAAACTCCATATGGGTATGCTACTGTAATTCATATTTTGCTATAATACAATCTGGGTCACTGTTAGTTTATGCAAATTTGTTGTATATTTTCTGAGTTTTCAATATATGCTTTATTTTCTATGTTATCAATGCAATATCACAACATGCAAAAAACAAACATGAAACCCTAAACCCTAAACCGTAAAAAAAGCAAAAAAACTTGGCACAAAAAAACATATATTCGAGGGTGTATGTTACAATTTTTTATTTTCTAATTTTTGGTATGAAAAATAATGAACAAAATGGAATAAAAAACAATGATAGAGTGAATAGGATGAAAAAGAAGAGAAGTGAAAATGGATGATGAATGTCACAAATTTGCACGTGGTTTGCATTGCACACCTATTGACAAATGACAAGAATGGTGGATGGGCAAAACAATGGCTGCTACACGTAGTCTTCACTACATCACCATTGTGATCACCACTTTGGAGAAGGAAGGACAATTGAATGGAGGGTGGACATAGAGGTCTAGGAAACCTACTCTGATACCATATTGAAAATGAGACATAAAGAAGATCAAGAGGCTCAAACATAGGAATTAATCAATCATCTTTGACATTTTAGATTATTACATTTCAATGGATTTATAAAGCCTTTTGACTTTCTAACTACCCAAACCACCTAACTTAACTAATAACTAACATCTATTTAATAAATTAACATTAACATGTTAATTTATTATTTATTATATTACCTATATTATGCAGTAATTCATAACAATGACTTCAACATTTCTATTTATTCTAGTATAGTTAATAAAAATAAAATAGTATTAGGAACTTAAAAAAAGGAAATACACCCATATAATCAAATAGTCTAGTTAAAACCCTTAAAAACTTAAAAAAGTTAATAAACCTCCATAGAAAGAGGTTGTCTAAGTAAATAAGACTATTATGCTTATGTGTAGTGATAGAAAAATGCATACTTAACATTTTTCTCTCATTTAGCATCCACTCTTAGACTCCTTTCTTAATAAACATTACAATGGTTTGTTGTGATCATTTGGCACATAAAATCATCCCTCATCCCACAACCCATGTTGCACTTATCCTTTCCAATTTTAAACACTGCAATTCCATTTGACCACCTTGGATGCCACTATGCCTATGGTTGTGTCCTTGAACATACATGGTAGCATCCACAATGGTCAAATCCAATGTTTCTAATTCTAATGCCTACTTTTTTATCCCTATCCCTTTCTACATCCAAGCAATAAAATTATCATGTTGCAATGGTTTATTAAAGGGTGGGATTATTAAATCAACAATAAGAAGCATAGGAGAATATCTAAGGACATAATCAGTAGCCATAAACACAACATAACATAGTAGAAACCATTACAGTACAACTCTAGATATCATTACACACCACATCAAACACCTTGCACATTTCCCAAGGCTCCACTATCAAAACCATTTCAAATCTTTATGAGGATTGATCATTGTCAAGATTTTTGTTTTGTTTAATTACCTTACAACAAACCCCTAAAGGTGCCTATGACACCACCATTTCCTATATTACATGTTATAGATATGTTGTAGAATTATAGAGTATTTATCATGGTTGTACAAGACACCACTGCAACTAAAGGATTCTACCATGACTACACATATGCAATCATGCCAAAAGAGATAGGACTACATGCAAAACTATCTTGATGACACAAATAATAATAAGAGAACCTGATGAAGATTTTTGATACCAACTTCTCATTTAGTGCAGTTTGAAGTAGAACCAGAACAAAACAATAGACAACAAGTCAAATGTCCAAAAGACTGTACACCTTTTTCTAGCTCTTCTCTCTCTAATTTTTTTATGAACGACCTCTTCTCTTTCCTTAATTTAAAATAAAAAAATTTCTTATTATGTTTTACATTCATGTTAAAATTGAGATTAAGGATAATGAAATAAAGGATAAAATAAACACTTTAGAAATCATATTTTCCCCTTTTTATTTAAGTGACCCAACATCTTACATGACTACTTAGGATCTTTTCCTCAAATATTCCAAATATTCCTATTGATTTGCATATTTGCTTTCATTTGGGGTTTGGGTTAGGGTTTTGTCTTAGGTTTTAAATTTTGCAAAATTGTAACCCTCCCTTTTTTCTCATTCATTGTTAAAAGGCTACTCCTATGTCTCTTTTTTCCTCCATGAACAACTTAGCAATACCTATTTATTCTATCAACTTCTTTGTGATCATCCTTGATCTTGGAACACATGTTATCTTTTTATGGTTAGGATGACCTTTATTTTCCATGGATTGCTTGATGAGTAGCTTGGCTAATTACCAATTTTTGTTACCTTTATTAGCACTTATCCTCACATATTTGAAACCATTTTTGGGTTTTATTCAAATAAACAATGATTCCACTTTCATGATGTTACTTTATTAGATAATGAACCTACTTTTTTGTAATTCATGTTTCTTATTTCAAAATTCATAATAATGAATTGAATGACAATTAAAAAAAATTGCTTCTAATTCTTTTATTTTTGAAGAACCAAGGATATATGCATTTAATGGCATTAAAAATCTATTTTACATGTTTAAAAAATTGTTTCCTTCTTATTTGGACTTATGCAAAATAATAAATTTCTTTTGAGTGCATTTAAACACACTTTACATGATTCAACATTTCAATGGTTTAATTTATGTGGTATTAATTATGTTTCCTTTTATGAGTTGATATATGCATTCTTACCTCATTTTACTACATCTCAAAACTATGTCATTAGAACCTCTACACACACACACACTAAAAATAATTTTCCACTTCTTTCTTCATGTCACATGGCACAAATTATTAAACAAGTAGTACAAGGTCCTAACAATACCCATATAGATCTTGGAAAGAAAATCACGACACAACATTAGCCAAATTATAATTGCTAAATCTCAATGCACCTAAAGCACCCCTTCCTTCCAATCACAACTATTGATCTTTAGAGTTGTTCATCCCAATCACAATTATATTCCTCCAATAACACCTCTTGTGTTGCATGGAATACCCAACTCCTTAGTTGAAAAACCTCTTGTATTCTAAGCATCTTAACCTAGTTATGATTTTCATGTCGTCAACCATACTTATAAGAAAATGGCTAGAGGACAAAAGACTCTTCCTAGTCTACAAACTTTACCTAGTGATATTCTAAACTTACCCCCTCCACCACACTTATCTATCAAAACACACAAAGAGTATTACATCATTGATCAACTTTAAATAATTTAGGCTAAGATATCTCTTTGGAATTTAATGCACACTTCTAAAAACATATAGAGGCATCTTGCAATAGTCAATCAAACATAAGGTCAATTGAGGTTGCCACCACATTAGAATCAATGAATAGTAATGATAATATCATTACATTTGATTCTATATAACTTCCATCCATTTTTTAATTTAAGAAAATCTTCTTTTGGTTATCATAATAGGGTACAAAAAGAATAACATACAACAAATTTTGGTGGATAATGGTTCAAGTACTAACATTTGTAGCACTAACTTTTGGATAAGACTAAAATTGATGAAAGGATTTGATAATGTGGGACATCAACCCTCGATACCATAACCTTACCCATACCCTATAACTAGTCACTTTATAGACATTATTTCATTTGATTCCTAGTTGTTTATCATATAATATTATATTAAAGAATCCATGGATTCATGATATGAGAGATGTTATTTTCACCTTGCATTAGTCATTGAAATTTACAAATATGAAGATAAAACATACATGATCCATGTTGATGATCATTTCAAATTGAATCCCAAGTAACCATTACTCCTAAAGCTCAATCCCCACTTCTATTAACTTACCCTCTAAAGGATCATTCTCTATCACATGTTAATGCTTATTCAAAAGATGATTGTGGTACTCAAGATTTTACCCCATCTTATATAGGAGGATATAAAATAAATGCTCATGATTTTAATCATGTGTACCATCTTATAACTTCATGTCACTCCCTAACCATTCATAGCTATCAACACTAGGTCCAAAACTAGCATCCACTCGCATATATGTGGAAAAACCCATGTAGAATATTTTGTAGTGGAATACGTATGCCAAATACATATCCTAGCCTACCACATAGTATGCATATTAGGCATCCCAATCTACAAACTTTGTCATATTCTGCATAATCAACACCTACTAACTATGGATTAGTATTCTCAGGATACACCAAACATCCTCTAATGTGATAATTATCTCTCCTATGGGTAGGTGGAAGGTGTAGATATCGAACTCACACTTCTCCACTAGCATTTTAAGCATATCTACATAGTACTACATGGGCGGTAGCTCCTACATGTATCACAACCTCATATTGTCCAATATGGTTTATTTCCCATCCAATCCCAACCCTAGTGCCAGTAGTGACCATAGTACCACATTCTATAGTCATTCCCTTATGTATACCCAACCTTGTGCACCAAAAACTAACACAAAACTAAAACATGATTAGAAAAATTAAAAACCTATTAAAGCATACAACACCAACCAACTTAGATGCAACCACAATAGGTGGGTCTAATTTGCAAGTCACTCTATATAGATTAGGACTCCACTACACAAGGGTAGTATGCCACTGCATAGATGTGAACACAACTGTGTGGATGTAGATGCTACTAAGTTATACAAAATGGACATAAATTTTCCTATCCTAATTTTTTAAAATTGAACATTTTTTAGAATTTGAAAAAAAAATTATGAAAGCTAAAAAAAAACTTACCACCTTCATCATGTCCCCAATCATAATCATCTCCTACACTCACACTACCCTAGATCCTGTATACATGTTTCATTGAGGCATGGTGACTATTTAGATCACAAAAATTAAATTTACAAATGGCAATTACCTTTTTGCTTTTTATTTTCTCTGATAGTTTATATAGTGAATAACTTTTTACACATTTCTTCATTTATCTTAACTTTTTCATGTCAAATCCTTGGGAAAAAATTCCCAAATTTTTTTCTACTACCTATTGCTAACATTTTTAATGGAGATATATTTATATGAATCATATTTGTGTTGAATTCACCAAAAGCACTCACAGGAGTAGGAACACTCTACACCACCAAAAAATCTTCCATACAAGAGAGAAGCAATCAAAAATATTATATGCCAATAATGGTACAATGCATACAAGATGAATAATGTATAAGAGAACCCTTGTTTATATAGGCAAGGGTAATTAGTACAACATAGGATTATGACACTTGTCATAATCATATGACTTGAGACATAAAAAGTAAATTCCCTATGTATACTTAACTAACTACTAGGTGTGAAAATAACCTAAAAGGGAACCGATTAGGTAATATACGCTATTCACACCAACAACCCATCTTAAGTGTAACTTAGCAAGGAAAAAGAAAAAAATAAAAGACTCAGTCCTAGCAATAAGGCCTAATGAGGTACCCACATACAAAATATCTCTCACAAATGAAGAAAAGAAGCCTAAACTCATAGGAAAAACTCCTCCCCAAAAGAGAGAAAACATGAGAAGGACTAAGAAGCATCCCAAAAAGATATACCTGAAAGATGGGGAACATGATCATGAAGAACTCCACTAAAGCATGAAGAAACTACAAACAACTTCTAAGGAACAACTGATATACTGTTAAAATCAAAGAACTGCCAATGCAATCAAGATGAATATTAGAGTCAAAGAGTCATAGATCTACATGAGTGACCAAAATGACACTACTCAAGCAATGCATAGATGGCAAACAAGGAAATAATTTGATAGTTGATGATGTAGATGGCACACCAAAAAATACCAAGAGTCTCAAGAATGTTGATCAATTGAAGAATAATAGAAGTTGGCCTCCATAAATAGGTATGCAAGAGTGTCTATATGGTATGTGTTCCATCTCACCAAAATACATGGGTAACTAGCCATTTCATCTACTTAAAAAATCGAAATAAAAACTAGATACATAGCTCACTCCAAAGTGAAACCAAGGAAGCATTAGTAAAAATAGTATTACACCCCCATAATGCTGACAAGGAAGATGTATGGCAGCTCCACTAAAATTATGTGTCACAATGTAGTGCAATAAGGTGAAGAAGCAACATCAAAAAGGTGCACCAAGAAGTACCTGCAACTGAAACAAGGTGTAAAATAAGGCACACTCACATGAAGGTAGATAAGGTTGTGAATGCAAGAATAAGGAATGCACAACAAACCCTCCAAGAAACTATTATAAAGGGTGTGCAAGAATAAAGCACACACACATGAATTTTGACGAGGTTGTAATTGCAAATAAAATGTGTACACAACAAAACCCCATTGCAATTTATAAGTCTAGTGCAAGTACAACAAGGGCATAATAGAATGTGCAAAATCCCCAAAAATAAGTACAGTGCGTGGCACTTTATTTGTATTTACAAATGAGATAGTGCATTCAATAGATGCTTACAATCTCCAAAAAAGGACTAAACATTGAAAATACAAATTTTCTATAATATGAAAGGAAATAAAATGAGCCACTATGAGGTGTAAAAAATATTCATTTTTAAATAAAATTGGACCCCAAAAACGTCCATATGCATAAGATATGATTGCTCAAAGTTCACAAAATGAAAACTACACAACAAGATCATTGAGAAAACAAATTCTAGAAAAAATAAGAATCCAAATTGAAAATCACCTACACCATCATGAAGTACATGAAATTCTACCCCATTTTAAAAAAATGCTCTAAAATCAGACACCATATGAGCAAGAACGAAGCCTTTAAAGATCAACTTCAAAATCTAATCTGCCAATGATGAAGTGGGGTTGATTTTGAAGAGGGTTGCTAACATCAGCTAACAAAATACTAACATCAGCTAACAAATGATGACATCAATAGATGGAAAACACTATGCATGACAAAATATAGATATTAGTAGATGGAAAAGTGATGTCAAGAAACACCAGGCTAAGCTAATGATTTTAGCAATTAGAATGATGGCATCAGTAGAGTAATGAACAAAATATTCTCTTTGGTGCCAAAATATGTTGCCAAGATCCTAAAACCACTATTGTTTTTCTATAAAACTACCCTTTATACTATGAAACTACTCTCCAAAGTCCAAAACCACTATAAAATGTGTGGGAAATCACTTACATACATTTCAAGGTGGTTTTAGGAAGAATTTGGTAGAATATTCACCATTGGTGCTAATTCATTGATGGAGGTTGTTGAAAAGTGCAAGACAACTAAGAGGGGGGCCGAATCAGTTGTAACCAAAACTTTAAAACCATTAACACATCAACCACTTAACCACTATTATTGTATTTTAACCATGAAAGCATGAAATTAGAAACTTAAGCACATTCACACGTTCAACACATGAGACACCAGATTTTTTACGTGGAAAACCCAATAAGGAAAAAACCATGGTGAGTGTTAGCTCACAATATAATATGTAATAACAATACTGAAAATCAGAGGCTCACTGCCCAAAATGCTCACTATAAAAAAGAGAGGCTCACTGCCAATGGGGAGGCTCACTGTCGGTGGGTGGCTCACTGCCAGAGTTGTGAACTGAGATAGTAGAATCTACACTATGTCAAGGATTAGTTCCATTGAAGTGCACTAATTCTTCTTCTTATCTACCTTCTTCACTTACACATAGTTATATTCACATTTTCACATACACATCCCTAATTCATGACTTCATACATGCTTTTATACAATTCATCAACCTTGGAATTAACATCAAGGTTGGTATTACAATCATCAACCATTGGAACAATCTCCAAGGTCGGCAAACATACATACATTAAGATAGGTCTGGACCTAAACAGATTTGAGAGAGAAAAGAATAAATGCACACCACGCCATGCCTTAGCTAGGACTTAATTACAATCTTCCATGCAGTGACACACTTCCACAATCTTTAAACATAACTGCAAGTAGTGAGAAAAACTAGGTTGGCCAAGACTGGAGTTAACACTAAGAATTTTAGGAACACGCTTCATGCATCACAATCCAAATTATAATTTGTGGACCAATCAAAAGGTAGGAACATGATCTAGAGACATCCACAAGCACGTTACAATCACCAAGAACATCCGCACAACCTCTGAACACTTTATCCATAAGGTTCTTCAAACAGGAGCACTTAAACATTACCGTCGGCCACTATCATAAAGGAAAGATCTCTTCTGGAGCACTAAATCATGAACCATTTGAACTAAAGGCACATAACATCATCCCAAACTTAATTTCAGAACTGCAGACTATAAAACTTAAATGCGGAGAAATGTGGAGCATAATACATTCTCCCTGTTGCCATTAAATACATAGAAAAATAGTTTTTCTTTGGTGAACAGAACTCACTCAAATCTTCACATCGGAGGCTCAAACTTGAAACATAGCAATTATACACATCCCTTATCATAACTTCCAATCTACAGACAAAGATATTCAATATATAGAATATGTGGAACAAAACACTACACTGTACTTTTGTAGGCCACAACACTCTGCAACACACTATTTCCACTAGGAGAGCAAATTTTCTCAAAATCACTTGGAAATTCAATATCAAGAATACTTTCTCATTATCTTCAACACTTATATAAGTCAATACAAATCAACTATCTCAACACAAGCAAGCATCAAAAGAAGGGCTCAGGTGACACCAATGACAACGCAGATATGTTGACATCAATGACAACACTGGTAAGCACATACTTGCAACAGGAGGTATGATAGTACCCTATCCTAGCAGGATACAACAATACCCTGTAAAATAAATATATTTAAAAGAGCAAATCCATACTAGGTGATGAAGTGACAACATAGGGAAGTATGCTAAATGATAGAGAATATTCTATTGATGCTAGATCTAGTAGGCTACTATGCAGAAATAGTATAGTCCATGTGGACTAATCGATTTCATACAACAAAAATTATGATGCCTTCACAAAAACCTATGTTAGTGACTATCACCAAATCCTATCATTTTTACTATCAATCCATACAAATTTGGGCCTTCTAGACTCAACTATGAGGTTAGATCTAACCTAGGATGCATCATATGAAACTTCTTGGTAGAATCTCCCCAAAAAAGAGAAGGGGCTTACAAATTCAAAGCTTTGATACCATGTTGAAGTCACCAAAAGGACTCACAGGAGCAAGAACACTCTACAACACTAAAAAACCTTCCAAACAAGAGAGAAGCAATAAAAAATGATATGTCAATAATGGTACAATGCATACACTATGAATAATGTACAAGAGAACCCTTATTTATATAGGAAAGGGTGAGACATAAAACAACATAGGATTATGACACTTGTCATAATCATATGACTTGAGAGACAAAAATAAAATTCCCTAAATGAACTTAACTAACTAAGTGTGAAACATAACTAAAAGGGAAGTGGTTAGGTAATTTACCCCTTTCACACCAATAATTTGTGCCATCCTCTTTTTACCAAATATTATAGCGACACACAAAATTATTTCCACTTCTAAATTAAAATCTCTCTCTCACACAAACTCTTATATGGAACATAATTTTTTGGTGTACTTCAATATAAAACTTTATGCAAACTCTATTTTGCAACATTCTTATCATATAGTAAATTCTTAAATCCTCGCTATGCTTGTTCATTCCTTATGTTGTTTTCTAGTGCACAATTTTACAATGCAAGTTTATTATGGCAATTCAACATGTTTTATCTCCAACCATGTTTATTGTTTTGTAAATTGAAGATAAATCATGCAGAACATGTATCCTCACACTAGGGACAAAACTAGGACAAAATCCTTTCACTCCATGTTTTGAACTACAATCAGAAACCGTAAAAACAATCATAACTCTAGCAATGGTGGAGCTCAAACCAAGCCATCTGTTACTTTTGGTAATCAAGCTATTAATATAGCACCTAGTACCCCATCAAACCCTCAAGATAAGGGGAAAGAGGTGGCTCCCCCATAGGAGAGTTGTCCAATCAACCTAAATATTCCAGAACATGTCAACTGTCGTCTGCTCTATCTTCACAACTAGAGGTGACTGCTCATCCTTCTTTTTCACCAATGGGTTTGTGAAGGTCTCACAATCCACCTAGGTGTTTAGAAGAAGGAGAAGTTATTTTAGAGAAAAGAAGGGGTAGTATTTTGTACATTTAGTTGAGCAATTTTTCTCAAGATGATTTTTTTGTAGAATCGTGGATAGTGATGATATGCCTCTTGATTTTCATCAATGAATTTCCTCTCCTAGAATGTTTGAGGTCTTATTGACCTGCCTAGGAAGTATATTGTGAGAGATACACATTAGAGATTTACAAACTTAGATGTTCTTTGTTTGCAAGAAGTCAAGATCACTGGTTTTTTTCTTTCTACTGCTTGTCATGTTATCTAGCTAGCTAGTTCTTTTTGGTTTAGCAATCAGAATGCAGGTTGTGGAGTTGTTATCACCTTTCTCTCTCCTAGGTGGAATTCGCATATTGTTGATCATGGAGGTGACCCCACCAACCAGGCATTATGGACCTTTCAATATTGATAATCATTCTTTTGGTATCATTAATGTTTATGCTTCCAATGATGCTATTGAAAGATCTTCCTTGTGGGGTTGGATCACTGATTCAATGCCCACAACCACTTGGGTTTTGTGCAGAGATTTTAATATGGTTGAGATGGCTTATGATAAATATGGTTATCTTCCCATGTGATGGACAACTGGCGAAAGGCAAGCCTGGTATTACATGCGTAATAAATTAGGCTTTTTTTATTCCAACATAGGTTGTCACCATAATAATTTCCACTAGTTTATGTGGAGTAGTTTTAGGTCTAGACCTAATAGAGTTTACAAATAGTTTGATCATGCTCTAATATCTACCTTGTCCTTTTTTTCCTTTGCCAACTATTTTCCTCTTCTAGCGACCTACCTTTGCTAGATGTTCTTTAATTTGAGCATTCACCTATCCAGTTTTACATTGAATTGCAATTTCATCATCCCAAGATGAGAAAGATAGTTTTTTTCTCAATACTTATTTGTTGACTAATTAGCCCACATTGGCTTATATTCAACATGTGTAGAATCTTGAACTGAGGCCCACTTAGCAGATAGGCTAGATCAATTGGTGGAATAGTGCCATCAAACACATGTCTCATTTCCGTTGTATCTATGGTCGCTAGTTGGCTTGTTTTTGTTGCTGCTCATACAAGGCCACCACCTCAAAGCTCTACCAAGCCACCACTGTGCTCAAAGAAAACCCTTTCACTCCTAACTTTCAATGGTGGGTGGTTGAGCTTCGCTAGCAAAATCAGATTGCTAATAGATATAATGCTAGAGGTTCCCAGATTAAGGCTCAATTGCACTAGCTTAAAATTAGAGATCGAGATTCCAAAAATTTCTTTCAAACTCTTCATGCTCATCATACATATCAAGCCACCAAGAAAATCCATTATGGCCACCAGTTGCTCAAGGAGCTCCCAGATATTCTCTAGGATTTTGTACACCATTATGAGAAGGTTTTCAAAGCTCAAGAGAATTCTCTTGAACATGTGAACATGCTTTGCAAGAGCACCTCAAGGTTGTCCCTTGTCATCTCTCTTACATTCAACATGTTTTTTGTGATCAATTACTCTCCATTTCTGATCTCCATGAAGTTGTCTTCACCATGGCCAATGATAAAGCTCTCGGATATGATGGATTTCCTTATGAGTTTTATAAAGCACTTTGGGATTTAATGGGAGATGATCTTCACAAGGTTTATCTTGAAGCCTTTCATTCTAATTCCTTAGAAAGAATTATTATTAAAGGAATATCAAGGTCATACCTAAGTTTGATTATCTTGATAATATATGTAACTGGTGGTTGATCACTTTTTGTAATGTCTCTTACAAGATTATTGCAAAGGCTCTTGCTTTGAAATTGAGACATCTTCTCCTGTAAATTGTTCACCCTAAGCAAACTAGTTTTATCAAATCTATGTTTATTTTGGATAATATTATTGCCATTTGGGAAGGCATGGAATGGGCTTGTCACTCTCAGCAGCAAACATTTTTTATCAAAATTAATTTTTATAAAGCCTATGATTGCATAGAATGGCCCTTAATCATTGATATGCTTCAAGCTCTTAGATTCAGTCCCCATTTTGTGCAATCCATGCATATGATTTTTTAGATACCTTAGCTTGTATCACTATCAATGGCCATCAATCTTCAGGTTTTGGTTGTTTCAGGTCTATTCATCAAGGCTATCCTTTGTCTCTTTCTCTTTATGTCCTTTCTACTGAAGGCTTTATTATATTTCTTGTCCATGATGTTTCCTAATAGCTTGTCAAAGGAATTTCTCTTCCCAATTCCTTTGCTCAATTGGTGAATGGATATTTTTCCAATTATTCTTTCCTCACTCTCTTGGAAGAGGAGAACAATATTAAGCAAGCTCTTTCTTGTTTGGACATTTTTTGTAAAGCCTCTAGTTCAAGTATTCAGTGGCAGAAAACTCAATGTTATTGTTAATCCATTCTTCGTAAGCCTCCTTGGCTTGAATCTTTTGGATGGAAGTGGATTCATCACAAGGATATTTTTAGATTTTTGGGCATCCATTTTTCTTTTCAAGCTTCTCCAGCTACACTTTGGCAGGAAGTCATCTCCAAAATTGAAAATAAGCTAGCTTATTAGATCACTAAGCCTTTGTTTCTTGCATTTAAATTCCAAATTTATTCCAAAATCCTTGTAGCTACTCATGTTTATTATTCTTCCTATTGGGTCCCTTCTAAAGCCTCCTACCAAAAACTTGAAAAGATTCTTAGGGATTTTCTTTGGGCCTCTTCTAAGAACCATAGAGGATTTCATAGGGTTTCCTAGGAATTTGTTGCCTCCCTTATGATTCTGGAGGGTTGGGTTTGCTTTTAATTTAGTTCCAAGGTATGGCTCTTTGTGCTAAATGGATCATTCAATTCCTTGAAGGTAATGAGGCTTAGAAAACTCTTGTGTGTCATTGTATTTCCTCAAGTGTTCCTCTTGGGAAACAAGCTTGGAAGGTGATTAGTCTTCACACCCTTCTTATTATGAAAGACTATGTTCAAGTCCAAGGGACTTTTGTTATCAAAAGTACTTAGAAATCTTGGGAAACCATGAAGCCTTAGCTTCTTTGGAATGGCACTAGTTTTCACAATGGTCTTTCTATAAATCAATAGTCCATCTAGTGGTTTTCAGTCCTCACTTGTCAAGATTGCCCTATAACTAGGGACCCTTGGGTCCGTGCTTTGAGGTTTTTCAAAAAAGGAATTAAGACTCTTTTGGATTTGTTCTCTAGAATAACCAAGAATTTTTTTATCTTGGCCCAAAGCCAAAGATAAGTATCACTTGTGCAATCAAAATCATGAAACTTTCTAGGTGCTTATTGAGGTTGTGTCACTAGACATTATTCATAAAATTAGGGTTCATAGCTTTAAAGCATGGTGGAAAGATTGGAAATGGTATCTTGACACACCATTTAAAAACTACAAGCCTTGTAAGGGTTATTTATGGATTTTGCCACTTTTTCCTATAGTTCCTACTTTGAACCAAAGATTATTACTTCAATCTTCTTCGACTATGTGACAATGTAGATTTAGTACTATTTGGTTAGCTATTATTGAACCCAAGCTTGATCATTTTTCTTATTGTCTTTTATTTCAATGTCTTCCTATTGGTTCTAGATTGACCCATCTTGGAATTAAGGATCCTAGAAGTCCCTTTTGTGGCCATCAAGAAATGCTAAAGCATCTCTTTAAGTTTTGTCCTAGGGCTCAGGCAACTTGGACTTAGATTCATAATTTCTTCAAGCCTTTTTGACTTAAACCTTTATCCTCGCATATGGTTTTATTAGGGGATTGTCCTATAATCCCTTCCAGAATTACCTAAATCTGGCATGCTTTTAGGGTGGGGATTCTTTTTAGCATATGGAAGGACAAGAATTCTATTTTATTTTCTAGCAATATAGTTGACTCCAATTTTTTTCTTTATTTTAAAGCCATGATTTGTTCCAATGTTCTCATGCAAATACTTTTCTACCCACCCTTTTTTGTGAATATGTGTAATATTATTTCATAATTAATGATATAGACACTTATTCATAAAAAAAAAATCCTCTTCCTTAGCTCAAATAAATCCCACCACCCTATATGCAATCAATTTAAGTGGGGCATATATCCTTATTCTATATTAATTAGAGTTGGCACAAGTAATTACAATAAATTATGAAAATTAAATGTAAGGGTCAAGGTACTTAGCTTTAAAGTAATGATGGAAGAAAGATGTTGAAGCTATATAGAGTCAATTCACCACTATCCAAAAATTAATGTCTTTGGTGTAATGACTATCTTACAATCTTGAGTCCTATATGTTCAATCTCAAGCAATGCAAACTTGACTTGATGTGCAAGATTAATTTATGTTGCATGAGAACAATCTAACAAATGTGTTCTTACAGAACTACTTTCCTTCATCTTCCTACTATCTAAAACTGTCAAGGTGATGTTTAGAGACACCATCTAGGAGTTTATCAACTTGATAGGTGATTGAGTTATTCTAGGTCAAAACCCTTGGTATGTTAGATTAACAATGATGAGTGATATTAAAAACAACATACACAGACATGCAAGTGGTCTATACGATGATTATGTGAATTTAATTCTTTATTTCCCTTTAGAAATCAAAGTGTGTTATAACAATTTTCTCTTTTTCTTGCATATGAAATTAAGTGCATATTAAATCTCTTTAAATATACATTTGACATAGCAACATGCCATACAAATGTGTGTTAAGTCATCTCATATTATCTAATAGAAAGGGGGGAAATTTTGAATTTGTTTGAAGCTTTTGATATCAGGTTCATTCTCTCATGCCTCATGATTGAACTAGGTTAATCCCAAGCCATGTGGAAATGAACCATAGGGTAGAATGATCATTTCAAGGAAGACATCAAATGTAGAAAGCAAGTTTGAATGAGGGTGCAATAATGACGAGTAAATGGTGAATGTATGGGAATTAGTGTAAATGGGGGTAAATATAAATGGGTAGGGATCATGTCATGATCCAAACTAAACACAAGAGTATTGCACTTGTTGACATGTTATTGCATCAAGACATTCCACCAAGGTGGAAAAAACTAAATGATAAATGGCATGGGTATGATAATTTTATGGTTACATTTATCCCACTTTGATGTGCATGTAAATCTAACATGAGCATACATTTCAAAGTATATGGATATTCTCAACCAACATAAAAAGTAAAAAATTCACACTCATAAAAGGAAATTGATCCATATAAAGTAATCAATCATCATTCTTGAATCTTCTTGGTATGAGCACTCCATCCAAACCTATAAATACAAAAAACAAGTATGCAATGATGGTGTTTGCCACATGATAAAAATAAGCACCAAAAATACAAGTTGCTTCAATTGTCTATAAAAATGAAAACAAGAGAGAAATGATAGAAAAGTATGCCTATATAGAAAGTAATACAAAATATTATGCATATTGTGATAATTTAATATGGGTCTATGTGATGTAACCATGTGATAAAATCCCATGTGATGTGGTAATGCAATATGGATTCATACAATGTGGGAAATACAATCAATACTCTATGTGATGCAACACAATGATCAATCTTCACATGATATGGTAAATGTGAGAAATATTCATGTGATGAAAGTATATAATGTGATGAATCTCCATGCTATGGGGCAATGTGATAGATATTCATATGATGAAGACATGTAATGCAGTGAATCTCTATATTGTTAGGAATATACAGGTAGATCAAACCAATTCCACATAACCCAAAGGAGATAATGATGCATATAATCTTACAGATTTACCATAAGGCAAAGATCAATAGACAATCAACAAGATAACACAAGATATACCTTGGGAAAACCCTCTTTGAGGGGAAAAAACCCAACCTCCAAAAGCATCCATACTCAATGTATTTTTCAGTAATAAGAATTTACAATACACTCACAGAGTCTCCATGAACACCTCTAAAACATCAAACTCCTCTACTGAAACCTCCATGTATCCAAGCATGAATCCACACATCCCATGCCATGCTTTACAATGTGCACTTTCAAGAAAAAAACTCAATACAATGATAGCCTCTCACACAACCTGTAAAATAAGAGCCAACCCTAACCACTAACTTTGTGCTTGCTTTTATAGACTCAAGATCACACAAATACAACTTGTGGTATTGGATAAAAATAATGTGACTCAAAACCATGAGCACAAAACCATTGACCCCAAAATAATAAATATTTATTATTTTGCACAAATAATAAATACTTGCCTTATGTCTCCCAATGTTAAATACAACTTTTACAAGTGATAACAAATAAATATTTAATGTAGCTAAACACATCACTTAAGATGCACCACAAAAGAATACTAATTAAATTAATTAATGTTATGCAAGGTGAACAACACCTTTTTCCCAACATATATGATGTGGAAATTTAATAAATCTCCATCCAATGTGGGCATGTAATGCAATCAATGTCACAACCCTTTATTTTCCACTATTTAATTACAATATTAAATAATATTATTGGGAATTTAATTGATTTATTCCATGTGAAATTCCAAGATGACACTCTCTCGACAGAGAGATCAAGGAGAGGGTGTCTAGCTGACTAAAGGCGAATTGCGCTAAAGTGAATCCACACACACACCACTTAGATTAAATTGCATTGCATTTATTTTATCGCATTTGAAAATGAATGTTTTCAAAAAGTAAATTTTAGTCGCAAATAGATTTTTAATTATTATCTTTTGCATAATAGATTTAGTCAAATATTTAGTTGCAATAAATATATTTATTGCAATATCCTCAATTAATTATTTTAGATATCTTTCAAAAGATTATTTTATGATTGCCATTATTTAAATGATTTCTATTTATGGCCACATGAAAGAAGTGGCATTTACTTGTCCAACTAGGAAATCTTGCAAATTAATATTTTGTTTCAGTTTCTTAATAGTGGGGCTAATTTTAGAAAAAAAAGAAAGAAGTGGGTTTATGGGAGTTATTGAAAAATTTATTGTCTTTTTTCATTTTATTTGGGGATGAGCGTGCATTTAAAAAGGGAATATGTTTTATGTTTTCTTCGTCATCTCTCTCTGCAAGAAGTTTTCATTTTTCTTTTTGCACCATAAACCATAGCTTTTAGAAGAAAAGATTTGGGGAAAATAGATGCGAGCTGGGAAATTTTGCAAAGATTGTGTAGTAGTAATATTCTAGGTATGCACTGAATTATGAAATTGATTTATTGTTTCTATCAGATCTAGTGAAATAAATTTATGTCATATGCAAGCTTTATATTATTCTGTCAATTCTCTTCTACATATTCTTAAAGCAGTCTATTGCGTCAGCCATAACTTTAGTTTTACGAACTAGGTTTTTCTAAAAATTTTATATAAGGTGCAAAACCTAGTTATGTAAATCATATCCAAAAATTAGCCCTATCTAGTTTGTTAGTTTTGAGATATGTAAGTTTTAGTGACCGTCTATCTCTACCCATTTCCTCTTTGTTAAAACAGTCTATTGCGATAGCCATAACTCTATATTTACGAACTAGGGTTTTCTAAAATTTTTATATAAGTTTTACCACTTAATTATGTAAATCATATCCAAAAATCAGCCTTACCGAATTCACGAATTTGGAGATATGTATTAATTAGTGGCTGTCTACCTCCACTGTGAAATCAACACTCAGCTCTACATTTATCCTCAGATATCCTTTAAATCTTTTCAGAGTGGATTCTTGTTGAAAGCTAGTATAAATTTCAGATTTACTCCAGATTTAAATATATAAACACTTTCTTGTAAAATGTCAAACAGACAATAGTGTTGCTGATGAGAAAATTTCTTCTTGCATGCCATGAATTTACCCAGCCATCATTTATCTGAAATAAATGCAAGAAAATTGGGTAACAAAAAGAAAATAAGTATTGTTTGTTCCTTAAGGAACGTATGGCCTCCTCCATTCTCATGTTGGTTGCATTCAAACCTGGTTGCAACTATTACCTTGGGATGCTTTAAATTCATCCACAGAAACCTAAGATTTATTCCTAACCTAAGATTTATTCCTGTGCAAAAAAATACTTTGCAAGGATTAAAAATTTGAATAAAGACAAAGTCTCCAGCAATGGAGAATAAAATTTATACTTGCTTTCTTAATTAAATTCCTTAATCTATGTTTTAGGAGATTCCATTTGTTTCTTGAGTTAAATTTAGCAAGAAGGTATTCACTTTTGTTTTTTATTTTAAAGTGTTAATATGAGAATCTGAACCATTATTGATATTATTTAGAATTCCTCTATCGTTTAGGAATTAAACCTCTTAAAATCGTATCTTCTTATATAGAAAGAATAATCTTAGAATCAGCTATAAAAATTCAATTTTAGTTTTAGTCATTCAAATGCGAAAAGGAATGTAATTTATTGATAAAATCCATTTAGTAATTATTATTATATAGTTTTACTTCTTAAGTATGACAAGATATTTATAAGCAGTGTTCTTGGAGCAGTTATAGACTATTTAAGATTGGATTAATTGGAAATATGTTCAATTTATTTATTAATTAGTTTTATGAGATAAACCTTAGTCTATCATAAAAGGTGTCTTACTTAGAGACCTTTGAATTTTGTGGATAATTGAAGACTATCGTTGGACTATTATGACTTCTCTTCCAAACTGATAAATTTACTATCCTTACTAACGGAGTAATGTATGATGTTTGACGTGTTGTGTTAGCTTTGAACCTTATTTTGGTTGGAATGAAATATCAAATCTAAGTAATTATCTTTTATCCAAGAATGGTTGGAATATTTTTTTTGTTATAACTTCCCTATTTTACCCTGTAGGGAATATTTATAAATTTAATTATTGCATGCACTTTTTAGAACTTGAATGATTTAGTTAGCATATGGTGTATTTAATCTTAAGAACAATATGGATGTGTATATTAATTGATTTATTGATTCTAGAAAATATTATGTGATGAACTAGATCCCTTGTGAGTTAAAGTATCTAAGTCAACCTTATGGTTGCAAGACTAGTTACCCCAAACTACGGAGTCTCTACATTGCGTGTACGTAGGCAAGGCCATCATGAGCCCCCGAGACATTAGGTCAGCCCCTTAGGGCCTGTAGGTTCATCATTTTGTGCATTAATATCTAATATATTTTTCATTGATTTTGCGGGACTAATGTTTATATCTAGTTGTGCATATTCATGCCAAAAGATTTGTGCAGTTACTATTACAAAGACAAGCATTCTATGAAGGGTGTGGGTAACTAAAAAATCTGAGGGTGATTATTAGTTATTCTGTAAATTGTACTTTTCATTATGTATCACCAATGTATTGGGAATAATTATAAAAGATGTAATATGACTTCCTTCTTGTACTTGTAAATGATCTTTGATTATTATGTTAACTCACTAAATGTTAAACATTTATGGATATTCCATTAATGAATTGATTCCTTTTCCATTTTTGGATTGAGTTACTTTTCAAAGGTTATTTTTAGAAAGTGATATTTTTGGACTTTACAATCAAGCTCTAGATGGATATAGTGTTGGCAAGAGACATTGCTTCACATGATAGGTGTTGTCATTGATGGAAACTAAGACTATTCCACTCATCTGCATAACATAATTTGTTCATACTAGAAGTCAAAATCAGAATTTATCTAAGTCCGAGTAGCCAGAGACAGAGCATGTGATAGGGTCCGGTATCTTGGTCCGGATCTCTCTAGTGGTAAATCAGAGTATGTTGTGGATCTGAAGGAGTCATAAGGATTGTCAGGGAAATCTAAATCTAGAATTTTAAGCTCCCATGATGAAAGATTCAAAAGTTATTTGCATCTGAGTATGGGGTTACAGTTTGACAGTGCAGACAGCAAAAGAACAGGCTAACCTTGTAATTGATCTTGGTTCTGGATGAATGGAAGTTGTCAGTTGGATGATTTGTGATGATTAGTGATAGTGGTCGACATGATTGATGATTTGTGAATGCAAGTTTTGGTCCATGTTACAAGTTATGCATGAATTTAGCTGATAGAGTAGAGTCTTCAACAAAGTTCTAAGTGTTCTTGAAGCTAACTAAAAAGTGATTGAATATCATGATGCGGATATATATAGCTGATGGATTTAAGTGATTTATGTGTGTGTGTGATGTGAATATGGATTAAGTGTGAAAAGGGCAGAGATCTTAGGTTCATATGTTAGCAGAACAGTAAACAGAGTAGAGTGAGGATGAAGTGTATCAAGTCAGTATTCTGTGCTTAACCAGAACTGAATCCTTACATTGGTAGATGCTAATTATCAGTTCAAACTCATTATAATCTTCTTTTTGTAGGCAGTGAGCCTTCTGTTGAGCAGTGAGCTCTGGGCAATGAGCCCAAATGCATGTGCATTCACCATTGTAATACTTTTAATAGAGTATAATCTTTGTGGGTTAACCCCCATTGTGGTTTTCCCCTTAACCGGGTTTCCACGTCAAAAATCTTGGTGTCAAATGTGTTATTTCTATCTCTGCTCATGTGTTGTTGATTCTTGCTTTTCATGATAACATTATTAATCTATTAATGAAGTAGTAAAGAGGAATTAACTACTGTAAGTTTTAAAGTTTTTAGACAATTGATTCACCCCCCCTCTCAGTTGTCACCTCTAATTCCAACATATAGTGGCAAGTCAATATTTGAAATCTCAATCATGAAAAACATTAGTGACAATAGATGCCCCTCTTCAATTGGATGCACCCAACAGATGCAAGGAATTGGAGGAGAGGAAAAATCCATACATGATAATGATAAAAAGTAAAAAATAATCAAATAAGATGTGAGCATGTATAGTATGTGAAGATTATCATCATGAAAAATCAAAAATTAGAGACAAGAATTAAGGCCTAATGTTACTCCCAATATAGGAAATCATAAAGTAAGGATGACCCTAAAGGATAGTAAGGATCATCTAAACATATAAAAAATATAATCAAATGAAGAGATAAGCATATAAGCACATATAAGTAGGATACAATAGTGATGGTGCACATAAGGATGATTACCCCCAATATAAAGCAAGATGATACAATGGAGATGACCCTAAAGGCAAGATAAAGATCATATAATTATCAATGTATTATATGATATAACCTGTCATGATCAAGGACCTCGAACATGTGATCATAAGATGAAGCATGATAGAGATCATAAGGCATAGTAGCATAAGAATAAATGCATGATAAGTATCATTGATTCATAGGATGTGAACACAACAAGGAGAATAATATGTAATTATAGGATCTAAGCATGATACGTCAGCATAGGGAGCATTAAGATCATGATAAAGGTAATCATGTAACATGTAAACAACATCATAGTCATGGAAGATAAGGATCACAAGAATATAATAAATTATGTGTCATCATAAAATCATGTAGCATAGTATGATAACATGGAACATATAGAAATATAAATAACATAGAACATGAGCAACATAAGAGTCAAACAAGGTATGTAAAGAACATTGGGAACATAGGAAAGCATAGGAGATAAACATGACACATAAGAAACCATAGGGACTAATCATAAGATTAATATAAGTAAGATGCTCCCTGAGTAGGGAAACAAAGTATAAATCTAAATATAGAAGGTGAATTGAATAGGTAAAATACAGCAATAATGCCATAAACACGAGGTCAAAGTGTAAGGACATACAAGGTAAATGGACAAATAAGAAAGGAGGATCACAACATACATGGAATAAGAAAAAGGACAAAGTAGAACTTATACAAAGCACAAGGAAATGTGAGGTTGAAAATTGCATACTTTACAATCTCCACCTTACATTTTTGCACTCATTGTAGTGCACGTTCCCTTAGCGTGTTTTAGGCTTATTTATGCCTATTTCTAGCCATCCCATTGATCATGAAAATACATCACAAGAACCTAGGATCTTATAAACCTAGCTCAAACTACCTCTAGAAAGTTGGGAGCTCTACCATGAGAGATCATTCAACTTAGGGAACGAACAAGTGGGAACTTTTATTTTTTGCAAATAAAAAAAGAATTCCCACTTGTTCACATCCTAATTATTACTATGTTTTTGATGATCACTCACCTAAAAACTTAGAGGGTTTCATATATAATTCCATTATTTATTCCAATCACTAATTATGTCATGTCATGCCAAAATAAAAAAACTTAATATATCCTCTCCTCTCCTCCCACACCAAGGTAAATTGCAGGTCATTTATTAAAGCAATAAGAAAACAAGCTAAGGATTGAAGATCTAAAATTGTGAGAACATCTTAATCAAGCAAAGCTATGAATCCTTATATTTTCTTTCCCTTTCTTCCATCCACCATATTCCTTTCGATCTTGTTTCCCCACTTATGAAGCCATTAGAAACCCTTGTCTTTCTCCATAGTCATCCCTAAGTCTGCATAAACCCTCTATTGTCACCACCATCAAATATGAAGCTCTTCCCCCTAGCACATCCTATTGTGATCACTCCCATCTCCCTTTTAAATTCATCATACTAATACACCACTTGTGGTAGATTTATCCCCTAGGGTTTTGTTTTATATCCAAAATCCACCATTGTTGTACACACCACCATTACACCAACATTAGGTCTACATACACACATTCATTTATTCAATTAGTGTTATTGTGGAGGTTGAAAGACACCATCTTGGGGACTAAATGAGGTATTTTTCCAAATAGCACACCCTTTCCCCCTTTGTCCCTAGTACTTGGATTAACATATCTCATCATCTAGAGCAAACATGAGCACTCTATAGGGAAAAAAAAGACAAGGGGTCGAAGACAAAGGACCCTAGAAAGTTGTAGAAGCCCAAGATCAAAGGTCACATTTTCCCAGGAGGGTTAGCTACACCCATTAGTACAACATTTGCACCTAAGAAGGTCAACTATGTCCAAATTCCCAAAAAAAATGCATTATAGTGCCCAAATTATACCTGTAGGTAGTTCTAGACCTCCTCAACCCATTTTTAGTTTCATATCCAACCAAAATCTAATGTGTTCCTTTTTTGGGTGAAAGTTCAGAGCTATGTCACACTTTTGGCCAATTAAATAATTCTGAGCTGAGGGTTTCTGGGTGGTAGGTAGTCGCCTGACACAGTTCCACCCAGAACCACGATGCATACATGGTGTAAACGTGGCCAAAGGTTTTCAGGTGGAATGGCTACGCCCAATAGCTTATCGGGCAACACAGTTCTGAGTGAAACTTTGAAAATAAAAAGAAAAAAAGTTGAAATGTCATTTTTGTATAGATTCCATTCATGTGAAACCCTTCTGACTGGAGCCTGCAACCCCACAGAAGCAGCCCATGACTCCACATTTCCCTACCTATCGACTATTGCAGGTAGGGTTTTTTGTTTGTTTTCTTTTTTATTTGTTTTTTTTGTGAATAAAATTAAAGCAAATTTTATAGTTGTTTTTAGGCATTTTTGTTGTCAAATACAATTGAAATTTTTTTTAAAATGTATCATATGAAAAGAGAGATCTTGGACAAACTATCAAAATTTATATGGGATTATGATGATATATATATAGTTTTATATAATTTTCTTATACTAAGGTATGTCATAGTATTTTTAAGGCACCATTGAATGGATAACTGTCATAAAAAAATTGCTTGATAACCAAGGTCGACTATCAAATTTAGGCCCCATGAAAATCAAATAACAACCGAATAAACCAAATTAAAATTGTAAATAAAAAACTAAAAGAAAATCCTAAAAATGAAACTAAAACCCTAGAAATGAAACTAAAACCCTAAAAACAAAACTAAAACCCTAGAAATGAAACTAAAACCCTAAAAAAGAAAATAAAACCATACAAACAAATAAAAATTCTAGATTTTTAAAAAAATCCTATTTCTCACATTTCAAAATCATATGTGGCAATTTCAAATCACTCCAATTTCAAAACTCTAGAAACAAACATGCATGAGGAAGGACATTATTATTTATAGATTTGTTTGTATATGACCTTGTTGACCTTGTTTTTGCACTTCAAAATTTAAACCTTTTGTGTCCAAATGACAAACCTGATCATGCATTAAACCCTTTTCGCCAAGTCAACTTTCAATTGAAAATTGTCAGTGTCCCATTTCTCCCATGTGAATCCTTCAAATAAATTATTGCTGAGATGTCACAATCTACTTCCCTGCATTGAACTTTGTACAACAATGTCACTTTAGAGGAGGGTCACTCATTATTTCACTCAGGTTCTCAGGTGCACTTATCTAGTTTGCAGCTTTCTACGAAAATAATTAAAATCTTGAAATCTGTGATAGATGGTGCAAAATCATTTCATGGCGATGTTTGGGACTCTATTTCGCCTGATGTAGCAAAATTTGCAAATCAAGATGCTTCATAGTTTGGGAGATTCTAAGCTTCCATTTTTTCATTGACAATTTGCAGAAATGATTAAATTACGAGTTTTACAAGGGATGCAGCAAAAAGGTCTAGCAAGGAGGTTTCGTGATGTCATCATTGCCAACATGTCAAGTTTTCAAGGAAAAACATTAATCCAAACAAAAATTATGCCAATTTCCTCCTTATTTGCACTTGTGCACATATTGAAGCAACTTATATGGGTGATTTGGTGATAGTTAAATAAGAATATCAGAGAATGCATCCATAAATTGAGAAGTCAGTAGTTCAAAGATAAGAGATTTTTGACTTAATTAATAGTTGTGAAAGAGGATCAAAAGGCTATGAATGGCTACTTGTTATATCAAAAGTGATCATATCTAGTTTTTTCATTAGATTTTATACCATATGTGAAATAAAAGCATATCGGCCAAAATAAGTGGTTTTGAACATGTCTTTGAAGAGTGATAAATTTATCATGATCTCTAAAGTCGCAGATAGAATTATGGAAGTCTTAAATTCAAAGTTGTGAGGGTTAAGAAAGTTAAGTTTTAATAGCCAATGAGCATTTGTTGAAGGCATAACTAATATTCCAAATTTATTTATTAGTTATGAATAGCTCTAAAAGATCTGGTAAAAGAAACCCCCTTCATATTTTAGTTGCAAAGGCTAGTTTCAAAAGTTCAATCGACTTAAAAATAGTTTTAAAACCTTCCAAAACTACCAATGAGGACAAAGTAAAATGGAATTCTTGAGGTCATCATTCAAACAAATAATTCTTATCTTTTCAGGGATGCAAGTCAGTTTTGAAAGTTTTAATGATCTCCTACAAAGTTTTAAAAGCCATTTGAAATGCCGATAGGAGACAAGCCAAATTTACACCATCAGTGAAAATAACAAGTTTTGAAAGTAGTTTGAAACACCAATCAAGTTGTGGAGTCATCTTAAAGAACTGAAGATAAAGGAAAGAAGTAGTTATTATAACTACTTCAAGGAACGAAAGCTACACAAAATCAATTCAAGGCCGTCTCAAAGAGTTTTGCTCTCACAGTCTGCGATGATTGCAAGATATTCACCAAATAGTTTTGTTAAAAAGGTTTTAAAAACTTTGAAGTGAATGTATTTAGCACGTGCAGGGCTGAGCTCCACGATCATTTCCAGCATCCTCCCAGCCTGTACCAGAATGATATTTGAGAAAGCATAGACGCAGCACACAAACTACTTGGCAGAATGATGTAAAGATATTTAGTTAATGATCTTTATATGTGAGCATTATAATGCTCAAAAAATTGTCTCACGCTGTCGGTTGTTCCTAGCGACGTATTCCTTGAGCCTCCTATAGGTACAAGTGCCATCTTAATTCAAAGCACTTTGGCAGACTGGTATACAAAATGTGGAAGCATAGAGGAGGCACGTAAACCATTTGACAATCACTGCAAGATGTTGTCTCATGTTACACAATGACTGCAGGATACATACGAAATGGACTATTGTAATGGCTGTAAAACCTTTTAAGCGAGTGCAATTGGCAGGTATAAATCTAGATTCTGTTATTTTATCAAACATCCTCTCTGCTTGTGCATTGGAATGGGGAATGGACGTCAAATCAAAGCATATTCAAAAGGATATTTTTGTCAAACATTATAGTTGCAAACGATGAAATAGATATGTATGGAAAATTTGTAATGCATAGACTAGAAACATAAGTTGTTTGACAACATAAAATGTGGTCTCATGGATTGCAAGTGATTGCAGAATATGCATAGAATGTACTTTCCAAGAATACTTTAAACAAATGCATTGGCATGCGTAAAGAAAAACTCCAAAACCATTTCCAGCACCATCTCAACTCATGATGGCTCTCTTAAGTACAACATAAACTCTATCATCAAAGTACCAGTTAAACCTATGAAGTAAACAAGTAAGATGAATTTCAAAGGGTGAAGAAATTGATGGAGGATAGTTGAATTAAAAAGATCCACAGATGTAGTTGGATTAATGGCCATAAATTGTAGGTGCTCTTTGTGAGGAGACAATACAAAGTATCATAATCCACAAAGACTTCATTTCGTGAGTCTCATATGGATTCTAAGAGATCAAATTACCTAACACTCAAATATGCCCTGAGATAGAAAAGGTGGGGTTGTACGGTGTCTGTAATCAATGATTTTTCAGCATTTGAGCAGAGTTCTTGGGTGTTCGAATTGGTTTTGAGTGCCTGTTCAGTCTATAAGGTCAAAAATGTGTGGTTGATTAGTGTTTTAACTCTAAGAAGCTAGTTACAGAGTTTCCAAGGAAAGTTTCTCATTATTTTAAAGACAAATAGATTAGTGACTTAGCTTTATATGCTGCAAGGCAATGCTAGTTGCTTGCTAAAGCCAACTCATATTGGTGTTTTTACATGTCCTACCAGTACCTCTATGGCTCATTTTTGTCACCAAGGAATATAAATAGAAATCCAATCAAGTGGTTGACCTTCTAATTTCAACATGTTTGGGGCTTTAATTCCATTGGTGTAAAACTAATTCTAGAGTCTTTGTCAGCATTCCTCCTTGCACATTAAAAATGGGAGTTTCTAAATAGATTATGGACATCTATTGAGCGTAATGAAAAGTTTTTGGTTAGAGATATCAGTTGGGACTTGGTATACATGCATGCAAAATGTGAAAGCAAAAGGTAGTCAGATGGTTGATAAAATACCAAACTGAGGCCGCAGATTGTGTGAAGACGTCCCATTTGAAAATGAGGAGATCATGACTTCTATTCTTTTACTTAGAGATCTTGATCTTGATTTGGAAATATCATAACAATCACAACCTTGGGATGTGAATATTATACGGTTTTTGATAGAGATGGTACAAAGGCATAGAAATGGTGCCAATCTATGTTACAGTCCACCAGACAAACAAGTTGTTAATAGTTTGGGAGATGATGGAATGATATTTTATGATTGTGATTAGAGAAATGAAATGTGCAATAGGTATACAGAGGAGTTGTCAACATCCAGCGAGATTTGATTGTCAAAATGGAGCAGATGTGATGGAAAGTAACCTAGCAAAGTTCACAACTCGAAACTTGCAAGTTTAATTTTACCTTTTTGTAAAGTTGCATATGTCACATGTTCTAATTGTGGGTTAGAAAATGAGCTTTGTTTCCAGCAAAGTTAGGTAAAATCTAACTAAAATAAAGCTTATTTTTAAATTATTGTATTTCAAAGAGGTAGTTATTTCTTAAGTACCAAAATTGGGTAGTTACTCTAAGTAACTATCTTTCTGAAAAGAAAGTTAGTTATTTCAAGTTGGTGCACTTAAAGAGTTATTTATTCTAAGTAGTTACCAGGTGGTTACAAGGTAGTTACTAGGGAGAAGCCTATAAATACAAGGCTATTTCAAATGTAAAAGGAACTTTTTGGCAAATGGAGAAAGACTTTTTGGCTTGACACTATGTATAGAAAAGTTTTTGGAATTGTATAATTTCAAGGAGATAATGAAGAAGGCTTTTGGTTCGTATGTTCTAAAGGTATTCATATGTTATCATTGCTGATTTCTCCTATGTTAAATTAGTAATCCTTCTATGTGATTGTGCAAACCATTGGTATTTTATGTGATTGATGTAATGAATAATGTTCATATCTTGGTATCTTGGTTTGAACATGTGGAAGTGACATATCTTTTCGTATGTTGAGGTTTGTCATCTTTCTTTTATTATCATTGCACATCAAAACATATTTTGTGTTAAAACTCCTTTGAAATTTGTCATATCCATTGTGAAATCTCAGCTGATATTCGTATGTCTATAGTTGGGATTTCTATTAGCTATTTTCCTCTAGTTTTGTATTTTCTCCTTTATGTACTTTCAGGATAAAATTACACAAAAACCACAAATACCTCCAACATACGAGGAAGTTGTCCCTCTCAAATGTAGAGGAAAGCTTGTAATTCAATAATAGCTTCTCTAACTATTGGGACAATTTAGTCACCGTTCTAAGGGCAACAAGTCATTTTCAAAGGTTATTTCACAGTGACAAATCTATTTAGCAACAGATTTTTGGTGACTCTACTAAGGAACGAGCTAAAGCATTGGTGACTTTTGATTCCTCAAGAATATACAAGTATCTCCCTAGAAAAGAAGTTGGTGACTCTATCTGAAAGAAGAATCCCGAAAGATGGTTTGGTATCAAAGAACCTAGATGCATAACTTGCAGTTTCATGAATCAGACAATGACAGTGATGATGAAGATTATCCTTTTTCTGCATCCTCTGCTTGGCAAAATCAAGTTCTTAATGATCCTAATCAAGTAGAGTTTTTGAAGAGTTTCTATGGTGGCATGGAACTTGCTACTAATCAGGTTCATCCTTCTTTGCTTCAAACATTGCAGAAGATTGAAGAAAAAGATGGGAAGGAGACTCATTTTCTTGCTCGTGATCATAAGCCCCTATCAAAGGAGATTCATGCACCAGAATGTAAAATAGATTATGCTGAGATATATCATTTGCACAATGAGGACAGCAATGAAAAGGCAAAAGTGTTTCATACAAATGAACCTATATTTAATGCAACATCTTCTGATCAAAGGGTTGAAAGAGGCTCATCGAAACATGCACGTACTAGAGAAGAAGATGTTATTACATTTCCTCATAATAGGACATCTCCACTGAAGCAAGAAGAAAAAGAAGTGATAGAGATAGAAGAAGAAGATTGTATGGAAACATGCAATGATGAAGAAGAAATCTATCCAGATGATGACATGTTCTCAATTTCTTTGAAGAATGTCACTCCTCTTGTGACAACTTGCTCTGGTTCTACAACTACAACCTTTGAGAAAGATTTCTTTGACATGATTAATGTTCAAGGGAGTGTAGAAGAAATTTTGGACCAAAGTGCGAACAAAGATCACGAAGATGAGTTGCAAAGTGTTCTCTTGACATGCATGCAATTTGAACAAGAGAAGAATGTCGATGAAATAGTACCACAAGATCTTTCTCATGAAGTTTCCATCACAAATTAGTGTCTCAAGACTCCTGAAGATGATTTTATTTGTAAAGAAGTTTTCATTATTTTTCCTCTATCATCTGTTGAAGAAGAATCCTCAACTACTGGAACCAAAGGTACTACTCAAGATGAAGTGTTGAGTACTCCCACTCCAATTATGCAAGAAGATCATAAGGATACCAGGATTGATGAAGAGCTACACATTTTAACTTTTCCTTCACTACTTCCAAGAGAGGAAAATATTATTTCTTCTTCACCGACAATACAAGAAGACTTTCAGGAGGATAAATTGTATAATGTAGATTCATCATTTTCTCTACCTCATGTGCAATCCTTTGATAAAGCAGATCCTGAATTAGTAATGGTAAAGGAGAAATTTTCCTTTGCAAAAGATGATTCGATGATAAAGGAGAACATTATTCATAAGAAGGATCAGCTACAGAATATCAAGTTTTCTTCGCTTATTGGTTCACATGAAGGTTGTCCGATTCATGGTTCAATTTTCTTTGATTCAATCTATCAAAAGAATATTTAGATAGAGAAAATTGGTATGCTCAACATGATGCCAGAAGATATGATCAACAACACATAGGGCAATATCAATGTGATTCAAAAGGACTCAGATATTTATGATGAGAAATGGCTTTTTGGTATACAATTCAAGGAGTCCACATATTTCACATATTTTATTTTTCTCATCATTCTGAAATGGCTACTGAGTTCACAGGTGCTTCATTTGTATGCATTTCTTTTTCAAACAGGTGCCAATTTTTCTCAACGTGTTAATGGTTTTACATGATTATCCTAGAGCAGTTTGACATAGGAGTCACCTACCATGTACATAGGCTAATTAGGAGTTTTTGTTGTGTCCATCTTATTTCAGTTTCTGTTGGTTTTTGTTGTTTGCCTCTTCTCTGTTGTTTCTGTCTTGTCGAGTCTCCTTGTTCCACTTGTACATCATGTTATCTCCTGACTCTATAGGCCCATGGATTTAAGTCACTATTCATTTCCAAAGATTCTAGGTTCATCCTACATCCTTCATAGTCCTTGTCCCCAATTAGAGCCAGCTGTTGACCCTATTTCTATACTTCAAAATTTAAACTTTTTGTATCCAAATGACAAACCTGGTCATGCATTAAACCCTTTTCGCCAAGTCACCTTTCAATTGAAAAATGTCAGTGTCCCATTTCTCCCATGTGAATCCTTCAAATAAATTATTGCTGAGATGTCACAATCTACTTCCTTGCATTGAACTTTGTACAACAACACCACTTTAGAGGAGGGTCACTCATTATTTCACTCAGGTTCTCATGTGCACTTATCCAATTTGCGGCTTTCTACGAAAATAATTAAAATCTTGAAATATGTGATAGATGGTGCAAAATCATTTCATGGCAATGTTCGGGACTCCATTTCGCATGATGTAGCAAAATTTGCAGATCAAGATGCCTCACAGTTTGGGAGATTCTAAGCTTCTGATTTTTCATCGACTATTTGTAGAAATGATTAAATTACGAGTTTTACAAGGGATGAAGAAAAAAGGTCTAGTAAGGAGGTTTCGTGATGTCATCAGTGCCAATGTGTCAAGTTTTCAAGGAAAAACATTAATCCAAACAAAAATTATGCCAATTTCCTCTTTATTTGCACTTGTACACATATTGAAGTAACTTATATGGTGATTTGGGGATCGTTAAATAAGAATATCAGAGAATGCAACCATAAATTGAGAAGTCAGTAGTTCAAAGATAAGAGATTTTTGACTTAATTAATAGTTGTGAAAGAGGATCAAAAGGCTATGAACGGCTACTTGTTATATCAAAAGTGATCATATCTAGCTTTGTTCATTAGATTTTATACCACATGTGAAATAAAAGCATATCGACCAAAATAAGTGGTTTTGAACATGTCTTTGAAGAGTGATAAATTTATCATGATCTCTAAAGATGCAAATAGAATTACGAAACTCTTAAATTCAAACTTGTGAGGGTTAAGCAATTTAAGTTTTAATAGCCAATGAGCATTTGTTGAAGGCATAACTACTATTCCAAATATATTTATTAGTTATGAATAGCTCTAAAAGAGCTGATAAAAGAAACCCCCTTCATATTTCAACTGCAAAGGCTAGTTTCAAAAGTTCAATCGACTTAAAAATAGTTTTAAAACCTTCCAAAACTACCAATGAGGACAAAGTAACATGGAATTCTTGAGGTCATCATTCAAAACAAATAATTCTTATCTTTTCAGGGATGCAAGTCAGTTTTGAAAGTTTTAATGATCTCCTACAAAGTTTTAAAAGCCATTTGAAATGCCGATAGGAGACAAGCCAAATTTACACCATCGGTGAAAATAACAAATTTTGAAAGTAGTTTGAAACATTGATCAAGTTGTGGAGTCATCTTAAAGAACTGAAGATAAAGGAAAGAAGTAGTTATTATAACTACTTTAAGGAATGAAAGCTACACAAAATTGATTCAAGGCCGTCTCAAAGAGTTTTTCTCTCACAGTCTGCGATGATTGCAAGATATTCACCAAATAGTTTTGTTAAAAAGGTTTTAAAAACTTTGAAGCGAATGCATTCGGAAGGTGCAAGGCTGAGCTCCACGATCATTTCCAGCATCCTCCCAGCCTATACCAGAATGATATTTTGAGAAAGCATAGACGTAGCACACAAACTGCTTGGCAGAATGCTGTAAAGATATTTAGTTAATGATCTTTATATGTGAGCATTATAATGCTCAGAAAATTGTCTCACGCCGTCGGTTGTTCCTAGCGACGTATTCCTTGAGCCTCCTATAGGTACAAGTGCCATCTTAATTCGAAGCGCTTTGGCAGACTGGTATACAAAATGTGGAAGCATAGAGGAGGCACATAAACCATTTGACAATCACTGTAAGATGTTGTCTCATGTTACACAATGATTGCATGATACATACGAAATGGACTATTGTAATGGCTGTAAAACCTTTTAAGCGAGTGCAATTGGCAGGTATAAATCTAGATTCTGTTATTTTATCAAACATCCTCCCTGCTTGCGCATTGGAATGGGGAATGGACATCAAATCAAAGCATATTCAAAAGGATATTTTTGTCAAACATTATAGTTGTAAACGATGAAATAGATATGTATGGAAAATGTGTAATGCATAGACTAGAAACATAAGTTGTTTGACAACATAAAATGTGGTCTCATGGATTGCAAGTGATTGCAGAATATGCATAGAATGGAATTTCCAAGAATACTTTAAACAAATGCATTGGCATGCATAAAGAAAAACTCCAAAACCTTTTCCAGCACCCTCTCAACTCATGATGGCTCTCTTAAGTACAGCATAAACTCTATCATCAAAGTGCCAGTTAAACCTATGAAGTAAACAAGTAAGATGAATTTCAAAGGGTGAAGAAATTGATGGAGGATAGTTGAATTAAAAAGATCCACAAATGCAATTTGATTAATGGCCATAAATGGTACATGCTCTTTGTGAGGAGACAATACAAAGTATCATAATCCACAAAGACTTCATTTCGTGAGTCTCATATGGATTCTAAGCTATCAAATCACCTAACACTCAAATATGCCCTGAGATAGAAAAGGTGGTCTTGTACGAGATCTGTAATCAATGATTTTTCAACATTTGAGCAGAGTTCTTGGGTGTCCGAATTGGTTTTGAGTGCCTATTCAGTCTATAAGGTCAAAAATGTGTGCTTGATTAGTGTTTTAACTCTAAGAAGCTAGTTATAGAGCTTCCAAGGAAATTTTCTCATTATTTTAATGACAAATAGAGTAGTGACTTAACTTTATATGCTACAGGGCAATGCTAGTTGCTTGCTAAATCCAACTCATATTGGTGTTTCTACATGTCCTACTAGTACCTCTATGGCTCATTTTTGTCACCAAGGAATATAAATAGAAATCCAATCAAGTGGTTGACCTTCTAATTTCAACATGTTTGGGGCTTTAATTCCATTGGTGTAAAACTAATTCTAGAGTCTTTGCCAGCATTCCTCCTTGCACATTAAAAATAGGAGTTTCTAAATAGATTATGGACATCCATCGAAGCATAATGAAAAGTTTTTGGTCAGATATATTAGTTGGGACTTGGTATACATGCATGCAAAATGTGAAAGAAAAAGTAAGGTAGTCAGATGGTTGATAAAATACCAAACTGAGGCCACAGATTGTGTGAAGACGTCCCATTTGAAAATGAGGAGATCATGACTTCTATTATTTTACTTAGAGATCTTGATCTTGATTTGGAACTATCATGACAATCACAACCTAAGGATATGAATATTATACGGGTTTTGATAGAGATTGTGCAAAGGCATAGAAATGGTGCCAATCTATGTTGCAGTCCACCAGACAAACAAGTTGTTAATGGTTTGGGAGATGATGGAATGACATTTTATGCTTGTGATCAGAGCAATGAAATGTGCAACAGGTATACAGAGGAGTTGTCAACATCCGGTGAGATTTGATTGTCAAAATGGAGCAGATGTGATGGAAAGTAACCTAGCAAAGTTCACAACTCGAAACTTGCAAGTTTAATGTTACCTTTTTGTAAAGTGGCATATTACACATGTTCTAATTGTGGGTTAGAAAATGAGCTTTGTTTCTAGCGAAGTTAAGTAAAATCTAACTAAAATAAAGCTTATTTTTAAATTATTGTATTTCAAAGAGGTAGTTATTTCTTAAGTGCCAAAATTGGGTAGTTACTCTAAGTAACTATTTTTCTTTAAAGAAAGTTAGTTATTTCAAGTTGGTGCACTTAAAGAGTTAGTTATTCTAAGTAGTTACCAGGTGTTTACAAGGTAGTTACTAGGGAGAAGCCTATAAATACAAGGCTATTTCAAATGTAAAAGGAACTTTTTGGCAAAAGGAGAAAGACTTTTTGGCTTGACACTATGTATAGAAGAGTTTTTGGAATTGTATAATTTCAAGGAGATAATGAAGAATGATTTTGGTTCGTATGTTCTAAAGGTATTCATATGTTATCATTGCTGATTTCTCCTATGTTAAATTAGTAATCCTTCTATGTGATTGTGCAAACCATTGGTATTTTATGTGATTGATGTAATGAATAATGTTCATATCTTGGTATCTTGGTTTGAACATGTGGAAGTGACATATCTTTTCGTATGTTGAGGTTTGTCATCTTTCTTTTATTATCATTTCACATCAAAACATATTTTGTGTTAAAACTCCTTTGAAATTTGTCATATCCATTATGAAATCTCAGCTGATATTCATATGTCTATTGTTGGGATTTCTATTAGTTATTTTCCTCTAGTTTTGCATTTTCTCCTTTATGTACTTTCAGGTTAAAAGTACACAAATACCCCCATCATACGAGGGAGCTTCCCATCTCAAATGCAGAGGAAAGCTGGTAATTCAATAACAGCTTCTCCAACTATTGGGACAATTTAGTCATCGCTCTAAGGGCAACGAGTCATCTTCAAAGGTTATTTCGCGGTGACAAATCTCTTTACTAACATACCTATAACTAATCTAATTCTAAGTCCTTGTTCCTTAATGGTCTAAACCTAACCCCTATATTTGTAATATATCTTAAGTCGTTTGGTTCAACAGGTTTTGCAAGTGTAATCCTGAACCTTGTTTAGAACTAGGTAGATGTGAAATTGACCACCATTTTCCTAAATAAAATTTAATCATGGGCCCAAACTAACTTTCCTCCAGGTGCATAGGTGCATAAATTAGAATTGTAGGTGTAAGTTCAAATTAGAAAAGAGAACAAGTTGTTTCTTACTTTGTTAAATCTTCACAATCTTGGGCTTGAAAGTTAAAATTATGATTGGAACACTAAGCATAAGTTACATTAAAATATCTTAAGTGCCACATCTTATCCCCTCCAAACCTAAGTACCCTTATCCTCTTTATTTATTTATTCATAATTGGTGGGGGAAAGTTTGTTTGAGACTATGATTCATACAACACAAGTTGAAAACTAGCTTATTGGCTTTTGACTAAATGACATCAAACAAACCATAAGTGAAATGATAGTGTTGTGATGGAAACAAATGATATATGTTTTAAGAAATATATAAGCTTGGTTCATAGACTTGCAATTGTAGTATATAAGTGGTGTTGTTTGGCTATTGTACATAAATGCTTTTGATAACCAAATTATTCATTGAATTTGAAATGCTATTTGTACTAGCATTATGGATAGTGTAAATAGGATGTAAAATCAAATTGATGAAATGTTCATTATTTTTACTATATGTTAGATTTTGGTTCATTGTTCTCTTGGCAAATGTGTGTTGGAAGAAACTTTATCTTTTCAACATATATATGATTTGTATGGATTAGAAATAATAATATTAGAATAAATCTTAGGTACACAATGATCATGAAAGTAGATCCAAGTTGTTCATTTGAAACGAAAGTACATGCTCACTGCAAATGTCACACTTTTATTTTTCTATGTTTTATCATTGTTAAAATTTATGCATCATATAATACATCTATAACAAAAAAAAATTGTTGCATATGAGTGACATGTCTAATAGGCTCTAGCCTTAAAATAAAAAGAAAAAACAACACATCTTAAATCACTTAGTGATCAACTTTCCCTTAGAAAAAACTTTCAATGTTACATAGGTAACCAATTACTTGGTGGAGTAGGTGTCACCTCTAATAGAAAGTTATAAGCATATTTAACTAGGCATTCTTCGATGACCATAATTAATTATTTGAGCACCTGAGCTAGTTGAGTCATTTGACAATAGGTCGAAGTTGATTTTATTCAGATTTTCAATGAATGTTATTGCAATCTAGTTGGTCCTAACTTATAAAATGGATTAAAGGTACTTTTTACAAATTGGAAATGTGAATAAATCTTGGTTAGGGGTGATTTCCATACCGTCCTCCTCAAAACATGTTAATTTCTTAGTGCCTACCTTCCTATTGGAAGAAGACTCATTCTTGCCAAAGCATTGCAGTTGCTCAAAACCCAAGCGTTATGATAACAAAATAATGCATTTATTGGTCACAATGACTAATGGATGTACAACGATAACATTAATTATGTAAATCTAATTAATTCAATAGCTCCTTTGAGAAACCATAAATCCTAACTATCTAAAATGGTAGATGTTTTGAAAGGCAAATAAAGGAATTAGAAAAGAAAGAAAAATAGGCATAGAACAAAATAGTGTGTTAAAATGTATCCCTATGAAATCACTTTATATCTAGTAATAGGAATTTGAAAAGAATAAAGAAATAGTAAAGATAAGAATAAAATCTAGAGAAGGGTCTCAAAGATCCAAGAGATGGAAGCAACATGAGCTCTTAAGCCTATAGACAAATTTTAGAAAAAAAAGCATCTATAAAACATCTATAATTCATAAAATTAAAAAATTATGAACATGGATTTAGAAAATGATTATGATTATATTAAGCATTGTAGAGGAAAGACAATTTGTTGCTTGACTAAGTTCTTCAATATACAGTTGCCTTGAAGACAATTAGTTGTGAAATATTTAATCATATTATGCAAATAAAGTTGATTATTTTTTTAGTAGTCAAATAGTTAAATGAATTTGTATATGTTTTTTTTTTAATACTTGTTGTCGATGATGTAAATGTTGTGTTCATTGATCAATATGTTTTGATATATGTTTTTAAATTTTATGTAGATGTATCCACATTTTATATGTCTTCATTCCGCATGTAATGTATGGACACAATTCAGAACTTGATAAATAAATTATGAAGATTATTTACTAAGTTTTGTTAATTTAAATATGTAGATTGAATGTATTTAATTTTTAATTTTTAAATATTTTTAGTTTTGCTAATTTAAATGTGTAGATTGAATGTATTTAATTTTTAAATTTTAAATGTTTTTAAATTAAATTAAATTAAATGTATACAATTTTATTTGAATGCAGATTTGCATACACATGTACATTTTGTATCATGGATGATCAGGGCTCTCATCATTCCAATCCTAATACTGCCAATATACATAGTGCTAGGAGTGACTTGTTCGCGATTACTCTTGATAGACTAAATAATGCTTTGACACATTTGGATCATACGATCCATAATACACCAAACATGTCTAATAGAGACAGGTTGGTGGCTATCTAAGATTAGTTTACCCATATGATAGAGACTGTCAAATCATATAACCCATATGATGATGTCAGTATTGAGAATTTTTATGTGTCACTTGCTACTAGTGTTATTGGGACTGTGAAATGGCCAACACTTAATAGGGTCATTTCATTAGATATGGTTCATACGATGTTTCCACACTATACTGGACGAGATAGAGTTCGAGGCTATCCCATGACCAAGTGCACAAATTCTGTTGTTGGACTGCTTATATACCCTAAGTGGTTGGCAACACATCATCGATGGCCACATAATGATGAGTTGCCATTATATTTTTGTAAACAATTATATGCATAGGTTCATTTAGATTTTGATGTTGATTACACATCTATCCCTGCACATGCTGGACAAGGAAGAGGGAGGTTTTCTGATAAACCTCAATTCAGACATCCTGAGATGCCACTGCCCATTGATAAGAGGGAATTAGTCGGTCCCAACCTTTTCATACTTCCCAAAAGGTTGAATGTAGGATCAGCAGCTGAGCAAGCACTTGCATCATCTAGACATGTCATTTTTCAAAATTTAGGTACTATTGCTAGTGAGATTGACCACTTGGGATCTAACCATGTTGGTAGATACATCTTGCACCCATGCACCAACATTCCTTCAATTGATTCCACTTCCATGAGTTATGATCCTTTCATCCATGCTGACATAGTTTTGCCATGTGATGTGGCACGAACTATTAGAGAGGGTGCACTTTGTAGATTGAGTACATGTCTCACATAGGATCTATTAGATGCATATGAGTTTATCAGTGCAAAGTACAAGATCCCTCTTGACGTTGTGGCCACACATGTCAGGCACCATATTGATTGCTAAGCTACACATAGTCACACAGCCACATATGGTGTAGGGGGAGATCAGGTTGATCTAGGAGGTCAGTCTACAGCACCTTCACAGCAAATTTCACCACAAAATGACATTGTTAGTCCACAATCTCCACTAGGATCATTCTTTGGACTTATGTTTGATGGTGTTGCGATGACCCTCAATTCATCTGACCTTAGTGGGATTGAGAGGGTCATCCATGGAGCTACACAGGTTGCTGATGACGAGGTATATATTAATTTTCCATTTAATCTAGTGTAAATTTGTGATAAATTATATATATATATATATATATATATATATATATATATATTATAAAATTTAGTTTTACATCATGTATGTTGACTCTTAAAATTAATCTTACATTAGGGACCTACTAGAGTGGTGGGACATGACACTTTGCAGTAGACACATGATGTGGTTGAGGGATGTGAGGTAAAGTATTTTATGATATAAAATTTGAACAAGTACTAGAGATTTCATATTTTTTTAATATATAATCATAAAGATTGTTTTTATATGCAGGGATCTACACATGAGTCAGATATTCATAGATGGATGGGATCTACACAAGGTTCAGGACAGGGCTCAACACGTGTTTGTTATTTGTCAGATGTGATCTATACACTATATGTAGCATGTCCAACATTTCTTTATATATGATACATATGCACATTTAGATGTTTAGTTATAGAGTTATGCTACTGCAATTGAGTTTTTATTTGATAATTTTTATATATGTTGTGCAGACACACACACACACATGCATGCACATATGTTGTTTATGTATGTTCCAATATAAGTTAGGATATATCACAATATACAAATTATTGATTTAAAACTAATTTGACATGTACAATTTAAGAAAGTAATATAGATATTTCAAATTTAAAATTTTCATTTATGCCAAAAATGAAATATGAATATTGATCAATTTATTTCAATATTATCTATTTATGCCAGTGAGGGAGGAGTTCTCAGATCAAACAAAGGGGTCCTCATGGTAGATTTTGTTGGGGGGCTTGGTGAGAACACAAATAACGTTGTTGAAGCCATGGCCCTCCTATGGGGCCTCAAGGTTGCCCTTGCCATTGGTATCAAAAACCTAGTGGTTGAAGGTGATTCCAAGTTAATCATTGATGCTGTCAAAGACAAAGCCAGTGTTGGTTGGCAGGTTGAGGACATTATCCAGGATATTAAAACTTCACTTTTAAGCTTTGAAGGTGTTGAAGTTGTCCATATTTATAGGGAAGGTAATCAGATTGTGGACTTCATGGCTAACTTAGGGATCAATCTTTACCCTATCAGATGTTGGAGGAGTATTTCTAATCTTCCTCTGAACATAAGAAATAACATTCAGAAGGAGGCTTCTTCTTAATTCCTCATGGCCAATATCTCCAACCTCGTCACTTTTGTTCATGCTTTTATGTCATACCCCCATTACACGGGGTGGCATGAGAAGGATGACATCACCTTGAGGACAATACATTATGCCTGATCAGGCTAGATCAAAGAGTCCCAGGTGGACAATTGCCAACTCAGTGATTTATTGGAGTCGCCGCCTAGTTGGCACACTGAGTATTTTCATACTTTGTTGGTTGCTCTGGCTTTTGCAAAGATCACACGAGCCTCATAATGAAGGAAATAATGGCCCAGACATGATTAGGGATATGAAGGATATTTTTAAGATTTTGAGTAGCATCGTTTGCAAAAATGTTTATGAGTGCCAAGCCATTTCTAGATTGTTTGAGGGCATTCTGCAATTTCCTAAGTTTTGCGACCACATCTCTCATTGTTGGTTTGGTAAGTTCAGAGCTATGGGAGGCGAAAAAGTTAGAATGGAGCTAACATTGTGTGTGGAGTTTAAAGATGACTCTCACGTTTGGAGAATTTGTTATGAAGGGGGGATAACACCTTTCCTGGAGTGTTTGAACAGATTCGATGAGAGTCTTTCAATGCAATTCGCTATGTCATGGGATGAAGACTGGAAGGTGCATGTTGGTGGGGTGCAGTTTGAAGTCTCCAAAGAGTCCATTGCTAAAGCCACGTGCCTGAATCGTGAGGGCAAAATATTGAATAAGCAGACGAAGGTGCAAGATTTGGAGGGTTTGAAAAATTCTTCCGCGAAGGTGAGAAGCCGGTCAGAATGCAGGGTGGCTTCAAACGTGAGAGCCTAGTAAATCCTTGGGACTATGTTTGTTATCTTATTATGAAATTTATTACTCTTGAGGGTCACTATAGATGTTTCTACCATTACCACTTCACCCTGTTGAATCACTTTAGACATAAAGTATCGATGAACTTTCCCTTCTATCTTCTCTCTTTCCTTGAGTCTTTTGTCAAGTTAACTAGAAAAACTTGGAAGGGCAACACAGTGGTGGTGGTTGTTCCCTTGCACCAAGGTTTGATTTTCTGTCTGTATCAATTTCATCTAGCCCTTTACCCTAAAAAGCCACTTAAAGTTAGCTTGATTGAAGAAAACTTGGAGGATGATTCAGATGACAATATCCCGCTAAGTGTTAAATATGGAAGCCTTAACAAAAGTAAAGCCTCTTATCATGTTGATGTTGACCCTCTAAATACTTCTGGGCCCCCCTAACCCTCCTTCTATCCCTAATTCCTGACCCCACAAGAAGAAGGAAACCCCTACTCCTTGAGCCCATCAAACTGGTTGGGCCCCTGCGGTTTCAGATTCAGGGGGTGTTGATGGGTCCCAAGGCCAATCTCGCAAAGATGTTGTTAAAGGTCTTTGTGGGATGAAGAATTGCCCTTCACTTTCTGGAGGAAAGAAACGCAAAGGTTTGCAAGTTCACCCCAGTTCTAGTAAGGGGGGAAAAAGAAAATCAAAAAAGGTGATGAGGGTATGAAGAATGTGGAACCGAAGGTTGAGAAAGGACAAGACAAACCCCAAGAGCAAAGAGAGGATGACATAGCTAAAGTCAAGGAGACGGTTGAGAGTAAGGAGACTACGGTGAGGAGACCTAGCATTCGCAGGTCAACCAGGCTAGCTGGGGGGAAGCCCCCTGTGTTAAAAATTGTTGATTACTCCTTCGCGTCTGACCTTGACGACTCAGAGAATGAAATTGAGATTAAGGAAGTGAAGACAACCCCTATGTAGGATAAGGAGGGAGCTAGCCATTTCGAATCAATGAACAATTCTTTTTATGATACTGAACAGGATGATGTTGAGATTCTGGAGACCCCAGAGAAGGAGGTGGAAAGTTCTCGGAATGGTGACTCTAACAAGTAGCTCATGCATGAGCTTGGGGAGGTCAAGACTCAGCGCTTGGCTATGGAAGCTAAGGTCAAGGTATTGGCAACTATTTGTTTGAAAGTCATTCATCGAGCGGCCACTACTTTTACCACTATGTAGGAAGAACACCATGTTGATAAGGATGCGAAGACTGAGAGCAAGGAGGAGCTGCTAAAGTTTCTAAATGATGATTGGAAAGATCTGCTTCATTAGTTTTTACTTCTGTTCTATTTTCTAGTCTTTGTTTTATTTTGATACTGTTATGAACTCTTGTTGTTAATCAGTTGTTTATGTGTTGTTCGTAGCCTTTGGCCTGGTTCGCTGCCCTTTGGGTTTTTGTTTTCAGGATCTGCATCCATGTTTGCAGCTTATTAATATCAAAAACATGTGTGTGTGTATATATACATTACAGTGCTTGTAATATATATCTTTTAATACATCTTTCAATAATTTTTTTCATTTTTACCAAAAATGATATTTAGATTGACATAGTTGAAAATTAAATATCTCTTCATTAATGTCCTAATTGAATAATTTGTTGACTTCTAGTCACTTTAGTAAGAAAATAAGTCACTTTAAATTTAAATTTAAATTTGTTGACTTAGTATCTACTTTAGTAAGAAAATAAGTCTCCAAATTAGAGTCTTGAATCAAAGACTAAGCCCAGTGAGGTCTTATGAGATGAGAAGAAGAATTATGATTATTTTAAGATTCTAATATGTGAACATTTTGAATTAGTATAATATCGCATTTTGAAGGATCATAAAGTATTAGAGCTTTTGTTTTATCTTTTTTATTTTGGAATAAGAATAGATTTAGGACTTCCAAAGATTATATAAGATGACAAACATTGTGAAATTATATGTTTATGAATTTAGTTGGACATTATTAATTATAAGAGTTAAATTACTTTATTAATTACAATATTAATAGACCAAGTCAAAATAAAATTTGTAACTTAAATACTCCTTACATAACTTATAACTTCACCAAACAATTATATACAATTGAGAGATGCAAACTAAATATTTTAAGTGGTTAGTTTAATCAATATAAACACACTTTTGTATTTATTATAAATAAGGGATACAACAACATGCTATAATTACAAGTGTAAGATACATGTTAAAAAAGGACAGTAATGCATGAATCTAAATTGAAAATTGATAAAATTTAAATTGTAATTCAAACTTTTCTTATCTAATTACATGTTTGTGCTAATATATTTTCATGCTTTTCTAATATAAAACTAGTTACTCCCAAATTGGTTGATAATAGAAATAATAGCATAAATCCACATTCAAACTAAGAACATGAAAAACAACACACACATTAAAATAACAAAAGCATAAATTATCCACCATTGATGTTGGAACAATCCTCTCCAAATTGATCCAATCTCCCCAATTTAGGAATTATAGTTTGTGCCACTTGTGCTTCTTTTGGCCTTGTAGATTCTTCAATTGCTTTATAATACAAACCTACATATAATTAATTTTGGTGCTAATCATTGTGAGCCATTTTGGAATTATAAATTGCTGCATATTTTCTTAATTTTCTTGTCATTATGCTTGTAGTATATATAAAAGTATTTATAGTAAAATGACTTAATTATAATAAAAGCATGTACGAATCTCTAGAAATTGTAACCTCGTCACTATTGTGAACATATTTAATACATTGATACACAACATAAATGATGTCTTGCTTGACATGTAAATCCTTACAGGGACTTGCTAATTAATACAACTAGTGTAGGATGATCAAAGAGCTTCAATGAAAGCATGTACGAATATCTAGAAATTGTAACCTCTTCACTATTGTGAACATATTTAATACATTGATGCACAACAAAAAAGATGTCTTGCTTGACATGAAAATCCTTACAAGGACTTGCTAATTAATACAACTAGTCTAGGACGATCAAAGAGCTTCAATGAAAGAATGTACGAATCTCTAGAAATTGTAACCTCTTCAGTACTGTGAACATATTTAATACATTGATGCACAACATAAATGATGTCTTGCTTGACATGTAAATCATTACAAGGACTTGCTAATTAATACAACTAGTCTAGGATGATCAAAGAGCTTCAATGAAAGCATGTACGAATCTCTAGAAATTGTAACCTCTTCACTATTGTGAACATATTTATTACATTGATGCACAACATAAATGATGTCTTGCTTGACATGTAAATCCTTACAAGGACTTGCTAATTAATACAACTAGTCTAGGATGATCAAAGAGCTTCATTCACTATAACAAAAAATAATTACTTTATAAAATTAATTATATAATATTGATCCAGGTGGAACCTTATTGCTCGATAATGTTTCGCCCCTATTAAACCACCCCAGATAGTTATGCCTGGAACCTTACCGGGTGGAAAGGTATCGCCCAGTAAGGTTCTGGGTGGAACTATCTATGTGGCAGTCCACTCCCCTTCCCCACAATTTTCAAAAAGTTTCATCTTCTACTACAAATTTATCCCATCAAAATATATTTTTAAAAAAATTATCGAATAAACTTTTGTAGTGCTCAAAATGTAGATTGTAAAAATATTTTTTTACACATTTTGATTAATTTTATTTATATATTTTTAAATTTATTGTAAGTAGGTTTTTTCCATCAAACATGAAGTTGATTAGAAATTAAAAATAAATAGGCAAAACATATTCAAAAAATTTGAAAAATATATGGCTCACTAGAGGAGAGAATCCTCTCCAAGAGGATATTTAATATAGATATCTTTAAAAAGTTGATGTCCCATGGAAACTACTATGTTCTAAAAATTTGACTTTAAAAAATTATAAAAAAAAATTGTTTATCATTTTTTTTTCCGTGCACTAGATATTTGAGTTGGCTAATTAGGAAAAAAAATGTAAAGAAAAAAAATTGCTATATTTTTCTTGACGTCCCATCAATGTCACTTTTTTCAAAAAATATCAGCATTTAAAATTCATCAATTAAATTTATAAAAAAAAATATCCACCTATTTTTTTTAAAAATTAAAAAATTATAAGCCTAAACTACATTAAAAATTCCACATTTAATTGTTTATGTCATTTTAAAATTCAAAACATACATGACTTTTTTGACGTTAAGTTGGAAAAATATGTTTGTGTTGACCTTGTTTCCTTTATTAAAGTGTGACACAGTTCTAAACTTTTACCCTTCTATATTTTATCTCAATAAGCATTTCATGTTACATGTTTCGATTTCCTAGCTAAACCACTTGCTATTTACAGATCATATTAGTTAGTTTTAGTTTTATATTTCTGATATATTTATGATTTATAGTTAGTTAGTGTAATATAAATCTAAATACTATCTTTTAAGCTCTTATACCTAGAAGGCTAGTTATTTTTTTATTAAGAAGTGGCTTGGAAAATACAACATAGCTATGCTAAATGAATAGCGCTCTAACTCTACTCTGCATGTATGCCTAGGGTTTTTTGATTTGACTCGGCATCTCTATGTCACATGGGGATGGAGGGTACTACCTCAGGCAGTACCTCTAGGCCCCTGCCCGTGTCAGACGTTGACAGTCCCAAGAACTAGAAAAATGTTCTGGTGGGGTAGGAGGACCTTTTTCTTAATGGTCATTCCGCTATCCCAGTGCAAAAGGAAACTTCTAAAGGGACAGCCCTCGTGGTACCAGATGACTTGGTGGAGAAAATCGTTGCCTCTATAGATCTGACTCTTGCGGGTAAATTCTTTTCTCTTTGACCTAATATTGAAATGGTTCAGAAATGGGTTTCCAACTGTTGGCATATTAAGGGCAGTGTGATTGTAAGCGCTATGGCACGAAGGCTTTTTTTATTTCATTTTACCAGCAAAGAGGATATGATAGCTATTTTAGCAGGTGGGCCATGGTTCTATGGCACACACTCACTCTCACTATGTAGTTGGCGGCCAGGGTTTGGTCGCAATTCTGATTTGAATCAAACTGCCCTAGTCTGGGTTAGACTTCTAGGTTTCCCATTAGAATACTGGGATGAAATTGTGTTTTCTTCTATTGCTAATTCCTTTGGCCAGTTTGTTACCTTGGATAATACCACCTGGGCAAAATCCCATTTTTTCTATGCTAGATTTTGTGTTAATGTGGAAGTCCACAAAGCCCTACCTACATCCATTGAGTTGAACTCTAAGTTTGGGGTCTGGACACAGCCAATGCTTTATGAAAATGCTACCACCTTTTGTCAACTTTGCAAGAAGAAGGGTCATTTGATTTCCCACTATAAGCACAAGAAAGCCGAGGAACCCACAAATTAGGAAAAAGAGAAAAGTGATTTCACTTCATCAGAGCAATCTTTGGATAAGAAGTTGATTGATCATGTTGAACGCCAGGTGACGGAGGGCAATGGGGAACAAGATCTCTAGCACTTCTCAAAAGAGAGTCTCCCGCCAATTGTGGAAGATGGTGAGATTCACAACAGATCTGATGAGACCCATCAAGAGGAGTAGGTTCAAGCTTCCGGTGAAAACCTTGAGGCACAAGGTAATGTTTCAAACGCTCTACCCACTCAGGACAACTTTCAAGCTCGGGAGCATGATCTTGTTCATGGAGGGATGAAATCTCAACCCTCTCCAAGATAGAGTTCAACTCCTCTCCCCAAGGGAGAAAGGAGAAAGGACTAGTGATACTCACAATGAAGAATCTTCTAAGGAAGGGATAAACTCTCAGTTATCTCTGAGACTAAAATCAGGTCCAACTCCACTTTCCCCTAGAGCAAGGCCCAGTGAAACTCATAGTGACCAAGAAGGGTGGATTACTCCAAAGAAGAGGGGTCATAAGTCAAAGAAGTCTATTGACGTGGGAGTAGACCCCAAATCATAAAGGCCATCATTAAGGGAAAGAAGGCAAAGGGAAGCAGCCAGGGAGATAACCAGTGGTAAATAGAAGACACTGGAGATTTACTCCCAAAAATTATTTAAATGAGGATTTTGTCGTGGAATATGAGGGGCTTAACAGCCCTTCAAAATAGTTTGAAGTCAAAAATTGTATTCTAGATCAAAAAATTGATATTCTCTTACTTTAGGAAGTTAAAATGTCAGAGGAAATCTTTAAAATGATTGTTGATAGGATCTGGCCCAATGCTGCCTACTGTATCAGTCCTTCTATTGGTGCATCAGGGGGGATTGTCACGATGTGGAATAAAGCCAAGGTTGGAGGTATGCTGACCTTCCTTAATAAACATTGTCTTATAATTAATTTTTCTTTGCCTTCATGCAATTGGACCTTGGTTAATATATATGCCCCGAACACCAAGGTGTTGAGGAAAACCTTATGGAAGGATCTGTCTATTCTACTCCTAACTCCCATTGGATGCTAGCGGTAGATTTCAACACCCCTTTATACCCATCTGAGAAGACTAGGGGCATTCTTGACTACTCTGGTAGTATGCTTGATTTAGCTAAATTTACCAATACTTTTGGGCTCTTGGATATAGAGTTGATGAATCTGAACTATACATGGACTAATAGAAGAAGAGGAGATCAAATGATCCAAGTTAAGATGGATAGGTTCCTTATCTCCAACAACTGGGATAACTCTCACCCTTAAACTTTCTACCCTCCCGAGGACTGTCTCTGATCATAATCATATTCTTCTAAATTAGGTTGAACAACAAATTAAGGGACCCTTCCCTTTCAGATTTGAAGTAATGTGGATCAAGCACTAGGATTTTAGAAGTCTTCTCTCTAGGTGGTGGCAGCTCCAGGTTCAGGGCACCCCTATGTTTAGACTGGCTAAGAAACTCTTGCATATTAAGAGAGAGGTTCGAGTGTGGAATAAGTATAGTTTTGGAATTGTGTTTTCCCAGAAGAAGATCATCTCTGGAAAATTGGCTGATATTCAAACTAGAATAGCTCAAGTGGATTTTTTTGAGGACACTTATCAAATAGAAAACAAACTAATCATAGTGTTGGCATTTCTTCTGAATCAGCATTAGGGTTTGCCACTTCTAATGCACAGGCAGATTCAGGCCAACTGAATACAGGAGGTTGCGTGAGCTCCTCCCCTTCACTTCTGGTTCTGCCGCACCAAGGGGGGTATCCCTATAACTCAAGATGTAACCTTGACTAGCTCAAAGATAGAAGGATCTAACTTGACAACAACAGGCAGAATACTCTCATGTATGGACCAAGATCTGCATGATAGATCACAAGGCTGGCAACATTCTTGGACATGATGTCTGGTTGGGTATGAGAGCATGCAGGGGGTTCCTAATCCTACTCCTACAACTAACAGGTGGAGGTATGAAATGTTTTGATATGAATTTGGATGCAAAGCTAGACATGGTGTATAACACAAGAACACAGCATGATTGGTGCCTATCCAGGGCTTGGAGTCGGTAGACATACACCTGTGAATGATCAGCATAAATAGCTAAAACTGGATTTCAGGGGGATACACATGATATCTGCCTTACAGATATCTCCCAATATAGAGTGTTGAGCTATCTCTACTTATGGCATCCCTACTGCAGTATACCCTTCCCAATGTTCAACCTGAAAATAGTTTAATCTGCCCCTTGAGCAGAGGTTAAAAGATCAGACATTCAACATAGGAATTCTATGCTCTAGAATCTAAACATCACACAAATATCCAGATCCAGAAGAAGAATACATGCAATACTGGAGACAGAATTAACACAACACATGCTAAGATAGCATTACTCATATAAGATCAACCATGAAACCAGTGGACTCATGCCAAGTCCTACAACAGGAGATACATAAACTCACAAGAAAAACTGTACAGAGCAACCAGATCAGCTGGTTTTGGATTACAGAGCCAAAAATCCACAACTTTCAACAACCTTGAATGAATAACATCCTCTGCATTATATAGCAGGAGGGTGTATTCAGCATTAACTACCAGGTTGACCAAAAAGCCCGCCAGATATACAGTATCATAGAAATGGCGCTCAAACACATTATCAGATTGGCGCCCGAACATGAATGCAGCAGGTAGGGGAGGAGACAGGAAGATTTCTTGAGCCTTGCGCCGCCGCCTAGGGATTCAGATCTTCGATCAGGTACTACATCAGCCCACGCCATCGCCCATACCTCTGCAACAATCGCCATTGATGGCGCACCAACCCGCGGCCTCGGGAAGAACATCAGACAGCTAATCGCAACCACTTCCCGCCGAGATTCATCATCATGATATTTGAAAATGCAGGATATCAATATCCCACATGCACCCCGCGATGACCTCAATAACACTTTATATACTAGGTCATGAGCATATATCATGTCGGTGCTTTTGCTCCTGACGACACTAGTATAGACCTCATCATCATCATCCTCCAGCAGCATGATATCCTGTTGTTCGAAATATCACCCTGACGTCATCATGATATTTGAAAAATAACCTTCATGATAATCGGCACAACCTGATCCATCGGAGGAACATCCTCCTGCTGAGCTTAAACAAAAAGTCTGGCTGATGAACATCCTGATGACGTCATCATCATATCCTGCTGACGTCATCATCATATCTGCCTACTGCGCACCTCCTCATATCCGGATGACGTCATCATCATGTTTGCAAATATCGGGGGATCTCCACAAGATGATCTGTGTTAGAAATATGACCCCCCCCGGACCTCGATGACGTCATCACATATTAACATCATCATGATATTCGGAAGACAACCGGATATCTGGAAATATCCTCCTGATGTTCAAATATCAGGTTGCACTGTAGCTCCTCTGTAAGATCGGGGCGATAGATAAATATGATGATGCTCGAAAAGATCACCCCCTCTAGATAGCGCACGAAGCCGGCAGGCGGATATCTCCTTAATATCAGCATCATCATGATGCTCGAACAAAACATATATCCGGGTGATATGAAAATATCACCCCCTCCCTCGGAAATATCATGATGCAGATAGGCAGAGAGAAAAATATCACCCTGATATAAGGATGACGTCAGCATCATCAGGATGACAAAACAACGAACAAGAGGTGATACAACATCATCAGGATGATATTGACTAAGATCATCCTGACGTTCAAAATATGATGACCCCAGTGAATATCGGGTCGCACTCAGAGCTCTTCAACAACATCATCAGGATGATCATAACCAAGATCACCCGATGATAGAAACATCACCCCGGCGAAATATCATGAAGGAAGAAAACATGATGACCTCCGCAAGCAACACGGTGATAACTGGAAACATGATGATGATGACCTCCTCCTCAAGAAAATATCATGATGAAGCTGAAAACTGCTGAGGAGGTCCAACACTTGGAGCATTTTTTGGATTCTTAGGGAAAGTGCCTGCATGAAAATTGCTCAAAAATTGTCAGTCAATTCAGGCACTAACACATAGATTGGAAGAATATTATGAACAGGAGGAGCTCTATTGGAAAGAGAAGTCTAAAGTCCAGTGGCTCAAGGAAGGAGAGCGTAATACTACTTTTTTCCACCTTTCAGCTATGAAACACAAAAAGTCCAATACTATCTCTAAACTGTGTATGGAAGATGGTAGTGAGATCACTAATGATAAGGAGATTGGTAATCAGGTGGTTAGTTTCTTTCAGGACTTGTCGTCAGAACAAGTTGTCAATGCTGATAATAGGTCGGTTATGGATCAGCTCCTCAATAATATTCCTACTCTGATTTCTAAGGAAGATAATGCTGACATTTTAAAACCTATTTATGAGGAAGAGGTCTGGGGATTTTTATTCTCTATGGGCCCCTTCAAAGCCCCATGCCCTGATGGTTTCCCTCCAATATTCTTCCAGGAGTTTTGGGATATTGTCGGATATGATGTTACTATTGTTGTCAGAGATTTCTTCAGAACAGGGAAACTCCTAAAATAGTTTAACAACACTTTTATTGTTATGGTCCCTAAGAAACCCAACCCTGAGTCACTTGTTGAGTTCAGACCTATTAGTCTGTGCAACACTGTGTACAAGATATGCACCAAGTTACTTATTTTTAGATTTCAACCCCTTCTGAATAAAATCATTTCCTCTTCTCAAAAAGGCTTTGTTCTTGGAAGACAGATATTGGATGTTATTATTTCCACCCATGAAACTATCCACTCTATAGAGAAAAGTAGGATCCCAGGTATGGTTCTTAAGCTTGATATATCCAAATCTTATGATAGAGTCTCTTGGCAGTTCTTATTTAAAGTTATTCAGAAGTTTGGCTTTAATGAAAAAGTGTCCCTCCTTATCTGGGAAGCTGTCACCACTGCTAAGTTCTCAGTTCTTGTCAATGGGGTTCCAAGAGGTTTCTTCTCTCCCACAAGAGGCATTAGGCAAGGGGATCCTCTATCCCCCTACCTCTTTATCATATTGGTGGAAGCTCTTGGGAGGTCTGTTCATTCAAAGATCAATTCCAGGGAAATAGTTGGGATAAAACTAGCCTCTACTCTCCCTCCTATGTCTATACAACAGTTTATGGATGACACCATCCTCTTTGGCATCTCCTCAGTTCTGGAAGCCTGAAGCTGGAAAAAACTCCTCAATAACTATGACAAGGCTTCTGGTCAACACATCAATTTCTAAAAGAGTAATGTTTTCTTCTTCAATACTCTAGAGGACCTTAAGAGGAAAATTATTAATATCCTTGGATGTGTTGCTGCGGAGTTACCTTCAGTCTACCTTGGTCTCCCTTTAACTGTCAAGGAAGTAGCACAGGGTTTTTGGAACAGTATCTTAGAAAGAACCCAAAAGAAATTGGTGGACTGGAAAGGAAAGCTGATGAGCAGTGCTGGAAAACTGCAACTTCTTCGTGCCTCCCTTCAAGTATTCCCACTTACTTTCTCTCTCTTTTCAAAATGCCTAAATATATAGCTAACAAATTGGAGTAGATCCAAAGAACTTTCTTGTGGATAGGAGTGGAAGAAAAGAAGAGGATGTCCCTAGTCAAATGGGAAAAGGTCCGCCTCCCTAAAACTCATGGTGGTTTGAATATTAGAAATATTCAAAATATGAACAAAGCCCTTTTATCTAAAATTAATTAGAATCTTATCAACAACAATAAAGACTGGGGGGAAATTATGAAAGCTAAATATCTATAGGGTTCTTTCAACTATAACTTCCTTCATCAAGAGGGTCTTCCACAAGGGTCAGTGATTTGGAATAAAATGATCAAATCCAGGAGCTTAATCAAGAAGGGGTTAAAATTGAAACTTGGGGATGGCACCCTCATAAACTTTTGGGAGGATCCTTGGTTAGCTGACAAAGTTTTGTCCACTCAAGAGGAAAATGAGGTTGTTTTTGTTATTGCCAAATAGGTTTTTGGTACTAAAGTTTGTCATTATATCCAACAAGGATATGGAATCAAGCAGTGGAAAAACTTGCTTAAGTGTCGTAACAATCGACCTGATCTTCTCCTTCAAATGAATGCTATACAATAGATGCTTTTGGGAGCTCGGATCCCCCTTTTTCCAAGACCAGATGAGTTACTTTGGACTACAGATAAAAAAAGGCCTCTTCTCAATCAAATTTGCTTACCATCTATTGATTAAGGAAGACCACGAAGATGAGCTTTGGAGGAAAGTCTGGAATCATAAACTTATCCCTAAAGTCATTTTTTTCTAGTGGGCAGTGGTCCATAATAGAATTTTAACCCAAGACAATCTTCAAAGAAGAGGTTTTTATCTAGTCAATAGATGTGTCATGTGCCTCAAGGAAGAGGAAACTATTCCCCATCTGATTCTGTATTGTGACTTTGCTAGAGAAATTTGGAGTAGAGTGCTTCTGAACTTTGGTCTGCAATGGGTTTGTAATAAGGATATTAGGGAAGTCATTGCTAACTAGATCCCTCCTTTCTCTCAGCCTTGGTTAGTGGAGCTTTGGAACCAAAGCCTTCCCTTTGTTGGATGGATTCTGTGGAAGGAAAGGAATAACAAAAATTTTAGGGAGGCTACCAAAGATCATTCTCAAGTCTACTATTCTCTCTCTAAGATTCTTATTGAAAGTGTGACCAATTCTCATGTTAAGACTGCTGACAAACTTCTCACCCAGCATGAGGAAAGTATGGCTGCTAATTGGGGGATACTTAATCAAATCCATGCTTTTGATAACTCTAAAAAACTTCAGAGGCTACATACCAGGTGGACCCCCCGAAGTCTGGTTGGCTCAAATTAAATTTTGATGGGACTTCAAAATCTAATGGTAAGGCTAGTGGTGGTGGGGTTATCAGGAATGACAGAGGGGAGCTTGTTGCTGCCTATGCTAGGGGTTTAGGTCTCCATAGTAATAATTTTACTGAGGCCTCAGCTCTTTTATGGGGTGTTAAACTGGTGATCACCTTGGGTATTCAGAATTTGCATATAGAGGGAGATTCAAAACTCATAATTGATGTTGTCACCAAGGTTTCTATGTGTGGGTGGTGTCTAAAAGACATCATTATTGATATCCAAACCCTTATTCAGGGCATTCCTATGGTTGATTTCTCCCACATTTACAGGGAGGCAAATGGAGTCACGGACGCCCTTGCCAACCATGGTCAACAATTTGAAAATTGGCGGTGTTGGCGCCAATGCCATAATATCCCCTGGGCTATCGGGGAGTTAATTCAAAAAGATAAGACTTTTTAATGATAATACATACTCTTATTGTGGATGCCAACCTGGCATTGCTGATCTCTCATGGCAAGTTGAGGTGGCTGATTAAGGACATCGTAATGATGATATATTGTACCATTCTTTCAGATGCCATTTTGGCACTTTTGATCTCCTGTGGTAAGATGAGGTGGCCAATTGATGTTGGTAGGAGTTTTAAATGGAAGATTTTGAAGCATGGGAAGGACACGCAGAGAGTGGGGAATGCAGTGGCATATCTGAGTAATGATGACTTAAGGACACCTCTTAATTTCATCATTTATTTCACTATTATTATTCCCAAAGCTAGGAAAGATAATTCTCGAAAGAGGCATTTTGAAGAGAGAGAGCCATTGTGACTATCAAACTAAGAAGCCCAGTTCTTTTCTCCTATGTGGCTTTGAAGGAAATTTGATCATGGGGGGGATAGAATCTGAACAAAACCCATCACTTGCAATGAATTCAGGGATAACGCCTTAGTGTGGCATTACTGTAAAGGAGGCATTACCCCTTTCCTAGAATGCCTTAATGGCCACGACAAAAATCTTTCCATGCAGTGTGCCCTTTCATGGGATAACCATAGAGTCCAAATTAGAAAGATTGGGTTTGAGGTTTCTAAGGAGGTCATTTCTATGGCTACTGGTCTTTCCACTAAAGGCATGAAATTGAAGAGGAAGGCTAAGGTTGCGGACCACCGAAATCAGATTTTGTTTCTAGGCAAGGGGGAGGAGATGGTTCCTTACCAAGGAGGGTTTGATTGTGCCAAGTTACCAGAGCCATGGGATGTCATGTGCTATCTGCTGATGAAGTATTTCACCTTGGAGGGTCGTAATACCAGCTTTTACAACTACCACCTTCCCCTTCTTAACCATTTTAAGAGAAATGCTCTTGTTAGCTTTCCTTTCTATCTATTATCTTCTTTGGAACACTCTGTCCACCATGTGAAAGCTAAATATGCTATGAAGCCCTCAAAGTGGCCTATCCCACTTCACCAAGGCCTCATCCATCACCTCTATAAATTCCATCTTGCCTTGTCCCCACCAAATCTCATTCAACCACCCACCATTGTTGAAATCCCTGGATATAACCCTCCAACTACCATTACCACTTCTAAGAAACCCTGTGTTTCTACCCCTACCACCTAGAAACTGAAAGGGGTTTCCTTTTCTGAATCCCTGGAAGAGACTGCTATGAAGGACCTTCATACTCCTACTTCTAAAGGTAGTGTGAAGTTGAAGAAACTGAAACTTAAGGAAGTGGGGCCTTCTGTGGAGATCATTGAGTTAGGAGAGGACATGGGGGCCCATAAGAATCAAAAAAGTGATAGTGAGGGACCACCGAAAAAAGCTAAAGCTAAAATGGCTAAAGAGAAGACTATGGGTAACACTTCAGGTATTAGAATATCTGGCAAAATTGTTGGCAAACCTGCCCCTCAGGCTAAATTGATAGAGGACTCTAAAAGTGACTCGGATAAGTCTACTCATGAGGGTGAGCTGTCTAAAGGTGAAGGCATCAAAGTGTAGAAGATCTTGAAGGAGACTGAAGGGGTGGAGAAAGAAGCTGAGGACTCTGATGGTGGGGGTTCTGCACCTGGAGATCATACTCAGGATGGGGAGGGGATGACTATTGAGAAGATCGAGGAGGATATTGAGGAGGAAGGTGCCAATTAGGAAGATGAAGTGTTTGCTCTTAGAAACTGGGAAGATTCCCTTAAGCAGAGGTTTCTCTCCCTCAGATGCTTCATAAGCAGTATGTTTTGCCGCTCGGCTATGATTAATTTGACTCTTTTGCAAGAGCAGGATACCCTTGCACATGGTGTGGATGAAGCGAAGACTAAGAATTTGATAAAATTTATGAATTCCTATCCAAAGGCTGGGAGGATGTTTCTACCTAGCTTTTTCTCTTTGCTTTCTATTTCTTTCTGCTGTCAGACTGCTACTACTTACTTTTTGTTGTTAATCAGTTGTTAATGTTGTAACTACTATTAGTGGCTCCTTTTGTTCATTAGCCTTGTTGTTTCTCTTCTGAGTTGTTTTGTAAGGGTTCGGCCCCTAGTTTTTGCCACCTTATTATATCAAAAACACATGTTCAAAGTCACATGAATCAACATGCACTACTAAAGGCGTCTTTGTATCATCCACATGCTAACTAGGAGCATCGATAGATAAATCAAAAGCCCAAAAGATGACACGTAGTAAAAAAGATAGGTGAGGATATCCAAAAATTGACTCATCATCCCCTTTGGGCATGTCTATAATATGCACTAGAAAATATCATTGAGATTAGTGCCCCCATGGGACTATCCTTGTTATTATGAAGTGTGTTATGATCCAAATTTTCATCAATAGAAGAATCCTAATGGTGCAATGTCATATGATTAACCTCAACTTGTATCATCTATTTGTAGAATGTCCATGTGTATGATGATAATCAAAAAAATATTTAGCCTTATGGGGTGCAATCTTAGACATATCCATTACCCTAACTAGAGGTAAAGTAATATGACTATGTTCTAAAAGTTGTTCTAATACAACATAGGTAGGTTCATCTAATGTAGTGAATTTTCTAAATTTATTTGGTTTCATTTGTTCTTGACAATCATCATTAGGTACATTCTCAATACCCCATTATCCAATTGGTACAAAGTGTTAGAAGTACACTATTATAAAATAAAATTATTCAATAAGCCTCATGCTTACACTTACACACAATGGTACAAAAATCTTAAAATGAATGATGAGGCATGTAATAGACTTGGCTCTTACAGACTGGAAACAAACCATTCATAAATATGTTTTGAATTTCATCATCATCTAAAGTATAACTCATGTTAGTAACTAACACTTTAAATTGTTGAACACATCCAGAGACTAAGAGGGGGGGTGAACCAGTCTATTCTTAAACTTTTAAAACAATTCCATTTAAAGCTTAAACATCAAATCACTTTAACCAAAAGATGAAGAATAGAAAGAAAAGCATGCACCACACAAAGGAACCAAGATTTTTATGTGGAAAACCCAACGAGGGAAACACCATAGTGAGGATTAACTCACAATATATGAAGCTCACTACTTATAAAAATTGCAACTTTGTTTTAGGGCTACAACCCAAGGAAGCTACTACTCCTTGTTGGACTTGCAGACTAAGGCTCACAACCATAGGGCAAGGTGCAAGGACCTACTAAAGAGACCCACTATCTAATAGTAGGATACATGAAAATTATAGTGAAAACATGAACTTCTATAAAGAAGGCATCTAACATATGTTGATGTTGCAGTCCCTTATTTCGCACAATTACTCCATCACCCTAACTTCACACACTTCATTCTTAACATTCTCCTGAATCTCTCTTCTACGCCCTCATAAATGATTTTGTTCTTCTATAAATACCCTCCACAATAACTCAAAACTTCAATTAGGTTGTCATCAAGATGATCTTTAGATGAAATGTGTGATATTGTATAGGTCGGCTCCAAAGAAATTAATTATGAAGAGAAAATGAGTTGTGGATCACTTCACACGGCATAACAGGGTCAAATATATCACAATACATCTTTCAAGACAAAATTAATTAATGAGGATCAACCACAAATGAAGGAAACCAGACTATCAGCCCAAACAACATCAACACAACCAATTGTTCATCTTTGCATCACCAGGGAGAGACCAAAAAATTATGCATACAAAAATGTGAGCAATATACTTTATCAATATCATCCTTACAATCTTCTCCTAAAGTATCTAATCATTATATGTTGCCACAAGAAGAGAGACATATTGAACTGATGAAATAGAGCATCCTGGACTGACTACGATCCATCAACACTTAGGATATTGCATTGCGGTTTATCAAAACATTTGAAACCCATATGGATGCACCCATATACCACTTTGAACATGTCCTCAAATCCATACAGCCATATCTATCACTCCAAATGAATGTGGATCATTCCAACAAGCCTTCATCATTACTTTATTCTGCCAGAGTGCAAGTCAGAACTCTGTCACTTATAACTTTTACTAGAGAAGGTTTAATGACTTGAAATCTTGGATATAACACCTTCACATCTTGACCAATGTATCTTCTAAACTGCAAGACTAAATCTTTCTTTGCGGAAGGATGCAGACCAAAACACCATGGCTCTCTATATCACACTTAGACATCGTACTTAGACAACTTCTCTCCATCTGCTAGGTCTTCTAGACTGACTTACCCTAATAATGTTGACCCCATGTCTCCAACTGTGTCAAACCATCTCTCTCAAATCTTCCACTGTCCATTAGCTACATTAACCTATCTCTAACCATTTCTCAGCCTCTTCAACTTCTATACGAAAACTCTATACAAGCATGACCTCAAGTTGAGTTGACATCAGTGACAACACATATTGCCAACAATCTCCCCCTTTCTCATTGATGGAAACATACATTTATCTACAAGTCTTCTCTCCTAATTGATAAAACAATCATCATCATATTCACCGCCTTTTACATCAAGGACAAAGGGTATAATATCTTCTATATAACATCTCAAAACAAAACTGTATATACTCCCCCTTACTGTATGACTTTTACAAACAACACTCCCCTTGAGATGGAGATGCCCCAAAATTTGATGTTATGTACATAGTATTTTCATCAAGAATGACATTACAAGCCTCTACAAGTCTATACAAAGCCAAAATTTTCTTATCTACAATACTCTTGCAACTCACTTAGAAGGTAGAATGCTTTTGTAGATTACCTTGAGTTGGGCAAGAAAGGGTACCTAGTTTTCTTTTGCTGAGGGAAGAATGTGATTCTGACATTCAAATTGCATGCATAAATCCTTAGCCTCATCCACACTACTTGGAGTCTTCATCTTCTGATCAATCTTTTCTACTTCAGCTAGTAACCCAGATAACGAAGCAAGTTTCAAGTTGACTGCTTCCATTAGTTGACCAAACTATTTCTTTATTTGTTCTCTTTGATCTTGAAGTAGTGATATATGTGAATGAATATTTTCTATTTGTGCCCTAGTTGATCCATCCTTGTCCTTTGACAAATCATATATCTCAGCCAATTTAGTGATCTGTGACTCAATGGAGTCAATCTGATTTTTGATGTTCTTAGTGGAATTTGGCCATTTCAAGCAAAACATGTATAATGCAGTGACTTCATCAATACATTCTTTAAACAACTACAAATTTTCTTACAATTTGTTGTGTGCATTGGAACACCAGTCTGATGCATTAGTCATTCTTTTGTCAATTAACTTCCTCAAGGCCTCTTGTTCTACCTTTTGTTCAATGTGAGATGAATGATCTTTGAAGGAATCCATAAAAATTTTGAATTTTTGTTTTGAAGTCAAAGAAGAATCAATGTTTGCCCCAGGTAAACTCTCCTGAATAATCTTTATTGCCTCATCAACTAATCCAGTCTTCTTCAAATGTTCCTGCAGAAATTCCTTCCTTGAAGAAGCATGTAGGATATCACCCTGTAATTTATGAAGAGAAGTATTTGACAAGTCAACCCATCCCTCATGAGTAGGAATTTGTATGAGCTAGGGTGTTACCACATGTTGAAACTGCATTTGCAGCCTTAATAGGTCCTTGAAAGAATCTGATGATGAAGAATCTTGACCTACCTACATAGAAGCATCTTTTTTCTTCTCTATTGCATCAAGATTATCTTTTTTCTTCTGTTCATCATTTCCTGAGTTCTTTGAAAGGGGGATGTTATGTTCTCCACCAGGATTAGTATTCTCTAGAGGGGGTACATTCTCTTCACTTTGATCTCCTATATTTTGTGCATTTGTATTATCTGGAGGAGCAGTCTCCTCATTTTGCTTATCATTTTTCTATTTCATCTCCACCTGTCACCTTGTCCTCAGAAACTGATAAGTCAGTGTCTTGGGTAGACGCATCAAGTGTATCTAGAGGAACTTGTTCCTCAGTAGTCATCTCATCCCTCTTCATTTCTTCAAGAATTTTGGTTGTTTTTTCTTCTATCTCTATTTCTATTCTTTCCATCTCTTCTTTGTCCTTCCCCATTATTTTATTTATTGTGTGTTTAGTTCTGAATTCTTGTGCTTGTCTTTGGCCTAATTTAACCCTTTCTTCATGAGAGATGGAAGAACCCACTTTTTCTAGTGGTTGTTTCCTCATTTTAGCTTCTTCCACCATAGCTTCATTCCTCTTATTGCTAATTGTCTATGCAAGGCTTGTTGGAAGTTGATCAATAATTTCATTTAAAGCCACATTGAATCCCATCATATACATAACTATAGCCTTTTCAATTGTAGTTTTTTTAATAGAAGACATCTCATCATAAAGATCCGCAACCCCTTTTAGTACACCATGCTCTGCAATTGCTTTAATAGTAGCCTCGAGTTGTAGAGGCAGATGCTCAGCTGCTTCTGGAGGAGCCTTCTTTATTTTCTATCTTTTCTTTACCTTTTCCTTTCGATGTTTCTTCCTCTTCTCCTTGTCTAGTTATTTTCTTTAATACAAAGGCTTCCTTTTCTTCTTCTTCATCCTCTTCATCATCCTCTACATTCACCGGATTAACCTTTCTCCTCTTTACCTATTTCTTAGGCCTTGGTTTCTTCTTCTCTCCAGTCTTGGTTTGCACTGGTGCTTCAATAGCAGTTCTTCCATTGCTAGGAGATGTTTGAGCTAGTCTGGAAGGTTTACGAGAAGTGGTAGTGGCAGAGGCAGACCTACTTGTCCTTCTAGGAGTAGGTGTGGAAGAAGTGGTTTATGATTCTTCTATAGGTCCTTCAGGAGTATCAAACATCTTTTCCAACTTTGTTTTCATCTTCTCCACCTTTTCTTCTACCTCCTTCTTGACTCTTTATTGATTATCTAATCATATGTGTCAAATCTCTCCGTAGAGGGATCTCTAGGTTTGCTGAGTAGGATTTCAGCATATCCAGTCCAGTCAGGTCTGAAGACCTCATAGGGCAATGTAGTTATCCATACAGTTCTTGGTTCAATTGCCTCCGTGTAGCAATTATCTTTGTCCACCATAAATGTGATATCATTCTTATATTTCTCCACAATTTGTTGTGGTATCCTATCCCTCATTTGCATATCATTTTGGAATGTTTTGAAGAATCCCCAAAACATTGTGTCACACTGTTTGGTATCAGGAAAACTACGCATGTGGTCCCTAATCTGGTCTGCAATAGGAATGTCTCTTCTCCAAACCACATTCTTCAAACTAGGCAATTCCTTTAGGAAATAAAACATAAGATAAATGATCAGAGAACCATACCAGAATTTGTAGCATGTCTCCTTGGTTCTCTTCAAGTTGTCCATCAATTGTTGTCGTGAGAGCTCACAAAGGTCATAATCTTTTCCTTCACCATCTAATGAGCAGTGTAGATGGAAGTAGAAGTAGAAGACCCCTCTCTATTTGTGTAATAGACCTTGTATGCAATGCCCATCATGGCATACCGAACCCCTAGGTTAGTGATATCATCCACAGTTAGGGTTCTTTTATCAAATTTTGCTCATGTAAGCTTCATAACCTCTTCATTTTTCATAGCTTTTAGTGTAGACACATGTTTGAAGGAGTTGTTATGTCAAAAAATGTCCCCTTGAGGGCTTTTCCCTCTTAAGGTTTAGCTCCCGGGTCTTGTTTATGCATTTAGAGTATCTTTCATGTTAATTTGACTTCCTGATGAGAAAACCCTGAAGTTCCATGAAAATTTGGACTCAGGGGATGCACTCAACAATAATCCTACTTGAAATAGGGGGGGTGGACTTGGGTGCCCATGCCCTAGTCCTGCCCTATTTTAGGTTAGGACCAATTTCAAAGTGTCAGTTTGTGACCGTTATTTAGGTCCTATACCGACACGGTAAGTTTCAATTACGAAATTCTTGTCGGGAATGTTTGTAGTTGCATATATAAGCATGTTTAGGCATTCATTTGTAAACTAGATGGCAATTTTGATTCATGAACTTGTGTAGAAGTGATCCAAGGCATTCATTGTGTGTTGTAGAGTGGACTTTGTATTGTTATTGTGTTTGTATTTGTAGATTTGGCAACCATCTCCTCATGGCATGAAGAGTATCTTCATTCCATGAGATCTTCACTACAAGGTGATATCAATTGTGTTTTCAATCATTTATCATTTGGATTTTTCCTCTATCCCATAGGGATACACAATCTTTCTCTGACAACAATGTTCAAAAGACTTGAATGTCTCTCTAGGGCTTGCCTGAGGCAAGCCTCTAAACACCACAACCCCCAACCCATTTTTCTATCATTGCAGGTTACAGGTTGCAGGAGCAGAAAAAGTGGAGTTGCAGGGGAGTAGTGTAGATTGTCGAAATTACAGATCTGAAGAGAAAACAGGGACCTGGACACAGGCGCCTGCTCATTAGTCCTCTGGATCCCAAAATGGAAGAATCTCTTGAACAACAAGAACAGGTTGCAGACAAGGTTTCCATATTCCAACAAAAATTATGGCACTAGACTAGGGCACCCACTCATTAGTCCCCGACTGTTCGGCTTTCTAAACTTTGAAATCTAGTACACATTTGATTATCATTTAGTATCTTTGTGTGTGATCATTTTCTTTGATTTGTTTGTTTGCTTCTGAATTTGCATAATTAGGGTTTTGAGCATAATTGGGCATAATTGAACAACAAATCTACACAATTCCAATTTTCCCTACATTCCAAGTGACTGAAAGCCTAATAGTAGACTTCCTACTCGGCTGAAGTCCTTGAATGTTTAAGGTGAAAGGAGGACTCACATAAACTATCAAATCAAACCCTCTTACAAATTTTGCCTTAAACATTTTAGTGAACCCATGTTTTTAATGAATTTTGCACCTTGTTGAGTGTTGTACTTTAGATTTACATTCATTCATTGCATTATTCATCTTATTACATTTAGAAAATTACAAAAAAAAATGAAAAAATTACAAAATTTGAAAACTTGCATTTTCAAATAATTTGAATTAGTTGCATTTAATTTAATTAAATTTATGTCATTATCATCATATCTGATTTAAATTATAGAAATCTTCTTGAATTGATAAAAATTGCTTGAAATTGTGCATTTTCTCGTATAACCTAGTTTTGCATTAGCTAGGGTTTGTAGTCAAAATCTTGTTTCAGATTTTACTACCATTATAAAACACTTATTAGGACTGATTTCTAACTATAGTGTTGCATCATAGTGGTTTGCTTGCAAAATTTCAGGCCTAGGGTTTGAAAACCTTGATTTTTCACTAGATTTTGGCCTTATCATCTCTCTAGATTTGCACCATAGGCATGTTGTAAAGGATTTTTCTGCACTAATTGGCTATTATCAGGGTTATTATCTGCTTCCCCTCCTAAAATTCTTTACAACACCTTTTTATTGGCCTCTTCTAGTGGAAATTTGGTGAAAAATTACATATTTTAGCTATATTTTCCCTAGGGTTTGACCTTGAGTTGCACTATAAGCGTGTTGTGATGGATTTTTTGGCATTAGGTGGCTGTTATTACTGTTATAATTTTATATCTATCATAATTTTCATCACAACACCATTTGTCATACTCTTTTGCATTGAAATTTGGTGAAAAATTGCATATTTTAGCTATATTTGACCTAGGGTTTGACCTAGCTTTGCACTCCAAGCGTGTTGTGAAAGATTTTATGGCTTTAGGTGACTGATATTACTGTTATAATCTTCTGCACCTCCTAAAATTCTTTACAACACCCCTTTTTTTGGGTCTTTTTATTGAAAAATTGTGAAAATTTACATATTTTAGTGTATTTTGCAGTAGGTTTTGACTTGTCATTATCCTAGGTTTGCATAAAAAGCATGTTGTGAAGGATATTACTGCTTTATTGGACTGATATCAGACATATTATTTTCTTCCCTTGATCAATTTCCTTACAACACCTTTTCTTTCACTTATTTGCATTGAAAAAAGTTGAAAAAATCAAGCATTTTAGGTCATTTTCATACATAGTGTTGCACTTGTCTTTTGCATAAATTTTGGAAAAACTTTTAAAATCTAATTTTACATTGAAAACAATGCAATGGAATCTTCATGTTATTCTTCTTTCAAATCTGTGCATGAGTATATCCTAGACTTTGAAAATTTCTCTAATTTCACTAATGAGAATCCTCATGTTCTAGAGCACATAGCTTATGCAAGTGGTATTGATGCTTCTATATGTTCTACATATGAGTTGCAATTACTTTGTTATACACATGATTTTAGTAGCTTCACTTTACTCATAGGAGCATATCCTTTGATATTAGAAGATTTAACTATATTCATCTCTAGGAAGACTCGTGAGAAAGATGAGAATGAAAATCCTTTTTCCGCTATAAAGTATGAAGATGATGATGTACCTTCCTCTCATCCCAATGCTCTCCCTGGCCAAGATGTAGCATTAGTGGATGAGAAAATGTCTCTCACATTAGATCCTTTAGGGATAAATGTTGGGTTTAATCAAGAGGAAAATAATGTTAATTCAATATTCATTAATAGACTTTGTAGCAATATTGCTAAGATAATTGTGCGGGGGGCACCTAGTTGCTTAAAGTCGGTGATTACGGTTCAAGGTATTCAAAATGTGTTACAAAAACCACACCACAATGTGATTTCTCACACATACAACACCTGTACTAACAAGCAAAGCAAATAAGCACCTCATGTGTCTGTCTCTCTTCCATGTTCTCAACCTATGCTCCCCCTGCCACCTCGTCTTACTCATAAAAGTGGTCAAGAATATGATCTTGTTGAGCAGCTTCGTGCTACTCTAGCTAAGATCTCTCTCTAGGATTTGATACAAACATCACCTACATACCATGGAATGCTCCAATAAGCTTTACAAAAGGTGATTCTTTCGCCTACTGTTAAGTCGAATGATGTAGCAGCTCTATTAGATTGTATGCATGTGACAAAAATAGATATTCTCTTTCAACCACATGAATTACCATCAATTGAAGTTCAAAACCAATATGATCCACTTATAATCTTTGTCACAATAAATAAAACGTTGGTAAAATGAGTTATAATTGACAATGGATCAGCTCTTAATGTTTGTAGCATTGACCTACTACACAAAATCAAGGCTGACACATCACAAATCAAACTGGATAAACTTAGCATTCGTGGCTTTGATAATCATTGCATTCAATCATTAGGTACTATAACCTTACCTGTATAGGTGGGTCACGTGATTGTACCTACCTTGATTCATGTCATTCCTGGTTCTTTATCTTACAACATGATTCTTGGTAGACCTTGGATTCATGCATTGGGGGCAATCCCTTCCACCCTGCATCGTTCAATAAAATTTATATTCAAAGATAAACTTCTTACTATTCATGTCGATCCTGAACCAGATAGCTATTTACATATTGAAAGTCAGAAACTAGTTTACAATCATATGAGCTTACACAATTTATGAGTTGATCCATCAAGGCCGCTTGCCACAAATAATGTTGTGCAAGACTCTAAACCATCGAATGCACTTTTTGGTGATGATTGGGTTCATTAGACTTTAGTCCTTCCTTTAATGGGGAATATAAAATTAATAACTCTGACACATCTAAAGTTACATCAATCTCATCTAAACAATCTTTGGAAACACCTAAAGTCTCCTTGGTAGCAAATAAAGACAAAACTTTTACTTACACTACAAATTACGATACCTATGAGGCTTCACCTTCTTCTAAAGAAATGGACTCTCTATATGGTCATGGATTTAAACTTTTGTACAAAAATAACGACTATGTAGGTAATGGTTGCAGTGTAAATCAACAAGGAATCAGAGTACCTTTACAAGTTGCTGGAATTAACTACACAATCGGTATAAGATACCACTCTTTGAAACCCACCAAAGCCTCTCGTCATCCTAAACTTAATGTTAATGCAATCTCAACAAGACCAAAACAACATGAGAGATATCCTAGATATGTATGCTCTTAACATTGGGATAAAATAGGTAAGTATTTCTAACCCTTTATCTTTCATGTTGGGTTTCTCCGTGATGTGTTATGTGTTATTTAAGCCTCCTGGGATGACCCTTGATTCTCTTGTAAGGTCCAGGATACAAGGAGACCACCTCTGTTGTGACCCTTCTTCTATTTGTATCATCATTCTTTTATATTTCTTCTCCTCTATTTTCACTGTTGTGTGTTGTGTCTTATGGACATAGCATTGCGGTTGGTAACTTGGGGGCACCCTCCTACATGACTGTCCCTAAAACACCTATTTCTCCTCTCTTGATTTATTTTTTTCCCTTCCTCTAGTGTTTCTATCTAGTGGACAGATGACAAAAAACATATACTGATGCAGACCTAGCGTCCCTTTAGAAAGAAATAAAAAATTGGACTTAGTTCCTACATGACGATGGTGTTGATATATATTATCTGATGCTTGGCTAGTAGAATCACTCCATGCACTTTGTCATGTGATCTTGATGATGTCTTATCTCTCTTACAAAACATAACAATACTGCTGCTCCGTGCACTTTGTTTATCTTTTAATCTCGCCTTGGTGACACTCAGTTTTGAGATTTTTGCGATATAGCCCCATGGTTATACTCGATCTCCAAATTCGTAGTATAACATTGGCTCTTTATGTGATTGCTCATATGCATTGATGTTGTTTATCATGATTACTTGGACACTAACACTTTTCTTGCAAGGATGTGTTTGTGGGAACATTTGGCAATCGTAAGGTACATGTCACCTCCGTGGGGCATGGGCTTCGTGAGAGCTCATGTTCCCTTGTGTGTTTTCTTCCTACCTTAATGTGCTTGATATCGATACCTGATATCAACCACCTTAAGGTGGGGGCATATATAAGGTAAGTTGTCTATTGTAGATGTTAGAAATGTGCTTGTTCTCAAGTGCAATCTTAAAGACTGGTGGCAATGAGTCCATCCTCCACTCTGAGATTTGTTTGAAATATATCATTTAAGCCCTCTGTGGAGGCGGGGATATCGCATCCCTTTTCTATCTTAAGCCCTCATCGTGAGGCGGGGATGGTGTATTTCTCGTGGAGAGTGCACATCATGTCATTTTCAAAAGTCCTCATCGTGAGGCGAGGAGCAATTTTGTGACTGACTCAACCTTTAAGTGTGTCTTCGGTGATTGTTGTGGTGAAGCCTAATCGTCGGTGTGTGTCGTAATGTGCCTGAGATGGTGTTGAACCTAGAAAAAGGAACACTCCATCGCTTGTCTACCATGTTTTCTCTGTGTCTTCCAAGTGTGTGTGTATTGTGCGTTTATTCCCAAGCATAGTTTAAAGATCGGTGGCGATGAGTCCCTCCTATGCTTTGGGATTTTGTATGGTGTACTTGATTTGTATGGCATGTATTGCGTGTGTGTTTCCCCATATGCAATTTAAAGACCAGTGGAAATGAGTCCCTCCTGCATTATGGGTGGTGTGTTTACTTTCCTATACTTGCATCTATATTTTATGTATATGAAAATGAAAAAGAAAAATAAATCATCTCTATCTTCTCTGCATTCACTGTCTTCAATGTTGTATTCTCCATGTTTTGTGTGACTGTCTCCATGTTTTGCATGTCTATTACTGTCTTCTCTGTGATTGGTGTGTCTTCTCCATGCTTGGCATGTTTGCTATGTTTGTTGACCATACTTTAATGCATGTATTGGCCTTGTGTTTATACATACATTAAAGTGGGGGCTAAAGGTTACGTCAGAAAATGTCCCCTTGGGGGTTTTTCCCTCTTAAGGTTTATCTCCCAGGTCATGTTTATGCATTTAGAGTATTTTTCATGTTAATCTAACTTCCCGATGAGAAAACCCTAAAGTTCCATGGCAATTTAGACTCAGGGGATGCACTTAACGATAATCCTGCCTAAAATAGGGGGTGGACTTGGGCACCCACACCCGCACCCTAGTCCTACTCTATTTTAGGTCAGGACCAATTTCAAAGTGTCAATTTGTGACCATTATTTAGGTCCTATGCCGACACGATAAGTTTCAATTACGAAATTATTGGGGGGAATGTTTGTAGTTGCATATATAAGCATGTTTAGGCATTCATTTGTAAACTAGATGGCAATTTTGATTCATGAGCTTGTGTAGAAGTGATCCAAGGTATTCATTGTGTGTTGTAGAGTAGACTTTGTGTTGTTATTGTGTTTGTATTTGTAGATTTGGTAGCCATCTCCTCATGGCATGAAGAGCATCTTGCTTCCATGAGATCTTCACTACAAGGTGATATCAATTGTGTTTTCAATCATTTATCATTTAGATTTTGCCTCTATCCCATAGGGATACACAATCTTTCTCTGACAACGGTGTTCGAAAGACTTGAATGTCTCTCTAGGCCTTGACTGAGGCAAGCCTCTAAACACCACAACCCCCAACCCATTTTTCTGTGATTGCAGGTTACAGGTTGCAGGAGCAGAAAAAGTGGAGTTGTAGGGGAGTAGTGCAGACTGTCGGAATTGTAGATCTAAAGAGAAAATAGGGACCTAGACTTGGGCGCCCGCTCATTAGTCCTACGGATCCCGCAATGGAAGAATCTATGGAATAGTAGGAACAGGTTGCAGATAAGGTTTCCAGATCCTGACAAAAAGTATGGCATTGGACTAGGGCACCCGCTCATTAGTCCACGACTGTTCTGCTTTCTGAACTTCAAAATCTGGTACACATTTGATTATCATTTAGTATCATTGTGTGTGAGCATTTTCCATGATTTATCTATTTGCTTCCAAATTTGCATAATTAGGGTTTTGAGCATAATTGGGCATAATTGAACAACAAATCTACACAATTCCAATTTTCCCTACATTCCAAGTGACTGAAAGCCTGATAGTAGACTTCCTACTCAGTTGAAGTCCTTGAATGTTTGAGGTGAAAGGAGGACTCACATAAACTATCAAATCAAACCCTCTTACAAATTTTACCTTAAACAGGAGCACAATCTAGTCACAACACTGATGGCTTCCTTTGTGATCATATAGGGTTGATCAAGGCAAAAGAAATCTTCATGAATCTAACTTGAGTTGAAAATCATCACCCAAGAGATGATCATTTCTGAACTGTTCCAACTTCAAATGATTGTACTCATCTAGCTGCGAGTGAATATAAATGCGGACATCCTCTAGTGTATGAAATACGTTGATAGGAACGTGGGAAAATACTCCATCCTTATCAGTCTCAGTGGATTTGTGTGTGTTTCTTGAAGTTGGGTCTTGGCCTTTCCACAATGTCAATGACCATAGGTGTTGCCATGATAACTCTTTCTCAAAACGAGAGTTTTACAAGCAAATCTGAAGAATACCTATGAATGTTGTCGTTAGGGTTTGCACGCAAGATTCACTGAAAACCTTCTTCTCTTCCTTAGCTCTTGCACAAACTTGATGTCATTTAAATGAGATTAATTTTGATCAAGTAGGGATTAAGTATGCTTCATACCTACCCTAATTTCTCCATATTAAATGCAATTCTCTGTTCTTGACACAAACTATCCTGAGACAACATAGGTATCCATGATCATTCAACAAACTTCCACAGAGAGTGTATTTTCTTCGAAACTTTGAGCAAATGTCATAATATCACTTGTCAAACATATCCATGTCACCATTAACCATTATGCTGAAGATCTTGGCATATTATGCTTTACAAGGGTTTGAAAAGATTTGTAATTGTAACTCCCCTTGAGCCAATACTTTTTTTAGTTATCAGAAGATCCATTTGTACCAGGCAGAGGTACAAATCCTTCCTTTACTTCACTTTATTCTTTCTTCTTCCACATCTTGTTCATTTCCTTCTTTTGCTAATCAATGTCAATGATCTTTTGAGGAGTAGAAGATCTTACATTCTTTCTCTTGCAGATCCTTGCAATGTGTCTTGATTTATTGCAATTGTAGCAGGTGATACTAGATTACAGAGCATAATCACCTCTTCTCACATTAGATCTACAATTAGCAGCCTTATGACCAAACTTTTTGAATTTGTAGCAGTAACCATAGAAGGATTGAGAAGTCATATTCTTGTTCATGAAATTATTCCTCATCACTTTACTTATGTATTCATTAGCCTTATGACCAACCTTTTTGCAAGCATAGCACTGACCATGAAATGAAACAGCACCATATCTTTGAGGTACAAATGGTCTTCTACTCATGTAATCATTTCTTCGTTGCCTAGGTCTACAATTAACAACCTTATGCCCAAAATTATTGCAAGAAAAATAATGACCTTGAAAAGATTGATTGAACTTGGTAGGGGCAGTTGCCTTGTAGGTGGAGGACCTTTGAATCTTCTTTGTCTTCAGACAGGAATGAATCCATCTTCTTTTGCATCTCCGGAGGCATTCTTCTTAGGATCTTCGGTGCAAGCTTTTTCCTCCTTTGTTTCAGACTTTCCTTTTGCTTTGAAGTTATCATATAAGTTTGCAGATGCATTGGTTATAGGACTTTTCCCTTTTTCAAAACCAAGACTAGATTTTTCTTTTGATGGCTTTTGAGATTTAATCGACTCATCAAGAATTTTAGAACCTCCTTTCAGTTTTAAACACTTGTCAATTTGTTCTTTGGCTTTTTCCAGTTCTTTTCTCAGAGTGACAACTTCTTCCTCAAGTTTTGAACATTCTTCTACTTTATCATTGAGCTTGGTATTTAAACAATCTTTAATCCTCTTGCCTTCTTCAACTTTGACTTTCAAGTTAGATATCACATCTTCTGCCTCCTTGAGTTTAATTTCACATCCTTTGTCTCCTTCTATTAAAGCTTTCAGTATGCCAATTTCTTCTTTTGATTCTCTAGCTTGTGTCTTCAATTTGACAATTGTCTCCTTTGATTTTTGAAGCTTGACCTCATATTTCATATTTAGTGCTCTTGCTTCATATAAATCTTCAAGACCTGATCGGAGTTCTCCTTCAAAGTCTACCTCACAATCATCTGGATTTAAGTCCCAACCTTAAGGTTCCATTGACTCTAGATCTGGTTCTAGAGAAAATATTTCATTAGACATTGCTTCAGATTCCATGTGTTCAAGTGCAGGATCTACCTCAGCTATTAGGCTTCTCAAAGGCACTTATCTCTGATACCAATTGTTGAACACATTTGGAGACAGAGGGGGGTGAATTAGTCTATTCTTAAACTTTTAAAACAATTCTATTTACAACTTAAACATCAAATCTCTTTAACTAAAAGATGAAGAACATAAAGGAAAGCATGCACCACACAAAGACACGAAGATTTTTACGTGGAAAACCTAATGAGGGAAAAATAACAGTGAGGATTAAATCACAATATATGAAGCTCACTACTTATAAAAATTACAACTTTGTTTTAGGGATACAACCCAAGGAAGCTACTACTCCCTGTTGGACTTGCAGACTAAGGCTCACAACCTTAGGACAAGGTACAAGGACCTACTAAAGAGACTCACTGTCTGATAGCAGGATACATGAAAATTATAGTGAAAACATGAATTGTTGTAAAGAAGGCATCTAACATATGTTGATGTTGCAGTCCCTTATTTCATACAATTACTCCATCACTCTAACTTCGCACACTTCATGTTTAATATTCTCCTCAACCTCTTTTCTACACCCTCACAAATGATTTTTCTCTTCTATAAATACCCTTGCAACAACTCAAAACTTCAATTAGGTCAGCATCAAGATGATCTTTAGATGAAACATGTGATATTGTATAGGTCGGCTCCAAACAAATACATTATGAAGAGAAAATGAGTTGCGGATCACTTCACATGACATAATAAGGTCAAATACATCACAACACATCCTTCAAGACAAAATTAATTAATCAGGATAAACTGCAAATGAAGAAAACCAAACTGTTGGCCCAGACAACATCAACACGGCCAAATGTTCATGTTTGCATCACCAGGGAGAGACCAAAAACATTATTCGGACCAAAATGTGAGCAATATACTTTATCAATATCATCCTTACCATGTGAGTGCATGACCACTTGGAATCATGTTGGAAATAATCTACTAAGCAATAGATCCTCATAAAAATAAGGAAGGCACATAGTTTGGAAGTATTATAAATGTCACCACAAATCCACATGGTGTAGAATAAGTTAGAATGTCATTTGCCAAAGGATTGTGTAATATCACATTGAATTGACCTTTTTTTTAAATGTTTGCCCATAAAAATCAATGCACTTTTTTAGATTGGCCATCTCACTAATGAGGTAGTTAACATACATGGAAATATCATTCTCAAAGTGTCCCATAGCCATATGTGTATGCATATTATGTGTAATAGTGGGAGATGATGGGAGAGATGTATCATTAACTAGTGCCACATTATCCTTATGCATGTCTAAGTCAATGTGTTTGTTCAATACAAGGTTTATAAGAAAGTAATTCACAATCACTCAAAGACACATCATAAGAATGTATGAAAGGATCTGAAGGAGGGTTTCCGTTAAAAACTAGTATATCATCATGATGCATGGGAAAATCCATGAGATTCATTACGAAAGGGCCACTTGAAGGGAAATAATGAGAACCATGAGTAAAACATGGTTAGGGCCAATAGTAAAATAATCCATGAAAGCACATGACAAATCATGGAAAGATGTACATAATAAATATGAGATGAATCAAAACACTATTTAGTTCTATCAACCAAGGTATAAGTATGACATGAATCAAACCACTATTTAGTTCTATCAACCAAGGTATCACTAAATGCATATACCAAAGTATGATCATCATGTATAAAAGAATAATATGAAGATAAGAAGGATTTAAAATGTAAAATTGAATTAATAACTCTATCATGTGTGTATGAAAAAATGCACATCATAAAGAAAGTCATCATGAATCAAAGATTCATTGATCACATCATGAGACTTGATATTTAGAACTATTAGTTTGTTCATCACTTAACATATCATCAATAGACCATGAGCCACAATATATAGAAGAAGGGATAATAACCTCATTTGAAGGTAAAACATGTGTATTGATATTACTAGGGTCCTCAAGGAAAGATGAAGCAAGATAGACATAGGTAAGAGAACCCATAGGTGAACAAGGAAAGCCAACATGAGATGTATAAATGACTGATTACTAGGTATATCTTTTGCAAGTATGTGCTAATCGATGTTGTCATTGATGTCAACATGTTTGTGTTGTCATTGGTGTCAAATGTGTCCTCTACTGTTACTATTGTTATTTGATTAAGCTGTTGAGTTAATGATGATGTGATTGTCTTGAAGAGGTACTGAAGGTGTTAAGAATATGTTCCTCTTGTTGGGTTTCCAAGTGCTTTTGAGAAAATTTGATTAATATTGGAAACAGTGTGTTGAAGGAGTCTTCTGCCTTACAGAATACTGTTTGAGTTTTCGCTCCACATTTCTTCTATGTTGGAGATATGAGTGTGTGGTTTGGCTATTTTGTTGAGAAGTGTTTGAAGATGCTAAATCCAGAATTTGGTACTCTACATCATTGTGCAGTGTAAGTTATGTTTATCAGTTTGAAGACAGTGTTTGCAGTGTGTCTAGGAGAGTATTTTGTTCCGTATTTCTCCGTATATTGGTTTCAAGTGTTGTGGTTCTAGATATATGCTTATAAGGTCCTTATCTATCTTCTATCCAAAAGGTCTATAATTTAGTGCTCCAAAAAGCAATTTATTGTAGTAGAGTTTGACAGTGTTGTTGTGTTTAGGTGACAGTTGTGTTCAGGTGAAAGTTGTGGTTGAATTTGTTGGTTTCCAGATGACTTCAAGTTGTTTGTGGATGTTTCTAGATTATGTTAAATCTTCGTGCAAGGTCCATAAGGTGTTTTTATCTTTGAGGAAGCATGTGATCAAAATTTCTTGGTGTTAACACAAGTTTGGCCGACTTGGTTGTTTTCACTAATTCTAATTATGCTATGGTGATTGTGAAAGCGTGATGAAGTGTGTAAGAGTAGTTTTAGGTCCATGATAAAGTGTGATGTGATCTACATTGACTCCCTTCTTCCACAAAGATGTTTAGGTCCAGACCTAATTTGAATTTTATGGGATAAGTTGTGTTGCCGACCTTGGAGAATGTTTTTATGATTGGTGATTGTATAAATAAGTGTCAAGGAGCCATGGATTCGTGTGCGCATGGGCGATATGATGTTGTGATGTGAATTTGATTAGGGAAGTGAGGGATTTCATGTGTTAGGCTACCAGATGCATTGAGTAGAAGGTGTCTACAATTTTTAGTGATACTACGAAGGTGTGGTGTATGTTGTGGTGTATATTAAGCTTCATTGGAACTGAACTCCATGCATAGGCTAGATGTAATTATATCAATTCAAAGATGACAGTGACCCATTCTTCTTTCTTTCTTTCTCAGTGGGAAGTGAGTCCACTTGGACAGTGAGTCCCCTGTAGTGAGCATTCTTTCAGGCAGTGAGCCTTTTGTAATTCAGTATTGTTACTACATTATATTGTCAGCTAATCCTCATCGTGGTTTTTCCCTTTTAGGGTTTTCCGCATAAATTCTAGTGTTCTTTTGTGTATGGTGTTGATGTGTTTAAGTTTCTATTATTTGCTTCTTATTGTGCCTCGTACACACGCCCCATTTCGAAAAATAGGGACCCCCCTTCTTTCAAATTTTTGGTCTAGAATGTCAAGTGAATTTTTCACCTCCAAGTAGTCAAGTGGTCAAAATGTGCTTTTGCTATATTAGAATGATGATGTTGAAGATCATTTCAAAAGTTTGCTAAGTCAAGGCCTTTGTATTTCTTCCAGTGACTCTGAATAGTCCTTTTGCACTAAATCTGGTCCCAACTGACCTTTGCACTGAATTTTCCTCCAACCGACTTTGCGCTAAAAACCTTTGCCACCAACCTTGCACTACTTTTTCTCCTGGCTGATTTTGCACTTGCAAGAATTTTTGCGCTAGTTTTTGGTATCTCTGACTTGCGCTATATCATTTGATCACCAATTAGGTTGGAGGATGCTAAAATCCCCACCGGTTCAAAGTGCCTCAAAGTCTCGTAGATGGTATGAAATTAAGTTTGTTGTTGTAGTACTGAAGTAACCGTTCGCTGACTAAGTCTGTCATACCCAATTTCCCCGCCAAGTTAGAGCTTATGAAAAGTCACATAAAAAACCCTAATCTTCCAAACCTCCTAACTGACAGGGTGTATGTTTTGCATTTATGGCAATTATAGGGAGGGTTAAAAGGGGATTTCTCATCGTTGAGTTCATTTTCTGCAATTAAACGAAGTTTTATTTGAGCTCTCGATGATTTGTCTAGCATTATTCGCCAGCGTTGACCTCGGAGTCGATCCAGCGACCACTCCCTGCTTGCGCACCTTGAACACATTTCCTTCAGCAAACCAAGTAAGTTCCAACTCACCTTAGGGTTTCCTTTCTTGTGGATAGGGTTTCATTATTTGATTCAAGCGTGTTTTCTTTCCCAGCATAGATTTTGAATGTACAGCTAGGGTTTCATATTTGGAAGTGTTCATTTGTTTCAAACCCTAGTTTGAACTCTTTCATGAAATGTAATGTTGATCACCATAGGAAAAATGGAATAACCTACAAGACAGCCAAAATTTGAGCATTTTAAACCTATCCCCAAATTGGTTAAACGAATGGATTTTCTACCAAAATGAAGTCTGACCGACCTGCAAAACCTCGATCCCTCTAGTCGGTCGGTGGCTGTGAAAATCCACGTCGAAGCCCTAAGCAAATTTGGCGCTAAAAACCCGATTCCCCAACTTCCACGTTGTTGTCACATTAACTTACTAGGTCGGCAAGGTCTAAAAGCCCCACAAAATCCTAGAGTTCATTTTGCGCTGAAACCACCTAGTGCTAACTTTGTGCTAAAAGATCCTGTCTTTGACTTGGTCAGATGCATAGAAAATCTCTGGTAGTCGATGGACACCAAAACTCTTGCTTAAATCAAAGAAAGTGACTTTGCGCTAAAACTAAGATCATCTGACCTTGCGCTAAAAAATGCCACCATTGACCCAGTTGGTTGACTCCAAATCCCATGCAGGTCCGACAAAGCCAAATCCCATGCAAATGTAGTGAAAGTTGTCTCAATTATCTTGCACTAAAATTCCAACTGACTAATTGAATGACTAACTCAAGTCGGTACCCTCAGAAATCCATGTAGGTCAGTTGACCTTAAATCCTGCACAAAACATCAAAATGCATAAGCACTAAAAAACACAGTTAGTCAGATGGACCTGATTTCCCCGTTGAGGTCGGCAGACCTCAAAAGTAGCACTTTTCTGTTTACAGGTCGGTTGACCCTGAAATCAGCGCAATTTGAGCAAAATGATCATTTTTAAGGAATTTTCAAAAGGAAAATGTCTGATAGGATGTAATGATGACTGCAAATGATGAATGTTGATGTTTTACATGTTTTAAAATGGGATTTTTGTAGTTTTGAAGTATTTATTGTATGCATTGTGTAGATTAGGAAATCAAGTTGAAGGCAAAATACAAACTAAATGCATAATAAGACAAAGAGTTATACCTCAAACAAGAAAGACCCAATCTCATCAAGGGAAAGGAAACTTGCACCCAAGAGCTCCTAAGACATGATATTCACTAATTGATGAATAAAATGTGAAATGCTATCTCAAATTTGCAACTCACTAATTAGCTCTATAGATATTTGGGCATGGTAACTCTACTTGAAAATTGGATCCTTAAATGGCTTGGGAGAGGTTCTATTTATAGATTTTTTGGAGGGATTTTGATCCAAGGGTGGAGATTGGTTTGGAAGATCAATGGTGGAGGATAAAAGTGATGTGGAGGGCCTAGATTTGATCTTGGAGGAATGGAGGGCTAGGAATAAAAGTAAATCTTTTATTCATTTTGGGGAAAGGAGGAATTAAATGAGTATGGGTGAGATGAAATATTTATTAATTAAAGATTCATATGGGGAATGTAAAATGAATTAAAAATTTATTTGGGGATAAATGGAGATAAATGAGGTATGGGGGTGGTAAGGGGTTGTAAGAGGAATTAATTGTGATGTGGGATATATTTAAATAAAAAATTGACTTATGTGGATTTATTTCAATTTTTTATTTGGAGGATGTGGGGAAGGGTGTTAAGCTAGGTTTGACCACCCAAATGAGACGTTAGGATTAATTAAATCTAGGTTTTATTTAATTAATCCTAGGGCTAGGATGAGGTAGGCTAAGGTAGGTAATTAAATAATAGCTATTTAATTACCTAGGGTAGGGATAGGTCAATTAATAGGCTGAATTAATTAGTTAAACATGGTTTAGCTAATTAATTGGATTTAGTGAAAAGGGGGAAATTGATTAAATAAATATTGCATATTTATTAAATCAATTGGCTAAGGTTTGGACTATTGAATTAATGAAATTAATTCAATTGTTGGGGATAAAATGGTGGAAAATTAGGTGATGAAGGGATAATGAATTAAATAAATAAAATAATAATTAATTGATTAGAAGGGAAATTGGTATGTTTAGGGATGTCGGGAGTCAGTTTGATGGTAAAAGACATTTTTAGGTGTCTACATTTGCCCCTCTTTGACATGGCATCAGGACCTAGCGGGGAAGTGGTGTCAAGTCGAAGAAAAATATGCCCCAACTGTCGAGAAGGAATAAGATGGGTGAGGGATGTCCCCTCGAGAGGTTGCCGAAAGAATAAAAAAAATTTAGGGCAAGCTCTCGAAAAGACGCGACGGAAGTGACAGTTGGATAGGGGATGGAACAAGAAGACGGCAGGAAGAAAAACAGAGGAAAAAGGTTGGGATCTGCACCCTGGGGGGAAAAGAGTGGTCAGGGGGATGACATGGCATGTTATATTAGGAGAAGTGGGCCCTAAGAGTGCCACATTTGCACACATTAACATGGTGAGAAGAAGAAGCAGAGGAGAGATGGCAGATCGCAACCCCCAATTCCCGCGACTTTGACACATTTCTAAGCGGTTCCGATCATTTGGCCGGGCACTGGCTGTTGGACCCCAGGTAGGGCCCAACCCTAGCTTTGTGATTTTTTGATTTACGTGCATTTTTGGGGTTCAGGAATTGGGTTTTACAATGGTGGCGCTATCGCCAGGTTGCGCAGTGCCAAAAGAATGCGGATTAGCGCCATCCTCTGGATTGGTGCTATCTGTTTGGGTAGAATAGGGGTAGATTGGTGCCAAATACCTAGCGTTTTGGTGCCATCATCTATTTTGGCACAATGTGCGCAAGGGTTAGGGTTTTGGCGTTTTAGCGCCAAACGGTCATTATAGTAGCGCTATGTGCTATACTAGCACTAGTTGTTAGAGTAGCACATATTTGGTTTTAGTGTAATGTGAAGGATTAGCGCAATGTTTGATAAATGTGCTATGGGGAAGATTGGCCCTATTCCTTAGAATAGCGCCAAGTGGTAGAGTAACGCCATTTTCAAAAATGGTGCAAAGTATTGTGTGCAGTGGTGCTATATGTGAGAGTGGCACAAAGTATATTGCGTAGTGGCATTATTGTCTATAATAGCACCATTTAGAAGAAGTAGTAGTGCCATTTTTAAAATGGCGCAATGCATTGTCTATTTTTGTGCCAAATGATTCTGGCTTTTAGACATTAGAAGAAAGGGCTTGATTCAGAAAAAGATAGGTTGATATCTGACCAGAGAGTTGTGGATGCAGGATCCAGGTTCTTTTATATTATACTCGTGGGAGTGACGCGTGCCATCTGTGATGGCACTATTTGATCATTTTGATGATGCCACCTGGGCTCGACTAGCTAGGTTAGGTCTTCTGACAGTTGCGTCGATACCAGTGTTGCGAGCTCATAGAGCTCTGATGATCGTGGTTGTAGAGCAGTATCGGTCAGAGACTTGCACATTTTTGTTACCTACTAGAGAGATTACCATCACTTTTGAGGATGTTTATCGCATCCTCAAGCTACCTATTCGCAGTCGTCGGGTGACATATGATAATAGGAGGGGGACGACGGGCCTTGATCAGAGTGTTTGGTACTGATCACATTGTCTTATCGACGGATGGTAGAGAGATGAGTTATGAGGGGACTCTGGCGGTGGGTACAGATCCGTTCACCTTATTCATGTGTGCATTGATTGGTGGTGTGATGATACCAGATAGGCGGGGCAGGGGATTCCCAGTTGGATGGGGAGAGGTGATCGAGGGGATGGTCAGGCATGAGACTGTCTATGCTTGGGGACCAGCGATGCTAGGGCAGTTGTATCATGAGATGCATACAATGGTTTACCTTTATGATTCAGCATTATCAGCTGGGGTTACTCTACTGCATGTGTGGATTTGGGAGCACATCACAGTCACTCGACCAAGATGTGGGTACTACCACTGTCTGTTCGAGGCCTTTGTATTTCTATATCAAGATGTGGAGTACACTTACACTGGACATGTTCGATACTAGAGATGGGTGCTGGATGATGTGATTCAGGTGACCTGGTGATTGTACATTGGGGTGGAGCTGTGGCTAGATGATGATGTACATCTGCCTTTTACTTTCCCTTAGTGTTATTTGATGGGTCATGGAGCGCACACTATCGACATGTATCTGCCATTGTGGGTGATGCGACAATTCAGGTTACGAGAGGATACCCCACAACAGATGGCCATTTTTATGCGACTCATCGGGATGTCTGTTATTGGCCCGCAGCCATACAGCTACGGGTTGCTCTGGAGGACTTTATGGCTTTGCGGCCGGTACAGTGGAATTGGGGGAGCACGGTCAAGGATGCAGGCACTACTCCTGCATATGATATATGGTGGCAAATGTGGCGGCCAACCTGGTTTACTGATCTGGCTGAGGAGGTAGTCCCTGTGGAGGAGGCGATGGGATCAGGGGATGATGATTCAAAGGATGATGGGGGTGATGATTCTGATGGGGATAATTTCCTAGAGGGGGCGAGGAGATCATTGTCGACTACATCATGGAGGTGGGAGGAGATGGAGAGGAGAGGGTGGTTGGGGGGATGGGCAGCTGATGGATGTGCTGGTCGTAGTGACAGCTAGACAGGTGCCCCAGCAGCAGGTGAGACAGTAGGCACCTGTGCAGCAGGTTCCTGTTGAGCAGGTTCAGATTACAGTGGGGCGACGACAGGGAGGACCTCGACGGTGTGGGGGACAGCCGAGGGTGGACAAGGGTGCTCTACCCCCACCACAAGTTGTGCCGCAGCAGCAGGTTGTTGCCGCAGGGCAGCAGGTAGTGGCAGCAGTGCATCAGGCAGAGGCAGGCCCTTCAGCGGTAGGTGGAGGGCAGAGGTTGAGAGGTCGGCCTCTCATCGACGGGCTCAGAGTGAGGAGGAGGTTGAGACTCTGCAGGCGCAAGTAGCCAGCCTACAGGAGGCTTTGGAGAGCTGTGAGGTAGAGTTGGAGTAGTTGCGGGTGACATTGGCATTATTGGATGGCACAGATGGGCAGGTGGCAGCACTGCGGGCACAGTTAGCCCAGGCTCAGGGGGACATAGTGATTTTGACCGGAGAGCGGGATGCTGCATTAGCCAGGGCACAGCAGGCAGAGACTACGGTGGGCAGTCTATAGGCTTCAGGTGTTGGCCTGGCCCCAGTTTTGACTTTGATGTAGACACAGTTGTCCCAGGCACAGGCACAGACGTATTAGCTATAGGGATAGTTGACTCAGGTACAGGGGCAGTTGGGGGAGGCCAGAGGATGATTGGATTATTATCGGCCCTTATATCATGTAGCAGTGCCTACAAATCAGCGTGCACCAAGTTATAGTCAGGTCAGCAGATCCTAGGCATCTAGATCACACAGATCTAGATCAGTTCAGTCAGTTCAGCAGATGATGGGTCCCCCATCTCATGTGCCACAACAAGATCCACAGATACAAGTACAGCCGCAGTCACAGCCACCCCCTCAGCCACAGCCACCGACAGGACCACAACTACCTCCAGGGTCAAGATCCCCGACTAGGTCAGAGAGAGGGTCATCTATGTGATGGTTGTATCATTTTGGTCCTTAGAGGCATTGTATCAGGACTTGTATTTTTTGATGTGTATATATGAGCGATGCATTTTTGGTGATGATGATATATGATATGATGTTGTTGGATGGTCTATTTGTTTATTTATGATGCTTTTATATGATTATGATGATGCTTATATTGATGGATGCAGTATGTTTTATGGATTATATGCTATGGATGTGTTTTCTTTATGCAATGCACTATGTTGATGTTATGGATGCACCTATTGATGTAACATCATGGATGTAGTGATTGTTTACTTATTTTGATATATGCATGGTTGTGATCTATGGAGTATGATGTGTGATGCAGATAAATGTGCAAGGTTAATAAACATTTATTATGGATGCAAAATGTATGTTTATTTTAATAAACACTCGTGATGTATGGATATGCAGTTAAATGTTTATTGATTATGCAACGTAATGATTTATAAAATGTCACTAATGATTATGCAATGATATATGGAATGTCATGTAATGATGTAAATGTGAGGATTTATAAAATGAAGCTAATGATTATGCAAATTAAAATGATTATGTAAACTAAAGGTTTCTAAAATGAACCTAATGAAATGTAAATGATATGTGATGTGCAAACTAAAGGATTCTAAAATGTACTCAATGAAATGCAAATTAAAAGACTCTAAAATGAACCTAATGAAATGAAAATGATATGCGATGTGCAAACTAAAGGATTCTAAAATGTACTCAATGAAATGCAACTTTTAAATGATTCTAAAATGAACCTAATAAAATTCAAATTAAAAGATTCTAAAATGAACCTAATTAAATGAAAATGATATGCAATTAGGATGAGATGATATGGAAGATGCAAGCTAAATGATAGGTGAGATGCAAAATGGGTGATATATGAGACAATCAAGTCCTGATACACATGATGTTCTTTGTTTGACCCTGAGTGGTGGAGTTGTCTGAAAGGGGATCAGGTGGGGAGAGGATAGAGGTGTATGGATGGGGTATGGATAGGATTGGGAGCGTCTAGAGGCTGGGGGTGGGGAGATGAGAGAATTGTTAGGTCATAAGACACCACATCATTAAGGGGGGATTTACTTTCGTTTAGGATGTGTTAAGTGGGAGTAAGATGGGGGAGTTGGATTAGTGAGGGGATTTTAGATGGGGGGAGATAGGGTAGGTGATTACAAAATCTAGGCCCAGATGGTATAGTTGAATGAGTGATTAGGATGATGATTTTGAGCTAGTAACAGTAGTTGCATAAGATTAATTGAGAGCATTTCTTAGTTTACTATAGCAATGTAGGATACAGTTCACAAAGGTATGAAATGACCTAGGTGATGATATATATCTCATGATTGCATGGACTAGACCCACAAACAATAGGTTGATTTCATGCATGCCCAAGGTAGTATAATCTTGCCTAGCTTAGGAAGGGGACTCATAGCGATGAGTGTGAATAGTACATATAAGGTTTTGATGCCTATATATGAAAATGGGACACATCATGCTAGAACCGACCCAAGCTTCAAGATATGAATACTATTCTTGGAGTAATGAAACCCACCCACAAGCACAACATACAGAAATAATGACCATGTCTACTCTAGGTGTTGTCTGCCACTTACCATGATATAATGAGATCAAGGTAGCTTTGGAGATGACTTAGAGTGAGACATAAAGATAAAAATCATTAATCAAAAAGACCAACAAAGCAATACAAATAGCCTGTGTACTCTTGCCAAGAGACATGTTGATAGGATAACAGATTCTTGTCCATCGTAGGAACGATATATCCTAGGATGCAAATTGGTTGGATTTTGTTGGATAATGTTTGAAAGGTGGGAAAAAGGACAATCAGGCTATGTGTGGGATTATAGTTGGTGTGTTGATTGATGATTTTTTGCATTGGGGGACATGCTTCAAGTGTATACATAGTGTGTGTATCATTTATTAGGTCCAGAAAGCTCAGTGAATGGGGACCACCCATACGGGGTGGATGGGTGCATCTTAGGTACTTGAGTATTGGAAACTTCCTTCGTATTCCAGACTGCCTACATACCCTGTGTTCACGGGATCAAGGTACTTTCAAGATGTGGGCGAGATGAATATGTAGTTCTTGCAAGACTTGATGATGTGGGAATGGTTTGGGATGGTTGTGATGGTGAGGATTGATGTATGTTTGATGATTGCAAGTTGCAACGAGATCGATGTATGGGGTGATTTGCGGTGAATTGTGTTGTTTTTATGGATTTTCTATGTTTTCTATTATTTTTGGATTTTTTTATTTTGTATTGTTTTTGGATTTTTTGATTTTCTATTGTTTTTGGATTTTTTGATTTTGTATCGTTTTTAGATTTTTTGATTTTGTGCTATACAAAAGGAAGCTTAGAAGGATCCTCGTTCCATGGGTTAGCCTTGGGCTGGATAGTGTGGGTTGGGTGATAGGACTTGATGTTTCAGATTTCCAAGCCATGGGAGGTGTGTGATAGGGAGTGTTGTGATGAAAAGAGGACTTATTAGATAGTAAAACTGGCCACTATGCATGGCGCCTGAAATAGGTTTTCACCATGGTACTTATCCAAGGCATCATCAAAGCGATTTTCACCATTGGAAGTTTTTATTGCACTCAGGTTTTTTCTTGATTTTTTGATTTTTCTATTTTTTATTTTTTTTTGACTTGGGGTACCTAATGGGTTATGCATAGAATTTCTTTAGATGTAGGATGTTCATAAGCTCATCCAGAGGCTGCCCCTCAGGTATTGCAAGCTGGTATGCTCCTGATCCATAGTCGGTTGTGACGACATAGGGTCCTAGCCAATTGGGCTCAAACTTTCCTTTCTTAGGACGCTCTTGCAGGTTCTTCTGATTTTCCATAAGGACAAGGTCACCTACTTCAAAGTTTTAGTTTTTGATCCTCTTGTTGTAGCTTCTTTTGAGGCGATTTTGATATGCATGTAGGTGGTTCAACGCATTCAGGCATTTCTCATCTAGTAATTCTAGTTGATGCAACCGTGCGACTCGGTATTCCTCATCAGTGATTATGTTTTGCAGGGATACTCAGGGATGGGAGCTCGACCTCAATAGGTAAAATGGCTTCAGACCCAAATACTAGGGAAAATGGGGTGGCTCCTGTGGGGGTGTGGATTCTTGTACGGTAGGCCCATAAGGCAGGGTTGAGTTGGAGGTGCCAGTCACGACCAGCTTCATTGACTGTCTTCTTTAGAATGCAGAGGATGGTTTTATTTGAAGCCTCTACTTGACCATTTCCTTGAGGGTAATATGGGGTGGAGAAGTGGTGTTTGATTTCAAATTTTTCGCACAGAGTGCAAACTTCTTGGTTCTTGAATGGCTTTCCATTGTCGGTGATGATGGAATGAGGGATACCATAGTGGCAGATGATATAGTGGAGGATGAATTTAGATATCTGGGTTCTGGTAGTGAAGGTGAGTGGTATTGCTTCCACCCACTTAGTGAAGTACTCGGTAGCAGTGATGATGAACTTATGGCCATTGGAGGATGGGGGATGTATTTTCGCTACGAGGTCAAGTCCCCACTATGAAAAAGGCCACGACGTTGTGATGGGTTGCAACTCCTGTGCTGGTGCGTGAATGAGATCGCCATGCTGTTGACATCGGAGGCATTTTTTGATAAACTGGTAGGCGTCTCGGTCCATGGTTGGCCAATAATATCCGGTCCTTAGGATCTTTTTAGAAAGAGCGGGTTCGCTTGAATGCGCCCCACAGATGCCTACGTGTACCTCTTCCAAGGCCACCTTAGCTTCCTTAGAGTCTAAACATCATAGAAGCATGCCATCAAGACTCCTTTTGTATAAGGTATCGTCTACAAGGATGAAGCGAGAGGCTCAGCAGATGAAAGATTTTCGCTGTGAGGTGGATAGGTTAGGGGGGATGATATTATCATGGAGGTATAGGTAGGTTTCTTGATACCACGGGGATAGGGGACCAATGACCTCGCACACTAGCTCTGATTGGGGAACATCATATGCTGGGATGGGGAGTTCTATCAGGAACTCACACTTCTTGTTGTCTTTCTTCATATCGACCAAGGATTCGATGGTGGCCATAGTGTTTGCAGCCTTGTTGTTGAGCCTTGGGATTTGCTCGAAGTGGATGTCATTGAAGTAGTCTTTGAAGTCATCGACCATCTTTTTATAAGGCAGGAGTTTATCATCCTTGGTCTTGTACTCATTATTTACCTGCCGGATGACCAGTTGAGAATCTCCATACACAGTCAGCTTCTTAATTCTCCATTTTATTGCCATTCAGAGACCTGTGATGAGGGCCTCATATTCTTCCACGTTGTTGGTACATGGGAATGTGATTTTGAAGGACTTAGGGATGGTGTCGCCTTGAGGGGTAATAAACAGAATGCCTACCCCTGAGCCTCTATGTGTGTATGATCCATCAAAGTACATTTTCCATATTTCTATTGCTGGTGCTATAGTCAGGATGGCTTCATCAGGGAATTCTACCAGTGTGGGATATTCTGCAGGGATGGGTGCTTCAGCCAGTTGATCGGTGATAACCTGTCCTTTGATGGCTTTTCTCTTAGTATATTCAATGTCAAATTTTGTGAGGATCATGACCCATTTTGCCATTCGCCCAGTAAGAGCAGCTCTATTTAGTAAATATTTTAGTGGATCGATCTTGGTTATGAGCTTGGTCTTGTGATTGAGCATGTAATGTCTTAATTTTTGTGAAGTAAAGACCAGGGCCAGACATGCTCGTTCAATTTGTGTATAATTTAGCTCATATGAAATCAGGGTGCGGCTGATGTAATAGATGGCTCTTTCCTTCCCTTGTTCATCGTGTTGTGCTAGTAAGGCTCCGATAGCTATCTATGTTGCTAAAATGTACAATAGGAGGGGTTCTCCTTGCCTTGGTGGAGTTAGAACAGGAGGATTAGCCAGGTATTCTTTTAGCTGATCGAAGGTAGCCTAACACTGAGTGTTCTAGACAAAAGCTATATCCTTTCTGAGTAGATGTTCGAATGGTTGACATTCATCGACCAGTTGAGCAATGAACTGACGAATGGACTGGAGTTTGCCTTACAGACTTCTTAGCTATTTTAAGGTTTTCAGAGGAGGCATTTCAGTGATGGCCTTGACTTTTGCAGGATCTACCTCAATTCCTCTTCTGGATACTATGTATCCCAAGAGTTTTCCGGAGGTTACCTCGAAGACACATTTCTTTGGATTTAGACTAACATTGTATTGCTCTAATCGGTCGAAGATCTTGGCCAATACATCCAGGTGTTCTTCTCTTGTCTTTGATTTTCCTAGTAAGTCGTCCACGTAATCTTCCATGATGTGGTGAAAAAGGTCATGGAAGATGACAGTCATAGCTCTTTGATATGTAGCTCTGGCGTTCTTCAGGCCAAATGGCATTACCACCCAACAGTACGTCCCCCATGGGCATATGAAGGTTGTCTTATGCTGATCCTCTTCGGTAATTTTGATTTGGTTATATCTTGAAAAACCATCCATGAGGAATAACATTTCATGTTCTGTCATGATCCACTATCATCTCGATGTTTGGTAGTGGGAAGTAATCCTTTGGGCAAGCCTTATTAAGGTCTCAGAAGTCGGTGCAACAGCAGATTCAGCCATCTGGTTTGGCTACTGGTACTAGGTTGGAGACCCACTTGGGATAATCAATTGGGTGAATGAACCCAACATCCAGTAGTTTCTTTAGCTCTACTTTAATTAAGAGGGCCACCTGAGGATTCATTTTTCTAAGCTTTTGTTTTACTGGTTTCACATCAGGGCGTACTACAAGGTGATGGACAACCAAAGTGGGATCAAGCCCTGGCATGTCTGCATAGGTCCATGCAAAATTGCAATTTTGGTGTTTGAAGAATGCCAAGAAGTTTTCCTGTTCTTGTGTGCTGAGAGATTCTGCCTAGAAAGTGATTTTTGGCTCGTCTTCTATCCCAAGATTCATCTCTTGAGCTGGCTCTACTAGGATGGGTGATCTGTCGAGATATACTTTGTCTATCTCGTGAAGGCCCATGTTTCCCTCTCCTAGCACCTCATGGAGGTTTTCACCAGGAGATACGTCTTTTGTTTTTACTTTTTTGGGATCTGACATTGCCGCACAACAGTTTTCACCATCAGATCCATGTTTGATTTTTATGTTTTTATGACTGGAAGTAGGGGTTGTCTCCCTGAAATAGGCATGCGTATCAAATTCCATGATGTATCCTACTCTGTGATCTCCCAGGGGGAAGTGATTTCTAACCCCCATCATTTCAGCGATGGCCTCATCGTTTGGTGCTACGTCGAATACAGGAGATCCCGTTGGTCCCAATCTGTGAGGTCCAGATATACAAGTGGTAAGTCATTGGATGATGAGGCTAGGGTGGTGACTGTGTAAATGGTGCATATGGATGAGTCAAAGAAATCAGCAAAGTCACTAAAGGAATCATGATGGCTCATTTCGTTGATGCTATCGACCTCAAGGGAAACCTTAGCGACCTCGGCTAAGATACATTCATCGGTAGTGAGGATACATTGTGTTTGACCATATCCTAACCCTTGGGTGTAGGGATTTCTTGTCACTTGGACTGGTTCCACGATCCCCTGCTCATGAAGGCTGATACCACCTTGTCCTTTATAACCCATGTTTTTGACAATTTTTGAACCTTTACCATAGATTTATGTTGGTATGATGGGAACTTCCTGCTTAGATTCTTCATCCTTATACAGCCAGGATGATATGTCTTCGAGCACATCCTGATCAAGGAGATGTTTCTTCTCAAAGATGGGGGATGGTTTACACTTGATGACGACTGTGTTGGCTGCTTCTGTCTGTGGGATGCCAAACATTTTAGGATTGAGTAATGTGCCCACACAAAAGGTACTATGTAGGTCATATTCTCCACATCCTATGTCACTTAGCTTGATCTTGACCTCGGGCGGTGGTGGTGCTTGGGATGATGTGGTGGCAATGTTGGCGGGGTTGATATATGAGGTGGAGGTTGTGGGATTGGCTTTGGTGGTGGCTTTGTTTTATGGGCAGAAGGTGTGGTCATGGCCTTCCAAGAAGCTACAGTATTGGAAGGGGTGGGGGTCGGCGTAGATGGTGACCTCCATGCTGTTGTGAGGGAACTTGAGGCATTGATGGAATATAGATGGGACCGCTTGCATGGCATGGATCCATGGTCGACCAAGAAGAATGTTGTAGGGGAGGTCAAGATCAAGGACCTGACATTTTGTTTCCATTATTTTCTATACCACTTGAATAGGTAGCTTGATGGTGCCTTCAGATAGCCATTTGGTGTCATCATATCCTTTGATTGTGATGCACTCACTGGTGTCTATGACCACATCTGAGTACCCCAAGTGTTTTAGCAATTTAAGAGTGCATGTGTTTAGGCTGGAGCCACCATCTATTAAGACTCTTTTGATGATGTGCTTGTGGATACGGACTTCGATGTGTAAGGTGTCATTGTGTAAGTGGTCAGAAGCGGGAAGATCCTTTTTTGAAAATGTGAGATGGTGAGGTGCGGCGATATGTCCTACCATGGCTTGGAATTGGGTCACATTCAAGTTGGTGGGAACTTGAGTTTCCAAGAGTGCTTTGTCAAGGACATCTTTGTGAAGGGGTGATGTGCGGAGCAACTCAAGTATGGATATTTGTGTAGGGGTCTTTCCTAGATGCTCTAGGAGGTTATACTGATTGGTAGGTGATGGACGTGTGGTTGGATGAGGGGGTAAGGAGTTTGATGTGGATGCGGGCATTAGATTAGTGGTGGGGGCTGCGCGGATGGATACGCAACCACGACGAGTTGTGATGGTGCAATCAGGTGCTTGTGCACGAATGGTGATTGTGTTGACATGGTGAGATGATGGCTCTATCCGCCCTATGATAGAGTCATAGGATGCGGGTGGTGGGGTGACGTTGTATGCTTGATTGGATGAGGAGGCTTTATTATGGTTGGGCAGTGGATCCTTGTAATCTCTGAGGTTGGCGTTTGGCAATGGTTGGGTGCTTTGATCAACGCTGACTTGATTTTGATCTATGAGATCTTGGATGCAATGTTTTAGTTTCATGCAGTCAGCAGTTTTGTGGCTCACAACATGGTGGTAGTCACAATAATCATTTTCATTGTACCACGCAGCTTTGAGCTCATTCTCTTGATGGGGTCTGACAGGTGGGAGTGTTATCAAAACTTTCTTGAGACATTTGTCGAGGATGTCCTCGATAGGTTCCCCTAAGGGTGTAAATTGCCTTCGAGGTTTGTTTTGTTTGTTTTGTTTATTTTGCCCCCTTTGGTTATTTGCATTGGTGGTATATGTATGTGCAGGTGGTTGATTCTGTACATGTTGGATAGCTTTCACATCCATGACGCCGTCGTTCAATGTGTTCTTATTCTTCCCCCAATAGCGTGGTTTGTCATTTGATTGCGTATTGGCGTTGTTGTTTGTATTGGGGGTGTTGATATGGAGTTTGTTGTTGGTGTTGTTGTTGTTGCTGTTGGACTTGTAGTCATATAATTTGATGGAGCCCTTGGTGATGAGGGCCCATTCTATGGTTGTACCTTTGTCGATGACTTCTTCAAAGGTAGATGCACAAAGGATTTGTAAATGAAACCCTATTTCCTGATTGAGGTTAGTCACTAACATGGTGATGAGTTGTTTTTTAGGAATTAGCCAAGGGAGTTTGCTTGCTAAGCTTCTCCACCTCTGCAAGAAGGAAGCGAAGGATTCTCCACTTTTTTGTTTTGTGTTGCAAAGGTCAGTCATAGATATTTCATGCTCGAAGTTATAGGAGAAATGATTCACAATTTTTTCCGCAAGCTCAGGGAAAGACCTAATGCCTGGGGGAAGATGTGTGAACCACTCAGCGGCTTGTCTCCCAAGGCTTTTTGGAAATAGTCTCATTAGGTATGTATCATTGTTTGAGACTTCTAAGCAAGCGAGGTAAAACTCCCTAAGATGATCTCTAGGGTCTCCCTTTCCCTTGTATTTGTCAAATTTTGGCGTTTCAAAATTCTTGGGGAAAGGGGGCATGTACAATGTCTGATCAAATGGATAGGGACAAATATCCTCAAAAGAGTAATGCTTGCGTTTGTCCCCAGTTTGCATATCGTCTACTTTTTGGATCAAGGCATGTATAACGGTTGTGAGATCCGACGTTGGTGGTGGTTGAGGTGTGTAGGTGAGGTGTTGGAGATTGGGTGGTGTTTGATGTTGGAGATTTTGGGAATTTGTGTTTTGGTACTGCGGGGTGATGTGTTGGTTGGTTTGTGCGAGATGTTGTTGGTACGCGTGGAGTTGTTGGAGAATATGAGGGGGGATTTGAGGGTTGAGATTGTGATGTGTTGATGATGCTAGGGGATTATGTAGATATGTGAGATGAGAAGGATTAATAGTGGATGTGTTGACGTTAGATGGGTTGACGTGAGATAAGTTGGTTGTGTTTAAAGGTGGTTGTGAGTATAATTGTCTTAGGTATGCTTTGGTTTGAGGGTTGGGTGGAGGCACACTCGTGGAGGTACTTACATGCGTGATGTTCCCTTGGATGCCTAAAGTGATTTGTGGAACAGAAGAGGGCACGTTAGTTGTGATAGTGGATGTGGTGACGGGTTGGTAGGTGGTAAGAATGGAGACACTTGCGGGTATTGTAGATCTGGTGATATTAGAGGTTGTGTTTGTGGTAGATACGGTGGGAGTTGATGTTTGTGAGATGATAGGTTGGGTGTGTGATGTAGATGGTTGGGAGGATGTGGTAGGAGTGACGTTAGAGGTGGATGGTTGAGACGATGTCATGTTGTGGGGTGGTTGAGCACCAATTTTGAGGAGATAATCAAGATATCTATTTGGATCTGACCTTAGGAATTTGTCAAGTAGATCCATGTTATCAGAGTCTTGTGTAAAGCTCAAGACATCTAGATCATCTTGGGACATGGTGGAGACATTTTGTGTTGGTGGTGGTGGTGGTGGTGGTGGTTGTTGTAAGAAATGGAAGGGATTTTCATTGGGATTATATGTTGGGATTTGAAAGACCGTAGGTATGTTGTATGTTTGGTTGATTGGTATGTTGCTGTCATTGGTTTTAGGCATTCCAAAATCTGCGATTGCTTGATTCTACTTGTGTTGTGATCTAGTTATGGGCATGCAAGTGTATGGATTTGATTTTGAGGTGGATGAAAAGGGGGATGGAGACTTTAGAGAATCCAAATTGATTTGTTGGACCCGAAAGAGGATGTGGTAGTGGAATGGAAGATGAAAGGGAAATTGTGGCATGATAAGGGATAGATTTCTCACTTCTAAGATGATTCTCCAAGAAAGTGTCAATCTAGAGATGATAGGAGTGGGTGATGTTGATGTTTACAACGTTTTGGACCAAAATGGTAGATGAGAGATGGAGTTTGTTTTGAGGATGATTTGACGAAAGAGATTTTGATGTTGATTTGGATTGGTGAGATTTTTGGATGAATTAGATGTTTGGTATGAGAGATTAGGATGATGTTTTTGAAAAGGATTTGACTATCAATGAATGAGCTTTAGTAAGATCTAATTTTGTGTAGCACAAATGGATGTTTCTCTTTGTTTGGGGTAGACTAATGACCTTACACAAAGAAGGATGATTATTTCACTTGAAAGGTTGACTAAAGACTTTTCAAGAAAAATATGATGTGAATGATAAAATCTAGATCTAGCTTTGGCTCAAAGGGATGACAAGGTTTTGGTTGATGATTTTTCTGATGGTGTTTTGATTTTGGATTTTGGAATGATTTCTTGTGACAAGGATTTTTTTTGTGTTTTGGTCCAAAAAGGTATGCAAAGATCAATGAGGATGAATGGATATGAAATTGAGTGGATTGGATATAGCAAAGGGTCTAATAATGATAATGATTGATTCTCTAAGGTCAAAATGAAGGTATGATTTGGAAATTTTGAGGAGAAGATGGATGGGGTGTTGACGGATTTTTGGAAGGTGACTATGGATTATGGCAAAGCAGGTGCTAAAGATCACAACTGAATGGGTCTTAGTTTTAGGCAAGTCAATCTGCAAATAGTGCCAATCCATAGGTGAAATGGTGCCAAAAGCAGACAGAGATGGTGCTAAAATAGGGCAGTGTTGGTCGAGGCTCTGAAAAAGATAGATTTTGATGTCAATTTTGGATTTGTTTTGATTGAAGTTTGATCAAATGATTCTCATTGTCTCTTGGCAAGTTTTTTGAAAACAATTTAAGCACAATAACACACAAAATAACCAAGATTTTTGTTTGTGAAAAGACATGTGATTTTGTTAAAAAAGCACTTTGCACAACGTAAGGTGAAGATATGACAGTATTTGTTGAATCCCCAGCTGCGCCTATTCAAAGCGGGTAGCTCCAGGATCTTGGTAGCACCGGCTCCTCCTTACAATTGCATACACTTCTCATGCATACCAAGATCCAAGTTTCCACGAAGGCTTGTCCCTCACCAAACCTTAGGATTGTCCCTGCTACCTCGGCTAAGAACAGCATGAATCAGGGCCGCTTCAAAGGTTTCCCTTCTGCGTCGACAAATAGAAGGTTTTTGGCTTGCTAAACAAAGGTTCGTAGTAAGTGCATTCGTTCAGGTGGCCATACGTGCGGCAGTGCTACTCTCTGTTATGGAGTCTCCCAGCCTCCAAGGGTTACACCTTGGAGGGTTTTGGGGGAGGTTGGCTGTCGGTATGACACAACAACACCTGTTGCTTATGACTTTCGTTACAAACATATTAATTTATATACGGCTTGAAAGAGCTTGGCTTTAGCTTGTTGCCACTTGGGTTGTTCCCACCTTTCGAAGCGGGGTGGTAGGCCCTCTAAGGATTAACAAAAGAGACACAACCACAAAAATACTTTTGATCCCCAAGTTCATACAAAGATGCGAGGGGTGAGCATACATATTCTTTATGCTTGCATCACACTAAACATGGTCCATTTTAGTTCTTTGGATTATGTTGGGGGTGATTTATGCAAGTGTTGTGAGAAGCTTTTGATTCCCAAGGTCACCAATGGTGCGAGGGAAGAGCATACACTTTTCACACTACAAACAAAAATCACGAAAACACTTCACACAAATTTTGATTGGTTTTTTTGTTTATATGAGTGAAAAATGCAAATTGTTGTTCTTTTTAATCCAATGATTTTGTTCATGCACTTTGTGGTTCTTTTTAAAGCCCAAAATTGAAATGTTTTGATAGTTGTTGTTAGCACACACTTGTCAATTTTAGAACACCAAATTCAAATGTTTGTTCTAACTAAGGCACACACTCAAAGATTTGTTTGTTTGGTTGTTTGATCAATTTTTTATTGCACCAAATTGAAATGTTTTGATTAAGCTAACATGCAAGGGTTCCTTTTAATTTCCAAATGAAATGTTTGCTAATTTAAAAACACCCTGCAAAAACTTGTTAGTGTCCGCAAGATGATGTTGATGACCTACAAACACTTGTTAGTACTTGCACAGGACGCAAAGTCAGTCTCTGGAAATAGTGCTAAAACAGAGACCTAATGGCGCCACTGCGGATAGAAAATGGCGCTAATGATAGAAACAGCCTTAAAAAATTGACATCCTATCAAATGGCGCTGATATACAATATAGATAGCACTGATTCATCACATGGCACTAAAACAGAAGACAGAAGGTGCCTGTATACAATATAGCGCTACAATGATATAGAGAAGGCGCTAAAACATATAATAGCGCTAATATGACATATATAAAGCCCTGAAACAAATAATAGAGCTAATAATACTTCATCAATGCGCCACTGCGCATGTAGTCAAAGGTTGTGGTCAAAGTCTAAAAATGGCGTTAAGCTAGGTGTCGATAGCGCTAATACATGCCTGAATGTGTCCGCCCTACAAAACAGAGGTTTTCCTGACCAAGATAGAGCGTCAAACTGCAAAAAACTGAGATCCTATTAGCCTTGTTAGTCTATCAAATGGAAAGGAAAACAAAAAGAATGCCAAAACATGTGTTTGTTTCCTTAGGAAAAATTTGGCATAACTTCCCCTTCTTCTGTTCAAGATTCCTACAAAACAGAGAGCAAATAACCCTAACAAACCATAGGAAAACCAAAGATTTAGACAGATTTGTGAGTGAGATTTGGAAAAGAAAAGGCTTTGCAAAATAGCGCTAAAACAGTCAATAGCACCAAAACACGGAAGAGATAGTGCCACTGCGCAGGGTATATAGCGTTGCACCTGCAAAAACACGTCTTCAACCACAAAAACTCACAAAATTTGATTAGATATGGACCTTGTGGGTCCCACCGGGCGTGCCAATGTAGATTAAGAAATCAAGTTGAAGGTAAAATACAAACTAAATGCATAATAAGACAAAGAGTTATACCTCAAACAAGAAAGACCCAATCTCATCAAGGGAAAGGAAACTTGCACCCAAGAGCTCCTAAGACATGATATTCCCTAATTGATGAATAAAATGTGAAATGCTGTCTCAAATTTGCAACTCACTAATTAGCTCTATAGATATTTGGGCATGGTAACTCTACTTGAAAATTGGATCCTTAAATGGCTTGGGAGAGGTTCTATTTATAAATTTTTTGGAGGGATTTTGATCCAAGGGTGGAGATTGGTTTGGAAGATCAATAGTGGAGGATAAAAGTGATGTGGAGGGCCTAGATTTGATCTTGGAGGAATGGAGGGCTAGGAATAAAAGTAAATCTTTTATTCATTTTGGGGAAAGGAGGAATTAAATGAGTATGGGTGAGATGGAATATTTATTAATTAAAGATTCATATGGGGAATGTAAAATGAATTAAAAATTCATTTAGGGATAAGTGGAGATAAATGAGGTATGGGGGTGGTAAGGGGTTGTAAGAGGAATTAATTGTGATGTGGGATATATTTAAATAAAAAATTGACTTATGTGGATTTATTTCAATTTTTTATTTGGAGGATGTGGAGAAGGGTGTTAAGCTATGTTTGACCACCCAAATGAGAGGTTAGGATTAATTAAATTTAGGTTTTATTTAATTAATCCTAGGGCTAGGATGAGGTAGGCTAGGGTAGGTAATTAAATAATAGCTATTTAATTACCTAGGGTAGGGATAGGTCAATTAATAGGCTAAATTAATTAGTTAAACATGGTTTAGTGCAATGTTCCGTTTTCCAGCTTGATCTTTTACAGTTGACCGTTGGCCTATTCCGGAGACCCGTAGGTTACTCGGAGGTTGAAATTAGGGTTTCATGTTTTGGTGGTTACTTTTGTTCGTGGAACATGGTTTGGTTGGCGGTTTCTTTCTGGGTTTTCAGAGAGCTTTGCAGGGATGTTTTTTTCTCGACATTCAGGAATTTACTATTTTTAGTAAGTTTGGGATTGGCATCGAAACAGGATTTTGAGAGTGGGGTTGGATTCATCTTGTCAAGACCTTTGCAACAAGCTATAGATCATTGGTTTCTGACATCATCTTGGCCTCCATTTTAAAGTCCGTAAATTAAACTTTATTATTTAATATTGGACCTTGGTGCCTAGGCTCAATGACTTAATGTTGAGGTTGAAAAAGAATTGAAGAGGATTATATTATTTTCCCTCTCATGTTTTATCCCATATGCAAGAGGATTTTAGAGACTCCCAGTTGGGAAAGTATAAAAGGAGGAAGAGTGCTCTCATTTCGAATCCAAAATCTTGATAATGTTATGCTACCGTAATGGTTCTGGGACTGCTTTGAGGAATGAATGCCTCCTAGCCTAGGCTCACTTCATGCTTGAGAGATAGCACCTAGGGAGAGGTTTGCTGATAGTAGTGATTTTTGTAGTGAGGTTTGCATTGTAGCTTGAGTTTTGTTTGTAGTTCAATTATTTGTATTTTATGTCATTTTTGGAGTTGCTGATAATAGGGCTAAATCTGTAGTTTCATTCATAAATCTGAAAATAAAAATACATTTGTTCTGGGTATTTCATATTTCCCTTTGTCTATGTTGGGCGCCCCATTGTGCCAATTTACAGATTTTATTATGAAGAATCTAATTTTTCTAGAAGGAAATCGCCCTTCTTGCTAGGCTGCCCTCTTTGGAGTGCATTGGAAAGCGTGCTAAATAAATGCTTGGGTTTAAGAGTGGTCTCTGGTGTGTAGCTTGGTCGCCATTGTCATAAGAGTGCATTGCATCAGATTTGAGGTCATTTGGTTGAGAAATGAGTGAGGTGTGAGCATTTTTGTAGGGTTTTATGTTGCTGGTTTGGTCTTTTCATGTTGTTGATCCGTCATTTCAGTTTGCTAACTTCTATCATTTGAGTTGGGTTGGAAGTCTCTAATTATTGTAAGCTGAACAGTAGTACTATCAGCACTTCATACTTCTTTTCATATTTGCTTTATAATACCTTGCATCTTCGTCATATGGTAGCTCCAATTCCACTTTGGGTTGGAAAGCACATTCTTGACATCGAGTTATTTCAGCATAATAGTGGTAGGGATCCTCTGACCACATGCTCGTCGACATCCGGTGCATTCTTGGTTAGAGTTCTTTGTATCAGCATTGCATCAAGACCCTCTGACCATATGCTCGTCATCCTCAGGCGCATTCTTGGTTAGAGTTCCTTTATCAGCATTGCATAGAGACCCTCTGACCATATGCTCGTCACCATCAGGTGCATTCTTGGTTAGAGTTCCTTTTCAGCATTGCATAGAGATCCTCTGACCATATGATCACGCCATCCTAGTGTACATTCTTGGTTAGAGTTGAATTTCGCATCATTTTGGTTTAAGTGCTAACTTCAACGATTGTGTATTGCTCTGCTTATTGTAATTGGAAAAGTGAAAAAATTGGCTTGGTATATTTCATTTAGCTAATTAATTGGATTTAGTGAAAAGGGGGAAATTGATTAAATAAATATTGCATATTTATTAAATCAATTGGCTAAGGTTTGGACTATTGAATTAATGAAATTAATTCAATTGTTGGGGATAAAATGGTGGAAAATTAAGTGATGAAGGGATAATTAATTAAATAAAAAAAATTAATTAATTGATTAGAAGGGAAATTGGTATGTTTAGGGATGTCGGGAGTCAGTTTGATGGTAAAAGATATTTTTAGGTGTCTACACATTGATGCTGAATTACCTAGAGCTAGATTATGGAATGGATGCAATAAATGTCAGATTTTCATCCTTTTAAGAACATGTTAGTGACTTAGCAGGTCCAGTATAGCTTCAATATTTGAAGGTCTGTTGACCCACTTGATAATGAATAACTTAAACTTAGGAGTCAGTGAAAATCTCTCAAGGTATCAAGCTTATAAGGTCTAGTCCTGCAGGTTAGATGACTGCCCGGGCTCAAATCATGAAGTACGAGTTCAAAGGCACCCCCCAGAGACCAAGATTCATACCGGATGGAGTGATGTGGGAGATACAGATCTGGGTCACATAGACCTGGATGACTTCAGACTGAGAACCTTTGGCCCAAATCCAACTCCCAAGGCCAAAACACTAAAGGATAGTGGTATAGCACAAGCTTCTCCCTTCCCCACATCTGTTCAATGTGCAGAGCTGATAGTGACATGTGCAGACATATATGATGTCATGACTAGAACTATCCAAACCACCAATGGGGCTATCCTGGCTGATTTAAGTCCACCATCTTTGGCTGAAACTTTTGACATTCCATGGCACACAGTAATGACCATGCTAGACAAACAAGGATTAGAGGAAAATTACAACAAGGATGTGAATGGATGTAGAAAACATATGAATGATCATTGGGCAAAGAGTAGAAGGTCTGACATGAGTAAATTCCCTCAAGTATTATATAGAAGCGACTTTCATGATGAGATAGAGGATTTGATAACCTTTCTAAGTAGGATATATGGATTACCTACAGCCTCCACTTTTGAAGAATGGATGTTTGTCATCATTATTGAGATACTGAAGGGGACCAAATTCCACAAGTCACAGATCCTTAGTGATAAAATTCATGAAGCCTTTACCAACTTCAAGGAGAAAAGATTCTTTAGATGGACATCCTATGTCGTCTATGCCTTAGCAAGAATAAATCATTATGTTAGGCTGTCCAAAATAGGAGAAGTTGGAAATGATGAACAGACCTAGGTCAAAGTATATGAGTGTTATCCACAACTCACATCCTCTCAATCTTTGATGCATTTCAAAAGGGTAAATGACGCTTTCACGATGTATATAGCAAGGTTACTGCAAGGTAACACAACCCTGAGGATTTCCACAAAAGCTGTGAATGAAGTGACTAAATATGGAAGGTGGTATATCCAATTTGAAAAGTTCACATATCTAAGGGTGCAAGATTTCACTGGGATTGCTTATAGACTTCCCAGATATCCTGATGATAAAACAGTGCTCCTAGAATTAACTAGGCAATTGATCCCTTGTGCTGAGAAACTCAAACACTTGCATAGAACCAATGTGCAGTTACCCGTCAGGTTTGGCAAAGGGAATTATGCATGTTCATCATTGGCATCAGCTGAACATTCTGATAAGGAACTTCAACTTCTTAATCTCCACTACTATAATGCAAGGGATCACTTTGATCCAAATAAAGTGATGAAGAAGTTTGTAAGCAAAAAGTTGTTTCATAAAATGCACATTGAGGACTTTTGGGCCAACTGTATGGATGATTACGAGGTAATGAAGAAAGCTCAATCAAGATTATATCTGGCCTTCATAAGAAAGTTCCACATCATTGCAGTACCAGATCAGTTGGAGGATGATGAGAATGTCATGGTAAGAGGAGCTTGGGAAGCTCAATACCATCAACCAATCCCTCTGCCAAATTGGGCCAATGTTAAGGAGAGTTCTCTGGACATTATAATGAAAGAACCAATTAGACTGAGCAAGGCATGGGTGAGAGGCCAGATAGATGCCTTGGAGGGACAAGGAGTACAGCTCACATATACTCCACTAGAGTCAGACAGAGAGTCTGGGGGAGAAGAAGATGAACCAATTAACATAATTGATGAGGCAGAACCTTCCCAAAAGCAGAAATCTGACAGTGAAGACCATACACCATTGGCAGAAAAGGCTAAGAAAGTTAAGAAACCTTCTACGAAGCCTCCTAAGAAAGACCACCCCCCTTCTGCTAGAACAAGAGCCTCAAAGAAAAGAGATATGCCAAGTGGTCCTGGAGAAGGCTCCAAAAATAAGAAAGTCAAAGTAAAGAAGGTAAGTGAAGATATTGCTGCAACTCAAGAGGATACCAGTTTGCCAGCCACCCCATCTCCTGTTGTCCCAAGTGAAAGCATAGCTGCCCCCACTTCTGTAGCCACTGCTGCTGCCTCCACTTCCATTACTTCTACTGTTGATGCATCTGCTGCACCCATGACCTCAGCTACCATTGTTTAAGAAGCTGTCCTTGCTGCTACTTCACCCACCGCAACCATTTCAACTCTTTCCTACTCATTGGCAGCACCTTCTAATGCCCCTAGTAGTCCTATTTCATCCATTCATGCCACCTCATGTTCTTCTACCACTACCACACCTTTACCTTCCATCTCTTCCACCCAATCATCTACTACCACAGCAATACCTCCCGTTTCTACAATTCTTTCACCTTCTCTTCCTTTACCCTCACTTCTATTTCTTCACCCATCACCATTTCCACCGTTTTGCTAACTTCTACCATCTCACCAACTTTCAGATCTGCTATGTTAGCTAATTTATCACAATCAAACTCACCTGCACTGTCTATATCCTCTGCCATTCCTATCTCCCAGATACCTATGGATTCAACCTCCTTAGTCATACCTTTGCTACCTAGAATTGACAAGGTATGTGTAGAGTTGGGTTTACAAGAGCTAGAAATAGAAGCATTGCCTAAATCTAAAATCCCAAGCGAACCTCTGGCCGAAGCAATTAATGTTGAAGTCATTGATATATTTGACAGTCCTCTGGAAAAAGGCCAAGTAGAAGACATTTTCAAGTCAGCTCAAGAAAGTATATGATAAACTGGAGAAATCTGGCCGAGGAAGGAGATAAGGAAGTGAATAAAGGTAAAGAGTCAAAACAAGAGTAGGGATCACTTGATGAGCCTGCCAAAACTAATGGTGAGAAAACCACTGAATTAGGTAAGTCCTCTTCTTTGACACCTGAGTAGTTACAAAATAGAGTGGCGTACCCCGAGCCACAAGTGGAAATAATGCAATTAGATTTGAGCACAATCCTATCATGGGCTCAAAGGCCAAAGAAACAAAAGAAAGCAAAAGTACAATCAAGAATTTATAAAGACGAGATAGGATCTAGAATTACAGAAATAGTTGTCCCACCGGCCAATACAAATAGAGAGCAAGTCAGAGCCAAGGACTATGTTATCTCAACAGTTGATCTAGGACCAACCACTCCTGCTCAGAGAGTTGATGAGTTTAAGGGATCTGTCACCTCCATCCTAGAGTAATTGGATAAAGACGAGCTATCAAAGAAAGAGTTGAAACAACAAAATGAGGAGCTCCAGACTTGCCTACAATGCTTGATCAAACTAGTTGATGCAAGAGGAGATATTAGAATAGTTCCTACTTTCCTGTCTACAGATGAAATGGCAAAACTTGGTGAGGTAAGAGCTAAGTTACAAGGGACTGAAAACTGGTCAATCAGAGTATTTGAGAAGGGATGTAAAACTATTGATGCTTCTGCCCAATCACATAAGAAGTTGGTTGAGCTTCATGAGAAATGGAAGGATCTACATGAGGAGTGTGATTCCTTTAACAAATATTACTCCCACATGTTTCCTCGAATAAAGAGTATTAGAGATTTGTTGCCGCAAACTTTGGTAGTTGAGAATATTCTAATTGGAGACAAGTTGTCTAAAGCTAACGAGTGGTATCTGTTAGTTGTCGTTGCACCAAAAGATCAAGCTTTTAATGCCCGATACAACCACTTGACTTAACAAGCACGGGAGGCAGTTAAGCCCTTGTCACAAACCACCGCAGCGCAGCGCTGAACAAGGAGACCAAGGGCCACACCTTGCAACAATCCCCCCCCAATGCAAGCGCAAGGTTTGAACCCGTGACCTCGGCTCTGATACCAACTGTTAGTTATCGTTGCACCAAAAGATTGACCTTTTAATGCCTGATACAACCACTTGACTTAACAAGAACGGGAGGCGGTTAAGCCCTTGTCACAATCCACCGCAGTGCAGCGCTGAACAAGGAGACCAAGGACCACACCTTGCAACAATATCAACAGCTGAATTTGAGAAAAGAAACTTTTGAAAGCATAAAAGAGGCCTATAAGCCAATGGATGAGGAGCTTCAGTCACTCATATATGATATTAATGATTCTTTAAAGGATTGCCTAGAAGAGGCTTATAATGAATATGCACCTTATAGTGTTGAAAATTGCAAAAGCAAATTACATAAGGTCATTTTTTAGAGTACTGAGCTGGCTATGGAGGATAGATTGGATAAGGTTAGCGACCTTAGGGCTGAATTCAAGGCATTCCACAAGCCTGGGGCAGAAATATAGAAGATATACAATAGATTTAGTTGGGAGCTAGAGATGTTTGAATATCGAGTCAGCCATATGAAGAATCTGGATCCCTTGGAGATCAATCCAGCCCTCGAAGCATGGCTCAACTACCGCAACAAGCTGGCAAAAGAAGACAAAATTAATTTGGATGAAGAACCTTGATGTTTTTTTTAATATTCTGGAATGTAATCGCATCATAATTGTAAATTGTTGTATTTGGGACAGCATGTGACTCTATTTTGTCTCTTTATGCTTTATAAATGATCTTTTCTATTAATATATTAAGTTGGGTAGTCGAAATGACTAGATTCAATGTATCAGGGGGCTATTTTTCTAAAGACAAAATGTAATCTGGGATTTGATATGAGCTATTATTTCTACATTTATTGATGTAATATGGACCGTCGATGTTGAGTTAATCTCACTGTTCATTGAAAAACTCAGTATGCTGCTTTCCTATAAAGGGATGCCATTTCCACTCTTGGTAAGAGAGAATTTGATGTTGAATTATTGACATTTTGCCATTTGAAGTAATGCAAAACAAGTTTCTGTAGTGTTTCTGAGAATTTGTGTGTTGTATTCCTTATTTAGTTTTCATGGTTTGCTTCTTGCTCTCCCGTAATTAGTTAGTTGTGCTTTTATAATGTTCATGGTTTGTTGAAAGTATCTGATGAGTACTCTGAGTCCATACTTTTAGTTATTTGCTGATGGTAAATAGCTGTGCAAAGTTAGTCTAGGCTGATCATTTATGCTAAAGTTTAATTGCATTTCACAAGTTAAATTGCATCGTTCATTGGGTATTTAACAAATGAATGTAATCTGAAAATCTGTCGATTTCCATTGAAGATAGCATCATTTTCTACAGTACTGTAACATCAGTTTTCAGTTTGGTAACTCAGAAAATTGGTTAGGTTTCAGAGTATTTGTCTACTTAAAATAACCCATACATTGCGAATGTCACTTAGGATTTCTCTAAAACCCTAACCTCTTTTGCATTTTCTTTGAAAACCATTGTTAGACTAGAAATTTCAGCAGCATTTTACATTGTCTTATCAGCTGAAATTCATGAAGGGTTTATGTGTATTTGTTGTCTCAACTCAAAAATCTATAGATTACATGTAAGACCCCTTGTAGGTATAGTTAGAACATACCAACTGAGAGATTCCAAGCAAGCTAAGACCTAGCTGTAGAAACCTTGGAGTAGTCTTACCTAGGATAGGATACTTTTCAAGAGAGGCATGAAACCAACAATCACACCTATGTTGTTGTGTGCTAAAACACCCATCAACAAAATTGGCACTAGAAGGAGGGTCGACAAAGAACTATTTCCCTCTTTAAAAAATCAGCAAGTCTACGGACTAGACAAAGACATACTAGATCTAGCTCAGCTGGAGAAGAGCTGCTTTCTTTGATAGAATTCAGGTGTACAAGAAGGGATCAAGGGATACCAAGGGTACCAAGAGCTCAATCAGCCCCAAGGAACATCACTGCACCACCAGCCATGGCCTTTTTAACAGTAAACAACCAATCTCCGTTCCAGTTCAATGATTATCATGACATGCCAAAGAACCTAGACAAGTTCTATTCAAAATTCAAGGTGAATGACCCAAATAAAATTGTGGATGAGCACATTAAAATCTTTGGAAGTAACATGTTTATGCTGCAAGTACAGTACGAAGATGTGATATGTCAGTTGTTTCCTTATTCTTTACAGGATGAAGCATATTATTTGTTTGCTAACCTCCCTGTAGCATCCATAAACTCATGGCAAGGTTCAAAAAGTGCATTTCTAGATAGGTTTCGAATGCCCACCACCCCAGCTGATCTCTACTAGTCTTTTGTGGAAATTTGTCGTAGTGAAGGTGAGATGATAAGTTCTTTCAACAATAGATTTCAAAAAGCTTTCAGTCATTTGCAAGATCCTTATGCCATAGGACAAGCTGTAGCCTTGCCTATCTACTATGCAGCCCTAGACAAACTTACATCCATGTTCGCAAGGAGAGCTGACCCCATTCCCACTACTTTAGCTCAAGCATATTCCGCAGCTGTCACCATAAGTACCCAACTATGACAAATAGCCACTGGTCCACTGAATCACATGGGGCCTATAGCCATGCCTAATCAAATACCTATGATTAATCAAGCCTTAGCCAACCATACTCCTATGATGAATCTGATTCTCAACCCAGCTGCAACACAAGCTTTAGTAATCCATCCAGGCAACCCAGTAGCTGAAATGCCTCCTACACAAATGCCTTTCCTACAATCTTTAGAGGAAGCTAAGGCAAAAGAGGACAGAGATGATATTAGAGAATTGGTTGAGCAGATGAAGAAGCTCACTACAGAAGTTACCCACCTCAAAAACCAAAATGCCTATTTGTAGCAAAGGGGACAAAATCAGTAACATTTTTATAATCAAAATCAGTCACAGTTCCAAAGTCAGAATCAGAATCAGTATCAAAATTAGAACTTTTAGCAGCGGTCTAACCGGTCTTGGAACATAAGACCCAACAATGGCAGAGTGCCTTCCCCTCTGGAAAATTAGAATAATGATACTCAACCTCCTGGTCGCGTGATGTTAGATGAAGCGACCTTGTCTACTTGGTGCCAACTGCATAGCACAAACGTTCATTCAGAATTAGACTGCCGAGAATTCCAGATTGCATCCAATATCTTCTAGATGGAGATCTAGAATGTTGAAACCCAAGAGACTCCACCAACAGGGTATGAGCTTGTTCCTTCACAAAGGTTGGATACTACCCTAGTACTCGATAGTTATACATTTCCATTTCAAGATGACAATTAGCCTGAGGAAGAAGAGTCTGAAGAAGTCAATGCTTATTAGCAGTATAATAAAATCCCATACAACTTGAGAAATAATAAATCCAAAGGCCCTTTTACCACCTCCATCCCTTCAAATAGCTATCAAATTCCACCAAACCCAAAAGCCTAGAATAACCCTAAGCCTCCAAAAGTCACACATCAACTAGTATATCAAGGGACTACTGCTGAAAGTTGACATAGCCAAAATGGGGCAGTATGTTGCCGAAGAGCTTAAAAATATGAAGGTTAGCCTTTCTATTTATGAGTTGCTTAAAATACCTGAGGTTAGGACATCTTTCTTTCAAGATATGGGTGCTGGGATCAAAATTAACTATGCACAAAAGGAAACTGTCACCAAGGATAACCTTGATAAAGGGAAAGAATGGGTACACGTGACTGATGTTGAGCAAAAGATAACGTTGTACAAAGATAAGAGGGAGAGTCCTCCTTTCCTCTTGACACTCAGGATATTCAATAGAAACCTCCACAACTATTTAGTAGATTCTGGTGCTTCTACGAATGTAATGCCATTATCAGTTTGTAAAGCACTGGGTCTTACTCCTGCCAAGTCTTACTAGAAAGTGACACAATTAGATAAGACTGAGGTGAATGTAGTAGGCGAGTTGAATAGGATACCGATGCAACTAGCTTCTGATCCAAGGATACAACAGTATATAGACATTCAAGTGGTGGATATCCCGGATCAATATGGTATGCTCTTGAGTAGGGACTGGTCTAGAACTTTGAATGGTTACATGGCAACAAACTTTTCTCACATGTGGCTGCCATGGAAGGGATTGGCAAACCAGATACGCATTGAAAGAGAACCCAAGATGAAACATATGATTACAGAGTATAACCAGCCCAATGAGATCCTCTTTTCTAAAGTTGATTTGGGAGTTTATTTGCCTCATGTAGGGAAAATAGAGGAAATCCTTATGCTAAGTTGCCACAGATTCCCTGATCCTCCACTTAGAGAAAAACTAGAAAGTACAGAAGCCTATGTTCAATCAAATTTAGGAGACTCCTCAGAAGAAGATGAACCAGGGATATTTGAAGGGTTCCGTGATTTTGTAGCTAAATTTGTAAGGGACTAAGTTGCCATTGGAAAGTAGATTCAGATGGAGGAGTTAGTACTGCCCAATTGGTGTCGCATACATGATGTGTTGCATTCTGAGTTTACATGCCATCTTTGTCAAGAGGTAGTAGAACAAGTGCAAAGACAACTAAAAATTCCCATTGTCCCGAAAAAGACACCAGTTGCTGAAAAGAAGGAAGAACCTCAGCCTCGGCCTGATAAGAAGACATTGGCAAAACAGGGTGAAAATAATAAAGATTTCTGTCTATGGACCCTAAGATTTGATGGATCGAGATGTAGACAACGGTATAGGGTAGGTGTTGAGTTAATTAGTCCTACTGGAAGCTCATATCTAGCATCACATAGACTATTATTTCCATGCACAAACAACGTAACTGAGTATGAGGCATTGGTGCAAGGATTGCTACTGGCCCTCCAAAAGAAAATCAGAATCCTTCAGGTGTTTGGAGATTCAGAGTTAGTAGTGAAACAAGTGAGGAAGCAATATTCATGCAATGATAAGAGGTTGAACAGGTATAGAAATAGAGTCTGGGATTTGATAGAATGCTTTGATGTTTTTAATATCCAGCTAATCCCTAGAAGGCAGAACCATGTCATAGATGCATTGACCCAAACAACAAGTACGTTAGAGCTGACATCCATGGCAGGGTTGAACAAATTCTCTGTTGAATTTGTTGCCACCCCATCAATACCAAATAACATCACAAATTTTCAAGTCTTTGAGGACGGTCAACACATAATTAACTTTCTTACCTCATCCAATGTTTCACTGCTTAGATAATAGATGAAGAAGAGATGGAACCAGCCGAGATGGATTTAGAAGGGGTACTAAATTTGAAAACAAATACAATTCCACAGGGAATGGTAGAACTGGAAAGACTATTCGATACAGATAACTTAGGAACCCAAAGTAAAGAAGGAGAATCTCCTAGAGGACATTGTGATCCATTTAATTTGGGAACATAAGAAGATATTAAGAATGTGTTCATTGGGAAGGCTAGTACTGAAGAAGAAAAAACAGGCATCATGCATGCATTAAGAGACTACCATGAGGTAATAGCATGGAGCTACGAATACCTCAAGACATACGTCAATCATCACACACACCATCCTACTGAAGCCAAGAGCAAACCCATTTAGACAAAGACAGTGGCCAGTGAATGCCTTACTAGAACCATTGATTTTTAAAGAAGTATAGAAACTGTTATCAGCAAGAATAATATTCCCTGTTAGGCATTCTGTTTGGGTAGCAAATCTAGTTCCAGTTTGAAAGAAAAATGGTGAAATTAGACTGTGTGTTGACTTCTGAAATTTGAATTGGGCATCTGAGAAGGATAATTACCCGCTGCCATCATTAGATGAAGTGTGACAAATTATTAATGGATCCCAGATGATGTCCTTCTTGGATGGGTATTCTGGTTACAACCAAGTAATGGTTGACTATGAAGATAGATTAAAAACATCTTTCACATGCAAATGGGGCATCTACGCATATCGTCGAATGCCATTTGGTCTAATAAATGCTGGTGCCACCTTTCAACAAGCAATGGACATTACTTTCAAGGGATTAGTTGGAAAGTGTATTATTATCTACATGGACAACCTCACGCTGTTCTCAAAGAGGTGAGAAGATCATGTGGCAGATTTAAGGAAAGTGTTGCAGTGATGCAAAGACTATGGTATATCACTCAATCCCAAGAAATGTATCTTTGGAGTGACTAAAGGGAAGTTGTTGGGGGATGTGATATCTAAGCAGGGTATATCTATCGACTCGGACCGAATCCAAGCAATACTCAAAATACCTCCCCCTACTAGCAAAAAGGAACTCAAGTCATATTTTGGTAAGATTAACTTTGTACGCAAGTTCATTACAGGTTTTGTTGAGATAGTCCAACCTCTTAATGCCATGTTGAAGAAAGACACTAAAATAGATTGGACTCCAGAGGCTAAGGCTGCCTTTGCAGAAATTAAACAAGCTATAGGCAACACACCTATTTTGGTAAGTCCAGATTACACTTTGCCATTTCAGATTTACTCATTTGCATCCGAGCATACTTGTGCTGCAATTTTGATGCAGAAGAGATCAATAGATGATGAAAGGCCCATCGCATTCATGAGTACTCTGTTAAAAGACGTAGAGTTAAGGTATCCAAATGTGGAAAAACAAGCCTATGCTCTGGTAAAGGCAGTCAAGAAGTTACATCACTACATCCTAAGAAGTCAAGTAATTGCCATAGTCCCAGATGTAGCAGTTAAAGTGTTGTTAATGCAAAGTGAATTGGGAGAATGGAGAGGAAAATGGGTCACTATATTACAAGAGTTTGATATAGATATTCAGCCCATGAAATTGGTAAGGGGTCAGGCACTGACCAGAACAATGGTTGAGGTAGGGCCCAGTTTAGTATCTCAGCAGTACCTGTTAGAGGATGTTTCAAAGGATGAATGGTACGGAGATATCATATTCTATCTGCTCAATCAACGATGTCCACCACAACTGAATTCGGTTCAAAGAAGAGCGCTCAGACTTAAAAGTAACAGTTATATGATAAAAGGGTCAGTTCTCTACAAGAAGAATCACGAGGGAATCTATCTGAGATGCTTAGACAAGTCATAAGTAGATCAAGTGTTAACCAGTTTTCATGAGAAATTCAGGATAGGTCACAGATCAGCTCACTCAACTACTAATCAAATTCTCCATGCCAGATATTAGGCCTACCTTGTTCAAGGATGCATACTCACATGTAAGAACATGTCATATTTGTCCGATTGCTGCACACCGAGAGCGACATGCTGCCATGCCCTTGCAACCAGTGATGGAGGTACAACCATTTGCTCAGTGGGGCCTCAACTTTATCGGTATGATCAATCCACCCTCCTCTACAGGCCACAGGTATATTCTGACCACTACTAACTACTACACCCGATGGTCTGAAGCGATAGCTTGCAAACAATGCACCACAGAGGTAGTTATTGAATTTGTTGAAAAGCACATTATCACTAGGTTTGGATGTCCTCTTTCTTTAGTTTGTGATAATGGTCCTGCATTTTCATCATTGCATTTTTCTAACTGGGCATTTGATTATGGACTTAACCTGAAGTTCTCATCTAATTATTATCCACAAGGGAATGGGGTAGCTGAATCAATGAACAAAAATCTGCTTGAAGTCATTAAGAAACTGTTAGACAAAAACCCTAGGGACTGGCACACTCAGCTTAAATTTGCCTTATGGGCTGATAGAATCCGACACAAAGTTGCCTTGGGTACATCGCCCTATCACCTAGTTTATGGGGTTGATCCCATCTTCCCTATTCACTTGAGGATTCCCGTACTGCAATTCATGCAAGACTACCTTGAAACCGATGAGCAATTGTCCTCTCGATTAGCCTAGTTGCTACACCTTGAAGAGAAACACGACGCTGCCATAGAAAACTTTACAAAACACCAAGGTGTAGTTAAACGATGGTTTGACAAGAGAGCCAAAGTCAAAGCCTTCTGCATTTTTGATTTGGTCTTGTATTGGGATAAAGCCCATGAGAGAAAAGGAGAACATGATAAGTTTGATAAGCTTTGGATGGGCACATATCAGATCTATGAGATCCTTGGAGACAACACATATCGACTCAAGAGCCTTACTGGTGAGGAGCTCCCATTGCCCGTCAATGGCCAGTTCCTAAAGCACTACTTCCAGGCTTGAGAGGCAGTCATGCTTCATCCTAGTGTACATAGTTAGTTTGTTTTTCTGCTTTGATTAGAGTAGGTTGCTTTTAAATTAGGTTTGCTTTGTTGCTTTTGCTTTCCGTAGTTGTTTTATGTTTTGCTTAGATTAGTTGTCCTTTCGATTTGTTGCTTTCGCTCGCTACTCTTGCTCTTGCGCGGGGTCTTTGTTTCTAGAAAGTGGTGGTAGCCGTGTAGGCTTGCAAATGCTTCTTGGTTGGATAAATAATCTAGAGTCTTTCTTTAAGAAGCCAAGGTTCTGCTCAGGTTTCACCATGGGTTTCGCTGTTATGCTAAGGGGTATGATGTTTGTTCATGAGAATGAGTCATTAGTTGGTGCACCTGAAGTATTTTCTAACCATATATCTTTCACATGTTAAATAATCCTGAAGTGGCTGAGCAAGTCTGAGTGATCTTATGTTGAGTGAAAGGGTTGGATTCGTATTCTACCACATGCACTATTAATCCATAAGAGAGGGCAGGTGACACTACATGTTGCTAGCCTATATTGGGTAAAAATAAAAGGTGTTTTCAATGCCAAACCCATTACAGTGCATCATAGAAGAGAACTGTCAATTGAAAATTTTCACAAGGGACATTGTCCAGAAGATTATTATCATCAATTACCATTGCATCAAAAATACTATGGGAAAATCCATTATTTACTTCCCTCAAGGCCCATCATATCTCAACATTTGAGCATTTATTAATGGTAGAATGATTCCAACTTCGTAGCTTACCGCAAAGGATCTTAGATGAACTTAGTTGCTAAGGGATGGGAATGAATGCAATTACACACACTCAAGTTTTTAGGATGTGGATGGTTGCACTAGTGAAGTGATCTCGCATTCTTTGATAGGATGTCATGCTTTCTCAGTTAATAGTGGGAAACATAGAGATTCTAGGTTTGAATTGAAAGTTTATCATCGAAATGCTCGGAAGCATTTCCCAGCAGAGTCGCCATTTGTTGTGCCTCACACACACACCCCATTTCAAAAAATAGGGACCCCCCTTCTTTCAAATTTTTGGTCTAGAATGTCAAGTGAATTTTTCACCTCCAAGTAGTCAAGTGGTCAAAATGTGCTTTTGCTATATTAGAATGATGATGTTGAAGATCACTTCAAAAGTCTACTAAGTCAAGGCCTTTGTATTTCTTCTAGTGGCTCTGAATAGTCCTTTTACGCTAAATCTGGTCCCAACCGACCTTTGCGCTGAATCTCCCTCCAACCGATTTTGTGCTAAAAACCTTTGCCACCGACCTTGCGATGCTTTTTCTCCTGGTTGATTTTGCACTTGCAAGAATTTATGCGCTAGTTTTTGGTATCTCCAACTTACACTATATCATTCGATCACCGATTAGGTCAGAGGATGCCAAAATCCCTACCGGTCCGAAGTGCCTCAAAGTCCCGCAAATGGCATGAAATTAAGTTTGTTGTTGCAGCGCTGAAGTAATCGTTCACCGACTAAGTCCGTCATACCCAATTTCCCCGCCAAGTCGGAGCTTATGAAAAGTCATGGAAAAAAACCTAATCTGCCAAACCTTCTGACTGACATGGTGTACATTTTGCATTTATGGTGATTGTAGGGGAGGGTTAAAAGGGGATTTCTCGTCGTTGAGTTCATTTTCTGCAATTAAACGACGTTTTTTTTGAGCTCTCAACGATTTGTCTAGCATTATTTGCCAGCGTTGACCCCGGAGTCGATCTAGCAATCGCTCCCTGCCTGCGCACCTCAAACACATTTCCTTTAGCAAACCAAGTAAGTTCTAACTCACCTTAGGGTTTCCTTTCTTGCGGATAGGGTTTCATTATTTGATTCAAGCATGTTTTCTTTCCCAGCAAAGATTTTGAATGTATAGCTAGGGTTTCATATTTGGAAGTATTCATTTGTTTCAAACCCTAGTTTGAACTCTTTCATGAAATTTAATGTTGATCACCATAGGCAAAATGGAATAACCCGCAAGACTTAGCCAAAATTTGAGCATTTTGAACCTATCCCCAAACTGGTTAAATGACTAGATTTTGTGCCAAAATGAAGTCCGACTGACCTGCAAAACTTCAATCCCTCTAGTCGGTCAGTGGCCATGAAAATCTGTGCCGAAGCCCTAAGCAAATTTGGTGCTAAAACTTGATTCCCTGACCTCCACGCTATTGTCATGTTAACTGACTAGGTCGGCAAGGTCTAAAAGCCTCGCAAAATCTTGAAATTCATTTTGTGCTGAAACCACCTAGCGCCGACTTTTCGCTAAAAGATCCCTTCTTTGACTTGGTCAAATGCTTAGAAAATCTCCGCTAGTCAGAGGACACCAAAACTCTTGATTAAAGAAAAGAAAGTGACTTTGCGCTAAAACTAAGATCATCTGACCTTGCACTAAAACATGCCACCATTGACCTAGTTAGTTGACTCCAAATCCCACGTAGGTCTGACAAAGCCAAATCCCGCGCAAATGCAATGAAAGATGTCTCAACTGTCTTGCACTGAAATTCCAACTGACTAACTAAATGACTAACTCAAGTCAGTACCCTTAGAAATCCGTGCAGGTCGATTGACTTTAAATCCCACGCAAAACATCAAAACGCATAAGCACTGAAAAACACAATTAGTCGATGGACCCGATTTCCCCACTAAGGTCGGTAGACATCAAAAGTAGCACTTTTTTGTTTACAGGTTGGTTAACCCTGAAATCAACGCAATTTGAGCAAAATGATCATTTTTAAGGAATTTTTAAAAGGAAAATGTCTGATAGGATGTAATGATGATTACAAATGATGAATGTTGATGTTTTGCATGTTTTAAAATGGGATTTTTTACAGTTTTGAAGTATTTATTGTATGCATTAATGCTGAATTACCTAGAGCTAGATTATGGAACGGATGCAATAAATGTCAGATTTTCATCCTTTTAAGAACATGTTAGTGACTTAGCAGGTACATTATAGCTTCAATGTTTGAAGGTCTATTGACCCACTTGATAATGAATAACTTAAACTTAGGAGTCAGTGAAAATCTCTCAAGGTATCAAGCTTATAAGCTCTAGTCCTGCAGGTTAGATGACTGCTCAGGCTCAAATCATGAAGTACGAGTTCAAAGGCATCCCCCCAGAGACCAAGATTCATACCGGATGGAGTGATGTGGGAGATATAGATCTGGGTCACATAGACTTGGATGACTTCAGACTGAGAACCTTTGGCCCAAATCCAACTCCTAGGGCCAAAACACTAAAGGATAGTGGTATAGTACAAGTTGTTGGCTTCCCCACATCTATGCAATGTGTAGAGCTGATAGTGACATGTGCAAACAGATATGATGTCATGACTAGAACTATCCAAACCACCAATGGGGATATCCTGGCTGATTCAAGTCCACCATCTTTGGCTGAAACTTTTGATATTCCATGGCACACAGTAATGACCATGCCAAACAAACAAGGATCAGAGGAAACTTACAACAAGGATGTGAATGGATGCATAAAACATATGAATGATAATTGGGCAAAGAGCAGAAGGTACACCATGAGTAAATTCCCTCATGTATTATATAGAAGTGACTTTCATGATGAGATAAGGGATTTGATAACCTTTCTAAGTAGAACATATGGATTACCTACAGCCTCCACTTTTGAAGAATGGATGTTTGTCATCATTATTGAGATACTAAAGGGGACCAAATTCCACTAGTCACAGATCCTTAGTGATAACATTCATGAAGCCTTTAGCAACTTCAAGGAGAAAAGATTCTTTAGATGGACATCCTATGTCGTCTATGCCTTAGCAAGAAGAAATCATTATGTTGGGCTGTCCAAAATAGGAGAAGTTGGAAATGATGAACAGACCCTCAAAGTATATGAGTGTTATCCACAGCTCACATCCTCTCAATCTTTGATGCATTTCAAAAGGGTAAATGATGCTTTCACGATGTATATAGCAAGGTTGCTGCAAGGTAACACAGCCCCGAGGATTTCCACAGAAGCCATGAATGAAGTGACTAAATATGGAAGGTGGTATATCCAATTTGAAAAGTTCACATATCTAAGGGTGCAAAGTTTCACTGGGATTGCTTACAGACTTCCCAGATATCTTGATGATAAAATAGTGCTCCTAGAATTAACTAGGCAATTGATCCCTTGTGCTGAGAAACTCAAGCACTTGCATAGAACCAATGTGTAGTTTCCCATTAGGTTTGGCAAAGGGAATTATGCGTGTCCTTCATTGGCATCAGTTGAACATTTTGATAAGGAACTTCAACGTCTTAATCTCCACTACTGTAATGCAAGGGATCACTTTGATCCAAATAAATTGATGGAGAAGTTTGTAAGCAAAAAATTGTTTCATTAAATGCACATTGAGGACTTTTGGGCCAACTGTATGGATGATTATGAGGTAATGAAAAAAGCTCATTCAAGATTATCTCTGGCCTTCATAAGAAAGTTCCACATCATTGCAGTACCAGATCAGTTGGAGGATGATGAGAATGTCATGGTAAGAGGAGCTTGGGAAGCTCAATACCGTCAACCAATCCCTCTGCCAAATTGTGCCAATGCTGAGGAGAGTTCTCTGGACATCATAATGAAAGAACCAATTAGACTGAGCAAGGCATGGGTGAGAGGCCAGATAGCTGCCTTGGAGGGACAAGGAATGCAACTCATATATACTACACTAGAGTTAGATAGAGAGTCTGGGGGAGAAGAAGATGAACTAATTAACATAAATGATGAGGCAGAACCTTCCCAAAAGTAGAAATTTGACAGTGAAGAGCATACACCATTGGAAGAAAAGGGTAAGAAAGTCAAGAAACCTTTTGCGAAGCCTCCTAAGAAAGATCAGCCCCCTTTTGCTAGAACAAGAGCCTCCAAGAAAAGAGATATGCCAAGTGGTCCTGGAGAAGGCTCCAAAAATAAGAAAGTCAAAGTGAAGAAGGTATGTGAAGATGTTGTTGCAACTCAAGAGGATACCAATTTGCCAGCCTCCCCATCTCCTATTGTCCCAAGTGAAAGCACAGCTGCCCCCAATTCTATAGCCACTACTACTGCCTCCACTTCCATTACTTCTACTGTTGCTACATCTGCTGCACCCATGACCTCAGCTACCATTGTTCAAGAAGTTTTCCTTGCTGCTACTTCACCCGCCACAACCATTTCCTACTCATTGGCAGCATCTCCTAATGCCCCTAGTAGTCCTATTTCATCCATTGCTGCCACCTCATGTTCTTCTACCACTACCACACCTTTACCTTCCATCTCTTCCACCCAATTATCTACTACCACAGCACTACCTCCCATTTCTACAATTCTTTCACCTTCTCTTCCTTTACCCTCACTGTCTCTTTCTTCACCCATCATCATTTCCACTATTTTGCCAACTTCTTCCATCTCGCCAACTTTGGGATCTGCTATGTTGGCTAATTTAACACAAACAAACTCACCTGCATTGTCTATATCCTCTGCCATTCCTATCTCCCAGATACTTGTGGATTCAACCTCCTTAGTCGTACCTTTGGTACCTAGAATTGTCAAGGTATGTGTAGAGTTGGGTTTACAAGAGCCAAAAACAGAAGCATTGCCTAAATCTAAAATCCCAAGTGAACCTCTGACCGAAGCAGTTAATGTTGAAGTCATTGATATATCTGACAGTCCTCTAGAAAAAGACCAAGTAGAAGACGTTTTCAAGTCAGCTCAAGAAAGTATGATGATAAACTGGAGAAATTTGGTTGAGGAAGGAGATAAGGAAGTGAATAAAGGTAAAGAGTCAGAACAAGAGCAAGGATCACTTGAAGAGCCTGCCAAAACTAATGGTGAGAAAACCACTGAATTAAGTAAGTCCTCTTCTTCGGCACTTGAGTGGTTACAAAATAGAGTGGCGTACCCCGAGCCACAAGTGGAAATAATACAATTAGATTTGAGCACAATCCTGTCACTGGCTCAAAGGCCAAAGAAACAAAAGAAAAAAAAAGTACAATCAAGAATTTATAAAGACGAGACAGGATCTAGAATTGCAGAAATAGTTGTCCCACCGACCGATACAAATAGAGAGCAAGTCAGAGCCAAGGACTCTGTTATCTCAATAGTTGATCTAGGACCAACCACTCATGCTTAAAGAGTTGATGAGTTTAAGGGATCTGTCACCTCCATCCTAGAGCAATTGGATAAAGATGAGCTATCGAAGAAAGAGTTGAAATAGCAAAATGAGGAGCTCCAGACTTGCCTACAATTCTTGATCAAACCAGTTGATGCAGGAGGAGATATTAGAACAATTCCTACTTTCCTGTCTATAGATGAGATGGTAAAACTTGGTGAGGAAAGAGCTAAGTCACAAGGGATTGAAAATTGGTTAATTAGAGTATTTGAGAAGGGATGTGAAACTATTGATGCTTCTGCCCAATCACATAAGAAGTTGGTTGAGCTTCATGAGAAATGGAAGGATCTATGCGAGTGTGATTCCTTCGACAAATATTACTCCCACATGTTTCCCCGAATAAAGAGCATTAGAGATTTGTTGTCATAGACTTTGGTAGTTGAGGATATTCTAACTGGAGACAAGTTGTCTAAAGCTATCGAGTGGTATCAACAGCTGAATTTGAGAAAAGAAACTTTTGAAAGCATAAAAGAGGCCTATAAGCCAGCGGATGAGGAGCTTTGGTCACTCATATAAGATATTAATGATTCTTTTAATGATTGACTAGAAGAGGCTTATAATGACTATGCACCTTATAATGTTGAATATTACAAAAGCAAATTACATAAGGTCATTTTTTAGAGTACTGAGATGGCTATGGAGGATAGATTGGATAAGGTTAGCAACCTCAGGGCTGAATTCAAGGTATTCCACAAGGCTGGGGCAGAAATAGAGAAGATATACAACAGATTCAATTGGAAGCTAGAGATGTTTGAATATCGAGTCAGCCATCTGAAGAATCCTAATCCCTTGGAGATCAATCCAGCCCTCGAAGCATGGCTCAACTATCGCAATAAGCTGGCAGAAGAAGACAAAATTAATTTGGATGAAGAACCTTGATGTTTTTTTTTTTAATATTTTGGAATGTAATCCCATCATAATTGTAAATTGTTGTATTTGGGATAGCATGTGACTCTATTTTGTCTCTTTTATGCTTTAAAAATGATCTTTTCTATTAATATATTAAGTTGAGTAGTCGAAATGACTAGATTCAATGTATTTGGGAGCTATTTTTCTTAAGAGAAAATGTAATCCGGGATTTGATATGAGCTATTATTTCTGTATTTATTGATGTAATATGGACCGTCGGTGTTGAGTTAATCTCCACCATTCATTGAAAAACTTGGTATGCCGCTTTCCTATAAAGGGCTACCATTTCCACTCTTGGTAAGAGAGAATTTGATGCCGAATTGTTGACATTCTACCATTTGAAGTAATGTAAAACAAGTTTCTGCAGTGTTTCTGAGAATTTTTGTGTTGTATTCCTTATTTGGTTTTCATGGTTCGCTTCTTGCTCTCCCGTAATTAGTTAGTTGTGCTTTTATAATGTTCATGGTTTGCTAAAAGTATCTGATGAGTACTCTAAGTCCATACTTTTAGTTATTTGCTGATGGTAAATAGCTGTGCAAAGTTAGTCTAGGCTGATCATTTATACTAAAGTTTAATTACATTTCACAAGTTAAATTGCGTCATTCATTGGGTATTTAACAAATGAATGTAATCTGAAAATCTATCAATTTCCATTGAAGATAGCATCATTTTCTGCAGTACTATAACATCAGTTTTCAGTTTGGTAACTCAAAAAATTGGTTAAGTTTCAGAGTATTTGTCTACTTAAAATAACCCATACATTGTGAATGTCACTCAGGATTTCTCTAAAACCCTAACCTCTTTTGCATTTTCTTTGAAAACCGTTGTTAGATTAGAAATTTCAGCAACATTTTACATTGTCTTATTAGCTGAAAATCATAAAGGGTTTATGTGTATTTGCTGTCTCAACTCAAAAATCTATATATTACATGTAAGACCCCTTGTAGGTACAGCTAGAACATACCAACTAAGAGATTCCAAGCAAGCTAAGACCTAGCTGTAGAAACCTTGGAGTAGTCTTACCTAGGGTAGGATACTTTTCAAGAGAGGCGTGAAACCAACAATCACACCTCTGTTGTTGTGTGCTAAAACACCCATCAACACTTCTCATGTTTAATCTGTTGGGAATTAAGGTGTCTCAACCTTGCAATTCCTAGCATTGATTATTAGATTATTTATTTATTTAATTGCCTAATTTTGTATTTACTTGCGCATCTTGTTTTGTCATTTAGTTTGAGGTGGCATTGTGACATGTCATCCTACTTGTAATATGACTTTGATGGTCAAGTCAAACACATGAGAATCTAGGCGTCCCATTTGAGGTGGCATTAATATGCCATGTGTCGGCATCTTGTGGTATGACAGAGGAGTTATTTTGTATGATAGTATCTATGACATGTAAGAGCCAAGTATAGAGATTCCTATGACAAGCGAAGACAAGTGTCAGAGAGCATCTTTGCATGTGGGAAAGGCATCTTTGGGTGCCCAAGTTCGGTTATGACATGTTGTAAGAGGAATATGCTATATTTAGTCTTGTATGACAGATTCTCCTACAACATTAAGTGTTGTTATGTTGGGTAGATTTTATGACTGCTGTAAGATGCGTAAGAGCATCTGTCATAGCCTATTTTTCGCTTGGAGAACTCCATCTTGGGAAGTCAAATATGCCATGTATGAGAGATGTAAGAGAGGTGTATGCATGTTGGACAAGTGTTCTCGGGTGTGTGAAATGGGCCATGTGGCCAAGATGGACGCCCACCTCTAGAAGCTTCTTAGTTATGCCTTGTAACTCTATATAATGAGGTGTTTGGAATAGTATTACGAATATCATTTGTATAGGTACTGTTATGCTACTGAAATTACTCCAAAAACAACATTTGAAGACTCTTGGAAGAACTTGCATTGAAAGTGTATTGTAAACATTTCAATTTTGATAATACATTGTGTAGGTTTTGGAGTGTGGGGTTTTTCACCTGAAAAGGTTTTCCCCACGTACATCTTGTGTCTCTTACATTCTTGTGTTGTGTTTTGTTGTTGTAGTCTCTATGTTAAACACATAACATAACTATAATTGTAAGGATTTTAAAGAATTTGCACTCTACTTCCCTCATTAGATTGATGTAGGAAGTGTGTTCCACATACCTTGCTTCCTTTCATAATCATCATAATAGATTAAGGGTTTAAGTGAACTGATGTGGATGTGAATATATTTATGAGGGTTTGAAATTTTTGATACAACTGATTCACCCCCCTCCCCTCTCTTAGTTGTCTTGTGCATTCAACAATTGGTATTAGAGCAAGGTTCCTTTGAAGAAAGCTTAATAGCTTGAGGTAGATCTGGGATGGCGCACAAGAAGCAGACTCCCTTGTTTGATGGATCTGACTATGCACTCTAGAAAGTAAGAATGGAAGCCTTTCCAGTCGCTCTTGATTATGATATCTGGAAATCAGACAATTCTAATTACACTGTACTTGAGAATGGTATAAGCACTGAAGATGATGTTAAAGTTGCTAAAATTGATGGTAATGCAAAGCATGCTCTCTTAAGTGGTCTTACTAATTCTGAATTGATAAAAGTTGTAAATTTTAAAACTGCTAATGCGATTTAGAAAAAGTTGGAAAGTATTTATGAAGGAGATGATAAGGTTAAACAAGCTAAAATGTAGAATTTGAAGCTCACATTTGAGACCATGCGAATGTCTGAAGATGATGTTAGAAATGAAAGCACAACTACTTCAAATGGAAATTTGATTCAAATATGTTTAATGATCTTATACCAGTGTATTACCAATGGAGATTGCATTAAAACATAAAACCCACTACAAAGAAAATATCAAGCATGAAGAACTAAACACATTGACACAATGTTTATGTGGAGAAAACCCTTGCGGGTAAACAGCTCCACCAGGAAAGAGGCACAAGTTTGCATTAATCTGTAAAAGATTGTAGAATACATCAACTACACAACTCTCTCCACCAGTCTTCAATCCAATAGCATTCCTGCAGAACCTGAGTACCTAAAACCTGTATTGCAGCAACAAATACAATAGAAAAATACATATAGAAGTGCTTTCACACCTCCCTAGGTGTTCACTTTCTCTCTCATGAGAATCTCCAACCTATAAACATTAAATGTCATCTTACAAGCACCTTCCACTTGTCCAAAAAATAGCCATGCAAGGTTGGGCCCCCAAGACTAAATCTAGCCTCTTACAACATCTTATGACGCGTCATAACCGTCATAGATCCCACCAAAGAGTATCTTCCAAAGATGGGAGCCTTGGGCTAAACATAGCAACTTACAATTAATGAATATCTGTCGTATGTGTCATAGTGTCATAGAATCTTATGAGAACTTGCAACTGTCATAGATTTTTTAAATGCACCCACCAAACATTATGATGTGTGTCATATATGCTAAAAATAGTAGATGCTCCCAAGGTGGCACCTACACTCATTTACTCATGAGTTTTACAATTGCCAACCATAAATGTCACTTATTAATTACCTCTGGTGTCTCCAGAATTACCATTATCGGTGAAGCTACCTCATTCCCTTATGGGTAATTACAAATTACAAATAATAAATGGAATAAATATAATATTGGGAATTTACAAGGTTAATGGCACCTTATCCAAACATTCTCCCACTTGACATTATACATTGTAAATCAACCCATAGGAAAACAAATGTAAATATTCAGGTACTAGAAACAAGGCCCGTGGCCTCTCTGCACCACATGAACTTCTTTGTGCTCACAGGTTTGGTCAATGAATCTACAACATTCTCCTGAGTGTCTATTTTCTTCGGCTCAATTTATCCATTTGCAACCAACTCTCAAATAAAGTGATATTGAACATCAACATGCTTAGTCCAAGCATGGTACATAGGATTCTTGGCCAAATAGATTAAAACTCTGGCTATCACAACCAATCTGAATGATCCTACAATCAAATCCAATATCTATACACAATCTTCTCAACCAACTGCCTCCTTAGAGACATGAATAGTAGCCATATACTCTATTTTTATGGTGGACAAAGCAACTGTAGGATGCCTCTTACTCATCCAACTCACTGCTCCTCCAAACAGAGTAAACATATAGCCATTAGTGGACCTTCGACTATCCAAGTCACCTGCCCAATCTGAATCAACAAATCCCTGTCTGTCCAAAGATTTATCAGCACTATCAGTACCAAAATAAACCAAACAATGATCAGGAGTACCTGCAAGATATTTAAACACCCTCTTTGCATAACTCCAATGTTGTCTACCAGGGTTAGACATAAATCTGCTCAAAACTCCCATTGCTTGGGCAATATCTGGTCTAGTGCAAATTGTTGCATACATCAAACTCCCTACAATACTAACATATGACACATTAGACATATCCTCAAAATCATCCTCATTTTTTGGACACATATCTAATGAAAGCTGAGTACCAATGGGTAAAGGAACTGTAAATGGGTTACAGTCCTGCAAACTAAATCTCTGTAAAATAGTATTCACATACTCTGTGACAACCAAAGCTTTCTATTACCTCTGTCTCTCTTGATCTCCATTCCTAGAATATTCCTGGCAACTCCAAGATCCTTCATATCAAATGCACCTAAAAGTTAAGCTTTCAGCTCACTGATTATACCCTTAGTATTGCTGAAAAATAACATGTCATCAACATACAAAGCAATGATCAGTATAGAATCACCAATACAATTAATGTAAATACAGTGATCCTCCTCTCTCCTAACAAAAGCCAATTTCAATATAAATGAATCAAACTTTTGATACCACATTCTGGGAGACTATTTCAAACCATAGAGAGACCTCTTCAACCTGCAAACCCAATGTTCTTTTCCTTTTACCTCAAAACCTGTAGGCTGTTGCATATAAATTTCTTCCTCAAGATCTCCATGCAAGAACACAATCTTAACATCCATTTGCTCAATCTCCCAATCATAAGCTGCAACAATGGATAAAAGAAATCTAATAGAAGTCAATTTAGCAACAGGAGAGAAAATTTCACCAAAATCAACTCCCTCTCTCTGGGAGTAGCCTTTGGCTACCAGTCGAGCCTTGTACTTCTCTAATGAACCATCTGCTCCAAACTTCTTCTTGACAACCCATTTGAAACCTATGGCCTTTCTTCCTTTGGGAAAGTGAACAAGATCCTAGGTGTTACAAGAGTCTAAATCCATCATCATGTCCTGCATGGCTAACTACCAAGACTCACTATTATCTACAAGAATAGCTTACCTGTAGGATCTAGGCTCATCGTTAGTACTCAATAAAGCAAATATACAATGGAAATCTGGTGGGCTATACCTATCAACTGGATTACGTTGTCTTGTGGATCTCCTCAAGGGTGGAGTAAGAGTCTCAACTCATTCTTCTGGATGATCATTTGTACCAACTTATTTTGTAAAAATATATTCATTTTCATCAGAACTACTCGAATCTTCTTTTTTTTTTTCACCCTCCAATCCATCATTTTGTTCTTCTTGAGGTGCATCTTGCTACTCTAAATCAAAGTGCACTCTCTTTACCTTTTCTCCTTTTTCTTTTGGCTGCTCAGGTTCAGAAATAGCTCTAAGTTCCCTGAAAATAATATCTCTAGAATAGATAGTCTTACGGGTTAGTGGATTCCAAAGATTATAACCTTTAACATTATCACCATATCTAATGAATGTACACTTTTGAGCTTTTGGATCCAACTTAGATCGCTTTTCCTTAGGCACATGAACAAAAGCCTCATAGCCAAAAACCATTAAATGTGAAACAGAGGGTTTCTTACCTGTCCACACTTCATAAGGTGTCAAATCAAGATCCTTACAAGGAGATCTGTTAATCAAGTAGCAAGTAGTACACACAACCTCTGCCCAAAAACATTTATCCAACTATGCATCACTCAACATACTTCTGACTCTTTCCATAATTGTTTGGTTCATCCTTTCTGCAACACCATTCTGTTGTGGTGTATATGGAGTTGTCTTTTGTCTTATAATACTTGCATGCTTGCAAAACTCATCAAATTCCTTAGAGTAATATTCCTCTCCATTGTCAGATCTTAATATTTTTGTCCTTAATCCCGATTGGTTTTCAACTAAGACTTTAAAATCCTTAAACTTAGTGAAAGCTTTAGATTTGTGTTTTATAAAATAATCCAAGTAAATTTGGATACATCATCAATGAAGGTAACAAAATAACGAGATTTTCTGATAGAATCATTATCCACAGGTCCAAACACATCTGTATGAATAATATCTAACTTCTCTTTTGCTCTATTGCTTCTTGAAGGAAATGATTTTCTATTTTGTTTACCAAACAGACAATGCTCACACAAATCAAAATGTTCATTAGAATAAGAAAAACCATCCAACAAATCTTTATTCTTAATAGTTTTCAAAATATTATTACTTGTGTGGCCCAATCTACGGTGCCACAACATACAAGTGTTTTCAGAAGCCTCAGAAACATAAGAGGCATTATAAACCGTAGTGGCTTCTATCCTAAACAAGTTTCCCAATCTCTTTCCCTTCACTACCACCAAGTTTCCTCTCACCAATTTATAGCCATGTTTATCAAATGTTACATGCATTCCCAAATCATTCAACTTCAAAACTAAAATTAGATTTCTAGCTAATCTAGGAACATGCAAACACCAGGGAGGGTTTTAATCCTCCCATCACTAAAACACAACAATACCTTGCCTTTCCCAACCATCGGATATGTAGAGTTGTCTCCAAGGTAGATATTACCTCCATCATACTCTTTGTATGTGGAAAACCATTCCTTATGCGAGGTCATATGAAACAAACATCCCGAGTCAACCAACCAGTGATCATTAGCAACAACATTACAAGTAGAAAGTAAAACATCTTCACTTGCATTCGAAGACTTATCATAAGCATTCTCCCACTATTTCTTTGGGTTTCTACACTCCTTCACATGTCCCCTTGTATTGCAATTTCAACACTTAACTTTGTTCTTCTTTCCAGGAATCTTAGATCGGCTCTTAGATTTGTCCTTAGCCCCTTTCTGCTCTCCTTTCGGTCCTCTTTTTTTAGGCCTTCCCCTGACACTGAGAGCATCCCCTGAACTATTAGAACTCTTCTTCCTCAAATTTTGTGACAGTACAACTGAAACAAGTACATCCAACTTTGGATCTGTAAGGTTAGTAGTGATAGCCAGTATGACATTCTCCCGAGATTCAAGTAACGAACAAAGAAGTAAGATACATTTATCTTCCTCATTAACATCAACATCTACGGATGCAAGCTGACTCAACAACAATTAAATGAATTTAAATGCTTTGCAACTGAATCACCCTCTCTCATTTTTATGGAAAACAATTTTTGTTTTAAATAAAATTTATTTACCATACTCTTGGCTTGGTAGATCTTACCCAGCCATTTCCCCAAACTATGTGTAGTCTCTTCCCTCATGACATTTAATAGGATAGAATCTACAAGACACAAGTAGATTGTTCCCTGTGCCTTCTTATCCAATCTATCCCACTCATCTTGAGAGACATCATCAGGTTTCTTCTCTTTTAGGACAGCCAACCACTAGTTTCTTTCTTCCAACAAATCTACCATTTTCATCTTCCACAACTCATACCCGTTCCGTTGAACTTCTCAATGTCCAATCGAGAGGTTGATGCAACAGTGGATGCAACCATAATATCAACTCAAGATATGCAAAAAAAATGCAACCAAATCTCCCATTATAGCTATAGCTTCTACACTACCACCCAAGAGTCGAAGATGGCTAGGCTCTGATACCAAATGTTAGAAATGAAAGCACAACTACTTCAAATAGAAATCTGATTCAAATATGTTTAATGATCTTATACTAGTGTATTATCAATGGAGATTGCATTAAAATAGAAAACCCACTACAGAGAAAATATCAAGCATGAAGAACTAAACATAATGACATAGTGTTTACATGGAGAAAACCCTTGTGAGTAAAAAACTCCACCAAGAAAGAGGCACAAGTTTGTATTATTCTCTAAAATATTGTATAATACATCAACTACACAACTCTCTCCACCAGTCTTCAATCCGACAGCATTCCTGCAGCACCTGAGTACCTAAAACATGTATTGCAACAACAAATACAATATAAAAATACATATAGAAGTGCTCTCACACCTCCCTAGGCGTTCACTTTCTCTCTCATGAGAATCTCCAACTTGTAAACATTAAATGTCATCTTACAGGCACCTTCCACTTGTCCAAAAAATAGCCATACAAGGTTGGGCACCCAAGGCTAAATCTGACCTCTTACAACATCTTATGACGTGTCATAACTGTCATAGATTCCACCAAAGAGTATCTTCCCAAGATGGGAACCTTGGGCTAAACATAGCAACTTACAACTAATGAATATCTGTCATATGCGTCATAGTGTCATAGAATCTTATGACAACTTACAGTTGTCATAGATTCTTTACATGCACCCACCAAACATTATGACATGCATCATATATGCTAAAAATAGTAGATTCTCCCAAGGTGGCGTCTACACTCATTTACTCATGAGTTTTACAATTGCCAACCATAAATGTCACTTATTAATTAACTCTGGTGACTCTGGAATTACCACTACTGGTGAAGCTACCTCATTCCCTTATGGGTAATTACAAATTACAAATAATAAATGGAATAAATACAATATTGGGAATTTACAAGGTTAATGGCACCTTATCCCAACAAATGAAAACATTTGATGCTACTTACAGAAGGTGGATGAAGTTGTCAATAGAATCAAAGGACTTGGTAGAACTATGGATGATAAAGAAGTGATATTGAAGGTACTCAAAACTCTTCCTAAAGCTTACAATCATAAGGTTTCTGTTATTGAAGAATTATAGAATTTGAATTAGTTTACCAAAGATCAATTACTTGGCACCCTAACTGCTTTTGAAATAAGAGAGTTTGGCACAACTAGTGGAACTGCAAAGGATGAGACTGCTTTCAAAGTTGGCAAATCAGAGAAGACTATTGAATCAAATCTAGAAGACTTTGATAAAGTGCAAGCTAACTTTGTGAGAAGAATGAAAAGGAGTACTAGAAAGTTCAGTGGTAAGTTGCCCTTTAAATGCTTCAGTTGTGGAAAAATATGTTATTGTGCTTCAAGATGTCCAGATATAGCTCTGAGAATTATGAAGAGGGAGAATAGAGGAAGGGTAGTCAAGAAAAGTTACTATGTTAGAGAAGATGCAAGTATTTCTAATGATGAATCTAATCATGAGGATGATAATAATGAATGTCTATTTATTGCCCTAAGAGATGAAACTAGTTCTGCTAACCTTGGAAGCTGTGTAAAGGAAAAGGGTCTGGAAGCAAGTGCTAACCCTAAAGGCACAGTAATGTCTGCCTTTCATGCTAAGAGTGAAAAGGATGATTGAGTCATTGATAGTGGATGCTCAAATCATATGACAGGTGCTAAGAGTAAGTTTGTTAAACTTGAAAAATTTGATGGTGGAGTAGTTAGGTTTGGTGGTATTGAAGTTGCTAAGATTTGTAGAAGAGGTTCAATCAGTTTTGATGGAAAGCATAGCACTAATGATGTTCTTTATGTCAAAGGTTTAAAGCATAATCTCTTGAGTGTTGGGCAGATGTGTAGCAAGGGTTATTGATGTAGAGGAAGGACCTTCTTTAGGACAACTTTTCAAAAAGACAAAGTGTTCTTACACATTTCTCAATCATGCTCCTAAGTGCACTTCACTAGGCCTCTACCATTGACCTTATTTGGGGCTTTGAACTAACTTGTTTGAACAAATGCATATGACATGGTAGACTTCTCTTAGGGCTCAAAATATCTTGAACATGATCTTGGACACTTCTATGTGTTGATGAACTGACCATACAACAACTCTTTAGCTCACAACTTCTTGTATTGTTGCTCCTAGTAGAGACAACTTCATTGGATTAAGAATCAACAATAAAAAATGGTTTTTAACACTTAACCACTGATTGGGAACCCTTACACCTTGCATACAAGTTCTTTCAAGGAGGTTTCAAGATCTAGACACCAAAAAGGTTCACACTAGACTGGTCATGGTTTGAGGGCTTCAATGGCTCATGCAATCTACTTGGGATGTAGTCATGAAATTTTGTCATCTAAATGTCAACCTTGATATCCAACACCTTTACTAGATTTGTAGGACCTTCTAAGACCCCTTCCCAACAAATAATATACACAAACAACACTTTTAGACTTGGATTTGTTCAACCTTTAATTGCTACACCAACACTGTCATACACAGTCCTTATAGGACAGTCATTGCATTTTGTCATATAATAGCCAAGAAAGCTCAAAAAACTCCTTGAATAGGTCTATAAGACCTCCATACACACTCTCAATAACATTCTACAATACCCATGAATCCATTCTTCTGAGATTTGCAAGCAATTTACCTATTTTGCTACCCTTTATGACTGTCCTGTCACACAGTCAAGAATAGATCTGCTAAACAAAAACAATATCAAACCAAAAGATAGGGATCTAAAACTTTGGAAACATGAAATATATATAAAAATAGAATTTCTGACAAAATTTCATGATTTTTCACCATAGGGATTTCAAGATATGATCAAAACAAGTTGACTAGAAACCATAGGCATGGTTTTTTATAGTTTTTACAAAAAAACTCATAATTTCCACAAATCAAATTGAAAGTTCATCAAACTAGTTGCAAATGAAAGATAAAACATAATTCTACATCATGCAATCATTTTCAAGGCTGTACTATGGCGTACCAGGCCGTACAAAGCAAAAGAACAACATTTTAACAGGAAAACTACAAAAATCTTACTCAAAATGCTTCAAACTTTGCTCAAATATTTTAACAACCCCCCAAAAATGAGTTTGGGATCAAATTTATACAATTTCCATCCTTCCTCATGTTTGTAACTAACCCCATATTTTAATTTGCCTTAATCACCACATAACCAATTTTCATGACATCTTTTTGACAACTTGCTAAAGTTGCCATGCAACATTTTTAGCAACTTTCACAATTTTAGCAATTTTACAACTTTTGTAACCAACGACCCATACCACTACAAAAATGAATTAAATACATTGCAAATGGTCATAAATGACCTTTTTGGACATTAAAACCCATTACCACCTAAAAACCCAAAAATACAAAAATATGCCAAAATGGAGCTCCTAGTGCCCTTGCACCAGTTACAATCTTATGTTTCGGGATGATAGCTGTGAGATCAGAAAAAAGCTCTGGAATAGTAATTGCTGCTGGAAAGAGGATAGGTGGAAATGTTTATCATCTCAAAGGTGGTGTTAGTTACTGCCTTATGAATCAGATCAGTGAGAGTTGGTTATGGTATATGAGATTGTGTCACATCGATTTTGATAGCCTGGTAAGGATAAGTTCAGTTCAAGTTGTGAGAGATCTGCCCAAGATTACAAAACCCTCCAATGTTGTTTGTAAGCAATGTCAGTTAGGAAAGAAAACAAAAAGAAGCTTAAAAAATAAGGATCAGTCATCTACGAGACTGTTGGAATTGGTGCATATAGACCTGTGTGGTCCTACCAAAGTAAGGAGTTTTCAAGGTGACATGTATTTTATGTTATTTATTGATGATTGCTCTAGAATGACATGGGTCACTTTTCTTAAGGAAAAATCAGAAGCCATAGATAAGTTTAAAACTTTTAAAGTAATGGTTAAGAATGAATTGGATATGAAAATCAAATGTTTGAGGTCTGATAAAGGTGGAGAATTTACTTCTAATGAGTTTAACATGTTTTGTAGGAACCATGGGATAAAGAGGCAATTATCTGCTCCTAGAACCCCTGAGCAAAATGGAGTGGTTGAAATAAAGAATAGGGTTGTTCAAGAAGCTGCAAGGACAATGATAAAAGAAGCAAACCTACCAGAAATCTACTAGAGAGAAGCAATTCTTACTGTTCTCTATATACAAAACAGAGCACAGGTAAAAACAAATGACACAAATACTCCTTATGAGCTATGGTATGGAAAGATTCCTATTGTTAAATATTTCAAAGTTTTTGGAAGCAAATGTTATATAAGAAGAGATGAAGAACTAGGAAAGTTTGATGCAAAATGTGATGAAGGCATTTTCCTTGGGTACTCTAACAAAAGTAAAGCTTACCGGTGCTATAAAAAGAGGCTAAGAAAGATTTTTGAAAGTGCTAATGTTAAGGTGGATGAAGACATACAGAAGATTTCAAAAGTTAATGGATATGTATCAGACTCAGATGAGTCCTCTTGTGGAGAAGAAGAAATTGTTGTTGAAAAGGTAGTACAGACTAGAGAAGAAGTAGAAACCAGAGAAAAAGGAGTGCAAGCTAAAGAACAAGAAGCTCCATAAAGAATCTCTAGAACACCCAAGTATGTGCAGAGGCATCACACTGAAGACCAAATCATTTGTGATAAGAGAAAAGGTGTATTGACAAGAAGCAGAGATGCTAAAGAACAGGTAAACCTATGTTTAATTTCTAAAGTTGAACCCAAAATAGTGGTGGAGGCATGCAAATATGAGTATTGGGTCGAGGCTATGGAAGAAGAACTAATGCCGATTGAGAAGAATTAGGCTTGGGAACTTGTCCAAAGACCAGAGAATAAGAATGTGATTAGAACTAAGTGGGTATTCAGGAACAAATTGAATGAGAATGGAGAAGTGGTAAGGAACAAAGCAAGACTTGTGTGTAAAGGGTACTCACAAGTGGAAGGAATAGACTATGAGGAAACTTATGCTTCAGTGGCAAGAATGGAGGCTATTAGATTGTTTCTAGCTTATGCAGCACGTAAGGATTTCAAAGTATATCAAATGGATGTGAAGTCTACTTTTTCTGAATGGTGAGTTGGAAGAGGAAGTATACATAAAGCAACTGGATAGATTGCAGTTGTCAGACAAACCAGATATGGTATGTAGATTGAAGAAGACATTGTATGGACTGAAGCAATCTCCTAGAGCTTGGTCTGCAAGGTTAGACAGGTATTTTTTGTAGCAGGGATTCAGTAAAGGGTCTGTAGACTATAATTTGTACATCAAGGTAAGCAAAGATCAAATCCTGATTGTTGAGGTCTATTTGGATGATATAATCTTCGGTGGAAATGAAGGTATGTGCAAGGACTTTGCAAATGATATGTAAAAAGAATTTGAGATGTCAATGTGTGGAGAGATGAACTTCTTCCTTAGGCTACAAATTAATCAGACAGATAAGGGCATTTTCATTTCACAATCAAAGTATGTCAAGGAATTGTTGAAGAAGTTTGGAATGGAAGATTCTAAACCAATTTGTACCCCCATGACAACTAATTGTAAGCTGAGCAAGAATGATGAATCACCTAAGACTGATCAGAGCAAATATAGATCAATGATTGGAGGATTGCTATATCTAACTGCTACTAGACTGGATATCATGCATGCAGTTTGTCTTGTGGCAAGATTTCAAGAAGATCCTAGAGAGTCACATGTCATGGTGGTGAAGAGGATATTCAGATATTTGAAGGGCACTCTGGATCATGGTTTGTGGTATCCTAAGAACAATGACTTTACCCTAAGTTCCTACATAGATGCAGATTGGGCCGGATGTGTAGATGATAGGAAAAGTACAAGTGGTGGCACATTCTTTCTTGGAGATAGAGTTGTGTCTTGGCTAAGCAAGAAGTAGGATCCAGTATCTTTATCTATTGCAGAGGCAGAGTATATTGATGCAGCATCATGTTGCACACAAGTGTTATGGATGAGACAAACATTGAAGGATATCAAAGTTGTGTATGATGATCCAATTCCTATCTTCTGTGATAATACAAGTGCCATTAACATTTCAAAGAATTCAGTGATGCATTTAAGGACAAAGCATATTTCAATTAGGTATCACTTTCTGAGAGAGAAGGATGCAGAGATGAAGTGAAGCTTGAGTATGTGCCTACAAAGGATCAGGTTGCTGACATATTCACTAAGGCTCTTCCTAAGGATATATTTGAGAATCTTCAGGAGAAGTTGGGGGTTATTGCCCCTCCTTCTTTGAACTAGATGCATAAGGAGATGCATCAGTCCAGTGTGCTTCAGGATTCATCCTTCTCTGGAATGATAATGGAGGCTACCTCTCAGGGGGAGTAGGTAGTGGTGTTGATAATTGTTGTAGATAGGGGGAGTAAGAGTTGATGCAGGTTGGTGTGTACTTCTAAGGGGGAGTATTCAGAGTAGTTGAGATTAGTGCAAGTATGTGCAACTTATCATAATCAGGAGAGAGCTTGAAAAAGATGTGTCACCCTTTTCTATTGATGTCAAAGGGGGAGAGAGTTCATGTGAAAAACAAAGGGAGAGAAAGAGAGAAAGATGTATAAAAGAAAGGGGGAGAGTGCGATTAGTGCAAAGTTGTGTCATGATGATTTTTCACATCATATGTTGCCATCAATGACAAAGGAGGAGATTGTTGCAAGTATGTGCTAATCGATGTTGTCATTGATGTCAACTGTGTCCTCTACTATTACTATTGTTATTTGATTAAGTTGTTGAATTAATTATGATGTGATTGCCCTGAAGAAGTACTGAATGTGTTAAGAATATGTTCCTCTTGCTAGGTTTCCAAGTGCTTTTGAGAAAATTTGATTAATATTGGAAATAATGTGTTGAAGGAGTGTTCTGGCTTACAGATATTGTTCAAGTTTTTGCTCCGCATTTCTTCTATGTTGGAGATCTGAGTGTGTGGTTTGGATATGTTGTTGAGAAGTGTTTGAGATGCTAAATCTAGAATTTGGTACTCTGGATCGCTGTGCAGTGAAAGTTATGTTCACCAGTTTGAAGATGTGTGTCTGACAGTGTTTGCAGTGTGTCTAGGAGAAAGTATTTTGTTCCACATTTCTCTGCAGATTGGTTTCAAGTGTTGTGATTCTAGATATATGCTTATAAGGTCCTTATCTATCTTCTATGCATAAGGTCTATAATTTGGTGCTTCGAAAAGCAATTTATTGTGTGACAGAGTTTGACAGTGTTGTGTTTAGGTGAAAGTTGTTGGGGTTGAATTTGTTGGTTTTCAGGTGACTTCAAGTTGTTCGTGGATTTTTCTAGATTATGTTAAAGCTTCATGTAAGGTCTCCAAGGTGTTTTTATCTTTGAGGAAGTATGTGATCAAAAGTTCTTGGTGTTAACACAAGTTTGGTTGACTTGGTTGTTTTCACTAATTTTGATTATGCTTTGGTGATTGTGAAAGCGTGATGAAGCGTGTAAGAATAGTTTTAGGTATGTGCTAAAGTCTGATGTGGTCTACGTTCACTCCCTTCCTCTATGGAGATGTTTAGGTCTAGACCTAATTTGAATTTTATGGGATAAGTTGTGTTGCCAACCTTGGAGAATGTTTTTATGATTGGTGATTGTATAAATAAGTGTCAAGGAGTCATGGATTCGTGTGCGCATGGGGGATATGATGTTGTGATGTGAATTTGATTAGGGCAGTGAGGGATTTTATGTGTTAGGCTATCAGATGCAATGAGCAGAAAGTGTCTACAATTTTTGGTGATGCCGTGAAGGTGTTGTGTATGTTGTGGTGTTTATTGAGCTTCATTGGAATTGAACTCCATGCACAGGTTAGATGCAATTATATCAGTTCAATGCCCACAGTGAGCCATTCTTCTTTCTTTATTTCTTTCTCAGTGGGCAATGAGTCCACTTGGATAGTGAGTCCCTTGCAGTGAGCATTCTTTCTGTAAAGTAATAAAAATCCACAACATAGTTAACCGAAGTAAGCTAATTTAACTTAAAGTAAATTAAAGTAACCACAATTTCATCATCAAGTAAAAGAGGTAAATTCAACATCTATTATCTATGAAGATTTCATTCAAGTTTTATATACAATCCTGGTACAAATCATCTTTCTGAAGTACATTTTCAGAGCTTTCTAAAAGTATAATATATACAAGTATACATAATGGCTTATGCCTTACAAAACATTTTGAGTTCAATGAAAATATACATCTATCCACACGATCATGTAAATCCAAATAATTAGTCCTCGACCGCCATCGACCATCTGGCCATTTGCTGCGTCGAAGGACAAGAACATGGTCCAGGTGCTTTTTCACCCAACCACGAAGCTTGCACTTCCCTGTTATTCCTCAAACTAAGGAATGCCTGACCCTGCTCAAAGGGCCTAGCAACTTGTAAAATTGAGTGCAGGGTGGTGTGTGCCTATTAACCTACATGCATCTTAACTAGAATGCAACATCACATTAATAGGATATGGTAGGGGAAAATATAAATGTATAACTAGGCAATCAAACCATCTATTTCAATGGTACACACGTCTGTTTCGACGTCACAATAACTTTGGCCAAAGTTTTTTACCAATTAATGATGTGTAGGTTTTGAAAACAAAACCTACTTCCTTGTTTTCCCCAAATTCGACACCTGTCCCGGAAGGCAATCTTTCTCAAAAAGATCAATAAAACATAGAAAACATGAATAACCATTCTCTTTCAAAATACAGTTTGCAGAAAATAAAATCCTACCATGCATTCATAAGTACAGAGAAGGAAATTCATTTAAGGCATCCACAATCATTATTTGATTCATGTAGTTAGTTTTCTTAGTGTGACACGACATGGTTTTTCCATTTACCTTTCATTGGTTCGAGATCTCAATATGTTTCTTTGTTGATGTAGGTAAATACCGTGTTTTCCCATAAGTAAGCAAATAAGGGTTCTCTCTACATTGTTGTTATTACAAAGGAAGTATATTTACATATGACAAATCTCTAAAAGAAATTTTATCTATAGTTGTAATGTTGATCCATATATATATACTCAAATGTACAATTATTAAATTAATCCAACATGTGTATATAAATGAAATTATATTAAACCATTATATATATATATATATATATATATATATATATATATATATAACTTTTTAGACCCTATAAGGACCTTTCGAGCTGACTAACCATAATATACTTGCTTCTAAGAAGAAAATCGACACATAGGTCAAACACAAACTAAAAGAAAAGAAGCCACCCATAAAGATTTAGGGCCGCAGGAATTCCAAGAAGGCTGAGAGATGAGTGAAAAAGCTATGACATAGGCCGATTAGACTACTGAGGAGGTCGGTTTTTGAATAAAGATAAGGCTTCTAGATGAGAGTGTGCCAACACCATCTTGAAGGCGATCCATAGGTGGTTTAAAAGGACTACAAGGGTCGATCTTAAGCTAGAAATGCCATAACTAAAGACACATGTAAAAGCTGTTGGGCGTCTTCTTGGCCGACAGGCCGAATCCCATAACGATATAGTCCATTTCATTGTAACTTATAACACAAACATTGACTGGGAGGAATAACATAAAAATTATACCATAAGAGAAGTGACAGAACAAATCTCAAAGGCTGATCTAAAAAAAAGAATTCTAGAGTTGAGGAAATCTTGCTAGGCCAAAATTTGATTGGCAGAGAGGATCGTTTATCAAAAAGGAAAGTAAATAATTAAAACCAAAAAAATAAATCATTGTCTAAGATGCCAAGCCATCAATCGACAGTTTGAGTCTTTAGCCAAAATGAAATGGTCAATTCTAGGAAGGAGCGGATCACAGAAGATACAAAGAGAAAATAGAGGCGTTTATATGCCCTTTTTGCTGACCACATCCACAAAGCTAAAGCTAAAGAAAACACATAGATCTATAAAAGTTTCAAGGGTCGCACTCAGTCTGGGAAGCCATTTTAACATAAAAGAGAAACAATCACTGGAAAAAGGCAGATCCAAGGTGCAGGGGCCATGATGCCAAATGAAAGATATACTAGACGTTGAAAGATCAGATTGAAACGTTAATTCTAAGGTTGATTTATCAAGGTTTGGAGATCTTAAAAAGAATGTAGGGGTTGATATAGTTAGAAAATGCCATCAAGAGGATAGATCTAGGCTAAAATAATATAGAAGAGATCAATTTCATAAGATGTGGAAATTTGTTTATGTTGCAAGATACCATATACAAGAATACCAGACCAAACAAGAAAAGAGAACAATTCGGTGGTCATTCTTTAATGATTTGCAGATATACACAAGCAATAACACAAAGACCAAACTTTATAGGAAGGCAAAGCAGTTCTAAAAACTAATGAGACCGGATGAAGTACCTGGCACCTACACCGATGGTCTCTCTAGTTGAATTCTCTTCTTCGTCCACCGTCCTCTTTCTGTCTTCTTCTCTCTTTTCTTTTCTTCATGTGTGTAGAGGAAAACTAATGTGTTGCAGACTTAACTAATTCAGGGGAAACCTATCTGAACAGTCCACTCTATTACTATGCATTCCTACATTGAATTATCGACCAAGGAGCATAAGCTTATGATGGTACTTGCAAAGTATATGCCTTCAAGGCTCATATGGTTCCTAAATCATTCTATCTTAACTTTAAACAAACAAATCTACCTTGTTGGAATTGATAGAATTACAAAATAGTGAAAACAACTATAAATCCTAGTTGCTACGAGTACCTACAACAAGGTCTGTAGATAACTATTACAACAGGGAAACTATAGAATTAACTTAATGAATTGACAAGAATGAAATGATTAACTACTGACCTCTGGATGATTTGTAAACACACTAATATACATTTGTTCATGAACTATATCTATTTGATCAAAACATAATACTAACTTGAATTCAAATTACGATTAACAGAAAACTAATAAACCAACATTAACTGAAATGAAATAAACAAAGATAGAATCAATACCTTGAGTGGCCAGCTCAAGAGACTGTCTTCCTTAACTGAAACCAAATCTAATCTAGATTCTACGTATCTTTGTAACACATATCAAAACTTAACTTATTCCATGCACAGAATCAACTCATATCAAATTGTTCAACAATGAAATCTTTTCTGTCATATCCAGATTATTTTCCATAAATGTAACATGCTTGAGTCTTTACACATAGAAAAGAAAATGATAACTAAACTCTGAACAACTTGACTGTGCTACCTTATATATCTCATTTTCCCCTTACTATACAAAAATGGAGAGAGAGCCTTATTTATTAATTAACTGACTCTGATCATTTACCACGCCTAGCTACTAGGTCGTGGAGTCAAGATCACATTCTTATTCTAACTGACTATAAGAAGAAGAATTCAAATCAAATTAGAAGTCTGATTCATGAACAATGTCCATAATCATAATTGAAACAAATCCACTCCTTAATTTATTACTATCCATGATACTCCATAATTGTCTTCAGCTGTCTCTGCATTCTTAGCATTGAAACTCATACTTCTAACTCCTTTGTCTGCAACCTACTACAAATGCTCGATCTCATCATGACACATCTAATTTTGCACATAGAATTAGTTCCCAAAGCATATACCACAAGCATTCTCCATGACTAACCATAAAAACATCTCATTTATACATTTATGCATATCTATATCTAATTCATTCATTAGATAATATGATCATCACATTCTATATTAATATTATAAGTTCAAGTCTTAAAAGTATAAAGAAGGTCAAGATGTCATAGTGCAAACATGGATAAATGTCTTAAAGGATGCTATGAAAGAAGTCTTTGAAGTATAAAAAGTAGCATAAAAGAGACTAATTCTGCAGCCCATCATTCCCCCCAACTAACCTTTTGCTTGCCCTCAAGCAAAATTACTCAAACAGATACCTAGGAGAATGAATTATAATGTAAAACTATTTGCCTCAAGTCCATAATTACCCTGACACCCTCACCCTGTTTCAAATAGAACCCATTGTAGCATGAAAGCCTTTGTAGTCTGATAGTTTCTGCAGTACTGCATTCCTCTCCCTTTTCTCCTGTCCAGTATGGAATTGGATATAAGAGTAGAGGTGGATGGTAGGTAAGAGGCAACCATGCCACACCTTTATTCTCTAAAATTTGAATGTACCTATGTAATCTTTCAGACATGTTCATAAAGTTATGTAAGGAATGATGTTCTTTCCATTGAAGAGTAGGTGTCAAACTAATCCATCTACTTTGCACATATCTAACACAACCTTTTAACATAGATCCCATCATTCTCTGTATCCTTCTGTGATCCCTTATTCTTAAGTCCATAATGATTTTGCCTGGGCCCTTATGAGAGAGAAGTCTGAACCATTTTGTAAGGATATCTTCAGGGTTAAGTGCCTCTTTTCTGATTGGTAGTGATACCTTCTTCTCATATTCTTCATACCTATCCATTAATTCTCCTCTCAACTTTTCATTATTTAGGTATGATACTACTACTCTCAACTATAAATCTCCAACATTTATGGAGGGATTCCATTATGTATCTTCCTCCATTAGGTAGTTGTGCAAACAAAACTCACATAGCTGATCTTGTTGTTCTAGACTGACCTCTTAAAAATAACTAAAGAAATTATGTCTAGACTGCAAAGCTGGTTGGTCACTAACAAATCTATTGAATTCAAAACTAAGAAATTTCTCCTTTAAAAATAATGCATAAACCCTTGAAGGTGGTCTGCATTCAATGATTTCCATGGCCCTATCAATTATACCTACCATCTTTGCCTTCAATTTCTTAATTTCAAGATTCTGGTTCTCAATTATTTCATTAAAATTTTTCCTTTCTTTATCCCAATTCTCTGTGTCTTGTTTTGACCTACTAGTGACTTTCAGCAACTCAAAACCCAATGAAATAGTAGTATGGTATGTTGGAGTTCTTACCTCAGGAAATGATGGAGGGGGTTCCTTCTCCTCATCTGATGTGATCTTGCTAACAACCAATTGTGCTAACAAGTCCAATTTAGACCCTTGATTCTATGTTTGAATCCTCTCCTCTAATTCCTATATCCTCTTTTCTTTTTCTGTCTCCTTCTCTTCATACCTCTTTACCTGATCCTCCAGGGTTTTGATTCTGTTCAATGCCTCCTGAAGTTCTTTCCAGAGGTCTCTTTCTTCTAACAATTCATTTCTTTGCTCAAAATTGACATCACCACTATCATTGTTATCAGAAGCATTAAAAATTTCTTTAACAGGGCTACCAGGGGTTACTTTTCTCATCTTTTCGGCAATAAATGGGTCTTCTGAGTCAGAGTTAGAAGAAGAAACATACCTTTTCTTTTTTGAAGAAACATTCACATCATCCTTATTTGCAGATATATCACCTTCAAGTATATCAATAGGAACATTCCCAGGAGCATTTCCTCTTCCTCAGAATCTTGTCCCTGCTCAACAATCTTTTCTTCAGCCGTCTGTTTCCTCAATCTACCTGATCTCCTCGGGGTAGTGGTTTCTTGTTCAACAACCCTTTTTATTTGCTTTTTACCTTTCCCCTTCTATTTCTCCTTTACTTCCCTTGCATTGACATTTTTCTCTTTCTTTTGCCTTTTTGTCTTTTCTATGTTGATATCATTTCCTGCCTTCTTCTTCTTTCCTTTCTTGCTTACAAGTTTTGGGGTCACATGTTCAGGAGGAGAGAATGAAGGTTCCCTTGTTTCTTCAAGTCTATTTTTAGGGAGATTTTCCTCCTTCGGCTCTTCATGAACAGGTTCATCTTCAGGTTCAACATTGTATGAGGGTTCTTCTTCCTCCTCATGAGGTTGCACCAACAAGGTGGAAATATCAACACAATCCTTAAAGGCCCCCTAATCAATTTGTGGGTATTGTATTCGCAAACTCCTCTTAACCAGTAGTGCAATTAGACAATGATGAGACACTGAAGTATCTACTAGCTTCTTTTGGTATTCTAAAGCCATTCACTTTAGGAAGTTGTAGAGGTAGTTCAGAACATTCACCAATTTCTCATGACGAAGATGGTTTAACAATTTAAAGTGCACAGTGTACAGCATATTATACCTCCCATCACAAGTGAAATACTTGATAATGTAGGTAGCACATTTGCCCCAGAAAAATGGCAGAGATAGGCATTTTGTACCTTGAGTTGTTGAGTCTAAATGCTCGTCTCGCTCGCAAAATTCTTCTCTGGCAGGGGTTGCATTAGCTCGGGCTAGGTATTTCAACCCGGTGTGTGGCAGTCTAGTCACTTGGGCTATGCTACCTCAGAAGCATCAACCATTAACCCTTTCACTACTGCTTTGTCACTTTGTAATGTAATTGCAAATTCTGTGACCATAGCATTGTCATACTTTGTCAATTTTAAGAAGTACTCGAACCATCCTACTCTGGTGAAGAGCGGTAAAACTAGCACATCTTCAAGAATCTCCTTGTGCGCAGATGGTTCTCTCCTTACTAAGTCACCTCCCATGTCTATAATCCTCTGTATAATTCCACTTCACCACCTTGTTAGACTTAACCCCTATTCATATCTCTCTGCAATTCCTCTTATTTCTCAGGGTTAACTCAATTTGACTTAAGCAAAGATATTAGGAAGGTAACTCTCACCGATTATTTACATAGTACACAGGGATGACAACTCATTTGAAAACTAGTCAAAAAATCAAGAATGACAACCCTTCCCCCCAACTGAACGTGAAGTGACCTCACTCACGGGGCAAAGGAAGTGGTAGGAAGTTGCAATTATTAATTGGAATGTTTTGAAATATTATCACATGCATGAAGTAAATAGGGATAATGATAAATGCATAAAAAAGAAATTTAATGGTGATCATGAAAAGTTACCTTTGGGACAATGCCTTGGAAAGAGTTGTGGGAGCATTTTTTGAAAGGAGATATTGTGTACGATGCAATTAATTCGCCAGAACTCTAAGGTCGTGCATGTGGATGAATGGTGAGGTGGCACGTTAGCATGTGTGATTTGATTAAATTGCTTGAAATTCAGCGCGTGAGGTACGGGCATGGTGATGAAGCAAGGCGTAGTATACGGATTGAGTGGATTGGCAGTGCATTGCATTTGAAGACATTTGCAGTTGCTGTAGGTGCTTGCAACATTGTTCCAAAGTGTAGATTATGAGAGTGATCAGAACAGGTGCAGAATTAACAGGTCCCAACTGAAAGTGGTAAACAGGTCCCAGCTGAAGGTTGTAAACAGGTCCCAGCTGAAGGTTTTGAATATCATGATAAAGGTGCTATGTGTGCATGTGGTGCTGTGTGTGCATGTGTTTGGAAAGCAAAAGAAATTATGCCTCAACTACAGGGGTTGAGTATTCCAACTCAACCTCTGCATCACTAGTCAGGCCATGTGGATCATCCTCTGACGCTGTATCAACTGGTGTCATAATATCCTCATCAAGAGTGCCAGAAGCACCATATGTAGTAGCTAAGGAAACAATGAAGTCTTCCTTCTGTAATGGCTTCTTATACAACTTTAGCCTATGTCCATTTACCAAGAGTGAAAATCAGACCTCATCTATAGTTTGCAACTGAATTGCTCCATTTGGGAAAACTTGCATGATTTCGTATGGTCCAAGCCACCTGGATTGGAGATTGCCCTTGAAGTCTTTATACCCAGAGTCATATAAAAGTGCCCAATCACTGGCTGTTAATGCTTTGTTCTTGATATGACTGTCATGCCATTTGACCCTTTGTTTCTGGACAACTTCAGTATGGTGGAGTGCCTCTAGCCTTATTTCATCTAGAGCATTAAGATGTTGAATCCTATCTTGCTATGCTACTGTCAAATCCATCCCAAGCTCAATAGCTGTCCTTAGTGTTTTATGTTCAAATTCAATTGGGAGGATTGTTGTTTTTCCATAAACCAATTCATATGGGGTAAACCCTTTGGTGGTTTTCCAAGTGGTTCTATAGGCCCAAAGAGCCTCTGGCAACCTAGTAACCCAGTCTCACCTATGGAGTTGTACTATTTTGGTCAGGATGTTTTCCAGTTCTCTGTTGGTTACCTCAACCTGTCCATTGCCTTGAGGATGATAAGGGGTAGACTTTTTATGCCTTATTTGATACTCCTCCATTAACTTTGTGATTAGATCAGAGGTAAACTGAGGAACTTGATCTGTTACTATTTCCCTTGGCACACCATATCTGGTGAAAATGTCCTCATATAAGAATTTAGCTACATTACCATCTCTTGCAAACTGCAATGCTTTGACCTCAACCCATTTTGTAAGGTAATCAGTACATACCAAAATGTACTCCTTATTGTTGGAGGTTGGGGAAATAGGACCAACAAAGTCCAGTCCCCACTTGTCAAAAGGAGCTAATGAGATTTGTGGTTACAATGGCATTTCATCACTTTTAGTTGGTCTACCCATTCTTTGACACCTATCACAGCCTCTTGTATATTTGATAGCATCCTTGTGAAGTGTTGGCCAATAATACCCTGTTGTCAAAATTTTGAAGGTTGTTCTTTTTGCTGCAAAGTGTCCCCCACATGGTTCATCATGACAAGCCTTCATGATTTCAAACACTTCATCTACTCTGATGCATCTTCTCATGATGTTGTCTGGTCTAGTATAGAAGAGAAAACTTGAAATCCAAGAGTAAGGAAAGCATTTGTGAACAAGTTGTCTCCTTTCTCTTCGTGAAAAATATCCTGGTATCTACCGTGTAACCAAGTAATTTGCTATGTCTGCATACCATGGTGTGTGTATAGTGAGAGCAAATAGATGCTCATCAGAAAAGGAATCATCAACCACACCATCTGAGGATTGAGTGGGCAATCTAGATAAAAATTCAACAACCACATTAGCCTTACCGAGCTTGTCAACAATTGTGATATCAAATTCTTGAAATAACAATAACCATCTGACCAGCCTACCACCCACTATTGGTTTGTTCATCAAATATCTGATGGCTGTGTGATCGGTATGAATGAATACTTTGTAGCTGGTTATGTAGTGTCTGAACTTGTTGATGACATAAATAAATGCCAACATTTCTTTCTATGTTACTGTGTAGTTTAGCTCAGCTCCTTGCAAGTTTTTACTGATGTAGTAAATTGCATATTCCTTGTTGCCTTCTTGCTGGCCTAAAACTGCCCCAATGGCAAAATCTGATGCATCGGTGTGAATATGAAAGGGCAGTTTCCAATTTGGACCTCTCAAGACTGGGGCTTGTGTAAGCGCTGCTTTCAATTTTTGAAAAGAATGCTGACATTCAAGTGTCCAAGCAAATTCAATATCCTTAGATAGAAGTGCAAACAAGGGGGTAACAATTTTGCTAAAATATTGAATAAACCTTCTATAATAACCTGCATGCCCAAGGAAACTTCTAACATCCTTCAATTTTTGTGGAATAGGCAGTGTAGAGATTATTTCTATCTTCTTTGGGCCAACTTGGATACCTGTCGATGAAATGAAATGTCCCAACACCACTCCTTCAGTCATCATCATAAAACACTTTTCATTACTTAAGGCCAAATTATGCTCTGTGCATCTTTTCAAAACTTTTTCAAGATTCTGCAAAGCCTCATCAAATGGTTCACCATATGTGGTGAAGTCATCCATATAGATCTCCATACCATCATGAGCAAAATCAGAAAAAATACTAAGGACTGCCCTTTGAAAAGTAGTTGAAGCATTGCATAGTCCAAATGGCAAAACAGAGTATGCATAGGTCCCCTAGGGGCAGGTAAATGTGGTTTTATCCTGATCTTCTGGAGCAATCTTTATCTGATTATATCTGCTAAAACCATCAAGAAATGAGAAGTACTTCTTTCCTGCCAAAGAATCTAGGACTTGGTCAATAAAGGGCAATGGAAAGTGATCTTTTCTGGTGGCAGTGTTGAGCTCTCTGTAGTCAACACAAACTCTCCACTTGCCATCCTTTTTAGGAACTATCACCAATGGTGAAACCCGTTCACTGTCTGAAATGGGGTAAATAAAACCTGCATCTAGAAGTTTTTGAAGCTCAGCCTTGACTATGTGATGCAGAGGCATCCACACTATAACCTTACAATACAGCATGGATGTCTGCAGCCCATCATCATCATCATCATCATCATCATATTTTGCTTTACACTGTCAGCATCATCATCATATTTCGGACGAGCACAATTATCCTCCTGCCGACTACTGTTCACTTCCTCCGTTTTCCGCCTATCATCATCATCATCATGTTCAACTAGCGCAAACATCCTCCTGTTGCACTGTTCATCGGGCGCCAAGCTCCATCGGCATCATCATGATATGCAACACCCCCTTCGTCAGCAGGATATCCAATATCCGGTTGCTCCAAAGATCCTGATGATGATCACCTTCAGCACCTTCCCTTCGATACCCCGATAGCCGACGATACAAGCAACAGCATCATGATATGATTTATCCGGTTCTCTCGAAACCTCCTGATGATGTTAACACAACTTTCTGCCGAGGACTTCCGCCGATACCTAAGCACTTAACGACAGCAGGATAAACTTGCATAGGGGGATATCTCAATATCCTGATGACGATGACGTCATATCCTGATGACGATGACGTCTCCCAATATCCTGATGACCTCTTCAACACTTAGTAAAAAAAAAACGAACTTTCACTCCCGCATCTGCTAGCGATACGCGGATGATGGGCACTCCTGAGAGATGATCCTGACAGCGATATATACGTTGAGTATATATCCGACTTAAAACATCCTGATGCACTTGCAACATGCAAACTTCAACAGTTTCATGACCCGATCTTCTACCTGATGCCGATACGCTCCTCCTCGGCAACTCCTGATGATGATCACCCCGACGCACTTGCACTTCATGCAACTAACCACATCATGCCGATCTCCTCTTACTCGGATGATGATGCTCGAAGCGACTGCAGGATATACGCAGAAATATCCTGATGATGCAGTTTTGACAAACTTTCAGCCTTAGCGGATTTTCACTGTTCTGATCCGCCGAACCTCCTGGGATGACTCGATCCACTTCCAGGGTGATCTACCACACTTTATCAGTTTGACCTAGCACATGCCCATGCTAGGGTCTTCAACACCTTTCAGCCGCAATCCTGCACACCTGCATGCGAACAAACAAACTGACACCTAACCTACTGTACATAACCATTCCACCGATCAGATGAATCAACCGGTGGAATGGATCAGTGAATCCATGAAACCCACCCAGATGCAGTAAATCGATTAAACAATAGAGACCAAACAGAAATTGAACAGAACAGGATCTCTTATTCGATTTCAAAAGATGCTATTACAATATTCAGTCTCTCCTCTCGCAAAGTCTGATCGATGATATATGCAATATCAACCGATCCTCCTGCTTAAATAGATTTTCCTACGAGTACTACTGACCCGACTCCAAGCGGCTGGGAACTCTCCAGGCGGCTGGGAGATCCAACCGATCATACATCATGACAGCTGTTCTAACAAACTTCCTAAAAATAGCAAAAGCATGGTCAGCATGATCTTATCATGATCAGCATGACCTTATTACATGCATTTGGTCTTATCAGACCTTCTTGGAAACATAAACAAGACCTAAAACAACTAACTGCCTCATGAAGGCCAGCTGTCAGGTAGGTGCTCCTGCACCACTATGTCCCTTAGAGTAGGGTTCATATGTCTTTGTTACTGCCTGATAGGTCTAAAATCAACATCAATATAGATCTTGTGCATGCATAGATTTGGGTCAACACCTTTCATATCATTGTAATCCCATGCAAAAGCTGTTGAATTGGACTGTAGGACATTTTGAAGGGATTGCTCCTGTTCTATAGTTAAGGCATTATTGATAGTCAACATCTTTCTAGGCTGTATCTCTAATGGTTTAGTCATTGGTTGAATGGAAGACACATCAAGGCTAGGAAAGACTGGTAGATGCTGCTGGGGTAGTAAGGCATGAAACAATTTGGAGATTTCTTCTGTGGAGCTGCTAGGTATTATACTGCTTAGTGGATCCTGTAGACAGGACATGCAGTCTTGCTGTTGTGGGTGCCTCCCATAGTCATTTTGGATAATGTGTGCCAATAACTCATCTTCATCTTGGATATCCAACAAAGGACTATGTTCAATGGTCATCAGGGTTTGCAAAGAATAACTGTCCTCTTCTTCTAGAGTAGGCCAAATAGTTTTCTCCAGTTCATGGTACGATTGGGCTGGTTGATACAACACCAATTTCTTGGTAATGGTTCCATTAGATATAATCATGTTTCATGACCGGCAACCTATAAATGCATCAGCTGTAGCAAGCCATGGTCTGCCTAGTATAAGAGGGTAACTAGCAAGATTGACTTTAGGTTGCAATACAATAAAATCAACAGGATATTCCCAAGAATCTAATGCAATGACTAGGTCTTCAATGATACCTTCAGGTTTAATTGTGGACCTATCAGCCAATTGCAGGATAGTCTGAGTAGGTCTAAGATTGGTTAATTGCAACATTTGCATTGTGTCCTTAGTCATGACATTGATTGTTGCACCCAAGTCTATTAAGGTATTCTTGATTAGGGCTCCATTGATCTTGACATCAACCATTGGACTTCTTGGATCGGTATACTTAGGAACAATGATATTTTCCAACATGATGTCTGCAAGGTTACCTAAGACATGGACTGTTTTTGGGTCTACTCTTTTTCTCCTTGGTTTCTTGATACAAAGATCCCTGATTGTCTTAGTGTAGATAGGAATATCTTTGATGGCCTGAATTAAGGGTATCTTTATGTTTATATCTTGCAACTGTCCTATAAGGTCATTGGTAGGTTGTTCTAGCTATTTTTGGATAACCAAGTGCTTAGGGAAAGGAGGCTTAGGGTTTGATATAGATTGAGGTTCTTGAATTGGTTCAGGTTCTAAAGGTGATTCATCTAAGGCTTCCTCCATGGGTTCTCCATCCTCTAGTTCTGTGATTTGGGGAGATGAAGGACTTGCAAGGTGTTTCCCTGATCTGAGGTGAACATTACTTACCTCAACTCCATAGGTGGGGTACTACATCACCTCATTAGTATAAGCTTATTGAACATGCTTGTTGTTAGGGTTAGGTGCAGGTTGGGCAAGAATTTGGGTAGGTCTAGGAGGTTGATTTGGAGGTGCTGGTGGGGGCATGATGGCTTGCTACTATGGCTGAGGTGGAAGCAAGGGTTGCTGAGATTGGGAGTTCGGCTGCCATGGTTGGCCCTTGTTCCATTGAGGTTGCCATTGTTGTTGTTGAGTAGGCCATTGGGGGTTATAGGTAGGGCCTTGGAAAGTCTGCTGAGGCCATTGTTGCTATTGGTTCCACCCTGCCTGTGGAGTAGACCATGGTGGGTTTTGCGAAGCATTTAGATTAGCAGGCCAAGGCTAGTTATTCCAAGTAGAAAAATTTTGATTGGCAGTAGGAAAAGATGAATTATAACTAAGTGGATCAGGGGGCATACCTTGTCTTTGCTGCCAAGGTCTTCTTTGAGCAATAAAGAATCGTTGCCCATCGTCACCTTCAAATGGTTGAAGTTCTAGCCTTTCAGTCTTCTCCTGCTGGATACTAGCTACCCTTTTGCACTGACAGTTGGCCTTCCTTTGTCTACAGCTTGGACAGTATTTAGTGAGCATTGCATATGCCTCTTCTTGTTTCTTTTTAATGTGGAGGGTGTCCAACTGTGTAGCCATATGGCTAATGATATCTTCTTTCATATTGGTAAGCAGGTTACTAATTTCCACTCGAGAAACTCCATTAACTACCTTCCTTGCAATAGCTACTCTTTCTCCTCTAGGCTTTTTGGAAAAAGTCCTAGAATAGTTCCTGCAAGCTATACACATATCTTTAAAGGGTAATTGGGAGATATATCCTGTTCCAATGAGATTTAGGGCATCCATGCAATCATCATTGACCCCTCTTAAAAAGATCAGCTTAAATGATTCTTCGGACAACTTATTCTGAGGGTTTTTCTTCAATGATTCTTCAGACAACATAGTCTTCTAATGGCTCCTCCTCCTTTTGTGACATCCTAAAGATGTCATCTCTCCTCCTATCATGTCCTCTATAGTAGTCTTTGTATTTTGTTAGGACTTTGTCTTCATGGTATCCCAGTCTGGAATGGCATCTTTCCCTAGTCCCATAAACCACCTTAGAGTAGCATCTTTTAGGGTAGCAGGGAACAACTTGAGTCTGTAAGGATCAGTGGTATAATCATAACTCCTACACAGAACATCAAATTCGAATAGGAAAGTGTCAGGATCTTCAGTCACCAAACCATAGAAAATAGGAAATGCAAATGGTGGTATATTTTTCAGGGTGGCTGTCCGTGCTAGGTCTAGTATAGGGAATTCAAATGTGGCTTGTCCTGGAGGATCCTTTACTGCTTCTACCATTGTTCTGAAAGTTCCCTTTGTGGCAGTAGAGGAAGCTGACAGAGATGTAGGGGGTGTTGATGAAGATGTAAAAGGAAACTCTCCTTCAACACTTCCTATTGTGTAGTTGTTGAAATTAGCTGTACCCTCGTTGTTTTGAGAAGTTGATGGGAGGAATCTACCTCAAATATCTCTTTGCCTCCGCATACAATAAATTGAGCTTTATGTTTTAACGGCCATGCACAATGTTAATAGAATGCTTGGTGTTTCCTGAAAGGTGTTTTAATTAACTCTAATGTTGGAATAAAAAAAATTAAACTATGAAAACATGTAAAAACAAAATGAGCCTAAGAAGTTAGCACCATTGCTGGAAACGACACCAAAAATGTAGAGGAAAACTAATGTGTTGTAGACTTAACTAATTCAAGGGAAACCTATTTGAACAGTCCACTCTATCACTATGCATTCCTACATTGAATTATCGACCAAGGAGCGTAAGCTTATGATGGTACTTGCAAAGTATATGCCTTCAGGGCTCATATGGTTCCTAAATCATTCTATCTTAACTTTAAACCAACAAATCTACCTTGCTGGAATTGATAGAATTACAAAACAATGAAACAACTATAAATCCTAGTTGCTACGGGTACCTACAACAAGGTCTATAGATAACTATTACAACAGGTAAATTGTAGAATTAACTTAATGAATTGACAAGAATGAAATGACTAACTGCTGACCTCCGGAGGATTTGTAAACACACTAATATGCATTTGTTCATGAACTATATCTATTTGATCAAAACATAATACTAACTTGAATTCAAATTACGATTAACAGAAAACTAATAAACCAACATTAACTGAATGAAATAAACAAGGAGAGAATTAGTACCTTGAGTGGCCAGCTCAAGAGATTGTCTTCCTTAACTGAAACCAAATCTAATCCAGATTCTAAGTATCTTTGTAACACATATCGAAGCTTAACTTATTCCATGCACAAAATCAACTCATATCAAATTGTTCAACAATGAAATCTTTTCTGTCATATCCATATTGTATTCCATAAATGTAACATGCTTGATTCTTTACACAGAAAAGAAAATGATAACTGAACTCTGAACAACTTGACTCTACTACCTTATATATCTCATCTTCCCCTTACTATACAAAAATGGAGAGAGAGCCTTATTTATTAATTAACTGACTCTGATCATTTACCGCGCCTAGTTACTAGGTCGTAGAGTCAAGATCACATTCTTACTCTAACTCACTATAAGAAGAATAATTCAAATCAAATTAGTGTTGGAAACAAGGTAGATAAATGAGAGGGGGGGTGAATCAGTTATCTTAAAATTTCCTTACCTTTCTTTTCTTTTGTTATCTTAATAATCAGTGCAACATTAAAGCATATGTGAATATGAAAACAAAAATAAAATCAACACACATAACACAAGGATTTTTACATGGAAAACCCTGTTAAGGGAAAAACCATGGGGTGGCTAACCCAAGATTGTATTCTCTGTTAAAAGAATGAAAGAGTACAAAATGGCATTTGCCAATTAGGGCTCATTGCCCGAGCACACTGCTCACAAGAGGCACACTGCCTATAAGAGACTCACTGTCTACAAAACTTACAGAAGGTAATAAGGTGGTTGAACTGATGAGAAGCATCCACACATGCTGGAGTTCAGTTCCGGTTAGGCACAATACACTGATTTGATGCACTTCATTCTTCCTCTGCTTTTAATATTGTTGCTATGTTACATATTGGATTTGAATTGCTGCTTTCACACTTATTCCTGCTTTTCTTCACATACTAATACACCACACACACCTACATACTGAAATCCATTTGGTATATATATCCGCATCAAGGATTTCATCAACTTTCTAGTCGGCAATAGGAATACTCAAGATATTTTCAAATTACTAATCTGTCGGCTGAATCCATGCTTGATTTGTGATGCGTATCAAAAACACGGGCATAGAAGTCTTTAACCCCGTTGGCCAACAATGTATAATCCCCAAACTGCTTGATCAACACTTTTTACTCATCCGGATTGAAGTCAGATGCTCTATCGGTCTATTCTTTCTCTGTCTACTTTGCCTGTCTAGAACCCAACACTCAGATGCTCATATCTTTTTCATGCTTTCTCACTGGAGGCTGAATCTCTGGAATATAGTAGTCATGATACTCCTCTTGACTTATCCAAGTCCGCAACTTGCTGAGTTACACCATCTGAGAGATCCGGACCTGATTGTCAGACCTTGTTGCATACTCTGTTCTTGTTCACCGGACCAATACAATCTTTAATCTGACTTCCAGTATAGGCATACTATGTACTGCAGATGTGTGGGATAGACTTTGTTGCCATCAATGACAACAGTCATGAAGCCACACAGTGTCTCTTGCCAACAATTAGAAGTCTGATGCATGAACAACGTCCATAATCATATTTGAAACAAATCCACTCCTCAATTTATTATTATCCATGATGCTCCATAATTGTCTTCAACTGTCTCTGCATTCTTAGCATTGAAACTCATACTTCTATTAACTCCTTTGTCTACAACCTGCTACAAATGCTCGATCTCATCGTGACACGTCCAATTCTACACATAGAATTAGTTCCCAAAGCATATACCACAAGCATTCTCTATGACTAACCATAAAAGCATCTCATTTATACTTTTATACATATCTATATCTAATTCATTCATTAGATAATATGATCATCACATTCCATATTAATATTATAAGTTCAGGTCTTAGAAGTATAAAGAAGGTCAACATGTCATAGTGCAAACATGGATAAATGTCTTAAAGGATGCTGTGAAAGAAGTCTTTGAAGTATAAAAAGTAGCATAAAAAAGACTAATTCTGCAGCCCATCAATGTGCATCTGTGTATATCCCAAAAAGCTTTTCTTATTTTTCTTTTAACAACTCCCATACCCTAAATTTCACTCGCTTCCTCATGCAAAATATTTTCTTTACATTCAATTCTTTTTGCATGCAAAGCATGCGTTCCTTTCTCCAATTTTAATAAAGTAAACTTTATATCTATAACAAGACTATATATATATAGAATTAGTCTTATAAAAGAAAATAAGTGAAAATACTATATTTTTAAATAATTTCATTATTTTTATATAAAATTTAATTTTTTTTGAATTTGAACATTACTATTTAAAATAAACTTTTAATATTCTTATATATAATTACTAAGTAGACAAGAATAGAATAGGACCATTAATACATTTACAATAAAATAGGTATTTTATATTTTTTTCATGGATTGATATTTTTAATACCATATAACTATTTGGAGCAATTTATAAAACTAACTTATTTATCTTGACAAACAAGCATCGAACTTCGCTTGGAGGCAATTGAAAGATAACGACATTATCAAACAAAGAGCGATAGATAGATATTCATTGAAACAATAATGCAATCTATGTGAGTGTGTGACACCAGAGAAAACCCATCGATTGTTGCCAAGCGGCTAAGTTCCCTCTTCCTGAGCCATGTTCTTGCCTTCGACAAACTGCAGTCAAACCCACTCACTTTCCACTGTCAATAGGTTAGTCCTGAAAAATATAGCCGAAGCAACATAAGTCATTGAATAAAAAGTTCACTAATGTATCATTATCAAATAAATCAAACATCATCAAATAGAGTTAAGTAGTTTTTCATGCATTTGAGACGTGACACTTTTAGACAGTGAGACTTTTGTAATTCGGTATTGTTACTACATTATATTGTGAGCTAATCCTCACAGTGGTTTTTCCCTTTTAGGGTTTTCCACATAAAATCTGGTGTTCTTTTGTGTATGGCGTTGATGTGTTTAAGTTTCTGTTATTTGCTTCTCATGTTTAATCATCATAATAGATTAAGGGTTTAAGTGAACTGATGTGGATGTGAATATGTTTATGAGGGTTTAAAATTTCTGATACAATTGATTCACCCCCCCTCAGTTGTCTTGTGCATTCAACAATATCATCATTACATGATAGAGTGGTATCATCATAAAGAATAACAATGTCATGAAGGACTAAGGAAGGTGTAATCTTGTCAGATAAAGCACCATCTTTAGATATGCCACTAGAATGTAAGGCTACCTCATCATCATCATCAACCAAAGCATGTGAAGGAGTACTCAAAGGTAAAACATCATCATGTTCATGCACATCACTATCACTAGTCATGGGAGGACTAGAGGAATATATGAGGCTCATGGAAAAGTGAAGTGTGTCTAAAATAGAAGGATAAGTAATAACAAAATCTATGAAGGAGGAGAGATCACAAACATGATGAAACAACACCTCCATAGAAGACACATCCCCATCGATATGATAAAAGATATGAAAACTTCAAGGATGAGGAGATTAGGTGAAATAAAGTGTAGGAACACATCAAAATCAATAAGACACAAATGAATAGAGGCTGAGGACAATGAACTATGGGAATCCACGATAAAAGATGTATCGATGATGCATAAACAAGGGTTGGGTGGGTAGGGATCAAAGTAAGATTATGCAACAAAGACCCAAAACCTAATTAAAGTATGATAAGCATATGTAGGAAAGAGACATTCAAACCCAAGATAAATTTGATATAAAAGGATAAAATTAGAATACAACTAGATCTAAAAACCCTAATGGATAAGAAGGTAAAACCCAAATGGGTATACAAAAAATGTTAGGTTTAGAAAAAAATGTAAGAGAATAAAATCCGTTTTACATAAATCTAGTGTAAATAAATAAATGCACTCAATAAGCAAACAATTACTCTAGATTAATTAGAGTTGGGACAAGTAATTGCAATAATTGTACAAAAAATAAATGTGAGGGTTAGGGGTACTTAGCTCTAAACCCAATGATGGAAGAAGGATGCTGAAGCTATGTAGAGTTAATTCACCACTATCCAAAAAATAATGTCCTCGATTTGATGATTGTGTTTGATGATTGTGTTTAAAATTTGTACTATCTTGGAAATCTTTCTATTCAATCCCGATCTTGAGTGACATAAACTTGATCTAATGTTTAGGATCAATTTGTGTTGCGTGAGAATAGTTGGATAGAATGTGTGCCTGAAGAACTGCTCGATTTTAATATCTAGATCTGTCAAGGTGGTGTTTAGAGACACCATTTAGGAGTTTACTAACTCGTTAGATGAATAGGTTCTCCTAGGTCAAACCCCTTGGTGACTAAATTAATGGCGATGAGTGATATCAAAGACAACATATATAGACATGTAGATGGCCTACGTGATGATGATATGAATTTGATTCTTTATTGCCCAAGTTTAGAAATCAAAATGTGCTCTAATGATTTTCTCTTTTTCTTTCATACGAATTAAGTGTATATTGAATATCTTTAATACAATGACATAGCAACATGTTGCACAACCGTGTGTTAAGTTGACTCATAACGACTATAATAAAAAAAGGGCAAGAACGTTTGGATTTGAAGCTTTTGATTTTAGGGTCATTCCTACATGCCTCGGGATTGTACTGGGTCAATCCAAGACCACTAAGAAATGAACCCTATAGTAGAATAATAATTTTAAGGTAAGAAGCGAATATATAAAAGTAAGTTTGAATGAAGGTACAGTAATAATAAAGAATAATAAATATATAAGAATTAATATAAACACGAGTAATTAAAGATAGATAAGAATGAGGCCACGAACCAAATCACGCACAAAAATTTCAGCATATCTCCATATTTGAATTAAGAGCTTAAAGCTATTGTTTGAGGTTTTGGGTATCAATGATGTAGCCTAATCAGCGACATCTTCACTGAGTTGTCCAAAAACACCCAATAAAGGTTAGATAGAAATATGTGCACCAAAACACCTATTACCAATCACCTTATGTGTCACTATATGATTGGTTGCTTCTTTGATGTGACATGTGATGTGTATTGTTATACATGTATTGGTTCTTTATTAAATTTTTACTAGTTTATTATTTCTCAACTACTATTCTTTTCATATATTTAACCCTAGTCTAAGTGGGCAGCTCCATAACAATTATTCAAACATGATTATCTATTGGGTCCTTTCCCCTAATATTAATGCCAAATATTTATTAACTTACAACCTAGATTTAAAGAACATAAACCCATAACTATTGAGACATGATTATCTATTGGGTGCTTTCCCTTAATATTAATGCCAAATATTTATTAACATACAACCTAGATTTAAATAACATAAACCCATAACAACTAATGAGACATGATTATCGATCGGCTCCTTTCCCTTAATATTAATGCCAAATACTTATTAACATACAACCTAGATTTAAAGACCATGAACTCCTTTCCCCTAATATCAATGCCAAATATTTATTAACATACAACCTTAGATTTAAAGATCATGAGCCCATTGGCTTGTTGACAAGGCCACACTTCCCATTCCCCTCATATTGAAAAACAAAAAGAGTAAAATTCTTTTTGGGTTTTTGCATCTCCTCTTCCCCATATTGGATGGTGGGGAATGTTTGTAAAGTTAGGCAGTATACTTGTGGTGTAAGCTTTGAATCACTTTCCCTCCCATCGAATCCCATTCCACTATAAACACGTATAAACTATCAAATCTTTTTGTTTTAATAAACAGTCCTCAACTGAGCTGAACCAAACCAGACAACAATGGCAGTACACATGTCAATATTACTAGTGCCCACAATAGGTAGCCAACAAATTTGGCATTAAAAAACAGATTTATAGCGCTGATGTGTCCAGGATAATAAACATGGCACGAAAGTATGACTGCGCTGTACACAGTATTAATAATGATGGCGTATAATGATGCAACTTGCTTGCGGGACCAGGCTTTTTCTTTTTAACTTTTCCTTTTTTAACCTTTTCCATGGACATTAATTTGGTGAATGGTGATTACCTACAGTTTAACATCCATGGGTATTAGGGAAGAAGCAGAATAGAATGAACAAAATGTCCATTATTGGGAATCGTCCTCTGCACCTCCTGCTACTCATGCTTCTGCTTTTATCATTTTGGCTATAATGATCATGCGGGAATGAATGTTGTGTGTTGTGGCTCAGGATCATTCTTCAGCTGCATTGTGCGCAGAAGTTTCATGATTAGTACTCCATGCTTGGAGATTTCCGATGCGCTTCAATTTAATGTGCTTTAATGGGTGACAATTCTTTCTTCATTAATGCATCTGCTTCCAGGGTTTTGACGATGAATGAATTTCAAGGTGGGGTTTTGAACCCACGACCAGCTTAAGGGTGTATGTACGTTTAGAGCGTGTGGAAATGGAAATGGCCAGAAATGGGAGAGTACTGTTCTGGATTTGACGGATTCTTTGGAATGTCGATGCATTCTTCAATCTGAAGTGGGTGACATTTTTGGAGCGGGGACTATGGCTGAGGTATATTCTTCAATTCGAACTGCCTGACTTGGGAAGTAAAATATTGCTGGTTAGTTAGTGAAACTCTCCGTATGTAGATAAATTTCCACGCCTCGTAAAAAATATGTTTTTATGAGATTATTGTTGTCCTCATTTGAATGCGAGCTCAGGGAATGCAATACTTTCATGGTTGTTTGCAGGTAGTGGCGGGCATTTCTGGCTGGCTCTGGAACTTGAATTTGCATTTCCGTTTGGGGCTTAACTGAGCTGCAGGTCTGTTAATGAAGATAGAGACGTACATGGACCGGAAACAATTGTCAGGTGGATTAAAAGCAGAAAATTTAAGGTAAGGACTTTGGAAACTTTGAAGTTTTGGTAGGTAGATGTTGTGGAAGTATTGAAGCTTTTAGAACTGTAGACAGTTTTTGAATATTTCACTTTGAGGCATTTGAAAAAAGGAAGCTTTATCATGTCCATACAGTGAAATCCAAGCAAAAGGAAACCTCAAGATAGCTGTTTTAATGTAAGAAGATTCTGAGAGCAGAAAATTTCAGGCAAGTGGAAAGAGGCTTGAATGTTTGAGAACAAAGTTGAGGCTGCCTTTGAAGGTTTGATATTTTGAAGGAGCAGGAGCAGCAGAAGAATAGAATAATAGGGGCTTTCAAAGGTTGTGTGTTTATGGTGAGGTTTATGGAAGGCTGTGCTGGTACCTCATGGAAGACGGTTCGATTCCCAGGAAGTAAACCGATGCTGCATTTTAGCAATTCCTTTTACGGAGTAGCGCTGCGATTGTTGCTCCTGCATGCCATAATCTTTTGTAGAGTGGGTGGGTTTGATTCAGGGGATAGGCAGGCGCTATTGAGCTTGAGAGAAGCTCTTAGGGTTCCAAAAGGACGTTTGGCCGATTGGAAAGGAGAAAATTGCAGCCAATGGACCGGAGTTACCTGCGATTTTCTGTCTGGACGCGTCACTCGGCTGAATTTGAGCGCAATGCAGCTTTCAGGCTCGATTTCAGACAAAATTTGCAGGCTAGAAATGCTTCAGACACTGGATTTAAGCAAAAACAATATAAGCGGCGTCATCCCGCCATGTATCGGCGACTTAGCTAAACTAGAAACCCTTTTGCTATTTAGAAACCAGGTCACAGGTTCGATTCCCTCCTCGCTTGGAAGCCTCCGCTTGTTGAGCACTGTAAACCTTCAAGACAATCGTCTTACGGGACCCATTCCTGCATGCATTGGTAATCTTTCAAATCTCACGTTTCTGTCTCTTTCCCTTAACGGCATCAGCGGCGAAATACCGCCTACCTTAGGAAAACTGCTCAATCTCACTTTCTGCTACATGGGCAACATCAATCTGCAGGGCGAAGTGCCTGACTGGATTGGCAGCCTGGTAAGTCTGCAGCATTTGCATCTCCACAACAATTCTCTTGTCGGAAAAATCCCCCTGTCAATCGCAAAGCTCCCAAATTTGTTACAGCTGGACCTTTCTGGAAATGCTTTGCAAGGACCCATTCCTGACTGGGGGTTTCCGATAGTTTCATTGAAGCTGCATTCAAACAGACTCTCTGGAACCCTCCCATGCTTTGCTAAGGCTGCCAAAAGCCTGGTAACACTAAACCTCTCCAACAATTCTCTCACTGGCGGTATTCCAGCCTGCATTTCTCACTTGTCGATGCTCTCCGAGCTCAATTTGTCGTGTAATAGTTTCAACTTAGCTCTACCGCCGACTCTTTTGTTTTCTGATAATCTCACTACTCTGGACTTGCATTCCAATCAACTTCCTGGTCGAATTCCCCATCGCATTGCACAGACATCTGATTCAAAAGGACTGGTTCGGCTTGATCTTTCATACAATCGTCTCACAGGCCATATTGCGGAGGAAATCAGTGGCTTGAAGTGGCTGCAGGCTCTGTTTCTGTCACATAATGTTTTAACAGGGGAATTGCCTGAGACAATTGGTGATATGATGTATCTACAGGTTATTGATTTGTCATATAATAGGCTATCTGGGTTTCTGCCTGTTTCGTTGGTTCAGTGTTTTCAGCTTCTCCAGATCAAGCTAAGTCACAACAATATTTCTGGGGCAATTCGGCCTGATTTTGGGGCATTGGCAACACTTAAGATTCTGGACATTAGCAACAATCAGTTGTCAGGGGAAATCCCATTGCCTCTGGCAGGATGTTCCAAGTTGGAAGTGGTGGATTTGAGCTGGAATAATTTAGTAGGGCGTTTGCCTGATGCAGTCTCAAAGTGGGGGAATCTGCGTGTGCTCAGTTTAGGTCACAATCATTTCCAAGGGCTTCTTCCAGACTGGATTTTGGGTTTTGAAAGCTTGCATATGCTTGATCTTTCCAGCAACAACTTCTCAGGTGCTCTTCCGCTAGATGTTCGTCTGCAGGCTGACAAGTCCACATTTGAGCATTTGGGGAATAAAAAAGGGTTACATTTTGAAATTGTGACTGCACAATTGGAAGGCAGCCAACCCAATTTTGATTATTTGCTTCGTGTGACTGCAGGGATTGATCTTTCTAACAATGCACTCTCTGGTACAATTCCTTATGATCTAGATAGGCTAAAGGGTTTGCAATATCTGAACATTTCATACAATGAATTTATGGGGCCTATTCCCAGCAGTCTTGGGAATGTTACCTCGTTAGAATCTCTTGATCTTTCACACAACTTTCTATCGGGGAAAATACCAGCTGAGCTTGGTAATCTTTCATTGTTAATGGATTTTAACTTGTCTTATAATGCCTTTTCGGGATCCATTCCTCAGATTAAGATATTGGCTAGGTTCCATGATGCATTTCTAGGTAATCCTGGGTTATGCAACGATGATCTGCAGGATTGCTCTTCGGGGGTTCTGACGGCATCTGGTACAGGGACAAGGCAAATGGAAGACGAAGGTTTTTTATCGTTATCTGCATTTGGCATCAGTGCTCTGATCAGCTTTTACCTGTCAATTCTCAGCATGTTCTCCTTTCAACGGGCAAGGGATTACATTATTAGACCCTGGAAACCCTTGTGTGCTCCCACGTGAGATTTCTATTGGTTAAAATATTGATATTAATTTTCATCACTGGACCCTGCAAACTCAGTTGAAAATTGAGATTATGGCATCTGGAAGAGCTGCTTTTGGAAATGCAAGATGCTTTATTTGATTTTGAGCTGTGAGACTTGGGGTATAAGCACTAATAAATGCTTATGAGGAAGTCCATAAATGCCCCTGTTAGAAGCTAAGCTGCAGAGGGACTCTTTAGCCAGGGGATATGCACATTGGTTTGCAGAGTCAGTTAATACAATAAACCCATAATTGCAGGAGGTATAACTCCCGATTTGCCAATGGTAAAAGTCCATTGTTTCACATCTTGTACCAGTGCATGAGGGTTTGCCTTACTCAATTGCTTGTCTTTCAATCAAGTAAAGATGCCTGAATTCTCATGCTATCAGTGCCATCACAAGAACTACAAGTAAGCTCTCCTCTTCACACATTTTGTGTTTATATTGCTAACATTGTTTATATGTATATGCTTAGAACTGTAAGGTCCGCTTATCATTCCTTAATGTACCTTTTGTGCAGAGCTCATTGAGGCTTTCAAGCTTCTTGCCAGTAGTAATATTTTGAGTGATGAAACATTTAAGGTTAGCAATCATATGATTTTAAAATATTGCTATCTGAAGATGCCTAAATTGGCTTAAATACGTGGTCTGCCAATTGTCTGGAATGAATCTACACCATCCCGTACATCAGTTATTTGAACCACTTTAGTGTGCACCATTGGTATATTAGTTTTTCACCATTTGTATGGATATAATGAATGTTCACTGTAAATCCTTTTAGAAACTGTGCATATGATAAATGTCCGCTCTAAATCCTTTTAGCAAATGTGCTTTCATTTCCACAGGTCAAATTTGGGAAAAACGACCCTGGAGTTTAAATTATCAGATACCTAAATATTGTCGCTATTGCAGAGTGAATACAGCAGGTAAAAGGAAATATGGAGAGAACTCCATATGCACATCATAGCATGTCTGGTTGCAATGAATTCAAGCTATATTGACTGCAATTGGTTCAATCCGTGCCCATAATCCCTAATGTTTGATGGTTTCATTTTTAAGATGCTGACAAATTCTGTACTGCTTGTACACAGTATTCCTGTATTTGACATTCTGAAATTTCAAATCCTTAGTTCAGCTCAATATATTTCACCGTCTTTTCAAATCTTATCTGTAGGAATATTTGGTCATTAAGATTTCACATCAGCATATGATTTATTGGGGATCCAATTACTTTTGAGAGGTGATTTTGTCTGCCCTCATGAGAGCGGAAGAATGCATTGTATACGATGCCTGTAATTTTTATTCCAAAATTATCTAATTGTACTTGAATTTCATGTTAGAATGCCTGCCATGTGCAGAAGAAAGGTGATCAAACTTCAAAGCATGCTATTCATGATGTCCTGAGGAGGTTTCGCCTGTTTTTTTAAGAGCAATGCATCTGACTATTGTCTTGGTCGGTGGGCCCTTATGACTATGAATATGCCCCTTGTTTCTGGTATCCAACTCAAATTCTTTTCCTTAGGAACGAGAATATACTGTTTGTTGGAAAAAATAGAAATGGGCAGTCACAATCCCATAAAGTTTGCTCGTGGGGCACATCATAAAGAAATTGTACTTGATGTGTTGTTTATAATGAATATTGCCCTATTGGAATTGGACAGTCAGCTGTTTGCTGTGATAATGAAATTGGAGTATAGGCATCTACAACATCAAGAGTATGTATATTTTCTACACTATGAATCAACTAACAGTGTGGAATGCGATTGCCAAGTTTGAATTGGAAGCCAAGGCGTGCCTTTATCTTTAGATCTTTATTCTACATTATAAACTATCTTAGTTAAATTAAATTCCAGTAATTCATAACTGGTATCGGCTGGTAAAGCCCTTTTTCTTTGATGTGAAATGTTTTAACCCCTATAATGGTGTGTCACTCAGGTGTTTAGCGTGCAAGGGTTTAACTTTCACCCATTTACTGTCTGACCACAACCCAACCATTTTATCTAAGTCCTCTAGAATGCATGGTTTGGATGGGGTGAAATGATTGTGTGACGGTGGATTGCATGTATTGTGCATTATATCGTGTGGTTGATCTAAACAGGATATATTTTAAGGTTAATGGTATCAAACCTCCATGATTTTGTTCGAAGCACTTTTGTTAAGTACACAATAATTCATGATTGTCCAAATTAATTGCATTGAACTGTACTTAAGAATATGGAATCAAACTTCCATGAGAATTTGGATAAAGATGGTAAACCATAACCATTTAATTGCTAGACCACGATGTACGGGTATATCTGATGTGGTTGGAATCTGTTTCTTTTGAAAGTAAATCATTATTAGAAAAATAAGTAAAAGCTAGAAGCCTCTTCAAAAGCAAGAAGCAAGATGCCTTATAAAAGGTCAGAAATTATTACGAGGGGACTAGAAAAGAATATAGACATATTTAAATTTCCATAGAACAAGAAAACCAAAACTTTTCTTTATACCCATAAAGATTAAGAAAAAGGTAAATAATTGTGAAAAATGAATCATGACGGTTTTCTTTAGTTGCCAATCAGGGTTTGATTTAATTTTTATTATTTAATAAAAGCGTCTGGAAGGTGGTTTCTTGTAAGACACCGGAACTCAGGTTGCCCTACTCCATTTTGCATTGGATTTGTGTTTGGTAGATTGTTGGTTACGGTTGGTTTTTTTTTGGGTCGTATTGGGTTTTGTGCATGTTAGGCTTAGAATGTTTTTTTTTTTCAAAGTACATAAATAAATGAAGTTTTGATTTCTGTGTTGACTGTGTAGTTGTGGTGGTTTTCGAAGCCAAGCAATTAGAGTCATAACTCTGAAAACCAATTTTATGAGTTAGGGATGCGAATGGGGAAAGAGGCTACAGTTTCAAAAGGGGTCGATAGAATCGGGGAGGGCATTATGTGTTGTGAGAGTCAAAGATTGGACGAACCCAGACGAGAATGGTGCTCACTTGACTCTAGCAAGAAGGTGGAGGGAGACAAAAGTTGCTAAGAGAACCTTCGCATAGAGGTCTTGAGGGGAGGGGGAGAAAGTGGCCCTTTGGAGACTAGAGATGAATTTATTGCAAGTTTTGAGGAGGATGAAGATGAGGCCCAAGTAGTTATTCTAATGAGGAAATAATGAAAGCTATCAAGAGTGAAGTTGCTAGTTTAAAGAATAATGTATTATTTGACTCATAAATTTTGAGGAATCGTAAGTTTAATTTTCAAAATAAATAATAAAAAATGGGTGTTTGATATTTGAGGCAAGAGGTTTGGGATCTTTGTTCAATTCTTTAAAGTGATGTAAACAAAATTGATTTCTTTTTTCAAGAATGCTAGTACACTCAAAATGGTGTTGGATAGAGTCTTCTAGAATAAGAGAAGGTCCCCATTCATTGTATTTCTTAGGACGTTAAACTAGTGTCTCAAAATATTCACAAATGTGTAGTGTGCCTAGGTGAGTTGAAATAGGTGATCTTGTAGAAATTTGGGTTGTTCTCCAATAAGCCCTTAAATCTATTAAAGAAGTTTTGAAAGTTGAGGAGGTTGGGGTTGCACTCCCTCACATAGATGTCTAGGTGTTAATTCACTTAAACCATTGGAGCTTCTCTTGAGGCCCTTGAATTTTCTATCAAATTAAGTAAGTTTGTAAGCGTAATAGTTTGGGTGGTCTTTCTCCCTATTTTGTTTGTAAAAAGAATGGTCATTTGAGAAAAGATTATCCTCTTGTTCTCAAAAATTCATTTCATGAGGAAGTTCTCTAATAAAATTGGATCTCTCATGACTTGCCAAAAATAGATTTGGCTCTCTATTGAGTCCCTTACTCCCTTATGAGAGGAGCATGAAATGAATCAAAGTATAATTTCTGAAGAGTATGTAGTTATCCCTATGAAGAATTTGTCAAAGAAAAAAAAGTTTGTGGCCACTTCTAAAGTAGTTTCTAGTCTCTAAGATGAATAGTTCTATGTCTAAAATTGATTCTTTAGAGAAATCTCTTTCCAATAACATTCATGAATTTGAGATTTTAAAGAATTTCTAGTTGCTTTGAAAGGTTGGCATAACCCAAGTATGGGCCCTAATCCCCTAACAAGGATATGTGAAGATTACAAATTGGAATGTGAGGGGTTGGAAGCTCTTGAATGAAGAGTTATTGTTAGGATGTTTAGAGAGGATATTGACTTATTATTGCAAGAGGTTAATGTTGTGCAATTTTTTTTGGATTAGGCCTTAAAATTCATTTGTTTGAGGCTATTCAATTATTTATTGTGTATGAGAAAGGTGATGGGGTGGGTGGTATATTATTTTGTTGGATAAAAAGTAGGATAGGATCCTTGATAATGGTTCTTTCCCTTGTAATAGACCAGTATGGGTAATTTTGTAGGATGGGGTTAATTTAGCTTGTGTTCAATTTATGTTCCAAATGATTATTGAGAGAGTGTAGTGTTGTAGAATTGAATGGTTTAACAATTTGAGGAATGCATTTTTAGGAGGTTGGAGGTGAGTTCAACATAGTGGAGGACAAAGAAATTGAGTTTGGGGGTCTAGATTTTGATTGGAAAGGAAATGCTTTTTTCTTTTGGTATAATGAAGAGGATGCTTAATATTGTTGATCCCTTATGAAAAGGTAATGTGTCATTAAAGGGATTTGGTTTACTAGGTGCAACAATAAAAGATGTCTCGAGAGCGCACTTTAGGCTAGGCATGTTTATGTTAAAAAGGGATGAACTATTGGTGGCTCTATGTGAGGGTAACAATTTTTTTAAGGTCTTGCCTCTCACCATGTTAGACTATCATCCTATTCGGATGGTTTTTGAGTTAGCATTTGCCTTTGTTAAGAGCAAAAATGAGTTTAAGGGGTTATATAAGATGATTTTTTATCACTTGAAGGGTAAGGAGTATTTATAGGGTTTATAAATTATTTGGAAGATTTCTAAGAATCTTGTTATCTCAAGCTTTTGCATCTTGACTCAATTTTTCTAGATGCTACTCAAAGGTTCATGAGGATGTTTGGAAGAGTCAAGGTGAGGGAGAGGAAAATTAAAATTAGAGAGGTTCAAGGGTTATGGATAAAGATGGAAAGTGATGTGCAATTGTGCCTCTAAGATTTTAGGCTTAGTCGACCAACTTGTTGACTTGAAGTGTACTTTGAGAGTGTGTCATTATAGGTAGCTTAAGGAGATAAAATAATATCTAGGGTGATTTGATTTGGATTTAAAAAGGGGGATAAAGGCAAAAGCTACTTAAATCTTTTGAAATCCAAGCACTCTCGAGAGAAAGTGGAGGCTATTGACATTAGAGGGTTTATATCCTTTAATCCAAAATGTATCAACAAGGACTTCCTTGAATTCTATAAGGGGATTTTTTTCCATAGAGGGGATTAATGATTGTTCTCAAGATAGGAGAGACATTAACTCCAATTGTTTTCCAAGAAAAGTGGTAGTGAGAGAGGCATTGACTTTGGAATAAGACATTTCATTGGGGGAGATTTGCAGTGTTATTGAAAGCTTGCATGTGGAGAAATCTCAAGGTTTAGATGGCTTTCCTACTCAATTCTATAAGGCCAATAAGGCCCTGGTCGCTAAAGATATGCTTGAACTATACAAGGAGGATTTGTCTAATGGATCCCTTGGTTTTAGTATTGACACAGGTGTGATTAAACTCATATCCAAGAATGACAATAGGGTCATAATTAAAAATTGGAGGCTACTATTCTTAATGTTTCTTATAATATTTTTGCTAAGTTGGCTCTTGCGCTTGGGAAGATTTCGCCTAAGTTGGTGTCATCTTCTCAAACTAGATTTGATCCTAATAGTGGTATCAGAGTAAGGTAGAGGGAAGATGGAAGAAGGGTGAGGAGACCATATGGTCTTCGATTATTAACAATGGCTAGCTTATAAGGCTAGAGAAAAGATGAGAAGCCAACTAAGACTTTAAGTACAATCTTTTACAAAAAAAAACCCATTGCAAGGGAACAAAGGCCATAATTTCTTCTACATACTATTTATTTATTACAAGTAATCTACTCTTATATTCATGTTTTTGATAATCTACATGTTTTCAAAATCTTAAAATATTCTCCATATTTTTTTGAATTCAAATTTCCATTCATTCTCAAGATTACAATATTATAGGGGATAGGAGTACAATTGCCACATTTAAATGTGATTGACCAATTAGGCTATTTAAATTGTTTGGTTGTTGCTCCACCAATTGTTTGACAAAATGCATTGATGAGGAGGTTGTAGTTGTGGTTTTATTTCATTTACAATGGCCAAATTAGTTGTTTTGTCCATTGTTGCTACAACCTACAACACTTCTTTCTCAAATGCTAACTTCAAACAAGTTATCCCACTAATCAATTTTTCTTGCAAGAGAATTTTGTTTAGAATTAAAAGTGTACTTGATAAACATTATTTGAGTTTGAAAAAAATTACTCAAATCTCTTGGAAAAATTGATCTTCATTCCCCAAACTGAAGAAAGCAATCATAGTGTTACACAAGGATGGTCTCACTCCTCAAAGCTTAGCGACTAAGCTCTTCTGCTCAAACAAAAAATGCATATGTTTGATGACAGTTGGGAAACTTCTTAGTTCACGTGTGAAAAGATTTCAACTTGTATCCACCTAAATTGGCTCATGTTGAATTAAATAAATATTTTAATATTTATCTTAATTCTTATTTCTTCTATCAATTAAATAAGTATTCTAAGTTTATTTAATTGGTTCATTATCCCAATTAAATAAAAATTAATTAATTTAATTAAATTCCCTAAATTCTTCTAATGTCTCACATAATTAAAAAATTATAAATTATTTAATTAATCATAAATTCCTCTATCCTAAGTCCTAATTCCATAAATCCACCTCACCAAGCCACCTCACCTTTCCATCTCACCTTTTCCACCTCACCATGTTGCACATGTAATTAAATATTTTAATATTTAATTAGCTAATATTCCCTCACCCACATGTCCTATTTATCCTTCAGTCAAATTAGTTAACTCATCAATCAAATCAGTTAACTAATTAGTCATTTGAGTTCACTAATCAATCAATTCACTTAATTGATTAGTCAATTTAGTCAACTCCCCAATCAACCCAGTTAACTGATTAGTCCATTGAGTTAACTACTCAATCTATTCAGTCAACTCCCCAATTAATTCACTTAACTGATTGGTCTATTCTGTTAACTCTTCAATCTATTATGTTAACTCCCCTATTGCATGAAGGAGCTTGGACACTTGTCCTCTTCTGATTGGCGCACATTCCCTCAAACTTTCTTATCCATTCACCTCACAGGTAATTCCTCCAATTGTGTATCTGATGAAACTTGGATTTGGTCTTCCCTCAGCCTATATAAACAAGGTTCTCACACCCATTTTGCATCCATTTGAGCATTCATAAACTTACTCTGCAGAATTCATCACAACGTGCCTTTGGCAAAGTTATCATTGCATTTGCATTATCAATCCACTATCATCACCATGTCTCCATCAACCCATCTCCACTATAGTTGTATTGTAGTTTAGTCTCAATTTACACATTCATATCATAGCCATTCTATTCTTGTCATCTTCAACAAGTAAGGGAGTACATACTTTTGAGGGCTTCATTACAATCAAGATCAAGAGCAGATAGGCGAACAATGGAAGCACAGAGGTAATTCGGGTATCAAAGGTATTATCTTTTGTTTATTTGCATTTCTCTCATTTTCTATTGCATTATTGGATTTTAGTTCTTTATGCTATTGTTCACATTTCCATATAACACAACCTTTTTATGGTTTGCACAAACGAAGCGGCACCTCAACTTATTTGTTGTATTTTATTGCATTGTACTTAATAACAACTACGTTCTCTATTGTACATGTTCAATGCACACATTTCTTACCCTAATGACATATGTTGCCCTAGGAATTTTTAATTAAGACAATGCAATAAGATGAGTAATTGCAACTCTTCACAAGGTTGAAAAAGCAATTTTTTGATATGGAGCATATTTCATTCTATCAATGGTGGATAAATATTACCACAAAGCCATGTACTTCAACTTGGTTGAGAAATGTATTTTAGGAATTAGGTTCACATTGGTTATTACACCTCAAAATTTGGTTAGCAAGATCATTAAGAAGGATAGGCTAATACAACACAATTGGGATGAAACTATTGGGGCTGCAAGTGCCCCACTTGTTGTAGAATTATCTATCATCTGGTGAATAAAATTTAGTGAGGTCTAAGTGGAGGATGGAGGACCCACTAGGAGGATGGAGGAACATTACCATATTAGGTTAGATTCTCACTTGGAGCTTGAGTGTACTACTTGAGAGGTAGTTTTGGTATGTGAAAATGGTGTATTCAATTTTGGTAATTTAGTTGTTGCACTTTTGGCTTGCTAGTGTATTCAATTTTGATTTTCTCTTTTTTGAGTTTTGATGAGGAACAAAGGTGATAGATTGCTACCATTTTCCCCTCATGATTGCGAGGGGATGTTGTAGATCTTCACAATCAATTATTGAATGGTTGTATACCTTCGAGATGTGTTTCATATTCTAGAGAAGCAAAGACAAAGTGTGGTAGTTGACGTGTGTGTGGTCAACCAGTTGTTGCAGGTATAGAGAATCACTGGGATATTTGTCATTATAGTTGGTCAATGATGAATATTACTCATATTACATGTGGTACATGTTGGGTCCCAAAAACACAGGTGCTCTCCTCTAATACCATCACCAAGAGTAACATAAAGGGGAAACAAATATCACAAGCATGGGAAGTGATATATCAAAAGAGAGGGTGGTTTTGGTCCAATGCATAGGGTAGAGCATGTCTCTTCTTCTAAAGGCTCTGCAAAACCTAGGGGGATTCCCTTGAGGTATGAATACATGATTTTCAATTTGGAATGGGGCTTTGACTACCACGCCCTTATGGAAATCAGGAACAAGCCAATGAGACCTTACTAACAACAAATAATAATCAAGCATATAAGTGCACCAAATGATGAAATCAGTTTTAATCACTAAAGATGAACCCCCTTAACATTATATACACACTTATATCTTGAATCCACACCATTTCAGCCCTCTGAATATTTATTTGATACTAGATCACCTAATATATTCATTTGCAACAATGGGCTGCAACAATGGGTCAAACTCCTATAGGCACAAACCTCTGAATATTTATTTGAGAGCAATTCCCTTAGGATATAGTAAAGGTAATAATGTTGGTTTGTGGGTGCAGGTAGAACCTAAACTAACCTAACAACTATTCCTACAACTATTGGTGAATGATTTGTTCATTTGAAGGCATATGATTGGCCATGAGCTTCCAAGACTGGTGCCAATCCGATGGGTAACAAAGTCCATGATTCCCAGCAAGAAACAACAAATTAAAATCAAAGGAAAGTAAGCTATGCATGAGAAATGCATCCCAGATTTGCCATCAAATAAAAGATCATGCTTATTTATCCATTCCCATACAATAAAAATCCATATGTAATACAAAAATGACCATCACAAAGGTTTGTAATGAATTAGAATGTTGCAACATTCATCAAATTTGCATTACAAGCATGCCATCAAATGTGGCAAGAGAAAATACAATGTGGCAACAAATGATTTCCCTAAAAACTTACAAATAGAAATGGAGACATTCTATTACAAAACAACAATTACATTAATGAATCTCCTTGATTTGCAAACATGTTGATCCCACTGGCAAGAACTAATGTGGATTGAAACCTTAGAAAATTCCCCTGCACTTACAAGCGTTTGAAAAAATAGCTCAATGACCAACCTCTTCTGCTTCTAAAATAATGCATATATAGCATTTTCCTTCACACATATGGGCAAGTAAACCCTAAATGCCCACCCACTGCATTCATGGCTCTTGGGAATAGTCGCGAACTTCAAATTGGAAAGATCGTGAAAAAACAATGCTTTTTGAAAATCCGTTTTGAATATTTTAATGCCATTTATAATATAACACATTATTGTTTATTTCTTTTTACTTTCTCTTTCATGATTTTGGCAAATCAGGCCTATAGTGAACTCGCAAACTGTTCATGCTCATCCTTCATCCTTTTCACCTCTTTATCTTTCCTTTCTTTCTTTTCGACGATTTTTGCCTATCGTGAACCATTTCAGTGATTCGGCAGTTCAAGGAACTCTTGAACCACTGACGCCGCATTCATTTACCTTTCTCCCTCGTTCCATTTTTCTTTTTGCTTGGTTCCTCTTTGCCTTGTTTCAGTGAAAATGCGGATTTGGGAACTTAGGAATCACTAAGTCCTTTGAATGTTTGAATGGGGGAGACAAGGACTTGGGATATTTTAGAGGGGGGATAAAACTGGGAACTCATTAAACATATCTTAGATCGATAATTTTTGATGGACATGGGAATGCATCAGAGGGGAAAAACATGGGAATTTAGTGAATTTTGGGTAGTTTTAGCATTTGAAAATAGGAGTCCCAACAATACAAATGATTTCAGACTTTTATCATATAACTATCTAGTTGACCTTGAGTAGAAGGTATACTGGTATTGTCAATTAGATAGGTATAGGGTAATACTCACTAAGTATCTTGTTTTACCTTGGTCGAAGTCCTAAGAGTTGTATGCTCAAACACCTTTGTTTGGACTTGAGAGAATGGAATTAGTTCTCGGATTTGTTAAAATGTCTATATAATCTATTTGACTATGTTTGGAGTTGGAAAGATGATTTATTTGGGCATTAAACATTTGACAATTGTCATAGACTCGAGATTGTGAGGACGCAAAGAGGGGCTCAATGAATGGTCGCAAATTGACCAATCTTTATCCTATGATTGCCTAGTCTACCCTATTATAACTCAGCATAGAAAGAATGTCAGTCTCCAAGTCGAGAAAGAAGTGTGGACATTCGACTCAAATATATATTATAAAAACTTTGGCCAAAGTAATGCAGAAGTCACTCCTTGCATTGTCAGTTCACTGTGTTTCAGAAAGCTTGAACAGTCAGAGGGGTTTTACACAGCTAGAGTTAGTCTAGAAGTTGTAAACCTAATTATTTCTTGCTAGGACATTGCACTAATTCTTAGATGACACATAGAATCAGTTGATTCTCATTATCTATACCCTCGTGAAGGGAAAGACCACTTCTAGTAGTAAGGTGTGTGGGGGAGTGTCAGTCTATGGTTGGAGGAAAAGCACTAGGGTGATGCTCTCCGTCTTGCAGTTGTCTGTCGAAGAATTTTGAACAAAAGACATCATTTTATTGTACATGTAATTATGTAAAATTTGTAAGTTGTATGTAAAGCAACCATCAGCCGATGTATTATATCATGTATTTTGCAAATGCAAATGCACTTGCTTTACTTTGTATGATAAAAAAAAGAATTATGAAATTTTGGCATTATTTGCTTTTATTTTCAAATATTTTATTTAGCATTCAACTATGGATGTTACAACATGCATTACTATTTTTAATAATCATCATGTATGTAGTATGACCTTAAGTGCGTACAACTTTGGGGAAGGAATAATGTTTTAAAATATTTGGTTGCATACATGATGTGTTTCAATTTTCTTAAAAGAGGTTTCAAGGTCTCACTTTAGTGAATGGTGTAGCATTGCTTAATGACACATCTTTATGGTAGTTTCTAGACAGGATGTGGTTTTCTAAGAGATCAAATGTATTGTTTTTATTTTTCTTTAATTGTCCTATTATAAACTCTAGGAACACCCTCTTACGTCTTGTAAAACATAAAGTGAAGAAGAACCACCCTCTCTTAGCAATTTGTCCATAATTGCTTGCACTATCTATTTCATCATTCTATTTTGACTTTATCCCATAGTCTAGGTCTTGAGGTCCATTCTTTAGGTTTCTGTGGTATGTAGTTTTTAGTGTCAATAAATGGTGCCATTTTCATAGACTTGTTGATGATTGTTCTAGTATTTAAGGTGTTAGCTTGTATTAGCGGTGTTCTCAAACATATAGTGCGGACTCAAACTCAAATTCTCTTCTTGTGTAAATGTTATCACCTGAAATTGCACCCTTTTGTTGAAGCTTTGACAGTCTCAACAATTTTAGAGTGTTATGGGATTGGTGTCAAGGTGTGGGACCTTGCAGTTGAGACCAAATCTCCAGAGAAGGCTGGTTCCTCTTTCTGAGCTTAAGGCTCAGAGAATTAAGCTAAATCTAATGTTAATGATCACCAGGGAAAAGGGGGAGAAGGTACTGGAATTGAAAGGGGGTGATGCACCAAGATTTAGGGTGTTTGAATGCAACTGACATAACACAGTAATGATCTCAAACGTTGAAGGGAAATCACATAGACTCATGGGGATTCAAACAGAGGTTAAGGCAGAGAGATGAAAGTATGAAAGGGATCATTTTATCCACAATACACAACTTACATCTATCAAATAAACACATTGCAAGAACAATGAGAGGGGCAAAATTTAGTTTATATTGATCATAGAGGCTAAATAGCCATTACAAAGGAAGAAAAATTCATTACAGACATGAAATGGACACAAAATGATAGACTCCTTCATTGGTGAACTGATACAGAGACATGAGAGGCTCAACAAAAGAGCACAATCAATCAAATCCACCCAGTTCTGGAGAAAACCACAAGGTTTGAGCCTGCAAAGAACTTTCTACCTCTGAAAGTGACCTAGCGCAGCCAACCAACAACCACAAATACATCTTTTACATATGCTTATATAGCTGTCACAAATCATAGGGTAGCTACATGCATTGAATTCTGGTCAATCAATTTGATTTAAGTGCCCATGCTGCATTCAATTTTGGCCCATGGCCCTGTCAGAAGATCTGCTGAATTTGAGGAACGTCCATGCCCTGACATTGATTTGTCCTTGGAAGGACCTGTAGAAGCATGGGTTGCAGAGATACTTCATCCTTCTCATTCATTTCTGGTACCCATGCATTGAATTTCTCCACTATTTCAGCTACCTGGATGACCCTAGCCTGCAACAATGGCATCACCTGGGAGTGCATTTTTGGGGCACCCGAAAAGTTGCGCCTTTTAAAATTCTTTTACAATACTTCAAAATATTTTAAACTCACTTTAAAATATTTTAAAGCAATACATTATAGTACATGTTTTAATATTACATTAATTTTTTTACTTTTCTGCCCTTTATTTTGCCTTATCGGCAAAATCTCTATTTTTCTAACTTGGCTTCCTTCTTCTTTATCGGCGAAATGTCACGAACCAACTTTGCTTCTTGCTTTCTTCTTTCATTTTGCCTTATCGACAAAAACTCCATTTCGCTAACCATTTTTCCTTTTGCACATCTTCTATTTTGCCTTATCGGTAAACCTTCCATTTGGCGAACTTGACCTGTATGTCGCCTTATCGGCAAATTTCCATTTCTACGAACCACCTTTGGCTTTACTTTGGTCAGGGCCTTCCTTTCCGCCTTTATCTCGCCTCTTCACTTTATTGGCGAAACCTCCTCGCCACGAACCAACCTTTTGGCTTTACTTTTGCTTTATTGACGAATCTCCACTTTTACGAACTTGTTGGCAAATTCATGCTTTTGCCAATTTCCCAACTTGCTGCCCTATCTCACTTTTTCATCTTATTGGCAAACTTTTCCTTTTCTGAACTGCCCATGTCTTCGCCGATTTTCTTTCAGTCGGTGAAAATCTCCATTTCGCTAACCATCTCTTATTGGCTTCTTTCTGCTTTAGGTTCTCTTTATCAGCTAATTGCCTTATCGATGAACTTTAAAAATCATGAATCTTTTGGTGAGTTCTCCCTTTTACTGATTCGTTGATAGAGCCTTTTCTTTCCTTGCCTTAGCCATTTTATTTCACCTCTCACCCTGTCGGCGAATCTTCATTTAAACGAACCAATGCCTTCACCGCCTTGCCCTTCTTCTTTTCCTTTGTTGGCAAAGTCATCAATCAGCGAACTTGACCTTTGCCAAACCTTAAGTTTGCTGACAAAGGAAAACACTTTGTTTTTTCTCTTTATCTCTGCCTTATACTTTTAGTCGGTGAATTCGTTGATCAGCGAATTCACTGATCGACGAATTCACCGATTGACGAACTTGCTAATTGGTAAACCTAAGGTTTGTCGAACGAACACATTGTTGATAAAGCAAAACTTCTCTCCTTAGTTAAATCTTTTGCCCACCTGCTCCTTTTCTTCTTCTGAATTGGCCCGTCAGTGAACCGAGAGGTTCACAAACTTCAAACTTTGCCGATAAAGCGCGCCTTCGTCTTCTTTCTCTTTTGCCTTAGACTTTCCCTTTGCCTGCTTTGCCTTAGCCATTTTACTGCTTGTGTACTCCTTAGTCGGCAAACCGGCAAATCAATGTACTTGCGAACTGGCGAACAAAATTTTGCCGACTAAGGCAAAAGAAAAGGCAAAATACTTAGAAACTTTTTGGGATTTTTCTAAGGGGAACTTCCTTCTATTTAGGCTTTCTCAGATTGGATTTCTCTAATGCAAGGAGGGAATTTTGGGATATTTTGACTTGGGCAAAATATGACAACAGTAGAGAATAGTGATTTTGTATTAAATAATCCAAATGAAAGAATTATTTTAAGATTGAAGATGGATGGTAGAATATCCTTAAGGCCTACTTCTGGTATGGAAGATCCTAATGTTCATGTGAAAAAACAATAATATGCTTGGAAAAATAAACAAATGGATAAGTCTACTACTACCTTCTCTCAAGAGCATGATGTTGTGAACAGTTGAGTTGGGTACTTGACCATGTATTTTTTTGATTGCTTTAATCCAATTAAAAAATGCACAATGTTGAAACTTTTATAATAAACATACTAATTGTAGATCTTAAGGATCAATATACATTAGATGACTTAGTAGATATTGTTGGTGAAAATTTATTGTGGTCTCCACAACATACCCTAATCCTTTCAAAATAAGGGACCCTTAATTTTAATAGACTTTGGTTCTATTGTTAAGTTTTGTGTATGATAATGTTGACCTTTAGATTGTTCTAGTTGACAAATGCCTTATTGGCATTTTTTTCACCTTTGTTGATTTTTGAAAGCTTTTGTCATAATGTGAAATTACAACTTCTTTGGCTTGCTTAGAATATATCTATTTTAATTTTGTCTTAGAAGTCTATGTCATGTTATCGTGTGACCTAGGTGTATGTTTCCTCTCAGCTTCCCCATAGCATTGTTGTGTTAGGAATTCATTTAATCATACGCTGAAATGCTTAGCCTTTTGCTTTAGCTTTGTCTCTAAAACTTTTGGTTTGCATAGAATCATGCATTGTCAAGTCTTTGTAATCTCTTTATTATGATGATAGTAACTTTTGGTTGATATCGTAGAACCTAATCGAGATTGTAGTTCATTTGCTATATCTTGCCCCTTAGTTTCTTGTTTGTGTTTTGAAGTTGCATTTATGCCCTTTTTCTGAAGTTTTTTATTCTCTCGATGGAGCATTGAGTCTTGTGTCTAGCTATTGTGTTTTAGACTTAGATTTCATTGGGCTCCTTGTCTTCCTTCTACTCATATGGACCATTCCAATGTCTGGTAGTTTTATAGTATACGGAGAATTTTTTTATTGGAAGAAGTAGAATTAAAAAATTACAAAGAACAGTTGTAAGGAAAGCTACAGAACACTGCCAGAAACTAAAATGTCCAGCTCAGCATAGAGCAGCTCAAAGCTATACAAAAAATAAACAGCGACAGATGCAGACTTGATATAACTAGTAAGTCATATTTTAATCACCTTGTTACTTCCATGTTCATATAAAGTTATAACTTCACAGATCCAAACATCGGGCTATAGATTATGTTCGACCAAGGATTTCAAGTCTGTGAGTGTAAAGCATTTGGAAGTCATGTCTAATGGCGAACTCAAGAGTTTTCACATGTCACAATTGACTCGCTTTTCCATGTTTGAATGGTAAGCCTTAGAGAACTCAATGGACCCATGAAGCCAATCCAATTCCAATGGAGTGACATGTTAGTTAAAGTGACAAATAAGCCCCGTGTTGATGGATTTTAAAGGCCCAACAAGTTGGATTGTATTCAAATTTTCACATTTGGGGACTGCATGGGATTCACAATCAATGTGGCCTATGGACTTGGATACAATTCAACTTATTAGGCCTTAAATTGGATGTCCTATGGTTCAAGTCTTGTAGCTTTAAATATTCGTGTCCATGTATTGTATATTTCATGTCCTTCCAAAGCTCTAAAACCATACACACGTGTCATTCTATGATTTCATTGAAGGCCCCTTTATATCATAAGTTCAAACCAAGTCCATAAATACCATATTGTTTAACTTTGGTTAGTTCCACTATGTGGACATATGTTGTATTTTGATTGCATGCCATAAAATCTATCCGTTGAGCTATTAATGATTAGGCTATTTTGTTGGTTTGATTAATGATGACCCTTTGGTTTGACCAATGATGACCCTTGATCACCCACCCTCCCTCCATGATAACCATCAATCTATTACAACTTATCAGTCATTAAAGGACTCCCAACAGACTAAGTTTGATGATTGAATGAATGAATGAAAGAATGAATGATGTTACTAATGTACGCGAGACCAAGTAGTCTATGGGACCCAGAAAACAACTCCTCAAGACATTTTCAATCTCTTTTCAAGGTCAGATCTTCTGCCATGAATCTCGATCAATAAACTAGTCGTATTGTGAATTCTTGCCTCCTCAAATAACTCACTAAGGTTGTCCACATTCAAACTGTTTTCATACTGACTTTGAATATCCGCATATGCAGCACACTCAATGATGAAATGTCATTCAGTTTCAACCACCCCTTTGTTGCAGAAAATGCAAGTTCTTTCTACCCAATCTTCCTTGGGATTGTCCACCTACTAGTCTCACATCTAAGACGATGGGACCTGGTCCTCAGCTGAGCGATTAAAATCCTAACCTTTCTCTTGAGAGCAGCCCGCACATAGTCTTTTTAACTATGCTCCCACGTGGGATTGAACTCTTTTACATAATGTTCTTTTTTTTGGCCAATCAGTTTTGTCCACATGGCAGTACTGTATTTATCTAAAACAAACTTTTTATTTCCTCCTTATTATTAGGGCAATCTTGCAAACTAATGTCCCACTTGCACATCCACTTGTTCTACTTCATCCACATCTTCTTCCTATGGTCTAATCTCTCCCCCACCACTATTTTAGGCTAGTGATACTTACCCATATTTTCCACCTTTTTTAAGTAGCTTAGTAGTCTTATTATCACTGACACCTCCATCGGGAAAGTTCCTACTTCATCTAAAAGGATCTCATAGGGGACCATTGATTTGACTTTAAATTGTTGGTGATAAGTTGTTTTTGAATTCTTTCTAATTGTTTCCACTTGTGATTTGACATGCTGCTCCTCCAAACCTCACACCCATAAAGAACAACTGGCATGACCAGCAAACCAAAAAGGGTTTTCTTGGTTTTCCAATCCCAAAGTTCTGCTTTCCTACACCTGTTCTGAAATAAGTAAGAAGCTCTCCACCCACCTAGAATTCTTTTTGCTCTACAAGTCCCCCACCTGAGCCTATTGTGAAAATAAATTCCTAGGTACTTGTATGGTTCTTCCACTATCTCCAACGTGTTACCTTCAAAAATGAAATTAACCTACTGCTTCTTCGTTTTTAACAAGAAAATCATGACCTTGGTCTTGCTGGTATTCACTTGCATCCCGACCTCTTAGTAAAAGAGCTCTAAAGCCTTTAAATGTGCATTCAAACCATTGGCTGTTTTTGCCATTAAAATGAGATCATCTGCATACAAAAGTAACTTCACCATATAACATGACAATTGTATTCCTTCTCTATTGGTTTTGTTTAACCACTCTTCAATTTTATCAATATATAAACCAAATAGGTTGGGGGATAGGGGACACCCCTGTTTGACTCTAATGTCATTGCCTAAGCACTCAGACATACCCTCTCTAGTTTTGATTTTAGCCCCGACTTGCTCATAAATCTTATGCATTGTTGCCCGATACTCATCTGGAATCCCAAGCTCCTCCACCTTGCTCCAAAGTTTGTCCTTAGGAACTATATCAAAGGCTTTTTTAAAATCAATGAAGCAACAAAAAGCTTCTCCCCCTTGGGTGTCCCAAACTTTTTCAATGAAGTGTCTAAGAGCCATGCAATGATCAATGGTAGAGTGCTTTGGTCTAAAGCTAGCCTACCCTTTTGCTCTTTTTCTCTCTTTTTCTCTCTTTTTCAGCCCAGCTACTGATTATGTGCTCTATCATGCTCCCAAATAGTTTTCCAAGAAGAGGATTGACCATAATAGTGCAGTAATTAGAGGGGTTATCGATATCACCACTTTTAAAAAGAGGGATAAAGACACTAGTTGTCCACTCTGCTAGGAAGCCAACTTGTGTGATTGTTAACTTGATTCGTTTGATGTGTGGATTAAGGAGATCAACCCCCCATTTTAAAAATTCAGCTTGCAACCCATCAATGTCTTGCACTTTACCACAAGCTAATTTCTTTATACCCTGCTTGATATCTTCCACCGAAAAGAGCTCGACTGACGTATTAATTATGGAAGGGTTATCTTTCACCTGCGTCCGCTCATAAAGGAGCTTCACATACTCTAACCATTGGGCACCTGTGATATTATTTTCTATTTGTTTTATCTTTTGTTGCATCTCTCTCCAAAATCCTTTAGAGTTGTACTTACCCAAAGATATTAATATTTTCCTTCTTGAGATCATATAGCTCTCTTTTTTGGATTTTATTAGTTGTTCATAATTTTTCTTGCTATCTTTGTTAGTCTTCTTCTCTTTGAGGGATCTTTTTGTAGCCTTGCACTTTTCGTCATACCAAGGATTAGTCGAGAACATATTTGAAAGCCCCTTCTTAGGTTAAGATCTCTTGCAAACCTTTAAAGCTTTGTGGATTAAGGGGATCAACATATTGCTGCCAATACATTCACTAGTTTCATTGTTTCCTTTTCCCCCTATGTTTCTATTTGCCATATGTAGGTGTTGTTCAAAGGAAGCAGCGAAGAGTTCCTAATTTTCTTGACTCACGATGATTTTACCTTGTATGTGAGCCTTCTTTTGAATGTTTTGGTCTTGCCCTCTTTGTTGGTTGTTTGTGAGAAAATCAAACTTAACATGGAGAGACATATGATTAGAATTCAACTCAATGGGGTAGCTCCCAATAGTGAACTGTAGCAACCTAGACAAAGAAATCTGAGAGCAGATTATGTAGTCCACCACACTTTGCCCGTTATATGTTTTACAAGTGATACCACCTGACCTCGACCAAGCTCTCATACCATTACAGATAAGCATGTTATACAAGCTACAAAGACCTAGAACCTCAGCCCCAAAATGAGTCACACTCTCATTTCCATCACTTGAAGTTCTATCCCAGAGTTGGTCCTCATTCTCTTCTAGCCATAGGGGATTGTTGTCCCCTCCTTTGCTGCCCAACTGCAGGCTTTGATTGTTTTCTGTCTTAGAATTAAAATCCCCTATTAAAATTATGTCTCCTAAAGTGCTAAAAACAGAAATGTCTTTCTTTAATGCCACATAAGGATCTTCACTATCTAGGCTTCTCTTCTTGTAGAACTTTGAACTTTTTGGAGAAAAGTAACACGTAGCCACCCTGATTGTGACTTTCCTATCTATTATTTTCAGTCATATTGTTATGGAGTAAAAAGTGGACACATCTTTTTACCTCCTTGTTTAGCTCCTAGTTCCCTATGATTGTAGAATTTATGGGTCTTAGGGATGGATTTCCCTTAGGTGATCATGAAGTAGGTTTTTCCATGGAATTAGATTCAAAGGCTTATTTGGGGAAGATGCTAAAAGCACAATTTGTAATATGGAATCCTATGACAAGGAAGAAGAGAATACATGACTTCTGAATATTGCTTAATATCCAGAAAGATCCCCTATCTTAGAGGAAGAAGCTCAAGCAATTAATTTAGGTATCCAAGAGGATCGTAAAGTTACCAAGTCCAATGGGGGCATTAGAGTTTGTATAGATTTTAGAGACTTAAAAACTGGCCATGAAATGCTCTCTTTAATGGATGGATTTTCTAGTTACAACCAAATCAAAATAGCTCTTGAAGATCAACATAAGACCACCTTCACATGTCCATGGGAAACTTATTGTTGGAATTTCACATATCAAAGAAATTCTATGCTTAATCCTTTTATAACATAAATAGTAACACTGAAACTATGGCTGATTTCCAGCCCATTAGCCTCTATAACACCATATATAAAATTATCACCAAGACGTTGGTCCTAAGAATTCAACCTCTGCCGGATAGTCTCATTTCAGATTACCAGAAAGGCTTTGTCCCTGGAAGACAGATCATGGGTGCTTCTATCTTGACCCATAAGATCATCCACTCGATGGAAAGAAGTAACAGTCCGAGTATGGCTCTTAAACTGGACATATCTAAAGCTTATGACAGGATTTCCTGGGACTTCCTGCTCAAAGTCCTTAGAAAATTTAGGTTTAATGACAGAATGCTCAACCTGGTTAAAGAATGTGTCACCACTGTCAAGTATTCAATTTAAGTGAATGGTACTTCTCAGGGGTTTTTGATGCTGGTAGGGGTATCCGTCAGGGAGACCCCCTTTCCCCTTATCTATTCATTATGTTGGCTAAAGTTCTGGGAATAAAAATCCTGTCCCACCTGGATAATCACACCCTCTCTGGTGTCAAAGCAGTGTCCACCTTAAGACCATCGGCTGTCCAACAGTTCGTTGATGATACTATGCTTTTTGGGGCGGCTTCGTGTGAGGCCTACATATTTTTCATTCTGTTCATGTGACTATTTACCTTACTGTTGCTGATACTTTTATATTTGTGGGACTGTTGATCCCGGAATTCCAAACTGTAGACTTTATTATTTTATAGGAAAAACTAATTGGGTGATGTTAGATAGATGTTTGCATTAAGAGAAAACAAATTGGGTGATGTTAGATAGATGTTATTTTTATAGGAAAACTAATTGGATGATATCTGATTAATGTTTACATTACAAGAAAACTAATTGGGTGATGTTAGAAAGAAAATCATAATGTGATTTCATTATGTATATGAGAACTGTGGTATGTTTTAGGAATGCATGTTTTAAATTTGCTTCGGCTATGATACTTATATGAAGAATTAACTTTAAAATTTAGTGTGCAGGTATTTCTAACAAAACCACAGATACTGGAGATTATTCCACACCTTATGTTGTAATCCCTTGTGAAGCTAATCTAGTTCCATGAGGAACCGAGATCAATTTTGTTTATGATGTAATGTTGTCTTGCATGAGGTTGAATGGGTTAGGTCTACCCTCTTGTAAATTTGAATTATGATTTGTGTTGTAAGAATTATATTTGAATTTTATTTTTAAATTTTAAAATTTTGAGACCCTTTTCTTGTGTCTTAACTTGACCTTGGGTGTCCTACCTAGGTTGAAATTAACCCTGGGTTATACCCCATGGGTCTAGGGTCCCTTTTGACTTGGGTAACCCTTGGTTAACCTCCGTATGGTCACCTTAACTTCACAGTGAAGTTAAGTGATGAATTTGGAGGTATGGGAGGGATAGGATGAGTGGTACCAACACTCAAGCCCATCCCTTTTCCATTCCCAAGGTTAAGGATGACCCTAAGATCCACAAATTGTGGAGGACTTGACTTCAAGTCTCCTTCACTATTGGTGAGAGTCCCCATGAAGTTTTGTGGTCCTTCATGAGAGGGAAGGAGGGGAAGACATGTGTCATTCTTTCCCTCTTCAACTCCCCTTTTCTCTTCCATGTGTTGGAGAGAGGACTTGTGGTATGGGTGAGGAAGACTTTGGGGATGGGTGAGTAGCATGTGTCAACACCCATCGCTTGGGACACAATAGTAGTTTGGAGGAAGAGTGAGGAGGTGACAAGTGTCACCTCCCCATTCCTCTAAACTCATGGAATTGGGTTATTTTAATCCCACTTGGGATAGGAAGAAAGGTTGTTAAATTTTTGTTTATTGGAAATTATTTTTTTAGAGAAAAAGATAGAGGGAGTTGGTGACTTAGGTTGGAGGAGATTTTAGTGGAGCTTTACATCAACTACATCTATTAAAGGGCTTTTTAAAGTTGGATTTCAAGGCCTTTCCTTTGTATTTTCTATTTGTTGCATGAAGGATGTGTGAAAATGTTTATTTTTCTTCTGTTGTAAATTTTGTTATTGTGGGAAATTTTTATTGGGATGTTGACAGAGCTTTTTCCACTTGGGAGAAATGCTCATCAAGTGTGGGGTAGGGGAGTAGTGATCCTCCTCGAGGTCATTGCCTTGTTTTGGGATGTTGAAAGCCTTGAGGGCATTTGAGTAATTTTGAGTAAATTTGTCACATGGCTTGAGAGCCAAAATATGAACTCCTTAGAATTTTTGTTAACAAGTTTGGCTTGAGGCCATGAGAAATTTGTGTTGATATATTTTTGAAGGGTGGCACTCTAGAGTTGAGTGTGTCCACTCTCCCACCCCTTGTTAAACTCATTGTGGTTGAGTTTGTGTTGTGTAAATAGCCATGGGTGTAATTGAATTTTTGGGATGTTGTATTGCTTTGTTGTGGAGTGGATTTTAGAATACTCTAGGTGTGTGGATGATCTTCCTAGCTCGGGGGTGACCCTCTTGTGGGTCTACGGTAGGGAGGAGAGAAAGTTGAGTGGTGTTTTCTCCCCTTGTGTGATATGCAGGTTCTTGGAGCTTATTGTGAAGCTTGGAGAAGATTACTTGAAACTTGGAAAATATTTTATTTTCCTTTAGTCTTAAGGCTCTATAGAAGAGCTTGGGCTTGTTATTGTCTACGTCTTTGTTGATTTTAAGAGGAGAGCTTCTCTCTCTTCTTGTAATTTTGGTATTTTCGAGTTATGAGTAAATCCTCTTCATTGTAATTATAGTTTTATTTGTAGTGTTCATTACATTTGGTTGCCATTTATGAAATGATTAAGAAAAGAAAATCATTTTTAAAGGACATTAGAATTGTCTATTTCCTTATACTCTTGTTTAGAAAGGTTGTGAGTTAGTTGTTGTGGAAACAATACAAAGTTTGTTAAAATTTATCTCATTATATGATTTGTGAGAATATTAATTTTATGGAGTTATATAAAGTTATAATTTTATTACTATAAAAGAATTGCACTTGGATTTTAGTTATGCTTTTGAATTTAATTGTAAATAATTAGATCTCATGTTTACTACTTTAGATTTGAAATTATTGACTTGAAATTTAAAATGAGTAAGAGGGAAATATATTTTAACTATCCTTGTATTTAGTTTCTATTAAATATTATTTTTGATTACATCAGGCGGCAAAAACAAGGGGCCGAACCCTAAACAGAGATTACATAAGAAAAAGCATAGGCTCAGGAAACAAAAAGAGCCTGGAACCAAAACCTAGGAAACACCAGCTTACAAACGGCAGAAAGTAAACAACAACAAAAAACCAGCAAACAGGCGGTAGAAGGCACACTAGGACAGAGAGTCCTCCGAGTCATTAGCAAGAAGTTCAAAAATTTTGTCAAGCTCCTAAGTTCTGTCATTGTCGGCTCCCTAGGAGAAAAGTTGAATATCCTGCAAAATGGTTAAGTTGATCATGGAAGACCTGCACAGCATGCGAGTAATGAACTTATAAAGAGTAGACATCTTGAGTTGCAGAGCCACCATCTTGTCCTTTAACTGAGTCGCTTCAACAAAAAGAGAGTTACTGTCCCTGCCCTCATTCACATTGCCATTCTTAGTAGTAGCCCTGACATCATCATCTTGAATCTCTTCAAGGATAGACTAACTCTTCGCTTCAACCTCATCAGCACTGGCAGGGTTTTGCTCATTCATGTTCCCCTCTCCTTCGCCAAAATCATACTGGGCCTCCACAGGGCTTTGATGGTCAAACTCATCTTTATCACTACTAGTACCAATCACATACTCGGGGCTATCCCTGTAAACATTCTGCAGAGAGTCATGGCCATCAAACTGCTCCCCAGAAATAGGACTCTCCATGCAAATTTCCTTCAAATCATCACTATCGGCCTCCTTACCATGAGAAGAAGCCTCAGAATTACTTTCTGAGTAGTCTATAAGTTTAACCTTGGGGGCTAGCTTCCCAACAATTCTAGTAGAGCATCTGACACCAGTGGATATGCTTTTCCCTTTGCCCTTTCTTGCCTTTTTAGCAGGATTCTCAACAGACATGTTATCACCTTTAGGGGTCTCATGACTATCTTTGAGGGAGCTAAGAATAGCCACTTCCTCAGCCAGCTCAGAGAGGCGATGAAGCCACAGGAGTGGGGGTATTGGTTTCCACAGAGGCCGAAGTCGGGCCATCATGACTATTATTCATAGGAGTGTGTAGGGAATCACATTTGATAGAAGCTGACGGAGTATTGGGGGAGGGTTCCACAGCTGGGTGATGGAGAGTGGCAGGTGGCATCAGGCCAAGTGAAACTGGTAAAGTCTGTGAATGAGGCCTTGGTGAAGGGGTACAGGCTTCTCCAACAGCCTAGAGGTTAAATTCTTATGAACCATTTTAATCGAGTGTTCTAAAGAAGAAAGCAAGTAGTAAGGGAAACAAATAGCCAAGTTTCTGTGAAAATGATTGAGCAGGGGAAGATGGTAGTAATAGAACCTGGCATAACGACCTTCCAATGTGAAGTACTTTATGATTAAAAAGCACATGTCCGCCCATGGCTGAGGAAGCTTCACCCTTTCGAACCTTCCCTGGTAGGGAACCAGCTCTTCACCGTCACCCAAGAAAAGCTTTTGGTTCTGCGCTTCGGAAACCCTCTTTTTTCTCGGTAACTTAATGCCTTTAAGGGATAGGCCTGTCGCCTCAGCAATACTTTTCTCTGAGATCTCAAAGCTGACACTGCCAATGGTGACCTGTCTGTCAACCCATGAAGAAGCACACTGGATGGATAACGACTCATCATGCCTGTTAAGGCATTCCAGGAACGGAATTATGCCCCTCTACTTGCAGTAATGCCAGACAATGGCATTATCTTTGAATTCATTGCAGGTGTTAGGTTCTGTGCAAATTCTTTCACCACCCATAATGATAGCCCACACCGCAATACCCAGCAGGAGAAGACAAATAAATTGCAGAATACCCTTCAGAGGAATCCAACAAGTGGTATTCATGTGAACAAAAACTAGCCGATGCCAATCATGATACTTTAAGTTCCAAAGTGCAAGCGAAATAATGAGAATTAAGTTCGCATGAAGGGAGTACAGACACTGCTGCCAATTCACACGGGAATCATGCATAAGCCTAGACAGGGTAGAAAAAAATGCCACCTCATCACTCGACACTTGATTAGACATCATTTAATAATAGCATTCTTCTCCTTATGAATAAGCATTCCAATGTGACCAGGAATGTTGCTAATTTGGCACCAAACCCGCCAGATTTGAAATTCCTGACCAAAGTTGGCAAGACCATCAGCAACCGAGTTGCCTTCCTTATAAGTATGGGAGAAAGAGACATTCAGGATGCCATGGAGAATGGTTTGTATATCAGATATAATGTCACTCAGCTTCCACCCACAAGTAGAGAGACTGGTAACCGCATCCAGAATGATTTTAGAGTCACCTTGTATGTGGAGATGGCTAATCTCCAAAGAGATTGCCACTTTGAGACCCCAGAGGAGGGCCATTGCCTCAGCAATGTTGTTAGAATGCTTTCCAAGCCCTCCAGCATAAGCCGCAACAAGATCACCATGTTCATCCCTTATTATATCTCCCCCGCTGGCGCATCCATCAGTTTTAGCAGCACCATCAAAATTAAGTTTCAACCACCCTAGCTCCAATGGGGCCCAAATAGTATTAAGTCTTTTCTGAAGTTTCGTATCATCAAAATCTAGGATTTGGTTCAGCAAACCCCAATTAGAAGCCACCCAAGAATCCTGTTTGGTCAAAGGTTGATCTGTAGGTTTAATGTTAGCATTAGAAACATTTTCAACAATAGCCTTAAATAAAGAGATCCAAACCTGCATCAGAGACCTATGAGTGTCCCGAAAGATCCTATTGTTTCTTTCTTTCCACAAGGCCCACCTAAGAGAAGGAAGGGTCTGCTTCCATAGTTCCCACAACCAAGGGTGTTTAAGGGGAACATTCCAACTGGCGATACAATCACGAATCTCTCTGTTAAAAACCCATTGTATACCAAATTTTTCCCAAATTTTGCTCCAGACATCATGGGCATAATCACGATGAATGAGGAGATGTGCCACAGTTTCTTTTTGATTGTAGCAAAGAACACATCTGTTGACAAGCTGCAACCCTCTACGTTGGAGGTTATCTGGAGTCAAAATTTTATTATGGGTGGCAGTCCACCAAAAGAAGTTAATTTTAGGAAGACTTTTATAATTCTAGACTTTCTCCCATATCTCATCTTTGTTGACATCCTCCACTAGCAGAAGGTAAGCAGATTTTACCGAGAACCTCCCTTTTTTGTCAGCATGCCACAGGAGTTCATCCTTCCGAGGGAATAAAGGGAGTCTGATATCCATTAGTAATTGTTGAACCATATTTAGTTTCTGATGAAACTCAGGGTTATTCATGGTGCATTGTAACATATTCTTCCACCTTTTAAGCCCATGGTCTTGGGTAAGGTAATTACTAACTTTAGAGCCAAAAAATTGCTTGGCCAAGTCAACAATATCTTTATTATCAATTTGGGCTGAGAGAGCCTGATTAGTTAACCAGGGGTCTTCCCAGAAGTTGATGAGAGAACCTTCCCCTAATTTCCATCTCATTCCTTTTCTAATGATGCTCCTAGTTTTTAGCATTTTATTCCAAATGGCAGAACCTGGCGGAATACCTTCATGTAGAAGTACCGAGTAGCTATCAGAATCTTTGAGATATTTAGCCTTCATTATATCTCCCCAATCTTTATTTTTGTTGATGAAGTTCCACATTACCTTGGACAGCAGAGCTTTATTCATGCTTTGGACAGTCCTGATGTTAAGACCCCCATGAGATTTAGGACAGTAGACCTGCTCCCACTTGACCAAATAAATCCTTTTCTTTTCCTCCATTCTAGTCCATAAAAAAATCCTTTGTATTTGTTCCAGTTTTTCAGCTAGGTATCTAGGCATCTTAAAAAGAGAGAGGAAGTACGTGGGAATGCCTTGAAGGAAAGCTCGTAAAAGTTGAAGTTTCCCAGCATTGCTGAGAAGTTTGCTTTTCCAGCCCATGAGCTTCCTCTGAGTTCTTTCAATAATGCTGTGCTAAAAGGCAGGAGTGACATCTTTAACAGTGAGGGGTAGGCCCAAATAAACAAAAGGGAGATTAGCAGTAGCACAACCAAGAATCTTAACAATTTTTCTTTGAAGATCATCAGGAATATTGAAGAAAAAAACATTACTCTTCTAAAAATTTATATGTTGCCCAGAAGCCTTAGCATACTCATTCAGTACCCTTTTCCAAGCAGAAGCCTCCACCACGGAAGAAATTCCAAATAAACTGTTGGATCGTCAAAGGAGTAAGGGAGGTGGTAGGTTTAATCCCAGTGATAACTTTAGAAGAGACTTTGTTTAAAAAAGATCTACCCAGCACCTCAGCAATCATAATAAAAAGGTAGGGAGAGAGAGGGTCTCCTTGTCGAATCCCCCTAGAAGGGGAGAAAAACCCTCTTGGGATACCATTCACAAGGACCGAATATTTTGTAGTAGTAACAACTTCCTTCACAAGAATGAGGAGTTTATCATTAAAACCAAATTTGTAAAGAGTTTTGAACAAAAACTGCCAAGAAACCTGGTCGTAAGCTTTAGAGATGTCGAGTTTGAGAGCCATGCTAGGTATTTGACTTTTTTCCATGGAATGAATAGTCTCATGAGTAGCAAGAACAGCATCCAAAATCTGCCTGCCAGGAACAAAACCTTTTTGCATGGGAGAAATGATCTTATCCAGATAAGGTTGCAATCTGAAAACCAACAACTTAGTGCATATTTTATAAAAGGTGTTACAGAGGCTTATAGGCCGGAAATCCTTGAACATATCAGGGTTGGGTTTTTTAGGAATCAAAGCAATATAGGTGTTATTAAATTGTCTAAGGAGCTTACCAGTCCTAAAAAAGTCTTTAACAACAACAGTGACATCAAACCCAATGATTTCCCAGAATTCTTGAAAAAACACTGGAGGAAAACCATCGGGACCAGGAGTTTTATAAGGGCCCATAGAAAAGACAACAGCCCTGACTTCTTCCTCAGTAACAGTTTTCAAAATGTCAGCATTATCTTCCACAGTCAAAACAGAAGGTATCTCTTCTAACAGCTGAGAAACAGACAGCGAATTGTCAGCAATTGGCCCAGACTCCGACAACAGGTTGTGAAAGAAACTAACAGCATTATCTCCAATCTCCTCATCTTCAGTAATAAGACTACCATCCTCCAATTTAATAGAAGATATAGTGTTGGATTTTCTATGTTTAAGGGCGGATTTATGAAAGAAGGCCGTGTTCCGATCCCCTTCTTTGAGCCATTGGATGCGGGACTTTTGTTTCCAAAAACTTTCTTCCTTGTACATGATATCCTTCCAATCCTTAATGAGGTTGTCTTCGAAAGTAGCCAAAGACTTAGACCTATCCCCTTGGGCAATCCTAAGTTGTATGTCCTCAAGATTATCAGAGATAAACTTCTTCTTAGAAAAAATATTACCAAAGCTGTATCTGTTCTAGCCATAAACCTGATGTCAGATGTGGAGGAGTTTCTTGTGAAGATGAAACATAGGAGTACCGGCCACCTTTATTTGCCACCAGCCAGATAGGAGATTTCTGAAGTCAGGGTGCTTGATCCACATTGCTTCAAATCTAAAAGGAAAAGGTCCTTTTCTTCTATCATCAGCCCACTCCAAAATAATGGGGTTATGATCTAAAACCGTTCTGGGGAGCGCTCTAAGAGAGAGAGCAAAGTTGAGGGGCCAATTATTAGAGGTTAAAACCCTGTCCAATTTGACTTGAATTAAGTGTTCCCCATTCCTTCCTTTGGTCCATGTGAATTGCTGATTAGTCAAATCAATGTCCATAAGACCACAGGTGTTGATGAAGTCTGCCAAATCCATCATACTGTTTGAGTAATCCACAATACCTCTAGATTTCTCAGAAGGGTATAAAGGGGTATTAAAATCCCCAGCCAACATCTAGTGTGAGGCTATGTGAGAAACAAGTTTCCCAGAAAGATCCTCCTAGAGGTTCTTCCTCAAAACACGGGTATTGGGGGCATACACATTGATCAGGCACCAACTAAAAGAAGGCAAAGAGAAATCAATAGCTAAACAATTCTTATTAAGGTGAACAAGAAAACCTTTAATCTTTGAAGCATTCCACATAGTGACAATGCCACCAGAGGCTCGAATCGCCAGGCTAACGAAGTAGGAAGCATTGGGCCAGATATTGTTAGCAACAATCTTGAAGTTATCCTCTGTCATTTTGACTTCTTAGAGCAGCAAAATGTCTACTTTGTAATCCAAAATACAATTTCGAACCTCAAACTGTTTTGAGGGGTTATTGAGTCCCCTCATATTCCAAGAGAGAATCTTCATGTAAAAATCTTCCTGGAGTGAGTCTCCAGATTTTTCTGCCGTCCATTGGCAATCTCCCGCACTGCCTATCTTTGTCTAGTTTCCCTCATGGAGGGCCTGCCCTTTGTTGGATCTATACCAACATTAGCAGTCTTTTTAGGTTTCCTACCTCTTTTCTTCTGAGATATCCATTCCTCTTGGTCGCTTAACGAAGCACTCGTGCTTGCTCCAGGTGAACTCACTATGGATAAAGCTTTCTGCCCAAGGGATGAGATCCCTTTTAAAGAATTCTAGCCCAGCTTAACAGGGGAAAGATGATCCAGGCTCTGAGAAGGGGGGGCATGTTTTCTTTGATAGAAAATTTCCTATCAATCAGAGAAGGGGCTTCCTGAGAAGCTATAGGATCCTTTTGGATTTGAAATACATTATCCTCTTCTTGCGTCAAGGGGATCTTATCCTTCACCAGACTAACCTCTTTCTGTATCAATTCTTCATCCAACTTAGCATCTGAAATATCCAGGTGTTGGGTCTCTTTTACCATTTCCAAAATCTCTCCTTCTTCTAATAAAGGGGTTATCTCAGAATCCACTGTCCTAAAGGTGGGTGTGGGTTTTGGCACCCCAGCTTGAGGAATAAGATCTTTATCCACCACTGTCCCATTATCTGTAGGCTTGATTGAGCATTCCTCTGTCAACTTGTTTTTACCTCTATCCCTAACTTCCTCAGTTCTCTTGGACTTACAATGGGAAATAAGGTGCCCCTTCCTCTTGCAGAACTGATAGAAATAGAGTTCTTGTAAGAAATGGGCTGGGTCCATATTCCAAACTTGGATGTAATCTCAATGGAGGAGGGTAGAGTTTTATGAATTTCCACATTCACACAGAATCTCGCGTAAACAAAGCGAGACTTGGTACTGGTAGGAATGTCTAAGGTGACAAAATGCCCAAAGGAATTACCGATAGTTTTGAAAATAGACTCGTCCCAAAACTCAAGGGGGAAACCAGGTAATCTTACCCAAATAGGGGCGCAGCGGTTGAGATCTGCAACTGGGTCCAAGCCAGGTTTCCAGTAGCAAATAGAGAGAGAATGAGAACCGTATAGCCAAGGCCCTCCAGATAGAATGGACAACATGTCCTCCTTGCTCATGAATCTGAACAAGAACATCTCGCGTGCCATTGCCATTGTCGAAACGCTGCCTTTAAGATGCCATCGGGTGGAAATCTATTTTCGCACCATGTCAATGCTCGGGCAAAGGGAAAAGAACTTACCCACTAGGGTAAGATCCATTGAGGAGACAATTCTATCCATGAGAATATCAGGGATGACCAGGGATGAACCCTCCGTTGATTCCTTACTCCGTTGTCTGAGCGATGGTGGAATGAGAAGCAACAATGCCTGTTAGGGCATTTTTCTAGTGGGGCTGTTGAACAACACCCTGTATGGGTGGGAGTTTTGAGGTACTACCATCGGCAGCACCCTCCATGCTCGAATAGTACAAAACACCCAGCAAAAACCCTAGGTAAGAATTAGGGTAAAAAATCCAAGTAGAAATTTACAGTAAAAAACCCTAGGTAAGAAATCACTATCGACCAGGGAACCCAAGAAATCAAAGTCTAACTTTAAATATTGTTAATTTAGAGATGCATTGGAAGTTTCATTTGTATGAAAACTCATAAAAAAATAATAATTTCATTATTCTGCCCTTCCAAATTAATTGACAGAGATTCTTTAATAATTTTATTTTTATATATATATAATTACATTTTTTGTATTTATACAAGTTAAATGGGTTATTTATAAAACTGTGAATTTTATCACTCTCAGAAAATTGTGGAGTAGTTATATATATATAAATATATATATAAATCTATATATATTTATATATATATATATTATATTTATTAATATACGAAATTTAAAATGGGGAGAAAGATATATTATTTTCGTTGTTCATACATTTTAATACAGTAAAAAAAAAGAATGGTGGGGGCAAGTTTGAACCCCCCACCATGTCGCCGCCGATGTTTTTTCTTTGGGTGTGGGGAGGGGGCGGAGCCCCCACCCACACCCCATGCTGTGGGATGTGGGTGGGGGCTCCGCCCCCTCCCCACTCCCCTGCTATGCGTTACCCCTCCTCCACGGCCAATACACAGTCCCCACTCCCCCGCCATACTTCGAACCCCGCGGCCTTTGTCAAACCTTCCGCTGCGGCCCGTGTCCCCACACCCTCGCCAACGGATCTCTCCCGTGCAGCCTCCGCGTACCCTCCAAGCCACCACCGATCTCCCCACTGTCAGTGGCCCCCTCTGCGAAATCCGTAGGTCCCTCTCCTCCATCGCCGCCGCCGCTCTTACCTCCATTGTCCTGCACATTCCACACAAAACAAAGCAATAAAAAAAATGTTAGGGCATTCTTCAATGCTTTCAAAATAAAAATATGAAATGCTTCAATAGGCAAAGGTCTTATAAAAGAAAACTTAAATTTTTGTAATTTAATAAAATATATATATATATATGTTAATATTTTATTTATATATATAGTTATATACATTAATCAATTGATATAAATATGGGTTCATTTTTGATAAAAGAAAGATATAACAAAAATTTAATAAGAGTATATATATATATATTAATTATAGGAAAATGAGATTTGGGTTCAAACAAATTTCACAATTAAGTTAACCAAGAAAATGAAAAGAAAAATATACCTATATTTATAAATGCAAATAAGCATATATATATTATATATGCTTATTTGCATTTATATAGATATGCGTATCTTTATAAATGCAAATAAGCCATCATATGCATTTCATATGAGGCCATTGAAAACCAAACCTGAAGATTGAGAAAACATCAGTTTGAGTAAACGTCCAATTGAGAAAAAGAGAGACAAAGAGAAAGAAAGATAAAAGTGAAAAGAAAGAGGAGAAAATGCGTGGCATTTCTGAAATGGGATAAGAGAACTAAGTAAGTTTGACCTACCGTTAATCCTGATTAGGGACAAGTTAATTATCAAAATTCATTCAAACGTTGAGATGAAACCTAGAGCGGAAACCTAGGAGACTGTGTCAAGCGAAGTTAGTAAACCCTGTTTAAGTGGTCTGGTCTACCAAGAAATTAGGAATAATGTAAAGGATGCAGTGATAACTGTGATTGATAGAGAACATGAAGAAAAGCAAGATAAACATAAAGAAATACAATCAAAATCAAATTTTAGAGAAATAGAAGAGAGGGCAAATGAACAGGCTTTGTTGAAAATGCTAAGATTAGAAGGAGGAGAAATTAATATTAAATTTCAGAAAACGTGAAGGAGAACAGATGATCAGACTTTTTTGAAAAATGTCCCATTAACTTAATCAACTATTTTGCCAATGTAATTAGTGAAATTAACCTAAGTTAGGAAACCACGTGATCAAGATTAGTGTTAGTTCAATAAATCCCACTCACGCCTGTGAGGCGTTATGCTGCCTAATTCTTCCATAATCTAGGGTTAGGAGCTTTGTAAGTTTAACCCTTGTAGCGACGTTAACCTTGTCGCGATGACCCCCTTGTTGGCCTTTCTGCGTTTGGGTATGCGTACGTGTGTGTACTACCCCACTGACAACTGTTTTGTTTACGCCTTAAGCGTACGCCACCGAGCACGCTTATGCATGCGAGGGGGTTTCTAGGGAAGCGTGGGAAAATTTTTAATATTTCGTGTCATGACCACATGACACGTGGACATGACATGTGTGTTGCGTGTTGTGACCGCATGGGAAATGTGGGCATGACATTTGGTATTAGAGCCCAAGTTTAAACACTGGTCATATTTGGGCACGTTATTTATTCTGCAACTTTGATTAATTTGTGTCTACCTTGTTTTGTAGGATGCCTCCCTGACGTGTTCGACAAGCGCGATCGCGCAAGACGGCATCCGCTGAGGTGCATAGTGATTCCTCGGCTGAGGGACAGGGACCCACAATTACAGCAGACCCACCAGTACCATAGGCACCACTAGTATTTGACATAGGTCCATAGATTCTACAGACATTACAGGCCATGTTAGAAAGATTACCACCAACTATTCCAGAGCCACGTGATGAGCCTCGTGTTGATCCGCGAGAGGAGCCATGTAAGGAGCTGCATGCTGAGTCACGTGCTGAGCCATATGTGGAGCCCCACATCAATCCGTGAGAGGTGCCATGCACGAAGCCTTTCGTAGAGATCCCATACACTACAGTAGAGGAGGTAGGGTCAGCCTACTGTGCACGAAGTAGGAGTCCTTTGAGACTTTCGAGACGAGATGAGACCATGAGAGTAGAGTAGATATATCATGGATCGTATGAGTATGGGTTGGATGAGCCAGTGGTAGGACTTAGAGATAGAGGAGACCCCATCAGAGACCTACTTAGGCTCAACCCACCTACCTTCGCAGGAGCTATAGAGGGAGCTGTGGCTGAGGCTTGGTTGATTAGTCTAGACAGGTGTTTCGCGTTGCGACCTTACGAGAGCAACATGAAAGCACGAGTGGTAGTACATCTTTTGAGAGATGCAGTAGCTACCTGGTGGCACACTGAGGAATGCAAACACCGACTATCCTTAGATACACTCACTTGAGACATCTTCATAGAGTGCTTTAATGCGCAATATTTGTCAGAGCATTATAGCCAGCGCAAGATAGATGATTTCCATGATTTTCAGCAGAGAGGACTCACGGTTGCTCAGTATGAGAGCTGGTTCATTGAGCTTTCTTGTTACGCGGAGTATCTCCATGACAAGAAACTCCTAGTACACAAATTCATCAGAGGCTTGAATCACGGGATAGCAGGACCAGTACGTATGGCAGATCCCCAGACTATGAGTGAGGCTGTTGAAAAGGCCTTTATTATAGAGGAAATTCAGGGACGAGGGTAGAATTCACGCTCGCAGTATCAGGATCGTAATCCCCAACAACAACAGAACTTTCGTAGGACTCAAAACACACCACAGAGAGGAGGATATAATTCTTTATCATTACCTCCTAGGCCTCTACAGCAGCAACAGCAACATCAGTAGAGATCTAGAGCCCAGCAGAAGGTTCAGGTTCAGGGAGGACAGAACCGTGGATGGCAGAAATAGGGCCCGCGTAGAGATCAGAGACAACAGGGATCATCTGTGGGACCCATAAGGTCTCATCAGTCTTACAGAGGTTCACAGGGGTCCATTGGACGAACTGGGCAGCAATAGTCGGGCAGGACACAGTCAGGATAGTTACAGGCTAGGGGCACGTGTTATGTATGTGGTGGGGCAGGGCATTTGGCTAGAGAGTGTCCACAGGGATTTACAGCAGGGGGACAGCCCTGTTTAGGAGGTTCTGAGCAGACTGTAGGTGATGTGGGCAGGTCCCACCGCATGTTTGCAGCAGTTGACAACTGCCAGGCCAATTTCCAGGCTTCAGTCATTGAGACAGCAGGTATGATTGGGGATTTCCCCATCTCTATTCTTTTTGACTTTGGAGCTACCGATTCTTTTCTGTCTACATCGTTAGTGGAACGTTGCAGGCTGGTGGCTTCTAGGCAGGACATTAGGTGGGAGGTTGAGTTGGCCTCTGGGGCCAGAATGTCAGTAGATATCTTGGTTAGAGATTGCGAGATCACCTTGGGTTCCTTCACTACATCATGTGACCTTAGGGTTATGCCATTAGGATCCTACGGTGTAGTTCTGGGTATGGACTGGCTTGCGACTCATAGAGCTAAGCTAGATTATCGCCAGAGGATGATTAGCTGCTTAGATGATCATGGCACACAGGTAGAGATAGTGGGCATTCAGAAGCCCACGACTATTCGTATGATATCCGCTCAGTAGCTTAAGTGCTGCATGCGGAAAGGTTGTCAGATGTTTGCTATTACGGTTAGTGACAGATCAAAGGATGAGCCTGAGGCTACCTTAGATGATCACCCTATCCTGAGAGATTTTGCCGACGTATTTCTACTAGAATTACCAGGTATGCCTCCATGCAGAGAGGTTGATTTCCACATCAACTTGGTGTCGGGTGCAGAGCCAGTCTCTCGGGCACCCTACAAGATGACTACACATGAGCTTACAGAACTCAAACTGCAGTTAGAGGAGTTACTTGAAAAGGGACACATCCGACCTAGCATTTCACCATGGGGTGCACCGGTTATCTTCATGAAGAAGAAGGATGGATCTCTTCGACTATGCATGGATTACAGGTAGTTGAACAAGGTGACGGTGAAGAATCGTTATCCTCTACCTAGGATTGACGACCTCTTTGATCAGATACAGGGAGCCAGAGTGTTCTTGAAAATTGATCTAAAATTTAGATATCACCAATTGCGCATCACAGAGGCAGACATTCATAAGACTGCTTTTTGAACCAGATATGGCCATTATGAGTTTATAGTGGTACCCTTCGGTTTGATGAATGCCCCTATAGTGTTCATGAGTCTCATGAACGGGGTGTTCCGCACTTACCTAGATCAGTTCGTGATCATATTTCTAGATGATATTCTGATCTATTCGTGGACCGAGGAGGAACATGTGGATCATTTACATTAGGTGTTGCAGTGCTTACGAGAGCAGCAACTTTATGGCAACCTGGCAAAGTGTGCCTTCTTCAGGACTGAGGTGCAGTATTTGGGACACATCTTATCAGGCGATGGCATCTCTATAGATCCATCAAAGATCAGAGTGATTCAGGACCGGCCAGCACCCACCAGTGTGACAAAAGTCAGGAGCTTTATGGGATTAGCTGGTTATTACCGTAAGTTTGTCAAGGGCTTTTCCAGGATAGCACATCCCATCACTTCCCTTTAGTCGAAAGGGAAAGGTTTCACCTAGACCAAGTAGTGTGAAAGGGCCTTTGGGGTCCTTAAGGAGCGTCTTACCAACACTCCCATTTTAACGGTTCCAAATCATGTAGAGGATTTTGTTGTTTGCACAGATGCATCATTAGAGGGTTTGGGAGCTGTACTTATGCAGGGTGGTAGAGAGATTACATACGAATCGCGTAAGCTCAAAACACATGAGCTAAACTACCCTACTCATGATTTAGAGCTTGCAACAGTTATTCATGCTCTTGTTCATTGGAGACACTTCCTCTTAGGTCGACGCTTTGAGCTCCATTTGGATCACCATAGCTTACAGCATATTTTCACACAGCCAAATTTGAATGCCCGCCAGAGGCGTTGGATGGAGTTCTTATGCGAGTATGACTTGGATGTCCACTACATCAAAGGGAAGGAGAACGTGGTCACTAACACTTTGAGTCGGAGGCACCACGAGATCCTGACCTTGATATTGAGGGTGGACTTGAGAGAGCACATCTTACAGCATCTGCCGGAGGACGAGTGGTTTCTTGAGGTGTAGTAGGAAATTCAAAATCAAAGGGCCCTTAAGGGCAAATTCGTAGGGTATTCCCTTGAGTCTGATGGTTTGCTTAGACATCGGCAGCGCATCTATGTACCCCGTGCGAGTGATTTGCGTGCAGTAATTCTTTCAGAGGCTCATCGGGCACTCTATGCAGCACATCCAGGAGTGAAGAAGATGCATGTTGATTTGCGACAGTTATATCATTGGGCTGGGATGAGATGCGACATTGTAGAATATGTTGCTCATTGCCTTGAGTGTCAGAGGGTTAAGGCCGAGCATCAGCATCCAATAGGACTGTTGTACCCTCACGAGATACCTAAGTGGAAATGGGACACCATTTCCATGGACTTTATCATTGGTCTACCCATGTCATCTCGTCGCCATGATGCCATCATGGTGACAGTTGACAAGTTGACCAAGGTGGCACATTTCTCACCTGTACGCACAACGTACAATGCACCATCAGTGGCGAGAGTGTTTCTAGATCAGATTGTTAGACTTCATGGAGTACCTCACCGTATCATTTCTGATAGAGACTTCGTATTCACTTCATCATTTTGCAGAGCCTTACATCAGGCGTTGAGCACACAGCTCAACTTCAGTTCAGCTTACCATCCAAAGACCGGCGGATAGAGAGAGAGTTAATCAGGTGTTAGAAGACATGCTTCGTATGTATGTTATGGACCATCAGTCTAGATGGGAGGAGTATCTGTATCTGGTTGAGTTCTCCTACAATAATGGGCATCACATTTCATTGGGTATGCCTCCTTTCTAGGCTTTATATGACAGACCATGCAGGACACGATTGAGTTGGGATCAGTTAGAGGACAGGGTCACTATTGGTCCAGAAATAGTTCAGGATATGGAGAAGCAGGTCACATTGATTAGACAGAGACTACAGGAGGCACAGGATAGATAGAAGAAGTATGCCGATGCTAAGAGAACTGATTGGAGCTTCTCACTAGGCGACAGGGTATTTTTGAGAGTGCGACTGCACAAGAGTCCAATCCGTTACAAAAAGGGCTCTAAGCTCGCACCTCGATTTGTACGACCTTTTAAAATTTTGGAGCAGATAGGACTTGTAGCCTATCGTCTAGCCTGTCGCGTATCCACGATATTTTTCATGTTTCAGTTTTACGTCATTACATCTCTGACTTATCTCATGTATTAGATTGGAGTGCTCTTCAGGTAGAGGCAGACAGACAGCTGGCTTTGGATCCAATTTGCATATTGGCTCGTCGGACGCTGGGCATTCGAGGTCCAGAGCTAGACTAGGTTAGGGTCCAGCGGGACATGTATGACGAGGTCACTGCGACATGGGAGGATGCAGCGAGACTGAAGACTCTTTATCCTCACCTCTTTGACGACTTCCAGGAGGAAGTACAGTCTTAGGGGGGAGGATGTGAGGCCTACATATTTTTCATTCTGTTCATGTGACTATTTATCTTACTGTTGCTGATACTTTTATATTTGTGGGACTATTGATCCTGGAATTCTGAACTGTAGACTTTATTATTTTATAGGAAAAATTAATTGGGTGATGTTAGATAGATGTTTGCATTAAGAGAAAATAAATTGGGTGATGTTAGATAGATGTTATTTTTATAGGAAAACTAATTGGGTGATATCTGATTAATGTTTACATTACAGGAAAACTAATTGGGTGATGTTAGAAAGAAAATCGTAATGTGATTTCATTATGTATATGAGAATTGTGGTATGTTTTAGGAATGCATGTTTTAACTTTGCTTCGACTATGATACTTATATGAGGAATTAACTTTAAAATTTAGTGTGCAGGTATTTTTAACAAAACCACAGATATTGGAGATTATTCCACACCTTATGTTGTAATCCCTTGTGAAGTTGATCTGGTTCCATGAGGAACCGAGATCAATTCTATTTATGATGTAATGTTGTCTTTCGTGAGGTTGAATGGTTAGGTCTACCCTCTTGTAAATTTGAATTATGATTTGTGTTGTAAGAATTATATTTGAATTTTATTTTTAAATTTTAAATTTTTGAGACCCTTTTCTTGTGTCTTAACTTGACCCTGGGTGTCATAACTAGGTTGAAATTGACCCTAGGTTATACCCCATGGGTCTAGGGTCCCTTTTGACTTGGGTAACCCTTGATTAACCTCCGTATGGTCACCTTAACTTCACAGTGAAGTTAAGTGACGAATTTAGAGGTATGGGAGGGATAGGATGAGTGGTACCAACACTCAAGCCCATCCCTTTTCCATTCCCAAGGTTAAGGATGATCCCAAGATCCACCAATTGTGGAGGACTTGACTTCAAGTCTCCTTCACTATTGGTGAGAGTCCCCATGAAGTTTTGTGGTCCTTCATGAGAGGGAAGGAGGGGAAGACGTGTCATTCTTTTCCTCTTCAACTCCCTTTTCTCTCCCATGTGTTGGAGAAAGGACTTGTGGTATGGGTGAGGAAGACTTTGGGGATGGGTGAGTGACATGTGTCAACACCCATCCCTTGGGACACAATAGTAGTTTGGAGGAAGAGTGAGGAGGTGACAAGTGTCACCTCCCCATTCCTCTTAACTCATGGAATTAGGTTATTTTAATCCCACCTGGGATAGGGAGAAAGGTTTTTGAATTTTTGGAGAATTTTTGTTTATTGGAAATTGTTTTTTTAGAGAAAAAGATAGAGGGAGTTGGTGACTTAGGTTGGGGGAGATTTTAGTGGAGCTCTACATCAACTACATCCATTAAAGGGCTTTTTAAGGTTGGATTTCAAGGCCTTTCCTTTGTATTTTCTATTTGTTGCATGAAGGATGTATGAAAATATTTATTTTGCTTGTGTTGTAAATTTTGTTATTGTGGGGAATTTTTATTGGGATGTTGACAGAGCTTCTTCCACTTGGGAGAAATGCTTATCAAGTGTGGGGTAGGGGAGGAGTGATCCTCCTTGAGGTCATTGCCTTGTTTTGGGATGTTGAAAGCCTTGAGGACATTTGAGTAATTTTGAGTAAATTTGTCACATGGATTGAGAGCCAAACTATGAACTCCTTGGAATTTTTGTTAACAAGTTTGGCTTGAGGCCATGAGAAATTTGTGTTGATATATTTTTGAAGGGTGGCACTCTAGAGTTGAGTGTGTCCACTCTCCTACCCCTTGTTAAACTCATTGTGGTTGAGTTTGTGTTGTGTAAATAGCCATGGGTGTAATTATATTTTTGGGATATTGTATTGCTTTGTTGTGGAGTGGATTTTGGAATACCCTAGGTGTGTGGATGATCTTCCTAGCTCGGGGGTGACTCTCTTGCGGGTCTACAGTAGGGAGAAGAGCAAGTTGAGTGGTGTTTTCTCCCCTTGTGTGATATGCAGGTTCTTGGAGCTTATTGTGAAGCTTGGAGAAGATTACTTGAAACTTGGAAAATATTTTATTTTCCTTTACTCTTAAGGCTCTATAGAAGAGCTTGGGCTTGTTATTGTCTATGTCTTTGTTGATTTTAAGAGGAGAGCTTCTCTCTCTTCTTATAATTTTGGTATTTTCGAGTTATGAGGAAATCCTCTTTATTGTAATTACAGTTTTATTTGTAGTGTTTATTACATTTGGTTGTCATTTATGAAATGATTAAGAAAAGAAAATTGTTTTTAAAGGACATTAGAATTGTCTATTTCCTTATACTCCTATTTGGAAAAGTTGTGAGTTAGTTGTTGTGGAAACAATACAAAGTTTGTTAAAATTTATCTCATTATATGATTTGTGAGAATATTAATTTTATGGAGTTATATAAAATTGTAATTTTGTTACTATAAAAGAATTGCACTTGGATTTTAGTTATGCTTTTGAATTTAATTGTAAATAATTAGATCTCATGTTTACTACTTTAGATTTGAAATTATTGACTTGAAATTTAAAATGAGTAAGAGGGAAATATATTTTAACTATCCTTGATTTGGTTTCTATTAAATATTGTTAATTTAGAGATGCATTGGAAGTTTCATTTGTATGAAAACTCATAAAAAAAAATAATTTCATTATTCTGCCTTCCAAATTAATTGACAGAGATTATTTAATAATTATATATATATAATTACATTTTCTGTATTTATACAAGTTAAATGGGTTATTTATAAAACTGTGAATTTTATCACTCTGAGAAAATTGTGGAGTAGTTATATATATATATTATATTTATTAATATACAAAATTTAAAATGGGGAGAAATATTATTTTTGCTGTTCATACATTTTAATATAGTAAAAAAAAAAGAATGGTGGGGGGGAGTTTGAACCCCCCACCACGCTGCTGCCGTTGTTTTTTCTTTGGGTGTGGGGAGGGGGCGGAGCCCCCACCCACACCCCACGCTGTGGGATGTGGGTGGGGGCTCCACCCCCTCCCCACTCCCTCGCCATGCATTACCCCTCCCCCGCGGCCAATACACAGTCCCCGCTCCCTCGCCATACTTCGAACCCTGCGGCCTCTGTCAAACCTTCCGCCGCGGCCCATGTCCTCACACCCCCACCAATAGATCTCTCCCATGTAGCCTCCGTGTACCCTCCAAGCCACCACCAATCTCCCCACTGTCCACGACCCCCTCTGCGAAATCCGCAGGTCCCTCTCCTCCATCGCTGCCGCCACCCTTACCTCCATTGCCCTACATATTCCACACAAAACAAAGCAATAAAAAAAAATGTTAGGGCATTCTTCAATGCTTTCAAAATAAAAATATGAAATGCTTCAATAGGCAAAGGTCTTATAAAAGAAAACTTAAAATTTTGTAATTTAATAAAATATTAATATATATATATATATATTAATATTTTATTTATATATATAGTTATATACATTAATCAATTGATATAAATATGGGTTCATTTTTGATAAAAGAAAGATATAACAAAAATTTAATAAGAGTATATATATATATATATATATTAATTATAGGAAAATGAGATTTGGGTTCAAACAAATTTCACAATTAAGTTACCAAGAAAACGAAAAGAAAAATATACCTATATTTATAAATGCAAATAAGCATATATATATTATCTATGCTTATTTGCATTTATATAGATATGCGTATCTTTATAAATGTAAATAAGCCATCATATGCATTTCATATGAGGCCACTGAAAACCAAACCTGAAGATTGAGAAAACGTCAATTTGAGTAAATGTCCAATTGAGAAAAATAGAGACAAAGAGAAAGAAAGATAAAAGTGAAAAGAAAGAGGAGAAAATGCGTGGCATTTCCGAAATGGGCTAAGAGAACTAAGTAAGTTTGACCTACCATTAATCCTGATTAGGGACAAGTTAATTATCAAAATTCATTCAAACATTGAGATGAAACCTAGAGCGGAAACCTAGGAGACTGTGTCAAGCGAAGTTAATAAACCTCGTTTAAGTGATCTGGTCTACCAAGAAATTAGGAATAATGTAAAGGATGCAGTGATAACTCTGATTGATAGAGAACATGAAGAAAAGCAGGATAAACATAAAAAAATACAATCAAAATCAAATTTCAGAGAAACAGAAGAGAGGGCAAATGAACAGGCTTTGTTGAAAATGCTAAGATCAGAAGGAGGAGAAATTAATATTAAATTTCAGAAAATGTGAAGAACAGATGATCAGACTTTTTTGAAAAATGTCCCATTAACTTAATCAACTATTTTACCAATGTAATTAGTGAAATTAACCTAAGTCAGGAAACCACGTAATCAAGATTAGTGTTAGTGCAATAAATCCCACTCGCGCCCGTGAGGGGTTATGCTGCCAGATTCTTCCGTAATCTAGGGTTAGGAGCTTTGTAAGTTTAACCCTTGTAGTGATGTTAACCTCGTCGCGATGACCCCCTTGTTGGCCTTTCTGCGTTTGGGTATGCGCATGTGTGTGTACTACCCCGCTGACAACTATTTTGTTTACGCCTTAAGCGTAGACCATTGAGTACGCTTACGCGTGCGAGGTAGTTTCTAGGGAAGAGTGGAAATTTTTTTGATATTTCGTGTGATGCCCACATGACACATGTGATGCATGTTGTGACCGCATGGGAAATGTGGGCATGCCACTTCGGTTGTGGAGGCCACAAGATGGAAGAATTTGCATTAATTATGAAAAAAACAATGTGTTCTTGAACACTAAGTTGGACCTGCAAGTTAAAGTGAGAAATATCCTTCAATGTAACCAGGCTGCCCTCCTGACCACTTACTTGGGCTTACCCCTCATGGTCAAAGATGTGACCCCTACTTTCTAGAATACTGTCTTGGAACGTATCCAAAAGAAAATGGAGGGGTGGAAAGGTAAACTTCTTAGCCAAGCTGGTAAACATCAACTTCTAAAGGCTTCCTTGCAAGGCATTCCCACCTATTTTCTCTCCCTATTTAAAATTCCCAGATACATGATGGAAAAATTAGAAAGAATCTAGAGAACCTTTCTATGGACTGGGGTGGAGGAAAAAAAGAGGATTTCGCTGGTTGGTTGGTATAGAGTCTGTTTGCCCAAAATGCAAGGGGGATTAGGAATAAGAGAAATTTAGGGGATGAATAAAGCATTAGTTACCAAAATTGGTTGGACCTTCCTTAAAGAGGAGAAAGAGCAGGTTCATATTATGAAAGCTAAATACTTGCAAAATGGCCCCAATTTAGGTATTTTGGATAGAGATACTCTTCCCAAAGGTTCTGCTATTTGGAACAAAATGACCAAAACTAGGAATACGCTTTCCCAAGGGATCAAATGGAAGTTGGGTAAGGGGGATAAAATTAGATTATAGGAGGATAACTGGTTAAGGGAAGGCCCTCTATCTGACAGAAAGAATAAGAACACTAAGGAGAGAGCAATAAGTTTTTTTAGTAGTTCAGTCTGTAACTACATCTCTAACCAATCCCACAGCCAAAAAAGATGGAAGAATCTCTCGGATTGCTATAATTCCCAAGATGAGAAGTTGGAGTATAAGATTCTGCTAAATGAATTGAACAAGTACAAAATCTTAATTTTTAAAAGGGAAGATGAGATGCTATGGGGACAAGAGCAAAAAGGAAACTTCTCAGTTAAATCGGCTTACCACCTACTAGTAAACAGTGGTTTGGAGAGTCGGCTCTGGAAGAGCATCCGGAATAATAAATTGTTACCTAAAGTCAACTTCTTCTGGTGGGCTGTGGCTCACAATAAATTCCTATCCATTGGTAATCTCAATAAAAGGGGATTCCAATTGGTTAATAGATGTGTTCTATGCCTTAAAGAACAAGAAACTGTGCAACACCTTCTCTTCCATTGTGAGTTTTCTAAAGAATTATGGTGGAAAATTCTTGAGAATCTCAACTTGGAATGGGTTTTCCAGGAAAACTTTATGGACTTCACACAGAGCTGGAGCTCCCCCTTCTCTCACCCCAGGATAAGGAAACTCTAGAGACAGATACCCCCCACCTCGGATGGAGTGTTTGGAAGGAGAGAAACAATCGTATCTTTAGAGGAAAAAAAATGATCTACTAATGAGGTTTTTTCTCCTTTTGTAGGGTGGTGGCTAAAAACTTGTCCTCCTATACTCTACACACGGCTGAGAAACCCCCTACCCCAGTGGAAGTCCAAATTTCCAACAATTGGTGTCTAAATGCTAACATGAACAAGGTGGACAATTCCAAAAAGATGGCTAGAATCAACACTCTTTGGAAACCGCCCCCCAGAGATTGGATCAAGCTCAATTTTGATGGTGCAGAAAAAAAGAATACTGGGCTGGCTAGTGGTAGCAGGATTTTCAGAGAATGCCATGGAGCCTTCATAGTAGCTTATGCAGGGGTTTTGGGTATCCAATCCAATAATATTACTGAAGGATTGACTCTATTAAAGGGCCTAAAAATTGCCCATTCTATGGGAATAAACAATTTGCAAGTGGAAGGGGACTCAAAAATCATTATTGATGCAGCCCTTGGAAGGTCTGATAGTGGTTGGAAAATGAAGAGCATCATGGAAGATATTGTCTACTTACTATCTAGATTCAAACAGAGGGAGGTTGGGCATGTGTACCATGAGGGAAATAAAGCGATAGATGGAATGGCTAACCTGGGTCAGAACATGGACACTTGGCATTGCTGGAGAAATAAGAATAACCTTCTGCAGCTGATTCAAAACCTTATTAATAAGGAGCTATGTCTTTCCCCTAGTCAAGCATGATTATAAACACTCATCCTAGGGAGAGCTCGGGAGGCCAATTGGGATCCTGTATCAAGTGCTAGTTGGACCCATGTCCCAAAGATTGGGATGCCACGAATTTGTTATGCTAAATCACTCATGTCAGGGATGAGTCTTCTCTTCATCATAAAGCGAGCTTGGATGGCCAGTTGGGATTCTGTATTAACCGCCAGCTGGACTCACGGATCAAAGGTAGGGGTGCCAAGAGGTTAGTGGGTCAAAATATTATGGACAATACAGGTCTTTGTCTCCATAACAAAGGATGCATATGTACCATACTAAGTTGGAAGCCTGAGGAGGGATCTTGCACACTCAAGCACGTGGAGTTTAGTGACTCCTTCCCAATGCCGCTTAGCATGAGATATAATGATGAGCATTCTCAAGCCTGGGGAGGTTCTACACAGCCTTCAGGGGGATTCGATAGACAACTTCTACCTCAACCATGGGATGAGGTATGTTATATGATTATGAAGTATTTCACTTTAGAGGGAAGATTCAGGAGATTCTTCCATTACCATTTTGTGCTGCTGAATCATTTTAGGCGTAGCAAATTCATTAGCTTTCCATTTTATCTTCTCTCATCCATGGAAACTTCCATTGTGACTGCCAAAGAGCAACATGCTTTAGACCCTAGCAAGCCAGAAATCCCACTCCACTAGGGGCTTATAATGAGACTCTACAAGTTCCATCTTGCTCTCTGCCTGCCTAAAGCCCTCACTCTTGTTAGGGTGGAACCCCCTCAGTCACCTAATTCTGCTCAGGGAAAGGTTACATTGGTTATAATAACTGAAGTCACCCCTACTTCTTATGCCACCTCCTTAAAGTCTAGTAAGATAAAGCATACCTTGGCCAAAAGCCCTGAACCCACCATGGAAGACATCACTCCCAAATCTCCTGTTACGACCCCTGCTAAAAGAAAAATTTTACAAGGCGGCCCTACCCAAGTGACTTCACAAAAGAAGAAGCAGGGTAGCCTTGAGGAAGAGAGTGGCACTGACAGTGAGATTAAGGTTGCTAAGGCTACTATGGTGGTGGAGGAAGTCAGCTCAGACGAGGGAAGTGAGGGTTTTGACAGCGCTGCTGATGAGAACTACACTATCACGGATTGCAAGCCTCAGGTGCCGTTGACTAGGAGGTCGACGAGAATTGCAACCAAACTTGCCTCTACTCCCTAGAGGATGATTGCCTTGGCGGTGGAAGTTGATATGGTGGAGCCAAAGGTTGAGGATTGGTCCAGAGGAAAGAACAAGGAGGATTTGGTGAACCTGCAGAGAGACAAAGGTTCTGAAGACTAAAATATGAGTGTTTTTGTTGAGCAACAGGGTGTGGATTCGGAGGGCAACAAAAAATGGATACGGTGGTGGCTGAAACAGAACAAATGGGGGGAGAATTCTCTATGAACAAGGATAACAAGAATGATAAGATGGAGGTTGAGGATGAGGGTCCTAGCAATTTCCTCGAGTTCAACGTTCAAGGTTCAGACTCCGTCAGCTCTGAAAAGGGGAAGAAAGGAACATGCAAAAATAAAAAAGGTGAAAAGAAGACTAGTAAAGACAAATAAATCGCAACCCTTTCGACTAGACTCAATGATCTGGAGCAAAAGTTCAACATAATGGCTAATTTCTTGGCTAAGATGATGCATAGGTCTTCCACCACTCTGGCAGTACTTTAAGGTGAGGAACTTGCGAGCCAAGGGAAGAAGGTTAAAAAGCTGAAAGAGTACCAGGATGTTTTCTAGTTCCTGGTGGACGACTGTGATAAGATGTTTGGTTAGCCTTTGGAGGCTTGGTCTACTGTCAGTCTGCTATCTCTCTGCTGTGTCTGTGGTTTCTTGTTGTTTCTGTCTTTATGTTTCATGCTTGAACTCTGATGGTTTTGCTTAAACTGTTATAGTTTTTGGCGCTCCTGTTTTGGCTATTTTGTACTGGGATCAGCACCCTTTCATGCCGCTTATCTTATCAAAAACATAAATAGTTGATGTTGTTGCAAGTATGAGGTTAGCCAGTGTTGTCATTGATGTCAACATACTCATATTGCATTGGCAAGAAGGATTGGATGAACTGTGTGCTAAGGATATTGAGAAAATTAGTCTCAATCGGGAACAGTGAAGAACAGTGATGAGAAGAAGGCAAAAGTACTCAATAGGTTGAGATTCAGAGGTTGCAGATTAAAGGGTTTGTAGATATGAGTCTTGAGATGATCCAATTAAGATTTTAGAGGTCCACATGAAGATTTGAAGAAGTTGTGATTGATCAAGTAGAACCGGTTCCAGGAGATGCTCCGGAGTGACAGAGTGTTACAAAAAGGTCCAGTGAGTTTTGAAAGTGCATTGTCCTATTTTGTGGATTGGACAAAGTGTTTGGGATGTCCTTGTGATGTGTCATCTCGATTGGTATGTGGTTTGGAGGTCCGGAAGCACCTCTTGCAGTATGACAGTGGCGATAGACTGTGTTCTTGAAGTTTTGGATGAGGAAGAGAAGAGATTCCAGTGAGCAGAGGAAGTGTGGATGTACTTGGTCATTCAGGCAAGCTTGTGAAGGTTCTTGGATCATGTTGAGGTTGTGTTGTTGGTCCGCATTGATGGTAGAGCCCAGAATTGAAGATATTCTTCTGGATGAAGTTCTTGTTTAGACTAGCTGACCGGATGAGTTGTTCATCCTGCGAATGTTCTTGTGGTGGCCAACCGGATGTGTTATTCATCTTGCGGATGTTCTTATGGTTGATTGCTGACTTAAATGATTGTTCCTAAGTCGATGTCTTGTATAAATAAAGGTTTGTGAGTTCATTTCGAAGTGTGGATGTGGAGCAGATGAGTGTGGTATAGCGAAAGAGCGAAAGGTAGAGTAGAAGTGTTTTGGGCTTAAATGGAACTGATCCAGACATGGTGAAGATGTCACTCTCCAGTTCAAGGTTGTGATCCTTATGATCTTGTAGACAGTGTGTCTCTTTGTAGGCAGTGTGCCTCCTTGTGAGCAGTGTGCTCGGGCAGTGAGCCCTAATTGGCATGTGCCATTCATTTTTCTTATTCTTCTAACAGAGAATAATCCTTGGGTTAATCACCCCGTGGTTTTTCCCTTAACCAGGTTTTCCATGTCAAAAATCTTGGTGTCTAATGTATTGATGTTTATCTACTCTGTTTTTGCTTTCATGAATGGTTAATTGATATGCTGCTAACTAATAAAGAAGAATCAAGTGTTTGAAGTAAAAGTAAGTTTTTGTACAACTGATTCACCCCCCCTCTCAGTTGTGTGCCCTAGATCTAACAATTGGTATCAGAGCCAGATTCCTCTAAAAGGAGCTTAACCGCTTGAGGAGATCTAGGATGTCGTCATACAAGAAGGATAGTCTTAAGTTTGATGGGTCCAATTTCACTCTATGGAAAGGTCGCATGAAATGTCACTTGGAGCGTATGGGAAAAGCATACTTGGCCATGGTTTCAAAACCATATGTACCTCCACAGGGTGGTCCGTCAACTCTGAATGAAATCACAGATGCTGAAAACAATTTGCAGACCAAAGAAGCTCTTCTAAGTGCATTGAATGACTCAGATCTCTCAAATGTTATTGACCTACCAACTGCATATGAGATCTGGACTAAACTGGAACTTCTGTATGAAGGAGATGAGTTTGTCAAGAGTGCAAGGTTGCAAAGTCTGAAAGGGAAATTTGAAATATTGAAGATGAGAGATGATGAAAATATCACTACCTTTATGCCAAGAGTAAATGAGCTGGTGTGTGGAATCAGGAATGCTGGTGGAGTTCTAGATGAAAATGAAATTGTTTGCAAAATTCTCAGATCCCTTCCTACTGCCTACAAGATCAAGGTTGCTGCCATTGATGAATTCAGAGCCCATACAACTGTCACAAGAGAGCAATTGGCTGGCAAACTGGCTGCATTTGAAATGACTGAGTTTGGAGATGGTCACCCCAAGACTGAATCTACTTTCAAAGCTAGTGCCTATGTGAAAGGTAAACAAAGATTTGATTCAAGAGAGAACTCTTCAAGGAAGCTGTCATGGTATGATCAAGCAAGGAAAGACATGGAAGAGGAAGAAGCAGAAACCGCTCAACTTGAAGCCCTCATTGCAAAGAGACTGCCAAGAGGATCTGGTAAGTATGAAGGAAAACTTCCCTTTAAGTGCTTCAACTGCAATAAGATTGGTCATTTTGCTTCAAGATGTCTGGAAAGATCTGCAAGGTCAAATACTAACAGACAAAGGTTTCAAAAAAACTGCTATTATGTTCATGAAGAAGATGATAATGAAGGAGTGATAGATGATGAATCAGAAATGGGAAGCAAATTCAGAAATGAATGGGTGTTTATTGCCATCAAGGAAGAAGATTCAATATCCTCTGAATCTGCCAATCATAAGGTTGTAGAAAGAGCTTTGGCTGCCCAAGTTGAAGAAAAGGATGATTGGGTTATTGACAGTGGTTGTTCTCACCATATGACAGGTGACAAGAACAAGTTCTTAGATTTGGAAAGGTATGAAGGAGGAATGGTAAGGTTTGGAGACAATTCTACTGGCAGAATCAGAGGTAGAGGAACTATTTCTTTTGATGGAAAGAGCAAAACCGGTAATGTACTATATGTTGAAGGTTTAAAGCACAATCTTCTTAGTGTTGGTCTGTTGGTGGACAAAGGTTATGATCTCCAGTTCAAGAATGGAAAATGCAGGATCTTTGAAAGCTCTGAAACTGAGATTGCATCTGGTACTCAAACAAAAGGTAATATCTTCCGTCTAGTTGGCTCTAATAAAAGTTGTCTGTTTGTTTAAGTTGATCAGAGTTGGTTATGGCATAGAAGGATGTGTCATGTGAATTTTGATAACATCATCAAGATAAGCAATACTCAGGTTGTAAGAGATCTTCCTAAATTGGTGAAACCTACAAATAGTTTGTGCAAAGAATGTTAGCTAGGTAAACAGAGCAGAGTCTCTTTCAAAAGCAAGGATCAGTCCACTATCGGATTACTGGAATTAGTCCATACTGATCTATGTGGTCTGACAAGAATCAAGAGTATGCAAGGTGATAGATATTTCATGTTATTAATTGATGATCATTCCCGGATGATGTGGGTTACCTTCCTAAAAGAGAAATCAGAAGCCCTTGAGAAGTTCAAAATCTTCAAAGCTATGGTAGAGAATCAAACTGGATTGAAACTGAAATGTCTGAGGTCTGATAGAGGTGGTGAATTCACATCCAGTGAATTCATAGATTTTTGTGAGAAGCATGGCATAAGGAGACAGTTGTCTACCCCTAGGACTCCACAACAGAATGGAGTTGTTGAGAGAAAGAACCGGACCATCCAGGAAGCATCCAGGACAATGATGATGGAAGCAAATGTTCCTCAGATGTTTTGGAGAGAAGCTGTCAGCACTGTAGTCTATACTCTCAATCAAGTTCAAATCAGAAGCAATACCGGTAAGACTCCTTATGAACTTTGGTTTGGTGTAACTCCTACTGTGAGATATTTCAGAGTATTTGGTAGCAAGTGTTATATCAAAAGAGATGAAGATCTAGGAAAGTTTGATGCTAGAAGTGATGAAGGAATTTTCTTGGGTTACTGCACTCAAAGCAAAGCATACCGGTGTTACAATAAGAGATTGAAAAAGATGATAGAAAGTACAGATGTGAAGGTTGATGAAGAAATTGAGAAGCCCTCAAGATTCTATGAATGTGATGAAGATGATCAGAATGATTCTCTGATGGAAAGAGCTCAATCCTCCTCTGAAATTTAGATTCAGACTGATCTGGTAAATCATGAAGAAGAGGTGTGTCTAAATGAGCTTGATCAAGAAACAGTAGTGCAAGAAACTCTCAAAATTCCAAGGTATGTAACTCTAAATCATTCTGAAGATCAGATCATAGGTGATAAAAGAAAAGGGGTACAAACAAGGAGAAGAATTGCTCAAGAGTCAAATGAATGTTGTCTGATTTCAAAGATTGAACCCAAGACAATTAATGAAGCTTGCAATGATGAAAACTGGACCAAAGCAATGGAGGAAGAGTTGATGCAAATTGAGAAAAATCATACTTGGGATCTTGTTCCCAGACCTAGAAACAAGAATGTGATTGGAACCAAATGGGTCTTCCGGAACAAACTAAATGAAGTGGGTGAAGTGATCAGAAACAAAGCTAGATTGGTCTGCAAAGGCTACTCTCAAATAGAAGGAATTGATTTTGAAGAAACCTTTGCTCCGGTGGCAAGAATTGAAGTAGTCAGATTATTTCTTGCATTTGCTGCCTTCAAAGATTTCAAGGTATATCAGATGGATGTCAAGTCTGCCTTCCTAAATGGTGATTTGGAAGAAGAAGTTTACATTGAACAACCGAATGGATTTCAATTGTCTGATAATGATGATATGGTCTGCAAGTTAAAGAAAGCATTGTATGGATTGAAGCAAGTCCCAAGAGCATGGTATGAAAGGTTGGATAAGCATCTTGTGCAGATTGGATTCAACAAAGGTACTGTTGATAGTAACTTATATTTCAAAATTGATCATGAAAACATTTTGATTGTTGAAGTATTTGTGGATGATATCATTTTTGGAGGAAGAGATAGTATGTGCAAAACTTTTGCAAATCAGATGAAAAGTGAGTTTGATATGTCTATGCTTGGTGAAATGAATTTCCTCTTGGGTCTACAAATTACTCAAACAAAGAAAGGGATCTTCATTTCTCAGACCAAATATGTGAAAGAATTGTTGAGGAAATTTAGTATGGAAGATTCAAAGCCAATGAACACTCCTATGGCAACCGGATGTAAGTTGAGCAAAGATGATGACTCTCCTAAGGCAGATCAGACAAAGTATAGATCAATGATTGGTGGATTGTTGTATCTCACTCAGACTAGACCAGATATAATGCAGGTTGTTGGTCTTGTGGCAAGATTTTAGGCTGATCCTAGAGAATCTCATGTCATGGCAATCAAGAGAATCTTTAGATATCTAAAGGGGACAATTGAGTATGGTTTGTGGTATCCTAGAGATCATGATTTCTTTCTTCATGCATATACAGATGCAAATTGGGCAGGAGATGTGGATGACCGGAAGAGTACCAGTGGTGGAGCATTCTTTTTGGGAAAGAGATTGGTTTCTTGGTTAAGCAAGAAACAAGATGCAATATCTCTATCTACAACTGAAGCAGAATACATTGCAGCAGCAGGTAGTTGCACTCAAATCTTATGGATGAAGTAGATGCTAAAAGACATTAAAGTAGAATATGAGGAGCCTATCACAATTTTATGTGATAATTCAAGTGCAATAAATATTTCTAAGAATCTGGTGTTGCATTCTAAGACCAAGCACATATCTATAAAATTTCACTTTCTGAGAGAATAAGTGAACAAGGATGAAGTCAGATTGGAATAGGTATCCTCCAAGGATCAGATTGCAGATATCCTTACTAAACCTCTTCCCAAGGACTCTTTGAGTATCTCAGGGAGAAGTTAGGGGTCATGGCCCCTCCGGAGATGAACTAGGATGCACTGATGTGCATCAGTCTGGTGGATATCATAGTCATATCTTGTGATCCGGATTGATGATGGGGAGTTGCTACTAAGAGGAAGTAGCCGGTATGATTCTGATGTGTTCGAATTGCAAGTATGAGCCCTTTGCCATTGATGTCAAAGGGGGAGAGAAGACATGTGAAAAACAAGTGGTTGATGATCAAAGGGGGAGCAGTAAAGGAAGAGAAGACATGTGAAGAGTTGCTGTTGATAGGGGGAGCTGTGACAGAAAGGAGAAGTTCTTGTCTTGATGGTTTTTCACATCATATGTTGCCATCAATGACAAAGGGGGAGATTGTTGCAAGTATGAGGTTAGCCAGTGTTGTCATTGATGTCAACATACTCATATTGCATTTGCAAGAAGGATTGGATGAGCTGTGTGTTGAGGATATTGAGAAAATTAGTCTCAATCGGGAACAATGAAGAGCAGTGATGAGAAGAAGGCAAAAGTACTCATTAGGTTGAGATTCATAGGTTACAGATTAAAGGGTTTGTAGATATGAGTCTTGAGATGATCCAGTTAAGATTTTAGAGGTCCACATGAAGATTTGAAGAAGTTGTGATTGATCAAGTAGAACCGGTTCCGGGAGATGCTCCGGAGTGACAGAGTGTTACAAAAAGGTCTGGTGAGTTTTGAAAGTGCATTGTCCTATTTTGTGGATTGGACAAAGTGTTTGGGATGTCCTTGTGATGTGTCATCTCGATTGGTATGTGGTTTGGAGGTCCGGAAGCACCTCTTGCAGTATGACAGTGGCGATAGACTGTGTTCTTGAAGTTTCTTATGAGGAAGAGAAGAGATTCCAGTGAGTAGAGGAAGTGCGGATGTACTTGGTCATTCAAGCAAGCTTGTGAAGGTTCTTGGATCATGTTGAGGTTGTGTTGTTGGTCCGCATTGATGGTAGAGCCCAGAATTGAAGATATTCTTCCGGATGAAGTTCTTGTTTAGACTAGCTGACCAGATGAGTTGTTCATCCTGCGAATGTTTTTGTGGTGGCCAACCGGATGTGTTATTCATCTTGCGAATGTTCTTATGGTTGATTGCTGACTTAAATGATTGTTCCTAAGTCGATGTCTTGTATAAATAAAGGTTTGTGAGTTCATTTCGAAGTGTGGATGTGGAGCAGATGAGTGTGGTATAGCGAAAGAGTGAAAGGTAGAGTAGAAGTGTTTTGGGCTTAAATGGAACTGATCCAGACATGGTGAAGATGTCACTCTCCAGTTCAAGGTTGTGATCCTTATGATCTTGTAGACAGTGTGTCTCTTTGTAGGCAGTGTGCCTCCTTGTGAGCAGTGTGCTCAGGCAGTGAGCCCTAATTGGCATGTGCCATTCATATTTCTTATTCTTCTAACAGAGAATAATCCTTGGGTTAATCACCCCGTGGTTTTTCCCTTAACCAGGTTTTCCACATCAAAAATCTTGGTGTCTAATGTATTGATGTTTATCTGCTCTGGTGTTTATGCTTTCTGCTTTCATGAATGGTTAATTGATATGCTGCTAACTAATAAAGAAGAATCAAGTGTTTGAAGTAAAAGCAAGTTTTTGTACAACTGATTCACCCCCCCTCTCAGTTGTGTGCCCTAGATCTAACAGATGTGTGGCATTCTCATCTTGAGTCTTGTACATTTGGCATCTATGTTTCTCCCTCATCCTTTGGTGTATCATTGTCTCCACTAGTACAAAAACAACAATATATGACTGAAAAAAACTACTAAAAACTACTTATAAATGCCCAGACATGGTCACGTGACCATTAGTAGTTTATTGTTAGTCATTTATAATGCGATCAAATTGATGACTAAACCATTTTTAGTCATTTATTAGTTGTTTTGATTGATCGATTTGGTAGTATATTTAGTCGTTGATTTAGTCATTGATTGCTGTAATCTGGTCACTTATTTAGTCATTTTTTATTCACTGATATATTTAGACATTAATTTAGTCATTGATTATTGTTATTTGGTCACTTATTTAGTCATTTTTATTCATAGATTTCTGTCCATTGGTAGTGTATTTAGTCATTAATTTTAATCATCATTTTGATCAATTTGGTAGTATATTTAGTCATTTTTATTCACTGATTTAACACTGGTCATATATTTAGTCATATTTATTCACTGTTAATGATTTCTGTCAATTGGTAGTATATTTAGTCAATTTAATTATTAATTGACATTAATTAGTAGTATATTTAGTCATTTTAATTGACTGATATTTGAGGATTTAAACATAAAACACAGAAATACACATCAATCATCAATTGCACACAATATAAAGACAACCATTGAGAAGGCAAAATCATTGAACTTTATTAAAAGAAAGGTGTTCTTATAGCTTTTGAAATATCTATCTTGCTTGAAAAATGCTTAGAAATAGACTATTACAATGTTTATTTTCAGTCACAAGATTGAAAATCTGAGTTACAATGCACAAAAATGACAAGAAAGAAACTTCTCCAAGTTTACAATGCTTTGCCAAAAAGTGAACTGTCAGTAATTGATTCTCAACCAGCCTAACTGCTGCCATAGGTCATCTAATCCACCCCATCAGTCTAGCACTTGTCCTTCTTGACTGCAACCAAAGGAAATGCACTGTCATATGTAGTCAGGTCTGTGATAGGATATTCATAATGTGAAACATGGACTAGATCAGGCTTCCTTAATGAAACATCATTGTATTCTTGTGTCTTGTACTGTCATCCTTACTACTTATGGGACATGTTTTTATTGAGTTTGAAGATATCATGTTCTCTTAGGGCATGGAATCAGATTCTTCCTTCATTAATGCATCTTCAAAAGCCTCTTTTTGAGTCTAAACCATTCACTTACCCTGCCTCTATTACATTGGACACTTGGTAGGCAGTCATATTTAGTGTCCTTGGTCTTCACTCATTGTGGTGACTGAACTGTGCATACTTGCTTTCTAGATGATTGCCCTACAACTTTCATATACTTGCCTTTTAATGCTAACACTGCAATCCTCTGTTCCTTTGCTCATGCCACTGAAACCATGCTTACTATGCCTATATCCTTGGGAACCATTGACCATTTCCACTCACCACGAACATCTTACCTCTATGCACTCATTATCTCTCTGTTATAGAACAATCACCCATGTAAGTATACAGAATTTAGACTTTCATTTGTAGACTGTCATAGGTTTATGAAACTGTCATATTCCTACAACTATACTACCATGTAGAATATATGCCTTGTAATAATAGCATTATTAGTGTCTATCCTTTTTGCTATTTAAGACTTCTATAAATTTGTCTACTGGTTGCTTCCAAAGTCTTGATGAAATGCTAACATCATCACCTTATAACTGTAATATTCCTCATTGATCTTTGTGTATTGCCAATTGCCCTTCCTTTCTCAAAAACTAACACACCACCCTTGATCACATCAACTTAAGACTCATCTCACTTTGTCTATGGCATAAACTGTGTACTTTATCTCTTGCTCACTTTCATTTATGCTCCTTGAGTCTTCATGACATCTCATACATGAATCTCTCTCATTTATGCTCTTTGAGTCTTCATGACTGAGTGTTGATCGTGTCCCATATATGAAGCTCTCTCCTTCAATGCAGTCAACAACAACCCTAGAATATTTTCATAAAGGCATATAAGGCAGTGATGCTGAATGTTTAGGGAGGAAAAGCAACATAAAATCAAGTCCAAAAAACCCATAAGACTTAAATATGTGTCTTTTCTTTGAAAAATGTGTTACAAAGTGTGTTTCTCAGTGTTGTGACTAAGAAAACTAAGTTACAATGCCTTTTTTTACTTATACAGCTCTAAAACAGACAAAAAACACTAAGATTCCTGAACAACACATTCAAACTATTGCATAAAGTAGTGGGCTAAGCTATCTAATAGCTAGTACATGATAAACATCAACTATGTCATTTTTTTCAAATATTTTAGTGGCCACCATGTGAAGGTCCCTTCTTTCTCTTTCAAACGAACAACTCCATCTATTTTGTCTTCATAAGCAAGGGGTATGTTACTTGTGACCTTTAAAATATTTACATATGCATATCCTGTTCCTTTCAATTCGACTCCATGTACAATAGATAGTGAGTGAATTTGTCCAATGCCCACATCAACACCATCAAACGGATCCAACACCCCAACTTTATCCTCTTCTTGGAGTTTATCAATAAATGTCTGCAAAAACAAAAAAAATACACATTATATTGAGATATAAAACACACATTATATTGGTTTTGATAGTTGTATGTAATGTCTTATGTCTTGGAACAAATCAATTTTTGTATGTGCTTTTTTTGATTCTTTGAATGACAAAGAAGCAACTTTTTACTCTGAAAAAAACTAACCCATTGTGAGGTACAAACAAATGGAGGGCAAAACTACAATAGTACTAGGCTGTATGAGTACTCCAGAAAGAGACATGGATTGGCAATGAAGTCCTCCCAACTAAGGACCATGACATCCCCGAACACAATGCACTAATGCATTGTCAAAATCTATGTATGCACTCTATTACAACTAAGCTCTAAGCTTCCATATGTAAGTTATATGTTCTCCCTTATTTCCATAATCTATGTATACTAGCTAATTACACTTCACTACTATTCTAACCAACTTCTATCAAATAGGTAATGATTACCCTTATTTACATAATAAAACAACCATTACTTACTTGAATAGTACTTACTTGCATGTGGTTGTTAGATCTAGGGCACACAATTGAGAGGGGGGGTGAATTAGTTGTACAAAACTTGTTGTTACTTTAAACACTTGATTCTTCTTTGTTATTTAATAGCATGTCAATTAACCATTTATGAAAGCATGGAGCATAAACATCAGTGCAGATAAACATCAACACATTAGACACCAAGATTTTGACATGGAAAACTCGGTTAAGGGAAAAACCACGAGGTGATTAACCCAAGGATTATTCTCTGTTAGAAGAATAAAAAAATGGATGGCACATGCCAATTAGGGCTCACTGCCTGAGCACACTGCTCACAGGGAGGCACACTGCCTACAAGAGACACACTATCTACAAGATCATAAGTTTCACAAACTTGAACTGGAGAATGACATCTTTACCATGTTTGGATCAGTTCCATTTAAGCCCGAAACACTTCTGATCTGCCTTTCGCTCTTTCACTATGCCACACTCATCCGCTCCACACACACACACTTCAAAATGAACTCACAAACCTTTATTTATACAAGACATCAACTTAGGAATAATCATCTAAGTCGGCAATCAACCATAAGAACATTCGCAAGATGAATAACACATCCGGTCGGCTAGTCTGAACAAGAACTTCATCTGGAAGAATATCTTCAATTCCGGGCTCTACCACCAATGCAGACCAACAACACAACCTCAACATGATCTAAAAACCTTCACAGGCTTGCCTGAATGACCAGGTACATCCGCACTTCCTCTACTCACTGGAATCTCTTCTCTTCCTCATTCGGAACTTCAAGAACACAGTCTATCACCACTGTCATACTGCCAAAGGTGCTTCCGGACCTCCAAACCACGTACCAATCGAGATGACACATCACAAGGACATCCCAAATACTCTGTCCAATCCGCAGAATAGGACAATGCACTTCTGGATCTCACCGGACCTTTTTGTAGTACTCTGTCACTCCGGAGCATCTCCCGGAACCGGTTCTACTTGATCGATCACAACTTCTTCATATCTTCATGCGGACCTCTGAAAGCTTAACGGGATCATCTCAAGACTCATATCTACAAACCCTTTAATCCGCATCCTCTGAATCTCAACCTATTGAGTACATTTTCCTTCTTCTCATCACTGTTCTTCACTGTTCCTGATTGAGACTAATTTTCTTAATATCCTCAGCACACAGCTCATCCAATCCTTCTCATCAATGCAATATGAGTATGTTGACATCAATGACAACACTAGTTAACCTCATACTTGCAACAGTGGTTTCATAGCACTCACCTCGAGTTCAACATGACTACTACTATGAATATCATGTGCATGCTCATCGAGTTCATCATCATAATTATCACTATCAACATTGACATGAAGTTGTACAGTGTTGCAGAGAGCTCTATTGACATGGCCTTTTTCTTTTTGTTTTACTTTCATATAATTGCTTTACATGTGGTTTAATCATCATGCAAAAATTAATATAAGTCAAGTAAAGAATGCAAAAGCTATAAATTTTTGTCCAAAAGAACATTTTAAGCATGAAGAATTAATGAAAACATTGGGACAGATTAACTTACAACTTAAAGAATGCAAAAACTTAAATTTTTTGTCCAAAAGAACATTTTAAGCATGAAGAATGACAAAACATTGGGATAGATAACTGATAATGATTATATTACCTCAACTTCAACATAACTATGCTGAATGTACTGCACATTCTTGTCCAATTCATCATGATCACTATCAATATTGGCAACTTTGTTGACATCATGAATGCATTTTTATTTTCCTGCGACTTTGATAAAATTGCTTTGCATGTGGTTTAACCATCATACAAAAAAATATACAAAGCATTCAATAGTCAAGTAAAGAATGCAAGCTATAAAATTGTCCAAAAGAACATTTTCTGGATCACTCCAACAATAAAGAAACTAGGTTGGATTCTCCTATGCTCATATTTCAATAATCTACATATTAAGAGACATTTCTATATAGAATTGCCAAACAAGAAGAAATGAGATCAATAGAGCCTCTTACCTCATATGAATCCGTGGATTTATGCTCATTCCATGTAGAAATTATAGGGTTAATGGAGGCAACCAACTACGAAACTTGCCGACTGAGACTGTATATGCAATTCACTACATGTTGGTACCCTTCATTTGAGTTGACATGATCTGGAGAGGTTGATCCTATTGGGCATATAACAGATGGCTGTGGAATCTCTATTGATGAACTAGATTTCCACTTCATCCTACTCTTAGATTTACTAGGATCTAGTGCTTCCATATAATTGACAATATCTTCTGCACTTGCTTCTCTATTACTGTTTTCCACCTAAAATACAATGTCAATTTCAACATATAGTCAGTTCAATAAAAAATTGAAATAAATAACACAATGTAAATTGAACCAAAAAGCCATACACTTACTTCAAATTTGTCCATTTTGGCTTGCAACCAGCCTCGACCAAATGTATATCTAGCCCTCACATTATCTCTTTTTCTCTTGCCTCTGTTACTCTTTGCCAAATATTCTTCAGAATGCATACTTTCTTTCAATGCCTCCCACTGTATGGGAGATAGAGTGGAGTCTAACCTCTCTTTTCCCTCCATGATTGTTTTTATACAATTGTATCTAAAATTGTTCATCAAAATTCTCATCTTTTGCTTGTAGTATTTTCTAGAGATTTATCCACCAGTAGTCTCAAAAGCATTTTCCATTTTGTGTATAAAATTTTCCATAGTTCATGGATCTTGCTCTATAAAACTTGATTTGCAAATATCCAAATGGGCCCTACATCTTACACCCAACTCGGAGGCCCACTTTGTAGTATTTAGCCCAATGGGCTCACCATCTCTCGATACCTCAAGCAAGAATGGTTTCTTGCCTTCTAATTTTCTTTCTTTTGCATTCCTCTATGTAGATCTGTACAAATCTTGACTCGATCTTTGTCTTTTGATAAAAGAATCCACATATTCTATTAAACCACTACCAGTATTTCTGGCTGATCCACTAGTTCCATCAAAAGTTCTAGATGCAACAGGTGCACTCTGAGGCACAACAGATGCAAGCGGTCTCTCTTCATGACTTTCATTAACCATAACTTCATGCTCCTTGGCGACATCAAGTGTGGCATGAGTAGGTAGATCATGAGTATTGGTCTCTACAGATTTCACTTCAAACACATCCTTTAATCTTGAATAAATCATCTGCAGACCCGCTGTTCCTTTGCTCTGATGTTTTTCAATAATCTCTCTTAGACTTTGTGCTAAGAGATCATCACAATGTTGCACATCACCATGTGTTATATCAGGCTACACATGATCACCATGTGCTATATTAGGCTGTACATCACCATGTGCTATATTAGGCTGCACATCAGCATATGCTATGTCATGCTTCACATGATCATCACTGCAACTATTGTTTTCACCAACTGCATTTGTTGAATCACAAAAGCGTAGGCTTCTACGAGATGACGACACTATATCTTTTATTTCCTTTTCTTTTTTCTCCGCATTTTCTTTGCACTCTTTTTGTTGCCTATAAAACAAAAAAAAAATCATATTATGTCTTATATACATAAAGCTCTTGCCTATAAAATTTCATTAAACACTATTAAACAAATAATATACTACTTATTGGATTTACAACTTGCCTATTTGTCAAACCAAGACTAAAAAAATATTCATTATTCTTGGCCACTTTTTCTCTATGAAGATGCTCATAATCTGTCACCAAAGTTTCAGCATTATGATCACTATCATCTAATTTGCACCTTACATCCCTTGTATTCATTTCCTGAAGTCCAAATAAACAATAATGTATAAATCAACAACTTGAATCAGTAAAACTTTATTGAGTTCATAAGTTGATAACTGTTGACTTTCCAATCCACTGATAACTGCAAATTGAAACTTAAAATATAATTCAGTTTATAGATTAAAAAGAATATGTAGTCAAAAACCAAGAAGATGTTTACAATTACAGGTATCAGACAAATTTTTCTTAGGGATATATTCACAAGAAGAGAACTCATAAAAACATAACACAAGTAGGATGAAGGAAAAACATAGTCTAGTTCATCATGAGGTGTGTTAGAACCTTAAAATTTTGCGTAGTTCCATCATCACAACTAACCTTGAGCTCCATGACCTGAGCCTTGACCCTTATATTCCTTTTTATTTTTAACTGAGCCTCCCCATTGTAAACAAACATATAAATTTTTTAGGTCTGACTGACATTGAAAGACCTATATAAAGCCAAAAATTCATCATATATACTTATGCAAAAACATGTCTAGCTATTTTACATCCATAAAAGTCCTTTACCGTAATCCTGTAGCAACAATTTGAACCCTTAGTGGGCTGGTAGTATATACAGACAACATAAAAGTATTCACCGTAATACCGTGGGGTATTATAATAAAGGTGCGGTTGGGTGGTATAAAAGAGCTTAATTACATTATAACCGCAGTACCGCGACAAGGAAAAATGAACAATGTGATATAGCGGGGAACAACCCACAACCCCACAAGGAAGGAGATAATAAAGAGTGTTAGTGCAGTAAGAACTATAGTACTGCAAAGAAGACTACTAAGACATGCGATATAGCAGTAAGAGTCCCACTGCCCCGCGATGAAGCATAAGGAAGCTTGCGATATGGCGGGGTACAACCCGCCACCCCTCAAGGAGATAATAAAGAGCGATAGTATGGTAAGAACTGCAGTACCGTGAAGAAGACTTCTAAGACATGTGGTATAGCAGTAAGAGTCACGCTGCCCCGCAATAAAGCATAAGGAAGCTTGCAACATAGTGGTCTACACCCTGCTATCCTTCACCAGTTAAAGAAAGAGGTGGCGGTGTTGCGGTACAGACTGTTAGGGCATTATTACTAGTTGCAGTATTAAATGCATAACTCTTAACAACCCTAAGATCTTGTGAAAATCAATTGCGCACATTCAAACTCAAAATATGAGTGTAATAAGCCATTAAAATTGAGAACTCGACATTGTTTTGGCATTCATTTACAAGGATTGTCGTGCAGGAAGCTAGGAGTTCAATAGGGTGAAGTTTTGCAACTATCACATACCAGGTAAGTACACTGAACTTACTGAAGCAGCTTTACAAGCATAGAATTGTTTGAAATCCTGCACTTAAACACTTAGAAAGCTCGAGTAGAGGTTGGCATTAGATATCATGCCACCTAAAAAGAAAGAACTTAAGACTAAGAAGGAAGAGCCTAAGGGTAAAAAGAGATCATTACAATAATCTATCTTATATATCTTGCCTAACTCGACTGAGAGAGGATACAAGAAGGTTTTCCAGGATACAACTTATGGTTGTAGGGATGCCCTTATTCCTATTTCAGGGTGGGAATTATTTTGGTATTTCTATCAAAAGAGTGAAGGGAGAAGTCCAATATCAAATCTGTGGACATTAGACTTAGCTAAGCTAATTATCCCAAATGTCTTCATAGATGTGGAGTTCATTAGAGTTCTAACCCAGAATTACCACGTTGCTACTAGGACCATGAGGATAATAGATGGGTCATTGTTGGTAATATTAACAACAGCTACAATCATTGAATGCTTCAATATAAACAAATAGGCCCTCACTAAGGTTGACTTGCAAAAGAGTGAGGAAGAATATACTAGGTTAAGGAGAACACATAGAAGCGATGAACTCCCCATATACATGAAAAGGGGTGTTAATAACAAGGTGATACCTATCTCCCCCTCTGCCATCGAATTGTTTGATGTAGAAGATTTTTAGACTTATTTCAAGAAAACCCATTTTGCTTTCTGTCAAGTACTTGGGATAGATGCAGAAGAAAAAATGCCAGTTAGTTTGATGATTATAGCTATGAGAATTTAGAACCCCGAGACAAACATTGAATATGACTTTGCCTCATATCTTGAGAAGGCATTGCATGAAGGCTTCCTGCAAGTAAGAGAGAATAGGGCCCTTATAACATTTAGGCAATATTCTTTACTGTATCACTTGATATTGTACCAGAACAAAGATAGATGGATAGAAAGGATGTGCTTGGGTAGGATTGATCGACAAGGGAAGTCATTGCCTATGCAACGATGGTGTTATATATGGGATGGCATATGCAAAAACTTTGATTATGTAGTGTTCCATGATGACTTTGTGAACAGAGTTATGAGAGTTCTTGGCCACTCATCACCAAGATTACACACACCTATACTACAACTATTGAGGCCCTTGGCTTTGAAATCAGAACGAGGTCATACTCATAACTTTGGTGATTGGTTTTTTCTGCAAGATGTCACAATAATCAGGATTTATGGGTGCCCACAAGCCCCACATATATTGCCAAAATTTGTTCCTCTTTGATTAGCCTTTTTAGAATTTATGTGGCAGATGTTGTGGATGGAAAAGGATGTCATGCACAAACAAAAGAAGGGTACATTCCTACCTAACTTGACAACATGTGAAGAATTATCTGTTGGATCTGACACCCTTGTAGAATTACAACATTACCTTAAGACAATATATTCTTTGAGGCTTGGAAGTGAAAGGGTTTTTGACCCTGAGGCCCATATGAATTTATAAGACAAAACCTCCTCATAAAGGCCGCAATCACTAATCAAGTGGATTATGAAGAGGATGTGATTAGAAACTGCTTCACTCCCCAAGAGGTATATCAGAGGACAAGAAAATGGGAGATCATGATGAAGCTTGAGCAAGAAATGAAGAAGAAGAACAGTGACTTCTCAGGGTATTTTGTACAAGAAGCAAATCCTCTTAAGAGGATAAATTTGATAATTGATAAGTTTGAGGAATTGTATAATAAGTCTGCAGCAGAGCAGGAGATGCCCACCAAATTATCTCCCAAAAGGCCAACTGGTATTGTAATTTCAGAGCCATCTCCTGATACTATTTCAGTATGTCATGTTCCTCAAGAATCACCTCTTGAACAACCACTTCCTAAGAAATAGAAGACACATGAGCCATATGGATTGGTCTCCTATGCAATGAGCGAAGGAGTGGGAGATACAGAAGAAGTGGCCAGTGTACTGAGGAGCTTGAAGAATGATGTTGAGGTAGATCAACCAGCCCATGAAACTAAAGCTCATAAACCAGAGGCTAGAATTGATATCCATATGCAGGAAGGAATGGAAATGTAGGATGATGAGAGGGAAATTGCAGCTCTCAGATTTATTGAAGATGATGATTTCATTAAGACCCTTGAATTTAAGGATTTCTAGGTTAAAATGAAAATGAGAGAGTTTGAAGAAAGGGTAGAGATAAATAAGATGGGTGCTAATGAGTCTCAACACAATCAGATTGTAGCCTAGACTTTCAATGAATTGAGAATTGATAATGTTGATATTAGCCCACAAGAAGCTAGGGATATGGTTTTGAAGAGTAATATACTCATTATCCTAGGTATGGAACTAAATAAGATATTCTTACTTGACCAAGTAAGAGCACAAGAAGACCCAATGATGATTGTTGAATTTGATTTTGATGAGGGGATAAGTGGTATAGGGTACAACCCTAAGATTGAGACCTTGGCATTTTGGGCCAAGCAAAGAAATACACAAAAACTGAGGTTTTTAGATGTGGTACAAGAGATGAGAGGAATGACTATGGTAAAAACATTGTAGGACACATCTCCTTTAGAAGCTGCAACCTTGACAATGCACTCGACCATGTTCACTCAAGCTGCTGTTAAGGGAATGTAAAAAAAAATGATAGAATATGAAAAGGAATAGAAATTCTTAAATGATGAGGTAAATAAACTGTTCATAGAAAATGTAAGATTGAAAGAGCAATCGAAAGGAACAGGGCCCTCACAGAGTAAAGAAATAGTATTGTATCAACCTCCTACTACCCAATCAACTGATATAGAGTGTAATCCTCTGAACAAATGAATGTACTCAGACAAGAGATCGAAGAGTTGAAAAAAGCCAATAATGAAACAAAGGTCGAGGGAGTGAGGGACCAGATCATCAATGTCTTGGAAAAAATCTTGGATCACAGGATCAAACTGATTGAGGACAAATTAGAAAGTGTGTATGATTGCTACACTTCATTATCCCAAGAAATTGACCAGATGAAATCCCATGCACTTATATTGGATCCTCTTGTTAAGAAGTGCCAGCCAATTAATCATACCTTGATGATTTTATGTAGGGTATTACAGAGAACTGTGGAAGCCCCTTTAGCTTTGAAGCCAACTGAGCAGATGGTTAAGATAGTTATAGATGAATCTCATTATATAAATGGAGAAGATCATAAGATCAAAACAAGGATGGAATCATTTCATACATTGAAGCAGTGGTTTGTGCCAAGGATATTAAAGGATGATGACCAATTGAAAAATCTCAGTGAATGGAGAAAGGAATTTGGCCAAATTGTTCTTGATTGCATTGCTCATGTACAAAAAGATGGTGAATTGAATGTCCAAAGCCTTAATTTGATCATGGATGGAATAATAGCCTTGGACACTGGATATTCTAAATTCATTACAAATGGCAGAGGGTTACTCAACAACAGATGGAGGAATCACCTAACAAATATATCAAAGATTCAATAATACAAATGGCCTCATGACTACACAGTATACCAATGGGAGCAAAAGTATTTGGCTCCTCCAGAAGAAAAGGGCCTTGAAGATGTTGCAGTGGAAGAATCGAGCCTTCAAACACTCTATCATGGAGAGGGGGACTTTGCCAGATCAGGATGATCACGGTCTCCTATGTTGATTAACAGATTACAAGTGTATTGCAAGTGTCATGGGCTTCCAATCAATATTGTCTACTTTCTCTGTTTTCTCTTAGTTATGTTTTAAGCAGAACTAATGTTTTGTTTATACGAAGAGGCATGAATTTTGAAAAGATGCCATATTTTGTAACGGTCTAAAGCTTGTTTTTTCTCTTATAAAAGAGAAACCAAGACAAATTTTGATATCATCATAGGCATTTATAGAAACATATATGAGAAGACTTCTGTTATATTGTAATATATATTTGAAGCAATCAATGGAGAAGAAGATTTAATCTAGTGCACAATTTTTGGTTAAGATATCTAAGAGATCATTTCTTTGTTTGTAATGAGGAGGCTTAGTTCATGTATTATTAAATCACATATGTTCATTATTGTTTCCTTCACACAAGCATATTCAATGCATGTGGAGGCTAGAAGCTCTATTACAAACTAAAGCTATCATCTAGGACATACAAGAAAAGTCTAGCATCTAGAAAACATATAGGACATACAAGAAATTATATTCTAACTAAACAAAATTAATTTCAACCAAAGTAAGAAAACTAAGAAGAATGATTGAACCTAACTTTAAATGTGCTTCAAATCAGTAGTGAACATCTCAGGTTTTGTATACAATGTACCAGCAAAATAATGATGATTACATTCAGAAATGTATTAGTAAAACAACAGTGAATAAGCATACCTATATTCAAATCTTTATTACATTCAATAATAAATTACACCATACATATAACCAAAGTTTAGGTGAGAAGCTAACCTCTTAAGGTGACAAAACATCATCATAATCATCTGCATTGCCAGAAAGATCAAAATCCTAATCACTCGTGTCTACATCTACTTGATTTTCTTCCTCATCCTCATCTATGATATGCTTCTCATTGTCTCTCCCAATCTATTCATTGGAAATTAAAATATCTTCTTCAAACATTCCATCATCGTCTTCATCCACTTCTTCGAATGTTTCTTTTAAATTAACATATTGCCCATCAGGCATTATATCGACAACTTCCATGAATTTTTGTTTGGAATGAGACTCTATTTGAATGAAATATGACCATCCTGGGCTTCTTACATCATCAATTAGAAATGATTGGTTAATTTGAAGAGGGGAAACATACGACTCATCCATCTCTGATAAAATTGCCCTGTATTTGCGCATACAAATCCATACTCATCAAATTGTACTGCGGATGGTCGAATCCACTTATATTTTAATAATATAGGACTAATTTCACCAAAATCCACTTGAATAATTTCTTGGATGAATCCAACATAAAATTTCTTCTTAGTTTTGTAAAGAAATTCAACACTAATAACACAATCACAATTTATCTTTCCTTTGTCTTTTTCTTCCACTCTTAAATGACTACCATAGGCCCACATTCCATTAAAACGCATAGCCCATATATGTGGAGATTGTGAAAGCTCACTTTCCTCAGTTGTTACATCTTGACCTTCTTCTTTTGTATCACTGACTACATTAGCAATCCATTCTTCAAATTTTGGAAAAGAATCACCTCCAATCAAATCATGATGTGTGCGCTTTTGAGGTCGATGTTGCATCCAAGTTTGATTCTCTTCTTCATATTTTCTACATAGAATATTAACGTACAAATAGTAAGATTAATAATAAAAATATGTAAATGCAATTGAGTAAATAAATTATTGTGTAAATTTTTTTTTACCTATGCCACTTATTGAATGAAGTTATATTTTGAAGAATATAGGCATGTATCACACTTCTTTCTTGATGTGATAGATTGAAGTGACATCCATTTCCTTCTAATACTTCACCTGCAACTCTTTCATCTTTGTCATCATCCCATACACGTCAATTGACATTTTTAAAATCCTTCATATATTTTGTGCAAAATCCCATGGCCTCTTGCATTGAATATCCCTTAGACATGCTGCCTTCCGGTTTTGCCCTAGTATGAACAATTTTTTTCAAAAAACTCATATATCATTCTATAGGATACATTCATCTCATTCTTACTGGGCCATAATGCTCTAGTTCATATTCTAGATGTATCAAAAGATGCATAGAAATGTTAAAGATTGTTGGTGGAAATTCCCGTTCCAATAGACAAAGGACTTCAACAACCTCCTCCCTCAAACTATCAAAGTTCGAAGGATCTAATACATGTAAACTCATTCTCTTTAATATTAGGCCCAACCTTATAACTGCCAATCTTGGCCCCTTTGCCAAACTTGATATATTTACCACAATAGGTAAAATATTCTCAATTATGACATGATAGTCATGGGTCTTGAGGCTCTTAAGCCGTTAATGTCAGTTTGGCTTCTAATACTACTACTTACATATCTAGTGGGAAAGTGCGTCTGAGACAGCAACTGTAAGAATTGTGCACATTGATCCTTTGTTCAGACATAAGGAGCACTAGGTTTTCTATATTTTTCATCAGCATATTTTTCAACCCAAATATTTCGATGAATCTTTAGTTGTCGAAAGTCTTCACGTGATGAAACAGTATCAAAAGCACCAAAAAGAGTTTCTATAATAGCATAGGCTATATTTTTCTCGGTATGCATAAAGTCAATAGTATGCCTAATGGCTATATCCTTAAAGTATGGCAAATTATAGAATATGCACAACCGTTTTACACCGCTTTCACTACATGGATCATATCTACTACCATCAATCCCATTATTTTCAATAAATGACATTCTTTTTTGTCCATTCTCAACAATGTAATCACTTGTTATTAGCAATGGTGCTTCACGATTCTCTTCTTGACCATTGAAATGTGTTTTTTATTGACGATATGGATGATCCATTTTAAGGTAAGCACGATGTCTACAATAAATACACTTACACAAACTTCTTGAGTGCCTCACAAAATCCTTAAAGTTGCAAGCAGGACATCCATGGTATCCATGAACACTGAGACCATACAATGTGCCATATGCAGTAAGATCATGAATCATAAACAATAAGGAAGCTCTCAAATTGAATTTGATTGAATGACCATCCCTTAAAGATTGAATTGCTTCAATTCCTTTCCACAATTCCATTAGCTCATCATATAATGGCTCTAGATAAGCATCGTTTGTATCTGAAGTCATACTTTTCTTTCTTGGTATAATCAATGATAGCATTAAGAAAAATGGTTTAGTTGCTAACCATGGAGGCAAGTTATAATTTATTAAAAACACTGACCAAGTTGACCATTTAGTACTTTGATATGAGAATGGGTCACCCCATCTAGAGCCAAACCCAACCTTATATTACGAGGATCTTGAGAAAAATTAGGCCATCTGTTATCAAATTCCATCCATGTCTTAGAATCAAGCACATGTCATTTTCCATCGGTGCTCTTATTTTGGGCATGCCATTGCATAAGTTCAGCAATGCCTCTACACCTATACATTCGGAGTAATCGTGGGATTATTGGAAAGTGGCGAAGAACCTTTCTAGGAACCACAACGGATTTCAACCCTTGTCTATACCTCGCTTCATGACATTTTAGACATTCACTCTCATTTGCAAGATTATTGCAAAATAATACACAACCATTCACACATGTGTGGATATTTTCATACCCTAAGCCTAGCTTAGTGATTTTCTTTTTACATTGACTTCATTTTGTTGGCAATGTGGAGTCAGGTGGTAACAATGAACTTAATAATGCCAATAATTGTTCTACACTCTCATTTGTCCAACCATGCACCACTTGCAAGTTAAGAATTTGAAGGATTGTTGTCAAATGACTTAACTTGCAATTAGTATACACAGGCTTTAAATCATCCTCCATCGACTTGGTCCAATCATCATCTAGACCCTTATTCAACATTCTATCAACTTCAAACCCTTCATCTAACATTGTTGCCTCTTCATCTATGTTTGGTGCCACTTCATCTATGTTTGTTGCCTCTTCATCTCTCACACTTTACAATTCTATCATATCTTCATAATAATTGTAATCCCAAGGGCTTATACCACTATGCCCATATCTTATCATATGTTGATAAATCACATTTATTTTTCTCACTTTTCCGCCAAGATAGTCCTTACATGGACATGGATATTTGTCCATGTGCCTATCATCGGCTACTCTGTCATCATATGCATGGTATTGATCCGTAGTCAACCTTCGACATTGATCCATCTGTAATGTTCTACACATAGCAACAATAATCTTTAGGGTCGGCAAACCAAAAGTTCAAGATTTTTTGAAAAAAAATGGATTTTAAAAAAATGTAAAAAATTGTAGAATAAGAGACAAAACTATTTTTTTTAATTGAAAGGCATTTCCATAGCAATAGAGTTATAGAGAGCAAATAAAATAGAGAGTTTAACTAATGAATTGTAAAAAATAGATTTTTTTAGTTTATATTCAAATTGCTGATTACATTGCATTACACATCTTTCAAACTCAAAGAATTACTTCACATTGCATAACTAATAACTAGATGCTAATAGATGACAAAATTTCAATTACAATATAATTTTTACAAAGTCATGTTGTAAAAACTTGCAAAATGTTGTCAAAAACTTGCAAATGTTGTCTTTAGTGTTAACAAAGGAGTTGGTGGTTAGTTTTTCAGTTACCAATGGTTGTAACATGTTAAATATGCCATGTAACCTTGATCAAAAAGGTTGGAGAGAAGTTTGAATGAGAAATACTTCATTTTGCACATCCAAATTTGTGTTTTTCTATGTAAATTGACTGTAATTCACATTGTACGGACTGGTACAAATTGGTATGGTCCTGAAACCAATTGGAGAAGGGTCCTAGATTTTGAATGCATTTGGTTTGGTAGAATTTCATCAAGTTTTGTGCAAGATATTGCATATTTGGTGAGTGCAGGTCTAAACCCTACCTAGGGTTTCCAGGGAGCAAAATTTGATCATGGGCAGAGTTTCCACCATCCAAAAATCTTGAAAATTGGTGGAAAGTTTTGTCCCATGCCTATCCACATCCCTGCAAGATGACAACTCATGAATGACACGTGTGAAGAATATATGATTGACTGTGTGTGCAGATTTGCTGTGAGACAGTCCTAAAACCCTAGGTTCTTTGTTGCTTTGAATAATCTATGCACTGTATGTCAATGGAGGGGTGAAGAATCATAGTGGCATGTTGTTAGGGCCTACACAAGCCTGTGAATTCATATAACAAGTGTTCTTACCTTCGTTTGGAGTCATCACCTTGAATGCACCTAGTGGCAGCAAGACCTAAATTGCATAAATCATTGTGTTAATCACTTGGTTGGGTCATGTATGTTTGGAAACCCTTAGAAGATGTTGTAATAGGTCTGAATAAACCAAGTTACCCATATTCCATGTTGTCTTCAATGATTAAGTGTCACTAGGGTGCTGTTTCTATGTCTTAGGCTTATGAGCAAATTGTCAAGAATGAACAAGGGTGCAGATTTGCATCAAGTGTATTGAAACTTTGTTTGGGATGTGTCAAGGTTATTGTGTGTGAGTCCTTCCTTTGGATCATGTTTTGCCTCTACATAAATCTCTGTGGTCATTTTTGTGCATTTTTTACTTGTAAGATTCTCACAGTTAGTGAAAAAGGTAGTGTTCATGAAGGAATGGAAAAGATGTGTAGAGCCTTTGAATTATACCCGTATTGTGCAATGGCATTGAATCATTTAGCAAACCATTTTTTCTTCACAGGGAAGCATTTTCTTGTGGAATAGTTGACTGAGATAGCTCTTGTTTCAACTGACCACCCTTGCATGAAATTTCATTCATATTATAATCTTGCACGATCTTATCATAGTAAAGGTGATTATGACACCACTAGCCACTACTACATGGCATCAGTCAAGGAAAGCCAGAGGCCACAGGATTTTGTGGACATGTTCAATTGAAGATGGGAGATCTTAAGAGTTCTCTCTCAAATTTTGAAAAGGTTTTAGAGGTCCACCCTGAGAACTGTGAGAGCTTAAAATTTTTAGGCCATATATATGCTCAGCAAGGGCAGGCAGAGAAGGCTTTGGAAATTTTTAGAAAGGCAACTTGCATAGATCCACGTGATGCCCATGTATTTATCAAAATGGGTGAGTTATTAATATCATCAAACCCTAGTGCAGCCTTAGATTCTCTTAAGACATCAAAGTCTCTTCTGAAGAAGAGTAGAGAAGTACCCATTAAATTGTTAAACAACATTGGGGTTCTTCATTTTGACCGTGATGAATTAGAGTTGGCTCAACAAACTTTTATGGAGGCATTAGGAAATGGCATTTGGGTTGAATTCGTAAATAAAATCCCTAGTGCCAATTCTATAGTTTTTCCTATGCTCTTTAAGGATATGGAATTCTTCCATCGACTAGAAGAAGGTGGTGTTTCACTTGAGCTACCATGGGATAAAGTCACAACACTATTTAATCTTGCTAGGTTGTTTGAATAGCTACATGATACTAAAAAAGAAAATCTTTTATACAGGCTACTATTGTTCAAGTTTCCTGATTATGTGGATGCATATCTACATCTTGCAACCATGGCTTAGGCTTGAAATGAGATCCAACTAAGCCTAGAATTGATTGAGGATGCACTTAAGGTGGATAAAAACTCATCAAATGCTTTATCTATGCTTGGAAAAATGGAACTAAAAAAAGATGTCTGGCTTAAAGCAAAAGAAACAATTAAAGCTGCACAAAGTGAATCAAATGCAAAGAATTCTTATGTTGACATTTCACTTGGAAATTGAAATTATTTTGTATCTTTTGACAATGAGAGGAGGGATCCAAAGGTGGAGGCACAACATCTTGAGAAGGCTAGAGAACTGTATTGTAAAGTGTTGGCACAGAGACTAGGAAATGTTTATGCTGCAAATGGGGCAGCCATTGTGCTAGCTGAAAGGGGTCAATTTGATATTGCAAAGGAAAGTTTTACACAGGTACAAGAAGCTGCAGCAGGAAACAACTTTGTTCAGATGCTTGATGTGTGGGTAAATCTAGCACATGTTTACTTTGCACAAGGACATTTTACGCTTGCAGTGAAAATGTATCAAAATTGTTTGAGGAAATTCTATTTTGGCACTGACACCCAAATTTTATTATATTTAGCTTGAACACATTACGAAGCAGAACAGGGGCAAGATTGTAAAAGAACATTATTAAGAGCAGTAGATTGTAACTACTGTAAGTTGCCAATCACAAAGCTATAGATTTTGTGTTTATAAATGTAATGAGGGTTTTGAATTACATCTGAATTCACTATAGAGGGCATTCCCAAATCTGACTTCACTGTAGAGGGCCTCGCCAACTTCAAATTCATTGCAGCAAACACTGAATTCCTTACCTACCTTTTCAGAAGTCTCCAGGTCCTCTCCTCTTTATCGCCCATGTAAGTAGCTACTATAACTCAAAATGCCTCAGTGCAATATGCTACAAATTCAGACCAATACTATGGCACCCAAGATAAACCAGGGGGAAAACACCGCATTCCAACCTGGTAGGATAATACAATTTATATGTAGTTTGTCTCTTCAAATTTCACCCCTTTTAGATCCCAGCAATAGACCCACATTGTTTCGTTTTCCTTTTGTAGGTGTGATTAGATACTTTGGTATGGGAAAGGAATGAAACAATTGTCATATGAGAGGGCAGAGAGTAGACTTTCAGATCACCACCCTGTGTTGGCCATTTTTACAACATAGCTGCAAGTAACCAACTAATGAAGAACGAATTCAATGAACACGAATAATGAATCGCACCAATACATCCTGCCAATAATTTCCCAAAAAGTTTTTTTAAATTTTTGTCTAATTTGTATTTGCGTGACTAACTATTTAGTCATTTTTATTTCTGTGACTAAATAATTTTTTAGTCAACGACCAAATTAGTCATTTATTTACTCATTTATAATTGAGTTGCAAAAAATTAGTAGAATTTAGTCATTTTTAGTTGTTGTGACTAAAAGTTTTAGTCACTTAGTCATTTATTTGCCAAATTCTACTAGTGTTTAGTATTACATTTTTAAGAGCATGTTGTTAGTATATGGTTATGCATGTGGATCCTTGAAACAAATCTAAAAACATTCTAAAAGTCAATATCCTAACTTTCAAACACAAACAAGCTAATAAGAAAGAAGCCTTGACCTTAACGAAATCCAAGTGTAACTCAAGTTAATCTCCTAATTTTGTCTAAAAGCCAAAATCTTCCAAAAATCCAAATTTAATATCAGAATCATGATGCCTTAACATGATATATCTTTCCTATATTAGGCTATCATCTTTTCTAAAATCTTGAGCTTAATAAATTGGCAAACAACATTGTGATGTTTTTAACTTATTTTATTTGGGGAGTTTTTGGGGCCATTTGTGCTTTCTTTCTTTTAGTGACATGTGTGTGTTAGTCAGAATGTGGTTGAGGAATGTTTTTTGTATGCATCAAATCATATTATTGACATGATTATCTTCTTTTATCATTTATCATTTATTATTTTCTTATTTCTTATCCTTTATCTTATCTCATATCTTGTGTCCTTTTATCTTTTATTATTTTGTCATCTGTGTCTTTTACCTTTTATCTTATACTTTAGATGATCTTATCTCTTTATTTGTTTATCTTGTTTTATGTCACATTCTGAGGAAGCTTGACAATCTCTACACCATGATGTGTATGAAGGAGAGTGAGGAATGAGGACATGAGTGCATGTGTATGTGTGTATGTGACCATTCTATGATGTACAAGAAAGCATAACAAAAGCATCCTAGATGGATTTATTCTATTCTATGAAGGAAATACCATGAGTGCAAAATCCATATAATCTTATCACATTTTCATTTTATCCCAACCTTTTCATCTTATATGATTTTCTTTGAAACTAACATCTCTTCTTTTTGAAAGTTTACCTTGTGTCCTCCAAGCCAACCTCTCGAGGGGGCATCATCACCAGGGCATTATTCTAGTATTCTTCCAGTTTTTTTCGTCCATCTTTTTCTTCAGTGTTCTTTGATATAATGCCACATAAACATGACTTTATATCAAAGAGGGGCAAAATGTAGACACCCAAAAATAACATAAAACTGTTATTTTTCCCTTTCGATCACACCTTCTATGACTCGCCCATTTCTTCTAGTTTTCCTTATTTGATTAAATAATTAAATAATATTAAAAATTTAATTAAGCCTATTTATTCTTCTATTTCTTCTAAAATAATTAAATAATATTAACTATTTAATTATATCTAATTATTCCTCTAATTCAATAATTTCTCCTCTTTCTAAAATTAATTAAATAATATTAATTATTTAATTCTTAAACTATTTGTTCCAAAAGAATAATTAAATTAAATTTAATTATTTATCTCCTTCTCTATCATCCTCATAATTAAATAAATAATATTTAATTATTTCTCTCAATTATTTCCTCTCTCATGATTAAATAATATAACAATTATTTAATTATCCCACTTCTCAAGTCATTAAATAAAGCAAAAAATTATTTAATTCCTCTATAAAAATAAATTAATCAAATTTGTTCAACTCAAATCTCACGTTGCTTTTTTGAAATCAATTCAAATATTCTATTAAATTTCCTCAAATATCTTATTCATCTCACACATGTTTGAATGATAAATAATAACAATACAATATTATTATTTAATTCAACACATGTCTATTTGTTCTCCACCTCTCCAAACTAACTTTGAGTTCTCAAATCAATTCCTTCTATTTTGGGACTTAACTTAGCCATCTCAAATCAATTTCTTTAAATTTTGAAGTCAACTCTTTAGTTAACTCATTCAAATCCCCTGATTTATGGATTTGATTCCTTATTTCTCTCTTGCTTCTTGTCTCATTCGTTTTCAACCATTGATCGTATTTGAGTTCTTTTTGATCTCAACCATCCGTTATTTTTCATGAAAACTATATATACATGTGCATCCTAAGCTATTTCACATCACTTCTCAATTGTAGCCTCATGCTATCATTTTTATTCTTGAAATTCTATCATTCAATCTTTATCAAAAGCACTCGATCCTTGAAGTATTCAAACATTTTCGTTATGCAAATCTGAGAGCCATCATCACAAAGATCATGAGATTTAACAATAGAGCCTCTCTGGTTTGATTGTTCATGTTTTACGTTGTTGCATGATTATTATTTCATCTTGCTCTATTGACGTACACATAGATTTGTTGATATCTCTGTATTTTGTTCTTTATATGCATAGTTAATCAAACTACATTTCTAGTCGTATAGATACTTTTGTTAAGAACAAAATTTTATAGTTTGTAACTTTGTGTTGACCCTTTCATGGTGTTTGGTGAGGATGTTAAGCTCCTTTTCACTTCTTATTCAGGTAGAGAGTATATCATTGCTCTATTTTGGTATTTTTCTCCTAGCTTCATAGTCTACTCTCAACATCAAAATTTTCTTTTATAGGATTACTATTCACCAAAGGACTTTGCATATACTATTTTCTCAAGGGTTAATCCTTGTACATCTAGTTTTTATTTTTTAATTGGATTTGGTAAGAATATTTAGTAGCTTTTGAGTCCCATTGAGGTACTTTGGTCATTAGTGGACATTAATATGTTTTCTTTTTAAATTAATTATACAAGGTAAGGAGAGACTAATTCGTCTTTCTTATTTAGTACTATTGATTAATTGTACGTAAATAATAAATAGATATGTATCAACATCTCCTATTTACATAAATATTCAGAGATATGATTTGATAAGTATCATGAAAGATTAAATTAAGGGATCACAAATGAAGAAGAAAGATTAGTAATCATAACTCTTGATGTAAACTTCCCAAATTATGTTAAGTCAAGGCCCTTTACAAAAACTGTATAGCCCTCAAGCTCACAAATGAAATGTCTTGTTAGCTTTCCTAATTATATTCAAAAGTATCCTTACAATGAAGTGTAAAATGTAATAGATATATTTGTTAGCAAAATTTGAAAGAAAACACAAAGAGAGAATAGTATTAAAAAATTATCTAGGGAGTATGTATGTTGTTTCAGCTTCATAATCCCAATATTTTTTTTAGAGTCCTAAAAGCCCACATGTTCTTAACTTGGTATATGATGCCAAAAATCAACATGTTACTTAATAGGAAAGGATGCGTTTACTCAAGTTAAATTCTTAATTGTAATATGCAATAAAGAATGCTTCATTAAGTCATTATCTCTTGTATTTTTTCATTCAAGTGGAAAGACGTTCACGAAAGTAGTTGTTTATATTCGAAACATTATGCTTGACGAGTTGTTTACATTCATTAGTGATTGTAATTGTGGTATTTTAGACTTGTAGCATCAATGACTGTATGCTTTGGACTCCCATATGATAATGAACAATTTTAGTTTGAAAATATAGTTAGGAATGGAATTTTTTATTTTATTTTTTAACTAATTTGGTTGGTATTTATGTCGAAGGCATTCCTTTTGGCAAAGAGAGGGCTGGGGTGGAAAATAGACGGCATAGGGTGTACGAGCAACAGGCAAGATGATTGAAATCATCCTTGCCATTCGTCATTTTTGCCTGTTTGGCAATTGTCATTGCCATTCTTTTTCCTTCCGTTCGTCATGGCTTGCCATTTTTCCTGTTTTCATTTTCTAAACTCGTCAGGAAAAGTATTGTGTCAGAGGAAGTCTCATGTCATTTAAATGTCCCCTATCAGATACCCTCTTTTTTATAAACACCCCTTTGTATGGGTATGCACTCATACAAAGAGTGGTGCTTTTTAATTTTAAATTATTAAAATTTTAATTATTATAAAGAGCGGTGTTTTTTAATTTTTAATTTTTGTTTTTAATTATTAATCATTTTTATAACTTTTCAATAATTAATAATATTTAATATTAATAGACCTAACCTAACATTTAATATTATTAATATTTAATAATATTTAATATATATAGAAATAACTTAACAACTTAAAATACAATGTTATAAATATAAAATATATTATAAGTCTTATAAATTTTAAGTATTATATTATAGTATAATATATTTATTTTTCTTTATATTTACTTTATATATAATATTAAATATAATTATTGATATAATATTATTAAATTGTATATTTAGATTAATCATATTATATATTTATCATTTAAATTGTCTAGGCTGGCTGGTGGGAAGCCCCATGTGTTGAAAATTGTCAACTATTCCTCTGCTTCAGATCATGATGACCCTGAGAATGAGATGGCAATAAGGGAGGTTAAGACTACTGCGGTGCAGGAACAAGGAGAAAGCCACTTTGACTCAATGAATAATTCATTTTACGACACTGAACAAGAGGAGACTGGGATTCTTGAGACCCCTGATAAGGAGGTGGAGAGTGCCAGGGAGGTTGAGCCTAATAGGAAACTTGTGCAGGAGCTTGATAATGTTAAGTCCTGGCTCTCAGCCATGGAAAATAAAGTTTAGGTGCTTGTGACTACTTACTTGAAGGCCTTCCACAGGGCTGCCAATACCTTTTCTATCCTGTAGGATGATCATACCGCAGGTGTTGATGCTGTGTTCGAGAACAAAGAGGAGCTGATCAAGAAGATCAAAGATGATTGGAAAGATCTATTGCATTAGTCTTTTTGTTTTATGTTCTGGTCTTAGTTTCAAGTTTTTGATATTGTTATGAACTTTTGCTGCTAGTCAGCTGTTTCTATGCTGCTCGTGGCCTTTGGCCTGTTTTGCTGCCCATGGGGCTTTTTGTTATCGAGATCTGCACCCATGTTTGCAGCTTATCAATACCAAAACATTTATATTTATTTTATATATAATATATAATATTTAATATAATTATATTGATTGTTTGTATAGCATATTTTATATGATGTAAATTATTTAATATATTTTTAAATTATAATATTGTATATTTATAGTTTAATTGTATTTATTTTATATATCATATATAGTATCTAGCATAAATACTTATTATTGTAGAGTATATTTTAAAAGATATTTGTTATTTTATTATATATTAATTTTATAGATATAATTTATATTATACTTATATTTATCATTAAATATTATATTCTATATGATACAAATTATTAAATACAAATATAATGTTATATATTTTAAATAATGTAATATTTAAATTAATTTATAATGGGTAAGTTCACAAAGATAGGGGACCAAAAGGGGTCTTAAGATGCCACTTTTTTTTTGAAATTGGGAAAGACTGATGTTGGATGAGAAATTGAAGATAGTTACACTCAAAATTTGAAGATACAACAAAAACAGGAGTCGTAGTGCTTTGAATCTAGTTTCTAAACTACTATTTTTTTTTTCAAAAATGGTTGAGATTAAGGGGTTCAAAAAGGGGGGCACACAAATTGGTCCTATTTTTTTTTAGAAAAACATAACACAGCGTTTGGTGTGCTCCCCCTAAAATGTTAACTTTTTTAGTATTTCAAAAATTGCTTTGATGAGAAATTAGCTAACACCATGTAGTTTATCCCTTATTTTTCTGATAATTTTTTCATGAATAATTAATTTTTTACTAATTTTCAAAGTGGACACATCTTGAAAAATAGAAAATTGAGTGTGCCCCCCCTAAAATTCTTGAAAACTAATCAAAAATCCATTTTTTAAATAATTGTAGAATGGTGTCTAGTTTCTAAAAATATAATTTATTTCAAATTTTGATGAATGGTTTAAAAAAAAGTCAAAAATACCACACTTGTTTTTGACAAAAAAGAGATACACTAACAAAATAAATTAAAGATGAAATCCTTAACATACTCGAAATGTGAAAAAAATTATATGGTTAGAAAGCTAAAAGAGAGCTTAAGATTATGGTGGTATTTTTTTGACTTGTCATTGAAACAAGTGCAAAGATGATGGGGAGCACACTCTAGATTACATAATTTTTGTTACAATCTACAAAAACACGTCTTTGTGCAAGCCTTTGGGTTGGAAGTCCAAGACAAATCCAAGCCAAAGGCTTGGAAATTACCAAATCAAAGCATAACACAAGCACGTTATAACGCGCTCGTGTTATAATGCTCTCGCGTTATGGTAAAATAAAATCATCTCACTCCCTCCCTATTGACCCCCCTCTCTCTCTCTCCCTCCCTCCTTACCCCTCTCTATTATTCTCTCTTCCTCCCCTCTAGGTATCTACCTCCCTTCCTCTCTCTCACCTCTTTACCTCCTACCCTCTCTCTCACTCTCTACTTCCCTCCCCTCTCTACCTGCTACCCTCTCTCATTCTCTACTTTCCTCCCCTCTATCTCTTACCCTCTCCCTCACACTCTACTTCCCTCTCCTTTCTACCTGCTACCTTCTCTCTCACTCTCTACTTCCCTATCCTCTCTATCTCTCTCCCCTCTTTACCTGTTACCCTCTCTCTCTCTCTCACTTATCTACTTCCTAGTTTTCCTTTTCCTTTCCAATTTCCCTTTAGATCCCACCAATTTTTCCCTATTTTACTATTTTCCACCTCTCCTCTCATCATTCTTCCCATCCAATGAACCTTCATTTGATCTTGTTTCCATTTTATCTTCCCAATATATATCCTCATCCTTCTTTGCATGTCCTAGTTTTCTTGTTTCCATTTTCTTTGTCGAAAGGGGAGAGGGAGAGGGAGAGGGAGAGGGAGAGGGAGGAAGAGGGAGAGAGAGAAAGGGTAGAGATAGGAAGATAAATGTTCAGGGTTTCTCAAGTTTAGGGGTTAGGGGTCAGGATTTAGGGGCATTATTTAGGGTTTATGCATTTAGGGTTGCTCAAGTTTAGGGTTTAGGGTTGCTCAGGTTTAGGGTTTAGGGTTTAGGGGTTAGGTGTTTAGGGTTTAGAGAGAGATAGAGAGAGGGGATTGATAGAGATTGGGAGAGATAGAGGAGACAGAGGGGAGAGATAGGGAGATAGAGAGTGAGGGGACATGTCCAAAGACATAGGGAGAGAAATTGAGAGGTAGAGGGATGATAGAGATAGGGAGATAGAGGTTTAGGGTTGCTTAGGTTTAGGGTTTCTTGAGTTTAGGGTTTATGGTTTAGGGGCATCAATTAGGGTTTAGGGTTTATGGTTTAGGGGTCAGGGGTTAAGGTTTAGAGGTTTAGGGTTTAGAGAGAGAGGACCGATAGGAAGATATAGAGGAGACCAGGGGGAGCGATAGGGTGATGGAGAGTGAGGGACATGGCCAAGAGACATAGGGAGAGAGATTAAGAGGTAGAGGGATGATAGAGATAGGGATATAGGGAGAGATAGGGAGATAAAGGTTTAGGGTTTAGGGGTTAGCATTTAGGGGCATTTTTAGAGAGAGAGAGAGAGAGAGAGAGAGAGAGAGAGAGAGAGAGAGAGAGAGAGAGAGAGAGAGAGAGAGAGAGAGAGAGAGAGAGAGAGAGAGAGAGAGAGAGAGAGAGAGAGAGAGAGAGAGAGAGAGAGAGAGAGAGAGAGAGAGAGAGAGAGAGAGAGAGAGAGAGAGAGAGAGAGAGAGAGAGAGAGAGAGAGAGAGAGAGAGAGAGAGAGAGAGAGAGAGAGAGAGAGAGAGAGAGAGAGAGAGAGAGAGAGAGAGAGAGAGAGAGAGAGAGAGAGAGAGAGAGAGAGAGAGAGAGAGAGAGAGAGAGAGAGAGAGAGAGAGAGAGAGAGAGAGAGAGAGAGAGAGAGAGAGAGAGAGAGAGAGAGAGAGAGAGATATTGAGAGGTAGATGGATGATAGAGATAGGGAGATAGGGGAGAGATATGGAGATAGAGGTTTAGGGATAGGGAGATAGAGAGTGAGGGACATGGCTAGAGACATAGGGAGAGAGATTGAGAGGTAGATGGATGATAGAGATAGGGAGATAGGGGAGAGATAGGGAGATAGAGGTTTAGGGTTTAGGGATTTGGGGTTTAGTGTTTAGGAGTTTGGGGTTTAGTGTTTAGGGGTTTAGGGGAATTATTTAGGGTTTAGGGTTTATGGTTTAGGGATTAGAGGTTAAGGTTTAGAGGTATAGGGTTTAGGGTTTAGAGAGAGAGGACTGATAGGGAGATATAGAGGAGATCAAGGGGAGAGATAGGGAGATAGAGAGTGAGGGACACAACCAGAGACATAGGGAGAGAGATTAAGAGGTAGAGTGATGATAGAGATAGAGAGATATAGGTTTAGAGTTGCATGTCAAAATTAGTCTCTCTCTCTCTCTCCCCTCTTTACCTCCTACCCTCTCCCTCCCCTCTATACCTCCTATCCTATCTTTCTCACCTATGTACCTCCATCCCCACTTTCCATGCACTTAAAACACTTATAAATTTCCATGCATGATAACACTTAAGACTTTCCATGCATGAAAGCACTTAAACTTTCCATGCTTGACAAAATGTGCTCACTTTATAACACGAGCATGTTCTGGAGAACCAAGAAAAATGGATAAAAAGTATGTGGGCTCCATGATTCAAACCCACATGCTCTATTATTCCCTGCTTTTCATGCACTATCAGACATGAAAACACTTTTTTATGGTGTTGAAATTTTGATAATCATTGTTTTCTTAATCCACCACCTTTTTTTGGTTTTTCAATGTACAAGAAGTAAATTGGATGTTTTTAGACATAATTTGATTATTTAAACCAATAGTTTCATGTTTCATATTGTTTGAATGCTCATTTTCATGTATTTAGATTGAATTTGATGATATATGTTTATTTTTTCATAAATTTTACTAATCCTATTAGAGTTATATAGAATTCAACATTGAATATGAAGGAACTTGCCAAAAATATCAAATTTTTGAGGATTTTGAAGCCAAAATTCTAAGGATTGGGCAACTCAAATCTCAAAATCTAAGGTATGTTCTTTATGAATTCATTTACTTCACTTTATCATTATGTTAAAGCATGAAATCTCATGTTATAGGACATTCATGAGGGAAGTGAGAGGATTATCATTTTGACAAGTTAAATTATCATGAGAAAGTGAACATTTATATTTATTTGAGATAACAATATATGAAAACAAGCCAGATCACCATGGGAAGGAAATCATCAAGATAGTATTTGTATATATTTATGAAGGGAGTCTTATGAACATTCAAGGATAATTCTAAAATAGAGCAAGATCTTGGAAACACTTTCACTGTGGAGTAGATGTGCAATCACATGTTGCTATTATCCTGATTCAAACACTAACCTAAACAATTAGAAGGATACTAAGGGAAATCATGTTAGTCAATGAAGGATAGTAAGGGATTGTCACTTGAGAATACTCACTTGGAAGAACTATCATATCAGCCTAAAGACTAAATTATACCATAATAGCTATCATGCAACCCTAGGAATAGTTATGATCTCTCCTCCCTAGGTAGGATAGAAATTGATACAAAAGGTGGCAGTCAAGACTAAATGATAAGTCAATTAATCTCAAATCCATGCAAAAAGGTATCCATGATACTATATAAACATATCTAGGTGGTCTTGAAAGGATATTCATATGGTAGGGAAGATTGCCGTCAACTAAAAGATAACCATACATGTCATTGGCATAGTTATTAGGAGAATTATAATCACAATGAGGTTGTCTTGAATAGATAGTGACTTGTCAAGGAGTTATTAGATAGTTAAGGAAGATAGAGTATTGATATTGGTGGGTGCATAGCCTTTTCATGTGATTTAATGAAAGAGTCTTGCATCATGAAGTAGCAGTCAAGACCAGAAGGACACCAAATTTGGTGAAGCTGCAAAAAGAAACTAAATTTGACACTTGATTATAATTTCACAACCAATTTGACTAGGAATGGGAGAGGGATTAGAGAAGGGATTTGTCCTAAATAGGAATGAATATGTTGCATCTTTAATCTAACTTGTCATGTTTTCAGATCTTTCATTGATCTTGATTAAAATCTTTGTGTTTCATTTTTTGTTTATCTCAATTTTTTGCTAGCTAGTAGAAGGTTGATCTACATACACCATTTTAAAAAAATATGATAAAGGAAGAAAGTACCAAAAGAGAACCTAAAAAAAATCAAGAAAAATGTTTGAGAAGATATGTTAAGAAAATGTGAAATTAACCTAGAGATTGTTCCTACCACCATTTGTAAATGTTGACCATATCTTGGCTATTGATGTAATGCTAAAAACTTAGTATGGAAAACTTGATTTCTATATATAGAGAGAGCTAAAAGACATTGTAAGTGTTGGAAGAGTTTTTAAATATCATTTGAACAATGAATGCTAGTTACTCCATGAAGTACAAGAATGGTATGATATATGTCATATTGCCTTGTAATTCGAGTGGTATCCTAGCTTAATCTTGATTTGTAAAAACTTGCTAGTATATGACATGTGTGTGATCTTTATGTTTCGAGTTGGACCTCTCTAGGAAACTATAAATTTTTTAGATTTATAATCATTTATTAACTTTAATTATATGCTTATATTTTGAGATTTGTGTATGAGATTACTTTACTCTATTGTACCAAGATGGACTAATTTATCTATGTCTTACTCATGATGCATAAAGAAATCATCATCATGATGAGGAAATGAGCAAAGACTCTAAAACAGAAGAGTGTGAAGTTGAGAATGTGAAGAAAAGAGAAAGAATGAGGTGACTTCACAAAAATAGGAAATTGTCAACCATAGAAGAAGACATGCCACCATTGCTAATTCAAGAGGAACATGAATCATCTAATCAAGCTAAGACAGATGGAATTGGTGACACAAAGGCAACGAATGCAAAATCTTTGTTCAACAAGGAAATTGAATCTCAAAGTTGGAGGCACTCCATCTTTCACAGGTCAAGTTGAAGGTACACCATCATTCTCTTCTCAAATGGGAGGCACTCCCTCTTTCATAGGTCAAGTTGAAGGTACATCTTCATTCTCTTCTCAAGTTGGAGGCACGCCATCATTCACATGTCAAGTTGAAGGTACATCATATTCTCCATCTCAACTTCAAGGCTTTTCATCTTTTCCATCTCCAATTGAAGGTATGCCATCTATCCCATCTCAAGTAAATATTGAAGAAATTCCTAATATTAAGTCAACTTTACCATTGAAAATACCTCCTAGAATTTTTCATAGAAAGCTTAAGTTTCTAATTGATATAGACGAGAATGTTTTGAAGCCCATGCAAGATAAGATTCCCAAGTGCACTTGCTAAAGATATGTCAATAAGATATGGAAATCATTCTTTAAGAAACTTAAATTAAACCAAAAGATGTCAGCTATTTGTTGAATTGATGAGAAATCTAAAATTTATGCCCAGTATGAAGATTCTTGGCCTAAGAACATTGGATGCTTCAAGTGAAAAATCGATTGTAAAGAATCTAATGAGTGCATATGAGAGTGTGGGTTCCACCTCACACACCAAGGATAGTAATGTCACATGACATGTCATTACATCGACAATAGTAAGCCATCAAACAAAGAAAGGCCACCTAATTAGAAAGACAAGTGAAGCATTGAAAATAAGTAGAAAAACTCTAATGAGAGTTGTTGGAAGGTGTGAAAATGTTGAGGACCCAAATACTAATGAATTGTGGGCATTCTCTGGGAGACTCCCATAGAAAAATAAATTTTTTGTTGAAGCCTTGAGATCCCTCATTGAAGAATTTTGGAAAAATAACACAAGGGTATCCCCTAATGCAAGAGTTGTTTTAAGAAGGAGAATTGGTTGTCGAAACCGTGAGCCACATCCAAAGCATTTTTTGGATGTGACTTAAACACAACTTTTCAATAAATTTCAAGAGATGTATCCTCAAATTAAAATTAGTCAAAGGTATTTTGAAATGGTAAATCCTTTTTATGTCAAAATAAATCACACTTGCATAACTTTTTGTAGAGTACATATTGAGTTTTCTAATCATTATAATGTTTATAGATATATATGTGTAGATTTGCATACTAACGATGTTTTACAGGAGTGTAATATAAAGTGTCCACCTAGACCTTCAAGAGATTTCATATTGAGAATCTTATGTCAAAGAATGGATGGCCAATTATTCTACAAGAACTTATGCTTCGATGGCACATGTGACCATTGTGGTGGGTTGCAACATGTAGGAGTCCAGGACAACACTGAGAGGGGGGGTGAATTAGTGTTGTGTAAATTTTCAAACCTTTTTGCAAACTTTAACTTTCAAGACACACAAAGAGAAAGATATCATTGATTTGTCAAACACATAAGCACATGACTGAGAATGAAGAAAGAGAACAAAACCTCTTAAGCAAAGTATTAACATACACACATATAGATAAAAGCAATATGAGACATAACACAAATTTGCACGAGTGGAAAACCCTCCTGGGTAGAAAAACCACTCCAAAACTGCCTCACTGGCTTAACTTTAAAAACTTCTTACAAAGCCTCACTGGCTGAATATTATGTCTCACTGACAATTGAGAGGTCTCACTGACCTACAAGCCTCACTGGCATACTGTGCCTCACTGGCAACAATGTTTAGAAGCACCAGCTTCAAGGAGCACCAACCCCTATTACAGAACAAATTGAAAACACAAATTCAGAGGGTTTCTCTGCTTCAATACAGAACATTTCTTCTCTCTCATGTGTCTGTCAAATGGCCATTCTATTCAAAAATCAATCCTTCATTCGGATATGCTCAACAACACTACATATCTACTATGTTTCATCAATGTCTGTTTATATATATGCATCAATGCACCTGAAAAAACATTGTATACAAATTTAATGTCCTTTCACCTTCAAAACATATTTTCATTATCCTCTTATCAAAACCTTTCATCTTCTCTGAAAGAAAATAATATCTGATTGCATCAAATAGATCTCCATTCTGTATTCTTTATAAACTACAAAAACAATTCATCTGCAAGAAGAAAATCTTATTCAATGTTATGAAAATTCATATTTCTCTCTCAAACAAAATTAATATCTTCCATAATATATTTTGAATCTGCCCCTGTAATAAAATCTCTGTCCTTATTTTCATCTTCCATCAAAAAGCCTTCATGCATGATCCTTCATATTCCTGCAAAAGAATCTTATGCACAACTATCAATTTACCTTCAATAAATCATATTGCCCCTGTCACAGATAAAAGAATATCTTCCATATTTGGAACCTTTCAATTTCTTTTTCATGAAGAACCTGCAATAAAATCTTCAACTCCTCTACAAACAAAAAACTCTTCATCTTCTGTGAACTTCAAACAAAATCTCCTTAAAGAAATGTTTATCTTCTGTGCAAAAATATCTTTAAATCATTTTGCATTTTGATATTCCATCTTCAAAAAAATCTTTCTGGAAAATGTTTTCTTCAATATTCTTTGTCCATATAAATCCACCCAAAAAATAAATCCAAACAGCCCTGTTCATCCTCCCATGCATAATAACTTTAAAAAAAAAAAAAATGAAAACTTCTCCATAAAAATCTTCATTAATAAATCAATCTCGTCATAAAAAAAAATATAATCTTCTCACAAAAAATCCATTCACCTTCATCTTCTTCAAAATTCTTCAATTTGTGAAAATCATCTTCAATAAAATTTTTCCCTTTAAAAAAACTTATATAAATCTTCAAAAGCTTTCTATCTTCATAAAAAAAACTTTCTATCTCAATGACTCTTGGTCTTTGTTGGAGAAAAGAAACACATCTAATTTTAGCTTTTTAAAAAAGCAAAAAACTCCTTATAAAAAAAAACTCCTTTTCCTCCTCAAAGCATGAGATGAATTTAAAATAAGAAATAAATCTCTTAAAAAATTCCTTAAAATCTTATAAAATCCACTTACTATTTCATGCCCACCTTTTGCTCACTCCATAAGTAAAAATCACTTTTTTTAAAATATGAACTCCTTTTCAAAATCCGTACCCACACATATTCGTTGATTTTTGGTGCTTATTCTTTAAGCATTAAATAAGGAGATACACAAAGTCTTTTTTTTAAATTTAAGACCAAAGCCATAAATATGGCATTTTTATTTTCATTCTCCTTCAAATATGCTCCCATTTAATAAGGTAATTTGATGCCCCTTTTTTTTTCTTTTTTTTTAATTTTTATTTTTAGAGTAAAAATAATTAATATTTGATGCTCCCCTAAAGACATAAATAATGTCTCTTTTATGAAGGTGAAACCATTGAACTCATGATGAACATATAAACTGTGAAGAGCAAGTGAAACCATCCATACTACTCCAACATCAACCATCCAATTACTGACATCAAACCATCCATGCTATTATCAAACTTACTGTAAGAACAATGACATCCCAAAGAACCAAGCTGCTCCTATCAATCTGTAATGTGTAGATACCAAAAAGAAGATCTTTTGATTTGTAACAACAATCCTGCATCATCATCACTGTGTCAATAGTGCAAGTGACAGTCCTGACGAGACCTTGTGAACTTACTTTGTCAACCAACCTTGCATCATGATCAACATATCAACTTTTGAAGCACCAAGAAGGCCAAACCAAGAGTAAAAGTCCATTCTCTGCATCTGCAAGACACACATGATGTGGTCATCACAAGACATTAAGGATTTCAAAGAAGAACCAAGCAACACATTGTCTCTGCCACTTGAAGACATCTTGAATTAAAAACTGCACCATCCTTGAGGATTTATCCATGAAGTATTTGCACAAGATCAAAAGCATTCTGCATCCCTGAAACATTCTCTGCAAGACCACTCATCAACCAACCTTTTTGACATCAATGACAACCAGTCACCATCAATCTCCCCCTTTGTCATTGATGGCAAAACCACCTGATGCAATTTTACTTTCTCCCCCTTTTTGACATCTTGATGACAAAGACTATTATCTCCCCCTGAGAAAATAACTCCACTGAAAGATGTTAAAGCTTGATCATAACATTTACAAACACATTGCATTATGAGGGCTTTGAAGACATAAACTCTTGTTATCTAGTTATCTTCAACCAAAAAATTAGAACCACTTACCAAAATCTTTGATACCACTTGACTTTCAAAGTATTAACTTATCATGACAAATCTCCAAAGAATCTATTTGCTTCCCCTGTGTTAAAGTTCACAAACAAGTCATTGCTCATAAATACCACTGTTAATCATTTACAAGGACAAACATCACTGTTACACCATCTGCACAAAGAAGCACTATCCTGCTAGAAAGAAACATGTATGTCAACCTCAGCATAATACCACTTCTTGATACAAATATGATGATGAAAACTTGGCATAACTCTACACTTCAAATACCAGCTCCTTTGATGAACTTAAACTTTGTGCAAGGATGTCTTAAGCACATCACAACACATGAAGACCACTCTTGAGCAAAACTCTCCAAAACTTTCCTTTAACTATCTCTGATTGAAGAATTTGATGAAATACAAGGTTCACCATCAATGTCATAAGAGACTCTAGATTGTCATAGCTTGAAACACATACCTGATACCACTTCAAAACTGGAGGCACACAATTTGCACATACCTTTCTGAAACATGTCAAATTATTAGACAAATGATCAATTCTAAATGAACATTCATTCTGTAACCAATCTATTCTTGCACATTTTCTAACATGACAAAGAGTGAAGACCATCTGAATAAATGAAGACTATCCTCCTGTTCTGCACAAGACACTTTTCACACCAAAAATCAATTCTGATATATACATAAACACATCTTAACAAGAACTCCTGCCTCTTGACTTTATCATTTTAATCAACCCATCAAGATTAAACACCAAGTTCTTCCTGCAACAACACTTCACATTTTCTGAAACATATCAAGCACACTTTGAATTACAACATCATGACAACTCAACAAGATATGAACAAGATATAAAAGGATCAAAATCACTCAACATCAACAAACTCTTTGTGCAGAGAACTATTGAACATCTTATCAACAACATGTATGCATTATGACATCATGAACCATTGATCACCTATTTCACTGACATGCACCTCCTGAAACCTTTTGGGGATAATTGATGAATCAAGAACAACTCCCCCTAACTTCATGCTATCTATTATGCAACTGATGAAGTGACTTGTGCAAGATGCACAAACTTAGAATCTGATTTTTCTTTACTATCTTTTTGCTTCCAAACTTTCACAGGAGTTTTCTTCTGTTCATGTTTCTTCATCCAAATCTTTTCAACCTTATTCTTTTTCAAATCTATCAAACCAGATGATGCTATTCCTCCATACATTCTGCAACTATATGCTTTGTGACCAGGAGAGTGACACTTGAAACATACAACATTAGCATTTCTTATTGAAGCAAATTGATTTCTTCTGCAATTAATTGCCTTGTGTCCAAAGTGATTACAAGTATAACAATAACCATTAAATGAATAGTTATACCTGTACATGTATGCTTGTCTTATAGGAGCAGGTTTTCTGAAAATCCTTCTTTGATTGTGCACTTTTCTTTCAGGAGCAGCAGGCTGATCAATTTTTCTTCTAGGAGTTTCTCTGACTTTGGAACACTCTCCTTCTTCATATCCAAGTCCAGTAGTGTCTCCATGTAGTTTTTGCTTTCCCAACATCTCATATAACTTGGTGGTGCTCTTTTCAAACTCATTATTTCTCTTTGACAGAACTTTGAGACTTTCAATATTTTTTCTCAAGGTAATAATTTCAGCTTCAAGTTTTATGCATTCAAAAGATTTTACTTCATTTTCAGACTTAGCAAAATCTATCATTCTTTTGGCCTCTTCAATCTCAATCTTTAGGCTTGTAATCAATTTTTTTGAATTATCAATTTGTGTTTTTAAACTCACAGTTTGACTTCTTGCCTCTTCAAGTTCAGAGAGTGCTTTGTCTTTGAGGTCTTTTTCTTGGTGTAGCTGCAATTGTAATTTTTGGTTCTCCTTTTTATATTTCCTGAGTTCACTCAGAGCACATATGAGCTCTCCTTCTATATCAACTTCAAACTCTTGTTCATCATCACTTATAATGTGATCTTCTTCTAAATCTGATTGAGTCTCATGTCCTTCATGTGAGAGCTTTTTATCATTGTCACTCTTCTCAGATAATAAGTTGTCTTCTTTTTCAGGAGCATAAATTTTTATCAACTTCTTCCACATATCCTGTGCTGTTTCACAGTGCATAACTTCACAAGAAACATCATTAGGTAGAGTAGACAATATAGCTTTCTTTGCAATATAATTACATTCAAGAGCTTCTTTGTCATTTGCAGTAACATAATACCCATTCTCAACTGACATCAAAACACCATATCCTAAAGAGGATAAGTAAATCTGCATTCTCATACACCAAACTGAGAAATTTAAACCATCAAATAAAGGAGCATCTGAAATCTTTTCTTCCAATACAATACTTGACTCAACTTGTGAGACATATCTATCAACATCTGAATTTGATAAAGATAGGGATTTTTGTGTCTTTTGACCAGAAAGAATTTTGACATTTTTCATGCTCTTATTTCTTCTACACTTACCCATTGAACTCCACACACAAGACCTACCCAAGCTGATTAAGCTTCAAAAGGGAACCTAGGCTCTGATACCAATTGTAGGAGTCCAGGACAACACTGAGAGGGGGGGTGAATCAGTGTTGTGTAAATTTTCAAACCTTTTTGCAAACTTTAACTTTCAAGACACACAAAGAGAAAGATATCATTGATTTGTCAAACACATAAGCACATGACTGAGAATGAAGAAAGAGAACAAAACCTCTTAAGCAAAGTATTAACATACACACATATAGATAAAAGCAATATGAGACATAACACAAATTTGCACGAGTGGAAAACCCTCCTGGGTAGAAAAACCACTCCAAAACTGCCTCACTGGCTTAACTTTAAAAACTTCTTACAAAGCCTCACTGGCTGAATATTATGTCTCACTGACAATTGAGAGGTCTCACTGACCTACAAGCCTCACTGGCATACTGTGCCTCACTGGCAACAATGTTTAGAAGCACCAGCTTCAAGGAGCACCAACCCCTATTACAGAACAAATTGAAAACACAAATTCAGAGGGTTTCTCTGCTTCAATACAGAAATTTCTGTGTTATAATTTGTCTCTGTGTGCATATTTGTGTTCTGTTGATAAGTTTTTGGTTCACATATTTCACTATCAGTCTTGTGCATATGAGCTCAATAGATCATTAATGTCTTTCTTTCTACTTGTCTTGTAAAGTTTGCAAAAAGTTAAGAATTTACACAACACTGATTCACCCCCCCTCTTAGTGTTGTCATTGACTCCTACACAACATTTGCCAATTTGTGAACATATGGAGAACTCACATGCAATTGGGAATAGTAAGTTTTGGCAAATTTAAGATAGTGGCATATAGTATAAAATATGGTAAAGAAGCAAAAATGTGTGAATTGGTCATTGAAAAGATTCCAGAGTATCAGTTTATCTCTATTTTATGAGAAAATATAGTTTACGAGTATGCAAGGCATACCCATAGAGATCGATGGTTGGACTTGCAATTCAAGTTATGCAAGGACACGTTTCCACTTGGTACCATCAGTTCAGTTGTTGACTTTACATAGAACTACACACTACATCCATAGAATGAGGTGCAATCGTAGTATTACAACTCTACACAGGTTGCTATATTTGTGCATATAACATTCATTCATGCATATGATAGTACAGAGGATGACATGAAGAGATTGAGGGAGTATCATTTTTATATCAATGATGATCACACACATTCTATAGAGTTCATGCAAGGCTGCTTTTAGATGTTCTACCATGATTTGGCTAGTAGGAGCATATCATTTGATCAGCATATCATATGGTCAGATAATTGTGCATCACAATTCAAGAACTCGTGGATGTTCTATTGGTTGAGCAGGATGCATTGGATGAATGGTGTTCAACATATGTGAAATTTTTGTGAGGTCGGGCATGCAAAGGGGGAGCATGATGGTGTAGGAGCATGTATCAAAAGAGCATTAGCATGAGAAGAGTTGAAGTACAAAGACAATGCAAAGTTGATAGATGCGAAATCTATTGTCAAATTGTGTAATGCTACAACGGGTCTAGGTAATGAAGGTAAGTCTATAGTTCGTAGATATTTTTGGTTGGTTGATGATACTAACATTGCAAAATATGAGGATTGTTGTACATTGACAGGATCGAGTGAGCTACACTCTTTTAGAAGCTCTAATGCAGGTTCATGGAGTATTCATATGCAATAGATGGTATGCTTTTGTTCTTCATGTATAGATCAAGCTTGGTATGATTGTGAGTCAAAGGAGTGGGTTGATGAATGGTGTACAAGAAGCCTAAGCCCGGTTGACACGTATCGACTCCTGACAACACTACAACTCACATAGATTGAATCATTGGTTGACTTTGATCATGTTTATGATCTAGTTCAACTAGGTATTATTAGCATTCAAATTTAATAAAATTTAATATTCCATCTTATTTTGTAGTTTTTTTTTGTATTATTGACTATATTCATCAAACTGAATGCACATATCAATGCAGGGCATGTTTATGCAGTTATTGCAACTAAAGACAATGAAGAAGGAACATATTATTATTTGTGTCATTATGTTGAGGCCAAAAAGAAATTAGATGTCCCTATTATAGATGGAGAAAATATTGAGTACCCTACAAGATTAGTGGTTGTTACTAGAACATGGCTTAGAAGGTACCCAGTGAAGAAGTCTGATGTGTGGTTGTTCAAGGACTTTGGTACACATAGGAAGATTTTTCATTACTCTAACCTCGTTTTGGCATCAAACATTCATTTGATCAAATATGGGGGTAGACCATTGAACATGACCTTATGGAAGGTTCGTGAGTCTGACCACGAGGCAATACTCAACACAATAAAGAGTAGAGCAGACCCAGATGGTTCATTAGATTGAATCAATGGAATGACAGAAAGGTATGTTATTTTTATTTTCTATCCTCATTTCACCTTCTTTATTTTTGACACCTATCTTACCTTCTTATATGTGCTCATTGGTCCTGGTTGATTAGCTTCATTTCATTGTAGAGTTCATTGGTGTACTCATTTTAGCTAAATAGTGCAATTACATTTGCATGTAGGATTTGAGTATGATGGAGGTACGCATAATCCTAATGAAGTTGCCTTTGGAAGGAAAGTAAGGTAGGTTTTCATGATTATTTCATGATGATATGTCCTTTAGTTACTATTTCATAATGAGTTTTAATGAGCTTTAATGATGTTACTACGAGTTTTAATGACAAACCCTCATTTGTTTCTTCAATTTGGTGCTAACAATTGATTGAAGTGGCAAGGGAAGCCTTAATTGATGCCCTACAACACGCTGGATCAAGTGAGAACATCTTTATTGTATTGAATTTTCATCTACTAGAAAGGTATTAGGACTAAGTTTTTGCATTCAACATCTTTTGGGGCCAATCAGATGGTGCCAACGCATCTAGGTGGGTGGGTAAATGCTAGGGGAGATGTCTTGTTGGTGGTGAAGCCTCCTAGTCATTCTAAGCTACATTGGATAGAGACAATCTCTTAAGAGCCCTAAGACAGAAAAGGTGTCAAACTTTGGATCGGCTGTTCCATCAAACTGTGACACCTAGGAACATCTTCTTTGCATGTATAGGTGGATGTCAAGTCCACCTAAAAAAATACCTAGTTCTTTTTAAATCAATTTCATTTACCTATGGTGGCAAGGAACACATTGTTCCAAAATGCTTCAGTTTCATGTAGTGGAAAGCTGCTAGGAGTGAGATTTTGCATTCCACAGCTCGTGGGTCTAAATTGACTATACCAATGCATTGGGTGGGTGGGTAAATGCTAGAAGAGGTCTCATTTTGTGTTCCAAGTGTTCCAATCATTCAAGGCAGTAGGCTATCGACAAAGTCACTTAAGATCCCTAAGAGCAAAAAAATGCCAAACTTTGATGGAGTAGTTCTCAAAATTCATGGCATCCAAGATTGTTCCGTTCAGACCTACAAGTGCACTTGGGGTTCGCCCACAATAAACTCTCTCAGTTTTGGTCAACTCCAATCCATTCAACTGTGTTGAAATCAAATGCATTATTGAAAAATTCTTTAGTTTCATGCAGTGGAAAGGTGCTAGGAGTAAAATTTTGCATTCCACTACTCGTGAGGCTGAATTGACTATGCCAATGCATCAGGGTAGGCAAGTAAATGCTAGGGGAGGTTTTGTTTCATGCACCAAGTGTCTCAGTCATTCCCAGCTATAGGCTACTAGCAAAGTCAAAAGGTGCTAGGAGTGAAATTTTGCATTCAACATCTCGTTGGGCCAAACCAACTACACCAACGCATCAGGGTGGGTGGATAAATGTTAGGGGATGTCTTGTTTCGTGCACTAAGTGTCTCAGTCATTCTGAACTGCAAGCTACCGATAAAGTCGAAAGGTGCTAGGAGTGATATTTTACATTCCACAGCTCATGGGGCCGAACCAATTGCACCAACACGTTGGGGTGGGTGGGTAAATGCTAGGGGAGGTCTCATTTTGTGTGCCAAGTGTCTCAATCATTAAAGGCAACAAGCTACCTATAAAGTCACTTAAGATCCCTAAGAGAAAAAACTACCAACCTTTGATGGAGCAGTTCTTGAAATTTGTGGCAGATGGGTTTTTTTTGTTTAGACCTATAGGTGCACATGAGGTCTGTCCATAATAACCTCTCTTAATTTTGGTCAACTCCAATTTGTTTGACCGTGCCAAAATCAAATGTATTCTTTCAAATCATGCAGTGGAAAGATGCTAGAAGTGAGATTTAACATTCCATAGCTTGTGGGGATGAACTAACTATGCCAACACATTGGGGTGGGAGGGTAAATGGTAGGGGAGGTCTCATTTTGTGCGCCAAGTGTCTAAGTTGCTCAGGGTTGTAGACTACTGACAAAGTCAAAAGGTGCTAGGAGTGAAATTTTGCATTCCATAGCTTGTGGGGCCAAACTGATTGTGCAAACAAGTCCGAGTGGGTAGGTGAATTCTAGGGGAGGTCTCATTTCATGTGCCAAGTGTGTTAGTCATTCTTGGATGCAAGCTACCGAGAAAGTCAAAAGGTGCTAGGCGTGAGATTTTACATTCCACAGCTTGTGGGGCTGAACCGACCACGCTAACACATCGAGGTGGGTGGGTAAATGTTAGGGGAGGTCTTGTTTCATGGGCCAAGTGTCACAATCATTTGGGGCAGCAAGATACAGACAAAGTCACTTAAGATCCCTAAGAGCAAAAAACTGCCAAACTTTAATGGAGCATTTCTTGGAATTCGTGGTAACTTGGATTGTTCTATTCAAAAATATAGGTGCACGTGGGGTCCGTCCACAATAACCTCTCTTAGTTTTGGTAAACTCCAATCTATTTGACCGTACCAAAATCAAATGCATTCTTGCAAAATGCTTTAGTTTCATGCAATGGAAGGGTGCTAGGAGTGAGATTTTGCATTCCATAGCTTGTGGGGCCAAACCGACTACACCAATGTATGGGTGTGGGCGGGTAAATGCTAGGGGAGGTCTTGTTTCATGAGCCAAGTGTCTTAGTCATTCCCGACTGCATGCTACCGATAGCGTCGAAAGGTGCTAGGAGTAAAATTTTGTATTTCACAGGTTGTGGGGCTGAACGAACTACACCAATGCATCGAGGTGGGTGGATAAATGCTAGGGGAGGTCTTGTTTCATGCACCAAGTGTCTCAGTCATTCTAGGATGTAAGCTACCGACAATGTTGAAAGGTGCTAGGAGTGAAATTTTGCATTCCACAGGTCGTGGGGCTGAACCGATTGTGCCAACGCATCAAGGTGGGTGGGTAAATGTTAGGGGAGGTCTTGTTTCATGCGCCAAGTGTCTTAGTCATTTTGGGCTGCAAACTACCAGCAAAGTCAAAAGGTGCTAGGACTAAAATTTTACATTCCACAGGTTGTGGGGCCGAACTGACTACACCAACGCATCGGCGTGGGTGGGTAAATGCTAGGGGAGGTCTTGTTTAATGTGCCAAGAATCCCAGTCATCCCAGGCTGTAAGCTACCGGTAGTGATAACTTTAAGGAACCCCGCTAAAAGAACTTATAAAATCCTTGTGAATCTTGGCTAAGTGCTATAATTTTCCTCGCGAATCTTTCCTTTTTTTGAAAAAATATTAATTTTCCTGGCAAATCTATGTAGATTATTAGAAATTTTAAAAAATCCTGGTGAATCTTATTGAATAATTTGTAAAAATAATAATTACAATGGCGAATCCTAGGGAATAATCACTACAAAAATTAATTACAATGGCAAATCTCTCCTTTTAAAATTTGCATAGTTGGTCGGCGTGGTCCCCCCATATTTTTTTGTTTTTTGTAATATTGAAGCAGGGGCCTAGGGGAGGCAGCCATCGTCGGGGTAAAGGGTCAGCACCCCTTGCGGAGGTCAAGGGGGCAGAACCCCTTGTGGGGGTCGAGGGGGGGCAACGCCCCCTCATGGGGTCCGGGGACAACTGCTTAAGTATTTTTTAAAAATCTCACTTTAAAAATAAGACTAACTGAAAAGTGAAATTGTTACCATTGATTAGCTTTTCAATCGAATGGTTGCAGGTCAATTTTGCGACTTATATGCGCGTGCCTTTTAAAAGGCTTATTGAGGCCCAAAATTTGTTTTGGGCTATTAGTGACGATATTGCCCCAAAATTAATGACATGAATACAATATTACTGGTGAATATAATTAATATTTGTAATTACATTATAAACTACTGGCGAATTAGTTCCAATGACGCATAATTTACATGGTGAATCTATTCAATTTATTAGTTTAAAAAAATAATGCATAGGCAAATTAACCAAGAGGAATTTAATTTTTTGTAAAAACTTGGCGATTCACTCTCCTTTTTAGCTTGTACTATTTGCCATTTCTGGAGGTCCTGATTTCAACTATTCGCCAATTGGTGAAGATTCGCCACTAAAAAAATCCCTGGCTACCAGCAAAGTGACTTTGTCGGTAGCTTACAACCCAGAATGACTGGGACACTTGGCACACTCACTTTGTTGGTAGCTTACAACTAGGAATGAATGGAACACTTGGCACATAAAATGAGACCTCCCATAGCATTTACCCACCCACTCCAATGCATTGGCATGGTTGGTTTGGCCCCATAATGAGTAGAATAAAAAATATGGCACCTGATAAGGTTGTGTTGCATGAAACTAAAGCATTTTGCAAGAATTCATTTGATTTTGACACAGTAAAATGGATTGGATTTGACCAAAACTAAGAGAGGTTATTATGGACAAACCCCATGTGCACCTGTAGGTCTAAACAAAATATTCCCAGATGCCACAAATTTTGAGAACCACTTCGTCAAAGTTTGTTAGTTTTTTGCTCTTAGGGATCTTAAGTGACTTTGCCAGTAGCCTACTACCCCAAATGACTGAGACAATTGGTGCATGAAATGAGACCTCCCCTAGAATTTACTCGCCCACCCCGATGCATTGGCATAGTCAGTTTGGCCCCACGAGTTGTGGAAAGCAAAATCTCACTCCTAGTACCTTTCGACTGCATGAAACTGAAGCATTTTGCAAGAATGCATTTGATTTCAACATAGTCAAATGGATTGGATTTAACCAAAATCGAGAGAGGTTATTATGGATGGACCCCATGTGCACCTGTAGGTCTAAATAGAACATTCCTAGCTTCCACAAATTCTGAGAACTGCTTTGTCAAAGTTTGGTAGTTTTTTGCTCTTATGGATCTTAAGTGACTTTGTTGGTAGACTAATGTCCTGAATGACTGAGACACTTGGCACATGAAATGAGACATGCCCCATGACAAGTAGAACAAAAAATATGGCATCGGGCAAGGTTGTGTTGCATGAAACTGAAGCATTTTTCAAGAATGCAGTCGATTTCGGCACGGTCAAATGGATAGGAGTTGATCAAAACTGAGAGAGGTTATTGTGGATGGACCCCATGTGCACCTATAGGTCCAAATGTAAAATTACATCTACCACAAATTTTGAGAACCGCTCTTTCAAAGTTTGGCAGTTTTTTGCTCTTAGGGATCTTAAGTGACTTTGCCGATAGCCTGCTGCCCCAAAAAATTGAGACATTTGGTGCACAAAATGAGATCTCCCCTAGCATTTACATACCCACTCTGATGCATTGGCATAGTAGGTTCAGCTCCACGAGCTGTGGAATGCAAAATCTCACTCCTAGCACCTTTCAACTGCATGAAACTGAAGCATTTTGCAAGAATGCATTTGATTTCGGCATGGTCAAATGTATTGGAGTTGACCAAAACAGAGAAAGGTTATTATGGATTGACCCCACATGCACCTTTAAGTCTAAATGAAATATTTCCAACTACCATGAATTCTAAGAACCGCTCCATCAAAGTTTGGTAGTTTTTGCTCTTAGGGATCTTAAGTGACTTTGTCGATAGTCTACTGCCCCAAACGACTGGGACACTTGGTGCATGAAACAAGACCTACCCTAGCATTTACCTTCCCACCTTGATACGTTGGCATAGTTAGTTCAGCTTTACAAACTGTGGAATGTAGAATCTCACTCCTAGCACCTTTCCACTGCATGAAACTAAAGCATTTTGGAACAATGCATTCCTTTCCAACATAAGCAAATGAAATTGATTTAAAAAAAACAAGGTAGGTATTTGTAGGTGGACCTAAAATCTACCTATGCATGGAAAGAAGATGTTCCTAGGTGTCACAGTTTGACGGAATATCCCGTCCAAGGTTTGACACTTTTTTTGGTCTTAGGGCTCTTGAGAGATTGTCTACATTTGATGTAGCTGGTAATGACCAGGAGGCTTCGCCACTAAAAAGACACCTCCCATAGCATTCACTTGCCCACCCTAACACGTTGGAATAGTCAATTTGACCCAAGGTATGGAATGTGTTCTAATTACATCCATCAAAGCATAAATGATATGGGAATTTTGTTAGGTGTTATAGTTGCAATTGCCCTAGTAGACATGTATGCAAAGTGGTAGGTGTAAAGCTAATGTAGAAAGATTAAACGAGGATATGCAAAGCATAGAAACCATATAGCAGGTGAAATGAGGATATGCAAATCATGCCAAACGTGTCTCTCTCTCTTTCTTACTTTCTTCCTCGTTTTGCAAGAGAGACAAATGCACAGTCAATGTAGGTAATGATAAATTTGCATAAGAATACATCCATTACCATTGATAGAAAACATGTACACATCCATTATCCATTATAAGATGAAAACATATTTTATCCAAATTTGCATGAGAAAGTAAGGGATATATAAACTTTCAAGCAAATGCAATTGGCATGTGTAAAATGAAATTCCATAACCTTAGCCAACATCCTCCTTGTCCATGCCCATATGGAATCTTTGGAATAGGAAATGGACATCCATCGAAGCATAAAGGATAAAGGAAAGTTGATAGATGATGTAGTTGCAACTACTCTAGGAGACATATATGCAAAGTGTGGAAGCATAGACAAGTGATGCCATCCTAGCTCAACCATACTCACATCAACTTGGCTCTTTAGCCTGAACACTTGCTTGCAACCTATCTTTCCTTGTCTATTCACATGACTCCTAAACTTCATTACAAAGATCTTGTCTAGAGATCTGCACTAGATCATATGACCTCAACTTGATATGTTTGTTGATGTTATGTCGTAAAATGTCTACCTAGGATTTTTTACTGTCTAGTCTAGCTCCTAGGTCCCCTTAGATTAATCATGCATATATAAAACTTATCACGAAGAAAGTTCCTCCTAAACCCATGACAAATGGGGATTAGGGGCCTATCTTAATGCTTATTCAAGACCAAAAATAGGCCTCTGGACTTGGGTACCCGCACCCTAGTCCAGACCTATTTTTCTAGGACCCAAATTTTAAAGTGTCAGTTTATGACTGCTAAAAGGTTTCTCTTTGTCGGCCTTTTCAATTTAATTTACGAATGTTAGCGGGAATACATATATAAACATGTCTAAGACTTCATTTGTAACTAGATATGGATAATGTGAACTTATAATCATCAAGCAAAGAGCATTCAAGGCATTCATTGTGTTGCAGAGCAGTATTGTGTTGTGTTTGTATGTGTTTGTTGCAGATTTGACTCCATCAAATCATTTCCTCATGATTTGAAGGCACTTCATCTCCGTGAGGGTTTTCACCTCAAAGGTGATATCTAATTTGTGTTTCAATCAATCTATCTTATCATTTGATCTTGCCTCTATCCACCAAGGACACACACTCTATCTAACAATGGTGTTGGAAGGCTTGAATGCCGTTCCGGGGCTTGACTAAGGCAAGCTCCTAAACACCACAACCACCAAACCCTCTCTTGTGATTGTAGGTTACAAGTGTAGGATCTTGCAGAGAGGAGTTGAAGGAGATTAGAGTAGAGGATAAAGATACAGAATCTGAAGAAAACATCAAAGAATATTCCCTCTTGGATAAGGGCGCTCGCCCCTGTGTCCTCCCGATTGTCATTGTCAGAAACTCTGAAGTAGCCTGCAGTCTTCATCATCTTACAGTTCTAGATCTACAAAAAAGTGGCTTGTTAGACCAGGGTGCCCACCGCCTCAGTGTCCTCAAATTTTTTGCTTTCTAAAATCCAAATCCTGGAATGTTTCTAATGTGCATTTAGTGTCTTCCTGTGTGATCATTTATCGTATCTTTTTCGTATGTATCCATAATCATAAAATTAGGGTTTAAGGCTTAATCAGACTAGGGTTTGACATATCTATCAGTCTATTCTATCTTTCCTGTCATTCCTAAGTGACACTCAACCTATAGTTGAGTCCTCTCCATCTATAGTGACTTAGCTCAGTTGTTGTCCTTGAATGTATATGTGAAAGGAGGGTTTGATTGCATTTAATTAACCACATTTCAACCTCATTCCCACTTTTCATATATAATATTTTGGTGAACCTATGTCTTTACTAAACTTGCATCTTGCCAAGTGTTGTAAATTAGTTTTACATTCATCTATATCATATTCATCATCATACATTCAAAAATCTTGCATACATTTGAAAATTTAAAAAAAAAAGCATTTTTGGCTTGCAAATGTTAAGACATAGTTTGCACTATTTTCCTTGCATATCATTGAAAACATTTAATTTTCTGATATTTACATCAAATTTGAGACAAATTACAGAATTTCATCTTTTCATGATCATTTACCTTGCATTTGCATATCTCTTTTGCTAGGGTTTTTTTTGCTTGAAATTTTGCATTTTTCATATAACCTAGTAATTCCAAAAGCTAGGGCTTGTAATTAAAATATTGTTTCATATTTTATTACTCATTCAAACACTATTTCAAATATTATTTTGGATTGTAGTGTTTCATCATTGTGTGTTATTGCATTTAGATATCAAATTTTGCATATACACATTGTGTATTTCAACAAAAATAAACACATTCAAATTCATTATTCCTTAATTTGATTGTGCATTGAACATTGTAGGAGTTTTTCATCCTTTTTACATATGATATAAGCTATTTTACATATTACATCTGATTATATTTCATTCATTCATCATTTTGCATAAGTTTCATTACACATTTTGTGCATTTACATTGAAAAAGGTGAAAAAATGAGCATTTTAGGTTCATAAACATACATAGTTTTGCATTGTTTAATTGAATTCATCATAAATATCTTTCATTACAGATCTTGCATTCATTTTAAAGCATATTTTCATTGGTCACTTGAAAATTTTGCATCATTTAATACTTTTTCTTGAAAATTTGCATGTTTTTAATTACACAGTGTGTATTTCAGCATTAAAAGGTTTACACACTTCCTGTGAGGACCACCCTTTTTACTTATGTTGTTATGACTATTTACATTACTGTTATTGTTATTTTTTTATGTTTGTGGGATAGCAGTTCCCGGAATTGTCAAACTATTAAACTTTATTATGATTTCGGAAAAACTAATTGGGTGATGTTTGGATAAGTTTACATTTCAGAAAAGTTAAATAGGTGATGATGGAAAATTGTAATATGATTTCATTTATGTTAATTAGAACTATGTCATGATAATGCATGTTTTTAAGTTGCTTCGGCTATGATGATTTTATGTGGTTACTGATCTTGTAATTTAGTGTGCAGGAATTACTAATCGAACCACAGATTTCGGAGATCATTCCGCACCTTGTTATTGTTATTCCCTGTTAAGCCGATCTGGTCCCACGAGGAACCAAGATCTTTCTGTGTTTGATGTGATGTTGTAATATGGTCTTTCGTATGGTCGAATGGGATTGGTTACCCTCTTGTAACAATATTTTATGATTTGTGTTGTAAAAAGTTTGAATTTGAATTTCTTTATTTTTATTTAAATCTTTGAGGCCTTTTTCATGTGCTTTACTTTGACCGTGGGTGTCCTGGATGGGTTAAAGTTGACCCTGGGTTATACCCCATGGGTCCAGGGGCCCATTTGGCATGGGTAACCCTTGAGTAACCTCCATCTAGTCATCTTAACTTCCCCCTGAAGTTAAGTGGCGAAAATTGGAGGTATGGAGGGGACAAGATGGGTTGTACCAACACCCAACCCATCCCTCTTCATTCCCCAAGGTTAGAGATGACTACAAAACCCATCCATTATTGAAGGATTGACTTGAATTCACCTTCTCCATTAGTGAGATTCCCCCATGTGAAGTGGGGCCACCCATGTGAAGGAGGGAAGAAGAGGCATGGGTCACCTGTCTTTTACTCCTTTAACTCCTTTTATTTTTCCCATGCGTAAGTGAAATGACATGAGGAGAGGGATAAGGAGTACTCTAGGGATGGGTGAGTGACATAAGCCACTAGGACAGAATAGTGGTTTTGGGGGAGAGTGAGGAGGTGACAAGTGTCACCTCCCCATTCCTCTAAATTGAAAAGAAATTGGGTTATTTGTTTCCAATTTTGGAAGGAGAGGGAGTTAGTTGAATTTTGGGGAGAGTTTTAAGATTATTGTCAGAGAATAGGAAAGTTAGCTTAGAGGAGAGAAAAGAGAGAGAGGAGTTGTTGGCTAAGGTTGGAAGAGAACCCAGTGGAGCTCTGCATCAGTTTCATTCCAGGAGGGCTTTGTAAGGTTGGTTTGGTCTTTACCTTTCTTTCGTATATCTGAATGTGTATGTAAAGTGTGTGAAAGATGATTATTTGTTGTGTTTTAGATGTGTTTGCTGTGGGGTTTGTTGTCGGGTTGTTTGACAGAGCTTCTCCCACTTGGGAGAAATGCTCATCAAGTTTGGGGTAGGGGAGGAGAGATCCTCCTCGGGTGCATACCTGTTTCCATCTTTTGGGATGTTGAAAGCCTTGAGGGCATGTATCTGTGACTGTATCTTTGACTTGAGAGTCAAATACAGATTTTCTTAAAAATTTGTGATCAAACTTGGTTTGAGACCAAGAGAAATTGTATTGGTTAACTTATCTGTAAGGGTGACACTCTGGAGTCGAGTGTGTCCACTCTCCTGCCCCTTATGAAACTCACTGTAGTTGAGTTTCCGTGTTGTGTAAATTACCCACGGGTGTTTGTGTGCTTTGGGATTGTTGTTGTTACTGTTGTGAAGTGGAGTGCTTGAGTTACCCAGGTGTGAGTATGGTCTCCCCAGCTCGGGGGTGACCCTCTTGCAGGTCTACGGAAGGGAGGAGAGCTAGATGAGTGGTGTTTTCTTCTTTGTTTGTCTTTGATACGCAGGTTTTCTCTTGGAGCTTCTGGTTGGATATTTATGAAGAAACAACTTATTCTTCTTTGTCATGAGAATTAGGCCAGGTTCATTTCATTAGATTTGAAGAGAGAGCACCTCTCTTGTTATTGTTGTAATTTATGTTACCCTGGGAGTGAAGGAAATCACCTCCCTGATCTTGTTATTGATGGACTTTTACTTGGTTGTCACAAGCTATCAGTTATATATTGTTGGGAGAAGGAAGTTCATATCTGGGAAGTTAGTTGTATGTATCCATGGTTTCAAATTCTCTTGCTATTTGTAGTGGAAGAGTTAACTTTTCTGTAATATGAATGTGGTAAACAAATACCTTAAATTTTCAAGTTATGTTGCTTTGTAAACCTTTTTAAATAGCAATTTTATTGTGTTTAATGTGTTATTGAAAGGAAGAGTTCATTTCTTATTTGCAATCTAATCTGAGTTTGTTTATGTAATTAGAAGAATAGAATTGCTAAACTAATTAAAAGGTCAGTTTTATGGTTCATTGTTCTAATGGAAAAGATAGTTTATAAATGATTAAGTTTTCTTCTTCATAAGTAATGGATTCAGTTATTTTGTAAGTTTTAAAGAAAATCTATTATATAATTACTTCTGTTTGTCCCAAAAGTTGAAATGGACATGTATTAATTGCTGAAATAAACTGATAAAAAAAAAAAACTTCATTTTCTTAAGTATATATATATATATATATAATCTTTATTACTTGATCATTTTAATTGACTAAAAGAAACTGAATAAAGTGTTTCATTTGAGAAAATTATGAGATATTCTGAAAACTAAAATATATATATATATATATATATATATATATATATATATATATTAATTGATATGTAATTATCATTGAATAATAATAAATTCGTATTAAATTTTATGGCCACCGAAATAAAAGCGAAATTAGAAATCGCTGTGTAAAACACAGTCAAAGCTTGCACGGTGGGCGGTGGGGAGTAATCCCCACCGCAGTCTCCATTTGTTTTATTAGAGGTGTGGGGAGGGGCGGAGCCCCACCCACACCCCACATCGTGGGATGTGGGTGGGGCTCCGCCCCTCCCCACATCCCTCCACTCCTTCGACCCTGCGGAGCTCTTAACTCTGCTCCACAGCAGCGCTTCGTCCGCCGCTGTTTCTTGCGGCCTCCGTCCCTCTGTGCGGCCTGACCCCTGCCGCCAGTCCCCTGTCACAGCAAAAACATAAAATGTTAAGCATAAAAAAAAGTTAGGGCTATTTAGCCCTAACATATATGCATTGGTTCATTTAAATAACAAAAATATATATATATATGTTTTGTTTGTGGATATTCCACTTGGTTGGCATAATATATGTCATATATATATATATATATAATTATCTCTATTTATACCTTATGTTTTGAAAGGGAATTATAAATCAATATAGATATAATTATATATATAGTTCTATATGTGTATATATTACATATAGATATTTATATATATGGGATATATATACATAGAAGAGGTTTCATGGACCATTTTATGAGGCCCTCTCTATAATTCATAACAAGGAGATTTGCAAATTAAAATAAAACAAAAAATATATATTCACAGTTAGGTTTTATTAAGTGTTGAACAAAACAACCAAAGAATTTATGCTTCCTTGATCAGGGTTTTATAAAGAGGAGAACCTCCTACATATATTAACAATGATATAGGATTTACAATAAGAGTATTAATATTAATTATTAGTAATAATAACAACAGTAATTATAATTAAGAGAAAATAAAATTATAATTTAAAGAGAGCATAAAGGAATTTACTGGAATACTCCGGAAAGAGTTTCTCAGAAGTTTCCACTATCAATGCGATTCAATACTGGGAAAATGAAGAGGAAAATTACACGTCACCTTACTTAAAAGATCACTGGAAATAAACTTAAGGAGCCATCACAGACATTTCATGTGAGACCATCTTAATCTCAACTGTAATAAACATCCACATAAGTAAACCTGTAAGAGAGTCAGAAGAAGAAAAACTAACATTGGAAAACACAAAGGAGAAAATGCGCGGCAATTCACACATGGGATAAGAGAACTAAGTAGATGGATCCTCCTGCTAAAATTTGTTTAGGAACAAGTTTAATTAATACATACGTAGAGGAGAAACCTAGATCGGAGAAGATTAGGAGACCGAGTCCAGCGAAGTAGTAAACCAGCCTATGTGACCTAGACCATCTGAAAGTTAGGTTTAATATCAACAATAGATACAGTGATAACCCTGATTGATGTAAATCATGAAGAAAGGACCGGATAAACATAAAGAAAGCATAGAAAACGAAAGAGAGAGAGACTAAAATATAAACAAACTAAATTATCAGAGAAATAGTTAAGGTGAGCGCGATAAAAATACAATCAAAATTAAGACCCTGAGGAAAGGGAAGAGAGAGCAAACGAATCGCCTTGTTGAGAATGCTAAGTCGAAGGAGGAGTATGTTTCAGGAAGCAAGAGAGGAGACAGACAACCGTGCCTTGTTGAAAAATGATTAAATAGGGAGATCACGAGTCGGTTTAGTTGGAACAAGGCGTCGTGGGAAGTTGTTAACCTGTCAGTGAACCACGTGCGTAAAATAGTGTTGAGTAATTCCCACTTACGCCGTAAGGCGTTATGCTGTCAGAATTTTGCCGAGATTTAGATTTAGGAACCCTGATATTTTAAACCTAGCAGTGACGTTAACGGCATCGTAGAGACCCCCTTGTTGGTCTGCTTGCGTCTGGTTGCACGCAATTGTACTTGTACCTCACTGACAACTGTAGTGTTTTCACCTTGAACGAACACCACCGAGCATGCTACGCATGCGAGGGGGTTTTTAGGGAAACGCGAGAAAATTTTTGATATTTCATGTCATGACCACATGACAGATGTGGCTATGACACGTGTGATGTGTGTTGTGACCACATGGAAAATGTGGGCATGACACTTCCTTCACATTTCTTTGTGTAAACTTTTGAATCATTCATATTTACTTGTTGTGTAGCACTATTCACATCATAATTATTTTGTTTGTAGTGAAATTAGAGTGTGTTTGATTTTCAAAAACTTGATTTCCTCAAACTAGTGTACACCTAGATATCATACTTTCATTATGGATACTTCTTGTTATTCATCTTTGGAAGCTTTGTTTGCATACATCATAGACATTGATAATTTTTCCAAATTTACTCATGAATATCCTCAAGTATTAAAAAAAATTGCATATATCTATGATGTTGATATTTCTATGTGTTCCACATATGAAATCCTTTGTTATATATCTGATTTGATAGTTTCACAAATCTCATGGGAACATATCCTCTTATATTAGATGATATCACTAAATTCATAGATAATAATAAATATTTTGCATTGTTTAGTAGTGATGAAGCCCTAGATGAATTTATCTCTATTGGACATTCCACTATGCCTCTTATTGCTAATACATGTGATGGTAACATAGTTTTATCTTATGACCTCTCTTCCAAAGTTGTTCCCATTTATGAGGACACTTTGGTGCAAGAAGATGAATTCATTGACACATCCCTTAATATCACACCACCTCTCTCCATTAAAATGCTCTCCTTGGCCAAGATGAAGCATTAGTTAATGAAGAACCCCCTCCAATGAAGAATACCCCATGGATAGATAATGAGCATTCATCTAACAATAATAAAATTCTCTCCCTACCATAGTGCATGAAGCCTCTATGGATCATCCTATCAATCTTCCTTCTTTAGTTGAATATTCAAGTACTTTGAACACCACTAAGGAAGTGAAGACCCTTGATCTCCCTCCTTTGGTTGAATGTTCAAGTCCCTTGGATATCACTAAGGAAGTGAAGACCCTTGATCTCCCTCCTTTGGTTGAATGTTCAAGTCCCTTGGATATCACTAAGGATGTGAATATCTTGGATACATATTCTTTGGTTGCATATTCTTTGAACATCACTAAAGATACAATCACCAACAATTATCCTCACAACACCTTACCTTCCCTTCATTCCTATGCTCTCTCTTCAAAAGATGCAGCACTAGTGGATGAGGAAACATCTCTCACATTAAATCCCTTATAGATGGATGTCAAGATCACTCAAAACAAATCACTTCTTTCACCTCCTAAGAGGGTAGTGAATAAGTGTGCTAATACTAATACAATATCAAGTTCAAGACTAAATATGATATATCCTAAGATGATAGACATGGATTGTCTGCCTGGACATATCCCACTGAAACAAGTGAGTATTTCTCTCTCATTTTGCCACACTTATTGTAGCACCTATTCTTGTTTCTCTCAAGGGTGGCCTCCTCCTAGATATATATGTTGTTAGAATTGTGTTGTATTCCCCCGTCTTGTGTTATATGTTGTTTAGGCCTCCTGGGATGACCCTTGACACTCTTGTAAGGTCAAGGATACCAGGAGACTGCCTCTGTTGTGACCATTCTTCTATTTGTTTCATCATTCTTCTATCTTTCCTCTCCTCTATTTTATTGTTGTGTGTCGTGCCTTAGGGGCATAGCATTGTGGAGGGTGTTTTGGGGGCATCCTCCTATGTAGTGTTCCTAAGGCACTTGTTCTGATCTCTCATTTTTATCATTTACCTTCTTTAATGATTCTACCTAGTTGATGGATGATGAAAACAAACAAATACTGATAATGACCGTGCGTCCCTTCAGTGAGTAAGAAAAAATGGACCTAGTCCATATATGAAGATGGGGTTGATATATATATTTGATGCTTGACTAGTAGAATCACTCTGTGTGATGTATCATATTATGGCATTTCTTATGACTAACATTTTACAATCTACTCAATCTGCTCTTGCACACTTTTATTGGTATCTCACCTTATTGCTATACCCAGTTCTGAGGTACCTACAGTATAGCCCAATGGTTATACTCAGCTCCGAACCTGTGAGCATAGCCTTGGTCCTGGATGTGACTATTTTCACACATAGCTTTAATGAATTGCTTTGTTTATTATCTTAGAGTAAGATTTCTAACCTTTCTTGTTATCTTATCTTAGAAAATAATATCAATGTGTTTGTGGGAATATTCGGCAATCGTAAGCACATGTCACCTCTGGGGGCATGAGCTTTGTGAGATCTCTTGTTCCCTTGCATGCTTTCTCTCTACCTTAATGTGCTTGATATCAGTATGCGACATCAACCACCTTAAGGTGGAGGAATATAGAATGATATATGTCTGATGATTTTGGTACTAATGAAGTGTGTTTGTAACCCCTTTCCACGAGGCAAGATGTTGTATCTCTTGGGCTAGTGCACATCCTTATATCAATTGCAATCAAAAAGCCCTCTCTGCAAGGCAGGATAACGTATCTCTTGAGCTAGTGCATATCCTTTTATACAAAGCCCTTCTGTGGAAGGTGAGATGGTGTATCTCTTGAGCTAGTGCACATCCTTTTATACAAAGTCCTCATCGGGAGGCAGAGTTGGATCTTGAGCTATCCTCCCTTAAGCGTGTCTTTGGCGGTGGTTGTAGCATAAGCTCAACCATTAGGTGTGTTTGACATGTTTTAGATGGTGAGACTTAGCAATAAGCTCCTTCCATCGCTCGTGTTTTTTGTGTATAAGATGTATAGTATGTCTATGGCATGCTATACGACACTCGTGTATTCCATGTGTTTTCTCTATTTGTTTTCCCCCCATCTATGGTATTAAGGCCTTAGTGATGAGCTTCACCCACACTCAAGTTTTGTTTGACATGTCTTCCCCCTTGTGTGGTTTCAAGGGCATAGCGATGAACTCCCCCTACACTCAGGTTTTGTTTGGCGTGTCTTCCCCTTTGTGTGGTTTCAAGGCCGCAGCGATGAGATCCCCCCACACTTAGGTTTTGTTTGACATGTTTTCCCCCTGGTGTAGTATCAAGGGTGTAGCAATGAGCTCCTCCTAGATTTTGGGTTTTGTATTGCGTGTTTTTGGCAGTTTGAAGGGTGTAGCAATGAGCTCCCCCACCCCTTAGTTAGAATTTTATTGCATATATGAAAATGTTATATCAATGTACTCATCATGTTTTACGTGACTGCTCTCATGTATTCTTCATGTTTTGCGTGCTTCCTACAATATTCTTTGTGTTTTGCATGCTTCTTACTATCTTCATTGTGTCTTGCATGTCTTCAATGTGTCTTCTAGTGCTTACCTGAGATTGGGGGCTAGAAATAGTTCCTCAATCTTTGTGTATGCCTTAGCTTCATGTGCTTGGCAGGTTTGATGTGTTTTAGACCATACTTTAATGCATGTATGGGTCGTAACATAATACATACATTAAAGTGGGGGCTAAATATTATGTCGTAAAATGTCCCCTAGGACTTTTTACCACCTAGTTTAGCTCCTAGTTCTCCTTAGATTAATCATGCATATATAAAACTTATCCCAGAGAAAATTCCTCCTAAACCCATGACAAATGGGGCTTAGGGGCCTATCTTAATGCTTAATCAAGACCAAAAATAGGCCTGGACTTGGGTGCTCACACCCTAGTCCAAACCTATTTTGCTAGGACCCAAATTTTAAAGTGTCGGTTTATGACCGTTAAAAGGTTTCTCTTTGTCAGACTTTTCAATTTAATTTATGAATGTTAGTGGGAATGCACATATAAACATGTTTAGGACTTCATTTGTAATTAGAGATGGATAATGAAAACTTATGATCATCAAGCAAAGAGAATTCAAGGCATTCATTGTATTACAAAGTAGTATTGTGTTGTGTTTGTTGTAAATTTGGCTTCATCAACTAATTTCCTCATAATTTGAAGGCACTGCATCTCTGTGAGGGTTTTCACCTCCAAGGTGATATCTATTTTATGTTTCAATCAATCTATCTTATCATTTGATCTTCTCTCTATCCACAAGAGACACACACTCTATCTAACAATGGTGTTGGAAGGAATGAATGCCATTCTAGAGCTTGACTAAGGCAAGCTCCTAAACACCACAACCCCCAACCCCTCTCTTGTGATTGCAGGTTACAGGTGTAGGATCTTACAGAGAGGAGTTGCAGGATATCAGAGCAGAGGATAAAGATTCAAGATTTAAATAATACAACAGAGAATATTTCCTCCTAGAGAAGGGTGGCCACCCCTGTGTCCTCGCAATTGTCGTTGTCAGAAACTACGAAGCAGGTTGCAGTCTTCATCATCTTATAGTTTCAGATCTACAAAAAAAGTGGCTTGTTGGACTAGGGCACTTGGCCTAATGTCACCAAAGTTTCTGCTTTCCAAAATTTGAATCATGGTATGTTTCTAATATGCATTTAGTGTCTATCTTTGTGATCATTTGTCGTATCTTGTCCGTCTGTATCTGAAATCATAAAATTAGGGTTTAAGGCTAAATCAGATTAGGGTTTGACCTATCTATCAATCTATTCTATCTTTCCTATCATTCCTAAGTGACAGTCAACCTGTAGCTTAGTCCTTTCCATCTATAGTGACTTGGCTCAATTGTTGTCCTTGAATGCATATGTGAAAGGAGGGTTTTATTTTATTTAATTAACCACACTTCAACCTCATTCCCACTTTTCATATATAACATTTGAACACATCCAAAAACTGAGAGGGTAGGGAAAGAATCAGTCTATCTTTAAACTTTTAAATTAGTTCCATTTGTAGCTTAACCATCAAGTCATTTTAACCAAAAGAAGAAGAACATAAAGTAAAACCCAATGAGGGAAAAACCACGGTGAGAATTAACTCACAATATAATAAGCTTATTGCTATAAAAGTTTACAACTTTGTTTTAGGGCTACAACCCAAGGAAGCTACTACTCCCTCCTAAATTTCAAACTAAGGATACAACCTTAGGACAAGATACAAAGACTTGCTAAGGAGACTTACTGTCTAATAACCAGATATATGAAAATTACAATGAAAATAGGAACCTAAACTGCTGTAAAGAAGGCATCTGTCATATGATGATATTGTAGTCCCTCATTTTGCACAGTTACCCCATCACTCTAACTTTGTACACTTCATGCTTAACACATTCCTCAATCTTTGTTTTGCATACTCACAAATTATTTTATTCTTCTAGATATACCCTCTGGAACAACTCAAAACATTAATTAGGTCAGCACCAAAAAGACCTTTAGATGAAATGTATGCTACTATATAGGACGACTCAAAACAAGTACATTATGAGTTTTAGATCACTTCACACTGCATAACAGGGTCAAATACATCATAACATATTCTTCAAAGCTAAATTAATCAATCAGGATCAACCGTAATTGAAGAGAACTAGACTGTCGGCCCAAACAATATCAACATTGCCCACTGTTTATCTTCACACCACCAGGGAGAGACCAAAAACATCATGTGGATAAAAATGTGAGTGATATAATTTATCAACACTATCCTTACACCCTTCTTTTGAAGTATCTGATCATTATGTGCTATCACAAGAAGAAAAACATCTTGAATTGATGAGAACAGGGTATCCCAAACTGACTGTGACATATCAAAACTTAGGATATTGCATTGCGGACCACCAAAACATATGAAATTATTATGAATGAACCTATACACCACTTTGAACATATCCCCAGATCCGCACAACCACATCTAGCACTTTTGGAGGAATTTAGAGATACTTAACTCAATTGTACTGTAATCAATAGTCATATAACTCAATCTGTCTTGAACACTTTATGCGGTACAAGAAAGAAGAAAGATTTGCATGTGCTTCAAACCTAAGAGTATTGAGACATGTAGAATGTTCATATAACTTCAAATTTCTGATCTATATATTCTCCATCTGGCGTAAATACTCAAACATGTATTCTGAGACCAGTTAGGCATCCAGAGTCATCTGTAGCACTTTTTTCATTTGAAAATTGAACTTGTAGACCACTGAATTACTTAATACTACAAAGAAGCATGTATTAACTATCTCTGAGCATGTCCTCAAAACTACATGAACAAATATTCACTTTTGAAGGAATACGGAGCATCCTAACAAGTCTTCACTATTACTTTACTCTGTAAAATCATAGACCGAAACTTTGTCACTTATAACTTTCACTGCTGAGGGTATAAAGACTTAAGCTCTTGGATATAATACATGCCAATTAACTTATCTTCTAAACTGTAAGACTAAATCTTGCTTTGCGGAGGAATGCAGACCAAAATTGTTGGGAAAAGGTGTTGTTCATCTTGCATAACATGAAATAATTTAATAATGTAAAATAAATATTCATTTATGGTGTATCTTAATTGATGTGTTTAGCCACATCAAATATTTATTTGGTATCACTTGTAAAAGTTGTAGTTAACATTGGGAGACTAAGGAAAATATTTATTATTTGTGCAAAATAATTAATTTTGGGGTCAATGGTTTTGTGCTCATGGTTTTGAGTCACATTAGTTTTGTCTAATACCACATGTTGTATTTGTGTGAGCTTGAGTCTATAAAAGAAAGCACAAGGTTAGTGGTTAGGGTTGGCTCTTATTTTGTAGGCTATGTGAGAGACTATCATTGTATTGAGCTTTCTCTTATGAGTGCATATTGTAAAGCATGACACAGGATGTGTGGATTCATGCTTGGATACATGGAGGATGCATTAGAGGAGCTTGATGTTTCAGAGGTGTTCATGGAGACTCTGTGAGTGTATTGTATTTTCTTATTGCTGAATAATACATTGAGTATGGATGCTTTTGGAGGCTAGGTTTTTTCCCTCAATGAAGGTTTTCCTAGGATATATCTTGTGTTATCTTGTTGATTGTCTATGATTTTTGCATTATGGCAAATTTGTAAGATTGTATGCATCATTATCTCCTTTGGGTTATGTGGAATTGGTTTGATCTACCTATAAATTCCTAACAAGTGGTATCAGAGCTTTAAGGATTTTCATGGATTGCATGTACTTGCATGCTACTTGTATGTGCTTGCATGTGATGTATCTATATGTTATGTTAGAAAAAAGTAACCTTGGGGGCTTTTTCCTCTTAAGGTTTAGCTCCTAGGTCCTTTAGAATGCATTTAGAGCAATTTGCATGATTTTGATTACTCTCGATGGGAAAACCCTGAAGTTTCATGGCAATTGAAACTCAAGGGATGCACTTAACATAAATCTGACCTGAAATAGGGGGGAGGACTTGGGTGCCTGTGCCCTAGTCCTGCCCTATTTTAGGTCAGGACCAATTTAAATGTGTTAGTTTGTGACTGTTATTTAGGTCCTATATCGACACAGTATGTTTGAATTACAAAATTCTTAGTGGGAATATTTGTAGTTGCATATATGAGCATGATTAGGTTATCATTTGTAAACTAGGTGGAAATTAGATGGACATTTTGATTGACAAGGTTATGTTAAGGTGATTCAAGGCATTCATTGTGTGGCAGAGCAAAATTTGTGTTGTTCTTGTGTTTTGTATTTGCAGATTTGGCATCCATCTCCTCATGGCATGAAGAGCACCTTCCTTCCATGAGATCTTCACTACAGGGATATGCACTCTTTATCTAAAAATGGTGTTCAAAAGACTTGAATGTCTCTCCGAGGCTTGATTGAGGTAAGCCTCTAAACACCACAACCCCCAACCCATTTTTCCATGATTGCAGGTTAAAGGTTGCGAAAGTGAAAGAAGTGGAGTTGTAGGAGACTAGTGTAGACTGTCAGAATAGTAGATCAGAGAAGAAAACATGGACCTGGACTCGGGTGCCCACTCATTAGTCCTCTAGATCTTGTAACTAAAAAATCTCTGGAACAACAGGAATAGATTACAGATAAGATTCCTAGATCCCAATAGAAACTATGGTACTGGACTAGGGCATCCGCTCATTAGTCCCCAAATTTTCTACACACCGAACTTTTAAATTTGGTACTCATTTGATTGTCATTTGATATCTCTGTGTGCGATCATTTTCCATAATTTATCCATTTGTTTACGAATTTGTGAAATTAGGGTTTTGAGCATAATTGGGCTTAATTGAACAACAAAATTCACACAATTCCAATCTTCCCCTATGTTCCAAGTGATAGGAGATCTGCAGTAGAGTTTCTACTCGGTCAAATGTCCTTGAATGTTTAGTGGTGAAAGGAAGATCAACACAAACCCTAAACAAACATCCCTCTTCTTTTTCACACCTAAACACTATACAATTATGGTTTTGGGTGTTTTCCTCCATCTTGAGAATCTTTGGAAGGAATTGTGGGTTGTACTAGATCTACTATGTGTTAACACTATTTTGCAGATCTATGAGATTAGTAGCCATATTATCTAAACCATGGTTTGAGTTTGTGGGGTTTCCACAGATTCATGTTTTGGTATAACCCTTGTTTGTGTAGATCTAGTGCAAAGCTAAATCCATGACAATGCAGGAGAGATTTTGGACAAATACAGGATATGAAGGTTTTGTGTAGGTTTTTGTTTGTAGATCTGAGGGCTTTGGGGTTGCATATTTGTGATGATTTTTTGCAGATATGGGTTTATAAATTTGAATTGGAAAAAGGGTTTCTTGAATGTGCTTCATGAGGTTTTGAGGAGGGATTTTTCACAAATGACCTCCTATGCAAAAATGGTCCTCACCGTTGGATTCAGAAGGCCCGAGAGATGAAGATTGATATAAAATTTGACCTATTTAGGTTACTAGAGAATTTTTTGTAGCCTCCCAAGTTGACTGTACCATTGTACGGATCTGCAGGTACCAAAAAAAATTATTATTTTTCCTACACTGAATTTTCCTTTCTATAGTTTGAAGAAAAAAAATTAAATTAATTTTGCATGTCAAAATAAACTATAGTTTGGAAAAATAAAAATATAAAAAATAAAATAAAAAGCAAGTTAAAAAAAAAATTATTGCATGGTGGTCCACAGACCCCCATACATGCAAAGGGTACCGGGGGTACCACCGGTGTCAGAGTTGGTTGGCCCTGCCGCCCCTTGTCAACCACCGGTAGGCCTCACGGCCCCTCGCTCTGGCTCCTTGCTAGTCTGGCAAGGCCGGACTCCTAGCCGATAATCTTGCCGCCAGCGAGCCTACGGACAGACAACCCCCATGGGCATTTATTTTTTTGACAGTGCATTTTTTTATTAAAAAAATAAATTAAACCCTCCTTACAATTTAAATAGTGGACTATTAAAAAATTAAAACCCTTTTTTAATGTGCCTTGGGGTCCATAAAACACATAGAATTTAAACCATTTTAGAGTTTGCTGTATGCTAGAGATGCCACGTCAACCCTACACCAGCATAGTATGCACAGTCAGAAAGATGATGTCAGCACTGTTGTCATACTTACATTAGCGGTACAGACGGGTCCCCTGGGGTCCCCTTTTAGCCCTTGAAGGGCATTTTCTTTCGGGAGGCATAACTTTCGCCCACGATATCAGATTTTTGACTTCTTATAGGTGTTAGAAAGATCTCTTTGAGCACTATGTAGTGATGGAGGTTTGGTTATCAGATTTTGTTGTTTGTGTCAGAATTAGGTGCCTAAAGCCAAACATTTCTTTGATACAATTTTATGCTCATAACTTTTGCATACAGAATCAGATTTTTGATTTTAGATAGGTATTGGAGAGATATTGCTATGTAATATAGATTTGATCTTGTAATTTTTCAATTTGGTGTGTAGAGAGAGTTTGGTACATTTTGATCACTTGTGGGATCCTGAGATTCAGGGTGCAATTATGAGAGAATTTAGATGAATTTTTGGGCACAAACTTGTGGGAGTGCATGTTGCTATGTGACCATCAACATGGTATAGTAGGTTTTTAGATTTGGTACTTCTAGTTACAGGTTTATTGGTGTTTTCAAAGTTTGAGCTTTGATGGAGAAAGGTACATAGGTTGTCTTCTGGTTTGAGGACATGATTGATACACGTGTGAGACTTGGAGTCTCATTTTAGTGGGAGTTGAGTACAGGTACATCGTTGATGATGATTATGGTATCACGGATATGGAGGTACACTTTTACATTGAAATGACATGATCATGTATGTGGTTGACAGGTATGAACTATGATGTTTGATTCATGATTACAGGTGGTGTTGTGGTATTGTTTTAGGGGATTGTTCTTATCTCCTAGATGCTTGGTAGTTTCTTGACTATGGTTACTTGTGTTGTGGACTTGTTTGGCAAATTGAATCTAGCATTGATTTGGTGTTTGAGTCTTGGAGTCTATAGGTTATCTTCTTTGATATCTCATTTTGCATGTTACTAGTGTGATGATGCATTTGCATGTTACATTTGTTTTGGATCTTCGAGTTATGTAGTTTTGTGGATTAGCTACCCTTTGGATATAGTGGAATGACTCGTATGTGGACTATCTTTATCCATGATATTGATTCAATGTTTATGCATACTTAGGAAGTTGGCCTTATCTGTGGTCATTTGTACATTGGTATGTTGCATTGAGATGAGAGGATGGATGATTAGAGTGCATGGATAGTCAGTTATTGGGACTTATAGCATGTTTATCATGTTGTCATGGATAGCTTGGATACATGGTTTTATGTGAGCTTTTGACAGTGATGGTTTTATCTTCTTAGTTTGGAGATCAAGGTTTTACTTTACCTTTTGGGAGTTATTGGTGTTATAGAAGGATTCCTTGATTGTGTTGGGGCCATGGATGATCTTCATTTAGCAGATGGTTACTTTGTTGCCATGTATAGCTTGGTGCCACGATTTAGTGGGAGCTTTGGCAGTGATATAGATGCATTATTAGAGATGGATGATCTTCTTCAGTGGTTGTGGGTGTCTTGGAGAGGCTCTTGGATTATGATTCTTGTTCAATGAGAGTGCTTTGACATCTTGATTTCCATTGTTAGTAGATGGTTATCTTCATGTTATTGGAGATGTTGACATCTTGGTTTACCATGGAGGACTTTTGGAGTCTTTGGTTGAGGTGTCAGTTTATGACTTGTCAGTTTGACATGTTGATCCTTTATTTAGAGATGTTGTTATTGTGTCTTGATGGACTCTTGATTCTAGATTAGAGTTCTAACATGATATAGGTTCTCTTTAGACAGGATGTGTGCTTTGATGCATGTGATCTCCTAGAAGGAGATGGTTAGATCATGATGTCATGATGGGCTTCTTGATTATGTAGATGTGCAGTAGGAGCATTGACAATGATCTTGTTGGATCTCTTGGTATTGAGTACATTGATCATGTGCTTGGGAGCTTCATGATAGTGCGATGTTGCATTTGGAGTTTACCATGGATTGATCATGGAGGTACTCTTGGATACTTGGAGACTTAGGTGAGGTTGAGGTTCTCTTGGGATTACAGGCACTTGTTGAGACGGTTACTCATTGGAGGTTTCAGTAGATAGATCGAGGAGCCTACACCTAGATATGGACATGAGTTTATTTTGACCTAGATGAGACTATTCTTGGAGAGAGTCTTTGTGACTTGGTGTATCCTAGAGGGGCATTCTCATTCCCCACTCTTGGTCTACTTGGTGGTTTATCATCTATAAGGTATTGCCCATCCTTTTAGATGCATTTTGCTTTATGTTTTATCTTCTCATGGTTATGGATCTTGAGCTATGGTTATTAGTTCTGGAGGGTTCATTTGAGGGATGTTGGCATGGTTATCTCTTTGTTCATATGGTTTGATTTATGATGTCCATTATGAGGAGTTTATGAGATGTGATTGGGCTTATTCCTGGTTATGGAATGATTATGAGTTTGATCTTCCTTGGTTAGAGAGGCTTACATCCATGTTGGTTACACGATACATATGTTCATTTGATCTATGAGATTGAATGATTGGGTGTTGTTGAGGCTTTTCATTTGGGGTTGTAGAGGAGATCATACTTGACACAACATTGCACTTTGAGGTGTTGGTAGGACATTATGATTTACAGGTTTTCTCTTTGTCTTATGGCTACTTCCTGGAGGATCATGTTGATATGGTTGGACTTGGGATAGTTATGGTGACATGTTGTGTTACATCCCCAACTTGAGATTTAGTTTAATCTTACTTTTGTCTCGTAATCAGGATGATTAGTTAAGAGTTGAATGATTAGATATTGTGGAAAATGCCAGATTAATCATTGTTTATGAGGAAACTAACTTATGCTAATTAGATATGAGATTTCAAGATTGAAATGATTATTTAATTATTATGATTTATCGATCATATGGTGATACACTAATCATGAATTTCTGATGGTTAGTTTGATCAGGAAAGAAATCATCCTTCAAAGATGGAAGGAAAGTATCATTCGGGAGGAAGAGATAGATGTCGAGAAATGGGCCAAATAGCTATCCGAGTATCAGATTCTATGTCCTTATGAAACCTATGTAAGTTGTCATGAGTCATGTTTTATTTCTAAGAAATCGACCTCCTTTTTGAGTCATCTCATCGGTGGTGCTATCTCGACAATGGTTATGATGACTAAATGACATTCCTAGAACATCGTCGCAAGTCCAGAGTTAGTCTTGTGAAGAGATGAAGAATTCTCTTGTTTTCCTTATTTCCAAATTGGGATATTAATTCTTTTTTTCTTGTTATTCGACTAAGGTCTATAGTCAATTGAGGAGGAGTGTTACTCAACCCTAAAAACCCTAAACTATTAGTGTGTCATCCTTTATTTTCATTATGATGATGATCTTTGATATTATAGAAGTTATTTAACCCTTATTATTTAGTTAAGGGTGATTATATATATGTGAACCTCTTTAGAGGTCAATGACAATAGTATCTTGATTATGCATATAGCTATATTATCTTATCCATGTTCTTGCCACCCTGATATCCATCACCCACGAGGAGTGGGGAGAGAGATTTTAGGCCAAGTGGTGGCTTGTTAGAGCCCTCCTCAAGGACCAGCCAATAGTGGACTGTGTGGATCAAAAGATCTCACAAGGTGGCGTGCATGGAATACATGCAAAGAACCATGTTTTGATAGTTATCAAAGGCTATCAAAAGGGAGACTTTGTTTATTATCTATCATTATTTTGTGTCTGGAAAAAAGAGAGCAGGGGTGGTGAATACCTGAGAGATATTGTTTAGCAGTGGGCTACAAGGCTGTCATAGCTATAAGAAAAGGGCTAGAAGGCTCGAGCCCAGTGTGCAAGACACTTATTGTTGTGTCGTAATCACAGGTATGATAACTTTAAGAGCTCATGGCTCATATATATAAATGGTTTCCTATATAATTATAATCTTTTGTTAATGGAGGACATCGACAGTGTCGACTTGAGGAAACTAATTATGTATGTATACAACATGCTGAGTCGTGAATATATTTATATGTATATCTTGATGAATATCTTTGGTTGTTGAAGGATCTTGAAGCCTTATTGTATTCTTTTTGTGATGATTCTTTGAAGTACTGTGTCTTAGTGGCACTCAGCTAGCTTGAGGCCGTAACACCTTTGGTGGTTATGCATGCATGAGCACCAGAGAAATATTAGCTATCCCTGTTGAGCCATGTATCTTTTAAAACATTTTCTTTAAATTATTTATCAGTCGATAAGACTTGAAAACCTAGTGTTTAATTATTGAGCCCGATAGGGCGATAATTATTTGTTAAGGGAAGGTTGATGGTATTGGCCTATGAAATTGATACCACAGAGTTGTTGCATGCCATAATAACTATGGTTGCAACTCATGATAGATACAAACACTTTAAATTTAGTGGTACAACTGAGTTGGTGCCATGTGCACTTGATATTTTATCTTGTCAAACCGATGGTAAATGATGTCGAGCCTCGACTATTTATGTATATTGTGTATATTGTAGTCATAATGACTTCTCATGGAGATAAGAAGGTTATTATATACATATATAATATTGAATCTTGGCAGCCACGATTGCATGTCATATTCCTTATGAGGAAGTAATTTCTTGATAGGTTCTTTATTTACAAGAACTTACCCTAGTCTTGTATAGACTAGTGGTATAAAAGAAGGTGAATGCCATCTTGTGAATGGAAATTAATCTTATATATGTATGGTATTAGGAAGATCTCTTAAGATAGAACTTAATAAAGAGATCGACTAGATAAGTCATTATAAGCATTTCATTGATGTTATGAACTAAGCTTAAACCTTGGAAATAGGTAAACAAAGTAAACACCAATTGAGTAGGGTTAAGTGTCGAAACTATGAATGTACTTGTTTCTTTATGAAATGTGGGATAGTGTGATGTGGAGTCACTAGTTCCCAGATACTTAAGAAATCAAGGACCTTAAGAATGGGTTTTTGAGACAAGAGTCGAATGTCCAAGGAATGGACTAAGATGTTTTGAACTTAATTATTCTAGACCAAGAAGGGTTGAAAATATGTTTACTGTAGGGCTTGACAACTTATAAGTCAAGTTGAGGTGGTGGATATATGACAACATTCATTGTGTAATGTTTTATGTATGAAAATCTTTGGCTAAAGTAATGCATCTGTCTCTGCATGCATTGTCGGTCTTGCAGGGGACCACCGGTTTGTGGTTGGAGGAAAAGCACATGGATGATGCTCTCCTTCCCAAGCATGAGACAAGTAGAGGCTTATGAAGATGGATGTCATATGTTCCAGATATAGTGCTATTCATTTTATGACTTGATAGTCAGTTATCATGTCTAATTTGATATTTGATGCCTTGAGCATAGATTTTTACATGTATAGTGAAAGTTATTCACTAATGATATGTAATTGGATATTGAAATTGTAAGCTATGTTATATTCTGATTTAGAATAACATGCTTAATTATGAAAATTATAATGATTCATTTTTGTTTACTTTGATTTGGATAATCATGATTTAATCTAATTCTTGATTAAGATGAATAATTATGTTAATTTTTTTGAGCATTATGGAATGTGATGTTACATATGGTATCAGAGCTACCAGGTTCAATACATGGACCTATGAGCTCACTATTTGATGATTACTTTTACCCAACATTAACGTATGCTAATGTTTGGATGTTCTATACAAGAATGGTAAGAAATAGAAGAACACCTCGAAAGAAGGTAATAGAACATGGACGTTACCTACGTCATCAAAAGGTCTTGAGTGAACGAGCCTCAAGAATGAGAAGAATTGAACATACTGGCTTCTTAGTAGGAGCATGGTTAACTAAAGAGGAAACCTTCTCTGTTGCTGTGAAACACATCAAGAAGGAGTTAAGGAAAGTAGAAAGGATGGCTGCCCCTAACTTTACTGATGCATTAGTAGAACCCTTTGTACCTAAAGCACTAGTTTTAGAAAATAATCCTAGGGATTATGATGTACCCAAGGAGATTGTGAAGGAGTACCTGTGTGTACCTCCACCTCCCAAAAATGAAATGATAAATCTCAAGGTTGAGAAATGAACATGGGAAGTTATCCCAAACTATAAATGACTTGTAGTAGCAAGGTGTAAACAAAATTTTGTAATTTTGATGGATTATATGTAATCCAATGAAAACTATTATGCAGTTGAAAACTTCTGACAATCTTTCCTTTCTTATTAAAGATTACATGAATGAGAATAGATTTGTATAATGAATGAATTCAATGACATGGAAAAACTAATTCGTGATTAATCTGCAAACTTCAGGAAGAAGTAGATTGCAGTAAAGGTTCAGATTAGAACCAAAATGGGAGATAGCTAGGATGAAGGGCAACCTTCAGGGCACTCTAAAACTAAACTTGACCAAATTATTGCCTTGCTTCAAGACACAAGAGCAAGAGTAGGAACTCTCGAATAGGAAGTTAGGGGTCAGCAAGGACCCAGGTGAGATGCCTATGATGGGGGTTACGATGAGGCACGCCATAATGATACCACCCAAAGTGAGCACAAAGAAAATAACTCTAAGGCTAGACAAGAAGTGGATAGAAGGAGCCATATGGCTATAGAACTATCCCGAGACATAAAAAATGTTATGCCTCCTAAATTTGATGGATTTGTAAGCAGAGATGCCACGGAGGCATGGCTTACAGAAATGGAAAAGTATTTTGAAATCAGGAACTATAATGAGGTTCCTAAAGTAGTATGGGGGGCATTCCAACTGGTAGGTGAAGCATCCACATGGTGGATGAATAAAAAGATGGAGCTAGGCTTGAGGTCTACAAGCCTTACATGGGATAGGTTCATAGAACATTTTAGGCAAAGATGGTTGCCGCAACTATTCTATTACTAGAAGCTTATAGACTTTCAAAATATGAAATAAGCTGATCTGTTTGTGAATGAATATTGGGAAAAGTTTACTCGCTTGCTTAAATATGTGTTGTAGTACCAACAGGATGAGAGATTCCATATTCAGAAGTTTATAATGGGATTGAATGCCCAGATTGGGGGTGACGTTGATGTTCATGGTCCTACTACAATGGACCGGGTCTATGAAAAGGCCATTAAACAAGAACAGAAACTGAAAGCTATGTCAGCTTATAGAGAAAGGAATTGAAAGAAATACAATTGGGCCCAATCCTCACAATCCTCTAAGAAAAAGGGGAAGAAACATGATTTTACTGAGAAAAATGATAAGGGGATCAAGGATAAGCAAACTAAGTCCAAGGGAGAGAGAAAGGGAAATAACTATTCCAAGAAGAATAGAGACAATTCTAGAAAACCTCAGGAGGGGCGAGGACTAGTGGAAGGGTGCTTCACATGTGGCAGAGATCATTACGCCAACCAGTGTTCTAACAAGACATAGGGAGCACAACTAAGAGGAAACCCTCTACCCTATCAACAAGCAGTGTTTCAACAATGCATTCATGCAGTCTTGGACAATAGGCAAGCCTAATACCAAATAACTTCCATTGAGACAACATGTATTTTATTTGGTCTTCCAATTTTAGTTTTAATTGACACTAGTGCTACTAAATGTTTTGTTTCTCCTAAAATTGTAAGCAAAATTCCTAGAAAGGCTGGATTCATGGCAAACACATGGTCTATAGAATATGCAAACCAAACCAAGGCTCAGGTAGAGAAATGCCTGTTTGAGGCTAGGGTTGAACTTCTGAACTTCTCCATGGAAGTAAATCTTTATGTAGCCCCACTAGGCTCGTATGATGTTATCCTAAGGATAAATTGGTTATGGAGACATTGAGCCAAAGTGGATATTTATGCCAAAACAGTAGAGTGTCTAGATGATTTAGGAAACAAAGTCTTTCTTCAAGGAAAACCTAAGGAAGTGAAACTAAGACAAATTTCTACCCTGCAAATGAAAAGAGCTCAAAGAAAAGGATGCCATCTTTTCGCTGTCAAAATGGAAAAACTAAATGAGACTGAGTAAACTTATTTCCAAGATGACTTAATATTTTATGAATCTCAGAAACTCAATGAAATTGGGAAGAAGGAGTCCATAGGTTAGGAAAGATCAGATATGCATAGGTATCCTTTCCTTAGAGATTTTGAGGATGTATTTCTAGATGAGCTACTGGGATTAACTCCTAAAAGATCCTTTAAGTTCTCCATTGATATAATTCTAGGGTTGGAACCCATTTCTAAAGCCCTCTACAGAATGACCACCACAAAACTAATGGAGATAAAAGCTTAATTACAAGAATTGTTGGATAAAGGGTTGATTAGGCCCAATGTGTCACCTTGGGGAGCACCGGTCATTTTTGTGAAAAAGAAAGATGGTACCTTGCAGTTATGCATAGATTACTGGATGTTGAACAAAGAAACCATTAAGAATAAGTATCCGTTACCTCGCATCGATGATCTTTTCGATCAAATGAGGGGTACAACCATGTTTTCAAAGATTGATCTTTAGTTGGGGTATCACCAATTAAGGTTGAAGGATGAAGATATCCATAAGACAACCTACAGAATGAGGTATGAGCATTATGAATTCACCATCCTACCTTTTGGGTTAACGAATGCACTCGCGACATTTATGAATCTAATGAACAATGTGTTCAGGGATTGTTTGGACAAGTTTGTCCTAGTGTTTCTTAATGACATTCTAATCTATTCTAAGAATGAGGAAGAATATGTGTAACATTTAAGAATTTTTCTTCAAAGGTTGAGAGAGCATAAATTGTATGGCAAGCTCTTTAAGTGTACTTCTTTCAGAAGGAAGTACAGTATTTGGGCCACATAATCTTAGCTAAGGGAATAGCTATGAACCCAGCTAAGATCAAGGCTATTTTGGAATGGCCGATACCAAGAAATGTTCATGAGGTCTGAAGTTTCATGGGCCTTCAGGAAGTTTGTGAAAAATGTTTCTAAAATTGCATATCCTATAACTTCCTTGCAAAGAAAAGGCAAGAAAAGGCATTTGACCTATTGAAGGAAAAATTGACTTCAACACCAATTTTGAAGGTACTTGACCCAGAGGGTCAATTTGTAGTCATCATGATGCCTCAGGGGAAGGCTTAGGTGGTGTACTAGTCTAGGATGGACAAGTCATTACGTATGAATCATGTAAACTAAAAAATTATGAACAAAACTATGCCCCACATGATTTGGAACCGGCAGTAGTCATTCATGCACTTCAAATGTAGAGACACAACTTACTCAAGAAACCTTTTGGGCTGAAAACAGATCACTAAGGACTTAAATATCTATTCACTCAACCACATCTTAATGCTCGGCAAAGAAGATGGTTGGTATTCATCTTGGATTGATTTCAAGATTAAATATATACAAGGAAAAGAAAATCAAGTGGCAAATGCTTTGAGTAGGAGAATACACATCTCCTCAATGATCTCCATACATTCTGATTTTAGGAATCAGGTGTTACAGAAATCTAAGGGAGATGAGTTTTACGAGAAGGTGAAATAGGCCTTTGAGGAAAACCCCAAGAATTCAAGATATGAGGGATTTAACCTTGAACTAGATGGGTTATTAAGGTCTAAAGGAAGGATGTACATACCAAACTCTATAGAGTTAAGGAATATGGTATGGAAAGAGGTGCATTCTACACCATATTCTAGATATCCTGGAGTAACAAAGTTACTTGCTGCTGAGAAACCCCTATATTTCTAGAAGGGAATGAAGAGGGATGCTATAAATTTTGTAGCTACGTGTATGGAATGCTAGAGGGTGAACGCAGAACACCATCACCCGATAGGATTATTATACCCTCATGAAATTCCTGAGTGGAAATGGTAGATTATAAGCATGGACTTTGTGCAAGGACTTCCTATGTCCAGGAAAAGGCACAATGCTATCTTGGTTGTGGTGGATAGACTCACCAAAGCTGCTCATTTTATACCTAGGAACTTGACATATGGGGCACCCATCATAGCCTAAAAATTTGTTCAAGAGATTTTTAGATTGCATGGCATTCCTGAGAAAATTATCTCAGATAGGGATGAATGAATGAAATCAAAGTTTTGGCAAACCTTGTTCTCTTCACTTGGAACCTAGTTGAATATAAGCTCTTCTTATCATCCTAAAATGGATGGCCAAACTGAGAGGGTAAACCAAGTGCTGGAGAATTTATTGAGGATGTATTACATGGATCAACAATACAAGTGGGAGGATTATCTTCCTCTGGTGGAATTTGCCTATAATAATTCGTATCACTCAATTATTAAGATGGCTCCATTTGAGGCATTATATGAATGAAAGTGCATAACCCCTATAATCTAGGACAAGCTAGAAGATAGGGTTAGCCTTGGTCCAGAAATGCTGTCAGAGATGAAAGAGCAAGTCCATCTAATTAAGAAAAGGCTAGCAGAAGCCAATGATAGAAAAAAGAACTATACAGATGCTAAGTGCATCGAAAGGTATTTCACAGTGGGAGAGAAAGTTCTCCTAAGGGTAAAACCTCAGAAGAGTTCCATTAAATTTGGAAAGATGTCCAAACTGGCACCTAGATATGTGGGTCCCTTCGAAGTTCTCGAAGAAGTCAACCCAGTAGCATATAGAATTGCTCTACTGCTAGCTCTTGCCATGATGCATAATGTGTTTCATGTTTCTTATTTAAAAAAAGTTTAACATTGAAGATAATCAAATTTCTATGCTTGATTGGAATGCTTTACAGGTAAAGGACCCAATGGTGGTGTTGATCGAGCCCATCAAGGTGCTCAAAACGTGTAAGCTACACTTACGTAACAAAGAGATAACATAGTGCAAGGCCCAATGGGACTAATATGCAGAGGAAAATGCCACCTGGGAAAACAATGATTATTTCTATGCGTGATTTCCTCATCTTTCTAAAAAAAACTTATTTATTATGCTCTTGAAACATTTTCTTATTATGTTGATTAACTTTTAAGACAATTAATCATTGGGGATGATGATTCTTATGGGGGGAGATATGTTACATCCCCAACTTGTGATTTAGTTTATCTTACTTTTGTATGGTAATCAGGATGATTAGTTAAGAGTTGAATGATTAGATGTTTCAGAAAATGTCAAATTAATCATTGTTTATGAGGAAACTAACTTATGCTTGTTAGATATGAGATTTCAAGATTGAAATGATTATTTAATTATTATGATTTATCAATCATATGATGATACACTAATCATGAATTTCTGGTGGTGAGTTTGATCAGAAAAAAAATCATCCTTTAGAGATGGAAGGAGAGTATCATCCGGGAGGAAGAAACAGATGTCAGGAAATGGACCAAATAGTCATCCGAGTCTTGGATTCTATGTCCTTATGAACCCTCTATAAGTTTTCATGAGTCATGTTTTCTTTCTAAGAAATTGATCTCCTTTTTGAGTTGTCTTGTCGGTGGTGCTATCCCGATAATGGTTAAGATGACTAAATGACATTCCTAGAACATCGTCGCAAGTCTAGAGTTAGTCTTGTGAAGAGATGAAGAATTCTCTTGTTTTCCTTATTTCCAAATTGGGATATTAATTCTTTTTTTTCTTGTTATTCGACTAAGGTCTATAGTCGATTGAGGGAGAGTGTTACTTGATCTTGAAAACCCTAAACTATTAGTGTGTCATCCTTTGTTTTCATTATGATGATGATCTTTGATAGTATAGAAGTTATTTAACCCTTATTATTTAGTTAAAGGTGATTATATATATATGAACCTCTTTAGAGGTCGATGACAATAGTATCTTGATTATGCATATAGCTATATTATCTTATCCATGTTCTTGCCACACCGATATCCATCACCCATGAGGAGTGGGGAGAGAGAGTTTAGGTTGAGTGGTGGCTTGTTAGAGCCCTCCTCATGGATTGGCCAATAGTGGACTGCGTGGATCAAAAGATCTCACGAGGTGGCGTGCATGGAATACATGCAAAGAACCCTATTTTGATAGTTATTGAAGGCTATCAAAAGGGAGACTTTGTTTATTATCTATCATTATTCTATGTCTGGAAAAAATAGAGCGAGGGTGGTGAATAACCAAGAGATATTATTTAGCAGTGGGCTACAAGGCTTTCACAACTGTAAGAAAAGGGCCAAGAGGCTCGAGCCTAGTGTGCAAGACACTTATTGCTGTGTCGTAATCATAGGTATGATAACTTTAAGAGCTCATGGCTTATATATATAAATGGTTTCCTATACAGTTATAATCTTTTGTTAATGGAGGTCGTCGACAGTGTCGACTTGAGGAAACTAATTATGTATGTATACGACATGTTGAGTCGTGAATATATTTATATGTATATCTTGGTGAATAGCTTTGGTTGTTGAAGGATCTTGAAGCCTTATTGTATTCTTTTTGTAATGATTCTTTGAAGTACTGTGTCTTAGTGGCACTCGGCTAGCTTAAAGTTGTAACACCTTTGGTGGTTATGCATGCATGATTACCTACGAAATATCAGTTATCCCTATTGATCCATGTATCTTTTTAAACATTTTCTTTAAATTATTTATCAGTCGATAAGACTTGAAAACCTAGTGTCTAATTATTGAGCCTGATAGGGTGATAATTATTTGTTAAGGGAAGGTCGATGGTATTGGCCTATGAAATTGATACCATAAAGCTGTTGCATGCCATAATAACTATGGCTGCAGCTCATGATAGATACAAACACTTTAAACTCAGTGGTACAACTAAGTTGGTGCCGTGTGCACTTGATACTTTATCTTGTCAAACTGATGGTAAATGATGTCGAACCTCGACTATTTATGTGTATTGTGTATATTGTAGTCATAATGACTTCTCATGGAGACAAGAAGGTTATTATATACAGATATAATATTGATTCTTGGTAGCCATGATTGCATGTCATATTCCTTATGAGGAAGTAATTTCTTGATAAGTTGTTTATTTAATTACAAGAACTTACCCTAGTTTTCTATAGACTAGTGGTATAAAAGAAGGTGAATGCCATCTTGCGAATGACAATTAATCTTATATATGTATGGTATTAGGAAGAACTCTTAAGATAGAACTTAATAAAGAGATCGACTAGATGAGTCATTCTAAGCATTTCATTGATGTTATGAACCGAGCTTAAACCTTGAAAATAGGTAAACAAAGTAAACACCAATCAAGTAGGGTTAAGTGTTGAAACCATGAATGTACTTGTTTCTTTATTAAATACGGGATAGTGTGACATGGAGTCACTAGTTCCCAGATGCTTAAGAAATCAAGGACCTTAAGAATGGATTTTTTGGACAAGAGTCAAATGTCCAGGGAATGGACTAAGACGTTCTGAACTTAATTATTCTAGACCAAGAAGGGTAAAAAATATGTTTACTATAGGGCATGATAGCTAATAAGTCAAGTCAAGGTGGTGGACATACGACAATGTTTATTGTGTAATGTTTATGTATGAAAATCTTTGGCCAATGTAATGCATCCGTCTCTGCATGCATTATCGGTCCAGAGTGCTCCAGAAGGCATAGTGTCTGCAGCAGTGCCATACATAGTTAGAGTGGATCTATAGTTGTATGACCGTGAGGCATTATGAAGAACATAAAACCAAATACTCAGATGGCTAACCTAATGGTTCCTTATATCTATCCCTTCCATAAAGGGTAGGGCCACTTCCAGGTAGGAAGTTGTGCGAGGGACCGCCGGTCTGTGGTTGGAGGAAAAGCACCTAGATGATGCTCTCCTTCCCAAGCATGAGACAAGCCGAGGCTTATGAAGATGGATGTCATATGTTCTAGATATAATGCTATTCATTTTATGACTTGATAGTCAGTTATCATGTATAATTTGATATTTGATGCCTTGAGCATAGCTTTGTACATGTATAGTGAAAGTTATTCACTAATGATATGTAATTGGATATTGAAATTGTAAGTTGTGTTATATTTTGATTTAGAATAACATGCTTAATTATCAAAATGATAATGATTCATTTTTGTTTACTCTAATTGGGATAATCATGATTTAATCTAATTCTTGATTAAGATGAATAATTATGTTAATTTTTTTTGAGCATTATGGAATGTGATGTTACATGTTGTGAGAGAGTATGCAGTGTTTTATCTTGCATGTGTGGATCATTGTGATTGTTCTTGACAATACATTAGCTTGTTGATGAGCCACACCTTGGTTTGAGTGTTGATTGGTAGAATTGGTATGCCTTGGATCTATTTTTAGATTTGACATTACCCATGCAGTGGGAGTTCCTGGATGTGTATGTGTTCTTCATTGATGGGTTTTATACATGGAGCTTATTATTGCGGTATGTGCATTTGATATGTTGTTGGCATGAGTTTACTGATGTTGTTGATACCTATGAGGCATGGATGGTTGGATGTATTAGCATATGTTGTGGGTGCTATTTCTAGTCATGTGGGTTTTTACCTTTGATAGCTACTTGGAGCCTTTGTTATCACTTGGATTTGATGCTAGTGTTCTTTGAATTGGTGCATCTTCACCTTGGCATGTTTCTTTCTTCCATAGGTGGCATGTTGGAGGATGAGAGGAGTTCTTGCTTGAGATGGTGGTTAATTTGATTTTATTGTAGGTATCTTGATGGAGCATGAGAGCATGTTGGAGATTCATGCGGTTTCATGTTTGCCTATGATGATGTATTTCATTGATTGACCCTTATGCAATGCATAGAACAAGTGGGTGAATGTTGGGAAAAGGTGTTGTTCACCTTGCATAACATTAATTAATTTAATAATGTAAAATAAATATTCTTTTGTGGTGCATCTTAATTGATGTGTTTAGGCCACATTAAATATTTATTTGGTATCACTTGTAAAAGTTGTATTTAACATTGGGAGACTAAGGCAAATATTTATTATTTGTGCAAAATAATTAATTTTTGGGTCAATGGTTTTGTGCTCATGGTTTTGAGTCACATTGGTTTTATCCAATACCACAAGTTGTATTTGTGTGAGCTTGAGTCTATAAAAACAAGCACAAGGTTAGTGGTTAGGGTTGGCTCTTATCCTGTAGGCTATGTGAGAGGCTATCATTGTATTGAGTTTTCTCTTGTGAGTGCATATTGTAGAGCATGGCATGGGATGTGTGGATTCATGTTTGGATACATGGAGGATGCATTAGAGGAACTTGATGTTTCAGAGGTGTTCATGGAGACTCTGTGAGTGTATTGTAATTTCTTATTTCTAAATAATACATTGAGTATGGATGCTTTTGGAGGCTAGGTTTTTTCCCTTAATGAGGGTTTTCCCAGGGTATATCTTGTGTTATCTTGTTGATTGTCTATTGATATTTGCATTATGGTAAATTTGTAAGATTGTATGCACCATTGTCTTCTTTGGGTTTGGTTTGATCTACTTGTAAATTCCTAACAAAAACACTGTCTCTGCCTTATAGTATACATTGTAAATGCCTCAGCAAAAATTTTGCAACTTATCTCTAGGTGTAGTACACCAAATTGGTAGGATATCAATGTAGTCATATAGGAAACATATTATAACAAGCGTACTCACCTCCACATCACACTTAGATGTTAGGATGATTACCATTCTTCTTCATACTGACTTGCACCAACTGTTCTTAAATGACAACTAATCTCTAGAGCACATACTTGAATGACATCATTGACAACTAATCTTATCAAGATACAACAATCTTCCCCTTTGTCATTGATGGAAAAACTAAAATGATGTGCACAAACACTCCCCTTTAGATGTACATTCCTCTCTCTCCCCCTTTGAGATCAAGGACAAAGGGTCTAATAACTCCTACTTATAACCACCCAAAAATTGTATGAACTCCCCCTTGCTATATGATTTCTACAAATAATACTCCCTCTGAGATGGAAATGCCCAAAAACTGATGCTATGTACATAATATTATAAAAAATGACACTTCAAGCCTCCACAAGTCTATACAAAGCCAAAATTATCTTATCTACAATGCTCTTGCAACTCACTTAGAAGGTAGAATGCTTTTGTAGATTACCTTGAGTTGAGCAAGAGTGGATACCCAATTTGCCTTTTCTGAGGAAAGAATATGATTCTGACATTCAAACTGCATACAGAAGTCCTCAGCCTCATCTATGTTGCTTGGAGCCTTCATTTTATACTCAATCTTTTCAACTTCTCCTAGCAACCTAGATAATGAAGCAAGTCTCAAGTTGACTACTTCCCTCAGCTAACCAAAATGTTTCTTTTTTTGTTCTCTTTGGTCTTGAAGCTATGACACCTGTGAATGAAGATTTTCTATTTGAGCCCTAGTTGATCCATCCTTATCCTTTAACAAGTCATATATCTCAACCAATTTTTTGATCTGTGACTCAATGGAGTCGATCTGATTTTTGATATTTTTGGTACAATTTGGCCATTTCAAACAAAATAGATATAAGGTAGTAGCTTCATCAATACAATCCTTAAATATCTTTATATTATCTTGCAATTTATTGTGTGCATGGCACACTTGTCAAATACCTCAACCAGTCTTTTGTCATTAATCTTCCTCAAAGCCTCTTGTTCTACCTTTTGCTTAATATGAGAAGAGTGATCTTTGAAGGAGTCCATCAAAAGATTCAATTTTTTCTCCTGAAGGAAGGAAGGATCAATATTTACCTCTAGTAATCCTTCCTAAATCTACTTTACTACATCCTCAACTAAGCTAGTTTTCTTCAAATTTTCTTGCAAGAACTCCTTCCTTGCAGAAGCATGCAGGATTTCACCAAGTTTCTAATGAAGGGATGAAATATTTAACAAATCTACTTGCCCCTCATGAGTGGGAATCTACAGAAGCTGAGGTGCAATCACATGTTGAAACTACATCTGCAATCCTAATAGGTCCTTGAATGAGTCTGATGCTGAAGAACTCTGACCTATATCCATAGAAGCCTCCTGACCTTTCTCGTCTTGCTTCTCCTCAGTCTTATCTATTTCATCTTGAATTTTCTCATCTTGTTTCTCCTTAGTATTTTTTGTTTCATCTTGAGCTTTCTCAGGATTATCCTCTTTCTATTGCTCATCTTTCCCTAGATTCTCTGGAGGAGAATTGTCATGTTCTGCACTAAAATTAGTATTCTCTAGTGAAGGTGTACCCATTTTACCTTGATCCTTTGTATCTTGTGCTTTATTATTCTCTGGAGGAGTAGTCTCCTTGTTCTACTGATCATTCTTCACAGTCTCATCATCACCTATTACATTATATTCAAAAGCTAACAAGTCTATGTCATCAGATATATCTTCAATAATCACCTCAGTATTCTTCATCTCTTCAAGAATTTTGGCTATTTTTGCTATTGTCTCCTTTTCCAATCTTTCTATTCATTCTTTATCCTTTCCCATTAGAATATTTATTCTACATTTGGTTTTAAATTCTTGTTCTTGTCTTTGGGAAACTTTAACCTTTTCTTCATCAGAGATAGATGGACCAACCTTCTCAACTACTTGTTGCCTCATCTTGGCCTATTTTTCCATGGATTCATTCCTCTTTTTAGTGAGTATGTCTGCAAGACTTGTAGGAAGTTGATCAATGATCTCAATTAGGGCCACATTAAAGGCCATCATATATTTGACTATGGCTTCCTCAATTGTAGCTTTATTATTGTCAGGCATCTCATTATAAAGCTCTACAACTTCCTTCAGGGCACCATGTTGTGCAATAGAATTGACAGTGGCCTCAAGCTGTAGAGGCTTATATTCAGATACTTCTAGAGGAGTTCTTTTAGTTTTCTTTTCTTTTTATTTTCTTTTTCCTTTAGAAGTCTCTCCTTCTTCTCCTTCTCTTGTTCTTTTCTCTCTTTTCTTCAACATACAAGATTCCTCTTCTTCTTCTTCTTCATCATCCTCTTCATCATCATCCACATTCACCAGATTGATCTTTTCTCTTTTTTCTTGTTGTTTTGGTCTTGGTTTCTTCTTCTCTGTAGTCTTGGTTTGTACTGAGATTTCAGTAGTATCTCTTCTCCTGCTAGGGGTGTATGAGCAAGTCTTGAGGATTTGGAAGAAGTAGTAGTAACAGGGACATACCTACTTGTCCTTCTAGGAGTTTGTGAGGTAGAGATAGTTTGAGGTTCTTCTACAGAACCCTTAGAAGTATTAAGCATCTCTTCCAACTTTGATTTCATCTTCTCCGCCTTCTCTTCTACATTCTTCTTGACCATCTTATTAGTTATTTCATCATAGGTACCAAATCTCTCAATGGTGGGATCCTTAGGCTTGCTAAGCAAGATATTAGTATATCCAATCAAACTAGGTCCAGAGAACTCATAAGGAAAGGTGGTTATCTAGAAAGTCCTTGGTTCAACTGCCTCCATATAGCAATTATCCTTATCCACCATGAAAGTTATATCATTCTTGTATTTTTCTACAAGTTTTGATGGTATCCTCTCCCTCATTTGCATCTCATCTTGGAAGTTTTAAAAGAATCCCAAATACATTGTGTTACACTATTTTGTGTCTACTAAACTCCGCATGTGATCCCTAATGTGTTGGGCCATGGGAATATCTCTTCTCTAGACCACATTTTTCATACCAGGTAATTCTTTCATGAAATAAAACATGAGACAAACAATCAGAGAGCCATACCAGAAATGATAACATGTCTCCTTTGTTCTCTTTAGATTGTCTAACAATTACAGTCGTAGAAGCTCACACAGGTCATAGTCCTCTCCTTCCTTAACCATCTAATTAGCAATGTAGATGGCAATTGCGATAGCTAATCCTTCTCTGTTTGTGTAATATACTTTGTATGCAATACCCATTGTGGCATATTGAACCCCTAGGTCAGTGATATCATTCACTGTTAGAGTTCTTTTGTCAAATTTTGCACCGGTAAGCTTCATAACCACCTCATTCTTTATGGATTTTAGAACTGGCATAGGGCCGGAGGAGCGCAATCGAGTCACAACTTTAATTGCTTCTTTTGTGATCATATAGGGTTGATCAAGACAAAGGAATTCTTCATGAATCTGGCTCAAAACAATTCTGACCCAATCATTCTCATAGCAAAAATTGGGAAAACCCTTCCATACATCTAAGCATTTAGCCTCAACATTTGCATACTCCGGTTTTAGCTGAAAATCATCACCTAGAAGATGGTCATTCCTAAATTGTTCCAACTTCAAATGGTTGTATTCATTTAGCTTTGAGTGAATGTATCTGCTGACATCCTCTGTATGTATTACATTGATGGGCACATGGTAAAATGCTCCATCCTTGTCAGTTTCAGTGGATTTATATGAATGTTTCTCGAATTTTGGCCTCGGCCTTTCCACAATATCAATAACTATAGGTGTTGCCATAATAACTCTTTCAGAAAACTAGGGTTGTACAAGTAAATTTGAGAAAATACCTGTGAATATTATCGTTAGGGTTTACACACAAGCTTTGCTGAAAACCTTCTTCTCTTCTTAGCTCTTACACACACTTGATATCATTCAAATGAGATAAATTTTGATCAAGTATCAATTAAATATGCTTCACATCTACCCTAGTTGCTCTGCATTAAATGAATTTGACACACAACTTCTTACTATCCTAAGATAACACAAAGATCCATGATCATTCAACAAACCTCCACAAAGAGTGTATTTGCTCTGGAATTTTGATCAAATGTCATAAAATTACTACCCAAACATATTCATGTCATCATTAGCCATTATGCTAAAGATTTCAACATCTTATGCATTCCGGGGTTTGAAATAAATTTGCAATTGCAACTCCCCCTGAGCCAATCCTTCCTTTTTAGTTATCAAAAGATCCATCTGCACCAGGTAGAAGTACAGATCCTTCCTTTACTTCACCTTCTTCCCTCTTCTTCCATATCTTGTTCATTTCCTTCTTTTGCTAACCAATGTCAATCTTCTTTTGAGGAGAAGGTCTTACATTCTTTCCCTTGCAGAACCTTGCAATGTGTCCTAATTTATTGTAATTGTAGCATGTGATATTGGATTGTGGAGCATAACCACCTCTTCTCACATTAGATCTACAATTAGAAACCTTATGACCAAACTTGTTCATGTGTAGCAGTAACCATAAAAGAATTGAGAAGTCATAGCATTGTTCTTGTTCATGAAACCATTCCTCACAACTTTGCTTTTGTATTCATTAGCCTTATGATCAACTTTGTTGCAAGCATAACACTAACCATGAAATGAATGAGAGTTCACGGCATTGTACCTTGGAGGCCTAAATGAATTCTGATTCATCTTGCTTCTACATTCAACAACTTTGTGACCAATCTTATTACAAGCATAGCAATTACCATTGAAAGCTTGAGAATACCTAGTAGGAGCAGTTTGTTTGGGAGCAGGCTTTTTGAAGTTCTTCTTCTTGTTATGGACTTGTGTGAAGTTATTCTTTCTCTATCTCCAGACATGAATGAATTCATCTTCTTTTGCATCTCTGGAGGCATTCTTCTTAGGATCTTCAATGCAAGTCTTTTCTTCCTTTATTTTAGACTTTCCTTCTACTTTGAAGTTATCATATAAGTTTGCAGATGCACTGGTTATAGGAATTTTCCCTTTTTCAAAACCAAGACCAGATTTTTCTTTTGATGGCTTTTAAGAGTTAATTAACTCATCAAGAATTTCATAACCTCCTTTCAATTAAAACCCCTTGTCAATTTGTTCTTTTTCTTTTTCCAGTTCTTTTCTCAGAGTGACAACTTCTTCCTCAAGTTTTGAGCATTCAACTCCTTTCTCTTTGAGCTTCATATTTAACCAATCTTCAATCCTCTTGCCTTCTTCAACCATGAATTTCAAACTAGAGATTATATCTTCTACCTCCTTGAGTTAAATGTCACATCCTTTATCTCCCTCTCTTTGAGCTTTTAGTTTGCCAGTTTCTCCTTTTGATTCTTTAGCTTGTGTCTTCCATTTTGCAATTATCTCCTTTGATTTTTCAAGGATGACCTCATATTTAAATTTTAGTTCTCTTGCTTCATCCAGATCCTCAAGACTAGACATAAGTTCTCCTTCAAGGTCAACTTCATCTAGATTGAGGTCCCTACCTTTAGGTTCCATTGCTTCTAGATCTAGTTCTGGAGTAAACACATCATTAGACATTACTTCAAATTCCATGTGTTCAAGTGCAGGATATACCTCAGCTATTAGGCTTCTCAAAGGTACTTGGATCTTATACCAATTTTTGAACACATCTGGAGACTAAGAGGAGGGGTGAATCAGTCTATCTTTAAAATTTTAAATCAATTCCATTTGGAGCTTAACCATCAAATCATTTTAACTAAAAGAAGAAGAGCAGAAAGTAAAACATGCACCACACTAAGACACTAGGATTTTTACTTGGAAAACCCAATGAGTGAAAAACCATGGTGAGGATTAACTCACAATGTAATAAGCTCACTGCTATAAAAGTTTAGAACTTTGTGTTAGGGCTACAACCCAAGGAAGCTACTACTCCCTACTGACTTGTAAACTAAGGCTACAACCTTAGGTCAAGATACAAAGACCTGCTGAGGAGACTCACTATCTAATAGTAGGATACATGAAGGTTACAATGAAAACATAAACTTGAACTGCTATAAAGAAGGCATCTATCATATGCTGATACTACAGTCCCTCATTTCACAAAATTACCCCATCACTCTGACTTCGCACACTTCATGCTTAACACATTCCTTAATATCTATTCTACATACTCACAAATGATTTTATTCTTCTATATATACCCTCCGCAACAACTCAAAAAATTAATTAGGTTGGCACCAAAAAGACCTTTAGATGAAATGTGTACTACTGTATAGGTTGGCTCAAAACAAGTACATTATGAGTTGTGAATCACTTGACACTGCATAACAGGTTCAAATACATCATAACACATTCTTCAAAGCCAAATTACTCAATTAGGATCACCGCAATTGAAGGGAACCAGACTGTCGTCCCAAACAATATCAACACTGCCCACTATTTATCTTCACACCACCAGGGAGAGACCAAAAACATCATGCAAACCAAAATCTGAGTGATATACTTTATCAACACTATCCTTACACCCTTCTCCTGAAGTATTTGATCATTAGGTGTTGCTGCAAGAAGCAAAACATCTTGAATTGATGAGAATAGTGCATCCTAGATTGATTGTGACACATCAAAACTTAGGATATTGCATTATAGATGAATGAACCTATACACCACTTTGAACATGTCCCTAGATCTGTACAACCACATCTAGCAATTCCGAAGGAATTCAGAGACACTTAACTTAGTTGTATTGTAATCAACAGTCATATAACTCAAAGTATCTTGAACACTTTATGCGGCATAAGAAGTAAGAAAGATTTGCATGTGCTTCAAACTTGAGAGTATTGAGACATGTAGAATGTTCACATAACTTCAAATTACTAATCTATATATTCTCCTTCTAGCACAAGTACTCATACATGTATTCTAAGACCAATTAGGCATCCAGAGTCATCTGTAGCACTTCTGTCATTTGAAAATTGAACTTGCGGACCATTGAATTACTTGATACTACAAAGAAGCATGCATTGACCATCTCTAAGCATGTCCTCAAAACCACATGAACAAATATTCTTCCAGAGGAGTGTGGAGCATTGCAACAAGTCTTCACTATTACTTTACTTTGTCAAATCACAAACTAAAACTCTGTCACTTACAACTTTCAGTGCTGAGGGTATAAAGACTTAAGCTCTTGGATATAACACATTCATATGCTAATTAACTTATCTTCTGAACTACAAGACTAAATAGATTGCTCTATGGAGGAATGTCGATGAAAACACTATGACTCTGCCTTAGAGTATACACTGTAAATGCCTTAGAAAAACTTCTGCAACTTATCTCTAAGTACCATACACCAAACTGGTAGGATATCAATGTAGACATATAGGAAACATATTAGAACAAGTGTACTCATCTCTGCATCACACTTAGACACCAGGCTGATTACCATTCTTCTTCATATTGACTTGCACCAACTGATATTGGATATTGACTATCTCCAGAGCACATACTTTTAACATGAATGCCAACTAATATTATCAAGATGCAACAATGCTCATACAATGAACTAAGCAATTCAAGTTCTTACTAGCTCACACTAGCTTCACTCTAGGCTTAAAACAAGACCAAATCTTGATTGGAAGAATTATAGATATTCACATGGTTTGTAACACTCAAGTATTCTTAAATTCACTATACTAACCTTTTCCATGCATGGGCAGAGCTATGTGATCAGTATAACATGTACTTGCCTTGTAAGTGGCCTAGGAGTTTGTAGCCCTTCTCAGAGACCTTTCCTATCATAACTTCCTTAATACACATGATAATGGAGATCTAAGACCGGATTTGGATACTCTTTGGTCCTTGTAAAACATATGTGAAAATGAGATAGGGTTGTTTTGTACAGAATATGAAAAAATTGGGTTGTTATAGTCAAACTAGGCTTATTTTGGGGACTATAATGTAACAGTAGAGTCTTGCACATAGATTTAAACCCTAAGATTGATAGGGAAGGTGTAAATAAGCATATATAACATGTCTAAACACTCCCCTTGCAGAAATCACTTATCCAACACAAGAATTCTCGAAAATACACTAAAACAGGGTCTCTTTAGGCCAAATAGAGTAGGGCTTATTCAAAATAGCACTTGCACATGTGACCAACCTCTAAAATCTTTCTTGTATCTTTGTATATACTTGCATATGGTGGAATTGGGAGAAAATCAAAATTTACTAAAACAACCCCCTCACTAGCTGAGAGTACTTAGTTTGGTATAAAATGTAAAATAAGTTGCTTTAAGGGGTCTAACTCATTGGATTAGGTCTATTCACGTATATTACACCTCATGGAATCATCATAGTGCTCAAGTTAAAGGGTCTAAGGGTCTGTATGGAAGTTTAGATACCAAAAATACAAGAAAAACAACAAGAAAACATGCAATAGAGTAAACTATAATCACTTGCTTATTCCTTCAGTAAACTATAAATGTAATGCCTTCACATATTCTCCACACCTGATATACACCTACACGCTTCTCCTATTGTCTTCTTCAATGAATTATATACAAAAAATAGTCTTTGCTATCTTTGGCAACCTCTAAAGTTGCTCCTAAACAAACTCAACCTCTCCTAACGTTATTCAACTGCTTCCTTGGATAGAAAACATGGTTATCTCTTTAATACCATGCAAAATTCATCCATGTAAGTATGTATTTCAAACTTATAAGCTTTATACACTCATCCCTATCCACCTAGACCTAGTCAACTTACCCTTTTTACTTCCCACTACACTCATTCACCTCTTGACAACATGTCAAGGTGGTTTTACAATATGAAAGAATATAGATATGTTCTATGAGACCTTCAAGATCATTTTAACCTCTTGACACCTTTCATGTTCATGTTTGAGGCCTCTAAAAGTCCTTATACAACTTGAATTTTCAAATAGTCCATTTTGGCGGGAAAATGGGAAACCCTTAACTAAATGACTTAAATGGATGTCTTGACCTGCAAGACCACTTGGAAACATGAAAATGCCCTCCTTTCCATCTCCTAAAGTCACTTGATTGGTTTTGAGACTATGCTCCTATATCATTAAGGCAGGTGAACTATTTGACATGATGCCTCAAAGAAATTTTCTCTCATGGAATCCAATGATTGCAAGATATATGCACAAAATGGATTTTTTCAAAAAGGCTTTAGAAACTTTTAAGCAAATGCAATTGGTAGGTGTAAATCCAAATTCCACAACCTTAGTCAACATCATCCTTGTCTATGCCCATATGGGATCTTCAAAATAGGGTATGGACATCCATCAAAGCATTTACCTGCCAACTCTGATGCGTTGGCGTGGTTGGTTCAGCCCCACGATGAGCAAAATTAAAAATATGGCACCTAACAAGGTTGTGCTACATGAAACTAAAGCATTTTACATGGTCAAATGGATTGGAGTTGACCAAAAATAGGAGAGGTTATTGTGGAAGGACCCCATGTACACTTGTAGGTCTGAACAAAACATTCCCAGCTGTAATGAATTCCAAGAACTACTCTGTCAAAGTTTGGCAGTTTTTTGCTCTTAGGGATCTTAAGTGACTTTGCCGCTAGCCTACTGCCCTGAATGACTAAGACACTTGGTGCATGAAACAAGACCTCCCTTAGCATTTACTCGCCCACCCCAACACATTGACATAATCGGTTCAGCCCCACGAGCCGTGGAATGCAAAATCTCACTCCTAGCACCTTTCCACTACATGAAACTAAAGCATTTTGCAAGAATGGATTTGATTTCAACATAGTCAAATAGATTGGAGTTGACCAAAACTAAAAGAGGTTATTATGGAAAAACCCCACATGCACTTGCATGTCTGAATGAAACAATCCAAGCTGCCATGAATTCTAAGAACTTCTCTGTCAAAGTTTGGTAGTTTTTTGCTTCTAGGGATCTTAAGTGACTTTGTCGGTACCCTGTTGCCTCGAATGAATGTGACACTTGGAACATGAAATGAGACCTCCCCTAGCATTTACTCACCCACCCCGACACTTTGGGTTCAGCCCCATGACAAGCATAACGAAAAATATGGCTCCTGGCAAGGTTGTGCTATATGAAACTGAAGCATTTTGCAAGAATGCATTTGATTTCGGCACGGTCAAACAGATTGGAGTTCACCAAAACCAAGAGAGGTTATTGTGGATGAACCCCACATGCACTTGTAGGTTTGAACAAAATATTCCTAGCTTCCATGAATTCTGAGTACCGCTCTATCAAAGTTTGGTAATTTTTTGCTCTTAAGGATCTTAAGTGACTTTGTCGATAGCCTGCTTCCCTAAACGACTGAGACACTTGGTGCACAAAATGAGATCTCCCCTATAATTTACCCACCCACTCCAACACATTGGCACAGTTGGTTTGGCCCCACAAGCTGTGGAATGCAAAATCTCACTCCTAGCACTTTTTGACTGCATGAAACTGAAGCATTTTGCAAGAATGCATTTGATTTCAACACGATCAAATGGATTGAAGTTGACCAAAATTGAGAGAGGTTGTTGTGGATGGATCCCACATGCACTTGTAGGTCTAAAAAAAACAATCCCATCTGCCATGAATTTTGAGAACTTCTCTGTCAAAGTTTGGTATTTTTTGCTCTTAGGAATCTTAAGTGACTTTGTCGATAGCTTGCTGCCTTGAATGACTGCGACACTTGGTGCATGAAATGAGACCTCCCCTATCATTTACCTACCCATGCCAATGCATTGGCATAGTTAGTTTGGCCCCATGAGCTATGGAATGCAAAATCTCACTCCTAACACTTTTCCATTAGATGAAACTGAAGCATTTTGCAAAAATGCATTTGATTTTGGCACGGTCAAACGGATTGGAGTTGACCCAAATCGAGAGAGATTATTGTGAATGGACCCCACATACACCTGCAGGTCTAAATGGAACAATCCTAGCTACCACAAATTTTGAGAACCACTCCATCAAAGTTTGGCATTTTATACTCTTAGGGGTCTTAAGTGACTTTGTCGGTAGCATGTTGCCCCGATTGACTGCGACATTTGTACACGAAACAAGGCCTCCCCTAGAATTTACCTACCCACCCCAATGCATTAGTGCAATCGGTTCATATCCATGAGTTGTGGAATGTAGAATCTCACCCCTAGCACCTTTCAATTGCATGAAACTGAAGCATTTTGGAGTAATGCGTTCCTTGCCACCATAGGAAAATGAAATTGATTTAAAAAAAATCAAGGTAGGTATTTGTAGGTGGACCTAACATCCACCTATACATACAAAGAAGATGTTCCTAGGTATCACGGTTTGATGGAACAGTTGGTCCAAAGTTTGACACCTTTTTTGTCTTAGGGCTCTTGAGAGATTGTCTGCATTCGATGTACCCGATAATGACTAGGAGGCTTCACCACTGAAAAGACACCCCACTTAGCATTCACCTAGCCACCCCAATGCATTGGCACAGTCAATGTGACCCCATGAGCTATGGAATGTTTTCTAATTACATCCATCAAAGCATAAAGGATATGGGAATTTTGTTAGATGTTGTAGTTGCAATTGCCCTGATAGACATGTATGCAAAGTGGCAGGTGTAAAGAAGATGTAGAAAGGTGAAATGGGGATATGTAAAGCATAGAAACCATATAGAAGGTGAAATGAGGATATGCGAATTATGCCAAACGTGTCCCTCTCTTACTCTCTTCCTCATTTTGCAAGAGAAAGACAAATGCACAGTCAATGTAGGTAATGAGAAATTTGCATAAGATCTATAAGAGAGTTGTTATCACATGTATTTACATAATTCCTATTCTAAATTATAGTTAACTTCATTCATTGACTTGTGAGTGTGAGAAAACAAGTCTACTTGAAGGTAATGAAGGACAAGAAGGTAAAGTTTATGAGGCAATGTAACTTCAGCCCTCACATTTCTTGAAAATTGTACAAAGAACACATCCATTATCATTGATAGCAAACATGTACACATCCACTACCCATTATAATATGAAAACATATTTTATCCATTTATATGAGAAAGTAAGGGATATATAAACTTTCAAACAAATGCAATTGGCACGTGTAAAATGAAATTCCATAACATTTGCAAGCATCCTCCGTGCCTATGCCAAATTAGGATATTTGGGACAGGGTATGGAAAACCAAGAAAGAATAAAGGATAAAGGAATTTTGACAGATGTAGTTGCAACTAGCCTAGGAGACATGTATGCAAAGTGTGGAAGCATAGACAAGGTAGGTGAATTGTTTGACATGATGCCTCAAAGAAATGTTGTCTCATGGAATGCAATGATTACAAGATATGTACAAATGGATTTTTTCAAAAAGGATTTAGAAAATCTCAAGAAAATGCAATTGGTAGGTGTAAAGCCAAATTCCACAACCTTAGCCAACATCCTCCTTGTCTATGCCCATATGGGATCTTCAGAACAGGATATGGACATCCATCAAAGCATAAAGGATATGGGAATTTCATCAGATGTTGTAGCTGCAACTGCGCTATGAGACATGTATGCAAAAGTGATGAAGCATAGACAAGGCAAGTGAATTGTTTGACATGATGCCTCAAAGAAATAATGTCTCATGGATTGCAATGATTGCAAGATATATACACAAAATGGATTTTTTCAAAAAGGCTTTAGAAACTTTCAAGCAAATGCAATTGGTGGGTGTAAAGCCAAATTCCACAACCTTAGCCAATGTTCTCCTTGTGTATGTCCATATGGGATCTTCGGAATAGGGTATGGACATCCATCAAAGCATAAAGGATATGGGAATTTTGATAGATGTTGTAGTTCTAGCAGCCCTAGGATACATGTATGCAAAGTGTGGAAGCATGGACAAGGCACATAAACTATTTGACATGATGCCTCAAAGAAATGTTGTCTCATGGAATGCAATGATTTTAAGACATGCACAAAATGGATTTTTTCAAAAAGGCTTTAGAAACTGTCAAGAAATTGCACAAAACAAACTTTCCAACAAATGCAATTGGTGGATGTAAATCCAAATTCCACAACCTTATCCACCATCATCCTTGCCTATGCCAAAATGGGATCTTCAGAATAGGGTATAGACAACCATCAAAGCATAAAGGACATAGGAATTTTGTCACATGTTGTATTTGTAGCTGCCATTATAGACATGTATGCAAAGTGTGGAAGCATAGACAAGGCATGTGAATAGTTTGGCATGACACCTCGAAGAGATGTCATCTTATGGAATGCAATGATTGCATGATATGCATAAAATGGATTTTTTGAAAAGGCTTTATAAACTTTCAAGCAAATTTTAATTGGCATGTGTAAAACCAAATTCCATAACCTTTGCAAGCATCCTCCCTACCTATGCCAAATTAGGATATTTGAAATAGGGTATGGACCATAGAAGCATATATCTTTAAAATATCCTAATATATTCCAATATTGTTATTGTGATTAGTGATAATCATTTTTTCCTTTGACAACAACAAACACTTATGTCATTATTTATGATTTATGAGCATAGTCATTACTAGACAAAAATGTCAAATGATTATGCTATCCTTTGGATTTTCATTATTATTGCATCACATATGTTAGTGTTGTCATTTGTACTTATCAATGAATATTGTTGTCATTATTTTATTTGTAAAATAGGTGTATTATTGAGGCAATTGTTTGGTAATTTTCATAATTACATACTAGTTGTTAATAATGTTGTACCATTTGAGATGGTTGTCGTCATCATTGTCTTTGGACATAACTATCCTTTTGTGATAAGTAATCTTCTTATGATTACTAATCAATAGCATTCTGTCATTATTGTGACCTATACATTTGTAATCATTATGGTGTTTAGTAGCATCCTTATTAGTACTGTGGTCAATTAATATGGGCATCAATACTATACTCAACATTATAGGAAATATTAATGATAAAAATGATTAATATGAAACATTGTTGAGATAGGACATTGTTGTCCTGAAATGCTTGTCGCTATTGTAAAATTTAAGAGGTATTTCAAGAGGTTAGGGAGACTGTTGTTGTGAACTGTACTTACTATTTGCTTCTATGGTATGGACAACCTTGAAAGAATAAAGGGATAAAGGAATTTTTATAGATGTTGTAGTTGCAAGTGCCCTAGGAGACATGTATGCAAAGTGTGGAAGCATAGAGAAGGCAGGTGAACTATTTGACATGATCTGCCTCAAAGAAATGTTGTCTCATGGAATGCAATGATTGCAAGATATGCACAAAATGGATTTTTTCAAAAAGACTTTAGAAAATTTCAAGCAAATACAATTGGTAGGTGTAAATCCAAATTCCACAACCTTAGCCATCATCCTCCTTGTCTATGCCCATAAGGGATTTTCGGAATAGGCTATGGACATCCATCAAATCATAAAGGATATGGGAATTTCATTAGATGTTGTAGTTGCAATTACCCTATGAGACATGTATGCAAAGTGATGAAGCATAGAAAGGGTAGGTGAACTGTTTGACATGATGCCTCAAAGAGATGTTGTCTCATGGAATGCAATGATTGCAAGATATATGCACAAAATGGATTTTTTCAAAAAGGCTTTAGAAAATTTCAAGCAAATGCAATTGGTGGGTGTAAAGCCAAATTCCACAACCTTAGCCAACATCCTCCTTGTCTATAACAAAATGGGATCTTTGGAACAGGGTATGGACATCCATCAAAGCATAAAGGATATCAGAATTTTGGCATATGTTGTAGTTGCAACTGCCCTAGGAGACATGTATGCAAAGTGTGGAAGCATAGACAAGGCATATGAACTATTTAACATGATGCCTCAAAGAAATGTTGTCTCATGGAATTCAATGATTTCAAGATATGCACAAAATGAATTTTTTCAAAAAGGCTTTAGAAACTTTCAAGAAAATGCAATTGGCGCATCTAAAACCAAATTCCACAACCTTATCCAACATCATCCTTGCCTATGCCAAAATGGGATCTATGGAACAAGGTGTGGACAACCATCAAAGCATAAAGGATATAGGAATTTTATCACATGTTGTATTTGTAGCTGCCCTTATAGACATGTATGCAAAGTGTGGAAGCATAAACAAGGTACGTGAATTGTTTGACATGATGCCTCAAAGAAATGCACAGTCTCATGGAATGCAATGATTGCAAGATATGCACAAAATGGATTTTTTGAAAAGGATTTATAAAATTTCAAGCAAATGCAATTGGCACGTGTAAAACCAAATTCCTATAATGATAATTGATCATCATATTAAATATTTAATGTAAACTGTCATATACATAATGTCATGAACATAACATCTAGTCTATGATGAGGTAGAAACAACTTCATTCCTTTGATAAAACAAATAACCCTTTTTGCATTGCCCAATCACCCTAGCCATGCCAATTTGTTTGTTTTTAGAAGCAATATTTATCTATTTTTAATGAAATGTTGTACAAATCTTTATTTCCTATTTTGATTGAAATTAGCTATTAAATGTTGATATAATGGTATGTAGAGTTGAGTAATTGTGCAGGATTAATGCATGGTCTACGAGAGGAGTGGACTTCAAGCAGCTGAGGTTAAGTGTGCCGGATGTTGAGGGGCGCTAGAAATTTAGGCGTGCATTAATTGGAGACTCTATTTAATTCTGTTAACTTATGTTGGTTATTTGAGACTTTATGGCTCGACTCAGAGCCTTTATATGTTTCTATTCCATAAAGACATCAGTAGTTGAAATTTTGTTTTTCTGTTACAAGACTTTTTCAATGGGATTTAACTGCCATCTAGAATATAGGATTTTGTAATAGTTCAGTTTTAGTTAGTTGCTCAAAACATGGATATATATATATCATACTGTGTGAAGAATGAATATCAATCTCTTTTTGGCGAATAATTGAGGAGCTATGTTCTGCAATATTTTTATGGAAATGAATACAAATAGTGTTATTCTGAGTATTTTCTTCTGAGTTATGAAGATATGAATGGAGTTACTATGTTGCTGTGGAAACAATTGAATGTGATCTGAGTTAAAAGAGGAATTTCTCCCAAGAGCTGGCCACTCACGGGATTGTAGAGTAGATAAGTATTTCTATTTTTGTGAATGTTCTATTTAGAGTAGTGTTATTTTATGTTTAGTTCCATTGTGTGTGCCTACAATTTGTGATATTTAAAGCGTTAATTCTTGGAGCTATGTTTGTTGAAAATTTCTGGAGCATCTGTTTTAGTTTCAAATTACTGTTAACTGTTAGTTGAAAGTTTGAGTGTGTGTACAGTTATAGGATCGGTCACTGTTCGAAGTTCATAGTAAAAATTGCATGTATGAATTTCTAGTATAAAGTTTATATGTTTTCTTAGATTAAGAGTTCAAATGCTTTCTAGTGTAAAGTTTAAATGCTTTCTAGTATAGAGTTCAAATACTTTCTAGTATTAAGTTTGAATGCTTTCTAGTTTGATATGTTGTTTTAGTCTTTTTAAAGATTCAGGAAATTGTTTCTAGATGAGATATCCAAACGATATTCCCTATTGCATACAACCTTGGACGCTACCCAGTTGGTAAACTAATATTTTTCAACTAAAGTGTTAGGACCTCACGACAGCCTGTAACTTTTTGGCACTGCTGTTGGGTACTGATTCTTTTCTAAGTGTTATTAGGGAAATGCTTGGAGACCTTTTGTAGTAAACACCCAAAAATAGTTGCCAAACCTCTCTTTCTGCATGGTCAAGAAATGAGGTCCACATGGAAGAATTATACCAAGAACCCCCCAATAGTAGTTCCAACCATAAGTAGGGCGGTAGAAGTCTCAGCTGAAGAACTAAGTTATGAATTGTTCAAGCAAGATCAACCTGAGATCTCCCAAAATACCCCAGAAGTTCAACCATCAGACCAGACCTTTGAGGAGGTGATCATTCAACAAACGAACCTAGTCTTCAAGGAGGAGAACATTCCTTTTGAAATCATGGCTAATAATCACAATATTGACCCTCTCAATGGGAGAGCAAACTAAGGAAATGGTGATAACCCAAGAAGAGTGGCACAAACATTTACCTATCCTATTGCTCTTAATGAAGATGACGATGCACCCATGAAAAAAATTTCACCCTCCATTTTACCGACTTTTAGAGGATTATCCTCTAAAGATCCTGACCAGTTCCTGTTTGAGTTCAAAGTCCTATGTCAAACTTATGATTACAAAAATGATAACCAGAAAATTAAACTCTTTCCCTTCACTATGAGAGATGCTAAAATGCGTTAGTTCATGGGGTTAGTTTCAAAGTCAATAACCACATGAGATGGCATGGAAACCATCTTTTTAGACAAATACCAAAGTTACTGTAGAGTTAGTGACAAGAAAGAGGAATTGTTCAAATTAAGGAAAAAAGATGAGAGCCTGGAAGATTACCTTGATAGGTTTATCTTTCTAACCAAACACTATGGTGAAGAAGCCATAAGTCTAAAAATTTTGAAACTATATTTCTCAAAGGACTCGATAAGGATGCTAGGAGAAGCCTAGATTTAATGGGAAAGGGAGATGTGTGCCAACTTGAACTCGGTGATATTGCTGAGTTATGTCAGAATTTCTCCTGTACTTGAGGAGGTATCTGTAAATCTAGTCTTTTAAGAGGTTCAAATGAAATAGGTAAACTGTGAGAGGAAATAGCAAATTTGAAAACTGACATTCTTGTTCAGCTAAACACCACTTTGGATGGAATACAGGCCAAATCACGTAATCCTGAGACTTTATCCTTCTATTGCCCTAGGTGTCAGAACAAACACCTGTTAAGAGAATGCCCTTTGGATAAAGCTAACAATTGCCAAATTTGTGAAAAGAGTCATGCCACTGATCAATGTGAGATCTTGAATGTAATCAAGAATTCTAAAAAAAGGTCATCTCACACTAAGGAGGAGATCAATTTTGTGGGTCAAAGACCTGGATGGAATTTCTCCTATGGTCAAAACTCCAACCCTACATGGTGACCTCCAAACAATTGGAACAATACATAGTGGACAGCTCCTTGGCCTTCAGTACCACCTAGTTGGGGATCTTACCCACCTTGGGGACCACCTAAATGGATGAATCAAGCTTGGGAAAATCCTCCATGGTCAAACCAGCCTCAACAATAGTGGCACCCTCACAATCAACCTCCACAATGGACCCAACCACCAAATCAATTTTATAATGGTCCAAGATGAATGCCAAATCCATAACAGAACATTCTTCTAGCTCCCTAGAATCCTCAACAGAATGAACAAGTTAATCAACCACCACTACCAGAAAAACCTATCCCTAATCCCAAGAACACACATCAAAATGCCCCAGTATATTCTGCTGATCAAGATAACATGGTGGGAGTTAATTCTATATATTGTGGAAACCTACAGTTGAGGTCAAGAAAAACACTTAATCAACCCACCATCGTTGAAATTACAAAAGGCCCAAATGAGGAACCTAACATAAAACTAGAGACCCTTCTTTTACCTTCAGAGCATGAGCCTAGGAACAATCAAGAGAAGTTATCCCCAACACAATTTCAAGTAACTTCACCACCTACCATAGAATCATCTCAAGAAGAAGTCGCCAAACAACCATCAAATACTCTAGAAAAAGATTCTATGCTAAGAAAGAAAACTCAGGCACCCTTTCCAGAATGCCTCAGAGAAACTGTTCCTAGAAACTCTCTGAAAATGCCATTGTCTAATGAAACTGCTTTAATATAGAAAATTAAATGACTCCATATTGAGATTCCCTTGTTATAGGCGATTAAAGAAATTCTTGAACTCAACCAGCTAGTTAAATAGTTGTGCATAAAAACACTAGGAAGGAAACCAAAATAGATTAATATAGTGCACATCAATGGATATCTAGCTGACCTTCTGGCTAGAAAAACCTCAACCCCAAAATATGGTGACCCAGGCAGTCTAATCATAACAATAACAATTAATGAGGTAGCAATACGTAATGCACTAGTGGACTTGGGAGCAGCCATTAATGTTATGACGGTGCATGTTATGGAAAAACTAGGACTCACTGATTTGCATCCCACAACTACCATATTGCAAATGAAAAATTAATCCATAGCCATTCCCAAGGGTGTCCTAGAAAATGTCCCTGTCAAGGTTGATGATTGGGAATATCCAGTAGATTTCCAAATCATCTAGTCCCTCACACCCAAGGATAGTTACCCAGTAATATTGGGCAGGCTATGGTTAGCTATAGTTGCAGCTAAGATTGACTGCAGAGCAGGAGGAATGATCATTTCACATGGTCCCAATAGCAAACATTTAAGCCTATATCCCCCTACTCAATCTGCGGGGCATAACCAAGTTTGGGTTGATAAATCAGATGAATTCGACAAACAAGAGAATCTAGATTCACTTGCTATGGTAGTCATTAAACAACATGTTGAAGAGTTGGAAGATGAATTAGGAAACATACAAGACCTTGCCTTAGACTCAGGTGATGAAGAGATTTTAGAAGTGGAAGAAATTTTGGGACATCCAATCCACATTGAAGACAATGAACATGATTACACCAACTTTACATCATTACCTTGTGCCCTGGCTAATATCATTTTGAAAATAGATCACTTCTTTGAAGATATTGCCAGACTCCATAGAACTATACCACATAGCTGTCCTCTCAACACCTTAATAAGAGAAGTTCATACTATCACCTCCAACTACCCTGGGACCAATACTATCATGTTACTACCAGGAAAAACTTTAAATATCAATAGCTGGTTGACAGAGTCAGATGAGCTCAAATTGTTCGATGTTTTGATGAATAGGTCCAAAGATTTTGCTTGGGACTATACAAACATGAGAGGAATTTACCCAAGTGTTTGTACCCACCACATCTATACTAAGGATGTTAAACCAGTCCATCAACCACAATGAAGACTCAATCCTACTCTCAAAAATATTGTCAAAAAAAAATTGAGAAACTTTTACAAGTAGCATTCATTTATCCTATCTCTGACAACAAATGGGTTTCACCCTTGGTAGTAGTGCCAAATAAAAATGGAAAATGAAGAGTGTGCGTTGACTACTGAGAACTCAACAAAGTGACCTACAGAGATTACTTCCCACTACCCTTCATAGATCAAGTTTTGGATAATCTAGCAGGAAGGAAGTATTTTTCATTCCTAGATGGATTTAGTGGATATAACCAAATACAAGTGGCAGCAAAGGACCAGGACAAAACTACTTTCATCTATCCTTGAGGAACATTTGCATATCAGGTTCTTCCCTTTGGGCTTTGTAATGCTCCTGCCATATTCCAAAGAGCCATTCTAGCTATCTTTGCTAAACTTGTAAACGATTGTGTAGAAGTCTATATGAATGACTTCACAGTCTATGGTTCCACTTTTGATGAAGGCCTCAAAAACTTGGATAGAGTATTGTAACGATGTGAAGACGATCAACTATCTCTAAGCCATGAGAAGTGTCTAATAATGGTAGAACAAGGTAGAGTGCTGGGACATCATATCTCAGCTGAAGGTATAAAGGTTGACCCTAAGAAGATTGAAGTGATACAACAATTGGAAACCCCAAAGAATCAAATAGATGTCAGAAGTTTCTTAGGACATGCTGGTTATTACTGGAGGTTCATAGAAAACTTTAGTAATATTGCAACTCCCATGTTCTCTCTTCTTTAGAAAGATGTGGATTTTGTCTGGACAAAAGAATGTCAAATATCATTTGACATTATTAAAGAAAAGCTTGTCTTGGCCCCAGTCCTACGGGGACCTAACTGGAAACTCCCCTTCCATATTTATGCCAATGCTTCCAACAATGCTATTGGAGTAGTGTTAGGTCAAGAAGATGAGAATGGAGGAAAGTATGCTATATATTTCATCCACAAAAACTTGAGCCCCACTGAATGGAACTACACCACCACAGAGAAAGAATTTCTAGCAATAGTTCATGCAATAAACAAATTCCAACATTACATTACAAGATACAAAGTGATTATGTTCAGAGACCATTCAGATATCAAATACTTGATGAACAAACCCTCAGTAAATGGGTGAATAATTAGATGGTTATTACTCCTCCAAGAATTCAATGTGACCATAATGGATAAGCCTGGGAAATTCAACGTAGTTGCATACTTTTTATCCCAGATAAAAGAAGATAATGGAGATTGTACTCCTGTACAAGACAAATTTCTAGATGAAAACTTATTCACTGTCTCCATTAAAACACCTTGGTTTGCAGACATTACCAATTACTTAGCCACCTCTGAGTTTCCACTAGACTTTACATCAAAACAAAAGAAATGCCTCACTCAGGAAAGTGCGCAGTTCAAATGGATTAATGGCATGTTATTCTGATGTGGCCCTGACTTGGTCCTACGATGTTGTGTCAGACCAGATGAAACATACAACATCCTTAGAGCTTGCCATGATGATCCTGTATATAGAAAAATTTGGATAAATTAAAAAGATAAAACAATACAATGAATTACCTAATCCAAATCTTCAATACCCCAGGTAGATAGCAATGATGGATGAATGCGAGATGAATTGATCAATAGATTTGATATGTTGATTGCTCAATTCTGTAGCATAACATTAGGATGATGATGATAGATAGATGGAAGATGATAGATGATAAGGCAAATGGATGAAAGATGAATGATGCAAAGGCTCTAATGCTATTTTGGCAGCATGTATATACTTGAGGATCAATGCATGATAATGGCTTGTGAGGGGGTTGATTTATAGGAGAGGGCTAGTTCAAATGGATGGTTGAGATTGAAAGATTAAATGATTGATGTGGACAGCTAGGATTGATTAGTTATTCCCACTCTTCAAGGGAGTTGTAGTCATGTGACAAGTGTAAGAAGGAGAATAAAGCTCATGTGTGATCGTGTACACAAAAAGGATATTAAATAAAAATTGTACTACCACACATGATTCAATTGAGAGGTGGACAAGTGTTGGAATGTAGTGAAAGGTGAGGATTGGGACTTAGTTGGAAAATTAATTAAATAAATAGGATTTATTTAATTAATTGGATAGTGGGATAAGGATAGGATAAATGGGATTATGACTGTTAAATTAATTAAATAAATAAAATTTATTTAATTATGTGGTTAATGGATAAGTGGGATTAGGACAAAATGGTACATGATGTCTTTAATAATGTTTTTGACTAGCTGTTGCAAGACATGGACAAATTTGGGGACAATTTTGGGTGTCTGCATTTTGTCCCTCTTTGAGATGATGTTTGAGATGATGAGCTTTATGTCGAGTAACATCATTTCAAATAAGTGAAGCTATGGATAGAGGAAAAGGATAGGGATGAGAAGATAGGATTATGATGAAAAGGAAGGGGATGATGATGAAATGATAGGATGAGGATACCCCCTCGAGAGGATAGGTGGGTTGGACAAACACAGGTTGGCTCTCGAAATGAAAGGGATTGGTCAAGGAAGAAAGATAAGGGAATGGATGGAAGAAATAAATGATGCGTTATGTTGTGATGAAGGTGAGAAACCATGATGTTTGATATAGCACTAGGCATTATGCACCAAGGTATAAGGACCAAGGTGACGATGTGTATTGTGCCCCCAGTGTAATGCAACCTTGTCTAACGTATGAGGAAGAAAACTTAGAGTATTGAAGTCTTGATGCACAAAAGGTATGATATGACCTTAGATGCAAAGGATAACACAAAAAGCTATTCCAATGTACACAAGATATGAATATTAGCTGGAAAGATACGGATTTGATACAAATGCAAGATAAAAAGATAATACACACAAGCAAGCAAGAAAGCATGCACAAATGATTCAAAACAAACAAGGTATTGCACCTATCAAGCTGTAAACCAATGATTGATTGATGATGATGATAGTGATAACTTGATAGTGATAATAGTATTGTCATTGCAAGGAAAGATATATCCCTAGATCAACACAAGGATGTGGGAATGATATATCCCATTGATTATGATGATGATTAATTGATTTGGTTTACGACAAGATTAGGATCAAGACCAAGGATTGCGATTGGATAATTTGACAAGATTGATTAACTTGATTGGTGTGGATTAATGATGACTTGCAAATGGATCATTGCTTGGATTGATTTGATAATGATGATTTGATTGGAAGAAGTGATTGAAGAATTGATTTGAAGGATTGATTTGATTGAAGAATTGAGTTGATGAATGAATTAGAAGAATTGATGGATTGAAGTGAATTGATTGGATTGATGTGATTTGAAGAAGAATTAGTTTGATTTTAATGAATGTGATTGATTAGAAGATGATTTGAAGAAATGATTGATGATGATTTGATTTTGATTGGATTTTAGGTGTTTATTGATGATGTTGGATATAGATGATAGAAGAAATGAGAGATGGGTGAAGATGATGATTGGTGAAGATTGGATGAAGAATGAAAGATGGAAATGGTCTATCGCCTATGCCTGAATCTAGGTATTTCCTTCGTATCCCAGATTGCCTACATAGCCTGTATCCATGGGATCAAGGAACTTAACGATAGAGATGAGATGTAGTTCTGATTGTTTTATTGGTGGTGATAATGAAGATGAATGGATTGATTGGGATTCATTGGATGCTTGATGATATATGATGTTGTTGGTATAGATTGGATTGATGTGATTTTGATTGATTGATAGATTGTCTTGATTTGATAACTTGATTGGATTTGTCTTGATGGATTTGATGAATGATTTGAGTTGATGATGTGATTTGATTTGATTTGATGATTGGATTGATTATTTGGATTTTTCATTTTTTTGTCTTTTTTGTGTTATATTTGATTTTTTTGGATTTTTGAAATGTTTTGATTTTTTTTTCTTTTTGAATGTTTTGATTTTTTTAGATTTTTTGAGAATGTTTTATTTTTTTGTATTTTTTGAAATGTTTTGAAAAATGCCAATGGATTCCAATTTGGGTAGCCTTTGTGTTAGATACCAACGGCAAGGGAAAACCAAGTCTAGATGCAAGGATGGAGATAGATGGATGGATAAAAGGATGGGCAATTAGTAAATGGGATGGAAGGCTCATGATAGATGAATGGAATGGAAGACTCATGATAGATGGGTGGATAAAAGGATAGGCCATGGAACAGAAAGCTCATGATAAATGGATGGCTACAAAGATAGGCTATAGTGGATAGATGTAGGCCTCATAATGGAGATAGGATGTGATCTCCAAAGACTATATCACATAGGAATAACATGCCCCATTCTAGGTAGTAGACTTAGGATTTTACATGACAAATCTTATGACAAAAGGATGATTGGATGGATTGGAAGGGATGAGGCATATCAAGAGATATCTAAAACATGTTTCAACATTTTGCCCCCATATCTTCATCAAGATCAAAAGGAGGAAGGGAGGATGAATTGATTCAATAGGATAGGTATGTGAGTGTAATGGATAAGGATGGTAGGTAGGATATGGTGGATAAATGGATGGGCAATAGGATGGAAGGCTCATGATAGATGGATGGATAAGAGGATAGGTCGTGGAAGGGAAAGCTCATGATAAATGGATAGATACAAGGATAGACTATAGTGGAATGGAGGTATGCCTCATAATAGAGCTAGAATGTGATCTCCAAAGACTATGTCGCATAGGAATAACATGCCCCATTCTAGGTAGTAGACTTAGGAGTTTTTATGACAAAAACTTATGATGAAATTATGACATGATGGATTTTACATGACAAGGCTTATTATAGGTGGATGGATTGGTTTGCATGGGATGAAGTATATCAAGAGATATCCGACGCATATTTCAACATTTTGCCCTCATGTCTTTATTAAGATCAAAAGAAGGAAGGGAGGATAAATGGACTCAATAAGATAGGTATATGGGTGTAATGGCTAAGGATGGTAGGATAGGATATGGCAAGATAGGATATGATAAGATAGAAAATGATAGGTTGGAAATGATAAGATGGATGAGACAGTGTGCCCCCAAGTGTAAGTGACATAGAAGATCAACCTACGCATGACGCATGTTTGCCAGGTTTTCATCATGGTATTTATCCAAGGCACCTATTTACTAGGTTTTCACCATTGGACGAAGGGATTTCTCTTTACTATTTTGATTTTGATTTTTCTTTTATTTTTTAATTTGATGGGATGGCATGACAATTACACATGGCACCTGCGAGTAGGTTTTCACCATGGTAATGGATAGGAGGGACTTAAATGTCTAGTTCCATGAAAGGTGATAGTGTCCCACTAGATGAATGTCATCACATGGACCATGTCATTATGCTCATAGATGTTGGTAGGGGATTGCATGAGAGGGAGATGGAGTAGGTGGATTAGGTGGATAGTGGATTATGCAAGGATGGGGGATAGTGGATTATGATGTGGATTATGTATGGAAGGATAATAGATAGGGGGAAATGGAATATGTAGGACATATGGAAAAGGATGGATGAAAGGCTTATGCAAAAGCATGGACCATAGGGAAATGATTGGGGAGATATGTAGGATAATGGATGAAAGATGAGGAGGTGGAGGTATGTGGAAATGTTGTGGAATGGAATGGAACCATGACCAACGGTTGCACACACTGTGATAAACATTGAAGCTTTTGATTGGAAGGTGGTGTAGGAAGCAATGATGGTGTTTGCATAGGGGATGGGTGATGGAGGAATTAGGTACCCACATAGACTTAGTATTTTTATGATTTTTATTTTGTTTGTGGGATGAAGGAATTTGAGATTTTTGAATGGAATGGCGATTTGAGATGGAAGGGGATGGTGGGGATTTTTGAGATGTGGATGCTTCATTTGACTTGCTTGATTTTTTCTTAGGGATCCAAACCATTTTGTTTTTGAAATTTTCTTTTGGAGGTATGGGCTTGGGTAGATTTTTGGATGTACCTTTCTTGGATTCTTTGCATTGATGTCCTAAGGTATGAGGACCCTTAGAATTTTTGACTTTATAGGTAAAGGCATCCAATTGTTTATTTTTGAATCTCATGGACATGATGGAAGCGGGGTTGGTGGAATGAGTGGTAGATTTATGTTTAGAGAATATGTGCATTTGTTGGTAATGATTAGGATTTGGAGGGGATTTATGGATAAGTGGATAATTAGGCATTGGTAGAAGTGAAGCCAAAGTGGATGGAGGGATAGTAGGAGTTGGAAGTAATGGAGGTAAACTGGATGGTGGAAGGTGTATGGTCACATGCTTTTGACATTTGTAGGATGATGGAGGAGGGATGGAAACATATGTTTTGGGTATGTGATGTGGTTTGTGATGGAAATTAGACTTAGGAGGGATGGAAGAAGTACCGACATATTTAGATTGTGTACCTTGGGGTGTGTATCCAAAGCCATATGAGCGTGGGGGAACATTGACATGGATAGGCTCCAAAATACCTTGTTCATGAAGGCCTAAGCCTTTACCTTAGTAGTTCATGTTTTGGAGGATACGATGGACTATGGGACTAGGTGTAGTTTGAACATTAGACTTGAGTTTATTATTAGATGGAGAAGGTGTGGTGGAGGACAAAGGTTGTTGTTGTCCTAAGGAAGAACACTCATGGATGAAGGTGGATAGACCAATGGGATATGATGGTGGACTTGAAGTGGGGTCAATGGTGGATGTGGAAGGATCATTAGGATCTTGATTATGTTCATTTAGATCCAAGCTATTTGTCTGATCTTCTATGCTTATGTGTTCTTGGGAGGCAAGTGTCTCATCATGACAAGTGGATATTTTCTCATTATGGATAGAGCTAGATGGAGGATGGATTAGAGCAATTTGAATATCTTTCTCATGAATGCTTATGGGAGTAGGGCTAGGATCAAGGTGCTCATGGATAGGTTCTTCATAGGTAATATCTTGATTATGGATTGCATAAAGTTTGGCTAGGAGGATCATCATGGTTTTCATGATCATAGATAGAACCTTGATCATAAATGTGAGCATAAATAGGATTAAGTGTGTTATGAATGGGATAATTTTTCTCATGGATAGGATCATGATCATAGATAATATCTTGATTATAGAAAATACATAGGTTATGGATGAATGGAGCTTAGAAATGCTTTGATCTTGATTAGGACTAGGGCTTGATGTTTCCACATGCTTTGGATTATACTCTTGGGTTTCTTGAATGGAAGGGGATTACTCTTGGATAGGTGCTTGGCTAGGCTCTTGAGGGTTATCAACATGAGGACACAATGGGTCTTGACTTGGACTTATGGTTGGAGACTCTTGAATAGGCTCAATAGATTTTGGACCACATGATGGGATTGTAAGAATAGATAAGGTGTTTGAAGGTTCTTTGATAGGTTCATGAAAGGGTGTTTGACATGGGGGTGTTCTATTCCATGCTAGTAGCCATTGGATCACATCCTTGGCAAGTGTATGTGTGAATGGACAATATAATGGATGGATGATAAGGGTAGATGGGGTTGTAGGCTTAGGATTAGAAATTTGTTTGGATGGAGGGATACTGGGATTATATATATTAGGACTTGGATTAGATGGGGGTGACACGTGGGATTGGAATGATTTGGCATGCTTCCCCATTTGATATTGATACACCTTGTAAACAATTGGGAAAAATATGGGGCATTCATCTGTATTATGGCCTTTGGTCCTATGGTATGCACAATATTCATGTTCATCATATGTACTTTATTCAAATGGGTTGATGGGTGGAAATTCAATGAGTTTTTTCTTAGCATGTCTTGTAAAACTATCTCAGCCGCATGTTTTGGTGAAGGATTAGAATGACATGGTGATGAGGGTAATGGAGGATGATGGACCAATGGACTAGGAGTAGGATCACATGAAAGTGTTAGGATAGGACTAGTAGGCTCATGTGTTGGCATGTGATGGGATGATGATGGTGACTCTAGATTGGTATCTCCCTTGTCAAAGGTAATTAAGTCTTGCATAGGATAACTTGGGCTTGCTTGATTTATGTACAAAGGGCCACTTGGACTTGGATGTGCTTCTTGTTGTAAAGGTGGACTTAGGTCTATCAACGGTGCTTGATGGTCTTGTTGTGGAGTGAAGGGATATGTTGATGTGGTATAGGTTGATGTAGCATAGGTTGATGTAGAATTATCATGATAGGTGAATGAATTAGGTTGGTATGAAGTGGAGGCGGATGACACATAGGATTGAGGTGGAATTTGTTGAGGTTGGGATGGTGTTTGGATTTGTTGTTGTGGTATGACTTGTTGTTGTTGATGTTGAATGTGTTGATGTTGTGGTTGGAATTGTTGAATTGGTTGATGTTGTTGTTGAAGGTGTTGATGTGATGATGATGGAGGGGTTGCATAGGATAATGGTTCTTGAGATATGGATTGATATGGATAAGGGTTGACATTGGAAGAGATGTGATAGGTTGATGAAAGATTGATGTGACATGTGGATGGATTAGGTTGATATGAAGTGGGACGTGATGACATGTAAGGTTGAGGTGGCATTGGTTGATGTTGAATGGATAGAGGATGATGTGTTTTTTGGGCTTGACAAGTGGTCATGAGGTGTTGTGCTTGTGCTATGAGTTGTTGCAAGTGAGGTGAATGTCTTGTTTGTAGTTGAAGTTGTTGAATCATGCCATGGACCCTTTGAATGGTTCGTTGGTCTAGAAGTTTTGGTGTTTGGTGAAGTATGTGAATGAGTTCTTGTGCTAGGTCTTCTAATGTTGTCATGTTGTTACACAAGTGTTTAGGATTAAGACCCTTTTGGCAAGTGCTTGACTAGGATTATGATGATGATGTGGATTGTTTTGGATGATGATTTGATGATTAGGATGCAGGTGATGAGGAATGACTAGGATGAAAGTGATTGGAGTATGATTAGGATATGATGTGGAATGACAAAATTGGATGATGTGTATGAAATTGAATTGGATATGATGTGTAGGATGACTTGTTTATATGTTTGGTGTTTATAGCTTGATTTGGCAATGTTCAAACAAATGATTATGCATATACACACATGAATCACTCACACAAGACACATAAGCAATTTTAACTTTTAAATATGAAGAATGGGTTGATTGTTAAGCAAGCACCCGTGGAAGAGACATCAACAAGCCCTATGACTAGTCAAGTGGGGTATGACCAATTAGGTCCTAGGCTATATTGTACAAGGTTGACTAGGGATGCAATGAAAGTAAAATCCTGCCACACAGCAGGGAGAAAGGGGTAATCCACCCTTCACCTTCACTTCTGAAAGGTATAAAGTTCTTTGGGGCTTAGCCAAGAGTGACAATGTTTCAACTTCCAAAGGAGGGTGTCTTTCGATTCGCACCTCAGTTGAGGTCGTCCCTTGGAGTGGTGTGTCTCCAAGCAGGCCTCCTAAGTAGGGTATGACAAAAGCAAACCAAGTGAGTTGTCACTTGATTCACACTTGCAGTTTTTAATTGACCCTTTATAAAATGAGATGTGTGATGTGAAATTGAATGGATAAGAGATGTTTTTGATTCTAGAGGTCACACGAAGTGCATGAGAAGAGCATACACACCTCTAATCACATGCAAATTCACCAAACAATGCAAACACTTGTTATTTCTAATCCCAAATCAAAATGTGATAATGAAGACACAAGTTTGTTTTAAGTCCAATTTCAAAGTGTGTTTGTAAACAATTGTTCGTTTTAAAGCCCAAATTGAAGTGTGATATTGCAAATAATTTTTTTGTTCAATTGAAAGTGAAAAAGTTGGATTGAGTGCACCTTGAAATATAAGAAACCCACTTGATATTAGTTTTGTATAATGATCTTTGACAAGCATAAACAAGTTGCACCACACTTGTTAGTAGTTTGATAGATTTTGGCCTTTGATAAGCAAACCTACAAACAAATATTAGCTCAAAAAATAACAAATCTACAAAAATAAAAAATAATAGTTAGGTTATAGAAGATTAGATATCACCAATAGATTTTTTATGAATTTCTATGCAATTTCAAAAAAAGAATCATTAGATTTTGATTTAATATGCAAAAGTTATGCCCAAATGAAGTTTTCAATGAAAGAGTGTTAAGATTGAAAAATAAACCCTACAAAAAATCAGCAAATAATGTCATCCAATAGTAAAATATATATGGCCATGAGATCCCTTATGATTTTCTAATCAATATAAAAAAAAATTGCTCAAATTGGACTCCATATGCAAAAGTTATATCATAAACTAGGGTTTGAAAAAATAATATTTTTTGACAAAAAATCCATTTGTACCATAGATTTGAAAAATAATGATATAGATAAATGAATTTAAATATTTCTAACCACCTGCAAAAAATAGAATGTGATTTGGTTAGCTAGATTGGAAGATATGATTTTTTTTCTAAAAGTCGCGCGTCAAAAATTTCTGAAAAATCAGAATCGCAGGGTCAACTTCAAATCGTCATAACTCCTTCAATACTGAACCAAATCTTTAATGTAACCACTTTTCGGAAGGGTCTCGAAGTCCTCTTTCCAATGAATCTAAGATCTCCTTTTTCCATGACCTATGTAAAATAGAAAACCTTCTACAATAGATCTAGTCCTAAACAAAGAAAATCAGCAATATAAAATATCTTCAACCTACAAATCAAAGTGCATAAACCTACAAAAACTAATGATTAGATCCAATTGGGCATGTTCACATTGGGTTCACCAAAATGTATATAGAAAAATTTGGATAAATGAAAAAGATAAAATAATACAATGAATTACCTAATCCAAATCTTCAATACCTCAGATAGATAGCAATGAAGGATGAATGTAAGATGAATTGATCAATAGATTTGATATGTTGATTGCTCAATTCTGCAGCATAACATTAGGATGATGATGATAGATAGATGGAAGATGATAGATGATAAGGCAAATGGATGAAAGATGAATGATGCAAAGGCTCTAATGCTATTTTGGTAGCATGTTAGATACTTGAGGATCAATGCATGATAATGGCTTGTGAGGGGGTTGATTTATAGGAGAGGGCTAGTTCAAATGGATGGTTGAGATTGAAAGGCTAAATGATTGATGTGGATGGCTAGGATTGATTAGTTATTCCCACTCTTCAAGGGAGTTGTAGTCATGTGACAAGTGTAAGAAGGAGAATAAAGCTCATGTGTGACCGTGTACACAAAAACAAGTTCATGTGTGATCGTGTACACAAAAAGGATATTAAATGAAAATTGTACTACCACACATGATTCAATTGAGAGGTGGACAAGTGTTGGAATGTGGTGAAAGGTGAGGATTGGGAATTAGTTGGAAAATTAATTAAATAAATAGGATTTATTCAATTAATTGGATAGTAGGATTAAAATAAGATAAATGGGATTATGTCTGTTAAATTAATTAAATAAATAAAATTTATTTAATTAATTGGTTAATGGATAAGTGGGACTAGGATAAAATGGTACATGATGTCTTTAATAATATTTTTGACTAGGTGTTGCAAGACACGGACAAATTTGGGGACAATTTTGGGTGTCTATAGATCCATCTGGTGGACACTACTTTGCCAAAAGGACTTCCCATAAAATCTTAGGTGTAGGATATTATTGGCCCTCTATGCACAAGAATGTGAAGAACTATGTTCGTCGCTATGATGAATGCTAGCGAGTGGGAAGACCCACAACATCCAACAAAATGCCTCTGCAGCCGCAGATAGTTTTTGAACCATTTGAAAAGTGGGGTTTGGATTTCATTGGTCCTATAGATCCCCCTTCGCAAGGAAAAGAATGTATTTTGGTATGTACAGATGATCTGACCAAGTGGGCAGAAGTCCAAGCATTAAAAGTTGCTAGAGAAGAACAGGTTGCAGACTTCCTGTATAATAGGATTTTTCTCTGATTTGGAGCCCCTAGATCAATTGTCATAGATCAAGGACCCCAATTTATGTCTAAGGTCTTGTTAGCCTTTACTGATCATTTCCAGGTAAGCCATAAAAAGTTGTTACCTTATCATCCACAAGCAAATGGTCAAGTAGAAGTCACTAATAGGGAGCTTGAAAATATCCTGACGAAAATAGTTTCATCATGAAGAAGATACTGGGCCAGAAAATTTCCTAAAGTTGTTTGGGCCTACAATACAAATTGGAAATCAACCACTGGTCTTACTCCTTACGAGTTAGTCTTTGGGAAGAAACCTCTTCTGCCCATTGAATTTGAACTTCAAACTCTTAGAACAATAATGGAGTTAGATTTAGACCTCGATTGGGCTTAGATAGAGAGAGTCTTGCAGCTTAGTGAATTAGATGAACTCTTCTTAGAAGCTATCCATCAAACTAAGATAGTTCAACAACAACGAGAGGTCTGGCATGATAAACACATAAAAGAAAGAGAATTCCATGATGGAGATTGGGCACTACTATTTGATTCTCGATACAAAGACCATAAAGGTAAACTGAGAATTCACTGGCTAGGTCCATACAAGATTTCTGAAGTATTCCCAAATGGAGAAGTGCAGCTCAAACCCATTGATGGTGATACTCGAACTCTCTTAGTCAATGGACATCAACTATGGATCTACCATACACCTATCAACAAAGAGGAGTTTACTCGACTGGTATAAATGCAAGGAGAAACAATGTGTTGACCCTGCTTTGCAAAGACAATATAATAAAGTAAAAAAATAAAAATAAATAAATAAATATATTTTTGAGTGTATGTTTATGCATTTAGGAAACATTTATTCATATGTTCATCTTTGTACTTGTCTAAATTTCATCACTGTTTTGCAGGGCTTCATCTCTGAGGAGTACAAATTCCAACGCATCTTCCAACGATGCTCCGGAACTTGTTTGTTCGAATAGATCCATGTCATCATCGTACCCCAGTATTCTGGTGCATCTTTTAGTGATGCTCCGAAACTTTGTTCCTTCATTCCGGCTGCATCTTTCAGCGATGCTTTGGAACTTTATTCCTTCATTCTGGCTGCATCTTTTAGCGATGCTCTAGAACTTTGTTTGTGCATTCTGGCTGCATCTTTCAGTGATGCTCTGGAACTTTGTTCCTTCATTCTGACTGCATCTTTCAGTGATGCTCCAGAACTTTGTTCCTCCATTCTGGCCGCATCTTTTAGCAATGTTCCAAAACTTTGTTCCTGCATTATGGTCATATCTTTCAGTGATTCTCTAGAACTTTGTTCATGCATTCTGCTGCATCTTTCAGTGATGCTCCAGAACTTTGTTCTTGCATTTCGACTGCATCTTTCAGCGATCCTCTGAAACTTTATTCCTGCATTCCAGCTGCATCTTTTAGTGATGCTCCAGAACTTTGTTCCTTCATTCTGGCTACATCTTTCAGTGATGCTCCAGAACTTTGTTCCTTCATTTTGGCTGCATCTTTCAGCGATGCTCCAGAACTTTGTTCCTGTATTCCGGCTGCATCTTGTAGCAATGCTCCAGAATTTTGTGTTGGCAAGAGACACTACTCTGATGAAGGATTGCATGTTGTCATTGATGGAAACAAGGCAAAGGGATTTCATTGGCATGACAAAGAGACATTACTCCAGAAGACCAACTTGGTTTGACAACAAGGCACAAAAGTATTATGGTTCGGAAGGCTAAAATGACTAAGTATGGATTGTATATAGAGTAAGTGACAGAGATTGGGTCAGTATGCCTCCGTAGTAGAAGATCATTACATGCAGTTAAGGTATGTTGTTCATAGCTATTTTATTATGATATCTTCTAGTGCTCAAGACCTGACTTCCTCCAGAAGTTATACTATGAAATGTCTAAGTCTGGATGAACACAGTTAAGTTAGGAATAATGTAGAGTGCATGGGTATTTTGGTCCACATTTCTCTACAAGTGATTGTATTGGTATGTAGTTTTGAGGTAGTATGGATAGCTGTCAGAAGCATCCAGTTGAGGAGTTACAGAGTCTGAAGTGATTCGGAAGATTCCCTACAAAATTCCATTTTCCGACAACTGGTTTGCCAGTATCTCACCAAGGTAGAGGAGATAGTTCTGAGTTCCGCATTTCACCACATAAGGGCATCATGATCTGTGGTTGATAAGATATGATCTGTGAAGCATTAGGAATGATTGATGTGGTTCTTGGAGTCCCATGTGAATTTTAGTGGAAATGTTGGGCTGACAGAGTCAATGTAAGTTGATAAAGTGTTGTGCTTGATAGGCCAACTTAGTTTTGAGTTTGAATTCAAAGTTACAGATATTTAAATGATTTAGATTTTGGTGTTGAGTGATGTGATGAGATTGTGATGAGGATGAACTAAATGTGTGTGTGATTCAAAAACAGAGTTGTGACCAGAAGAAGACGGTAAAGGCAGAAGAGCAGAGTTATGTAGAGCAAAATAGAAAAAGAAGAGTAGACAATATGAAGTCTTTTGAATCTGTATATTGAACAAATTGGTACTGCACCTCAGCATTCTATAGATGCATTTATAGTAGTCATCTTTTGGCAGTGAGCCAATCCTTTTTCTATATTCTTTTCTCTTGGTAGTGAGCCTTTGTGTAGTGAGCACTTCTTTATAGAGCAGTGAGCCCTGGGCAGTGAGCCCTAAGGCAGTGAGCCTTCTTGTAATTTGATATTGTGCTATCATAATATATTGTGAGCTAACACTCAATGTGGTTTTTCCCTTTTTGGGTTTTCCATGTAAAAATCATGGTGTCTATGTGTTATGTCTTTATAGTTTCTGTTCTTATGTTTATTCTGCTTTCATGTTGTTGAATTTGGTAATTGGATTAAGGAACAACAAACTAAGTGGTTTTGTAGAATACTGATTCACCCCCCTCTTAGTATTCTTTATGTTCAACAATTGGTATCAGAGCAAGGTTCTTTGAAAGAAGCCTAACAACTTGAGGAAGATCTGGGAGAGTTCACTCATGGCAGCTAGAAGATATGGAAACTTTTCATATGAAAACAATGTTGAACTGGAAGCAGCTCTTATTGATCTTGAAAAGTCTGAAGTAGAAATCAAGGATCTCAATGACAACATACAAGAAGCTAATGAATGCATTCTAAAGTTGAAAGAACAAGTCAAGAAATTCAAAGAAAAATACATATATGTTAGTGAACAATTGATACAAGCAAATGAAACCTTGGATGATTTGAAAGTGGAAGTTATAGAAAGAGCTAAAGCAGAAGAAGTTCTAAATCTGATGGTAAAAATAAAGATAGAAGAATGTGCCAAACTAGAAAAAGAAGTTGTGAGCCTGAAAATAGACTTGGAAAAAGCTAAGAGCTATGAAGAAAAGTTCAAGATAAGTTCTACAAAACTTGATGAGATGATTGCTAGTCAAAAGAGTTGCGGTGACAAGCAACGTTTGAGATTTGAGAAGGGAGAAAGTTCAAAATCAGATCAAGCAAACACTATGTTGAAACAAAACAAAGGGAACCAATTCAAAAATCAAAGAAGAAGACCTAGAAGACCTTTGGTCAGACAACCAAATTCTCAAAGGTACCCATCTTTCAATGGCCATTGTTTTAATTGCAATAAGTTTGGTCATAAAGCTACTCAGTGTAGGAGAAGAAGAAATCAGAATGTTACATCATTCTCTGGTCAATGTTTCAATTGCAAGAAAATTGGTCATAGGTCAAATGAATGCAGAAGTCTGGTAAGAAATGGTTCTTACAATGCAAGGAATACTCAATCATTCAATGGAAAGTGTTTTACATGCAATAGATTTGGACATATGGCTAATCAATGCAGATCAAATCCAATCAATAGAAGGAATCAATGACAAAGAAATGTGGTATTCTACAATGCAATAAGTTTGGACATGTTGCAAGATTCTACAAAAGCAGGATTGTAAAAGGAGATTACCCTACATAGAAGAGGAAAACAGAACAAAGAGAAGATAAAGGCAAGAACAAGATTGATCCAGTGGAAACCAAGAAGGAAATGATTAAGGTCTGGATTAAGAAAGATGTTGATAATATCAGGGATGGATCCACACTAGTTTCTAGTGTAGATACTTCCTCAGAGAAGTAGATTGTAAGGTCTACATCAGGGGGAGCTACAATGAAAATCTTAATCTACCAGCCAGATAGTTAGTGCTAAGATCCAACACGAAGATATGTTGAAAGGATTCATATGACAGATCTTTTAAAAGAAATTCCAGAAGAAAAGGATCAAACATGAAACATTACGGAGCAATCCAAATAGACTACATTCTGTAGAGATGTATTTGACAACTTTTTAGGAGCATTTATGGTGATGAAGTCAAGAATTAAAAAGGGGCTCACTCAATAGAAAATTCATTCTACATTCAAACTGTCAAGTGTCTAAGGAAAATTGAAGCGAAATTCCAAGCGACTCAGTGATTTCCAAAGAAAATTAAGATAAGACCAAACAAAACCCTAATTCAACAAAAAGAGGTATTTTTTAGATTGGAAACCCTACTGTGAATTTATTTGAACTTTTGCAAAAGATAGCAACCCCACATGTGATTGATATAACCAAAAGAGCACGGCCAAAATTCAAGAAGCATCCATTCAAATCAACAGAGGTCGATCCAAATGGTGCATTTTTAGAGATTCCGTTTGGTGTGATACATGCGAAGGATGTTAGGGCTTATATACATGTTCCCTTAGAAGAACTCAGAGGTAGTCAACTCAAAGATCTATATCTAAATCATCTGAATGATAATAAACTTGATCTGAAGGAAGAATTCAAAGTACTAGAAGAGAAGAAACTTATTCAGTATATAGATTTCCTAGTTTTTAAGGAAGATGAATGGGTCTAATATGTCTTAAGCCGAATTCATGATGAGTTTATATGGCTCCACTCTACATTCAAGATCACTAAAGATGCCATAAGGGCCATCATAGGACTAAACTCTACCGACATAGTACCTGTATTGAAGACTGTGAAAAATGATATAGTAATGAAAGCCGCCAGAGCAAAATTTGATAAAAGGGCATTAACTATCAGTGATATTGAAGATCATGTAGTTAGATTTGCATCCATGGTGATTGGCTATAAGGTCTACTTCATAAACCAGGAAAACTCTATCTCTGGTACAACCATTATATTACCTATCAAATGATTAAGGAAAATGCAGAATATGACCTGTGTGAATTGCTCTGACATCAGTTAATCAAAAATTTGAAGAAAATAAAAGAAAGCAAATACCCTTTCAAATTTGATATGTTGATCCTGTGCTTATTTTTCTATTTTATGCGATAGTTACTTGGCATGAAGAATTATGTTTGGATTGGAGACAAACCAGTTGTAGTTAAGATTAGAAACTAGTTGAGTAACGTAGGTAATATTGATGCACAAAACTCAGCCCTATGGGGCTATTTCAAAAATTTCTAGAAGTTAATGCAATCCAGGGAAAGGATCCCTAGATTAGTTGTTGAAAACTACAACGACACTGTTAGGTCTAAAAAATGCAGGTTGCAAATCCTAAGAGGATGCCAGACTCTATGATCAGATTGGCAACATTTTTGAACTAACGCGACAGAATTGACCTATAGGGTTAATGACTCCCTGCACTTCAGGTTCTGCTAAACCTAGGCATGTGGACCTTAATAGCTAAAGTAGATTGAATGAACATGTTTGAGTTGATTCTATCCACAGTGGCAAAGTGTGTGGAATAGATGAAAACTTCCTAACTAATTCTATATCTAATATCTGATGGATGATTGGTATAAATTGTATAAGCAATATCAAGGCAAATCATACAATTGTGCTTAACTAATAAAGGGCTTTTAAATGCTGAATTGAGATAAGACCAGTGCCTTGTCAGGTTAACAGAGTCAAATGGAAGACAAAGACTAGTGGCTTATAGTGGGCAGTAACTCTAACTGTTTGGCACAATACTTTAGTTTATAACTTGTATAAACATGCAGGGGAATGACTGACAATCTCTTCTTAATAATCCAATGGATAAAATTAGATTTCTTGTTATTCACCAGGAGGAATTTTAATCCTTTCTTGAAGGAACCAATTGAATGAAATATACAAGAACAACAGACAATATCAACTTGGCGTCCGAATGACAATCCTAATTATGTGGTTCTTCTTAATAATCCAAATCAACACTTCTAGATTACTGTGACTGACCAGAAAGATTTTAATTCCTTTTATGGAAACCAATTAAGCCAATCACACAAATACAACAAATGTGCATTGACAAATTAAATATATACTTGATATATTAATTTGAATAATAAGGAAATATGAAACTGGAGACAACCAAATAACTGAATAATTTCAACAAACAATTGATGCCAAAATAAAACCACAGAATCAAAGAACTTCAATTTACTTCTTCAATATAATGCTTGCAACATGGTCTTTTAAAACATTGTAAACTTCATTTATTATATCCTACTGCTGATGATAATTCAACATCATATGTTCAACTTAAATAGAAATACTTATGAAGAGGCATAACTCTTCAAAATGTCTTTTGGGAATCAACATGATTAACATAACAATAATAAAGATAATGATGCTTAAGCTCTATTCAGCCATAGGTATAGCTAAGCAATGTGATCCAAGTACTCATGGCTGCAGTGTGTATCAATAAATTCAATACCATTTCTTGTGATCACATCCATCGTTACCATCTTCTCTAGATGCTTGCAGGCTTCCCCAGATGCAAAGTCTTTGTCCTTGAGAGCTCCTAAGGCTTCATGCAATATCATTTGATAGTCTTCACTCCATTCATATTTTCTCTTCAGTTCTTTATCATTCCTGAATAACATGGGTACTCCTGCTTTTGAAGCCTCAACACATTCCTTGGCATCATTCTTAAGCTGGTCATAATATTTCTGGTGCTGCTCAATCAAGTCTGCACTAGAAATACCTGTAGTGTCAGAAACATCCTTACTCTGCGTCTCATGGAGTTTCTCCTATAGCCTGTTGTGAAGCCTCTCATGTTCTTGGATCACTTTATAGTTTTTAGAATAAATATCCCAAAATTGGTTCATCCAATGCATCATGTTGACATGCCTATTCTGGAGCACTGTTGCAAGTGTGTCAATCTAGATTTGAGCTATCTGATCAATACATGGTGATTGGGCGCTTTGTGAGCTCTCTCCTTGAGTTAATCTTTTCACTGACCATGTGAAGGTATTCTTAACAGTATCTTTCAAAAAATCATTTTCTTTTGTTAATCTTTCACAACTCAGTTTATATGCATCTCATTATTTGATCAACATCTGAGCCTATGCTTTGTTCAACTTTGCAATATTTATGCCAATTTTTGCAGTAATCAAGGGGTCAGTTTCCCCTGCCTTCAAAGTCATGACATGCCCAAAAGATTTTTCAGTATCTATAATGGATGTCTTCTTATGAGGCGTGTACAAGGCCCATATCATTAGTGAATTTTCATCATTGTTATATTTGGTGCCCATATACACTTCTAAGACACCCTCAGGAGTGAGCTTATATTTGTCATTTGTATTATGCAAAAAACTATCAAACACCAAAGTAGAATTCAAATCAAGACCAGGAAATATCATAACGCCTGCTTCTCTGAGCAGTTGTCTACCCTTACTAGGAGTCATAGCTTGCAATTCACTATCCACTGTTGTTTTTAACATATCTATTAATTGTCTTTCATTGTTAGCTGTGACATTATCAACTAATTCCCTGATCTCTTTACCCTTGCATTTATACAAAAAATGATTTAAATTCTTTAGAATGAATAAATTGATAATCAACAATAAAAGAATCATATGCTACTTGTCTTGGATCCTCATCAGCAGACCCCTCCTCATCATGTTCTACACCAGGAGACTGATAGTGTTGCATTTTTCCTTTGGACATTCTGGTTGTCTGTTGATGTGGTTCTTCTTCTTCTACAGGTCCCCCATCACCAGAGGACAACAACTCTATCTCTGCAAGCCGTCTCCTCTTCTCATCCAATTCTCTATTATACTTTTCAACTACTAATTTAACTTCAACTTCTTCCATATTCCTAATAACATCATCGTGCAGATATGGGACATGTGTGTATCCATTGAGGTTTTGCTTTCTCCTTGCAAAATCAATAAAACCCTCGGGATCAAATCCATTTCTTGTCTCTGCACATCTCATGTTATAATGCATTAATTTGTCCATGATGAGGCCATAACCCTCTTTAGACACCATAGTAAAATCTCCAAAGCACAAAGTACTAGGCATGAAAGAATGTTTGTCATAGGCACTCAAATGCATCACATTAGAACAATTCATTTGCCTAACTTCTCTAAGTAAGCAATTCTATTAGTAATGGTCTTAGGTAATATAAACGGGGTGTCCTCAAAACCATAATTTCTGACTATGGTTGCATCCTCAAAACAATACCAATCTCCCCAGTTGTGGGTGATAATAGGAGGACCACCAAAATATTTGGGTCTAAGAAACCTCTTTATTTCAGTTGACAATGAATATTCACAAGGATGATTGAAATATCTATACAACACTTTTACATAGTATTCTTCAAAATGAACATAACTAGAATGGGCAAACTTGTTGTCCCATATCCTCGTCCACATTTACACAGGTGACTTTTATCCCTTATGGTCCATTTGAGCAACTCTGAATTCACTTGGCCATAATAAAGCACCATGTGCATGAGGAGTGAGTAGTGCTCAAAAGAGACTGATGGGGCATTGTTCTTGATCGTAGACAAACCAGAATCAATTCTTCCAAAAACATAGGCAGCATAGTCAAACTGCCTAGCATTGTGGCACTGGATATCTGTGGCTATCACAATCAAAGGAATTGTCATAAAATTAGGGACCTCTGACCCTAGGACTTGGCCCATAGAGTAGTATGTGTATTGTATGTATGGTTCAAATAATGACACATGAAACTGAGGTCCATCATTCTCATTGAGAGGCACTGTTTCCCCTTCTACCTTAGGCCTACGGATAGGTAATCTCCACCCATTGTAAGTGGTATCCATTCTCCAGTATTCTTTGTCCAAATCTTCATAGACTATAGGAATAGTGCACAAATCATCTAAATCAAATACTTCACAAATAGTATTTTTAGATACATGTACAATTGGCCCTCCTTGCGGATTGCATATGGCTTTGAGGCTAGGGTTGTAATGTTTAGCTAGGAGTCTGAGGAGTTCTACATTCACAAATACATCAGGAACGACCAATTTGCCTAGATTCAAGTGCCATGGATTTGACATGGGACATTTTTGAATCTTCTATTGTAATGGAATTTGAAAAGCCCATAGCCTCTTATTGGTGTCCAGACATTTCCAAGGTATTTGTACTTGTCTTCCAACTTCTCTATCTCTACCCTAAGTTGTGCAGACCTTCGGGCTTTGGGAGTCAATCCAAGCAATTGGTCCATTAAGTCCTGGTTCAATTTCTTGTCATTTATTTTCTCATCAGGGCTTTTGTCAATTTGTTGTTTCTTGGGTTTACTAGTTTCACCTGACTATTTTCTACCCTTTCCTTTCACTAGAGTGTCCATTACAATCACGGATGGCAAATTCAAAAACGTAGTCTATCACATAGAGGCTTTTGAGTATGTACTTGTTATGTGATGATTGGACTCCTCTATCCTTTCCTCTGAGTTCTCATTTATGCGCTCCTCTCAGACAATTTGTTTGAATCTAATTGCAATGATTTTGAATGGCTCTTCAAAGGATCTCTTCCTTGTCTGTAATTAATTGTTCTAGTGTATTAATTTTTCGTGATCGTTGTGAGATGTCACATCTTCATAACTCCCTTCATCGGTATGATTTTTGTAATGTCATGGTGATTTAATATCTTGTTATGGTGCAAACATTTGCATGTGGATCAATCGCTATGACCCTTCATCTGTCTCCTCGATGTCATCTTTTATAAAGACATATATAAGTTTGCATCGGCAAGATATTTCAAGGTCTACTCGATATAGAAATGGGCATGGCTATCATCGACCTGACTTACTTTATCACCGTGGGAATACCATTTTACTTCGATATCTTAAGTGTCTCCGATATGACTATCGGCATGAGTCTTGTTGATGAGTGTGGCTACTATCATCATCGGAATAACACATGTTATCAAGATGACTTATTTCAATTTACCCGATCACGGTTGTTTCCTTGATACCTTTCTCATAGCCTTCATCAAAGTGATTATTATAGTATGTTACTGATATCTTTCATCGTCATGACCATCAGTTCGGCAAGACTTGTAGGCTTTTCTTTTAACTTGTTTACTTTCACCGATGATTTTTATCCTTCCTAGACATCGGTGTGACTTAAGCTAAAATAATTCCACTTTATCACTGAGACATTGCAAAGTCAGAGATACTTTAATTTCTCACCCCGATGTGCATCTCTCCCCAATGATCATTAGTTTCACTAGTTCCATGGGTAGCTCGGCAAGAGTCATACCGAAATCCTTCATCGGTATGATCTATATTGTCGGGAGGGGGGGGTTTGGAGTATTCCCTGATAGTGCTTTCTTATGCCGATAGTCCTGACTTTTGATTAAATTGGTGTGACTAGGAATTCTATCTTCGATGAAGGGTCATCGGTGTTACTCCTCTCATCAGAGATCTCTGAAACTCTCTATGACCATAGCTCTTTTACCGATACACATTTAGCCCATTTCAAAAGATCATGGATTTGTATAAATAAAATACCAAAGTCTCGCCAAAATTAGGGAGCTGAAGCCCTTCATTACATTACAGTTTGAGGGTTGAGACACCCATTTGTGATTAAAGTCGTGTGATTTTTATGGGATATACCAGTTATTATTATGATTTTGGCCGTAATGTTTTGTGATTTGGTCAGACATGGGTGGGTAGGAATATAAGAAAATTTTAAATTTTCCTATCCCAACAGTGGCTCTATCTGGGATGTATACCCCTTATGGGTATAACAAGAATTTAGATCTCTTGGGGGAGTAGACCATATATTTTATTTATTGGGGATGACAGCTTCACAGAATTGTATGAATGAAATGAGAATGGGAGATGGAAGTGATAATGATGGGGAACGAGGATGATCCTATACTACTGTACATGGAAAAGTTTTTTGTTATCTTTGAGAGATTCATAGGACTGTCCATGTATTGGCAGATCCTAATCTCTCGTGATTGTCCTAAACTACTGTGCATGGAATAAAAGTATTTCAAGAATTATTTAAGGGTTGTCCATGCACTTGCAACACTTAATTCTCTTTGTGCATGATTTTGATATTTTATGAAAAGAAAAGCTTCAGAAATTGCCCATGCACAAGCAGTTCCTACTCTTCTCCAGACATATTTTGCAAATAGTAAGAATCATCACCTCCTTTGCCAGTTACAACAAAAGGACCTAACCACAAATCTTCAAACTTTCCATGCTCTCCTTTCTCCTGGCACCTAGCATTCCACATCAATACTAAGTCATTCATCTCAAATTTCCTGTCCTTGGCCTTTTTTGTCAAAAAGATATTTCACTTGTGATTGCAATTTGATGTTTTGTTTTTGATCCAATCTCCTTGTCTCATCAAGTTCCACAAGATGTTCTAATCTCTCCTCCATTGGTTTAGGGATGTTTAAATCCTCTTGAAGAACAAATTTGTACACTGGTAGGAGATTTTCTAATGGTATCCTTGCTTGTGTTTGTTGTGATGTTCACAACATGCCCCATTTTAATCCTTAGCAAAATGAGGACCCCTGCTGTGGCTGTGGCTTTTCCTTGTTTGTGTGGATCTACTTGGTGGTAAAGGGAAAAAGGAAGTGAAAAGTACAAACCTTGTTGAAAATAAAGAAAAAATAGCATTAAGTACCAGGGCAGAGTACGGGTGAATTCCTTGTCAAAAATGAGTGAGGGTTGCCTTTTGAACCATTTTAAAATTCTTGCTATTTTGCAAGTTATTCACATTTTTGGTAAAATGTACAAAAGGAAGGTTTGTATGTTGCATATACAAAGTTATTTGTATGTTGTGACATTGTATGATACATATACAATGCTGTTTGTATATCGGGTCTTTGTTTTACTTGTATGCATGTTGTTAATGTTCTATTTATACATGCAAGTCGGATCCGACAGGGTTTACAATTTAAACGAGTAGTTGGTTAATTCCGTCGATGCATTTTAATGTTTGTATGTTAGGCGTAGGGAAACATACAAGGTGAGATACAATGGGATATGCATGTAGCGGAATCAAAAAGTTATGAAAGGAAGTTTTATCGTTGTATGTTTCGCGCCTTGTATGTATGTTTCGGTGACATGCATTTCAGGATACATACAAGGCAGAATTCAGAGAAAATTAAAATCTGGTATAAACAATGCATCACACCTGAATGTATATCAGAAGATGCATTGCGCTTTATACATCTAGGAGATACAAGAGGAAGGTGATGTGGGCTCCACCCTTTGCATATTGGGCTTGTATGAATAAAAATGTATACAAGCGGAATATGCAAGCCGATATGCAAAGCGTGAATATACAAGCAGGTATACAGAAAGTGGATACAAATGGAATATAGAAATTAAATGCAAAGAAGAAATTAAATACAAAAAATTCTTTGTATATTTGAGCGCTTGTATGTTTACGATGTACAAGCTGATATAAAAAGAAATTATATGCATCGCGGAGGAGATAAAGGTAAAGAGAGGGTTTGCATGGGATTGCTTGTATATTTGATATACAAGAGCAATATGAAGTGTGAAATATATAAGCTAGATGTCAAAAGGGGGTTCAATATAGAAAATTCTTTGTATATTTGAATGCTTGTATGTTTAGGGCAAAAGTTAAGTTCAAGAGTGAAAAGTGATATTTTAAAATCCATTTTACAAACTTATGTATGTTGGCAGGTGCTTGTATATGGAAAGTGGCAAAGTGGTGATGACATATCAGAAAGTGAAGTCTACACAGGAAAGGGGCAAAATTTGCAAAGGATGCACGAGGCAAGGTGAACAAGACAAGAAGATCAAGAAAAGAGCTGATAGAAGGAGAAATTTTTGAAGAAGAAGATAAAGACCAGGAACCTAAGGAATGAATGAAGATGCAGCACAAAGAGAATATGTGCATAGGGCATTCAGAAGATAATGAGTCATCTAGATGGTTGCCAGCTGGCAACCTGTGTCACGAAGGAAAGAGTTGACTAAGTCAAGGAAAAACTTTCTACTGTTGATCTTAATGGATAATTATTCTATAAAAGGTGCTGGGGTGCCATATTTTGAAGATTGAGAAGCTTAATTGAAATTTGATTGCTGAAACATTAGGACTTATTTCAAAGTTGTTGTAAACATACATGTTTTGCATACTGAATGAAAGAGAAGACAATTTGATTACAAATTATCATAAATCCTGAGTAATCTGTGTTTGAAATCTTGATACATGCTTTGATCAGCTACGTCCCTTGGAGTGCTTGTTAGTCTGCATGTGTTGTTTTCATTCCTTATCCGTTGAAGTTAGCATCATCTATATCTAGTTGTGGAACATCTTGGTGAAAATATGGTTTGATTTCTTCTCCTAATGAATGTATCTAGTATGTATGTGGTTCAATAGCTAAAGATTCACCAAAATTTGAAGCATTGTTTTAATTTTCTTTGAATTTCAAAACAATTCACCATCATAATTGCAAATAACATAATATCAAAAGCAAATAACATGAAATATGCTGAAATCTTGTAGATATTTGGAAATACATAGTATATTTAGAGTTAAAACATGTTAAATTGATAGATATCATGCAAAGTCACACATAAATCCATGAAATTCATGCATATATCTACTTACAGACACATCATTTGAGTAAATATATTGTGTAGAAGAAAGAACGAGTTCGTGATGATCAATAATCACAAGAACTGATCAAAATTGCAAATACATCAGTTATCTTCGGAATATAGAATGGAAACAACCTATCTGTGTAGCATATTTATAGGAAATAGAATCTACTGATCATTCAAACAAATGTAAGGCCCCTTGAAATGGAAAACAACAAAACACATCAACCACTGAGTAATGTCAATAGATTATGAACTAATCAATGGAGACTTGGGATCATGAATTCTTTGAATTCATCGTATCTTTCAAGATAGTAAAGGTTGTTGTGTAACTTTTATTTCATGTTTTCTTGTGAGTAACATCATGATCAACATACATTGGCACTAGAAGGAGGGCCTTCTTATCATCAGTAAGTTTTGTTTGATTTGATGATGCAGATAGAAAGGTAACACTCAAACACCTTTGTATTTCAAGTGATATGCAAAGATTTGTTGTTTTAAGTCTATGCACGCTAATCACTTGTGAAGATTTCAAAATTGAGCATAAATATTGCAAGCTTTATGGTCGATCACCGTGAATTTTTAGAGATAAGCTCTATTTCAGGAAAATTTTCTAAAGCTTTTGAGGTAACCTGCTTAAAAAACTTGATATATGGTTGCATATGTCATCAAACTTCAATATCACCTCATATTTGCATCGGTTCTACAAATATTGCTTAAATATCCAGTTAGTTTCAAATTCTAACCATAAATACAGCCTTTACTGGGAGTTTCAACTGATCTTTACAGTAAACCAGCCAATTTTCCTTAAATTTAAGAAATCCTGGCTCTCAGGGCAAATACCAGGTCCAGATCTAGTGGACTCTTTGAAGAATTGCCTATCAGGGGATTTAGACCTATAACTATAGACATTCATCACTCTCCTGGTTCTAGTGTATCAGGAGCTTCACCAGAACGTGCTCCTATAACTCCTATCGGGTTACAAACACCTACAGGACCTCCTGTCACACCTTAGGTCCAACCTCAACCAGTCATACCTCAGGCCCAACCTCCACCGGTTACAATGTTGTTCTTCATAGCAGAATCACCTTTGACTTTCACATCATATCATGCTTTTCCTAAGAATCCTGATAAAATTTGTCCTAAGTATCATCCATATCAGGATGCTGATGATTATATCAGAACGTTTAAGGAATCTTGTTGTAGAGGTAGATTTGAACATCAAGATGTGGTATGCAGGTTATTTCCATTTTCCTTAGGGGAAGAGGCCTATAACTGGTATATTAGTCTTGGTCAGGGTTCAGTCGGTTCATGGGTTGCCTTGGAGAAAGATTTTAAGGATAGGTTCAAAATACCTATAGATCCTTCAATGAATTATCATATGTTTGCCACAATCAAGCGATTTAAAGGAGAACCTATTGCCAATTGCAATGCGAGGTTCCAAGAGATGCTATCTAAGTTAGTTGCACCTTATGTTGTAATAGATGAAGCTGCTAGGAGTATTTATTACTCAGCTTTAGATCCCTTCACTTCTATGTTTATCAGGAGAGCACATCCTGGTGTAACAACTTTGATAGGAGCTTTTGAAGAAGCTATCAAAGTCAGTCAGCAGCTGATTCCTGCTCCTACACCAAATATTGCGTTCCCAACCTTTCCTAGTTATCCTACATATCCTACTCACCAACAAACCAATGGAGCCATGATACCTCCAGCTGTGATGCCAACACCTTTACAGATACCTCCACTCAGTATCATGCCCCCTCCAAATGGAAATGGCCAAATGTTACAATATCCAGGACAAACACAAGTACCTTAGGTTGTAGACTAGTCCAATTCTAACAATAACAATGGATCTTCCTTTTTCAAACCTCAAACATACAATGTAGTGGCCAAGGTTCAGGAAGAGAAGGAAGAAATTAAGGAGATATCAGCACAATTAAGGAAACTCACTACTGAGATCACTCATCTGAGGAGTCAAAACTTCTATTCTCAACCTAATCAGAACAGAGGTTATGCTAATGATAGATCTAATTATCCTAATAGGGGATACAACAATAATTACAATAACAATGGTAACAATAATCCCCCTAGACAACCTAGAGTGTGGAACACTAGGCCAAATAATGGTTCTTTGCCATCACCTCTAGATAATCAGCCTCCTAGTGAACCCAAGAAGACCACTAGAGTCAACCTTGTAGAGGCAGCCCTTACAAATTGGTGCGGGATGCATAACACCAATGTTTATGCAGAGCTAGATTGTCCTCAATTCAGGATTGCTGCCAGTATTTTCCAAACTGAAGTGTCCAATACTTCAGGAAATCCACCTCATGTAGAGGGAAATGAAATTGTCCCTTGTGGATATGATTTTGCCTTAGATCTAGAAAGCTTCATGCATCATCCTTATCAGCAGATAATTTCATCTCATCAGGATTACACCTTAACATGTGAAGAGTCAGCCCTGGCTTTTGAATCTAATTATGTTTTTCCATTTGAGGATGAGAATGAGCCATCAATTGAACATGAGGAGATACATGCTTAACAATAACAATATCAAGGGAGACATAATTACAACTTGAGGAATAGCTCAAACAGACCTGCTAGTCCTTTGCCCACATCCTTGCCTCCAAACAATTTCAACACTCCACCTAATCCCAAGGAAAGCAACAATCCTAGATTTCCCAAAGTTAACGCTCAGTACTTAGCATCACCAAATACAACACCAAAAGCTGGTAATCTACCTCCTGAATCTGCCAAATTGGTCACATATCTGGCAGATGAAATGAAAAAGATTAAAATCAGCCTGTCATTATCAGAGTTGCTTAAATCCCCTGCTATCAAGAAAGCTTTCATGAAATCTTTGGATGATTCTGCTCCAAGAGAGGATAATCATATCTTAGGTCAGTCTGGAAATAAGGATCATGCTGCTAGGGACGTTAATGTTAAACTCAAAGCTCCAGCTACTATTCGAGCTGTAGAGACTTCCCACATGACCCTATACAGAGACAAGAGTGAGTCACCTCCTTTCCTCCTTACCATAAGGATGTTTGGTAAAAAATTGCACAACTACTTAGTAGATTCAGGAGCATCTACCAATGTAATGCCCATGTCCATATGCAATGCTTTAGGGTTCCATCCTGCTAAGTCATTAAAGAAAGTAACACAATTGGACAAAACAAAGGTGAGTGTGGTAGGAGAACTAACTCACATTCACATGCAGTTAGCATCAGATCCCAGAAACTAGTACTATATTGATATTTAGGTAGTTGATATACCTGATACATATGGGATGTTACTCAGCAAGGACTGGTCAAAAACCCTTAATGGATACATGTCAACTAATTTCAGTCATATGTGGTTGCCCTGGAAAGGGATACCAAATCAAATAAGGATAGATGTTGAGCCTCGCATGAAACACATGATCACTGAATATAACAAAACTAATGAAATCATGTATGTGGATGTAGAACCTAGAGTTTACTCCATTAGACCCCAGACTGTCAGCATAGAGGAGATCCTAATGTATGATGTTCATAATCACGATGATAATCCTCAGGATGATAAAATAATTTTAGAATCTAATTGTAACCCTGAAAATGAAATAGAGGTGGATCATTTCAAGAATTTTGAGATGCATTTGTTTAAGGAGGTGCAACGATGTCAGTTATTAAAAATGCCTATTTGTGATATTCTAATTGATGGATGGTGCAGGTTGCATGATGAGGCGCATTCTGAAAAGGCTTGTGATGCTTGCTTAGACATGATGGAGCTAGAACAAGCATGCAGTGAGGCATCATCATCATCATCATCCACGGTAAGTTCTACAGATAGTGATAGTGATACTGATTTTTGTTTGTCATCTGTAGGAGTAGGAGAATGCACGCATTATGATGAAGGTCATATTAAGATGACAGAAGAGATACTGGTATGTAACAAGAGTAATGTTAAAAGAAACAAGAAAATCACCCCAGGAAGTGACTGTTTAGTTGAATTAGATTATGAGTTATCTGATGAAGATAGGGGTAGTAATCTGTCCAGGTTTGAAAAGTTTTTATCAAAAGAGATTCAAAAGATGACACAGTAGCAAAGATCTCCACAGGATTCCCTAATTGAGGGATGGTGCAGGTTGCATGAAGCACCACATTTAGAAACTGCTTGTTCATTATGTCTGCATATTCTGAAAAGGTAGATGTTGCCTAGTCTAGAAGATTTACCTCCTGATGGTAAAAGGGAAGAAGAAGTATTAGCTTCACATAAGGTAGATACGGTGAAGTTTGAGAAAATGGAAATCCCAAAATTAAAATGGATATCAAAAGGTACAGCTGCGAGAGCTAAAAAGAAGAGAGAAGGCCCAGATAAGCCTCTAACTGAAGATAAGCCGTGGATCCTCAGGTTTGATGGATCCAAGTGAAAACAAGGGGCTGGAGTAGGAATAGATCTTATTGATCCATTTGGAAAATCCTACTTAGCAGCATACAGATTGCAATTCCCATGCACGAATAATGTGATAGAATATGAAGCTTTGATTCATGGGATATTGTTTGCACTTAGAAAGAAAGTGAAGATTTTGGATGTCTATGGAGACTCAGAATTAATTGTGAGACAGGTAAGAGGTATATACTCTTGCAATTACAAGAAACTGTCTAATTACAGACATAGGGTTTGGGACTTGATAGAAGATTTTGATGCATTTAACATCACCCATGTACCCAGAGAACAAAATCACAGGGCAGATGCCTTAGCCCAAGCTGTGAGTACTCTAGAACCTCTTTCCATATCCAATTTAAAAAGATTCTCAGTTGAATTAGTATCAGTGCCATCGGTGCCAGGTAATGTAATTAATCTTCAAGTATTTGATGATGATCAACATATATTAGATTTTATTTCCAACAGGGATATTTTTGATGCACAGATCATAGATGAAAGAAATGTGGAAGACCATAGCTGGGAAGAAGAAGAAATCCTAGAGTTGCCTAGTAACAAGATTCCTAAGGGAATGATAGAGCTAGAAAGAGAGTTTGATTTAGACAACATGCTAAAACAAAAGGATCTCCCAAAAGCAGATGGAGAAGAATATTCACAGGTCAATATTAGACAGGATGATAAAAAAAGAAATGTCTTGATTGGAAAAGTATGTATAGAAGAAGAGCTCAAAGGGATAACTTAGGCACTTAAGGATTATACCCATGTCATTGCCTGGACATATGGTGAGCTGAAAACTTATGATACATCAATCATCACTCATACTATACCTTTGCAGCTAGATGTCAAGCCTTTTAGACAGAAATAGAGGCCTCTCAATGCTTTGCTAGAACCCATCATTTTTGAAGAAGTTAAGAAGCTGCTTAATGCCAGGATCATATTTCCTGTGAGACATTCCACATGGGTGGCAAACCTAGTCCCAGTAAGGAAGAAGAATGGTGACATCAGGCTATGTGTAGACTTTAGAAACTTAAACAGAGCTTCTGAGAAGGATAACTATCCTTTGCCTTCTCTGGATGAGGTTTTACAGATTGTAAATGATGCCAAGATGATGTCATTTCTAGATGGTTTTTCTAGTTACAACCAAGTGATGGTAGACAAAATAGACAGATTGAAAATTGCATTCACCACAAAGTGGGGAATATTCACTTATAGGCGCATGCCTTTTGGGTTGATTAATGCTGGAGCAATGTTTCAGTGAGTGATGGATATAGCCTTCAGAGGCTTGATTGGTAAATACATAGTCATATACATGGATGACATGACAATTTTCTCTAAAGAGAGGAAATCATGTAGAAGACCTCAGGAAGGTGCTAAAGAAATGTGAACAATATGGAATATCCCTAAACCCTAAGAAGTGCATATTTGGGGTAACAACAGGGAAATTATTAGGCCACCTGATAACAAAAAATGGGATCATCATTGACCCTGATAGGGTAGAATCAATCATGAAGATATAGCTTCCCAGAAGTAAGAAGGAGCTCAAATCTTACTTTGGTAAGATTAATTTTGTTAGAAATTTTATTACTGGCATTGCGGAAATTGTTAGACCCTTGAATGGCATGCTAAAAAAGGACACCAAAATTGAGTGGACACCTGAAGCTAGAGCAACTTTTGAAGATATCAAGAAAGCCATATCTAATGCTCCAGTTCTGATCAGTCCAGATTATACCAAGGATTTTTTACATTTACTCATTTGCTTTAGAGCATATGTCTACAGCAGTGTTGACACAGAGAAATGAGGCTAAAGAAGAAAAACCTATAGCCTTCATGAGTTGTCCTTTCAGAGATGCAAAACTTAGATACATGGATGTTGAAAGGCAGGTACTTGCTCTAGTTCAAGTAGTCAAGAAATTCAGACAATACGTCTTGAGAAGTAAAGTGATAGCTGTAGTACCTAACACAATAGTAAAGATGCTTTTAATGCAAAGTGAACCAGGTGAGAAGAGAGCTAAATGGATCACTGTCCTCCAAGAGTATGATATGGACATAACATCCATGAAATTAGTAAGAGGACAATCATTGAGCCAGATGATATCAAAAATTGATCCTAATATTATGAGCAAACAGTATGTCATAAATGCAAGGGAAGATGAAGAATGGTATTCAGATATCGGACACATCCTGATTACTGGAAGATGTCCTTCAAGATTGCAGGCCTCACAAAGGAGAGCCTTAAAGATAAGGTCACAGAAGTACATGATAAAAGGAGTCATCCTTTTCAAGAAGAATTATGACAGAATATATCTTAGATGCCTAGAAAGGCAGGAAGCAGACAAGGTCTTAGCAGAGTTGCATGACAAGTTTTGAACTGCACATGGATCATCCTTAGCTACCACTCATGCTATCTTCAGGGCAGGGTATTACTGGCCCACTATTTTTAAAGATATTGCTGAACACATTAAATGTTGTCATATGTGTCAGGTTGCTGTAAATAAAGAAATATATGCTGCTTAACCTTTGCAGCCAGTGATGGAGATGCACCCATTTGCTCAATGGGGAATGGACTTTATAGGACCAATCAATCCTCCATCATCTTCAGGGCACAGGTATGTTTTTTACTGTACCAGGTGGACTGAAGCTGTCAGCAGTAAGACATGTAATGCTGACGATGTAATCAAGTTTTTGGAAAGCAATATAGTGACCAGGTATGGAGTTCCTTATGCTTTGGTATGTGATAATGGGTTTGCCTTTGCTTCAATCAAATTATCAAGTTGGGCTTTTGACTATGGGATCATCTTGAAATTTTCCTCAAATTACTATCCCCAAGGGAATGGATTAGCAGAATCCACAAACAAGAACTTATTGAACATCATAAAGAAATTGATAGAAAAGAACCCAAGGGAGTGGAACACTTTATTGAACTATGCCTTGTGGGTAGATAGAACCAGGAATAAGGTTGCATTAGGAAATTCTCCTTTTCATCTAGTGTATGGGGTGGATCCTATCCTCCCTGTTAACCTAAGGATTCCTACAGTGTAGTTTGCACAAGAATACCTAGGCATAGATAATAAACAAGAAGTCAGGTTGCTTAGTTGATGCACCTCGAAGAAAAAATAAATAAAGCAATTGACCAATTTGCTAAACATCAGGCTGTTGTCAAGCATTGGTTTGACAAAAGAGCCAAAATTAAGGCTTTCAGAATCTCAGATTTAGTCCTGATGTGGGACAAAGCACATGAAAGGAAAGGAGATCATGGTGAGTTTGATAAATTATAGATAGGTCCCTTTCAAATTCTAAAATTTTAGGAGACAGCACCTACAGGCTTAAGACCTTAATTGGTGAGAATGTTCCATTACCAGTTAATGGACAGTTTCTCAAACATTATTTCGAAGCTTGAAGTAGTGCCATGAGAGTCGTGTGTATCACAGTATGCATATTTGTATAGTTGTTTGTATAGTCCATTTGTTTTGTTTGCTTTGTTGTTTTCCTCAGTAGGGATGTTTATTTTGTTGTAGAGTATGCAGGAGCAGACTAACAACCACTGAAAACAATAGAAAATTTAGAGCATTCAGGTTAATTATTTGAAATTTATGCATAACTTGTTGTGACTGTCATGAATACAGAAAGTTAGTTGACTTGTGAAATTTTGTATTCAATAACTGTGGGTTGAGTATCCAAGGAAAGTTTCTCACAATGACACACCTAAAATCCTTGGGTTTGCTGAACCTACTAGCGTAGATATTAGGTGAAAAATCAGAGGTCACCCTTGCTACCATTGTAATTTTCAGCTTAATTTCAGCAAGTGATCATTCCTTGCATCATGAAGTTACAACTGTAATATCTTATGAAATCTCTATCAAATACAAAATATAAAATAAATAAAATAATAAAATGGATTTTTCTGAAATCTAGGTTAAGCCATCTAAGTAACTCTACCGGGGCTATAGACGCTTGCTGGCAGTGGGGCTCTACTTAGGAGAATTGTAATGATAACCTTGTTTGGGCTATAGACGCCTGCTGGTAGCAAGGCTCTATCCAGTTGGCTATGAGGGAATGACATCAACTATGTAGGCTAATATCAGTCACTAGTTTGTTTAACTAATTTTCAAGATGAGGATTATTAATCACGTGCACCCACTTAAACTGAAAAGGAAAATTCATGCACCTTATTAAATACATTAGGTCTCAAGTTAGGTAATGATTTGTAGAAAAGATAGTTGGAAGTTATGTATTTATTTCATTTAGTTTTTTTTAATGGTTTTAATTTAATTGTTTTGTTTGGTTGCTAGTTGTTGTGATGTTCACAACACGCCCCATTTTACTCCTTAGCAAAATGAGGACCCCTGCTGTGGCTGTGGCTTTTGCTTGTTTATGTGGGTCTACTTGGTGGGAAAGGGAAAAAGGAAGTGAAAAGTACAAACCTTGTTAAAAATAAAGAAAAAATAGCAATAAGTACCAGGGCAGAGTATGGGTGAATTCCTTGTCAAAAATGAGTGAGGGTTGCCTTTTGAACCATTTTAAAATTCCTGGTATTTTGTAAGTTATTCATGTTTTGGTAAAATGTACAAAAGAAAGGTTTGTATGTTGCATATACAAAGTCATTTGTATGTTGTGTCTTTGTATGATACATATACAAAACTGTTTGTATATCGGGTCTTTGTTTTACTTGTATGCATGTTGTTAATGTTCTATTTATACATGCAAGTTGGACCCGACAGGGTTTACAATTTAAATGAGTAGTTGGTTAAGTCCGTCAATGCATTTTTATGTTTGTATGTTAGGTGCAGGGAAACATACAAGGTGAGATACACTGGGATATGCATGCAACGGAATCAAAAAGTTATGAAAGGAAGTTTTATCATTGTATGTTTTGCGCCTTGTATGTATGTTTCGGTGACATGCATTTCAGGATACATACAAGGCAGAATTCAGAGAAAATTAAAATCTGGTATAAACAATGCATCACACCTGAATGTATATTGGAAGATGCATTGTGCTTTATACATCACGGAGATACAAGAGGAAGGTGATGTGGGCTCCACCCTTTGCATATCGGGCTTGTATGAATAACAATGTATACAAGCGGAATATGCAAGCTGATATGCAAAGCGTGAATATACAAGAAGGTATACAGAAAATAGATACAAATGGAATATAGAAATCGGATGCGAAGAAGAAATTAAATACAGAAAATTATTTGTATATTTGAGCGCCTATATGTTTACGATGTACAAGCTGATATACAAATAAATTATATGCATCGCGGAGGAGATAAAGGTAAAGAGAGGGTTTGCATGGGATTGCTTGTATATCCGATATACAAGAGCGATATGAAGTGTGAAATATACAAGCTGGATGTCAAAAGGGGGTTCAATATAGAAAATTTTTTGTATATTTGAATGCTTGTATGTTTAGGGCAAAAGTTAAGTTCAAGATTGAAAAGTGATATTTTAAAATCCATTTTACGAACTTATGTATGTTGGCAGGTGCTTGTATATGGAAAGTGGCAAAGTGGCGATGACGTATCAGAAAGTGAAGTCTACATAGGAAAGGGGCAAAATTTGCAAAGGATGCAAGAGGCGAGGTGAACAAGACAAGAAGATCAAGAAAAGAGCCAACATAAGGAGAAATTTCTGAAGAAGAAGATAAAGACTAGGAACCCGAGGAATGAATGAAGTTGCAGCACAAAGAGAATATATGCATAGGGCATTCAGAAGATAATGAGTCATCCAGATGGTTGCCAGCTGGCAACCTGTGCCACGAAGGAAAGAGTTGACTAAGTCGAGGAAAGATTTTCTACTGTTGATCTTAATGGATAAATCTTGACCGTAGGTCATTTGTAGCTGTTCCCTCACCTTATTCTATAAAAGGTGTAGGGGTGCCATATTTTGAAGATTGAGAAGCTTAATTGAATTTTGATTGCTGAAACATCAAGACTTATTTCAAAGTTGTTGTAAACATACATGTTTTGCATACTGAATGAAAGAGAAGACAATTTGATTACAAATTATCATAAATCTTGAGTAATCTCTGTTTGAAATCTTGATACATGCTTTGATCAGTTGCGTCCCTTGGAGTGCTTGTTAGTCTGCATGTGTTTTTTTCATTCCTTATCTATTGAAGTTAGCATCATCTATATCTAGCTGTGGAACATCCTGGTGAAAATATGGTTTGATTTCTTCTCCTAATGAATGTATCTGGTATGTATGTGGTTCAATAGCTAAAGATTCACCAAAATTTGAAGCATTCTTTTAATTTTCTTTGAATTTTAGAACAATTCACCATCATAATTGCAAATAACATAAGATCAAAAGCAAATAACATGAAATATGCTGAAATCTCATAGATATTTGGAAATACATAGAATATTTAGAGTTAAAGCATGTTAAATTGATAGATATCATGCAAAGTCACACATAAATCCATGAAATCCATGCATATATCTACTTACAGACACATCATTTGAGTAAATATATTGTGTAGAAGAAAGAACGAGTTCGTGATGATCAATAATCACAAGAACTGATCAAAATTGCAAATACATCAGTTATCTTTGGAATATAGAATGGAAATAACCTATCTATGTAGCATATTTATAGGAAATAGAATCTACTGATCATTCAAACAAATGTAAGGCCCCTTGAAATGGAAAAGAACAACACACATCAACCACTAAGTAACATCAGTAGATTATGAACTAATCAACGGAGACTTGGGATCATGAATTCTTTGAATTCATCGTATCTTTCAAGATAATAAAGGTTGTTGTGTAACTTTTATTTCCTGTTTGCTTGTGAGTAACATCATGATCAACAGTGTTCCATACACTATTTCAAAAGGAGATCTTTGAATTGCTCTCTTCACAGTAATTCTATCAGCCCACACAACCATTCTCAACTTTGAATCCGATGCCTTCTTGTTTCCCTCCAACATTCTCTTTATAATTTTCAGAAGATTTTTGTTGCTGGATTTTGCCTGCCCATTTGCTTGTGGATGATAAGGGGCAGCATAGGACACAATGATGCCATGTGTATTACATAAATTTTTGAACTCATCAGACCTAAAACACATTCCGTTGTCTGTAATCAACCTCACTGAAGTGCCAAATCTGAATATAATATTCTCCATCAAAAAGCTGATCACCACCTTGCTTGTTGCTTGTTTAGTTGGGATTGCTTCCACCCATTTTGTGAAGTAATCTGTTGCCACTAAAATCCATTTGTGTCCTCCACTTGACTTCTCTGCAATTTCTCATATGAAATCAATGCCCCACTGATAGAATGGAGCTTCCACCTGCATGGGTTTCAAGGGTAGTTCTCCCTGATATTTTAACTTTCCTAAATTTTTTTGACATGCTTCACATTTTCTTGTAGAATGATATGAATCATTAAAAACTTTTGGCCAGTATCCAACCCTTAGGATGTTGTGGGCTGTAGTCTTTTCTGAGAAATGTCCTCCACACATACCTTCATGTAACTCTTTCATGACATGTTTTGACTGATGTTCATCTAGGCATAGTAGTAAAATACCATCCCTATTCTTCCAGTAAAGATCTCCACCAATAAATACATATTTTGAGGCCTGTAATTTAAGTGTCCTTCTCTTGTTATCATCATACCCTTCAGGACATTTTATGTGCTTCAGATAATATATGATGTCAGTATACCAAGGAGTATGCTCAATGCTAGAACTTGTGTTATTAACATCATTAGCACTACATATCTGAGAAGCCTCGAGATTATTTTCAACCATTAATCTTGCAAGACCTTGTCCTCTTACTAATTTGGTGATCTGGATTTCAATATTAAACTCCTGAATTCTATTGATCCATCTGCATCTCCTACCTGTGACCTCAGTTTGGACTAATACTTATTTTTCTAAAGCATTAGGCACATATGCTATTATTTCAGTTCCCACCAAATACGACCTAAAAGCTTTAACCGCCTTCACCAATGCATATGCCTATTTCTCAACTATGTTATATTTTAATTCTGCATTTTGAAGAGATTTGCTATAAAATGAAATGGGTTGTTAATGCCCCTCATTATTTTTCTATAATAGTATTGCTGCAACTGTTTGATATGAGGCAAATGAGAACAGTTCGAATGGCTTACTAAAATCAGGGGATATCAGAACTGGGGCTTCTTTGATTGCCTTCTTAATGGTGGCAATTGCCTCTACTATTTCTGTTGTCCACTTCACTTCTGAATTCTTCTTCAACATTCTTGATATGGGACTAACAATTTCTACAAAATTTGATATGAACCTCTTGAGAAAGTTGATTTGGCCAAAGAATGATTGTATAGCTTTTACATTCTTAGGAATGGGAACTTGGTCAATGGCTTTTATGCTTTCAGGATCTATTCCCACTCCATCTTTTGAGACTATGTGACCAAGCAACTTGCCCTCTGTTACTGCGAAATGGCACTTCTTAGGATTCAATGAAATTCCATATTGTAAGGCTCTAATAAAAATTTGCTCTAAATGTGTACAATGATCCTCAGCCTTTTTGGAATATGCTATCATGTCATCCCGATATACTATCATAATTTTATTAATCAATTCTACAAAGGCCACATCCATCACTCTTTGGAATGTTGCTCCAGCACTCGTGAGTCCAAATGGCATCTTTAAATATACATATGTTCCCCATGGTGTGATGAATGCAGTCTTGTATTGTTCTAATTCTTTGATTTTCACCTGATTATATCTTGAGAAACCATCTATCATTGACAACAGTTCACACCTGGTAACCTTTTGCAGTATTGCTTCCATATTGATTATGGAAATCTACTATTGAACTGATTAAAGCATCAGGTAAGCTGTTGAACTAGTCTCTTGCATCTTCAATCAGGGACATCATGAATAGCCTCATTTTAACATCTTCATAGTCCATACCGATATCTTGTATGAAAGAATTGAAGCTTCTGATGTGATCCTCAGCTGATACTCCACTATTTCCAGTGAATTTGGGAACTATATTTCTCCAATTACTGTCAACAGGGTATGGATACAATTGATATCCAGTCAGATCAAATTGGCTACATATGTTTGTGAGGTTTTGAGGTGGAAGATTCATGGGTGGCGGGTTAGGGTAGTAATTATATCCACCTGGATGCTGATGATAAGCATGTTTCTGTTGTGGGTTTATGTGGGGATTTATATAAGGATTTTGTGGTCTATAATACTATTGGCTGGGGGGTGGGTATGGATTAGCCATATGTTGAGAGGTGTTGTGCATGGGAGGTGGTCTAGGATTTTTAGGAAGGGTATTTTGATGACTTTCGGATGCTTGTGAATTGGAAACACCACCTATATTTTGGTGCAAGTTTTGCTGTGGATTCCTCGAAGTGTTTCCTCTATGTGGAGGTACATATTTTGGGGGGGCTATTTTATTCCTACTCTTTATCTGTTGAATCTCTTGTTTTAACAAGCTCTTAGTTTCCTCTATCTTGATCATTTCAAGTTCTTCCTGGAGCCTAAGCACATCCTATTGTGCTTCATTCATACCTCTTGTATTTTTTGGACTTTCATTCATTTCTTGATTTGAGAATCCATGTTTTACCCCCTCTCCCTGCTGTAATGACATTTTAAAATCATATTCAGCTAGCCTTTGATCAATTTCCCTCATGGCCCATGTTTCACACTCAAGCTGTTCTTGAGGATCAGGTCTATATTTTTCCAATATATAATCAGTTACTCCGTTGAAATTTTCATTTGATTCATGCAGAGGTGTAAAACTATTGTGAGTTGTGATATTTTGTTTCGTATTATCCTCTTGAGCCTCTTGATTATTATTCTGATGAAAATGATTGGATGCTCCATTTCTCTTGGAGATGGTTCTAATTGGTGGAGATGATTGCAATTTCTTCCCTTCCATCTTGGATCTTCTACCATCCATTGGGTGCTAACTTTCTGTTCTAATAGGTTCTAGAGTCACCACCTATTTTGTAAATAGGAAAAAGTTTATAATTTATCTTTCCGGATTCTTCTTGCCAGCAGAGTTACCAAATTATATTTTTTTGAAATTTCTGACTCTATAAAAGAATGGTTTCTTTCTGAGGTCCTTTATTTGGCTCCCCAGTAGAGTCACCAATTTGTTAGGTATCAAAAATGTAGGTTGCAAATCCTAAGAGGATGCCAGACTCTATGATCAGATTGGTTACATTTTTGAACTAACACGACAGAGTTAACCTATAGGGTTAATGACTCCCTGCACTTCAAGTTCTGCTAAACCTAGGCGGGTGGACCTTAATAGCTAAAGAAGATTGAATGAATATGTTTGAGTTGATTCTATCCACAGTGGAAAAGGGTGTGGAATAGATGAAAACTTGCTAACTAATTCTATATCTAATATCTGATGGATGATTGGTATAAATTGTATAAGCAATATCAAGGCAAATTTTACAACTGTGCTTAACTAATAAAGGGCTTTTAAATGCTGAATTGAGATAAGACCAGCACCTTGTCGGGTAAATAGAGTCAAATGGAAGACAAAGACTAGTGGCTTATAGTGGGCAGTAACTCTAACTGTTTGGCACAATATTTTAGTTTATAACTTGTATAAATGTGCGAGGGAATGACTGACAGACTCTTCTTAATAATCCAATGGATAAAATTAGATTTCTTGTTATTCACCAGGAGGAATTTTAATCCTTTCTTGAAGGAACCAATTGAATGAAATATACAAGAACAACAGACAATATCAACTTGGAGACAGAATGATAATCCTAATTATGTGGTTCTTCTTAATAATCCAAATCAACACTTCCAGATTATTGTGACTAACCAGAAGGATTTTAATTCCTTTTATGGAAACCAATTAATCCAATCACACAAATACAATAAATGTGCATTGACAAATTAAATATATACTTGATATATTAATTTGAATAATAAGGAATTATGAAACTGGAGACAACCAAATAATTGAATAATTTTAAGAAATAATTGATGCCAAAATAAAACCACAAAATCAGAGAACTTGAATTTTCTTCTTCAATATAATGCTTGCAACATGGTCTTTTAAAACATTGTAAACTTCATTTATTATATCCTACTACTGATGATAATTTAGCATCATATGTTCAACTTATATAGAAATACTTATGAAGAGATATAACTCTTCAAAATGTCTTTTGGGAATCAACATGATTAACATAACAACAATAAAGATAACGATGCTTAAGCTCTATTCAACCACAAGTATAGCTGAGCAATGTGATCCAAGTACTCCTGGCTGTGGTGTGTATCAGTAAATTCAATAGCATTTCTTGTGATCATATCCATCATTACCATCTTCTCCAGATGCTTGCAGGCTTCCCCAGATGCAGAGTCTTTGTCCTTGAGAGCTCCTAAGGCTTCATGCAATATCATTTGACAGTCTTCACTCCATTCATCTTTGCTCTTCAGTTCTTTATCATTCCTGAATAACATGGGTACTCCTACTTTTGAAGCCTCAACACATTCTTTGGCATCATTCTTAATCTGGTCATAATATTTCTGGTGCCACTGAATCAAGTCTTTTGCACTGGAAATACCTGTAGTGTCAGAAACATCCTTACTCTGTGTCTCATGGAGTTTCTCCTATAGCCTATTGTGGAGCCTCTCATGTTCTTGGATCACTTTATAATTTTTAGAATAAATATCCCAAAATTGGTTCATCCAATGCATCATGTTGACATGCCTATTCTGGAGCACTGTTGCAAGTGTGTCAATCTAGATTTGATTTATTTGATCAATAGATGGTGATTGGGTGCTTTGTGAACTCTCTCCCTGAGTTAATCTTTTCACTGACCCTCTAAAGGTATTCTTAATGGTATCTTTCAAAAAATCATTTTCTTTTGTTAATCTTTCACAACTCAGTTTATATGCATCCCGTTATTTGATCAGCATTTGAGCTTGTGCTTTGTTCAACTTTGCAATATTTATTCCAATTTCTGCAGTAATCAAGGGGTCAGTTTCCCCTGCCTTCAAAGTCATGACATGTCCAAAAGGTTTTTCAGTATCTATAATGGCTGTCTTCTTATGAGGTGGGTACAAGGCCCATATCATTAGTGAATTTTCATCATTGTTATATTTGGTGCACATATACACTTTTGTGACACCCTGTAACACCTAGTTTAGTTTTCACCCTAAAAACTAAGTTTTAACCAAAGGTAATAATTTTTTTTAAAGTTTAAAGCAGAAAGATAATTTGTTTTTCACTCTAAAACCAAGTAGTTTATCCATCGACTAGCAGTAATCATGAAATTATAAGTTATACAAAAAGGATCTATCCATCTACAACATTATACAATATGATGATTAAAGTTACTTAGAATATTTTCAAAATAGAAACTTACCAAAGTCACTACATCTCGATTGTCAACCATCCAAATTCAAGTCTCAGCAAGCCTCAGCAATATAGAAGAGAAAGTATCTTCAAGGAGCTTAACCTCCAACCACAGACTGTCAGTCTCCAGTACTTCTTCCTATCCAGAAGTGGCCCTACCCTACTCAAAGAGGATAGACTTTGGATAACCAATGGTGTTTGCCATCTGAGTACTGGTGTTGTGACCTATGTAACTTGTTATCATGCAATCCCCTAGATACCCTCTAGTCAAGCATGACCACTCCACAAGCTATGCCATCCAGTCACGGTGAACTATCAATGCACTTGAGGCACATGCACTACCTTGGCCAAAGGATTTGAATATAATTAGTGTTGTATGAACGCAAGTAATAAGTTCACCCACCCCAACTTGACTTGAATTAATCGCAATCCTACAATTACCTATGTATAAGTTCAATATAACAACCTCAATAACCTCTAGGTGTTCCAAACTCATCATGCATTAACGCATGGCAGTTAGGTTTACTTCTCTCTTTTAGCTCATGGAGACATTTCCATCCATATGTTAATAGAATGGGTTTTCTAGCTTACCGGTCAATCGGTTAATGCTATAGGTTTACCAGTTGATCTCTAAGTTCGATCACTGCTTTAAATGATCCCGTCAAGAGAGGACACTAACTTAACTAAGTAATTTCGGAAGGGGTGTAACAATAAAGCAATAATAGAATTCAAGTATTCGAAGACTCAAAGTTAAAGTGTAAAGACTCTTAAAAGTCTTCTTCAACCTATCAAATATTCAACACAGCTTAATCTTTATCATACTAAGCATTTAGAAATCCTCTCATGCTGTTTCTATTTGCAAGGAGAATGCATGCAAGTTTAGATAACTATAGACTCCTTGTGTCGGCTCTAAAACTTCATTATCTAACATATTAGATAGTTTAGACCAATAGTAACTCTATATTCTCCTTCAAAGACAAAATAGTTTGAATGTTTTAAAGTGAAAAGAGTTATATACAATAAATAAATGGGCTTTAACTAGTTATCATTCGCAGCAAGTATAGAAAGCTCTCTATGGTCAACCAACCATTTATAAACTCAGAACTTGTGGAGGATTGAGTAGTCTTACATGTATTGACATACATTCCACACTATTGTTTCTCTTCTGCCAACGGTTAACACATTCTTCAAGTCTTTTATAAAACTAGTTGTCTTTAAATATGATAGGACCAACCAATTATAGTCGGTAGGGCAACTGAGGACACTTCCAATGTCAACCTGGATTTTGCTACTCCGGCTTTGAATAACTTTAAAGCTAGTTTTCTACCAAAACACAGTCTACTAAGTGCTCTCCACATATCCATATGTTTCTAAAGCTAAACAATACAATGACACAGTTTAAAGCGACCATCAAAGTTACTTTGAGAAACAAATGTGATTTAGTTGTGAGTTTAAAGACTATGGTGTGGTTCAAAAGCAAATAGCATTATTTCTGTTTAGAAAGAAATGACAACATACGGGTTTTAAAGTTGGTAAACAATCCATATATTACATATCCACATGGCTGTATTATTTAAGAAAAAGTAAATAGTAATATTGAATCCAAAAAGGGGATGTAACACACCCTCAGGTGTGAGCTTATATTTGTCATCTGTATTATGTAAAAAACTATCAAACACCAAAGTAGAATTCAAATCAAGACCAGGAAATATCATAACACCTGCTTCTCTGAGTAGCTATCTACCCTTACTAGGAGTCATAGCTTGCAATTCACTATCCACTGTTATTTTTAACATATCAATTAATTGTCTTTCATTGTTAGCTGTGACATTATCAACTGATTCCCTAATCTCTTTACCCTTGCATTTATACAAAAATGATTTAAATTCTTTAGAATGAATAAATTGATCATCAGCAATAAAAGAATCATATGCTGCTTGTCTTGGATCCTCATCAGCAGACCCCTCCTCATCATGTTCTACACCAGGAGACTGATAGTGTTGCATTTTTTGTTTGGACATTCTAGTTGTCTGTTGATGTGGCTCTTCTTCTTCTACAGGTCCCTCATCACCAGAGGACAACAACTCTATCTTTGCAAGCTGTCTCCTCTTCTCATCTAATTCTCTATTATACTTTTCAACTACTAATTCAACTTCAGCTTCTTCCATATTCCTAATAACATCATTGTGTGGATATGGGACACGTGTGTATCCACTGAGGTTTTGCTTTCTCCTTGCAAAATCAATAAAACCCTCGGGATCAAATCCCTTTCTTGTCTCTGCACATCTCATGTTATAATGCATTAATTTGTCTATGATGAGGCCATAACCCTCTTTAGACACCACAGTAAAATCTCCAAAGCACAAAGTACTAGGCATGAAAGATTGTTTGTCATAGGCACTAAAATGCATCACATTAGAACAATTCATTTGCCTAACTATGTCTAAGTAAGCAATTTTGTCAAGAACGGTCTTAGGCAATATAAACGGGGTGTCCTCAAAACCATAAATTCTGACCATGGTTGCATCCTCAAAACAATACCAATCTCCCCAGTTGTGGGTGACGGCAGGAGGACCACCAAAATCTTTGGGTCTGAGAAACCTCTTTATTTCAATTGATAGTGAATATTCACAAGGATGATTGAAATATTACTTTTATACAGTATTCTTCAAAATGAACATAACTAGAATGTGCAAACTTGTTGTCCCATATACTCGTCCACATTTGCACAGGTGACTTTTATCCCTTATGGTCCATTTGAGAAACTCTGAATTCACTTGGCCATAACCCTATTTCCTGGCCATAATAAAGCACCATGTGCATGAGGAGTGAGTAGTTCTCAAAAGAGACTGATGGGGCATTGTTCTTGATTGTAGACAAACTAGAATCAATTCTTCCAAAAACATAGGCAACATAGTCAAATTGCCTAGCATTGTGGCACTAGATATCTATGGCTATCACAATCAAAGGAATTGTCATAAAATTAGGTACCTCTGACCCTAGGACTTGGCCCATAGAGTAGTATGTGTATTGTATGTATGGTTCAAATAATGACACATGAAATGGAGGTCCATCATTCTCATTGAGAGGCACTATTTCGCCTTCTACCTTAGGCCTGTGGATAGATAATCTCCACCCATTGTAAGTGGTATCCATTCTCCAGTATTCTTTGTCCAAATCTTCATAGACTATAGGAATAGTGCACAAATCATCTAAATCAAACACTTCACAAATAGCATTTTTAGATAAATGTACAACTGGCTCTCCTTGCGGATTGCATATGGCTTTGAGGCTAGGGTTGTAAAGTTTGGCTAGGAGTCTGAGGAGTTCTACATTCACAAATACATCAGGAATGACCAATTTGCCTAGTTTCAAGTGCCATGGATTTAACATTGGGACATTTCTGAATCTTCTATTGTAATGGAATTTGAAAAGCTCATAGCCTCTTATTGGTGTCCAGACATTTCTAAGGTATTTGCACTTGTCTTCCAACTTCTCTATCTCTACCCTAAGTTGTGTAGACCTTCAGGCTTTGGGAGTCAATCTAGGCAATTGGTCAATTAAGTCCTGGTTCAATTTCCTATCTTTTATTTTCTCATCAGGGCTTTTGTCAATTTTTTGTTTCTTGGGTTTACTAGTTTCACCCGACTGTTTTCTGCCCTTTCCTTTCACTGGAGTCTCCATTACAATCATGGATGTTAAATTCAAAAATGTAGTCTATCACACAGAGTCTTTTGACTATGTACATGTTATGTGATGATTGGACTCCTCTATCCTTTCCTTTGAGTTTTCGTTTATGTGCTCCTCTTAGACAATTCGTTTGAATCTAATTGCAGTGATTTTGAAAGGCTCTTCAAAGGATCTCTTCCTTGTTTGCAATTAATTGTTCTAGTGTATTAATTTTCGTGATTGTTGTGAGATGTCACATTGTCATAACTCCCTTCATCAGTATGATTTTTGTAATGTTAGGGTGATTTAATATCTTCTTATGGTGTGAACATTTGCATGTGGATCAATTGCTGTGACCCTTCATATGTCTCCTCGATGTCATCTTTTATAAAGACATATATAAGTTTGCATCGGCAAGATATTTTGAGGTCTACTCGATATAGAAATGGGCATGGCTATCATTGGCTTGACTTACTTTATTTCCGTGGGAATAACATTTTACTTCGATATCTTAAGTGTCTCTGATATGACTATCGGCATGAGTCTTGTCGATGAGTGTGGCTACTATCATCATCGGAATAACACATGTTATTGGGATGACTTATTTCAATTTACCCGATCGTGGTTGTTTCCCTGATACCTTTCTCATAGCCTTCATCGGAGTGATTATTATAGTATGTTATCGATATGTTTCATCGTCGTGACCATCAGTTTGGCAAGACTTGTAGGCTTTTCTTCCGACTTGTTTACTTTCACCGATGGTTTTCATAGAATTATTGAGACTGCTATTGTCAGATACTTGGACATCTATAAAAAAGCACTTATTGAGATTATTACTGATCTCCCAAATAGGTTGGGTAGTATAATGACTCCAAGAAAGGAAGCTGCTATGGCCAAGGATTTGGAGCTCAGAGAATATACACTGATAAAGTTATGTCTGGAGATCTCACTGGAAGATAGATGAAAAATCTCCAAAGTGTTGCAAAAGGAATTTAGAACAAAGAAAAGGATGAATACTCTCATGTCAGATGACACTAAGAAAGTAGCCAAGGATACAGAGGAAATCACCCAACTATATATGATAAAGCATAAACAAATGTTGGGGTTGGGACATCTATTCTTGAGGAAAACTTGGATCAAGGATTGGATAGAAGTGATGAAGAGCAGAAAGAGAAAGATTATCCAGTCCCTACTACTGATACTACAGTAAAATCCAAAATGAGTAGTCCTCTAGAACAAGAGACTGATGTTCAAACAGACAAGGAGAAGTGTGAGGAACTAAACAAAGATGAAGATCTTAAAGAGGAACAAGTTGAAGAAAACTCCTCTCTAGAACGAAAGAATGATGAGGTCATGGATTTAGATCCTCTAGAACTAAACCAAGAAGAAGCAATCTCTGGTATAGAAAGAGACATTGCGAAGTTAATCAAAGAATTTTTAGAGAAAGAAAAACATGTCCTAGATGAGCCTAAATTTTTGCATGGACCAATTGTTGGCAAGAGACACATTAGAGCTTCATGATTGTTGTCATTGATGGCAACAAGGATCATCCCACACATCTGCAGGATATGGTGTGTCTTTACCGGAAGTCAGATTGAAGAGCTTACAGGTCTGGTAAGCAAGAATAGAGCATGCAAAAGGTCTGACAGTTAGGTCTGGATCTGTTAGAGGAAGTATCCTTGGAAAGTGCAGACTTGGGAAAGTCAAGAGGAGTATCTTGATTGATAGATTCCAGGGTTTGAGCCTCCGGTGTTGAAAGAGTGAAGAGATATAAGCTTCTAAGTACTGGGGTCCAGTTTGGTAGAACAGATAGAGGAAGAACTGACAGTCAGAGCATCATAAGTTATTCTGAATGAGATGTTGATATTGATAAAGATTCCTAAGGTATCATTCATGATTGGACGACTTATTAGACAACTTATATAAGTTTCTTTTTGATCCGCATCACTTGGGAAGCAAAGATTCAGCTGACAGACTAAAGTTTAGGAAATATTGACTATTCTGGATGCCGGCTAGAAAGAGGATGAAATCCTTTGTGTGGATATATATACTAGATGGATTTCGATAAGGCAAACATAGTTGAATAGTGTGGTGTGTGAAGAAAAGGAAAAAAATAGAGTGAAAGCAGTAAGGAAGGTCTGGTATGTGACAGGACAGCAGAACAAAAGACAAGGAAGGATGAAGTGCAACAGATCAATTTACTGAGCCTAATTGGAACTGAACTCTAGCATGTGTGGATGCTTCACATCAGTTCAAGTATCTTATTATTTCTTGTTACAACTTGTAGACAGTGAGTCTCTTGTGAGCAGTGTGCTCGGGCAGTGAGCCCTAATTGGCAAGTGCCATTTTGTATTTCTATTCTTCTAATAGATAATACAATCTTGGGTTAATCACCCCATGGTTTTCTCCCTTAACAGGGTTTCCATGTCAAAAATATTGTGTCATGTGTATTTCCATTTCATGGTTATGTTTGCTTATTTGAATTGATGCAACATTAATTATTAAGAAAGTTTAGAAAGATGAAATAATTAAGATAACTGATTCACCCCCCTCTCAGTTATCAACAACTGCGATCAGAGCCAAGTTCCTCTCAACAGAGCCTAACAGCTTAAGGAAGACCTGGGAATTCAAATGGATGCGTATGGTATGAAGGAGCAACTTAAGTTTGACCTAGATGATCTTGAGCAGTCAAATTCTAAAATCAATGAATTGAAGGAAAGACTCAAACAGGCTGATGATTTGATAAATGAATTAAAAGAGAAACTGAGTCTCTCTATGAAAAAGAGAAAGAAGCTACTTCAGCAACTGGCAAGACAAGGTGAAGCCAATGATACAAATGGAGATCTAAAGGAGAAAACCAAGTTATGTGAAAAGTTATCAAAAGAAATCATTATGGTAAGACATGAAATGGAATTAGGAGTTATAAAGTTTACCCAAGAGATTGAAGAGAAAAGAAAAACTGAAGATGATCTAAGACAATCTCTCAAGGAAAAATCAAAACATTGCCACAAGATAGATAGAATTATCAGACATCTTGAATTTGATCTTGAAGATGCTAAAGATAATGAAGAAAAACTTGAGGATCAAATTGTCTCTCTTAAAAGGGATCTTCAAACAACAAATGAATATAAAAAGAAATTCAAGATAAGTTCTGCTCAACTTGAAGTTCTTCTTGAAAGTCAAAAGAGGGTAGATGACAAGTATGGTTTGGGATATGAGAAAGGAGAAAGCTTCGAATCCAGTCAGAAGAATTTTGGATCAGAAAATCCAAGGAATAGGCCTAGAAGACCTCCTATAAGGCAGCTTAATGCTCAAAGATATCCATCCTTCAATGGATACTACCACAACTGCAATAACTTTGGTCATAGAGCTAATCAGTGTAGAAAGAGAATGAATCAGACTAATACATCCTTCTCCAGACAGTGTTTCAACTGTAAAAGGTATGGCCACAAATCTCATGAATGCAGAAATATGCAAATGAACAATTCATTCAATGGTAGATGCTTTGCATGCAATAGAATGGGTCACATGGCTAATCAATGTAGATCAAGAGGATATCAATCAAATATGCAAAGAAATGTTGTTTGCCAAATTTGCAATAGATCTGGTCATATTGCCAAATTCTGTAGAAGCAAGAATCAGGACAAAAGAGGTCCGGCACATCATAATCAGAATCAAGACAAGGGAAAACAAAAAGTGAATGCAGATGAAGTTCAAAGTGAAATGAACAAGATTTGGGTGAAGAAAAGTACAGAGAATGTAAGGGATGGATCCGCACCAGACTCCGGTGCTGATATTCCTTCCGGAAACTAAAAAGTGAGCTCTGGCTCAGGGGGAGTCTCAAGGAAAAACATTATCCCCCAGCCAGTCAATTGGTGCTAGAATTGGCACAAGGAAAATTGCGAATTAAAGGGATCTCAGAGAAACATCCAAGTAAATTGTGATTAAGATATGAAAGATCCACAAGAAGTTTTAAACAGGTAGAGGACTAATATGGTCCCTCAGTCATCTGGTGAGAAGTAGGTTTCTCACAGTTAAACCTGACATGATTCAAACTATGGAATCTTGATCTGTAGATAGATCAAATGATTAGTGAAAGGAAGATAGATTATCACTATTCTCCAAGAATAACTCTAAATTTTGTCTCAGTGATTTGGAAAGGTTATGTCTCTGAATAAGGTAAACAAGGCAAATCGGAATGAATTAGCTTGAGCATTTATTGCAGGGTGAAAATTAGGGCTTTCCCAGAAATAAAAGAGTTCATTTGTTTGTCATTTGCACATTTGCACTCAAGAAGAAAAGAAAAAGGAGCTCTGCATCAAATTGTCTCAACTCTCAAAGATCAGACATTGAAATCGTTTCATCCAGCTAATCAATTCTGGCTCTTTTAGTGAACCCTAGAAATGAAAAAGGTATTTTTCATTGCTGAATATCTCTTTGTAAAATCTTTTTGGAAATGGCTACTCTGAATGTTGTGAAGATCTCTGATAGACCTCACCCTAAATTTAAGAAGCATCCATATAAACCTCTAGAAGTTGATCCCCTAGGTGCCTTTTCAAGCATTCCACATGGGGTTCTGCATGTAGAAGATGTTAGGGTTTACATTCATGCAAGCATCGAAGAATTTGGGGAATCAAAGTTAATGGATATCTATCACAAGCAGTTAATAGATGATTCTTTTGAGATCAAAGCTTAGTATAAAGCCATCCGGGAGAAGCATTTTTCACAGTGCATTCATTTCCCCTATTTTGAAGATGAATGGGTTCGATATGTGTTGAGCAGAGTGCATGACAATTTCTTATGGTTGAATAGACCATTTAAAATCACCAAAGATGCAATTAGGGCTGTAACTAGTTTACACTCATTCGGTGGGATACCTGTTCTCAAATCTGTCAAGAATCAGACAGTAAGTGATGCAACCGGATCAAAATTTGACAAGAGAGCTATGACAATTGAAGATATCACTGATCCGGATGTCAAATTTGCATCCATGATAATTAGTTACAAGATTTATCACTCTAGTAGGGAAAATTTAGTACCGGGAACTGCAGTTTATACAGCCTATCAGATGCTAAAAGAAAATGCTGACTATGATCTGTGTGAACTTCTTCTAACCCAACTTTTGGAAAATCTACAAAAAATAAAGGACAAGAAGAACTCCTTTAAGTATGGTGGCTTGATACTCTGCCTATTCTTTTATTACATGAATGAGCTTCCCGGATCCAATGGCTGGGTATGGCAGAATGATAGACCAGTAGCTATTCAAATCAAAGATTATATACATGGGCTTGGTGATGCCAAGGCACAAAATATAGCTCTCTGGGGCTATTTCAAGAATTTTTAGAGCATGATGCAAGCAAGAGAGAGAATCCCCAAATCTTTAGTTGAAAAATATAAAGATACAATATGCTTTATGGTAGAAATTGACCAGTGCCTAATGGAGGCAGTGGAGCCAAGAACAGTGTGGATCATGCCAATGGGGTATGAAGTGGATGAGAAAATTGTTGAGCTACATGTTCAACATATGCTTAGTCAACCCAAGGATCCCAAGGCAGAAAGGTTTGGAACCTTTGAAGAATTGAGTGTAAAGATTCTTGTGGAACTTAGACAACCAGAGACAAAAAGGAAAGTGAGAAGGGAAGTTGAAGAAGTTGCTAAGAGATTTGGAATATCCAAGGAGGCACTTGATGAAAATATAGAAAAGATGGAAAGGGTAGAGAAAGAGAAGAAAGAAGCAGAAAAGGAAAGTGATCCAGTAAAAGCTCCCTCCCGGACTAGATCCTCTAAAAGGGCTGCACCTACCTCTGATAAAAGCTCAAAGGCATCCTGGAAGTCCAGACATCTGGAAAAGAAGAAAAGAGAACAAAGAAAAAGGCAACAAGGTCCTATGTTAGCCAGAAGGATGATGAAGAAACTAAATCAGATGAGGAGGTAAAGAAACTGAAGAAGAAGAAGAAACCTTCCGGTGAACCCTCTACCAGTGAAGACAAGGAAGAGATGGCAGAAGAATTCATTGAAAGGCCCACTCTATCCTTAGATGACGTAGTTAAAGCAGCCACTATGTATGGGAACCTGCAACCAATAACAAAATTCTATGATGCATACAATGAAGCAAATAAAAAGATTCTGGAGGAAGCCACAGTTAAGTATTTGAATGTATATAATAAAGCTTTTATTGAAATCATATCTCTCATTCCCAAAAGCCTAGAGGAGGAATTAGAGATAAGAAAGAATAATGCTAGGGCAAAGGATCTTGAGATTCGGGAACAGATAGTCATTCAGCTCTTTCCTTCAATCACTCCGAAGCAAATGAATATGATCTTCAAAGATTGCAAGGATGAGTTTCGGAACAAAGCTAGAATGAATCAGCTTATGCTCGGTGAAACTGACAAAATAGCCAAAGAGACAGAAGAGATCCTCCGAAATGCATACAAAAAATTCAACATTCCAATTGTAGAGGACATAAGTGATAAGCCCTCTACCATGGGCGACAAGGAAGAAACCACTGAGACGGTAGTAGAAGAGGTTAAGGAGACATGTGAAGAAAAAGGTAAGGACTTAGATTCCTTTGCTCCGGAAGAGGAAGTCCAAGGAGAAGTAAACCCAGATTCTCCTGCAGTCTCTGGATCTAAAGGAGAAGTAAGAACAGAGGAGAAGGGAGAAAAAGTGAAGGGAAAGGAAGAAGGTCAAATAGAAAAGACCACAGATGACAGTACTAAGGTTGCAGAAGGGGAGAAAGTTCTGTCTCCGGCAAGAGACATAGCAAAAAAGGTCAAGGACTTCTTGACCAAAGAGATGATGGAATTTGATGAACTGGAGTTGCTTCAAGGTCCATTCAATTTTGATTCCCTCTCTCCGATGCAAACCATGAAGCTAGCATCCTTCACCCAAGCAAAGGCAAAAGAAAAAATTCTGAAGTCTCACCTGGTAGACTGTGAGCTCATAGAAGCTGCATCCGGTGTCTTAGAGAAGATTATGCCTTCCTTCCAAAAGGACTCTTCAGCCTCCACATTCGGTAATCTCAAAACTCTTGTTAATTCTATTAACACTCACTTTGAGTCACTAGAAAAGTTAGCTGAGGCAAAGGTTCGGAAAGAGTTTTGGGATAAGAGATTCTCAGAGTTACAAGGCATAATAGCAAATGATAGGAGAGTTTTGGATATTGGAATAAAGAGCTTGGAAAATGCTCTCAAGGATGGCGGAGATTTCTACAAATTTTGTTTATCCTGGCCTAAAGTGACCAAGGATATTGAGAAGAAAGTAAAGGAACAAGAGGATAAACTGTTAAACCTCTCACAGAATTTTGATCCTCTCACTCTATCCATAGTAAATCAGGAATGTTAAATTATTGTAGTCATGAATGAGATTAAGAAACTTGAAAAGGAGAGGAAAAACATAATAAATAGGATGAGTGAGCTTAGAGGGGTGATTATTCCCAAATTAGAGGCCATGCATGAGGCCCTAACAGATGCCCAGACCACAGCCTGAACCAGTGATCCGACATATCTCAAGAGGGCAAAAGCTTTTGCATTCCTACTGAGTGGTCATATCTCAATTTTGGACAGGATGAAGCAAAGTTGGGCGACACAAGTTGTACAGCTGAAGACAACCTTTTCAAACATATTACAGTATATGTAAGTAAAACCTGTCTATATACTTATGCGGCTAAGTATAGTTGAATTTTTGGGCAATTTTGGTATGCGGACCCTACCCTTTGCCATTGATGTCAAAGGGGGAGTGAGGAATAGTGAAAAATGTGGAATCCAGCTAAGGGGGAGCTCCGATAAAGTGTACATTAGAAGAAAGCATCAACAAAGGGGGAGTATAGTATAACACTTAGTCATTTTTCACTATGTGTTGCCATCAATGCCAAAGGGGGAGATTGTTGGCAAGAGACACATTGGAGCTTCATGATTGTTGTCATTGATGGCAACAAAGATCATCCCACACATCCACAGGATATGGTGTGTCTCTACCAGAAGTCAGATTGAAGAGCTTACATGTTCGGTAAGCAAGAACAGAATATGTAGAAGGTTTGACAGTCAGGTCCAGATCTGTTAGAGGAAGTATCCTTGGAAAGTACAGACTTGGGAAAGTCAAGAGGAGTATCTTGATTGATAGATTCTAGGGTTTGAGCCTCTGGTGTTGAAAGAGTGAAGAGATATAAGCTTCTAAGTACTGGGGTCTGGTTTGGTAGAGCAGATAGAGGAAGAATTGACAGTCAGAGCATCAAAAGTTATTCCGGATGAGATGTTGATAATGATAAAGATTTCTAAGGTATCATTCATGATTGGCTGACTTATTAGACAACTTATATAAGTTTCTTTTTGATCCACATCACTTGGGAAGCAAGGATTCAGCCGACAGACTAAAGTTTAGGAAATATTGACTATTCTGGATGCTGACTAGAAAGAGGATGAAATCCTTTGTGTGGATATATATACCAGATGGATTTTGATAAGGCAAACCTAGTTGAATAGTGTGGTGTGCAGAGAAAAGGAAAAAAGCAGAGTGAAAGCAGTAAGGAAGGTCTGGTATGTGAAAGGATAGCAGAACAAAAGAAGAGGAAGGATGAAGTGCAGTAGATCAGTTTACTGAGCCTAACTGGAACTGAACTCCAGCATATGTGGATTCTTGACATCAGTTCAAGTATCTTATTATTTCTTGTTACAAATTGTAGATAGTGAGTCTCTTGTGAGCAGTGTGCTTAGGCAGTGAGCCCTAATTGGCAAGTGCCATTTTGTATTTCTATTCTTCTAATAGAGAATACAATCTTGGGTTAATCATCCCGTGGTTTTCTCCCTTAATGGGGTTTCCACATCAAAAATATTGTGTCATGTGTATTTCCATTTCATGGTTATGTTTGCTTATTTGAATTGATGCAGGATTAATTATTAAGAAAGTTCAGAAAGCTGAAATAATTAAGATAACTGATTCACTACCCCTCTCAGTTATTAACACCAATAACCCTGGACTCAATGTCCCCTATACAGAAATTTAGACTAGTATCAATTGTGCAGGCAAAGGCACAGGAAGAAATTTTGAAGTCTCACATACAGGACAATGAACTGATTGGTGAGGCATCCAACATTTTGGAGAAGCTGATGCCACCATATCAGAAGGACACCTCTTTGTCTTCTATAAGTCAACTAAAAGGACTCATAAATTTTGTAAGTGAGCATTTTGAATCTTTTGAGAAATCTGCTGAGACAAAAGTGAGACAAGAATTTGATGAGAAAAGATTAAATGAGTTGAAGACTATGATAGTGAATGACAAAGCTCTACTAGACAACAAAATGAAAGGCATACAGAGTGCCATCAAAGAAGCAAGTGACATGTACAAATTTTGTTTATCTTGGCTAGTAGCCACAAAAGAGCTAGAAGAAAAGATAAAGGATCTAAAACTGTAGCTGATAAATATTTCTAAATCATTTGATCCAGTAACTGAGTCTGTGACCAGCAAAGAAATACAAGTAATTAATATTCATAATGAGTTAAGTGATCTTGTAAATAAGAGGGATCAGATGAAAAATAAAATGTGTCAGTTGAGAGGACTAATTAGTCCCAAGTTAGATTCAATGATTAGTATTGTAGTAGAAGCACAGGTAGCTTCACAAATTGACACACATTCTGATGTGCAAAAGGCAGAAGAATCAGTCTTTTTGATAAATGGTCACATCCAAATTTTGGAAAGAGCTAAGAAACAATGGACGAAGAGATTGCACAATTAAAGATTATGTATAAGGATATCCTCTCACCTATAACTAATTGAGTTCAAGATTGTATGTGTACATATCGGCAAAGTATGATAGATTTGCAGTTTTGACACAATTTTGACTTTTTGAACATACACCTTTGCCATTGATGTCAAATGGGGAGAAGAAGATCAGTGAAAAATGGGCAAACATCTAAATTAGAGAAGAAATATAGAGTAAGGGGGAGCAGACACAAGCATTTTTCACTAAGTGTTGCCATCAATGCCAAAGGGGGAGATTGCTGGCAAGAGACACTACTCTGATGAAGGATTGCATGTTGTCATTGATGGCAACAAGGCAAAGGGATTTCATTGGCATTGGTGGTACCCACCTAGGATTAGGGTTTTAAGTAAGTATTTACCCCCATTTTTTTCTTAAACCCTAAAGGCCTACGGTCCTCTTTTCACTTTATGTTCTATTCTATCGTTGACCGCTTATCCTAGGTGTCTGGTTGCTTAAGTTACAACTTAAAGCCTTTTAAATCATGTGATGACTGGCCCCTTTTTTTGAGTTTACCGCTCATGGCCTATCGCATCATAGGATCTAGTGCTTAAATCTTATGAGGGGCTTAGGAGTGCCATGTAACTGCTTATCACAGCATTGCGACGTGTCATCTATGACATCACTCGTCCCCCGCGCGTTTGTGATAAGGCACCAGCTGTCAAAGATGTATGGCTTACATCCATTTAATTGAGGATCTCAAAATGATGAATCAAAGGATGCTAGGTGTTAAGGTGAAAGGGAATCTGTGAATCTGACGGTCGTGCATGCGTGCATAAGGATTCTGTCAAAAAGAATATTCACTACACTGGCGTGACAAGACGACACATGGCCAGGTCTCATTTGAAGGAGCACAGAGCATATGAAGAAAGGACGCATGGGGGCTTTTTCCCACCCACACAAAGCACTTTGGTGGTGGCCCACTATCGGCTGCGGTGCTGTGATGGGGTGCCACGTGTCAGGATCAGAAGGAAGGAAGGAAAAGTTAGCAAAAAGGAAAGACTGCCTGATTAGCACGATTCTATTAGCGACGGACTTTTCAATGGTGTTGATGTGGATTTTCAAGCTTGATGGATGCTCAGCGACCGTCCATCTAACAGAAGACAAGCCCAGATCAACGACTGAATTTAAAATTTGGAGCGGCTATCTGTCAGCATAATTCCTGCTTATTCCCACTCTACAATCAATGGATTTGCAGCACAACCATGGACCAAACATCAAATCTTCACATCTGATTGAGGTAAAAGGCTGCTTAATTGGTAGATTTTTAGGGACTTCGGCAAGAATTTGACTACTTCAGCTGCAAAATTTATTAAGGATTTGATTGTATCATGAAAAATCTCTAAGGAATAGATCTTTTCATTTAGGAAGTTTGTCAGAAGGTAGATGGCTGGTAGCTTGTTTGCTCCTTTAAAAAGGAATCCATGGCCATTCTACAAGGGGGAAGTTTGTCAGGTCTTTTCTTTTTGACTCTGAATACAAGGTATTCACATCTTGGAGGGCATTTCTTCTTGCAGGTTTGGTTCTTTGTCTAGTGTAGAGGTATTCTCTATTTTGTAAATGATAAATTTCTGTATGATAATCTTTTATTTAGATTGAGTTAAATGAGAAACACTTTGTGTGTGTATTGTTTATGATTGTCTCCTTTGATGTTATCATTTTTTCTTCTAAACAAGGTTATCAAGGATTTCTGAGTTCTTCAATGTGCATGTGCTATATTGTATGTCTAGTTTCTTGCATCTGCTCAAGGAGTAGATTAAATTTGCTTTAGATCAAAAATAGGAAAAAGTGGGTAATGTCAAAGGATTCATAAAGTATGGTCATAGATAATACTCTTTCTTGGACATATTGTTGTTAGGTAGTAATATTCTGTGTCGAGTCCTCTAGATATGAATTTTTGTTATCACAAGGAAACATTTACATTTATAGGTCTGATTTTGTTGCCCTGGTGATGCACTAGTCTGGGGATTTGCTTGTCTAAGGGGTCTAGGAAAGTCCCACAACTTCAATCATAAACCATTACAAAATTTAATTATGTTAGTTTGTAGGAGCAAGGTTAGGACCTTGTGTGCTCTCATCCTCAACTAGTGATAGTCCAAGAACATTACTAGTCTAGGATTCACCCAAGAAATCTTGGTATACATGTGAGAGCATTCTGCCTGGTATTGTAAAGCTAAATCTTTTGTTGAATAGGGAATACCCCCTAGGTGTGGCAGAACCTGAAGTGAAGGGGAGGCACGTGCAAACAACCTCCCATCTTTGTTGGCTGAATCTGTCATTGAACTTGAGCATAGGAAGTGGCAAACCCTTAGAGTTTGATGATTGTTGATTTGGGAACCAACAAAACTGGTGACTTTGCTGGGGATTGAGGTAAAATGTGTTGATCTTGGAATCTTTGGTGAAGTTTGCCTATGTCGTGGTTATGTAGAGTTTGCATACAGACAGTGATTTATCTTTCCCCTTGGAGGGTGGCAACTTTGTTTACTGCTGTTGCAAAAAGATCAAAGAAGGATCGTGTGGTGCTCTGCTAGTGTGGTGAATCCAGAAAATAAAGGTGCCTTCTTGCTGGTTTGTCCTCTGTGGAGGTGGTGACTCTATTGACTGATCTTGTCTAAAGTAGCAATACATTCCTAGGTACTTCATCTTTTCATTCAAAATGATTCAAATAGAGCAGTAGTCCTGGTCTTGCTCTCAAAAAAGGCCATTTTTATTGAAAAGTATAAAGCCCTAAATTTTAATGGAATAAGTGGTTACCCTAATGTTGTCCACTATAAGATTAGAAAGTGTTTGCCAAAATATAGTGGAATAAATTCTGAATCGGCAAACAAACATCTACAAAATTTATGTGATTTAATAGAAGATTATGAGATTGAGGCTGAAGATGTTGTAATGAGACTCTTTGTTCAGTCTTTAAAGGATGATACTAGGGTTTGGTTTTTAGACTTGCCTGAGTGTTCAGTTTCTTCATGGGTAGATTTAGAAGATGCATTCCTAGAGTAGTTTGGTGAAAGAACTAATGTAGCTTCATTGATCATACAATTCAAGGATATTCAAAAGGAGGAGGATGAATTGGTTCCAGCCTTTAATTTAAGGTTTACTAAGTTGCTCAAGCACATTCTAGAATACATGAGACCTAATGATGCATTGTGCTTGACAATTTATTTAGCTACATTTGATGAAGAAATGAGTTATCTATTGAGAGACAAGGAACCAACCACGCTTCACCAAGCTTATAAATTAGCTATGGATATTGAAAATAATAAAAAATATGGAATTCCAATAGGGTTCATGATTGCAAGTTTTAAAAAGGATATATTTCAAGACACTAAATGCAATAATGATTTGATGCATGAAGAAGCTGCTGTAAAGAATGTGGGCACATCCTGTAGTGATGGGGACAAAGATTATGCTTAGCCTCTGGAAGGAAGATTTGCAGATGCATAATGCCTTTCAGATGATGAAATAAGAGATGTAAATGAGGATGTCTCCTACAACAATAGGCATATCCCAGCTGATCATGAATATCTTTATGAGACGAATATGTAGATCTTCACTATGAATATAGAGGATATTGACTCAAGGAGCGGCAAGGAGTGTGAACATTTAGATCCATGCCTTTCAGATGATGAAATATATCTGAATGTTGAATATGAATGCTTCCTTGAGGATGATGAATACCTCTACAATGCAGAAGTTGAAAAGTTTGATTGTTAGTGCATTGGTGAGGAGGGAAAACATGATTGTTATTCAGATGTGAATAAATCAGTTGCAGATGTTCAGGTAAATATAGTTGGGGATAGCATTGATTGTGCTGATTTGGGAAACCATGGAGCTTCTAATGAGGGGCTACATTCTGAGTTTTATATGCCTTTTCTCGAGGCATTCCAGATAGGGTTTGATAATGAAAGTGCTAAGCACAAGGATGATGGAGATATGAGCTTTTCTAAAAGTTTATATGGTTATGAAGTGTTGCTTGCCCCTGAATATTACTTTTTCAGCATAGAGGAGCCTTTATTGTTTAAAAGGAAACAAAATTCTAATGTGGATTCGGTTGTTTCATATGAGTCTGTTACCTTTCTAAACAAAACTGAAGACTCATATAATGATGATCTACAACTGTGGATACCAGTAGCAGATGAATTCTACTATATATTCAAAGAAGCTAAAGGTGAAAAGAGTAGAGGCACAGTTGACAATAAGAATGAATGCTATAGATAGCCTAGTGTTTTTAGGGTTCGCTTGAAGAAATTAGAAGAAAATAGGTTATTTGACAAGGGGAAGTACTGGTTCTTCATTTTTGGTGGCCCTGGGCCACCAAGTAAATTTGAAAATGTGATTTGTGATGCAGGTTGGTGCAGTGACTCTATGCCCAATGGATATGGCACCTGGTCTGCATCCCAGATATCTAAGGTCCTTGCCATGCCTACAAGAGGCATACGTCCCCAGTCAGAGCCAATGGTGGTGCCCACCTAGGATTAGGGTTTTAAGTAAGTATTTACCCCCATTTTTTCCTTAAACCCTAAAGGCCTGCGGTCCTCTTTTCACTTTATGTTCTATTCTGTCATTGACCGCTTATCCTAGGTGTTCGGTTGCCTAAGTTACAACTTAAAGCATTTTAAATCATGTGATGACTAGCCCCTTTTTCTGAGTTTACCGCTCATGGCCTATTGCATCATAGGAACTAGTGCTTAAATATTATGAGGGGCTTAGGAGTGCCATGTGGCTACTTATCACGGCATCGTGACGTGTCATCTATGATGTCACTCGTCTCCCGTGCGGTCGCGATAAGGTGCCAGCTGTTAAAGATGTATGGCTTACATTCATTTAATCAAGGATCTCAAAATGATGAATCAAAGGCTACCAGGTGTCAAGGTGAAAGGGAATCTGTGAATCTAACAATCGTGCATGCATGCAGGGGGATTATGTCAAAAAGAATATTTGTTACATTGGCACGACAATGTGACATGTGGCCTGGTCTCATTTGAAGGAGTGTAGAGCATATGAAGAAAGGATGCGTGGGGGCTTTTACGTGCCCGCGTAGGGCATTTTGGTAGTGGCCCGCTGTCGGTTGTGATGTTGTGATGGGGCGCCACGTGTTGGGATCGGAAGGAAGGAAGAAAAAGTTAGCAGAAAGGAAAGACTACCTAATTGGCATGATTCTATTGGTGATGGATTTTTCAACAGTGCTGATGCGGATTTTCAAGCTTGACAGATGCTCAGTGACCATCGATCTAACAGAAGACAAGCCCAGATCAATGACTGAATTTAAAATTTGGAGCGGCTGTCTGTCAACATAATTCCTGCTTATTCCCACTCTACAATCAATGGATCTGCAGCACACTCATGGACCAAACATCAAATCTTCTCATCTGATCGAGGTAAAAGGCTACTTAACCAGTAGATTTTTAGGGATTTCAACAAGAATATGACTACTTCATCTGTAAAATTTATTAAGGATCTTATTGTATCATGAAAAATCTGTAAGGAATAGATCTTTTCATTTAGGAAGTCTGTCAGAAGTTAGATGGTCAGTAGCTTGTTTTCTCCTTTAAAAAGGAATCCATGACCATTCTACAAGGGGGAAGTTTGTTGGGTCTTTTCTTTTCGACTCTGAATACAAGGTATTCACGCCATGGAGGGTATTTCTTCTTGCAGGCTTGTTTCTTTGTCTGGTGCAGAGGTATTCTCTATTTTGTAAATGATAAATTTCTATATGATAATCTTTTATTTAGATTGAGTTAAATGAGAAACACTTTGTGTGTGTATTGTTTATGACTGTCTCCTTGATGTTATCATTTTTTCTTCTGAACAAGGTTATCAAGGATTTCTGAGTTCTTTAATGTGCATGTACTATATTGTATGTCTGGTTTCTTGCATCTTCTCAAGGAGTAAATTAAATTTTCTTTAGATCAAAAATAGGGAAAAGTGGGTAATGTCAAAGGATTTGTAAAGTATGGTCACAGATAATACTCTTTCTTGGACATATTACTGTTAGGTAGTAATATTCTGTGTCGAGTCCTCTGGATATGAATTTCTGTTATCATAAGAAAATATTTACATTTATAGGTTTGATTCTGCTGCCTTGATGAAGCAATGGTCTAGGGATTTTCTTGTCTAAGGGGTCTAGGAAAGTCTGACAACTTCAATCATAAACCATTACAAAATTTAAATCTGTTAGTTTATAGGAGTAAGGTTAGGACCTTGCGTGCTCTCATCCTCAACTAGTGATAGTCCAAGAACATTGCTAGTCTAGGATTCACCCAACAAATCTTGGTATACATGTGAGAGCATTCTGCTTGGTATTGTAAAGCTAAATCTTTTTGTTCTGAGCAAGTCAAAGATAAATCTTTTGTTGAATAGGGAATACCCCCTAGGTGTGGCAGAACCTGAAGTGAAGGGGAGGCATGTGCAAACAACCTCCCATCTTTGTTGGCCAAATCTGTCATTGAACTTGATCACAGGAAGTGGCAAACCCTTAGAGTTTGATGATTGCTGATTTGGGAACCAATAGGCATGACAAAGAGACATTACTCTAGAAGACCAACTTGGTTTGACAATAAGGCACAAAAGTATTCTGGTCTGGAAGGCTAAAATGACTAAGTATGGACTGCATATAGAGTAAGTGATAGAGATTGGGTCAGTATGCCTCCGTAGTAGAAGATCATTACATGCAGTTTAGATATGTTGTTCATAGCTATTTTATGATGATATGTTCTAGTGCTCAAGACTTGACTTCCTCCATAATTTATAATATGAAATGTCTAAGTCTAGATGAACATAGTTAAGTTAGGAACAATGCAGAGTGCATGGGCATTTTGGTCCGCATTTCTCTGCAAGTGATTATATTGGTATGCGGTTTTGAGGTAGTATGGATAGGTGTCAGAAGCATCTAGTTGAGGAGTTATAGATTCTGAAGTGGTCTGGAAGATCGCCTACAAAATTCCATGTTTCAGCAACTGGTTTGCCAGTATCTCACCAAGGTAGAGGAGATAGTTCTGAGTTCCGCATTTCACCACATAAGGGCATCATGATCTGCAGTTGATAGTATATGATCTATGAAGCATTAGGAATGATTGATGTGGTTCTTGGAGTCCCTTGTGAATTTTAGTGGAAATTTTGGGCCGACAAAGTCAATGTAAGTTGATAAAGTGTTTTGCTTGATAGGCTGACTTAGTTTTGAGTTTGAATTCAAAGTTGCGGATATTTACATGGGTTAGATTTCAGTGTTGAGTGGTGTGATGAGATTGTAATTTGGATGGACTAAATGTGTGTGTGATTCAAAAGTAGAGTTGTGACCAGAAGAAGACAGTAAAGGCATAAGAGTAGAGTTATGTAGAGTAGAACAGAAAAAGTAGATCAGATAGTATGATGTCTTTGAATCTGTTTATTAAACAGATTGGTACTACAGCTCAGCATTCTATAGATGCATTTGTAGCAGTCATCTTTTGGTAGTGAGCCAATCCTTCTTCTATCTTCTTTTCTCTTGGTAGTGAGCCTTTATGCAGTGAGCACTTCTTCATAAGGTAGTGAGCCCTAAGGCAGTGAGCCTTCTTGTAATTCAGTATTGTGCTATCATAATATATTGTGAGCTAACACTCACTGTGGTTTTTCCCTTTTTGGGTTTTCCGCGTAAAAATCCTCGTGTCTATGTGTTATGTCTTTATGGTTGTTGTTCTTATGTTTATTCTATTTTCATGTTGTTGAATTTGGTAATTGGATTAAGGAACAACAAACTAAGTGGTTTTGTAGAATATTGATTCACCCCCCCTCTCAGTATTCTCTGTGTTCAACATTTTGTTCATATCTTGTATATCTATTTCTTAGACATCTTCCTCCATCATTTTGAGTTTGTGATTCCCTTCTGTGTAAATGTTCCTACATCCTTAAAACACACCCATTGTCACCTCCATAATACACCATGTTAAGCCACCATGAGTTTTCTATTCCCTACTATAATAAATAATATTATTATGGCAACCTATCATCATAATAAGCAAATACTTTCATCCACCCCATTCTCATGTCATAATAAATTCATTCCATCTGAATTAAATGGTACCACCACCTAAGATGCTATTACATCAGTAGAAATGAGAAACTTTCAAATCAATAGAGGAATGGAAAGTACATACATCTTTTATTTTAAATAGGTAATTTATTGTGAATAAAAATAGATGAATTGACACGACCCCCCTTTCTTTTCCAAATTTGGCAAAATGTGCAAACTGTTTCTTCACTGGAGAAGGTGGTGGCTCACTCACTCTATCCCATGCAATGTCATAATGAATTGTTGAGAAGCTAAGTGCCCTAATTTAATTCTTGTCTTATCAACATTACCAAAGTACAGGTGGCCTTAAAAATTGCATTTTCTTTAATTTGCCTATCAATTACTTGAGTAGTTTTATCATTTTGGAGTGCCACGATATTTCAGTAGTTACTTAGCAATATTACCAGTAAGAAATAAAATGGGAGGAGCCAAACGCAAATCTGAGCCAGCTTTACTAGATAAATTACTGGCACTAGGAAATATTTTAGAGCTATTTCAGAGGGTAGGATGGCTGGAATTTAGGAAGAAATTTGAGAGACATCATGCACAGTTAGTCAAGGAATTTGTAGAAAACTTTTTAGATGGCCAGTCAACTGTGCACGGGAAGAAGTTCAAGGTGAGTCCCCAAATTATCTCTAATTTATTTGGTATTGAGAATGAAGGTGTTAATTTGTCAGAAACCACAAACATTTCTTATCAAAAAATGATAGAACTTTTGCACGGGAAGGGGAATCTCACCCATTGCTAGTTATAAACACCCGTGGGCAAATAAGGGGTTCCACAGAATGTCTATTGCAGAACCATGGAGAACAACAATTGCATGGATCATTAAATACTTCACATGTGAAGGGAAATGTACCACTGTAGTTGCCCCCCCCTTTCATCTACTCATCCACCTGCACCATGGCTTGGAAAAACCTGAATTAAGGGTTAACCTTCCTGCCTTCCTCCATGATTCCCTTGTTAATATGATAGAGAAGTTCAAAATAGGGTCTGGGCCCTTGAAACATCATGGTCATGTTCATTTAATTTGCAAACATCATTTCCATAAGAAAAGAAAACTAGATGCAAAATGGCATAAATTTCTACAGAAATTTGAGAACCCTGAGTCCTCAGGACATTTTGAGGAAGGTGAGTCGTCTGGTGTGGAAGCACAAAATTTGAGAGAACCCTCCCCTGTGCCTCAAAATCACAGACAAGCTCATGGTGGCGAGGCGCCAAAAAATCTAGTAAGCCTCTCAGACCTTGAGGAAAGGCCTAAACCACATAATGTGCCTGAGACCCCAGAGAAATGAGAAAATGTGGATTTAGTGGATTTAGAGGATGAATATATTCAGCCCCATAAAAAGGAGAAGAGGCCTAATATAAAACTATAAAAAACCCCTCCTCCAAGAAGGACAAAACAGTTGGCCACTAAATTTAGCTATGCCACAGCTTGTGAATTGCCTCCTATTCCTAAGAAAAAGAGATAAGAGAGGCAGCGTTGTGGAGAAACAACCCAACCTTGTGAAAAAGTAGCCCAGCCTTGTGAAAAAGTAGCCCAGTCAGATGAAAATGTATCTCAACCATGTGAGGATGTAGCTCAAACCCTGGAAAGCAGTAAGCCCCCTGAGTCTGAACAAGGAATTGACCGATCTAAGGAAGAACAAAAAGAAATAGAAGAGAAAGGACAAGAGGGAACAAGTGAACAAATGCCCAATTATGTTCTAGTTGAAGAAGAAGATGTTCAGGAGTATGAGCCTAGAAAAATAATTTCTCCCTCACAACAGCCATTGGACATTCGAGAAATTGATACAGTGCCTGAGGTGAGACAATTGTCTCCTTTAGATAATGTTAGTGACATAGAACAAGGTCCACTGGAAGAGACTAATGAAGGACATATGTTCGGTAGTGAGGAAGAAGTTTTTATTTCCCCCCTTTCTATAGATGCAGAGGATAACAAAAAAGAGTATATGACACCAGAAATAGAGGAATTGAAAGCAGAAATTATGCAATTAGAAAATAAACTGCAGTAGAATGAGGAGTAGTTAAACAAACAACAATAGGAGATAGGAAAATAAACAGAGCTTCTGGAACAAAAAGATCAAATCATTGAAAAATTATAGTCCCAACTGCAACAAATTGAAGAAAAAAAAGAAATATTTGGCCAGTCTATCTGAAAAAGATAAACAAATTAAGAATTTAACCTTCAATTTGGAGCAGTGTTTGAAAACATTTGCAAAGGAACAAGAAAAACAAAAATTAGAACTGAATAGAGCTTTGAGCAGAAGTATTGAATTAGAATAGGATTTACAAGAAGTCAATGTTAGGCCAACCACTGAGTCAAAAGAAGTTCAAACTAAGCCAACTAAGATGGAGTGATTTCAAGTCCACATTCCTCCCATGTTGACCAAATGGATGGATAAATGCTATTTCCCAAGACAATCTGGGGCTGAAAATGCTAGACTTAAAAAGGAAATGGTATTATTAAAGGAATCTTATGACATGTTGTATCAGGCTAAAACTGATGCATGTAAAATTGGAGAACTATTACTGGCCTGTAGGAAACCATCCAGACTATACTCCATGTGTTTTAATGAGCAACTATTGAGATGGAAGCTCTTAAGAATTTCTTGCAACTTGCCACATGACCCAGATGATCAACAATTCCTAGAAGCATTCAAAGAGGCACCTCCTATTCAGAAACAAATGTTATGTGAATTTTTCATACATAATCTATTTCTTGAAAAACATAATGATTTATTTATCAACCTTTTGTGGGAGAAGTTCAACAAAGGGCATTTATGTCCAACATGCAAAATTAAATTCATTGGCAGGATAGAACTAGGGAGTATCTCCATGCAGAAAGGATTATGGGATTACAAATGAGATACCCTAATAGGAAGCCTTTTGCTTTTAAAGCTCAGTTTTGAAGGGTTAAGAGCTATGGACATATGAGAGAGAAGTACAATGAAAGTATTAGGATTTGTTTTGAAGACTTCAAAGTTAATGGACCACCATTGATTGACAGAGCTTGGAGTGCCTATGAAGAAAGATATACCCCTCTACCTATGTATTTGAAAAGGAGAGAAATGATTTCCCCTATCAACCTTAGATGGTCTTATAGAAGAACTAAGGCATTAACAGAGATACTACAGCAGCTCAAAACTAAGTGGATAGGGAAGTGTTACAGGCCTCCACTACTACAGCCACCCCGTACAATTTTAGTGGTTGCAGAACATGATCCTAGGGACTTACATACATGGCAGATGAGAATCAGATTGAACAAAGGCTTCTAAAATACCCTGACCATTTTGATGAGGAGGCAGAAGAAATGTATGACCTTAGTTCAAAATTTGATGAGTTAAATAGGAAAAGAGATGTAGAAAGGCAGAGGATTCATCAGAGATCAGGAGGACCTGCTCAAGGCTAAGAAGGGGAGGAATGATGAGGTATAAATAACCTCATTCCTTTGATAAAACAAATAACCCTTTTTGCGTTGCCCAATCACCCTAGCCATGCCAATTTGTTTGTTTTTAGAAGCAATATTTATCTATTTTTAATGAAATGTTGTACAAATCTTTATTTCCTAAATTGATTGAAATTAGCTATTAAATGTTGATATAATGGTATGTAGAGTTGAGTAATTGTGTAGGATTAATTCATGGCCTATGAGAGGAGTGGACTCCAAGTAGCTGAGGTCAAGTGCACCAAAAGTTAAGAGCACCACAAATTTAGGCGTGCATTGATTGTAGACTCTTTTTAATTCTGTTAATTTCTGTTGGTTATCTGAGACTTTATGGCTCCACTCAGAGCCTTTTATATGTTTCTATTCCATAAAGACATCAGTAGTTGAAATTCTATTATTTTTGTTACAAGACTTTTTCAATGGCATTTAACTGCCATCTGGAATATAGGATTTTGTAATAGTCCAATTTTAGTTATTTGCTCAAAACATGTATATATATCATACTGTGTGAAGAATGAATATCAATCTCTTTTTGGCTAATAATTGAGGAGCTATGTTCTGCAATATTTTTATGAAAATGAATACAAATAGTGTTATTCAGAGTATTTTATTTTGAGTTATGAAGATATGAATGGAGTTACTATGTTGCTATGGAAACAATTGAATGTGATTTGAGTTAAAAGATGAATTTCTCGCAAGAGCTAGCCACTCGCGGGATTGGTTTTTGTGAATGTTCTATTTAGAGTAGTGTTATTTTATGTTTAGTTTGATTGTGTGTGCCTGCAAGTTGTGATATTTAAAGCGTTAATTCTTGGAGCTCTGTTTGTTTAAAATTTTTGGAGCATCTATTTTAGTTTCAAATTGTTGTTAACTGTTAGTTGAAAGTTTGAGTGTGTGCAGTTATAGGATTAGTCACTGTTCGAAGTTCATAGTAAAAATTACATGTATGAATTTCTAGTATAAAGTTTATATGTTTTCTTAGATTAAGAGTTCAAATGCTTTCTAGTATAAAGTTCAAATGCTTTCTAGTATAGAGTTCAAATGCTTTCTAGTATAGGGCTCAAATGCTTTCTAGTATAAAGTCTGAATGCTTTCTAGTTTGATATGTTGTTTTAGTCTTTTTTTAAAGATTCAGGAAATTGTTTCTAGATGAGATGTCCAAATGATATTCCCTATTGCATATAGCCTTGGACACTACCCGGTCAATAAACTGATATTTTTCAACTTAAGTGTTAGGACCTCATGACAACTTGTCAGTCTATATATAAAGCCATATAGGCATGTACAAACAAAGCCATACAGACATATACAAAGATATACATCGGTAACATACAAATTTATGTATACAAATCCATCTAGGCATACAAAAAATGTCCCAAAATCTAGTTTCCTATGAACTGCTATAAAATAATTGGTGGCCCTTGCTTGTTTGTGAAGATGGAGAGTCAATCAATGACTCATCCTCTCTCTCCCATCAACTAGACCTCCTCGATAGAGATTTTTACAACTTCACATGTTAATACGATCCAATAATATACACATTAATATAGAAAACATGAAATATATAAAATCACATATGTAATCGATTACTTAATGCTAGCTGATGATCCATCTCGATCATTTTTTCTCTTTCTTTGTTTGTAGCTGGATGGGTTGGAGTTGTGACCTCCTGTGAAAAGCATCAAGAAGCAAAATTGACTAAACATAAATATCATTTATGTACATCAAATGACATGAGATAAAATAAGAAATATAAAATGAAATTTACATGTTACTGGCTCATACCTCGGTCAAAGGATTTGCAAACAACACAGCTGCAGCAATGCCTGCCTCCACTGACTGATGAAGATGAGGAGGAGTCTCCATATTCAACATCTGAAAATAGAGTTAACATTATTTAAATGCATAATGATTACAAATGGTTAAATTTACCTCCGTAAAAGTGGTTTTGCATCTAGGGGACCAAGGAAATCGTGGAGGTGCTGGTGAAGCTCCCTGTTGATTATCATATTGTCACTAAATAAGATTACCATTGATATATGTACTATATTTATGATCATGTGATAAATTACATACCCACTGACTCGACCTCCTCTCATAACCCGCCACTGGATGACTAACAGATGTTGGATGAAGACTTTGCCCCTGGAATTTCATAGTACAGATAATTACATACATTAATTTTGACTTATAATATAGATAGCCATATAAAATTAATTACAAATTTCAAATACAAATATATTAAATCAAGATGAACCTTGTAAAAAATTACCTGGGAGTCAATACCAAACGTATGTTGTAAGACGTCATCTATGAGAATAATATCATCCAATACGGATGTGTCCATCATTGGTTGCTGACCCTGCATTGCAACATCCTGTCGAGAGTCCTACGTCTCGTAATTGTACAAGTTCCCACATGAAATGCAAAGTTGTGGGGACAAATGACACCTGTTGCTCTCACCCTCATCAACCTGGGTGAGATCATCGTCGTGCTATGCTAGAGACTGGGTGAGAGAACTCAATGAATGCAATCTCCACTTCAACACTCTCCTTCAAAGTCAAAGGGAGTGAGACATGTGTTGGCCTAATGAGAGGTCTAGGTATGCGGTTTTGGTCTCAATGTACCCCCTCTCTATCTTGGGTAGAGCCACCACCTCTGCCCTGGAACTCTTGAATGTCAAAGTAATTAGGAATCTCCTTGAGGACGAACTCACAATATATTTTCCTCAAGAAATATTGTGGCACCTCATTATTATTACATGGACACTCATCAAAGACCATGTACCATCTATTCCAAAAGTTTTGGGATATATCTTGGTTCACACACCAATGAATAGGAACTGTTTACAATTCTCTTCTAGTGTTTGGCCAGTTTTAGGATTGATAAATTGTGAACATAATGCAAATTTTGTAATTTTTTTGTACTTCACTTGTTTGTAAGACAATTTGTCAGCATAGTGTTGCCAACTCCTCTCCCTATAGTCATTCCATTAAGTGATTTGGTTTGTCACCAATGCAATGTGAAACAATAACCTCTAATGACTTGGCAAGGGCTCTCCTACAATCGATGTTTGCACTTGGACTATTTAACATTTCAATTAGTGTTTCAAGATGTTTATTTTGTTCAATTTTCCCTAAATAGTTTTCTTGTGTCTCTCTTTCATGGTGAGGATGTGAAGGTGGGGGTTTTGAGGGTTTTGGGGGTTATTTTGAGTCTCCTCTGCTGGATTAGTGTCTTGTGGTGCCTCATTGACTATAAATTCAACATAAAAAACCAAACAAACATTGCAAAAGTAAAAATTTATTTTCAAATTCACAAAAATCAATCAAACCCTACCTTGTTCAACTCCTCCACCCTCTACACTTCATTCACGACATCCTTTGGAGTGGGATTGGTGAGGTGGCATGGTGAAAATGTTGATTCCACTTACAAATTACTTGATTTCTTCTTCTTCTAATGCACTCGCACTCTAAAACTTATTTTTGATTGCCAAATGATGAAATGAGCCATGACCTTCTGATTTTGAGCTTTTATTTTGAGTTTTGATAGTTTAAAACATGAGTGCATTATAACGCACTCATGTTTTGCCTTGCATAGGACCAAAAAGTCAAGTGGCAAATTTTTGGTCCCACAACTCTATGCACTTACCCTTATAACAAATATAACAGTTTAACTCACTTTCTCAATCTCAATTGTTAAGGTGTTGAATGGATTGTCGATGCATGTCAGTTAAAAATAATTCAATATTCCATTCAAATTATTACCATTGGCCTAGGAATTATCAAAGGTATAGCATTCATTTCTCATTTATAAGAAGTGTTCCTTGCTCCTTTCACCACCTATTAACTCAATCTAAAATATGACAAAATAAATCAAATTATAGATCACAAATGTATCTATGCACCAAGGGAGCAATAATATTGAGTAAAGGGACTTTTAAGGAGAATTGTGTAAATTCGTGTGAAGTTCTAAGTAACATTCTTCATGATGTGCATTCTATGTCATTTTTGGAAAATATAAAGACATGGGATACCCATAATCTTGTAACCTCCATATACTAGACCAAAAGGCCATTTTACAATTGTGACTGTGACCTGGTGCAAGAATAGCATGGGACAAGGATTTTGTGTATCAATGGATGAGCCATTAGACCAATCAATGTGCAAGATTGACCTTAAGCCATGGTAATTTTGGAGGAAATAGGGCCATAAGGGCTTTGAGATCAATGGAAGCAAGATCCATGTTTGCTAAGATCTAACCTTTGCCAAATTCATTTATGGGTGTGAACCACAAGAAGACTACTATGTCGCAGTTGTTTGTGAAGAGGAGGCCATCTTGCTTTTGGGGGACATGAAGAAAGAAGCGTTGAAGAAGACCAAGGCCAGAACAAATGGATAAGACACTAAAGAAACCCCATGAAATCAATATCGAATTCAATACAACTAGATCCACAGACCCAAAAATGAGCATTAAGATTGATGGTCATGTTGTTGTGAATGTTAAGCAATTACTTTGGAAGTTTCAAGGCAATCAGACTATATGTGTAAGTGGTGTTCATGTTAAGGTATTTTGGGATGTCTATGATTTGTTGTTCAATCCTAGTGTAGGCCATGCATTGTTCATCTTCAAGTTCATCTCTTCTACTCCTGAGAAATCAAATTTTATTTACAGGATTCAAGCAACAACACATCAATGAATTTGGCTACATTTCCCAATGTAAAATACAAGAATCTGAGTCCTTTAGACTATTGCCTAATGTTCTATGCTTGGAAATTAGATTAACAAAATTGGAATTGCGGGGACCTCTGGTTCTACTATGGTGGTAGCAAGTTTGATCTGAAGATGGTTTTTCTTTCATTTATTTTCCACATCTTTATGTTATTCATATGCCCTGGTATATGATTAGTTGTTACCAGATTCATGATTACACTCTTCCACTCATCGGTTGTTCTCAGGATGGAAAAAAAATGTCAGAAAAAGTCTCATGTCACTTAAATGTCCCCCGCTAGATACTTTGGGATCTCTGTGTCCAATGTCCAATTATAAAGGAACCACTAGTTACTTTTATCTACATGTTATCTTGACGTACCCATTGCACACTAAGTTTCCCACTACATTGCAACTCAGTCTAATATATATAAATTCTAACTTCCCTACAAAGAGAGGAAAACAACAAAAGTTCATTTTGCTTATGAAAATTTTTGTTGAAGAGTCTTGGATCAAAAAAAAATTGGGCCATATGGACAACGAGATTCACAACATTCACATAGATGACTAAGAAACTGGAAGTTAAAAACATGTCCAACTAAGATTACCTTGATCATCTCACATCGTTCTATAACAATGTCAATTGTTGATAGTGAAAGTGCTCTCTCTCTCTCTCACTTCATGTCTCTATATCTCCCTCTCCTTTCTTTCTTCCTCTCTGTCTTTCTCTCTCTTTCCCTTTCCTTTAAAATACCAACATCAAACACCTAATATTCAAAAGAGACATAAAGGTAAATGCATAAGGAGAGACATTATCTCTTCAAAAGAAAGGTGGCTTGCATCTCTTACTTTTTATAAATAATTTGTAATATATGCAGATCATATATATCCTAAACAAATTATACTTCTTCCAATACAATTTGTCAAGACACCAATAAACTAGAATTAAGCATGCTAAAAACTATGAACATTTCATCTTAGTACAGAACGTCTCAATTCTACCATCACAAAATCATATTAGTATCAATCTCAAATGTACATTTTGCTCCTGTAGGACCGAGACCTAGCATATTTTTATACATTACAGTAGCTCTCATATCCATAACTTTTGCACACATAATTCTTGTAGAGAAACAATAATATCTAGTTTTTAATTTTATGGTTTGTGTAGTTAACTATTGAAATTTGCTAAAATGATTTAAATTTGATCAGATATCAGATAATTATTCCATTCAGGTTATTACCAAGAGAGTTAAAGAGAAATGGACAGATAGATAGAGATAGAAAGATAGAGATATAGAGAGATAAAGAGGGAGAGAAAGAAAGAGAGATGGTGAGAGAGAGAGAGAGCTTGACATATATAGAGGGGGAGGGAGATTGATAGAGGAATAGTGAAAGGGATATAGAGTAGGAGAGAAAGAGATAAATGATATAGAGAGAAAGAGAGATAGAGAAAAGAGAGAAAAAGATACAGGAAGAGATAGAGCAAGAGACAAGTGTAGGAAAGAGAAATATAGATGGATGGATACAAATATAGAGAGGAAGGGATATTGACATAGAGAGAGGAATAGAGAAAGAGACATAGAGGGAGGGATATATATATATCCCTCTATATATATCTCCCTCTCTTAATATATCTCTTTCTATCTCTCTTCCTCTCTTCCCCCCCTCTCTCCCTATATATATTATATATCTTTCTCTATTCCTCTATCTATCTCCCTCCCCCTCTCTCCCCCTCCCCTTCTCTCGTTGTCTCTTTATATCTCTATGTTTCTCTATCTTCCTCTCTCTCTTTCTCCTTCTCTCCATTTGAGCTCTTTGTTTGTATCTTTATCTCTCTTTCTCTTCTTTATCTCTCTTCCCCTCTCTATATCAATCTCCCTCTCTATTAATCTCTCTTCCTCTATCACTTTATCTCTCTTATCTAGATTTTTCTCCCTTCCTCTCTTTCTCCCTATATTTCTCTCTCTCACCATATATCTCTATCCTTCTCTATCTCTCTACCTCTATCTATATCTCAACCTCTCCCTCCCTCTCTATTTATCTTTATCTCTCTGTCTCCTCCTTCTCTCTCTATGTTTCTCTCTCTTCTGATGGGTTTCATAGTAATCAGTTTCTACATCTAAGTGTTAAATTCTTTTATCAAAATTAATTTTTTGCACATCCTCTATCCTTTCATTCAATCCTTTTTAAAGGAAACCATGGTTAGCATGACTAATCAAACTAATAACCCTAGGATTGTAGTTGGCAACATCCAAGCCTAAAATTAGTCCCATGCTAATTGTATAAATAAATTTGCTCCATACTTGCAATTAGTCCCATGTTGATTGTACAAACAAATTTGCTACATATAATAAAAATAATACTAATGTCCTTAATTTTCAATACTTGTTTTTAGTAGCCTCTTCTATTTGGACGCGTACTTGGCTATGAAAAAATGAATTTATAATCTATTGAATTCCAAATTATTACAAAATGAAGGTTTCATTATTTTGTCAAGTTACACTAGAATGCATTGCATGCCTTACATAATTCATAATCCATGCAAATCATATAAAATAGTGGAATACTTCCCCTCTAGCCCATCCCTTATGTTTCCGTTGTTGCTTGTCAGATTATTATAGGGGCTTCCACCTATTATCAAATCAAAACCTCCAATTGAATTAATCATTTCAACAAGTCTTTCTTTTGTCAAATTCATTTCTAGAGAAAGGGAGAGATGGATATATATATATATATGCATTCTATATCGTGGGAGCCCATTGTGTTCAATCTGACTCTGGAAAAGAAATTGTAAAAGGAACATGACATTGAATGCACATCATGAAGTATGTTACTTTGAACTTCACACAAATTTACATAATTCTCTTTAAAAGTCTTTTTACTCAATATTGTTGCTACCTTCGTGCATAGATACATTCACAAGACAATCTGATTTATTTTGTCATATTTTAGATCAAGTGAATATGTAGTGAAAGGAGCGAGCTACCATGCAGTAAACACTACTTATAAATGAGAAATGTGTGTTTGTGTGTCTATTTATAAGTAGTGTTTAGTGCATGGTAGCTCGCTCCTTTCACTACATATTCACTTTATCTAAAATATGACAAAATAAATTAGATTGTCTTGTGAATGTATCTATGCACGAAGGTAGCAACAATATTGAGTAAAAAGACTTTTAAAGAGAATTACGTAAATTTGTGTGAAGTTCAAAGTAACATACTTCATGATGTGCATTCAATGTCATGTTCCTTTTACAATTTCTTTTCCAGAGTTAAATTGAACACAATGGGCTCCCACGATATAGAATACGCACCATTTTTGAGGTCTCCAGATCATTCCCATATCATCTTCAAATGCAAACAAATCAAAAAAACTTCCCTTGAAATTTAATATTTTTAAATAATTAGGAAATCTCAATCTAAAATTATAGCATGTCTAAATTTAATTTTAATCCATTTGACCTCCAAATTATGCACCATCTCTCTCTCTCTCTCTCTCTCTCTCTCTCTCTCTCTCTCTCTCTCTCTCTCTCTTATATTGGACATTTGTCTTTCCCTCTATATATCTTATCTCTATCTTTCTCTCCTACTCAAAACCCAACACCAAAAGTAAACCTTAATATATTCCTTCAAAATAAGCTTACAATAGATTGAGAAACTCCACCAATATTGTACCCTAGGATGTGTTAACACTTTAGTAGCGTGTTGATACTTAGACCTAAACTAAAAGCCTACAAATCCCTACAATACAATCCAAATGATATCAAAACACCATGCCAAGGGTTAAATTTATGAAATTTTTCCATTACTCTACCTCTCTCTATACCTCTTTGTCTCCTCTCCCTATCTCTTTCTATATCTCTATGTTTCTTTATCTTCCTCTTTCTCCTACTCTCTCTCTCTATTTATCTTCCTCTCTTCCCCTCTCTATATCAATCTCCCTCTCTATTATGCTCTCTTCCTCTATCACTCTATCTCTCTTCTCTAGGATTTTCTCCCTCCCTCTCTTTGTCCCTCTCTTTCTCTCTCACCATCTCTCTATCCCTCTCTATCTCTATACCTCTCTCTCCCTCTCTATCCCTATACCCATCTCTCTCTCCATCTATCTTTCCCTCTCTCTATATATTATCTCTATATCTCTCCTACTCACTATCTCTTTCTCTATTCCTCTCTCTGTAAATATCCCTCCCTCTCTATTTCTCTCTCCTACCCTCATTGTGTCTCTCACGCTCTATCTTCCTCTCTTTTCTCTATCTCTTTTTCCCTTTATATCACTTATCTCTATTCCTCTCTCCATCAATCTCCCTCTCTCTATCTCTCTCCCTATCTATCCCTCTCTCTCTTTCTATCTCTATATCACTCTTTCCCTCTATATTACTTATCTCTATTCCTCTCCATGAATCTCCCTCTCTATCTCTCTCCATGTCTATCTTTTGTCAAAAACTCTAATTATAGAGGCTTCCACCTATTATTAGATCAAAACCTCCAATTGAATTAATCATTTCATCAAGTATTTATTTTGTCAAATTCATTTCTAGATAAAGGGAGAGATGGAAATATACAGATATATATCACTTATCTCTATTCCTCTCTTTATCTCTCTCCTTGTCTATCCCTCTCTCTCTCTCTCACACACACACTCTCTCTCCCCCTTTCTATCTCTATATCACTCTTTCCCTCTATATCACTTATCTCTATTCCTCTCCATGAATCTCCATTTCTCTATCTCCACGTCTATCTTTTGTCAAAACCTCCAATTATCTCCAATTATAGGGGCTTCCACTTATTATCAGATCAAAACCTCTAATTGAATTAATCATTTCATCAATTATTTCTTTTGTCAAATTTATTTCTAGAGAAGAAGAGAGATGAACACACACACAGATATATATGTATGTGTGTGTGTGTGTATTCATTTCTCATTTATAAGCAACATTTCGTGCATGGTAGCTTGCTCCTTTCACTGCATATTCACTTGATCTAAAATATGACAAAATAAATCAAATTGTCTTGTGAATGTATCTATGCATGAAGGTAGCAACAATATTGAGTAAAAAGACTTTTAAAGAGAATTATGTAAATTTTTGTGAAGTTCAAAGTAACATACTTCATGATGTGCATTCAATGTCATGTTCCTTTTACAATTTTTTTCCAAAGCGAGATTGAACACAACGGGCTCCCACGACATAGAATGCGTACCATTTTTAAGGTCTCCAGATTATTCCTATTTCAAACAAATCATTTAAAAATTTCCCTTGAAATTTAATATTTTTAAACAATTAGGAAATCTCAATCTAAAATTATAGCATGTCTAAATTTAATTTTAAGCCATTTGACCTCCAAATTATGCACCATCTCCCTCTATCCCTCCCTATCTTTATACCTCTCTCTCTCCCTCTCTATCCCTATACCCATCTCTCTCTCTCTTATTTTCTCCATCTATCTTTCCCTCTATATATCTTATCTCTATCTTTCTCTCCTACTCAAAACCCAACACCAAAAGTAAACCTTAATATATTCCTTCTAAATAAGCTTACAATAGATTGAGAAACTCCACTAATGTTGTACTCCATGTGTTAACACTTTAGTAGCATGCTGATACTTAGACCTAAACTAAAAGCCTACAAATCCCTACAATATAATCCAAATGATATCAAAACACTATGCCAAGGGTTATATTTATAAAATTTTGACATCACTCTACCTCTCTCTATATCCCTTTGACTCCTCTCCTTTCTCTTTGTATTTATCTTCCTCTCTTCCCCTCTCTATATCAATCTCCCTCTCTATTATTCTCTTTTCCTCTGTCACTCCATCTCTCTTCTCTAGGATTTTCTCCCTCCCTCTCTTTGTCCCTCTCTTTCTCTCTCACTTTCTCTCTATCCTTCTTTATCTCTATACCTCTCTCTCCCTCTCTATCCCTATACATCTCTCTCTCTTATTTTAACCATCTGTCTTTCTCTCTATATATCTTATCTCTATCTTTCTCTCCTACTCAATATCTCTTTCTCTATTCCTCTCTCTATGAATATCCCTCCCTCTGTATTTCTCTCTCCTACCCTCGATGCGTCTCTCATGCTCTCTCTTCCTCTATCTCTTTCTCTCTTTTCTCAATCTCTCTTTCCCTTTATATAACTTATCTCTATTCCTCTCTCCATCAATCTCCCTCTCTCTATCTCTCGCCCCACCTATCCCTCTCTCCCTATCTCTCTCTCTCTCTCTCTCTATCTCTATACCACTCTCTCCCTCTTTATAACTTATCTCTATTCCTCTCCATGAATCTTCCTCTCTCTATCTCTCTCCATGTCTATCTCTCTCGCCCTTTTATCTCTTATCCCTATCTCTCTTGCTCTATTCCTCTCTACCAATATCCCTCTCTTTATATCTCTATCTCTCCTTTTCACTCTCTCTCCCTCTTTATCTGTGTATCATTCTACCTCTCTCTATATCTCTGTCTCCTCTCTCTATCTCTCCCCCTCTCTCTCCCTCCTCTCTATCTCTGTATCACTCTACCTCTCTCTATATGTCTTTGTGTCCTTCTGTCTTTGTCTCTTTCTATATCTCTATGTTTCATTATCTTCCTCTTTCTCTCCTTCTCCCCATCTCCATTTGAGCTCTTTCTCTCTTTTTCCTCTACTCCATCTAAGCTCTTTGTCTCTTTATCTATCTCTCTCTTTCTCTTCTTCTCTTCCCCTCTCTATATCAATTTCCCTTTCTATTTTCTCTCTTCCTCTATCAGTACTCCATCTCTCTTCTCCAATTTTTTCTTCCTCTCTCTCTCTCTCTCTCTCATTTTCTCTATCTATATTTCCCTCTATAAATCTTATCTCTCTCTCTACCCCTCTCTCTCTCTCTCTCACACACACACACACACTCTTTCTCTCTCCTACTCTATCTCTCTTTCTCTATTCCTCTCTATCAATCTCCCTCTTTTTCTTTATAAGTATATCTCTATATTTCTCTCCATATCTCTTTGTTTCCCTTTCTATCTCTTTATTTCACTTTATTTGTCTCCCTCTTTCTACCCCTCTATCTCTCTACCTCTCTCTCACTCTCTCCATACCCCTTTGTCTCTATATCTCTCTAGTTCTCTATCTATCTCTCTTTCTCTTTATCGCCCCTTCTCTATCTATCTCCCCCTCTCTATCTCATATCTTTATCTCTCTCCTACTCTATTTTTCTCTAGATATTCCTCTCTCTATATCTCTTTCCCTCTATATCCTTTATCTCTATCTCTTCTAACTCTCTTTCTATCTAAAACCATGTCTTCAAAATCACTCTTATCTCTTTTCCTCTTTATCTCTCTATCTCTATATATCTCTTTGTCTCCATCTCCCATGCAAATGACATGCTGCCTCGAGTGTAGCTCCCCATGGACACGTTCTCTATTTGGATTGTTAGCATGGAATGATTGATCAAAACTCTCTCTCTCTCTCTAACTCTCTTTCTTTATTCCTCTATTAATCTACCTCTTTATATATCTCTTTCTCTGCCTCTTTATCTCTCTCCCTCTCTATATCTCTATCACTATACCTCTATATATCTTTGTATCCCTCTCTACCTCTCTACCTCTCTCCCTTTATCCTCTCTTTCTCTTTCTCTATCCCCTTCTCTCTTCCTCTATCTTTATTTCACTCTTCACCCCCCCTCTCTCTCTTTAGTATATCTTCTGTATAACCTACAGTCACTGAGTATGGAGTTTAAATCAATGCAAACTTCCTTGAAATCAACACTATTTTTTTGTCTTTTTTTCATAGACGGTGTTTATCTATATCAATCTCTCCCTCTCCATATCTCTTTCATAGAATCAAAATAATAATAATGTCCATAATCTTCAATACTTGCACTTTCTTTGTCTCTTCTCTCTATCTTTCTCTATCTCTCCCCCTCTCTATCTAATTCTGTGTCTGTTTTAAATTACTCTCTCTCCCTTTATATCTCTTATCTCTATCTCTCTCTTCTTGATCTTTGTCTATTCCCTTATCTCTATCAATCTCCCTCTCTATATATATCTCTTCCTCTTTCTCTGTTTCTCCTCCTCATCTCTCTGTCGCTCTCTCCCTCTATCTCTTTCTCTCTTTTCTCTATTTCTCTCTCTCTATATACATAAATGTCCCTATATATATATATCCCCATTCTCTATTTTCCCTCTCTTTGTCACTTTTCACTTCTCCCTCTAGAGTTCTTTGAAGAAAAAAGGAAACTAAAATCCTTATTCATTCACATAAGTTGAAGTATATAATGTAAGATGGATAAGAGCATATATTTGTACTCTTTTTTGTGTCCATTGTGATTCCTCAATCATTGGCTATCCATTTTGTTTTCTGTATTTTCTCTATAATGCTCTCTCTTCATGTCTTCTACCACTAATTAATTAGGCTGAAAGCCTTCCCTTAGTGAGCAGCACTACCTCAAATACATAGACAAATGGTCCAAATTAAAAGAACTACTATAGAATACATCTCAACCATTCATTTGAAAAAACTAATAAATGACAAAAGACAACAAAATTGAAAGATATTGAACCAAAAAAAAATTCACTTTTTAGTTTGACAATAAATTATTATTTTAATTAACAGTTGCTTGCCCCTTTTTATTCAAAACCCATCCATTTTTCTATGGCCAGAATAATCATCAGTTGTTCTCACGCGGGGAAAAAATCGTGTCAGAAGAAGTCTCGTGTCCGTTAAATGTCCCCCGCGGATACCCTACAATTTCTTTTTTTTTCAAAGGAAACAGAAAGGGAAAAGGTTGAAAGCAAATAATTCAAGCGAGCAAATCAAATTGCAAGAGAAGGGGAGCATGAACAAAAAACAAAAGAATCTCATATGTGGATTAAAAATAATATCAACCAATTTAATCATATGTGGATTAAAAATATACGAACAATTTAAATTACAAATACTAAACAGTGGGTATGGATAATCTAAAACACAAAACCACACCCACTATTCTATCTAAAATATATATATTATTATTAAAAAACTAATCTATAGAATTAAATATTGAGAAAGTTGATTAAATAATAAAATCTAAAGATAAAATCAACTTATATAAAACATGACGACTTAAACATTAATAATTTAAAAAATTGATTGTCTAAAACATAATAAATATAATATAGTACTAAAATAAAATAAAATAAAATAATATTAATTTATTATATAACAATTATATTAATAATTACCAAAAAAATTTACTATGATTTTATTTTATATAAATTAATCTTTCTTTACATCTTTTACCCACCACCCACTAGTCACAAGTACCGTGCAAATATTAGTTTCAAGTTAGACTATATCCCTATGAAATATATATTTTAAATCAACTATACAAACTATAATCAAATTTCTTTACTATGATAAAACTATGGTTATATGTTTAGAATTTTTAAATACATATATTAAGAATAAATTTCTATATAGAAGGTATTAAGTTATTGAAATTTATTATATTTATACCCTCATAATGAATAGATTAGATCAAATTTCATAATGATATAGAGGGTATTAAGTTATTGAAATGTATTATATTTATACCTCATAATGTATTATATACTAATATAATATTAATAATACATAATATATATAATAGTAATGTAATATTAATAAACCATAATATATGATATACTTAGTTAGGGTAGTATTGTTGATTATATATTATGAAGTAGAGTTCCATTGGATTAATCCACATTGACTTGGAAGTATTTCTCTATTTTTTTTTTAATGTGATAGATATTATAAAAGTTCATATATGAAATACATACTTATAAAATTTTCCAATGGATGTATTATGAGCCATCTTAGTATGTATTTAATATAAAAATATAGTTATGTCTTATGTGCATAATTTTAGATATAAGTTGTAAAACATAAATGTATTGTACCCTACAGAATTATTTTTAAAATAATTATATATTAAATATACATTTGTTTCTATGGGGAATTATATAAAAATCAATAAGAGATTCAATTAATTTATTACATATATACAATATATATAGACAAGTTACTTAGAAGGTATATTTTTTAAATGATCTATAAGGATAAGTGATCTCCCATAGGGAGTGAATGTAGAATAATGTGCATAATTTTAGATATAAGTTGTAAAATATAAATGTATTGTACCCTACAGAATTATTTTTAAAATAATTATATATTAAATATACATTTGTTTCTATGGGGAATTATATAAAAATCAATAAGAGATTCAATTAATTTATTACATATATACAATATATATAGACAAGTTACTTGGAAGGTATATTTTTTTAAATGATCTATAAGGATAAGTGATCTCTCATAGGGAGTGAATGTAGAATAATGATAATTTAAAAAATATAAATATTTACGTGGTAAGGAATTGACATGATAATAATTTTACCTAACTATGTTTGTTCATCTCAATATGTAATGTAAAAAGAAATTTACTAATATAAGTGAAAGAAGACAATAATTAATGTGATAAATTTTCAATAAAAATTGATAAATTAATTTAATGGATTAAATAACTTATAAATTAATAAATAATAAAAAATATCTAACAAATTCTATAATTACTACAGAAAATTTTCAGCGTCCGCATTGAACCTATGGGTCCGCTAGTTTTATCTACATGTTATCTCAGGTACCCATTACACACTAACGTGCGATTGCTAGTATAGTCTATTGTACACATTTAGTTTGGGATAGCCCGTTATTACGCCATTTAGACACAATTAAACGTGAGCTCATATCATAAAATCATAAATCTTAACCTCTTCATATCTTATCAACATTTTAACGTGAATGTAAGTAGGATTGTGCAAAATTACATTGTACCGTGTTGACGTGTAAAATAGAATTAACTTTACTATCCACGAAGACGGAAATCTAAATCCTTTATTACGAAGTCTGCCGAATGGGCAGGTAAATTTTACTATGGAATCTCGACGATGGAATGGTAAATTGGTTGAAGTGGAATGATTTAAATGTTCCGCCGTCTGTTCACCATTCCATTCTCTAAATTATTTTCGTAGGAAAGTTTCAATGTGGGGTACAAGTCGTCCATTTCTATCCTTTAATTTAATGTCGATAAAACTTTCTTAGTATCTTATCAAGATTTTAATAGAATTGGTTGAAGTGGAAGCAGAATGTCCACAAACTTTCTTTTCTTCATCTTGAATGCTGGTATAACACCTTGGACACCCATAATCATTCACCTGCAGCAAGTTGACTGCCTTTGAGGCCATGTAGAACACTAACTCTATAACTTGCGAGGTAAAAGGTGTAAGTGTAAGTAATTTCTTTCGTTGCCACAGGGCCAACTAGTCTTTTATATGTCCTTGTCATTATTAAGGCCTGAATTTTGGGTTATAGTTATATTTTGTATAAAATAAATTAAATGACTATTTGGTCAATGGGCCCTTGGTCTATTGATGAAATTGAATGGTTCTAAATGAACCCACCAAGTTTTAAGTTTTTTGAGTGCAAGGCCCCAACACTATAAAGAATGGTTCTATTGGTGAAATTGAATGGTTCTAAATGAAAAAAGAAAAAAGAGAGACTTTTCTCATCTATGCCTATCAACTTACTCCAAGAAAAAGGGATTTTAGTGGTACTTACAGCTCCCTGTTTCCCTTGTCTTTATGTCCATGACTTACCCATGACTTGGTTTTGAACTGAATAAAGTAGTATTGATAATTGATAAAAACTCAGGTAACTAGGGTTGTCTTGCTCGTGAATGTCATCCACTTCAATAGTCAAAGGTCAATTCTGGCCAATAAAAATAGGACAAATATTTACTATTTTTTGTTGTGAATGATGTGTAAAATTGCTATTGAATGTTTGACCATTGAAATAGATGATATTTAAGTAGTGTTACTGCTTTTCGGAAAGCCGAACTCTCCATAAGGGGTAGAAAATGAGGTGCAACTCTTCCTTTCTTAATCTCTCGAGAAAAACCATGTTTCTTCTTTTGCTCTTTCTGACGATTTTCCCTTCAGTCCTGTGTGAGTACCGATGGTCTACCTGCGATAACAACTCAATCTACACAGATGGCAGTACATATTCCACCAACCTCCATCACGTTCTCAACGATCTGTTTCGTAACGCCCCTCAAAGTGCAGGGTTTAACACGTCTTCCCATGGCCAATCTCTGGATAAAGTCTATGGCCTTCTCCAGTGTATCGCTAATGTATCAGCAGCGAAATGCTCCAATTGTTCAACGCAAGCAAATAACATGATTCAAGAACTTTGCCTCCACGAGAAGGGTGCGCGAGTGTGGATGGATGACTGCTTCTTGCGCTATGAAAACTCCAATTTCATTTCAATATTAGATACCAACTTTAATTTGCTGGAGAACAAGAAGAGTGTGACACGAGTGAATCTTATAGTTTCCAAGGGCATAACCTTCGGTCTTCTGTCAGATCTGATTGATAGAGCTTGCCTTCCAGCAAGTAAGGGATTGGCCTCAGGAAAAGGCTTCGGGCGAGGTTTACGGTCTAGTGCAGTGTTGGAGAGACGTATCGATCAAGGATTGTAGAAAATGCTTGTCACAGGCAATGGAAGAGGTGGAGAGTTGTTGCTATAGTAGACAAGGCGCCCAGGCCATGTCAGGAAGCTGCACACTAAGATATGAGATTTACCCCTTTTTGGATCCACTTACACCTCCAACTATAACCCCCACTCCTGCTCCTCAAAGATTGATCTCCATGGCCAAGAGTCCTGCTCATGAACTTTCCCCTGTGAAATCAAGTAAGATGAGCATCCAAAATTTCCAATTTTTTATATTTATAAGTTTGGAATTGTTCTGTTATTTGATATTTTGAAAAATCTTCTTTAAATAACAATTAAAATGATGCCTTGCAGACAAGTCATCAAGAAGGTTACCGATGATATTAGGGATTACTATAGGTTCGATAGTCGTCTTCGCTGGTTGTTCCTTGGCAATGATAAGCAAAGTTAAATCTGCAGTTTCGAGGAAGCCAGTAACCCTTGTGAAGCAGAATGAAGGTGATACTGTAGATTTATTTACTATTGTTTTATTGTTTTCTATCTATAATATCTGGTTTAGCACAATAGATAAGCGTCCAACTTTACTTGTTTCTCTCTGATACGAAGATGTCCCAGAAACGAGGCTTTTTAAGAAAGAGCAAATTGCATTCAGCTTAGAAACTTTGATCGAAGCAACAGAGGATTTTAATGATAATAACAAGCTTGGAGAGGGAGGCTTTGGCCCAGTTTATAAGGTATGAGTGTACTGTATCCTAGGACTCAATTAATATATTGAGTAACAAAGATATTTCATTGAACATTTTCCTTAAACAAATGTGGGCTTGTTTACATTCTCAGGGAATGACCAGCGACGGCAAGCAGATAGCAGTGAAAAAGCTGTCTGCAAGATCTGCACAGGGAAAAAGAGAATTCATGAATGAAGTGGAACTTGTGGCCAATATTCAACACAGAAACCTTGTGAATTTGCTTGGATGTTGCGTCGAAAGAACCGAAAGGTTGCTTGTCTATGAGTATTTGCCCAACAAAAGCCTCGACACTTTCCTCTTTGGTGAGTCAATCAGTCAATACCCATTTTATATTTCATTTGCAACAAAAAAAAATATTTGTCCTATTTTTATTGCTTAAAATTGACCTTTGACTGTTAAATTAGATGATATTTAACAACAGCCCAATAAAATATGTGATTATGAAAAAAAAAACAGACATATGGCTGGTACTTAATCTTTGTTTTTCATTTTAAAATGGAAATACAGACCTAGTAAAGCGCAGAACACTCGATTGGCAAAAGCGGTTTAATATCATAATCGGAATTGCCCGCGGCCTTCTTTATCTTCATGAGGATTCGCAGCTTCGAATAATTCACAGAGACATCAAAGCAAACAACATTTTGCTTGATGAGCAACTGAATCCTAAGATAGCCGACTTTGGCCTAGCGAGACTTTTCTCTGACAATGAAACCCAAATCCAATCAAAAGTTGCAGGAACCTAGTAAGAATAACTCTTTTCTTTTCGTTTGTCATTATGAATATATCATCCTCAGCTGGATTTTAACAAACTACAAGCGAAACACAATGAAAATAAACATCTAAGACAGAATTGTTTTGATGCGTGCAGTGGTTACATGGCTCCAGAATATGCAATGGGAGGGCAACTGTCTGTAAAAGTCGACGTTTATAGTTTTGGAGTTGTACTGCTGGAGATTGTAAGTGGAAGAAAAAATACGGACATGATTCTCTCAAAAGAAAAGCAGAGCCTTAGCCTGTTAGAATGGGTAAGAAATTGGATTTCCCAATTAACCATTTATTGAGATGAGATAGTGAATCTTTGTGAATGATGCAGGCATGGAGACAATTCAAAGGAGGGCATGCCCTGAATGTTGTGGATATCGCGCTGGTGGGTAATTGCCCAGAGGAGCAAGTGATGAGATGCACTCACATTGGACTTCTCTGTACACAGGCTGATCCAGACATCCGTCCAATAATATCTAATGTTGTAACAATGATATCCACCAATTCTGTACCGTAACCAAATCCAACGAGACCTGCGTACGTAAGCATGACCAGTCAGACACCGAATATCAGCTTAATCCCTGCAATTTCTTCTCGGAATGAAAACTCGATAAGTAATTTGGAACCTAGATAACACCTAGAATTTCTTACATCGAGTCATATAAACTTGTACAACTACTTTATTTGGTAAGTTTTGCCTAGACCTTAAGATTAGGGTCCATTTCATGAAAAGTGTCATTAGGTGACATAAAATATAATGGATAAAAGGCTTGTTTGTAACTTGTGCACTTAAGTCTTTCCTTTTTTTTCCTTTTGTTTTGGGTGTTGTGTATCCTATTTATTTTATACGACTCTTTTAAGTTGTATTCTTATTGTACTCTCTATTTAATTGTTAGCAATGAAATTTATATCTAGCAATCGCACATAATGTGTAATGGGCATGCCGATAGTTATTTGTAATGAGTGCAATTCTTAATTAATTTAGAAATTATAAAGAAGTTTTTTTCCACATAATAGGAGTCATTTTATAGAGTGTATGGCGCGAAGTGTGGAGCATATCATTGATTCAATTATCTAGTAATTTGAGGTTCATATTACATGTAGACAATCCTAATACTTTCTCCAAAGACAAACATATGTATTATGTCATTGTGTGGCATATTGTTGGTAGTTGAAGCTCAAGAAGGTACATACACATGCATATCTAGTTAGTGTATCTTATGTTGAGGTGCCTAATTTGTAGGGGAGAAGTATCTTCCAATTGTGAAGGAACATTATTTTCACATCTTCTTTTAAATAAAGTAAAATATAAAGTAAATAAATACAATGTTTTTGATTAAGGTAAGCAACAAACTAGGGTGCCGAACCCTTTACAACAAGCCCCAGGGGCAAGAACAAACTGGCCATCAACAACACACAAACACAACAACACTGCAGAAAGATAGAAAAACCAAACAGAACTAAACAACCCCTGAACCCGAGCCAACAAATCTAACTGCCTTGACCCTAGGGCATAGAGCAACAACATATTTGGGGAGCCCTTTCTTTCTACGGTGAACCACTGTCCAGGAAAACTCTGAGTCAAAATCCTTAGAGCAAGGTGAGAGGAGGGGATCCTCAATAGATGTCGCAACCACATAACTCTCACACAACGAAGCAGGTAGAGTTGGAGACATAATTGGAATCGACGGAGACCAAATTAGATCTCGGTCAAAAGGAGCCACTACTAGAGCCAAAGAAGTGAACCTGACATGATCACAATAAGCCGCCAACACACCATCAGGCTCAACCTGAATTGGTAGAGAAGTCCCCGGAGGGGACCTAGAAGCTGTAAGGGGAAATGAAGGAGGAGAACCAATAGGGGACTCATTATCCGAACTGACCTCTATAACCAAATCTTTAATTATCAAGTGTTCCAAACAAGCATTCTGCCACTACATCATGCTAGCCTTATGACGAGAGTGATGGCAATCTGAAGCCAGATGTCCAATAGTGTTCAAAGCAATGACGACTGGAAGAGTAAGTCCTCATAGTTGAGAAGCTGGGATCTAGGACAACCCCCCACTATCATAACTATCTCTCCATGAAGAGGCTTGGAGATATCAATATCCACAAGAATACGAGCATACATTTGGAGTCCCATTAGGATCGTAGATCTATCCACCATTAGGTAGCGACCAATAGTATTGTCAACTACCTCATAGCAGGGTTCCTCCCACAACTAGAGGGGAAGATTGGGTAGCCTGACCCAAACAGGCCTGATATTATTCAGTTGTGAAAAAGGATTAAATAAAGGAGTCCAAGGTTTGAGCATAAGGGAGTGTTCTCCCCATAGCCACACCCTGGCATCAAGAACTGAATCCCTAGCCTCACTAGAATCAAAGGTTGCAATGAAGAAACCCCTTGCATAGGAGAAAAGGTCAATATTACCCTAAACAAAAGATCTCTAGGATTCAGAAATCCACCTATGTAGATCAGAGAGGGATGGGTAGAGTCCATGAAATATGCCAACCAAGCCATGCTTGCCATAATGTTCTTCATTTTCTACAACTTCATGTCCACACACCACCACTAAGGAAGTATGGGAGCAAGGAAGGGGGTGGGAATAACTTTTGTTCCTCTGAGGCAGACGACCAACTACACCAACAACAATAGTGAAGGAGGGCCCTTGAGTGCCTTCAGAAATAGGGTTGAAGGTAGTATTCTACACGACATGGGCAGCAAAGGACCCTGCAACCACATGAGTGTTTGAAGCTTTTACAACCTCTAGGAAGAGCGTAACAGGGGAGAAGCCCCCGCCAGAGCTATCTACAAGAGAAGAAAGACCTTTGTTGAGTGTAGGCATGAGTAGAAGATGCTCTGTTTGAAAATCCATCCATGAAAAAACTATTTAAAAAATAAATAAAGACAATGTTAACTAAAGGGAACAATCTTCTTTCTAAGTGTGGTATCTTTAACTATAAGAAGACTAAATACTAATGCTCTAAATACAAATCTACCCCTTGTTAAGATACACTAACTACATATGCACGTGCTAACTAGATGTCACCAATACAACAATTCCAAAAACTAGTCGAGTAGTTGGAGTGTTCATTAAGAAGGAATAATGGCCATTATTGCTTGTTAACTATTTGGTTACTAGAGGGACATGAAACACCCCGACAAGATCGAATGGAGAAAACATAAATATGCTTGGGCTACCTGGAAAAACCAATATTTAATTGGTTTTATGAGATGCATCAACCTCCCACAATCCAGTTACTCGCATTATTGCAATTGTTCCTCTATACTATCATATACCAGTATTGCAATTGGCATTATTGAAAATCAAGAAATTGATGGAGCGATTTTTGGATGGTCAACATCCTAGGGGTCCAAAACATAAGGAGTCACACCACCATGATTAGGAGGAAGAGGAGTCTCCTAAAGGGAAGGGTGATTTTGGGTTTGAATTAGATCTCAAGATGGATCATCACACCACTTATTCTATAACTAGGAATTTCATACCAAAGTTGGATATGTGAAAGTTTGATGGTCAAGATCCTACCAATTGGCTATGTCAAATGGAGCAATTCTTTCATATTCACCATGTTCCTTGTCAACAAAAGGTGGCCATGGCTTCCTTATACTTGGAACATGACCAATTCATTTGGTATCATTGGCTATGTGAAGAAAAGAAAGTGTAGGGATGTGTTGTCACTTGGTTTGTTTTCCAAGAAGAACTCATTACAAATTATGGTGACAATCTTATGGATAGCTACTTCAGTCAGATTACCAAATTAAGGCAAATGGGTATGGTCAAGGATTACATTCATCAATTCCACACTTTTTATTTAAGAGTAGAAAATGTGGCAGTAGATAATTTCTTGGAGTTATTCATTGGTGGCTTAAAGGATCACATCAAATATGAGGTATGCATGTTCCGTCCATATACTATATATCAAGCAATGATTATGGCAAGGAAAGTAGAGGAAAAATTTATGGTTAATATAAAGCAAGGTTTTGTAAATATAAAAGATAAAAGCACTCCTACATAATCACTTCCTCAACCTACTAGATTAACACCACAACAAATTGAAGAGAAGAGAGAAAAAGGATTATGTTTTAATTGTGATAGCAGATATAGTAGTTGACATAATTACACTGAAAAGAAATTGTTCTATATTGAAGGGTCGAGTGAGGAAGAAGATGAGCAGTAACTATTATTAGAGGGTGATAATGAGATAGATGAAGAGTCAAAAGATACTCAACTAATCATTTCTATTCATACACATTTTGGAATTAGTGCCCCACAAACTCTCAAGGTGGAGGGCTTCTTGAAGAAAGAGAGAGTAACACTGTTGATAGATTTAGGAAGCACTCACAACTTTATCAACGAGAAGTTAGCTACTCGTCTGAATTGTTTCATATACCTTGCTCTGGAATTTCAAGTCCAAATTGTAGATGGAGGAACTATTAGTTGCTCGGGAAAATGCCATCACATTAAATTGACCATGGGAAAATATCAACTTGATTGCCCAATGTTTGTTATTTCCATGGGTGTTGCAGATATAGTGTTGGGAGTAGAGTGGCTCACTACATCAGAAACAATTGAGATGAACTTCCAGCATCTACTCATGAGATTTCATTCAAAGGATATGTTGGGATAAGGTGCCATTAACCTTATAAATCCCAATATTGTATTATTCCATGTATTATTTGTAATTTGCAATTACCAATAAGGTATGTACAAGTTTCACTGGCTATGGTAAAAATTAATTACTGGAGGCAGTAATTATAGAGTTACTACATTGGTAAGTTCTAGAGTTACCAACGGTAGTTATAGAGCAACATTTTATGGTTGGTAATTGTAAATATCAAGAGTAATTGAGGGTAGACACCACATTGGAGGAATCAACTATTTTTGGCATGTAGGACACGTGTCATAAAGTTGTTGAGTGTATGTAAGAGAATCTATGATAGCTGCAAGTTGTCATAAGATTCTATGACAATATGAGAACTTATGATGGATAATTATTAGTTGTAAGATGTTGTTCTTGGCTCTAGGCGTCCATATTGGGAAGATGCCTTTTGGGGGTGTTATGACGAAATCTATGATGGTTATGACAACATTTGCTAGCCCGTAAGAGTCTATTCTTGTCCATGGACACCCAAGGTTGCGTTGTTGACTCTTGACAAGTGTTATGAGTTTGTAAGAAGTCATTGAATGTTGCATGATGAAGATTCCTAGGTGAGAGAAAATGGATGCCTTGTTTTAGGAGTGAAATACTTCTATAAGTACAATGTTATGTCTGTGTTGCATATCTCAAGTTTACAGGTACACATGTGCTTCTAGATTGAAGAATGAAGAGGAGATTGGAAGTGGATGTATTGTAATCTTGTTTTGAAGATAATACAACTTGGGCCTCTCTTCTTGGTGGAGTTTTTTTCCTACAAGGGTTTTCCCACGTAAGCACTATATTATGGGGTAAGTGCAAAAAGTTGGGGGGCCAAAAAGTGGCCAACATTTTTTAAAAAAAAAATAAGACATAACGCGATTGTGTTATAACGCGCTTGCATTATGGTTTGGTAATGACGAGCCTAAGGCTCGGCAAAACCAAACCATAATGTGCTCGCGTTATGTTTAATTATATATAAAAAAGAGCATTTCTGCTCATTTGATTTTTTTTTAAATTTTTTCTACACCCGTGACCTACAAACCCTAAGGAGTGCATTCGTGTTTTTGAAGACATAATTCGACACCAAAATCTTGCTAATTCATCACCAACATGCCGCCATGACATCGAGTAGGCCAAAGGAGTGAGTTTTATTTATTTATTTGTCTGAATTTGTTTCTAAATAGGTAGGTTTGAGTTGATTTTTGATGTAAATTTCCTTAATTGTCAGGAAATGTTAATGCACCTCCTCCTCAAAATCCACAAAATTCTGAACAAGGAATACTTGCCGAAGAACAACCTGAACAACAAACTCTTCCATCCATTCCTTGACATGCCCCTGGAACACAAGAAAATCTAATGGGGCAAATTGAAAACAATAAAAAAGTAATTGAAGACATAATTGCAAGGTTGAAAGATCCTTCAACTTCAACCTTGCATAGATCCACTCTAGCTCAATCTCTTGAATCTTTTTTTATCAAATGTAGATTCAATTAGCAAGCAAATATCTATTTGGTTGGATAAGAGGAGAGAGTTTAGAGAGTATTATGCAGACAAGCTATCATATAAAGAAGTGAAAAAGTTACAAATTACAAAATTGGACTTGTGTTCCATTTTCACAAACCCACAGACAAATCAACCTCCACCCATTACATGCAAGAGGTTCCCTATCCATTAGTGCAACAACCAAGCGATAAGGGATAATTTTGGGCAGAGGTGGTGAATGGTTTTTGACCATCCTCCATGCAACAATAATGAGGTCCCGCAATACTTTTTGAGGAAACTCTACTGCGAGTTTGTCCTCAATAAAGTACCAAACTATTTTGATATGTGGGAGTTTCATGGTAGAGCTGGGGGGTCAACACAAGATAGACCAAGGTCACGTGTTGACCCATAGTGGCCAGTGAGATGAGTAATTAACAAACCAGCCCATGAGCATGTGTCTATCCCTACCATTGTGAAGGAGAGTGTTGAGGTCAAGACACTTTAGTCTATTAGTGCCTTGACCCAGAGCATCATAGAGCATGCCAGTCTTGCAGCATAACGTGGGTTGGGAGATAGTGCAAGGAGTAGGGTTCCACCCCATACTTGTCAGACTTGTGGGTCAGCCTGTGGTTATGACCCCATGGATAGTCAGGACGCAGGTGTGTAGGCTACATTTACAGCTGAGTAGATGGTGATGATAGATACCCTCCTGAGTGAGACTTTCGGCCTTGATACTCAGGTAAATATTAGCAAGTTCATTGAATTTAATTTATTAAATTTTATTTTTGAAATGCAAGATTGACTAATTTAGTTTGATGATTTTGATGAAATTTTAGGGTCATAGCATTGATGCAGTTCTCAGCAGTACTCCACCTGCATTTTACACTACAACATCTACCGCCGGGGTATGTAACTAGTAAACAATTATAAATATTACATGTGAATAGCATTGTTATATGAATGGTATTCTATATCTGATTTTGGATGTTGAATATAGGTTAATCTTGGAGATTTCATGGCAACACCTGCCAATGGTGGTGTAGTTCAAAGCTTTACTGAGGTAATAAAATAAATAGTTTAACTAATGAATTGTACTTATTAGATTTTTGTATTTAATATTCATATCGTTGATTACATTACATTACACATCTTTCAAACTCAAAGCATTTTCAAACATTGCATAACTAATAGCTAGATGTTGATAGATGACAAAATTTCAATTATAATATAGTTAAATTTGAAAAAATACCTCAAATAAATGTGCTCTCATGGAATGCCATGAGAAGAAGATGCATAGACAAGGACATCACCATGAGACCATTTTTCTTGGAGGCATCTTTTCAACAACTCACTGCCTTGTCTATGCTACCACATTTCCACACTATTCTTCTACAAATTCTCTCTAATAATCTCATCCAATTACCACCAATTAGACCCCATGACATGACACCAGAGAGGGGCATCATCCTATGACATCTTATATAGCATATGATTGACTCGAACATCATCTAGGTTTTAGGTATTAATTATGGGGGCAACAAGTCACCCCTAACCAAAATCTTCAAATCTACACTAATCCTTTCCTCTACAAACTTATGTCAATCCTATTGGCTCAATTTCTTCCATCCCTACGTCTATAAGAAAAAGCTATAGTATATCACCAAGAGAGCAAAAACTTTAATGTGATTATGTGTATTATGTGTCTAGTTGTATCATAGTGATGCATTGTTGATAATGAATATCAAAGTGTGCTTTATTGTGTGTTCTTCGATGTTTAGGTGAACGTGTGTGTATGTTAGGAACCATGACTTGCATCACTATTCTAGTTTCATAATTGAATAATGTTGTTTTATTTTCAGATGATGTAGGTTGCGGAGACACCTCTCGAAGTTCATAGGGCAATGGAGCATGGTGTGTCCACTGCGATTCATAGCTCCATGCCATTGACGGGGGTATAAGGTAGATTAGTAAATTTTAATTTACATTCATTGTTATAGTTGTTTATTTTTGAAAAATCAAATGATTATTGATTTGAAGTTTAATTTCTATCTGGATGGTTTCTATAGGACATGACATCACCATAGCCTAATCCTGCTACTAAGGCAAATGAGGAGGCAGATTATATGGTAGCGATAAGTGATTATTTTGTTAAATGTTTCATTTTGTATAACATGTAATTTCTATATATTAATGTCTATACTTTTTATTGTAACATCTACAAATCCACAAAGAACTCAATAGGAGGAGCAACCCTCGGGTTCGTAGTAGACCGCCCTCATACACGTCTACATCCTCCCAAAAATCAAAGGCTACTTGTGATCTATTCCCTTCACCGAACAAAGGGGAATGAATGCTTATTGGGGTCCTTTGTTGTATGCCTATATGGAATTTGTGGATATATATTTTGTATTGCATATAGATGACATTGTATGGCTATATGGCTATTTTTTATATATGTTATACTTATATCGACAGATATTGATGTATGCCTATATGGATATTTGGTTAATACAAATCTTTTTTTATTGATGGCATCCATATTTGCATTATAAATCCACGTTTGAATGGATATTTGTAGATGGTTACTTCAAATATTTAAAGTCCAATTGTATTACATAGGATGTTTGTTGATTCAATAAGCCAGCTATTGTTATTCAAGTATCACCTAAACCTCATTCTAGAACTAAAAGATAAAAGTTGTATTTAAAATAAAAATGAATCATCATGTTGAATAGAAAATATTCATATTCTTTATGAGTTGCTCAATTGAAAATACTCAAATGGGTATGCTTATCCATATTCTTTATGAGTTGCTCAATTAAAAATATTTCTTAGTTTCTTGTTATTATACCATATTGGGATGCAAAGAGTATGTTTGTTGTTTTGAATAAGATAGTCAAAATCATATGCTTATGAGCACCTAATGACCATATGTTTGTTGTTTTGAATAAGATAGTCAAAATCATATGCTTATGAGCACCTAGTGACCATTGTGGTTATTAAATGTAATTCCTCTTGCATTTAAGGTGAGGTTATGAGAGTACATTGAGTCTCACCTAATTTTAGTATGCAACATAACATTGGGGCTATAGGCTTTCATAAGTCATCAACAATCAAGGTTCAAGGTTGTCATTAAAGTCAAAGGGTCAAGGTTGTTTGTCATTGATGTCAAGGTTGATGCCATGATGTTGATAAGGTGATACAGTTATTCAAGGTAGGTGATGGTCATGAGGTGCATGATGTTGTGAATATAGTTTTCATGATAAGGTCTCTCAGTTCATGTTGATGCTGCACAAGACAAACATGGTTCATATGATGCAAGGTTCATGTTCATGGTGGATGTGGTTTTGTTCATGCAAGGTTTTGTTGTGAATATGGTTTTCATGATAAGGTCTATATTGGAAGGTTGATATGATGCAAGGTTCAAGTTCATGGTGGATGCAGTTTTGTTCATGCAATAAGAAGTTAGAGAAGACACAAGCTTTGATAATCATAATTTGATGTCATCATCAAGGAGAGTTATATTTATCAAGGGGTGTCATGAGTTTGATTCGAATGTGAAGTTGTTCATGTCTTAGAACCCTAAGCCTATGATAAGTGTCATACTCTAATGTCTTTCTTCTAATGACCCTGAGGTCTCTAAAATGTCCTAGATATCTCTTGATGAAAGTTAGAATGTTTAAGTCTTTCTTATTGATAGTTAGGGTTTTCATATTGGGCATTAAACCCTAAAAAGAATCTACTTTTCTTAAGATTTTAAAACTGTCAATTACCTATCATGTGTAAAGTGCACTTTTGTTTTAATTTAATATTGACTTATAATCACAGGTTACTATCACTTAAGTCCACCTATTGAAGGGTCTTTAAGTCACTAGTTCATCGGCCCTTCAACCTAACTCAACCGGCCTCTTAGGTAAACTCTCATAAGCCCGAGTGCCAAATCATAATCGAAGGTCATATTTAATTGATATGAGAGCAGGAAAAAGGATTGGAAGGTTAGATTTTAAAAGGAATTTGGAATACAAATAGTCATCTCTATGTGGTTGAATTTGATGGGCATGCCTTTATAAAAGGCTAAAAGATAACTTTATGCAGGATATCATGGTATTTGTAGTGTTTGAAGATTGAAGACTAGTTAGTGTTTGTAGCTTGGACTATTTTGGCATGTTTGGGTGTGAAACAGGACCATGCTTAAGCCTAAATGTACCCATCCAAAGGCATTGGAATTGTCAGTTTGGCCGCATGAGGAGAACAAAAGTTACACCCCTTTGCAACTTTACACTGCCTCCTTTTGACAATTTTTGGGGTAGCAGAAAACCTTTCACCACGGGTAAACACCTCAGAGATATAAAAAACTGAGAGAGGTTATTGTAGAGAGACCCTACATGATGATGTTGCCTTAGACAGAATCTCTCTAGGTGACATAGTTTTTGAGTAACATCTCGTCAAAGATTGCTACCTTTTTGCACTTTGGACTCTTCAAGGATATCGCTGGTATAATGTAGCTCAGACTGTTTCAGCATGTTTGGGTACAAAATAGGACCATGTCTAGCCTAAACATACCCATCTAGATGCGTTGGAATTGTCAGTTTGGCCACACGAGGAGAACAAAAGTTACACCCCTTTGCAACTTTACACTACCTCCTTCTAATGACTTTTGGGGCAATAGAAAACCTTTCACCATGGGTAAATGCCTCAAAGATATAAAAACTTGAGAGAGGTTATTGTAGAGGGATCCTATGTGATCACATTGCCTCAAACAGAATGTCTCTAAATGACACAATTTTTGAGTAACATCTCGTCAAAGATTGCTACATTTTTGCACTCTGGACTCTTAAGGGATATCGTCGGTATAATGTAGCTCGGACTGTTTCGGCATGTTTGGATGAAAAACAAGACCATGCCTAGCCTAAATATACCCATCCAGATGCGTTGGAACAATCAATTTGTTCGTATCAAGAGCAGGATGAAAGTACACCCCTTTGCAACTTGACATTGCCTCCTTCTGACAATTTTTGGGGCAGCATAAAACCTTTCACCACGGGAAAATGCCTCAAAGATATAAAAAATTGAGAGAGGTTATTGTAGAGGGACCCTACATGATCATGTTGCCTTAGACAAAATGTCTCTAAGTGACACGATTTCTGAGTAACATCTCGTCAAAAATTGCTACCTTTTTGCACTTTGGACTCTTGAGGGATATCATCAATATAATGTAGCTTGGACTATTTCGGCATGTTTGGGTGGAAAATAGGACCACACCTAGCCTAAACGTACCCATCCATATGCGTTGGAATAGTCAGTTTAGTCACATCAGGAGCAGGATGAAAGTTACACCCTTTGCAACTTTACACTGCCTCCTGACAGTTTTTGGGGCAGCAGAAAACCTTTCACCATGGGCAAACGCCTCAAAGATATAAAAAACTAAGAGAGGATTTTGTAGAGGGACCCTACATGATCGTGTTACCTCAAACGAAATGTCTCTAAGTGACACGGTTTCTAAGTAACATCTCGTCAAAGATTGCTATCTTTTTGCACTTTAGACTCTTCAGGGATATCATTAGTACAATGTAGCTCAGACTGTTTCGGCATGTTTGGGTGAAAAATAGGACCATGCCTACCCTAAACATATCCATCCAGATGCGTTGGAACAGTCAGTTTGGTCGCATCAGGAGCAGGATGAAAGTTACACCCCTTTGCAACTTTACACTACCTCTTGACAATTTTTGAGGCAGGAGACAACCTTTCACCACAGGCAAGCGCCTCAAAGATATAAAAAACTAAGAGAGTTTATTGGAGAGAGACCCTACGTGATCACATTTCCTTAGACAGAATGTGTCCAAGTGACATAGTTTCTGAGTAACATCTCGTCAAAGATTGCTACCTTTTTGCACTTTAGACTCTTCAGGGATATCGTCGGTACAATGTAGCTCAGATTGTTTTGGCATGTTTGGGTGAAAAACAGGACCATGCCTAGTGTAAACGTATCCATCCAAACATGTTGGAATAGTCAGTTTGGTTGCATCAGGAGCAGGATGAAAGTTACACCCCTTTGCAACTTTACACTACCTCCTTCTAACGATTTTTGGGGTAGCAGAAAACCTTTCACCACAGGAAAACACCTCAGACATATAAAAATTGAGTGAGGTTATTGTAGAGGAACCCTACATGATCACATTGCCTTAGATGAAATGTTTCTAAGTGACATAGTTTTTGAGTAACAGCTCGTAAAAAAATGCTATCTTTTTTGCACTTTGGACTCTTCAGGGATATCATTGGTACAATGTAGCTTAGATTGTTTTGACATGTTTGGGTGAAAAATAGGACTATGCCTAGCCTAAATGTACCTATCTAGATGCATTGGAACTGTCAGTTTAGTTGCATCAGGAGTAGGACACCAAAAATGTAAAAATGCAAAAGTTTCTTTGTGCAACTTGACAACATTGACACTTTTTTGCAACAAAACTCAAAGACTCAAACTGATCCCAAATGACTCAAACTGACTCAAAAACATATGAAATGGTCTTAGAAGACCTTATTACATACAATTGACTCAATCAAAACAAAATTTCACTTTTTGACCCCTCTTGGAGGCATGACAACCTAGGTGCCCCTGCACCATTAGTGCAACTAAAGTTGATAAAGTTTTACTATTAAGAAAAATAGCTTCCCTTAGCTTCAAGAAATATAAATATTCTATACTGACAAGGCCAACCACGTGAAGGTGGAAGCTCATGTGGCCTCACCTAAGACCTAAGACACATGTATTCTAGTAGACGTAGGACACCTAAGACACCTAGTCTTTATACCTTATCGTAGTCTAGACCTAAGTCAACTAGACACCTAGATTATAGTTCTACCTAAGACACATATTATGGTAGACCTAGTTGACATATAGTACCTACCTAAGACAGCTAGATTAAATTATAGAAGACACCTAGATCATTCTAGATTATACCTTATTCTAGTCTCTAGACAGGTCGTTGATATATAGTATTTACCTAAGACACCTATATTAGATTAAACACCTTTTTTCTAGTCTCTATCTACCTAGTTGACATATTGTATATACCTGAGACACAATTAGAGACACCTGTTATCTAGTTAGAAACCAAGACACCTAGAGACACCTATATTTTATACATTACCTAGATTATATACATTACTCTCAGGATCAACTTTATCCATCACTTAGGTCTAACCCAATGAAGCATAACATGATGCTATAAAAATGTGTATATGTGTAAAAATGCAGCAGCAAATAAAAAAAGACAAACCTTACAAATTAATGTGCATACTTACAACTCAATGTAACATGTATTTACAAAATCAATGTGAATACTTACAAATTAATTCAATGAACCATCCAGGTTTGCTCTACTCTTTATTGTGTCAAGTATTGCCTCATGGTCAGACTCGCACACCTTCCACAAGGTCTTGTTCAAAGGTCTACCCTGATATTGTATCAAATGAACATTGGATGCCATGACAAGGTTTGAGTAATGAAGAATCTTCTAATGCATGTCAAAGTCATGAAATAGCCAAACATTAACACGCTTATGTGGGTACCTTCTAAGTCATGTTACAATAACAACCATTGAGCCTGTAGGGTATTTGATATTTTTTCCATCTGTAACTAGGGCCTCCAATTTCTTTTTGGCCTCAACACAACGACACAAGTAATAATCTGTTCCCTCTTTGTTATCTTCATTTGCAATAACTGCATATACATGCCCTACATTGATATGTGTAGCAAATTAGATGAAATTAGTCAACATTACAAAAACACTACAAAGTAAGATGACATTAGTAATTTCAAAAACTATGCAAATAGATATATTACCTGGTTGAACTAGATCTGATATGTGGTCAATGATGATTCCATTTGTGTTAGTTCTAGTGCCGTCAGGGATTGATATGTGTCAAGTGGGCTAAGATAACTTAACTGCCATTCGTCAACCCACTCCTTTGACTTGCACTCATCCCAGGCTTGAATTGTACAAGAATAACAAAAGCATGACATCTTTTGCATATGGATACTTCATAAACCTGCAATTGAGCTTCTGAAAGAGTGCATCTCACTTGATCCTGTCAGTGTAGAACAATCCTCATATGGTGCAATGTTAGTATCATCTATCAACCAAAAAAATCTATGAACTGAAGACTTACCTTCATTACCTGGACCCATGGAAGAATTACACCACTCAATGATCAATTTTGCATCTGTCAACTTTGCATTGTCTTTATACTTTAACTCTTCTCGAGCTATGTCTCTTTTGATACATGCTCCTGCACCATCATACTCCCCCTTTCCATGCCTGGCCTCACAAAAGTTCCACATATGTTGAATACCTGTAAAATTATGCCTCCTACTCAGCCAATAGAAATTCTGTGAATTCTTGAATTGTGACGCATAGTTATCCGACCATATGATATACTAATTGAACGATATGCCCCTTCTAGCCAAATCATTGTAGAACACCTGAAAGAAACCTTACACAAACTCTGTAGAATATGTGTGATCATCACTGATATAGAAATGATACTCCCTTATAATCTTTCTGTCATCCTTTGTACTATCATTCACATGAATGAATGCGATGTGCACAAATATAGAACCCTGTGTGGAGTTGTAATATTGTGATTGCACCTCATGCTGTGGCTTTAGACTATAGTTCTCTGCAAAGTCGATGATTGAAACAATGCTATCAACTAGAAATGTGTCCTTGCATAACTTGAATTGCAAGTCCAACCATCGAGCTCTATGGGCATGTCTTGCATACTCATACACTATGTTGTCATGAAATATAGGCATAAACTGATACATTGGAATATTTTCAATAACCAATTCACACCTCTTTTCTTCTTTACCATCTTTTGTATTGTATGCCATTGTTTTATACTTTTTGAACTCTACTAGTTTGTTTCCAACCGCATGTGTTCTTTCCATATGTTCACTTATTGGCATACGTTGCAAGCCACCGCAATGCTGACATGTGCCATCCAAGCATAATTTCTTGTAGAATATTTGACCTTCCTCTCTTTCACATAAAATTCTTGATATGAAATCTCTTGAAGATGTTGGTGGGGCACGTATTCCTCAACCCTGCAAAACATTGTTAGTATGCAAATCTAAACATATAGACCTATAAATATCAAAATGGTTAGAAAATTCAATATGTAATCTACAACAACAAGTAGTGCATGTGTGATTTGTCTTGACATAGAAAGGTTTTAGCATTTCAAAATATCTTTGACAAATATTAATTTGAGGATACTTCTCTAGAAATTTACCAAAAAACTGTGTTTGAGTCATATCCAAAAAATGCTTTGGATGTGGCTCACGGTTCTGACTACCGATTCTCCTTCTTACCACATCCCTTTGATTTGGAGATACCCTTGTGTAATTCTTCCAAAAGTATTCAATTAGTGACCTCAATGCTTCAACAATTGGTTTATCTTTTCGTGGTAGTCTCCTCGAGAACACCCATAATTCATTGGCATTAGTGTCCTCAATTCTTTGGTATCTTTGAACGGCTCTTGATAAAGTTTTCCTATTAATTCTCAATGCTTGACTCATCTTTCTAATGAGACGAGCTTTCCTCATTTGAGTACTTACTATAGTCGATGTAATCACACACTGTGTTACATTACTGTCTTTTGTGCATGAGGTGTTACCCACACTCTCATACGCACTCATTAGATTCTTGACAATGGATTTTTCACTTGAAGCCTCTGATATTCTCAACCCAAGAATCTCCATGATGGACTTATACTTTATACTTTTCCTCATTTCAACGAATAGTTGACATCTTGTAGTCTCATTTAACTTTTCAAAGAACAATCTCCAAATCTTATGAGCATATCATCTACAAGTGCGTTTTGGAATCTTACCTTCCATTGGCTGCAAAACATTCTCATCAATATCAATCAAATACTTTGGCTTTCTATGCAAAATTCTAGGTGGTGTTAAGTTAGGTAAATTCATCTCAATATTAGGAATTTCATCAATAGTTAAATGAGATGGGCTAGATGGCATACATTTGATTGAAGATGGAATAGATGACATACCTTGAGGTTGAGGTGGGAACAATGGCATACCTCCTTCATCACATGTGCATGATGATGTACTCTCAACTTGAGATGTGGTAGATGGTGTCCCTACATGTTGACTTGCGGTAGAGGATGTGTCTCCAACTATGGTATTCAAATCTCTCATAGCACGAAGTTTTTGCATTCATTCTCTTTGTGCCGCCAATACCATATCTCTTTGTGATGGTTGTAGTTCCTCTTCAATTGGCATGTCTTCATTTATTGTGTCCAATTTCCTCTTCTCATGAAGTTCCCTCATAGCCTCTACTTTATTTGCATTCTTAGCTTCTATCTCTTCCTGTGTTGGTTTAATTCTTGATTGTTTCCTCGGCATGATAGAGAATTTGTCTATAGCATGATAAAGAGACCAATATTAGTTCCTAAGAAATGAATCCATACAAATAACTAACATATATGTCATTCAACCCTTCATAGTAAATGTACATACAATCATCATGTAAAAGAGTAAATGTCACTCAACCAAAATAGGTACAAAGCATACAAAGCATTATTGCACAATGTTATTGCAGCCATACAGAGAATTATGGTACAAAGTTTATTTTAGTCCTAGATGAGGATAAGGTCAAAGGAGAGTCACCTATTGAGGCTACAAGTGAAGAGTACATGGGACTTCATGTTGACTACTTGTTGATAACCATCTAGTCATGAAAGGATATGTGATTGAGATCGTGGGAGACATCACACTAGGGCATGGTTTGGATTAGTGTAGAGGGTGAAGAAGGGATATCAAGAGATAATTATTAAATTCAAGGCACATTAATATGGCAATGCCAAACTCAAGTAGATAATCATGTGCATTTTAGAGGTAAATTATTCCAAACTGAAAACTCATGGTTTTAGGCAATTAAGTTGCATAAGGGTTAGGGTTTGTAGAGAAACTCTTTGGAAGGCTTTTGTTATGCTTGAAAAGGTTGAGGCAGACCCAATTTGACTTGTTTGGTGTCTTGGTTTGAAGATTGGAAGCCCGAAGATCAAGTAACCTATAGTGACCTATTTGCACAAGCCTAATTAGGCCTCTTGTCAAGTGGGATAGTCAATTATGGAATAATGAAGGCACTATGACATGATGAATTATAGGATTCATGAAGACAATGATGGAGATCCATAGAGAAAACCAAGGAGGACAAGATAAGACACCAAATTTGTGAAGTTGCCAATGGCAACAAATTTACCACCTAGCTGTCCTTAACTAATCCATGATGGTAAATGGATGTATTTTGGCTTTTATTGACTAAAAGTGACTTATTTATGATGAATATAATGCTCAGAATTGTTAAATGTTAAATTCCTAAAATTCAATCACAATTAACATTGCAACACTACAATTTATAATTGTTAAATCACATGTCTTCTTTTGGTGAAAAGTGATGCTTTCAAGTAGGGTTTTGATGAAAGAGCACTGTTAAAGTGTGAATGATGGTTTAGATCAAGAAGTTGAAATTTAGAATTGAGAATGTGTTTTGTTTGTACAAGGGCTACTAGGATTTGGGTGGCTTGTGAAGGAATAGATAGCAATTGAAGAGTGTAGACTTGAGTAAGGGTTTAGAATGGTTGTGTATGAGTTCCTGAGTGGTAAGAAGACCTCTAGTAACCTTGTTAGGTTTTGAAGTATTGAAGACCCTCTTTGTGCCTTTGTATAGGGGGATTTCTTGAGAGGAAAGATTATGAAATTTTAAGAAACTGTTGGTATGAGCCTTTTGGATTGAGTTGAACCCTACCTCTACATCACATACCTAGGATTGTCATAAAAATCATTAGACTAATCTCTATAATTTAGGGTATTGAATGGTATATAGTCGATCAAGGTAACCACCATCATGTGCTAACAAAGGCAATTAGGAAATTTTGAAATATTGTTGTGTCATGTGCATACAAATCATCATGAATAGGTGCATAAGCAATGTCCTAGCCCAAGATATGTGCATACAAATCATCATGTTATGTGCATACTTGTATGATCTTGACACCTATTCATTTGTATTTTAACTTGTTAATATGACAAGATAATAGTGGGATTGTATTTTTATTATGTTGTAAGCATTTATTCTTGTATAGTTTGACATCATGGTATGTTAAGGTCTATTTATTACACATAATTATTAAAGAGCCCAAGTGTAGAAAATATACATGGCATCATGTGAGATTGTAGGCTGCTTTCTTGATTGGGAATGTGTCTATTTTAATTAATGTTGACCTTTGAGATATCTTTTATTATGCATACCATGAACTAATTTAAAACATAGTCTATTATATAAACACAAGATATGTATACATAGTCTTTTATTATGCATATTGGATACAAGTGATATAAACATGTATGATAAAGCATGATAAAGTAATTCAAATAGAATTAAGGAAAATGTAAAGACTTGACATACCTAAAAAATAGAGATTCAAATGGAGAGTATACCCAATTATGTAGTGTTTTTTTCTTCTTGCATCAAACTCTTCAACAATTTGAGTTTTTCACCATGTGCTTCCTTTTCAATGTTAAATTGAATAACACTCAAATATAATTAGTAACAACAATACTATTAACCAATCTATAATGTTAAATTCCTAAAATTGAATCACAATTAACATTGTAACACTACAAAAATTAAAACTTGAATAGATATATATCAAATTTGATATGAAAACTATGTTATTTCCTCCTTCTCAAGTTGGAAAAGTAGAAAAGGTGGTGGAAAGATCATGCAAAGGTGGTAGAATGTGTAAAATATGCATGTGAACTTCCCAACAACATGAAAACACTTTTTCTTTATCAGAACACGCGCATAATCAACATGAAAATAGAGCATGTGGGCTTGGATCATGGGTGTCCATGCCTTTTTACCATTTCTATAGAAGGACAAAACATGACCATGTTATAATGTGCTCACATTTTATCCTTCTATAGATTGATCCATAATTATTTGTGCCTAGCTCACCTTTGATAGCACCTTTGCAATATCTCACCTCTATTTCCATTAGCTCATGTTCTATATCTCACTTATCTCTCCCCCTCACCTCTCTACCTCTCCCCTCTCTATGTCTCTCAGTCACTCCTTGTCTACCTCTCCATCCATCCTTATCCATCTAGGTCTCACTTAATCCTAAACCCTAAAGCCGCAACCCTCAACCCTTAAACCTTAAATCCTAAACCCTATCCCTCAACCATAAAACCCTAATCCCTCAACCCTAAACCCTACACCCTATCACTAAACCCTAATCCCTTAACCCTTAGCCCTAAAGCCTCAACCCTCAACCCTAAACGCTATCCCTAATCCCTATACCCTCGACACTCTACTTTAAGCCTAATCCCTTGACCCTCAACCCTATCCCTAAACCATCAACCCTCAAACCTCAACCCTCAACCCTCAACATCAAACCCTCAACCCTTAACTCTAATCCCTCAACCCTAAACCCTATCCCTAAACCCTCAACACTATACCTTAAACCCTAATCCCTCAACCCTCAACCCTAATCCCTCATCCCTAAACCCTAAACACTATCCCTATTCCTAAACCCTCAATGGGATTGATACTATACTTTAAACCCCAATCCCTTATCCCTAAACCCTCCAACCCTATCTCCAATCCCTATACCCTTGACACTCTACTTTAACCCTAATCCCTCAACCCTCAATCCTATCCCTAAACCCTCAACCCTCAACCATTAATGTCAAACCCTAATCCCTCAACCCTTAACTCTAATCCCTCAACCCTAAACCCTCAACACTATACCTTAAACCCTAATCCCTCAACCCTAAACCCTACCCCTAAACCCTAATCCCTCAACCCTCAACCCTCAACCCTAATCCCTCATCCCTAAACCCTAAACACTATCCCTATTCCTAAACCCTCAATGGGCTTGATACTATACCTTAAACCCTAATCCCTTATCCCTAAACCCTCCAACCATATCCCTAATCCCTATACCCTCGACACTCTACTTTAACCCTAATCCCTCAACCCTAAACCCTATCCATAATCCCTCTACCCTCGACACTCTACTTTAACCCTAATCCCTTGACCATCAACCCTATCCCTAAACCAACTCTACTTTAGATTTAATACTCTACTATTGCATTAATTTAATACTCTACTATTAAAGATTAGCATTCACACAAATGCAAACATGTTCATATTATAGAAGACCGCATTATATTAGACTATTAGAGATACCTCAAAAAAATGTAATAACAAAATTGTTTTCCCTTATGTTAGCTTACAATTAAACCCATTCTTTTTGACACTCTTCTCTTAATAAAGTAAGAGTAATAATAATAGAAGGCAAAGAATTTGATCTTACTAGTATGCATGGTCTGTTTACATTCTGTGACTTCATTTTCATTGAATAAAAAGGTTTATTTGATTTGAAAGGTGGGGCAGAGTTCACTGTCATGTGCTTTTCTAGATGATAGGGTCCATAATGTCTAGGGTTCTTCAAAGAAAGGCCTATAAAAAATTTAAATTTTTGTTATACCAATCCTCTTGGTAAAACTACAATTCAAATGCCTAGTTTGAAAGTTGAAATAAATTAAATTAGACTTACAATTTTGATTTTCTTCCATTGCTTCAACAACATCATTATTTTCTTCATTAGAAACCAATTCAATCAGCAACTGGCTACCCATTAGTTGACTTGAACTGCATCCTCTATTAGAAGAAGGGCATTTTTTATCTGTATCAATGTTGGTATTCATAAGCTAAAGAGCATTGATATTTTTCACACGCCCTGTTCTTTAAAATATCTTAACCTTAAAATATTATTTGGATATGTACTTGAACATAACAAAATCTCTAATCTCCAGCACATGATGATTCACAAAATTTTTATTGAATAAAAAGGTTTATCTGATTTGAAAGGTGGGGCAGAGTTCACTATCATGTGCTTTTCTAGATGATAGGGTCCATAATGTCCAGGGTTCTTCAAAGAAAGGCCTATAATAGAATTAAGTTTTTGTTATACCAATCCTCCTGGTAAAGCTATAATTCAAATGCCTACTTTGAAAGTCAAAATAAATTAAATTAGACTTACAATTTTGATTTTCTTCCATTGCTTCAACATCATTATTTTCTTCATAAGAAACCAATTCAATTAGCAACTTACTGCCCATTGGTTGAATTGAACTGCATCCTCTGTTAGAAGAAGAGCATTTTTTATCTGTATCAATGTTGGTATTCATAAGCTAAAGAGCATTGATATTTTTCACACACCATGTTCTTTGAAATATCTTAACCTTGAAATATGACTTGGATATGTACTTGAACACAGTGAAATCTCCAATCTCCAGCCCATGATGATTCACAAAATTTTTCCAACCCTGCCTAAATTCTACTTTATTTATGCTACCCCCTAATTGTACATCCCACTCCTACCCACCTGGACGTGCAACACCCTATGTTCGTCTGTGTTGTCTATAAACTATGAAACAAATGCAATAGGAATGCACTGCCATAAACACATTACACAATTAGATTTTACAAGTTCTTAATAGTGTACAGGAAATAAAAGACTGAAAAATAATGTATAGAGTTACCAGTTTTTGTGTAAAGTCTTCAAGCATAACTTTGAAGAAGGAGGCACGCCCATTAAACCAATTCATTCAACAACTTGTTGTCCATTGGTTGACTTGAACTGCACACTCTGTTAGAAGAAGGGCATCTTTTATCTGTATCAATATTGGTATTCATAAGCTGAAGAGCATTGATGCTTTTCACACACCCTATTCTTTGAAATATCCTAACCTTAAAATATGACTTGGATATGTACTTGAACACAACAAAATCTCCAATCTCTAGCCCATGATAAAACACAAAATTTTCATTGAATAAAAAGGTTTATCTGATTTGAAAGGTGGGGCAGAGTTCACTGTCATGTGCTTTTCTAGATGATAGGGTCCATAATGTCCAGGGTTCTTCAAAGAAAGGCTTGTAACGAAATTAAGTTTTTGTTGTACCAATCCTCCTGGTTAAGCTACAATTCAAACGCCTTCTTTGAAAGTTGAAATAAATTAAATTAGACTTACAATTTTGATTTTCTTCCATTGCTTCAACAACATCATTGTTTTCTTCATAAGAAACCAATTCAATCAGCAACTTGCTGCCCATTGGTTGACTTGAACTGCATCCTCTATTAGAAGAAGGGCATTTTTTATCTGTATCAATGTTGGTATACATAAGCTAAAGAGCATTGATATTTTTCACACATCCTATTCTTTGAAATATCTTAACCTTAAAATATGACTTGGATATGTACTTGAACACAATAAAATCTCCAATCTCCAGCCCATGATGATTCACAAGATTTTCCCAACCTTGCCTAAATTTTAGTTTATTTATGCTAACCCCTAGTTGTACATCCCACTCCTACCCACCTGGACCTTGCAACACCGTATGTTTTTTTGTGTTGTCTTTAAACTGTGAAACAAATGCAAGAGGAATGCACTACCATAAACACATTACACAATTAGATTTTACAAGTTCTTAACAGTGTACAAGAAATAAAAGAATGAAAAATAATGTATAAAGTTACCATTTTTGTGTAAAGTCTCCAAGCATAACTTTGACGAAGGAGGCACACCCATTAAACCAATTCATTCAACAACTTGTTGCCCATTGGTTGACTTGAACTGCATATTCTATTAGAAGAAGGGCATCTTTTATCTATATCAATGTTGGTATTCATAAGCTAAAGAGCATTGATATTTTTCACACACCCTATTCTTTGAAATATCTTAACCTTAAAATTTGACTTGGATATGTACTTGAACATAACAAAATCTCCAATCTCCAACCCATGATGATTCACAAAATTTTCATTCAATAAAAAGGTTTATCTGATTTGAAAGGTGGGGCAGAGTTCATTGTCATGTGCTTTTCTAGATGATAGGGTCCATAATGTCCAGGGTTCTTCAAAGAAAGGCCTGTAACAGAATTAAGTTTTTGTTATACCAATCCTCCTGGTAAAGCTACAATTCAAATGCCTGCTTTGAAAGTTGAAATAAATTAAATTAGACTTACAATTTTGATTTTCTTCCATTGCTTCAACAACATCATTGTTTTCTTCATCAAAAACCAATTCATTCAACAACTTGCTACCCATTGGTTGACTTGAACTGCATACTCTGTTAGAAGAAGGGCATCTTTTATCTATATCAATGTTGGTATTCATAAGCTAAAGAGCATTGATGTTTTTCACACATCTTGTTCTTTGAAATATCTTAACCTTAAAATATGACTTGGATATGTACTTGAACACAGTGAAATCTCACATCTCCAGCCCATGATGATTCACAATTTTCCCAACCCTACCTAAATTCTAGTTTATTTATGGTAACTCCTAATTATACATCCCTAAACCCTAAACCATAATCCCTTAACCCTAAACCCTAATCCCTAATCCCTAAACCATAAACCCTAATCCCTTATCCCTAAACCCTAAACCCTAATCCCTTAACCCTAATCCCTAATCCCTAATCCCTAAACCATAAACCCTAATCCCTTATCCCTAAACCATAAACCCTATCCCTAATCCTCAACCCTCAACACTTAAACCTTAAATCCTAAACCCTATCCCTAATGCCTCCACTCTAAACGTTATCCCTATTCCTAAACCCTCAACCCTCGACACTATACCTTAAACCCTAGAATCCCTTATCCCTAAACCCTAATCCCTATCTCTCAATCCTTAACCCTTAAAACATGAACCCTAAAACTTATCCCTACACCCTCGACACTATATCTTAAACCCTAATCCCTTAACCCTCATCCCTAAAGTCTCAACCCTAAATCCTTAAACCTTCAACCCTAAACCATATCCCTAATCCCTCTACCCTCAACAGTCTACTTTAACCCTAATCCCTTGACCATCAACCCTATCCCTAAAACCTAAACCCTCAACCCTCAACTCTCAACATTAAACCTTAATCTGTCAACCCTAAACCCTAATCCCTCAACCCTAAACTCTATCCCTAAACCCTCAACCCTCAACACTATACCTTAAACCCTAATCCCTATCCCTCAACCCTTAACCCTTAAAACTTAAACCTATCCAGGCTACACCCTCAACACTCGACACTATATCTTTAGCCTTAAACCCTCATCCCTAAAGCCTCAACCCTGAATCCTTAAACCTTCAACCCTAAACCTTATCCCTAATCCCTCTACCCTTGACACTCTAACCCTAATCCCTTGACCATCAACCCTATCCCTAAACCGTCAACCGTCAACCCTCAACTCTCAACATTAAACCCTAATCCATCAACCCTAAACCCTAATCCCTCAACCCTAAACCCTATCCCTAAACCCTCAACCCTCAACACTATACATTAAACCCTAAAACCTAATCCCTCAACCCTCAACCCTTGACACTATACCTTAAAGCCTAATCCCTCAACCCTCAACCCTAATCCCTCATCCATAAACCCTAAACTCTATCCCTATTCCTAAACCCTCAACCCTCGACACTATACCTTAAAACCTAATCCCTAATCCCGAAACCCTAAACCCTATCCCTCAACCTTTAAAAGTTAAACCCTAAAACCTATCCCTAAACCCTCGATGCTCAACACTATATCTTAAACTCCAATCCCTTAACCCTCAACCCTAAAGTGTCAACCCTTAATCATTAAACCTTCAACCCTAAACCCTATCCCTAATCCCTCTACTCTCAACACTTTACTTTAACCCTAATCCCTTGACCATCAACCCTATCCCTAAACCCTCAACCCTCAACTCTCAACATTAAAACCTAATCTGTCAACCCTAAACCCTAATCCCTCAACCCTAAACCCTATTCCTAAACCGTCAACCCTCAACACTATTCCTTAAACCCTAATCTATCAACCCTAAACCCTAATCCCTCAACCCTAAACCCTATCCCTAAACCCTCAACCCTTAACACTATTCCTTAAACCCTAATCCCTCAACTCTAAACCCTAATCCCTCAACCCTAAACCCTAAACCCTATCCCTAAACACTCAACCCTCAACACTATACCTTAAACCTTAATCCCTCAACCCTCAACCCTCAACCCTAATCCCTCATCCCTAAACCCTAAATGCTATACCTATTCCTAAACCCTCAACCCATGACACTATACCTTAAACCCTAATCCCTTACCCCTAAACCTTAAACCCTTTCCCTCAACCCTTAACCCTTAAACCTTAAACCCTAAAACCTATCCCTAAACCCTCAACCCTATACCCTCAACCATATACTTAAGCCCTAATCCCTCAATCATCAACCCTCTACATTAAACCTTGAAGCCTACACCCACAAACCCTCATCCCTAGACCATATAATCTCACCCTTATATCCTAAACCCTAAATATTGTGCCTCAACCCTAGACTTATATTAAACCTAAACCATACGTGCTCTCAACCCAAGTCACCCTATGCCTTATATACCCTCAATTCATATCCTAAACCCTAAACCCTAATCCCCATGCCTTACACACTTAATCTTATACACTCAACAACTTGAATATTAACCCTCAACTGTAACCCTCAACACTCTAATCTCTACCCTCCACCTATTACTTAAACCCTAATCCCTCAACCCTCAAAACTATATAGGCTTAGGTCCTTATATACCCTAAACCCAAATAACTTACATACATACATACATACATGCATACATACAAACATACATACATACATACATACATACATACATACATACATGTACATACATACAAGCATGCATACATACCTACAAGCATACATATATGCATCCATGAAACATACTTATGAAACTTGAACATAACTCAATCAAAGGAAGACATAACACACTCGCGTTATGTCGAACTGGGAAAACACTGACAAACATGCAAAAAGGAAAAAAAGTACAATATAACGTGAGTGTGTTATAACGTGCTCGCGTTATATTGTGCTTTGGGAATTCTAAGCCTTAGGCTTGGGATTTGCTTTGGATTTCCAACCCAAAGGCTTGGAGTGCCTTTTCAACATCCACAGACGTGTTTTTGCAAATTCTACAAGATTTCACATAATTTTGTTCGTGTTAACCCTCATATTTGCACATGTTTCAAGGTTGAACAAATTGAACACCTGGGTAATGTTAGGCTTTCTCTTAGCTATTTAACGATGTAATTTTTTTCACATTTTGACAATGTTAATCCTTTCATCTTTAATTTCTTTTGTTTGTGTGTCTGTTTTTGGGCAAAAACCATTGTTTGGTCTTTTTTTCATTGTAAATTAACCATTCATTGAAATTTCAAAAAAATTACATATTTAGAAACTAGACTCCATTCTACACATATTAAAAAAATGATTTTCAATTAGTTTTCAAAATTTATAGGGGTAGCACGGCCAAAAATCTATTTTTTAGGATATGTCCACTTTGAAAATTAGTAAAAAATCAAATATTCATCAAAAAAGTATTAGAAAAATTAGGCATAAACTACATGCTATTAGCTAATTTCTCACTGAAGCGATTTTAAAAATACCAAAAAAATGTTAACCTTTTGAGGGAGCCACAAAACATGATATGTTATGTTTTTTTGACAGAAACAACACCAGTTTCTGTGGCTCTCTCTTTTGAACCCCTTAATCTATACCGTTTTCAAAAAACATTAGTAGTTTAGAAAGTAGACTCGGAGAACTACGAACATTGTTTTGGTTGCATCTCCAAATTTTGAGTGTAACTATGCTCAATTTCTCATCCAAGGCTAGCATTTCCTAATTTCAGAAAAAAGGTGGCCACTTAAGACCCCTTTTTAGCCCCCCATCTTCTTGCACTTACCCTATGTGTTTATTCTTCTACTCCATTGTTACCTTGTGAGATCTTGTATTCTTATGTTGCTGATTTGTGCCTCTTTGTTGCTGCTATCTTATGGTGATGTTATTGCTGTTATAAGCTCATCTAAGGTTGTTTTATCAAGCATGTTAAAGAGGTTGATTTTAGTATCATAAAGAAGTTGAATCTCTTCATGGTCTTTCAAAGATTAAGGCAACTTAATTTTTAGATTTGAATACAATTTTCAGATTTCTATTTTGTAGTAGTCAAAGCCTTGTATCTAACCAATTGGTATCATATCTTGGTGATTTGATGATTAACAATTGGATTAGAGATTGTTCATTTATTCCAGTAGGATAGTTGTGCTAAGAGGGTTGCGTGCAAAGTCCCCACAAATAGTAAGCTCTCATCAAATGCAGAAGATTCTTAAAAAGGGGACTAATGGATTTTTGGCACAATTATTTTCATTAGCAGCCTATCAGCCAAAGGATCCTATTCGGCTAGATCTACAAGCAATTATAGCTCAGCACTTAGTAGTTTTAGGAGATATGTCTAAAGGATTGTCTCCAAAAAGAGACTAGGATCATGCCATCCAACTAGTAGTCAGCAGCCATCGACCCAACATTAGGCCTTATCGGTACCCATATATGCAAAAAAGTGAGATTGAGAAGATAGTTCAGGAGATGCTAGAGGTAGGTATTGCAAGGCATATCCAAAGTGCCTACTCCTCTCCCATGGTGATAGTACGTAAGAAGGATGACACTTGGCTCATGTGTCTAGACTATAGAGAGCTCAACAAGCTCATTGTCAAAGATAAGTTTCCTATTCCAGTCATTGATGATTTACTAGATGAATTGAAAGGAGCTATATTTTTTACAAAACTAGATCTTAGATAAGGTTATCACCAAATTCAAATTAAGGAAGAGGATGTTCCTAAGATAAGATTTAGGACTCATGAGGGTTATTATGAAATTTTAGTGATGCCATTTGGTCTTACTAATGCTCCATCTACATTCAAAGTTTGATGAATACCATCTTTAAGCCATTTTTGAGGAAGTTTATATTAGTTTTCTTTGATGATATATTGATGTTTTATATGAAAATAGGGAAAGATGAATGAAGGGGTTTAATGGCTAGATCCTCCTTTCACTACAAACATTCAAGGACATATCAACTGAGTTGAATCAGACTTTTACAAGAGGATTCACCTACATATTAGGATGTCACTTGGAATGATGTGGAAAATTAGAGATTATCAATTAATGTATTAATTTAATGCTCAAATACCCTTGAAACCCTAATTATGCAAAATGATGAATTACGACAAATGCTTATAGACTAAGGTAGTAAATAGAGATTAATTACTAACCATTTTTTGAAGTTTGAGATGCGAAATACTTGGGGACACTGGCACTCATGCCCCTGTCCAAGGTGGTGTTTTCTTCAAGGAATCCTGACCTCCTTCTGACACTGATGACCACTGTATTTTTCATTTCTGTCTCAGGAGATGCGAAGGACACTGACACTAGTGCTCGAGTCCAAGGCAGGGTGTTTTTCAAGATGTTAGATTCTCTTCAGATGTTGATTGTCACTGTCACAATGATTTATTTATTTTCAACCTCAGGGGACACTGGCATTAGTGCCCAAGTCCAAGCAGTGTTTTCCTTCATATATCTAGAATCCTTATCTTCTACAACCTTCTTCTGCAACTCCACTCTGTGAAATTTGATACCTGTAACTTGCAATCACAAGGAGTGTGGTTGGGGGTTGTAGTGTTTAGAAGTGCATCCTTGCGGGATAGAGGCAAAAACAAATTGATAAATGATTCAGACACAAATAGATATCACCTCAGAGGTGTAGCTCTCATGGAAGAAAGAAACTCTTTCATGTCATGAGGAGATGGATTAATGAAGGCAAATCTATAACAAACAAACACAATAGCAACACAAGATTTCTCTGCAATGCAATGAATGCCTTGAATCACCTTAGCATAAGATCACAAGTTTGCATTATCCATCTAGTTTACAAATGAAGTCCTAAACATGCTCATATATGCAACTAAACACATTCCTGCTAAGAATTTCATAATTCAAACTTAAGATGTCGGCATGGGACCTAATTAACAGTCACATAACCAACATTCAAATTTGGGACCTACCTGGAATAGGGCAGGACAAGGGTGCGAGTGCCCATGTCCATAGATCCTATTTTAGAGTAGGACTAAGTACAACAATGTCCCTCATGCCCCATGTGACATGGGTTTTAGGCCATTTTCTTTCGAGAGTTAAAATGAACATGTTAGATGCAAAACAAGGGACCAGAGAACTAAACTTAGGAGGGAAAAAGTCTAGGGAGACATTTTCTGACATAACATTTAGCCCCCACTTTAATGTATGTATGAACAGAAGGCCCATACATGTATCAAAGTACAGTCAAAACACAACAAACACGCCAGGCACTTAAAGCTAATGTATATACAAAGATTGAGGAACTATTTCTAGCCCCCAGTCTCAGGTAGACATTAGAGAAAACATGCCACAAACATGCCAAACATAGTGAAGACAGTAACAGGCACACAAAACACAGAGAAGACAACAACAAACATGCAAAACACAGAGAAGACAATGTTGAAGACATGCAAAACACAATGAATATAGTGAATGCAGTGATTATTTCTTTTTTCATTTTCATATATATGAATGCAAATGCAAGTACATGGAAAGTAAACACAACCAAATATGTAGGAGGGACTCATCGCCACATGTATTTAGACTACATATGGGGAAACAGACATGCAATACAAATCTCAGAGTGTATGAGGGACTCATCGCCACACGTCTTTTGACTACATTTGAGAACAAACATGCCATACAAATCCCAAAGCATAGGAGGGACTCATCACCACACATCTTGAAACTATGCTTGGGAACACACACACCATTAAAAACCTGAGTGTATGAGGGACTCATTTCCATACATCTTTAGACTACACAAGGGGGAAAAACACACGGAAGACACAAGTAAAACACGAGTGCCATATAGTATGCCAAAGACATACTATACATCTAAAACATGACAAACAAGCGATGGAAGGAGCCTATTTCTAGGTTCACTACCATCTCAGGCACATTAAAGGCACACTTGATAGTTGGGCTTATGCCACAACAACCACCAAAGACATGATTATGGGAGGATACACCAACCCTACTTGCTCAGAGGACTTTTGAAATAAAAAGGATGTGCACTAGCTTAAGAGATACACCATCCCCGCCTCCACATAGGGCTTCAAAAAAAGGATATGCATGATATCTCACCTCTGCAGAGGAATATCTCATTGCAACATAAAATAAAGATGTGCACTTGTGTGGAGTTACAACATCCCACCTCTGCAGAGGGCTTACAAACATGCTTCATTAGTACCAAAATCATCAGACAACTTACCTTATATTCCCCCACCTTAAAGTGGTTGATATCATGTACCGATATCAAGCACATTAAGGTAGGCAGAAAACATACAAGGGAACAAGAGATCATGCAAAACCCATGCCCCCAGAGGTGACATGCACTTTATGATCATTGAATGTTCCCACAAACACACAATGTCCTACAAGAAGAGAGGTTAGAGATCTTTCCATAAGATAATAACCACATCAAATGATCCAAAAGCAATGTATGAAAACAATCATATTGAGAGACAAGGTTACACTACAGATTTAGAAACCAAGTATAACTGTGGGGCTATACTATAGAGATCTTAGAACCGAATGTAACCAAGGTGAGACTTAAGATAAACAAAGTGTATAGAGCAGCTATATTGTTATTGTTTGTTAGCAAATATAAGATATCATCGAATATCACATGGAGTGATTCTACTAGCCATGCGTTAGATAATATATATCAACCCCATCATCATATATGGACTAGGTCCATTTTTTATTACTCACTGAAGGGACACGTGGTCCGTATCAGTCTTATTTGTTTCTTGCCATTCACCAGCTAGATAGAATCACTAGAAGAAGGTAAACAATAAATCAAGAGAGGAGAACAAGTGACTTAGGGTCATCACGTAGGAAGGTACCCCTAGGTCATCAACTGCAACACTATGCCCCTAGGACAAAACACACAACAATGAAAATAGAGGAAAGGAGCAATATGGAAGAATGATGATACAAACAACATAATAGTCACAACAGAAGTGGTCTCCCAGAATCCTTAACCTTACAAGAGTATTAAGGGTCATCCAAGGAGGCCTAAACAACACATAACACGGGGCAAACACAACACAGAGGTAAAGGGTTAGAAATACTTACTTGAAGGTACAACCATATTAGAATTTGTGACTTGAGAGCATCTTAGAAAGACGCTCCATCAAGTTTTGTATGAATCTTGAGTGGTTCATATTAGAGTTTTCTTTGTTGTCAGAAAGTCCATGTGGTGCTTGTTTGTCAAATATTTGTATATGTGAGATATTTTGTTGCTTATGATGTGGAGAACCACTATTGTTTCCTACTAATGATAACCATCTTATTCTTTTATGATCCTTAGCTCTTTGATTTTGTTGAGTTTGTCTATCACAGGGAGAAGAATGATCATGCACCATATCAATCTTTTCTTTTGTCATGATCTCTTGCTTTGGTTGTTCTGTTTGTCTTACCAATGCATTTTGGTTCTCTTGATCCTTGAAGGGATAACAAAGGAGGAACCTAAGCATAAATATCATTTCTTCGTGGAAGAGGTGTGTTATCAAACTCTTCCTTATCCACTTCTATCATACCCACTATTTCATCATAATCCAAATAGTCATCTTCCACTTCTACTATATTTTGTTCCATCATGTTATTATCAGTATGCTTAGGGAAAGGATTAGTAAAGATTTGTAAATTCTGATTCAGAGGAGCAACTGACTTATTTCCATTATCATTCACACCAGATACTTGTATATCATTTGAGTTGATGAAGTCTTATATTTCATGTTTAAGATGCATACATCATTCAGTATCATGTCCTTGTTTCTGATAATAGTGACAAAAAGCATTAGCATCGAAATAAGGTCCTTGCATTCTATTGCGATCCAACGGTTTAATTGGAGGAAGATTCAAGAGATTGTTACTCACAACTTGATTTATGATAGAATGTAAGGAGTCAGATATCAAAGTGAATTGTCTCTATTGTTGTTTATTCTGAAATGGTGTCCTCTTTAGATTAGGGATAGTGGACACGTGTGAAAAGTTGTTTGAATTATGTCCATTAATCTTGATGAAACTCTTATTATTCCTCTTAAATTTGTTTTGTGAAGGTCCACCCATGGATTGACCAACCTGAGCTGATGAGTTTTGGTTTTCATACTAACTAGAGGAAAGTGGATAATCTCAAAGGGCAGTGCATAAATGTTGAAAAGAGTTATAGTTCATCAAGAGAATCTTATCACAGATGTTAGGTTGTAGATTTGTAAAAAATAGCTTCTAAACATCTTCATCCTTCATCTGATATTGAATTTGTGCATAAAGAGCTTGATACCGACTAATAAGCTCAGTTAACTTTTCTTTCAGACCTTGCTTGCACTAAACTAAATCAATCAAAGAGACTTGAGGTCCAATGCTTGCTTGAAAATGTTGTAAGAATTGATCAACTAGTTACAAAAAAGAGTGTAATGAATTCAAAGGTAAAGAGCAAAACTATTCTAAAGCAGTATCTTTGAGAGATCATGAGAAATTTTTTTCTAACAAGTCCTCTTCAAAGTAAAAATCACTACACATAGCTGTCAATGCTACCACATGAGTATTAGGATCACCTTTTCCACCATATTTTTCAAAGCGAGGAGTCTCAAACTTCTCAGGCATGGGAGTTGTCAAGATTGCATAAGATAGAGGATTACGAGCATGATAAGTTGGTATATTAGGTTGTGAATAATTTTTCAAGCTTGTCACCTTTTGTTGTAAAGAAGTCATGCCTTGTAAGAGTTGGTTTAAGATGACATCATTAGGAGATGTGGTTTGAGAATTAGAAGTCATGTTCATGACATTTTGAGGGGATTGGTTGTGAGTGGAAACAAAAGGTGGTTGAGAGTAATTGTAGGTGGAAGGTGGTTGTGAATAATTGTATGTAAGAGGTGGTTGAGAATAAGTGGGATTGAATGACAGTTGAGAGTGAGTACTGATAAAAGAGGTCACCTTAGGTGCTAGGTTATGATAATTGAATCCCACAGCTTTGTAATTTTGTGAATTAGTGCCATTAGATACTCCAATACCCATGGTAGAATTACTACAAGCATTAGTTGTTAAAATTGTTGATGTAAATGTAGACATTCCGGTAGTCAGTATAGGTGCCGATACTTGTGTATGAGACGGTGATGACATGTTATTAATAAGATTTGGACATTCAGTCACTGGCATAACATTATTAAGTACTATATGTGCTAAACCTCAAATTACATTAACACCATCTTGTCCTTCTTTTATCAACTCTCTTATGTTATGAATCGCAGGTATAGCTTCTTTCGCTAACCTTTCATTTTCCATAAATGCTTGAAATCAGCTAGTTTTATCAAGTTTGTTTATTTTCTCATTAGGTACATGTGTTATCACATCAATAGGTTCCTCAACATCATGAAATATTTGATCTTCCATTGTAGTTGTAGGAGGTATGATATCTTGCAAAATTTGTGTTTCTCCTTTTGTAAAGAAGGTGTTCAATGGATTTTCAGAGGTAAGAATGACATTTATTTCAGGAGCACTAGAACCCATTAGTCTAATACTTCTTCTCAAAGGGATATTTCTATTAGGGCAGCGGGTTATACGACTCATGCAAAAACATACAACACTCAATGCACAAACTAATAGAACAAGCCCTAGGATGAAGATGTGGTTCAGATAAAAATGCTTGATTTTTCACTTTTTTTAATACAACTCACTAAAAGAAGAGGTGTTGTGAAGAAATTAAAGAGGGACATCAAATAATAAGCTTAATATAAATCCAATAATGAAGCAATATCCTTCACAACATGCCTATAATGCAATTCTAGAGAGATGACAAGGCAAAATCTAGTGAAAATGCAAGGTTTTCAAACCCTAGGCACAAATTATTGCAAAAAAGACACTATGATGCAACACTACAATTAGAAATCAGTCCTAAATGAGTGTTTAAAAGAGTAGTAAAATCTAAGACAAGATTTTAACTACAAACTATAGGTAATGCAAACAAAACTAGGTTTTTTATGAAAAATGCACAATTTCAAGCAATTTTTAACAATTTAAGCATTAAAATGCAATGCAAGTGATTAAAGTAATGATGAATTTTTGTAATTTAAATAATATCTAATGAAAATAACAGAAATTAAATGGAATTAAATTAAATAAATGCAAATTATGCTCGAATGCAAGCCTAAGATGCCATTTTTTTTTAAATTTTCAAAATTTTCAATTTTTTTGTACATTTTTAAATGCAATAAGATGAATGAATGCAAATCTAGAGTACAACACTCAACAAGGTGCAAAATTTAAAATAAAAACATGGGTTCACCAAAATGTTTTATATGAAAAGAGGGAAAGATGAATGAAGGGTTTAATGGCTAGATCCTCCTTTCACTACAAACATTCAAGGACATATCAACTGAGTTGAATCACACTTTTACAAGATGATTCACCTACAGATTGTCACTTGGAACGATGTGGAAATTCAGAGATTGTCAATTAATGTTTTAATTTAATGCTCAAATACCCTTGAAACCCTAATTATGCAAAACAAGTAAAATGATGAATTACGACAAATGCTTAAAGACTAAGGTAGTAAACAGAGATTAACTATTAACCATTTTTCAAAGTTTGAGATGTAAAGTACTCGAGGAAAATGGAACTCACATTTCTGTCCAAGGTGGTATTTTCTTCAGGGAATCTTGATCTCCTTCCGACATTGATGACCACTGTATTTTCTATTTTTCTCCTGGGAGATGCGGAGGACATTGGCACTAGTGCTTGAGTCCAAGGCAGGGTGTTTTTCATGATGTCAGAGCCTCTTCAGATGCTGATTGTCACTGTCACAATGATTTCTATGTTTTCAACCTCGGGGGACACTAGCATTAGTACCCGAGTACAAGTAGTGCTTTTCTTTAGATATCTGGAATCCTTATCTTCTGCAACCTTCCTCTACAACTCCACTCAATGAAATCCAATACCTGTAACCTACAATCACAAGGAGTGTGGTTGGGGGCTATGGTGTTTAGAAGCTTGCCTCAGTCAAGCCCCGTAAGGACATTCAAGTCTTTCAAACATCATTGTTAGATAAAGAGTGTGTATCCCTGCCAGATAGAGGTAAAAAAAATTGATAAATGATTCAAACACATTCCTGCTAAGAATTTCGTAATTCAAACTTAAGATGTCGGCATGGGACCTAATTAATGGTCACATAACTGACATTCAAATTTGGGACTTGCTTGAAATAGGCCAGGACAAGGGCTCAAGTGCCCATGTCCATAGGTCCTATTTCATGGCAAGACTAAGATCAACAATGTCCCTCATGCCCCATGTGACATGGGTTTCAGGCCATTTTCTTTTGGGAGTTAAAATGAACATGTAAGATGCAAAACAAGGGACCCGAGAGCTAAACTTAGGAGGGAAAAAGTCTAGGGAGACATTTTCTGACATAACAATTGATTTATAGAAAGACTTGGGAACATTGTTTTCATCATGTAGATCAAGAAATATAGGTTCTCAAACAACATGAGCTTTATGCTAAACCTTCCAAGTTTTCTTTTTGTCTCAAAGAGGTGGAGTACTTGGGTCACATAGTGTCACATGAAAGAGTTAAGGTGGATCCTAACAAATTCAAGGCTATGATAGAGTGACCTATTCCTAAAACCATTAAGAGCTTGAGAGGTTTCCTTAGAATCACTGAATATTATAGAAGATTTGTGAAGAACTATGGCTACATAGCAACACCACTTACAACTTTGTTGAAAAAGATGCTTTTGAATGGAATGAGTTAGATAATACAACATTTGGGAGATTGAAGGAGGCTATGTGCACCACTCCAGTTCTAACCACCCCAAACTTCACCAAGGATTTTATTGTGGAATGTGATTCTTTAGGAAATGGTATAGGAGTAGTTCTCATGCAAGAAGGATGCCCCATTGCTTTTGATATTTGTCAATTGAAGGTCAAGAATCAGCTCAAGCCCATTTATGAAAAGGAAATGCTAGCTATTCTTCATTTAATGAAACATTAGAGGCCATATCTCATGGGTAGACACTTTAAAGTCAAGATAGATCATGATAGCCTCAAATACTTTCTGGAGCAACAATTATCATCTGAAGAGCAACAAAAAATTGGTCACTGAGATGTTAGGATATGACTTTGAGATCATCTATAGGAAAGGTAAATAAAATGTAGTGGCCGATGCACTATCTAGAAGGGATGATAAGGATGAGGCATTATTATGTGCCATTTCAATAGTCCAAGTAAATTGGGTGGAAGAAGCCAAAGTAGAGTGGCATAATTATGTGCCTACAAGAAATCTTATTCAACAATTACAAACTGATCCTAGTAGTTTAGATAAGTTTTGTTGGAAGGGAGACTATTTGTGGTATAAAGAGAGGCTATACATATGAAAAAAATCCATCCTCAAACACAAGATTCTTGAAGAGCTACATAGATCTCTAATTGGGGGTCATTTAGGATTTTTGAAGACATATCATCGAATCAAGCATGATTTCTTTTGGGAGGGGCTTAAAGGTGATGCACAAAAATTTGTGGCAGAATGTTTGAAATGTCAAAGAAATAAAGGGAAAAAAATTAAGACACATGGTCTCTTGCATCCCTTAGTTATCCCTAGCCAATGGTGGGAAGAGGTCTCCATGGATTTCATCACATGCCTTCCAAGATCTAAAAGTAAGAGTGTCATCATGGTAGTTGTGGATAGCCTTACCAAATATACCGATTTAATTGCATTATCCCATCCTTTTACAATGAGTATAGTGGAAAAATAATTTATGGAGAATATACAAAAGTTACATGGTAATCCAAAGGTAATTGTTAGTAATCATGATCCTATCTTCACTAGTAACTTTTGGACATATGTATTCTCTTGTTTGGGTACTCAATTGGCTCATAGCTCTTCATACCATCCTCAATTTGCTGGGCAAACAAGGATTGTCAATAAGTGTTTAGAAGGATATTTGAATGTTGTTTCACTTTAGAGAAGCAATCTCATTGGGTGGATTGGCTGCCACTTGCACAATGGTGGCACAACACTTCCTTCCATACTTTTGCAAAAATATCCCCATTTATGGAACTATATGGATACCATCCCCCCTCCATCACATCATTGAAGGTGACACCAAAAGTTCAAGCAGTGGAGGATCACATGAATCATCAACAATAGGTACTTTTAGGACTCAAGGATAATTTGGTCATGGCACAAAATAGAATGAAACAATAGGCAGACCAACATCATAGTGAAAGGATTTTTGAGGTGGGTGATTGCATTTTCTAGAGATTACAACCTATAAGAAAATGTCCTTGAAGCAACAAACAAAGAATAATAAGTTTTCACCAAAATATTATCGACCATACCAGATTCTACAGAAGATTGTAGTGTATCCTACAAGCTTGATTTACCTCCTACAATAAAGATACGTCCAATTTTTCATGTTTTGTGTTTGAATAAGGTGATTGGTCAATAGATTCCTAAATAGTTTGTACTACCAGAATTAGATGAAGAAGGAAGAATCATTTTAGATCCATAGTTAATTCCCCAAATGTACACAAAGAAGTTGAAGACTAGGACAAACACTGAGTATCTCATACACTGGAAGAATTTACCAATCAAAGAGGCCACATGGGAAGATGAAGATTTTGTCCAAAAACACCCATAGTTGATTAACATTGAGGACAATGCTTCTCTGAAGAGGGGGGCATGCTACACCCTTAATCCTATAGTGTGTATAGGGTTATGAGTAGTTGACTTGTGGCTACCTTAATCCTTAATTATGATATATAATCATTATTATAGTCCATTGTAGGTTGTTAGGTTGGCCTAGGGGTTATATTTAAGTATGTAAGTTGGCCTAGGTGGTAGCTAGGTCATAATTAGGTATATATAAAATGTAGTCCTAAGTTTATGATCATCATACTGTGAATTGTGTTCTCATTAGAGATATTTGAAGGTTTACCTCTTTGAAGTGGCTTGTTATTTTCAGTTATTATCAAGTATTTATAGTATATTTCCTATTATATTCTTCTATTGTACAAATTATTTCATTACAAAGTCTACAAGATGGGACTCACAAAATAAACTTGATATATGCCTGTTAAGTACTCATCCCAAGTAGCTATGTCTAGAGGATAATGTTTATACTCTTGTTGTGCTAAATTATTGGAAGCCCCATCCAAAGAAACACTATACTTTGAAGAAATAGGAGATGATGGAGAGGAGATCCCAATGCATGTCATCTAACCACATTACTCATCCTTGGATGATGTGTCTACACAAGATGTTTGAGTATGAACATTGGATCTATCTACAAATGTTGGAGTAGAAGAATCTAGAAAACTAATGGGTAAGTGCAAAAAGTTGGGGGGCCAAAAAGTGGCCAAATTTTTTTCAAACAAAATTAATACATAATGCGAGCACGTTATAATGCCCTCACATTATGGTTTTGTAATGACGAGTCTAAGGCTCTGTAAAACCAAACCATAACGTGCTCACGTTATATTTAATTATATATATATAAAGAGCAGTTCTGCTCATTTGATTTCTTTATTTTCCTCTACACCCATGGCCTGCAAACCCTAAGGAGCACACTCGCATTTTTGAAGACCCAATTCGACACCAAAATCTCACCGATTCATTGTCAAAATGCCGCCACGACATCGTGTAGACCAATGGAGTGAGTTTTATTTGTTTCTAAATAAGTAGGTTTGAGTTGATTTTTGATGTAAATTTCCTTAATTGTCAGGAAATGTTAATTCACCTCCTCCTCCTCCTCCTCCTCCTCAAAATCCACAAAATCCTAAAGAGGAAATAGCTGTCAAAGAATAACCTGAACAACAAACTCCTCCATCCATTCCTCGACATGCCCCTGGAACACAAGAAAATTAATGGGGCAAATTGAAAACAATAAAAAAGAAATTGAAGACATGATTGCAAGGTTGAAAGATCCTTCAACTTCAACCTTGCATAGGTCCACACTTGCTCAATCTCTTGAATCTATGTTATCAAATATAGATTAAATTAGCAAGCAAATATCTAGTTGGTTGGATAAGAGGAGAGATTTTAGAGAGTATTATGCAGACAAGTTATCATATGAAGATGTGAAAAAGTTACAAATTACAAAATTGGACTTGTGTTCCATTTTCACAAACCCATAAACAAATCAACCTCCACCCATTACATGCAATAGGTTCCCTATCCATTGGTGCAACAACCAAGTGATAATGAGGTCCCGCAATACTTTTTGAGGAAACTCTACTGTGAGTTTGTCCTCAATAAAGTGCCAAACTATTTTGATATGCGGGACTTCCAGGGTAGAGGTGGGAGGTCAGCACAAGATAGACCAGGGGCACGTATTGACCCACAATGGCTAGTGAGATGAGTAATCAGTAGACCAAACCATGAGCATGTGTCTATCCCTTCCATTGTGAAGGAGAATGTTGAGGTTGATACACTTCAGTCCATTAGTGCCTTGACCCAAAGCATCATAGAGCATGCCAGTCCTGTAGCACAGCGTGGGTTGGGAGATAGTACGAGGAGTAGGGTCCCACCCCATAGTTGTTAGACTTGCGGGTCAGCCTGTGGTTATGACCCCATGGATAGTCAGGACGTAGGTGCACAGGATACATCTGCAGCTAAGCAGATGGTGATGACAGATACCCTCCTGAGTGAGACTTTTGGCCTTGATACTCAGGTAAATATTAGCAAGTTTATTGAATTTAATTTATTAAATTTTATTTTTGAAATGCAAGATTAACTAATTTAGTTTGATGATTTTAATAAAATTTCAGGGTCATAGCGTTGATGCAGTTTCTAGTGGTTTTCCACCTGCATATTACACTACATCATCTACTGTCGGGGTATGTAACTAGTAAACAATTATAAATATTACATGTGAATAGCATCATTATATGAATGGTATTCTAATATCTGATTTTAGATGTTGAATAGGTTAATATTGGAGATTTTACGGCAACACCTGCTAGTGGTGGTAGACCTCAAAGCTTCATAGAGGTAATAAAATAAATAGTTTAATGAATGAATTGTACTTACTAGATTTTTGTATGTGACTTCTGTGCTTTATTGTGTGTACTTCTATGTTTAGGTGAACGTGTGTGTATGTTAGGAGCCATGATTTGCATCACTATTATAGTTTTCGTAATTGAATAATGTTGTTTTATTTCTAGATGATGCAAGTTGCGGAGACACCTCCTGATGTTCATAGGGCAATGGAGCATGGTGTGACCTCTGCAATTCATAGCTCCATGCCATTGATAGGGGTATGAGGCAGATTAGTAAATTTCAATTTACATTCATTGTTATAGTTGTTTATTTTTGAAAAATCAAAAGATTATTGATTTGAAGTTTAATTTCTATCTGGATGGTTTCTATAGGACATGACATCACCACAGCCTAATCCTACTATTAAGGCAAGTGAGGAGACATATTATATGGTAGCAGTAAGTGATTACTTTGTTAAATATTTCATTTTTATAACATGTAATTTTTATATATTAATGTATATACTTTTTATTGTAACAGCTACACATGCAGGAAGAACTAAATAGGAGGAGTAGCCCTCGGGTTCGTACTAGACCACCGACATATGCGTCTCCATGCCCTAGAAGATCAAAGGTTGCCCATGATCTATTCTCTTCACCAGCCAGAGGGGAATGACTTTTTATTGTGTTCCTTTGTTGTATGCCTATATGGTATTTGTGGGCATATATTTGTATTGCATATAGTTGACATTGTATGCCTATATGGCTATTTTGTATATATGTTATACTTATATCGACAGATATTGATGTATGCCTATATGGATATTTAGTTAATACAAATCTTTTTTATTGATGGCGTCCATACTTGCATTATAAATCCACGTTTGAATGGCTATTTGTAGATGGCTACTTCAAATATTTAAAGTCCAATTGTATTACATAGGATGCTTGTTGATCCAATAAGCCAGCCATTGTTATTCAAGTATCACCTAAACCTCATTTTGGAACTAAAAGATAAAAGTTGTATTTAAAATAAAAATGAATCATCATGTTGAACAGAAAATATTCATATTCTTTATGAGTTGCTCAATTGAAAATATTCAAATGAGTATGCTGATCCATATTCTTTATGAGTTGGTCAATTGAAAATATTTCTTAATGTGTGTGTATGTTAGGAGCCATGATTTGCATCACTATTATAGTTTTCGTAATTGAATAATGTTGTTTTATTTCCAGATGATGCAATTTGCGGAGACACCTCCCGATGTTCATAGGGCAATGGAGCATGGTGTGACCTCTGTGATTCATAGCTCCATGCCATTGATAGGGGTATGAGGCAGATTAGTAAATTTCAATTTACATTTATTTTTATAGTTGTTTATTTTTGAAAAATCAAAAGATTATTGATTTGAAGTTTAATTTCTATCTGGATGGTTTCTATGGGACATGACATCACCACAGCCTAATCCTACTATTAAGGCAAGTGAGGAGACAGATTATATGGTAGCGGTAAGTGATTACTTTGTTAAATGTTTCATTTTTATAACATGTAATTTTTATATATTAATGTCTATACTTTTTATTGTAACAGCTACACATGCAGGAAGAACTAAATAGGAGGAGTAGCCCTCGGGTTCGTAGTAGACCATCGACATATGTGTCTCCATCCCCTAGAAGATCAAAGGCTACCCGTGATCTATTCTCTTCACCAGCCAGAGGGGAATGACTTTTTATTGTGTTCCTTTGTTGTATGCCTATATGGCATTTGTGGGCATATATTTTGTATTGCATATAGTTGACATTGTATGCCTATATGGCTATTTTGTATATATGTTATACTTATATCGATAGATATTGATGTATGCCTATATGGATATTTAGTTAATACAAATCTTTTTTATTGATGGCGTTTATACTTGCATTATAAATCCACGTTTGAATGGATATTTGTAGATGGCTACTTCAAATATTTAAAGTCCAATTGTATTACATAGGATGTTTGTTGATCCAATAAACCAGCTATTGTTATTCAAGTATCACCTAAACCTCATTTTGGAACTAAAAGATAAAAGTTGTATTTAAAATAAAAATGAATCATCATGTTGTACAGAAAATATTCATATTCTTTATGAGTTGCTCAATTGAAAATATTCAAATGAGTATGCTGATCCATATTCTTTATGAGTTGGTCAATTGAAAATATTTCTTAATTTCTTGTTATTATACTATATTGGGATGCAAAGAGTATGTTTATTGTTTTGAATAAGATAGTCAAAATCATATGCTTATGAGCACTTGATGACCATTGTGGTTATTAAATGTAATTCCTCTTGCATATAAGGTGAGGTTATGAGACTACATTGAGTCTTACGTAATTTTAGTATGCAACATAACATTGGGGCTATAAGCTTCCATAAGTCATCAACAATCAAGGTTCAAGGTTGTCATTGAAGTCAAAGGGTCAAGGTTGATGCCATGATGTTGATAAGGTGATACAGTGATTTAAGGTAGGTGATGGTCATGAGGTGCATGATGTTGTGAATATGGTTTTCATGATAAGGTCTCTCAATTCATGTTGATGCTGCACAAGAAAAACATGGTTCATATGATGCAAGGTTCATGTTCATGGTGGATGTGGTTTTGTTCATGCAAAGTTTTGTTGTGAATATGGTTTTCATGATAAGGTCTATCTTGAAAGGTTGATGTGATGCAAGGTTCATATTCATGGTGGATGTGGTTTTGTTCATGCAATAAGAAGTTAGAGAAGACACAAGCTTTCATAATCATAATCTTATTAATAGTTAGGGTTTTCATATTGGGCTTTAAACCCTAAAAAGAATCTACTTTTTTAAGACTTTAAAACCCTCAATTGCCTATCGTGTGTAAAGTGCACTTTTGTTTTAATTTAATATTGACTTATAATCAGAAGTTACTATCACTTGAATCAACCTACTAAAGGGTCTTTAAGTCATTAGTTCATTGGCCCTTCAACCTAACTCAATCGACATCTCTGGTAAACTCTCATAAGCTCGAGCGCCGTATCATAATCAAAGGTCATATTTAATTGATATGAGGGCAGGAAAAAGGATTGGAAGGTCAGTATTTAAAAGGAATTTAGAATACAAACAATCATCTCTATGTGGTTGAATTTGATGGGCATGCCCTTATAAAAGGCTAAAAGACAACTTTATGTAGGATATCATGGTATTTGTAGTGTTTGAAGATTGAAGACTAGTTAGTGTTTGTAGCTCAGACTGTTTTGGCATGTTTGGGTGCGAAACAGGATCATGCCTAGCCTAAACATACCCATCTAGACGCATTGGAATTGTCAGTTTAGCTGCACAAGAAGAATAAAAGTTACACCCCTTTGCAACTTTACACTACCTCCTTTTGACAATTTTTGGGGCAGCAGAAAAACTTTCACCACAGGCAAATGCCTCAGAGATATAAAAAATTGAGAGAGGTTATTGTAGAGGGACCCTATGTGATCATGTTTCCTCAAATGGAATGTATCTAAGCAACACAGTTTCTATGTAACAACTCGTCAAAGATTGCTGCCTTTTTAAACTTTAGACTTTTCAGGGATATCGCCGGTATAATGTAGCTCAGATTGTTTCGACATGTTTGGGTGCAAAACAGGACCATGCCTAGCCTGAACATACCCATCTAGATGCATTGGAACTTTCATTTTGGCCACACGAGCAGAAGAACAAAACTTACACCCCTTTGCAACTTTACACTACCTCCTTCTAATGATTTTTGGAGTAGAAGAAAACCTTTCACCATGGGCAAATGCCTCAGAGATATAAAAACTGAGAGAGGTTATTGTAGAGGGACCCTACGTGATTGCATTACCTCAGATAGAATGTATCTAAGTGACATAGTTTCTGAGTAACAACTCGTGAAAGATTGCTGCCTTTTTGCACTTTAGACTCTTCAGGGATATCACCAGTACAATGTAGCTTGGACTATTTTGCCATGTTTGGGTACAAAATAGGACCATGCCTAGCCTAAACGTACCCATCTCAATGCATTGGAATTGTTAGTTTGGTCGCAGCAGGAGCAAGACGAAAGTTACACCCCTTTGTAACTTTACACTACCTCCTTTTGACAATTTTTGGGGCAACAGAAAATCTTTCACCATGGGCAAATGCCTCAAAGATATAAAAAATTAAGAGAGGTTATTGTAGAGGGACTCCACATGATCACGTTATCTTAGACAAAATGTTTCTAAGTGACACAGTTTTTGAATAACATCTCATCAAAGATTGCTACCTTTTTGCACTTTGGACTCTTCAGGGATATCGTCGGTACAATGTAGCTTGGAATGTTTCGACATGTTTGAGTGAAAAATAGGACCATGCATAGCATAAATGTACCCATCTAGATGCGTTGGGATAGTCAGTTTGGTTGCATCAGGAGTAGGACGAAAGTTACACCCCTTTGAAACTTTACACTACCTTCTTCTGACGATTTTTGGGGCAATAGAAAACCTTTCACCACGGGTAAACGCCTCAAAGATATAAAAAATTGAGAGAGTTTATTGTAGAGGGACTCTATGTGATCGTGTTTCCTTAGATGGAATGTTTCTAAGTGACATGATTTTCAAGTAATATCTTGTCAAAGATTGTTGGCTTTTTGCACTTTAGACTCTTTAGGGATATCGTCGATACAATGTATCTCAGACTATTTCGGCATGTTTGGGTAAAAAACAAGACCATGCCTAGCGTAAATTTACCCATCCTGACAAGTTGGAATAGTTAGTTTGGTCGCATCAGGAGCAGGGTGAAAGTTACACCCCTTTGCAACTTTACACTACCTCCTTCTCACAATTTTTGGGGCAGCAAAAAACCTTTCACCATGGGCAAATGCATCAGAGATATAAAAAATAGAGAGAGGTTATTGTAGAGGAACCCTACATGATCGTGTTTCCTTAGACAGAATGTTTCTAAGTGACATGGTTTCCGAGTAACATCTCATCAAAGATTGCTACCTTTTTGCACTTTGGACTCTTTAGGGATATCATCGATACAATGTAGCTTGGACTGTTTCGACATGTTTGGGTGAAAAACAGGACCATACCTAGTGTAAATGTACCCATCCGAACGTGTTGAAATAGTTAGTTTGGTTGCATCAGGAGCAGGATGAAAGTTACACCCCTTTGTAACTTTACACTGCCTCCTTCTGATGATTTTTGAGGCAGCAGAAAACCTTTCACCATGGGCAAATGCCTCAGAGATATAAAAAAATGAGAGAGGTTATTGTAGAGGCACTCTATGTGATCACGTTGCCTCAAACAAAATATTTCTAAGTGACATAGTTTTTGAGTAACATCTCGTCAAAGATTGCTGCCTTTTTGCACTTTAGACTCTTCAGGGATATCATTGGTACAATGTACCTCGGACTGTTTTGTCATGTTTGGCTAAAAAATAGAACCATGCCTAGCCTAAATGTACCCATCTAGATACGTTGGAGCTACTAGTTTGGTCACATCAGGAGTAGGACACCAAAAATGTAAAAGTTGCTTTGTGCAACTTGACAACATTGACACTTTTTTGCAATAGGACTCAAAGACTCAAACTGACCCCAAATGACTCAAAGTGACTTAAAAACAAATGAAATGGTCTTAAAAGACCCTATTACATACAATTGACTCAATCAAAACAAAATTTTATTTTTTGACCCCTCTTGGAGGCATGACAACCTAGGTGCCCCTGCACCATTAGTGCAACTGAAGTCGATAAAATTTTCCTATTAAGAAAAAGATCTTCCCTTAGCTTCAAGAAATATAAATATTCTACATTGATAAGGCCAAGTACATAAAGGTGGAAGCTCATGTGGCCTCACCTTAGACCTAAGACACATGTAGTCTAGTACACATAGGACACCTAAGACACCTATTTTCTAGTCTCTATCTACTTAGTTGACATATCGTATATACCTAAGACACAATTAGAGACACCTAGAGACACCTATATTTTATACATTATTCCTAGGATCAGCTTCATCAATCACTTAGGTCTAACCTCATGATGTAAAAATGTGTATGTGTAAAAATGCAACAGCAAATAAAAAAAGACAAACCTTACAAATTAATGTGCATACTTACAACTCAATGTAACATGACTCTACAAAATCAATGTGAATACTTAAAAATTAATCCAATGAACCATCTGGGTCTGCTCTACTCTTTATTGTGTCAAGTATTGCTTATGGTCAAACTCACGCACCTTCCACAAGGTCTTGTTCAGAGGTCTACCCTGATACTGTATCAAATGAACATTGGATGCCACGACAAGGTTCAAGTAATGAAGAATCTTTCGATGCGTGAACAACCAAACATTAACACTCTTATGTGGGTACCTTCTAAGCCATGTTCCAATAATAACCACTGAGCCTGTAGGGTATTCAATGTTTTCTCCATTTGTAACTGGGGCCTCCAATTTCTTTTTGTCCTCAACACAACGACATAAGTAATAATCTATTCCCTCTTCATTATCTTCATCTGCAATAACTGTATATACGTGCCCTACATTGATATGTGTAGCAAATTAGATGAAATTAGTCAACATTACAAAAACACTACAAAGTAAGATGGCATTAGGAATTTCAAAAACTATGCAAATAGATATATTACCTGGTTGAACTAGATCTAATATGTGGTCAAAGTCAGCTGATGATTCCATCTATGTTAGTTCCAATGCCGTCAAGGGTCGATACGTGTCAAGTGGGCTAAGATAACTTAATTGCCATTCGTCAACCCACTCCTTTGACTCGTACTCATCCCAAGCTTGAATTGTACAGGAAGAACAAAATCATGACAACTTTCACGTATGGATACTCCATGAAATTGCAATTAAGCTTCTGAAAGAGTGCATCTCACTTGATCCTGTTAGTGTATAATAGTCCTCATATGGTGCAATGTTAGTATCATCTATCCACCAAAAAAATCTACAAACTGAAGACTTACCTTGATTACCTGGACCCATGGAAGCATTACACCACTCAACAATCAATTTTGCATCTATCAACTTTGCATTGTCTTTATACTTTAACTCTTCTCATGCTATGGCTCTTTTGATACATGCTCCTACACCATCATGCTCCCCCTTTCCATGCCCAGCCTCACAAAAGTTCCACATATGCTGAATACCTATAAAATTATGGCTCCTACTCAGCTAATAGAAATTCTACGAGTTCTTGAATTGTGACGCACAATTTTCCGACCATATGATATGTTGACTAAACGATATGCCCCTTCTAGCCAAATCATTGTAGAACACCTGAAAGTAACCTTGCACAAACTCTCTAGAATGCGTACGATCATCACTAATATAGAAATTATACTCCCGTATGATCTTTCTATCATCCTCTGTACTATCATTTTCATGAATGAATGTGATGTGCACAAATATAGAAACTTGTGTGGAGTTGTAATATTGTGATTGCACCTCATGCTGTGGCTGTAGATTGTAGTTCTTTGCAAAGTTGATGACTGAAACAATGCTACCAACTGAAAATGTGTCCTTGCATAACTTGAATTGCAAGTCCAACCATTGATCTCTATGGGCATGTCTTGCATATTCATACACTATGCTGTCACGAAATATAGGCATAAACTGATACATTGGAATCTTTTCAATAACCAATTCACACCTCTTTGCTTCTTTACCATCTTTTGTATTGTATGCCACTATTTTATACTTGCCAAACTCTACTAGTTTGTTCCCAACCGCATGTGTTCTTTCCATATGTTCAGATATTGGCAAATGTTGCAAGCCACCGCAATGATGACATGTTCCATCCAAGCATAATTTCTTGTAGAATATTTGACCTTCCTCTCTTTGACATAAAATTCTTGATATGAAGTCTTTTGAAGATGTTGGTGGGGCATGTATGGCACAACCCTCCAAAACATTGTTAGTATGCAAATCTAAACATATAGACCTATAAACATCAAAATGGTTAGAAAATTCAATATGTAATCTACAACAAGTAGTGCGTGTGTGATTTATCTTGACATAGAAAGGTTTTAGCATTTTAAAATATCTTTGACAAATTTTAATATGAGGATACTTCTCTAGAAATTTACCATAAAACTGTGTTTGAGTCTCATCCAAAAAATGCTTTGGATGTGGCTCACGGTTCCGACTACTGATTCTCCTTCTTATCACATCCCTTTGATTTAGAGATACCCTTGTGTAATTCTTCCAAAAGTCTTCAATTAGTGATCTCAATGCTTCAACAAATAGTTTATTGTTTCATGGTAGTCTCCCTGAGAACACCCATATTTCATTGGCATTAGTGTCCTCAATTCTTTGGCATCTTCCAATGGCTCTTGATAAATTTTTTCTATTAATTCTCAATTCTGGACTCGTCTTTCTAATGAGATGAGCTTTTCTCATTTGACTACTTACTATAGTCGATATAATCACATGCCGTGTTGCATTACTATCATTTGTGCATAAGGTGTTACCCACACTCTCATACGCACTCATTAGATTCTTGACAATAGATTTTTCACTTGAAGCCTCTGATGTTCTCAACCCAAGAATCTTCATGATGGACCTATACTTTATACTTCACATCATTTCAAGGAATAGTTGACATCTTGCAGTATCATTTAACTTTTCAAAGAATAATCTCCAAATCTTATGAGCATATCTTCTACAAGTGCATTTTGGAATCTTACCTTCCATTGGCTACAAAATATTCTCATCAATATCAATCAAATACTTTAGCTTTCTATGAAAAATTCTAGGTGGTGTTAAGTTAGGTAAATTCATCTCAACATTAGGAATTTCATCAATAGTTAAATGAGATGGACTAGATGGCATACCTTCGATTGAATATGGAATGGATGACATACCTTGAGGTTGAGGTGGGAACAATAGTGTACCTCCTTCATCACATGTGAGTGATGATGTACTCTCAACTTGAGATGTGGTAGATGGTGTCCCTACATGTTGACTTGCGGTAGAGGACGTGTCTCCAACTATAGCATTCAAATCTCTCATAGCACGAAGTTTTTTTATTCATTCTATTTGTGCCACCAATACCATATCTCTTTGTGATGGTTGTGGTTCCTCTTCAATTAGCATTCTTAGCTTCTATCTCTTCTTGTGTTGGTTCAATTCTTGATCGTTTCCTCGACATGATGGAGAATTTGTCTGTAGCATGATAAAGAGACCAATATTAGTTCCTAATAAATGAATCCATACAAATAACTAACATATATGTCATTCAACCCTTCATAGTACATGGGACTTCATACTAAGCAAATTATTGCAGCCATGAAAAGAGTACATGGGACTTCATGCTTGGAAAGGTTGAGGTAGACCCAATTTGACATGTTTGTTGTTACTAGGGCTACTAGGATTTGGAATTGAGAAGGTGTTTTGTTGGTACTAGGGATACTAGGATTTGGGTGGCTTGTGAAGGAATAGATAACAATTGAAGAGTGTAGACTTCAGTAAGGGTTAAGAATGGTTGTGTCTAAGTTCCTGAGGGGTAAGAAGACCTCTAGTAGCCTTGTTAGGTTTTGAAGTATTGAAGACCCTCTTTGTGCCTTTGTATAGGGAGATTGTTTGAGAGGAAAGCTTATGAAATTTGAAGAAACTATTGGTATGATCCCTTTGGATTGAGTTGAACCCTACCTCTACATCACATACCTAGGATTGTCATAAAAACCATTAGACTAATCTCTGTAATTTAGGGTATTGAATGGTATATAGTCGATCAAGGTAACCACCATCATGTGCTAACAAAAGACAATTACGAAATTTTGAAATATTGTTGTTTCATGTGCATGTACAAATCATCATGAATAGGTGCATAGGGAATGCCCTAGCCCAAGATATGTGCATACAAATCATCATGTCATGTGCATACTTGTATGAACTTGGCAACTATTCATTTGTATTTTAACTTGTTAATATGACAAGATAATAGTGGGATTGTATTTTTATTATGTTGTAAGGATTTATTCTTGTATAGTTTGACATCATGGTATGTTAAGGTCTGTTTATTACACATAATTATTAAAGAGCCCAAGTGTAGAAAATATACATGGCATCATGTGAGATAGTAGGTTGCTTTCTTGATTGAGAATGTGTCTATTTTAAACATGTATGATAAAGCATGATAAAGTAATTCAAATAGAATTAAGGAAAATGTAAAGAACATGCATGAAAGACTTGACATGCCTAAAAAATAGAGATTTGAATGGAGAGAGTACCCAATTATGTAGTGTTTTTTTCTTCTTGCATCAAACTCCTCAACAATTTGAGTTTTTCACCACTTGCTTCATTTTCAATGTTAAATTGAATAACACTCAAATATAATTAGTAACAACAATACTATTAACCAATCTATAATGCTAAATTCCTAAAATTGAATCACAATTAACATTTCAACACTACAAAAATTGAAACTTGAATAGATATATATCAAAGTTGGTGTGAAAACTATGTTATTTCCTCCTCAAGTTGGCAAATTAGAAAAGGTGGTGGAAAGATCATGCAAAGGTGGTAGAATGTGTAAAATGTGCATGTGAACTTCCCATCATCATGAAAGCACTTCTTTTTTGTCAGAACACACACATAATCAGCATGAAAATAAAGCATGTGGGCCTGGATCATGGGGGTCAACACTTTTTTACCATTTCTATAGCATGACAAAATGCGAGCGCTTTATAATGCACTCACGTTTTGTCCTACTATAGATTGATCCATAAATATTTGTGCCTATCTCACCTTTGATAGTACCTTTACAATATCTCACCTCTAGTTCCATTAGCTCATGTTCTATATCTCACTTATCTCTCCCCCTCACCTCTCTACCTCTCCCCTCTCTTTGTCTCTCAGTCGCGCCTTGTCTACCTCAACCCTAAACCCTAATCCCTCAACCATCAACTCTAATCCATCATCCCTAAACCCTCCAACCCTATCCCTAATGCTTATACCCTTGACACTCTACTTTAACCCTAATCCCTCAACCCTATCCCTAAACCCTTGACCCTTGAACCTCAACCCTTAACTCTAATCCGTCGACGCTCAACCCTATCCCTAAACCCAACCCTAAAACCTCAACCCTCAACCCTCAACATCAAATACTAATCCCTCAACCCTTCACTCTAATCCCTCAACCCTAAACCCTCAACACTATACATTAAACCCTAATCCCTCAACCATAAACTCTAAACCTTATCCCTAAACACTAATCCCTCAACTCTCAACCCTAATTCCTCAACCCTCAACTTTAATCCCTCATCCTGAAACCCTAAATGTTATCCCTATTCCTAACCCCTCAACGGGATCGATACTATACCTTAAACCCTAATCCCTTATCCCTAAACCCTCCAACCCTATCCCTAATCCTTATACCCTCGACACTCTACTTTAACCCTAATCCATTGACCCTCAACCCTATCCCTAAAACCTCAACCATTGAACCTCAACACTTAACCCTTAACGTCAAACCTTGATCCCTCAACCCTTAACTCTGATCCCTCGACCCTCAACCCTATCCCTAAACCCTCAACCCTAAAACCTCAACCCTCAACCCTCAACCCTCAAACTCTAATCCCTCAACCCTAAACCCTATCCCTAAACCCTCAACACTATACCTTAAACCCTAATCCCTCAACCCTAAACCCTAAACCCCATCCCTAAGCCCTAATCCGTCAACCCTCAACCTTAATCCATCAACCCTCAACCCTAATCCCTCATCCCTAAACCCTAAACACTATCCATATTCCTAAACCCTCAACGGGCTCGATACTATACCTTAAACCCTAATCCCTTATCCCTAAACCCTCCAACCCTATCCCTAATCCTTATACCCTCGACACTCTACTTTAACCCTAATCCCTTGACCCTCAACCCTATCCCTAAACCCTCGACCCTTGAACCTCAACCCTCAACCCTCAATGTCAAACCCTAATCCCTCAACCCTTAACTCTAATCCCTCAACCCTCAACCCTATCTATAAACCCTCAACCCTAAAACCTCAACCCTCAACACTCAATGTCAAAACCTAATCCCTCAACCCTTAACTCTAATCCCTCAACCCTAAACCCTATCCCTAAACCATCAACACTATACCTTAAACCTTAAACCCTAAACCCTATCCCTCAACCCTAATCCATCAACCCTCAACCCTAATCCCTCATCCCTAAACCCTAAACACTATCCCTATTCTTAAACCCTCAATGGGCTCGATACTATACCTCAACCCTTAACCCTTAAAACTTGAACCCTAAAACCTATCCCTACACCCTCGATACTTGACACTATATCTTAAACCCTAATCCCTTAACCCTCATCCCTAAAGCCTCAACCCTAAATCCTTAAACCTTCAACCCTAAACCCTATCCCTAATCCCTCTACTCTCGACACTCTACTTTAACCCTAATCCCTTGACCATCAAACCTATCCCTAAACCCTCAACTCTCAACATTAAACCCTAATTCATCAACCCTAAACCCTAATCCATCAAACCTAAACCTTATCCCTAAACCATCAACCCTCAAAACTATACCTTAACCCTAATCCCTATCCCTCAACCCTTAACCCTTAAAAATCAAACCCTATCCCTACGCCCTCAACACTCGACACTATATCTTAAGCCTTAAACCCTCATCCCTAAACCCTCAACTCTCAATCCTTAAACCTTCAACTCTAAACCCTATCCCTATTCCCTTTACCCTCGACACTCTAACCCTAACCTCGACATTAAACGTTAATCTGTCAACCCTAAACCCTCAACCCTTGACACTATACCTTAAACCCTAATCCATCAACCCTAAAACCTAATCCCTCAACCCTCAACACTATACCTTAAACCTTAATCCCTCAACCTTCAACCCTAATCCTTCAACCCTCAACCCTAATCCCTCATCCCTAAGCCCTAAACTCTATCCCTATTCCTAAACCCTCAACCCTCGACACTATACCTTAAACCCTAATCCCTTATCCCTAAACCCTAAACCCTATCCCTCAACCCTTAACCATTAAAACATAAACCCTAAAACCTATCCATAAACCCTTGATGCTCAACACTATATCTTAAACCCCAATCCCTTAACCCTCAGCCCTAAAGCCACAACCCTCAATCATTAAACCTTCAACCCTAAACCCTATCCCTAATCCCTCTACCCTCAACACTATACTTTAACCCTAATCCCTTACCCCTAAACCTTAAACCCTATCCCTCAACCCTTAACCCTTAAACCTTAAACTCTAAAACATATCCCTAAACCCTCAACCCTATACCCTCAACAATATACTTAAGCCCTAATACCTCAATCATCAACCCTATACCTTAAACCTGAAGCCTACACCCTCAAACCCTCATCTCTAGACCATATAACCTCACCCTTATATCCTAAACCTTGAATATTGTGCCTCAATCCTATACTTAAATTAAACCTAAACCATACGTGCTCTCAAACCAAGTCACCCTATGCCTTATATACCCTCAATCCATATCATAAACCCTAAACCCTAATCCCCGTGCCTTACACACTTAATCTTATACACTCAACAACCTAAATATTAACCCTCAACTATAACCCTCAACCCTCAAAACTATACAGGCTCAAGTCCTTATATACACTAAACCCAAAACACTTACATACATACATACATGAATACATACAAACATAGATACATACAAAGATTCATACAAACAAGCATGCATATATGTACATGCATACAAGAATGCATACATGTACATCCATACATACCTACAAGAATAGATATAAACATCCATGAAACATACCTATGAAATTTGAACATATCTCATTCAAAGGAAGACATAATGTAACACGCTCGCATTATGTCAAATTGGGAAAACACTGGCAAACATGCAAAAAAGCAAAAAAAACACAACATAACACACTTGCGTTATGTTGTGCTTTGGGAATCCCAAGCCTTGGGCTTGGGATTTGCTTTGGATTTCCAACCCAAAGGCTTGGAGTGCCTTTTCAACATCCACAGACGTGTTTTTTCAGATTCTACAAGATTTCACATAATTTTGTTCGTGCTAACCCTCGGATTTGCACGTGTTTCAAGGTCAAACAAATCAAACACCTAGGTAATGTTAGGCTTTCTCTTAACTATTTAACGATGTAATTTTTTTCACATTTTGACAATGTTAAGCCTTTCATCTTTAATTTCTTTTGTTTATGTGTCCGTTTTTGGGCAAAAACTATTGTTTGGTCTTTTTTTCATTGTAAATTAACCATTCATTGAAATTTTAAAAAAAATACATATTTAGAAACTAGACTCCATTCTACACATATTAAAAAAAAAGAAAAAATAATTTTAAATTAGTTTTCAAAATTTATAGGGGTAGCATGGCCAAAATTCTATTTTTTAGGATGTGTCCACTTTAAAAATTAGTAAAAAATCAAATATTCATAAAAAAAAATCAGAAAAATTAGGCATAAACTACATGTTGCTAGCTAATTTCTCATTGAAGTGATTTTAAAATACTAAAAAAAATTAACCTTTTGAGGGAGCCACAAAACATGCTATGTTATGTTTGTTTGACATAAACAACATCAATTTCTATGGCTCCCTCTTTTGAACCCCTTAATCTATACCATTTTTTTTTAAAATTAGTAGTTTAGAAAGTAGACTCGGAGCACTATGAACATTGTTTTGGTTGCATCTTCAAAATTTGAGTGTAAATATGCTCAATTTCTCATCCAAGGCTAGCATTTCCTGATTTTAGAAAAAAAAGTGGCCACTTAAGACCCCTTTTTGGACCCCCATCTTCTTGCACTTACCCTAATGTGATTTTTTTGAAGAATCTACTTTATCTCATCAATTTGCTTTAGAAAACAATCATTTGCATCATAATTTTTCTTCCCATAGTAACCACATTTGACTTTAAAAGATTTAAAAGGATTATGTAGAATACTTAAATGGAAAGTTGAGTGAGTAAGAGACATGATTAACTGCCCCAAGATTACTCAATCATGAAACCAACAAAAGTAAATGTAGAAACACAAGTTCACCCCCCAAAATCACATAATAGTGAGACTCCCTAGAAAATTATGATGATGGCACTTTATATTTAATGCAATTATAGTTGCCACAGACCAAAGCAACAATGTGGTCATGATTTTAGTACATTACAGATGTCAAATTAGGACACAAAGATGAAAGTATAATTTTGATATAGAATGAGATAAATTAGATCACACCAGTGAGAAGTACATTAAAATTATGCACGTTAAAAAAATTGCATCAAAAAGTGTTGCCATATGAGTATGAATGAAGCCCCAAAAGTTCCAAGATGGGAGTTGCTCAAAAATACTTATGAGAGTTAGAAATTTTTAAAATTTCCAAACACCAAAATAAAAAAACTATTTGCGCTATTGTAAAGCTCTTGAAAAACTATCCAAGATAACAAAAATTCCTTGAAAAAAAGAGCTAATATGACCTAGAATGGAGCCTTTGAAGTTCAAACTTGTTAAAACCAAAAACACTAATGGTGAGGGCACAAGTTTGGGGGTGTAAAGATGATAATGTTAGATAATGAAAAATAACATCAACAAACAAAATATGCCATCATACAAAATATACCTCCAAGATTTTAAAACTACCAACCAATTTACTTGAATCTGATGTCATAAAGTTGAAAACCACATGTACATTAGTGAGAAACCACTTATTGGCTTGAAATAGTGGTTTTATTCAAAATGGGTGTTTTTTCAAGTTATAGTAGCCATGGGGTGAAGTTGGAGTGGTGTTGCTTGAGGGAGTTGCTGATGGTGGTAGAACCACCACCTATGTAGTGAAGAGAATCATTGTTGGGTGGTCATTACTGTGCTATAGGAAAAGTAACTCTAACTAAACTATTTATAATCAGAACAACTTCCTATTACACATTAGAATACTAGCCACCCAAGATGTCTATCTTGCTGCTATCCAATTAGGAAGAGCAAGAATATTTGGGCTATATCCCTTTGTTTCAATTGAAATTGAAATGATTAAATACTACTAACTAAAACTTGTTGGGATAAGTTGCCATTAACTTGCATTCCTAACCAATTCGTGTGTCTCCAAAGTTCTTGGAATGTGTTCCCGAACACATTAAGACTTTGAGAGATTAATTATTTATAAATTACAACACTTTGACTTTTGCATATGTGTTCTAAATGGATAATATCAAACTTGGGCGCCCATTTTGAGATGGGAGCCATGTAGACCTTGTTGACTTCTCTTAAGTCTTAAGATAGAGTTTGATAACTCCTAGTCAGTGGGAGTTTGACTTGGGTCCTATTTTTAGACTTGGAGTTGTGTTTTTTATGTACATGAGTGGATATTGTTGAGACACCTTGAATGGATATAATGTTGGAGTTAACTACAATATTAGAAATGCATGAAGTGGATATTGCTTGCATGTGGTCAGAATATTTTACATGGACTTGCATGTTTTTGCATGTAGCTTGCATGCACTTACATGTTGTTGCATGTTGATGCATGTTGTTCATATTGACTTGCATGTTGTTGCATGTCACTCCTATGGACTTGAATGACCTTGCATGTTGTTACATGTCACTTGGATGTGCTTGCATGTTGTTGCATGTCACTTGCATGTGCTTGCATGTTGTTGCATGTCATTTCTATGGACTTGAATGACCTTGCATGTTCTTGCATGTAGTTGCATGTCAGTTTTGTGAGATTACTTATAGAACACTCCAACTCCATAAACTTGTAGGATGGTACATCTCAGTGATTCAGTAAATGGGTATCAGTTGCATGTCAATTTTAAGATATTACTTGTAGGACACTCCAACTCCTAAAAGTTGCAAGATGGTACTTCTCAGAATTTCAGGTAATGGGTATTAGTTGCATGTTGGATCCGGTGTTTGCATGTATAGAACACGATATTATAGAATAACATTGGGGACATCAATCTTGCATGTTGTTTGCATGATTTTGATGTGTATTCGATCACTTCAGTTAACAGAAACTCATTGGGCAAGTTTGGACACCCAAATAGAGGAGTTTCCAATGTTGCTTTTACTTGGTGATAAGTTTGATGATGAGAAAGCTATTTTTAGCCAAATTGGGTGCCCACATCTTAAAGGATCAGTTAACTCAGTGTTTGGACTATGTTTGAGTTCAGTCTTCTCAATTTAAGTGGGCTTAATTTTTGCATGAGCTTTGGAAGCTATGTTATCAAATGTAATTGATTATATTTTGAGTTTCAAGTTCTTGTTAAGAAGTGCTTGAATTAAAAGAGGGTTCTTGAATTAAAAAGAAGTTCTTGAATTAAAAGGAAGTGTATTTATTTAATTGAGAACCCCATACATTTTCTAGAGAGTTGATTTGAGGGAAAAAAAAGACTTAGAAAAAAGCAAGAAGTTTTTGAAGTGCATCAAGGACTTAGAGAAATTTCAAGTATTAAATGTAATCCTTTCAAATAAGATTTAATACAAGTAGGAAATATCTTTGGGTGTGGAGTTTTTTCCCAAAAGGGTTTCTCCACGTAAATACTATGCAAGTTCTTCTCTTTTCTTCTCTTCTTTTCTATATTGAATTGAATGTGCAAATCAATTGTTGAGTAAATTGTTACAAGTTAATCTTTATTTCAACTTTGCTACACAAAATTTTAAAGTTCATAGCAGCAGTTCTACCTTCATTTTCAACAAAACTAAGATAGAAGAAAATAGAGAAAACATAGAGATAGTTGCAGTAATTCATAAAAATAAATGTAGAAATGGAAATGATAAATTATGAGAAACTTGGCACTAGGTGGGTAGCTTCACTACTCAGGATGACAGTGTGTGACACAGACATCTGCGCTTAGCATTGTAGTCTATACAATGCTGAAAACTAGAAACCTTGATCTATACAACTTCACATGAATTTTTATAAATTCATGTTGTGTAGAGTATAAGACTCTACATTTTGTATCAGTCTCAGTGAATCAACCATTTTTATCGGGTTAAAGTTTGTGTCAGAGATTTTCCACGAGGGTTTCCACGAGGGTTTCATTTTGCCAGAGCCGCAGAACTTGCCAAGTGTCAAGCCTTAGTTCAAGCTGCACTTTTGCTTCTAAGTGATAACTTTAATGCAGAGTGTGCCACGTAGCGGAAGATGTTTCTATTTTGTTTTAAGTTACTAGCTGCGGAAGGCACCATGTGTCATCAGTGAAGGCACTCCCTAAATGTTTCAGTATGATCGCGGATGGTGCCATGTGTCTTTTGTGATAGCTGTGGAGCTTGCCAAGTGTCAACTTCTATAGGTTTGGCTCTTATATGTTTTAATTTTAAGTGAAAGATGAAGGTGGGCCCCAGTATAGAGTATCAAGTAAAACAGAATGTGCCACGTGGTGGATGCGGCGTCAAAGTTGAAAGCTTTTGTCTCTTTCTCCATTGTTAATAAATGTTTCTTAAATAAGGCAGAGCTTGACATGTGTCAATCTTCGCGTGAGTCTCAAAGGGTTTCAAATGTTTCAAGAGGTAACGCGGAAGCTACCACGTATCAGTTAGTTATCCCTGTGGATGCTGCCACCTGTCCCTTTTGAAAGTTACTAAGAAAAGGGTTGTGGGTCCCATTTCTAGCTGTGTCTTAAAGTTTCAATGTTGCGAATTGTGACAGATGTCACAGGCAGAGCCTTCCCGAAAACAACGACACAGTTTAGTATTGAAGCTGTGGATAAAGACACGTATTGTTTCTAGTTGCTGCGGAAGTTGCCAAGTGTCAGTTTCCTATTTCTTCCTGAGGAATGAAGGAGTTTCAAGTTGTGCACGTGAATGCTGCCATCTGTTAGGGTTTTTATTGTTTCTAGAGAGCACGGAATCCGCCAAGTGTCTATTCCTTATAAGAAGAGGTATGCCACATATATTTTGTCATGGACAATGGGTTTGCAGAAGGGGTAACTATCGCAGATTTTAAAGATCTTCAACTGTTAGAGACTTCCAGTTACCTCCAGTTCGGTTGAGCCATTGGGATTCGACTGTTGTAGAAAATCTAAGAGTTGATCTCATGCTATAAATATGTAACATTTGTAATGAGAAAGTAGTTGGAGTTTAGTTAAGAGTTAGAATATAGTTTCTAGAGATAGTTTTCTATCAGAGATTTAAGAGAGAGTTTGAGACTTTTGCTATGACCAGTGAATATCATTTGCCTTTATTTCATTGCTTTTGATTCAAAAGGTTAATGTAATTGTGCATGTATCTGTGCCTTTTATGTTGCTGGAAAATTAATAAGAAAGACTAAGTTTTGTGCCTCGGTTGATATTTTCTGTTTCATTGCAAATTGTCTCGTTGGGAGCCTTTGATTCTATTCATTTTATTTGTTTATGTTAATCATGTAGTATCTGCTCTTTAATGTGACTGTATCTTGAGGATATTTTCACTCTGCTTGGTTGGAGAGAAACAATTTTATTTCAGGCGCATCGCCATAGATAGATTCTGCTTTCATTGTATCTGTAATTCTGTTTACTTCCTACCCTTTTCCCTAAACCGGTTTAAGAAAGAGAAGAGCTAGCTTCTTTAAAATCTAGAGGTAGTTTTAGGTTGCAAGTCCCACATTCCTAAAAATTCCCATGTTGGTGTTAGAACTTGCACAATTTTACACATCAACAGTTTTTGGCATGCCCGGTGGGACCATTCTTGAAGTTTCTGTCAAGATTGTATGAGCCAGAGAGCCACAGGAAGTCAGAGCTGTGGACATGTAACAAGAGCTCAATTTGCTTCTAGTCCAAGCATTCTTTTGCCGCCACTGACAACTAATCCAAGGAGAAGAGTGAATTAGTTTGCAACAGTACCAAGAATAAACATGGGAGCACCCATAGCCCCAAGGAATTATGCAAATTGGAACACTGATAGTCCTCTGATTCTCCCAATACCACTAGCCACTTGGGATGCTACTCCAGCCAATGCTCTAAAGGCTCTGCCTAAGTTCAGTGGGGAAGATTTTAAAACACCTGAGGAACACTTGCAGGATGTATCTAATGTCTTTGTAGTGCATGTAATCACTGAGCAAAATGTGGCCATAAGACTGTTAGTAGCTTCATTCAAAGGAAAGGCCCTAGATTGGTATAGATCCTTAACCCCAAACACAATATGCACATGGCATCAACTTGGTGATGCTTTCTTTGAAAGATTTAAAGAAAAGGGTGATAAATCTTCTTTGCTACAATAATTGATCACTATCAAAAGGGCACCACAAGAAGCTATGACTGATTTTAATTCAAGATTTCAAAAGACTTGGGAGAGGATTTCTGCTACAGCAAGACCATTATCAGGTATGGCTATTGTGTTTTATCTTAAGGCTCTAAACTCAGATATATCAGTAATGATTCAGTCCCTTGGAGGTCAGACACTACTAGAAACTTATGAGTTGGTAGTCAAGGCTAAAAATAACTTAATAGATGCTGGAAAGTTGCCCCTAAGGCCTCCTATGACCATGTTCCTAGAGATCACTTTACCTTTGCCTCAAGAAGTTCCTAATCCTACAATCCCACCTGTGTCTATGTATTCATTCCCTCAGCAACCTGCTAAAATAACTGCCCCTGTTCAATCATCTGAAATGGATGATGTCAAGAACATTTTGAGGACATTCTCAAATGAGATAATTAACCTAAAGAGACAACAATATCCTTATCCAAAGCCTCCTTATCAAGGTTACCAAGGAAATAGACCTCCCTTTCAGCCAAAGCAATATCAAGGCCCTCAAAGGCAAGCTAATCCTCAGCCATCCAACCAATTAGTCACAGTCCCTACACCTCTATAGACTATTCCTCCTAATCCCAATAGGGAAATTGTTCTAGGGAAAAATAATTTTGCAGATGGCACAAATGCTTGGTGTTTTCCTTGCAACAATGCCCATATGCCCAGAGACTGCCCCAGAGGAAATTTACAGCAAAAAATAGCAGAACAGAGTGGATTAGAAGGACAATTTGTAACTTCTAACACTTCACAATATCAGTCTCCTAGTGTACAAAATGCAGTCTTGGTGGCTCAGATGCAAGGAATGTCCTTACAATAGGAAGAGGAAATAGCTCCTGAGCATGCTTTATTTTCATGGATTAAAGATGAAGAGTCAGTGTTCTTGAATGAAACATCTACTTCCAAGAAGTGATTGGTACAATCAAATTACTATACCAGAGCAAAGAGGAGAATGATGGACCAACCTGAAGTCACTAATAATGAGATCATGGGAGCTCCTCCATTTCAGAGTCATCAGAACACAGTTTCTAGAAAAGAAATGCCCTAGCTAGTGCAGAATCAAGTAGCCTCAGGACAAGTTTTAGAAAAGTTGAGGTACCCTTATTATCCAAAGACCCAAGTATTAGGACTGGTGAATGTGGTGGATCAGCTAAATAGAACTCCAGTGCATGTATCAATTTGGGACATGTTAGCAATACCTGAGCATAAGACATTGTTGCAAGAGGCTCTGCAAGGCCAAGAAGTTCCTAAACATACGGGTGCTAAAGGAGGATCTGCTGATAAAGAAAAGCCGTAGCTCAAAGATACTGTACCTCTGCAGACAACAGCCCTGTTGAATAATGCATCTGAGGTAGGTAAGTCTAAACCAGATCCCTTTTATTTAACTCTAATAGTTGGGAAGAAACTGCTGCATAATGCAATGATAGACTCTGGGGCTAGTACTACAGTAATGCCAAAGCAAATAGCAGATGCTTTGAAGATAAAATATGAGCCACTTACAAGAGGAGTTATGCAGTTGGATGGGAAATCTATGCAAACAATAGGAAAAATTAAACAACTCCCATTGTAATTATATACTTGCCCCAATATAATTGTAAATCAGGATGTGGTAGTCATAGATATTCCCCCTATTTTTGGTCTATGTTTATCTAGAGATTTCACAGCCAAGATAGGAGGGTACATTTCACTAGATTGGTCACACCTTATTCTGAGAACCAAATATGGGACAAAGATGAAAATACTGTCTGAGCCATTATCAAATGACCATATTACAAATGAACCCACACCAAAACTAGAAGCAACCCATGCTATGCTAAATAAAGAAGAGAGAATTTTTGTTGAAGAGTTGGGTGACAGGACTGAACATGACCAACAGGAAGAAGAGAATAATCAGTTGCTGACTATGATGCAAAGTGATCCATATGGAAATTATGACTCTACAGGCCTAGGCACTTATGTCATATTTGAAGAAGACCAAGAAATCCCAAATGTTTTAAAGGAAGAGCCTAATCAGACTCAAGAATCTAAAAAAGACTCAGAAATCTAGACTCTAAATTTTGATGGGGCTAGAAGTAAGAATGGAGCTGGAGTAGGAGTTTGTCTTACTGCCCCAAATGGTGAGAAAATCTTGAGACCCATTCACTTTCAATTTGCCTGTACCAATAATGATGCTGAGTATGAATCCTTGGTGCATGGACTCATGTTGGCAAAGAAAAAAGGAATAAAGAATCTGATAGTCAGAGGAGATTCAGAACTAATAGTGAAGCAAATTAGAGAAAGGCAGTGGCCAAAAATGTAAGAATGAGATCCTATAGGCACAGAATTTGGGACCTAATAGATGGCTTTGAAGCTTTTAATATCAAAGTAATCCCTAGAGCCCAAAATTTTGAGGCAGATAGAATGGCACAGATTGGTTCACAATTTGATCCAACAACTGATCTACTAGTCAACAATGAATCAATCAAAATTATAGTAAGGCCAACTATCCTAGACAATGACCAAAATTGGCAAGTTTTTGAAAATGATTTTCAAGTGCTTTCATTTTTGCAATAGTCAGGAGAATTTGCTGATCAGTTGCAACCTAAAATTGAAGAAGCATATGGTGACCAAATTATTCAATTGAAGTCAAATAAGCTCCCTAAAGGGCTAGTTACCTTAGAGAACTTATTTGACCTAGAAGATGTAAGCCTGCAAAAGAGGAGGTTTCAACCAAATAAAGAAGATTATTCTGAAATTCAAGTTAGTGAGGGGAGAAAATTGAAGATTGGCAATTCTACAACCCAACAAGAAAAGGAAAGATTGATTGATTTATGTGAAAGATATGATAGGATGATTGCCTAGACCTATGAAGACCTCCAAGGTTATAATAGAGACATTATTCAGTATACCATAGAGCTGACTGAAGGATCTAAACCAGTCAGATAGAAGCAAAGGCCAGTAAACCCCAGAATTGAACCTCTAATGGTGGATGAGTTACAAAAGATTTTAGAATCAAAGATTATTTTTCCAATTAAACACTCAACTTGGGTATCCAACCTAGTGCCAGTCAGGAAAAAGAATGGTGACATAAGACTCTATGTAGATTTTAGGGATTTGAACAGAGCATTTTTGAAATATCATTATCCCCTGCCCTCTATGGAACAAATTTTAGAGACTGGATGGTTTTTCTGGATACAATCACATTTGGTTGGCTGATGAGGACCAACATAAGACTCATTTACTACAAAATGGGGAACATTCGCATATGCAAAGATGCCTTTTGGCCTTTCAAATGCGGGAGCTACTTTTCAGAGGGCAATGGATGTAGCATTTGGTGAACTAATAAACAAAATCATCCTAATTTATCTAGATGACCTCACTATTTTCTCCAAAAATGTTGTAGATCATTTTGATCATTTAGAGGCTGTTTTTAAGAAATGTCAAGAGTTTGGAATATCCCTGAATCCCAAGAAGTGTATCTTTGAAGTACCCCAGGGTAAACTATTAGGGCATATAGTGTCAAAGGAAGGAGTCTCTATTGATCTAGAAATAGTCACTACCATAATGAATCTATCTCTGCCAGTAAATAAGAAAGTAGTTCAGTCTTTCTTGGGCAAGATCAATTTTGTTAGCCGATTCATATCTAACTTTGTAGGTCTAATTAGACCAATGACACTGTTACTAAAGAAGGACCTGGTTTTCAAATGGACTGCAGAAGGGAGACAAGCTTTTAAAGAGATCAAAAGAGCCATTTCAACAACCCTAGTGCTCAGAAATCTAGATTTTTCCAAGTCTTTCATAATGTATGTATATGGAGGAGAATTCAGTGTTGTTGCTGTCTTAACTCAGAAAGATGAACAGTAAGAGGGGGAACACCCAATAGCCTTTTTCTCTAGGACTCTCAGGGAATATGAGGCTAGATACAATTTTGTGGAAAAGTAGGCATATGCCATGGTAAAAGCCCTTAAGAAATTTAGACATATGGTCACAGGGAATAAGATTCTAATATTAGTGGCTCATCCTAGTGTAAGAGATATATTATGGAGGGTGAGATCACTGAAAAAAGAACCAACTGGATAACAAAGATCCTTGAATATGATATAGAGGTCAGACCCACTAAGTTAGGGGCAAAGAATTATGTCAATATATGGCTCAAAACATGGAGAGAATGATGACTGAAGAAATAGAAAGAGAAAATGTATTGAAGATACAGGAAGTTGATCAAGATTCTGTTGCAAGTATGGGTTGAACCGGTGTTGTCATTGATGTCAACATACTCATGTTGCATTAATGAGAAGAATTGGATGAGCTGTGTGCTGAGGATATTGAGAAAATTAGTCTCAATCAGGAACAGTGAAGAACAGTGATGATAACAAGGTAAAAGTCTAAGATAGGTTGAGTATCAGAGGATACAGTTTAAAGGGTTTGTAGCTACAAGTCTTGAGATGCTCTAGTCAAGTTTTCATGGATCCGCATGAAGATCTGAAGAAGTTATGGTTGCTCAAGTAGAACCGGTTTTGACAAGTGCTTAGTGGTGACAGAGTGAGATAGATAGGTCCAGTAATGTCCGGTAATGCATTATCCCACTCTGCGGATTTGAGGAAGTGTTTAGGATGTCCTTGTGAAGTGTCAAGTAGATCGGTTTGTGGTTTAAAGGTCTAGAAGAACCTATTCCTTCGTGACAGTGATAAGAGACTGTGTTCTTGAGGTTTCGGATGTAGGAGAGAAGGATTTCAGTAAGTAGAGGAAGTACGGATGTTCCTTGGATTATGTTTAGTTCGTGTTGATGGTCCGCATTAGAGTTGGAGCTTGAAATTGAAGAAATACTTCCAGATGAAGGTGTTCTTTCTGTGACTGGCCGACCGGATGAATTATACACCTTGCTAATGTTCTTGTGGTTGTTTGCCAATGTAGATGTTTGTTCCTAAGTTGATGTCATGTATAAATAAAGGATTACGAAGACATTTCAAAAGTGCACTTGTGGAGATGAGCATGTGATAGCGAAGAGAAGAGCGAAAGGCAGAGCAGAAGGTTTGAGCTTAAATGGAACTGACTCAAGCATAGTGAAGATGCTATTTACCAGTTTAAGTATGTGATACTTATTCCTTTGTAGATAGTGTGTCTCCTGTAGGCAGTGAACCTCTTGTGAGTAGTGTGCTCGGGCAGTGAACCCTAATTGGAAAGTGCCATTTTTGTTCTTTCTATTCTTCTAACAGAGAATATTATCTTGGGTTAATCACCCCGTGGTTTTTCCCTTAATCAGGTTTTCCATGTCAAAAATCTTGGTGTTATGTGTGTTAGTGTGCTTCTGCTCTTAACTTGTTGCACTATTTTTTCATGGTTGATCTTATATTATGCTGTTAATTAACATTGTGGAGTTAAGTGGTTAAGGAAAAAGAAAGTTTTGTACAACTGATTCACCCCCCCTCTCAGTTTTGTGCCCTAAATCCAACAATTGGTATCAGAGCCAAGTTCCTCTGAAAGGAGCTTAACCGCTTGAGGTGATCTAGAATGTCATCCTACAAAAAGGATAGTCCAAAGTTTGATGGAACTAACTTTGCTCTTTGGAAAGGTCACATGGAATGTCACTTGCAGTGCATGGGATTTGCATACTGGTCCATGGTCACAAAGGATTATGTACCTCCACAGGGTGGTCCAACAACCCTAAATGAAATCATAGATGCTGAAAATAATCTATGGACCAAAGAGGCTCTTTTAAGTGCATTATCTGACTCAGAACTCTCTAATGTTATTCATCTACCAACTGCCTTTGAGATTTGGAAGAAATTGGAACTTTTGCATGAAGGAGACTAGTTTGTTAAATGTGCAAGATTACAGAGTCTAAAAGGGAAATTTGAAAGACTGGAAATGAGAAATGATGAAAATATTACCTCTTTTATGCCAAGAGTGAATGAGCTAGTTTGTGGAATCAGAAATGCAGGTGGAACCCTGAGTGAAGATGAGATCGTTGGAAAAGTTCTCAGATCCCTTCCTGAGTCTTATAAAATCAAAGCTTTTGCAATCGAAGAATTCAGAGCTCACACAATAGTGACAAGGGATCAATTGGTTGGTAAGCTGGCTTCTTTTGAAATGACCAAGTTTGGAGATGATCCTCCAAAGACTGAATCTGCATTCAAAGCAAGTGCCTTGGTAAAAGGAAAGCAAAGGTTTGATCCGAGAGAAAACTCTTCAAGGAAATCATCATGGTATGAAAATGCAAGAAAAGACTTGGAAGAAGAAGAAGCTGAAACTGCTCATCTTGAAGCTCTTATTGCAAAAAAAACTACCAAGAGGATCTGGTAAGTATGAGGGAAAATTACCTTTTAAGTGTTTTAATTGCAATAAGATTGGTCATTTTGCATCAAGGTGTCCGGAAAGATTTTCTAGGCCAAACAGTAATAGACCAAGATTCTAGAAGAATTGTTACAATGCTCATGAAGGAGATGATGAAGGAGTAACAGATGATGAATTAGAGAAAGAAGATAAATCTGGAAGTGACTGGGTGTTCATTGCCATCAAGGAAGAAGATCCAATACCCTCTAAATCCGTAAATCATAAAGCCCTGGCTGCCCAAGTTGAAGAAAAGGATAATTGGGTCATTGACAGTGGCTGCTCTCACCACATGACAGGCGACAAAAACAAGTTCATAGATTTGGAAAGGTATGAAGGAGGAGTGGTAAAGTTTGGTGATAACTCTGTAGGTAGAATTAGAGGTAGAGGAACTATTTCTTTTGATGGAAAGAACAAAACCGGTAATGTATTATATGTTGAGGGATTGAAACATTATCTTCTCAGTGTGGGACAGTTGGTGGACAAAGGCTATGATCTCAGATTCAAGAATGGAAAGTGCAAAATCCTTGAAAGTTCTGGAACAAAGATTGCATCCGGTACCCAAACAAAAGGTAACATCTTTCACTTAGTTGGTACTGGTAAAAGTTGCTTATTTGTTCAAATTGATCAGAGTTGGTTATGACATAGAAGAATGTGTCATGTGAACTTTGATAATATCATCAAGATAAGTAATACTCAGGCTGTAAGAGATCTTCCAAGATTGGTAAAACCTACAAATAGTTTGTGCAAAGAATGTCAGTTGGGAAAACAAAGTAGAATCTCATTCAAAAGCAAGGAACATTCTTCTACTGAATTATTAGACTTGGTTCACACTGACTTATGTGGTCCGGCAAGAATCAGGAGTGTGCAAGGTGATAGATACTTCATGTTGCTAATTGATGACTATTCCTGGATGATGTGGGTAACCTTTCTGAAAGAGAAATTAGAAGCTCTTGAGAAATTCAAAATATTCAAGGCTATGGTGGAAAATGAGACCGGATTAAAATTGAAGTGTCTGAGGTCTGATAGAGGTGGAGAATTCACATCCGATGAGTTCATAATCTTTTGTGAGAAACATGGAATAAAGAGACAATTGTCTGCCCCTAGAACTCCACAGCAGAATGGAGTTGTTGAGAGAAAGAATCAGACCATCCAGGAAGCATCCAGGACCATGATGAAGGAAGCAAATGTTCCTCAGATCTATTGGAGAGAAGTTGTCAGCACTGCAGTCTACACTCTCAACCGAGTTCAAATTAGAAACTATACCGGTAAGACTCCTTATGAACTCTGGTTTGGCATTACTCCCACTGTAAGATACTTCAGAGTTTTTGGTAGCATATGTTACATTAAAAGGGATGAAGATCTAGGAAAGTTTGATGCTAGAAGTGATGAAGGAATATTCTTGGGTTATTCTACTCAAAGCAAAGCATACCGGTGTTACAACAAGAGACTGAGAAAGATTGTAGAAAGTATAAATGTGAAAGTTGATGAAGAAATTGAAAGACCCTCAAGAATTCTTGAACATGATGAAGATGATTTGAATGGTGTTCAGATTCAAGGTATCCAAGTATCTTCTGAGAAACAAATTCAAGTTGATCTGGTAAGACAGGAAGAAGAGATAAGTCTCAATGAGACTGATCAAGAGTTAGAAGTGCAAGAGACTCCCAAAATTCCAAGGTATGTAACTCTAAACCACTCTGAAGATTAGATCATAGGTGACAAAAGCAAAGGGGTGCAAACAAGGAGGAGAATTGCTCAAAATTCAGATGAGTATTGTCTAATTTCAAAGATTGAACCTAAGACAGTAAATGAAGCCTGCAATGATAAAAACTGGACTAAGGCAATGGAGGAAGAATTGATGCAAATTGAGAAGAATCACACTTGGGATCTTGTTCCCAGATCAAGAAACAAAAATGTGATTGGAACCAAATGGGTCTTCCAGAACAAATTGAATGAAGCCAGTGAAATAATCAGAAACAAGGCCAGATTAGTTTGCAAAGGTTACTCTCAAATATAAGGAGTTGATTTTGAAGAAACTTTTGCTCCGGTGGCAAGAATAGAAGTAGTCAGATTATTTCTTGCATTTGTTGTCTTCAAGGATTTCAAGGTGTATCAGATGGATGTCAAATTTGCCTTCCTAAATGGTAATTTGGAAGAAGAAGTGTATATTGAGCAACTGGATGGATTTCAATTGTTTGATCATAGTGACATGGTCTGTAAATTAAAAAAGGTAATGTATGGACTGAAGCAAGCCCCAAGGGCTTGGTATGAAAGATTGGATAAGCATCTCTTGAAGATTGGTTTCAATAAAGGTACTGCTGACAGTAATTTGTATTTCAAAATTGATCGTGAAAATATCTTAATTGTTGAAGTATTTGTTGATGATATCATTTTTGGAGGAAGGGACAGTATGTGTAAAACCTTTGTAAGTCAAATGAAAAGTGAGTTTGAGATGTCAATGCTTGGAGAAATGAACTTCTTTTTGGGTCTACAAATTACTCAAACAAAGAAAGGAATCTTCATCTCTCAGTCAAAATATGTGAAAGAATTGTTGAGGAAATTTGGGATGGAAGACTAAAAGCCAATGAACACTCCAATGGCAACCGGATGCAAGTTGAGCAAAGATGATGACTCTCCCAAGGTTGATCAAACAAAATATAGGTCAATTATTGGAGGACTATTGTATCTCACTCAAACTAGACCAGATATTATGCAGGCTATTGGTCTTGTTTCTAGATTCCAAGCTGATCCTAGAGAATCTCATCTTATGGCAATCAAGAGGATTTTTAGATATCTAAAGGGGATAGTTGAGTATGGTCTATGGTATCCTAGAGATCATGATTTCTCTCTTCATGCATTTACAGATGCAGATTGGGCAGGAGATGTGGATGACCAGAAGAGTACCAGTGGTGGAGCATTTTTTTGGGAAAAAGATTGGTTTCTTGGCTAAGAAAGAAATAAGAGGCAATATCTCTGTCTACAACTAAAGCAGAATACATTGCAGCAGCAGGTAGTTGCACTCAAATCTTATGGATGAAACAGATGCTAAGAGACATTAAAGTAGAATATGAGGAGCCTCTCACAATTTTCTGTGATAATTCAAGTGTAATGAATATTTCTAAGAATCCGGTGTTGCATTCTAAGACCAAGCACATATCTATCAAGTTTCACTTTTTGAGAGAGCAAGTGAACAAGGATGAAGTCAGATTGGAGTATGTGCCCTCCAAGGATCAGATTGCAGATATCTTTACTAAACCTCTTCCCAAGGATTCTTTTGAGTATCTTAGGGAGAAGTTAGGGGTTATTGCCCCTCCGGTGATGAACTAGGATGCACTACCGTGCATCAATCCGGTGGATATCACAGTCATATCTTGTGGTCTGGATTGGTGTTGGGGAGCTGCTACTCAGGGGGAGCAGCAAGTGTGATTATCAAGTTGCAAGTATGGGCCCTTTGCCATTGATGTAAAAGGGGGAGAGAAGACATGTGAAAAACAAGTGGTTGATGATCAAAGGGGGAGCAGTATAGGAATAGAAGACAAGAGAATAGTTGTTGTTGATAGGGGGAGCTATGACAGTAAGGAGAAGTTCTTGTCCTCCTGATGGTTTTTCACATAATGTTGCCATCAATGACAAAGGGGGAGATTGTTGCAAGTATGGGTTGAACCGGTGTTGTCATTGATGTCAACATACTCATGTTGCATTAATGAGAAGAATTGGATGAGCTGTGTGCTGAGGATATTGAGAAAATTAGTCTCAATCAGGAATAGTGAAGAACAGTGATGATAACAAGGTAAAAGTCCAAGATAGGTTGAGGATCAGAGGATGTGGTTTAAAGGGTTTGTAGATACAAGTCTTGAGATGCTCCAGTCAAGTTTTCAGGGATTCACATGAAGATCTAAAGAATTTATGGTCACTCAAGTAGAACTGATTTTGACAAGTGCTCAGTGGTGACAGAGTGAGACAGATAGGTCCGGTAAGGTCCGGTAATGCATTATCCCACTCTGTGGATTTGAGGAAGTGTTTAGGATGTCCTTGTGAAGTGTGAAGTAGATCAATTTGTGGTTTGAAGGTCTGGAAGAACCTATTCCTTTGTGACAGTGATAATAGACTATGTTCTTGAGGTTTCAGATGTAGGAGAGAAGGATTTCAGTAAGTAGAGGAAGTGCGGATGTTCCTGGTGATTCAGAAAAGCTTGTGAAGGTCCTTGGATTATGTTCAGTTTGTGTTGATGGTTCGTATTAGAGTTGGAGCTCGAAATTGAAGAAACACTTCCGGATGAAGGTGTTCTTTCTGTAACTGGCCAATCGGATGAATTATACACCTTGTGAATGTTCTTGTGGTTGTTTGCCGACTTAGATGTTTGTTCCTAAGTTGATGTCATGTATAAATAAAGGATTGCAAAGTCATTTCAAAAGTGCACTTGTGGAGATGAGCGTGTGATAGCGAAGAGAAGAGCGAAAGGCAGAGCAGAAGGTTTGAGCTTAAATGGAACTAACTCAAGCATAGTGAAGATGCTATTTACTAGTTCAAGTATGTGATACTTATTCCTTTGTAGACAGTGTGTCTCCTATAGGCAGTGAGCCTCTTGTGAGCAGTGTGCTCAGGTAGTGAGCCCTAATTGGCAAGTGCTATTTTTGTTCTTTCTATTCTTCTAACAAAGAATATTATCTTGGGTTAATCACCCCATGATTTTTCCCTTAACTGAGTTTTCCACGTCAAAAATCTTGGTGTTATGTGTGTTAGTGTGCTTCTGCTCTTAACTTGTTGCATTGTGCTTTCATGGTTGATCTTATATTATGCTGGTAATTAACATTGTGGAGTTAAGTGGGTAAGGAAAGAGAAAGTTTTGTACAACTGATTCACCCCCCCTCTCAGTTGTGTGCCCTAAATCCAATAGATTCCTGGGTCACAAACATAATACAATTTATGAAATATGGGGTTTTCCCAAATCAGCTTTCCCATGATAAAAGAAGATACTATAGATAGCAAGGGACCCATTTTTTATTAATTGACCACGTTCTTTTCAGAAGAAATATTGATGGTATGCTTTTAAGATGCATAGAGAAAGATGAAGCCCAAAGAATACTACATGAACTGCATCATGGAGCCTTAGGTGGACACTTTTCAGCAAGGACCACTACAATAAAAATAACTCAAGAGGGATATTTCTGGCCCACTTTATTTATAGACTATTATCAGCTGGTTAAAGAGTGATTCGTAATAGAACCTAGGGAGAATGTCTTGGGATTCTTTATCATTGAGGACAAATGGAGATATGACCCAAATAGTTTTATAGCTTCTTGGGTTAGAAGCAATAAAGTTGGAGCTAAAATAGTACATGAGGGTCAACCCTTTTGGGAGGATAGAAGAAACCCTAAGGAAGATACCCCTGACTTGTATGTGGAACTGGCAGATTTGCCTTATGAGGGGCCTAGGCCATGGGAGACCTTTTATGTTAAACAAAAGGCTTTCAACCCTAAGGTTAGAATGGGTATTGGTTTAAAGAAAGCTTTGAAAAACAAAGAATGGAAGCCAAAGAAGATTGAGGCCTATTGGAAATATAGGTAGGAAATTTCTGAGTTGACACTCTTTTGGGAAGATTGATACTGATGAAAGATGGGAGTCTATCTGGGATGAGTGACATCCCTCTCTAGTTTCTAGCCCTGATACAAGCAAAATTCACAAAAAGGGTGAAGAGTCTAAAGAGGAGGGTAAAGAATCCCAAGACAGCTAACTTTCTTTGTCCTCAATCATACGCCTCGGTGCCTGCACAGCCTAAAAGAACCTATCCAAGGACGAGGGTTCTCGAGGTAGGATATTTTGCTGACCCAAAAAAGGTTAAGGACTTTGTAGATGGTATCTTTGACCCAACCCTTCAAAAATCTACTAAGGCTCTCTGTGAAGGGGCACACCAGAGATGCATCCAAAAGGCAAAGATGGGGGAGTCTGAAACTTTTGGAATGAGAATTTGGACCTCACAGTTGGTGCAATTCATGGTCCTGAGTGTGCACCTATGTCCTGACCTAATTGATATATGCGCAGAGCTATTTCATGCGCCCTCAAATACCATACAACAAGGTCCCTTTATGGTGCAAATTACACCCAAAGCTATAAGAGACATGCTGGCCTTGTATCACGATCGAATGGCCACATTTCCCACTATTGCCAAAATGCAAAAGACATGGTCAAATGTCAATAACCAGCTTAGGTTTCTTAACTCAGAGTTGTAGTTGCTAAAGGAGAATACACAGATGCCCACATTACCAACAGGAAGGGCACAATTAAGCCAAGTCAGTCAAGAGGCACTGTCAATGATGGCTTTTATTTTGGGATGAAGGAAGACATTATTATCTAAGATTGGAAAATTGCTATCCTCTTCAGGCTAAAGACTGTGGACAAGTCACAGGAATACCAGCTGGACCTTTCAGAACAAATTGCGTACTCCATGGCTGATCAACTCATAAATTTCAAATCCAAAAGAGTTTTTAGGTATTCTACTTACCTGTTTCATTTGATGTTATATCAGAATTATGGTATTTTTGTACAAAATATGCAATTGAACATGTATGACCTAGATTTTGGGCAAAATAGAACGATTCCTGTGTCTGCATGGACACATGTGCTATCTGAGGTGTCAGACCCTTATGAGTTCTGGGAACTCTTTGTTGCCCCTGCATTTTGCCATTTGAGCCCTGAACCTGTAGAACATAGGTTGATGCCGAGCATTAGGGGTTTCATGACTAATTGCCCAATCCCATGTGATTATTTCTTTGGGGCCCAAAATACTATCATCAGGGTCCATGGTTTCAATGGGGAACCTATGTTGCTACCTAAAATTTTGACTCCTAGGTTAGGATTTCTAGAAGTAACCCATCAAGTGCCCGTGGTTGACAATGAGTATGGCACCAAGAGGAAGAAGAAGAAAATGTATGATGTCCCATGGGTCAGAAAGAACATGGCCCTGGAACTCAGAGATGCTAAACATCTGTTTCTATGAAAGTTAGCTATCTTGGGATTCTTTATCATTGAGGACAAATGGAGATATGACCCAAATAGTTTTATAGCTTCTTGGGTTAGAAGCAATAAAGTTGGAGCTAAAATAGTACATGAGGGTCAACCCTTTTGGGAGGATAGAAGAAACCCTAAGGAAGATACCCCTGACTTGTATGTGGAACTGGCAGATTTGCCTTATGAGGGGCCTAGGCCATGGGAGACCTTTTATGTTAAACAAAAGGCTTTCGACCCTAAGGTTAGAATGGGTATTGGTTTAAAGAAAGCTTTGAAAAACAAAGAATGGAAGCCAGAGAAGATTGAGGCCTATTGGAAATATAGGCAGGAAATTTCTGAGTTGACACTCTTTTGGGAAGATTGATACTGATGAAAGATGGGAGTCTATCTGGGATGAGTGACATCCCTCTCTAGTTTCTAGCCCTGATACAAGCAAAATTCACAAAAAGGGTGAAGAGTCTGAAGAGGAGGTTGAGTCAACTCATACAGTGCAAGCAATAGGACAAGCCTCATCAACTGCCCTTGTATCTTCTTGGCCCTAATCTCTCAGTACTCTAGAGAAACAAAAAGGTGTGGTGTCATCACCACTTAGAGGGACTCCATCAGTTTTAGTTATTGGGGCTTCCAGTTTTGTATCATTGCCACCATCAGTTGTGGTCAATGTTGTAGAGAAGGAATCAGAAGAGCAAGAAGAAGAAAGACCGAGGAAGCATAGAAAACTAAACTTGCCACCAGAGTTAGATGAAGAGGCAGAACCCCTACTACAGCAAATACCAATCACATCTGTTGCTCCCCAGGTAAGTGTTTCTTCTCCTTTTTCCTCTCTGTCTCATTCTCATTCTTCTACCATAGGGGTGGCAGTCCCAACTGGCTAAACATTATTATCCCCTACCACCTCTGTTGTGCCTATATCTACACTTGCCCCAGTTGCTAGTCCTCAGGCCATGTCTTCACAGGCCCCTTCATTGCCATTCTTTTCCCCCTCTGTTCCAAAATGAGCCCCTCCCCAAATTTCCCCTAGCTAACAATCATTGGCTATGCCTTATGGTTTACCTCAGGGTCATCCCTTTGCTGGGGGTTTCATTGCCTCTCCTCCCACTTTCCAAGCTCAGGCTGATACATTAAAGAAGCCTAGAGAAGCCAGGATGGATAAGAAAATAAAGAAAGAAAATAAAAGCTTGGCTGTGCCCCACATGAGGTCTCTCTTTGACCCAATTCAACAGCAGTTGATTGTCACACACTTAACTCCAAATGTGGTAAAGCCAAATGAGTAGATGCAGCCTCAGGACTTTGCAATGAATGCAGTAGCCATGGACATGTCACTATTCAGACCACAAGATAGGGTCGAGCTACTCAATGAAACCACTTCTGTTGTTGCAACTGACTACTTGAAAGTGTCTAGGAAGCTACAGAAGGTTGAAACTGACTTAGCTCAAGAAAAGGCAAATAGTAGCAACCTAGCTACAGAGTTGAAATCTAGAGAAGATGAGATAGAGAATCTAAATAAACAGTTGCAAAATACTATTTCCTGTTAGAGTCATCAGGCAACTCAGGCCCAAAATGCTTCTCTAAAGATGGAGCTAGCACAAGAGAAAGCTGCAGTAACTATTTTAAGGTAGGAAAAGGCCACATTGGAGAAGAAATATCAGGACAAGTTGCAACAAGCTACACAGTTTCAGCAGAAGTTGCTAAATGAACAGAATGTTGCTGTTGCAATATAGGCACAACTCCAAGCTGAGCAACAAATGAGTTAGCTAACAGGCCCCAAAATGTTGGAGTTTTGAATCTGGTCAAGGAGCTATATGTTTCAGTTTGGAAATGAATCTCTAAGGAGATTATCCATCTAAAGCCCTCATTGACATTCCTATTAAATGCATAGCAATTGTGTGAGAAAGTGGAAACTTTAGTTTAGGCCACTCTGTCTACTGTTTCTTTGAGAGTTTCTGACTCTCAACTGTTGATGAAGAAACTATATGACACAACAGATGAAATTTTGTCAGCAGCAGGGATCAGTGACAGAATGATAGCTGCAAAGAGGGTAAATGAAGTTTTAAGTTGCAACTCAGCTACCACGAACTTCCAGGAGCTCCTAGATATTGTCAAAGAGGGAGTCAAAGACATGAAGAGACACATAGAGGTTTGGGTGCAGTTGGGTCTTCCATCACCATTTCCAGATAATAACATTGTATTGATGATTGATGATATCAAGGCCCTGCTTCTAACCAGGCAAAATGATCAAACTATTTTTCAAGGTTTAAGTGATTCCTCATCAGTACAAGAAGTAGAAGCTGTCTTGATTCCTATGGCTCAATTAGAGTTTCAATTAAAGGCCGCAGTTCAAATTTTGTAGACTTTCTCCCACAAGGATATTATAAATCTTGATTTTGCCTTCTAAGATTTACAGAATAAGCAGGGGCTCTCTGACTCCGAATGGTCTATTTACCAGACAGCTTTGCAGAATCTGTGACCCTGTATTGTATTTTAAATACACATTTTACCAAAATTTTGGGTTCTTTTTGAGCAGGCTCAAAAGTCCTAGGGGTCACCAAGAACTGTAGAGTATAAGACTCTACATTTTGTATCAGTCTCAGTGTATCAATAGTTTTTATCAGGTTACAGTTTGTGTCTAAGATTTTTCGCGAGGGTTTCATTTTTCCAGAGCTATGGAACTCGCCAAGTGTCGAGCCTCAGTTCAAGCTGCACTTTTTCTTCTAAGTGATAACTTTAACACGGAGTGTGCCATGTAGCGGAAGATGTTTCTATTTTGTTTTAAGTTACTAGCTACGGAAGGTGCCATGTGTCATCAACGAAGGCATTTCCTAAATGTTTCAGTATGATCACGTACGGTGCCATGTGTCTTTTGTGGTAGCTGCGGAGCTTGCCAAGTGTCAGCTTCCGCAGGTTTGGTTCTTATATGTTTTAATGTTAAGTGAAAGATGAAGGTGGGCCCCAGTATAGAGTATCAAGTAAAGCAGAATGTGCCACATGGTGGATGCGGTGTCAAAGTTGAAAGATTTTGTCTCTTTCTCTAGTGTTAATAAATGTTTCTTAAATAAGGCAGAGCCTAACATGTGTCAATCTCCATGTGAGTCTCAAAGGGTTTCAAATGTTTCAAGAGGTAACGCAGAAGCTGCCACATATTAGTTAGTTATCCCTGTGGATGCTGCCACCTGTCCCTTTTGAAAGTTACTAAGCGAAGGGTTGTGGGTCCCATTTCTAGCTATGTCTTAAAGTTTCAATGTTGTGGATCATGACAAATGTCACAGGCGGAGCCCTCCCAGAAACAACGACACAATTTAGTATCGAAGCTGCGGATAAAGACATGTATTGTTTCTAGTTGCTGCGGAAGTTGCCAAGTGTCGGTTTCCTATTTCTTCCTGAGGAACGAAGGAGTTTCAAGTTGTGCACATGGATGTTGCCATCTGTTAGGGTTTTTATTATTTCTAGAGAGCGCGGAAGCTGCCAAGTGTCTATTCCTTATAAGAAGAGGTATGCCACATATATTTTGTCATAGCCAATGGGTTTGCAGAAGGGCTAACTATCACAAATTTTAAAGATCTTCAACTGTCAAAGACTTCCAGTTACCTCTAGTTTGGTTGAGCCGTTGGGATTCAACTGTTGCAGAAAATCTAAGAGTTGATCTCATGCTATAAATATGTAACATTTGTAATGAGAAAGTAGTTGGAGTTCGGTTCAGAGTTAGAATATAATTTCTAGAGACAGTTTTCTGTCAGAGATTTAAGAGAGTTTCAGACTTTTGCTGTGACCAGTGAATATCATTTACCTTTATTTCATTGCTTTTGATTTAGAAGGTTAATGTAACTGTGCATGTATCTGTGCCTTTTATGTTGCTAGAAAATTAATAATAAAGACTAAGTTTTGTGCCTCGGTTGGTTTCATTGCAAATTGTCTCGTTGGGAGCCTTTGATTCTATTCATTTTATCTATTTATGTTAATCATGCAGTATCTGCTCTTTAATGTGACTGTATCTTGAGGATATTTTCACTATGCTTGGTTGGAGAGAAACAATTTTATTTTAGGCGCATCGCCATAGATAGATTCTGCTTTCATTGTATCTGTAATTCTATTTACTTCCTACCCTTTTCCCCAAACCCGTTTAAGAAAGAGAAGAGCCAACTTCTTTAAAATCTGGAGGTAGTTTTAGGTCGCAAGTCCCACATTCCTCAAAATTCCCATGTTGGTGTTGGAACCTGTGCAATTTTACACATCAACATGTTGCCAGCAAACACGATAATTATTATGTGTAAAAATTGATAGATAAGGCAAATAGATAGAAATAATGACAAGAATGAAATGATAAAATTGACAAGGAAAGGAAAATAGAATGCAAACACTTGTGTGTTTGAAATATTTTCTCTCGCAGCCTACAACCATAAACAAGAAAGAAGGGTTGGACTATATAGAGGTTTGCCTCAGTCAAACCCTATTTTTGGTGTTTCCACCTCAACAATAGTTAGAGATTGATATATTGATAAAAGAGTGTGTCATCTAATTTCTAAGTACATCTAGAATTGTGACAAGCGGTGACAAAATAATATTGCAATATTGATAAGTGAATAAATAAAGAAATGAGATTCAATAACAAGATAAATGCTAATCTAAATGAATTGACAAAAGGTTGAGAAAGAGGTTACAAGGATCTCGCTGGAAGACTATCACATAAGAGAAAAAATGGAACTTTATTCTGAAGGATATATATAAATCTCGAACAAGAACCTTTTGGATAGCGTAAGATATAAAAGTAATTCACATTAATTGATTGTTCTCAATAATGTGCAATGAATAAGGAACATACAATATCAATAACACAAGCAAGATGATAGTGAGTGGTACTTTTGGTAGAGCTTCACCACGAAAAGAATTCAATCCTTTGAATGGCAAAGAGAAAAGGTTTTATAGAAGAGGCAAGAAACCAAAAAGTTGGGAAACGAGCTATTTGGGTGCGGATAATTAGAAAAAGCTCATAATGCCATGCAAGTAAAAATGTACCTTCTAAAAATGGTTGACGAACTAAAAGATGCTTTTGAGATGTCAGTGCATGGTACAAACATCCACACCTAGTGCTTTGGTCTGTGAAACATCAATTTTTAAAAGGTTTAGATTATTGAGGGCATTACCAAGGCTAAGGCACTTTTACAGTTTTTGGATAAGACAAGCAGAAAGGATCAAAATAGCATTTGGAAAGTACACTAAGTGAGTACCAAACATGGCATGAAATTGTGAGTGAGCACAATTTATGATGCAACAATTACCAACAATGGTAGATACTGGTGGGCAACCATTGCTAGCTATACTACCAATGGTGGACTTTGAATTTTGTTGGCTAGTGGGAAATCTTTCCAGTCAATGTTAGTATGTTTAGGGGCATTCCTTTCACCTATGTAGGTAGGGTACCCTTAAAACCTATGACAAAATTATCATATCTATAGATGTTTTCTAAAAAATTCAATTTAAAAAAATATATATACTTGTACAATCTACATAGTATGACATAGACTCACAAGTTCCCACCACCAATAGAATATTTCACTAAAGATGTTGATAACATAGATAATATTCTCTATTGTGTAATTTATATGGCCAAGGAGAAAAAAATTTATGGTCATAGGTAAAAGTGTCTAATTTTGATGAAATGATAGTTGATCTATAGGTTGTTAGACCTTTTGGATGTGATGGTAGGGTTAGATTTGACCCAAAATTCTCTAAAGGATTAGATACCTGTCAGATCTGACATGCATCTTCCAAGTTTAAACTCTTGTAAACCTAGCCGAGTCCTCTGTTTAATTTAGATGCAACAAAAGGTAAAACTAACTTTTTTGGATGCTCAAAACTCAATAGTGTGCTTATATTTTCTCCATCATGATCCAAAATTTAAAGAAGAAAGCCCCCAAATTTAGTATTTCTATCAAGTTTTTTGATTCTCTAGATCATCATTTGATACAAGAGAAGAGTATAGTCAACTTTTCAAGAGCAACCAAAATTTGCAACCTAGATTTTTTAAAAGACTAACAAGAAGGAATCCCATAAGATTTGATAAAATATAACAATTGGTATAGAATATTCTAATACCATATAAGATTTAGCTAGGGAAATAGTCACCCAAGATCAAGTAACTTCAATAAAAACACAAGAGAGACCCTAAATGAAAGAATATTATTCTATCAAATGATGCAAATATGTATTATATGATTGATTGGAATACAATGAGAAACCCTTGTATATATATCAACTAAAAGATTACAATCCACCAACAACCATTGGTTGTGCCCATTATAGACTGCAAAAACCAAAAGTAGTCTACTATCATCAGTAATCTTTCTAGTAATTTGTTTGTAAGTATGATTAATAATGCTATGAAAGTTATAGGACAAAACAGTTATAAAAAAATTGTCTTATTTTCCTACCTATTAAAAATCTAAAAACTTAGATATTACCCATATGCATCACCTTCAGTGTTTTTGAACTCATGTGCTTTGCTTGACTATGAGTTAGATGAATAATGTGGATGCCAAAATATTTGGAGTAACGCCTATTAGAAAAAAAAAAACTTGTATTTGTATGGGATTGAGCTAGTTTAACCAATTAATCAGCCAATTTGCTATTGCGAAAATTTAAATCTCAATCTATATGTACAAACAATTGAAAACATCTCTCTATCTATAGCAAAATTATACAAATACACACTTTTAACATATACAAGTGAAATTTTTAAATAGAAATGAATGATGATGTTATATGAACCTCGACCCAATTTCTTAAAATAGAAAACAAAATTGAAATGAAAAGATATAACAAGTCATACCTCCAAGGCAGATGAAAAGATAGCCATGTCCCTTGTTATACTAAGACTAGTCAGGTAAGAATTTTGTCTAGGCACATCACACTAATTTGCAGTCACTCCATAATCCATATTCCAAAGATGAATTATAGTCATAACAAATCCCTGCGGATGCTGACCTTCAATTTCCATCTACAAACCAGCCAATAATGAAGAAAGTCCATGCAAAAATATAGGTAACAGAACACTGGTAAAGGCAAGAAAAGTAGACATGTACACAAAAAATATTTGAAAGAATCGAAAGAGAAGCCATGTCACCGTTGCTTGAAAGAAATCCATTTTTGTAGTAGCCAATAACACACTACTCACAACATGGTCCAGAGCCTTGCATATGCTGACCTTCAATTGCCATCTGTAAACTAGCCAATAATGAAGAAACCCAAGGTGGAAATATAGGTAACAGAGCACTGGTAAAGGTATGAAAAGTAGACATGTACACAAAATGTATCTAGAAGAATTTGAAGAGAATCCATGTCACTGTTGCTTAAAACAAAGACATTTTTGTAGTGGCCAATGTCACAGTGCTCAAAGCATGGTCCAAAATCTCAATACGCTTGCTTCTTGTCAACTTGGACACAGGGAGCATGTCCAATGCATGTTCCATCATATTGCCTAAACCCTTCTCCATAAACTTGTAGAAAAAGCAACCAAATATTTCCTCCAGAAAAATCAGGATCATTGTCGACATGTATAGCCTTTTAACATTGATTATTTGTTAATGTTTGAATGTTGTCAAAAATGGATTGTGGCCAGATTATGTTAGAGAAACTTCTTCTATGAAACCAGAGAAGATAATTATGGTAACTTTTACACATAAACAATTGTATTTACAATCTTCTTCCATATCAACTAAAAGATCACAATCCACCAACAACCTTTGGTTGTGTCCATCATGGAGCAAAAACCAAAAGTAGCCTACTATCATCAGTAGCTTGTCTGCAAGTATGATTAATAATGCTATCAAAGTACTAGGACCATGCTTACATCAACAATTAACCCTGTAAGATCAGCACAGGATCACATAAAAATGTAATGTCCCTTGCTTGACTTGCTCTAGAATTCGCTTGTGAATTAGGTTTAGGGTTTTTTCTCTTTTAATGGGTAACCTTGGTTTGAATAGATCACACATTCTTTTGAATTAGTATCTATAGCATCATGTATATTCAAGTCCATATTGCTACATGTTAGTTTTAATATTAGTATTCATCAGTCCAACAGAAACACACTTGCATTTTGAAACACATAGGTAAAAGAAAACATTTATCATGCTAGGGGAGGTAAACACATAATACTTTAGTAGCCTAAGGCCTACCACAGTCCTATTGCCCAATCCCTTGACTTGGGCCTATGGGGGCTGGTCCTTTTGCCCAATCCCTCGTCTCGGGCCTAAGGGGCATGTTACAATGTGGGACCCCCATCCCTCCATGATCCAATCCCTTGACTCAGGCCTAAGGGGCATAATGCCCAATCCTGGTCTTGGGCCTATGGGGACAGAACCTAGATGGGGTTTATAGGCAATCTACTAAGGTTTATGCATTCTCCCTTCTTGGTTGAATCACAAACACAATACATGCAGTTTCCACACACATTTCCAAAACATACAATTTGCCATTATTATTATGAATGGTGTTACACAGTAATATATGATACAACATGAGATATATTCGTAATGTCCCCATGCCTATTCTTTAATATTTATATATTATAGTATTTGTTATAATATCAATAATATCTCTATATTATATTATTACATATGTTATTAATAGTATTTTATATATATATTTGATTGCTTGCTAGCACTTGAATTCTATTGTTATTTTATTATTAACATAACTATATAATATATTACTTATTCATTATCATATATATATATATATATATATATATATATATATAATTGTTATTATGGTATTATTATTATAGTTTTATCATGAATATAATTTTTAATAATTAATCTAGGACATCACATCCTTTATCTACTATATATATATTATATTTATTTATTTATTTTTATTGGAATCATTCCTCCCATTTGCTGTTGATGTACATATCTCTATATATTAATTTATATTGTCTTTCCTTTTATATTTTCTTCCCATGATCTTTTCCTTCTATCTCACAACCTTTATTTATTTCCCTTTGAAGAGATATGTTTGAAGAGGCGAGGCACATCTCTTATTATGCTTGGTGGTAAAAGACATAATTACCCTCTTATAATTTTTATTACTTAATATATTAATTCCCTTTTATGGTAAAACTAGTTCTAACCATACGTAACTCGGATAGGTTGAAAGATGTTTATTTATATTATTATTTATTTATATTATATCATTATAATAAATGATATATATTATATTATTTATATTTATATTACAATATAAGGTAATAATATTTGTATTTATATTATTAGATATATTTATAATATATTATTTATTTATATTATTTGTATTTATATTATATCATTATAATAAATGATATATGATTTATATTATATTATTTATATGTGTTATTTATAAATATACTAATAATATATCTTGTTAATTGTTTTAAATAAATATTATTTAAATATATTTAATATATTAAATATATTCCATTTATAATATTATTCATATCTTTAATTTGAATGAATAATACATATTGGATTCAATTATAAATTACTAATATAGGGACATGACAAAAATCCACCATAGTTTTTCCAAATATCTTGTTCTGCATAACATCCCATCAGATTCAAGCCTTGGGACCCTCTAAGAAACAAAATAATAATTGTCTTTAATATCATCAAATTTTGATAAACTTATCCAACATTGTAACGTATACATTTTCTACCATGTTTTGGGTTTGGGAAGTTCCAAAAGGAATACAATATTGTTGTCACAGGGAAATATGTCAAGTAAATTTAAAGCTATTTCAGCATAAGCCTGTGAACTATTGGTGTGAAATATTCTTGACATTCTGCAAAACTTTAACAAGATTGTAAGGTTTTGCTTTAAAAGGCAGTTTCTACGCTAGGAAAATGGCTTGACCCTGAATTTTGGATTGGCTACTTCATTTTTTCCATTGGGAGAGCTATTTACAATTTGTTAAAAAATATGGGGAAAATCTTGTACAATAGAATATAGGGCAACACCAATATTATTAACCTACATTTTCTGAACCTGGATTTTACCTAGGTTATTTGATGTAGGCTTTTATTAATGATTTGTTTCACTTAGCATCACCAATCATCCTCATAAGACACCATCCATGTTTGAAATTATAGAAGCATTTTACATCTCTCATAGCAACTTGTTGATGCACAGGTCTTCGTTGCACAAAAACAAAAACAATTAAGGCATACTGCTCTGTTGTACAATATGTTTGAGAAACCCATTGGATACAAAGTTCTTGTGAATAAATTTTTATTAAATACCATTATCATCTTTGGTAAAAGGAATACTAAAATTATCTCTACTATAACTGTTCAGTTGTGAAGTCTAACTGTCACAAACCTTTTAGCTCCCCTATTTTTTTGTCTCTTCATCTGATTTAAAGTCTTTGTATATATACCAAGGATAAAAACATTTTTATCAGATGATGAAAACATGTGTATTTACTGCTGCTAATAAAAGGAGATATATGTGCAAGTGCTTTTCCCATTGATGTAACCAATTTTTGGTGAACCATGTAATTCTTTGTGTCTGTGTATATTTTGATGTGTCTGAATTTTATAATCTTTGTTTTCTAGTTGTTGTTTGGTGACAAATAAATCATTTTATCTACTTCATTTACTTAAAAATTGGTATCAAAGCATTGGAAAGAATTTGAAAAACCCACTGTCAAACAAGAAGAGATGGAGGAGGCAGATAAGTGGAGGATTGAAAAATTCTCAGGCCAAAACTTCGGGATGTGGAAGTTGTAATTAGAAGCTCTGTTAATTTAGAAAGATCTCTCGATCACATTAGAAGGAAAATCGAAAAAGCCTGTTACAATGTTTGATGAAGACTGGGACAAATTAGACCAGAAGGCAGTAGCTACAATTATTTTCTTGCTATCCAATAATGTCGTGTTTAATGTCTCAACAGAAAAGACAATGAAAGAATTATGGAATCATTTATCAGATAGGTATGAGATGGCCTTTGCATCAAACAAGATATTTCTGATGAAGAAATTGTACAATCTGAAAATGAAGGAAGGTGTTAATGTCTCAAACCATTTGAATGAATTCAACACATTGATCAGTCAATTAATTTTTGTCAACATAAATTTGGATGATGAGATCAAGGCAATTTTACTAATGTGTTCTTTACTATTGTTATGACTATTAGCAACTCAGTATCTAGTAAGAAGGGAGGCGTGTTAAAATTTGATGATGTTGTTGGGATTCTTCTCAGCAAGGACATGAGAAGGAAAAATCAAGGTACCTCATCGGGAGATGCTTTGGTAACCGACATAAGAGGCAGATCACAAGAATGAGCGAAGAATAATTATAGAAGAAGATCAAAGTCTAAAAAAGATCAAAACCTAGAGGCAAAAATATCAGTTGCTGGTATTGTGGTAAGGAAGGCCACATGAAGTGAAATTGTTGGTCCTTCAAAAAGGCTAAAATCAATCAAAAGAAAATAAGGCAAATACAACATATGAATAAGATACAGGTGCTCTTGTTTTGTCCATAGGAGAAGCCACCACAGATGTTTGGGTGTTTGACTCAGGAGCATCTTTTCATGCTACATCATGTAGGGAGTATTTTAAAAACTATCAAACTGACAACTTTGGCAAAGTTTACCTCGATGATGATGAGCCTTGTAATATTGTTGGCAAGGGAAATGTTTTATTAAAATTTAAAAATGGTAATAGATGGCTGCTAAAGGATGTTAGACATGTTCCTCAACTCAAAAGAAATATGATTTCAATCGGTCAGTTGGATGCTCACAGATGTTGTGTCACTTTTGAGTCAAGTGTGTGGAAGGTAACAAAAGGAGCCTTGGTGATTGCTAGAGGAAGTAAATCAGGCAGTTTGCATGTGCTAGAGGGTTAGATAGAAGTGGGAGCTACAATGGAAGTTGCGAACAACAAAACAAAGCTTTAGCATAAAAGGCTCTATCACATAAGCAAGAAAGGTCTCGAGATTTGCTTAAAAAGGATCAACTTCCAAGTCTAAAATCAGTAGATTTAGAGTTGTGTGAGCATTGCATATATAGAAAACAAAAGAGGACTAGATTCTCTACAAAGAAACATAAGAAGAAGTCACGACTATTGTAATTAGTGCATTTGGATGTCTTTGGTCCCATGGAGGTATTATCAATTGGTGGGTCAAGTTATTTTGTCACCTTTTTAGATGATTGCACTAGGAAGGTTTGGGTTTATATGTTGTAAAGGAAGTCTAAAGTCTTTAGTATGTTTAAAAAATTCAAAGCACTTGTAGAAAACCAAACCAAAAATAAGATTAAGTGTTTAAAAACTGACAATGAGGGTGAATATTGTTCTATAGAATTTGATCAGTTTTGTACAGAGAATGGTATTCAAAGGATAAGATTGTTCCTCTTACACCACAAGAAAATAGTGTAGCTAAAAGATTGAATAGGACCATTTTGGAAAAAGCATGTACTATGCTCTCGAATGATAGTTTAGGAAAATAATTTTGGGTGGAGGCCATAAATACACTAGTGTATTTGATTAATCGAGGTCCATCCTCTCAATTAGATTTTGAAGTTCCTGAGGAGAAGTGGCTAGGAAAGAGAATATCCTATAATCACCAATGAGTGTTTGGGTGTGAAGCTTTCATTCATATCCCACAAGAAAAAAGAACAAAGCTTGATGTGAAGTCAAAAAGATGTATCTTCATTGGATATGGAGATGAAAAATATGGCTATAGGTTGTGGGATCCAATTGCCAAATAGGTCACACAAAGCCGAGATGTAATTTTCAATGAAAAGGTAATGCCAAGTCTACAAAAATAGGGGATTCTTGTACAAGAATATGTGCCACTAGATGATATCACAAATAGTAGTGATGTGCTTAATCCACAACAATCTCTCCAAAAATCAATAAGGGTTTCACTTCAAAATGTGCCGCCTAACACTCAAGAATTATCACAACACATGGAAATACTTCTATACAAGGTACGCCACCCCCATATGTCTCTCCAACCTTAGTGCAGAGATCCTCTTACTTATTGCGGGCTATGGGGAATAGTGATCCAATTTCTATGCAATTGTCCAATATAAATTTGTCACCCCAAAATAATAATGAAGGGCAGGGCACTTCACAAGAATCAATTCCTCAGCTGAGGAGATCCACCAAGGAGCATATGCCTCCTATAAAATATAATGACTTTATTCAACATTTATTGTTTTTGAATGGAGATGAACTTGCTATGTTTGAAGATTCATGTCAAAACAAAGACAATAAATAGTGGATTGAAGTCATGAGAGATGAGATGGGATCCTTGATGGAAAATCATAGATGGGAATTAGTGTCACTCCCACCTAATAGGAAAGCATTGAAAAATAGACGGATATATAGGTTGAAGGAAGAAGAAGGTGGGAAGAAGAGATACATGGCAAATTGGTGGTCAAATGTTATGATCAACATAAGGACATTGATTTCATTGAATTTTTTTCCCCAGTTGTGAAAAATGATTTCTATTAGAGCAATGTTGGGATTAGTAGTTGTTTATGATCTTAAATTGGAACAGCTCGACATCAAGACAACCTTTCTACATGGTGATTTGGAAGAAGAGTTGTAGATGAAGCAATCTGAAGGCTTTGAGAAAGAAGGTAAAGAGGATTTAGTTTGCAGATTGAATTGAAGCTTGTATGGGCCGAAATAAGCTCCACAACAATGGTATTTAAAATTTGATTCATTTATGGTTGAGAAAAACTTTACTATATGTGAATCTGATCATTGCGTGTACTATAAAACCTTGTAAAATGGTGAATTTGTATTGTTGTTACTGTATGTTGATGATATGCTAGTCATAGGAACTAGCATGGTTGTAGTGAGTCAATTAAAACAACAACTGGCAAAGAAATTCTCAATAAAGGATTTGGGTGTTGTGAAGTAAATCCTTGGAATAAAAAAATATTAGAGATAGGAAGAAGAAGGATATAAAATTGTCACAAGAAAAGCATATTGAGAAGGTTGTAGACATGTTTAGCATGAAGAGTGCTAAGGTAGTAAGCACACCTCTAGCTGGTCACTTCAAGTTATCCTCCGTGATGTGTCCTAAGACACATGAAGAAAAATAATACATGGAAAGAGTGCCTTACTCCGTTGTTGTTGGGAGCCTTATGTATGCGATGGTTTGCACAAGACCTGACATTGCTCATGCAGTGGGAGTGGTCAACAGGTAAATGAGTAATCTAGGTAAGATTCATTAGTAGACAGTAAAGTGGATTCTAAGATACTTGAAGGGCACATCACATCATGTTTTGAGATTTAGAGGAGATGATGCATAGTTGCAAGGATATGTTGACTCTGACATGGTTGTGATTTGGATAAAAGATGATCTACCATAGGGTATGTATTTACTTTTATAGGGGCAGTGATCAGTTGGATTTCTAGATTGTAGAATGTGGTGGCTCTCTCCACTATAGAAGTAGAATATATTGCATTCACTGAAGGAGCTAAGGAGATGTTGTGGTTGCAGTGATTATTAACTGAATTGGGTAGTAGACAACAAGATTTCACTCTGTATAGTGATAACAAAAGTACAATTCATTTAGTAAAAAATCTATCCTTTCATTCATGAACAAAGCACATAGAGCTTCAATATCATTTTATTCAAAGTGTCCTTGAACATGGTAAGTTAAAGTTGGAGAAGATTCATACTAGCCTCAATCCTGCAAATGCATTTACTAAGGTTGTTTCAAAAGAGAATTTGGAGTTCTACAGAGCTTCCCTTGGTTTGGTAAACATGTGACAATAAGCCTGGAAAAGTTGGTGACATCTCTAAGCTCAGCTATTTGTAGCATGGGTTGGACTTCAAGTGGGAGATTGTTTGGTTGTAAAGTCCAACTACCACAAACCTTTCATCTCTCCTTTTTTTGTCTCTTCATCTGATTTAAAGTCTTTGTATATATACATGGATAAAAACACTTTTTATTGGATGATGAAAACATGTGTATTTACTGCTACTAATAAAAGGAGATATATGTGCCTACTTTTCCTATGGATGTAACCAATGTTGCACGTATGAGCAGTAAGTGTTGTCATTGATGTCAACACCTAAGGTAAGCATCAAAGGAATTGGTTGAGAAGTAAGTACTATTGCAGAACAGTTCTATATGCTAGAATAGTATCATGTTTTGTTCCACATTTTCTATATATTGAATATCTTTGTCTACAGATTGGAAGTAACGTTAAGGGATGTCTAAAGATGCTATGTTTCAAGTTTGAGCGAGTTCTATTCACCAGTGTAAAAACTACTTTTCTATGTATTTAGTGGTGATAGGGAGAATGTATTTTGCTCTGCATTCCTCCACATTGAAGTATTATAGTATGTGGTTTTGGAATTAAGTTTGTGATGTTGTTATGTGCCTTCAGTTCAAATGGTTTGTGATTTAGTGCTCTGCAAGTGATCTTTCCTTTATGACAGTGGCCGACAGTAATGTTCAAACTGCTCCGGTTTGAAGAATCTTATGGATAAAGTGTTTAGAGGTTGTGCGGATGTTCTTGGTGATTGTAACGTGCTTGTGGGAGTATCTAGATTATGTTCCTATCTTTGGATTGGTTGACAAAGTATAATCCAGATTGTGCATGAAGAGTGTTCCCAAAAGTCTTAGTGTTAACTCCAGTCTTGGCCGACTTGGTTGTTCTCACTACTTGCGGCTATGATTTGAAGATTTTGGAAGCGTGTTACTACGTGGAAGACTGCAATTGAGTCCCAACTAATCCTTGGTGTGATTCACATTCATTCTTTTATCTCCTAGTTATGTTTAGGTCTAGACCTATCTCAATGTATGTATGTTTGCCAACCTTGGAGATTGTTCCAAAGGTTGATGATTGTAATGCCGACCTTGATTTAAATTCCAAGGTTGATGAATTGTATAAAAACATGAAATGAAGTCGTGAATTTGTATGAGGATGCGAAAATGAAAAGATAATTGTGAAGTGAAAAAGAAGAGTAGAGCAAAGGATACCTATTGTGCTTCAATAGAACTGAACCTTGGCATAGTGCAGATGCTACTATATTAGTTCACCAATTTGGCAGTGAACCACCCACCGACAGTGAGCCACCCCATTGGCAGTGACCCTCTTCATTTGCAGTGAGCATTTTGGGCAGTGAGCCCTAAGGCAATGAGCCTCTGATTTTTAATATTGTTATAACATATTATTTTGTGAGCTAACACTCACCATGGTTTTTCCCTTATGGGGTTTTCCATGTAAAAATTTGGTGTCTCATGTGTGAATGTGTTTAAGTTTATGTTTACATGCTTTCATGGTTAAGATACAAATTTAGTGTTAATTAGTTGATGTGTTAATGGTTTTGAAATATTGGTTACAACTGATTCACCCCCGTCTCAGTTGTATTGTGCTTTTCAACAACCAAATTTTGGTGAACCATGTAATTCTTTGTGTCTGTGTATATTTTGCTATCTAAATTTTATTGTCTCTATTTTCTAATTGTTGTTTGGTGACAACTAAATCCTTTTATCTGCTTCATGTACTTAACACTAACTACCTAACAATAGAAGAGGAAAAATATGGAGTATGTCTATCTTGCTCCAGTTTAAGATATAAAACATATCTATATTTTGAAATTATGTCTAGGAATTACAAATGACAAAAGAGTTCACCAAACATTCCTTTTTTTGTTTTTTTTTAAGTTTTGGAGAGCAAATATTCAACTATTGAAAACCAAACTTGAGATCAATCATAGAATTTGGTTGAAATGATTACAACACATAAAGAAAATGCCAAAAGCTCCTGCTCTGCATGTCAAGTCACAATAGCCCAAGAAAACACACATATCCCTAAAGGAAAGAAATATAACTTATCATCCATCTTGTTACATCTTCATAGCTTTGCTTGCACAAGTATAAACCACAAGACACAAGTTGTATAAGCACAAAATATATATGACTAAATGAAATGGCTTGGAATGCATCTGCATTTCTCAAGAAGATGCATTCTGAGCATCACTCTTCACTTCTGAAATCAATGTGGCAATGAAAATTTTAAGGGCAAGTGTGTCTCTAAATAATGCTGGCATGCACCACACTCAAAAACATCGATAACAAGAGTAAAAATAAAAATAAAAGCCAATAGAAAGAAAGGCCCCCCATTCATCTATTAAATCCAAATGGAAGGTGTACAACTACACTTTTTAAATCCTCTAAAAACATCAGCTATACCTAGTTTGCAAATCATGAGATATGAGTAATTTAGTTACTATGTGTTTGAGTTGCTATTTCTAGAATTATATTTTATATGTGATTATATTATAGCTAGAAAATTATATTAGAGATAATTATTGTTAAAATATTTCTAGGTTTTGTATATCTCGATGATATCTCTCTAGCACATTTTAAAATTTAGAAAAAAGCTATGTTTTAGAAAAGTTATGAATTTTTAGTAAAGACCATTTTTATGCAATATATAGAAATTTCTAGCATGAAAATCATGTTTGGTGTGCATGGTCTCCCAACATGGTTTGGTGAGTTTGTACTTCTTAGTGAGTATGTTAAATTGTTATGTGGATATTATTTATAAGGGCGTGGTCATGGGTTGGAACTTATTCCATATGCTACCCATACACCTAAGTATAGTGATCTTGCATTTGAGAGTCCTTTATTGGATTTGTGAGTGATAGTTTTGATGTCATGTGGTTAAAATATAATTTGAATGGTTGACTTCTATTGTTATTTTATTTGTTTTCCCAACTTTGTTTCTAGATGGAGACCATCTCTTTATTGGGATAGTGTTATTATGTGTGTAATGCTTTCTTGATTGTATGTGTGGGATGAGATTATCTTGTTTATGCTCATGTAAATCCAAATTGGGTTGGTAATGTGTTATCTCCTTGGGGATATGTTTCTATTTATTTGTGACATCCTTTATGTCATGGTTGATTATAGTTATATGACAGCCTTATGTCATGGTTCATTATATTTATATGTGAAATCTATTATGTCATGATTTTACTCGTGATAGTAGGGAGGTGGTCATATGAGTAAGTGGTTTATGGGAGTGATCCTAGAGCTTCTTGACACCTGATTATCTTAAGGGCTAGGATGGTTTATATCTTGACTTTAGTTGGAGGTGAAAAGATTAAAGGAGTAGGAGGTTGGATGTCCTAGTCATGGGTGGATACATCCTAGCATCATCTTCAATACTTCAGTCTCAACACATTGAGACATTGTCCCCTTAAGAAAGTTGGCTGATGAATTGAGCTTGCTATTTCTTCCTATAGGCACCACATCATGTGAAACTTTAGTTCTCTCAATGGCATAAGGTTCATAGGGTGTTTATGCATTAATTTCACCATCCATCACTAGTGGCTAGGAGATATTTGAGGATAAGACCTATGGCATGTTTATTAGCATGCATGCTATTCTACCATGAGGGGTTGGGGTAGAGTTCTCTATGGTGGTAAAGTTAACCTTCTTGTCTCATGTGATGTAGTGGTACTTGGGTACACAACACAGTTGGGAGATGCCTTGTTGATGGGTTGTGGGGACCAAGTGTGTGTGTCATGATTGTGGATTCTTTATGTGAATTTGTTTTATATGAGCTTCTTGTTGTTGTGATCTTGTAACGTATGATGTGCTTGTATTCTATGTTTGTCTTATGTACTTGATTTATGTACATGCTTGTTTTATGTGTGTGACTTGTGTATTTGAGTTATGGATGTTTTGATTGTATGTTGTTGTATGCTATTTATTTGTGTGTTTGTGTATTTGAATTGTTGTTTTATATATATGTTTGGATATTTTTGTTGTACTAAGATCAGGATGCATGTAGTATGGGATGCATGTAATTCTACCTTAGGCATGCATTCTTAGTAAGACATATAGTGAAAGATTTCATAGTATGGAATGTGAGTAGAAATTCATGTGGATGTTTGATATGGTGTTGGATGTATATTTCTAAGTCAAACCTTATAGGGTTAAAATGGCTTGCGGTTACTATTGATGGTCATATTTGGATTTTTCATGTATTTTCATTCATATGTGTATTAGATGCTAGAAAAGATGTGTTGATGTGTGTTGGGAAATCTATTTCCTATATTTAAGATGTTCTAGATGTATAGTTTCATGTGTAAGCATATGTGCTAATAAATGAATGAACTAAATAAGACAATCACTAGTATTGTATTGTATCATACCTTTGGATTATGGATGGTGCTTCTTTTCCTTGATTGATGGATGGGGAGGGAAGGGACATTCTCATGGTGGGTTCAATCCCTTCCCTAATCAACAACAAGAGCATGGGAGCTTGGAGTTCTTTAGATATTGTTCACGGTGCATATTGTATATGGCTACTTGTATATGTGTGGTTGGTTCATGGATTATTGTATTCATTATCTTTGATGAGGGTTGTATTATTTGAACCCTTGTATATCTTCGTTATGTAAATATGTTATCTTCATTAATAAGTACTAGATATGTACTTGAGAGACTTTCATATTAAATTTGAGATGTACTTATTGTTGTACTTCCTTATTATATTTAGTAAATTGGAGTTATATATTGAATGGACCTTATTGGATATCACTTTCATGTTTTGTACATTGTTACATAATATTGTATCACAAAAATTAATGGAATTTGTTGGAACTCTTTATCTTGTAACCTTTTGTTAGCATCGAGTTGTTGGTTTTGGTTAAATCTTAAGAAATTTTGAGGTTGCACTTTGGATGTTGTTACACTCAGGCAATGAATAAAGAAAACTAATACATTTGTCCTCTTCTTCCACAAAATTAAATCAAATGAAGCTCTATTACCAAATTTTAATTTAATTTGTTTAATACTTAATAAGGAAAATAAAGTAATTATTTATTATTAATTTAAATTAGAAATCATGCTTAATAAAAATAGAACAAGAATGGAAGAAGTTCAAGGAGATAGAAAATAACAAATATATCCTTGAGAAACCCTTTTGGGTAAAATCCTAGCCTTTAATGTAGAGCTCAATGTACTACTCCAAACAAAGTTTACAATACAATGAGAGAAGCCCCAAGAATGATGTATCCTCTATGTCAACATTCCAACATGTCACTAACTATCCCTACAACATGTCAATAACTAGCCCTAAACTCAAAACCTATAAAACCTTGTGATACACTCTAAACTAGTGTTAAACCACTATGTAAAGCCCTATATAGAGAGTTTTTCCATCCTAGAAACCACTTATGGTTTCACCAAAACCATGGGCTTCCAAAATGGAAATTCAATTCATGGTCAAGATGACCATAATATCCCAAGCACCACCTTTATGCATGCAAGTGTAACTCCTTGTTGACTAGACAACTAGTCAAACTAGGAACTCAAGTTTGGAAGATAAAAGTCTTTTCCCAAGATTCTCTTATGCACTTATTGAAATAGATAGTCAAAGATACTCTAAGTTAAAGTCTAATTTGTAACCCTCATACATAATGCTCTCTTTCACCCATCATAATATATTTCCAACTGTCAAATTATGTCCTACATGGAATCTCAAGATTCACTTTATGTGTGGCACCTCATTTTAAGAGGGCCCATAATTACAACATATAAAATATTAAATATTTATAATTATTACTAGGACTTTGCAAGGTGATACAACACCTAATCCTAACAACCACCTATCTATCAACTTGGGACCCACAATAATCTTTTATTTTCTCACTTAACCCTTATAACATGGAGTATCAATGGTACATATGAGTCTTGTTTATTCTTAGTTAGGTTTAGAGATAAGATTTCTATGGAATCATGACCTATACTTTTGAGGGACCTACCTTAATTGAATGTTTTTACTTATGTTACTTATGATTTCTTTACGTTTTGGAGTTAGTTACTACCATTTGATCATATTACATGAATGGCATGGGGTAATTTTTGTTATTTAGGATTTTTTAGATTCTAGGGTCTTCAATTGATCACCACATGGCTAGGAGCCAACCATAATCTCTAAGTGTCATTTTCTATTTATTCACTTTTTGAATTAGTTCCTATAATTGGTTATAATATCAATGAATGTACCTTAGAAGTTACTTTTGTTGTCAGGATGAAAGTGTCAGACCCTAAGTCTTCTAAAGGTTGTCATTGGATTAGATTAGATCAATGGTATGTAATCTACTCTTCTTTGTTGCCAATTAAATTGAGAAAGCTTCTTGAGGAATCATCACCTATGATTTTGAAGTCCACACACTTTTATTGAATGTTTTTATACTTAGTCATTTTACCTATGTCTTCTTTGCTTTTTGGAATGTGTTCAACTACCATCTGATAACATCACACTAATGGTACATGGGACTCTTTTTTTATTTAGGGAATTTCAAATTCTACAATCTCAAATTGACCACTACTTGGGTAGGACTAACCCACAATCTCTTATAGGGATTTTTTCTTTGTTCACTTTTTAATTAGTAGTGCTTATTATTGGATCTAATCATAATCAATGGCCTCATAAGTTTCTATTGTTGTTAGAAAAGTACATTGTACTCTAATCTTATAAAGGTTATCACCTATATCTTCTTTTCTACACTAAAATTTCTTTTGGAATCAATCAAGATTTAGCAAAATTGACTATGTATGGGAGAAATTTAGTGGTGATGCAAACTTTGGCACAATTTCAAGTGGTAGAATTCTTGAGATCATTCAATCTTGAAGGTTAATTTATATCTCTATTTAAATTATTTCCATCATTCACCTTGTAAATCTTCTTTCTTTGGTTAAATTGGCTATGATTATTCATAAATGTCTAGAATTATTTAGGGCATTAGTAATGGTATAGAGAGGCTCAATTGTATCCGACCAATATGAATTCACACCTTTGATATTCTTTTCAAGTTCTCTATGCATCTTATTATTGACTCAATTGTATCTAACCAATATGAATTCACACCTTAAATACCCTTTTCAAGTTCTCTATGCATCTTATTATCGTGTTTTAAATTTTATTTTCATCTCAATTACTAATATTTATTATGCATGTCTCAAGTATTACCACTAGTTTTTCACTATTAATGGCATGATTCATATCCACCTCATTTTGTATGATAATTAATATCAATCTCTTGTTTTCAATTAGTATAAAATTATTTAAAAAGATAAAAAAATGTTATACCTTAAAAATAATCCAAAAATAATACCATTTAATTTAATTCTTTTACTTCATCATTGGTTTATATCAACAATGACCAAGATAAATCTCGAAAAACCAAATCAATAAAAAGTGTATATATGAATGTCCCTGCATACAATTTCATAATAATAATAATAGAAATTATTATAACAATATGCCTTGCATTTGAGTCTTAATTTTAGGTTCTCTTTAGAGTTGGTTTGCTTTCTTGTCTATGCTAAAGTATTTCGTTCTTGAAGAATTTTAATTCCAGCATACCCGCAAAACATCCAATAATTGTTAAGAATTAATGCCATTGGTAACTAAAGTCACATGAACCTACAAAATGGAATATGGATGATAATCTAGATGATTGCATAATGTATACCTTCCAAGCATCATGGTAGTTGCTTGTGGATTGGTTCCAGGGCTATCCTTGAATGTTGATCCATCTACAATCCTTAAACCCTCAACACCTTTCACAAAGTACCTTTGGTCAATCACAAAATCAACTTGACAACCTCCATGAAAGTGCTACATTGTGTTTAGTTTATCTCTACAGAACTTGGCCAAGGCTTCACAGTCACATCTTTTGGTATCAGGGTGTGCCTCACCAATGAAATGAAGTGTGCTAGTACCACTAGAATTAAATGCAAAATGTTGAATAGAAGTTGTCTTGGTAAGCTTGGCTATTAAATTTACACCTTGTACACATCTATCTAGATCAAGAGGGTGAGAGTAATAGTTGTATTGAGCTGAGGGTTTATCTCGAGGATTTGTGTTATGTAATCGAAGCTCTCCCCTCGATAAGGGAAATGCTAGTTTCTCAAAAATGCTCCCTAAATATTGGATGGAGCCATTTGTATTATTAAAATTGCTACTAGACTCAATGTAGAGTTTGGAGCCATGAAGTATAGCCACTACTTGTATACTTGATATGTTAAGTGGTGAAGGGGACTCCAAGGTTATGGTTGAACGAGGATTATCTTGTACCCCTTTTCCTACTGAATATTAAGTTGTGCAAGATGTTGATAGGGACCAATTCCACTTAGGAGGAGGAGTTGAGTGCTACCTAAACTTCCTGCTGATAAGATTATCTCATTATAGTAAGATGATTCATCAAGTAATACTTGATATGATTGACCATCAACAGAGTTCATACGTTCCACTCCACAAGCTTTCAACTTCCCTATATACCATATTATCAATAATTAAATTTATAAACTAAACACATGAATATATATTTAATATGTTTCATAACATGGAAAAAAATGAAGACATAAACATAACTCAAGTTAGAAGGTAAATAAAAAAGACATATCTGAAGCAATTTTAGTTGGAAATAACTACTTGTAATTTCCATTTTAGTGGAAACACATAAGCCATTTACTTTGGAAGATGGAAGGTTCACACTGATAATTATTTTAGAACGGTTGGCACCACAACATGTAGGTTGATTGGAAGTATAAGCTACAAAGATTTTTAAGTAACCAACTCTGGTGTGGTCTTCTATTTGTTATGGTTAATGTATTGGTTGCAATATTCATATATATTGGATAGGTTACATTTAAATATTATTGGGTTTAAATATCGATGTACTTATTTATTTGGGAGACCAAGACATTAATCACTCTACTTAAATATCATTCAATGGCAAACAATCAATAGTAGTTTCATACCTCATCCACAACAAAAAGTGGTAAATATTTGTCCTATTTTTATTAACCAATATTAACTTTTGACAGTTGAAATGGATGATCTTTAAGAATAACCAAATGATTATAAAACACCAACTATTTAAAATTTTCAATTCAAATCATATTCATTTTACTATAAAAATTCTGAAATTTGTGAAAATGGGTGATAATTAAACATTGCTCAATGAATCTGAGGCAATAAATTATTATTCTCTAACCAATACTATGGGTTGCAAATTATATTTTGTTTTCTTTTTCATGGCAATGGGACACACTTGCAAGGCTCACAGATCCTTCACAGTCTTCAAACCGATATAAATTTGAACTAATTCTTTCTCCCAAAGTTATCAGAACCAATATTAATGAAGCTCAAGTAAGATATTTCTGTATGATTACTAACCTGATACTGAATGGAAGATGATTCTGCTAGCAGTAGCATTGAGAAGAACCACTATATTATTGGGATTTGCATGCTTGAAAAAATCTGCAGACGTATGTCTTCAGCCATTGTTGTCAAAGGTAGAGGCACTTATCTTTGTACCCTCCACATGATCCACAGTATAGCCATTGTAAGGAAGCACTCCGGCTTCCAAGAGGGCATCTCTGAAAGCAGAACTCCAAACAGAAAGCCGATCTGGTTTGAAGGCAATTTCTTTTTCCACCCATTCATATGATTCATTAACAAGTTTTCCATCCCATCCCATTCTTCGAATCTGTTTCAAGCTGGCCCTGCTGTAAAACATATTGATAGCAGTTCCACCACCCAGAACTCTGGCTCTGGCCAACTTCACTCCATCCTCGCTTACAAATGTCTGAGCTATGGAAGTATACTTGTTTGTTTCGTCCAATGCCTTTCCAAAAAGACTGGCATCTTCAATATCAGGATTTCCATAAGGCGAGCCTCCCCTCTCCAATACCAGAACAGAATAACGCTGTGACAAGGTTGTTGCCAGAGGGCACCCTGCTGTACCTCCTCCAACGATGATATAATCATATGTTCTTCCAACTGCTTTGTCTGCGTCAGCAGTCATAAATGGATATGGATATTCTGAAACAAGTAGCAAGCCAAAAACAATAAAAGCACATTTTAGTTGGGATAAAGAATAAAAAAGACAACCGTAAGCCAGAACCAGAACCATATTTTACATGGGAGCCGGTCCCACATGTAAATAACACTTGTGTTGTCTATGGTGGATCTACACATAATGCACATTTGTAGTCAGATAGTAACGATATAGGCTCCCACACGTAAATAACACTTGGGTTGACTACAACATAATTGTGGGTTAGATCTGCACGTTTGTAGTCAAATAGTAACCATATATGCTCCCACAAATAACACTTGTGTTGACTATAAAGTAATTGTGGGTTGGATCTAAGCATAATGCATGTCTGTAGTCAAATAGTAACAATATATTATTGCTATAATTGGGTTGGATCTAAACATAATGCAGGTTTGTAGTCAAATAGTAACAATATGTCAAAGGGCCCTCGGTCTATTGTTGAAGTTGAAAGGTTCAAAATGAGCCCATCAAGGATCAAGTCTTACTGAGTGCAAGGCCCCGACACCATAAAGGATGAGGTGGGGATTGTGCCCCAGGCGAATTTTGTGGAATGGATGCCAAAGAGGTTCAGCCTAAGGTTCATGCTATAACATTGTTATAATTGGATTGGATCTAAACATAATGCACATTTGTAGTCAAATAGTAACAATATAGCATTGTTATAATTTTGTTAATATGTTGAAAGCATGCCCTTAAGGGTGCAATATGGTGGTGAGTTCACTTGGTTGCAGTGATCACCAATCAGGGTTCAAACCCCCGTTGGGTCAAAGAGCTCACAAGCCTTGTGCCTTCGCTGGGCTGCTGTGCTTGCAGGGTATGTGGCTTTAGGGATCCTTCACTAGGTTGACGTGAAACCATGGGAAGGGATCCCCCATAAGAGTCTTTTTAGACCACGGGTTTGAACAGCCATAAAGCCATGGGAAGAGATCCCTGTAAGAATCTCTGTGGGCTTGGACCAGACTAAAAACCCAAGTTAACCCAGCAAAAAATAAAATATTGAAAGCATAGATAAAAATGCATTACATATAAGTAGATGAGTTTTTTGTTTTTTAAGACACTGTACAGTCAATTCACTTTCTGCCAATAGACCTATGTAACATTTATATTAGATGAAAATTGTGTTTTTGCTATAAACATCATCTGATTCAGTAGTTAAAAAATGTTTGTAACAAAACAAATTGAAATCTCTATATCTTATCTAGAAAGACTAAGGGAAATTTCCTATCTAAACCAGTGAATAATAGAATTCTTCTGACCAGACACAGGTGTTGCAGCTTCCAGAAAGAAGAATAAGTGCTGACTGCCGATTAAGCTGAACAGCAATGGAATGACAAGTAACAGAATACCCATTCTCTCAGACGAAGCTGCTTCTCTCTCGCCTTTCACTTTAGACGTGAATTTATGACTTGTGTAAGTGCTTGCATTCCATACTAATTTTATAGGCCGTGCAATGCAAATTTGTTTCTTAAAATTCTCTGTTTTATCTATTCCAATTTACCATTGCAAGTTTCTAATGTGACTCAGATTCTTAAACTTTGAGTTAACTTGGATTCTACTTTTACGCTAAATTATAGGTTAACCTTGAACTAGTATCAAATGGCAACAATTCCAAACTTTCTTTCCTCCCATTTCAAAACATTCCTATTTTCGTGATGTTTCAGTTAAACTCTTGAAAGAAGCTAAGCTTTTTCAAGCCGATTTAAACTTTACTAAAATTTTCTATGGCAGATTATATGATTTTATATTTCATTTAACTTGTACGTCGTAACTAACTAAATTTGGGTTCTTGAGACAGAGTGATTTCCATAACTTATTAAATAGGGTTGATATATTGAAGAGCTGTTGGTCAAAAGAGATAGTCACCTAAATGTTTATTATGTGGGCATAGGATTCTCATATGAAAATAATTATATTCCATTAAAAAAAATTAAATTGAAGTTAATTAAACTAGTAAAAGTACCAAAGGTGCTATCAAATAGTCAATAGGCACAAATATTTATAGGCCTATCCTTAAATAGTGTATATTTATATTTTTTCTATAAAATCATTAAATGTAATAGTTGGGGAACAAGGCTATAAATACTATAAGAAAATTATTTTTTTTTGCAAATAAAAATAATGAAGAATAACCACATGAACTAACTTTTTTTTGCAAATAAAATAATGAAATGACATTAAATGAATAACCACATGAACTAAATCATGAATGTGCCATTATAAAACTAAATCATAAAAAAAACATATATTTCTTCAGAGAATTTGTCAACAAGTTCATTAAAACTAATTATGCGAATCTCTCCACTATCAACAACATCAAAACTAAATACTTTTCCTAGTCCTCTAGCATTACTGAAGTGTCAATCTGCCACCTTGTTTATCACTCTACATTTGATAGTCCATCTTTCATGGAAAGGTGTTAACAAAACTATTGGAATGGAACGAATCACCTTGTTTACCATGTGCACTAGACCCATATTCAAAGAGCAACCACTATGCATATCAGTCAAGCCCGTATTATTTGTGGATGACAATGCAACATCATTGGACTGCAAGTCTAAAGAGGTATCACTTCCAACTAAGATTCTATCATCAATGGTATGCTTGAACGATATAATTTCAGCATCTGGTTCAACAATATCCATGTTGAGAATGACCATAAACCTATGACAAAATTTTAAAATTTTGTTATTGTTGGTAATATAGATGAGTGTCTGATCATCCACCCCATACAAAAGGCCTGTAACACAACCAAAATCAAACTATCACAAACTTTTTAAGTTATGATCTCTTAAAACCCACATGCTCAACAACCATGAAAGAATGTAAGAGCAAAAGCCGTAAAGCATAAACATAACCATCGATGCTGATCTTGATTAGAGACAAACCATTAAACCCACACATTGAACCGTGAACCCCAAGCCACTTAAATCCCTAAATGGGAATCCACTTCAGAGTTCACCCATAAACTTCCTTGCATCAAACCTAATGTTTCCATTTGTAGCCCCAAATTGCAAATGAATATCATATTTATGAGAAAAATAGAAACTGAAGAGTAATACCAAAATGGAATATTAATCCCGCAATTTCAAAAGATAACTAACTTTGAATGGATAGCTTCAAATAGTTTTGTTCTTACTTTTCAAAAATAAAATAATCATATTAATTTAAATATACATAATACAATATATTAATATTTACATCTAAAATATATTAATATTTAATACTTATATACAAATATATAACAATATTTATATTAATTTATTATTATTAATATATTAATATTTACATCTAAAATATATTAATATTTAATACTTATATACAAAATATATATGGGTAAGTGCAAAAAGATGGGGGGTCAAAAAGTGGCCAAATTATTTTCAAAAAAATTTAATGCATAACGTGAGCGCGTTATGACTTATTATAAATTAAAAAAAAGATTATCATCTCATTTCATTTATTTTTTCTCCTCTATACCCACAGCCTACAAACCCTAGGAAGCACGCTCGCATTTTGAAAAAGTTAATTCAACACCAAAATCTTCCTGATTCATCGCCAAAATGCCGCCACGATGTCGAGCATGCCAAAGGAGTGAGTTTTATTTATTTATTTATTTGAATTTGAATCTAAATAGGTAGGTTTGAGTTGATTTTTGATGTATATTTCGTTAATTTCAGGAAATGTTAATGCACCTCCTCCTCCTCCTCAAAATCTACAAAATCCTGAGGAGGAAATACCTATGGAACAACAACCTCCTCCATCCATTCCTCGACATGCTCCTAGAACACAAGAAAATATAATGGGGCAAATTGAAAACAACAAAAAAGAAATTGAAGATATAATTGCAAGGTTGAAAGATTCTTCCACTTCAACCTTGCATAGGTCCACGCTTGCTGAATCTCTTGAATCTATGTTATCAAATGTAGATTCAATTAGCAAACAAATATCTAGTTGGACGGATAAAAAGAGAGAGTTCAGAGACTATTATGCAGACAAGCTGTCATACCAAGATGTGAAAAAATTACAAATTACAAAATTAGACTTGTGTTCAATTTTCACAAACCCACAAACAAATCAACCCCCACCCATTACATGCAAGAGGTTCCCTATCCATTGGTGCAACAACCAAGCGATAAGGGACAATTTTGGGCAGAGGTGGTGGATGGTTTTTAACCATCCTCCATGCAATAATAATGAGGTCCCGCAATACTTTTTGAGGAAACTCTACTGCGAGTTTGTCCTCAATAAAGTGCCAAACTATTTTGATATGCGGGACTTCTAGGGTAGAGGTGGGGGGTTAGCACAAGATAGACCAGGGGCATGGTTGACCCACAGCAGGTAGTGAGACGAGTAATTAGCAGACCATCCCATGAGCATGTTTCTATCCCTTCCATTGTGAAGGAGAGTGTAGAGGTCGATACACTTCAGTCCATTAGTACCTTGACCTAGAGCATCATAGAGCATGCCAGTCTTGTAGCATAGAGTGGGTTGGGAGATAGTGCAAGGAGTAGGGTCCCACCCCATGTCTGTCAGACTTGCGGGTTAGCTTGTGGTTATGACCCCATGGATAGTCAGGACACAGGTGCATAGGCTACATCTGTAGCTGAGTAGATGGTGATGACAGATACCCTCCTGAGTGAGACTTTCGGCCTTGATACTTAGGTAAATATTAGCAAGTTTATTGAATTTAATTTATTAAATTTTATTTTTGAAATGTAAGATTAACTAATTTAGTTTGATGATTTTAATGAAATTTTAGGGTCATAGCGTTGATGCAGTTTTCAGTGGTTCTCCACCTGCATATTGCACTATATCATCTACTATCAGGGTATGTAACTAGTAAACAATTATAAATATTACATGTGAATAGCATCATTATATGAATGGTATTCTAATATCTGATTTTGGATGTTGAATAGATTAATATTAGAGATTTCACGGCAACACCTGCCAGCGGTGGTGGACTTCAAAGCTTCATGGAGGTAATAAAATAAATAGTTTAATAAATGAATTGTACTTACTAGATTTTTGTATGTGACTTGTGTGCTTTATTGTGTGTACTTCCATGTTTAGATGAACGTGTGTGTATGTTAGGAGCCATGATTTGCATCACTATTATAGTTTTCGTAATTGAATAATGTTGTTTTATTTCCAGATGATGCAGGTTGCGGAGACACCTCCCGATGTTCATAGGGCAATGGAGCATGGTGTGACCTCTGCGATTCATAGCTCCATGGCATTGACAGGGGTATGAGGTAGATTAGTAAATTTCAATTTACATTCATTGTTATAGTTGTTTATATTTGAAAAATCAAAAGATTATTGATTTGAAGTTTAATTTCTATCTGGATGGTTTCTATAGGACATGACATCACCATGGCCTATTCCTACTACTGAGGCAAGTGAAGAGACAGATTATATGGTAGCGGTAAGTGATTAGTTTGTTAAATGTTTCATTTTTTATAACATGTAATTTCTATATATTAATGTCTATACTTTGTATTGTAACAACTAAAGATGTAGGAAGAACTAAATAGGAGGAGCAGCTCTCGGGTTCGTAGTAGACCACTCGCCTGCACGTCTCCATCCCCTGGAAGATCAAAGGCTGCCTGTGATCTATTCTCTTCACCAGCCAGAGGGGAATGACTTTTTATTGTGTTCCTTTGTTTATGCCTATATGGCATTTGTGGACATATATTTTGTATTGCATATAGTTGATATTGTATGCCTATATGGCTATTTTGTATATATGTTATACTTATATTGACAGATATTGATGTATGCCTATATGGATATCTGGTTAATACAAATCTTTTTATTGATATTTGTAGATGGCTACTTCAAATAGTTAAAGTCCAATTGTATTACATAGGATGTTTGTTGATCCAATAAGCTAGCTATTGTTATTCAAGTATCACCTAAACCTCATTTTGGAACTAAAAGATAAGAGTTGTATTTTTTAAAAAAATGAATCATCATGTTGAACAGAAAATATTAATATTCTTTATGAGTTGCTCAATTGAAAATATTCAAATGAGTACGTTGATCCATATTCTTTATAAGTTGGTCAATTGAAAATATTTCTTAATTTCTTGTTATTATACCATATTGGGATACAAAGAGTATGTTTGTTGTTTTGAATAAGATAGTCAAAATCATATGCTTATGAGCACCTGATAACTATTGTGGTTATTAAATGTAATTCCTCTTGCATATAAGGCGAGGTTATGAGATTACATTGAGTCTTACCTAATTTTAGTATGGAACATAACATTGGGGCTATAGGCTTCCATAAGTCATACCTCAGGGATTTTCAGTTTTAGGCGCAAATTTGCTTTAAGACCTTAGGCGCATTTCTCTACTTGCACAACCTCAAAACTCTGCCTAGAACTCAAGGCACCTTTCATCATCAAAACAACCTCAAAATTGCGCCTTGATATTGAAAGGATGTTTCAAAGTATAAAGGAGGGTGCCTTAAGGGAGGCAATTCATCTTGATTATCAATGTTGATCAAACACATCAAACTGAGCATCATACCTCTAGGCGCATTTTTGCCTCTCTCTAAACTATCCATTTTGGTGCCTTGATGTAAAGTGAAGTCTAAACTTAGTGAAGATTGTGCTTAGAATGATATCACCTTGGATATGTGCCTAGAGTCATCCTAGATCATCCATTTGCGCCTAAGGGTCAATATAACATAATATAACTTAGGAAGACTTTGAAAATCGTCAAAAGAAGCCTAGGCACCGTTTCTTGTCTCCACCATCTATTTTGGGCACCTAGAGGAAAATGAACTTCAAATCATTTCCAACTGTAGCACCTAGTGTTAGAACCTTCAAAATGACTAAATCTTACCAAAGGAAGTCTAGGTGCCTATTGTCACTTGGATCATCATGAATGAGTGCCTAAGTGGAAGGAGAATAGGCATCTTGTATAGAGGTGCACTTTTGTGTCTAAATAACCTCATTTTGGCACCTTGAAGGAAGATGTTCTAAATCCTAAGATCTAGTGCCTAAGTGTAAAATGGTCTCCTATAGGTTTGAACAAGTGATTGAAGCCATCAAATTGCCAAGAAATGAGGTAAGTATACTAAGGCGCCTTTTTTTGTCTAAACTATCCATTTTGGCACCTAGGAGGAAGGAGATTCAACATCATGAATCAAGGCACCCTTTGCTATCAAAACAACCTCACATTGGTACCTTGGAGGAAATCAACTTAAAACTACAAGTCTTGGAGTTTTCATGTTTTGATGATGTCTTTTGAGAACAATTATAATGATTGAAGGATGAGGTGGGTAAAAAATCTTCATCTAGCTTAGGCACCCATTCAATATTTAGTTTTTTCACATACCTTAATCTGTGCCTTGACTTGGAGGAGTTAGTTTATGCTTTAAAATGATTTCTGTGTTTATATGATTCAATATTTGTCAATAATTTAATATGCCGATACAATGTAGCTCAGACTGTTTTAGTATGTTTGGGTGCAAAACAGGACCATGCCTAGCCTAAACGTACCCATCTAAACGTGTTGGAACTGTCAGTTTGGCCACACGAGGAGAAGAACAAAAGTCACACCCCTTTGCAACTTTACACTGCCTCCTGACAATTTTTGGGGCAGCAGAAAACCTTTCACCATGGGCAAACACCTCAGAGATATACAAAACTGAGAGAGGTTATTGTAGAGGCACTCTACGTGATCATGTTGCCTTAGATAGAATGTGATGCAGGAGCATCCAGTGGTGTAAGGGCAATCTTGTATCACCCAAAAAGAAGTTAATTCAAAATCATTGTAGTTGTTTTCATTTCTTTCCATAATTAGTGTTTCTGGTTCCATAATATCTAGAATAATGATGTAGGACTTTCAGTTTTTCCAAAATTGCTAAAAATAGCAACCTGCCTGTTTTGGAAAGTCTACCTGCTATTTTTGGAAAGTTTGCAGTTGGGCACGAATTGAAGCGAAAACTTGCAAAAAGTTACTAAATGGACATATAAGACCTTTGGCGAAGGAATCAGGCAAAGATCATTTTTGAGCTGAAAGATATTAAAGTTTTTGTTTTCTGAAAAGCCCCTAAAATTTTCTAAAATGAGATATGAGGCACTAAAACTTCCCTAAACATCCTAAAAAGTTTATGGAAATCCATTTACAAATTTTCAACATGATAGTTCACATCGTGAGCTTTCTGACGCCTAAAACGGTTAGTCAATCGAACACCCGGATCAAAAGTTATGCTTCCCAAAAGTTTACCTACTTTTATAGGGAGTTGTAAATTTTGAAATTTAGCTGGAGACCACCAAAAAGTGTTATTTATGGCTATTTTGGGGACCCTGGGCGGTAGTAGAGTTAAGGGGGGCAAGTGTAGAATCAAGAATAGGCAGGAAAATAGAAACCCTAGCTGATTTGGGGGTTACAGAAGGCGAAAGATTCCAGAGCCTGGTGATGGTAGCTGTAGTGTGTTGCAGCCTGTAAAGGACTGATTCCTCTTATTGTAATTAAGCTTCCGTAATGTAATGAGTTGCCCAGATCAATAAAAGAAAGTTCTATTCGCTGTGTTCAATTTCTGTTATTATGTGTTTTATGATTTACCCCCTTCATCAAGTGGTATCAGAGCAAGGGTTCTTGAGTGTCTAAACAGATCGCCGACCGTGAGGCAGTTTGCACTAGGACTTGAGGTTGTGGGTTTGCTGCGGAGACCAGGATGCCTCCACAAAGAAATCGTGTTGGGAGGAATGCTTTGACAGAAGAGGGTTTTAGAGCCCTGCAAAGGAAAATCGATGCATTACAAGAGGAGCTACGAAGAGGGTTTGAGCTGAGAATAAGAGACGAAAGCGAAGATGAAGCTGAAGAAGAGCTATCTGAGGAAGAACAAGAAGCTACCGGGGATCCTATAGAAGTTATGTTGTTGAGGGCTATTTTGAAGATTGGAAAGAGGCCCAGGATCGAGGTTTCTACATATTCTGGGGATTTGAACCCAAAACAACTTATTGATTAGATCAATGACATGGAGGAGTATTTCGAGTATGAAGATGTGGAGGACCTAGATCGGGTCAAGTTTGCAAAAACAAAGTTGAAGGGCCATGCCAATATTTGGTGGAAGGAGGTCCAACTAGAGAGGAATAGAAGAGGAAAAGGAAAGATCACCAGATGGGATTGGATGGTGGAGAAACTAAAGAAGTCGTTCATTCCTATGGATTATGAGATGGAGTTACTGAAGAAGTTACAAGGACTGAAGCAAGGTAACAAGTCTGTTAAGGAGTATACAAAAGATTTTTATAAGATCACTATCAGGACAGGCCATGGAGAGGCCAACAAGGAGAAGGTGGCCCGTTACATTAATGGGTTGAGGCCGAGTATTCAAGAGGAGTTGAGCCTAGTCAAAATGACCACCATAGAAGATGCATACCAGTTTTCCCTGAAGGTGGAAGAGAAGCTAAATAAAAGATTTGACAGCAAGCAAAGGGGAAGAGGTCAAGGCGGAAGGACCGGTGGGAGGCCCTATGGAGGTTGTAATGAAGATCAAAAGAAAAGTGAAGAAGCTGGCACCGGTCAAAATTAGAGAGGGGATAACACCTACCGCCCTCGTGACCAGAACAATGGTGAGCAAAGAGGAAGAGGAAGAGGTAGACCTGGGTAAGGAGCCGGAAGAGGAGGTTTTAGAGGAACCTGTTTCCAATGTGGGGAAGAAGGGCATCGAGCATATGAGTGTCCGCAACATCAAGGAAGGACAAATAGAAGACCTGAAGGCAATGCACGAGTTGCACATGTAGATGAAGATGCACATTCTGAGCATTCTAAAGATGCTGAAAGGGAAGAAACCCTACTTGTTAGAAGAACCTTGCTAAATGAGGAGAAAGAACCCAATCAGAAGAAGAGTTTATTCCACACAAGGTGCAAATGTGAAGGTAAGTGTTGTGATATTATTATTGATAGTGGAAGCACTGATAATCTTGTTTCAGAGGAAATGGTTGACAAGTTGAAGTTGACAAGAAGAAAGTATCTGCATCCATATTGGATTGCATGGTTGCAGAAGGACCATAGAGCTTTGGTCAATGAGTAGTGTTTAGTGAAGTTCAAGATTGGTGATTACCATGATGAGGTGTTGTGTGATATCATACCAATGGATGCATGTCATATGCTGTTGGGGAGACCGTGGCAGTATGATAGGAGTGTTGTCCATGATGGCCATGCAAACACATATTCCCTGACAAAGGATGGAGTTCGTCATAAGTTGAATCCCTTGAAGGAGGTGGAAGAAAAGGTATGTAGTACTGCTAGAATTTGCCTAGTAGATGGCAGGAAATTTTTGGAGGGTATGAAGCATGAGCATCATTGCTTTGCATTGATTCCTAAGATTAGTCAAGAGAACTGTGAAGATGTACCAGCAGAAGTGTCAGATATGTTGGAAGAGTTCCAGGACATTATCTCTGATAATGTACCAGAAAGTTTTCCACCAGTAAGGAAGATAAGTCATCAAATGGACTTGATACCAGGAGCCAGTTTGCCAAACAAGGCAGCCCACAGAATGACCCCTGCAGAGAATGAAGAGCTGAACAGACAAGTTCAGGAGTTGTTAAGGAAGGGACTGATAAGGGAGAGTCTAAGTCCATGTGTGGTACCTGCAGTACTAGCACCAAAGAAGGATGGAGAATGGAGGATGTGTACAGACTCTCGAGCCATCAATAAGATAACTATCAAGTATAGATTTCCATTGCCAAGAATGGATGACATTATGGATTGTTTAAGTGGAGCCAAGTACTTCACGAAAATTGACCTGAAAAGTGGGTATCACCAGATCCGTATCAGAGAAGGAGATGAATGGAAGACAACCTTCAAGACAAAGGAAGGTTTGTATGAGTGGTTAGTCATGCCATTTGGGCTAACCAATGCACCGAGCACACTCATGCGGCTCATGAACGAGGTATTGAAAGAATTTTTAGGAAGTTTTGTTATTGTTTATTTGGATGATATTTTAATTTTTAGTAAGACTTGGGATGAGCATCTAATGCATATTAGAAGAGTTCTAGAGAAGTTTAGGGAGGAGAAGTTGCTGATTAATCTAAAGAAATGTAGTTTTACAAAGAAGGAGTTGGTATACCTAGGATTTGTAGTCTCAAAAGAAGGTCTTAAGATGGACCCAGAAAAAGTAAGGGCTATCATTGAATGGCCTATGCCAAGGAATACAATGGAGGTAAGATCCTTTCATGGTTTGGCAAGTTTTTATAGAAAGTTTATCAGGAATTTTAGTAGCATTTGTGCACCCCTAACTGAGATAATGAGAGGGGATAGAAAAGAGTTTCGATGGACTAAAGGAGCAGACAAGAGTTTTGATACATTGAAGCAGAAAGTTGTAGAGCAACTTGTTTTGGCACTTCCAGATTTCAATAAGGTATTTCAGGTAGATTGTGATGCTAGTGGTAGTGGTATAGGAGCTGTTTTAAGCCAAGAAGGTAAGCCCATTGCTTATTTTAGTGAAAAGCTTAATGATGCCAATAAAAAGTATTATGTTTATGATCAGGAGTTTTATGCAATAGTTCAGGCTCTAAAGAAATGGAGACATTATTTGTTGCCAAAGGAGTTTGTTTTATATACTGATCATCAGGCTTTGCAGTATCTTAATAGTCAAGGAAAGTTGAACCAAAGGCACTTAAAATGGGTTGAGTTTTTGTAGAGCTATACTTTTGTTTTGAAGCACAGGAGTGCGAAGTCCAACAGAGTTGCAGATGCCTTGAGCAGAAGGCAAAATTTGTTGACAGAAATGAAGATAGAGGTTGTTGGGTTCGATGAGCTCAAAAGTTTGTATCCTAAGGATCCAGCTTTTGCAGAGGCCTGGAAAGTTTGTTTGGAACCTATTACTTTGGACAGGACAAGATGGTTGGATTTCATAATCCAAGATGACATGTTGTTTAGAGGAAGCCAGTTGTGCATTCCAAGGAGTTCCATGAGAGAGAACCTGATTAAGGAGAAGCATAGTGGAGGATTGGCCGGACACTTTGGTTGAGATAAGACCATTGCTATTGTTGGTGAAAATTATTATTAGCCACAGCTGCAGCAGGATGTGAGGAAGTTTGTGTAGAGTTGCAGAGTATGTCAAATGGCAAATGGAACAAGTCAGAATACAGGGTTGTACCAACCATTACCTGTACCAGAGAAGCCATGGGATGATATCAGTATGGATTTTGTTCTTGGTTTACCAAGGACACAGAGAGGACATGATTCCATTTTTGTGGTGGTGGACAGATTCTCGAAGATGGCACATTTTATTCCTTGCAATAAGACTAATGATGCTGTTCATATTGTTGAACTATTTTTTAGAGAGGAGGTGAGACTACATGGTCTACCAAAGAGCATAGTTTCAGATCGAGATACCAAGTTTGTTGGTTATTTCTGGAGGACATTATGGAAGAAGTTGAAGATAGATCTGAAGTTCAGTTCTACACACCATCCACAGACTGATGGATAGACCGAAGTGGTGAATAGGAGTTTGGGTAACCTGCTACGGTGCTTAGTAGGAGAAAAGCCCAAGGGATGGGATTTGATTTTACCACAAGCAGAATTTGCTTACAACAATCCTATCAATAAGAGTACTGGTAAATCACCATTCCAGATTGTATATGGAAATAGTCCAAGAAATGCTTCAGAGTTAAGGAATCTGGATAAGGGAGAAAAGACAAGTGCCGAGACTGAAGACTTTGCAGAACATCTGAAGAATTTGCATGAAGAGGTGAGAAAGCACATTAATAAAATGAATACTCAGTACAAGGCTAAGGCAGATCAGAAGAAGAGGTATAAGGAGTTCTAGGTAGGAGATGAAGTCATGGTTCACTTGAGAAAAGAAAGGTTCCCAATTGGAACATACAATAAGTTGAAAATGAAGAAATTTAGACCATGCAGAATCTTGAAGAAGCATGATTCAGGCAATGCATATGAGGTAAAGATGCCAAATGGGATCAATATTTCCCCTGTTTTTAACATTGCTGATTTATCAGAATATCATGAAGGTGGAGTAGAAGATGGACCAACAAAAGCACAATGGAGTATTCCAGCATCTACTTCAATGGATGAGATAGAAGAGATCTTGGATAGCCTTGTGGGAAGAAGTACTCGAAACAAGCAATATGAAGAATATCTAGTAAAATGGAAAGGGAGGCCTATTGAAGATTCCTCTTGGTTATCTAAGGCAGAGGTTGACCGTTTGGGTTTCCCTCACATAAACATTTGAGACGTGATAGGGTCACTTCTCAAATTACCCTGGGTGTCTGATGCAGGAGTATCTAGTGGTGTAAGGGCAATCTTGCATCACCCAAAAAGAAGTTAATTTAAAATCATTGTAGTTGTTTTCATTTCTTTCCATAATATCCAGAATTATAATGTAGGACTTTCAATTTTTCTAAAACTGCTAAAAATAGCAACCTGCCTGTTTCGGAAAGTCTACCTGCTATTTTTGGAAAGTTTGCAGTTGGGCATAGATTGAAGTGAAAACTTGCAAAAAGTTACTAAATGGAAATATAAGACCTTTGGTAAAGGAATCAGGCAAAGATCATTTTTGAGCTGAAAGATATTAAAGTTTTTGTTTTCTGAAAAGCCCCTAAAAATTTTTGAAACGAGATATGAGGCACTAAAACTTCCCTAAACATATTGAAAAGTTGACGGTGAATCCATTTATGAATTTTTGGTGTGATAGTTCACATCGCGAGCTTTCCGATGCCTAAAACAGTTCGTCAATCGGACACTCGGATCAAAAGTTATGCTTCCTGGAAGTTTACCTACTTTTATAGGGAGTTGTAAATTTCAAAATTTAGCTGGAGGCCACCAAAAGTGTTATTTATGGCTATTTTGGGGACCCTGGGCGGTAGTAGAGTTAAGGGGGGCAAGTGTAGAATCAAGAATAGGTGGGAAAACAGAAACCCTAGCTGATTTAGGGGTTACAGAAGGTGAAAGATTCCAAAGCCTGGTGATGGTAGCTGTAGTGTGTTGCAGCCTATGGAGGACTGATTCCTCTTATTGTAATTAAGCTTCTGTAATGTAATGAGTTGCCTAGATCAATAAAAGAAAGTTCTATTCGCTATGTTCAATTTCTGTTATTGTGTGTTTTATGATTTACCCCCTTCATCAAAATGTTTCTAAGTGACACAGTTTTCGAGTAACATTTCATCAAAGATTGCTGCCTTTTTGCACTTTGGACTCTTCAGGGATATCATCGGTACAATGTAGCTTGGACTGTTTCGACATGTTTGGGTGAAAAATAGGACCATACCTAGCATAAATGTACCCATCTGGATGCGTTGGAATAGTTACTTTGGTCACATTAGGAGCAAGATGAAAGTTACACCCCTTTGCAACTTTACACTGCCTCCTTCTAATGATTTTTGGGGCAGTAGAAAACCTTTCACCACGAGCAAATACCTCAGAGATATAAAAAATTGAGAGAGGTCATTGTAGAGGCACTCTATGTAATCATGTTGCCTTAAACAAAATGTTTCTAAGTGACACAATTTTCGAGTAACATCTCATCAAAGATAATTACCTTTTTGCACTTTGGCCTCTTTAGGGATATTGACAGTACAATGTAGCTTGGACTGTTTCGACATGTTTGGGTGAAAAATAGGACCATGCCTAGCATAAATCTACCCATCCGGACGCATTTAAATAGTTAGTTTGGTCACATCAGAAGTAGGATGAAAGTTACACCCCTTTGCAACTTTACACTGCCTCCTTCTAACAATTTTTGGGGCAGCGAAAAACCTTTCACCACGGGAAAATACCTCAGAGATATAAAAAATTGAGAGATGTTATTGTAGAAACACTCTACATGATCATGTTGCCTTAGACATAATGTTTCTAAGTGACATGGTTTTTGAGTAACATCTCGTCAAAGATTGTTGCCTTTTTTCACTTTAGACTCTTCTAAGATATCATCGGTACAATGTAGCTCGGACTGTTTAGACATGTTTGGGTGAAAAAAAGGACCATACCTAATGTAAATGTACCCATCCAAATGCGTTGGAATAGTCAGTTTGGTTGCATCAGGAGTAGGACGAAAGTTACACCCCTTTGCAACTTTACACTGCCTCCTTCTAACGATTTTTGGGGTAGCAAAAAACCTTTCACAAATGGGAAAATGCCTCAGAGATATAAAAACTGAGAGAGTTTATTGTAGAGACAGTCTACGTGATCATGTTACCTCAGACATAATGTCTCTAAGTGACACAGTTTTTGAGTAACATCTCATCAAAAATTGCTACCTTTTTGCACTTTGGACTCTTCAGGGATATCGTCGGTATAATGTAGCTCGGACTGTTTCAACATGTTTGGGTGAAAAACATAACCATGCTTAGCTTAAATGTACCCATCCAGATGCATTGGAACTATCAGTTTGGTCGCATCAGGAGCACCAAAAATGCAAAAGTTGCTTTGTGCAACTTGACAACATTAACACTTTTTTGCAACAGGACTCAAAGACTCAAAGTGACTTAAAAAGAAATGAAATAGTCTTAAAAGACCTTATTACATATAATTGACTCAATCAAAACAAAATTTTATTTTTTGACCCCTCTTGGAGGCATGACAACCTAGGTGCCCCTGCACCATTAGTGCAACTGAAGGACTATGGTGGTGGCATGAAACTAGAGTGAGTTGACATTCATTTGCATCTAGTTTGGCATCTTGAAACAATTCTAGAGTAGAGTAAGACTCATTTTCCTAAAAATAGTTTAAGAAACCCTTATCTAGGGTTCTGGTAAGAATCATACTTTTTTTGGCCATTCCACTGATTTGATTCACTTTTGATCAATGGAATGGGTTGTAGTAGGTTTGTTCTAGTATGCTATGATGAGTTTTTGGTAGGAAATCTAAGGAGAAGAAGTTTTCTTTGAGGAAACCTAACAAAACCATGTGTTAGGTGATGTTTAGAGACATAGAGAAGGAACCATAGAGGCATTTTTGGGAACAACAGATTGTAGGAGGACAAAACCCACAAAATTCATAGTTTTGGCATGAATACTAAGTGTTCAAGTCATTGGTTGAGTTCTCTATGTGAATTTAAGGGGGGTCTCTTTGTATTTTAGGCCTAATTGGGGCTCTAGGTTATTGAGAAGAGTTATAGGTTAGGGTATATCGTCCAAAACAACCTATACCTAATTTTGGATATGTGATAGGGAGTCCAAATGGGTATCTGCTAATTGTCCAAGTTCCATGTTTGAAGATCTGTATCAAAAGTTATTAGGACTATTCTCCTTTTTTAGAGCTAAAAGCCATTTCTTGGGTTTGTGAAGGAAGTGTTAATCCTGAGTTTGTCTACCTTTGGCAATGATTGGAATAGGTCCCATAGCATCTGAAATCACCTTTTCCATGAAGAATTCAGAGTCTCTAACTGTTGTTCCCACTTTTGTATAATGATCATAAAATTTGGGCTTTAGAGCATAAGGAAACCTTGTCTAGTTTTCCATCCTCCAACTATCCCATTGCCTCTACATCACAATTAGAGACACCTATTATCTAGTTAGAAACCAAGTACCTAGAGACACCTATATTTTATACATTACCTAGATTTTATACATTATTCTCAGGATCAACTTCATCCATCACTTAGGTCTAACCCCATGAAGCATAACATGATGTAAAAATGTGTATATGAGTAAAAGTGCAACAGGAAATAAAAAAGACAAACATTACAAATTGATGTGCATACTTACAAATCAATGTAACATGACTTTACAAAATCAATGTGAATACTTACAAATTAATCCAATGAACCATCCTGGTCTGCTCTACTCTTTATTGTGTCAAGTATTGCTTCATGGTCAGACTCATGCACCTTCCACAAAATTTTGTTCAAAGGTCTACCCCAATACTATATCAAATGAACATTATATGCCACAACAAGGTTTGAGTAATGAAGAATCTTCTGATGCATGTCAAAGTCCTGAAATAGCCAAACATTAACACTCTTATGTGGGTACCTTCTAAGCCATGTTCTAGTAATAACCACTGAGGCTGTAAGGTATTCTATGTTTTCTCCATCTGTAACTGGGGCCTCCAATTTATTTTTGGCCTCAACACAATGACATAGGTAATAATCTATTCCCTCTTCATTATCTTCATCTGCAATAACTGCATATATGTGCCCTACATTGATATGTGTAGCAAATTAGATGAAATTAGTCAACATTACAAAAACACTACAAAGTAAGATGATATTAGGAATTTCAAAAACTATGCAAATAGATATATTACCTGGTTGAACTAGATTTGATATGTGGTCAAAGTCAACTGATGATTCCATCTGTGTTAGTTCTAGTGTCGTCGGGGGTCGATACGTGTCAATGGGATAAGATAACTGCCATTCGTCAACCCACTCCTTTGACTCACACTCATCCCAGGCTTGAATTGTACAGGAAGAACAAAAGCATGACATCTTTCGCGTATGGATACTCCATGAACCTGCAATTAAGTTTCTGAAAAAGTGCATCTCATTTGATCCTGTCAGTGTACAACAATCCTCATATGGTACAATGTTAGTATCATCTATCAACCAAAAAAATCTATGAACTGAAGACTTACCTTCATTACCTGGACCCATGGAAGCATTACACCACTCAACAATCAATTTTGCATTGTCTTTATACTTTAACTCTTCTCGTGCTATAGCTCTTTTGATACATGCTCCTGCACCATCATGCTCCCCCTTTCCATGCCTGACCTCACAAAAGTTCCACATATGCAGAATACCTATAAAATTATGCCTTTTACTCAGCCAATAGAAATTCTGCGAGTTCTTGAATTGTGATGCATAGTTATCTGACCATATGATATGCTGACTGAACGATATGTCCCTTCTAGCCAAATCATTGTAGAACACCTGAAACCAACCTTGCACAAACTCTGTAGAATGCATGTGATCATCACTAATATAGAAATTATACTCTCTTATGATCTTTCTATCATCCTCTGTACTATCATTCGCATAGATGAATACGATGTGCACAAATATAGAAACCTGTGTGGAGTTGTAATATTGTGATTGCACCTCATGCTGTGGCTGTAGACTGTAGTTCTCTATAAAGTTGATGACTGAAACAATGCTACCAACTAGAAATGTGTCCTTGCATAACTTAAATTGCAAGTCCAACCATCGAGCTCTATGGGCATGTCTTGCATACTCATACACTATGCTGTCACGAAATATAGGCATAAACTGATACACTGGAATCTTTTCAATAACCAATTCACACCTCTTTGCTTCTTTACCATCTTTTGTATTGTATGCCACTATTTTATACTTTCCAAACTCTACTAGTTCATTTCCAACCGCATGTGTTCTTTCCATATGTTCACATATTGGCAAATGTTGCAAGCCACCGCAATGATGACATGTGCCATCCAAGCATAATTTCTTGTGGAATATTTGACCTTCCTCTCTTTCACATAAAATTCTTAATATGAAGTCTCTTGAAGATGTTGGTGGGGCACGTATGGCACAACTCTGCAAAACATTGTTAGTATGCATATCTAAACATATAGACCTATAAACATCAAAATGGTTAGAAAATTCAATATGTAATCTACAACAACAAGTAGTGTGTGTGTGATTTATCTTGACATAGAAAGGTTTTAGCATTTCAAAATATCTTTGACAAATTTTAATTTGAGGATACTTCTCTAGAAATTTACCATAAAATTGTGTTTGAGTCTCATCCAAAAAATACTTTGGATGTGGCTCATGGTTCTGACTACCGATTCTCCTTCTTACCACATCCCTTTGATTCGGAGATACCCTTGTGTAGTTCTTCCAAAAGTCTTCAATTAGTAATCTCAATGTTTCAACAATTGGTTTATCTTTTTGTGGTAGTCTCCCCGAGAATGCCCATAATTCATTGGCATTAGTGTCCTTAATTCTTTGGCGTCTTCCAATGGCTCTTGATAAAGTTTTCCTATTAATTCTCAATTCTTGACTCATCTTTTTAATGAGACAAGCTTTCCTCATTTGACTACTTACTATAGTCGATGTAATCACATGTCATGTTGCATTACTATCTTTTGTGCATGAGGTGTTACCCACACTCTCATACGCACTCATTAGATTCTTGACAATAGATTTTTCACTTGAAGCCTCTGATGTTCTCAACCCAAGAATCATCATGATGGACCTATACTTTATACTTTGCATCATTTTAAGGAATAGTTGACATCTTGCAGTCTCATTTAACTTTTCAAAGAACAATCTCCAAATTTTGTGAGCATATCTTCTACAAGTGCATTTTAGAATCTTACCTTCCATTGGCTGTAAAATATTCTCATCAATATCAATCATATACTTTTGCTTTCTATGCAAAATTATAGGTGGTGTTAAGTTAGATAAATTCATCTCAACATTAGGAATTTCATCAATATTTAAATGAGATGGGCTACATGGCATACCTTCAATCAAAGATGGAATAGATGACATATCTTAAGGTTGAGGTGGGAATGATGGCGTAGCTCCTTCATCACATGTGAGTGATGATGTACTCTCAACTTGAGATGTGGTAGATGGTGTCTCTACATGTTGACTTGCGGTAGAGGATGTGTCTCCAACTATAGTATTCAAATATCTCATAGCACGAAGTTTTTGCATTCATTCTCTTTGTGCCACCAATACCATATCTCTTTGTGATGGTTGTGGTTCCTCTTCAATTGGCATGTCTTCATTTATTGTGTCCAATTTCCTCTTCTCAAGAAGTTCCCTCATAGCCACTACTTTCTTTGCATTCTTGGCTTCTATCTCTTCCTGTATTGGTTTAATTCTTAATCATTTCCTTGGCATGATAGAGAATTTTTCTATAGCATGATAAAGAGACCAATATTAGTTCCTAAGAAATGAATCCATACAAATAACTAAAATATATGTCATTCAACCCTTCATAGTAAATGTACATATAAGATAATAGTGGGATTGTATTTTTATTATGTTGTAAGGATTTATTCTTGTATAGTTTGACATCATGGTATGTTAAGGTCTATTTATTACACATAATTATTAAAGAGCCCAAGTGTAGAAAATATACATGGCATCATATGAGATTGTAGGCTACTTTCTTGATTGGGAATGTGTCTATTTTAATCATGTATGATAAAGCAGGATAACGTAATTCAAATAGAATTAAGGAAATTGTAAAGAACATGCATGTAAAGACTTGGCATACCTAAAAAATGAAGATTCGAATGGAGAGAGTACCCAATTATGTAGTGTTTTTTTATTCTTGCATCAAACACCTCAACAATTTGAGTTTTTCACCACTTGCTTCCTTTTCAATGTTAAAATGAATAACACTAAAAAATAATTACTAACAACAATACTATTAACTAATCTATAATGCTAAATTCCTAAAATTGAATCAGAATTAACATTGCAACACTACAAAAATTGAAACTTGAATAGATATCTATCAAACTTGGTGTGAAAACTATGTTATTTCCTCCTTATCAAGTTGGCAAAGCAAAAAAGGTGGTGGAAAGATCATGCAAAGGTAGTAGAATGTGTAAAATGTACATGTGAACTTCTCAACAGCATGAAAGCACTTCTTTTTTGTCAGAGAACAGGCATAATCAGCATGAAAATAGAGCATGTGGGCTTGGATCATGGGGGTCAACACTTTTATACCATTTCTAGAGCAGAAAAAAATGCGAGCGCGTTCTAACGCGCTCACGTTTTGTCCTGTTATAGATTGATCCATAAATATTTATGCATATCTCACCTTTACAATATCTCACCTCTAGTTCCATTAGCTCATGTTCTATATCTCACTTATCACTCCCCCTTACCTCTCTACCTCTCTACCTCTCCCCTCTCTATGTGTCTCAGTCGTTTCTTGTCCACCTCAACCCTAAACCATATCCCTAAACCCTAATCCCTCAACCCTCAAGTCTAATCCCTCATCCCTAAACTCTAAACACTATCCCTATTCCTAAACCCTCAACGGGCTCGATACTATACCTTAAACACTAATCCCTTATCCCTAAACCCTCCAACCCTATCCCTAATCCTTATACCCTTGACACTCTACTTTAACCCTAATCCCTCAACCCTCAACCCTATCCCTCAACCCTCAACCCTCGAACCTCAATGTACTTAAACCTCAATGTTAAACCCTAATCCCTCAACCCTCAACTCTGATCCCTCGACCATCAACCCTATCCCTAAACCCTAAACCCTAAAGCCTCAACACTCAACCCTCAACGTCAAATCCTAATCCCTCAACCCTTAACTCTAATCCCTCAACCCTAAACCCCATCTCTAAACCCTAAACACTATCCCTATTCCTAAGCCCTCAATAGGCTTGATACTATACCTTAAACCCTAATCCCTTATCCCTAAAACCTCCAACCCTATCCCTAATCCTTATACCATCGACACTCTACTTTAATCCTAATCCCTCAATCCTCAACCCTATCCCTAAACCCTCGACCCTCGAACCTCAACCCTCAACCCTCAATGTCAAACCCTAATCCCTCAACCCTTAACTCTAATCCCTCGACCCTCAACCCTATTCCTAAACCCTAAAGCCTCAACCCTCAACCCTCAACCCTCAACGTCAAATCCTAATCCCTCAACCCTTCACTCTAATCCCTCAACCCTAAACCCTATCCCTAAACCCTCAACACTATACCTTAAACCCTAATCCCTCAACCCTTAACCCTAAACCTTATCCCTAAACCTTAATCCATCAACCCTCAACCCTAATCCATCATCCCTCAACCCTAACCTTGACATTAAACGCTAATCCGTCAACCCTAAACCCTATCCCTAAACCCTCAACCATCAACACTATACCTTAAACCCTAATCCATCAACCCTAAAACCTAATCCCTCAACCCTCAACCCTAAACACTATCAATAAACCCTCAACCCTCGACACTATACCTTAAACCCTAATCCCTCATCTCTAAACCCTAAATGCTATCCCTATTCCTAAACCCTCAACCCTTGACACTATACCTTAAACTATAATCCCTTATCCCTAAACCCTAAACCCTATCCCTCAACCCTTAACCCTAAAAATTAAAACCCTAAAACCTATCCATAAGTCCTCGACGCTCAACACTATATTTTAAACCCCAATCCCTTAACCCTCAGCCCTAAAGCCTCAACCCTCAATCATTAAATCCTCAACCCTAAACCCTATCCCTAAACCGTAAACACTATCCGTATTCCTAAACCCTCAACAGGCTCGATACTATACCTTAAACCCTAATCCCTTATCCCTAAATCCTCCAAACCTATCCCTAATCCTTATACCCTTGACACTCTACTTTAACGCTAATCCCTCGACCCTCAACCCTATCCCTAAACCCTTGACCCTAAAGCCTCAAACCTCAACCCTCAACCCTCAACGTCACATCCTAATCCCTCAACCCTTCACTCTAATCCCTCAACCCTAAACCCTATCTCTAAACCCTCAACACTATACCTTAAACCCTAATCCCTCAACCTTCAACCCTAAACCTTATCCCTAAACCCTAATCCCTCAATCCTTAACCCTAATCTGTCATCCCTCAAATATAATCTCTCATCCCTAAACCCTAAATGCTATCCCTATTCCTAAACCCTCAATGGGCTCGATACTATACCTTAAACCCTAAACCCTTATCCCTAAACCCTCCAACCCTATCCCTAATCCTTATACCCTTGACACTCTACTTTAACCCTAATTCCTCAACCCTCAATCCTATCCCGAAACCCTCAATGTCAAACCCTAATCCCTCAACCCTTAACTCTGATCTCTCATCCCTCAACCCTATCCCTAAACCCTAAACCCTAAAGCCTTAACCCTCAACCCTAAACCCTATCGCTAAACCCTAAACACTATCCCTATTCCTAAACCTTCAATGGGTTCGATACTATACCTTAAACCCTAATCCCTTATCCCTAAACCCTCTAACCCTATCCCTAATCCTTATACCCTTGACACTCTATTTTAACCCTAATCCCTCGAGCCTCAACCATATCCCTAAACCCTCGACCCTTAAACCTCAACCCTCAACCCTCAACATCAAATCCTAATCCCTCAACCCTTAACTCTAATCCCTCGAGCCTCAACCCTATCCCTCAACCCTATACCCTAAAGCCTCAACCCTCAACCCTCAACGTCAAATCCTAATCCCTCAACCCTTCACTCTAATCCCTCAACCCTAAACCCTATCCCTAAATCCTCAACACTATACCTTAAACCCTAATCCCTCAACCCTCAACCCTAAACTTTATCCCTAAACCCTAAACCCTAATCCCTCAACCCTAATTTGTCATCCCTCAACTCTAATCCCTCATCCCTAAACCCTAAATGCTATCCCTATTCCTAAACCCTCAACGGGCTCTATACTATACCTTAAACCCTAAACCCTTATCCCTAAATCCTCCAACCCTATCCCTAATCCTTATACCCTCGACACTCTACTTTAACCCTAATCCCTCGACCCTCAACCCTATCCCTCAACCCTCAACCCTCAAACCTTAATGTACTCAACCCTCAATGTCAAACCCTAATCCCTCAACCCTTAACTCTGATCCCTCGACCCTTAACCCTTAAAACTTGAACCCTAAAACCTATCCCTACATGCTTGATACTTGAAACTATATCTTAAACCCTAATCCCTTAACCCTCATCCCTAAAGCCTCAACCCTCAATCCTTAAACCTTAAACCCTAAACCCTATCCCTAATCCCTTGACCATCAACCCTATCCCTAAACCCTCAACCCTCAACTCTCAACATTAAACCCTAATTCATCAACCCTAAACCCTAATCCCTCAAACCTAAATCCTATCCCTAAACCATCAATCCTCAACACTATACCTTAAACCGTAATCCCTATCCCTCAACCCTTAACCCTTAAAACTTAAACCCTATCCCTACATCCTCAACACTTGACACTATATCTTAAGCCTTAAACCCTCATCCCTAAAACCTTCAACCCTAAACCCTAAACCCTAAAGCGTCAATCCTCAATCCTTAAACCTTCAACCCTAAACCCTATCCCTAATCCCTCTACCCTCGACACTCTAACCCTAACCTCAACATTAAACGCTAATCTGTTAACCCTAAACCCTATCCCTAAACCCTCAACCATCAACACTATACTTTAAATCCTAATCCATCAACCCTAAAACCTAATCCGTCAACCCTCAACCCTAAACACTATCAATAAACCCTCAACCCTTGACACTATACCTTAAACCCTAATCCCTCAACAATATACCTTAAACCCTAATCCCTTATCCCTAAACCTTATCCCTCAACCCTTAACCCTTAAAAATTAAACCCTAAAACCTATCCATAAACCCTCGATGCTCAACACTATATTTTAAACCCCAATCCCTTAACCCTCAGCCCTAAAGCCTCAACCCTCAATCGTTAAACCTTCATCCTTAAACCCTATCCCTAATCCCTCTACCCTCAACACTCTACTTTAACCCTAATCCCTTGACCATCAATCCTATCCCTAAACCCTCAACCCTCAACCCTCAACTCTTAACATTAAACCCTAATCCATCAACCCTAAACCCTAATCCGTCAACCCTAAACCCTATCCCTAAACCCTCAACCCTCAACACTATACCTTAAACGATAATCCCTCAATCCTCAATCCTAATTCCTCAACCCTAAACCCTAAACCCTATCCCTAAACCCAACAAAACTACTTTGCCTTATGTTAGGTTGTTAAACCCATCATTTTTGACACTCTTCTCTTAAAGATATCTGAGTTGGAAGAATATGTCAAAAAAATGGCTATGAACTTTTTTAATGTTAGTAATGTTAAATGGCATGTTTTTCTGGCCCATCCGGGGTTCATTATGCCAATAGGTGTACACACTATGAGAAAAGCTTTGCGTATGGTACATCCACAGTGAGTAATTAACAGTTGAAATCAAAAGGATGATTATTATGAGAAAAGCTTTGCATTGGGGTACATCTATGTTTCTTGCTGTCCACCCCGCACTTAGGGGAGGTATATTGTTATGAAACATGCAAATAATCTCCCATTGTATACTGGCTCTATCCACAAGAACTACTAAACTTTTTTCTCTTGGTAATTGTAGAGGACATTCACCTATTTTTGGCAACTCCTGCATTCTCAAACCATTACAAAAACTAAGTTATTTTAACCCAATAAATAGATGATTGCATTGATTTAATACTCTACTATATTAAAGCTTAGCATTCATACAAATGCATATGTTCATATTATAGAAGATTGCATTATATTAGACTATTAGAGATCCCTCAGAAAAATGTAATAACACAACTGCTTTGCCTTATGTTAGCTTACAATTAAACCCATTCTTTTTGACACTCTTCTCTTAATAAAGTAAGAGTAATAAGAATATAAGGCAAAGAATTTGATCTTACTAGTATGCATGGTCGGTTTACATTCCGTGACTTCATTTTCATTGAATAAAAAGGTAAATATCTGATTTGAAAGGTGGGGCAGAGTTCATTGTCATGTGCTTTTCTAGATGATAGGGTCCATAATGTCCAGGGTTCTTCAAAGAAAGGCTTGTAACATAATTAAGTTTTTGTTATTCCAATCCTCTAGGTAAAGCTACAATTCAAATGCCTGCTTTGAAAGTTGAAATAAATTAAATTAGACTTATAATTTTGATTTTCTTCCATTGCTTCAACAACATCATTATTTTCTTCATCAGAAACAAATTCAAGATCAACAACTTGCTGCCCATTGGTTGACTTGAATTGCATCCTCTGTTAGAAGAAGGGCATTTTTAATCTGTATCAATGTTGGTATTCATAAGCTGAAGAGCATTGATATTTTTCACACCCTATTTTTTGAAATATATTAATCTTAAAATATGACTTGGATATGTACTTGAACATAGCGAAATCTCCAATCTCTAGCCCATGATGATTCACAAAATTTTCCCAACCCTGCCTAAATTCTAGTTTATTTATGGTACCCCTTAATTGTACATCCCACTCCTTCCCACTTGGGCCTTGAAGAAGGAGGCACACCCATTAAACCAACTCATTCGACAACTTGCTGACCATCGGTTGATTTGAATTGCATACTCTGTTAGAAGAAGGGCATCTTTTATCTGTATCAATGTTGGTATTCACAAGCTGAAGAACATTGATATTTTTCACACACCCTGTTCTTTGAAATATCTTAACCTTCAATTATGACTTGGATATGTACTTGAACATAACAAAATCTCTAATCTCTAGCCCATGATGATTCACAAAATTTTCCCAACCCTTCCTAAATTCTAGTTTATTTATGGTACCCCTTAATTGTACATCCCTAAACCTTAAACCCTAATCCCTTAACCCTAAACCCTAATCCCTAGTCCCTAAACCATAAACCCTAATCCCTAATTATAATTTATGGTACCCTAATCCCTAAACCCTAAACCCTAATCCCTTATCCCTAAACCATAAACCCTATCCCTAAATCCTCAACCCTCAACACTTAAACCTTAAATCCTAAATCCTATCCCTAAACCCTCAACCCTCAAAACTATACCTTAAACCCTAATCCCTCAACCCTAAACTTTCAACCCTAAACCCTATCCCTAATCCCTCTACCCTCAACACTCTACCTTAACCCTAATCCCTCGACCCTCAACCCTAAACACTATCCCTAAAGCCTCAACCCTAAACCCTAATCCCTCAAGGTCCTAAACTCTAATCCCTTATCCCTAAACTCTAAATCCTATCCCTAAACCCTCAACCCTCAACCTTAAACCTTAATCACTCAATCCTTATCCATCCCTCTCCTCCCCTATTTGGCTCACCCCCATCTCTACCCTCCTCTACCCTCGACACAATACATACATACATATAGGCATACATAGATACATACATACATATACGCATACATACATACATGATTAATAACTTTAAACATAAAAAAAATAAGGGGGACATAATGCGAGCGCATTATAACGTGCTCGCGTTATTGTAAACATGACAAACAGTCCACAAACTTCTGCGGAAAAGGAAAAATGCAAAGTTGAACATAACGCGAGCACGTTATAATGCGCTCGCATTATGTTTTGCTTTTTGATTTCCAACCCAAAGGCTTGGAGTGTCTTCCCAATGTCTAGAGACGTGTTTTTCCATATTCTACAGGATTTCACATAATTTCGTTCATGCTAACCCTCAAATTTGCACGTGTTTCAAGGTCGAACAAATCGAACACCTAGGTAATGTTAGGTTTTCTCTTAGCTATTTGATGATGTGATTTTTTTCATATTTTGACAATGTTAAGCCTTTCATCTTTAATTTCTTTTGTTTGTGTGTCTATTTTTGGGCAAAAACCACTGTTTGGTCTTTTTTTGTTGTAAATGAACTATTCATTGAAATTTAAAAAAAAAATACATATTTAGAAACTAGACTCCATTCTACACATATTAAAAAAAGAAAAAAATTATCTTCAATTAGTTTTCAAAATTTATAGGGGTAGCATGGCCAAAATTATATTTTTTAGGATGTGTCCACTTTGAAAATTAGTAAAAAATCAAATATTCATCAAAAAATTATCAGGCATAAACTACATGCTATTAGCTAATTTCTCACTAAAGTAATTTTAAAAATACCAAAAAAAATTGACCTTTTGAGGGAGCCACAAAACATGCTATGTTATGTTTTTTTGACAGAAACAACACCAATTTTTGTGGCTCCCTCTTTTGAACCCCTTAATCTATGCCATTTTCAAAAAAAATAGTAGTTTAGAAAGAGACTCAGAGCACTACGAACATTGTTTTGGTTGCATCTCCAAATTTTGAGTGTAACTATGCTCAATTTCTCATCCAAGGCCAGCATTTCCTGATTTTAGAAAAAAAGCGGCCACTTATGACCCCTTTTTGGCCCCCCATCTTCTTGCACTTACCCATATCAATATTTCGTTTTTAGTATAATATAACATAAATATAAATACAATAATCAAAATTCTATTTATGTGTAATCAATAATTTGATATAAATATTATTGTTAATATTAATATATTATTATTATTATTATTTTATTAACCATACTATTCTATTCAATACAAATTAAACAATTATATTAATATGAATATAAATATAATATAATATAATATTACACAATATAATAATAATAGCATAATTTAATTAAACATATTAATTTGTTAGTATATATATCTTGGGTGAAAGTAAGTACCAAAGGGGTAAATTTTGTTTGAATGTCATGAGTAAATGGTATTTTTTCATTGACTAATTTCATGATGTTAGAGTAAGTTTATATCTCTTTTGGGGCGGTTAATTATATAGGTTTCTTATGTGCTTTGGAAAGTCTCCAGTACATGTGAAGGATTGCATTTGCAGTTTAAAAGTGTTAAGTTCAAATATTTCATTGGCCAATGTTTAGCAAAATATTTTTTAAAGTGTTAAAAGAATAACATTATATATATATAAAAATTTTAAATCTTACATTTTTTTAGAGAGGTGCATATTTGCCAAAAACAAATTGTTTGTTTGCTTTTTAATTGTAAATCTATATATGAGAACATACATATGTTTTTTTTAATTTATTAGCCCAAAATATTGAGTAAAATGCGATATTTAATCAAATATCTTAGAGCTCAAGTTAGATATTTTCTTAAATTAAATTATAAGTTATGCCATTCTAGTTTATGTCAAGTCGGCTAAAATTTAGGAGCAGATTATGCATTATACAATATAGAATTTTTAGAACTTTCTAAAATAAAGTATATTCATATAAAAACCATTCATTCCCAAAATTATTTCATTATTTTACTTTCTAAAATAAAATATATTCATATAAAAACCATTCATTCCCAAAATTGTTTCATTATTTTACTTTTCTATTTCTTTGGTTGTAGATCTATAAGAGATGTGTAGAAGGGCTCTTTGACTAAAATATATATCTGTTTGCCCAGAATAAAGTAGAAAACTAAAAATAGATGACTGTTGTCTGCCCAGAATAAAGAATCAGTGCCTAAGAATAGTCTCTAAAGGATGTCTCAAATAAACTAATAAAAGCGCTAAAACTTAAAACAAAATCTACGCCTAATACAACAGTTTAAAAAACTAAAAACAGTCAAATTTTCTAGTGGCTAGTGGCTAGCAGGTATAACCGTAGAATTGATCACCAAAATTAGGGTCTGATTTATCCTAATTGCTGCACCACCAGAACACCATCTACATGACCGCTAGAAAATCCAACAACTATTCTCTTTGTATAAGCAAAAAGTTAGGGAGTCTTAAAGGATTTAGAACAATACCAGAAGCATACGAAGAGGTTTTAGGTCAGGCAATAAATAAGGAAAAATAAAATATCTATTTTATCAACATCCCTCCAAGAAATCAGCTAAAAAGGCTGAAATTTTTTTTGGGCTTCCAAATTGGAACTCTCCCAAGGAAGCACCTTGGGATTACTCTCTTTATTGAAGATTGAAGAGAAAAAAACATAGAAGGAAATGGCTGAAAAAATAGCTGGTAAATTGGTCACCCGGAAAGCAAAATCAGTAAGTTTGGGAGGGAGAATAACTATAACAAAACAATGATGTAAGCAATATTGTATACATGTTTTCTGTTTTGCAAGCACAACGAAAAGCAATTGAACAATTGAATATAATATACATAAAAAAATTAATGTCCACATACATTATATTACAAAAATTGAAAAGAAAGGGTTTTGCATTGAAGCAGCGCGGTGGAGCAATGTGAAACATGAAATAGAAATCACATTGAGGCACTTGTCTGTTTTCTTGCCCTCCTTGTCATGACCGTACTTGGAATCAAATCCGTCTTAAGAGCTCAAATATTGCTTGCTCTCTTTGTCATTACAGAAAGAATGAAGGCCGCTTGGAAAAGTAATGGAAATAGGTAAACAGGGGATTCACGCAGTCACAGGCTACCTTAACAAAATCTTCTAAAACAAGCTTCCATTCAAGGGCTCCTCCATGGAATTGGAGCAGAAAGCATTTCAAGGCTCCTCTATGGGTCTTGATTCACTCATCTCAAATGAAAGAGGAAGAGCAGAGGGTACAAGAGAAGCTTCACCTTCATGTATTTGTACTACTTGTCTCATATTAGGTCTTGCTTTCAACTGAGGATTAGAACATAAAAGCCCCAATTTGAGCACAATGTCCATTTCATCCTCAACAAAAACACCACCAAGCTTTGCATCGGCGGCATCCATGAGCCTCTCACTAGCATATAGCTCTCTCACCTAATCCAACAAAATTATTTGAGAAGGATCCAGCAAAGCATCAACAGGACGCCTTCCACAAGCAGCCTCCAACAACAAAACACCAAAGATGAATACATTAATGGGGATCTAGAAATCACAGGAAATGCCCTGATGAATGATGCTTCACATAAAAATGACGCCGCTTGAGCTCAACTTCTAATTAAAGTGTAACAGTAGTTTAAACCATTTTTTAAAATTTATTTCTTGACCATCAAAAAGTTTTTTTTTGATAATCAATTTTTTAAAATTTTTGGATGACCAAAAAATATGGGACTACCAAATTTTTGGCAGTTATATGCACATATAGAATGGCCTATTGGCCAAATTAATGAAAAATAAATTGTAAAGAAATTTCAAATGAAAAGTGTGGACTAATAAGGCATGAGGCTGACAGGTTACATTCTGTAACACACGGCACTGCCGTCATATTCAGAAGGTTTTCATATCCTTCTCTACAATTACAAACGTAGGTGAAGTTAGATGTAGCCTGAATCGCATTGGCTGCGAGGAACCAAATCCAACGGGTTGTCACCGACAATGCAGGTTCTCTTCCCACAGTTTATTGAATTGCAAAGCCCTGCTAAATTCCACGCCATTCTTACAATGCGAAAGCATTAAAACAGAAATTGAATAAATAGAACTGCTTTATTTTGTACCTGAGTTGTCAGCTAGGGCTGCATATAAAATAGCCACCCTGCAAAAACTCTATTCCATGAAAATACACCGAAGCTGAACTAAAGAGTATAAATAGAAAACAACCACCATCACCGAGTGGCTCTGGTAATAGAAAAAAGATGTACAAAATCGCCAGATGAAGGACAAGATCCATCACAGAACCGATCTGGGCAAAGAAAAACCCTTAATTAAGCAGCCATAATTGATTATTGAAGTCAAACACAGAGATGCCCAGTTTTTCTTGTGACAAAAGTCATAGAAGATCAAAATCAACCTGCAATGATCAGAGTAATCCGATTGATGACGTGGTATAAATAAATGCAAATCTTGGAAAAGATTGGGAGATAAAAGGTGGAGAGGCAGAAGAAGTTGAATCTGTGAGCTAAAGGAAAGGAAACTGCCAACATGAAGATCCACCACCTGTTCTCCATTACATAATTTTTTTTAATTTTGGAAACCCAACGACCACCAATTCTTTTAAAATTTATGGAGGACCAATTTTTTTTTTTTTGGGACTATTAAATTTTTCGCAGTTAACAGATGTGTGCACATATAGAATAGCCTATTGGCCAAAATATATAGGTTTTTTAGAGTAAACATTTTTTATAAACAAAAATACTAAGATATACAAGACGCTGTTCAGAACCTTAGTCTCCATCGTAAGAACCACACACACACAGAGACATATATATATATATATATATATATATATATATATATATATATATATATATATATATATATATAACATTTTTTATAAACAAAAATACTAAGATATACAAGACACCTTTTAGAACCTTAGTCTCCATCATAAGAACCAAACACACACACACACACAACTTAAACTCTTTGACTTCCATTGTGGCTCCTAAGTTGATATCAGTTGATAACTTGGCTTCTAAGTTAAATATGTTGAAGGGGAGGAGGTCCCCCTTGTGACATCCACTGATATTGGGCCAGCCTAAATAATCTCTCCTCACTGATATATATATATATATATATATATATATATATATATATATATATATATATATATATATATCACTTAAAAATTAAATGTTATGGATATAGGTGTTTAGCTTTAAAATCAATGATGTGAAAATGTTGATGTTATCTATAGTTGATTCACCACTGAATAAATTTATTAACTTGATATATTGATTGTCTTAGAATCTAAAATGATTTAGAAATCTATGTGCTTTAGATCTTAGTGTTGCAAGGTTGATCTTGATTTGTGCATATTCAATTTAACACATGAAAATGATCTGAGGTGCACAAGATCAATCTATTTAAATGTACTTCAAAACATATACTTACCTTCACTTTCTTGATATTTGAATTATCAAGGTGGTATCTAGGCACACCATTGGGGAGATTTCCAACTCAATACGTGATCATGTTCTCCAAGGTGAAACCCCTTGGTGAGGTAGATTACTTGTGATGAGTGATATCAAAGACAACATTCACCAACATGCAAATTGTCTTATATAGATGATGTGAATTTGGTTCTTTGTCTTTTAGAAAATTGATGCGTGCCCTACTAATTCATCTTATAATTGTCTTTTATTTTTGGATGAACCTAACATAAATATTAGTGGCACATTAAATGTCTTTAAATACCAAAACATGACATGTGTAAGGCCTACCTTTCTTAACTCTTGCCTTGAATCTTGGTGATGTAAGGCCCATGAATATGTGCCTTATTATGTTGCTTAGATCAATTTTTATACTAATATGATACTTTTTGATGATGTTTTGTATTTCCATCAAGGTTTATGGCCTATGTATTTTAGATACATATTGTCAAGATTGTTTAAACTTTGTAGTGTTTTAGCTTCAGTGTTTTCTCTATTATATGTGATTATTTATTATGCATCTTATATCTAAATCATGCTAGTGTAGATGATTTTTAGTTACAAGTAGATATCGACATCGTATTTTGGATTATATCTCATTTGTCACTATGCATTATGTTTCAACTATCTTTTGTTGCATATTGACATTATAATTGAGTATGCATGCACGAGATTCATCAATGTAGATTAATTAAAGATAATATGCTTGGGTAAAAATGTGGTGTTTTATTTCCCATCTCACTTGACCTTGAGTTATGAGATGAGTTTGAGTTGTTCAAAATTGACTCAAGATCACACTAGTGAGTCAGAATCTAATGTGGCACATGAACCATATCCTTGCTAAAGGCACATGCCCAATCACTCTTGCTCTTGTGGCAAGAGTCAAATGAGCGGTGGTGGAACCAAGGGGGTGTTTTATTCGTAAGGAAGTAGAATATTGTGGATAGCTATTAAATAGATCATGTTATTGGATTGTGTGTTGTTGTTGATTGTTGCAATTGTTGATGTTCAGATGATGCTGATGATGTTTAATTGGTATGGTTGTTATTTATATGTGACCTAGAGGGTCACTTTCTCTAAGTCTCTTTAGTTCATTTTCCACCTAGGGGAAAAATGTGTCTAGTCTCATTTATTTGAGTTCAATGAGTTCCTTAAGGATCTTAAGTTCTGTAGGCAATATGTGTTGTCATTGATGTCAACATAACATGTGTCAATATGATGTCAGACTTGTATCTAGAGTTCAATAGTTGGAGAAGCTGATAGTCAATGGGAAATTTGAGAGAGATGGTTTGGCATAGTTGTTTAAGTCGATGAATAATGAAAGATTTGAGAGGGATGGCTTGACTAAGTTTAAGACTTAGGATCAACTTGCTTAAGGCAAACCAGTCTGGAAGACTTAGTAGATGAAGAGAAAATTGGCTAAGTGTGGTGCGGTGATCAGTCTTGTGTCTAAACATGATGCAGAGGTGTATACTCATGTCTTGACATGTTTTATGTATCCCTACACTTATATTTTATCATTTTAAAGTACCGCACCTAGATACTAGTTGCAAATTTTGATTAAGTCATTCATAGTGTATATCATAAGGCAGAGTCACAATATTTTTGTCCACATTTCTCTGCATTGCAAAATCTAGTCCTACAGTTCAGAATATAAGACGCGATAGACATTAAATTGCTATATCAAAGATTTCATGTCACTACACATTCAACAACAAAAGTTACAAGTGACAGAGTTTTGGTTATTACTTAGATAGCAAAGCAAGGATGGAGACCTATTGGAATGCTCCACATTACTTTGGAAGTAAATGGTTGATCATGTAGCTTTAAGAATAGACTCAGGGATGTATAAGGCATGCTATATTCAAGTATCAAGTGTTCTGATGGTCCGCAGATCCGCATTCGAGTAATAGAAGTAATACAGATAGTCTCAGATGCAAAAGTATCCTCTAGAACACATGCATGAGTATTTATAGAAGATAAAGAAGGTATATATCATCTATATAAGTATCTATGGAGATTCTACATACTCCATAATATCTCAGGTTTGATCTGAATGCAAATATCTCTTATTTCCTATGTCACATAAAGTAGTTAAGTTAGTGAATGAAGAAGTGTACATGGATGGTCTCTGGATCACAGTATACCTAAGACAAGATTCTATTTTTCTCCAGAAATAATAAATAAAAATGTGCAGATCTGAGAACATGTGTATAATGGTGTATAAGTCCATCTCTAACAGTTTCATAGGTTTTGGTGTACTGCAATACAATATCCTAAGTTGTGGAATACCATAGTTAGTCTGAAATACTTTGTTTTTCAATAGTTCAACATGTTTCTTATTTTGCGGATGTATTGAATGATTTGATACTTCAGTAGAAAGGTATATGGATGATCTTAGGAAGATACATTGTTTAAATCTTGGTCCGCATGATGTTTTTAGCTTCTCCTCGGTGGTGTGAAGCTGAATAGTTAGCAGTGTTTGTGTAGTTTGAGCTGACAATTTGATTTTTATTATGTGTAATGGATCCTGATCAATTGCTTTAACATTACAAAGTGTGTAATGATGTTCCTTGAAGTCTATTATGAGATACTATGGTCCGTAACTTGTTTTCCTGACATATTATATAAGTTGAAGTTGACCCTTGAAGAGTTACATGTTTCATCTAAAGGTTTTTTATGATGCCGACTTGATCAATGTTTTGAAGTATTGCGGAGGGTATTTATAAGAGATCAAAGTCATTTGTGAAGTATAGATGTGTGTGCAAACATGATAGAGTAGAATGAGAAGTATGAAGTGTACAAAATCAGTATGATGGAGTAACTGTGTAGAAAAAGAGGATTGCAATATCAGCATAAGACAGATGCTTCTTCCATAACAATTCATAGTTTTGTTTATCATTATAATTCTTTATAGCAGTGAGATTTCTATAGGGAGTAGTAGCTTCCTTGGGTTGTAGCCCTAAAACAATGTTGAAAACTTTTATATAGCAGTGAGCATTATATTGTGAGTTAACATTCACTGTGGTTTTTCCTAATTTTGGGTTTTCCACATAAAAATCTTGGTGTCTTTGTGTTGATGAATGTGTTGCTTGTTTTACTTTTTGTTCTCTAAGTTAATGGATTTGATCTATAAATAAAGTAGTTAAGTTTTAATATATGTTGATTCACCCCCCTTGCAACATCAATGTGTGTTCAACAATTGGTATCAGAGCTAATTACCTTTGAGAAGCCTAACAATTGAGGTAGATCTTGCACTTGAACACATGGAATCTGAAGCCATGGATAATGATGTATTTGTTCTAAAACTAGATCTAGAAGTAATGGAACCTGAAGGTCAGGATCTTAATCTAGATGATGTTGATCTTGACAGAGAACTCTGATCTGCCCTAGAGGATCTAGATGAAGCAAGTAAACTAAATTATGAATATGAGGATATGCTTGAAAAATCAAAGGAAACTATTGTGAAATTGAAGACAAAGGCCAAAGAATCAAAAGAAGAAATTGGCAAATTGAAATCTCAAATAGAAGGAGATAAAGGAGGTGACATTAAGCTCAAGGAGGAAGAAGATATGATCTCCAATTTGAGGTCATGGTTGAAGAAGGCAAGAGGATTGAAGACTATTTAAACATCAAGCTCAATGAGAAAACTATTGAATGCTCAAAACTTGAGAAAGAAGTTATCACTCTGAGAAAAGAATTGGAAAAGGCAAAAGAATACATTGACAAAGGATTAAAATTGAAAGGATGATCTACAATTCTTGATGAGATAATTAACTCGCAAAAGCCAACAAAAGAAAAATCTAGCCTTGGGTTTGAAAAAGGGAAAAGTCATATAATCAGTGCATTTGCTAACTTATAAGATAACTTCCAATCAGAAAGAAAGTCTGAAACAAAGAAGGAAGAGGCCTACATTGAAGATCCTAAGAAGAATGCCACTGGAAATGTAAAAGAAGATGAATTCACTCCTGTCTAGAGACAAAGGAAGAATAAGAAGAAAAATTTCAGAAAGCCTGCATGTGCTCCTATCAGGTATCCTCAAGCTTTCAATGGTATTCGCTATGCTTCTAATAAATTTGGTCACAATGTTGTTGAATGTAGAAGCAAGATGAATCAAAATTCACTTAGGCCTCCTAGGTGCAATGCTATAAATTCTCATGGTCAGTGTCATGCTTGCAACAAAGTTAACCATAAAACTAATGGATATATAAGGAATGGTTTCATGAACAAGAACAATGTTAGGACCTCTCAGTCCTTCTATGGCTAAATTGTCACACATGTAACATGTATGCTCATAAGGATGCTAACTATAGATCTAATTTTAGAAGAGGAAATTATGCTCGACAGTCCAATATGACTTGCTACAATTGCAATAAAATAGGACACATTGCAAGGTTTTGCAGGGGAAAGAGTGTAGGTTCTTTACTCCTCAAAAGAAAGTTGATATTGCTCTGTAAAAGAAGGAAATGTATAGGACATGGAGGAAGAAGGAAGAGAATGGAGTAAAGGAAGGATATGCACCTCTGCCTGGTGTAGATGAATCCTCCATAAATTAAAAAGGAGGAAGTATTGGTTCAAGGGGAGTTGCAACTGCAAACACTTAAAAAACCCTTGAATGAATAAGATGCTGAAATCCTTAGCATATTGGCCAAAAATGGTTTGAACTTGTTAAGATAATGTTATGAAGATGTTTGATCAAATTTCTAGAGCAATTGGACTACTTGTGGAGGATTACTAAATGATCATGAGGTTCTGCATAATGAAAGGCATATTAGGTCAAGACAGAGAACACATTTATTGTGGAGTGAACATAGTTGGTGAGAAGACTATTTAGGCAATACTTGATCATTTTTATCTCATTTTGAATGAAGTTAAGAGTGTTGAAGAGCCAAAGAAGAGAAGAAGATTTCCAACAGTGCATTGGTGTAAATCCTATCTACTGCATTATCATGTATTCTTCATTTTTTCTAGTTAAACCCTAGTTTCTGAAGGTATTATCATGGTGACACCTATAGTGATTGATGTTGTGGAGAAAACAAGACCTAAATTCAAGAAACATTCATTTAAATCCACTGAGATTAACAATGATGACACATTTTCACGCATTCCCATTAATGTGCTTCACACCAAGGATGTCTGGATGTACATCCATTCACAACTAGATGAATATGATCACATGAAGTTGGAACAATTCAGGAATGATCACTTGTTAGGTGATGATTTTCAATTAAAGCCAGAATTCACAAATATTGAAGCAAAACAATTGGACATTTGGAAGGGTTTCCCTAACTTCTAGTATGAGGAAGATTGGGTCAGGATTGCCCTAAGTCAAATTATTGAGGACTTTTTCTGCCTTGATCAACCCTATATGACACTAAAGAAGCTATCAAGGTTGTGACTAGACTATGCTCCTCTAGACTAGTGCCTATATTGAAAGTGGTGAAAAATGAAGAAGTAATGAGACCTACTAGAGAAAAGTTTGATAAGAAAACCCTAACAATAGATGATATCACTGATCTAGGGGTCTGGTATGCCACCATGGGAATTGCTTATAAAGTATACTACACAAACAAAGAAGGGACTACCACTGCCATCTATACTGCCCATCAAATGGTGAAAGAAGGAAAGGACTATGACCTCTGTGAGTTGCTATGGCAATAGTTGCTGGATAATTTGAAGAGAACCAAGGAGACAAAGTATAAATTTTGGTATGGTTCCTTAATCCTTTTCCTTATATTTTATTTCCTGAAGTAACTACCTTCAATGAAGGGTATAGTTTGAAAAAATGACAAGCTGTTGCACACCAAATTAAGGACTATATGCTCAGTTTCTTTGATTACAAACATTGTGACATTATTTTGGGGCTTCTTCAAAACTTTCCAAACTGATATGCAAAGGAGAGAAAGAATACCAAGAAAAGTAGTTGAAAAATATAAGAATGGCATTAAACTTATGGTGGATAAGGATAATTGTTACATGGAAGTAGCAGAGCCAAGGACATTTTGGATAACCACCCTACCATATGAAGTGTCTAAGCATGACTTGATTGGTTATGTTGATATGTTGCTCAACAAGCCTAAGGATCTTGCTGCAGAAAGATTTGGAACCTATGATGAAATTATCAATAAGACAATAAAAAAGGAGGCAGAAGAAAAAGCAAAGAAGGATATAGGAGAAAAGGCAGATAAGATGAAGCCTGGTTTGGAAAAGATGCTCAACACTCCTGAGGGTTCAACAGAACAACCTCAATTCTCTTATATTGATCAAGCACCTAAAAGAGCTAGTAGGTCTTCCTCTACTGCTGCCACCTCTTCAAAATCCTCTAGACCTGCTCCTACACTTCCTAGCATTAAAAGAACTTCCACTGAAGTGCCAGTACAAACCAAGATTGTAGAGACAATGATACAGGAGCACCTAGTGGTGTAAGGGAAATCTTGCATCACCCAAAAAAAATGATTCAAAATCATTGATGTTGTTATCATTTCTTTTCATAATTAGTGGTTCTAGTTCCATAATCGCTTGAATAATGATGTAGAACTTTAAGTTTTTCCAAACTGATATTTTTAGAAAGTTTGCATTTAGGCACGGATTGAAGAAAAAATCTATAGGAAGCTTCATAAATGAAAAATAAGACCTTTAGAAAAGGAATCGGGCAAAAATCATTTGTGAGCTAAAAGATATTAAATTTTCTATTTCCTGAAAAACCCTTGAAAATTATTCAAAGTCAGGTTTGAGGCACTAAACGGTCCTATATGGGCTTGAAAATGGGAAGAACTAGAAATACAGGTTTTTAGCGTGTAGAGTACTCCGTGATCTTTCTAGCATTTCAAACAGTTCATCAATCGGACACCCAGATCAAAAGTTATGGCTCCTGAAAGTTGACCTATTTTTGGAGGGAGATGCAAAATTTGAAATTTGGCTAGAGGCCACTAAAAAGGCTATTTATATCTATTTTTGGGAATCCTTGGTAGTAGTAGAGATAAGGGGGAAAGTGTAGAGTCAATAATAGGTAGGAAAATAGAAACCCTAGCAGATTTAGGGTTATAGAAGGCAGAAGATTCTAGAGTCTTGAGATAGCAAGCTGTGATGTGCTGTAGCCTATGGAGGATTCATCCTCTGATTATATTTGAGCTTTTATAATGTAATGAGTTGTCCAAATCAATAAAACAAAATTCTATTTTCTGTGTGCAATTTTTGTTGTTGTGTGTTTTATGATTTACCCCCTTTATTAGGTGGTATCAGAGTGAAGGTTCCTGAGCGTGTAAATAGATTGTCAACTGTGAGGTAGTTTGCACTAGGACCTGAGGCTGTGGGTTTACTACAAAGGTCAAAATGCCTCCATGAAGAAAATGTGTTGGGAGAAATGCTTTCATGGAAGAGGGTTTTAGAGCCCTATAAAGGCAAATTGATGCATTACAAGAGGAGTTGCAAAGATGTTTTAAGCCGAGAACAAGAGAGGAAAGTGAAGATGAAGCTGAAGAAGATCTATTTGAGGAAGAACAAGAAGTTGCAGGAGATCCTGCAGAAGTTAGGTTGTTGAGGGCCATTTCGAAGGTCAGAAAGAGGCCTAGGATTGAAGTTTCTATCTATTCTGGAGATTTGAATTTGGAACATCTTATTGATTGGATGAATGATATGAAATAATATTTCGAGTATGAAGATGTGGAAGATCCAGAACATGTCAAGTTTGCAAAAATAAAGTTGAAGGGCCATGCTAGTATTTGGTGGAAGGAGGTCTAGTTAGAGAGAAATAGAAGAGGAAAAGGAAAGATTACTAGATGGGATCGGATGGTAGACAAACTAAAGAAGTAATTCATTCCTATGGACTATGAGATGGAGTTGCTGAAGAGATGCAAGGATTGAAACAAGGTAACAAGTCTGTTAAGGAGTATACAAAAGATTTTTATAAGATTACTATTAGGACATGTCATGTAGAGGCCAACAAGGAGAAGGTAGCTCGTTACATTAATGGGTTGAGGCCAAGTATTCATGAGGAGTTGAGCCTGGTCAAAATGACCACCATAGAAGATGTGTACTAGTTTTCCCTAAAGGTGGAGGAGAAGTTGAACAAAATATTCAAAATCAAGAAAAGGGGAAGAGGTCAAGGTAGAAGGACTAGTGGAAGGTCCTATGGAGACTGAAATGAAGATCTAAAGAAAAGTGAAGAAGCTAGAACCAGTCAAAATCAGTAGGAGATAATGCCTACTACCCTCATGACAAAAATAATGGTGAGCAAAGAGGAGGAAGAGGTAGACTTGGGCAAGGACCTAGAAGAGGAGGTTTCAGAGGAACTTGTTTCCAATGTGGAGAAGAAGGGCATTGAGCATATGAGTGTCTGCAACATCAAGGAAGGATGCATAGAAGACCTAAAGGTAATGCACGAGTTGTACATGTAGATGAAGATACACAGTCTGAGCATTCTGAAGATGCTGAAAGGGGAGAAACCCTAGTTGTCAGAAGAACCTTGTTGATTGAGGAGAAAGAATTAGATTAGAGGAAGAGTTTATTCTGCACAAGGTGCAAATGTGAAGGTAAGTGTTGTGATATTATTATTGATAGTGGAAGGACTGGCAATCTTGTTTTAGAGGAGATGGTTAACAAGCTGAAGTTGACAAGAAGAAGGCATACACATCCATATCAGATCACATGGTTGCATAAGGACTATAGAGCTTTGGTCAATGGACAGTGTTTAGTTAAGTTCAAGATTGGTGAATACCATGATGAAGTGCTGTGTGACATCATACCGATGGATGTATGCCATATGTTATTTGGGAGGTCATGATAGTATGATAGGTGCACTGTCCATGATGGCCATGCAAACACATATTCCCTAACAAAGGATGGAGTTTGTCATAAGTTGAATCCCTTGAAGGAGGTGGAAGAAAAGTTATGTAGTATTACCAGGATTTGCTTGGTAGATGGTAGGAAATTTTTGGAGGGTATGAAGTATGAGCGTCATTGCTTTGCATTAATTCCTAAGATTAGCCAAGAGAAATGTGAAGATGTACCAGCAGAAGTCTCAGATCTATTGGAAGAATTTCAAGATATTGTCTTTGATAATGTACTAGAAGGCTTACCACTGGTAAGGAAGATAAGTCATCAAAAGGATTTGATACTAGGAGCCAGTTTACTGAATAAGGCAACCCACAGAATGACTCCTACAGAGAATGAAGAGCTGTACAAACAAGTTCATGAGTTGTTAAGGAAGGGACTGATAAGGGAGAGCCTAAGTCCATGTGCAGTACCTATAGTACTAGCACCAAAGAAAGATGGAGAGTGGAGAATGTGTACAGATTCCTGAGCCATCAATAAGATCACGATCAAGTGCAGATTTCCATTGCTTAGAATGGATGACATAATGGATTGTTTGAGTGGATCCAAGTACTCCACGAAGATTGACCTGAAGAGTGGGTATCACTAGATCCAAATTAGAGAAGAAGATGAATGGAAGACAACCTTCAAGACAAAGGAAGGTTTGTATTAGTGGTTAGTCATGCCATTTGGGCTAACCAATGCACCAAGCACATTCATGCAACTCATGAACGAGGCATTGAAAGATTTCTTGGGAATTTTTGTTATTGTTTATTTAGATGACATTTTAATTTTTAGTAAGACTTGGGATGAGCATCTGATGCATACCAGAAGAGTTTTAAAGAAGCCAAGGGAGGAGAAGTTGCTGATTAATCAAAAGAAATGTAGTTTTGCAAAGAAGGAGTTGGTATACCTGGGTTTTGTTGTCTTAGAGGAAGGTCTAAAGATGGATCTAAAGAAGGTGAGTGATGCAGAGCATCATGGTCAGCAATTTCATGGTTCAAAACTTCTATGGAACCATTCTCTCAAAGTTCACAGTTTTCCTTTTTTTTGACAGAGATCAACCTTCACATAAGGCAGGATTCTTATTCAAAACTACACTTGTTCATAAACCAAAGTGAGGGACTTTAGGATTCCTCTCACCAACCAAGACTCCAACCAAGACTCCAATCCAAACTCTATCCAACCACTATGTAGGACAACAATCTTCAACACTATTTATTAAAGACAGTCACACACTTCTATCTCTAAGGAGACAATCAGGGTACCCTCCTTGGGGTGATCTCCATTGACACAACTCCAATGCCAAATAACCAACCAACTCAACAATATACCTAACACTTAATTGCCTTCAATGACAAAACAACAATATGATAGACAAAACTATTACCTTCTTGACATGACTACTGTCCTCCTCTCATCCTCTAACACAGGATTCTGCAGGGGTCTTTCACAAGCCCATACTCACCATACCCAATCTCCTACCCCTACAACCTTCAAAAGGCTATGGAAAAACTATTTTACATCCCCCTCCATTGATTAGAAACAAGGAAAGACCAGTAACAAGAAGGAATACCCATCGGGCTGCTCAGAGATACTCTAATCAGGGTTTTAGGACAGTCAACAGATAACAAACAATTTCTCCCTCCAAATGCAGTGTCAAGCCTTCAAACTACTTGCAAGGGGCAGATAACTCTCTACCCTAATCAACCATCCAAGATTCTAACCTCCACCAGGCCGTACAGGTACAGTTTCTTGCAGAAAACAGTGTATTTGTGAAGAAGACAACAATTTCTAAAAGTCAGTTTGTGAGAAACAAATGATATCTTTCATCTAGTTTATTATCAAGATCTCAAACCATGCTCAAACTCAAGCTAACACTTCCTCCTTTCCATCCAATATACAAATGGATCAAAAAAAATCCGTACCCCAACATAGTACGGACTGTTACAAGGCAAATTCTGAAAACAGTTACTCAAAAAGTAGTCTGGGGAAAATGTGAATATCTTCCCTATTATTTACTATTAAGACTTCAAACCAACTATATTTTGGAGTCATCTCACCCCTCTACACATGTAACATAAATGGAGACCATGATAGTGCTATACAACAGTACAGTACGGTAGAAAACAACAACTAAAAATAGGAAAATCAGAAAAATAGAAAAATAGTTTGCTTTTTTCTATTCCTTCCAAATCCTTCGAATGGTCCCTTAAGAAATGATCCTGTTTGGCTTCAAATAGCCTTCTACCATGCTTCAAGTCATTTGGGATTCCTTCTAACTCATCAACCATCTAATTCTTCAAGATTTGTTAATTGCAGCTTGTTGTTTTGTAATTGTCCACTTTCTATTTTGGACTATATTGACTATTTTTAGATAGATGCTACTTTCAAACATTTTGGAGAACCTTGGACAAGGTGTTACATTCCCTTCCAACCTATGACATGCCTTAAAAGGCTTACAACATGACTAACCTATCAAAACTTAAATGATTCTTGTAAGCTACCTATGACTGTCCTACCTAGGACTAATACCATAACCATAGAAGATTCTAGTTATTTGGACATAGTCCATTACAACATGGCTTTCAAGCCTCATTACAACCACTTAATGGTCTCAAGGACCTCATTAAACAAACCAAACAGATCAAATAAACCCTAATGTGAAGGTGCTCCTGCACCATACAACCAACCAACAAAGATTTCCAAGTCCCTTGGAAATGTATCTGCAACAAAAGTCTTTCCTGCATCTCTGTCTGTCTCTTCATCTTCTTAGCTTCAGTCTTCCAATCTTCAGACTAATAGGGAAGGTGACCAACCAACCAACAGAACAAACTACCATCTTCACAGAGCATCCTTAGGCTCCTTCTACTCCCATCAGTGGAGTATTCTTTAGGCTGCAACCTCAAGTGCTTCTTCAATGAGGAATCCATCTCTCTACTGCCTCAGAACAAACCAACTCACCAAACCATTCATCTCACCCAAGAGCAGATCCTAGTGATGCACATACCACTCTCTCCTCAGTGGTTTCTCTCTACATCCTTCTCTAGCCAAATCTCTATTGGAGAATGGTCATGACAGACCTTCTATTGTCTGCCCACACACAACCTCAGAAAACATCCTCCTGCAGCTAGATGGATAAGCACTTGCAACCAAACAACTTAGCAAACAAAACAATAACGATCACCAACACAATCATATTCTTCAGTTCTTCACCTACCTTCTCAGTGACAGGAAAAAATACATCTCCTCCCAGAGCTTTTTCTAGCTCTGATACCAAAATGATGTAGAGCATCATGGTCAGCAATTTCATGGTTCAAAACTTCTATGGAACCATTCTCTCAAAGTTCACAATTTCCCTTTTTTTGACAGAGATCAACCTTCACATAAGGCAGGATTCTTATTCAGAACTACACTTGTTCATAAACCAAAGTGAGGGACTTTAGGATTCCTCTCACCAACGAAGACTCCAACCAAGACTCCAATCCAAACTCTATCCAACCACTATGTAGGACAACAATCTTCAACACTGTTTATTAAAGACAGTCACACACTTCTATCTCTAAGGAGACAATCAAGGTACCCTCCTTGGGGTGATCTCCATTGACACAACTCCAATGCCAAATAACCAACCAACTCAACAATATACCTAACACTTAATTGCCTTCAATGACAAAACAACAATATGATAGACAAAACTATTACCTTCTTGACATGACTGTTGTCCTCCTCTCATCCTCTAACACAGGATTCTGTAGGGGTCTTTCACAAGCCCATACTCACCATACCCAATCTCTTGCCCCTACAACCTTCACAAGGCTATGGACAAACTATTTTACATCCCCCTCCATTGATTAGAAACAAGGAAAGATTAGTAACAAGAAGGAATACCCATCAGGCTGCTCAGAGACACTCTAATCAAGGTTTTAGGACAGTCAACAGATAACAAACAATTTCTCCTTCCAAATGTAGTGTCAACCCTTCAAAATACTTGCAAGGGGCAGATAACTCTCTACCCTAATCAACCATCCAAGATTCCAACCTCCACCAGGCCGTACAGGTATGGTTTCTTGTAGAAAATAGTGTATTTGTGAAGAAGACAACAATTTCTAAAAGTCAGTTTGTGAGAAACAAATGATATCTTTCATCTAGTTTATTATCAAGATCTCAAACCATGCTCAAACCCAAGCTAACACTTCCTCCTTTCCATCCAATATGGATCAAAACAAATCTGTACCCCAACATAGTACGAACTGTTACAAGGCAAATTTTGAAAACAGTTACTCAAAAAGTAGTCTGGGGAAAATGTGAATATCTTCCCTATTATTTACTATTAAGAATTCAAACCAATTGTATTTTGGAGTCATCTCACCCCTCTACATATGCAACATAAATGGAGACCATGACAGTGCTGTACAACAGTACAGTACGGCAGAAAATAGCAACTAAAAACAGGAAAATCAGAAAAATAGAAAAATAGTTTGTTTTTTTCTATTCCTTCCAAATCCTCCGAATGGTCCCTTAACAAATGATCCTCTTTGGCTTAAAATAGCCTTTTACCATGCTTGGAGTCATTTGGGATTCCTTCTAACTCATCTACCATCAAATTCTTCAAGATTTGTTAACTGCAGCTTGTTGTTTTGTAACTGTCCACTTTCTATTTTGGACTATATTGACTGTTTTTAGATAGATGCTACTTTCAAACATTTTGGAGAACCTTGGACAAGGTGTTACATTCCCTTCCAACCTATGACATGCCTTAAAAGGCTTACAACATGACTAACCTATCAAAACTTAAATGATTCTTGTAAGCTACCTATGACTGTCCTACCTAGGACTAATACCATAACCATAGAAGATTCTAGTTATTTGGACATAGTGCATTACAACATGGATTTCAAGCCTCATTACAACCACTTAATGATCTCAAGGACCTCATTAAACAAATCAAATAGATCAAATAAACCCTAATGTGAAGGTGTTCCTGCGCCAGTGAGGGCTATCATTGAATGGCCTACGCCAAGGAGAGCTACAGAGGCACGATCTTTTCATGGTTTGGCAAGTTTTTCCAAAAAGTTTATCAGAAATTTTAGTAGCATTTGTGTACCCCTAACTGAGACAATGAGAGGGGATAGAAAAGAGTTTAAATGGACTATAGGAGTAGCCAAGAGTTTTGATACATTGAAGCAGAAAGTGACAGAGCAACCTATTTTGGCACTTTCAGATTTCAATAAGGTATTTCATGTAAATTGTGATGCTAGTGGCAATACTATAGGAGTTGTTTTGAGTCAAGAAGGTAAGCCCATTGCCTATTTTAGTGAGAAGCTTAATGATGCCAAGAAAAAGTATTTTGTTTATGATCAGGAGTTCTATGCAATAGTTCAGGCTTTGAAGAAATGGAGACATTATTTGTTGCTAAAAGAGTTTGTTTTATATACTGATCATCAGGCTTTACAATATCTTAATAGTCAAGGAAAGTTGAACCAGAGGCACTTAAAATGGGTTGAGTTTTTGCAGAGTTATACTTTGTTTTGAAGCATAGGAGTGGGAAGTCTAACAAAGTTGCAGATGCCTTAAGCAGAAGGTAAAATTTGTTGACAGAAATGTGAGAGGAACCTCCTACAACACTATAATGAAAAATGCACGAAATAATAGAAATAGCAGAAACACAGAAGGAATTTATTGATCGCAAGCCACTTCAAGCAGGCAACCTCCTTTGAGCAAGCTCAATACAATAAATTCATGGATGCCTTCATTGGACTTAACACATACTTATATACTAAGTCTAATCTAAGCAACTATTACTTCCCATGAATGTGGGATATTACAATATACTCACGGGATGACTTACAAAGTATATGCATCCAAATGTAATATACTAACAAAGTAAAGAGAAGGGTTAAACATGGGTTCCTAACATCCCCTCCCTCTTAGAAAAGCTTTGTCCTCAAAGCGTAAGATGTGGAAATTGGTGCTGAATCTGAAGGAGTGGTTCCCCTGTAGCAATGTCTAGGTGCATTCTATGCCACTGAATTAAGACCTCTGTGATGGATCGGGAGCAAAGAGGAGTGCCCCTATCGAGGATTACCTCTAATGCCAAAAGGATGGATCCTTCATTATCCAGTTGTGGTAAAACAATTTGTGCTCTGTCGTTGGCGCCAAGAAATTTCTTTAGACAAGAGACATGAAATATTGGATGAATGCCGGGAGAAGGAGCCAGCTTATGATCCCCAATCTAATCATAGGTATAGAGAACCGTGTTGACTGCCTAAACTTGTGAACTACTGGGGAAGTATGGAAGGAGCGCTGGTGGTGCCTGACCATAGATTGCTTCATATGGAGGCATGTTAGATGCAGTGTGGTAGGAGGTATTGTACCACCATTCAGTGAGAGGGAGCCACTTTGCCCACTGATGCTATTGTTCTGATGTATCACATTCAACCACAATCTATTGAATTGCCATGTTCATTCCCTTCCAAAAGAACTGATGCCATGCTCACTCATAAGTTTTGAGGAACCCAAAGTACCCTACCGATGGAGAAACATAGAGTTCATAGAAGACAGCCTGTGGGATAGATTCCAACCAATTTGGAACAGACATAGAAATAGCTGAAAGAGAAGCTTGGTCATCGCATGTGTGAGAAAGAGAATCCACCATAATATTGTCCTTACCCTTCTTGTAAGTGATCTCATAGTCATAACCCATGAGTTTACTGATCCATTTTTGTTGTGCTGGGGAGGAGACCCATTATTCTAGGAAATATTTCAGGCTTTGGTGAGCAACCCTGATGCAAAAATAATTCCCTAGTAGGTATGGCCACCACTTCTGTACTGCATGCAAAATAGCCATCATTCGTTGTAGAGCCAAAGGAGTAGTGGAGACCATGGATGGTTACATCTAAATGGAGTGAAACTGAGCAATGACACCATGTGAATTCTTCTTAAGAAGCTTTTCCAGGTGATGTGAACTTATGATGCTAAGAGACCCAGGTTGTAAGCCCTTCAATGTGTGTTTGTGCCCATTGTCTGAAAATTGCATCTAAAGTTTAGCAAAATCCCATAAGATGGGTCCAAGTGTACGCAAGCATTGGGCACCCAAAACCACATCACATCTACCTAAGGGCAAGGTAAACATGTCAAAGCGCAGGTTATAATCTCCAATAGAGATACACACATTGCGACACTTCCCTTTGCAAGGTAATGTGCCCCCATTGGCAATCATGACTTCAAAGTTTGAGCAAGGATGAACAAAACAATCATCCTGTTTGGCTATTCGAGGGTCAATGAAGTTATGAGTACTACTAGAATCAATGGGTATTGTAAAAGGGAGCTTCTTGAAGTAACCCTTGACCTGCATGGTTTGTGGGGTGGTGACTCCTACTACGACATGGAGAGAGATCTCTGGATGGTCTTCCTGAGAAGTAGGGTCAACAAGCGACTGCTGAGTTTCAACCTGATCAGCTACTATATCCTGAGCATTTGCATAAACTTTAGTTTCAGGTGGAGAATTTATATCCAATAAATAGAGCTTTTGCTCAACACATCTATGTCCCCAAGTGAATTTGTCATCACAATTATAACAAAGCCCTTTTTCTCTACATGCCTCCATCTTTTCTTCAATCAAATGCTTGATAGGAGTTGTTCTAGGAGTTGGCATTATTTGAGGGCTTTGGGGAGCCATATTTCTAAATGGAACAAAATTAGATTTGGAGCGTTGTTGAAATGTGATCTTGTCCTCTGCCAACTTATCCAACCCTAAGGCTTCAATCATTGTGCTTGGACATAACATTTTAACCTTAGAGTGAATTGCATCCTTCAAACCACTGACAAAACAACTCCTGAAGAATTCATCAAACAATCGCTCTGTGTGATTGGTTAGTTTTTCAAATTCTGTTTGATATTCTCTCACAGTGCCTATTTGGTGCAATTTTGTGAGTGCTCCTATGAAGTCATCAAAAGCACTAGGGCCAAATCATTGCAAAATGAGTTTACAAAAATTTGTCCATTTTGGCTCTTCATGAGCTTTGATGTACCAATAGAACCATTGAAGGGCTTCATGTTCCAAATGAAAGAAGACAAGTGGGACTTTGTTGACATCAAAAGTATTATGCAGATTGTTCTGCTCGGTATATCCATCCAGTCGGATCATCACCATTGAAGTGAGGAAAATCAAACTTCAGTCCATGAAAATTGCCGAAAGAAGAAAACCCTATATCTGTAGAAGACTTTGGTTGCCATCTATTGTTCATGGCTAAATAGTGAAGATTGAGCTCGAGAATTTTTTCGTCTAGATCTTGGAGTTTGATCTTGATGGCTACAAGTTCGTCCTCCATGTTTTTTTCTCCTGCGCCGGTGACAACCATAACCAGGATGTTTTTTTTTTTGGAATGGGTAGAAAAACAAAAACAAAAAAAAAATTATTAAAGGAAAATTTGGATTTGGGAAAAACTCTGATAGGTAATTGGGGTTTGACTAGGTTTTGGACACTTTCTAAAGGACAGGGAAGTAGAAAATGGGGATTTCAGAAGAGGGTGAAAGAATGGGAAAATTTATCCAAGAGGGACAAAGGAGTAGAAATAGGAAATGAACACTGTGGTAAAATTTGAAGGCGATTGGGTGAGAATCAAAGAAGTTATGATAAACCCTAAAAATAAACAAATGTGGGATTTCTGGCTTCGATAAGTGGAATTTAGGATAGGGTCATCAAGGAAGGAAATATGCAGAATGGAATTTGAGGGGTTCGAGTGAATTTTGAGTGGAAATAGAGCTAAAATAAGGAAGATATGGAGAAAAAATAGAATCTAGACAGATTCAATCTATGATTTGTCAACTGGCAATAGATATGGACCCTAGGTATGTTCAGCTTCCTAAAGGTTCAAGGGATTCACTCAGCTACCAATGTTGTCTAACGACTTGCATATTGGGGTAGTACCCCTCACTCCACGGCTCAGGTAAAACTGATAACCACTTTGCCACAAACAACAACTCTTGGTTTACCTCACAGATGGGAACTAGTCAATCAGGTAGGGGCCATTGCCCTTTTCACTGGCAGGTCCTCTCTATGGGCCAGCTACTTCAGGGTTCCTGTGGTACTCCTCACAATGAGTTTTAGGGCTATGCCTGGGCACTTCCCATAGTTAAGCGGATAGGGATTATTCCCTAATCCAAACTTGCAATTGAAATGAACAATATAGATACAAAGAAAAAAGAACTACTGCAATAATCACAGCACCTAGAGACCACTACGAAAAAAATTTGACAAAAATTCTACCTAGCAAGCCCAAGAAAGCGCTCTGATACTAGATGAGAGGAACCTCCTGCAACAATATAATGAAAAATGCACGAAATAATAGAAATAGAAGAAACACAGAAGGAATTATTTGATCACAGGCCACTTTGAGGGGGTAACCTCCTTTGAGCAAGCTCAATACAATAAATTTGCAGAAGCCTTCATTTGACTCAACACGTACTTATATACTAAGTCTAATCTAAACAACTATTACTTCCCATGAATGTGGGATAATACAATATACTCACGGGATGACTTACAAAGCATATGCATCCAAATGTAATATACTAAGAAAGTAAAGAGAAGGGTTAAACATGAGTTCCTAACAAAATGAAGATAGAGGTTGTTGGGTTTGATGAGCTCAAAAGTTTGTATCCTGAAGATCTAGATTTTGGAGAGGCTTGGAAAGCTTGTTTGGAACCTGTTACTTTGGAAATGATAAAATGGTTGGATTTCATAATCCCAGATGGCATGTTGTTTAGGGGAAGCCAGTTGTGCATTCCAAGGAGTTCCATGAGCGAGAACTTGATTAAGGAGAAGCATAATGGGGGATTAGATGGACACTTTGGTCAAGATAAAACCATTTCTATTATTGGTGAGCATTATTATTGGCCACAGTTGCAGCAGGATGTGAGGAAATTTGTGCAGAGTTACAGAGTGTGTTAGATGGCAAAAGGAACAAGTCAGAATATAGGGCTATATCAGCCATTACCTGTACCAGAGAAGCCATGGGATGATATTAGTATGGATTTTGTTCTTGGTTTACCAAGGACACAAAGAGGACATGATTCCATTTTTGTGGCGGTGGACAAATTCTTGAAGATGGTACATTTTATTCCTTGTAAGAAGACTAGTGATGCTATTCATATTGCTAGGTTATTTTTCAGAGAGGTGGTGAGACTACATGGTCTACCTAAGAGCATAGTTTTACATTGAGATATCAAGTTTGTTGGTTATTTCTAGAGGACATTGTGGAAGAAGTTGAAGACAAATTAGAAGTTCAGTTCTACACACCATCCACAGACTGATGGATAGACGGAAGTGGTGAATAGGAGTTTGGGTAATTTGCTATAGTGCTTAGTAGGAGATAAACCAAAGAGATGGGATTTGATTTTATTACAGGCAGAATTTGCTTACAACAATTTTGTCAATAGGAGTACAGGTAAATCACCATTCCAGATTGTATATGGGAGTAGTCCAAGAAATTCTTTAGAGTTAAGGAAGCTGAACAAGGAAGAAAATATAAGTGCCAAAGCCGAAGATTTTGTAGAACCCCTGAAGAATTTGCATGAAGAGGTGAGAAAGCACACTAATAAGATGAATATTTAGTACAAGGCTAAGAGAGATTAGAAGAGGAGATATAAGCAATTTCAGGTAGGAGATAAAATCATGGTTCACTTGAGAAAAGAGAGGTTTCTAGTTGGAACATATAATAAGTTGAAAATGAAAAAATTTGGACCATGCAAAATTCTGAAGAAGCATGATTTAGGAAATGCATATGAGGTAGAGCTTCCAAATGAGATCAACATTTCTCCTATGTTCAACATTGCTGATTTAACAAAATTTCATGAAGGTGGAACAAAGGATGGACTAATAGAAGAACAATGGAGTATTCCGGCATCTACTTCAAAGGAGGGGATAGAAGAGATTTTGGATAGCCGTGTTGGAAGAAGTACTCAAAATAGACAATATGAAGAATACCTGGTGAAGTGGAAAGGAAGGCCCATTGACTATTCTTCCTGGTTATCTAAGGCAGAAGTGGACCGTTTGGGGTTTTCCTCAAACACATGAGATGTGAGAAGGTCACTTTTCAAAATCACCCTTGGTGTCTGATATAGGAGAGTCTAGTGGTGTAAGGGCAATCTTGCATCACCCAAAAAACTATGTTGATTCAAAACCATTGATATTGTTTTAACTTCTTTCCATAATTAGTGGTTCTGGTTCCATAATCGCTTGAATAATGATGTAGAACTTTCAGTTTTTCCAAACTGTTAAAAATAGCAAACTACTATTTTTGGAAAGTTTACTTTGGGCACGAATTGAAGTGAAAATTTACTGGAAGCTTCGTAAATGAAAATAAGACCTTTGGCAAAGGAATCAAGCAAAGACCATTTGTGAGATGAAAGATATTAATTTTTTTGTTTCCTGAAAAACCCCTAAAAATTATTCAAAGTCAGGTTTGAGGCACTAAATGGTCCCATACAGGCTCGAAAATGGATAGAACTAGTAGAGAAGTTTCTTAGCATGTAGATCACTTCACGAGCTTTCTGGCACTTCAAATGGTTCATCAATCAGACACTTAGATCAAAAGTTATGGCTCCCAGAAGTTGACCTATTTTTTGAGGGAGATGTAAAATTCAAAATTTGGCTAGAGGCCGCCAAAAAGGCTATTTATAACAAATTTTGGGAACCCTTGGTATTAGTAGAGATAAGGGGGAAAGTGTAGAGTCAATAATAGGTGGGAAAATAGAAACCATAGTAGATTTGGGGTTACCAAAGGCAGAAGATTCCAGAGTCTTGAGATAGGAAGTTGTAATGTGCTGCAGCCTATGGAGGATTCATCCTCTAATTGTATTTGAGCTTCTATAATTTAATGAGTTGTCCAAATCAATAAAAGAAAATTCTATTTTCTGTGTGTAATTTCTATTGTGTGTTTTATGATTTACCCCCTTCATCCGACAAAGAAACATAGACCTAAACTATAGGCAAAAAGAGGAAAAATGAATCCGGTGAATGTAGAAGAGGAAGAAGAAGAAGAATCTGTCATGCTTGAGACAAGAAAGAAGAGAACAAGAGAATAAGAAGAAAAGAAGGAAGAAGGAACATCCAAAGGAAAAGGAAAGGGAAAATAAAAGAAATCAAAAGAGTCTTCTCAAGAAGAATTGAAACATGTGCCTCTACAACTTGAGGCCACTATAAATGCTATAATAGAACATGGAGCTATGAAACAAGTTGTAGATCTCTATGACAAGAGACCTCCTAATGACAAACTACAATTAAGGTAATAATAATCAAATATATGATGGCTTTCAATGTAGCCTTAATTGAGATCATTGATCAACTACCTGAAAGTCTTGCAAATGTACTTACAAAAAGCAGAAATGAAGCCATGGATAAATATAAGATGAGAATAAGTGCAGTTAAAAAGGTTTGTCCCTCCATCTCCGAGGAAGAAAAGGTTAAAGTATCTTGAAAACAAGAAAAATAGCTTAGAACAAAAGGAAGAATATACATTTTGATGTCCAAGGAAAAGGAAGAAATAAAAAGATTGGAAAAGGAAACACTAAAGGAAACTGTTGAAATTCTCAAAGAAATGAAGATTGCTGAGGCAATTATTGAAGATATATATGATCTATCAACCTCTGAAGGTAATGAGGAAGGAGATTAAAAGACCGAGAATTTTGAGAAGACTAATCCTCTAAAAACATAGGATGAAAAGGATCAAAATAGAGTAAGCATACCTCCTCTAGACAACACCGAAGAACAAAGCCTAGGAGATCAAGGTAAAGAGAATCTATCTCCTTTGAAGAACACTGATACTAGTGCAAGACATGATTCTCCCCTTCCAAAAACTATTGAAACACAAAATATAGAGGGATAGGATAAAGGTAATACATCTGCAAAGAACACTGACTCCAATTCTCCTCTAGAGAATACAGGGAATGATGAGGAAAGAAAAGAAGATAACCCTGAGAAGAAGTAGGAAGAGAAAGAAAAGAGTGAAAAGAAGCAAGATGAGATAAAGAAGGATAAGGAGAAACAAAAAGATGAAAAAGACAAAGGTGAAACAGAGAAAAAGGAAGATGAAAAAGTTGGAGATGTAGGTCAAAGTTCCTTAGAGACTGATTCATTCAAAGACCTATTGGATTTGCAGCTACAATTTCAACTAGTGATTACTCCTCAACTTCTATAAATTCCTACACTTGAAGGACAAATTGATTTGTCAAACATTTCACCCCTTCACAAACTACAACTAGGTGATATATTGCATGCTTCAACAAAAAAAAAAATTCTACAAGAAAATTTGAAGAAGACCAGTGTAGTTGAGGATGCTGTGAAGGTGATCCAAGAAGGGTTACCAGAAGTAACCATTGATATCTCTCTGCCTCTAGAACAAAAACTCAAGCTATTAATGGATTCTTTCAAAGACCATTCTTCCTATGTTGAGCAGAAAGAAAAGAAAGAGGTAGTAATAAAGGTAAATGATAAAAGGTTGGCTAAGATGATTGAAAAAATGTGCTAATGCACATAATAAATTGAAAGAGAACTTGCAGAAGCTTAAGGATTGCATTGATGAAGCCACAATATTGTGTCTGTTCTACCTTAAATAGCCAAGCTCCACAAAGAATATCAAAACTCAAATTGACACCACTTCAAGTTACAAATCATTTAAATGGCTAGAGTATATGATCTATCTAAGGACAAAGATGGAGCACCAAGGGCTCAACTAGAAAATCTTCATGAACAATTATCACAACTTTAGGGATAGAGAGAACAATTGAAGAAACAATTTGGTCAGTTGAGGGAAGTGGTGAACTTAAGACTTGCTTCATTGTCTGGTATGCTAGAAGAAGCTGAAAGGTTGATCAGAAGATGAAGACCCCAAGAAACATAGAGGAAGCTGAGGACTTATACATGCAATGCAAATGTCAAAATCATATTCTTGCCTCAGAAAGTTCCATTTGGGCATCTACTCTGACACAAATCAAGGTAATATACAAAGCCATTACACCTTCTAAATGAGTTGCAGAGTATTGTAGAGAAATTTTTTTTGAATGTATATAGACTTGTGGAGGACAATAGTGTATATAGCATCAATTTTTGAGTGATTTCCATCTCAAGGGGAGCACTGTCTGTAAAAAATATATAATAAGGGGGAATTTACACCGTTTTGGGATAATGTAAGATGCTAGGCCCTTTGTCCTTGATGTCAAAGGGGGAGAGAGATGAATATACATCTAAGGGGGAGTGATTGTACACATTATATTTTGGGTGTTCCCATCAATAAAAAAGGGGGAGATTATTGGCAATATGTGTTGTCATTGATGTCAACATAACATGTGTGAATCTGAGGTCAGACTTGTATAGAGTTCAGTAGTTGGAAAAGCTGATAGTTAATGGGGGATTTGAGAGAGATGGTTTGGCATAGTTGTTGAAGTTGATGAATAATGAAAGATTTGAGAGAGACGGCTTGACTAAGTTAAAGACTTAGGATCAACTTGCTTAAGGCAAACCAGTTCGGAAGACTTAGCAGATGAAGAGAAAATTGGCTAAGTGTGGTGCGGTGATCAGTCTTGTGTCTAAACATGATGCAAAGGTGTATACTCATGTCCTGACATGTTTTCTGTATCCCTAGGGTGATCCCACAATACTGGGTTACACGTTTTGGCCAAACTTGACATTGAAATGAACATTTTAAACTAAATCTTCACTTTCGGACACTTATAGCTGCTAAACCGTAAGGAATTTGAAAATGATGCAAACTAGTGATTTGTGACATTTTGTCTATAGATTCTAAATATATATTTTTAAAAATTTTTGGAATCAAATTGTATTTCTTTTTCTATCTCCTTCAATAACTAGTTTTTAACAGTAAACACCATTTTTAAAGAGTGATGTGTACTATAAACCACATAACTTTTTTTCTATGAAGGATAAAATTCTATTTTTTTCAAATTTATATTTGTAACAACATTATCTAGAGGATGCATTTGGTTTCATAATGTTTTATTGAACATTTTTTTAATTAAGTTTTGAAGTCAAACCAATTACAATTTATACATAGGTGTACTATAAAGAGCATAACTTTTTTTGTATGCATCGAAATTCAATTTTTCTTGGAATAAGGACATCAATACCTAGAGGACATGTATTTTTTAGAATTTTTTTCCTATATTTTCCTATTTTTTCATATGTATGAAACAAAGACCTTGATGTTCATTAAAAAACCTAAATTCACAAGAAATAAAAAATGAATATAATAATCAAATTAAATATATTTAAAATTATACTTTTTAGGAAGCTTATAATAAGGACAACATACAAAACATAAATTTTAAATGAATTCATTTGATCCCCCAAAAGGTAAATTAAAAGTGGGTTTTTATTAGCATTTGGTAGGTGTAGAGGAGACTCCATTATAGGTATGGTTTAAAACTAGCGGGGTTCTATCCAAAGGGGTTTGATCAAACCCTCTTCAATTAAAATCCTTTAAATGAAACCTTTCAAGCCATAAATCATTATATTTTCTAAAAATATGTAATTTCAACAAAAATCAGGATGTCCTAGAAAGTGTAACCCATTATTGTGGCAGCACCCCATACACTAATATTTTATCAGTTTGAAGTATCACACCCAGAGACTAGTTGCAAAATTTTGATTAAGTCATTCACAGTGTATATCGTAAGGCAGAGTTACAATATTTTTGTCTGCATTTCTCTGTATTAAAAAATCTAGTCCTGCGGTTCAGAGTATAAGATGATCCAGACATTAAATTTCTATATCCAAGATTTCATGTCACTACACCTTGAGCGACAAAAGTTACAAGTGACATAGTTCTGATTATTACTCAGATAGAGAAAATCAAGGAGGGAGACCTATTAGAATGCTCTACATTCCTCTAGAAGTAAATGGTTGATCATGTAGCTTTGAGAATAGACTCAAGGATGTACAAGGTATGCTATATTGAAGTATCAAGTGTTCTAATGGTCCACAAGGTCCACATTCAAGTAACAAAAGTAATACAGATAGTCTTGGATGCAGAAGTATTCTAGTACACATGCTTGAGTATTTGAGGAAGATAAAGAAGGCATAGATCATTTATATACATATTTGTGGAGATTCTACATACTCCATAATATCTCAGGTTTGATCCGCATGCAAATATCTCTTATTTCCTATGCCGCATAAAGTAGTTAAGTTAGTGAATGGAGAAGTGTACATGGCTGGTCTCCGAATCATAGTATACTTAAGACAAGATTCTATTTTTCTCCAGAAATAATAAATAAGAATGTGCGGATTTGGGAACATGTGTATAATGGTGTATAAGTTCATCTCTAACAATTTCATAGGTTTTGGTGTATCACAATACAATATTATGAGTTATGGAATACCACAGTTAGTCAGGAATACTCTGTTTAAATAGTTCAACATGTTTCTTATTTTGCGGATGTATTGAATGATCTAATACTTCAGTAGTTCTAAGGTATATTGATGATGTTAGGAAGATACATTGTTGAAATCTTGGTCCACATGATGTTTTTAGCTTCTCCTCGGCGGTGTGAAGATGAACAATTATCAATGTTTGTGTAGTTTGAGTTGACAATCTATTTTTTTTATATGCGACAGATCTTGATCAATTGCTTTAACATTACAAAATGTGTAATGATGTTCCTTGAAGTCTATTATGAGATGTTGTGGTCTACAACTTATTTTCTTGACATATTATATAAGTTGTAGTCGACACTTGAAGAGTTACATGTTTCATCTAAAGGTTTTTATAGTGCCAACCTGATTAATATTTTGAAGTATTGTGGAGGGTATTTATAGGAGATCAAAGTCATTTATGAAGTGTAGATGTGTGTGTGAACATGATAGAGTAGAATGAGAAGTATGAAGTGTGCAGAATCAGTATGATGGAGTAATTGTGTAGAAAAAGAGGACTACAATATCAACATAAGATAGATGCTTCTTCCATAACAGTTCATAGTTTTGTTTATCATTATGATTCTTTGTAGCAGTGAGCTTTCTATAGGGAGTAGTAGCTTCCTTAGGTTGTAGCCCTAAAACCAAGTTAACAGGGAGTTGTAGCTTCCTTGGATTGTAGCCCTAAAACAATATTGTAAACTTTTATATAGCAGTGGACATTATATTGTGAGTTAACACTCACCATGCTTTTTACCAGTTTTGGGTTTTCCATGTGAAAATATTGGTGTCATTATGTTGATGAATGTGTTTCTTGTTTTACTTTCTATTCTCTAAGTAAATGAATCTAATTTGCAAATAAAGTAGTAAGTTTTAATATATGCTGATTCACTCCCCTCTCAGCATCACTGTGTGTTCAACAAGTTCTCTATTGTGAAGATCCTCTCTTCATCTTCTCTATTTGTTTTGTTGTTGAATAAGCCTCAAAATATCTGAACTTGTTCTTGGGAAGTTTCCTTAGTGGGATTTTCTTGAGTGGGGAGGTTCTCCCTAATTTCTTCTAAGACTATTTTGATCTAATTTTCTCTTACACCAAGGCACATTGAGTGCTAAGTGGAGGAGATGGATGTTATTTTTATTTTAAGCTAAGTTTGTTTAGTTGTGTGCCTTGTGATAAGATTGAGAGCTTTCCTTTTCATTTTAAATGTTTTCAAAAGTTCCATTAATCTCTACATGTAGTTACACTAAATGAATGCAAGATTTTTGTTCTTTTTCCATTTTTTAGATGTGAACTAATTACTACTAAAAATTGAAATATGGATGTAGATCTAACTGACCTTTTCTAAATGTAATTTGTCTATGTTTTTATTTTTTTATTTTTATGTTGATGTAATCTATTCTAAGAAAGGAAAATTTGCAATTACTCTAAGAAAAATAGGAAATGAATCTAATCTAGAAAGTAATAAAGGAAATGAACTCTACACTAACCAAGAGAAAATAAACATAAATCTTACTTCCTGAAGGGCATCAAAGTGAGCTAATTACTACTAAAAGTAATTAAAGAACCTGTGTAATTCAGGTGCTAGTGCTTGTCATGTCTCATTTTTATGGACTATATTATTATTCTAGATTAGTGAACATTTACCATGATTGTTTTACTTCGAGTAAGTTCCACTTGTGAGAAGGTAATTATCATGATGTTATATTAAATAAATTAGAAAGTTGATTTAAATAATAAATATTATTGATATGACTATGATGTTTTGCTTTGGCTATGTTTTTGGGAACTAACCTATTGACGTTGAATTGAGTGTGAATGAATGCAGGTACTCATCGAAGATGAGAACATGGTTGAGGTAGAGGTGTTCTAGCCACTTGGCAAGAACTATTTGGGATGGTTAACTCTGATGCAAGCACACACTCATGTAGTCTCATATTGTATTTTGAATGGTTTATTATGCATTAATTGTGTGGATAATAAATATGACTGATGTTTAAATGCTTAGAAAATATGGTGTTTTTAATTGTTAGGAAAATCATTTTTGAATGCATGATCTAATTATAAATATTTAAGTTCTTTTGTTATATATTCTAAATAGTTTATTTTATTTTAAATGGTGTACATGTAATTATATTATTTAATAATAAATAATAAATGTTCGAGGGGGGTCGTTGGGCTAAGTTGCAGGGACACCTCTGAGTTAAAATAAATAAATAATAAATGTTTTCCTAATTATTTAAATATGGATGTTTGGAAGACAATATCTATATTAAACTTAAAACAATTAAATTTAAATTGCAATATATATATATATAATTTTATATTATTTTAAATACTTCTTGTTTGATTTAAGTGATTAGGCTATTTTGAAGATAAATCAATTATATAAATAATAACTATTATATTTAGAAATTTAATTATTACTTATTTTATTAAAAAAAAATGGTTGTTACTTATTTAAAATTAGATAAACTGTTTATTATTATAATTATTATAATTAGAAAATCTAAATTAAAGAAAGAAAAAGAAAGCTTGGTCATGCAAAATAGAGAAATCTCATGCAAACTTAAAACAAGACTACAATTAATAAAAAAGTAATCAAAAACCTAATTTCAACACCAATATTAGAGAGTTTATTTTGTTAAAAAAAAGAGGGGCAGAAGGAAAAAAAAGGAAAGCACTGTTACTTTTCTGAGCAACAACAGGGCAAAAAAATAGAGATTTGATCCATGATTTGCAGCAGAGAAAAGGAAGATTCTATCACTAATTTTAACAATGACAGGAAGTGCAAAAATCACCTTCAACAACAAAAGATTCTAGGTATTCTTTCTGATTTTATTTGCAATAAAAATATGACTTTTATATGATTGTTATACAATAGTAATTTAGCATGTTTTTGCAGAAAATAGATTCCTAAAAGCTAAGGTCGACCTGCCTAATGATTGGACTCCAAAAACAAATTTAAAACATTTTACCATTATCCCTGGCCGCTGATTAAATTGGATCATGCTTGTGTTTGCCTTGTTTGGTCTATGTTTTTATAGTGAATTTGGCCTTGTTATGGAGGATGACTCTATTAACTTAGGTAGCATAAAATAATTTCCTATTACAGATCTGTATTGGTGTTTTTTAGCAGTGTTAATCCATTCTTCTAAAAACTTGGTTTCTCTACCTAAAGATTTTGTATTGATTACCGAGGAATTATTTTGAAACCTTGTCATAGTCCTTCTATCTGTTATTATTGTTGTTTAAACATGATTAGTTCCTGCAACTATATTTTATCTATTTTTTTTAATTATTGTTCTTGTAGTAGACTATTTTGTAGTTCCTATTGCCTGAGTTAAAACAATTCCTATAGCTGTCTTCTTTTATTTATTTTATTGTTGTTCAGACTGTATATCAGTTCTTGTCGACAATTTAAAGATCCTATAGCTTTTAGCAGTCATTGTATTGCTATTTCAGTTCCTGTCGCCAGCATTGTAAAGTTCCTTCAGCTTCTCTAAAACACTCTTAAACCACTTATATCATTACTCAGAATAGAAATAGTAGGTTTTTTGATATTTACCTATGATCTTAAATTTATTTGTGAGATGCTGAAACAATCATATATTATTATCAACTCTTATTCAAATGAATTGCTTGAAACTTAAACCAGAATTGAATGGAAAGAGTTAAACATTAAACATTGATTTTCTTCAACCTTTTTGACAATAAATTACAGAGAAGGATTATAATCAAATTTTAGACACCCAAATTATACTTACCTAAATGAATGAATAGATTGATGTTAAAATTATCTTTCTTTATATGTTAGAATTATGGAGTAAAATTCGTGATGTAAATATCATTGTCTTATTAAAACTTCTTGAAGAGAATTAGTATACTTGAATTGAATGGTTTTAAAAACTTAATATATTATGGAATTTGAATTGAATATGAATTAGGAAATAAAACCAGTTTGACAACCTTTAGATGCAATTGTATGAGCAAATGATAGATTATTGCTTGAAGGGTGTGTTTTCATGATTGATGCATGGGAAAGGGATTAGAAATGGTCATAGGTAATTTTGAATTTTTTTATTTTATTTATTCATTGATTTATTTATTTATTTACTTTCTTGTTTATTTGAGGAAAGAAAGTAGATTTTTATCTAGGAATGTGTTTGGGTTACTTTCTGGGCTAGGATGCTAAATGTGGATTATTAGAGATGGCTTTTCCTCTTTTCAAGAATTGAACAAGGTTACTCTATTTAAAGGTTTAGATCTAAACGAGCTAACATTGAAAAAGATGTTTATTTTGTCTAGCAAAATTATTTATATATATCTCTGCCACATCCTATTGTGAGACAATCTGCATTTCATTATTTAGAATTGCACATTCAAACATTAGGGTTGCATCGGGTGTTCCCTCATGCCAGTTGTTTCTAGGTAGCTAGACATTTCATGCAGGGCTAGGTTTCCTTCATTTCAAGAAGGGATCTAGGGAAGTGTAATTACTTCATGGTTGGGTGGAAAAGCACTTGGGCCATGTTCTCATCTCTCAGATCGCAGGTGGAGGACCCCTTGGTTTGAGCAATTGATGAGCGTATTGATTTATTTATCCTTGTTGTACATGATCATTGTAACTTGTATTTGGATGTACAATGGACTTTGTATATGATTTTTATAGTGCTTTTACCTAGGATGAGCATGCGAATTGTAAGATTTAATGATTTTATTTGATTTATATTGATGAGATTATCTTTTGTAAGATTTAATGATTCTTATTTATGAGTTTTTTCTTTTATGAAGATTTATTGACTTTATTGAATCTTATTTATGAGACTTATCTTTTTACTTGTAATTAAGCGGATTAATTACATCATTTTACTTTCGTTATTGTGAAGTTGTAATTAAGTGGATTAATTACCTCATTTTATTTTCTTTATTGTGATGTTGTAATTTAAATGGATTATTTACTCTATTTACTTCATTTTACTTTTGTGATGGTTTTGAGGGCTTTTACAATGCTAGATTTGTATCCTTAGAGATTGTGTGGCACCCATCTCCTCCTCTACAATAGTGGGGTGTTCCTCTTGATGATAGGGACAAAGACAAAGATATGAGAAAATAGATTTTAGCTTAGAAGCAATAGTAAAATAGAAATAAAAGGCTCACAAAGTTATGTACAAGCATAATCGTGCTATAGGGGCTACCTATGCATAAGACTACATCTCCTAGAGATGAATTAACTCAAAGAAAAATATAAGAATTCATGAGTAATTCTTATTATTGTGGTGGGATTGAAGGCTTAGAAGAAAAATAGAAACAAAAGGCTCATAGAGTCCTATATGAGCATAAAAATTCAATGAGGGTTGCTATGCAAAATAAGAATGCAAAAATAATTCTTAGCCTCCTCTAAAAAAATAGAGGAGGGGGGTATTTATGGGTATAAAATGAACAAAATAGGTGGGTTGATTAGGGAGTTAATAAAGATTGATTAAGGAGATAACTAGGTTTGATTGTGAGATCACAAGAGCTGGAGAGGAGAGAATAAAAGATTGATTGGAAGATCACTATGGATTGATTAGGAGTGAACAAAAGAGTGATTGAGAGTTGAAAAATAGTTAGTGGAAGTAATGGCTTAGTTGTGCATGAACTCTCAATCAAAATCTAAAAATTTGGAAGTAAACTAGGCAGAATTGAAGAAATCACACATGCCAAAACATGACAAGGTCACCCCTTTCACGAAGTGGGTCACCCCTTGCCAAGATAGGTTGCCCAAGCAGCCCTACAACATAAGGATAGATCTCCTAGGTGACCTTAAGGTCTCTCAAACAACCCTCCTATTAAGGATCTGAAAATGGTTGTTCAACATTCGTGAAGTCTTGGAACTCAGTTTGGAGGTTGAAAAAGATGGTCAAAAGGGAAAAGATTGGGGGACACATCATCAACTATGAGATTGCTAAGAGAAGTCTAAATCATACCTTCATGGGTTGTGGTTTGGATCTCCATATCATCATCAAATTATCATATAAGCATGCACACTTTTTTTATACTTGATTAATCATATAAGCATGCACACTTGCCCCCTCAGGTATGGTAATCTACATGACCTAAAAGTGTCCTCGGATTGTGAAACCCTAATCACTTGCATATTCTACTATTTTTCCCTAATTTTCCTTTGTGGTTAAATAATTAGTTTTAATTGATTAATTATTTAATTATTCATTACCCCTTGCCCCTTTAATTTAAATAAATAAACATTTATTTAAATTAAAAGGCCTTATCCTAATTGAATAGGTTCCACCTATTTAATTTAATCATCTCACATTATTCCCCCTTTTCAAATAAATTAAATAAATGAATCTAATTTATTTAATTTAAAAATCACATCCTCCACCTCACCATTTCTCCCAATTTAAAATTTAATTTTGTCCTCTAGTGGAGAAAAACCCTAACTCATCTTAGCCCTCCATTTGCATCCAAAGTCAACAGTGAATCTAGCCATTCATTCAAATTAGGTCTTCTATAAAACACCTCCTCCAGCTTCATTTTGACCTCTCTAGACATCTCTCTTAATTCATTTTTATCTTCTCTTAGTTCTAGAATCTCCCTATTGTGCTTAATGGAGATAGGACAATACTAGCTTAGATTATTAGTTTATTTCTATTTTGTTTGATTAGTTTTCTAGGCTAGATTGCACTCCATTGGGAGCTAGGGTTAGCTATGTTCTTCATTTCTGCATGTTAGCTAGCTTTTCCCTTGACTTCAACTGGTGAACCTGATGTGAAACAAAGAAAATCTAACATTTTTTGATGATTTTAGCAACTCAACTTTCACAGGTGGCTCCTTGGGTTCAAACGGACCACACCATTGAGTCCGGGAGGCCCTTTCAGTGAAAAATGACATAAAATTCTCTATGTTTTGGTGACTGCAAAATTTTTGAATTTTTTTTAGGGTACAATCCGTAAAGTACAGATCCGTATGGATCCATATCGTATGGACCCACCATATGATCTAAGCTCATCTCTGGTGGCATTCTTACTTGGTCATTTGTTTCTGACTCATGCCTTTGTATTGCAAGTTTCATATTTTGTTTTTCATTGTAGGTGTCAAGGTTTCTGGTTAGTGTTTGTTTGTAGGTTTCAAATTAATCAAACCCTGATCACCACTATCATTGCCTGAGCTTTAAGCCCTGTCGACACCTATCTTCCACCTCTCTAAAAATCCCCACCACTCCTGGTAATACCCAACACTCATGGTCGACTCCTCTGGTGGCGATCTTCTCCACTGCCACCTACTGTCGCTGCTCCCAAACCACTTCCTTCTTGTGTTTAAAACTTGTAACGCCCCGCAAGGAAAAGAAATGCATACCCCGTTTTAAACTGTCTCCCAACACCTCCTTTGTCTTCTTCCCATTTTTCCCAGACTCCCCTTTAGAAAAGAACGACCGACCGAAGGAAAAGAAAACTTCCCCCTGCTTGAACACCCTCCTTTCTCTTATCTAGACCATAGAGGATCTCCTCCCCCTCAAGAGCCCACTCCCCCTCGCTAATATTGTCCAAGCATCAATACAACTGTACAACCTTGAGGGTTTTGACATCTCGAATCACCAAAACTGCCATAATCTTAACAATATACTATTTTTGACAAAAACACCTTATCCTTTGCTAGGAATCTCACTACCTGTGACTAAATGAGGCTTGGAAACAATATGAGCATCCATTAAAGCATGAAGGATAGGAGAACTCTAACAGATATTGCAGTTGAAATCGCCAACACTTCATGCAAAGAACATTACCAAATCCACCATGCCCAAGAGGTATCACAAACCCACTACATCATCCCCAGCGACCTGCTTCCCCCTTCAAGGTAGCCATGCATGCAAATATAGTTGAATCCTAGAAGTTGTTCTTCCAAAATTAGCAAATAGAATAACTTGAAAGAAAACATCACCTCCCAATGACCACTCTCTCTAAAACAAAAAAATCATTAATTACCTTCCACAGTGCTGCTATATTCTTTAAAATATACTCTTTCTGAAAAAAAATGACTCATAAATGACATAAAAAACAAGATTATGATAAAAATAGAATATCTGACAACACACACACCATAAATTCATTAATTAAATCCTCATTAAAATATTTTATTTACCTCCACCGACAAATAATTTATTGAAGAGAACTATTAATTCCTTTATATAAAAAAATGATTAACCGTCAATAAACAACTTGACGAGCTACACACCAAGCAAGATTTGATGACAATACAGAGTTGAGTAATAGAGACTCACAATCACGACCAAACAAACAGGACACGGGACTGAAAACTCATCCTCTTCGAGGATGACGACACGCTGAGGGAAACCTTATGTTAACTCCATTCAACAGTTTTCCATTGGTTAAGGCACGCTCACACCTGTGGAGCAATAGATTAGAATTGAATTATTGATGATGTTAGTTAATTTTTGACCCTGTAAATAGTTTAGAAAGTAATGCAACTGTGGAACCTCAGAGGACAAGTTAGTTTAGTGATATGTACTAATGTGTTGACAGGATTTTGTTATTTCTCTTTTAAAAAAAAAAAATTATCCTGTTTGTTTAGCATAGTTGTGTTGTCCTCTGGGGTTTCCTAGCGGGGCGTTACAAAACCCTTATATCTCCTATTGACCCCTCACAGACCCTCGATTGTCATTCCATGCACCTTGTCACTGCCAAAATTATACCCTGTTGCCACTGTTATCGATTCCCTCCGCCACCACTAGTGGTTGCGGCCATACCTATCGCCACCACTGTAAAGGTTGTTGCCTCACTAAAGATCTTTACTATTTGGATCTCCCAACCACCACCCTACCTATTGCATTCAACTCCTAAACTATCTTGATTATCCTTAACCTGCAATAAAAACCCTAATCACCAATCGTAGACGATCACCCGATCCATAAACCCTAGCTCTCAATCGGCTAATCCCTAGTCTCCAACTCTTAACGTTGATTGGTTGAAGATCTTTACACTCCCTTGGTGGCTTAACCCATAATCCGCAACCCTTAGGGCTTTCAGGCTTTAAGCCCTTTTGATTGTAGGCCCTCAGTCCTTATTGTGACCGAGGGGTACTGGCCCCCCATGTGTTTTAATTGATTTTCCTTTTTTTGCCAGGGTTTAACCCTTTGTCATATGAATGACCGAGGGACATTGCTTAAACTTAACCATCAAATAATAAACTTCTAGTGCCAACCTTAACATGTGACCATGAAAAAACCAAACCGTTGGTAGTCAGCTAACCCTCAGGATTGTGACCTAGTTCTTTCTCAAGGCCATAAAGGGGTTTTTGTTTTCTTTTTCCCATAACTTCTGCATACAAAGTCAAAAATATGCAAACGAGGGCTTGTTGGAAAGTTGACTCAACAAACTTTGCAATGGTATAGGTTTAATCAGGTAATAGTGCCATTTTATTAGGGTTTTGTTAGTCAAAGTCAATATTGTTTAGTGAATTTTTTTTTGAAACTGCTTAAAATTTCCTAAATTTTTTTATGCTACTGTTTATTTTGCTATGACTGATAATTTTTCTCAGATATTTTTTAGATTTTCTTTTTTGGCATTTTCATAGTGGCTCACAAAACAAGGCATCTACTTGTTATTTCATGTTTTTTACATTATCATGGGGATTTTCTACTACCGATATCTAATTGTCATTTTGTGGCACTCGTTGGGAGAAGAATTTCATCTGAAACTACTAATTCATTTGATGCAGGGTTTCCTCTTTTCATGTGCATGTGCTTGGTTATCATAGGAACACATGGATTTTGGTGCACTAAAATGAACATTATCTTGTTGTTTTCACACATATTTTTGGGGGCTTAAAATGAATCAGTGTTTGCTTTGCTTGGTGACTTTGCTTGTGTTTATGATGTGTGTATGCTTTTCCCTCGCACTCTAAGAGATATTGGGAATCAAAAACACTTCTTGAACACTTGCATTTGTCACACCACACATTTAGTTTCTAAGGGTGAATGAACATTTGTCTAGTGTGGTATAAGTCCAAAAATACGAATGCTCTCCGCTCGCATTGTCATATGAACTTGGGGATCAAAAGTATTTTTGGTGCTTAGGTCGCTTTTGTTACCCTTTAAAGTGGGCCTGCTCTTGAGACACATCCACAAGGAGAACTCATTTGTGTCCCCAAGTAGTACTTTCATCTGGTTCACTATACAAAATAGGATAAGGCAAAAGCCAAGTCCAAACCAATATCAGCGCTTACCCTACAATGCTAGTTCAAAAGGAGGTGTACCTTGTGTATATGAGACTCCTAGTAGTACTAGTCAAAGCTTAAAGTAGCTTGCTGGACGTGTTGATATGCGCTGGACAACTGAGAGGGGGGAGTGAATTAGTTGCAACAAAAACTTAAACACTTTCTCCAATTTAAAAATTCATCACTTATCCACAATTATTATGATTTAACAATGAGTGCATGAAATCAAAAACTCAACCATATATACAACATCAAAGACAAGAGACACCAGATTGACGTGGAAAACCCCAAGGTGGGGAAAAACCACAGAGAGGATTAACTCTCAATATATATTGCAATCTTGAAATAATGATGTTCATGCTTGGTCACTCCACGAGCCTAAACATACTAGCTTACTGCCATGAAGAACAACTAGGTCTAGCAGGCTCATTGCCTCAACCCTGAAAATAACAAGATTACAATAAGGGTTGTTAAACCCTGAGGGCTGTTAAACCCTACTAGTGACTTAGTGCTAGACTCACTACCATGATCAACACCTTTCTATATTTGCAACTGAAGTATAATAATTCCCCTGCTCTGCTCTTCCCCTGCTCTTCTCTTCCTTTGCTCTGCTCTTCCTCTTCTTTCCTCCACCTCTTCTCTACTTTGCCTTTTGGATCTTTCTTAATACCTTTTCATTTTCACTCAAGGACACCTTTTCCATTATTCAACTACAAGTATTTATACCCTACACCAACCTTGGAATGATCATCAAGGTCGGCATCACAATCATCAACCATTGGAACAATCTCCAAGGTCGGTATTACAAACATTTACAAAATAGGTCCTGACCTATTGCAACATCATCCAAAGGGAATGAAATACAAATCATGCCATGCCTTAGCTAGGACTCAAACATGATCTTCCATGCCACAACACACTTCCACAATCTTCCAGAGATCTCTGCAATCATTGGGATCAACCAGGTCGGCCAAGACTGGTTACACACTACATTATTTGGGAACAATCTTTACACACCATCTCAATTTCTTAACGCAGACAAAAATTTAGATAGGAATATGATTAGGAGACATCCACACGCACGCTATAATCATCAGGAGCAACTGTACGAACCTTAACCACTTTATCCATAGGAATCTTCTCACCATAACACATGAACTTCACTGTCTTGAACTATCATAAAAGGAAGATAGCTTGCGGATCACCAAACCATGAACCATTTCCACTGTAAGCACTTATCATCATCCCAGACTTCCCTCTAGAACTGTAGAGCCAAATACTTTACTGTGGAGGAATGCAGAGTAGAATACTTTCTTCCTGTCCCAACTGATCTTATAGAAAAGATGGTTTCACTCTGGTGAATACAACTCACTCAGATCTTCATGTGGAGGCTTCAAATCTAGAATGTAGCATCCTTAGACATATCTCTAACTTACTTCCAATCTACAGACTATGATCTTCAAGTAGAAGTAAATGTGAAGCAGTTTACCAGACTATTCTTTAGCATACAACTCACTGTTTGTATTGCACTTCTCTGTAACTCACTTGTTTCTTTTGGAGATGCTAATTTTCTCAATATCCTCAACATACAAGTCTTCTAAACAAGATACAGTTGACACTAATGACAACAAGGATATGTTGACATCAATGACAACACTGATTAAGCACATACTTGCAACAATCTCCCCCTTTGTCATTAATGGCAATATATGATGTAAAAAATTGCAACTGCCATCAAGACAGGATTCTCCCCCTTTCTCTTTACACACTTGCACTCTTTCTTTCTCCAAAATTCTCCCCCTTTCTCTTACACATCTGAACTCTAATTTTTTCACTTGACTTCTCTCCCCCTTTAACATCAATGGCAAAGGGCACATACTTACACTCATCTTCTTTGATCTAATCTCTCTTCTGAACTCTCTGACTACTTCCCCTAAGAAGTAGCCCTAAAAAACATCAATCTGACCTTTGAACATCTCTAGACTGTGCACTATTGTGCATCTTAGTTTAGAGCAGGAGGGGTGATGGCCCCTAACTTTTCTCTGAGATACTCAAAAGTATCTTTAGGCAAAGTCTTGGTAAAAATGTCTGCAATCTGATCCTTGGTAGAAATATACTCCAACTTGACTTCATTCTCTGTCACCTTTTCTCTCAGAAAATGATACCTGATAGATATGTGCTTTGTCCTTGAATACATCACTAGATTATTTGATATGTTAATGGTACTTGTGTTATCACAAAAGATTGAAATGGGATCTTCATACACAACTTTGATGTCCTTCAAAGTCTGCTTCATCCATAACACTTGAGTGCAACTGCATGTTGCTACAATGTATTATGCTTATGTAGTAGACATGGATATTGAATCCTATTTATTGCTCAACCAAGTTACTAATCTTTTTCCCAAGAAGAATGCACCTCCACTTGTACTTTTTCTGTCATCCACATCTCTGGCCCAATCTGCATTAGTATATGCACTGAGAGTAAAGTCACAGTCCTTAGTGTACCACAAACCATAATCTATTGTGCCTTTTTAATATCCTAGAATTCTTTTGACTGCCATCACATGTGATTCCTTGGGTTCTACCTAAAAATTTTCCACAAGACACACTGCATGCATTATGTCAGGTCTGGTTTGAGTTAGATAAAGTAATCCTCCAATCATAGATCTATACTTTTTCTGGTCTACCATGGGTGAGATATCATCTTTGCTCAATTTACAACCAATTATCATAGGTGTGCATATTGGTTTAGAGTCTTCCATCCCAAATTTCTTTAACAACTCTTTCACATACTTAGACCGAGAAATGAAGTTACCTTTATCTGATTGACTTATTTGTAGACCTAAAAAAAAGTTCATCTCTCCGAACATAGACATTTCAAATTCACTTTGCATGTCTCGAGCAAAAATTGAGCACATACCTTCATTGCCTCCAAAAATAATATCATCAACAAAAACTGCAACAATCAGGGTTTGTTCATCATTGATCTTGAAATAGAGATTACTATCTATAGTACCTTTACTAAACCCTATCTATATCAGGTACCTATCAAACTATGCATACCATGCCATGGGAGCTTGTTTTAATCTATACAATGCTTTCTTCAATCTGTATAGCATGTCCCCTTGGTTTGATGAGTGAAATCCTTTTGGTTGTTCAATATAGACTTCCTCTTCCAACTCTCCATTTAAGAAGGCAGACTTCACATCCATTTGATAGACCTTGATATCTTTGTATGTTGCAAAAGCCAGAAACATCCTTATTGCTTCAATCCTTGCTACTGTAGAAAAAGTTTCTTCAAAGTCTATTCCTTCAACTTGAGCGTATCCTTTGCAGACCAACCTTGCTTTGTTTCTTACCACTTCACCATTCTTATTCATTTTGTTTCTGAAGACCCACTTTGTACCAAATACATTCTTGTCTGCTAGTCTGGGAACAAGATCCCAAGTCTGATTCTTCTCTATCTGCATCAATTCCTCTTCCATAGCCTTTATCCAATTCTTATCTTTGCAAGCCTCATCCATAGTTTTAGGCTCAATTTTAGAAATCAGATATAAATTTACTTGTTCTTTTGCATCTTTTCTTCTAGTTAAGATCCCTTTGCTCTTATCTCCTATGATTTGATTTTTAGAATGACTGATTCTTACATATCTTGGAGTTTTGGTAGCACTTACCAGAGCTTATTCTTCTTCATCTATGTTGTCTTCATGCTGCACCACTTCTAAAACATCTGGATCATCTGACTCATATCCCCTTGATTTTGAATACCTTTCCTTACATTTAACTTTAACATTTGCACTTTCAATGATCTTATTTAGCCTCTTATTATAGCACCAGTAGACCTTACTCTTGGTGGAGTAACCAAGGAAGATTCCTTCATCACATCTAGCATCAAACTTGCCTAAATATTCTTCTTGTTTGATATAACATCTGCTACCAAAAACTTTTAAATATTTCATAGTAGGAACTCTACCATGCCACAATTCATATGGAGTTTTTGATCTGTTACCTTTTACTTGGACTATGTTTAGGATATATATTATGGTGTGAATTGCCTCTCTCTAATATGCTTCCAAAAGATGAACCTCCTTCATCATGGTTCTAGCAGCTTCTTGAACTATTCTATTTTTCGTTTCAACAACTCCATTTTTTTGTGGAGTTCTGGGTGTAGATAGCTATCTTTTTATTTCATGTTCTTCACAAAAGAAATTGAATTCATTTGATGTCAACTCTCCTCCTCTATCATACCTCAAGCATTTGATTTTCAAACCATCTCATTTTCAACCATTGCCTTAAATGCCTTGAATTTATCTAGAACTTCAGCTTTCTCTTTCAAAAAGGTGACCCAAGTCATTCTAGAATAATCATCAATGAGCAACATGAAATACCTGTCTCCTTGCAAACTTCTTACTCTAGTAGGTCCACACAAATTTGTATGCAGTAGCTCAAGTAGTCCTCCAACTGATTGGTCCTTGCTTTTTAAACTTGTTCTTGTCTGTTTCCCAAATTGACACTCCTTACAAACTGGATTAGCAGGCTTCACAAGCTTTGGCAAATTTCTAACAATCTGTGTAGTACTTATCTTCATAATATTATCAAAATTTATGTGACACAACCTCCTATTCCATAACCAACTCTCATCAATCTGAGTCAATAAGCAATAGTTCTCAGTTCCTTTTAAGTGATAGATATTACCTCTGGTCTTCTTACTAGTTGCAATGACTATTTTGGAGCTTTCCTTGATCTTGTATCCATTGTCTTTGAAGCTTAAGTCATAGCTCTTGTCACACATCTGACCCACACTTAGAAGATTGTGCTTTAATCCTTTCACATACAAGACATCTTCAGTATTATGCTTGCCATCAAAACAAATAGATCTTTTTCCACAAATCCTACTAGTTGTATCATCTCCAAACCTAACCAGTCCACCATCATATCTTTCCAAACTTATAAACTTACTTATGTTACCAGTGATATGGTGAGAGAAACCACTATCAATAACCCATTCATCCTTGTCCTTAATAACTTGAGTAGCCAAAGCACTTTCTAGTAGTTTTTCTTCCTTCACACAGCTAAGAGAATTAGTAGACAAAAGATCTTCCTTAATAGCAATGAACAAGCATTCATTTATAGAGGAACTAGCATTATCTGGCTCACCATTATTTGATACTCCTTCATCATCATCTTCAACATAATAACACTTCTTTTGGGTCCTAGGCCTGTTCTCATATCTTCTTCTATTTCTTTCAATTCTTTCAGGACATCTGGAAGCAAAATGACCTACTTTACCACAAGAAAAACATTTGAAAGGTAGTTTGCCTTTATACTTACCAGATCCTCTTTACAGTCTATCCACAAAGTTGGCTTCAACTTCATCTAACTCATCATTGGATTCTACCTTGTACTTTTCTGATTTGGAAGTACTTCCAGAAGTACTGGCTTTCAAGGCTATCTCAACTTTTGGCAGAGCATCATCTAACTACCTCATTTCAAAAGTAGCAAGCTTACTAAGCAATTGATCCCTGTTAATAGTTTTTACTTACATGAATTCTTCAATTGCGGCTACCTTGTGGCAGTAGGACTTGGGTAGAGATCTGAGAATTCTCATAACAATTTCCTTTTCTTCGAGAGTTCCACCTATGGCTTTTATTCCTGTAACAAGTTCATCAACTCTTTGCATAAAAGCTGATATGTTTTCATCATTATTCATCTTCAAGCTTTCATATTTTACTTTTAGACTTTGTAACTTGGCTTCCTTCACAGAATCATCTCCTTCATATAGATTTTTCAACTTTTCCCATACCTTATTTGTAGTTTCAAGATCTACCACTTTCGTCAATATTGAGTCGGTTAATGAGCTTAGTAGAGAATCCTTTGCCTTGATATCTATCTCATATTCTTTGATTTCATCTTTAGTTGTCAGGCCATTTTGAGGTATGGTGTATTCTATTTCTACAGCTTTCCAAACTTTGTAAGCAAGAGAAAGAAGATGGCTTTTCATCCAATCCTTCCAGAGAACATAATTCATTCCATCAAAATGCAACACTTCCTTCTTGTAAGATATTTTGGATCTTCCTCAAGCTATTAAAATTTCTTCAGAGGAACTGGACTCTGATACCAATTGTTGATATGCGCTAGACAACTGAGAGGGGGGGAGGTGAATCAATTGTCACAAAAACTTAAACACTTTCTGCAATTTAAACATTCATCACTTATCCAAAATTATTATGATTTAACAATGAGTGCATGAAAGCAGAAACTCAACCACAAATACAAAATAAAACACAAGAGACACCAGATTTATGTGGAAAACCCCAAGGTGGGAAAAAACCACAGAGAGGATTAACTCTCAATATATATTGTAATCTTGAAATAATGATGTTCAGGCTTGGTCACTCCATGGGTCTAAACATACTGGCTTACTGCCATGAAGAACAACTAGGTCTAGCATGCTCACTACCTCAACCCTAAACCTAGCAAGATTACAATAAGGGTTGTTAAACCTTGAGGACTGTTAAACCCTACTGGTGACTTATTGCCAGACTCACTACCATGATCAACACCTTTCTATATTTGTAACTAAAGTACAATAATTCCCCTACTTTGCTCTTCCTCTACTCTGCTCTTCCTCTACTCTACTCTTCCTCTTCTTTCCTTTGCCTCTTCTCTGCTCTACCTTTTGGACCTTTCTTAATATATTTTCATTTTCCCTCAAGGACACCTTTTCCATGACTCAACTACAAGTATTTATACCCTACATCAACCTTGGAATGGTCATCAAGGTCGGCATCACAATCATCAACCATTGGAACAATCTCCAAGTTCAGTATTACAAACATTTACAAAATAGGTCCTAACCTATTGCAAAATCATGCAAAGGGAATGAAATGCAGATCATGCCATGCCTTAGTTGGGACTCAAACATGATCTTCAATGCCACAACACACTTCCACAATCTTCCAGATATCTCCGCAATCACTGGGATCAACTAGGTTGGCCAAGACTACTTACACACTACATTATCTGGGAATAATCTTCACACACCATCTCAATTTCTTAACACAGACCAAAGTCTAGATAGGAACATGATTAGGAGACATACACAAGTATGCTAGAATCATCAGGAGAAACCACACAAACCTTAACCAATTTATCCATAGGAATCTTCTCACTGAAACACATGAACTTCATTGTCTTCAACTGTCATAAAAGAAAGATAGCCTGCGGACCACCAAACCATGAACCATTTCCACTATAAGCACTTATCATCATCCCAGACTTCCCTCTAGAACTGCAAAGACAAATACTTTATTAAGGAGGAATGTGGAGTAGAATACTTTCTTCTTGTCCCAACTGATCTTACAGAAAAGCTGGTTTCACTCTGGTGAATACAACTCACTTAGATCTTCATGCGGAAGCTTCAAATCCAGAATGTAGCATCCTTAGACATATCTCTAACTTACTTCCAATCCATAGACTGCGAGCTTCAAGAAGAAATAAATGCAGAGTAGTTTATCAGACTATTCTTTAGCATACAACTCACTATCTATATGCACTTTTCTGTAACTCATTTCTTTTGGATAGGCTAATTTTCTCAATATCCTCAACATACAAGTCTTCTAAACAAGATATAGTTGACACTAATGACAACAAGGATATTTTGACATTAATGACAACACCAATTAGGCACATACTTGCAACAGGACGCTTGTAAAGTGTCGGTCCCTTAGATATTCACTAGAAACCTTTGTTTAGTGGCCAAAATCCTTCTATTTGCTGGCACAGGAGGTTGGACCTCTGAAGCTATCCCACGTTCTCATAGTTCAAAGTTGAGATAGCAAATTCCTTGAGATCTTTGGGCTTTTGGGAATTTGAAGTTTGGTGCACCCAAGAAGTGTGTGCCGTCTAAGGGGGAGCTAGTGCCACAAAACTTCTAAGCTATCTGCTCTAAATAAGTGTGGCTCAGATTTATTCGTAGTGGGAATCCATCAAATATTGTCTTTGCCAACCTAGGGTTGTGCATGTTTTCAAAAGTGTTTTCAAAACTCATAAAAAATGCAAAACATCAAGAGTCACCAAAAACAACCAATCTGATTGCCAAGTGTCTTTTGTTATTAATGTGTGTGCTTACCTAATCATCACCCTTAGACATTCTTTCCATCCATTCATTCCAAGTCACCATATCCTAATCACTCTTCCTAATCATGTTCATCCTTGTCATTCCACCATCCTTATAATTCCCATAACCCATATCCTAATTATCCTACTTGTCCCATCCTAATTACATTATAATCATTCCACATCATCCTCTTTCTAATCTAACCAACACCATTCCAAGTCAAACCAACATCTAGTAATCCAATCTTGTCATTCCACATCATATCCTTATACTAATCATATCCTAATCACCTTTCCTAATCACAACATCCAACCATCCACATCTTGATCATCCTACTTGTCCTATTCTAATTGCATCCTTATCATATCTTCATCATTACACCTCATCCTAATCATATCCTATCCATCATTCATAATCATTGCATCTCATCATAATCATATCCTCTTCATCCTTCCTAATCATGTCATCTCATTCTAATCATATCCTCTTCATCCTTCCTAACCATTCCACCTCATAATAATCATATCCTCTGACAAGGGTCATTGTACCTTATCACTTAATCATATTTCAAGTGTCAAATCCAGGGTTGTGTCCATGGCTATCTGCAATTAGGAATCATATAGTTTCTAGTTTTATCTAACTAACTCTAATGACCTTTTCTAATTAAAGAAAATTAACATTACTGATCTATCTGCTGTGAAATGAATTCTAAGACTATTGAAAACAAAATTGAATAGTGAATTGCTTTAAAGTAAATCTATATTATTCCTTTCAACTGAAACATGCATCTATCTATGAAAATAGTAACTATCTCCTTAAACAAAATCTAAAATAACAAAAAATAATGGTACTAACCTTCTGCCTTGGTGGTGAGAGTGGGCCCTTGCTCCACACCCTTAGGGCTGAAGACTAAAGTAAAGAATCAACACAAGAAGATAATATCACTATTCAATTCTAGTCCAATTCCATCAACTTTGTATTCAGAAAATGTTTATGTCAAAATAAGATTACAAAAATCAGAAATTAATTGTTGTCCCCTTCTGCTTCTACTTCTGTAAGTTTATATATAGATCTGTGATGGGATATCACTTACCCTATTCTACTAGTTCCTCTATGAGATAACATCAATCTCTTTATTCTACTAACTATCTAACTACAGAATGAATATCCATGCAATTAAAATAGATTTAGTGGAACAACAACCCATACTAAATCTGAGTCTTAGTTTTAAATACACTTAGGCAGCGAGGCCTTGAAATATAGGTATTTAAATCAATTTATCAATAAATTGTGCAAAATAAAAAAGAGATAAAACTTCCAGTAGTTAACTATGGTCTGTCCTCAATTACTCAAGTGATGATTTGAGTAACATCAGGGGCATCCTGATCACTACTAAAAGTGTTCAACCGACAGTTGTGCTAGAAATTTGCATTGTTCTAAAGAGGCACCGGAGATGTATGTTTCTATCTGTAGCTTCGAAGATATGATTGTGACCTTCTTATTCAGCTCTAGAGATGTTGTGACTTTAGTCCAGCTCTGGAGATGATTCACCTCCTTATCCCAAAATCTCTCCAATCAAACTAGAAAACATTGGAGACCAGTCATGGCATTCAGATGTTGGCTCTGGAGATCATTAGGACTACCTTCGGAGATGCACAAAAATTGTCTACCCAAACACTTGCACCTATTGATTCAAAAAGATAAGATTTATGCATATTTCCATCAATTCAACGCACATTAGTCCGTCAATCAGAAATCATGATTCTAAGTAATTCATATCTTATTAATCATCATTAGAACAATCTTGTCAACCTATTTTGGTGCAGTCATCAGGACAATAGAATAAGAAGGGAGAAAAAGAGGGGTAAAAAGGTGTATTTCATGGGTGCTACCTGGCACTCATCATCCCCCTCGTACTTAAGGATTAGCAGGTCCTCCTGCTTCTCACAATCTAGACTTATTCTGGTGGAATATCCTGTTGGTCAAGCTATAGTCCTATGCATAAGTTGTCCAAGTGGTGTGGCTTGTATTACCATTTCCCCTATACTGATCAACCTGCTTCATCCACTCCTGTAATTTATCATCTTCTATTTGTTCAGCCCAGACAGGTGGTGAGTCAATGATGAGAGGAAATCTGAAATGGGCACCTATTCATTCCTGTTGGTATTTATCCATCATTTTAGATATTAACATGGCCTTCCTCATAAATAGTCTCAAGTTAGTAGGAGTCACCACTTCTCTCATTTTCTGCTCTGAAGTTAAATTGTTCCACCTTTTCTTTGCCATTGTAAGAACTTGATTAGCTGAACTTTTCGTGAAAAGACCAAAATCAATGGAACACTCCTAAAGATTTTTCAGATACAATGGCAAAATCTTGGTCTTACTTTCTAGGTGGTAGACATATGCTCTAAATTGGACCTTAAAAGCATGGGGGTTTGGACATTCTTTTCTGATGAAAAGACTTGTTTCTGCATCCTTCTTGAGATGAGCCTCCATTCTCTCATTCCAAATCTGATGATTTCTCATCAGTGACATAAATGCCTTAATTTGACATTCTACTACAAAATAGTTGATAATGAAGGTCATATCATCTACACAGAAACCATGCAAATATAACTTACACAGATTTTTTTGTCTTCATCAGAACTTCTCATATATGCTTCCATGAGCCCCTCCCCTGTTTTTGTGTTCTCAGTAAGATCAAACATGACCAAAGATAGTTTTCTCTGCAGAACTCTCTCTTGTAAGAACAGAGCATAGCTTCCACTTGGGGGCCTACAAGATAGGATTTCAGATGAAATGGAAGCCACCTGAATGACTTTTTCTTCTTGGGTTTCTACTCTTTTTGACATGGCAGTAACTGCCCTCTGTAATTGCAGCATGGGCTTAGAAGCCTCATATTTTCTATAGCTCCTTTCCTAATGGAATAGGGATTTGAGAATATCTATTGGAATTGGACTCACATATGGATCTGTTTGCACTCTCTATTCCATGGTTGCCCCTGTGCCAATTAACTCATGAATATACTCTTCTTGATCATCTATTTTATTGTTGGCCCAAGTTAGTTATTTATCTTGACTCTACAGTTTCTCAACCAGTGTTGCAATTAATGTGAGACTATTGTCTTTTGCCTTGGTAAGATCAGAAATATCTTGTACTGCCTCTACCTCCTTTTCCTTGATGACTTGGGCTGCCTTTGTTTGTTGGTCTCTCAATTTTGCATCTTTCTCCTGAATTATTTACTATTTATTTTGGAGCTCTACTTGTAGCCCTTCAATCTCCTGCTTTTGCTCCATTTATTTTTCTTTCATGACCCTCCTAAGGTCAATAATAATCTTTTTAGATTATCATTCTCTTCTAACATCTGTTGTTCTTTTGAAATTTCAATATCTTCTTGATCAGAGTAGTGCGAATAAGTTCTTGTTTCTTCTTCTGTTTATTATACATCAGGGTTTTCCATGCCAGTTGCATCCATTTGCTTTGGTTTTCCTTCCCCTATAGCCTCCATGTCCTAAGTTTCCTCTTGAGTCTTCTTTGCAACTGTTGGTACTGATGAAGGCCCAGATTTTTCCTTAGAAGTTCTGAAACCCAGAAGAACATTAGCTAGGAGAGTAGTATCTTTCTTAGCTTAGGTAAGCTACCTTTTCCTTTTGCTTCTCCGTAGATTAGGTGGAGTAGGTACCTCCAGAGCAGGTATATCATCCTCTGAATCAAAGGAAATAGTAAAAGTTTGTTTTTGTTCTGTCTCTGGATAGAGGAATATTGGGAAGTTGGACTATGAGAGCCTAGATGAATAGACGGTTCATGGGAAACTTCTCCCTGTTTCTTCTTTCTCACTAGAGGGATTTCATCTAAGTCATGAGATGCTTCTTTAGCCCAGTAGTGTATGCTTGAGTTAGTTTTCTTTGGAGTTCTCTTTGTTTTCTAACCTGGTCTTTCCCCTGTTGGTTTTGTTGGAATAGACTCCTCAACCAAAGTCATCTTCCTCCTGGTTGAGCAAGTCATATATGAAGTTTTTTCAAGAACAGGTTCTCTAACTTCCTTCCCTTTTCTCTTTCTGTTAGAAACAGGAGTAGCAGATGAAGTTGCCTCCAGTGAGGACTTTTTACCTTTCTTAATAGCTGAAGAGGAAGTCAAAGGTTCTGCCTTCTCTTCTTGCTATGTAGAGGAAGACTCACCCACTTCCTATGCCCTTTCTAGTCCTCTGTCCTAGGGTTTGTTATCTAGAAATGTCTATCATAGTACTTCCCCATTAGCTTGGGACAGAAAGTGATGTTTTACTACTAGAAAAATGAGGCCATGATGTTTCATAGGACCTTTTCCTTATTGGTACCTTTCTGCAGTTGCTCTAATGACAGAGTATAGAAAGTTTGGAATGTTTATGCTAAATTTTGGGTGGGCATTTCCATGCCTCAGAAAGATCAACATTTTCATTATTAGTCCTAGAACTAGGGAAAATTAGCCATCACATGTAAAATACTTCATGAACCATAATGCTACACATTGCCATGGGTTTGGAAGTGAAGACCTAAGAATTCCTTTAACCTCATTCTTACTTAAATGCAATTGTATTGCAGGTTCACCTTCTACAGAGAAATTTCTAATTAAATCAACATATAAGGTTTTCAGATGGTAGAACCTCTCACCTTGTTCTGGAAATCTAGAGATATGACTGATGGTGGTAGTAGTGAGATTGACTCAAACCCCTTTGATAGTTGTTTGATTATCTCTCAGGTTTCGTAGGAAGTCATCAACAATATCTTCTTTGAAACCTTCAAATTTCTCCAAGAACTCCAAACACCTTGTATTCCTCAGAATGTTTGCCACAACATCATCTTGCAAAAGACCTATTATACTTTCTAGCTCTGATTTCATTTTAATCCCCATTTCTCAGTTCTATTCCACCCTCTGTAGATAGTATTCTGTCTACTTCTCTTTGTGGTCTGTCTTTCCACTTTTAACTCTGTAGGCTTTGGAGGACTGTGTTAACAAACTTAGATTTTTAGAGAATTTTGCAATTTGGAGTGGGTTCTTATGTCAATTTGTGTCACTGCTTGAATTATGGGGAAGGAACTTGAAATTGGTTAGTGTGCTTATGCAGTCATAATTACTATAGAGTGATGGGACACTCTGTAGTCATGGCGACAGTGTAGCAAAGATGGCGACATGCATGAATTTAGAAGGGAAATAATGGTAGGAGGATGTGTCATAATGACAACACCCAACAATATAAATAACAAGACAGTGACTAACTAATGCTTAATTAAAGAGAAGTACCTGAACCAATCTTAATGATGACAGCCTAATGTACATGGCTGCAACATCGTGGCCTTGATGAGATTGGATGTGACATGGCACGTGAGCAGCTTCTGTGTGGCTTTGAAATGGCATCAGCATCCTTGTTGTCACATACCGTACAACCATTCTTGTTGAGTGGTTTGAGAATGCCATCTTTTCAGGTGATGTCAGTGTAGTCATTTGTGAGGACCTATGCATGAGAGTAATGACCTTTTTCCCAATTGTTGATGATATGCATGCTGACATCATGTTTGTCCTTGTCATAAAGTGGAGGATGAGTCATGATGACCTCATCAAATGACATCTCTATTTTATTTCCTAGAGAGGTGGGTCCCCTCTCAATTTATTATATTCATGAATGGCTCTTTATTGATGGAGCACTGGAGGTACTCCTAGTTTGTGAGTGCCGGAGGTGCTCCAAGTTCATGAAGCACCAGAGGTGGTCCTTATTTGCGAGTGCCATAGGTATGTTTGAGTAACTTCTGGCACCTGATCACCTTCGTAGCTTGATTATTCTTATCTGGCATGAATAAGGGAACCACCATTTACTAGTTTTCAATCCCCTTGTACGAGAAAGACAACCATTTACTAGTTTTCTATCTTCCCCCTTATTTTTTCTTTTTTTAAGAAGGCAGCCATTTGTTGGTTTTCAACCTTCTCTCTTTTTTTTTTCTTTTTTTTTAAGAAGGCCACCATTTGTTGGTTTTCAACCTTCTCTTGTTTTCCCCTTTTTTTTCTCTTTTTTTTACATTTAGTCCAAATCTGAGACAAAGGATGTGTCCCCTGTAACCAAGCACAAATCTTTGATGAATTCTTCCTTAATGGATGGCCTTTTATAGAGTCTAATTCTGTGGCTATTCTTGATAAGAATGTGTCTGTGCTTCCATCAATGGGTTCTAGCAGTATTGTTCCATTCTCAAAAACTTCCTTTATCTGGTAAGGACCCATTCAATGAGTTTGTAGCTTTCCCTTGAACTTAGAATCATATGGGAGAACCCAATCACCTTGCTAAAATGTCCTCCTCTTGATGTGCTAGTCATGTCATTGCTTCCTTTGATACTGAACCAATTTTGTTTGCTGAATGGCTTATGTCCATATTTCATCTAACTCATTGAGCTGAAGAATTCTATTCTATTCGGCTATAGACAATGGTAGACTAATATCTAATGCAGTTTTAAGTGTCTGGAGTTCAAATTCTATAGACAAAATTCACTTCTTTCCATAGACTAATTCATATGGTGAGAATTTTGTTGTGGACTTCCAAGTGGTATTGTAAGCCCAATCTTTTCTATTCATTGCCACTGTCCTTGTCAGAATGTTCTCAAGTTCCCTATTAGTCACCTCTACCTACCCATTGGCTTGAGGATGATAAGGTGAAGATTTCCTGTGCTTAACTTGATATAAATCTATGAATGCTCTATTACCTATGAAGTAAACTGAGCTCCTCTGTCTGAAACTATGGATCTTGGGGCTCCAAACCTCAAGAAAATCTTATTATAAAGGAAATCAGCAATTTTCTCTTCTCTTGCAAATTGCAATGCCTGCACTTCAGCCCATTTAGTGACATAGTCTATACATACAAGAATGTACTTGTTACTTGATGATGGTGAAGAAATTGGTCCCACAAAATCTAGACCCCACTGTTTAAATGGCTCCATCATTACTTGAGGATGCAGTAACATCTCCTGGGTGAAGGTTGGTTGTCCCATCCTTTGACATTGGTCACACTGCTACACATACTTCTTGGTATCTTTATGAATAGAGGACCAGTAGTAACCAGCTCCCAGAATCTTGTGGATGGTTCTATGTGAAGAATAGTGCCCACCAGATGGTTCATCATGAGATGCCCTTAAGACATCAAAAATTTCATCAACTTTTAAACACTTGCGCAAAATAAAATCAAGACCACATTTAAATAGTAAACCATTTAACCATTTGTAAGATAAAATTTCCTTAAGTAAGCATTTCTTTTGTTTTGAGGTAAAATGGGATGGATACAAGCCTGTAGCTAAGAGATTAGCTATGTCAGCAAACCAAGGTGTAGTAGAGGAGATAGAAAAAAGATGTTCATTTGGAAATTTGTCTTCCATTGGCTGGTTTTCTCCACCTGTATGCAATCTTGATAGAAAGTCAGCAACCAAATTAAATTTGCCTGGATTATCAACTATGGTAATGTCAAATTCCTACAATAGTAATAACCACCTGATTATCCTTGTACTCACTACTGGCTTATTCATTAAATATTTGATGGCTGCATGATCAGTATGTACAAATATTTTGTACCCAATGATATAATGCTTGAATTTGTTTATAGCATAGATGACTACCAAGAATTCTTTTTCAGTTGTGGTATAGTTTCTTTCTGCAGAGGTAAGGTTCTTGCTGATGTAATAGATGGCATGCATACTTTCTCCTTCCTCCTATCCTAAGACTACTCCAATGGACTCATTTGAAGCATTAGTTTGTATGTGAAATGGTAGATTCCAATTGGGTCCTCTTAAAATAGGTGTGACAATAAGTTTCTCCTTAAGGGTTTCAAATTATGATTGACAATCTTTTGTCCATAAGAATTCTGTGTCTTTGTTAAGCAGGGTAAATAGAGGAGCAGCTATCCTGCTGCAATTTTCTATGAGTCTTCTATAGTAGCCTACATGACCTAGAAAAATCCTAACATCTGTTTGATTTTTAGGTGAAGGCAATTGTTGGATCACTTCTATTTTTTTTTGATCCACTTTGATCCCATTTGCTGAAATGTGGTGTCCCGATACAATTCCTTCTTCTACCATCATAAAGCACTTCTCATGGCTCAAGGATAGTCAATTTTTTTCACAATATTTTAATACCTTTTCCAAGTTTATGAGAGCTTCTTCAAAGTTGTCCCCATACACAGTAAAGTCATCCATATAGACCTCCATGCACTCATTAGCTAGTTCAGCAAAAATGGCTAAAACAAGTTTCTAAAATGTAGTTGGGGCATTACATAGTCCAAATGGAAGAACTTTGTAGGCAAAAGTTCCCCAAGAACAAGTGAAAGTGGTTTTATCTTGATCTTTAGGTGCTACTTGGATTTGGTTATATCCATTATACCCATCTAAGAAAGAGAAATACTTCCTCCCTGCAAGGTTGTCTAGCACTTGGTCAATAAATGGTAAGGGAAAGTCATCCTTCTTTGTGGCTTTGTTTAGCTCTCTATAGTCAATACACACTCTCCACTTCCCATTCTTTTTCGACACTATGACTAAGGGTGAGACCCATTGACTATCCGACATTGGATATATGAACCCTGCTTGCAACAATTTTTATATTTTAGTCTTAACAATGTCTTTTAAAGTAGGATTCAGTCTTCTCTAGGGTTGTCTGACAGCTTTGACATCATCAGTGTATATATGATGAGTACAGATCTTAGGAGGGATGCCCTTCATATCTTGGTATTCCCAAGGAAAGCTGCTGAATGGGAAATTAAAAGTTTGACAAGTGCTTCCTCCTATTTTTCTGCTAGCTGGGTGTTGATATTCAATGTTTTCCCAGGTAAAATCATAACCTATTTTGTGATATGATCCATAGATGAAGTCAATCCATACACTAGAGTCATAGTATTGAGGGGGCAAGAATGTGGAATCAACATGTGGAATGTGGCTAAGTCTCTGTAAAAGGTCTCTCCACAAGGAATGATATTTGCTAGGGTACAATGAGTAGAAGTGAGAAGTTTTCTCCTTGAATCTTGTGCTAGCTTCATTATATCCTCATTGATTAGAATGTGGGTGATATCTCCTATTGTATCATAGTGGATTTCTTCTTCCAACTCACCCAAATGTTCTTTGATGGTAACCATAGCTACTGAGGTACTATTTTCCATTTTTTCTGGTTCAACCACCCATACCCTTCCTACATACTGTATTGATGGTTTAGTTGGAGGATACAAAGATATTTTCTTCAAGTCTATCCCATTAGAAATGACCATATCCCTAGTTTGACAATTAATAGATGTTGCTATTGTAGCCAGCCATGGTCTTCCTATTAGAAAGAGACATTATGTGGCTTCATGAGTGTTGTCATTGATGGCAACAAAGTCCATTTCATACATCCACAGGACATGGTGTGTCTATACCGAAAGTCAGATTGAAGAGTATTTTGGTCCGGTGACCAAGAACAAAGCATGCAGCAAGGACCGATAATCAGGTCCAAATCTCTCAGATGAAGTATCTCAGTAAAGTACAGAATTCAGAAAGTCAAGAGGAGTACCATGACTAATATATTTCAGAGATTAAGCCTTCGGTGATGAAAGAGTGAAGAGATATGAACACCTAAGTGTTAGGTTCCTATTTGGCAGAGTAGACTGAGGAAGACCTAGCCGGCAGAGCATCAGACCTTAATCTGGATGAAATATTGATGGTGATCAAGTTTCTTGAGGTATCATTCTTGATTGGCCGACATGATTGATGACTTCTATAAGAATCTCTTTGGTATGCATCACTTGGTAATCAAGAATTCAGCCGGCAGACCAGAGTTTGGGAAAGTATTGAGTATTCCAGATGCTAACTAGAAAGATGATTGAAATCATTAATGCGGATATATATACCAAACTGAGTTCGGTATGAAGGTGTGTGTGGTGAAGTGTGTTGTGTGGTGAAAAGCAGAGACAACTGTGGAAGTAGTAATACAGGTCCGGTATGTGACAGGATAGCAGCACCAAAGAAGAGGAAGAATGAAGTGCAGTAGATCAATGTATTGAGCTTAACCAGAACTAAACCTCAGCATATGTCGATGCTTCTCATCAGTTCAAGTATCTTGTTACTTTCATTGTAACTTGTAGATAGTGAGTCTCTTGTAGGCAGTGAGCCTCTTGTGAGCAGTGTGCTCAGATAGTGAGCCCTAATTGGCAAGTGCTATTTTGTACTTCTATTCTTTTAACAGAGAATACAATCTTAGGTTAGTCACCCCATGGTTTTTCCCTTAACAAGGTTTTCCACGTCAAAATTATTGTGTCATGTGTATTGATTTTATTTCTGCTTTCATGGTTATGGATGCTTATTTATTTTGATGTTGTACTAGTTATTAAAGAAGAATAGAAAGTTAAATTAATTTAGATAATTGATTCACCCCCCCTTTTAGTTATCAACAATTTGTATCGGAGCTAAGTTCCTCCAAAACAAAGCCTAACAGCTTGAGGAAGATCTGGGAATCTCAATAAATATGTATGGTATGAGGGAACAACTTCAGTCTATCCTAGATGATCTTGAGCAGTCTCACTCTGAAGTCAATGACTTGAAGGAAAGACTCAAACAGGCTGATGAATTCATAAATGAACTGAAAGAGAAACTAAGTATCTCTATGAAAAAGAGAAAGGAACTACTTCAACAATTAGCAAGTCAAAGTGAAGCCAATAATACTGATGAAGATTTGAATGAGAAGAACAAGTTATGTGAGAAGCTATCAAAAGAGGTTATTATGGTAAGACATGAAATGGAATCAGGGGTTATGAAATTCACCCAAGAAATTGAAGAGAAAAGAAAAATTGAAGATAATCTAAAACAATCTCTCAAGGAGAAGTCAAAAGATTGGCACAACATGGATAGAATAATCAGGCATCTGGAATCTGATCTTGAAGAAGCTAGAGATAATGAAGAACAACTTGAGAATCAGATTGACACTCTAAAAAGTGATCTTCAAACAACAAATGAATACAAAGAAAAATTCAAGATAAGCTCTGCTCAACTTTAAGTTCTTCTTGAAAGCCAAAAGATGGTAGATGACAAGCAAGGCTTGGGGTATGAGAAAGGTGAAAGCTCTGAATTTGGTCAGAAGAACTTTGGATCAGGAAATCCAAGGAATAGGCCTAGAAGACCTCCAGTAAGGCAACCAAATGCTCAAAGATATCCATCCTTCAATGGATACTGCCACAATTGCAATAACTTTGGTCATAAAGCAAATCAGTGTAGAAGAAGAATGAATCAGCCTAATTCATCCTTTTCTAGACAATGTTTCAATTGTAAAAGGTATGGTCACAAATCTCATGAGTGTAGAAATATGCAAATGAACAATTCATTCAATGGTAGATACTTTGCATGCAATAGAATGGGACATATGGCTAATCAATGTAGATCAAGAGGATATCACTCAAATATGCAAAGAAATGTTGTTTGCTACAATTGCAATAGATCCGGTCATATTGCCAAATTCTGTAGAAGTAAGAATCAGGGTAAAAGGGGTTCGGTGTATCATAATCAAAATCAAGACAAAGGAAAAGGAAAAGTGAATGCGGATGAAATTCAAAAGGAGATGAACAAGATTTGGGTAAAGAGAAGTACAAAAAATGTTGGGGATGGATCCGTACCAGAATCTGGTGTTGATATTCCTTCCGGAAACTATATAAGATGAGCTCTGGCTCAGGGGGAGTCAAGAAGGAAAACAAATTTCCCCAGCCAGATAATTAGTGCCTAAATTAGCACAAGGAAAGTTGTAGATTAAAGGGTTCTCAGAGAAACATCTAAAGAAGCCTTGGTAAAGATGTGGAAGATCCGCAAGAAGATTTGAAGAGTCTAATCTTCCAAGATTGATCTAGTTTGACAGTTTTCTGGTAAAAGCTGGATTTTCACAGTTTGATCTAGTGTGATTCTAAACTGAAACATCTTGATCTATGGATAAAGGGGATGATTCGAGGAAAGCAAAGACATTGAAAATCATCACTAGAAACAAATCTAATTACATCTCAGTGATCCAAAAAAATCTCTCATGTTAAGGCAACCGGAATAACTTAAGTTGTGCATTTATTACAAAATGGAATTAGGGTTTGCATAGAAATAAAAGGGTTCTTTTGTTCATCATTTGTACATTTGCATTCGAGAAAAAGAGAAAAGGAGCTCTATAACAAATTGTCTCAATCCTCTTAAAGATCAACCGCATAAGTTGATTCTTCTAGTAATCCAATCCGGCTCATATCGTGAATCCTAGAAGCGCAAAAGGTATTTTCTGATCTTGAATCCTCTCTCTGAATCTTTGAAAGATGAATACTCTGAATATTGTGAAGATCATTGATAGGCCATGCCCAAAATTTAGAAAACATCCCTATAAATCCCTAGAATTTGATCCCCTAGGCACATTTTCTAGCATTCCACATAGGGTTTACATGTTGAAGATGTTAGGGCATACATTCATGCAAATATTGAGGAATTCGGGGAATCCAAGTTGATGGACATATATCACAAGCAATTAATAGATGAATCATTTAAACTCAAAACTCAATACAAATCCATCAGGGACAAGCATTTTAGATAGTACATTCATTTCCCCTATTTTGCAGAAGATGAATGGGTCCAGTATATTCTAAGCAGAGTGCATGACAACTTGATATGGTTGATGAGGCCATTTAAGATCACAAAGGATGCCATTAGGGCGGTGATTGGATTGCACTCATCAGGTGGATTACCTACTCTCAAATCAGTCAAAAACCAAACTGTGAGTGAGGCTACTGAATCTAAATTTGATAAAAGAGCAATGACAATTAAGGATATCACAGATCTGGATATCAAGTTTGCCGCCATGATAATTAGCTACAAGATATATGACTCAAGCACAGAGAATTCCGTATCCGGAATAGCAATTTACACTGCTTATGAAATGTTAAGAAAGAATGCTGACTATGATCTTTGTGAGCTCCTTCTGAACCAACTTTTGGAGAATCTGCAGAAGATAAAGAAGGATAAGAAGAATTCCTTCAAATATGGTGGGTTGATACTCTGTCTATTTTTTTATTACATGAATGAGCTACCCGGAACTAGTGGCTAGATATGGCAAAATGACAAACCTGTTGCCATACAAATCAGGGATTATTTGTATGGGCTTGGTGATGCCAAGGCACAAAATATAACACAATGGGATTACTTCAAAACTTTCCAAAGCTTGATGTAGGCCAGAGAAAGAATCCCCCAATCATCAGTTGAGAAATATAAGGATACAGTGTGCTTTATGGTAGACACTGATCAATGCCTAATGGAGGCAGTGGAGCCAAGGACAGTCTGGATCATGCTAATGGGGTATGAAGTAGATGAGATAATTGTAGAGCTACATGTTCAACACATGCTAAGTTAACCCAAGGATCCTAAGGCAGAAAGGTTTGGAACCTTTCAAGAATTGAGTGTGAAAATTCATGTTGAACTGAGACAGCCTGAAATCAAGAGAAGAGTACGAAGAGAAGTGGAAGAATTTGCCAAGAGACATGGAATATCAAAGGAGGCAGTTGATGCCAATAGAGAGAAGATGGAAAGGGCAGAGAGAGATAAACAAGAGAAAGAGAAACAAGATGCAGAAAAGGAAAGTGATCTGGTGCAAGCCCCTTCCTAGACCAGATCCTCTAAGAGCTCTATACCTGCCACCTCTAAGAGCCAAAAGGCATCAAAACTAGAAACCCAGACATCTGGAAAGGGAGAGAAAAGAAAAAAGAAAAAGGCAACAAGGTCCTATATAAGTCTCAAGGATGATGAAGAGATAGAAATAGATGAGGAAGTAAAGAAAATGAAGAAGAAGAAGAAAACATTTGGTGAATCCTCTACTAGTCAAGGCAAGCAAGAAAAGACAGAAGAATTTGTTGAAAAACCTACTCTCTGCATTGATGATATCATCAAATCAGTCACTGTGGATGGGAATCTAAAACCAATGACTAATTTCTATGATGAATATAATGAAGCTAACCAGAAGATCTTGCAAGACGCTACAGTTAGGTATCTGAATATCTATAATAAGGCATTTATTGAAATCATATCTCTAATTCCTAAAAGTCTAGAAAAGGAACTAGAAATAAGGAAGAACAATGCTAAGGCAACGGAACTTGAGATCCGGGAATAGATAGCTATTCAGCTCTATCCTTCAATCACTTCGAAACAAATGAATATGATCTTCAAAGATTGCAAGAATGAGTTCTGGAGAAAAGCTAGAATGAATCAGCTTATGCTTGGAGAAATTGACAAAGTGGCAAAAGAGACTGAAGAGATCCTCAGGAATGCCTATAAAAGATTCAATATTCCTATTATAGAGGACTTAGATGATGAAACCTCTACTAAGGACGACAAAAGAGAATCTACTGAGACAGTTGCAGAAGAGACAAAGGAAGGTGAGGAGAAAACTGAGAATCTAGATTCCTTTGTTTCGGAAGAGGAAGTCCTTAAAGAAGCAAATATCTCTCATCCGGATTCCCCTGTAGACTCCGGATCTAAAGGAGAAGAAAAAATAGAGGAGCAAACCAGTCAAGAAAAAGAAGTAAAGGAAAGGGGAAAAGACCAAATAGAGAAGACCCCAGGAGACAGTTTTGAGACTGCAGAAGGGAAGAAGACTCTATCTCTAGCAAGAGACACTGCAGAAACTATCAAAGATTTCTTGACCAAAGAGATGATGGAATTTGATGAAACAGAACTGCTTCAAGGACCATTCAATTTTGATTCCCTCTCCCCAGTTCAAACCATGAAGATAGCATTCTTTACTCAAGCAAAGGCAAAAGAAAAAATTTTGAAGTCTCACATGGAAGACTATGAGCTCATAGAAATTACATCTGGTGTATTGGAGAAGATCATGCCATCCTTTTAGAAGGGTCTCTCAGCCTCCTCATCTAGTAATCTAAAATCTCTTGTAAATTTTGTTAATACACATTTTGATTCTTTGGAGAAGTCAGCTGAAGATAAAGTCAAGAAATAGTTTTTGGGAAAGAGATTCTCTAAAGTACAAGGGCTAATAACAAATGATAGGAGAAATATGGATATTGGGATAAAGAGATTAGAAAATTCTCTTAAAGATGGTGGAGAAATATATAAATTTTGCCTATCCTAGTCTAAAGTGACAATGGATATTGAGAAGAAAGTGAAAGAACAAGAGGATAAAATATCAAGTTTATCCCAGAATTTTGATCCTCTTACCACATCCATAATAAACCAAGAATGTCAGACCATTGTCATTCTAAATGAACTAACGAAACTTGAAAAATAAAAGGAAGAATATAACAAGTAGGATGGGTGAACTTAGAGGGATAATTATCCCTAAGTTAGAGGCCATGCATGAGGCCCTAAATGATGCTCAGACCATAGCCCAGACCAGTGATCCGATAGATCTAAAGAGGGCAGAAGCTTTTGCATTCCTATTGAGTGGTCACATCTCAATTTTGGACAGGATGAAGTAGAGTTAGGTGACAAAAGTTGAACAATTGAAAAATACTTTTGTAGATATACTTAAGTATATGTAACTATAACCTGTATATATACTTATGCGGCTAAGTATAGTTGGATTTTTGGAGATTTTTGGTGTGCAGATTCTACCTTTTACCATTGATGTCAAAGGGGGAGTGAGTAGAAGTGAAAAATGTGAAATCTAGCTAAGGGGGAGCTCCGAAAAAGTGTACATTAGAACAGAGCATCAGCCAAGGGGGAGTATGGTGTGACACTTAGTCATTTTTCACTAAGTGTTGCCATCAATACCAAAGGGGGAGATTGTTGGCAAGAGACACTACGTGGCTTCATGAGTGTTGTCATTGATGGTAACAAAGTCCATCTCACACATCTGTAGGACATGGTGTGTCTATACCGAAAGTTAGATTGAAGAGTATTTTGATCCAATGACCAAGAACAGAGCATGCAGCAAGGATCGACAATCAGGTCTAGATCTCTCAGAGGAAGTATCTTAGTAAAGTACAGAATTGGGAAAGTCAAGAGGAGTACCATGACTAATATATTCCAGAGATTGAGCCTCCGGTGATGAAAGAGTGAAGAGATATGAGCACCTAAGTGTTAGGTTCTTGTTTGGCAGAGTAGACTAAGGAAGACCTGACCGGCAGAGCCTCAGACCTTAATCTAGATGAGATATTGATGGTGATCAAGTTTCTTGAGGTATCATTCTTGATTGGCCAACATGATTGATGACTTCTATAAGCATCTCTCTGGTACGCATCACTTGGTAAGAAAGAATTCAGCTAACAGACTAGAGTTTGGGAAAGTAGTGAGTAATCTGGATGTCGACTAGAAAGATGATTGAAATCATTGATGCAGATATATATACAAAACTAAGTTTGGTATGAAGGTGTGTGTGGTGAAGTGTGTTGTACAAAGAAAAGTAGAGACAACTATGGAAGCAGTAATACAGGTCTGGTATGTGACAGGACAACAACACCAAAGAAGAGGAAGAATGAAGTGTAGTAGATCAGTGTATTGAGCTTAACTGGAACTGAACCTCAGCATATGTGGATACTTCTCATTAGTTCAAGTATCTTGTTACTTTCATTGTAACTTGTAGATAGTGAGTCTCTTGTAGGCAATGAGCCTCTTGTGAGCAGTGTGCTCAGACAGTGAGCCCTAATTGGCAAGTGCCATTTTGTACTTCTATTCTTTTAATAGAGAATACAATCTTGGGTTAGTCACCCCGTAGTTTTTCCCTTAACAGGGTTTTCCATGTCAAAATCATTGTGTCATGTGTATTGATTTTGTTTCTACTTTCATGGTTATGGATGCTTATTTGTTTTGATGTTGCACTAGTTATTGAAGAAGAGTAGAAAGTTAAATTAATTTAGATAACTAATTTACCCCCCCTCTCAGTTATCAACACTTCCTAATATCAATGGATAAGTATTTCTTTGATTTCTTGGCTCTAATATCAAGAAGTCTACTAGGAATTCCCATGATTCTATCACAACTAGAACATTAGTAATCACCCCTTTTGGAATAGCTACTGACTGGTCAGCAAGTTGAAGGATTGTAGATGTGGATTGGGTTCTTGTTAATGCTAATTTTTCCATTGTATGAACTGTCATCACATTTATTGCTGCTCCTAGATCAACCAAAACATTTGAAATTTCTACCCCTTAAATGTAAACAATCATGATAGGATTTCTAGGGTCTCCATATTTTGGGAGGAGCATTTCTCCCATTAGGAGGTCTAATACATTTCCTTCCACTTGCATGGTTGAGGGTAAGTTCTTCTTTCTTCCCTGGGTCTTAACACAATGTTGTTTGATGAATTGGTTAAGTTCAGGTACATCTCTGATTGCTTGTAGGAGTGGAATTTCAATGTTTAGTTGCCTAATTTCTTGTAAAAGTTTTGATTCTAGGGTAGATTGGATTTGTTTTTGTAATACCTTTTTCTGGGGAACATGTTGTTTGAGCTGTTCTGGGTATGGTGCTAGTTTTTCCATCTCCAGAGCATCTTTGGAGCTCTTATCAGAAATGTTTCTAGGGATGTTCTCCAGAGTCATTTTTTTAGGAGGATCTCCGAATTTATCCAAGGATGATTCTTTTAGCATTGTTTTAGTAGTAATCTCCTCTAGAAGCTGAGTGGATGGGTTTTCAGGTTCCTCATCATTAGTTATTTCAACTATAGTTGGAGGAGATGGTCTTGGAAGTGCTTTCCCAGAATACAGCTGGAGGTTATTAGAATATATAGCATTAATTCCAGCCATGTTTTCTTGTTCTGTCATGTAAATAGTTGCTCCCTGCTTATTCCATGGGTTTGGTATAGGTTGAGCTAGTAAGGGTGGTTGGCTAACTGGTTCATTTTGTGACTAACCTTGTATGTTGGAGGGTCCAGTTAGCAATGCTTGTTGTTGAGGTTGGAAACATCTAGGTTGTTCTTGGTATTGTTGATTATATCCCTATTGAGGACCCCAATGAGGCTACATGTTTTCTGATCCAAACTGTGGTGGCCATTGTTGATTCCCCTCAGGGCTGATTTTGCCATTGTTGGTTTGGCCAATCTTGTGGCCCCTAAGGAGGATTATTTTGAGGCCCATGCCAAGTTGGATTCCATTGATTATTTTCCCATTTAGAGGGACCCTTGTAAGAAGTCTGCTTTGGATACTAACTATAAGGGAAATTTCTAGCTTGTTTTTGTCCTACATAGTTCAACTCCTCCTCTATAATGGCATTCTTTTTACTTAGCCTTTCTAAGGCTAGAAGTTGACTGCATTGACTGGTAGGATATTCCCTGTCATAGATCTGACAGATCTCTTCTTTATCTAAAGGGCATTCCCTCAATAGATGTTTGTTCCTACACCTAGGACAATAGATGGCGATTGGTTCAATTATTCTGTCCTGATCATTTGTTCTAGTTTTTGCCTGAATCCCATCTAGTGTGGTATTCAATTGGACTAGAATATCTATTTTAAAATTTGCAATTTCCTCCATTAACTGTCCCATTTCATTCTTCCCTTTGAAAGATTTGGGAGTTCTCACTCCATCTTGGGTTCTGGAATAGTTCTTGCAGAGTTCTTCTATAGTAGGCATATCCATTTTGTTGATATTCCCTTTTCCCATAAGATCCAATGCCTGTTTTGATTCTTTGTCTAATCCTTTTACAAATAGGGTTCTGGCCAAAGAATGATTTACAGGGTTGCCATATCTTCTCAAAGCAAAGTTGAACCTATCCACATAATCCTCTAAGGTCTCTTCCTCTCTCTATTTAATTTTGAATAATTCCTCATTCTTATCAATGACTCTATAGTAGTCCTCGTATTTTCCCAAGAACTCTGTCTCCATCTGATCCCAGGATGAATGTAGTTTCAGGGCAAACCCATAAACCACCTCATTGCAAAATCTTTCAGGGTTGAGGGAAATAGTTTGAGTTTTTGATTATCCAATCCATAATCATAAGTCTAGCATACTAGTTTGAATTCAAACAAAAACTGATCTAGATCCTCAGAAGCAAGACCCCTAAAATTTGGCAAGTGTACGGGTGAGATATTTTTCATAGGGGCATTATCTCTAGCAGCCAGGACAATGGGATATGAGAAGGTTCTTGGAGCTTGATTTTCCTCCTCTTCATGATTATCATCCATGTCTGATACTGGTTCTTCTTCTTGAGGCTCTGGGAATTTAGTTTCTGGCAAAGGCTCTGCCTGGAATTTCTATTGCAATTCCTGGATATAGTCAATGAGTGGAAGATTTGGAGGATTTAAGGGATTATTGAATTGAGGTGCAGCTTCCAAGGTGAGTTCTAGATGTCTCTCTTCAACAAGATCTTGTGCCACCCCACTGCTTTCTCCTATAGTCTGTTGACGGGGTGCCTGTTTTATATATATTCCTTTTGAATCTTTAGCTCTAACCATACAGATCTATCCTAAAACTATTTAGCTAAGTTTTCCTAATTAACACAGTAATCCCCGCAACAACTTAAAAAATGTCAAGGGTCATTGTACCTTATAATTTAATCATATTTCAAGTGTCAAATCTAGGGCTATGTCCATGGCTATCTACAATTAGGAATCATATAGTTACCAGTTTTATCTAACTAACTCTAAAGACCTTTACTGATTAAAGAAACTTAACATTACTAATCTATCTGCTGTGAAATGAATTCTAAGAATATCGAAAACAAAATTGAACAGTGAATTGCTTTAAAGTAAATCTATATTATTCCTTTCAACTGAAACATGCATCTATCTATGAAAATAGTAACTATCTCCTTAAATAGAATCTGAAATAACAAAAACAACAGTACTAGCCTTTTGCCTTGGTGGTGAGAGTGGGCCCTTGCTCCACACCCTTAGGACTAAAGACTAAAGTAAAGAATCAACAAAAGAAGATAATATCACTATTCAATTCTAGTCCTATTCCATAAACTTTGTATACATAAAATGTTTATGTCAAAATAAGATTACAAAAATCAGAAATTAATTGTTGTCCCCTTCTGCTGCTACTTCTGTAAGTTTATATCTAGATCTGTGATGAGATATCACTTACCCTATTCTACTAGTTCCTATATGAGATAACATCAATCTCTTTATTCTACTAACTGTCTAACTACAGAATGAATATCCATGCAATTAAAATAGATTTAGTGGAACGTTAGTCCATACTAAATCTGAGTCTTAGTTTTAAATACACTTGGGTAGCGAGGCCCTGAAACATAGGTATTTAAATTAGTTTATCAATAACTCGTGCAAAATCAAAAAGAGATAAAACTTCCAGTAGTTAACTATTATATGTCCTCAATTACTCAGGTGATGATTTGAGTATCATCAAGGGCATCCTGATCACTACTAGAATTGTTCGACCAACAACTATGCTAGAAATCTATACTATTCTAAAGAGCTGCCCAAGATGTATGTTTTTGTCTGTAGCTTCGGAGATATGATTATGACCTTGTTTAGCTCCGAAAATGCTATGACTTCAGTCCAGTTCCAGAGATGATTCACCTCCTTATCCCAAAATCTCTCCAATCAAACTAGAAAACATTGGAGACCAGTCGTGGCATTCAGATGTCAGCTCTAGAGATCATTAGGACTACCTCTAGAGATGCACAAAAATTGTCTACCCAAACACCTGCATCTGCTGATTCAAAAAGAGAAGATTTCTGCATATTTCCATCAATTCAACACACATTAGTCCATCAATCAGAAATCATGATTCTAAGTAATTCATCACTTATTAATCATCATTAGAACAATCTTATCAACCTATTTTGGTGTAGTCATCAGGACAATGGAATAAGAAGGGAGAAAAAAGGGGGGTAAAAAGGTGTATTTCATGGGTGCTACCTGGTACTCATCATCCTCTTCATCATTCCTAATCATTATACCTCATCCTAATCATATCCTCTTTGTCATTTCTAATCATTACACCTCATCCTCATCATATCCTATTCATCATTCCTAATCATTACACATCGTCATCCTTATCCAATCAACATCATCCTAATCATTCTCCTAATCATATCAAAGGCATCCTTATCAAACCCTAATCACCTCTTTCATCTAATCACCATCAACTTAATCATCCTAGTCAAAACCATAATCATTTTCATTCCAATCCAATCACCTTCCTCCTAATCACCTCATCCAATCATATCATCCCTAATCACATTCTATCTATCCTAATCATATCCTAGCCATTCATTCTAATCCAATCAACTTCTTCCTAATCATCAAGTCCTCTAATCTCATCACTACACATCATCATCTTCAGTCTAATCCAATCAATTACATCCTAATCATATCTGAACCATTCATTCCAATCCAATCAATTTCCTCCTAATCATTCCCAATCACAATACACCACAACCATAGGGAAACCTTTGAGCATCTACCCTCCCAATCAAATCCGATTGCAACAATGTCAAAACATTATAGACCTGCTGGTTTTGTTCACCAACTACATATTCAATTTCATTCCACTACATATTCAATTTCATTCAGCCCTTGCAATCTATAGAGGTTCCCAAAAATAGTCTTCCTAAGGTTGAAACATAGGGAGAAACTGTCAAAGCTTGACTGTATGACAAGTACAAATCTAGACCAAGAGACCTTGACATCTTTTTCAAATCAATCACAACAAGGGCTTAATACCACAAGACTAGTTTAAGTCCATCCTTCCAAGTGAATTCTAAAACTCATGGGTTCACTTTAATCAATCATTTCTTACACACCTCAAGGTCTCGATAAATCCAATTTATACTTTAACAAGGTCATTAGTAGACAAGAGTACCCTCTTGGAGCTAGACTTTTTGAAGACTAGCTCGAAAAAGCTACTCTTGTCTACTAACGACCATGTCAAAGTATAAATTAGATTTATTGAGACCTTGAGGTTGTAAGAAATGATTGATTAAAGTGAACCCATGAGTTTCAGAATTCACTTGGAAGGATGGACTTAAACTAGCCTTGTGGTATTAAGCCCAAGTTGTGATTGATTTGAAAAAGATGTCAAGGTCTCTTGGTCTAGATTTGTACTTGTGATATAGTCAAGCTTCAACAGTTTCTCCCTATGTTTCAAGCTTAGGAAGACTATTTTTTAGAACCTCTATAGATTGCAAGGGCTGATTGAAATTGAATATGTAGTGGAATGAAATTGAATATGCAGTGGGTGAACAAACTAGTAGGTCTATAATGTTTTGACACAGTTGCAATCAGATTTGATTGGGAGGGTAGATGCTCAAACTTTGGAGATGATGTGACTTCAGTCCAACTCTAGAGATGATTCACCTCCTTATCCCAAAATCTCTCCAATCAAACTGGAAAACATTGAAGACCAGTCGTGGCATTTAGATGACAGCTTCGGAGATCATTAGGACTACCTCTAGAGATGCACAAAAATTGTCTACCCAAACACCTGCATCTGCTGATTCAAAAAGAGAAGATTTCTGGATATTTCCATCAATTCAACACACATTAGTCCATCAATCAGAAATCATGATTCTAAGTAATTCATCTCTTATTAATCATCATTAGAAGAATCTTGTCAACCTATTTTGGTGCAGTCATCATGATAATGGAATAAGAAGGGAGAAAAAGAGGGGTAAAAAGGTGTATTTCATGGGTGCTACTTGGCACTCATCATCCTCTTCATCATTCCTAATCATTACACCTCATCCTAATCATATCCTCTTCGTCATTTCTAATCATTACACCTCATCCTCATCATATCCTATTCATCATTCCTAATCATTACACATCATCATCCTCATCCAATCAACATCATCCTAATCATTCTCCTAATCATATCTAAGGCATCCTTATCAAACCCTAATCACCTCTTTCATCTAATCACCATCATCTTAATCACCCTAGTCAAAACCATAATCAATAGCATTCCAATCCAATCACCTGCCTCCTAATCACCTCATCCAATCATATCATCCCTAATCATATTCTATCTATCTTGATCATATCCTAGCCATTCATTCTAATCCAATCAACTTCTTCCTAATCATCCAAGTCCTCTAATCTCATCACTACACATCATCATCTCCATTCTAATCCAATCAATTACATGCTAATCATATCTGAACCATTCATTCCAATCCAATCAATTTCCTCCTAATCATTCCCAATCAAAATACACCACAACCATAGGGAAACCTTTGAGCATCTACCCTCCCAATCAAATCTGATTGCAACAATGTCAAAACATTATAGACCTACTGGTTTTGTTCACCAACTACATATTCAATTTAATTCCACTACATATTCAATTTCATTCAACCCTTGCAATCTATAGAGGTTCTAAAAAATAGTCTTCCTAAGGTTGAAACATAGGGATAAACTGTTGAAGCTTGACTGTATCACAAGTACAAATCTAGACCAAGAGACCTCGACATCTTTTTCAAATCAATCACAACTTGGTCTTAATACCACAAGGCTAGTTTAAGTCCATCCTTCCAAGTGAATTCTGAAACTCATGGGTTCACTTTAATCAATCATTTCTTACACACCTCAAGGTCTCGATAAATCAAATTTATACTTTGACAAGGTCATTAGTAGACAAGAGTACCCTCTTGGAGCTAGACTTTTCAAAGACTAGCTCCAAGAGGGTACTCTTGTCTACTAATGACCATGTCAAAGTATAAATTGGATTTATCGAGACCTTGAGGTGTGTAAGAAATGATTGATTAAAGTGAACCCATGAGTTTCAGAATTCACTTGGAAGGATGGACTTAAACTAGCCTTGTGGTATTAAGACCAAGTTGTGATTGATTTGAAAAAGATGTCAAGGTCTCTTGGTCAAGATTTGTAATTGTGATACAGTCAAGCTTCAACAGTTTATCCCTATGTTTCAACCTTAGCAAGACTATTTTTTAGAACCTCTATAGATTGCAAGGGCTGAATGAAATTGAATATGTAGTTTGTGAACAAACTAGTAGGTCTATAATGTTTTGACACAGTTGCAATAGGATTTGATTGGGAGAGTAGATGCTCAAACTTTGGAGATGCTGTGACTTCAGTCCAGCTCCAGAGATGATTCACCTCCTTATCCCAAAATCTCTCTAATCAAACTGGAAAACATTGGAGACCAGTCGTGGCATTCAGATGACAGCTCCAGAGATCATTGGGACTACCTCTAGAGATGCACAAAAATTGTCTACCTGAACACCTGCATCTGCTGATTCAAAAAGAGAAGATTTCTATATATTTCCATCAATTCAACACACATTAGTCCATCAATCAGAAATCATGATTCTAAGTAATTCATCTCTTATTAATCATCATTAGAACAATCTTGTCAACCTATTTTGGTGCAGTCATCACGACAATGGAATAAGAAGGGAGAAAAAGAGGGGTAAAAATGTGTATTTTGTGGGTGCTACTTGGCACTCATCATCCTCTTCGTCATTCCTAATCATCACACCTCATCCTAATCATATCCTCTTCATCATTTCTAATCATTACACCTCATCCTCATCATATCCTATTCATAATTCCTAATCATTACACATCGTCATCCTCATCCAATCAACATCATCCTAATCATTCTCCTAATCATATCGAAGGCATCCTTATCAAACCCTAATCACCTCTTTCATCTAATCACCATCATCTTAATCACCCTAGTCAAAACCATAATCAATAGCATTCCAATCCAATCACCTTCCTCCTAATCACCTCATCCAATCATATCATCCCTAATCATATTCTATCTATCTTGATCATATCCTAGCCATTCATTCTAATCCAATCAACTTCTTCCTAATCATCCAAGTCGTCTAATCTCATCACTACACATCATCATCTTCATTCTAATCCAATCAATTACATGCTAATCATATCTGAACCATTCATTCCAATCCAATCAATTTCCTCCTAATCATTCCCAATCACAATACACCACAACCATAGGGAAACCTTTGAGCATCTACCCTCCCAATGAAATCTGATTGCAACAATGTCAAAACATTATAGACCTACTGGTTTTGTTCACCAACTACATATTCAATTTCATTCAGCCCTTGCAATCTATAGAGGTTCCCAAAAATAGTCTTCCTAAAGTTGAAACATAGGGAGAAACTATCAAAGTTTGACTGTATCACAAGTACAAATCTGGACCAAGAGACCTTGACATCTTTTTCAAATCAATCATAACTTGGGCTTAATACCACAAGGCTAGTTTAAGTCCATCCTTCCAAGTGAATTCTGAAACTCATGGGTTCACTTTAATCAATCATTTCTTACACACCTCAAGGTCTCGATAAATCAAATTTATACTTTAACAAGGTCATTAGTAGACAAGAGTACCCTCTTGGAGCTAGACTTTTCAAAGACTAGCTCCAAGAGAGTACTCTTGTCTACTAATGACCATGTCAAAGTATAAATTGGATTTATCAAGACCTTGAGCTATGTAAGAAATGATTGATTAAAGTGAACCCATGAGTTTCAAAATTCACTTGGAAGGATGGACTTAAACTAGCCTTGTGGTATTAAGACCAAGTTGTGATTGATTTGGTAAAGATGTCAAGGTCTCTTGGTCTAGATTTGTAATTGTGATACAGTCAAGCTTCAACAATTTATCCCTATGTTTCAACCTTAGGAAGACTATTTTTTAGAACCTCTATAGATTGCAAGGGCTAAATGAAATTGAATATGTAGTGGAATGAAATTGAATATGTAGTTTGTGAACAAACTAGTAGGTCTATAATGTTTTGACACAGTTGCAATAGGATTTGATTGGGAGAGTAGATGCTCAAACTTTGGTGATGCTGTGACTTCAGTCCAGCTCCAGAGATGATTCACCTCCTTATCCCAAAATCTCTCCAATCAAACTAGAAAACATTGGAGACCAGTTGTGGCATTCAGATGACAGCTCCGGAGATCATTAGGACTACCTCTAGAGATGCACAAAAATTGTCTACCTGAACACCTGCATCTGCTGATTCAAAAAGAGAAGATTTCTGCATATTTCCATCAATTCAACACACATTAGTCCATCAACTAGAAATTATGATTTTAAGTAATTCATCTCTTATTAATCATCATTAGAAGAATCTTGTCAACCTATTTTGGTGCAGTCATCACGACAATGGAATAAGAAGGGAGAAAAAGAGGGGTAAAAAGGTGTATTTCATAGGTCCTACTTGGCACTCATCATCCTCTTCGTCATTCCTAATCATCACACCTCATCCTAATCATATCCTATTCATCATTTCTAATCATTACACCTCATCCTCATCATATCCTATTCATCATTCCTAATCATTACACATCATCATCCTCATCATATCAACATCATCCTAATCATTCTCCTAATCATATCTAAGGCATCCTTATCAAACCCTAATCACCTCTTTCATCTAATCACCATCATCTTAATCACCCTAGTCAAAACCATAATCAATAGCATTCCAATCCAATCACCTTCCTCCTAATCACCTCATCCAATCATATCATCCCTAATCATATTCTATCTATCCTGATCATATCCTAGCCATTCATTCTAATCCATTTAACTTCTTCCTAATCATCCAAGTCCTTTAATCTCATCACTAGACATTGTCATCTTCATTCTAATCCAATCAATTACATGCTAATCATATCTGAACCATTCATTCCAATCCAATCAATTTCCTCCTAATCATTCCCAATCACAATACACCACAACCATAGGGAAACCTTTGAGCATCTACCCTCCCAATCAAATCCGATTGCAACAATGTCAAAACATTATAAACCTACTGGTTTTGTTCACCAACTACATATTCAATTTCATTCCACTATATATTCAATTTCATTCAGTCCTTGCAATCTATAGAGGTTCCCAAAAATAGTCTTCCTAAGGTTGAAACACAGGGAGAAACTATCGAAGCTTGACTGTATCACAAGTACAAATCTGGACCAAGAGACCTTGACATCTTTTTCAAATCAATCATAACTTGGGCTTAATACCCACAAGGCTAGTTTAAGTCCATCCTTCCAAGTGAATTCTGAAACTCATAGGTTCACTTTAATCAATCATTTCTTACACACCTCAAGGTCTCGATAAATCAAATTTATACTTTGACAAGGTCATTAGTAGACAAGAGTACCCTCTTGGAGCTAGACTTTTCAAAGACTAGCTCCAAGAGGGTACTCTGGTCTACTAATGACCATGTCAAAGTATAAATTGGATTTATCGAGACCTTGAGCTGTGTAAGAAATGATTGATTAAAGTGAACCCATGAGTTTCAGAATTCACTTGGAAGGATGGACTTAAACTAGCCTTGTGGTATTAAGACCAAGTTGTGATTGATTTGAAAAAGATGTCAAGGTCTCTTGGTCTAGATTTGTACTTGTGATACAGTCAAGCTTCAACAATTTATCCCTATGTTTCAACCTTAGGAAGACTATTTTTTAGAACCTCTATAGATTGCAAGGGCTAAATGAAATTGAATATGTAGTGGAATGAAATTGAATATGTAGTGGGTGAACAAACTAGTAGGTCTATAATGTTTTGACACAATTGCAATAGGATTTGATTGGGAGGGTAGATGCTCAAATTTTGGAGATGCTGTGACTTCAGTCCAGCTCCAGAGATGATTCACCTCCTTATCCCAAAATCTCTCCAATCAAACTGGAAAACATTGGAGACTAGTCGTGGCATTCAGATGTCAGCTCTAGAGATCATTAGGACTAACTCGAGAGATGCACAAAAATTGTCTACCTGAACACCTGCATCTGCTGATTCAAAAAGAGAAGATTTCTACATATTTCCATCAATTCAACACACATTAGTCCATCAATCAGAAATCATGATTCTAAGTAATTCATGTCTTATTAATCATCATTAGAACAATCTTGTCAACCTATTTCGATGCAGTCATCAGGACAATGGAATAAGAAGGGAGAAAAAGAGGGGTAAAAAGGTGTATTTCATGGGTGCTACCTGGTACTCATCATCCTCTTCATCATTCCTAATCATTACACCTCATCCTAATCATATCCTCTTCGTCATTTCTGATCATTACACCTCATCCTCATCATATCCTATTCATAATTCCTAATCATTACACATCGTCATCCTCATCTAATCAACATCATCCTAATCATATCCAAGGCATCCTTATCAAACCCTAATCACCTCTTTCATCTAATCACCATCATCTTAATCACCCTAGTTAAAATGATAATCATCTTCATTCCAATCCAATCACCTTCCTCCTAATCACCTCATCCAATCATATTATCCCTAATCATATTCTATCTATCCTAATCATATCCTAGCCATTCATTCTAATCCAATCAACTTCTTCCTTATCATCCAAGTCCTCTAATCTCATCAATACACATTATCATCTTCATTCTAATCTAATCAATTACATCCTAATCATATCTGAACCATTCATTCCAATCCAATCAATTTCCTCCTAATCATTCCCAATCACAATACACCACAACCATAGGGAAACCTTTGAGCATCTACCCTCCCAATCAAATCCAATTGCAACTGTGTCAAAATATTATAGACCTACTGGTTTTGTTCACCCACTACATATTCAATTTCATTCCACTACATATTCAATTTCATTCAGCCCTTCTAATCTATAGAGGTTCCCAAAAATAGTCTTCCTAAGGTTGAAACATAGGGAGAAACTGTCAAAGCTTGATTGTATCACAAGTACAAATCTAGACCAAGAGACCTTGACATCTTTTTCAAATCAATCACAACTTGGGCTTAATACCACAAGGCTAGTTTAAATCCATCCTTCCAAGTGAATTATGAAACTCATGGGCTCACTTTAATCAATCATTTCTTACACACCTCAAGGTCTCAATAAATCCAATTTATACTTTAACAAGGTCATTAGTAGACAAGAGTACCCTCTTGGAGCTAGACTTTTTGAAGACTAATATCATTAGCCTCTATCATAGTCTGGGTCTCATCACCTTGTATCGACACCCTCGTAGCATCCCAAAGTTCACAAGTCTCATTTGGTAGAGACATAGTTGCAAAAAGAAGAGAAAGGGAGTAGATCCTCCTAATCATCCCTATTTCTAAACATTTCAAACGTTCCTTCCAACACATTCATCCACGTCATTCTACACCATCCTTGTCATATCATAATCACATCCTACTCATATCTTCATCTTTCCACCTTCACATCCTAATCACCTCACCCCCAATCTAATCATATCCTAATCATTTCCAAGTCATCCTAATCACAACCCTAACCATACCCCAATCATTGCTAATCACCCATCTAATCATCCAATCAATCTCACACTCTATCACATTCCAAGTCATTCCACCTTATCATGACCCTAATTCTAATCAAGAACTTGTCAACATGGTCCTAATCCTTGGCGATCCTATGTCCAAACCAAGACCTAAGCTTGTACTCTAAGGAGCCCCTCCTCCTAAGCCCAAGCTCATACTTTGTGGAGGCTATCTCCTTAGTTATGAGGAGGAGACAAGTCAAAAACCTAGTCCATCTATGTGCCAAGTCAATGCCACATCAAACTATCCATCCACATCACAACAAGCAAAGTGACCCCAAGTCCACCTTGGCAATAGTATCAAATGCCTTCAAGTCCTAATTCCACCTTTGACAAGGGAGACATCAACTTAGTCCATGCAAGCCATTCACTATCCTTACCATCCTCCAACCCCTCATTTACTCCACGCCCTAACTTTAAATATTACAAAAGTAAACATGTGCAGTCATCCAAATCTACCACTTCATCCAATCCTTTTGGTCCTCCACCTAATAAAAATCCAAACCCTAAGCGAACACCATCCATCCCTCTTATCCCTCCACCATGGGAACTTTCCGCTCCACCTAATCCTAAAAATGACTCCACACCATCTACCCTCAATATCCATTCCCTATATTGTCCTTCCACACATGCCCTTGTAAAGGATGTGATGCATTGACTACTAGCACAAAATAGACCATCCCCATGTCGAACACATATGATTGAGCCTACCAAAGAGTCTTCAAATGCCATGCTTATTCCTCCAACTCCATCATGTGGTCCACAACCTATTTATCTTATATGTCCAAGTCAAGGTCCATCATGACTTCATGTTGCTAATCACAAAGAAAATACCAAGCCTCTTCTAGAGCCTTCCACTTCCATTTCTGCTCAAAGTAAAAAGCTAAGTCAAGAGCATTACCCTAAGCAGTAGGAAACATTAGTCCCTAATTCCAATCAAGATCAAACCCCTTCCATTCCACCCATCCATAACACCCTTTATCCTTTCCATGATCAAGCTCCCATATATGATCAAGATCCCCTCTATGATCAAGAAGACCATGATGATCCTCTTAGTCAACTTTATGCATGCCATGGTCAAGAACTTATCACCCCATCCATCCATCCTCCATCTTTCCCTAAAGTACAAACATCCACTTGTCATGATGAGACACATTCCTCGCAAGCACAAATAGAAGATCAAACAAATAACTTGGATCTTAATGTGCATAAAGCTACTCAAAATCCTAATGATCCTTCTTCATCCACCATTGATCCCATTTCAAATCCATCATATCCTAGTGGTCTTTCTACCTTCATTCATCTATGTTCCTCCTTAGGACAACAACTACCATTATCCACTTCACCTTCTCCATCAAATGAGGAACTCACGTCTAGTGTCCAAAACACACCTAGTCCCATTGTCAATTGCATCCTCCAAAAAATGAACTATCATGGTAAAGGCTTAGGCCTTCATGGACAAGGTATTTTGGAGCCCATACATGTCAAGGTCCCTCCACACTCATATGGCCTTGGATACACACCCCAAGGACAAGAATCTAAAGATGTTGGTACTTCCTCCATTCCTCCTAAATCCACCACTTTCCATCACAAACCTTATCATATCCCCAAAACATATGTCACCATTCCACCTCCATCATCCTACAAATGCCAAAAGCATGTGACCATACACCTCCCTCCTTCCAATCTACCTCCACTTCTTCCAACTCCTAACATCCATTCATCCACTTTGCCACCATTTCTCCCAATACCTAATATCCCTATCCTTCATAAATCCCCTAAACTTCCTAATCATGACCAACAAATGCACACATCACGTAAACATAAAGCTACCACTCATTCCACCAATTCCAAGGGATTCAAAAATAAGCAATTGGATGTCTCCTTTCATAAAGCCAAAAATCCTAAGGGTCTTAATGGCTTAGGGAACAAATGCAAAAAGTCAAATACATCTAAAAATCCATCCAAGCCCATACCTCCAAAAGTAAAGTCAAAAATTAAAATGGTATGGGTCCCTAAACAAAAATGCAAGTCAAAAGAGGCACCCACCTCTCAAAAATCCCAACCATCCTCTTCCATCCATTCCATTCAAAAATATAAAATTCCTTCATCCCATAATCAAGGCAAAAATCATAAAAATACAAAGTCTATGTGGGTTCCTAAAGCACTACGTCACCCATCTCCTAAGCAAACATCACCATTGCTTCCTACACCACCATCCACTCAAAAGATTCCATGTTTAACACAGTGTGTGTAACCATTGGTCATGATCCCATTCCATTCCGTAACATTCACACATACCTCCATCTCCCCATCATTCAACTATTGTCCTACATATTTCACTCATCCTATCCCTATGGTCCATACTTTTTCATAAGCCTTTCATCCATCATTGCATAAGTCCTACATAAGCCACATCATAATCCACTATCTTCCTACATAATCCACATCATAACCCACTATTGTCCTACATAATCTGCAATCTACCTACTCCATCTCACTTTCACGCAATCACCTTACCAACATCAATAAGCATAATGACTTGACATGGTCCTTGTGACAACATTCCTTTCTAATGGGACACTATCACCCTTCATGGAACTAGACACTTGAGTCCCTCATATCCATATTCCCCTTCTTCTATCAAAAGTTCAAAAAGGTCAAAAAAGTCAAAAAGAAAAAAAATAAAAAATAAAAAAAGTAAAGAGAAATCCCTTCGTCCAACGGTGAAAACCACCCTTGGTGGCACCTTGGATAAGTACCATGATGAAAACATGGCAAACAAGCAACATGTGTAGGTTGATTTTCTATGTCACTTACACTTGGGGGCACATTGTCTTATCCTACCCTATCATTTCTATCCTATCATACCATTTCCATATCATCCTATTCATTACATACATATACCTATCCTATCGAGTCCATTCATTCTACCATCCTATTTTGATCTTGATAAAGAAATGGGGGCAAAATGTTGAAACATACTTTAGATATCCCTTGATATACCTCATCCTTTCCAAACAATCCTATCATCATTCTCCTAAGCTTTATCATGTCAAATCCTAAGTATTGCACCTACAATGGGGCATGTTATTCCTATATGACATAGTCCTTGGAGATCACATCATTGCCCTCTTATGCATGCATTCCTTCCATCCACTATCACCCACCCTTTCTTCCATTCATCCCTTCCCACCTAGACTTGGTCCTCCCTTGTCATTGGTATCTAGCACAAAGGCTCTCTAAATTGTCATTCATTGACATTCCAAAATTCTCTAAAATCCAAAAAAATCAAAACATTTCCAAAAACCAAAACAATCTCAACATTTCAAAAACCAAAAAAATCACAACATTCAAAAAACCAAAAAGATTGAAACATATAAAAAAACCCAAAAAAAAATCATGATATTTCAAAATAGAAAAAAATCAAAACATTTTCAAAACACAAAAAAAAAATCAAAATATTCCCCAAAATTCAAAAAAATCAAATATCCTACAAAAAATCTAGGCAAAAAAAATCAACTCATCATATCAATCCATTCATTCAAGTCAATTCAATTCATCACATCATTCCAACCAAATCAATTCTTCAAATCAATCAATTCATTCCAAGTCAAATCACTTCTTCAAATCAAATCCACCTATACGTCCTAGGTCAAACCACAGTTCACATGGTTGAACTACGATGCCTCTAAGCTTGCACGTAAGCAAGGCCATCTTTGATGAGCCCCAAAGGCACTAGGTTAGTCCCTTAGGGCCCATTGAGTCAACTGTCATAATAAGTCATCCCTTAATGAGATCAACACTTTGATCAAACCAAAGCAATCAATCTTTCGCACTTCAAACCAATCCCAAAATCAACAAAGACAATCTATCCAATTAGTCAAATCAACCAATCACCTTGTGATAATCATATGTCACTATCAGTATCAACAACCACATACCCTATACAGAATGGGGCATCGTCGAAACTAGGACTCTGCGCCTTATATGACACTATCATTTCACAGTTTGTGACATTCTTGAAACTAGACCACATGTCTTATACAGGATGTCTCAATCTTATCACTTGCCTTATATAGGATGTTGCATTGTCAAAACCAAACCAGGCGTCTTATATGACATGCTTCCTATCATAAAACCAGGCCTCCTTCAATGATTCATCATAATCAACCAAACACATATCACTTGGCAAAAGGTCCAAATGGTTGTTGGTCTAGTCTATCTTATTTTATTGGATTGTTGTTCAATCTCATTCTTATGCTTCTCAAGGCAGTCCCTAAGTGATGAAGAGAAGCAAGGATAGAGCGAGACCTTTTTCTTTCATTGCTATTTGTGGTTTGTCTTGGCAAAATGACTGGGGTAACTTGGTGCCTTGTGTGAGATCGGGATTCCATTGGGTGTGAATCAAAGACATCCTATGCATAGGAAAGAATAAATGCTTCCTTGCATGAGGATTTGCATACCTCGCGGTTATCTCATCACATTTTCCAACAAGGTACCACAGTTACTAGTCTGAGTCAGGCATTCCTTGTCTATCATGTGCCTGTTTCACAAGGGATCACATTTTTGCACTTTGGCCTTTGTCATGCCATTGTGTCTGTTGTCCCTTGACACAATAAGTTCTATGATGATAAGCAGAAAAATTGCAAGTGAGAAGATCAAAAATCTATCAAAGCAAGATCTCATTTCCATTCTTCTAACCAAATCTTTCATTCCTCCACCATCTCTCTCTCTCTCTCTCTCTCTCTCTCTCTCGCTCTCTCTCTCTCTCTCTCGCATTTTCACTCCACCTTAATTATAGCTTAATGTATCATTCATATCTTCTATCCATTCTCCTATCTTTCTTCCTTCACCAATCCCTTTCATTTCAAGAGCCTACCCGTGTTTGTCTAACTTGCCTATCCTCTCAAGGGGGCATCATCATCCTATCTTTCCATCATCATCCTTCTCCTCTATCCATTTCCTTAACTTTGAAATGATGTTGTTTGACATAAATCTCATCATCTCTAATATCATCTCAAAGAGGGGCAAAATGTAGACACCTAAAAGTGTCCTTAGATTGCGAAACCCTAATCACTTCCATATTCTACTATTTTCCCCTAATTTTCCTCCATGGTTAAATAATTAATTTTAATTGATTAATTATTTAATTATTTATTACCCCTTGCCCCCTTTAATTTAAATAAATAAACATTTATTTAAATTAAAATGCCTTATCCTAATTGAATAGGATCCACCTATTTAATTTAATCATCTCACATTATTCCTCTTTTCAAATAAATTAAATAAATGAATCTAATTTATTTAATTTAAAAATCACATCCTCCACCTCACCATTTCTCCCAATTTAAAATTCAATTTTGTCCTCTAGTGGAGAAAAACCCTGACTCATCTCAGCCCTCCATTTGCATCCAAAGTCAACAGTGAATCCTAGCCATTCATTCAAATCAAGTCTTCTATAAAACACCTCCTCCAGCTTCATTTTGACCTCTCTAGACATCTCTCTTAGTTCATTTTTTAATCTTCTCTTAGTTTTGGAATCTCCCTATTTTTCTTACAATCTCCAATATCTTGCTAATCACACACATGAGCTTCTCAAGATGGTTGCATGAACTTGCAAATATGAGAACAATAATGCAAAGTTAAGGAGGACAATGAAGATAGGACAATACTAGCTTAGATTCTTAGTTTATTTCTATTTGTTTGATTGGTTTTCTAGGCTAGATGGCACTCCATTGGGAGCTAGGGTTAGCTATGTTTTCATTTTTTACATGTTAGCTAGCTTTTCCATTGACTTCAGGTACCATTGCCAAAGTATGGCCTTTACCTTTGTTGTTGTTCTACATTTGGGCCTGTAAATCAACATGATGGTCCAAGGGTAAGTTTGATACATGATAAGCTCAAAGTAAGTATAAAAGGAAGATGAGAGTTCATACCATTGATACATGAGTTTGATGTTTACCTATGTCGCCTTGCCTCCTTGTGATAACCTTCCATGATGATAAAAGATACACTATAAAAGCCAAACTAAGAGGACAAAATATCGTTACAACATGCTAAGCTAGAGAATAGAGAAGAGAAGAAAGAGGGAAAGCAAGGTAAAGCAAGGTAAAGCAAGCAAATGATGATGAAACTGCACAAAGGAATAGTCAATAGAAAGCTAAGGATGAGGAGATCAATATTGTGGTTGCCATTTAGTCTCTCAAATCCCCAAGTATGAGAAATGAGAAAAACCATCTTTGAATCCCTAGACTCTTTTTTTCTTGATTTTTTTTGAAAATGATTGTTAAACTTGAAGTTTTTTGTTGCATATGCCTAGGTTTTAGGTTTTTACTATTTTCATTATTTTTGTTTTCCTATTTTTGATTGATTTTCATGTTTTCTAGGCCCACTAGGGTGCACTAGGGAGTGACCATGTTTTTCCCCTTTTTTCATGGTAGGTCACCTAGGTGACCCTACCACTTAAGTTTAGGTTTCCAGAGAGACCGACTAGGTCACTCGAGAGACCCTACCAGGAGGTTTTGTTGATAGGATTGAAGGCAAAACTGATGATTTTGATGCTTGAATTTGTTCAATTTCTTCAATTTAATACTAACTTCTTTTCTTATTGCCAATTTTCCAAGATTGTATTTGATTTTAAGGATTTTCAATGTTTTACAATTTTTTATTTTTTGAGGTTTTTCTAATTTTTATGATTTTTTGAAGTTTTATGATGGAGGTCTAACCTGACATTCTCTTCTTGTACAACACCTACATACAATGAAATTATACCTATGATTAGGATTGGTATATGGAGGCCTTAGAGGTGTTATCTATTGTAAATTGTGCCATTTTTTAGAGGACATGATTGGCTAGGGTGGCACAGATACCGATTATTTTCCTTTTGTCCCCCATTAGTTGTGACATCTTGAATTATTGGGACATTGATCGAGACATGTTTTGATTCCCATCTATTTCTAGAGAGTTGGATGATGCAGGAGCATTTGGGCTCACAAGCAATCCTGTATAAACCAAAACTATTTCAAGTTTTGTTTTTAATTTCAGTTAGTTTTTGATAGTGGCTTTAGGAGAACTTTTCAGATTCAAAATTGGTCAAATTCAAGGAATCATCTTGTAGAAGAGATCAATGGGTATTTATAGTTTCAATTTGGCGAAGTTTGGAGCTAACTGGTTAATTCTGGAGCATTTTAAAAAAACCCAAGGTTCGCAAACTCTTCTTTTTGCTAAAAAAGAGCTTTTCTTTTGGTAAAAGATTAAGTTTGTGAATTCCCTTGTTTGTTGAAAGAGTCATCTTTTGGTAAAATTTTAAGTTCACGAACTCCCTTGTTTTCCAAAGATTTGTCTTTTGATAAAGTCTTAAGTTCATATAAAGAGTTTTGACAAATTACCAAGTTCATGAACCAGGAGATCCACTGAAAAGGGGTTCAAAGGTTCGTCCATGTGTCAAATCTCTGAAAATGAGTTTAAAGGTTTATAAAATTGTTGATTCATCGAAGAAGAGTTTGAAGGTTTGAAAGAGTGTTGATTCATCGAAAGGGGTTCGAGAGTTGCAAAGTTTGTTGAATCGTCGATTTGTTTAAAGGAATTATAAAGGAAAGTTTGGGAGTTTCAAGGTTTACCAAATTGCTGAATTACCAAAATAGAAGTTTGAGAGTTCAAAAGATTGCTGAATTGTTGAACATGTAAATGGTTTAACTTCCAATTCTTACAAATGGTTTAATTTCCAATGTTGGTAAACAGTTAAACTTCTTCAAACTCAAAGTATAAAAGGAAGTATATGTATTTTGTAGAGGATCTTCAGAGGGAAAGGGGATCTTCTAGTCAAAGGGAAAGAAAGTATTATCCTTGAAGAAGGATCAATTGGTTGAATTCGTATAGTTTGTACTCCTAATGGGTTGTAACAAATGTAAATTTGTGATATGAATAAGACTTAGATTGAAATGTTGTTGTGTGAAAATTTGTGTTGATTGGATGGTAGATTTGGCTGTCTAATAAGACCCCCATATCTATACTACATTAGTGGATGATCATTCTTTATGACATTTATCACATCCTTGGGGTTCCTATCAGAGGGGAACCACTTACATTACTTGAGAGGGAATTTGAATGAGAGAAACTAGCTCAGGTAGCTATGATGGGAGAGACTCAACCTAGAGATAGACACAACATTAAACTCACTTCAACTCTTAGTCTTGTCATTCCACCCTTGTGGAAGGTCCTAATTGGCTTGATTTCTACTTTCTTGTTAGGAGGCAAGAATGTCCCAATTCTTAGGTGGTGTTGGGCACCAATCATTCAACAACTTGAGGGAGGGACATTTTTCACTTGGGGGATTGACATTTTGACTTTGGCTTATCAAGACTTACATCACATCTAATGATGAGGGGTTTTTTATTTTAGCCACCCTTCATTGGTTACATCAAGGATTCTTGAGCACATTGTACCATTTTAGAGAGATATGCTCCCTTTGGACCTAAGACTATTGAGATCTATGAGATGGGGTTAGCTTGGTAATTTTAACGCTTCTACTTGAGCATTATCCACTTTGATGCAAACTTCATTTCATACTCCTATAAAGAGATGGAGGAGTTATGGATAGGAGATAGAAAATTTCAATCATGCTATTAAGGGGTTAGCCATTTGACAAATAGGAATGGCTTGATCAAGACTCACCCTATTGCACAAGTGCATTGGGGGATGAATTTATTGAGATTTTTCCCATAGTGCCCCATGCTATAGGTCTTTTTAGGAGGCTACTAATGCATAATGTGGGGATCTTTCATGGTTATCGTGTGTTACTAGAGTTTTGCTCACATGATCATCTAAGGGCTAGGCCTGAGGCAGTAGAGAGTTTTTCAATCTTAGAGACGTGTCACTATTGAGGATGAGGAGACAAATGGTTAGATAGATGAGGAATATAATCCTAATGAGGATAGAGATGAGATAGCATTAGAGGGAGATGGGTTGGCTCGAGAGGATGAGGAGGTGGTGCTAGTGAAGGTTGCACATGTTTATCAGGTGGTTCCACTTACAAAGCTAATAGAGGAGGAAATGAGGATAGTAAATTTCCCTCATAGAAGCCTATAGATCCTTGTGAATACTATGTTAATCCACTCCTTTCTTTCTTTCTTGTACTTTCTCATCTAAGAATGATTATATGCTCTAACATGTGAATAACACTTTTCTTGTTTATGCTTCACTACAAGCACTACTAATGAGTGGAAGGACTTTTTTAGAAATGAATCTTTAGATATCTTGGTCCCTTCTATTGGATGAACTAGAGAGGCACTTTTACTTGATGTTGGGATTCCTACACTAGTAGGTCAACACATAGATGTTCTCACTCCTACTTATCATGTTGGCCAGGATATGGGAATAAAAAATGGCTTCAATTGCATGATGGTACATAAAGAAAAAAGTAATTGGTAGTATACAATATGTCTTACACTTTATTTAGGACCAATTTCTTGTATTTTATGACCAAATGAAAATATTGTAAGAATCTAATTCATTTGAAATGCCTTGCTTTCCACAACTTGATTTGGGTTTGGAGATATTGTGAATGTTGTGGTTAGCGTGTGTGATTAATTTTTTTCCTAACAAGTAGTATTCATATTTCTTAACTACTTGCAAAATTGAGTGCAACTTCTATCATGAGGGATAATCTTGAATACGTTTAATAAACAAATAAAAATAATAATAGATAGAGTCATCCATCATAAATTATTTTTAGAGGACTATAGTTGTTACACTAGAGGTTGAGAATGCTTTGCTTTGAGAGATGGTCAGTCTTGGGGTCCATTGATAAACCTCTACTTCATGGGTTCAGACACTAGGACCAGCACATTCACCTAGATCTATAACCACAACCCCTCATAGGGGAATACTTAGAGGATTCCTAGACCTTTATATGTGGTAGATAATAGGAGGAGGATATGGAGTAGGAATAGGGGTTCTGTCAGTTAGATTTCTCCTTAAGGTATTTTGATAGACCTACTTTTTTTGCAATTTTTTTCACTTACCCCTTTGCATGGGGAGATTTGCATGCTTGAGTGCACACTATTTCTGAGACTCCATTAGTGGAATGACTTGTACTTAGACATTATTATACACTTATTATTGTGTCTTTATTAATTGAGATCTATACTTAGTTGAGTAAACATATTTTACTTTTCTTTGTCTCTTGTGCATATGGTCAGTTGTATAACTTATGTTCTAAAAATATGGATGCTTTGTGATTACATATGGATGATGATACTATGATCATAATGATTTTTTTATATTTTTTTATAAATGAGATGTATACAATGTGAATATGTATGAATGCATTTGATACATGTGGATGGATGTGTAGTATACTTGTCTATCACTTTTTTCTATTATGGATGCATGATGAGTTATGACATAAATTATTGTTTATTTTTTGAATGATAGACATATGGACCATTTACATTGTGATTCCTTTCTCGTAGGATTTTTAACCTAGAGGATTGCAGGTTGACTTAGTATAGCATGACCTATATATGTGAGAATAAAAAACATAAACCAAGGAATGAAGCTATAAACTAAGATCCTATTTTGCATTCACACACAACCTCAAGATTAAGCAAAAGGACAAGAAAACACTAACAAGAAAACTAGAAATATCTCACCAACACAAGTCATTTGTTGCACCAACAGTTGTTGTGCTCAATGGGATTGATGTTGTTGAGAGGATGTAGGTTTCTCATACTAATATCATAAAACTACATTCAAAGATGATATAAAAATGTCTCAGGTGAGGAGTGTTGGCTATATGTGTTGTCAATGATGTCAACATAGCATACATTGATTGGAGGTCATAAAAGCTAAATTCTTGATCAAAGAAGAATTAAGTTTGAGCCTAAAAGTTACATTCCTAATCAAAGCAAAGTTATGTTTGAAGCTTGATCAATATGAATTAGAAGCACTAAGAGAATTAGTTGTGTTACTGATGCTGAGGATGTGTTCTTGATTGACTTAAATCATGTTGTATGATCCATCCTACTAATCCTGAGTTGTATATGGTGATGCAAAGAAGACTTGGCCTCTGAAAGAAGGTGATAGTCCTAGTTTCAGAATGTCTGCTCTTTGAAGACTATCCAAAAGATTGCTCTGCATTTTCATCATTTTACTATTGAGCGTCTACAGTTTGTAACATAGCTTCACACAATGTTATTCTATGTATGTTCCAAGTTTCATGATGTTTGGATTACTGAAAGGATGTTTTCTGCTGACTACTTGAAGATAGAGTTGGTTATGTAAAAGGGTTCCCAGCAGGGTGATGGAATACTCCGCATTCCTCCGTAGTTGTAGATGTGGCTATGCAGTTCTAAAATTTTATCAAGACGATAATGAAGGTGTTATTTCCAAAGTTTCTAGTCATATTTTCCTCCACTGTGAAAGTTATGTACGATAGAACACCGGTATGTGCTCTAGTAGAATGGTACAATGTTGAAGACTCACTGGAATGCTCTGCATTCCTCCAGAAATGAATGATAGACCTTGCAATTTTGTGGACATGTTGTATATGCATTACATGCCTCTTTCATGTTTCAAGCTTCCTGGTGGTTCGTAGCTCAGCTATTTCAATTGGCAGCATGGTACAATATATTTTAGATAACAGAGTGTTATCAAAGTAATTGTTTGAAGAAGTGGAAAAGGAGTGTATGGGGATGTTTTATGAGTCATGTGAACTCATCTAGAAAAGTTTCATGAAGATCTTTCATGTTTCTAGTACCGCACAAGGTTTCCAAGTTGATGTGGCCATTATTCTTCAAGTTTTCATGAGTTTTCCTTAAAGCTATCCTATTTTAAAATGAGCGGAGTGTGTGGAGGTAATTCCTTGATGTTTGAAGCTACGAAGGATGTTTTGGACCTAGTTAAGCAAGTGTTGGGGTCTGCAAGGCTTGAGTCTTCTGCTGGTGTAACATGTTGTCCTAATTAGACTTATCTTCTACATGTTCATATTGTGTATTGTATGGCTAACCTGTAAATGTATTTTTCATTTTTTATCTAGAAGAAAAGCTATGTAATCAATGTAATATCATGTATAAATAGTAAATTAGATTAAATGAGAAGGGTATGATTACAAGGTGATGAAAAGAGTTCGCAAGAAGATGAAAGGAAGAATAAATGCATTATTGATGTCTGACTAAAGGAGAAAGAGCAGAAGTTGTTGATGCTATCCAGATTCATCTTGAAGACTTATTTGAGATAGTGATCAAGTATAGAGTGTTCCTGATTGATCAGATCTTCAGAAGAAAGTATGAAGAGACATAAGTGCAATCATCAAGTGTGAACTTCAAAGGCAGTTTCTAGACAGTTGAAAGATTGTCATACTATAATCATTTTTGAGTTTGTTCTTAGGTCAGGGAGTAGTTGCTTCCTTGGGAGTGACCCTAAAACAAATTCATCAGGGAGTAGAAGCATCCTCAGGAGTGACCCTAAAATAAAGTCATCAGGGAGTAGAATCTTCCTTAGGAGTGACCCTAAATCAAAGTTACTTAGGGAGTAGTAGCTTCCTTGGGTTAAAGCCCCTAAAACAAAGTTATTATTTGAGCTTCATCTATTGTGAGTTAATCCTCACCATGGTTTCTTCCTTCTAGGGTTTTCCACATATATCTAGTGTTATGTGTTTTTGTTCATTATGTTAATCTTTCATATTCATGTTGATATTGTGATGCTTAAGTTATGATCTGCTCCAGGTAAGTTGAAGTTGTTAAATTTGAAGATTCATAAGATACTGATTCACCCCCCCTCTTAGTATCATGGTGTGTCTAACAATTGGTATTAGAGCTAGGTTCCTCTGAAAGAAGCTTAACCACTTGAGGAAGGTCTGGGATGGCATCAGGAAGATCTAGCAAGATTCCCAGGTTCGATCGAACAAATTATGCTTTTTGGAATGTAAGGATGGAAGGCTACGTCAATTCACTAGGCTATGGAGTTTGGGATTCTGTCAAGAAAGGTTACACTATCCCTACTTCTATTCCAATAGATGTTGATGAAATCAAGAAGTGTGATTATAATGTGAAGGCCAAGTTTGTTATCATGAGTGGATTAACTAATTCAAAACTTTCAAAGGTGATATGTTGTAGCTCAGCTCAAGAAATTTTGAATAAACTTGAAACTATTTATGAAGGAGATAAGAAAGTAAAGAAAGATAAGATACAAATACTCAAGAATAGATTTGAATCCCTAAAGATGTTAGAAGATGAAAATATTGTTGGTTTCATGCTCCGAGTGAATGAAGTAGTCAATTATGTCAGAGGTCTTGGTGGAGAGATAAAAGAAGATGAGGTTGTGAAAAAGGATCTAAGATCTCTTCCCAAATCTTATAGTTCCAAAGTATCTATTAGAAATGAAAGCAACACTACTTCAATGGAAATCTGATTCAATATAAATTTCTGCAATCTTTAACTATGTGTTATTAATGGAGATTGTAACACAGAAACAAAACTATGCTTCAAATAAATGCAAACTCAGAAAATTGAACACATGACACAATGTTTAACGTGGAAAAACCCTTTAGGGTAAAAAAATCCACAAAAACAAGAGGCCCAATGTTTGTATTAATCTAAAAATAATTTACAATACAACAACACCACCAATCTCTCCTTTAGTCTTCAATCCGACAACATTCCAACAGCACCTGAGTACTTAAAATCTGTATTACAACAACAAATACATGGAAAATACTTATAGAAATGTTTTCCAACTCATCCTAGGCATTCATATTCTCTCTCATGAGATTCCCCAACATGCAAACATTAAATGCCATCTTACAAGCACCTTCCACTTGTCTAAAAACAACCATGCAAAGGTTGGGCGCCCAAGACTAAATCTGGCCTCTTACAGTATCTTATGATGTTTCATATAACCATCATAGATTCCACAAAAGAGTATCTTTCCAAGATAGGAACCTTGGGATAAATATAGAAAATATACAACTAACATATCTGTCATATGCGTCATAGAATCATAGAATCTTATGACAACTTGCAGCTGTCATAGATTCACTTACCAAACATTATGACAGTTGGCATACATGCCAAATATAGTAGATTCATCAATGAAAAATGCCTACCCTCATTTACTTTGAGTTTTTACATTTGCCAATAGTAAAAGTCAATCTATAATTACCTCCGGTTACTCTGAAATTACCCCTGCCAGTGAAACTAGTACATCTCCTCATGGATAATTACAAATTACATATAATAAATGGATTAAATACAATATTGGCATTTGCAAGGTTAATGGCACCTTATCCCAACATTCTCCCACTTGACATTATACATTGTAAATCAACCCATAGGAAATCAAAAGAAAATAAACAAGCACTAGAAACAAGGCCCATGGCCTCTCTGCACCATATGAACTTCTCTGTGCTCATAGGCTTGGTCAATGAATCTGCAACATTCTCCTGATTGTCTATCTTCTTCAACTCAATCTCTCCATTTGTAACCAACTCTCAAACAAAGTGATATTGAACATCAACATGCTTAGTCCAAGCATAATACATGGGATTCATGGTCAAACAGATAGTACTCTGGCTATCACAGCCAATCTGAATGATCCTACAATTAAAACCAATGCCTGTACACAGTCTCCTCAACCAAACTGCCTCCTTAGAGACATGAGTAGCAACCATATACTCTTTTTCTATGGTTGACAAAGCAACTTTGGGCTACCTCTTACTCATCCAACTCATAGCACCTCCAAAAAGAGTAAATGCATAGCCACTAGTGGACCTTCGACTATCCAAGTCACCTACCCAATCTGCATCAACAAAACCCTGTATGTCTAAATATTTATCAGCACTATTAATACCATAATAAACCAAACAATGGTTAGGAGTACCTGTAAGATAATTAAACACCATCTTCACACAGTTCCAATGCTGTCTACCAGGGTTAGACATAAATTTACTCAAAACTCTCACTACTTGGGCAATATCTGGTCTAGTGCAAGCCATTGCATACATCAAACTCCCTACATCACTAGCATATGGCACATTAGACATAACCTCAAAATCATCCTTAGTCTTTGGACACATATCTAATGAAATCTTAGTACTAATGGGTAAAGGAACTCTAACTGGGTTATAGTCCTGCAAACTAGACCTCTGCAAAATAGTATTCACATGCTTACTTTGTGACTACCAAAGCTTTATGTTAACTCTGTCCCTTCTAATCTCCATTCCCATAATGTACCTGGCAGCTCCAAATCCTACATATCAAATGCACTTGAAAGTTGGGCTTTAAGATCACTGATCATACCCTTAGTATTGCTGAAAAATAACATGTCATCAACATAGAAAGCAATAATCAGTATAGAATCACCAACACAATAAATGTAAACACATTGATCCTCCTCACTTCTAATAAAATCCAATTTCAAAACAAATGAATCAAACCTTTGATACCACATTCTTGGGGAATATTTTAAACCATGGAGAGACCTCTTTAACCTGCAAACCCAATGTTCTTTTAGATTATTGCATATAAATTTCTTCTTCAAGATCTCCATGCAAGAACATAGTCTTAACATCCATTTTCTCAATCTCCCAATCATAAGTTGTAGCAATGGATAAGAGAAATCTAATAGAAGTCAATTTAGCGATAGGAGAGAATATCTGACCAAAATCAATTCCTTCTCTCTAGGAGTAGGCCTTCGCTCCTAGTCTAGCCTTGTACTTCTCTAATGACCTATCTACTCCAAACTTCTTCTTGAAGACCCACTTAAAACCTATGGACTTTCTTCCTTTGGGAAAATGAACAAGATCCCAGGTGTTACAAGAGTCTAAAGCCATCATCTAAACTTGCATGGCTAGCTGCCAAGAATCACTATCATCTGCAAAAATAGATTCCATGTAGGATCTAGGTTCATCGTTAGTACTCAATAAAACATATACACAACGAAAATCTAGTGGGCTATACCTATCAAATAGATTCCATTGTCTTGTGAATCTCCTCAAGGGTGGAATAAGAGACTCTACTCATTCTTCTACATGATCATCTGAACCAACTTCTTCTGTCACAATAGATTCATCTTCATCAGGACTACTCAAATCTTCTTCTTCTTCTTCACCCCCCAATCCATCATTCTATTCTTCCTGAGGTGCATCTTGCTACTCTAAATCAAAGTGCACCTTCTTTACCTTTTCTTCTTTTTCTTTTGGATGCTTAGGTTCAAAAATAGCTCTAAGTTCCCTGAAAATAATATCTCTAGAAAAGATAATCTTTCAGGTTATTAGATTCCAAAGCTTATAACCCTTGATATTATCACCATATCCAATTAATGTACACTTTTCAGATTTTGGATCCAATTTAGATCACTTTTCCTTAGGCACATGAACAAAGGCCTCACAACCAAAAACATTTAAATGTGAAACAAAAGGTTTCTTACTTGTCCACACTTCATAGTGTGTCGAATCAAGAGCATGACAAGGAGATCTATTCAGCAAGTAGCAAACAATACACACAACCTCTACCCAAAAATATTTCTCCAACTGTGCATCACTAAGCATACTTCTGGCTCTTTCCATAATTGTTTAGTTCATCCTTTATGCAACACCATTCTGTTGCAGTGTATACAGAGTTGTCTTTTATCTGATAATACCTGCATGCTTGAAAAACTCATAAAATTCTATATGGCAATATTCTCCTCCATTGTCAGATCTTAATATTTTTATCTTTAAACCTGATTGGTTCTCTATTAAGACTTTAAATTCCTTAATCTTAGTGAAAACTTTAATTTATGTTTCATAAAATAATTCCATGTAAATTTGGATACATCATCAATGAAGGTGACAAAATAATGAGATTTTCTGATAAATTCATTATCCACAGGCCCAAACACATCCATATGAATAATTTCTAATTTCTCTTTTGCTCTATTGCTTCCTAAAGGAAATGATTTTCTATTTTGTTTACCAAACACACAATCCTCACAGAAATGAAAGTGCTCATCAGAATAAGAGAAACTATCCAACAATTCTTTATTCTTAATAGTTTTTAGTACATTATTACTTGTATGGCCCAATTTGGGGGGCCACAACATAAAAGTGTTTTTAAAAGCCACAGAAACATAAGAGGCATTACAAAATATAGTGGCTTCAAGCTTAAACAAGTTTATGAATCTCTTCCCTTTTTCTACTACCAAGTTCCCTCTCACCAATCTATAGCCATGCTTGTCAAATGTCACATGCATTCCCAAATCATTCAACTTCTAAACTAAAATCAGATTTCTAGCTATTCCAGGAACATGCAAAACACTAGGGAGGGTTTTAATCTTCCCATCACTGAAATATAACAATACCTTTCCTTTCCTGACAATCGGATATGAAGAGTTGTCACCAAAGTAGATATTACCTCCATCATATTCTTCATATGTAGAGAACCATTCCTTAGGCAGGGTCATATGAAACAATCATCATGAGTCAACCAACCAGTGATCATTAGAAACAACATTACATGCAAAAAGTAAAAAATCTTCACCTGCATTTGAGGACTTATCTAAAGCACTCTCCCACTGTTTCTTGGGGTTTCTACACTCCTTCACATGTCCCCTTTTCCCGTAGTTCCAACACTTAACTCTGTTCTTTTTACCAGGAATCTTAGATCAGCCCTTGGACTTGTCCTTATCCTCTTTCTGATCTCCCTTTGGTCCTTTTTCCTTAGACCTTCCCCTGACACTGAGAGCATCCCTTGAACTATCTGAACTCTTCTTCCTTAGTTCCTGTGATAGTAAAACTACAACAAGGGAATCCAACTTCGGATCTATGAGGTTAGCAGTGATAGCAAGGATTGTTGCAAGTATGGGTTTAACCGATGTTGTCATTGATGTCAACATACTCATGTTGCATTAATGAGAAGCATTGGATGAGCTGTGTGTTGAGGATATTGAGAAAATTAGTCTTAATCAGGAACAGTGAAGAACATTGATGACAACAAGGTAAAAGTCCAAGATAGGTTGAGGATCAGAGGACACAGTTTAAAGGGTTTGTATATATAAGTCTTAAAATGCTCCAGTCAAGTTTTCAGAGGTCCGCATGAAGATCTGAATAAGTTATGGTCGTTCAAGTAGAACTAGCTTCGACAGGTGTCCAGAGGTGACAGAGTGACACAGATAGGTCCGGTAATGCATTATCCTGTTCTACGAATTTGAGGGAGTGTTGAGGATGTCCCTAAGAAGTATCAAATAGATTGGTTCATGGTTTGAAGGTTAGAAAGAGCCTATTCATTTGTGACAGTGATGACAGACTGTGTTCTTGAAGCTCCGGATGGAGAGAAGAATTCCAGTAAGATGATGAAGTGCGGATGTTCTTGGTGATTCAGGGAAGGTTATGATGATTGTTGGATCATGTCCAGTTCATATTGGTGGTCCACACTGAAGTTAGAGTTTGCATTTGAAGAATAATCACCAGATATTGGTGTTCTTCTTTAGACTAGCCGACCGGATGTATTACACGTCTTACGGATGCTCTTGTAGGTGTTTGCTGACTTAGATGATTATTCCTAAGTCGATGCCTTGTATAAATAAGGGATTGTGAAGTCATTTTGAAGTGTGTCTTGTGGTGATGAGTGTGTGGTAGCGAGGAGAAGTGCGAAAGGCAGAGGACAAGTATTGGGCTTTAATGGAACTGATTCAAGCATGGTGAAGATGCTATTTTCCAGTTCATAAAGGTGATACTTATTTCTTTGTAGATAGTGTGTCTCTTGTAGGGAGTGAGCCTCTTCTGAGAAGTGTGCTTGGGCAGTGAGCCCTAATTGGCATGTGTCATTTGTTCTTTCTATTCTTCTAATAGAGAATACATTCTTGGGTTAATCACCCCATGGTTTTTCCCTTAACTAGGTTTTCCACGACAAAATCTTGGTATCTTATGTGTTGATATGTTTCTGCTTTTGATTTGAATGCATTATGGTTCATGATTAATATTCTACTAATCACTAAAGAAGATTCAAGTGTTTAATTTTAGAAAGTTTCGCACAACTGATTCACCCCCCCTCTCAGTTGTGTGCCCTAAGTCTAACAATTGGTATCAGAGCTAAGTTCCTCTAAAAGGAGCTTAACCGCTTGAGGAGATCCAGGTTGTCGTCATACAAGAAGGATAGTCCAAAGTTTGATGGAAACAACTTTGCTCTTTCGAAAGGTCACATGAAATGTCACTTGCAGGGTATGGGAATGGTGTACTGGTCCATGGTCACAAAAGCATATGTACCTCCACAGGGTGGTCTGACAAACCTAAATGAAATCACAAATGCTGAAAACAATCTGTGGACCAAAGAGGCTCTTCTAAGTGCATTAACTGACTCAGATCTCTCAAATGTTATTGACCTACCAACTGCCTATGAGATCTGCATTAAATTGGAACTTTTGCATGAAGGAGACGAGTATGTTAAATGTGCAAGGTTACAGAGTCTAAAAGGGAAATTTGAAAAACTGAAGATGAGAGATGATGAAAATATTACCACTTTTATGCCAAGAGTGAATGAGCTGGTTTGTGGAATTAGAAATTCTAGTGGAGTCTTAGATAAAAATGAGATTGTTGGTAAAATTCTCAGATCCCTTCTTGCCTCTTACAAAATCAAGGTTGCTGCCATTGATGAATTTAGAGCCCATACCACTATCACAAGAGACCAACTGGCTGGCAAACTGGCTGCTTTTGAAATGACCAAGTTTGGAGATGACCCCCCCAAAACTGAATCTACATTCAAATCCAGTGCCTCTATGAAAGGTAAACAAGGATTTGATCCAGGAGAGAACTCATCAAGGAAATTGTCATGGTATGAAAAAGCGAGAAAAGCCCTGGAAGAAGAAGCAGTAGAAACTGCTCAACTTGAAGCCCTCATTGCCAAGAGAGAGCCAAGAGGATCCAGTAAGTATGAAGGAAAATTGCCTTTTAAGTGTTTTAATTGCAATAAGATTGGTCATTTTGCCTCAAGATGTCCGGAAAGATTTTCAAAGCCAAATCCTAACAGATCAAGGTTCCAAAAGAATTGTTACTATGTTCATGAAGAAGATGATAATGAAGGAGTAACAGATGATGAATCAGAGACAGGAAACAAATCCAGAAGTGAATGGGTGTTTATTGCCATCAAGGAAGAAGAACCAATATCCTCTATATCCATCAATCATAAAGTTCTAGAAAGAGCTTTGGCTGCCCAAGTTGAAGAAAAGAATGATTGGGTCATTGACAGTGGTTGCTATCACCACATGATAGGTGACAAAAATAAGTTCATAGACTTGGAAAGGTATGAAGGAGGAGTGGTGAAGTTTGGTGATAATTCTCCTGGTAGAATTAGAGGAAGAGGAACTATTTCTTTTGATGGAAGAAACAAAACTGGTAATGTACTGTATGTTGAAGGTTTGAAGCACAATCTTCCCAGTATTGGACAGTTGGTGGACAAAGGCTATGATCTTCGATTCAAGGATCGAAAATGCAAAATCTTTAAAAGATCAGAAATAGAGATTGCATCTAGTGCTCAAACTAAAGGTAATTGTTGACCCATTTTTTCTCTGTCCAGAGCCAAACAGTCAAGCTGGTATTTTCCTTGAAAAGACTTTAGAAAATGTTGCCTAAAAAATGAAAAGTGCCAAATTGCCTAAAAAAACCTTACCATTGGAAAGAGCTTAAAAAAATAGGCAGGTTTGCTTTTTACAGTACCCTGAAATTCGGCCAAATGAAGAAGTTATTGACGGTCAAAGTTCTGGTCAACATACAGTTCAAATATGCATTTGGCAGGCTTGAAAATCTCCATCGGCCTTAGGAAATAATGAAAAAATTAAGTTATATACATTTTTTGAATGTATATCGGGCCAGGGAAACGTATATACATTTCGGGAATCTTTCGCAGATTCCCAAGAATATTTTGGGTTTGTATATTGGCAATATACAAATGGAGATGCAAGTGAAACATACAAGGTATAAGATACATTCAGGGAATATTCCACAAAGATTCCCTATTTGTATAAAAGAAGTTTGTATGTTGTGTTTGTATATCCGCATATACAAACAAATGTGCATTTGCTACAGTGCCGCAGAGGGAGATACAAATGGTGGGCCCTGTGAAGATACAAAGAGGTTTGTATATCATATACATACAAAGGTTCAAAAGCTACAATGGAATGTATATCGACTTGTATGTTTGCACATACAAGGCGGTATATAAGGAAACATATACAATCCGGACCCGAATAGGAGTTTCAATCTATTCTATGTTGTTCTCAGGTCCACCTTGTATAAAAGGTGTTTGTATGTCTTGACATACAAAGGAGCATATACAAGGTGGATTTCAATCGAGGATTAGGTTCAGTACATAATGGTTTCAAGTCCACCTTGTATGCATAGACATTTGTATATTTGCATATACAAAGAATTGTACAAGGAGAAGATATACAAGCCAGACCTGACAGGGAAACCAAATGCAGCTAATGGCCATTTTGGGATCCATAGCTTGTATATTATCATATGCAAAAGGCACATACATATGGTAGGGCCCACATATACAAGGAGGGAATTGTATGTATATACAATTTCAAAAATTTAAAGAGATATACAGGGCCCGATATGTACGAGGCACCCTGCACATACAAGGGTGTTCCAGAATGAGTTTTTGAATGCCGATTCAGGCACCAGGATGCATGCGATATACACACAGATGCAGATGTAGTATATACAGGTGGTTGACCAAATCTTTGACCGCCTGTATCTTCCCCATTTCAGCAAATTTTGACATACTATAAGAGGAAAAAGTGCATATTTTTGTCTCCTCTTTCATTTGAGCAGGTTTTTGGGGGAATTTTCCAATGTTCAATTTTCAGATCTGAGGATGCATGTTTTGAATGATGAATATTTCAGCGATGACTTTCAGCAGATGAGGATATTTTGGGGCATTCATTGCTACACAAAGATGATACAGCTCGCATTGATGGTCAAAAATATCTTCCCACCTTCCTCTTCCAGATATTTTCATCTTTTCTACTGCAGATCGATGAGTATGCTGCTTGCATTCAAGACTCCAAAATATCTTGTATCTGCCCAATTCCAGATTTTGACGCCATAACTGATGTAGCTGGGCTATAATCGAGGGAGATATTTTCATTTCCAGCTCATAGAGCAAATTTTGTAACCACCCTAGGATAGTTTGGAATGCTATATATAGGCATTTGAATGTTGTAAATAAGGTTGGAAATTTTTTGGCATTAAGGCTTTTCTATTTCCAAACAGAGTTTTCATATGCTGTAACCATGCCTTTCTATTGAATATATGCAAGTTCATTTTACCTCTTTAACTGATTTTCTAGTTCTGTGTGAATCTACATATGGTTTGTTTGTGAATGTTTTATTCCTCTCAATCATATTGCTTCTCACCTCTACTAGAGTCATCTAACTTGTGTATACCTACTTGCCATATTCTGATTGTATTGTGCATCCTTCAGTTCTGTAGAAGTTTCTTTAAATCTATTTGGTGTATCACCCTTTTATGTTTTCAAGTTTTTATTCATTTTTTATTGCAAGCATTTTTTGTCCCTTTTCCCCCAAAAATTTAGTAGTTTTAGGTGATAACTAGACAAGGAAGGCGGCCTTCTTCGGAGGTCTAATCTCACTTAACAAAGTCCCACACTTAGAGATCAATCCCATGTTATTCCAGTTTGCAGAGGTTTCACAACTGTATGCAAGGGTACAAAACTGGGTGATAACAAGTTTGGCATGCCCAGTGGGACTCAAGAAATCTAAGTAACAATCAAATTAACATCCATTATTGCTAGTTTTGATGTGCAACCAGTAATTGTAGACCTTTAAGAGGTTAAAATTTACACATCTGGTGACTCAGACTGAGGAAAGGGCAAGCGGATCAGTTCTACCGTTACATATTTTATGAGAAAGGTACAAACCAGAAGTTCAAGTTCAGGCTCATTCAAATATTTGCAGCTCTCTCCACCTAGAAGACTAAGTAGAGCTACAGCAAGGACTTCAATTTCCAAAAGAGTACAGTCAACTCCACCAGGTTTCAGACTAGTTGTTTCTGTAGTTCCCACAGTAACTCAAGTGAATCTACCTACAGCTCTTCAAATGGCAAGAAATCAGCCATTTGTGACTTTTGATGGGGGGAGTCCTTTGAATCTAACAGTGCATGATGTGATACCAATGGCAGTTTTGAAGAATCTACCCTATTTCACAGGGGAAAATTAGACTACTCCAATTGAGCACATTAGAGACATAGCATCTCTATGTGGGGTTCATCATGTCACTCAGGAGAATGTAGCCATTAGATTACTCGCTGCCTCTTTCAAGGGGAAGGCATTACAATGGTTCAGGAGTCTACTAGTGCAAACTATAGGAGCCTGGGATGAGCTAGGAGAGAAATTAAACAAGCAATTTCAAGAAAAATTAGATAATCTATCATTGGTCGAACAGATGACCACTATAAAGAGAGCTCCTCGGAAGCAAATGATGGATTTTAACTTTAGATTTTAGAAGACATGGGACAGAATCCCTGCCATGGTAAGACCTCTAGGTGAATATGCATTTCTATATTTTTTGAAAGCCCTAAATAGTGATATTTCAGTAATGATTCAATCACTAGGAGGTACTAGTTTACTAGATGTGTATGAATTAGCAATTAGGGCAGAGAATAACCTGATTCAGGCCAGAAAAATAGCACCCAGACCGCCAGTGCCTATTTTTCTTGAGATCCAACTTCCACGCCTTTGCCAATTCCATGTTTTTCCCCTGTGCCTACTATCACAACATTACCAAATTTTGCTAATTCTGAACCTGCCGCCTCTAGTTCATCTCAAGAGTTGAAAGAGATAAAAAAATAGTCAACAAAAGATTGAGGGTATCCTTCAAATTTTTGGAAATGAACTGGTAAGCATAAAGAAGCAACAACCCCAGAGGTCCTATTAGCCCTATCAACAATCTAGCCAGCGGCAAAATCAACCATTTCAAGGCTAAAATCAGCCGTATCAAGCTAATAGGCTACCTTATCAAAGCAACTATCAAGGTGCCAGACAAAATGTAAATCAAAGGCCTTTTCTACCTTATAATCCAGCACCTATTAACACCATAAGGGATGTTGTCCCTATTCAGAACAACCTAGTAGATGAATATGAGTGGTGCTACCCATGCAATCAGCCACATAGTCAAGCAGCCTACTCAAATGGAGTCATAAATCAGGTGTTAATGGTGCAAAATGTGTCAACCTCACAGCCAAGTACACCAAATGATGGAGCTGTGCAACAACAGGAACAACCGCAGAGTGATTCTTCTTTCATGAACTGGTAGGAAGGTGAATTTTGTGGCATAAACAGCGATAACACCTCAGTTGCAGCAAATACAAGAGAAAAGAAAAGAGGTTATGAGGTAGAACATGCAGCAAATAAAGGAAAAGCGTCTACTAATGTTCCTGCACCCCAAATTCCCCATATTCTACAAAGAAATGACCCAGCAAAAGTAAGGGAGATGCCTTGTTTACAACCAGACGTCACTGCTACAAAATCAAATCAGAAGGTGAGTGCCATTCCACCTTTCAATATAATTAAAAATATGAAAAAGATGAATGTGACAATGTCTATGTGGGATTCTTAAGCCATCCTGGGCCAAAAAGACATATTGCAATCTGCCTTGTCTGATTTGAAGGTGTCCAAAGATACAATTGCTAACCCAAATAGGGTTATCTTTACTAATTCCTCTGAGGATAACAGTAAACAACCTAACAAAAGTACTAAGCCACTCCCATTCTATATATCATTGATAATAGGAGATAAATTAGTTCATAATTGCATGGTGGATAGTGGAGCAAGCAGTTCTGTGATGCCTAAACAAGTTGCAGACCAATTAGGTTTCAAGTATCAGCCTCTTGAGAAGGGTGTACTCTAATTATATGGCACAACTGTTAGTACTATGGGTATAATAAAAGACCTAGGTCTTACTCTACATACCTATCCCAATGTTTCCATCTTCCAAGAGGTCTTCATTATTGATTTGCCTCCCTATTTTGCCATGTGCCTATCAAGAGAATTCACAGCCAAAATAGGAGGATACCTATCCTCTGACTGGTCCCATATGTTTTTTAGGACCAGATATGGCACTAAGGTGACCCTAAGATCTGAATTACTTTCAAATCATCACATAGAGCCCTATACACCAAGTGTGGTTAATGCAAATCACATTATTTCTTATGATCTTGAAATTGTGGTGGCTTAAGAGTTACAAGCTGAGAGTATACCAGAAATGTTATTAAGGGAATGGTCCTCAGAAGATGTTGTAGATGATCCTGAAGCACATATTCAAGAAAATGGTATGGGGGTCTATATACTTCATGAGCCTGAGGTAGCAATTCCAAGTATGGTAAAAGATGCAGAACAGCAGACAGAGCAACAAGGAGAAGTATGGAAAATGTACTTTGATGGCTCTAGGAGTAGAAATGGATCCGGTAGTGGTGCAATGCTTGTGTCACCACAGGGTGAAAAATATTATGCTGCTTTCCGTTTTGCCTTCTCATGCACCAATAACACTGCTGAATATGAGGGGCTAATCTAGGGATTGCAATGGGCAAGAAGGAAGAAAATTGGCTGTTTGCATGTATTCAGGGACAGTGAACTAATTGTAAATCAGGTAAGAGGACTGCATCTTACCAAAAATGATACCTTGAAGTGCTATAAGCATAGGGTATGGAACATGATTGAGGAGTTTGATGCTTTTAATCTGATTTCCATTCCAAGAAATCAAAACTCCCATGCTGATAGATTGGCTGCAATTGGGGCACAGTTTGACATCCCTAGTGACATTCAAAAGGAGAAAATGCAGCCTCATGTAAAAATAGTTGACAGACCCTCTATCCTCGACAATAATGTTCATTGGTAGGTCTTTGAAAGTGATGAATAGATTCTGAGATTCTTGTTAGAGGAAGATGAGTTTTCCATGATGAATCATGATAAACGCAAACAACAGTATGGCAATGATCAGATTATTCAGCTGAAGACAAATAAGCTGCCCAAGGGATTGGTGACTTTGGAGTCTATTTTTGGTACCAATGATCAGATGAAGAAGACTAAGACTGGTATGCAAATAAAAGAGGAACATTATCAGGAGTTAGAAATTTTCAAGGGAAAACTCCTCAAAATAGGTAAAATCTGTTCAGCTGAGGACAGGAGAGCTTTTATTACTCTTTGTCAAGAATTTAAGGAGGTATTTGCTTGGGATTATTCATACCTAAAGGGATTTGATCCTCATATTGCCCAGCACACCATAGAATTGGAACTAGGTGCAAAGCCTGTAAGGCAAAGGCAGAGGCCTCGAAATCCAAAGCTAGAGCCCCTAATGATTAAAGAATTGACTAAGCTAATTGAGGGAAACATCATTTTTCCCATCAAGCATACTTCTTGGGTCTCAAACCTTGTCCCTGTGAGGAAGAAGAATGGAGAAATTAGGTTGTGTGTTGATTTCAGGGACCTGAACAAAGCCTCCCTAAAAGACCACTACCCACTTCCATCAATGGAGCAGATTTTACAAGTAGTGGCTGGCTCAGAGAGATTTTCTTTGCTTGACGGATTTTCTGGTTACAATCAGGTGTTAGTCAAGGAGGATCAGTTCAAAACTACTTTCACTACCAAGTGGGGCACCATGGCCTATAGGAGGATGCCTTTTGGTCTCTCTAACACTGGCTCGACCTTTCAAAGAGCCATGGATATGGCATTCAAGGGTTTGCTATACAAACTAGTGCTGGTGTACTTAGATGATTTAACAATTTTTTCCAAGAATGCATCTAAGCATTTATCCCACTTAAGGCAAGTTTTTGAGAGATGCTGAGAGTTTGGGATATCCCTTAATCCAAACAAATGCATTTTTGTTGTCCATGAAGGCAAGCTGTTAGGGCATGTTGTCTCACAAGAAGGCATTACTATTGATGCTAAAAGAGTAAGGGCCATTTTGGAGCTACCCTTACCCAGTCATAAGAAGGGATTACAAAGTTTTATTGGCAGAATTAATTTTCTGCAAAGGTTCATCCCTGATATTGCAAATCTTTTGAAACCCTTGATATCCATGTTAAAGAAGAACATAGTTTTCAATTGGACAAAAGAGGCTCGACTCAGCTTTGAATCCATTAAGGAGGCATTAGCGGCTGCACCAACTTTGATAAATCTTGACTTTTCTAAAGATTTTATTCTATATGCTTATGGTGGCCTAGATACAATCTCTGCGATTTTAGTGCAGAAGCAGAGTAGCGGCTTTGAGCAGCCAATTGCTTTTTTCAGTCAGGGGCTGGAAGAATATGAACAAAAGTATAGTTTCGTTGAGAAGCATGTCCTTGCAGTGATAAGGAGTCTCAAGAAATTTCGGCATCTTGTTTCCAATAACAAGATGCATTTGATGGTGGCTCATCCCAGTGTGAAGGAGTTCCTGTTGAGCAAAGATATAAATGAGAAAAGAGCCAGTTGGATCACCAAGGTCATGGAATATGACATGGATATCCAAGTAACCAAGCTTGTCAGAGGCAAAGGACTCAGTGAGCAGCTCACTACTAGTTCTAACAAGGAGGATGAGATGCTTTTGGCCATTGAGGATGCACCTCAAGATAATGCAGCAGTAGTGAATACAGGCTGGGTTACTGATATGACTAAATTTTTGTAAACTGGCAAATGTCCAATAGGTCTAGATAGAACTAAAAGAAGATATTATAGACTGCAATCGGTTCCATATGTTTTAATAAATGGCATCCTTTTTAGAAAAGACTTTAATGGTGTATTGTTAAGGTGCATTGATAAAGATCAGACTGACAAGATACTACATGACTTTCATGATGGAGCAGCGGGGGGTCATTTTGCCCCAAAGACTACCACTTGGAAAGTAATGAGAGCTGGCTATTACTAGCCTAGCTTATTTAAGGATGACCATGCATGGGCTAGGAAATGTGTAAAGTGTGCCATTTTTGTAGGAAAGGAGAGGCTGCCAGCCTTACCTCTACGGCAAATTCAAATAGAGCAACCCTTCATGAAATGGGGTGTTGACTTCGTAGGACCCATTAATCCACCATCAAGTGCAGGCCATAAGTGGATTCTTACAGCTACAGATTTTTTCACAAGATGGACTGAAGCAGTAGCTCTAAAGGAATCAAATGAAAATGTTGTTTTAAATTTTTATCATGACTTGATTTCCAGATTTGGAGTGCTTGAGTCAATAATTTCTGACAATGCTTTAGCCTTTGTTGGCCTAGAGATAACTGATTGGGCTGTCAAAAATGGGATCTATCTGAATACTTCTTCTAATTATTACCCACAGGGTAATGGTTTGGCTGAGTCTACCAACAAAAATCTCATAAGGATTATTAAAAGATCAATGGAGGACAACTAGAGGACCTGGCATACTAATTTGAAGTATGCCTTATGGGTAGACAGAATAGCTCCTAAGAGGTCCATTGGAAACTCTCCATATATGTTAGTATATGGGAAGGAAGCAAGATTGCCTATCTCTGTAGAACTGCTAGCACTAGACATCATGAATCAACTAGAAATGTTTGAAGAGGAAGATCCCATGGCTGTCAGATATGCTCAGCTTATGGAGCTTGAAGAAATCAGAGACAAGGCTATGAAGACTATGGAATATCATCAGCTTCAAACAAAAAGAAATTTTGATCAGAAGGCCACCCCCAGAAGCTTTAGAATGGGTGACATGGTGCTTAAATGGGATGAATTAAAAAGCAAACCAAGAAAGCACTCCAAATTTGACAACATGTGGAGTGGTCCATTTCTCATTATTGAATGCAAGGAGCACAATGCATTTCAGTTATCAAAAATGGATGGACAAAATCTGCCCATCCCAGTCAATGGGATACACATAAAGAGGTGCTTTGAGGTATGAGTGCCTTGTAAATTAGTAAATTAGGTCTCTATGCTTTCAATAAGTGCTGCTACACATTAGTTTAGATCTACTTTTGCTTTCCCTAAATGCTGTCTAGCATAGTTGAAAGAGTTTGCTTTCAACATTTTGTCTTGGTTTGGCCTTCCAAGTGTTCTTCATTGCTTCTATCTTGTTTTGCTAAGGTCAAAAATATCTATATTCTAGTCTCTATGTAACTCTATGTCCAATAGATGTATAGGCCACTGATCTAACTGTTTAGCAGGCAAACATCCCATAGAGGTCACCAAATTGTTGACCCATTTTTTCCTCTGTCCAGAGCCAAACACTCAACCTAGTATTTTCCTTGAAAAGCCTTTGGAAAATGTTGCCTAAATAATGAAAAGTGCCAAATTGCCTAAAAAAAACCTTACCATTGGAAAGAGCTTGAAAAAATAGGTAGGTTTGCTTTTTACAGTACCTTAAAATTTGGCCAAATGAAGAAGTTATTGATGGTCAAAGTTCTGGTCAACATACAGTTCAAATATGCATTTGGCGGGCTTGAAAATCTCCATCGGCCTTAGGAAATAATGAAAAAATTAAGTTATATACATTTTTTGAATGTATATCAGGCTAGGGAAACATATATACATTTCAGGAATCTTTCACAGATTCTCAGGAATATTCTGGGTTTGTATATCGGCAATATACAAATGGAGATGCAAGTGAAACATACAAGGTATAAGATACATTCAGGGAATATTCCACAAAGATTCCCTATTTGTATAAAAGCGGTTTGTATGTTGCATTTGTATATCCGCATAAACAAACAAATGTGCATTTGCTACAGTGCCACAGAGGGAGATACAAATGGTGGGCCCCGTGAAGATACAAAGAGGTTTGTATATCATATACATACAAAGGTTCAAAAGCTATAGTGGAATGTATATCGACTTGTATGTTCGCACATACAAGGTGGTATACAAGGAAACATATACAATCTGAACCCAAATAGGAGTTTCAATCTATTCTATGTTGTTCTCGGGTCCGCCTTGTATAAAAGGTGTTTGTATGTCTTGACATACAAAGGAGCATATACAAGGCGGATTTCAATCGAGGATTAGGTTCAGCACATAATGGTTTCAGGTCCACCTTGTATGCATAGATGTTTGTATATTTGCATATACAAAGAATTGTACAAGGAGAAGATATACAAGCCAGACCTGACAGGGAAACCAAATGTAGCTAATGGCCATTTTGGGATCCATAGCTTGTATATTATCATATGCAGAAGGCACATACAGGTAGTAGGGCCCGCATATACAAGGAGGGAATTGTATGTATATACAATTTCAAAAATTCAAAGAGATATACAGGGCCTGATATGTACAAGGCACCCTACACATACAAGGGTGTTCTAGAATGAGTTTTTAAATGCCGATTCAGGTGCCAGGATGCATGTGATATACACACAGATGCAGATGCAGTATATACAGGTAGTTGACCAAATCTTTGACTGCCTGTATCTTACCCATTTCAGAGAATTTTGACATACTGTAAGAGGCAAAAGTGCATGTTTTTGCCTCCTCTTTCATTTGAGTAGGTTTTTGGGGGAATTTTCTAATGTTCAATTTTTAGATCTGAGGATGCCTGTTTTGAATGATGAATATTTCAGTGACGACTTTCAGCAGATGAGGATATTTTGGGACATTCATTGCTGCACAAAGATGATACAACTCGCATTGATGGTCAGAAATATCTTCCCACCTTCCTCTTCTAGATATTTTCATCTTTTCTACTGCAGATTGATGAGTAAGCTGCTTGCATTGAAGACTCCAAAATATCTCGTATCCGCCCAATTCCATATTTCGACGCCATAACTGATGCAGCTAGGCTGTAATCGAGGGAGATATTTTCATTTCTAGCTCATAGAGCAAATTTTGTAAATGCCGTAGGATAGTTTGGAATGCTGTATATAGGCATTCGAATGTTGTAAATAAGGTTGGAAATTTTTTTGGCATTAAGGCTTTTCTATTTCCAAATAGAGTTTTCATATGCTGTAACTGTGCCTTTCTATTGAATATATGTAAGTTCATTTTACCTCTTTAACTAATTTTCTAGTTCTGTGTGAATCTGCATATGGTTTGTCTGTGAATGTTTTATTCCTCTCAATCATATTGCTTCTCACCTCTGCTAGTCATCTAACCTGTGTATACCTACTTGCCATATTCTGACTGTATTATGCATCCTTCAGTTCTGTGGAAGTTTCTTTAAATCTGTCTGGTGTATCACCCTTTTATGTTTTCAAGTTTTTATTCATTTTTTATTGCAAGCATTCTCTCTCCCTTTTCGCCCCAAAATTCATTAGTTTTATGTGATAACTAGACAAGGAAGCCAGCCTTCTCTAGAGGTCTGATCTCACTTAGCAAAGTCCCACACTTAGAGATCAGTCCCATGTTATTCCATTTTGTAGAGGTTTCACAACTGTATGCAAGGGTGCAAAACTGGGTGATAACAGTAATATCTTCCAGTTAGTAGGTACTAGTAAAAGTTGTTTATTTGTTCAAGTTGATCAGAGTTGGTTATGGCATAGGAGAATGTGTCATGTGAATTTTGATAATATCATCAAGATAAGCAATACTCAGGCTGTAAGAGATCTTCAAAAATTGGTGAAACCTACTAATAGCTTGTGCAAGGAATGTTAGTTGGGTAAGCTGAGCAGAGTCACATTCAAAAGCAAGGAACTGTCTTCTACCAAATTATTGGACTTAGTTCACATTGATCTTTGTGGTCTGGCAAGAACCAGGAGTATTCAAGTTGATAGATACTTCATGCTGTTAATTGATGACTATTCCCGGATGATGTGGGTAAGATTTCTAAAGGAGAAATCAGAAGCTCTTGAGAAATTCAAAATATTCAAGGCTATGGTAGAAAATGAAACAGGATTAAAGTTGAAGTGTCTGAGGTCTGATAGAGGTGGAGAATTCACATCCGGTGAGTTCATAGAATTCTGTGAGAAACATGGAATCAAGAGATAGTTGTCTGCTCCTAGAACTCCCCATCAGAATGGAGTAGTGGAGAGAAAGAACCGGACCATGTAGGAAGCATCTACGACCATGATGATGGAAGCAAATGTTCCTCATATCTATTGGAGAGAAGTTGTCAGCACTGCAGTCTATACTCTTAATCAAGTTCAAATCAGAAGCAATACCAGTAAGACCCCTTATGAACTCTGGTTTGGCATTATTCCTATTGTAGGATATTTGAGAGTCTTTGGTAGCAAGTGTTACATCAAAAGAGATGAATATTTAGGCAAGTTTGATGCTAGAAGTGATGAAGGAATATTCTTGGGTTACTCTACTCAAAGCAAAGCATACCAGTGTTATAACAAGAGACTAAGAAAAATGATTGAAAGTACAAATGTGAAGGTTGATGAGGGAATAGAGAAACCCTCAAGGTTTTATGAGTATGATGAAGATGATCAGAATGGTGTTCTGGTTCAAGGAGCTCAATCCTCTCCTAAAAGTTAGATTCTAACTGATCTGGTAAATCAAGAAGAAGAGATAGGTCTGAATGAGCCTGATCAAGAAGTAGAAGTGCAAGAAACTCCCAAAGTTCCAAGGTATGTAAGACTGAACCACTCTGAAGATCAGATCATAGGTGACAAAAGCAAAGGTGTGCAAACTAGAAGGAAAATTACTCAAAATTCAGATGAATATTGTCTGATTTCAAAGATTGAACCTAAGACAATAAATGAAGCCTGCAATGATGAAAACTAGACCAAAGCAATCGAGGAAGAGTTGATGTAAATTGAGAAAAATCACACTTGGGATCTTGTTCCCAGACCTAGAAACAAGAATGTGATTGGAACCAAATGGGTCTTCCAGAACAAACTAAATGAAGTTGGTGAAGTAATCAGAAATAAAGCCAGATTAGTCTGCAAAGGCTACTTTCAAATAGAAGGGATTGATTTTGAAGAAACCTTTTCTCTGGTGGCAAGAATTGAAGCAGTCAAACTATTTCTTGCATTTACTGCCTTCAAGGATTTCAAGGTGTATCAGATGGATGTCAAGTCTGCCTTCTTGAATGGTGACTTAGAAGAAGAAGTGTACATTGAACAACTGGATGGTTTTCAATTATCTGAGCATGGTGATATGGTTTGCAAATTGAAGAAGGCAATGTATGGACTAAAGCAAGCCCCAAGAGCCTAGTATGAAAGACTAGACAAACATCTTTTGAAGATTGGTTTCAACAAAGGTACTGCTAATAGTAACCTATATTTCAACATGAAAACATCTTGATTGTTGAAGTATTTATTGATGATATCATATTTGGAGGAAGAGACAGTATGTGTAAAACCTTTGCAAATCAAATGAAAAGTGAGTTTGAGATGTCGATGCACAGTGAAATGAATTTCTTCTTGGGTCTGCAAATTACTCAGACAAAGAAAGGAATCTTTATTTCTCAGACCAAATATGATGCAGAGGCATCCACACTAAAACCTTGACATACAGCATGTATGTCTACAACCCTTCATCATCATCATATTTCTTGCTAACACTGTCAGCATCATCATATTTTCTCCTGCCGACCGATATCCTCTTGCAGACAAACCTTCGACCTTTCGCCTATCAGCAGCATCATCATATCCGGCTATCGGCAGCATCATCACATTCGGCAAGCGCAAACATCCTCCTGATGTTCACTGTTCATCTTACCGCCAACCTCTATCTACAGCATCATGATGTTCAACATCATGTTCATCAGCAGGATATAAAATATCTGGCTCCCTCCATATATTCTGATGACGACAACTTCATGCACCCTTCCTCTGATGCTTACGTCACCCCGATATCCTGATGATGATTATCCTGATGATGATGACGTCACATGCAGCTCCTCCAATATCCTGGTATCGGCCAAACTTAACATTATCGGCCCGCGATGGTTTTATCAACCCGATCTTCTACCTTATGCCGATGCGCTCCTCCTCGGCAACACCTGATGATGATCAACCCAATGCACATTCACCTTATGCAACTACTGCATCATGCTCACCTCCATCTACTCAGATGACGCCCGAAGTAACTGTAGGATATACACAGAAATATCCTGATGATGCCGTTGCGATGGATTTTCCAACCTTAACGGATTCTGATCTGCCGAACCTCCTGAGGTGACCCGATCCGCTTCCTGGACAACTTTCCAGACTCAAACTATCAGCACGACCTAGCACATACCCATGCTAGGGTTCTCAACACCTCTCGACTACGATCCTGCACACCTGCATGCAAACAAACACAAAATGCAGACTAAATCCTAAACTACTATACATAGCCATTCCACCGATTCGATGAATCAACCGGTGGAATGGATCAACGAATCCATGTAACCACCAAAATAGCAAATCGATTACACAATGGAATCCAAATAGAGAATTGACACAATAGGATCTCTTTATTGATTTCAAAAGATGCAATTACAATGCTTTGTCTCTCCTCTCTCTGTCTCACTCCCTGCAAAGTCTGATTGATCCTATCCAATCTCAACCAAACCGCATGCATAAATAGGATCTCCTGCGAGTACTACCGACCCGACTCCAAGCGGCTGGGAAATCTCTCCAGGCGGTTGGGAGATCCAACCGGTCATACAGCATAACAGCTGTCCTAACAACCTAGCTAAAAATAGTAAAGTATGGTCAACATGACCTTATTACATGCATTGGTCTTACAAGACCTTCTTGGAAACATTAACAAGACCTATAACAAACTAACTGCCTCATGGAGGCCAGCTGTCAGGTAGGTGCTCCTGCACCATACTCCCCAACAGAAAAGAACTCATGTCCCATGAGTTTAGTTGTGGAAGTCCTCCACCTTTACACTTTGCCTTTGCAGTGTCTTGACCTGTTCCAGCTTTGTCCTCTGCTGGCTCTCGGCTGCTCCAAGACTTCTGAACTGTAACTTGCTTTCTTGCAAGTAAATCCTCATGCCTGTCAATGTAGGCCCTTCTCTCACATACCTGGTGTTTGTTAGGTTGTCTGACCAGAACCTCTGTCTGAACTGCCTCTTGAACTTCTGTAATGTGCAACTCTATCTTCCTTTCAACTCTTATAGGACAAACAATAGTCCCAACTATGACAACATCCTTGTCATTCCTCTCAACTGGTTGCTATTTGCAAACCTGTCTCTGAACCTGCTGCTGACCTCTGTTAGTCAAAACTGAAACTGTCTTCAAACTGTTGTCCTTAACAACTCCTTTCCCTGCAGTGTCCTCAACTACCTTTATGCCTGCTCCTATAGGCATCTGCACAAACTCCTTCTTTCCCACTGAAATGATTTTGGCTGCCCCCTGTGCTACAGCATCTTCCTGCAATGGCATCAACATAATAGTCTTCCCATCTTTCTTGATGGTGTAGGTATTAGCATACCCATCATACAGTACCCTCCTATCAAATTTCCATGGTCTACCCAACAGTAGGTGACAACATTCCATGGGCAAAATGTCACACAAAACTCTATCATGATATGCTCCAATCTGAAAATCCACATATGCTTGTTCATATACAAAAAGTGATTGACTATCACTCACCCAAGATGCCTTGTAAGGGTGATGGTGTGGAATCCTTTCCAAATTTAGTTTATCCACCATTTCCTGAGATACCATGTTATCTGTTGAACCGGTATCAATGACAACCTTACATACTTTACCTTTGCTCTTGCATGTGGTCTTGAAAAGAGCTCTTCTTTGCATCATATCCTTTGATTTCTGCAAACTAGTTCTCCTTAGCATCAATGCTTCTCCTTCCTCAGCATATCCATAACCGTCAGGAACTCTCTCTCCTTGATAAGAGTTTGAACTCTGCACACTTTTCTCTACTTTCTCTTCTTGCACAAGTTGTACTTTCTTGTCATTCGTTCTATCATTTCTGGATGATGAACCCTTGCTTTCTGGACATTTGAAAAATGGATGACCAAACTCTCCACAGGTGTAACACTTTCCTGAAAATGTAGCAGAACCTCTACCACTTCCAAATCTACCTCTATTACCTTTCCATCCACCTCTGAAATCAGACTGTCCCTGTCCTTTACCAGTGTCTTCTTGACCCTCATTGGTTTGCCTTGTTGTAGGGGCTAATCCTCTTCCCCTCATATTGCTGCCTCTTTCTCTCATGGACTTATCTTGTCTCCTATTCACCTTTTCTTCAATCCTGATTGCCATTTGGTAACAATCCTCCACATTCTTAGGGTTAGCTAAAACTAACTCATCCTGTATGTTCAATCTCAAACCAGCCAAGTACCTAGCCACCTTTTCTACCTCATTCTCATGATGACCAGATCTCATACTCAACTTATAAAACTCCTCAGTATATGCCTTCACATCCATTTCCTTCTGAATTAAAAATTGTAGCTTCTTAAACATCTGAATCTCATAATCCTTGGGCAAGAATTTACCTTTGATCCTTGCTACCATTTTATCCCATGAAGTGATCTTTGACTTCCCTTGTTTCCTTCTCTTGGATTGTACATAATCCCACCATACCAAAGCATGACCTCCTAACTTGGTCTTTGCAATCTTTACCTTCTGATCCTCAGCAACATCTTCACATTCAAAGTGATTATCAAGTGCAGCAATCCAATCCAGTAGCTCATCTTCATTCAAACTTCCATTATACTTGGAAACATCAACCTTTACCTTAGGTTTATCACTCTGTACTGCCTTTAATAGTTTTGCAAATCTCTGGTCTTCAGCATCCAGATCTTCAGCTACCTCTTCATACTCTTCAACAGTATCTTCATCTTCTTCTGACTCACTATCTTCCACTTCCCTCTTTTTGTTCTTCTCCAAGGCTACAAGCCTGGCTTGAAGTACTTCAGCAAGCTCCTTCATCTTCCTCATCTCTCTGGCATGTTTTTCCTTCATCTCCTGCAATTCCCTTGCAGTACCATTACCTTTCAGAGGCATTTTGTCAACCTCTCACTCCTCTACCTCTGTCCTTTCAGTGACAGACTCAACTCTTCCTCTGCCCTTTCGGTGACAGAATCAACACACAACAACCTAGACCTTTTGCTGAGCTCTGATACCACTATGATGCAGAGGCATCCACACTAAAACCTTGACATACAGCATGTATGTCTACAACCCTTCATCATCATCATATTTCTTGCTAACACTGTCAGCATCATCATATTTTCTCCTGCCGACCGATATCCTCCTGCAGACAAACCTTCAACCTTTCACTTGTCAGCAGCATCATCATATCTGGCTATTGGCAGCATCATCACATTCGACAAGCGCAAACATCCTCCTAATGTTCACTATTCATCTTACCGCCAACCTCTATCTGCAGCATCATGATGTTCAACATCATGTTCATCAGCAGGATATAAAATATCCGGCTCCCTCCATATATTCTGATGACGACAACTTCATGCACCCTTCCTCTGATGCTTATGTCACCCCGATATCCTGATGACGATTATCCTGATGACGATGACGTCACATGCAGCTCCTCTAATATCCTGCTGTCAGCCAAACTTAACATTATCGGCCCGCGATGGTTTTATCAACCCGATCTTCTACCTTATGCCGATGCGCTCCTCCTCGGCAACACCTGATGATGATCACCCCAATGCACATTCACCTTATGCAACTACTGCATCATGCTCACCTCCATCTACTCGGATGACGCCCGAAGTAACTGTAGGATATACACAGAAATATCTTGATGATGCCGTTGAGATGGATTTTCCAACCTTAACGGATTTTGATCCGCCGAACCTCCTGAGGTGACCCGATCCGCTTCCTGGACAACTTTCCAGACTCAAACTATCAGCACGACCTAGCACATACCCATGCTAGGGTTCTCAACACCTCTCGACTACGATCCTGCACACCTACATGCAAACAAACACAAAATGCAGACTAAATCCTAAACTACTGTACATAGCCATTCCACCAATTCGACGAATCAACCGGTGGAATGGATTAGCGAATCCATGTAACCACCAAAACAGCAAATCGATTACACAATGGAATCCAAACAGAGAATTGACACAACAGGATCTCTTTATTGATTTCAAAAGATGCAATTACAATGCTCTGTCTCTCCTCTCTCTGTCTCACTCCCTGCAAAGTCTGATCGATCCTATCCAATCTCAACCAAACCACATGCATAAATAGGATCTCCTGCGAGTACTACCAACCCGACTCCAAGCGGCTGGGAAATCTCTCCAGGCGGCTGGGAGATCCAACCGGTCATACAGCATAATAGCTGTCCTAACAACCTAGCTAAAAATAGTAAAGTATGGTCAACATGACCTTATTACATGCATTGGTCTTACAAGACCTTCTTGGAAACATTAACAAGACCTATAACAAACTAACTGCCTCATGGAGGCCAGCTGTCAGGTAGGTGCTCCTGCACCAAAATATGTGAAAGAATTGTTGAGGAAATTTGGAATGGAAGATTCAAAGCAAATGAACACTCCCATGGAAACCGGATGTAAGTTGAGCAAAGATGATGACTCTCCTAAGGCAGATCAGACAAAGTACAGATCAATGATTGGAGGATTATTGTATCTCACTCAAACTAGACCAGATATAATGCAGGCTATTGGTCTTGTGGTGAGATTCTAGGCTGATCCCAGAGAATCTCATGTCATGGCAATCAAAAGAATTTTTAGGTACTTAAAAGGAATAGTTGAGTATGGTCTGTGGTATCCTAGAGATCATAATTTTTCTCTTCATGCATATACAGATGCAAATTGGGCAGGAGATGTGGATGATAGGAACAGTACACGTGGAGGAGCATTCTTTTTGGGAAAAAGATTGGTTTCTTGGCTAAGCAAGAAACAAGAGGCAATATCCTTGTCTACAACTGAAGTAGAATACATTGCAGCAGTAGGTAGTTGCACTCAAGTTCTGTGGATGAAGTAGGTGCTAAGAGATATTCAAGTAGAATATGAGAAGCCTATCACAATCTTCTGTGATAATTCAAGTGCAATAAATATTTCTAAGAATCCAGTGTTGCATTCTAAGACTAAGCATATATCTATCAAGTTTCACTTTCTGAGAGAGCAAGTGAACAAGGATGAAGTCAGATTGGAGTATGTGCCCTCCAAGGATCAGATTGCAGATATCTTTACTAAACCTCTACCTAAGGACTCTTTTGAGTATCTCAGGGAGAAGTTAGGGGTTATTGCCCCTCCGGTGATGAACTAAGGTGCACTGAAGTGCATCAGTCTGGTGGATATCACAGTCACATCTTGTGATCCGGATTGATGTGGGGGAGCTGCTACTCAGGGGGAGCAGCAGATATGAGTCTGAGGTGGTGAAATTGAAAGTATGAGCCCTTTGCCATTGATGTCAAAGGGGGAGAGAAGACATGTGAAAAACAAGTGGTTGTTGATCAAAGGGGGAGCAGTAAAGGGAGAGAAGACATGTGAATGGTTGCTGTTCATAGGGGGAGTTGTGACAATAAGGAGAAGTTCTTGTCTTGATGGTTTTTCACATCATATGTTGCCATCAATGACAAAGGGGGAGATTGTTGCAAGTATGGGTTTAACCAGTGTTGTCATTAATGTCAACATACTCATGTTGCATTAATGAGAAGGATTGGATGAGTTATGTGCTGAGGATATTGAGAAAATTAGTCTCAATCAGGAATAGTGAAGAACAGTGATGACAACAAGGTAAAAGTCTAAGATAGGTTGAGGATCATAGGATGCGGTTTAAAGGGTTTGTAGATATAAGTCTTGAGATGCTCCAATCAAGTTTTTAGAGGTCCGCATGAAGATTTGAAGAAGTTATGGTCGTTCAAGTAGAACTAGCTCCGACAGGTGTCCAGAGGTGATAGCGTGACACAGATAGGTCCGGTAATGCATTATCCCATTTTGCGGATTTGAGGGAGTGTTGAGGACATCCCTGAGAAGTATCAAATAGATTGGTTCATGGTTTGAAGATCCAGAAGAGCCTATTCATTTGTGATAGTGATGACAAACTGTGTTCTTGAAGCTCCGGATGAAGGAGAGAAGAATTCCAGTAAGATGATGAAGTGTGGATGTTCTTGGTGATTCAGGGAAGGTTATGATGATCGTTGGATCATGTCTAGTTCATGTTGGTGGTCCTCATTGAAGTTAGAGTTTGTGTTTGAAGAATAATCACTGGATATTGGTGTTCTTCTTTAGACTAGCTGACCAGATGTATTACATGTCTTGTGGATGTTCTTGTAGGTGTTTGCCAACTTATATGATTATTCCTAAGTCGATGCCTTGTATAAATAAGGGATTGTGAAGTCATTTTGAAGTGTGTCTTGCGGTGATGAGTGTGTGGTAGTGAGGAGAAGTGTGAAAGGCAAAGCACAAGTATTGGGGTTTAATGGAACTGATTCAAGCATGGTGAAGATGCTATTTTCCAATTCATAAAGGTGATACTTATTTCTTTGTAGATAGTGTGTCTCTTGTAGGCAGTGAGCCTCTTGTGAGCACTGTGCTCAGACAATGAGCCCTAATTGGCATGTGCCATTTTTTCTTTCTATTCTTCTAACAGAGAATACATTCTTGGGTTAATCACCCCTTGGTTTTTCCCTTAACTGGGTTTTCCACGTCAAAATCTTGGTGTCTTATGTGTTGATATGTTCTCTTTTTGATTTGAATGCATTATGGTTCATGATTAATATTCTGCTAATCACTAAAGAAGATTCAAGTGTTTAATTTGAGAAAGTTTTGCACAACTAATTCACCCCCCCTTTCAGTTGTGTGCCCTAAGTCTAACAAGGATAACATTCTCCCAAGACTTAGGTAAAGAATAAAGAAGCAAGATACATTTATCTTCCTCATCAACCTCAACATCTACTGAACCAAGCTGACTCATCAACAAATTAAATGAGTTTAAATGCTCTGCAACTGACTCAGGCTCTCTCATTTTCAAGGAAAACAATTTTCTTTTTAAGTAAAGATTATTTACCATACTCTTGGCTTGATAGATCTCACCCAACCATTTCCACAACTTGTGTGCAGTCTCTTCCTTTACGACATTCAACATGATAGAATTTGATAGACACAAACAGATGGTTCACTGTGCCTTCTTATCTAGTTTTGCCCACTCGTCCAGAGATACATCATCAGGTTTCTTCTCTTTTTGAACAACCAACCATTGGTTTCTTTCTTCCAACAAATCTTCCATTTTCAGCTTCCACAACTCATACCTCGTTCTGTTGAACTTCTCAATGTCCATTCGAGGGGTTGATACAATAATGGATGCAACTATAATAACAACACAAGATCTACAAAACAAACACAACCAAATCTCCCACTACAGTTACAGCTTCCACACTACCACCCAAGAATCAAAGCTAGCCAGGCTCTGATACTAAATGTTAGAAATGAAAGCAACACTACTTTAATGGAAATCTAATTCAATATAAATTTCTACAATCTTTAACTATGTGTTATTAATGGAGATTGTAGCACAGAAGCAAAACTATGCTCCAAATAAATGTAAAATCTGAAAATTGAACACATGACACAATGTTTAACATGGAGAAACCCCTTTCGGGTAAAAAACTCCACATAGGAAAGAGGCCCAATGTTTGTATTAATCTAAAAATGATTTACAATATAACAAAACCACCAATCTCTCCTTCAGTCTTCAATCCGACATCATTCAAATAGCACTTGAGTACTTAAAATCTATATTACAGCAACAAATACATGGAAAAAACTTATAGAAATATTTTTGAACTCATCCTAGGCATTCACCTTCTCTCTCACGAGATTCCCCAACATGCAAACATTAAATGCCATCTTACAAGCACATTCCACTTGTCCAAAAACAACCATGCGAAGGTTGGGCACCCAAGACTAAATCTAGCCTCTTACAACATCTTATGACGCATCATAACCATCATAGATTCCACAAAAGAGTATCCTTCCAAGATAGGAACCTTGGGCTAAATATAGCAAATATACAACTAACATATCTGTCATATGCTTCATAGAATCACAGAATCTTATGACAACTTGCAGTTGTCATAGATTCACTTACTAAATATTATGACAGTTGTTATACATGCCAAATATAGTAGATTCCTCAAGGGAAAATGCCTACTCTCATTTACTTTGAGTTTTCACATTTGCCAACAGTAAAAGTCACTCCATAATTACCTCTGGTTACTCTAAAATTACCCCTACCAGTGAAACTAGTATATCTCCTCATGGATAATTACAAATTACATATAATAAATGGATTAAATACAATATTGGGATTGAAAAGGTTAATAGTAGCTTATCCCAACAGTATCTGCTATTGAGGAGACTGCTGACTTAGATTCATACTCTTTAGATCAAATGTTGGGACTCTTACTTCTTTTGAAATGAGAGAGTTTGATAGTGATGTTCAAAAGAAAGAAGTTGCTCTCAAAGTCAATAAAAAGACAAAGGATGAGACTACTGCTGAAGATGAAAGTCCTAATGATGTTGAAGAAAACTTTGTAAGAACTCTGAAGAAAGGCTTTGGCAAATACAATGGTAAGTTACCCTTCAAATGTTTCAATTGTGGAAAGGTTGATCACTTTCCTTCTAAATGTCCTCTTAAAGAAACTAGTAGAAGTAACATAAATAGTAAATTCAAAAGAAGTTTGTTTTCCATAAAAGATAAGTGTTCCTTTAGAAGATGAGGATCATGATGATTCAAATAACAAAAAACTTTTCTTGTCCATGAGTGTTGATGACAAAAAGAATAATTTTGACAAATGTGGAAAAATTGATACCTTGTAAACATTTCTAAACAATGAAAAATCAATGGTTGTATGGACTACCTTCCATGTAAAAGAAGAAACCAAAGCTTGGGTTATTAATGATGGTTGTTCAAATCATATGACTAGTGATAGAGAAAAAATTATTAGTCTTAGGAAGTGGGATGGTGGATCTGTTAAGTTTGGAGGTGATGAGTCGGCCCAAATTTGTGGAAAAGGTGCCATATCTATTGATGGAAAGAACAAGACTGAGGATGTTCTCTATGTCAAAGGGTTACAACACAATCTTCTCATTCTCATTTAGATGTGTAGAAAATGTTACAATCTTACTTTTCATGCTAATGGTTATGAAATCATAAAGGCAAGATCAAAAAAGCTTGTTGCAGAAGGTATCCAGACATGTGGTGATATTTGTCACATGAAAGAAGAAAATGGAAGAACATGTCTATTGACTTAGTCTAGTGAGTGTTGGTTGTGGTACAAAAGAATGGGACACAACAACTTTGATAACATGGTAAGAATAAGCTCTACTCATGCATTGAGAGACATGCCTAAGATAATCAAGCCTGTAAACACTATATGCAAGGAATGTCAGATGGGAAAGTAGACAAAGACAAGCTTTTAAAAGCAAGGAGTACTCTTCTTTAAAGCTATTGGAGCTGATTCACACAGACCTATGTGGACCTGCAAGAGTAAAGAGTCAACAAGGTGAAATGTATTTTATGTTTCTCATTGATGATTATTCTCGAATGACTTGGGTTACTTTCTTGAGAGAAAAATATGATGCCCTTGATAAGTTTAAAGTTTTCAAAGCTTTGGTTGAAAATTAAATGGATACTAAGATCAAATGTTTAAGGTCAGATAGAGGAGGTGAGTTTACTTCACATGAATTTGAAAAGTTTTTTGAAGATCATGGTATTAGGAGGCACTTTTCTACTCTTAGAACCCCTCAGCAAAATGGGGTAGTGGAAAGGAAGAATAGGACAATGCAAGAAATGTCTAGGGCAATGTTGAAAGATGTAGATTTGTCTAATGTATATTGTAAGGAAGCAATTCACATTGCTGTCTATCTAACTAACATAGTGTAGTTAAGGGTCAATAGCACTAAATCCCCTTATCAGTTGTGTTATGAAATACCTCCCTCTGTCAGATACTTCAGGATGTTTGGAAGCAAATGCTATATCAGAAGAGATGAAGAAGACCTAGGAAAGTTTGATTCAAGATGTGATGAAGAAATTTTTCTTGGTTACTCAATTAGAAGCAAGGCCTATAGATGCTACAACAAAAGGTTAGGAAAGATGATTGAAAGAACAAATGTCAAAGTAGATGAAGACTTGTACCACTTCACATAGGATTTAGAAGACACTGGATCTGATATATTTCCTTGCATTGAAGATGAAGAAGTAGAAGATTTGAAAGAAGACAAAGAACAAGAACCTAAATAGACTAATACCCTAGCAAAGTATGTTCAGAAGAACCACTTAGTAGAAAAGATCATTGGAGACAAAGATGAATGTGTGTAGACAAGGAAAAGGTTTGCTAAGACACTTGAGAAAGTAAGGTTGTGTTTATTATCAAAAGTGGAGCCTAAAACCTTTGTTGAAGCTAGAAAAGATGATGGATGGATAAAAGCAATGGAAGAAGAACCGGATCAGATTGAAAAGAATCAAACTTGGAGATTGGTTCCTAGACCATCCAAGAAGAATGTTATAGGAACCAAGTGGTTGTTCTGAAACAAGCTAAATGAAGAAGGTGAAGCTATAAGGAACAAAGCAAGATTAGTATGCAAAGGATATACTCAAGTAGAAGACATTGATTTTGAGGAGACTTTTGCTCCAGTAACTAGGATGGAGGCAATCAGAATGTTCCTTGCTCTTGTTGCTCACAAGAACTTCAAGGTGTATCAGATGGATGTCAAGTCAGTATTTCAGAATGGTGACCTAGAGGAGGAGGTTTACATTGAGCAACCAGATGGTTTCTAGATATTAGAAGATCTGGACATGGTATACAGACTCAAGAAGGATTTGTATGGGCTCAAGTAAGCATCTAGGCCTTGGTATGCAAGATTATACAAGTACTTACTTCAGTAGGGCTTCAAGAAAGGTACTACAAATAGCAATCTTTACATAAAGGAAGAAGGAGACATGATCTTGATAGTTGTAGTTTATGTTGATGATGTTGTTTTTGGTGAAAATGATGATGTGTAAGAAGTTTGTAGAGGAGATGCAGAAAGAGTTTGAGATGTCCATGATTGGTGAAATGTCTTTCTTCCTTGGACTTCAAATTTCCCAGCTAGATGGTGGTATCTTTATTTCTCAAGCTAAGTATGTCAAAGAATTGTTGAAGAAGTTTGGTATGGAGGATTCAAAACTAGTGAGTACTCCCATGGTTACTAGATGCCACTTAAGAAAAGATGATGAGTCTCCAGAGGTGGATCAGACTATTTATAGGTCTATGATTGGAGCATTGTTGTATTTGATTGCATCTAGACCTAACATTATGCATGTGGTATGTGTGGTTGCTAGATATCAAGCCAATCCTAAGAAAACACATGAGAAGGGAGTGAAAAGAATATTCAGATACTTGAAAGGAACTCTAGACTATTGTCTATGTTATCCAAAAGGTAATGACTTTGATTTCAGTGCATACACTGATGCTGACTGGGCTGGTTATGTTGATGATAGAAGTACAAGTGGTGGTGCTTTCTTTCTAGGAAGAAGATTGGTTTCATGGAAGAGCAAGAAGCAAGATTCAGTGTCCTTATCAACTACAGAGGTATAATATATTGCACTAGTGTCTTGCTGCGCTCAAGTACTATGGATGAAGCAAACTCTGAAGGATATAAAGGTATTGTATGATGAGCCTATTCCTATATTTTGTGTGAAAATACAAGTGCCATCAATATTTCCAAGAATCTAGTGATGCATTCAAGAACCAAGCATATAGCAATCAGGTATTTAAGAGAGAAGGTTGCAAATAGGGAAGTGAAGTTGAATATGTTCCAACTAAGGATCAGATTCTAGACATCCTCACAAAGGCTCTTGCAAAGGACACTTTTGAGGATCTTCAGCAAAGGTTAGGGGTAATTGTTGTTAGACTTAGGGCATACAACTGAGGGGGGGGTGAATTAGTTGTGTGGAACTTTTTCTATTTAAACACTTGAATCTTCTTTAGTGATTAGCATAATATTAATCATGAACCATAATGCATTCAAATCAAAAGCAGAAATATAAGAACACATATGACACCAAGATTTTGACGTGGAAAACCTGGTTAAGGGAAAAACCATAGGGTGATTAACCCAAGAATGTTTTCTCTATTAGAAGAATAGAAAGAATAAAATGACACATGCCAATTAGGGCTCACTGCCTACAAGAGACACACTGTCTACAAAGAAATAAGTATCACCTTTATGAACTGGAAAATAGCATCTTCACCATGCTTGAATCAGTTCCATTTAAGCCCAAAAACTCCTGCTCTACCTTTCACACTTCTCCTTGCTACCACACACTTATCACCACAAGACACACTTCAAAATGAATTCACAAACCCTTATTTATACAAGGCATTGACTTAGGAACAATCATCTAAGTCAGAAAATATCTATAAGAACATCTACAAGATGTGTAATACATCCGGTCGGCTAGTCTAAAGAAGAACACCAATATCCATGGTTATTCTTCAAATGCAAACTCTAACTTCAATGCACACCACCAACATTAAATGGACATGATCCAAAGATCATCATAACCTTCCCTGAATCACCAAGAACATCCGCACTTCATCATCCTACTGGAATTCTTCTCTCCTTCATCCGAAGCTTCAAGAACACAGTCTGTCATCACTGTCACAAATGAATAGGCTCTTCCGAACCTTCAACCCATGAACTAATCTAGTTGATACTTCGCATGGATGTCCTCAATACTCCCTCAGATCCATAGAACAGGATAATGAAATACCGGATCTCACCGGACCTATCTGTGGCACTCTGTCACCTCTGAACACCTGTCAGAACAGGTTCTACTTGAGTGACCATAACTTCTTTAGATCTTCATGTGGACCTCTGAAATCTTGACTAGAGCATCTTAAGACTTATATCTACAAACCCTTTAAACCGCATCCTCTGATCCTCAACCTATTGAGGACTTTTACCTTCTTGTCATCACTGTTCTTCATTGTTCCTGATTGAGACTTATTTTCTTAATATCCTCAGCACACAGCTCATCTAATCCTTCTCATTAATGCAACATGAGTATGTTGACATCAATGACAACACTGGTTCAACCCATACTTGCAACAATCTCCCCCTTTGTCATTGATGGCAACATATGATGTGAAAAACCATCAAGACAAGAACTTCTCCTTACTGTCACAACTCCCCCTATCAACAACAACCATTCACATGTCTTCTCTCCCTTTACTGCTCCCCTTTTGATCAACAACCACTTGTTTTTCACATGTCTTCTCTCCCCCTTTGACATCAATGGCAAAGGGCTCATACTTTCAATTTCACCACCTCAGACTCATACCTGTTGCTCCCCCTGAGTAGCAGCTCCCCAACATCAATCTAGATCACAAGATGTGACTGTGATACTCACCAGACTGATGCACATCAATGCACCTTAGTTCATCACCGGAGGGGCAATAACCCCTAACTTCTCCCTGAGATACTCAAAAGAGTCCTTAGGTAGAGGTTTAGTAATTATATCTGCAATCTGATCCTTGGAGGGCACAAACTCCAATCTGACTTCATCCTTGTTCACTTGCTCTCTCAGAAAGTGGAACTTGATAGATATATGCTTAGTCTTAGAATGCAACACTGGATTCTTAGAAATACTTATTGCACTTGAATTATCACAAAAAATTGTGATAGGCTCCTCATATTCTACTTGAATATCTCTTAGCATCTGCTTCATCCACAGAACTTGAGTGCAACTACCTGCTATTGTAATGTATTCTGCTTCAGTAGTAGATAGGGATATTGCCTCTTATTTCTTGCTTAGCCAAGAAACCAATCTTTTCCTAAAAAGAATGCTCCTCCACTTGTATTCTTCCTATCGTCCACATCTCCTACCCAATCTGCATTTGTATATGCATGAAGAGAAAAATTATGATCTCTAGGATACCATAGACCATACTCAACTGTTCCTTTTAAGTACCTAAAAATTCTTTTGATTGCCATGACATGATATTCTCTAGGATTAGCCTAGAATCTCGCCACAAGACCAACAACCTGCATTTTATTTGGTCTAGTTTGAGTGAGATACAATAATCCTCCAATCATTGATCTATACTTTGTCTGATCATTCTTAGGAGAGTCATCATCTTTGCTCAACTTACATCCAGTTGCCATGGGAGTGTGCATTGGCTTTGAATCTTCCATTCCAAATTTTCTCAACAATTCTTTCACATATTGGGTCTGAGAAATAAAGATTCCTTTCTTTGTTTGAGTAATTTGCAGACCCAAGAAGAAATTCATTTCACCAAGCATTGACATTTCAAACTCACTTTTCATTTGATTTGCAAAGGTTTTACACATACTGTCTCTTCCTCCAAAGATGATATCATCAACAAATACTTCAACAATCAAGATGTTTTCATGATCAATTTTGAAATATAGGTTACTATCAACAGTACCTTTGTTGAAACCAATCTTCAAAAGATATTTGTCCAGTCTTTCATACCATGCTCTTGGTGCTTGCTTTAGACCATACAGTGCCTTCTTTAATTTGTAGACCATATCACCATGCTCAGATAACTGAAATCCATCCAATTGTTCAATGTACACTTCTTCTTCTAAGTCACCATTTAGGAAAGTAGATTTGACATCCATCTGATACACCTTGAAATCCTTGAAGGCAGCAAATGCAAGAAATAGTCTGACTAGTTCAATTCTTGCCACTGGAGCAAAGGTTTCTTCAAAATCAATTCCTTCTATTTGAGAGTAGCCTTTGTAGACCAATCTAGTTTTATTTCTGATTACTTCATCAACTTCATTTAGTTTGTTCCGAAAGACCCATTTGGTTCCAATCACATTCTTGTTTCTAGGTCTGGGAACAAGATCCCAAGTGTGATTTTTCTGAATTTGCATCAACTCTTCCTCCGTTGCTTTGGTCCAATTTTCATCATTGCAGGCTTCATTTATTGTCTTAGGTTCAATCTTTGAAATCAGACAATATTCATCTAATTTTTGAGCAATTTTCCTTCTAGTTTGCACACCTTTGCTTTTGTCACCTATGATCTGATCTTCATAGTGGTTCAGTCTTACATACCTTGGAACTTTGGGAGTTTCTTGCACTTCTGCTTCTTGATCAGGCTCATTAAGACCTATCTCTTCTTCCTGATTTACCGGATCAGTCTGAATTTGACTTTCAGGAGAGGATTGAGCTTCTTAAACCAGAACACCATTCTGATCATCTTCATCATACTCATAAAACCTTGAGGGTTTCTCTATTCCCTCATCAACCTTCACATTTGTACTTTCTATCATCTTTCTTAGTCTCTTGTTATAACACCGATATGCTTTGCTTTGAGTAGAGTAACCCAAGAATATTCCTTCATCACTTCTAGCATCAAAATTGCCTAAATCTTCATCTCTTTTGATGTAACACTCGCTACCAAAGACTCTAAAATATCTTACAGTAGGAGTAATGCCAAACCAGAGTTCATAAGGGGTCTTACCAGTATTGCTTCTGATTTGAACTCAATTAAGAGTATAGATTGCAGTGCTGACAGCTTCTCTCCAATAGATTTGAGGAACATTTGCTTCCATCATCATAGTCCTAGATGCTTCCTATATGGTCCGGTTCTTTCTCTCCACTACTCCATTCTATTGTGGAGTCCTCGGAGTAGACAACAGTCTCTTAATTCCATGTTTCTCATAGAATTCTATGAACTCACCAGATGTGAATTCTCCACCTCTATCAGACCTCAGACATTTCAACTTTATTCCTATTTCATTCTCTACAATAGCCTTGAATATTTTGAATTTCTCAAGAGCTTTTGATTTCTCCTTTAGAAAGGTCACCCACATCATCCGGGAATAGTCATCTATTAGCAGCATGAAGTATCTATCACCTTGGATACTTCTGGTTCTTGCCGGACCACAAAGATTAGTGTGAACTAAGTCCAATAGTCCAGTAGAAGATAGTTCCTTGCTTTTGAATGTGACTCTGCTTAGCTTACCCAACTGACATTCCTTGCACAAGCTGTTAGTAGGTTTCACCAATTTTAGAAGATCTCTTACAGCCTGAGTATTGCTTATCTTGATGATATTATAAAAATTCACATGACACATCCTTCTATGCCATAACCAACTCTGATCAACTTGAACAAATAAGCAGCTTTTACCAGTACCAACCAAGTGGAAGATATTACCTTTAGTTTGAGCACCATGTTGGTTTTTCTTCTGAATCAGCATTAGGGTTTGCCAGTTCTAATGCACAGGTAGATTCAGCCAACTTAATATAGGAGGTTGCGTAATCTCCTCCCCTTCACTTCTAGTTCTGCTGCACCAAGGGGGGTGTCCCTATTTGATAAAAGTATGACCTTGACTAGTTCAATGACAGAGGGATATAACTTGACAGCAACAGGCAGAATACTCTCATGTATGGACCAAGATTTGTGTAACAAATCACAAGGTTGGCAACATTCTTGGACATAATGTCTGGTTAGGTATGAGAGCATGCAGGGGTTTCCTACTCCTAATCCTACAACTAACAGGTGAAAGGATGAAATAGTTTGAAATGATGTTTGGAGTTATGGGACTTTCCTAGACCCATTGAACAAACAGATTCCCAAACCAGTGCCTTATCTGGGTAGCAGAGTCATATCTAAGAATGTAAATGTCTCCCCATGACAACACTAATTCATATCCAGAGGACCTGAGAAGAATGCTACTGCCTAACAGCAACATGTCCAAGAAAGAGTATTACTTATGATCATACTTGACAGATCCTATGATGCAATTTATTTTCCTTCGTATCTGATCAAAAGCCTATTTAACCACTCCTTGAGCAGATGCAATAAATCAGACACACAGTATGCATATACTGAAAAACTTGGAAGCCCTTGACAACCTTGTTTGAAAGGAAAACAAATGACATACAGGAGACAATCAGAAATAATACACACATAGGTGTTTTTCATTTAAAATCAATCTGTAGAAAGTCATCATAGAGAAAATCATCATTTACAATCCAAAATATACTAAGGACCGAGTCTGTAGCAAAAAATGCCTTTCAAAATGTGAACACCTTATGTTTAGAGTCAGAGCAGAAAGCCCAAAAAACATCCAACCTCTAAAATGAGTAACACTTCCTGCTTAAAAATAGCCAGAGGGAAGCGTACTCAGCATTAATTACATGACCAAAATTCAAAAATCTGCCAGATACAATCCTCAGAAGGAATGGCACTCAGAAGTTATTACTGCAACAGACAGGGGAGACCTCGAGCCTTGTGCTGCCATCTGGAAGTCTTCATTCACAATCAGGCAGTTTAATCACTTGTACCATCACCCATACCCTTGCTATAGTCGCCATTGATGGCTCAACCACCTGCGTTTCTCTTGGAAACCGTTGCATCATTCAAAATGGAGCTTCCCGCCAAAATGCGTTTCACCGCAGGTTCAAAATAACATAGGGAGATTAATCCCACATGCATGCCACGGAGACTCCCTCAGCACTTTAAAAGTATGGCCGCAAGCTTAATAGGTGTCGAGCATTTTTCCGCGCTCGACACATGACCCTTCACCAAAAGCCCATCGGCCAAACATATACCATCGGCCTACCCCGCAGATCTCCTGCCGACCTCAGTTGTCTCGCCGACACCTACTCCACATTCCCTTCATCGGCCAAAGAAAGACCATTGGGCCAGCCCTCCACACTCCCACCAATCTATCAAGTATCTCCGATGGAAAACAAAACACACCCTTCGTCGGAAAGACCAAAGCCATCGGCGAACACAAAATGCCAATGTCGATAGAGCTAGTCACCCTGATACACATCCTTCGGCGAGACACATGCCGATGAAAACTCATCGGCCAAACCTCCACTGTTGGCCCAACTACTAATTCTCCTGCCGATCTCAATAGTCTCGTTGATGGCCAAGAAAAAACACACCCGTCGCCAAGACAAAGGCCATCGGCACAACAAAAATGATGCTCGTCAATCTACCAAGTCTCTCTGATGGCATCCCATCAGCCAGATCAAAATGCGTCAGCACAACTCAAAAAAAACTTCGGCTGAGACCAAAAACACAAAGCCTTGAACCATTGAACCTTTGAGAAAAGGGTTCAAGCGGATGGTTCAAATGAAAGGTTCAACCGAGAAGTTCAACGCTGATACCTACTCCGTCGGCAACACAAATGTAACCTCGTGAATCCATTGAACCGATGAACCGGTTCAACCCGATGGTTCAATGGCAAGGTTCAAACATCAAAACAATACTCCATCGGGTTGACTCTCGTCTATCGTCGCCACAAAAAACTGCTCGGCCAACAATACTACTCTCGCCGATAGACATCCATCGGCCAAACAAATGCCATCGGCCCAACATGAAACTCCTTCGCCGATAGCACAAAGTCTTGGCAATGGAAGAAGATATGACTGCTACCATCATGATCACCAAGACAAATACAAACTCATGCCGATGGAGAAAACATGAAGACCACCTCCTCAAGAACTATGATGCAGATGCTGAAAAACACTAAGGGGCCCCAAAACTTAAATTTTTTTGGATTTTTTGGGAAGGTGCCTGCATGAAAATTGCTAAATTAATTGATAGTCAATTCAGGCACCAACAGTGGCTCTGTTTGAGGATGCATGCCTCTTGCAGGCATGGCAAGAACCACAGAACTCTGGGATGCAGACCAGTCCCCTATCCATTAGGCACAGAGTCATGAAAATATAATGATCTGCATCACCAAACACTCTTGATGGCCTAAGGCCACCAAGAAAAGAAAAACATGTATCTCCCTTTGTCAAATATCTTGTTTTCATCTGCATGCACTGGGTCAAGCTTGGAGATACTGCAAAGATTCACCCACAAACAAACCTTGTCATTTGCATATTCAACCCTCTGATTTGGCTTGTCATTGTCACCCCTATGCAGACAACCTTCAGCATCATGTGACATGTGGGTGCAGAATGTATCAAGCAATGCATACTCACATGGTATAGAACACAGGTTATCATCACTATGCATTACAAAATGATTTCCTAGCTGGACTGAAAATTGAAAGCACTCAAAGTCCATCACACAGCTAGGAAAAATAGGGCTCTCTTCATGAGCTGGCATATTAAAGGAAAAGCTTTCAAATTCATAATTGTGCACATCATGTACACAACCAACAACAGCACCATACTGGAAAAGATCAGGCTCTGGCACCTTTGTACAATCAGGCACATTTTTACAGTCACCTACCTGATGTATGTTGTTTCCTCTTTCATCAAAATGAGAAATAGAATCCAAGTCAAAAATAGTGTCTAAATCTTCACCATACTCAGACAGATCCTCATCACCACATGTGTCATAAATGGGTGACCCAGGTGCATCAGTTTCATCATAGTATGCCATTGGTTCATGGGCAGCAGAGCACACATTTTCATCACCAATGGATTCCCTTTGTGGAGGAGTATCAACCTGTGTGTCATAAGCAAAATAGCCATCAGATGAAAAATAATCATGCTCTGCACTAGCACTTGTTTCAATCTTTGACTACTCTTCATGATCTCCATGTGTTTGAAAGGAAGGCAATGGGTCACACATGGGACTGCTTCTCTATTTGCTTATATCTTCTCTATCTTGAGTACAATACTCACAATTATCCCCACAAGTCCATTCCAATAGTTGCTCATTGCTGTCCACAACCTCATTGTTGTTTTCATGGCCAGCTGCCTCATCATTGCAATGGGAGTCTTCATTAGTCCTTTCACTGGCACCTTCAGCATCTACTTTTTCATTTTCACATGATGCCATAATCATTTGGTCATTCACGGCTTCACAATCATTTCTCACACCAAGGCCTGGAGATGGGGATTTCAGCAAGTGCTCACTTCTAATTTTTTCTATATTTTCTGCGAACTTGTATGCCATCTGCATACTTGTCACCTTGAAATCCTTTAGTAATGCACTAGAGCCCTCCTCAAAAGCCTCAAAGAATATGCCAACACAGGCTGAAATATCGGGTCTGAAGACTTCTGGGATCTGTGAAAGGGCTACTGCAAACCTATGACTGAAAACAACACATGGCTCTTCATCTTGTTTTCTGATTTTCATCAATTCTGCAACAAGATCAGCTGGTTCTTTTGCAAATTCTTCTTTGAAATAGTCAGCAAGCTCATCCCAACAGGCAAAGAATCTCTTTGAAAAGCTCAAATACTACTCTTTTGCTTTTGCATCAAAGGACCTAACAAAAAACCTCATCCACATATCCTCATCTCTGAATGAATGTTTTCCGATGAACTCATGAAAATTTTGGATATGTGCATTCCCATCACACACACTGTGACCACTAAATCTAGGCATCTGACGGTATATCCTAGCAGACATATTTTCTACTTTATAATCAACCCATGACAAATCCAATTGGTCATACAAAGGATCAAAAGGGCTGACAGGAGGTTTAGCTTTCTGACTGGCAGACACAACAAAGTTATCATGATTCAACTGGGCCTGCCTAGCCTCTAAGAATATCAACCTATTTTTTATCTCTTCTATTCTTTTATCCAACAAGTCATCCCCATTTTGACTGAGTATGGGTGTATACATATTTGGATTCATGAAATTTCTATTTTCAGACATCCTTTGCATTCCTAAGACCTATAGCCTCCCCTGGCATCTAACCTATGCAATAAACAACAAATACAAGTAGGAAGGAGCAATGTACCTTTTCTCATACAGATGCTGAAGTCTGAACAGCACATTTTTTTTTCACAACACACACATCAACTTTTCATGTGCACTTGAGTCTTTTGCAGAGTCGCCACCTCTCCAGAGAGGACACAATTTTTAACAGCTGAAAGCTATTTTTTCAAGTTCATTCCACCAGCAGAGCAGAACTTCATTCACATGAAAGACTTCCCAGTAGAGTCACCATTTTGTTGGTGACTCGGATGGGCCACAAATTTATTCGTTTTTATCAATCCATCCCCAGCAGAGTCACCAATTTGTTGGTTTTTCTTCTGAATCAACATTAGGGTTTGCCAGTTCTAATGCACAGGCAGATTCAGCCAACTAAATACAGGATGTTGCGTGAGCTTCTCCCCTTCACTTCTGGTTCTGCCGCACCAAGGGGGGTGTCCCTATTTGATAAAAGTATGACCTTGACTAGCTCAATGACATAGGGATATAACTTGACAGCAATAGGCAGAATACTCTCATGTATGGACCAAGATTTGTGTAACAAATCACAAGGTTGGCAACATTCTTGGACATAATGTCTGGTTAGGTATGAGAGCATGCAGGGGTTTCCTACTCCTAATCCTACAACTAACAGGTGAAAGGATGAAATAGTTTGAAATGATGTTTGGAGTTATGGGACTTTCCTAGACCCATTAAACAGACAGATTCCCAAACCAATGCCTTATCTGGGCAGCAGAGTCATATCTAAGAATGTAAATGTCTCCCCATGACAACACCTAATTCATATCCAGAGGACATGAGAAGAATGCTACTGCCTAACAACATGGCCACGAAAGAGTATTACTTATGATCATACTTAACAGATCCTATGATGCAATCTATTTTCCTTTGTATCTGATCAAAAGCCTATTTAACCACTCCTTGAGCAGACGCAATAAATCAGACACACAGTATGCATATACTAAAAAACTTGGAAGCCCTTAACAACCCTATTTGAAAGGAAAACAAATGACATACAGGAGACAATCAGAAACAATACACACACGTGTTTTTCATTTAAAATCAATCTGCATAGAAAGTCATCATAGAGAAAATCATCATTTACAAGCCAAAATAGACTAGTACACCAGACTAAGGACCGAGTCTGTAGCAAAAAATGCCTTTCAAAATGTGAACACCTTATGTTTAGAGTCAGAGTAAAAAGCCCAAAAAACATCCAACCTCTAAAATGAGTAACACTTCCTGCTTAAAAACAGCCAGAGGGAAACGTACTTAGCATTAATTACATGACCAAAATTCAAAAATCCACCAGATACAGTCCTCAGAAGGAATGGCGCTCAAAAGTTATTACTGCAACAGACAGGGGAGACCTCGAGCCCTCTGCTGCCATCTGGAAGTCTTCATTCACAATCAGGCAGTTTAATCGCTTGTACCATCGCCCATACCCTTGCTACAGTCGCCATTGATGGCTCAACCACCCGCGTTTCTCTTGGAAACCGTCGCAGCATTTAAAATGGAGCTTCCCGCCAAAATGCGTTTCACTGTAGGTTCAAAATAACACAGGGAGATTAATCCCACATGCATGCCACTGAGACTCCCTCAGCACTTTAAAAGTATGTCCGCAAGCTTAATAGGTGTCAAGCGTTTTGCCGCGCTCGACACATGACCCTTCGCTAAAAGCCCATCGGCCAAACATATACCATCGGCCTACCCCGCAGATCTCCTGCCGGCCTCAGTTGTCTCGCCGACGCCTACTCCAGATTCACTTCATCGGCTAGAGAAAGACCATCGGGCCAGCCCTCCACACTCCCACCAATCTATCAAGTCTCTCCGATGGCAAACAAAACACACCCTCCGTCAGTAAGACCAAAGCCATCGGTGAACAACAAAATGCCAATGTCGATAGAGCTAGTCACCCCGATACACATCCTTCGGCGAGACACATGCCGATGACAACTCATCGGCCAAACCTCCACTGTCAGCCCAACTACTAATTCTCCTGCCAATCTCAATAGTCTCACCGATGGCCAAGAAAAAACACACCCGTCGCCAAGACAAAGGCCATCAGCACAACAAAAATGACGCTCGCCGATCTACCAAGTCTCTCCCATGGCATCCCATCGGCCAGATCAAAACGTGTTGGCACAACTCAAAAAAAACTTCGGCTGAGACCAAAAACACAAAGCCTTGAACCATTGAACCTTTGAGAAAAGGGTTCAAGTGGATGGTTCAAATGAGAGGTTCAACCGAGAAGTTCAATGCCGATACCTACTCTGTCGGCAACACAAATGTAACCCCGTGAATCCATTAAACCCATGAACCGGTTCAACTCGATGGTTCAATGGCAAGGTTCAAACATCAAAACAATACTTCATCGGGTTGACTCTCGTCTATCGGCGCCACAAAAAATTGCTCGGCCGACAATACTACTCTTGCCAATAGACATCCATCGGCCAAACAAATGCCATCGGCCCAACATGAAACTCCTTCGCCGATAGCACAAAGTCTTGGCGATGGAAGAAGATGTGACTGCTACTATCATGATCGCCAAGACAAATACAAACTCATGCCGATGGAGAAAACATGAAGACCACCTCCTCAAGAACTATGATGCAGATGCTAAAAAACACTGAGGGGCCCCAAAACTTAAAATTTTTTGGATTTTTTGGGAAGGTGCCTGCATGAAAATTGCTAAATTAACTGACAGTCAATTCAGGCACCAACACACCAGATGCAATCTCTGTTATGGACCTGTTGGTGATTGTTTTGATGCAATCATAACAATAAGTTAAAATTCACATATAATGAACTGAAACTATAGTTGAAAGATAAGAAAGAATCATTTAAGATTCAGTTAATCCCAAGTCTACAATGGTACTATTGGTCAAATTCAGTTGGTGAATGTGAAGCTGTAATGTTCAAGGGGCCTTACATAGTTTAGAGTTTCTTTGTGGTTTACTGGACTAAGATTATGCAAAAGGTCATAGATATCAACAAGTATTTTGTTCATTCCTTTGCATACAAGTGTTACTGTGCTGCAAATTTTAGATGGTTTTCTTGAATTATTGCAGCTTTCTCTTTTATATATTTATGAAAACTATCTACCTTTAACTCTGCTGTGCATGCTTCTTCAAATTTGGGACAACTTCCTTTAGATTTCTATGTTTTCAGCTAAATATTTCAGATGGGTTGAGAAAAGTTAGAAAGATCTAATCTACACCTCATTTAAATCTACCAAAGGATCTAATTGTTCTATTATGCACTATGTAAATCCTACAGTAATTTGATCAAATCCACAGTAAAAACCTTAAATGCAAGTTCTGAGCATTTTCACAAACATACATTTAAAATTGCAAGCTCTCAAAGAAAATATTTCAAAACACAAACAAGAGCGGGAGAACACTTAGAAGATAGATGCAGAACTCCAGATTCTATTGTATTAGAAACAAACAGTCATACATGATTTACAATGTTGGAATGACTCTTAGTTTCATTGATCAAACTACAGAGAACTTACAAGCTTTACAGATACAGTAAGGAAGCCAGACATTCCACACACACCTTACTGCAGACAAACAGGCGACCTCCTTCTTCTACTTCTAAACTATGCTAAGCTAAAATCCCTGAGTTTTCCTAAAATCCTTATTGTAAAGTATTACAGTGCAGAGAGGCATGATATAAAGACTTTCTGATTGTCCTCACTACAGCAAAAAACCTAACTAAACCCCTGGTTCAAACCCCTGGTTACAACAATAAATACAGGTGAACCAACTCTCCAAAATATCTCTAAGCAATGTCAAATCTAGGTGAAATATTGCCCCTTTTGAGAAGCTTTAGCAGCTCAGCAATAACTTCTATTTGTCTGTTGTAGTAATGTTCTTAGCTGCAACCTTGTCCTCCATTTGAATGGCCTTGACTTCTTTGCACTTGATCTTTATCTTCCTGCTCTCGAGATTGGATTTTCTTCCTCCATGATGTCACTGTGGTCAAATTCCAGCTACTTCCTCAACTGCAAGCCTGTAAAACAAGACAAACAATAAGTACCATATTTATCAAATGAACAGCAGGAAACTGAAATATCCGTTTAAATCAAGGTGACTGTGCAAAAAAAAATGTGGGAATCGGGTCCAAAAAACTCTCAAAACACGTTCAAAATGCATACAGATGCTCAAAATGTTATGGGTCAACCATCGCTGACCAGAAAAATGCCACGGGTGCCAAAAAATGTGTTTAAAATTCCATCGCTTTCCATTTCCCACCCATTGGCGTGAAACCGTCCATCGACGTGTGCGAAAATTCCTTGGCCGATGTTTGTTATTTGGCCGATGGCCTTTTGTTTCGTTATTTCCTCCATCGGCGTGTCTCATACCGATATCGCCTTATCAGCTTGCATTCTTTCTTGTTGGCGAGAGATTCGCCATCGGCGAACTCCAAATTCCTTGCTCCGACTACCATGGTTTCACCGATGCCTTTATATCGGCGAGATCCTTACTGACGAACCCGTCATATCATCTACCTTACTTCCATCGGCCTGACCTTGCCTATCGGCAAAGGTCCAAATGCTCGCATCGATCGTCCTTATCATACCGATAGCCTCCTTATCGAAGTGAGATCTTCCATCGGTATGAGCCAAAAAACATACGCCGATCCATATTGCTTGGCCGATGACCCCTTTCGGTTTCCATCGGCAAGAGTTTCTTCTATCGGCAAGGGTCAAAACAAACTGGCCGACGGTAATAGTTATACCGATGGCAAAAGGCCATTGGGGAGATCGTAGTCTTCGGCGAGAGAAAATCAAACTCCGCCGATACCAAATGTTACGTCGATGACTAAGTCATCAGGGAGAGACACAGCCTCGGCGAGACCAAAATTTTCTTCACCGATCGCATTGGTTATGCTGATACCTTATATTGGCGAGAGTGTTGCCGATGTCATTCATTATATATTTGGCCAAGTCCTTTTCCATTTATCGGCGTGAAACTGTCCATCGGTGAAAGCCTAAAGCATTGCTCCAATAGTTAATGTTATGCCGATGGCATACCATCAGCCACAGTCTCACCGAAGCCTCTCCGTCTATTGAACCATTGAACCCTTGAGCATGGTTCAATACGGTGGTTCAACGACACATCCCCACAAGGAAACTACATGACTCAACATGTTAGAAGAAAATGAACCCCAAGAACCTTGAACCATTGACCCTTTGAAAGAAAGGTTCAACCGGATGGTTCAATGTGGCGGTTCATCGATATTTTTCAAAACAACAGTTCACCCCTTTGAGATATTTTTGGACACATTGAACCATTTGAACCCCGAACCATTGAACCATTGAAAGAAAGGTTCAATCGGATGGTTCAACGCACAGGTGCGAACCTTAAAAAACATTTCCAATGAATAAATAATGGCGATCAAAGTGTGCCGATGCACTTTTTTCAAACAGACAATTGTGAGATACAGAGTGGAACCCAGACAAAATTTCCTTTAACCCAAAACCACTAAGTATGAATATTTCAAAATTTTAAATGAATGCCAACAAGGAAAAAGGCAAAGAACTGACTGTTTATCATGCAAAACCTGATAGTGCATTTTACCAAATTGATCATAACTTGCAAAATATGATGAATTTTAAGACGGTTCAAAAGGCAACCCTGGCTCATTTTTCATAAGGAATCCAACCACATCATGCATTGGTACTGAAAAATGCAATTTTCTATATTTTTAACAAGGTTTACAAATTTGACTCCCCTTTTCCCTTACCACCAAACAGAAAAAACACAAGCAGAAGCAAAAGCAAAGCAACAGCAGGGGTCCTCATTTTGCTAAGGAGAAAAATGGGGCGTGTTGTGAACATCACAACAACTAGCAACCAAACAAGATAATTAAATTCAAAGTGTTCAAAAAAACTAGGTGAAATAAATCCATAACTCCTGACTATCCTTCCTGCAAATTACTATTCAGCTTGAGACTTAAGGTATTCAATAAGGGTGCATGAATTTCCATTTTTAGTTTAATTGTGTGCACGTGATTAATTATCCTCATCTTGAAGATCAGTTGAACAAACCAATGACTGACATTAGCCTACGTAGGTGAGGATAATCCCTCATAGCCAACTAGATAGAGCCTTGCTACCAGCGAGCGTTCATAGCCCCGGCAAGGTTATCGTTACAATTCTCCTAAGTAGAGCCCCACTGCCAGTGAGCGTCTATAGCCCTGGTAGAGTTACTTAGATGGCTTAATCTGGATTTTCAGTATAATCCACTTTATTTATTTATTTATTTTTTATATATTTTATATTTTCTGATTTTGAAAGATTTCACAAGATATAGCAATTTGTAACTTCATGAAGCAAGGAGTGGACACTTGCTGAAATCAAGCTGAGAATTGTAATGGTAGCAAGGGTAACCTCTGATTTTTCACCTAATATCTACACTGGTAAGTTCAACAAACCCAAGGATTTTAGGTGTGTCATCGTGAGAAACTTGCTTCAAATTCTCAATCACATTTATTGAATATGAAACTTCAGAAGATAAATAACTCTCTACATTCATGACAGTAACAAGTTATGTGTAAATTGCAAATGATTAACTTGAATATCCTAAATTTTATATTGTTTTGAATGGTTGCTAGTCTGCTCCTTAATACTCTAAAGTAAAATAAAGATCCCTGCTGAGGAGACAACAAACAAACCAAACAAATAGGCTGTACAAAAGCAAAAAAAGTAGAAAAACTATACAAACAGAAAGAAACAGAAAATAGAAATAAACAGAAGACAAACTGTACAAACAGCCAACCCAAAAAGAAAATAGCAAACGAAGAACTATACATTACTTACAACACTTTACACCAAAATGGACTACCCTTTACCTCAGGCCTGGAAGTAGTGTTTCAAATGTTGGCCGTTAACTGGTAATGGCACATCTTCTCTAGTCAAGGTCTTAAGTCTGAATGTGTTATCTCCTACTATTTCTGAGACTTGTAATGGACCCAGCCATAATTTATCGAATTTTCCATGGCTTCCTTTCTTTTCATGTGCTTTGTCCTAGCACAGCACTAAGTCTGATATCCTAAATGTTTTGACTCTTGCCCTTTTATCAAACCACCTCTTAACAACCGCTTAGTGTTTGGCAAACTTCTCGATGGCTTGACCTCTTTTCTCATCTAGTTGTAGCATTTGCACTATTCTGGCTTCCCTATGGTTATCAAAGCCTAGATACTCATTGGCAAACTTCCAGGTTGGTATTCTCAGATTTACTGGAAGTATGGGATCAGTCCCATAAACTAAATGATAAGGTGTGCTACCTAAAGCTGTTTTAAACTTGGTCCTATCTACCCATAATGCATATCTTAACAGGGTATTCCACTCTCTAGGACTCTTTGCAATTAACCTCTTGATTATGTCTAATAAAATTTTGTTCGTTGATTCAGCCAGTCCATTACCTTGAGGATAATAATTCGAAGAAAACCTTAAGATGATCCCGTAATCAAATGCCCATTTAGAAAACTTTAAAGAAGAGAAAGCAGGGCCATTATCACATATCAATGAATAGGGAGTTCCAAACCTGGTGATGATGTTTTCTTCAAGAAACTTGATAACTACCTCAGTTGTGGAAAATTTGTAGCAGGTGGCCTCAGTCCACCTTGTACAATAGTCTGTTACTGTCAGTATAAATTTGTGTCCTGCAGAAGATGGGGGATTGATGACTCCAATAAAATCCAAGCCCCACTGTACAAACGGTCTGGATTCAATCACAAGTTGTAGTGGATTGGCCTGATTTCTCCCTTTGTCTGCTGCAGTCTGACAGGTGTGGCAACTTCTGATGTGACTCTTAGTGTCTTTAAACATCGTGGGCCAGTAATAGCCTGCCCTCAGTATTTTGTGTGTTGTAGCTAAATGGGAACCATGGCCGGTTCTGTACTTGTCATGTAGTTCTGTCAACACTTTATCAGCTTCAGCTCTGTTTATGCATCTCAGATAAATTCCATCATGGTTCTTCCTAAATAGAAGACCTCCTTGCACCATATAATTTTGTGCCTTAATCTTCAAAGCTCTCCTCTGAGAAGCTTTCATCCTATTTGGGTACTTTCCAGCTATCAAGAAGGTGCTTAAATCATCATACCAGCCTGATGCGCTCTGGGAATTCAATAGGTACTGTTGTTTTATCAAATCGAGATTTGTATTTGCTATTGTTTGCACCAACGCCTGCCCTCTGACTAGCTTAATGGGAATGATTTCTATGTCAAATTCTTGCAGCGTGGTGATCCATTTGGCTCTTTTTTCTCCAGGCTCATTCTGCATCAGCAACATCTTTACTGTTGCGTCTGGCACTATGGCTTTGACTTGGCTGTGCAGAATGTAGTGTCTAAATTTTTTCATAGCCTTTACTAATGTAAATGCCTACCTCTCGATGTCTAGATACCTCAGTTGTGCATCCTTCAGGGGTGTGCTTGTAAATGCTATGGGCCTCTCTTCATTGTTTTCACCTTTCTATGTCAAGGTAGCCGCGACTGAATGAGAAGATGCAAAGGAGTAGATGTAAAATAGGCTTGTGTAGTCTGGGCTTGCCAATACAGGGGCATTAGAAATTGCCTCCTTGATATCTTCAAATGCGGCTCTAGCCACTAGCATCCATTCTATCTGCGCATCCTTCTTTAACATGGCATTTAATGGCTACACGATCTCTGCAAAACCTGTTATAAACTTCCGAACAAAGTTAATTTTACCAAAAAATGATTTCAACTCTTTCCTACTGTTTGGTATTTACAAATTTTTTATGGATTCTATTCTATCCGGATCAATTGAAATTCCTTTTTTAGAAATAGCCTGGCCTAATAATTTAACTTCAATTATGCCAAATATACATTTCTTAGGATTAAGGGAAATCCCATACCTTTCACATCGCTTGAGTATTTTCCTGAGATCCTCAGCGTGAGTGGATGCATCCTTGGAATACACAGTTAAATCATCCATATACACAACAATGCACTTGCCTGATAATCCATGGAATGCAATGTCCATGGCTCTCTAAAAAGTAGCACCTGCATTGATCAGACCAAACGGCATTCTTCTATATGCATAGTTTCCCCATTTACAAGTGAAGGTGGTTTTTAGTCTATCTTCTCTATCAATTAAAACCTAGTTATAACCTGAAAAATCATCTAAAAAAGACATCATCTTTGCCCCGTTTACTGCTTGCAGCACTTTGTCTATCAGAGGCAGAGGATAATTATCCTTTTCAGATGCTTTGTTTAAATTTCTAAAGTCTACACATAACCTGATGTCTCCATTTTTCTTCCTTACTGGTACTAAGTTAGCTACCCAGACAGAATGTCTGACTGGGAAGATTATCCTAGCAGACAGCAATTTTTTAACTTCTTCAAAGATTAAAGGCTCTAGAATGGCATTCACAGGCCTTTGTTTCTGCCTAAATGGTTTAACCTCTTTTCTTAAAGGTATTACGTGAGTTATGATGGACTCATCAAATGTTTTCAAGTCTTCATACGTCCATGCTATGACATGTTTATATTCTTTCAGAATGTCTAAAACCTCTTTTCTAATTTTCTCAGAGCAAGCTTTCCCAATTAGTATATTTTGTGGATTTTGCTCCGTCCCTAAGTTATGTAAATCACACTTACCCCCTTATGTTTTGGGCAAGTCTTTCTGTCTCATTACTCTATTGAAGTCAAAGATATGTTCTAATTCAATTACTCCTTTGGGTAAGAAGTTGCTCTTCAAGTTAATTACATCCTCCTCGTCCCATGTTACTTCAGGCCTTTCTTGCTCATCAATGATTTGAGCCTCGAATGCCTCATTACAAGTCAGAAAATCAATAATTTGTTGATCCCCTCCAAATACCTGAAAGTGTGTAACGTTGTCTGGTATACTGGGCACGTTAACTAGCTCAACAGCAAATCATCTCAATCCTAACAGTACCAATGGTTCTAAGATACTAGTAGCAACTGCTAGCGCATCCAGCCTATGATTCAGCTCTCTGGGGATGTGCTCTATGTTAAAAGCATCAAACGAATCTATTAAACCCCATACTCTATGTCTGTAACTAATCATTTTCTTGTAATTGCAGGCATATAGTTTCCTCACTTGTCTGACTACTAATTCAGAGTCTGAAAATACTCTGATTGTTTTCACTCTTTTCTTGATGGCCATGACAAGTCCTAAAATTAGGGCCTCATATTCAGTAATATTGTTAGTACAGGAAATTTGTAATCTATAAGCTGCCAGATGTGATTTTCCTTGAGGATCTATGAGTTCAACACCTGTACCTGTGCCCTGTTTTGATTTGGACCCATCACATTTTAACGTCCACATGCCATCTTTACTTTTCTGATCTTTTATCTTAACATGCATTGTCTCTTTTATTGCCTGTGGGGTGTTGTCCTGTTTATTCATGGGTTTTTTTTGTTTGGTTAACTTGCATATGTGTATTTCCATCTGTTAAATCAAAAAGACAACCATCCTTGTCTTTTATTTCTTCTCCTAAATCTAGAATCAAGGCATCTATATCATCCTGAACATATTTCTGTGTTGGATCAGGATTCTCATTTTCCTTTTGTAACTCTATCTTCCCTATGCATTTTTTGTATTCATATTCAATGATGTCTTTGCATATTTCACAGCTCTCCTCAGAATGTTGCCTATCATGGACTCTACACCTATTTTTATACAATTTACATTGGACCAGTAGATTGTGCTTAACGCATTCTTCCACCTCTTGTCTAATGGCATGACCAAATTTGCCTATGGCATTGTTTTCTTCATCTGAAGAATTTCCATCAGACTCAATGAATAATGCTGTCCTATTGCTGACACATTTTTTTCTAATGTTTAACATCATGATCTCTTCAATCTGTACCCCATGGTTGGTAATTCTATAGACACCCAATTCAACAGCAGCATATAATATTTCATTAGTTCGATTATACTCTGTTATCATATATTTCATTCTGGGGTCTGCCTCTATTCTGATCTGGTTTGAGACACCTCTCCAAGGTAGCCACATATGTGAAAAGTTAGTGGCCATATATCTGTTTAATGTCTTGGACCAATCCCTACTCAGCAACATTCCATAATTTACGGGTATATCCACTACTTGAATATCAATGATTTGGCTTACCCTAGGGTCTGAGGCTAATTGCATTTGAATGTTCATGAGTTCTCCTATCACGCTAACCTCTATCTTATCTAATTGTGTGACAACCTTGGCAGATTTGGTGGGAGTCAGCTCAAGAGTCTCACATATTCCTAAGGGCATTACGTTGGCTGAGGCACCAGAATCTACCATGCAATTGTGTATATTCTTCCCACACAATCTAACAGTTAACAAGAAAGGGGGAGTATCCCTCTTATCCGCATGTATCACTACATTTGTATTGGAAGGCTACTCAACTTTCTTATTTTTCTCTTTAGGCAGTGAATCGCTATTAGGAACAGTTATATCAACAGACACCTCATCTGTCATGGATGTATCCAGAGATTTTATAAAAGCATTTCTGATCCCTGGGGTCTTTAATAATTCATTTAGAGGTATACTAACCTTAATTTTCTTTATTTCCTCTGACAAGTAACTCATTAATCTTGTTGTCTCTATTGTTTCAATTTTACTTGTTTGATCCTTTTGTACTGCTATTCCATTATTTGTGTGCTGATTAGCTTTAAGTGTGGCAGGATTGTTGCTAGCATTCTGATCTAGGGGTGTATTGAAGTTATTCCGAGGAATGGAAGTGGTAAAAGGTCCTCCTGGCCTAGGGTTGTTCCTCAAATTGTAGGTGTGGTTTTTATTTGTCTGTTGAAAGGCCTACACCTCTTCTATTTCATTTAATATCTCATTTTCAGATTCAAGGGGAAACTGAAAAGCATTTAACACAAAGGCTGATTCAGGATAAAGATTTTCACAACAGCATGGTCCATCTTCTAGCAATTCATCCTCTTTCTCTTCTGCAGTTGCAAAGGTAAACATTTCTAAGACTAATGTTGTGTCATATCCTGAGGGTACTACCTCATTACCCTTGGGAATGAGAAATTTAGAGGTAGGAGGCTGCACATCTATATTAAAAATGTTGGCTGCTAAGTGGAACTGTGGATAGTCATTCTCAGCATGGGCATTGGTATTGTGAAATTTGCACCAATTTTTGGGTACTGTACTAGCCATTTGTATGCTAGCCATTTGTTTTGCATCATGATTATCTATATTCTCAAAAGGGGAAGCTAGAGTACCATTGTTGGGCCCAGTGTTCATGTCTTGGGTGGCCTAGGTTGATTCTGATTTCTGTTATTATTGCCCCAGGTCCTATTATCTATCATTGGCCCTCTATTTTGCATTGGTTGCCCCTGGTTAGGGCCTTGATTCTGATTATAGTTTTGGTTTTGATTGTACTACTGATTTTGATTGAAACTATAGTTCTGATTTTGGCCTTGGTTGTGATTTTGATGTTGACTGTAGTTTTGGTTGCCTCTTCCATAGAGGTTCTCATTTCTTAGTTGTGTCACTTCGGTGGTTAACCTTTTCAAATGTGCAGTGATCTCTTTGATTTCTTCCCTATCCTCTTGTGCTTTTGCTATAGTTGTATCCCTAGGAGGTTGGAAGAAAGGCTGACCATTATTTTGACTGTTATTGGAAGCACTAGCCGTGTAAAGAGTTATAGCTTGGATTGGGGTAGGACTATACACAGGTGTGTAAGGAGGAACCAGATTTAATAGTGGAGTGTGTTGCATAGGGGCTCCATTCCATGGTTGTGCCTGATTCAGCACCCCAAATTTTCCTCCATTAACAAATGGACTATAAGTTGTATGCCTCATCTCTTGGTTCACTGAGGCTGCCTCTTTATAGGCTTTAGATATTGAATCTATGTTAGGTTTTCTTTTGACAAACATGGCAATTAGAGGATCCAAGGTAGCATAGTACATAGCCAACAAGGGAGCATCATCTATGGTATAAGGGGCTACCAGCCTAGAATAGGCCTTTTGAAATCTGTCATTGAAATTATCAATCAACTCTCCCTCACCTCGTTTTATAGCGGCCAATTTATGATACAAAGTGCAAGGGTCAATGGGTCCTCTAAATCTTGATAGAAATGCCTCCTCCATAAGTGACCAGGAAGAAATGTAACCATTGGGTAAGTTTACATACCAGCTAGAGGCTTGTTCATTAAAGGTGTAGGGAAACAATCTACACACCACATCCTCGTGCTCTAACATAGCCCTAAAACATGCTTCCTTAAATATTCTAATATGATCTTCTAGATCCTGATGCAACTGGTACTTGGGACATATCTTTTCTAGTTTTTTGGGCATCTCATGATAATCACTGAAGAATATGGGAGAATTGACATTGAAATAAGCCATTGCAGGTGTTTGGGCTTGACCTGAGCTTGTAGGAATACCTGGATTGATTGGTGGATTAGGATTTATAGGAGCATTGAGACCTCCAGGAGTGCCTGAACCAAGATTTAAAGATCTGAACAGTGATCTGTCAGGACTCACAATACTATGGATGTTAAAAGGTGACCCAGGAGGTGTTCCAGATGAACTTCCTGCTTGCGATATTTTTGGATTCCAAATTAAAGGTTTTTTACTTCGCCTTATATAAGGTAGTTGCACAAATATATCTTCTGAACCAGATTTTGACCTAGTCACTCTATTACTGTTATTAGCCAGTTTGAAACAAACTCTAACTCAGGAGGCCCTCCTTCTAGCGCCAGAAAACTGTTGGTGATTGTTTTGATGCAATCATAACAATAAGTTAAAATTCACATATAATGAACTGAAACTATACTTCAAAGATAAGAAAGAATCATTTAAGATTCAATTAATCCCAAGTCTACAATGGTATTGTTGGTCAAATTTAGTTGGTCAATGTGAAGCTGTAATGTTCAAGGGGCCTTACGTAGTTTAGAGTTTCTTTGTGGTTTACTGGACTAAGATTATGCAAAAGGTCATAGATATCAACAAGTATTTTGTTCATTCCTTTGCATACAAGTGTTATTGTGCTACAAATTTTAGATGGTTTTCTTGAATTATTGCAGCTTTCTCTTTTATATATTTATGAAAACTATCTACCTTTAACTCTGCTGTGCATGCTTCTTCAAATTTGGGACAACTTCCTTAGATTTCTACGTTTTCAGCTAAATATTTCAGATGGGTTGAGAAAAGTTAGAAAGATCTAATCTACACCTCATTTAAATCTACCAAAGGATCTAATTGTTCTATTATGCACTATGTAAATCCTACAGTAATTTGATCAAATCCACAGTAAAAACCTTAAATGCAAGTTCTGAGCATTTTCACAAACATACATTTAAAATTGCAAGCTTTCAAAGAAAATATTTCAAAACACAAAGAAGAGCGGGAGAACACTCAGAAGATAGATGCAGAACTCCAGATTCTATTGTAGTAGAAACAAACAGTCATACATGATTTACAATGTTGGAATGACTCTTAGTTTCATTGATCAAACTACAGAGAACTTACAAGCTTTACAGATACAGTAAGGAAGCCAGACATTCCACACACACCTTACTGCAGACAAACAGGCGACCTCCTTCTTCTACTTCTAAACTATGCTAAGCTAAAATCCCTGAGTTTTCCTAAAATCCTTATTGTAAAGTATTACAGTGCAGAGAGGCATGATATAAAGACTTTCTGATTGTCCTCACTACATCAAAAAACCTAACTAAACCCCTGGTTCAAACCCCTAGTTATAGCAATAAATACAGGTGAACCAACTCTCCAAAATATCTCTAAGCAATGTCAAATCTAGGTGAAATATTGCCCCTTTTGAGAAGCTTTAGCAGCTCAGCAATAACTTCTGTTTGTCTGTTGTAGTAATGTTCTCAGCTGCAACCTTGTCCTCCATTTGAATGGCCTTAACTTCTTCACACTTGATCTTTATCTTCCTGCTTCTGAGATCGGATTTTCTTCCTCCATGATGTCACTGTGGTCAAATTCCAGCTACTTCCTCAACTGCAAGCCTGCAAAACAAGACAAGCAATAAGTACCATATTTATCAAATGAACAGCAGGAAACTAAAATATCCGTTTAAATCAAGGTGACTGTGCAAAAAAAAAATGTGGGAATCGGGTCCAAAAAACTCTCAAAACGCGTTCAAAATGCATACAGACGCTCAAAATGTTATGGGTCAACCATTGCTGACCAGAAAAGTGCCACGGGCGCCAAAAAATGTGTTTAAAATTCCATCACTTTCCATTTCCCGCCCATCGGCATGAAACCATCCATCGGCGTGTGCAAAAATTCCTTGGCCGATGTTCATTATTTGGCTGATGGCCTTTTGTTTCGTTATTTCCTCCATCGGCGTGTCTCATACTGATATAGCCTTATCGGCTTGCATTCTTTCTTGTCGGCAAGAGATTCGCCATCGGCGAACTCCAAATTCCTTGCTCTGACTACCATGGTTCACCGATGCCTTTATATTGGCGAGATCCTTACCGACAAACCCTTCATATCATCTACCTTACTTCCATCGGCCTGACCTTGCCTATTAGCAAAGGTCCAAACGCTCGCACTGATCGTCCTTATCATACCGATAGCCTCGTTATCGGAGTGAGATCTTCCATCGGTATGAGCCAAAAAACATACACCGATCCATATTGCTTGGCTGATGACCCCTTTCGGTTTCCATCAGCAAGAGTTTCTTCTATCGGCAAGGGTCAAAACAAACTAGCCGACGGTAATAGTTATACCGATGGCAAAAGGCCATCGGGGAGATCATAGTCTTCAGAAAGAGAAAATCAAACTCCGCTGATACCAAATGTTACGCCAATGACTAAGTCATCGGGGAGAGACACAGCCTCGGCGAGACCAAAATTTTCTTCACCGATCACATTGGTTATGCCGATACCTTATATCGGCGAGAGTGTTGCCGATGTCATTTGTTTTATATTCGGCCAAGTCCTTTTCGATTTATCGGCGTGAAACCGTCCATCGGCGAAAGCCTAAAGCATTGCTTCAATAGTTAATGTTATGCCGATGGCATACCATCAGCCACAGTCTCACCGAAGCCTCTCCGTCTATTGAACCATTGAACCCTTGAGCGTGGTTCAATACGGTGGTTCAATGACACATCCCTGCAAGGAAACTGCATGACTCGACATGTTAGAAGAAAATTAACCCCATGAACCTTGAACCATTGAACCTTTGAAAGAAAGGTTCAACCGGATGGTTCAACGCGGCGGTTCATTGATATTTTTCAAAACAACAGTTCGCCCCTTTGAGATATTTTTGGACACATTGAACCATTTGAACCCCGAACCATTGAACCATTGAAAGAAAGGTTCAATTGGATGGTTCAACGTGCAGGTTTGAACCTTAAAAAATATTTCCAATGAATAAATAATGGCGATCAAAGTGTGTCGATGCACTTTTTTCAAACAGACAATTGTGAGATACAAAGTGGAACCTAGACAAAATTCCCTTTAACCCGAAACCACTAAGTATGAATATTTCAAAATTTTAAACGAATGCCAACAAGGAAAAAGGCAAACAACTAACTGTTTATCATGCAAAACCTAATAATGCATTTTACCAAATTGATCATAACTTGCAAAATATGATGAATTTTAAGACGGTTCAAAAGGCAACCCTAGCTCATTTTTCATAAGGAATCCAACCACATCATGCATTAGTACTGAAAAATGCAATTTTCTATATTTTTAACAAGGTTTGCAAATTTGACTTCCCTTTTCCCTTACCACCAAACAGAAAAAACACAAGCAAAAGCAAAAGCAAAGCAACAACAGGGGTCCTCATTTTGCTAAGGAGCAAAATGGGGCGTGTTGTGAACATCACAACAAGACCTTTCAAAGATTTTGCATTTTCCATCCTTGAATTAGAGATCATAGCCTTTGTCCACCAACTGTCCAACACTGATAAGATTGTGCTTCAAACCTTCAACATACAGTACATTACCAGTTTTGTTTCTTCCATCAAAAGAAATAGTTCCTCTTCCTCTAATTCTATCGGCAGAATTATCACCAAACTTCACCACTCCTCCTTCATACCTTTCCAAGTCTATGAACTTATTTTTGTCACCTGTCATGTGGTGAGAGCAACCACTGTCAATGACCCAATCATTCTTTTCTTCAACTTGGGCAGCCAGAGCTCTTTCTACAACTTTATGATTGGTAGATACAGAGGATATTGGTTCTTCTTCCTTGATGGCAATAAACACCCATTCACTTCCAGATCTATTTCCTGTCTCTGATTCATCATCTGTTACTCCTTCATTATCATCTTCTTCATGAACATAGTAACAATTCTTTTGGAACCTTGATCTATTAGGATTTGGTTTTGAAAATCTTTCCGGACATCTTGAGGCAAAATGACCAATCTTATTGCAGTTAAAACACTTAAAAGGTAATTTTCCTTCATACTTACTGGATCCTCTTGGCATTCTCTTTACAATGAGGGCTTCAAATTGAGTAGTTTCTACTTCTTCTTCTTCTAGGTCTTTTCTTTCTTTTCCATACCATGACAAATTCCTTGATGAGTTCTCTCCCAGATCAATCCTTGTTTACCTTTCACAAAGGCACTGGCTTTGAATGCAGATTCAATTTTGGGGGGATCATCTCCAAATTTGGTCATTTCAAAAGCAGCCAGTTTGCCAGCCAATTGGTCTCTTGTGACAGTTGCATGGGATCTGAATTCATCAATGGCAACAACCTTGATTTTGTAAGAGGCAGGAAGGGATCTGAGAATCTTACCAACAATCTCATTTTCATCCAAGACTCCACTAGAATTTCTAATTCCACAAACTAGCTCATTCACTCTTGGCATAAAAGTGGTAATATTTTCATCATCTCTCATCTTCAGTTTTTCAAATTTCCCTTTAAGACTCTGTAACCTTGCACATTTAACATACTCATCTCCTTCATGTAGAAGTTCCAGTTTAATCTAGATCTCATAGGCAGTTGGTAGGTCAATAACATTTGAGAGCTCTGAGTCAGTTAATACGCTTAGAAGAGCCTCTATGGTCCACAGATTGTTTTCAGCATCTGTGATTTCATTTAGGGTTGTCGGACCACCCTGCGGAGGTACATACGCTTTTGAGACCATGGACCAGTACGCCTTTCCCATACATTGCAAGTGATATTTCATGCGGCCTTTCCAAAGAGAAAAGTTGGTTCCATCAAACTTTAGACTATCCTTCTTGTATGACAACAACCTGGATCTCCTCAAGCGGTTAAGCTCCTTTTAGAGGAACTTAGCTCTGATACCAATTGTTAGACTTAGGGCATACAACTGAGAGGGGGGGTGAATTAGTTGTGTGAAACTTTCTCTTTTTAAACACTTGAATCTTCTTTAGTGATTAGCATAATATTAATCATGAACTATAATGCATTCAAATCAAAAGCAAAAACATATCAACACATATGACACCAAGATTTTGATGTGGAAAACCTAGTTAAGGGAAAAACCACGGGGTGATTAACCCAAGAATGTAGTCTTTGTTAGAAGAATAGAAAGAATAAAATGGCACATGACAATTAGGGCTCACTACCTGAGCACACTGCTCACAAGAGGCTCACTGCCTACAAGAGACACACTATCTACAAAGAAATAAGTATCACCTTTATGAACTGGAAAATAGCATCTTCACCATGCTTGAATTAGTTCCATTTAAGCCCAAAAACTTCTGCTCTACCTTTCACACTTCTCCTCGCTACCACACACTTATCACCGCAAGACACACTTCAAAATGAATTCACAAACCCTTATTTATACAAGGCATCAACTTAGGAACAATCATCTAAGTCAGCAAATATCTATAAGAACATCTGCAAGACGTGTAATACATTCGGTCGACCAGTCTCAAGAAGAACACCAATATCCATGGTTATTCTTCAAATGCAAACTCTAACTTCAATGCGGACCACCAACATTAACTGGACATGATCCAACGATCATCATAACCTTCCCTGAATCACCAAGAACATCTGTACTTCATCATCCTACTGGAATTCTTCTCTCCTTCATCCGGAGCTTCAAGAACATAGTCTGTCATCACTGTCACAAATGAATAGGCTCTTCCGGACCTTCAACCCATGAACTAATCTAGTTGATACTTGACATGGACATCCTCCACACTCCCTCAGATCCACAGAATGGGATAATGAAATACCGGATCTCACCAGACCTATCTGTGGCACTCTGTCACCTCTGAACACCTGCCGAAACTGGTTCTACTTGAGCGACCATAACTTCTTCAGATCTTCATGCAGACCTCTAAAATTTTGACTGGAGCATCTCAAGACTTATATCTACATACCCTTTAAATCGCATCCTCTGATCCTCAACCTATTGAGGACTTTTACCTTCTTGTCATCACTATTCTTCACTGTTCTTGATTGAGACTTATTTTCTCAATATCCTCAGCACACAACTCATCTAATCCTTCTCATTAATGCAACATGAGTATGTTGACATCGATGACAACACCGATTAAACCCATACTTGCAACAATTGCCTCTCCTTCTTCTTGCTAAGATGCATAATGGTGCATCTGTCTAGAGGGAGTGGCTACATCTCAAGGGGAGTAGGTAATGGTGATTGATGATAGGGGGAGCTTGCAAGAAAAAGTTTAAAGATTTATCATTATTAATAAAAGGGGGAGAGTGAATAGGTGTTTGATCCCTTTGTTCTTGATGTTAAAGGGGGAGAGAGTCTAAGGGGGAGTATATGTTGCCATTAATGACAAAGGTGGAGATTATTGGCCATATGTGTTGTCATTGATGTCAACATAGCATACATTGATGTCAACATAACATACACTGATCGGAGGTCAAAAATGCTACATTACTAATCAAAGAAGAATTGATTTTGAGCCTAAAAGTTAAATTCCTAATCAAAGCAAAGTTGTGTTTGAAGCCCGATCAATATGAATTAGAAGCACTAAGAGAATTAGTTGTGTTGTTGATGTTGAGGATGTGTTCCTAATTTACTTGAAGCATATTGTATGATCCATCCTACTGATCCTGAGTTGTAAATGGTGATGCAAAGAAGAATTGGCCTCTAGAAGAAGGTGACAATCCCTATTTCAGAATGTCTACTCTTAGAAGACTGTCCAGAAGATTGCTTCACATTTTCATCATTTTTCTATTGAGTGTCTACGGTTTGGAACATAGCTTCACACAATGTTATTCTATGTATGTTCCAAGTTTCATGATGTTTTGATTACCGAAAGGATTTTTTTATTCCTGACTTCTTGAAGATAGAGTTGGTTCTGTAAAAGGGTCCCTAGCAGGGTGATCTATGCGGTTCTAAAATTTTGTCAAGAAGATAGTGAAGGTGTTATTTCCAAAGTTTCTAGTCATATTTTTCTCTGCTATGAAATTTATGTATGATAGAACACCGCTATGTGCTCTAGCAAAATGGTGCAATGTTGAAGACTTGCTAGAATGCTTTGCATTCCTCTGGAAATGAATGATTGACCTTACAGTTTTGTGGACATGTTCTTGGATATACAATGCATTCCTCTTTCCTATTTCAAGCTTCCTGGTGGTCTGTAGCTCAACTATTTCAATTGGCAGCATGGTACAATATGTTTCAAATAGCAAAGTGTTTTCAGAGTAATTATTTGAAGTGGTGCGACACAATTCTTTGATGTGTGGTGGCAAAGGAGTATATGGAGATGTTTTATGAGTCATGTGAACCCATCTAGAAAATTTTCATGAAGATCTTTCTTGTTTCTAGTACCGCACAAGGTTTCCAAGTTGATGTGTTTATTCTTCAATTTTTCATGAGTTTTCCTCAAAGTTGTCCTATTTTCAAATGAATAGAGTGTACGAAGGTAATTCCTTGATGTTTGTAGCAATGAAGTATGTTTTGGACCTAGTTAAGCAAGTGTTAGGGTCCTCAAGGCTTGAGTCTTCTACTGGTGTAACATGTTATCTTAATTAGACTTATCTTCTACATGTTTCATATTATGTATTGTATGGCCAACTTGTAAATGTATTTTTTATGTTTTATTTGTCCGACAAGCTATGTAATCAATTTAATATTATTTATAAATAGTAAATAAAATTGAATGCAGAGGGTATGATTGTAAGTTGATGAAAAGAGTTCGCAAGAAGATGAAACAAAGAATAAATGCATTATTGATGTATGACTGAAGGAGAAAGAGCAGAAGTTGTTGATGCTATCTGGATTCATTTTGAAGACTTATTTGAGATAGTGATCAAGTATAGACTATGCCTACTTGATTAGGTCTTCAGAAGAAAATGTGAAGAAACATAAGTACAATCATCAAGTGTGAACTTCAAAGGTTGTTTCCAAACAATTGAAAGATTGTCATACTGTAATCATTTATGAGTTTGTTGTCAGTTCAGGGAGTAGTTTCTTCCTTGGGAGTGACCCTAAAACAATGTCATCAGGGAGTAGAAGCTTCCTTGGGAGTGACCCTAAAACAAAGTCATCAGGGAGTAGAAGCTTCCTTGGGAGTGGCCCTAAATCAAAGTTACTTAGGGAGTAGTAGAGCTTCCTTGGGATAAAGCCCCTAAAACAAAGTTATTTTTTGAGCTTCCAATATTGTGAGTTAATCCTCACCATGGTTTTTTCCTTCTAGAGTTTTCCACGTATATCTGGTGTTATGTGTTGTTGTTCATTGTCATATTCTTTCATATTCATATTGATGTTGTGATGCTTAAGTTCTAATCTACTTTGGATAAGTTGAAGTTGTTAAATTTCAAGATTGATAAGACACTGATTCACACCCCCTCTTAGTATCCTGGTGTGTCTAACAAGGAGGTATTTATAGATTTCCATGGAGGAACATCAATGGATGAGATTCATTCTTGACATAAATGGCTAGGGATGAATGAGTGGTACAGATGAATGAGTAGCTTCCAAGTGTCACCTTGTGATTGGTGCACTTTAAGAGGCCCATGATCCAAGGTATTTGTAGGGCTAGGATTTTCTTGGAGAAATTGGAGGATGGAGATTATAAAAGTAGATTTTTGGAGCCATGTGCTTGTATTGAGTGATGTGCAATCTTGAGCCATGTACAAGATTGCCTTGACGAATCATGATTTAGATTGTGCAAATGATTGGTTAGCTAACTAATTGGTTATTTAGTCAACTAATGATTAGAGAGGGAAAATAGAGAAATTAAACAAATGATTTTGAATTTATTTCATATTTGGAGGATGAGAATGATGAACTTAATTAGATAAGTGTGCTAATTTATTTAATTGAGGTTGGAAGAAGGGCTAGTTTATGAATTAAATAATTAGGGCTTGTGGAAAAATTAGAATAATTAATTAAATAGTAGAATTTAATTAATTAATTTTAGAGGAAAGGTTAGTCAAGTTAAATAAATATGATTTATTTAATTAATTTCAGAAGAATGGTTGAGAGATGCCGACTTCCTTGGCAAAGAGGCAGAGTGAGACTAGTACATTCCATCTTCCCATGGGGGAGATGATCATCACACTAGAGGAAATCTGGAGGATTCCACATATCCTTATCTATAGTATGTTCATCTCTATATGTCCAAGGATCTTGATGTAGCATTGGAGAGTTTCTTTGGGAGGAGTGATATGCCTCAAGAGGGCTTATCATTGGACATTGACACATTTAATGGGTTGGTGGAGGATCTCCCACTAGTGATGGTGGAACTTGTCAGTGGCATCCTATTTCTTGAAATGATAATAATTTTTCCCCATTAGACTAGTGGGCAATGTTGTGAATATGCTTTTTCATGAGTGACTATTTGCATGGGGATCCTACATTTTAGCACAATAGTATAGAGACTTTCACCTAGTCACATATAGGTGGGGTTAGAGCATAGTATCGATGATGCTATTGTAGTGCTTAGGCTGATTGGAGATATGGTAGCATAGTGTTGGGAATTAAGGTGTCTCAACCTTTCCAAGTTCCTAGCATTTATTATTTAATTGTATTTATTTTTTGCCTATTATTATAATTTGTATACAAATCTTATTTTTTCGCTTTGTGGGAGTTGGAACGGTGATGTGTCATCCTACATGGAAGGTGACTAGATGTATTCTTGTCCTCATATGAGGAGATAGGTGTCCCACTTTTTGGTAGAAGACTTTTTCCATGTGTCGGCATCTTTTGGGTGTTGTAAGAGGTTTACTACGCGTAAGAGTTATGACAGATTCCTATGACAGATCTATGACATGTAAGAGCCAAAAATAGAAGATCCTATGAGAGGTGTGACAAGTGTCAAGAAGCATCTTTGCATGAAGAAGGTAGGCACCCAAGTTTGACTATGACAGTTTGTAAGAGAATCTGTTATTAATAATTAGTTATGACAGATTCTTACAGTTGTAACATTTGTCATATATCACAAATTTTATGAAATTGTAAGAGCATCTGTCATACCTTAATTGGGCAAATTTGGGGCGCCCAAGTTGGGAGGTTGTAAGGGAAGAATGAGAATCTCTTACAAGTGTCATATGCATGTTTTATGGCCTCAAAAATTGGGCCACATGGATTTGGATGAGATTCCTATGTTGACTTTCTCTAGAAGCTTCCTCCATTCATAGTAATTCTCTATATATACAGGTGCTGGGAGTTGGAGTTGTATGGTTCATTTGTAGGTATCATTATGCTACTGGAATTACACCAGATTTAACATTGTGACAAATCCTAGAAGAACTTGCATTGCAAGTGTGTTGTAATCTCATTCAGATTTGGTAATACATTGTGCAGGTTTTGGAGTGTGGGGTTTTTCACTCGAAAGAGTTTTCCCCATGTATATCTTGTGTCATTACATTTATACTTGTTTGTGAATGTGTGTTAATCTCTCTGTTAATGTGAAACATAACTGTAACTCAAAATATCTAAGAAAAATTTGCACTACTTTCCCTCATTAGATTGGTGTAGGAAGCTATTTCCACTTACCTTGCTTCCTTTCAGTTGGTATTACAACCTAGCCAGTTTTTGTCCTAGCTACTGGGTAGAGGGGTTTTTATACTAATCTTTGATTGAATGGGAGTCTTGCATATAATTTTGTGATCTTGTTGCAGTGAGAAGATGGCAAGCACATCTGGGAGATTCGAGATCAAAAAATTCAATGGAGGTAACTTTGAGTTGTGGAAACTCAAGATGCAGGATATACTGGTGGATAGAGATTTATGGCTCATGATATCCAACTCCAAACCCTAGAGTATGAAACAAGAAGATTGGGATTAGATGTATTAGAAGGCCAATGGTCTCATAAGGCTCTATTTGGCTGATTCTGTGCTCCTGAACGTCCATGAGGAGAAAACTACAAAAGAGTTGTGAAAGAAGCTTGGTGATGTCTATCAGGATAAGTCCTTGGTAAACAAGCTATTCCTGAGAAAGAAGCTATACTATCTGAGGATTAAAGATTTAGGATATTTGGAAGATCATCTCAATTCTTTTAATATGCTTGTTGCTCAGTTTCAACCTCTATTGGTGTGAAGATGGAGGAGGATCATTGCATGACATTGTTGTGTTCTTTACTAGATTGGTGGGACCACCTTGAGATGGCCATTAGGAGTACCACTACCACCTTCAAGAGGGATGAAGTGGTTTCTTTGTGATTGTCTAAAGAAATGGGGAGAAAGTCTTATGAAATGGATAAGGAGGCTCTTGCGGTTTGTGGTAGGTCCAAGGAAAAAGGAAAGAAGAAGGACAAGAAGAAAGAAGACAAAGGAAGATCCAAATCTGGTGGTAGATCAAAGTATCCTAGAAAGTCCAAGGCCTTATGTTGGAATTGCGGAAAACCTGGTCATTTCTGTAAGGATTGCAAGGAGGAGAAAAATAAGAAGAAAAACCATGATTCTGACTTTGACAATTCCTCTCAAGATGGTGGAGAAGCATTTGCCGCTGCCTTGGCAACACATGCATCTGAGGATGTGTGGTTAATTGATTCTAGTGCATCATTTCATATAACATCCCAAAAAAACTTGTTTTCAAAGTATGAAGAGTTTGATGGTGGGAAGGTGTACCTGGGTGGTGACTCTCACCTGGAAATAGTTTTTCGTTGAAGAGTCCTGATCAGATCCACTGATAGTCGAGTGAAGGGGATCAATGGTGTACATCATATCCCTGGGTTGGCATGAAACCTATTATCTGTAAGCAAACTGAATGATGTGGGTGTGTACGTTGTTTTTTTGAATGGAGGATGCAAGATGACGAGAGGAGCTATGGTGTTGGCTAAGGGTATTCAGATTGGCACTCTGTTTCAACTTGATGCATGTGTGGTTTAGTGCAATAGTGTCTCTATTTCAAAAAAGAGAGCTTCAGATTCTTTATCCTCACCATTGGAACCAATAGCCAAGAAGACTATTACATTTACTTCCATTGGTCAGACATTCTAGGTACCCAAGGGTGCTCATTCTATGGAAATGAAACTTCTTACTAAAAAAACAATGTTGTGGCACCAAACCCTTGGCCATATTGGTGAAAAGGGTATGAGGACCCTAAAAAATAAAAACCTCACTGAGGGTATGGGTGATTGTAACCTTGAGTTTGATTTCTACGAAGACTACATATATGGAAAAAAATTCATGTTAAGTTTTACCATAGTTCTCATAAATCTTCTAAGGTGTTGGATCGAGTTCACTCTGATGTTTTTGGTCTTGTTAATGTTCCTTCGATTTCAAAATCTATGTATTTTGTTTCATTTATTAATGACTACAGTAGAAGGAAATGGGTATATTTCCTTAGGAGTAAATTTAAAGTTTTTGCAAGATTCAAAGAGTTTAAGGCTCTTATTGAGAATCAAAAAGATAGAAAGAATAAATGTTTGAGAACTGATAATGGTGGTGAGTTTTTCTCAGCATATTTCAACAAGTTCTGTAAAGAACAAGGTATTGAGAAGCATAAGACAAATTTGTATACTCCTCAGCAAGATGGAGTTGTAGAAAGAATGAATAGAACGTTGATGGAGAGGGCTAGGACCATGTTAAGTGGAGTTGGCCTAGAACAAAAGTTTTGGGTTGAAGCTGTTACTACCACTTGTTACCTAGTTAACAGGTCTCCTACATTGAAACTCGTTAACAAGACCCCTATGGAGGCATGGTCTGGTAAGAAGCCTTCGTTAAGATAAATTCAAGTATTTGGTTGTGAGGCATATGCACACGTGCCTAAGGAGAAGAGGTCCAAGTTGGAGAACAAGGCAATTAAATGTATCTTCATCGGTTATGGCATCGATGTGAAAGGGTAAAAGCTATGGGATCCAGTGGCTAAAAGAGTTTTGTATAGAAAAAGTGTGATCTTCAAAGAGCTCAATTGTTCATCTATTGTTCTATAACTAGAGAAAGAAGAAAAGAAATATGATGTGGTTCAACTTCCTCCCACCCCTGAGAAAGTTGAACCGAAGACAATAGTTGTATCTGATGATGAGGAGAGCTCTAACAGCTTTGAAAGTTTAGAAGAACAAGATGAAGAACCTCAACCTCAACTTGTGAGGATGTCCACGAGAATAAGGTGGCAATCTGAAAGGTTTGGTTATTTGTCACATGATTCTAGTTGTATTTTTGCTTTGATTTCTAGTGTTGATGAGCCTAGGACTGTAAGGGATGCTATGGGTATGAAAGATGTAGGTTCCTGGAAGGAGGCCATGGAAGAAGAGATGGCTTCTATAGAAAAGAATAATAATTGGGACTTGGTGCCTTTGCCTAAAGGAAGAAAACCTGTTGGATGTAAATGGGAGTTTAAGAAAAAGTTTGGTTCATAAAGCAACATTGAGAAATATAAGGCAAGGTTGGTCAAGGAGGGGTACTCACAGGTGGAAGAAATTGACTATGGTGAGATTTTCTCTTTAGTTGCAAAGTTAACATCTATTTGGTTCATGTTATCTCTTGCAGCAGAGTAAGATTTAGAGGTGGAGCAGATGGATGTGAAGACAACATTCCTTCATAGTGAATTCGAGGAAGAGATTTATATGTCACAGCCAAAGCACTATATCGTGAAAGGTAAAGAAAATCTGGTTTGCAAGTTAAAAAAATCTTTGTATCATCTTAAGCAGTCTCCTAGGATGTGGTACCAAAAGTTTGATGCCTTTGTGTTGAGTAGTGGATTTCTAAGATCAAAATTGGATCATTGTGTGTATTTCAAATTTGACAATGATCGCATTCTCATTATAGCATTGTACATTGATGATATGTTACTAATTGGGAATGGTAAAGGTTTGATTTCTGATTTGAAGTCTCAGTTGTCAGCACAATTTGAAATGAAAAATTTAGGGGCAACTAGGTACATCATGAGGATGGAGATCAGAAGAGACAGAGCAAACAAAAACTTTGGTTAAGCTAGAGTAAGTATGTGAAGACCGTGTTGTAGAGATTTAGCATGGTAGCTTACAGACCTTTGAGTGTTCATGTTTTGATGGGGACAAAGTTATCTGTTGAGGATTGTCTAAAGTCTCCTTCTAAGATGGTGGATATGAGCAGAGTACCTTATGCTTGTGCGGTTGGCAGTTTGATGTATGCTATGGTTTGTACAAGATCGGACATTGCCCAAGTAGTGGGAGTCTTTAGCTGATTCATGGCTGTCACGTCTCATTTTTTGAACTAAATTATTAGTGAACAATTACCATGATTGTTTTACTTCAAGTAAGTTCCATGTGTGTGAAGGTAAATATCATGAAGTTATATTTGTGAAAAATTAGAAAGTTAATTTAAATATTAAATATTATCAATGTGATTATAATGATTTGCTTCAGCTATGTTTTTTGGGAACTAACCTATTGATGTCGAGTTGAGTGCAAATGAATGTAGGTACTCATCGAAGACAAGAACATGGTTGAGGTAGAAGTGTTCTAGCCACTTGGCAAGATCTGATGGGATGGTTTACCCTGATGCAATCACACACTCACGTAGTTGCATATGTATTTTTTGAATGGCTTATTTTATGCATTGATGTGTGATTGTTAATCGTGATTGAGGATTAGATGTTAGAAAATTAGTGTGTTAAAAATTGTTTTTGAATGCATGATGTGATTACTTAAATTTAAATATCTTTTTGAATTATATTTAAATGGTGTATTGTATTTTAAATAAGGAAATACATATGTTTGTAATGTATTAAATAAATAATAAATAATGTTTTCTATTTACATGATTATAGATGTTTGGAAGACAATATGTAAAATAAATTTAAATAATTATATTAAATTATAATATATATGTATTATTGTATTATTTTTACTTCTTGATTTATTTAAAGTAATTGTGTTTTAGTAAAAATAGTTAACTTATGTTAATAATAATATTACTATATTTAGAATTTTTAAATAAAAAGAATTAAAATCAAGTTATTGTCATGCATGCGACAATAAGGTAATTAAAAGATATTATTAGTATTATCATTATCATTATTATTATTATTATCACATCTTGAGTTGATTGGAGTGCTCATGTTTATTTAAATTAGATAAATAGTATTATTATATTTAGAAAGTTAAAATAAAGAGAATTAAATAAATTATTGTCATGCAAGTGACAGAAAGATAAATTAAGTTATTTTGTTTTAATTTAAATAGAAAATTGAGTCTTTTAAATTGAAATTCTCATGAAAACAAAGAAAATCTTGAGTTGAAATGAGTTAAAAACCTAAACTTTGGATGCCAAAAACAAGAGAAAGGAGAATTGTAAAAAAAACAAGAAAGAAAAAGGCATTTTTCAAAGGAGAGAAAAACCAGTCAAGAACAATGGAAGTAAAATGGCGATAACTTTGTCATATGAAAATGAAATTTAAAATTGTAAAGTGTTCTAGAAAGATGGAGAAGAGTAGATCAAAACCCATAAATAATTCAAAGAAATTCACAATTCTTAGTGAGCATTTTTGCAAAGGAAGAGGACTTTTTTGTGTTTTCTGGGTAGCGCCTGAGCAATTGAAAGGCAAAATGGCTCTCCTTTCTTCAGCTTAGAATCTGGGTATTTTCCTTGTATGTTTTGCAATTAAAATGATTGTTTTGGCTATTAAAAAATCCTTAGTTATGATGGCCATTGGAATGTTCTTGTTGTGCTGTTAGAAAACCAATATTAATTGAAAATGACCTCTTTTTATTGATCAACTAAAGTGAAAATAAACTCTTAACTTAGAGGATAGAATTAGATTCATGTAGACTTATTCATCTATGTTATTGCTATTCTAAGATCTATTTTTAATCACTGTCATGAGTGACAGTAAGTCTATTATGTATTGCTGATCCAAAAAGTTCCTGTAACAGTAGTTACATTCTATATTTTTCATCTATTTTTAATGCTATTAAAAATCAGTCTTGCTTGCTGATAAAATCAATCTTGTTTGCTGATAAAAATCAATCTTATTTGTTTATAAAAATTAGTATTGTTTGCTGTTAAAATCACCAATTTGCTAAGAAATCAACTTCTCCTATTCTAGTTCTTGTTTCTTGTTTAACTGTTAGATCGGCCTTTGTTCTAGCCGTTGACTTAAACCATAGTCTGAGCAGTTACAAACCACATGTGCTGATAAATTTATTTTATGACAGACACATATGACTGTATCTTTATTGATGTTTTTTTGAAACCAGTCTTGTTAAAGAATTGATTTATTTTGTTGAATAAATGATATGAACATAATCTCTTAAACATAGATAAAATTCTCAGTTTCCTGTAGATATATTCTAATATTTGTTGTTCAAAACCTTTGTAAACATTACCTTAGGGTGACTGAAATCATATTACAAACTCTATTATTTATTTATTTATTTATTCTGCCACAACTCCTATCACTAGAATGACAGGAAGATCACTGAATGTTACATATAAACTTATTGAATAAATTGAGTAGTTCATGTCACGGAAAAGATAGTAGATTTGGATGAATCTAAGAAAGACTATCATACAGTGAATTATGACTGAAAATGGATTAGAAATTATATAAATTTGACAAACTTATGGATGCAACTGTATGAACAAAATATGGATTATTGCTTGGAAAGTGTGTTTCCTTGATTGGAGTTTTGGAAAAGGAATTTGAAATGATTTATAGAATAATATTAATTGTTTTATTCTAATATTCAATTTATTTGATCTTGAGGAAAGATAGAAATAATATTCGACATAAGTATGCATGAAACCTCATTGTATAAGAGTGCAGTGGTTAAACATCATCATTTGATTTTAATTATGGAATTATGAAATAGTATTTGGATATGAAGTAAAAACATTAGTTTAAGTATGCACATGAAACCTCATTGTAAGAGAGTAGAGTGGTCAAACATCATCATTTGATTTTAATGCTGGAATTATGAAAACAATATTTGGATATAAAGTAAAAACATTAGTTTCTACAATCTATACAAACCCTGTAAACACGAATTCAGAATATAGTTAGATTACAAAATCTATATTGCTTATGATGTTCATCATTATTGCATGATTGAAAAGTGTGTTTTCTTCATTGATGCATGGGAAAGGGATTAGAAGTGGTCATAAGTGATTTTGATTTATTCATTATTTTATTTGTTTATTGACATATTTACTTATTTACTTCTTGGTGAAAGAAGGTAAATTTTTATCTAGGAATGTATTGGGTTACTTTCTAGGCTAGGATACTGAATGTGGATTTTCAGAGATGGCTTTTCCTCTTTTAAGGAATTGAACCAAGTTACTATTTAAAGGATTAGATCTAATCGAGATGACATTAAAATAGATGTTTATTTGTCTAGAAAAACTTATTTATATATCTCTGCCACATCCTGTTGTGAGACAATTTGCATTTCATTATTTAGAATTGCACATTCAAACATCAGGGTTTCATCGAGTGTTCCCTACTACCTATTGTTTATAGGTAGCTAGACATTTTGTTTAGGGTTGGGTTTCCTGCGTTTCATGAAGGGATCTGGGGAAGTGTAATTGCTTCATGGTTGGGTGGAAAAGCACCTTGGCTATGTTCCGGTCTCTCGGCTCGCAGGTGGTAGACCACTTGGTTCGTCCGATTGATGAGTATATTGATTTATTTATTCATGTTGTTCATCATGATTGATCTATTATGGCATGATGGTAAATGAACTTGTATATGATTTTATAGTGTTTTTACTTGGAATGAGTACGTAATTTGTAAGATTTAATGAATTTATTGATTTATATTGATGAGATTATCTTTTGCAAGATTTATTGAATCTTATGGATTCTTATTTATGAGGATTTCCTTTGTGAAGATTTATTGACTCTATTGAATCTTATTGATGAAATTATTGTTTATCATGATATTGTAATTAAGCGGATTAATTACACTCCTTTTTATATTTTGGAAGTTGTATTTAAGCAGATTATTTACATCTTTTTACTTTTGACAATGTGATGTATTTAAGTGGATTATTTACTTTATTTACTTTTGTGATAGTTTGAGGGCTTTTACATTTGGTATTAGAGCACAGTTCTAGCATTGGGAGCTCTGTGTGTGTGTTGCTCAGTTCATCGAGCATGTGTGGGTCCTTGTGTATTGGCTTGTTGTGGATAGCATGTGCATATTCTTTTATAGGGTTAGATAGACCCTGATGATTGTTCTTGAGTATGAAGGACTAGGTTCTTTTCTTCTTTTAGGGTTATACATTAGTATGTGAAAGAGGATGTTGGATCATATGTTTGACTTATTTTATTTTGTCATTTGATGAATGCTTGCTTGAAATGCATATTGTGTTATTTAATAGAGAGTATGATCATGAATATGAATTCATTTATGTGGGTATAAGAAAGATAGTATTACATTTTTCTTACTGAAGTTTAAAGAAAGAAATGATAACCATTACTTGTAGGAATGAATGATGTGTTGTGATATCTTGGTTGTGAACATGATTTGTCCTAACTTAAAATCTTGGTTGTTGAATGTTTGCAAGTATATGACTGTATGAATGTTTTCTTTTGATGTAAATTTGTGTTTGAAAGGAGAATGGCTATTTTTCTTTCTATGCTTTTGGGAAGTTGCCTTCCAGGATTGGTGCCGAATATGGGGAAAACAGGGAGGTAGGTCTCCTTTCAAAAACCTATCCACCATTAATCGATTTTATTTATTTAAATCCCTACCATATCCTGTTAATGAGATGCAACGTTCAAGTTGGGGATGCATGTAGGTTAATAGCGACGCACCAGGTTTGGTCAGGCATTCTTCAGTTTGATTGTGATTTCCTAGATCAGAATGCAATCTTTGTTGCTAGGTATCTTGAGCGATGTTGTGTGACATGATCTTATGATACAGAGGTGTTCAGAATCTTAGAGGACTAGGTTGCTTGTGCAATTGAGTGTGTTCTCTTAACTTGCCCCAATTTGGATCCAGGCATAGTGTAGCATCGTACTCCCTCTCTAGTGGCTAGAATTAGTCACATAGTTCTTGTAATGTGAAATTTTTGAATTGGATATTTATCTTTTGACTTTGATAATTTTTCTAAATGTTGTAAAGACCAACATTGAAAATTTTATTCTTATTTATGAAAAAATATAGCCATCAAAATTTGATATTTACTTATCTTGCAACCTTGATGGTCATGTTTGATTTATTGTTGAAATTGAGCCCATTTTATACCTTATTGTTGGAATTGAATTTCTCTATTCTTCAGAATTTATTTATTTATTATTGGTGGCTATGCTTGAATGTTTTAAAACTATTGGTCATGTATCATGTTATGTTTTCTATCATATCCATGACAGGCCTCTGATAGGTTGTGTAAGGGAGTAGGATGCAGAGCATGCGTTGTTTCGTAGAGAGTGTGTTACTAAGAGCTTTGGTAGATTAAGTTCATTAATTGTTGTTAGATGTATTAACATTGTTGAAATGTTGAGGAAGTTTTGAATTGGATTTTGGGTGTCACTTTAGATCACTTGAAGTAAGATGAAATTTTGTAGGAAGTTGAATGTTTATGGGGTGAAAGGGAAATTTTGATAGAAGATTTGGAATAAAAAAATTGATGAATGTTAAAAGGAGTAATATAGAATATATGGAAAGAATAAAGGAGTTAGGGAAGCAAAAGTATGAAAAGTTTTGTAAAAATGACCTTTTGGAAAGAGAATTGGTGAAAGAAGAGTTGAAATTGTTTAAGGAATTAATAATTGCAAGAAAAATTGAAGAACCTAGAAGGAGAAAATTCAAATAGAAAGATCAAAATGATGAGTTAAAAGAATTGTTTGCAGTATGCCAAAAAGAAAATGAATGTTGGAAATCAAGCCGTTAGTTTGTGAAGTCTCATGTGACATAGATGATTTAGGATCTTTTGATAAATTACTTGGTAGTTTGCTGAAGAATGTAAAGGATGAAAATGATGATGAATCTGCTATCATAGGTAGTTGTTTGAAAGAGAATGTGGTTTGAAAATCTTGAAGAAAATTGAATATATAGGCAAAGGTTTGGGTAAGGATGGGCAAGGAATCAAGAAGCCCATTGAGTCAATTGTGGGGACTAAGTATGAAAGTCTCAGGTATCAAGGTAAAGGAAAAGAAAAGACATGTTTTTGCAAGTTCTAAGAAGTCATTTCAAAAAAGGAGATTTTACATTGTTCACATTGTGATAGAGAAGGCCATAGAAGAAAATATTATTAGAATTTACATCATTGCAAAAATTTGTGGTTTGAAAAATCTTAGTAAAAAGACATGTTGGAATAGAGAGTTGGAAAATAGAATCTATGACAAGCTATGTGAAAATGAGTTATGGTTGGTTAAATGTATTTGATTGGCAAAGGAAAAGGAAAATGATTGAACAACAGAAATAAAACAACTGAATATAGTGAATGGCCAAGTGCATAGAATAGAAAGAAATTAAAGAAATTGAATTGTTTTAGCATTGTGCAAAAGAACGAGAAAGACAAGGAAGAGTTTTTTGAAATTTTTTGAATTATAGATCATATTGAAGATAAAGTTTGGATATAGTAATGAAAGAGCCCAAATGGATTCCATTGGTAGAAATGATATGAGAGGTATAGTTTTAGAGGAGTTGTTTGCACAAAATTTGTTGGATATAACCTAGTGATGTACCTTTGAAGTTTTGTCTTGATGTTGGAGATCTTGACCAATGTTTGTTTGGGAGGACTGATCTTTTGATATTATATTCTTTTACCATGTGATTGCATGTGCATTGTGATGATTGATTCATGTTTATGATGACTAGTTTATGCCTTCTTGGTGTACATTAGAGATGTGATGGTTACTCTTATGCTAGAATAAATGTAATTGAGTGGTAGTTGTACCATGTGATGGATGTAATTGAATTGGTAGTTGTGTCATGTGAATTGATTGATTGATTATATTTGGATTTATTTGATGGATGCCATGTTAAATGCAAAATTAAGGTATTGCTTGTATAAGGTTGAGTAGGACCAATACTTGGTGGATGGTACCACAAGGGAGGATGTAAAAGGACATTAGTATGCTTTGTTAGAATTGATGATACTTTAATGATACTTTGAGTTATTGTTATTGTTTTAAGATACTTTGATACTTTTTTGCTGGTAGATTGATTCATTATTATTCTTGATGTGTAAAAAGACATCGAGAGGATGTCTCTTCCAAGTGGGAAAGGATGTCAAGTCTCATTTTTATGGACTAAATTATTAGTGAACATTTACCATGATTGTTTTAATTCAAGAAAGTTCCATGTGTGTGAAAGTAAATATCATGAAGTTATATTTGTGAAAAATTAGAAAGTTGATTTAAATATTAGATATTATCAATGTGATTATAATGATTTGCTTCAGCTATGTTTTTTTGGGAATTAACCTATTGACGTTGAGTTGAGTGCAAATGAATGCAGGTACTCGTCGAAGATGAGAACATGGTTGAGGTAGAAGTGTTCTAGCCACATAGAAAGAATTGATGGGATAGTTTACCCTGATGCAATCACACACTCACGTAGTTATGCATTTTTTGAATGGCTTATTTTATGCATTGATGTGTGATTATTAATCGTGATTGATGATTAGATGTTAGAAAATTAGTGTGTTAAAAATTATTTTCGAATGCATGATGTGATTACTTAAATTTAAATGTCTTTTCAAATTATATTTAAATGGTGTATTATATTTTAAATAAGGAAATATATATGTTTGTAATTTATTAAATAAATAATAAATAATGTTTTCTATTTACATGATTATAGATGTTTGGAAGATAATATGTAAAAAAGATTTAAATAATTATATTAAATTATAATAGATATATATGTATTATTTTTACTTCTTGATTTATTTAAAGTAATTGTGTTTTAGTAAAAATAGTTAACTTATGTTAATAATAATATTATTATATTTATAATTTTTAAATAAGTGTGATTATAATGTGAAGGCCAAGTTTGCTATCATGAGTGGATTAACTGATTCAAAACTTTCAAAGGTGATACGTTGTAGCTTAGCTCAAGCTATTTTGAATAAACGTGAAACTATTTATGAAGGAGATAAGAAAGTAAAGAAAGCCAAGATACAAATACTCAAGAATAGATTTGAATCCGTAAAGATGTCAGAAGATGAAAATATTGTTAGTTTCATGCTCCGGGTGAATGAAGTAGTCAATTGTGTCAAAGGTCTTGGTGGAGAGATAAAAGAAGAGGTTTTGAAAAAGGTTCTAAGATCTCTTCCCAAATCTTATAGTTCCAAAGTATCTGTTAGAAATGAAAGCAACACTACTTCAATGGAAATCTAATTCAATATAAATTTATACAATCTTTAACTGTGTGTTATTAATGGAGATTGTAACATAGAAACAAAACAATGCCTCAAAAAAATGCAAAATTAGAAAATTGAACACATGACACAATGTTTAACGTGGAGAAAACCCTTTAGGGTAAAAAACTCCACACAGGAAAGAGGCCTAATGTTTGTATTAATCTAAAAATGATTTACAATACAACAACACCACCAATTTCTCCTTCGGTCTTCAATCTGACAACATTCCAGCAGCACCTCAGTACTTAAAATCTGTATTGCAGCAACAAATACATGGAAAATACTTATAGAAATGTTTTCCAACGCATCCTAGGCATTCATCTTCTCTCTCATGAGATTCCCCAACATGCAAACATTAAATGCCATCTTACAAGCACCTTCCACTTGTCTAAAAACAACCATGCAAAGGTTGGGTGCCCAAGACTAAATCTGGCCTCTTATAGCATCTTATGATGTGTCATATAACCATCATACATTCCACAAAAGAGTATCTTTCTAAGATAGGAACCTTGGGATAAATATAGCAAATATACAACTAACATATCTGTCATATGCATCATAGAATCATAGAATCTTATGACAACTTGCAGCTATCATAGATTCACCTACCAAACATTATGATAGTTGTCATACAAGCCATATATAATAGATTCCTCAAGGAAAAATTCCTACCCTCATTTACTTTGAGTTTTTACATTTGCCAATAGTAAAAGTCACTCTATAGTTACGTCCGGTTACTCTAAAATTACCCCTGCCAATGAAACTAGTACATCTCCTCATGGATAATTACAAATTACATATAATAAATGGGTTAAATACAATATTTGCATTTGCAAGGTTAATGGTACCTTATCCCAACATTCTCCCACTTGACATTATACATTGTAAATCAACCCATAGGAAATCAAAAGAAAATAATCATGTACTAGAAACAAGGCCCATGGCCTCTTTCAGGTTAGTAGATTCCAAAGCTTATAACCTTTGACATTATCACCATATCCAATTAATGTACACTTTTCAGCTTTTGGATCCAACTTAGATCACTTTCTCTTAGGCACATGAACAAAATCCTCACAACCAAAAACCCTTAAATGTGAAACAAAAGGTTTCTTACCTGTCCACACTTCATAAAGTGTCGAATCAAGATCCTTACAAGGAGATATGTTTAGCAAGTAGCAAACAGTACACACAACCTCTGCCCAGAAATATTTCTCCAACTATGCATCACTAAGCATACTTCTGGCTCTTTCCATAATTGTTCAGTTCATCCTTTTTGCAACACCATTCTATTGCAGTGTATATGGTGTTGTCTTTTGTCTGATAATACATGCGTGCTTGCAAAACTCATCAAATTCCTTAGGGCAATATTCTCCTCCATTGTCAGATCTTAATATTTTTATCTTTAAACCTGATTGGTTCTCTACTAAGACTTTGAATTCCTTAATCTTAGTGAAAACTTCATATTTATGTTTCATAAAATAATTCCATGTAAATCTGGATACATCATCAATGAAGGTGATAAAATAATGATATTTTCTGATAGATTCATTATCCATAGGCCCAAACACATCCATATGAATAATTTCTAATTTTTCTTTTACTCCATTGCTTCCTAAAGGAAATTATTTTCTATTTTGTTTACCAAACACACAATGCTCACAGAAATCAAAGTGCTCATCAGAATAAGAGAAACTATCCAACAATTCTTTATTCTTAATAGTTTTTAGTACAATATTAATTGTGTGGCCCAATCTGTGGTGCCACAACATACAAGTGTTTTTAGAAGCCTTAGAAACATAAGAGGCATTACAAACTGTAGTGGCTTCAAGCTTAAACAATTTTCTGAATCTCTTCCCTTTTGCTACCACCAAGTTCTCTCTCACCAATCTATAGCCATGCTTGTCAAATGTCACATACGTTCCCAAATCATTCAAATTTGAAACTAAAATTAGATTTCTAGCTAATCCAGGAACATGCAAAACACCAGGGAGGGTTTTAATCTTCCCATCACTGAAATACAATAATACCTTTCCTTTCCTGACAATCAGATGTGAAGAGTGGTTGCCAAGGTAGATATTACCTCCATCATATTCTTCATATGTGGAGAACCATTCCTTATGTGGGGTCATATGAAACGATCATCATGAGTCAACCAACCAGTGATCATTAGAAACAACATTACATGCAAAAAGTAAAACATCTTCACCTGCATTCGAGAACTTATCTGAAGCACTCTCCCATTGTTTCTTGGGGTTTCTGTACTCCTTATTCACATGTCCCCTTTTACAATAGTTCCAACACTTAACTCTGTTGTTTTTACCAGGAGTCTTAGATTGGCCCTTGGACTTGTCTGCAACCCCTTTTTTTATCTCCCTTTGGTCCTCTTTCCTTAGACCTTCCCGTGACACTGAGAGCATCCCCTGAACTATCTGAACTCTTCTTCCTTAGTTCTTATGATAGTAAAATTGCAATAGGGGAATCCAACTTCAGATCTGTGAGGTTAGCAGTGATAGCAAGGATAACATTCTCCCAAGACTCAGGTAAAGAATAAAGAAGAAAGATACATTTATCTTCCTCATCAACCTCAACATCTACTGAATCAAACTGACTCATCAACAAATTAAATGAGTTTAAATGCTCTGCGACTGACTCACTCTCTTTCATTTTCAAGGAAAATAATTTTCTTTTTAAGTAAAGTTTATCTACCATACTCTTGGCTTCATAGATCTCACCCAACCATTTCCACAACTTCTATGCAGTCTCTTCCTTTGCGACATTCAACATGATAGAATTTAATAGACACAAACAGATGGTTCCCCATGCCTTCTTATCTCATTTTCCCCACTCGTCTAGAGATACATCATCGGGTTTCTTCTCTTTTTGAACAACCAACCATTGGTTTCTTTCTTCCAACAAATCTTCCATTTTTAGCTTCCACAACTCATACCCCATTCTGTTGAACTTCTCAATGTCCATTTGAGAGGTTGATGCAACTATAATAACAACACAAGATCTACAAAACAAACACAACCAAATCTCCCACTATAGTTACAGCTTCGACACTACCACCCAAGAGTCAAAGCTAGCTAGGATCTGATACTAAATGTTAGAAATTAAAGCAACACTACTTCAATGGAAATTTGATTCAATATAAATTTCTACAATCTTTAACTGTGTGTTATTAATGGAGATTGTAACACAGAAACAAAACTATGCTTCAAAGAAATGCAAAATCCAAAAATTGAACACATGACACAATGTTTAATGTGGAGAAAACCCTTTCAGGTAAAAAACTCCACATAGGAAAGAGGCCCAATATTTGTATTAATCTAAAAATGATATACTATACAACACCACCACCAATCTCTCCTTCAGTCTTCAATCCGACAACATTCCAGCAGCACCTGAGTACTTAAAATCTATATTGCAGCAACAAATACATGGAAAAAACTTATAGAAATATTTTCCAACTCATCCTAGGCATTCACCTTCTCTCTCACGAGATTCCCCAACATGCAAACATTAAATGCCATCTTACAAGCACCTTCCACTTGTCCAAAAACAACCATGCAAAGGTTGGGCACCCAAGACTAAATCTAGCCTCTTACAACATCGTATGAAGTGTCATAACCGTCATAGATTCCACAAAAGAGTATCCTTTCAAGATAGAAACCTTGGGCTAAATATAGCAAATATACAACTAATATATCCGTCATATGCGTCATAGAATCACAGAATCTTATGACAACTTGCAGCTATCATAGATTCACTTACCAAACATTATGATAATTTTCATACATGCCAAATATAATAGATTCCTCAAGGGAAAATGTCTACCCTCATTTACTTTGAGTTTTTACATTTGCCAACAGTAAAAGTCACTCTATAATTACCTCCGGTTACTCTAAAATTACCCCTGCCAGTGAAACTAGTACATCTCCTCATGGATAATTACAAATTACATATAATAAATGGATTAAATACAATATTGGGATTGGCAAGGTTAATGGCACCTTATCCCAACAGTATCTACTATTGAGGAGACTGCTGACTTGGATGCATACTCTTTAGATCAAATGTTGGGACTCTTACTTTTTTTGAAATGAGAGAGTTTGATAGTGATGTTCCAAAGAAAGAAGTTGCTTTCAAAGTCAATAAAAAGACAAAGGATGAGACTACTGTTGAAGATGAAAGTGCTAATGATGTTGAAGAAAACTTTGTAAGAATTCTGAGGAAAGGCTCTGGCAAATACAATGGTAAGTTACCCTTCAAATGTTTTAATTGTGGAAAGGTTGATCACTTTCCTTCCAAATGTCCTCTTAAAGAAACTAGTAGAAGTAGCATAAATAGTAAATTCAAAAGAATTTTGTTTTCCATAAAAGATAATTGTTCTTCAGAAGATGACGATCGTGATGATTCAAATGATGAAACACTTTTCTTGGCCATTAGTGTTGATGACAAAAAGAATAAGTTTGACAAATGTGGAAAAATTGATACCTTGTAAACAGTTCAAAACAATGAAAAATCAATGGTTGTATGGACTACCTTCCATCCAAAAGAAGAAACCAAATCTTGGGTTATTAATGATGGTTGTTCAAATCATATGACTAGTGACAGAGAAAAAATTATCAGTCTTAAGAAGTGGGATGTTGGATCTGTTAAGTTTAGAGGTGATGAGTCAACCCAAATTTCTAGAAAAGGTGTCATATCTATTGATGGAAAGAACGGGACTGAGGATGTTCTCTTTGTCAATGGGTTACAACACAATCTTCTCATTCTTAGTTAGATGTGCAGAAAAGGTTACAATCTTATTTTTCATGCTAATGGTTGGGAAATCAAAAAGGCAAGATCCAAAAATCTTGTTGCAGAAGGTATCCAGACATGTGGTGATATTTGTCACATGAAAGAACAAAATGGAAGAACATGTCTATTGACTCAGTCCAGTGAGTGTTGGTTGTGGCACAAAAGAATGGGACACAACAACTTTGATAACATGGTAAGAATAAGCTCTACTCATGCATTGAGAGACATGCCTAAGATAATCAAGCCTATAAGCACTATATGCAAGGACTGTCAGATGAGAAAGTAGACAAAGACACTTTTAAAAGCAAGGAGTACTCCTCTTTAAAGTCATTGGAGCTAATTCACACAGACCTATGTGGACCTGCAAGAGTAAACAATCAACAAGGTGAAATGTATTTTATGTTTCTCATTGGTGATTATTCTCGAATGACTTGGGTTACTTTCTTGAGAGAAAAATATGATGCCCTTGATAAGTTTAAAGTTTTCAAAGCTTTGGTTGAAAATTAAATGGATACTAAGATCAAATGTTTAAGGTCAGATAGAGGAGGTGAGTTTACTTCAAATGAATTTGAAAAGTTTTTTGAAGATCATGGTATTAGGAGGCACTTTTCTACTCTTAGAACCCCTCAGTAAAATGGGGTAGTGGAAAGGAAGAATAGGACTATGCAAGAAATGTCTAGGGCAATGTTGAAAGATGTAGATCTGCCTAATGTATATTGGAAGGAAGCAATTCATATTGTTGTCTATCTAACTTAGTGTAGTTATGGGTCAATAGCACTAAAACCCCTTATGAGTTGTGTTATGAAAGAGATCCCTCTGTCAGATACTTCAGGATCTTTGGTAGCAAATGCTATATCAGAAGAGATGAAGAAGACCTAGGAAAGTTTGTTTCAAGATGTGATGAATGAATTTTTCTTGGTTACTCAACCAGAAGCAAGGCCTATAGATGCTACAACAAAAGGTTGGGAAAGATGATTGAAAGCACAAATGTCAAAGTAGATGAAGACTTGTACCACTTCACACAGGATTTAGAAGACACTGGATCTGATATATTTCCTTGCATTGAAGATGGAGAAGTAGAAGATGTGAAAGAAGAAAAAGAACAGGAACCTGAACAGACTAATACCCCAACAAAGTATGTTCAGAAGAACCACTTAGTAGAACATATCATTGGAGACAAAAATGAATGTGTGCAGACAAGGAAAAGGTTTGCCAAGATACTTGAGAAAGTAATCTTGTGTTTATTATGTAAAGTGGAGCCTAAAACCTTTATTGAAGCTAGAAAAGACGATGGATGGATAAAAGCAATGGAAGAAGAACTGGATCAAATTGAAAAGAATCAGACATGGAAATTGGTTCCTAGACCAGCCAAGAAGAATGTTATAGGAAACAAGTGGGTGTTCTAGAACAAGCTAAATGAAGAAGGTGAAGCTGTAAGGAACAAAGCAAGATTAGTAAGCAAAGGATATACTCAAGTAGAAGACATTGATTTTGGGGAGATTTTTTCTCCAGTAGCTAGGATGGAGGCAATCGGAATGTTCCTTGCTCTTGTTGCTCACAAGAACTTCAAGGTGTATCATATGGATGTCAATTCAGTATTTCAGAATGGTGACCTAGAGGAGGAGATTTACATTGAGCAACCAAATGGTTTCCAGTTATCAGAAGATTCGGACATGGTATGCAGCCTCAAGAAGGATTTATATGGGCTCAAGTAAGCACCTAGGCTTGGTATGCAAGATTAGACAAGTACTTACTTCAGCAGGGCTTCAAGAAAGGTACTACAAATAGCAATCTTTACATAAAGGAAGGAGAAATGATCTTGATAGTTGCAGTTTATGTTGATGATGTTGTTTTTGGTGAAAATGATGATGTGTAAGAAGTTTGTAGAGGAGATGCAAAAAGAGTTTGAGATGTCCATGATTGGTGAAATGTCTTTCTACCTTGGACTTCAAATTTCCCAGCTAGATGGTGGTATCTTTATTTCTCAAGCTAAGTATGTCAAAGAATTGTTGAAGAAGTTTGGTATGGAGGATTCAAAACTAGTGAGTACTCCCATGGTTACTAGATGCCACTTCAGAAAAGATGATAAGTCTCTGGAGGTGGATTTGACTATTTATAGGTCTATGATTGGAGCATTGTTGTATTTGATTGCATCTAGACCTGACATTATGCATGCGGTATGTGTGGTTGCCAAATATCAAGCGAATCCTAAGTAAACACATGAGAAGGTAGTGAAAAGGATATTTAGATACTTGAGAGGAACTCTAGACTATGGTCTATGGTATCCAAAAGGTAATGACTTTGATCTAAGTGCATACACTGATGCTGACTAGGCTGGTTATGTTGATGATAGAAGTACAAGTGGTGGTGCTTTCTTTTTAGGAAGAAGATTGGTTTCATGGCAGAGCAAAAAGCAAGATTCATTGTCCTTATCAACTACAAATGTAGAATATATTGCACCAGCCTCTTGTTTTTCTCAATTACTATGGATGAAGCAAATATTGAAGGATATCAAGGTATTGTATGATGAGCCTATTCCTATATTTTGTGTGAAAATACAAGTGCCATCAATATTTCCAAGAATCTAGTGAAGCATTCTAGAACCAATCATATAGCAATCAGGTATTTAAGAGAGAAGGTTGCAAATAAGGAAGTGAAGTTGGAATATGTTCCAACTAAGGATCAGATTGCAGACATCTTCACAAAGGCTCTTGCAAAGAACACTTTTGAGGATCTTCGGCAAAAGTTAGGGGTAGTTGCCTCTCCTTCTTGCTAAGATGCATAATGGTGCATTTGTCCAGAGGGAGTTCATGCTATATCTTTATCCTGGACTGATGATGGCTACATCTCAGGGGGAGCAAGTAGTGGTGATTGATGATAGGGGGAGCTTGCAAGAAAAAGTTTGTAGATTTATCATTATTAATAAAAGTTTGCAGATTTATCATTATTAATAAAAATTTGCAGATTTATCATTATTGGCCATATGTGTTGTCATTGATGTCAACATAGCATACATTGATGTCAACATAACATACACTAATTGGAGGTCATAAAAGCTACATTACTAATCAAAGAAGAATTGATTTTGAGCCTAAAAGTTACATTCCTAATCAAAGCAAAGTTGTGTTTGAAGCCTGATCAATATGAATTAGAAGCACTAAGAGAATTAGTTGTGTTGTTGATGTTGAGGATGTGTTCCTAATTGACTTGAAGCATATTGTATGATCCATCCTACTGATCCTGAGTTGTATATGGTGATGCAAAGAAGAATTGGCCTCTAGAAGAAGGTGACAATCCCTATTTCAAAATGTCTACTCTTTGAAGACTATTTGGAAGATTGCTCCACATTTTCATCATTTTTCTATTGAGTGTCTGCGGTTTGGAACATAGCTTCACACAATGTTATTCTATGTATGTTCCAAGTTTCATGATGTTTTGATTACCGAAAGGATTTTTTTTTCTCCCAATTTCTTTAAGATAGAGTTGGTTCTGTAAAAGGGTCCCTAACAGGGTGATCTATGCAGTTCTAAAATTTTGTCAAGACAATAGCGAAGGTGTTATTTCCAAAGTTTCTAGTCATATTTTCCTCCACTGTGAAATTTATGTGTGATAGAACACCGGTATATGCTCTAGCAGAATGGTGCAATGTTGAAGACTCGCTAGAATACTTTACATTCCTCTGGAAATGAATGATTGACCTTGCAATTTTTTGGACATGTTATTGGATATACATTGCATGCCTCTTTCCTATTTCAAGCTTCCTGGTGGTCTATAGCTTAGTTATTTCAATTAGCAGCATGGTACAATATGTTTCAAATAACAGAGTGTTTTCAGAGTAATTATTTGAAGCAGTACAACACAATTCTTTGATGTGGGGTGGAAAAGGAGTATATGGAGATGTTTTATGAGTCATGTGAACCCATCTGGAAAAGTTTCATGAAGATCTTTCTTGTTTCCAGTACCGTACAAGGTTTCCAAGTTGATGTGGTTATTCTTCAAATTTTCATGAGTTTTCCTTAAAGCTGTCCTATTTTCAAATGAGCAGAGTGTGCAAAGGTAGTTCCTTGATATTTGAAGAAATGAAGGATGTTTTGGACCTAGTTAAGCAAGTGTTGGGGTCCTCAAGGCTTGAGTCTTCTCCTGGTGTAACGTGTTATCTTAATTAGGCTTATCCTCTACATGTTTCATATTGTGTATTGTATGGCTGACTTGTAAATTTATTTTTTATGTTTTGTTTGGCCAACAAGCTATGTAATCAATGAAATATAATGTATAAATAGTAAATAAAATTGAATGTAGAGGGTATGATTGCAAGTTGATGAAAAGAGTTCGCAAGCATATGAAAGGAAGAATAAATCCATTATTGATGTGCGACTGAAGGAGAAAGAGCAGAAGTTGTTGATGCTATCTAGATTCATTTTGAAGACTTATTTGAGATAGTGATCAAGTATAGACTATGCCTGATTGATTAGGTCTTCAGAAGAAAATGTGAAGAAACATAAGTTCAATCATCAAGTGTGAACTTCAAAGGGAGTTTCCAAACAATTGAAAGATTGTCATACTGTAATCATTTTTGAGTTTGTTCTAAGTTTAGGGAGTAGTTGCTTCCTTGGGAGTGACCCTAAAACAATGTCATCAGGGAGTAGAAGCTTCCTTGGGAGTGACCCTAAAACAAAGTCATCAGGGAGTAGAAGCTTCCTTGGGTTAAAGCCCCTAAAACAAAGTTATTATTTGAGCTTCCAATATTGTGAGTTAATCCTCACGATGGTTTTTTCCTTCTAGATTTTTCCATGTATATCTGGTGTTATGTGTTGTTGTTCATTGTGCTATTCTTTCATTCTCATATTGATGTTGTGATGCTTAAGTTCTAATCTACTTTGAATAAGTTGAAGTTGTTAAATTTGAAGATTGATAAGACATTGATTCACCCCCCCTCTTAGTATCTTGGTGTGTCTAACAAGGAGGTATTTATAGATTTCCATGGAGCAGCATCAATGGATGAGATTCATTCTTGAGATAAATGGCTAGGGATGAATGAGTGGTGCGGATGAATGAGTAGCTTCCAAGTGTCACCTTGTGATTGGTGCACTTTAAGAGGCCCATGATCCAAGGTATTTGTAGGGCTAGGATTTTCTTGGAGAAATTAGAGGATGGAGATTGTAAAAGTAGATTTTTGGAGCCATGTGCAAGATTGCCTTGACTAATCATGATTTAGATTGTGGAAATGATTGGTTAGCTAACTAATTGGTTATTTAGTCAACTAATGATTGGAGAGGGAAAATAGAGAAATTAAACAAATGATTTTGAATTTATTTCATATTTGGAGGATGAGAATGATGAACTTAATTAGATAAGTGTGCTAGTTTATTTAATTAAGGTTGGAAGAAGGGCTAGTTTATTAATTAAATAATTAGGGCTTGTAGAAAAATTAGAATAATTAATTAAATAATAGAATTTATTTAATTAATTTTAGAGGAAAGGTTAGTCAAGTTAAATAAATATGATTTATTTAATTAATTTAAGAAGAATGGTTGAGAGATGCTGACTTCCTTGGCAAAGAGGTGGAGTGAGACTAGTACATTCCATCTTCCAATGGGGGAGATGATCATCACACTAGAGGAAATCTGGAGGATTCTACATATCCTTATCTATAGGATGTTCATCTATTATAGGGCCAAGGATCTTGATGTAGCATTGGAGAGTTTCTTTGGGAGTAGTGATATACCTCAAGAGGGCTTATTATTGGACATTGACACATGTAAGGGGTTGGTGGAGGATCTCCCACTAGTGATGGTGGAACTTGTCAGTGGCATCCTATTTCTTGAAATGACTAATAATTTTTCCCCATTAGACTAGTAGGGAATGTTGTGAATATGCTTTTTGATGAGTGACTATTTGCATGGGGATCCTACATTTTAGCACAATAGTATAGAGACTTTCACCTAGTCACATATAGGTGGGGTTAGAGCATAGTATCGATGATGCTATTGTAGTGCTTAGGCTGATTGGAGATATGGTAGCATAGTGTTGGGAATTAAGGTGTCTCAACCTTTCCATGTTTCTAGCATTTATTATGTAATTGTATTTATTTTTTGCCTATTATTGTAATTTGTATGCAAATCTTATTTTTTCACTTTGTGAGAGTTGGAACGGTGATGTGTCATCCTACATGGAAGGTGACTAGATGTATTCTTGTCCTCATATGATGAGATAGGTGTCCCACTTTGTGGTAGAAGAATTTTTCCATGTGTCGGCATATTTTGGGTGTTGTAAGAGGTTTATGACGTGTAAGAGTTATGACATATTCCTATGACAGATCTATGACATGTAAGAGCCAAAAATTAAAGATCCTATGAGAGGTGTGACAAGTGTCAAGAAGCATCTTTGCATTGAGAAGGTAGGCACCCAAGTCTGACTATGACAGTTTGTAAGAGAATCTATTATTAATAGTTAGTTATGATAGATTCTCTTACAGTTGTAAGAGTTCTCATATGTGACAAATTTTATGACATTGTAATAGCATCTGTCATAACTTAATTGGGAAAATTTGGGGCACCCAATTTGGGAGGTTGTAAGGGAAGAATGAGAATCTCTTACAAGTGTCATACGCATGTTTTATGGCCTTGGAAATTGGGCCACATAGATTTGGATGAGATTCCTATGTTGACTTTTTTTAGAAGCTTCCTCCATTCATAATACTTCTCTATATATACAAGTTCTTGGATTTGGATTTGTATGGTTCATTTGTAGGTATCATTATGCTGCCAGAATTACACCAGATTTGACATTATGACAACTCCTAGAAGAACTTACATTGCAAGTGTGTTATAATCTCCTTCAGATTTGATAATACATTGTACAGGTTTTGGAGTGTGGGATTTTTCACCCAAAAGGGTTTTCCCCATGTATATCTTGTGTCATTGCATTTATACTTTTTTATGAATGTGTGTTAATCTATCTGTTAATGTGAAACATAACTGTAACTCTAAAGATCTAAGAAAAAATTGCACTACTTTCTCTCATTAGATTGGTGTAGGAAGCTATTTCAACTTACCTTGCTTTCTTTCAGTTGGTATTACAGCCTGGCCATTTTTTATTCTAGCTACTGGGTAGAGGGGTTTTTATACTAATCTTTGATTGAATGGGAGTCTTGCAGAGAATTTTATGATCTTTTTGTAGTGAGAAGATGGCAAGTACATCTGGGAGATTCGAGATTAAAAAATTCAATGGAGGTAACTTTGAGTTGTGGAAACTCAAGATGGAGGATATGCTGGTGGATAGAGATTTATGGCTCGTGATATCCAACACCAAACCCAAGACTATGAAACAAGAAGATTGGGATTAGATGATTAGAAGGCCAATGGTCTCATAAGGCTCTATTTGGTTGATTATGTGCTCCTGAATGTCCATGAGGAGAAAACTACAAAAGCGTTGTGGAAGAAGCTTGGTGATGTCTATCAGGATAAGTCCTTGGTAAACAAGCTATTCCTGAGAAAGAAGCTATACTATTTGAGGATGGAAGATTTAGGATCTGTGGAAGATCATCTCAATTCTTTTAATATGCTTGTTGCTTAGTTTCAACCTCTATTGGTGTGAAGATGGAGGAGGATCATTGCATGACATTGTTGTGTTCTTTTCCAGATTCATGGGACCACCTTGAGATGGCCATTAGGAGTACCACTACCACCTTCAAGATGGATGAATTGATTTCTTTGCTGTTGTCTAAAGAAATGTGGAGAAAGTCTTATGAAATGGATAAGGAGGCTCTTGTGGTTCGTGGTAGGTCTAAGGAAAAAGGAAAGAAGAAGGACAAAAAGAAAGAAGACAAAGGAAGATCCAAATCCAGTGGGAGATCAAAGTCTCCTAAAAAGTCCAAGGCCTTGTGTTCGAATTACAGCAAACCTGGTCATTTCCGTAAGGATTGTAAGGAGGAGAAAAAGAAGAAGAAGAAAAACCATGATTCTGACTTCGACAATTCCTCTCAAGATGGTGGAGAAGCATTTGTCACTACCTTGGAAACACATGCATCTGAGGATGTGTGGTTAATTGATTATGGTGCATCATTTCATATGACATCCCATAGAAACTTATTTTCAAAGTATGAAGAGTTCGATGCTAGAAAGGTGTACCTGGGTGATGACTCTCACCTGGAAACAGTTGGCCATGGAAGAGTCCTGATCAAATCCCTTGATGGTCGAGTGAAGGGGATCAATGGTGTACTTCATATCCTTGGGCTAGCATAAAACCTATTATATGGAAGCAAACTAAATGATGTGGGTGTGCAGGTTTTTTTTTTAATGAAGGATGCAAGATGACAAGATGAGCTATGGTGTTAGCTAAGGGTATTCAGATTGGCACTCTGTTTCAACTTGATGCATGCATCGTTTAGTGCAATAGTGTCTCTATTTCAAAGAAGAGAGCTTCAGATTCTTTATCCTCACCATTGGAACCAATAGCTAAGAAGACTGTTACATCTACTTCCATTGGTTAGGCATTTTGGGTACCCAAGGGTGCTCATTCTATGGAAATGAAACTTCTTACTGAGAAATCAATGTTGTGGCACCAAAGGCTTGGCCATATTGGTCAAAAGGGTGTGAGGACCCTAAAAAATAGAAACCTCATTGAGGGTATGGATGATTGTAACCTTGAGTTTGATTTCTACGAACACTGCATATATGGAAAAAAAATCATGTTCAGTTTTACCATAGTTCTCATAAATCTTTTGAGGTGTTGGATCTAGTTCACTCTGATGTTTTTGGTCTTGTTAATGTTCCTTCAATTTCAAAATCTATGTATTTTGTTTCATTTATTAATGACTATAGTAGAAGGACATGGGTATATTTCCTTAGGAGTAAATTTGAAGTTTTTGCAATATTCAAAGAGTTTAAGGCTCTTATTGAGAATCAAAAAGATAGAAAGAATAAATGTTTGAGAACTGATAATGGTGGTGAGTTTTTCTCAGCATATTTCAACAAGTTCTGTAAAGAACAAGGTACTGAGAGTCATAATACAACTTTGTATACTCCTCAGCAAAATGAAGTTGTAGAAAGAATGAATAGAATGTTGATGGAGAAGGCTAGGAGCATGTTAAGTGGAGCTGGCCTAGAACAAAAGTTTTGGGTTGAAGTTGTTGCTATCGTTTGTGACCTAGTTAATAGGTCTCCTACATCGACACTCATTAACAAGACCCCTACGGAGGCATGGTCTAGTAAGAAGCCTTCATTAAAAAAAATTCAAGTATTTGGTTATGAGGCATATGCACATGTGCCTAAGGAGATTAGGTCCAAGTTGGAGAACAAGGCAATTAAATGTATCTTCATCGGTTATGGCATCAGTGTGAAAGGGTACAAGCTATGGGATCAAGTGGCTAAAAGAGTTTTGTATAGCAAAAGTGTGATCTTCAAAGAGCTCAATCCTTCTTCTATTGTTCTATAGCGAGAGAAAGAAGAAAAGAAATATGATGTGGTTCAACTTCCTCTCACCCTTGAGAAAGTTGAACCGAAGATAACAGTTGTATCTGACGATGAGGAGAGATCTAGCAGCTCTTAAAGTTTAGAAGAACAAGATGAAGAACCTCAACCTCAACTTGTGAGGATATCCATGAGAATAAGGTGGCAATCTGAAAGGTTTGGTTATTTGTTGCATGATTTAGTTGTGGGTAAGTGCAAGAAGATGGGGGGCCAAAAAGTGGCCAAAAAATTTTCAAAAAAATTTAAGTCATAACGCGAGCGCGTTACAATGCGCTCGCGTTATAACCTTTTATAAATTAAAAAAAAGCATTGTCATTTCATTTCATTCTGAATTTCTCCTCTGCCCACGGCTTCAAAACCGTCAAAAACACGCTCGCGTTCTACAAAATGCCAATCAACACAAAAGGCTTGTCGATTCATCGCCAAAATGCCACCGCGACGTCGAGCACGCCAAAGGGGTGAGTTATCTTTGTTTTTTTGTTTGAATTTCTTCCTAAATAGGTAGGTTTTTGTTGATTTTTGATGTATATTTCATTAATTGTAGGAAATGTTAATGCACCTCCTCCTCCTCCTCCTCCTCAAAATCCACAAAATCCTGAGGAGGAAATACCTGCAGAACAACAACCTCCTCCATTCATTCCTCGACATGCCCCTAGAACATAAGATAATATAATGGGGGAAATTGAAAACAACAAAAAACAAATTGAAGATATAATTGCAAGGTTGAAAGATCCTTCCACTTCAACCTTGCATAGGTCCACGCTTGCCAAATCTCTTGAGTCTATGTTATCAAATGTAAATTCAATTAGCAAGCAAATAATGAGTTGGACCGATAAAAAGAGAGAGTTTAGAGATTACTATGCAGATAAATTGTCATACCAAGATGTCAAAAAAATACAAATTACAAAAGTAGACTTGTGTTCAATTTTCACAAACCCACAAACAAATCAACCTCCACCCATTACATGCAAGAGGTTCCCTATTCATTGGTGCAACAACCAAGCGATAAGGGACAATTTTGGGCAGAGGTGGTGGATGGTTTTTGACCATCCTCCATGCAATAATAATGAGGTCCCGCAATACTTTTTGAGGAAACTCTACTGCGAGTTTGTCCTCAATAAAGTGCCAAACTATTTTGATATGTGGGACTTCCAGGGTAGAGGTGGGGGCACAGCACAGGATAGACCAGGGGCACGTCTTGACCCACAGTGGGTAGTGAGACGAGTAATTAGCAGACTAGCCCACGAGCATGTTTCTATCCCTTCCATTGTGAAGGAGAGTGTTGAGGTCGATACATTGAGGTCGATTAGTGCCTTGACCCAGAGCATCATAGAGCATGCCAATCCTACAACACAGAGTGGGTTGGGAGATAGTGCAAGGAGTAGGGTCCCACCGCATACTTGCCAGGCTTGCAGGTCAGCCTGTGGTTATACCCATGGACAATTAGGATGCAGGTGCACAGGCTACATCTGCAGCTGAGCAGATGGTGATGACAGATACCCTCCTGAGTGAGACTTTCAACCTTGATACTCAGGTAAATATTAGCAAGTTTATTGAATTTAATTTATTAAATTTCATTTTTGAAATACAAGATTAACTAATTTAAATTGATGATTTTAATAAAATTTCAGGGTCATAGTGTCGATGCAGTTTTCAGTGGTTCTCCACCTACATTTTTCACTAGATCATCTACTGTCGAGGTATGTAACTAGTAAACAATTATAAATATTACATGTGAATAGCATCGTTATATGAATGGTATTCTAATTTCTAATTTTGGATGTTGAATAGGTTAACACTGTAGATTTCATGGCAACACCTGCCAGCAGTGGTGGACTTCAAAGCTTTATGGAGGTAATAAAATAAATAGTTTAATGAATGAATTGTACTTGCTAAATTTTTGTATGTGATTTGTGTGTTTTATTGTGTGTACTTTCATGTTTAGATGAATGTGTGTGTATGTTAGGAGCCATGATTTGCATCACTATTATAGTTTTCGTAATTGAATAATGTTGTTTTATTTCCAGATGATGCAGGCTGCGGATACACCTCCCCATGTTCATAGGGCAATGGAGCAGGGTGTGGCCTCTGCGATTCATAGCTCTATGGCATTGACAGGGGTATGAGGTAGATTAGTAAATTTCAATTTACATTCATTGTTATAGTTGTCTATTTTCGAAAAATCAAAAGATTATTGATTTGAAGTTTAATTTCTATCTGGATGGTTTCTATAGGACATGACATCACCAGGGCCTATTCCTACTACTGAGGCAAGCGAGGAGACAGATTATATGTTAGCAGTAAGTGATTATTTTTGTTAAATGTTTCATTTTTTTATAACATGTAATTTCTATATATTAATGTCTATACTTTTTTTGTAATAGGTAAAGGTGCAGGAAGAACTAAATAGGAGGAGTAGCCCTCGGGTTCGTAGTAGACCACCCACATGCATGTCTCCATCCCCTAGAAGATCAAAGGCTGCTCGTGATTTATTCTCTTCACCAGCTAGAGGGGAATGGTTTTTTATTGTGTTCCTCTGTTGTATGCCTATATGGCATTTGTGGACATATATTTTGTATTGTACATAGTTGACATTGGATGCCTATATGGCATTCTTGTAAGCCTATATGGCTATTTTGTATATATGTTATACTTATATCGACAGATATTGATGTATGCCTATATGGATATTTGGTTAATACAAATCTTTTTTATTGATGGTGTCCATACTTGCATTATAAATCCACTTTTGAATGGATATTTGTAGATGGCTACTTCAAATATTTAAAGTCTGATTGTATTACATAGGATGTTTGCATTTTGTTTGATAGGCTTGATAGGCCATGGATTACATGATGGTGTTTGATGGAAAAGTATGGTACTAGAAGACTCTAGTTCATTCTTAATAGGCTTGTGATTGATAATATCTTTGCATGATTGCACTTGATCTTGGATCATGGGCATGTTGTTAGGATTTTGATTGCATTGTGATGTTTGATGGATAGGCATGGTGTAAGTGTAAGATACCCAACTAGTTCTACGAAAATTTTTCCTTACTTAAACACTTTTACTTGCTAACAATTCATCAACTACTTCAATAACATAAAGATATACATCAAGATAACTATTTGAATGAAACAACATTAGAGTTGGGTACTTGTCTTGTTACTTGATTCAATCAACTTGCAATGTCTTATTACATGGAAACTGCTTTCAATAGCATGAAGTACAACTCATTCAATGGAAATACAAGGACAGGCCTTGAAGCCTTGATGTTACAATATCTTCCTTACTTGAGCAACATTTGAAGATTTGGAATGTTCAACTCATCACCTCACAAGGTAGGTGCATATTTGAAGGATTTACAGGTTTTTCTGACTTGGGCGCCAAGTTGAGGTGACCTCCTCCTGAAGTTGCGCCTTGTCAACATTAGGCGGCAATTAGAGTTTATGGATGCTCTAGATTGTTTCCAAGAGTAGGCGCCAAAACATCATCATTAAGAAAGTGTTTTAAATGCTAGGCGCCCAAATGAGCCCTCTAGAGTCTAGGCGCTCCTTTCATGCATTCTGTGTTCTAGGCGCCAATTGAAAGGAGTGGAGAACAGGGCAAGCACCTTCCAAACTAGGTGTTTCCTTGAGGTGACAAGGACTTAGAAAGTGCGCCTAAGGTGAGCGCCTTGAGTGAAAAGGTCTAACAAACATCTTTGAACCCCCTTTCAAGGTTAGGCGCATTCTGGAGGTGGAAACAAGTAGAAGGTGCGCCTTGGCTTCCTTTGTCAATTCTTTCAAGTCTTTGTTGATTAGGAAGGTGGAATGCTTCATTGTAGAATGAGCGCCTATCTTCTAATGTCTAAACTACTTCTTCTAGCTCACTCTGTGGCTAGGTGCCAGAGCTAAACTGTTCACACAAGGGAGTGTGCCTAGACTCACTTGATGTTTTCTTACTACTTCAACCCCTGGAAGATGTTCCAAGGTGTTCCCTTTTACAAGCACCTGACCTCCCAAGTTCCTTCATGTGCTATTCCTTGAAGGTGCCAAAACTGAGCTCCAGTGCCATAAGATTGTGCCTAACATTTTTGAAGAGTTTCTAAGCCTTTTGCAAGTTGATATCCCAAACTCATGCTTCTAGGCGCAATAGGAGCTTTCCAAAGGAGTTTCCAAGTTTTAGACGCCAAGCAAGGTCATGGGTGAATGGAATTGCGCCTTAGGAGATGACTGGATCCTAAGTGTCAGTCTAGAGTTACAGTGGAATTGATATGCACCTCAACTAGCTTAGGCGCCCATTTGAAGTGATTCCTTTAACACTTCTCTGTCAATCTCAATTGCAAGGATGATCTCCTAATCCAATTTTGATCCTCTAGAGATGCAAATAGCTTTTCATTTCACTAGGTGCCATCAATGATGATCATCAACCAAAGCACATTTCAAAGGTGAGATAGGCAAGTGAGGCACCAAACTAGTCCTTAAGACTTATCTCCTTCTATCAAGTCAATTTCAACTATGTGAGAGAGTTCTATTCTAGGCACAAAATGGAAATGTTTCATCAATTGGTGCATCTTACAAAGCTCCCAATTCTAGGTGCCAAAGCCAAAGAGTTTTTCCCAACACATGCACTTGGGCTAGGAATTCACCTAAGAGACATCACTTAGCTTTAAAACTTTCAATCTATAGCCATCTGGGCTAGGCACTCCAATGGAGGATCCTTGAACTCATGCATTGGCGCCTTCTAGTTCTAGGCACCCATTTTGGATGATTCATCCTGATACTAGCGCCCAAAATGACTAGACTCTCTTCATCATCCAATTCACTTAGAAGACTCAAGTTGGAGACTTAGTTGTCTATCCATGTTCTCCGGAAGATTCATTGTACCTCTATGCACTTAGGTGCCCTAGTTGATGTGATTAAAGTGCTTCAAAGCTCCATGATTCTTGGTTAGGCACACATTTGACATTGAGCAAGCAAGAAAGTGCGCCCTGACTCTAGGAGTCCTGCCTTAGTCAAGTTTAGCATCCAGACTTAACTAATTTCAAGTTTCTGACTTTGTTCTTGCAAAAAACAAAAGTTAAGTTAGTCAAAAACCAATTCATTCCCTCATTATTTTGAATTAGCCTCCAGGAATGAGGAATAGGCTAACTCATTCTTCATTTGATGGTTAGGCCAGAAATGGGGACATGACAGTAAGATACCCAACTAGTTCTACGAAAATTTTTCCTTACTTAAACAATTTTACTTGCTATCAATTCATCAACTACTTCAACAACACAAAGATATACATCAAAGATAACTACTTGAATGAATCAACCTTAGAGTTGGGTACTTGTCTAGTTATTTGACTCAGTCAACTTGCAATGTCTTATTACATGGATAATGCTTTCAATAGCATGAAGTTACAACTTATTCAATGGAGATACAAAAGAAAGGCCTTGAAGCCTTGATGTTTACAATGGCATCTACACTTGATCAACTTAATCAAACTCAATGATGTCAACTGAATGTCAACACCTCACAATATCACAAGGGAGCATCACCTTACTTGTTGCATGGATGAACATCATAGTTGCAAGACTCTTAGGGTTAGGCACCAACTGAAGGTAGTAGAGACCAGACTAGGCGCCATCCTAAGCTGGGCACTTCCTTGAGGTGGTAGAGACATGGATGAACGTCTGGTGGGGTTTGATGACTCTATATTGACACTCAAATTCACTTAGGTGCAATATTAGTGTTCTTCTAACTAGGCACCAGATAGGAGGATTCTCAGGGGTTTTGGCGCCTAGGTTACAACTTGTCAATTTCTCAAAGAATCTTTGAAACACTTGACTTCCAAGGATTATCATCTTAAGAGTAGATGATGATGACATGAAGTAGAGATCTCTCTAGGACTGGATGAAGCCTTGCTTGATGATAAGATGAAGATGAAGTGATCCTTCATGACGACCCTTGGAGTGACCCTCTTAGAGTTGTGGACTTTGAAACTTTAAAGATTGAGAGATCTTGAAACTCAGATGGATGAATGTCTATCATTGATGAAGTACACTTGCAAGATATTCCTCGGAGAACTTGAATGGATAGATGCCTTGCAATTTCAACATGACGTTAGTGATGAAGAGTATTGACATGTTGGACTTGATGTGACCTTGCTGAAGGTGCATTTTCTTTCTTAGCCTGATCATCCCAAACCAAGGCGCCAACTTGGAAAACCCTGTGAAGGCGCCACTATCTGGAATTTCTTCCAAGGTGTTAAAACTTGACATCTTTTCTTCTCTAGGTACGATCTCCTTCAAGGCGCTCCTTAAAATCATTGGAAGTGCTCAGGACTTACCTTAGTCCAAAGCGCCACAATCCATTCCTTAAAGCACAAAGAATTCTCAAAGGCGCCCCTATTTACCTCTAAGCACTCAAATATCATTTAGATTCAAGGTGCACATTTAGCTCCAAAGCGCAAATTTCCATCATCAACCCATCAAGGTGCATCATCTTCCCTTTGTATCCCCTTCAAGGTGTAGACATTCACTTCTTCACACTCAAACTCACTCTCTGGCACCAGAATAGGTGTATAACTTCAAATAAGGCGCTAATCTTAGGTTTCTAAGTACTTAGTTTGATCTTAAGGCTATCCTTCCTCTAAGCACTCTCTTCAACTCCCTCACTGAAGGCCCTCTGTAAGTTTGGGCACATTTCATCCCAAGGCACTTCAACATCATCCAAGGCGCAAATTCACTCTCCAAGACAAGGTGCAAAAAACCCTATCCTAAGGCGCTCAAATCTTGCTTCTAGTCCTAGGCGCACAAACATGAGATTGTGACTTCAATCATCATTCTTTGTTAAGGCACACAAACTCTCATTCAAGGCGCATATCTTTCTCCAACAAGGCATATATATTCCTCCAATAAGGTGCATATTCAATTCTAGGGTGCTCTATCTTGGATTAAATCAGGGTATCTCCTCAACAAGGCACTCCAAACCATACCAAGGCACTAAAACACTTAATGCAAGTTCTTCAAGTGCTTATCCAACTTGATTCCTCCAACACAGGGCACTCAATCTACTTTCTCAAACTTTCAACTAAAATCCTCACCTTATATTCTCCAAGGCAAAAAGGTGCAATTTGATTGAGGGCGCTAAAACTCTTAGGCGCACTTATCTCCCTGAACTTACCTCTCTTCTTCCCTAGGCGCCAGAAACACCTCTTTATCTCAACTAGGCACTTATCTTCTCTAGGCGCACATGGTCTTCAAGGCACATTTCATTCATCAAGGCACCTATCTCTAACAATCTCAACACTCAAAGGGACTCAAAACTCATCTAGACACCATCACTTCCCTAAAGGCACAAAATTGGTGTAGATACATTCCATTTATTAAGGATCATTCTGGCGCCCAAATCTTGTCAAAGCAAAGGATCAATAGGTTCTCTCTAAGGCGCACTCCAGGGTTTGATCTTGCAAGACTTCTCACGTCAAATTTTTGACCAAGACACTCAAGGCGGTAGTCTTTATCATCTAACCCTACAGTGCACTTACTCATTATGATATACCCTCAACTTTGTATTCAACCTTGCCCAAGGCGCATATTCACTATAAGGCATTCTCACTTTGTCAAGGCTCAAAGGGCTTCAACTTGCTAAAGGGTAGAGGTCTAGGCGCATATCTGACTTGAAGCTCAAGGCGCTCCAACCCTCTTGCTCTAGAATTCCTTCTAGGCACTAAGTGACTTCTCCAATTCCTTGAAAACATTTGAAGTGTTTTACCTTCTCAAGGTGCTCCTTCGAACTTGACTCCAAGGTGTTATAATCTCAAAGGTGCTGACATTATCTCAACCAAAGGTGCTCAATGATTCATCCCATATCTAGGTGCTAAAACACTTAATCAACCAAGTCATTCAAGGCACCATTTAGTAAACTCATCTTCCATGATATTCCTATCAAGGTGCATATCACTTCTCTCATGGGCTTTAGGCACTCAGTTGAGTGTTTCAATACTACTTAGGTGCCAAATTCATTTTAATGCACCAAACACAAAGAGCTTTCAAACACTGGGTGCTCACAAAGAGTCTTCCAACCTTGGGCGCTAAATTAGGTCTTTGCAACTATCCAAGGTGCATATCTTGGTTTGAACAACTTATGGTGCCAAGACAACTTCTCATTAGGGCGCTCAAAACACTTGTGTTTACATTTGAAGTGCTTTACCTTCTTAAGGTGCTCCAGACTAACCTGACTCCAAGGCGCTCCATCATCATCCTTAAGGCACTAAAAACATCATCTCCACTCTAGGCAAAAACATCATCCAACTCCTTAAGGCACTTCACTGTCAAAGTCTGAAGGCGCTCTACCTAGGACCATGCCTAGCGTAAATAGGACCATGCCTAGTGTAAATGTACCCATTTGGACGCGTTGGAATAGTCAGTTTGGTCACATCAGGAGCAAGACAAAAGTTACACCCCTTTGCAACTTTACACTGCCTCCTTCTGACGATTTTTGGGGCAGCAAAAAACCTTTCACCACGGGCAAATGCCTCAGAGCTATAAAAAATTGAGAGAGGTTATTGTAGAGGCACTCTACGTGATCGCGTTGCCTCAGATAGAATGTTTCTAAGTGACACGGTTTTCGAGTAACATCTCATCAAAGATTGCTGCCTTTTTGCACTTTGGACTCTTCAGGGATATCGTCGGTACAATGTAGCTCCAACTGTTTCGACATGTTTGGGTGAAAAACAAGACCATGCCTAGTGTAAATGTACCCATCTAGATGCGTTGGAATAGTCAGTTTTGTCACATCACGAGCAGGACACCAAAAATGCAAAAGTTGCTTTGTGCAACTTGACAACATTGACACTTTTTTGCAACATGACTCAAAGACTCAAACTGACCCCAAATGACTCAAAGTGACTTAAAATCACCTTGATTTGGTGCCCAATGTATATTATAGAGGTCGAGGTGCTCCTTATCATTCAAACATCTTAGATGAGCGCATAGGAAAGGAAAAAGCTCTAAGTTTCATCATCATGAGCGCCTAATATCAAGAGACTTTAATGGCTCAAACCTTAGCATGGAGTCCTAAGGCACATTTCATGTCTCCTTTCATCCAGTTTGGCGCCCTTATGTAGATTTTTCAACTTGATTTGGCACCCTATATGTGAAGGAAGATCTAAAGGCATGAAAGTGGATGTCATATTGCAAGAGTTTGGATCATCAAAATTGAAAGAAATAAGTCTATTAAGCTTGGGCGCCCTTGGTCTTCTTTTCATTCATTATGAGCACCTTGGGAGAATGGTATATAGGTCATCATCATGATTGGGCGCCCTAGATCCAGAGTGTTGGAGAGATCATCAAATGGTGTCTAGTAGGGTGAGTTATGAGTTTGGTCGCATCAGGAGCAGGACACCAAAAATGCATAACATGATGATGTAAAAATGTGTACATATGTGTAAAAATGCAGGAGGAAATAAAAAAAGACAAACCTTACAAATTAATGTGCATACTTACAACTCAATGTAACATAACTTTACAAAATCAATGTGAATACTTACAAATTAATCCAATGAACCATCCGGGTCTGCTCTACTCTTTATTGTGTCAAGTATTGCTTCATGGTCAGACTCACGCACCTTCCACAATATTTTGTTCAAAGGTCTACCCCGATACTTTATCAAATGAACATTGGATGCCACGACAAGGTTCGAGTAATGAAGAATCTTCCGATGCATGTCAAAGTCCTGAAATAGCCAAATATTAACACTCTTATGTGGGTACCTTCTAAGCCATGTTCCAGTAATAACCACTGATCCTGTAGGGTATTCGATGTTTTCTCCATCTATAATAGGGGCCTCCAATTTCTTTTTGGCCTCAACACAATGACATAAGTAATAATTTGTTCCCTCTTCATTATCTTCACCTGCAATAACTGCATATACGTGCCCTACATTGATATGTGTAGCAAATTAGATGAAATTAGTCAACATTACAAAAACACTACAAAGTAAGATGACATTACCTAGTTGAACTAGATGAAATTAGATGCATATACGTGCCCTATATTACTTGGTTGAACTAAATTTGATATGTGGTCAAAGTCAACTGATGATTCCATCTGTGTTAGTTCCAATGCCGTCGGGGGTCGATACGTGTCAAGTGGGCTAAGATAACTTAACTGCCATTCGTCAACCCACTCCTTTGACTCGCACTCATCCCAGACTTGAATTGTACAGGAAGAACAAAACATGACATCTTTCGTGTATGGATACTCCATGAACCTGCAATTGAGCTTCTGAAAGAGTGCATCTCATTTGATCCTGTCAGTGTACAACAATCCTCATATGGTGCAATGTTAGTATTATCTATCAACCAAAAAAGTCTACGAACTAAAGACTTACCTTCATTACCTAGACCCATGGAAGCATTACACCACTCGACAATCAATTTTGCATCTATCAACTTTGCATTGTCTTTATACTTTAACTCTTCTCGTGCTATGGCTCTTTTGATACATGCTCCTACACCATCATGCTCCCCCTTTCCATGCCCGACCTCACAAAAGTTCCACATATGTTGAATACCTATAAAATTATGCCTCCTACTCAGCCAATAGAAATTCCACGAGTTCTTGAATTGTGATGCACAATTATCTGACCATATGATATGCTGACTGAACGATATGCCCCTTCTAGCCAAATCATTGTAGAACACCTAAAAGCAACCTTGCACGAACTCCGTAGAATGCGTGTGATCATCACTAATATAGAAATTATACTCCCTTATGATCTTTCTGTCATCCTCTGTACTATCATTCGCATGAATGAATGCGATGTGCACAAATATAGAAACCTGTGTGGAGTTGTAATATTGTGATTGCACCTCACGCTGTGGCTGTAGACTGTAGTTCTCTACAAAGTCGATGACTGAAACAATGCTACCAACCAGAAATGTGTCCTTGCATAACTTGAATTGCAAGTCCAACCATCGAGCTCTATGGGCATGTCTTGCATACTCATACACTATGCTGTCACAAAATATAGGCATAAACTGATACGCTGGAATCTTTTCAATAACTAATTCACACCTCTTTGCTTCTTTACCATCTTTTGTATTGTATGCCACTATTTTATACTTGCCAAACTCTACTAGTTCGTTTCCAACCGCATGTGTTATTTCCATATGTTCACATATTGGCAAATGTTGCAAGCCACCACAACGATGACATGTGCCATCCAAGCATAATTTCTTGTAGAATATTTGACCTTCCTCTCTTTCACATAAAATTCTTGATATGAAGTCTCTTGAAGATGTTGGTGGGGCACATATGGCACAACCTTGCAAATCATTGTTAGTATGCATATCTAAACATATAGACCTATAAGCATCAAAATGGTTAGAAAATTCAATATGTAATCTACAACAACAAGTAGTGCGTGTGTGATTTATCTTAACATAGAAAAGTTTTAGCATTTCAAAATATCTTTGACAAATTTTAATTTGAGGATACTTCTCTAGAAATTTACCATAAAACTGTGTTTGAGTCTCATCCAAAAAATGCTTTGGATGTGGCTTGCGGTTCTAACTACCGATTCTCCTTCTTACCACATCCCTTTGATTTAGAGATACCCTTGTGTAATTCTTCCAAAAGTCTTCAATTAGTGATCTCAATGCTTCAACAATTGGTTTATCTTTTCGTGGTAGTCTCCCCGAGAACGCCCATAATTCATTGGCATTAGTGTCCTTAATTCTTTGGCATCTTCCAACAGCTCTTGATAAAGTTTTCCTATTAATTCTCAATTCTTGACTTGTCTTTCTAATGAGACGAGCTTTCTTCGTTTGACTACTTACTATAGTCGATGTAATCACACGCCGTGTTGCATTACTATCTTTTGTGCATGAGGTGTTACCCACACTCTCATATGCACTCATTAGATTCTTGACAATAGATTTTTCACTTGAAGCCTCTGATGTTCTCAACCCAAGAATCTTCATGATAGACCTATACTTTATACTTCACATCATTTCAACGAATAGTTGACATCTTGCAGTCTCATTTAACTTTTCAAAGAACAATCTCCAAATCTTATTAGCATATCTTCTACAAGTGCGTTTTGGAATCTTACCTTCCATTGGCTGCAAAATATTCTCATCAATATCAATCAAATACTTTGGCTTTCTATGCAAAATTCTAGGTGGTGTCAAGTTAGGTAAATTCATCTCAACATTAGGAATTTCATCAATATTTAAATGAGATGGGTTAGATGGCATACCTTCGATTGAAGATGGAATAGATGACATACCTTGAGGTTGAGGTGGGAATGATGGCGTACCTCCTTCATCACATGTGAGTGATGATGTACTCTCAACTTGAGATGTGGTAGATGGTGTCCCTACATGTTGACTTGCGGTAAAGGACGTGTCTTCAACTATTGTATTCAAATCTCTCGTACCACGAAGTTTTTGCATTTGTTCTCTTTGTGCTGCCAATACCATATCTCTTTGTGATGGTTGTGGTTCCTCTTCAATTGGTATGTCTTCATTTATCATGTCCAATTTCCTCTTCTCACGAAGTTCCCTCATAGCCATTGCTTTCTTTGCATTCTTAGCTTCTATCTCTTCCTGTGTTGGTTTAATTCTTGATCATTTCCTCGGCATGACGGAGAATTTGTTTGTAGCATGATAAAGAGACCAATATTAGTTCCTAAGAAATGAATACATGATAATAGTGGGATTGCATTTTTTTAATGTTGTAAGGATTTATTCTTGTATAGTTTGACATCATGGTATGAACTAAGGTTTGTTTATTACACATAATTATTAAAGAGCCCAAGTGTAGAAAATATACATGGCATCATGTGAGATTGTAGGTTGCTTTCTTGATTGGGAATGTGTCTATTTTAAACATGTATGATAAAGCATGATAAAGTAATTCAATCCAAAATAAGGAAAATGTAAAGAACATGCATGTAAAGACTTGACATACCTAAATAACGAAGATTTGAATGGAGAGAGTACCCAATTATGTAGTGTTTTTATCTCCTTGCATCAAACTCCTCAACAATTTGAGTTTTTCACCACTTGCTTCCTTTTCAATGTTAAATTCTTAAAATTGAATCACAATTAACATTGCAACACTACAAAAATTGAAACTTGAATAGATATATATCAAACTTGGTGTGAAAACTATGTTATTTCCTCCTTCTTAAGTTGGCAAAGCAAAAAAGGTGGTGGAAAGATCATGCAAAGGTGGTACAATGTGTTAAATGTGCATGTGAACTTCCCAATAGCATGAAAGCACTTCTTTTTTGTCAGAGCACGCGCAGAATCAGTAAAAAATAGAGCATGTGGGCTTGGATCATGGGGGTAACCACTCTTTTACCGTTTCAATAAAAATACAAAACACAAGCGCGTTATAACGTGCTCGCACTATAACGCGCTCACATTTTATCCTGCTATAGATTCATCACATCCTTTGCATTGATCACATCTTTTTCTTGCAAGGGCTTGCCAAATGCTCTGCCATATGATAAGCATAACAATGAAGGGGCAAGCCCTCATAATCAAATTCGTGATAGAAAATGCCCTCAACTCTCAAAGTCAAACCCTAATCCCTAAACCCTCAACTCTGATCCCTCAACCCTCAACCCTCAATGTCAAATCCTAATCCCTCAATCCTATCCCTAAACCCTCAACCCTCAATGTCAAATCCTAATCCCTCAACCCTCAACCCTATCCCTAAACCCTCAACCCTAATCCATCATCCCTCAACTCTAATCCCTCATCCCTAAACCCTAAATGCTATCCCTAATCCTACACCCTCAATAGACTCGATACTATACCTTAAACTCTAATCCCTTATCCCTAAACCCTCCAACCCTATCCCTAATCCTTACAACCCTCAACCCTAATCCCTCAACCCTTAACTCTGATCCATCAACCCTCAACACTATACCTTAAACCCTAATCCCTTCAACCTCAACCCTATCCCTAAACCCTTGACCCTCGAACCTCAACCCTCAACCCTTAACTCTGATCCCTCATCTCTCAACCCTAACCCTAAACCCTCAACCCTCAACATCAAATCCTAATCCCTCAACCCTTCACTCTAATCCCTCAACCCTAAACCCTATCCCTAAACCCTCAACACTATACCTTAAACCCTAATCCCTCAGCCCTCAACCCTAAACCTTATCCCTAAACCCTAATCCCTCAACCCTTAACCCTAATCCGTCATCCCTCAACTCTAATCCCTCATCCCTAAACCCTAAATGCTATCCCTATTCCTACACCCTCAACAGAATCAATACTATACCTTAAATCCTAATCCCTCAACCCTTAACTCTGATCCCTTGACCTTCAACCCTAATCCTAAACCCTAAACCCTCAACCCTTCACTCTAATCCCTCAACCCTAAATCCTATCCCTAAACCCTCAACACTATACCTTAAACCCTAATCCCTCAACCCTAACCCTAAACCTTGTCCCTAAACCCTAATCCCTCAACCCTCAACCCTAATCTGTCATCCATCATCCCTCAACTCTAATCCCTCATTCCTAAACCCTAAACGCTATCCCTATTCCTAGACCCTCAACAGGCTCGATACTATACCTTAAACCCTAATCCCTCTACCCTCAACCCTCAACCCTCAACTCTCAACATTATACCCTAATTCATCAACCCTAAACCCTAATCCATCAAACCTAAACCCTATCCCTAAACCATCAACCCTCAACACTATACTTTAAATCCTAATCCCTCAACCCTCAACCCTCAACCTTATCCCTAAACCCTAATCCCTCAACCCTCAACCCTAATCCATCATCCCTCAACTCTAATCCCTCATCCCTAAACCCTAAATGCTATCCCTATTCCTAAACCCTCAACAGACTCGATACTATACCTTAAACTCTAATCCCTTATCCCAAAACCCTCCAACCCTATCCCTAATCCTTATACCCTCCACACTCAACTTTAACCCTAATTCCTTGACCCTCAACCCTATCCCTAAACCCTTGACCCTCGAACCTCAACCCTCAACCCTCAACCCTCAACATCAAACCCTAATCCCTCAACCCTTAACTTTGATCCCTCGACCTTCAACCCTAACCCTAAACCCTCAACGTCAAATTCTAATCCCTTAACCCTTCACTCTAATCCCTCAACCCTAAATCCTATCCCTAAACCCTCAAGACTATACCTTAAACCCTAATCCCTCAACCCTAATCCTAAACCTTGTCCCTAAACCCTAATGCTTCAACCCTCAACCCTAATCTGTCATCTGTCATCCCTCAACTCTAATCCCTCATTCCTAAATCCTAAACACTATCCCTATTCCTAGACCCTCAATAGGCTCGATACTATACCTTAAACCCTAATCCCTCTACCCTCGACACTCTTATTTAACCCTAGTCCCTTGACCATTAACCCTATGCCTCAACCTTAACCCTCAACCCTCAACCCTCAACTCTCAACATTAAACCCTAATTCATCAACCCTAAACCCTAATCCCTCAACCCTCAACCCTAAACCTTATCCCTAAACCCTAATCCCTCAACCCTCAACCCTAATCCATCATCCCTCAACTCTAATCCCTTATCCCTAAACCCTAAATGCTATCCCTATTCCTAAACCCTCAACATACTCGATACTATACCTTAAACTCTAATCCCTTATCCCTAAACCCTCCAACCCTATCCCTAATCCTTATGCCCTCCACACTCAACTTTAACCCTAATTCCTCGACCCTCAACCCTATCCCTAAACCCTTGACCCTCGAACCTCAACCCTTAACCCTCAACATCAAACCCTAATCCCTCAACCCTTAACTCTGATCCCTCGACCTTTAACCCTAACCCTAAACCCTAAACCCTCAACATCAAATTCTAATCCCTCAACCTTTCACTCTAATCCCTCAAACCTAAACCCTATCCCTAAACCCTCAACACTATACCTTAAACCCTAATCCCTCAACCCTAACCCTAAACCTTGTCCCTAAACCCTAATGCCTCAACCCTCAACCCTAATCTATCATCCGTCATCCCTCAACTATAATCCCTCATTCATAAATCCTAAACGCTATCCCTATTCCTAGACCCTCAATAGGCTCGATACTATACCTTAAACCCTAATCCCTCTACCCTTGACACTCTTATTTAACCCTAGTCCCTTGACCATTAACCCTATCCCTCAACCTCAACCCTCAACCCTCAACCCTCAACTCTCAACATTAAACCCTAATTCATCAACCCTAAACCCTAATCCCTCAAACCTAAACCCTATCCCTAAACCATCAACCCTCAACACTATACCTTAAACCCTAAGCCCTCAACCCTCAACCGTAAACCTTATCCCTAAACCCTAATCCCTCAATCCTCAACCCTAATCCATCATCCCTCAACTCTAATCCCTTATCCCTAAACCCTAAATGCTATCCCTATTCCTAAACCCTCAACAGACTCGATACTATACCTTAAACTCTAATCCCTTATCCCTAAACCCTCCAACCCTATCCCTAATCCTTATACCCTCCACACTCTACTTTAACCCTAATTCCTCGACCCTCAACCCTATCCCTAAACCCTTGACCCTCGAACCTCAACCCTCAACCCTCAACATCAAACCCTAATCCCTCAACCCTTAACTCTGATCCCTCGACCTTCAACCCTAACCCTAAACCCTAAACCCTCAACGTCAAATTCTAATCCCTCAACCCTAAACCCTATCCCTAAACCCTCAACACTATACCTTAAACCCTAATCCCTCAACCCTAACCCTAAACCTTGTCCCTAAACCCTAATGCCTCAACCCTCAACCCTAATCTATCAACCGTCATCCCTCAACTCTAATCCCTCATTCCTAAATCCTAAACGCTATCCGTATTCCTAGACCCTCAACAGGCTCGATACTATACCTTAAACCCTAATCCCTCTACCCTCGACACTCTTATTTAACCCTAATCCCTTGACCATTAACCCTATCCCTCAACCTCAACCCTCAACCCTTAACCCTCAACTCTCAACATTAAACCCTAATTCATCAACCCTAAACCCTAATCCCTCAAACCTAAACTCTATCCCTAAACCATCAACCCTCAACACTATACCTTAAACCCTAATCCCTCAACCCTCAACCCTAAACCCTAATCCCTCAACCCTCAACCCTAATCCATCATCCCTCAACTCTAATCCCTTATCCCTAAACCCTAAATGCTATCCCTATTGCTAAACCCTCAACAAACTCGATACAATACCTTAAACTCTAATCCCTTATCCCTAAACCCTCCAACCCTATCCCTAATCCTTACACCCTCCACACTCTACTTTAACCCTAATCCCTTCAACCTCAACCCTATCCCTAAACCCTTGACCCTCGAACCTCAACCCTCAACCCTTGACGTCAAACCCTATTCCCTCAACCCTTAACTCTGATCCCTCATCTCTCAACCCTAACCCTAAACCCTAAACCCTAAACCCTCAACCCTCAACCCTCAACATCAAATCCTAATCCCTCAACCCTAAACCCTATCCCTAAACCCTCAACACTATACCTTAAACCCTAATCCCTCAGCCCTTAACCCTAAACCTTATCCCTAAACCCTAATCCCTCAACCCTCAACCCTAATCCATCATCCCTCAACTCTAATCCCTCATCCCTAAACCCTAAATGCTATCCCTATTCCTACACCCTCAACAAAATTGATACTATTCCTTAAACCCTAATCCCTTATCCCTAAACCCTCAAACCCTATCCCTAATCTTTATACCCTCCACACTCTACTTTAACCCTAATTCCTCGACCCTCAACCCTATCCCTAAACCCTTGACCCTCGAACCTCAACCCTCAACCCTCAACGTCAAACCCTAATCCCTCAACCCTTAACTCTGATCCCTTGACCCTCAACACTATACCTTAAACCCTAATCCCTGTCCCTCAACCCTTAACCCTTAAAACTTAAACCCTATCCCTACACCCTCAACACTTGACACTATATCTTAAGCCTTAAACCCTCATCCCTAAAGCCTCAACCCTCAATCCTTAAACCTTCAACCCTAAACCCTATCCCTAATCCCTCTACCCTCGACACTCTAACCCTAACCTCGACATTAAATGCTAATCCATCAACCCTAACCCCTAATCCTAAACCCTCAACCCTCAACCCTTAACACTATACCTTAAACCCTAATCCCTCAACCCTCAACCCTAAACCTTATCCCTAAACCCTAATCCCTCAACCCTCAACCCTAATCCATCATCCCTCAACTATAATCCCTCATCCCTCATCCCTAAATGCTATCCCTATTCCTAAACCCTCAACAGACTTGATACTATACCTTAAACCCTAATCCCTTATCCCTAAACCCTCCAACCCTATCCCTAATCCTTACACCCTCCACACTCTACTTTAACCCTAATCCCTCGATCCTAAACCCTATCCCTAAACCCTTGACCCTTGAACCTCAACCCTCAACCCTCAATGTCAAACCCTAATCCCTCAACCCTTAACTTTGATCCCTCGACCCTCAACCCTATCCCTAAACCCTAAACTGTAATCTGTCATCCCTCATCCCTAAACCTTAAACACTATCCCTATTCCTAGACCCTCAACGGGCTCAATAGTATACCTTAAACGCTAATCCCTTATCCCTAAACCCTCCAACTCTATCCCTCATCCCTTAACCCTCATGATTAATAGCCTTGAACATAAAAAAATTTGAGTGGGACATAACGCGAGCGCGTTATAATGCGCTCGTGTTATGTCAAACATGACAAAAAACAGACATGCGGGAAAGAAAAATGCAAGGAAAAACATAACGCGAGCGCGTTCTAACGCGCTCGCATTATTTCTTGCTTTGGGAATCCCAAGCCTTGGGCTTGGGATTTGCTTTGGATTTCCAACCCAAAGGCTTGGAGTGCCTTACGAACAGTCACAGACGTGTTTTTCTATATTCTTCAAAATTTCACATAATTTCGTTCGTACTAACCCTCAGATTTGCACGTGTTTCAAGGTTGAACAAATCGAACACATGGGTAATGTTAGGCTTTCTCTTAGCTATTTGACGATGTGATTTTTTTCACATTTTAACAATGTTAAGCCTTTCATCTTTAATTTCTTTTGTTTGTGTGTCCATTTTTAGGCAAAAACCACTGTTTGGTCTTTTTTTCATTGTAAAATAACTATTCATTCAAATTTCAAAAAAATCACATATTTAGAAACTAGACTCCATTCTACAAATATTAAAAAAATAAAAAAATGATTTTCAATTAGTTTTCAAAATTTATAGGGGTAGCACGGCCAAAATTCTATTTTTTAGGATGTGTCCACTTTAAAAATTAGTAAAAAATCAAATATTCATCAAAAAATTATTATAAAAATCGGGCATAAACTACATGCTATTAGCTAATTTCTCACTGAAGCGATTTTAAAAATACCAAAAAAAAATTGACCTTTTGAGGGAGCCACAAAACATGCTATGTTATGTTTTTTTGACAGAAACAACACCAATTTCTGTGGCTCCTTCTTTTGAACCCCTTAATCTATGCCATTTTCAAAACAAAATAGTAGTTTAGAAAGTAGACTCGGAGCATTACGAACATTGTTTTGGTTTCATCTCCAAATTTTGAGTGTAACTATGCTCAATTTCTCATCCAAGGCTAGTATTTCCTGATTTCAGAAAAAAAGTGGCCACTTAAGACCCCTTTTTGGCCCCCCATCTTCCTGCACTTACCCTTGTATTTTTTCTTTGATTTCTAATGTTGATGAGCCTAGGACCGTAAGGGAGGCTATGGGTATGAAAGATGTAGGTTCTTGGAAGGAGGCCATGGAAGAAGAGATGGCTTCTATATAAAAGAATAATACTTGGGACTTGGTGCCTTTGCCTAAAGGAATAAATCCTGTTGGATGCAAATGGGTGTTTAAGAAAAAGTTTGGCTCATATGGCAACATTAAGAAATATAAGGCAAGGTTGGTCGTGAAGGGGTATTGACAGGTGGAAAGAATTGACAATGGTGAGATTTTCTCTTCAGTTGGAAAGCTAACATCTATTTGGTTCATGTTATCTCTTGCAGCAGAGTATGATTTAGAGGTGGAGCAGATGGATGTGAAGACAACATTCTTTCATGGTGACTTGGAGGAAGAGATTTATATGTCATAGCTAGAGCACTACATCATGAAAGGTAAAGAAAATCTAGTTTGCAAGTTAAAAAAATCTATGTATCATCTTAAGTAGTCTCCTAGGATGTGGTACCAAAAGTTTGATGCCTTTGTGTTGAGTATTGGATTTCTAAGATCGAAATTGGATCATTGTGTGTATTTCAAAGTTGACAATGATCGCATTGTAATTATAGTGTTGTATGTTGATGATATGTTACTAATTGGGAATGGTAAAGGTTTGATTTCTGATTTGAAGTCTCAGTTGTCAGCACAATTTGAAATGAAAAATTTAGGGGCAACCAGGTACATTATGAGGATGGAGTTCAGAAGAGACAGAGTGAACAAAAACTTTTGTTGAGCCAGAGTAAGTATGTGAAGACCGTGTTGGAGAGATTTAGCATTGTAGATTGTAGACCTTTGAGTGTTCATGTTTTGATGGGGACAAAGTTATTTGTTGAGGATTGTTTGAAGTCTCCTTCTGAGATGGAGGATATGAGCAGAGTACCTTATGCTTGTGTGGTTGGCAGTTGATGTATGCTATGGTTTGTACAAGACCAGACATTGTCCAAGTAGTGGGATTCCTTAGCCGATTCATGGCTGTCACGTCTCGTTTTTATGGACTAAATTATTATTGAATATTTACCATGATTGTTTTACTTCATGTAAGTTCCATGTGTGCGAAGGTAAATATTATGAAGTTATATTTGTGAAAAATTAGAAAGTTGATTTAAATATTAGATATTATCAATGTGATTATAATGATTTGCTTCGGCTATGTTTTTTGGGGAACTAGCCTATTGATGTCAAGTTGAGTGCAAATGAATGTAGGTACTCATCAAAGACGAGAACATGGTTGAGGTAGAAGTGTTCAAGCCACTTGGCAAGAACTGATGGGATGATTTACCCTGATGCAATCACACACTCACATAGTTGCATATGTATTTTTTGAATGGCTTATTTTATGCATTGATGTGTGATTATTAATCGTGATTGAGGATTAGATGTTAGAAAATTAGTGTGTTAAAAATTATTTTTGATTGCATGATGTGATTACTTAAATTTAAATGTCTTTTCAAATTATATTTAAATGGTGTATTGTATTTTAAATAAGGAAATATATATGTTTGTAATTTATTAAATAAATAGTAAATAATGTTTTCTATTTACATGATTATAGATGTTTGGAAGAAAATATGTAAAATAAATTTAAATAATTATATTAAATTATAATATATATGTATTATTTAATTATTTTTACTTTTTGATTTATTTAAAGTAATTGTGTTTTAGTAAAAATAGTTAACTTATTTTAATAATAATATTATTATATTAATAATTTTTCCCACAATTTTTATTGCCATTTTATAATAATTTCAATTGTCGCAATGACCAAAAAGTTGTCGCAATCACAAAGGTGGCCACATAGGCCTACAGTAACTTGGTGTAGACCTCTAAGGCTTTAGGAAACCGCACAACATAAGGATGGAGGTGGTTTGAGAAAACCTTTACTGTCGCAGGTAGACTCGTTCGAAAAAAAATTGAAGACTTCGAAGGCTTTGGCGGAGGTTATGTCAAATTCCTTTCGAAACCCTAGCAAAAGACTTTTTTTGCAAGAATAGGAGAAATGGGTATCGGTCCTTCTTTCAGAAGAGAAAACATTTTGCAAAACCTCGAGCTAGACAAAGAAGAGCTAGATATGGGCAAAATCATGGGTTTTCGTCATATCGATGGAGTAATTCACATGCTAAGGGTTTTGATTCGATGGTCTCTTTAGATCTAAGGGCTCAACAGATCTGGGTCAAAAAGTCAGAGATTAAAAATCAAATAGCAAACCAATCAAGATGTTCCTTTCGAAGTCAATATTTCGGATGATTTGGTAAAACCTCATATTCAAGATTTACGCTCGAAGGCGCTCATTGGTAAGATTTGGAAATATGATAAGGTTTGTGAATCCTTCTCTCTCTAGGTGAATTCTAATTGGAATGGTGTTTCAGATGTTTTTTGGTTAGATAAGGATCAAGGTGTCTTCATGGTTATTTTTCATTTGCAGTCAAACCGTGATTTAATTTTAAAGGAGAAAATTTGGTTTTTTTGAGGAAAAGGAATTTGTTTATCAGAGTGGGAACCTAATCTTGACATTTTTTGATATTAATTTGAATCTTATTCCTTTTTGGGTTTCTTTGGTTCATCTGCCTTTTGAGTATAGAGATTTGAATATTATTAAGATGTTAGCCAACAAAATGGGTTTTTTTCTTAAGCATGATGTGGAGAGTTTTAATAACCCAGAATGCCCAGTGCGTTTCTGTTTACTTTTTAAAACTACATTTCAAATCCTGAGTTTTGTTGTGTTAAAAACTTCACGAGGTCTTTGGACGTATAGGTCTTGAGAATCCTTATGAAGACGATTTGCCTTGTAGGGACTAGGAAAAATCTGTGATGTTAGAAAAAGGTACCTCTCTAAACAATTTGGGGGTTGAAAGTAATGTTGAAAACTTTGCTAGGGAAGTTTCTCCAAATGGGGATCCCTTTCTGGTGTCTCAACAATTTCCTTAGGTGGTTTCTTCCATTCAAAAGGAGGTGGACTTAGCTTAGGAATCTGAGGAAGAGCTGTCATTTAATAATTTGGTTTCTTCACCTTTAAATAATGTTACATCAGAAGTAATTGCTCCTTCGATTTTTGATAATCCTGACAGCCTAGATAATGTTGTTTTTTAATTTCCTTCTTCCAGTAAGCCTGGAAATGTTTCTCAGGTACCCTTAGAAGGTAATATATGTAATAAGGAGGGCATGGAAATTGCAGATTTGGAAACCTCTTTTGCTGATTTTCCTTTTGTAGAGGCAGGAAAAATGGTTTCTAAAATAATTTTAAAGGCAAGTTCAGATCTTATAGAAGAAATTGCAGATGAAGTAATGTCTGAAAATACTTTGAATATTAAGGGGGTGGTTAAGGAAAATGATGTGTTTGAGAATACAGGTGAAAAAATTAATTATGCTAAAACTTATGCTATAGCCTAGATGCCAAGTCAACTAGTGAATGCTATTAGTAGTCCTCCTTCAAAAAGAGGGAAAAAACCTAAATCTTTTAAAACTCAGGAGGAAATTAAAGCTAGGATTCAAGCTACCATTGATACTTGCCTTCGATCGGGGAGAGTTAGAAGCTCTCCTCGAGGCCAATGAAGATCTTATCTTGGGATGTTAGGGGCATTAATGCCCCTAACAAGAGACTCTTAATTAAGCGTCAAATTGATATGTCAAATATCAATGTTATTTTACTTCAGGAGACTAAACTTTCTAAAGTACAAGTAGATATTATCTTTCCAAAATGGTTTAAGTGGCTTTTTTTGCATTTACTAGCTGAAGGTGCGTCTGGGGGTATGGTAGTTTTGTGGAACACAAAAGTCTGTTCTATTGAAGAAATTTGTTCCATTCCTAATCTTATGTTAGTGAGGGTCATGTGTGGTAGTTCTATGTTTTGGCTTTTCAATATTTATGGTCCCACTTCCACTTGTGATAAAAAAGCCTTGTGGGATCTTATTTCTACAATTTTGGTAAATCTGAAAGAGGAGAAAGTGTTATTGGGTGGAGATTTTAATGCAATCTGTTGTGATAGTGAAAAGAAAGGAGGTATTTCCCCCCCCTTTGAAAGTTATGGAAGATTTTAATGATTTTATTTCAGACAACTCATTGTTTGATAGCCCTTCTGTTAATGGAGTGTTTACCTGGACTAATTGTCGGAAAGGTTTCTTAATGATAGTAGAAAAGTTGGATAGATTTTTGTTTTCTCCAGAATGGTGTGTGGATAACTCTATCTCTTCCACAACTATTCTTCCTTTTTTAGGATTTGATCATTTCCCTATTAGTTTAACCATTGAACCAAAAGTGGTAGTCATTAGAAGAAGTCTTTTCAAATTTGAAGCTATGTGGTTTAGAGATTCCAATTTTTTGGCTAATTTGGAAATCTGGTGGAGAAATTCTCCTTTTGTGTCTGTTTCCAGACTTTTTTAGTTAAATAGGAAACTTAAATTTATCAGGGAAAAAATTTGAGAGTGGAATAAGAATGTTTTTGGTAATATTTTCATTAAAAAGCATCTTATTCATAAGCAGTTGGTAGCTCTTAATGAGAAAATTATCCAGCATGGTTTATGTCAGTCTTCTCTTGAGAATGTTAATCTTTTACAATCTGAACTTCAAGAGGTGTTATCTAGGGAAGAAATTTATTGGTGGAAAAAATTGAGAGAAACTTGGTTAAGGGAAGGGGATAGAAATACAAAAAAATTTCATACCTCTACTGTGGTAAGGAGACATAGGAATTCCATTAGTTCTATTAAAAATGGTTCCAGTCAAATTTTGAAGGACTCAGATGAAATTCTTAAGGAAAGTATAGAATTTTTTAGTAAACTTCTTTCTAAGGGAGATTCCATTGACCCTTCTTTGGATAAGGATGAGGTCATTCAACATGTCCCTACCTTGATTAATCAAGATGATAATAAGGATCTCTTGAACGAGTTCACCCAGGAAGAAGTAAGAACTATGGTTTTTTCTCTTGATCCGGATAAAGCACCTGGACCAGATGATTTTACTCCTTTGTTTTTTCAAAAATGTTGGAACTTTATTGGTACAGAGGTTTGGTTGGCTTTAGAAGAAGCCCGTAGAAACATAACAGTTTTGAAGGAAATAAATTCTACATTCATTGCTCTAATTCCTAAAGTAGCTGTCCCTGTCACCTTTACTGATTTTAGAACAATTTCCCTATGTAATACTTTATATAAGATTATTACCAAGGCAATCTCTTTGAGATTAGCCCCTTTCATTCCAAAAATAATTTCAGAAGAGCAAGGGGGGTTTGTTTCGGGTAAAGAAACAGTAGAGGGATCCCTTTTGGCTCATGAGGTTTTACATTCTATTCAGGAACATAAGATTCTAGCAATGTTGGTTAATTTGGATATGCTAAAATCTTATGATAGGGTTTCCTGGGCCTTTCTTTTGAAGATTTTGGGAAAATTTGGCTTTTCGAATAAATGGTGCAAATGGGTTTTTTCATGTCTGTGTGGTGTAAGTTTTGCAGTTCTTGTTAATGGGTCTCCTTCTCAAATTTTTAAGTCATCTCAAGGTTTAAGGCAAGGGGACCCTTTGTCACCCTTTTTGTTCATTATAGTGGCTAAAGGGCTTAGTAGATTGATTCTTTCTCATTGTTCCCTAGGCAACTAGAAAGGGGTGTCAATTCCTAGAGTTCCTTTTTCTATCTCTCATAATTTATTTGCAGATGATACATTGTTGTTTGGCACTCCTTCTATTTCAGAAGTTAAGATTATAAAGAGAGTTTTGACTATTTACTGCTCAACTTTAGGTCATAAAGTAAATCAAGAAAAATCTAAAGTCTTTTTCTTTCATACTAGTCCTTTTGTGCAGAAGAGGATTGCTTGTAATTTGGGTTTTAAGATAGAGGTTCTCCCTTCTAAGTATATTGGTATTCCTCTCTTTTCTAGAAATTCCAAGAATTCTTTTTGGAAGAATATGATTTCGAGTGTACAAAGCAAAATATAAAATTGGAAAGGAAAATGGTTGACCTTGGCTAGGAAAATTCTTTTGATTAAGATAGTTTTGTCGGCTATGCCAATTTATTTGTTATCAGTTATAAAGATGCCTAAAGGTATTATTTATGATTTGAACAGTATTTTCAAAAAAAATTTATGGAATGGTCCAAAAATTGAAGGGAAAAAATTCCTTTGGTTTCTTTGGTAAATATATGTTGCCCAAAACAATTTGGTGGCACTGGTATTCAAAATTTGGAAGCAAAGAACAGGGCTTTAGGGGCAAAATTAGCCTGGCAACTTTATGATAATTCTCAAGCTAAGTGGTGTAAATTAATGAGACCAAAATATTTGGATACTACTTCTCCTGAAAGAATTTTTACAGTGTTCAATCCCCATGTGGGTTCTAAGATTTAGAACTTCATTACTGATTGTAGAAGTGTTATTTCCCCTTACCTCTCTTGGGTAATTCATGATGGTCATTTTGCTTTGTTTTAGGATGATTCGTGGAATAGTCATCCACCATTATCTCAATTAGAAGGTTTGCTGGAGGCTAGGGAAATACTTAGTCATCTATGGGGGACTAAAGTTAGAGATTATATTGTTCCAAATTCTAATTCCTCATCTATTTTTAGAAGTAGATGGAGAGATTTTTCTGATATTCCCTTTCCAATTGACCGAAAGGAATTTTTAAAGAATGTTCTTAAGTCACGCAAGGTCTTTTTGTCAGATAGCCAAGATGAATTAATATGGTTGCCTTCTAAGTCTGGAAAGTATTCAGTCAAATAGGGTTATCAAAGTATTTTGGATAGAGATTTGGCCTTTCAAGCTACTAGAGATTGGCCTTTCAAACTTTGCTGGAGTAATTCCTGTCTTCCCAAGGCTAGAGCTTTTGCTTGGCTAGCTTTGAAGAATAGGATTCTTACTAGTGACAGATTGGTTAAACTTGGGATTACTCATCCTTTCAATTGCCCTCTTTGTGAGGAGAAGGAAGAAGACATTAATCATTTACTTCTCAGATGTTCTTTCTCCTTCCAAGTTTGGATTTTGATTTGTGCTAAGCTGGATTGGATGGGTCCTCTTCCTAATTCAGTTCTCCAATTATTTCAAAGCTGGCCTATTCTTTATAAAGATTCTACTTTTTCTGCAGTTTAGTTGGTCTCTCCTAGTATTGTGGTTTGGAACTTAAGGCTTGAAAGAAATGCTAGGATTTTCAGAAAGGTTAAATCTTCTATAGAACAAGTCTTTGCTAAGATCAAAAAATCAATTTCAGAGACAATGACCTCTCATCTTCTTTTGAAAGGTAAGGGTTCTTTAGTGTTTTCCAGTTGGGATGCAAAGATCTTGAATAATTGGAAGTTGTTATGTGTGCCTAACTCCAATTGTTTTGTTCAAAGTAAGAAACTTGATCAAAAATCCATTACATGGTTGCCACCATGTCAAGATTTTATTAAATTGAATTTTGATGGTGCTAGTCGAGGTAATCTGGGGCTTGCAGGTGCAGGTTGTGTTTTAAGAAATTGTACATGAGAGGTTCTTAAAGCTTTCTCTCTGAAATTGGGTCACTACACTAATAATGAAGTAGAAGCCCTTGCCTTAATTGCGGGTTTAGAAATGGCTCTCAATATCCATATTAAGAATATTGTTATTGAAGGAGATTCTTTGATTTTTCTTAATGCTTTTAAAATTAGATCTTCACCTTCCTAGAAGCTTAATTATTTCATTTAGAAGGCAGTCAATATGCTAGATTTATTTGACTCTTTTCAAATCCTTCATACTTTTAGAGAAGGAAATAAATTAGCTGATTTACTGTTGAATGCAACTTGTGATCAGAGAGAGAGTTAGTTGAATGGAATCATATGTCAATTCTTCAGCTAAATGGTAGTTTGGATATTATTAAGGAAGACAGACAGGCTTGTGTAAGGAGGTAGAGTTTGTAAGGTTTTAGAATGGGTCAACACACACCGAATTCTACTCTGAGAAATCAACGATATACTTCAAGTCTAGCAATATTCATCTGCAATTAGTAAGTTGCTTTGTCAATAGTTCAACCATTTGATAGGTTCAATGGTTCAATAGGTTCAACGGTTCAACAAGTTCAACCATTTGATAGGTACAACAGTTCAACAGGTTTAATGGTTCAACAGGTTTAACAGGTTCAACGGTTCAACAGGTTCAACCAGTTTAACATGTTCAACCGGTTCAATGGTTCAAAGGGTTCGATGGTTAAAGGAGTTCAATAGTTCAACCGGTTTAGTGGTTCGATAATTGATTTGTTCATCCTACTTTCATCTGCAATCAACAGCAAATCTGCTACTTGGTGAAGTGAATTTGATCTTGCATGGACGAAGTTGTGTTGATACAGAGAAAATTGTGTTTTTGATGTTTCAGGGTGTTGTGAGGTTAAGTTTCGTCGATGGCTGTGAGTTGGTCTGTTGTCAGGGTATCAGCCATGAGTTTGAGGGATCCACTGATAGTGTTCTTTCGGTGTGACTTTTAAAACCTTGGCCAATCTTATTCGATACACCTGTCGGTGTGACTTCCCACATCGGGGAAGCCCTCTACAGCTCTCCCGATATGCCGATGGAGGTTAACCTTGTATATACTTTGCACGACTCGCTATTGCTGGTAATTGAATGTATCTCTAACCCTGTCTCACCGTTATGGCTGGTCATCCTTTGTTTCTAATTCAATGCTTCTTCTTAATATACATTAGCAACATTCAACCTTGACATACACTTGCGAGATACACACGTTATGAATCTCATTTGTGATATACACATGATATGACTCTCATTTGTGATATACACATAAAATGTATACTCGGTGATCTTGACATACAGTTGCGAGATACCCACAAAATGACTATCAACATGCTTTTGTGATATACTCATGAATTGAATATCAACACGCTTTTGTGATATACACATGAATTGAATATCAATATGCTTCTACGTTATACACACGATATGACTCTCATTTGTGATATACACACAAAATGTATACTTAGTGATTTTGATATACATTTGTGAGATATCCACGATTTGATTCTCAACATGCTTTTGCGATAGACTCATGAAATGACTCTCATTTGCGATATACACACAATTTGTATAGTCAGTGATCTTGACATACATTTGCGAGATACCCATGCAATGACTCTCAACATGCTTTACACATGAATTGAATCTCATTTACGATATTGACACAAAATGTATACTTAGTGATCAACACGATTCTTATGCCGATTTAAATCTCTACATCCTCGTTTCCATAAATCTTTGGACAGAAACATCTGAATCTATAGAATAGAAAGACATTCTTCTCTGAAGCATTTTGTTTCATCGATCAACATTATTTTTATCTATAAAGATTTCTTTTTGTTGGTGAATTTTCTCTTGTGGGCCCGATGTTTCGATACTTCCAAGCTATCTTTTAGTGGAATTTTGTGCCGATAGTGTTGTGTTTCTCTGAAGGCTATAAATTCTTCTTCCTTCGGTGTGACTACAATTCTCAGTGGAACTTTGCATCCTCGGTGAGACTCTTTTCCGTGTTGCATTGATACAGAAGATTTTGTCATTTTCTTGGTGAAGTTGAAAGTTCTTAGCAGCGGAAGGGAAGTGCTTTTGTTTCCTTGTTTTCATTTACATCTTTTAGTTGGTTTCTCTATTTTTTCTTTTATAACGCTATGGTTTTAGTGTAGATTGCAGATTTTGTGAGATTTAAGTTTGACTTGCATGCAAGTTTAGCATAGGCTTCCAATTTGAAGCCAAAGTCAGGGAAATGTTTCATGATTTGTTCCTTCTGCTTCTTATCCAACTTCCTCCTTCTCATTTTGGCATAGATGTGGACTAAGTCCGATAGGGACCTGTTGTTTTGGTTTGCCTCTAATAGGCCTTTGTAATGTAATTGAATTTTGCTTTAGACTTTTGGTGGAAAATAGGGAGAATGTTTGGTTCTTGGCACTATTATCTATTGTATTTAAAAAATTTATATTATAGCTGGGTTGTAGTTAGGTTTTTTCAGGGCTATAACCGGAGGTTTTCTTCCCCTGGTTCTTTCCTGCCGGTATGCCCTTTCCGAACCAGGTTTTTGTAATTTTCATCATTATATTTTAATAAAATGTTCAGTGGCTTTGCCACCTTTTCTTCAAAATAAAATAAAATAATAATAATATTATTATATTTAGAATTTTTAAATAAAAAGAATTAAAATCAAGGTATTGTCCTGCATGGACAGTAAGCTAATTAAAAGATATTATTATTATTATCACATCTTGAGTTGATTGGAGTGCTTATGCTTATTTAAAATAGATAAATAGTATTAATAATAGTATTATTATATTTAGAAAGCTAAAATAAAGAGAATTAAATAAATTACTGTCAAGCAAGTGACAGAAAGATAAATTAAGTTATTTTGTTTTAATTTAAATAGAAAATTGAGTCTTTTAAATTGAAATTCTCATGAAAACAAAGAAAATATTGAATTGAAATGAGTTAAAAACCTAAACTTTGGATGCCAAAAACAAGAGAAAGGAGAATTGTAAAAAAAACAAGAAAGAAAAAGGTGTTTTCCAAAGGAGAGAAAAACTAGTCAAGAACAATGAAAATAAAACGACGATAACTTTGTCATATGAAAATGCAATTTGAAACCGTAAAGTGTTCTGGAAAGAAGGAGAAGAGTAGAACAAAACCCATAAATACTTCAAAGAAATTCACAATTCTTAGTGAACATTTTTGCAAAGGAAGAGGACTTTTTTTTTGTGTTTTCTGGGTAGCACCTGAGCAATTGAAAGGCGGAATGGCTCTCCTTTCTTCAGCTTAGAATCTGATTATTTTCCTTGTATGTTTTGCAATTAATAATTATTTTTTTGGCTATTAAAAAATCCTTAGTTATTATGGCCATTGGAAGGTTCTTGTTGTGCTATTAGAAAACCAGTCTTAATTGAAAATGACCTCTTTTTATTGATCAAATAAAGTGAAAATAAACTCTTAACTTAGAGGATAGAATTAGATTAATGTAGACATATTCATCTATGTTATTGCTATTCTAAGATCCATTTTTTATCACTATCATGAGTTACAGTAAGTCTGTTATGTATTGCTGATCCAAAAAGTTCCTGTAACAGTAGTTACATTCTATATTTTTCATCTATTTTTAATGCTATTAAAAATCAGTCTTGCTTGCTGATAAAATCAATCTTGTTTGCTAATAAAAATCAATCTTATTTGTTGATAAAAATTAGTATTGTTTGCTGTTAAAATCACCAATTTGCTAAGAAATCGACTTCTCCTATTCTAGTTCTTATTTCTTGTTTAATTGTTAGATCGGCCTTTGTTCTAGCCGTTGACTTAAACCATAGTATGAGCGGTTACAAACCACATGTGCTGATAAATTTATTTTATGACAGACACATATGACTGTATCTTTATTGATGTTTTTTTGAAACCAGTCTTGTTAAAGAATCAATCTATTTTGTTGCATAAATGATATGAACATAATCTCTTAAACATAGATAAAATTCTCAGTTTCTTGTAGATATATTTTGATATTTGTTGTTCAAAACCTTTGTAAACATTACCATAGGGTGACTAAAATCTGATTACAAACTCTATTATTTTTTTATTTTTTTATTCTACCACAACTCCTATCACTGAAATGATAGGAAGATCACTGAATGTTACATATAAACTTATTGAATAAACTGAATAGTTCCTATCATAGAAAAGATAGTAGGTTTGGATGAATCTAAGAAAGACTATCATATAGTGAATTATGACTGAAAATGGACTAGAAATTATATAAATTTGACAAACTTATGGATGCAACTGTATGAACAAAAGATGGATTATTGCTTGGAAAGTGTGTTTCCTTGATTGGAGTTTTGGAAAAGGAATTTGAAATGATTTATAGAATTATATTAATTGTTTTATTCTAATATTCAATTTATTTGATCTTGAGGAAAGATAGAAATAATATTTGACATAAGTATGCATGAAACCTCATTGTATGAGAGTGGAGTGGTCAAACATCATCATTTGATTTTAATTATGGAATTATGAAACAATATTTAGATATGAAGTAAAAACATTAGTTTAAGTATGCACATGAAACCTCATTGTAAGAGAGTAGAGTGGTCAAACATCATCATTTGATTTTAATTCTGGAATTATGAAAACAATATTTGGCTATGAAGTAAAAACATTAGTTTCTACAAGCTATATAAATCCTGTAAACACGAATTCATAATATAGTTAGATTACAAAATCTATATTGCTTATGATGTTCATCATTATTGCATGATCGAAAAGTGTGTTTTCTACATTGGTACATGGGAAAGGGATTAGAAGTGGTCATAAGTGATTTTGATTTATTCATTATTTTATTTGTTTATTGACTTATTGACTTCTTGGCGAAAGAAGGTAGATTTTTATCTAGGAATGTATTGGGTTACTTTCTAGGCTAGGATGCCGAATGTGGATTTTCAGAGATGGCTTTTCCTCTTTTTAGGAATTGAACCAGGTTACTATTTAAAGGATTAGATCTAATCAAGATGACATTGAAATAGCTATTTATTTGTCTAGAAAAACTCATTTATATATCTCGGCCACATCATGTTGTGAGACAATCTGCATTTCATTATTTAGAATTGCACATTCAGACATTAGGGTTTCATCACGTGTTCCCTCCTGCCAGTTCTTTACAGGTAGCTAGATATTTTGTGCAGGGCTGGGTTTCCTACATTTCATGAAGGGATCCAGGGAAGTGTAATTGCTTCATGGTTGGGTGGAAAAGCACCTTGGCTATGTTCCCATCTCACGGCTCGCAGGTGGTGGACCACTTGGTTTGTGCGATTGATGAGCATATTGATTTATTTATTCATGTTGTTCATGATGAATGATGTATTATGGCATGATGGACAATGAACTTGTATATGATTTTATAGTGTTTTTACCTGGAATGATCATGTAATTTGTAAGATTTAATGACTTTATTGATTTATATTGATGAGATTATCTTTTGCAAGATTTATTGAATCTTATGGATTCTTATTTATGAGGATTTCCTTTGTGAAGATTTATTGACTCTATTGAATCTTATTGATCAAATTAATTTTTATCATGATATTGTAATTAAGCGGATTAATTACACTCCTTTTTATATTTTGGAAGTTGTATTTAAGTGGATTATTTACATCTTTTTACTTTTGACAATGTGATGTTGTATTTAAGTGGATTATTTACTTTATTTTACTTTATTTACTTTTGTGATGGTTTGAGGGCCTTTACATTTGGTATCAGAGCACAGTTCCAGCATTGGGAGATCTAGGTGTGTGTGTGTGTGTGTGTGTGTGTGTGTGTGTGTGTGTGTGTGTGTGTGTGTGTGTGTGTTGCTCAGTTGATCGAGCATGTGTGGGTCCTTGTGTATTGGCTTGTTGTGGATAGCATGTGCATCTTCTTTTATAGGGTTAGATAGACCCTGATGATTGTTCTTGAGTATGAAGGACTAGGTTCTTTTCTTCTTTTAGGGTTATGCATTAGTATGTGAAAGAGGTTGTTGGATCATATGTTTGACTTATTTTATTTTGCCTTCTAGTGAATGCTTGCTTGAAATGCATGTTGTATTATTTAATAGAGAGTATGATCATGAATATGAATTCATTTATGTGGGTATAAGAAAGATAGTACTACATTTGCCTTACTGAAGCTTAAAGAAAGAAATGATAACCATTACTTGTAGGAAAGAATGGTGTGTTGTGATATCTTGGTTTGTGAACATGATTTGTCCTAACTTAAAATCTTAGTTGTTGAATGTTTGCAAGTATATGACTATATGAATGTTCTCTTTTGCTGTAAATTTGTGTTTGGAAGGAGAATGGCTATTTTTCTTTCTATGCTTTTGGGAAGTTGCCTTCCAAGATTGGTGTTGAATATGGGGAAAATAGGGAGGTAGGTTTCCTTTTCAAAAACCTACCCACTGTTAATCGGTTTTATTTATTTAAATCCCTACCATATCCTGTTAATGAGATGCAGCGTTCAAATTGGGGATGCATGTAGGTTAACAGGGATGCACTAGGTTTGGTCGGGCATTCTTCAATTTGATTGTGATTTCCTGGATCAGAATGCAATCTTTGTTGCTAGGTATCTTGAGTGATGTTGTGTGGAAATGATCTTATGATATAGAGGTGTTTGGAATCTTAGAGGACTAGGTTGCTTGTGCAATTGAGTGTGTTCTCTTAATTTGCCCCAATTTAGATCCAGGCATAGTGTAGCATCGTACTTCCTCTCTAGTGGCTAGAATTAGTCACATAGTTCTGGTGTGAAATTTTTGAATTAGATATTTATCTTTTGACTTTGATAATTTTTCTAAATGTTGTAAAGACCAACATTGAAAATTTTATTCTTATTTATGAAAAAGTATAGCCATCAAAATTTGATATTTACTTATCTTGCAACCTTGATGGTCATGGTTGATTTATTGTTGAAATTGAGCCCATTTTATACCTTATTGTTGGAATTGAATTTATCTATTCTTCACAATTTATTTATTTATTATTGGTGGTGATGCTTGAATGTTTTAAAACTATTGGTCATGTATCATGTTATGTTTTCTATCATATCCATGACGGGCCTCTGATAGGTTGTGTAAGGGAGTAGGATGTGGAGAATGTGTTGTTTCGTAGAGAGTGTGTTTCTAAGAGCTTTGGTAGATTAAGTTCATTAATTGTTGTTAGATGTATTAACATTGTTGAAATGTTGAGGAAGTTTTGAATTGGATTTTGGGTGTCACTTTGGATCACTTGAAGTAAGATGATATTTTGTAGGAAGTTGAAGGTTTATGGGGTGAAAGGGAAATTTTTATAGAAGAATTGGAATAAAAAATTTGATGAATGTTAAAAGGACTAATATAGAATATATGGAAAGAATAAAGGAGTTAGGAAAGGAAAAGTATGAAAAGTTTTGTAAAAATGACCTTTTTGGAAAAAGAATTGGTGAAAGAAGAGTTGAAATTGTTTAAGGAATTAATAATTGCAAGAAAAATTGAAGAACCTAAAAGAAGAAAATTCAAATAGAAAGATCAAATGATGAGTTAAAAGAATTGTTTGCAGTATGCCAAAAAGAAAATGAATGTTGGAAATCAAGCTGTTAGTTTGTGAAGTCTCATGTGGCATAGATGATTTAGGATCTTTTGATAAATCACTTGGTAGTTTGCTGAAGAATGTAAAGGATGGAAATGATGATGAATCTGCTATCATAGCTAGTTGTTTAGATGAGAATGCAGTTTGAAAATCTTGAAGAAAATTGAATATATAGGCAAAGGTTTGGCTAAGCATGGGCAAGGAATCAAAGAGCCCATTGAGTCAATTGTGGGGACTAAGTATGAAAGTCTCAGGTATAAAGGTAAAGGAAAAGAAAAGACATGTTTTTGTAAGTTCTAAGAAGTCATTTCAAAAAAGGAGATTTTACATTGTTCACATTGTGATAGAGAAGGCCATAGAAGAAAATAATATTGGAATTTACATCATTGCAAAAAATTTTGGTTTGAAAAATCTTAGTAAAAAGACATGTTGGAATAGAGAGTTGGAAAATTGAATCTATAACAAGCTATGTGAAAATGAGTTATGGTTGGATAAATGTATTTGATTGGCAAAGAAAAAGGAAAATGATTGAACAACAGAAACAAAATGTAATGCCCCACCATGAAACTCTAGAGAACAACACAATTACACCATACAAACAGGACAATTTTTTTTTTTTGAAAGAGATAGTAAAGTAACATTCAACATATCTATACTAAGTAATGTTCTCCCAGGGTTCCATGGCTACATTACTAACAGAACTACTATTATGTTCTCTCATACATCATGTATTAACTGACAACAATAATCCATTATGTATCTATTGCATTAAATGGATAATCATATACATTCCCATGACATTAGATAAATAATCATCCAGATCAAGTACAACTACAATTTTCCTTACACATGAGGATACAACATTACATTATTTACATCATCAACTTTTGATTACATTAGATTACATACATTATGAATAATCTGATACATAAGATAGTACATGAGCATAAATAACTATCTTTATAGACTAGTACAAGATCTGAATCTGCTACAGGAGTTACAACCTTCTTGCACATGAACAAAGGCAAGGAAAAACCAATGGAGATAAAGCACATCCACCCGACCATGTGGTACCCTAAGGTCCACCCCCTATGCTAGGAGATAACATAAGGTCCCAAAACATCAAATAGTCAAGTAGACAATTGCCTAACAGGAACAAGGACTGAACATGACTCCATTACAACACATGACAATATCACAAGCAACTCAAAACCACTTCCAGAGGCAACACACGATGAATGGGGAGAGTACAACTAGGGAATGCTAGGCTGTAGTAGGGAGAGTGTCATCGCACGGTCCTAACATGGGTTATCCTGACAGCCTCTCACTAGGTGCCGGCCCCATAGGGTGACTCATGCGGAATCAACCTTCCTTTCGTGAGGACAAGGAAGTTGATCTTGCCAACCAGGCCTTCTCTACCCATCCTTAGTCTAAACGAGCACTATAGGCATGGGAGAGGAAATCCAATTATCTTGTTAATGTGTAATTTACCCTTTTTCCCCCAATTCATTTTTAGGTTTTCACTTAATTAACAACTTTCAATGGGTTATCCTGATAGCCACTTTGGGTGCCGGCCCCACATTGAAAGCCACTCCCCTACCTGCATCTAGAAACCCTAACCATCAAGCAAGACAATCACTATCATACTGATAAGTATACATAAACAATGCAAGGCATTTACCTTCTTTCTTATTAAACATAATCACAACGACCAACCTTTACTTCATTGTCCCAAAACTTTCAGTTAATCAATCGCAATAACCATAACAACACATATCCAGAGCAAGGTATGGGTCATCTTGCTCGCAAATCTCAACCATGAACAAAATAGTTTCTCATTATGATTTTCAAGATCTCCCCCTTACAATACTAAACACAAGCTTGATATCAATGTACATACGTGAAGGAGATTTAATCCCATCATAATATATTCACAACACAATATGTACATCATCTCACATTATTGTTTACCAAGACCCACATACATAGACAAGAGACATCATGTTCTTACAACATCTTCATTTCAAGACACCTATGAATAGAATACATGCCATTGAATCATATTACCTTATGCCTCTAGAACCTAAACTTGACAATTTACACAATGACCAACTCACATGAAAATTTTGCTTGCAATAAGCAATTTCAACAAATCAACTCATTGACAACATAAATTCTTCTTACTAGAGCAATTCCATTTAATCAAATTAGCAATTGGATTCAAGTTTATCTCCACCAAGAATTTCATAAAACCTAGGTCTAGTTTAATTAATATTAATTCTATCTATTATATTATTCACTCATCAATTACATATAACCGTCAAGCTAAACTAATGCATAGGTAATATTAATTACAAATGCTTATAGATCAAATACTAATACAACATTTATAATCCAAACCCATATATCATATTTCTACTAACAAAACCATTATAATAGAATCAATGCCATATTATAGTAAATATGCAATCATATCGATTAGTTTAATAAACATTTGTATTAAACTATAACAACTACATTTATTTTGTTTCATAAGTTAATAATTCTATCATATATATATATATATATATATATATATATATATATATATATATATATATATATATATACTCCAACAACTCATCTAAATAAATCAAGTATCTTAACTATGTTTTTGATTCATATTTAATTTATAATTGATGAAAGGTTTATATACATGTTCATGTACTTGTGTGAAGGTTATTCTTATTCTCAAGGTAAGATTTGATCAATAAACCTTCAAATTTTGGATAGTTTATAAACAACACCACTCTGCCTTTGAGTAGCAGCCACACCATTTCCATTTCTTCAAGCGACGACTTCATAGACCACCACACCCAATTTGAAACACCTTTGTTAAACATGGCTAAAGTCTCACCTAGAGGATGGAGTTTGACGGACTTAAGGAGTATACACACTATATTAAATGGATTATCTAAATTTGGATTATGGTCAATCAAGAATACTGTGAAGATTGGAACAACCAAGGAACAAAGACACCCAAAATATAAATTGACTAAATGAAGAGCTAATAAGATGTTAATACAATCTACTATTAGAATTGAATCCTAAAGAATCTATGCAGAAGTGGGTAGTTTTATATGATCCAAAGTCCATATTTATTTGAGACCTTAATGCAACATAAGAAAAACATTTCCATCTAGATCTAATAGAAGGTAGAAGTAAGGAATACTCTAATGGACAAGGCACATGAACTGTTTGATAGAATGCCTCAAAGAGATGTAATCTCGTGGAACATAGTGAGTGCCGAATATGTACAAAATGGATTCAGTGAACAGGCTTTAGAAACTTATAAGCAATGCAACTGGTAGGTGTAAAGCCAAATTTGACTAACTTTGCAAGAATCCTCCCTACGTGTGATAGAATGGGAGTTTTAGAATGGGTATGGGCATCCATCAATGCAAAAAGGATAGAGGAGTTTTGTCAGATGCTGCAGTCACAACTTCCTGGTAGACCTGTATTCAAAATGTGGTAGCATAGACAAGGGACATGAATTGATTGACATAATGCCTCAAAAGATGTCTTCTCATGTAACGCAATGATTGCAGGATTACAGTTAAACCATCACACTGATCGCATGCATAAATTCCTTTGTAGATAGGTAGGAGAATGCAGATAAATGCCATAAATTAATTGGCAGTCTACCAATGCATGGGATTGCAATACTCATCAGATATACATGAAATGGATATGTATTTGGTGGAAGAAAAGACATGGTGCAACTATTTGATAGCAATCCTTAGAGAGATGTCATCATGTCTTTTGTTGGTATACTTTTGGATATGTACAGAAATGAATTGGTTGAAGAAGTTATAATTGTAACTAATTTGGTAAACATATATGCAAAGGCGTCGACAAGACTAGGAAATTATTGGACCGAGTGCTTCAACGGGATGTGTCCTCATCGACTACTATGATGACAAAATATGCACATAAACATTATGGGTGCTGACTCAATGTGAACAAATTGCATGGTCTCAGATACCATCATTAACAAGAACACAGAATCATTAAAAATAGTGTTGCAGTCTCACAAACTTTTATCAAGATATCAAAGAATATGTAGGCCGGTCGTGGTCTCTAATCCCCGATGATGAAACTAAAAGATTCAGACTGAAAAACAAATTCTCTAATGTTTAACTGAATAACAATTTTACCTATTCGGTCCCAAACATGATGTTGGGAGTGTCATACAATTCTCTGCCCTTACTGTCATTGTGCATGCGATGAAGAATATATTTCCATCATATATAAGAATCCACAACTTAATAATCAACTAAGACTTACCTGTGAATGAGAAGCCACAAATTTATCCATCATTTCCTTGATAATGATCCAACTTCCAAATCTTCTATCCTCCAGGATACATCTGCATGCTAACTTGACTCGTTGCCGACACGACTATCTATCTACTATGTCAGGAAGACTTTGGTTGACGATATTCCATCAGAATAAATAGTGTTGTTGGAGAGACATCTACCTGCTTCATCGATAGTGTCGGTCACACCGACATAGAGCTCATCAATGAAACACCACGCACCAGAGGAGGAAGACCTACTACTAATGTTGATTCGTTGGCTAGTATCCATCTAGGCATGGGCGTGGGCTTGGGGAAATTAGACCTATTTTCCCCACACCCCCCTCATGCTTCTCCTACCGCCAGTTTACTATCCAATCTGCTAGCAACTGCCCCAACTACCATGCCTTGTTTTTATAACCTTGAATCATAATCTTATTCGGTTTAGAAGAATTATCTGTTGAAACAAATTCTATTACGGGATATTAAAGTGCCACAATAAATGGTAAAAACAATCCCCAACAAATGGATAAAACCAACATCTCAACTAGACGAAGATCAAAAGTATACCAACAAGAAATTAGGATGAAAATAACCCAGAACAAAATTCTTTGATGGATTTTAAAGGCAACCCTAAACATAATATCAAGATGCAGCCCAGATTTTGTATATACAATGCAATAATATGTGCAGATGATAGAAAATTATTATCTTTCCACATGCAAGGTCCAAACAACATTGCCTCGTCGAGCATAATGCTGAATCAATACACTCTTGATCCAATTGTTAGGCTTCGTCAATTGAATGATAGGACTGTCTCCTCTCTACTCTAGGGTCTAGTTAGTGCGTTTACTAGTGTTCAGCGACCTTCCCTCAATTAAATCAATTTAATAATAATAATAAAATAATTCATATTCAAACAACTTTAAATAATTATTTTGAACTAGGTAATTATCAATTACCAATTTAATCTTATTAAATATTATAGTGGATCAAATATTAGTATGACTATATAATGCAATCTAGGCATACAACATAACCCACTGAGTAGGAAAGCCATTAAAAGCCAAATCAAACATGTTCAAAAGCTAGGATAAAACACACTTAACCAACAAGCTCCATCAAATATAAATCAATTGCAACACCTGACATACTGACAGAACTGACCGGTTGAACTAGACATGTCATGCATCCTGATTGAGGATGATGACTTGGGATGTGGGACCTTAAGTTATCTCTAGAACAACTTATCCATTGGGTTCAAGGCACGCTCAGACCTATTAATTCAGGTGGAGTCGATGCCAGATACCTGCATCCTACAACAAATGACACAGTCAAGCATATATAGATACACAAAAGCTAACACTAGGTGAAAAAGGAATCACAATATCATAGGGCACTCGCAAGCGAGTGATGCGACATCGTCCTTTCCACATCATATCAATCTAGATCAGATAACACATAATCATAACCAAATCAAATCTACCTCATTGTCTAAACAGAACCATACACTGAACATATAGGTGCATGAAATTGAATAAGTCTTAGAAGTACCATCATAACAAATAAATCTAACAGAATCAGTCCATGAGATCCATTCTAACATATAACAATTGTAGTAAGATCAACATTTTAATCATTAGAATGCAAAACAATGTCAAAGCCTGCATTATCAGTGTCGCAATAGAGATTATCAATAAAACACATTAACTATCATATGAAACCACACATGGATGTACAACATCAATTGTTTACCTTACCTTAATTATTCCTGTTATTTTACCTTCATCTTCATGTGCCTTGATCAGTTCACCTGTACATCCAAGGTATGAATGGAGGGGCACTACACAAAACAACCGAATATAGTGAATGGCCAAGTGCATAGAATAGAAAGAAATTAAAGAAATTGAATTGTTTTAGCATTGTGCAAAAGCACGAGAAAGACAAGGAAGAGTTTTTAGAAATTTTTTGAATTATAGATCATATTGAAGATAAAGTTTGGTTACAGTAATGAAAGAGTCCAAATGGATTCCATTGGTAGAAATGATATGAGAGGTATAGTTATAGAGGAGTTGTTTCAACAAGATTCGTTGGATATAACCTAGTGGTGTACCTTTGGAGTTTTATCTTGATGTTGGAGATCTTGACCAATGTTTGTTTGGGAGGACTGATCTTTTGATATTATATTCTTTTACCATGCGATTACATGTGCATTGTGATGATTGATTCATGTTTATGATGAACTAATTTATGCCTTCTTGGTGTACATTAAAGATGTGATGGTTACTCTTATGCTAGAATAAATGTAATTGAGTGGTAGTTGTACCATGTGATGGATGTAATTGAATTGGCAATTGTGTCATGTGAATTGATTGATTGATTATATTTGGATTTATTTGATGGATGCTATGTTAAATGCGAAATTAAGGTATTGCTTGTATAAGGTCAAGTAGGACCAATACTTGGTGGATGGTACCACAAGGGATGATATAAAAGGACATTAATATGCTTTGTTAGAATTGATGATACTTTAATGATACTTTGAGTTATTTTTATTGTTTTAAGATACTTTGATACTTTGTTGATGGTAGATTGATTCATTATTATTCTTGATGTGTAAAAAGACATCGGGAGGATGTCTCTTCTAAGTGGGAAAGGATGTCAAGTCTTGTTTTTATGGACTAAATTATTAGTTAACATTTACCATGATTGTTTTACTTCAAGAAAGTTCCATGTGTGTGAAAGTAAATATCATGAAGTTATATTTGTGAAAAATCAGAAAGTTGATTTAAATATTAGATATTATCAATGTGATTATAATGCTTTGCTTCGGCTATGTTTTTTTGGGAACTAACCTATTGACGTCAAGTTGAGTGCAAATGAATGCAGGTACTCGTCGAAGATGAGAACATGGTTGAGGTAGAAGTGTTTTAGCCACTTGGCAAGAATTGATGGGATGGTTTACCCTGATGCAATCACACACTCACGTAGTTGCATATGCATTTTTTGAATGGCCTATTTTATGCATTGATGTGTGATTATTAATCGTGATTGATGATTAGATGTTAGAAAATTAGTGTGTTAAAAATCATTTTCGAATGCATGATGTGATTACTTAAATTTAAATGTCTTTTCAAATTATATTTAAATGTTGTATTGTATTTTAAATAAGGAAATATATATGTTTGTAATTTATTAAATAAATAATAAATAATGTTTTCTATTTACATGATTATAGATGTTTGGAAGACAATATGTAAAAAATATTTAAATAATTATATTAAATTATAATAGATATATATGTATATATGTATTATTTTTACTTCTTGATTTATTTAAAGTAATTGTGTTTTAGTAAAAATAGTTAACTTATGTTAATAATAATATTATTATATTTAGAATTTTTAAATAAAAAGAATTAAAATCAAGTTACTGTCATGCATACGACAGTAAGCTATTTCAAAGATATTATTATTATTATTATCATTATCATCATCATCATTATTATTATTATTATCACATCTTGAGTTGATTGGAGTGCTTATGTTTATTTAAAATAGATAAATATTATTAATAATAGTATTATTATATTTAGAGAGATAAAATAAAAAGAATTAAATAAATTATTGTCATGCAAGTGACAGAAAGATAAATTAAGTTATTTTGTTTTAATTTAAATAGAAAATTGAGTATTTTAAATTAAAATTCTCATGGAAACAAAGAAAATCTTGAGTTGAAATGAGTTAAAAACCTAAACTTTGGATGCTAAAAACAAGAGAAAGGGGAATTGTTAAAAAAAAAGGCATTTTTCAAAAGAGAGAAAAACCAATCAAGAATAGCGATAGTAAAAGGATGACAACTTTGTCATATGAAAATGAAATTTGAAATAGTAAAATGTTCCAGAAAGCTGGAGAAGAGTAGAACAAAACCCAAAAATACTTCGAAGAAATTCATAATTCTTAGTGAGCATTTTTGCAAAGGAAGAGGATTTTTTTTGTGTTTTCTGGGTAGCGCCTAAGCAATTGAAAGGCAGAATCGCTCTTCTTTCTTCAACTTAGAATCCAAGTATTTTCCTTGTATGTTTTGCAATTAATAATGATTGTTTTGGATGTTAAAAAAACCTTAGTTATTATGGCGATTGGACTGTTCATATTTTGTTGTTAGAAAACCAGTCATAATTGAAAACAACCTCTTCTTATTGATCAAACAAAGTGAAAATAAACTCTTAACTTAGAGGATAGAATTAGATTCATGTAGACTTATTCATCTATGTTATTTCTATTTTAAGATCCATTTTTAATCACTGTCATGAGTGATAGTAAGTCTGTTATGTATTGTTGATCCAAAAGTTCCTATAACAGTAGTTACATTCTATATTTTTCATCTATTTTTAATGCTATTAAAAATCAGTCTTGTTTGTTGATAAAATCAATCTTGTTTTATGATAAAAATTAGTCTTATTTGTTGATAAAAATTAGTATTGTTTGCTGTTAAAAATCACCAATTTGCTAAGAAATCAACTTCTCCTATTCTAGTTCTTATTTCTTGTTTAACTGTTAGTTTTGTTCTAGCCAATGACTTAAACCATAGTTTGAGCGGTTACAAATGACAGGTGCTGATAAATTTATTTTATGATAGACACATATGACTGTATCTTTATTGATGTTGTTTTAAAATTGGTCTTGTTAAAGAATTGATCTATTTTGTGGATTAAATGATATGAACATAATCTCTTAAACATAGATAAAATTCTTAGTTTCATGTAGATATATTCTAATATTTGTTGTTCAAAACCTTTGTAAACATTACCTTAGGGTGACTAAAATCAGATTACAAGCTCTATTATTATTATTAATTTTTTATTCTACCACAGCTCTTGTCACTGAAATGATAGGAAGATTACTGAATGTTACATATAAACTTATTGAATAAATTGAGTAGTTCCTATCACAAAAAAGACAGTAGGTTTGGATGAATTTGAGAAAGACTATTATACAGTGAATTATGACTAAAAATAGATTAGAAATTATATAAATTTGACAAACTTATGGATGCAACTGTATGAACAAAAGATGGATTATTTCTTGGAAAGTGTGTTTCCTTTATTTGAGTTTTGGAAAAGGAATTTGAAATGATTTATAGAATAATATTAATTGTTTTATTCTAATATTCAATTTATTTGATCTTGAGGAAACATAGAAATAATATTTGACATAAGTATGCATGAAACCTCATTGTATGAGAGTGTAGTGGTAAAACATCATCATTTGATTTTAATGCTAGAATTATGAAATAGTATTTGGATATGAAGTAAAAACATTAGTTTCTACAATCTATTTAAACCTTGTAAACATGAATTGAGAATATAGTCAGATTACAAAATCTATATTGCTTATGATGTTCATCATTATTGCATGATTGAAAAGTGTGTTTTCTTCATTGATGCATGGGAAAGGGATTAGAAGTGGTCATAAGTGATTTTGATTTATTCATTATTTTATTTGTTTATTGACTTATTTACTTCTTGGGGAAAGAAGGTAGATTTTTATCTAGGAATGTATTGGGTTACTTTCTGGGCTAGGATGCTGAATGTGGATTTTCAGAGATGGCTTTTCCTCTTTTTGGGAATTGAACTAGGTTACTATTTAAAGGATTAGATCTAATCAAGATGACATTGAAATAGATGTTTATTTGTCTAGAAAAACGTATTTATATATATCTCTTCCACATCCTGTTGTGAGAAAATATGCATTTCATTATTTAGAATTGCACATTCAGACATCAGGGTTGCATCAGGTGTTCCTTCCTGCTAGTTGTTTCTAGGTAGCTAGACATTTCATGTAGGGTTGGGTTTCCTTCATTTCATCAAGGGGTCCAGGGAACTATAATTGCTTCATGGTTGGGTGGAAAAGCACATGGGCCATGCTCCCATCTCTCGGCTCGCAAGTGGTGGACCACTTGGTTTGTCCGACTGATGAGCGTATTGATTTATTTATTCATGTTGTTCATGATGATTGATATATTATGGCATGATGCTCAATGGACTTGTATATGATTTTATAGTGCTTTTACCTAGAATGAGCACATGATTTGTAAGATTTAATGACTTTATTGATTTATATTAATGAGATTATCTTTTGCAAGATTTATTGAATCTTATGGATTCTTATTTATGAGGATTTCCTTTGTGAAGATTTATTGACTCTATTGAATCTTATTGATGAAATTATCATTTATCTTGATATTGTAATTAAGCAGATTAATTACACTCCTTTTTATCTTTTGGAAGTTGTATTTAAGAGGATTATTTACATCTTTTTACTTTTCACAATGTGATCTTGTATTTAAGTGGATTATTTACTTCATTTTACTTTATTTACTTTTGTGATGGTTTGAGGGCTTTTACAATGGCTAATCCTGGATGAATACACTAGGATGCGGTAAAGAGAGTTTTCATATATCTACGGGGTACTTCTGAGTATGCCTTGTGCTATCATGGTTATCCTATTGGTTCTCTACATTTTGTGAATATTCATTGTTTTGTGGATTCAGATTGGACAGGTGACATTGACATCAGGAGATCCACTAGTTCTCATGTGTTCACTATGTTTGGTGGTGCTATTTGTTAGATGAGTAAATGAAAACCTATGGTCACTTTGTCCATGACTAAAGCAGAGTACATGGTATCTACTCATGCTTGTAAGGAATCCGTTTAGCTTAAGCAATTGTGTCCTGACATTCAGTTTGATGCAGGGAAGATTACTATTTCTTGTGACAGCTAGAGTGCCATATGTTTGGCAAAGAATCCTACTTTCCATGCAAGGACCAAGCACATTGATGTGCAATACCACTTTGTATGTGATATGGTAGAGGATGGGAATGTGAATTTGGAGAAGGTTGATACTTTGGTGATTGTTGTAGATTCCTTGATGAAGCCTATGAGCACAAAGAAGTTTAGATGGTGTTCAAAGTCTATGGGCCTCTTAGCCCCTAGCAATTAAAATCTTGTCATTCTATTGGCTTTTAAAAGGCATTCAACAAGTGGGAGAATGCTGGGAATTAAGATGTCTCAACCTTTGCAAGTTCCTAGCATTTATTATTTAATTGTATTTATTTTTTTGCCTATTATTGCAATTTGTATGCAAATCTTATTTTGTCACTTTGTGGGAGTTGGCATAGTGATGTGTCATCCTACATGGAAGATGACTTTATCTTCATATGAGGAGATAGGCATCCCACTTTGTGGTAGAAGACTTTTGTCATGTGTCGACATCTTTTGGGTGTTGTAAGATGTTTATGATGCATAAGAGTTATGACAGATTCCTATGATAGAATCTATTACACGTAAGAACCAAAAATAGAAGACCCTATGATAGGTGTGACAAGTGTCAAGAAGCATCTATCCATGGAGAAGGTAGGTGCCCAAGTTTGACTATGACAGGTTCTAAAAGAATCTGCAATTAATAGTCAGTTATGACAAATTCTGTTACAGCTGTAAGAGTTGTCATATATGAAAGATTTTATGACATTGTAAGAGCATATGTCATACCTTAATTGGGAAAATTTGGGGTGCCCAAGTTGGGGGGTTGTAAGGGATGAAAAAGAATCTCTTACAAGTGTCATATGCATGTTTTATGTCCTTAGAAATTGGGCTACATGGATTTGGATGGGATTCCTATGTTGACTTGCTCTAGAGGCTTCCTCCATTCATAATACTTCTCTATATATACAAGTGTTTAGATTTGGAGATGTATGGTTCATTTGCATGTATCGTTATGCTGCCAGAATTACTCTAGATTTGACATTGTGACAACTCTTGGAAGAACTTGCATTGCAAGTGTGTTGTAATCTCCTTTAGATTTGATAATACATTGTGCAGGTTTTTGGAGTGTGGGGTTTTTCATCCGAAAGGGTTTTCCCCACATATATCTTGTGTCATTGCATTTATACTTGTTTGTGAATATGTTTTAATCTCTTTGTTAATGTGAAACATAACTATAACTATAAATATCTAAGAAAAAATTGCACTACTTTCCCTCATTAGATTGGTATAGGAAGTTGATTTCTCTTACCTTGCTTCCTTTCACATAGGAGGCTAAACATCCATATCTTTTTGAATGCGGCAGAAGACTAAGGTATAAGCAACTAGGTGAGGGGATCTACTTTTAGAGGCTACTAGATGAGTTGTAGCTAAGAGAATTAGTGTGAAGGTTGTCGTGATAGTACATTGGATTTGTGAAGGATATGTTTTATCTATTGTATGTGTAGTCACCTTGCTACATCTTGTAACAATTTCATCATCCTCACATCATTAAGAGGTATAGGCTATATGGGTTGCTATGATAATTTTGATTAGAGTAGTGGTGGTGGAGGGTACTCATGTATATTCGTGTAGGTTGCACATGACATAAATTAGAGGGGAGCATGGATAGATTCATGGGTGGTGGTGCTCAACTAGAGGCATGTGACACATGTACCATAAAATGACAAGGTTGTAGTAGAGGATGCTAGCATGAAAATAGAGTATGTAGTGTGGTGGGAGCAGTACATACCTGGTGCAATCATGGTAGGAGGGTTCACAAAATGAACTGTCCAGACCGTGCAGCAAGAGTAAACACAATGGAAACAACTCAAAGATATGGAACACATGTAGATTTAGTCATTCAGTAGATCATAGAATTCAAATACAGATCATTCAACAATATGAGGGCTTACAATTAGGGCTCATAGGCCTAGCTACAAAATATCAAAATATGTACAAGATATAGCTTTGAAGCTCCTTCGCACAAAATCCAAACTATAAACTTATGAATCAATTTCTAACTCTTCAAAATCTAATTTCCTAGGGATCTATTACATCAATATATATCATCTTCGGTACAAAATATTCCTTTGTGTTGGCCAAGGAAGATCACAAACTCCAATGAAGAGTTGTAACATGTGTACACGGATAGGTCAGACCTAAATGCATATAATACCTTCGTAAATGAATGGAATGATGTGCGGATCATGGGGATGGTTAGCCACAAACCAAAGATCATTGAATTATGTGTCATTAGGCTCCACAAGTTGAGGAATGCTCTACAAGTCTTCTCATTTAGCTGATTGTCCAAGACTGTTAGGATGCTCTGTTATGAGAAAACAGTCAATCTTCTGATAGTGATATCTTTCTGGTACTTGATCCAAATTCTCTAAGATTCAGATATGTTGTAGATGAATGAATCTAGATGCTAAGTCCAGATCCACAAGATATGAAATGCAACTACGGAAGAATGTGAACCAAAATACAGAAGCTGCTATTGACTGAACTACTTGAACTAAACTGCAAACAAACTAAAATGCAAATATTTTTGGTTGATGCAAGATTTCTCTTGAACCAGGGATGCTCCTACATCAAACATCTGGGGTTATTGAAAAAGTGAGTCCCTCACTTTGCTAGGGCTAGAAGAAAACTAATATGGTCTACCTCAGCCTAAGAAATCCATGATGAATCTTCTTCTGGTCTGCCTTTCCACTTCACAAGGTATTCTTTGTATTGTCTTCCTCTGGTGTTGCATCCAAATCTGTTGTCCAATATGTCTTTGATTTGCTTCAGTGCTTGTTGTGGTAATTGCTTCTTCAAGTCATCTACCATGCTGTCACTAAACTCTGCTTCATGTTACTGATATAGGTCTACAATATTGAAAATAGGTGATATACCCAATGTCTCCGGTAACTCCACTACATATGCATTTCCTAAATCAAATTTTCTAAGTATCCTACAAGGTCCAAACTTCTTCATCTTCAATTTGTTAGATGTTCCAACTAGAAATCTTTCTTTTCTCAATTACACCATCACTTCATCACCTACTACAAATTTTGTGTGTCTTCTCTTCTCATTTGCTTGCTCTTTATACTTGTTGTTCATCTTTCCCAAATGATTCTTCACCTGATCATACACTGTCTTCATATGTTCTACAAATTCTTCTGCTTCTACACTTCTTTGTTCCTTTATACTTATATCTCTCAATTATGCAACTCCTCTAAGTTTCACTCCAGTAATGATCACAAAAGGTGTTTTTCCAATACTCCTATTCACTGAATTATTGTATGCAAATTCTACTTGTGAAAGAATCAAATCCCAACTTCCTATCTTCTCTCCAACCAAACATCTCAACAAGTTTCCCAAACTCCTATTCACTACCTCTGTCTTTCCATCAGTCTGTGGATGAAATGTTGAAATGAACTTCAAGTCTGTCTTCATCTTCTTCCAAAGTGTCTTCCAAAAATATCCTAGAAATCTAGTGTCTCTATCTGAAATTATGCTCTTAGGTAATCCATGCAATCTCACAATCTCCTTAAAAAATAGGTTAGCTACATGCACTGCATCAGTTGTCTTTTTACAAGTTATGAAATGTGCCATCTTTGAAAATCTGTCTACCACTACAAATATATAATCATGTCCTCTCTATCTTTTCAGCAATCCCATCACAAATTCCATACTATGTCTTCCCAAGGTCTCTTTGGTACTGTCAAAGGTTTATACAATCCAGTATTTTGACTACTCCCTTTTGCAACTTGAAAAACTCTACAAATCTGCACAAACTTCATAACATCCTTATGTATCTAAGGCCAAAAGTAATTTTCACTCACCAAAGCCACTATTTTATCAATGCCAAAATGTCTTGCCAATCCTCCACTATGTTTCTCTTTTTTCAAATTATCTCTCATTGAACTTCTAGGTATGCATAGTTGATTTCCTTTGAACAACATATCTTCTTGAATGAAATAGTCCAACCATTTACTCCTATCTATCACAGCAGGTTCCTTACATGCTTTCCAAGGTTCTGCAAAATTAGTATCTCCCTCATACATATGTTTCAATTCATTAAAACCTATCAGTTCAACTCTCATCTCTATCAACAAGTTCCTTCTCCTACTCAATGCATCTACAACCTTGTTTGATTTTCCACTCCTATGCTTCAATACAAAAGTATAACACTACATGAACTCTACCCACCTCATATGTCTCTAATTCAACTTACCTTGATTGTTCAAATATTGTAAAGCTTGATGATCTGTATACAGCACAAACTCCTTAGGCAATAAGTAATGCTTCCACTTCTTCAAGGCTTGAATTATGGCATAGAACTCTTGATCATAAACTTAATATCTTCTCCTTGCATAATTCAACTTCTCACTGAAATATGCTACAGGTTTTCCTTCTTGACTTAATACTGCTCCGATTGTATTCCCACTTGCATCACAATCTACTTGAAATACCTTATTGAAATCCGGTAATACTAAAATAGGTTGCTTTGTTACCTTTTGCTTCAACAGTGTAAAACTTTTATCTACTCCTAATGTCCACTTGAAATCTTTTCTGTCACCTCTCATTGTCTCTGTCATAGGGTTACAAACTAAACTAAAATTTTTGATGAATTTTTGGTAGAAACTAGCCAATCCATGAAATGATCTGACTTCTCCAATTCTCTCTAGTGTAGGCCATTCAACAATTGCTCTTACCTTCTCAGGGTCCATCTTCAATCCTTTCGCAGAAATGATAAATCCCAAATATACCAATTCTTCCTTCATGAAACTACATTTCTTGATGTTTATCAACAATTTCTCTTCTCTCAGTCTCTGCAATACTTGTCTAATATGCCACAAATGTTCCTCTTTTGTCTTATTGAAAATCAGAAAATCATCCAAATATACAATAACAAACTTACCCAAGAATTTCTTCAAGACTTCATCCATCAACCTCATGAAAGTGCTAGGTGCATTTGTCAATCCAAAAGACATCACTAACCACTCATACAATCCTTCATTTGTCTTAAAAGTAATCTTCCATTCATCTCCTTCTCTAATTCTGATCTGATAGTATCCACTCTTCAAGTCTATCTTTGTGAAATATTTTTCTCCACTCAAACAATCCATGATATCATCCATCCTAGGTAAAGGAAATCTATACTAAAAACTATGATCATGTTTATTTCTCTAGAGTCAGTGTACATTCTCCATTCTCCTTCTTTAGTGCTAACACTGCAGGTACTGTACAAGGACTCAAACTTTCTCTGATCAAACCTTTTGTCAACAATTCTTGTATCTTTCTATTCAGTTCTTCATTCTCTGTTAGTGTCATTCTATGTGCTGCTTTGTTAGGCAAACTAGCTCCCGATATAAGATCCATGTGATGAATGATACTCTTAATTGGTGGTAATCCTTCAGGTACATTGTCTGATATGATGTCTTTATACTCTGTCAGCAACTCTTTTATCTCCTCTGATTGTGATTCTTCAGTCTCCTTCTTCAATTCTTTAGGCTTCTTAGGAATCAAAGCATAACACATATTCTCATGTCTCAAACCATCCATAAATTTTCTTCCATCTACCAAATAGATTCTAGCATTTCCACATACTTCACTCTTAGGATCATCCTCCAAAGGAATCAAGGTAATTCTCTTCCCATTTGATGTTATAGTGTATGTATTCATTCTCCCATCATGTATAGATTTTTTATCATACTGCTAAGGTCTACCCAATAAGATATGACATACATCCATAGGCATAATTGTGAGGCCAATTATTTTCACTTCCCTATTTTTGATCGTTTACATTTTAGTTGATGACATTATTAGACTTTCAGAGACTATTGTTCCATTATGCAGATTAGATTATATCTCCTGATTTCTAGTTTGACATTGATTAGACATATGGTGATTTGATTTGATCATATTTCGATGCTATGTTGAGACTAGACATGAGAGATATATTAGATGATGATTATTGATGTGATTTCTAGTTCATTATGTGGATTCATTAATTAATGATGATTATGTGACATTAGATAGAAAATGCAGGTTAATCTTGAATTATGTTGTGAATGATTAATGTTGTATGCAATGACATGAATTTAATTTCAGTTGCTTCAGCTATGATTATACATGATGTGATTGACACTTGATCTAGTTGTGCAGGATTATATTCCCAGGCCATAGGAAATTGGAGGTAGTGTTCACACATATGTTATTCCCTGTGAAATTGATCCATTCCCATGAGGGATGAGGATCACTTGTGAATGGATGTTGCTTGCGTGCATGCTTAATTTATTTATTTTGGCCTAGTGACCCCTTTCTTAGTTGATTCATATCTTGTGTTGTATATTTATAGTTGTTTTACACCACTTGGTATTTTTTCATTTATGGGCCATTTAAAGTGAATTTATGACTCCTTAGGTGTACCTTAGTGTCCCAAAACTTACCCTAGGTGGTTACCCTTGGGTCTAGGGACGATTTTGACTAACTAAACCTTGGGGTAACTCACTTTTGGTCATTCTAAACTAAGGTTTAGTCAAAGTGACAAATTTTGAAATGGCTAAGGGTGGGAGATGAGTCATGCCTTGAAAAAGACTCATCTCCTTTCCCAAATTATGGGGATCCCTTCACTAAGAAGACTTGGGAGGTCTTCAAGACTCCCAAGTGTGTGGGATCTCCCTCCAAGACTCTCACACACATGTTTGGAGGGAGATGGCTCTCTTAGAGAATAAGAGGATGTCATATGGCATCCCTTATCCTCATGGAGGCTTGAAAGGAATTGCCACCTCACCACTTTGTCTCTCACACATGTGTGAGATCACAAGTGGATAAGGTGAGGATTGGAATGGAATTGGAGGGCGACACTTGTCACCCTCACACTTCCTCTCCCTTGCAAGTGGCATGGGATGAGGAAGGAGAATGTGACAAGTGTCACCATCTCATTCCTTAAGGCCAAATTGGAAGGCCTATATTACCTCCTCTTGAAGAAGAGTGTGGGGTTCTTGCATTTTTGGTATTTTCTTTCTATTCTTGGAGTTAGAGAAATTTGAAAATTGGGAGACTTGGAGAAGCTTGGAGCTCTTCACCAAATGTGCTTCCATTTTTAGGGATTTTGAAGGTAAGCTCCATGGCTATGGCCATATTCCCTTGTATATTTCATTTATGTTATGTTTGTGGTTTATGTTGATGGTTGTTTTCATTTCGTGTGGGTTGGGAGTTTGGTGAGAGAACCTCCATTTGGAGGTAAGGCTCAACTTGTATGGGGTGGGGGAGAGTGAACCTCCTCCAGGTCACCTCCTTATTATTGTGTTACTTGTAGCCTTGAGGGATTTTCTATGGTGTTGAGAGAATTTTTTATGGCAAGAGTGCCATGATAGATTTTTTTGAGATATTTGGAGATATGTATTTTGTGGTTATGGCTTGAGGCCTTGAGACTTGGTGATTTTGAGATGTTGGAGTGACCTCTTGAGTTGAGGGGTCCACTCCCCTACCCCCATCAAACTCATTTTCATGAGTTTAGTATTGTGCAAATCCATGGGAGTTGAATTCTTTTGTGTGTTTGGAAAATTTCATTTGTTGTGGTGTGTGTGTGCAACCATGTGAATCCTACCTCCCCAGCTCGGGGGTGACCCACTTGCGGGTCTATGGTAGGGAGGAGGGATTTTTTGTCATGGCATGGTTCCCCATTGTTGTGTATTTAATGTAGGTGTTCTTGGGAGAAAATGAAGTTGGAGTAGATCATTTTTTTGCCTCTTTTGTTGTATTGTAGTTGGCTGATTTGAGCCATGGCCTTAGAGGCCTTGTTGAAGAACTTTGTCAAAATGACTACTTTCCTTTGTGTTGGTGTGAAAGGAAAATTTTAATGTGGTTTACTCTTTATTGTATATCCAAAAATATGTTCATTATGCATTGTTGTTGTGTTATGTGATATTGGAAAGTTGCCAAAGAAAATATAAATTTTGCTTTTAAAAAAAAAATATAGATGTTCATTATGAGTGCTGTTGTGTATATGTGGTTTTGGGAAGGTTTGACAAAACGGGGTTTAGTATAGTTGCTATCTTCCATTTCAAAAAAAATTATATATACGCATATGTTGTAATTTGATTTCTGTTGAATGGTTATAAAACAAAGGAAATGAATTAGTTCTATTGAAATGCATTTTAGGAAATAGGAAAAAAAAAGAGAGTAATATCCTCATGTTATGATTATGCTTTGCAAAGAAGAGGAAGAAAATAATTAAGTCTGTTATAGTTAAGTTGTTGTCAAAAGAAAATATGTTATTCTATTTTATCTATATCTGTCAACAAAAAAATTATAGTGTTTCTGTTTCATTTAATTTTGCAAAGAAATGAAAAATATATATACTGGTCCATTTAAATGACCCAAATCTGGTTTATTATTTCATTGTTGACTGTGAAAATATACATATATCTAATATAATATAATATAATATATATACAGTACATATATACATATATATGTATTATACCTAATTTCTAAAATACATTTTAAACCTCGCTGTGAAACTAATAAAACTATATATATATATATACCTTTATTATAACTGATTTACACAGATCTTAGACTATAATATAATATTACCTTGCTGAAAAAAAGAATATACAAAGGACTGTAGGACTGAGGGAAGCCATCGAACCCTGTAAGGGTTCTATTTGAAAATTGTTAGTGTTTCTTTAAAAAAAATTATTATGAAGTGGATTTGGGGGAATGACATCCCCCAAACCCACGTTGCTCTGGTTTAAAGGAGGTGGGGGTCGATCCCCCCACCCACCTCCTACTATGTAGTGGGGGGTGCGTGGGAGGATTGCTCCCCACCCCTCTCCTTCACACTTCCCTTAAAACCTGCGACAGATACACCGTTGGTGGCTCTGCCATTTCCGGCGCCCCAAACTACTATCTGCCATTCGACCTTCCCTCGGTCTACGCCTTCTATACTGTGTTTACATCTAATACAAATGATATATATATCAGAACTACAATATTTATATCTAGTATCTTTCTGTGTATCAAAAAAAAAATGCATACATTCAAGTTTATTCGAATAGCATATATATGTTTATATATATATACACACCTAATGTATATATATACATATATAAATATATATCTCAAAACAATGAAACCCCACTGTGTATATGTAATAAAAATATACCTCTGAGAGGTATCTTCATGGCTGCCACAGTTTCCATCAAACCCTACCTACAAAACTAGAAATGGGAAAACAAGAAGAGAAACCAAAAACAAAGAGAAAACAAAAGAAGAGAATAGGGTTTCCATAAGGAAACAATAAAATAATATTAGGGCATCTCTTTTAGGAAAATATTATAATATTGAAGTTAGGGTTAGATGGAGTGAGTAGGAAATTAGAGTTTTTTTAATTTTAAATTCTATTTTCCCATGTGCATGGAATTAAAACTTCCCCCTTCATTTGCATTTTGACCCCTTTGAATTTTATTTGACTTCCCTTGTGTTCAAATTTATGTTGATTTTAAATATATACTTGGGGTTGGATTAATTATTTTCCTTGTGGGTCTATTTTTTTTTATGGGATTGGGATTTTTTTATTTATTGAAACTCTTATCCCTTCGTTTATTAATTATTGGTCTTCCTTATTAATTTATCTAGTGGTCTTTAAATTAACTTTATTGGGAAAAACTTGTGATTGTATTTATTTTAATTTTATCAACTTTTATATTGTAGAGGGATGTTTAATTTCTTCCCCAATTTTAACCTTTGTATTTGGGCGATTTAATAAATATAAATGTCGCGATGATATTTATTAAATGGCTTAAATATTGATTTTAATTTGGTCTTTTATTCATTTATTTAAATTCAAATTTTGATATTTCAACAAGTGGTAATTTTTATTTTGACCTTGGATTTAGTTAATTTATTCTTCCACTTTATTTATTTAAATTTTTGAATTAATTATTTTCATGGGAATTCATTTTAAAATATTTATTTCAATTGTTGAAAACGTGTTATGCTATCAAATTTTTCCTAGATTTTAGGGTTTTATTTTTATGGCTTTTTGTGATATTAATTTTACCATCCCATTTCACCATGCGACCATCATATCATGGATGCGTTATTATATTCAATTTTATTTGTGTATTAGAATTAGGGTTTGATTTTGATTCTGTCGAAATCATTTCACTCACCTAGGAAACTTAGGGTTTTGAATTAAATTGATTCTAACCCTAGTAGCAGCGCTCATCGTGTCGCAGAACGCCCTAGTCGGTTATCATCACGTAGGGGATTGTGTCGATAAACGTTCTTCCCCGAATCTGATTGACATGTTTACACCTTATGTGTATTGCCACTGAGCACACTGACGCGCGTGAAGGGGTTTCTAGGGACACGTGGAAAAGTTTTTGATATTTCGTGTCATGACCACATGACAAATGTGGACATGACACGTGTGTTGCGTGTCATGACTACATGGGAAATGTGGGTATGACAATAATATCACTCAAGACTTCATCATGATAAGATCCAATATGAAATTTCATAAAACAATGTTCACTCATCAGTACCTTATGATCATCTTGAATACATGCTATTTGGTAAGGCTCAGGGTGTTTCAATATTTCCAACTTCAACTTAGTCACCATCTCCTCTGAAACTAGGTTATCTAAACTACCACTATCAATTACAACTTTACAACATTTACCTCATGATTTGCATTTGGTTTAGAACAAGCTTTTCCTTTGCAATGGTTCTTTAGTTGTTTTTGCTTGGAATAGTTCTCTCCTCATCACAAGTGATTCTCCCTTCTTTGGTTTACCAACTGAATAGGGGTCACCTAGTTCAATAGGTTCTTCTTCCACATAGGCTGCTCTTCCACTGTTCTATATCCTCTTGCTTGTACTCCCTTGATTACATTCAAATGCTCTATGTCCTTCACCTCCACATTGAAAATAGGTGCCTCAAAATTTTCTCTTATCAGTTCCTCTTCCTTCTCTTTTGTATCCTTCCTTCCAATATGCACTAGGGTTTCCTCTTTGGTAAAAGTTTCTGTCATCTCTCTGGTATGCATTGCTATGTCTATCATCCTTCTTGAATGTGTTGTCAAACTTGTTTTGCTCTGGATGTGATCTCTCCTTTAGAAGATGTTCTACTTCTCTGAAATCTTCCTCCTCTACCTCTCTATCTCTGATCATGCCTCTTGTTCAATTTTTCTTCAACTTTTAGGGCAAACTGATATGCTTCCTCCAAAGATGTCATTCTCACTAAACTTAGTTCTTCTTGAATGTTCAATCTCAGTCCATTGATGTATGTGGCCACTTTCTCTTTGCTTTCTTCATGATGTCCTATCCTTATGATCATCTTATGAAGTTCTTTAGTATACTCCATAGATTTCTCCTTTTGTCTCAGGTTTTGCAATCTTTTCAATAGTTCTAACTCATAGTCAGTAGGTATGAATTGATTCTTCAATTTTGTCACCATCCTATGCCACTTTGTAATCTTTTCTTTTCCTCTCCTATTCCTATCCAACTGAACTTCTTTCCACCATATAGCAGCATGTCCTTTCAACTTTGTCTTTGCAAATTTCACCTTCTCCGGATCTTCAACTTCTTCATACTCAAAGAATTATTCCATGTCATTTATCCAGTCAATCAAATCTTCAGGGTTCAAATTGCCAATATAGTTCGGCACATCAACTCTAGGTCTCTTTCCAATCTTTGAAATAGCTCACAACATCTTGACTTGCTCTGATTCTTCTTCTTCATCACCTCCTAGGGTTTCACCAATTTGTTCAACAGATTGAAATTCCTCTTCATCATCACTTTCAACATTAGGTATCAGTTTCAATCCTCTTCACCTATCTTCTTCAACAACATCCAATTGTATTCTCATTATTTTCATCATTTCCATCATCTCATCCATTCTACCAGCCATTGTTCCAACAGCGGCAACTCTCCTTAGTGGCATTCTTCCTAAGATCAAGTGCAAACTGCCTCAAGTTCGGTGATCGGGCTACAAGGTGGCAATTGCCTCACAATCAATGATTGGTTGTGACACAAGTAACCTGCTTCAATTCAATGATCTGTCCACAGTAAGATCTTATAGAATTCCCTCGCCAACGTTTCTCAATTCACTCCTAAAGATTTGAACTTTTACTCTGATACCACTTGGTGCAGTCATGGTAGGAGGGTTCATAGAATAAACTATCCAGACCATGTAGAAAGAGTAAACACAATGGAAATAACTCAAATATATGGAACACATACAGATTCAATCATTCAGTATATCATAGATTTCAAATACAGATCGGTTGGCAATATGCGGGCTTACAATTAGGGCTCACAGGCCTGGCTACAGAATATCAGAATATGCACAAGATGTAGCTTTGAAGCTCCTTTGCGTAAAATCCAAACTATAAACTTATGAATCAATTTCTAACTCTCAAAAATCTACTTTCCTAGGGATCTATTACATAAATATATATCATCTCTGGTACAAAAGATTCCTCTGCATCGGCCAAGGAAGATCACAAACTCCAATGAACAGTTGTAACATGTTTACACAGATAGGTCGGACCTAAATGCATAAAACACCTCCACAAATGAATGGAATGATGTGCGGATCACAAGGAGGGTTGACCATGAACCAAAGATCATTGAATGATGTGTCATTAGACTCCACAGGTTGAGGAATGCTCCACCAGTCTTCTCCTTTAGCTGATTGTCAATGACTGTCAGGATGCTTTGTTTTGAGAACACTGTCAATCTTCTGATAGTGATATCTTTCCAGTACTTGATCCAAATGCTTTGAGACTTGGATATGTTGTAGATGAATGAATCTAGATGCTAAGTCCATCTCTATAAGATTTGAAATACAACTACAACAGAATGTAGACCAAAATATAGAAACTGCTACTAATTGAACTGCCTGAACTAAACTGGAAAATGAAAGAAACAAACTGAAATGCAAATGTTTTTGGTTGATGTAAGATTGCTCTTGAACCAAGGATTCTCCTACATCAATACCACTAAGATTGACAATACCAACACAGACTACTATCTAGGATAGGGTGAGAGTTATAGTAGCTAAGGCATAGAGGATGAGGAGATAGAAAGATAGGGGACATAGTGCACATAGGGCACCACTAGTAGTAGGAGATGGGCAAAGAGATAGATAGTAGGTTTCACAACAAGTAACCTAGCTAGGGGTGTAGTAATAGGGAGGGTAGAAGAAGGCCATGGACATGGATGTGCTAAAGACACTCAATGAGTAGGCATAGGAATAGGACCATGAGGAGGTAAAGGGCCTCAAAGTGCATCTAGCCACAACACTGTCAAAGAGGGATTCCCTATAGGTGGATAGTGATAAGCTACAGGGTGAGAGAGACACCCTATAGACAAAGCGGGATAGTATAGATGTGGAGAGAAGACAACATAAGAGGGATAGAGTCATAGTGGAGAGGGATAGCCTATAGCTAGCCCATGACAACCTACAAGTATAGTTGGGTAGGGCATAAGTAGATGTATAGAGACATATGTAGGATATTGACCAGGCCCAATTACCGTTGGGCCCATAGGGGATGACACAAGTGTTTACAAATATGGGGAGAGCATTTTGGAAGGAGGCATGAGTAGATAGTGAGATGTCATGGTTACTACATGAGGTATCATATTAAATATCATTGTATGCGTGTGTAATTCCAGTCAAGTAGAGGGAGCATTCCTATGTAGATAGGATAACATCAAGGGCTAGTGGGGCATGGGACAGATCATCCTGAATAGCCAAATTAGTTTTAGTGGTGATGCCACCACCTAGAGGGCCACCATCACCACCAAGGTCACAAGGAGACAATGCTATCCATTACTAGCTAGATGGGGCACAACTCCTTTTTGTATTTTTGATCTTGTACCATGTATACAAGATTTGATCATGTATAGACATATTTTTTATGTACATATGTTACTTGCTTTGTGGAGCTCAAATTGTACTATAACTTGATTTTTGGGATGATATATAATGATGATCATTATGCCATGAGTTTGTTGTTATATTATGATGCGTATGTGTGGATTTATGAGATGGAGGCTTGTATGATGTTGATTTATTTATGGTATGTGATGGTGTATGGATGCTTATGTGATGATGTTATGCATTTTATGATTATGTATGGATGTATGTTATGGGATGTCATGATGTGATATATATGATCATGGATGAATGCACTTTTATTTGATATATACATGACACACATGTATGATATATGGATATTTTTATGTGATGTAATGCAATGATGATATTGATTATATGATGATTGTTCATGTTATCTGTAGGTTTATTAAATTATACATGATCTATAGATAGTGTTTTGTGATTAAGTGATGATTATTGATGTGATGTGTAGATGATTAAATGATACATGATTAATAAATGATGTATTGTGATGATGTGTTGATTTATGCAATGTAATATTTATGATGATTTTGACTTGTGATGATGAATGAAATGATTATGTAATGTAGGGATGTGTAGAGTAGATGGCTATGATGTATGATAACGGGTGTATGCATGTTTATGAAATTTATATGAAATGATTAGATGATTATGCATAGATGGATGACATGGATGAGGTTTTTTTTGGTTCATGGGACAATTGTGCAAGAAAATAATTTAGAAAGAAAAATGATAGAAAATGATAGGAAATGAGAGAAATGTTGGTTAAAAAATGATGGATAGAAATGATAAACACATGGTTATGGATAATTAAAATTATGATATGTAGGATGGGTTTTGAATGCAAGTATATGTTGACATGTGGTGAGCAACCTCATTTGATATAGAATTGGATGTTATGCACAAAGGTGAGGATGTGTTCCATGCATAGGAATAACTCAAAACAAACACATAGCAAATAAAAGGATGCCCTAGGAGATCACAAGGTGTTAGATGACCTTGGTGGGAATTGTGATAGGATAGCTAATGAACACAACAAGTGCAATAAATTAAGACATGACTTGGTATACCAGTCAATACACACCATGATATGAAGATCATGGAGACCTTGAGTAGGTACATGTTATGGGTCAACTTAGGTAGTGAGTAACCAAATCCAATAGTCAAATGACACACAAGTGTTTGACCTCTTACCAAAGTGTTGAAAAGGACTAGATAACGATGATACCTAATGTGGGGAATATTGTATCTCACAAATGTAAATAATGATAAGGTGGAATATAGGTCTCACATTGGATAGTGATTCAACATTTGCATGTTAAAAGAGGTTGGATATAATTGTTTTTGCATTTTCTTTTAGGTACAAGATGTGGTGTTGAGTTTGTTGTTTAGATAAATCATGTGGCTTGTGAAGTACAAATTCTTTCAAGAACATGACCAAGGAGGAGATACGTTAAAATTTAGAATAAAGAAAATAGGAATTTCTCAAAGGCATCTTCCAAAGCATGACAAAACACTGCCCCCAACATATAACAAAGGCAAATCATGATGGAGGGAAAGTGGAGGGAGATGGAATAGGATAGTACAAAGAGGAACTAAAGGATAATGGAATCTAACCCTAAACATGATGTGTACAAGTAGGATTTCACCATGGTACTTATCCAAGGTGCCACAAAGTGGTTTTTACCAAAGGACAATTTTTATTTTTACTTTTTTGAATATTTTGTATTTTTTTGATAATTTTTTTATTTTTTGGATTTTTATGATACTACAGAGTAAGCATGGAAGAAATTGAGTTATACAATGTTTATAGGTTCATAAAGTTCTTAACCATCTAGAGTATCCAACTGGTGTGCACTTGATCCATATTTGGTGATAATGATATAGGGACCTAACCAATTAGGCTCAATTTTTTTTCTTTTCTTAGTCTTGATTAGTGTTCCTCTAGTTTTATTTAAGAAAAGGTCTCCAATCTCAAACTCTAGAGATTTGATATTCTTATTGTATCTTCAAGGAAGATGATTCTAATAAGCCTTTAAGTGGTGTAAGGTGTTGAGGCACCACTCATCTAATAATTCTAGTTCATGCAACCATGCAATGTGCTACTCCTCATTATCAATAAGGTTATACAAAGAGATGCACAATGATGGGAGTTCAATCCCTATTGGAAATATAGCTTCATCTCCAAATATTAGGGTGTATTAGTGGATGTACAAATGTTAGCATGATAGGCCCATAGGGAAAGATTAAGTTATAGGTGCCAATCATAGCTAGCATTACTGACTATCTTTTTGAGGATTTTGATTTCAGATTTTATTAGTAGGGGTAGATGAATGGTGTCTAATGTGGAATTGGTCACACAAGGCACAAACCTCATGGTTTTTGAAGGAATTATTGTTGCCAGTGATTATGAAGCTATTTTTGTAGGATGGGTTTTGAATGCAAGTATACATTGACATGTGGTGAGCAACCTAATTTGATATAGCATTAGATGTTATACACCAAGGTGAGGATGTGTAAAGTAATCATTCCATAACAAAAGTTATTATGGTAAATAATCCACTTATTTACATCAAATCAAGTAAAAAGATAGCTCTTATAAAAATTAATCAATAATATCATTAAATCTTACAAATTGCATGCTTAATCCAGGTGTTAGCACTATAAATAATATACAATGTCCATTTGGCTTTCTTGCCATAAATCATCTAATGATAATTACAAGGTATAATAATCAAGTACAATATAAGAATAATAAATAAATCACACTCTCCAGCCGTCATCGACCCACATGGTCATCTGCAAGCTGAGAGATAGGAACATGGCTCAGGTGCTTTTTTGCCCAACCATGAAGCAATTACACTTCCTTGGATCCCCTCATGACACAAAGGAAAGCCAACTCTACATGAAACATCTAGAAACTTGGAAATGATTGGTAGGAGGGAAGACCTGATGCAACCTGAAGTCTAATTGTAACGCCCGCCTTGAACACCTCAAAGAATTACACATTTATGCTACATGAAACAGGAACATTTTTTTTTTAAATGTTTAAGATAACAAATAATGTTAACATAACTAACTACGACATATTCTCTAAGGATACAAGGCTGCATTACTTTACAAACCAACTAACATAATTTAACATTCATCAGTAGCTGATCTAAATCCAATGCATAATTGAATAACTGATTCATATTCATTACATACCATCAGATAATACAATCTACATGATCAAAACATAACTGAAATGCTTTTGTTACACATAAGTACATCATGACATCATTACATTGCCATTTTCAGACTACATCAGAATTACATACTCAATGGATGTTCTGATACACAAATCTGGTACAAGATTATACACATGCATCTTCATCAACTGGGACAAGTACAACTGGAACAAATCTTTTCTGCACATGAACTTGACAAGGGATAACCAATGGATAAAATAGCTCTTCCACCCGACCATGTGGAACCCTAAGGTCCACCCCCTGAGCTAGGAGTTAACATGAGGTCCCAAACAATAACAGTCAGGTAGATAGAACTAACATGAACAAAGGACAACCAAACGCCAATACAACACATGGCAATAACAATACAACACACATTATCTTCCAGAGGTGAAACATAACATAAGTGGAGAGACCAAACAAGGAATGCTAGGTTGTAGTAGGGAGAGTGTCATCACACGGTCCTAGCATGGGTTATCCTGACAGCCTCTCACTAGGCACCGGCCCCCATCTATGGTTATCCTGACAGCCTCTCACTAGGCGCCGGCCCCATAGGGTGACACATGCAGAATCGACCTTCCTTTCATGAGGACAAGGAAGTCAATCATGCCAACCAGGCCTTCTCTACCCATCCTTAGTCTATACAAGCACTACAGGCCATGGGAGAGGAATCCATTAATCTTGTTTAGTGTAAAATCTACCCTTAACCCCCTAGTTCATTTTAGGTTATCACTTGATTAATCTACTTTCAACGGGTTATCCTGACTGCCACTTTGGGCGCCGGCCCCACGTTGAAAGCCACTCTCCTTCATAACACCTAGTAAACCTTAACCATCATACAAGGCATTATAGCAATACACATACGTGTTCATCGCAAGGCATAAACCCTCTTGCATTACAAACAGAATCATAACACCAATTGTTATCCATCGCCTATAGCATTACAACATTTTACACTTTTACAGATACCAAGTCTCTCCAACAACAATTACGACAAAATGGATACAAGATAGTCACAACTGGTTAAATATCTCATCCAGAGAATATTATATCACAAAACACATAATCATCTTAGTCAATACTCCATTATACTTCGTACTAAATTTGAATCACATAATCGTTATAACATCACAAATACAAAAACATCCATCCACACTACGACAAACTAAGCCTCTAGAATTTCGAGTATGACCACTCTCAATTCGACTCTTTAAGACAATAGAAATACTTAACTTGCACAGTACAATTCAGATTCTAGAAATTAAACACTAAAATTCCTTCTTGGCTCATAAATAACTTTGTAATGAAATCAACAATGGATTACATTATCTCTTAAATCAACTAATTGATTTCACAATAAATACAACAATTATACTAATACATTACAATTAAACTATTTAAATATTCTACATTTGTTTCTAAAGATAGATTATAAAACACAAGTATAACAAATTTTACCCTGATTAACTTACCTTTCCAACGTTGGATTACGTACTAAAATAATACCTTATAACTATATGGCAATACGAGGACAAAGGTCCTACCATCAACAATGAACATCAATGTTTTCGTTTTCCTCTAAGTTCTACCCTAATATGGTCCTTCAAATATTCTTGATCTCAAATAGATAACAGTTTACTATGCTTGGATTTCTTTGTCATAACGATGTCTCTGAAATGCTTTAATCAAAGATGATTTAAATCTGTCTAAGAAGAAGATCGGGACTAGACATACTTACGCTGTCAAAACTTGATAGATGTATTAACTATGTTCGTTCCCAAGGTATTACAGTTTTCTGGTAAATGCTTCTACTATATCTGTTTCAAGTGTAATATCCTATTGAATTGTAAACACTGATTGCAGAGATGGTGTGAAATTGTTAATGACTTCTTAATCATTGAAATGGATGATATTAGTTTAGTCTAATAACTTCTGGTAGCGTCCATCCAACTCCTTCAAACTTGCAATTGATATAATTGGCGGTAACACTTCAACAGTTTTCTTTCTATCACAATATTTTTCACGAAAGTCCAAGGTCACAGAAAACGAAGGCAATAGGTTTGAGAATTAATGTTTCGAAGGTTCCAAAGATGTTCTTTGAGATCCCAACACCTTAATAATGCTTCCAAGTAATATCAAACCCACAACTCCTAAACAGAGAACAACTCCTATTCTTATGCTCACCGAAGTTGCCTCAGCTTCGTCTACCCTTTCTACTATCCAAGGACTGGCAGAACAGGCATGAAAGACTTCTATTCACAGTTAATCATTTGGTAACATGGCTAAGAGCTGCATTTTTAGATTAGATCTATAATTTGCATCCTACGTGCCTTACAAGCTAAATTTTACTGATCATAAATCCTTTCACCTATCTTGCCAACTGGTATATACTTTTAGATTATACTCTATCCCCAGAGAAATGAAGTGTCTGCAATATTGAAAATTGATCAATAGCTGGGAAGATATGAGATTGCAAAAATCTTACCTTCTGATAGATCTTCTCCTGCCAGTCAATAACATTTGGTTGGCCAGTTTGCCCTAATGACTCCTCTAATATTGTAGGGAGATCAAACAGCCTCAGGGTTTGGGCTTGCAGTAACTGCTTCTGCTATTCAACAGAACTTTGCTGCTGTTGCTATTGCAATAAGCCACCAGGTGTGTGAAGCCTTTACTGAAGCTCTTGCTGTACTGAGTTCCACTGTGGTAGCAATGGTGGTTGTTGTTGCAACTGTCGGGGCTGATGTTGGAGCTGGGCAAGAAGAAGTAGTTTTGTAGTTGCTGCTGCAACTCTTTTCAGCTTGCTGTTCCTCAATGAACATAATGTAACAGTTAGTAAATCTGGGGCCATCCCAGCATTGGTTAAACTCCTACGTGATGGCAATCAGAGGGGAAAGAAGGATGCTCTTAATGTTGCATTCACAATATATTCCACTTCAGGTGAGATTACAGGTTTCCGTTTCTGAGACTCCCTCTTATCTGTAACATTAGAGTTGGATAGTCCTAAAGATTGCTCGCACGTAATTGCTTTGGCATCAGCAATTACTGCAGGGCTGTGTTCTGAAGCATATAGAATCCTTTGAACTGTAGAAACTACGTGCATTAAGAAGAGAACAATTGAACTAAATTGTAAGGTAAGGTATTCGATAACCAACAGCTTGTATGAGTAGGCCAGGTAAAGGCATAACATGAGACCTTCAAAGCCGAAAAGTCATTTGAAGAATCATGAAAATTCATTTTCACTCGAACATCTTCTTCTCAATATTGAGAGTCAAAGAATACAAACGAGACAGGAGACTTGTGCTCACAGGCAAATTTGTCACTGGTGGGTTTTGGAACAGAATTCCAATGTTTCTTAATTTTGCAGAGTAAAATTCTCTTTCCTTTTCCAAGCTAGCCACAGACACCTGCTCAATAAGCTTCTGAATCTGTGCCGGAACAACAACTAGAATTGGATGAGCAGCAGAAGTCATTTGCTCCCCTGCTGTTGATGGAGGAATCTGAGCATTTCCAGAAGTATTACTGTGGACTTTTCTTGTTGCCTTGTGTACTTCATTGGCAACAGGAGTTTCATGTCGCCTGGTGCCTGAAACTGTATGATGTTTGGACACAGAGCTTACCTTCTTATTGACTTCTTTACCCCCTTTACACACTTCTCTTCGTTCCAAAGCATTGTAACTGAAACACCCCAAATAAAAAAAAAAATACAAAACCTTCTCAAAATCAATTGCATTGAACATGGAAAACAAAAGGTCTTATAGCAAAGAAAGCTTGTCTTCTTGTTAACTACTTTACCCCTGATCTGCAACCAACACAGGACATAGGTAACTTAAAACCCTATTGGTTGCACGTTTGACTCACATAACACTCCCTTAAACCCCAAATACTAAACGTATACCCTCAATCTGTAGAGCGCTTTGTCACTGGCCACTACATATTTATTTATGTATTATCAATAGAAAAATGGAAAGAGGAGAGTACTCATTCGTAATCCCGTCATTGACAGAGTCATAGAGTCACAATATCATTTTAGCCATTGCAGGAACTCCAGATTATCAAGCGTCCTGCCTTTTATTAGTTTATTCACCTCAATTTGCTACAAAAGACACACTCTTGTCCCTAATATGCAACGGATCTATATACTAGCACTTGCACCTATAGGGGGGGTTCCAGGAATACGCCGATAGGAGCAACCGACAAGATATAGCCATCCCCGCGCCCATCAGTAGCATTTCAAATCTGGAGGAGTCGCTCATGTCCTACTAGTGCCCATATCTTGTTACATATATCTTCGTATGAACTTGTTGCCAACTAAGGAGTCGCCACAGTCTACTACAATCTCCCTGCAATAACTCATATCTGCCTTCTAGTATGGCTCCTCTCGCAAATAATTTCTAACTCGTGTTTTCATTGAAAGGTATCAATTTCTGGTCATTATCGCATACCCTTGGGCACAACGAGCTAGGTAATGGTATTTGAATTCTACATGTGATTACTGTGTATGCCTGTATGCCCGTGTGGCTATCTTGAAGACACCCTAACCTGATATCATTGCGGTAATTGTTTAAATCTGTAACGTATTCTCTTGATTCCTGTAGTACACATATGTATATCGGCTTAGGAGTATTTACAGTATCACTACGCTTGACTGCACAATCTATGTTCTTTCCTCAAACATCGATGCAGAAGTTATAATTTGTAAAATTACAACCGATTATAGTGACAACATACAGCGAATCCAAAAAGGGTCGAATGCTTGCTCATGAATCCTGTGATGAGTCCCTAAATTGGTGGGCAATCTACACTCAGATTTTATGAAATTGAAACTCTCTTGGCATGATCTAAGGATGGCAACAGGTCTACTAGAAGCCTGAGCGTATGGGCAGCTAACAAACAATAATCTTGAAGGAATGTTTAAGCCTTAGTGGTCAATACAAACTATTGAGATCTATATAAATATCCCGAAACCCTCAACAGACGCACAGCAGAGAATGCCAACTCAGAGTAATATGGTGATCAATAGAAAGGAAGTCTCCAAATGATGCGATCACAAAGACATTCATTGGCAAACCTCCAGGATGAAGGTAAATACAATGCACAACCAAAAATGATGTAAATTCACCCTGGAACGAACTGCTACAAGTGTAGCACTAAAATCTTAGTCTAAACCCTGTAATCATTGCAATTGGTAAAGTATTTTCTACAGCATGTTGTGATGTCACTGCCTTCAAGCTAAGATCCAAGGAAATATACTATGCTTGCCGGTAAATAGAGTGGGAGGTAGACAATTACACAACGAATTCCTTGGCAGAAACGATTTAAAACCCTAAAAGATGTTATGTTTTAAATGTAGAGAGGGCAACCTACAGACATGATCATCCGGGTTTAAGATTTGACGACTAAAACTCAGAATACAAACCGATTGCAGATTGGATCAAATCTTTAAGCATAAATTTAGCCCAAACAAATCATTTGGAAGATTAAACAACCAACAACATTTGCAGATTCAGAAAGAGAAGTAGAGGAGTAAATTAAACTTTTAATGGAACCTGGCTGCAATGCCGATTCGACGATTCCGGTTCAACTGCTGCAGTCCAAGCCTTTTTCCCTGATCTTCTTCACTTTTCTCTACCTGCAATGCTGTCTTTGCCTCAACAAGCCTTTTCTTTTTATAACACAGCCCCTTCCTTCTTCCAAGGGACTCGGCACGTGATCCCGTGCATCTCCCTCCTCTACTAATATTTTTATTTAATTTAATAATCCCAAAGAAGTTCTTTATTTGTTTTATTGTATTTCTTTTTAAAATGAAAACACATAATTCCCGACAACACTTAATGACTTTATAGCCGACCAAGCATATTTTATTTAATAAAGTTATAATATTACAACTATCTATAATAGTACAACTATATATTAATTTATTTTATTAATTTAGTTGTAAATCACTGATTACAACATAACTTACAACTATTTTATTTATTTAAATATTTATTGTAAATAATATTATATTAAATAATACAAAACCTCTTACAATCTTTACTTAACAACTATACTTCTAACAATAATAATTTATTTACAACAATAATCAACAATTATCGACATTATACTTTCCGTAATATGATTCTAATTAACGCACAATGACACCTTACACATTCAGACACTGTCTAACCTAGTTAGACTCCAAGGTGCAATATTACTTGTCCGCAAATCATGATCGAATGACAGACAATGACCAAGAGGATAAACTGACAACCATTCCACACTGACATGGGACCTCACGTTAACTCCAACAACTAATCCATTGGCGAAGGCACGCTCAGACCTGTAATCAGGTGGAGTCGATGCCTAGTACCTGCATTCCTGCAACAACGCATGGTTAAACATTCAAGATATATACATATCCACATACAGTCCTATAGTGAATGGAAATCACAGTGGTGTAGGGTACTCGAAAGCGAGTAATACAACACTGTTCCATTCACGTTATGTATAAACAATTAACTACGTTGAACAAGGTATCTGATATTAATCAACAACATAAAACATTCAATCCAATATCGCAATTAACATCGAAACATCTGTAACATCTAGTTCATTTATCAAATTCTAAAACATAAAATGATAAAATCTAACATCAACAACTGTTATCATAACAATCAGATTCACAATGAAGTAACAAGATAACAAGAGATCCATCATCTATGGTCTAGGACACTATAAAGTTTAAGCAAACATCAATCTGATGGACGACGAGATGAGGGGCACTACACTAATGTGCAAACCTAAATAATAATATGCAAATTGTCTCACAACAAGATGTGGTAGAGATATATATAAATAAAGTTTTTATAGACAAATATTCATCTATTCCAATGAATTCCCAGCTTGGCCAAGCATAAAAATAGTTTAACATCAAATCTCGAAAAGAGGAAAAGTCATCTCTGTTGTTCCACATTCCACATCCTAGCCCATGAAGTAACCCCAATCACACACAAAAGATAATCTACTTTCTTTCATAACAAACTAATTCTTTTCTTTTGCACAATCAAAATGAATTCACTTTCAAGCAATTAATTCTAGGGAAAAAAAGCTTACGCATATGTTTATTCAAGATACATAAATAAGACATAAACTAAAGATAACTCAATGTTGGAAACATAGTCCAGAGACACTTTTGATATGATGTCATTAATTGAAACAACCTGAAATGTTTGGAGACAACTCCTGAGACAAAGGTGTGTATAGCATTTTGGTCCAGAAATATTAACTTAGCCAAATTGACTAAGTATTGACAACACATTGAGACATTGACATTAATTCAGTTGGTACTCCTCTGCAATTGAATATCTTGTCATGTGGTTCTGGTATGTTACTCTCAGCCATCTGGTGAAGTCATGATTCAGTGTTCAAGTCTTGATTCCCTTTGGAAGTCATATGGTGAAATGTCTAAGTCTGGGTGAATAGAGTTAAGTCAAAAACAGTGCAGAATACCTGAGTAATTTGGTCCACATTCCTCCACTGATGAATATTTGATGTGCAATTTTGAGGCATTAAAGATACATGTCATGAACATCTAAATCTAGATTTGTGGAGATTGAAGTTCACCGGTTCACATCCTACAAGTTCCCTAGTATCGGCTTTCAAGTTGCCAGTATTTCTCTGTGATAGAACAACAATTTTGAGATCCGCATTTCTCTATGAAATAATATTATGCTCTATGGTTTTGAAGGTATACTAAGAGTTCCATAATGAATGCTAGATATGAATCTTAGAGTCTCATATGGTTCGTACTAGAAGTTATGGTATGAGAGTCAAGCTAGTCACATGTGCACTCAAGGGCTAAGCTAATAGTCATGTTAGATCGATATGCGGTGAAGATATCCTGACCTATATAAAGGCTCTTGTATGTTTATTTGGGTCCACATTGCTATTTGTACAACAAGATCAAGCCGGCAAAGTATAACATCTGTAGACACGTTTCATGTGTTTGGTATGCCGACCTTGTTTGAGAAAGTTCTTGATGCGGATATATATACTTGATTGATTTTGGCTTTGTGAGTATGAATATGTGTGAATATAGTGCAAATTTGATGTGTGCATGATCTAAGGTAGTTTGCAGAGAAGAAAATATAATAAATGCAGAAAATAGAGTATATGTAGCAGAGTAGAAAAGTAGGGTAGAAATAATGAAGACCTTTGAATTTGTGTATTGAGATTTCAATGGAACTGTAATCCAACATGTGGTAGATGCATTTATAATAGTTCACCACTAGAAGTGAGCCAATTTCCTTCTCTCTTCTATCTTTCTTTCTCTATGGATAGTGAGTCCACTTAGACAGTGAGTCAACTTGTAGTGAGCACTTCTTTAGATAGTGAGTCCTTGGGCAATGAGCTCTAAGGTAGTGAGCCTTCATGTAATTCAGTATTGTTATCATAATATATTGTGAGCTAACACTCACTGTGGTTTTTCCCTTTTTGGGTTTTCCACATAAAATCCTGGTGTCTATGTGGTATGTCTTTATGGTTGTTGTTATTATGTTTGTTTTGATTTCAAGTTATTGAATGTGGTAAATGGATTAATAAATATGTGAAAGAGAAGTTTTATAGAAAACTGATTCACGCCCCTCTTAGTATTCTTTGTGATCAATAATTTGTATCAGAGCAAGGTTCCTTGGAGAAAGTTTAACAGCTTAAGGAAGATCTTGGGAAGTGAACTCATGGAAGCCAGATGGCATCCTACCTCTTTGAAAGCTATTCATACAAGTAGTATGAAATTGGAAACTGCACATATGAGAGAACTATTGAATTAGAAGTTGCTCTTGAAGATCTTGAAAAGTTTGAAGCAAAAGTTAGGAATTTGAAGGAGAATGTTCAAGAAGCTAATGAATACATTTTGAAGCTAAGGGAGCAAGTCAAGAAGTTCAAAGAAAAGAGCAAGGAGCTAAGCGAAAAATTGAATGAAACAAATGAAACCCTAAACAATTTAACATTGGAAATTGAAGAGAAAGAGGAGATTCAAAAGCATCTAAATCAAGTTGTAAAGGATAAGTCTAAGGAATGTGAAAAATTGGCTAAAGATGTTTTGCTTCTGAAATATGATCTGGAAGCAACTAATAGCTATAAAGAAAAATTCAAAATAAGTTCTGCAAAGATTGAGGAGTTGATTGAAATTCAGAAGAGTTCAGATGACAAGCAAGGCTTAGGATTTGAAAAAGGAGAAAGTTCTAAATTAGGTCAAGTAAATATTGAGATGAAAAACAAAGGAAACCAGTTCCAGAATCACAGAAGAGGACCTAGAAGACCTCCAATCAGGCATCCAAATGCTCAAAGGTACCCATCTTTCAATGGCTATTGTTTTAATTGCAATAAGTTTGGTCATAATACTACTCAGTGTAGAAGTAGAATGAATCAGAATGTTCTATCATTCTCTGGTCAATGTTTCAATTGCAAGAAAATTAGTCATAGATCAAATAAATGTAGAAATCTAGTAAAGAATGGTTTTAACAATACAAGGAATACTCAATCCTTCAATGGAAAGTGTTTTGCATGCAATAGATTTGGGCATATGGCTAACCAATGTAGATCAAGAATGAATCTAATCACCCAAAGGAATCAGGGACAGAGGAATGTGGTATGCTACAACTATAATAAGTTTGGACATGTTGCAAGATTTTGCAGAAACAAGAATGAGAAAAGAGACCATCCTACAGAGAAGAGGAAAACAAAGTAGAGAGAAGATAAAGGGAAGAACAAGATTGATCCAATGTAAATCCAAAAGGAAATGAGCAAGGTCTGGATTAAGAAGGATGTCAATTAGATCTGGGATGGATCCACACCAGCCTTTGGTGCAAGTACTTCCTCTGGAAAGTAAATTCGGAGCTCTGGCTCAGGGGGGCTATATTGAAAATCCAAATCCCCTAGCCAGATAGTCAGTGTTGGGATTTGACATGAAGATATGATGAAAAGCTTGATGTGACAGATCTTTTGAAAGAAATCTTGGTAGAAAAGATTCAAGTGCAGAGCATTGTGGAGTAATCCTAATCAACTGTATTCCACAGAAAAGACTTTAACAAATTTTTGTGAATAGGCATTTATGATGACTTAGGTTTTCATAACAAAGGGTTAAAAAGGAGCTCATTCAACATACAATTCACTTTGCATTCAAGCTATCAAGTGAATTCCAAGCAATTTCAATGATCTCCAAATTCAAAGTGACACAGAGTGATTCAAGTAAAGAAAACCCTAGCTTAGCAAAAAAGGGTATTTTTAGTTGAAACCCTATTGTGAATTTTTTAAAATCTTTGCAAAAATGGAAACCCCACAAGTTGTTGATATCACTAAGTGAGCTCGACCAAAATTCAAGAAACACCCCTACAAATCAACAAAAGTTGATCCAATGGGTGCATTTTCAGATATACCACATGATGTGATGCACGCAGAGGATGTTAGGGCCTCCATCCATGTTTCTCTAGAAGAACATGGTGATAGTAAATTCACATATTTATACCTAAAACATTTAAGTGGTGATCAATTTGAATTGAAGGAAGAATACAAGGATTTGGAAGAGAAGAAATTCATTCAGTACAAAGATTACCCTACATTTGTAGAAGATGAATGGGTTTGGTATGTGTTGAGCAGGATTCATGATGAGTTCATGTGGCTCAAAAATCTCTTCAAGATCACCAAGGATGTGATTAGGGATGTGACAAGATTAAATTCTACCGGTAGTGTGCCCTTGTTAAAAACTATGAAGAATAACACTGTGATAGAAGCAACCAGATCCCAACTTGACAAGATGGCATTAAGTGTTAATGATATTACAGACCATGCAGTAAGGTTTTCCTCAATGGTGATTGGATATAAGATCTATTTCTCCAAATGGTAGAACTCTATCTCTAGTACTTCTATATACACTACTTATTAGATGATTAAGGAAAATGTATACTATGATCTCTGTGAATTTCTATGACAAAAACTAATGGAAAACCTAAAGAAGTAAAAGGAGAACAAATACCCCTTCAAATTTGGTAAGTTGATCATCTATTTATTCTTCTACTTCATGCAAGAATTACTCGGAATGAAAAACCTATTTTGGTTAAACAATCAACTAGTTGCAGTGAAATTAGGTACCATTTAAGCAACATAGGAAGCTATGAGGAACAAACCATAGCCCTATGGGGCTATTTCAAGAATTTTGTAAGAGTTATGTAGTCTAGGGAAAGGATTCCTAAGGGAATTGTGGACAAATACAAAAATGACATATACTTCATTGTCATAAAAGACCAATGTATGATGGAGGTTATTGAGCCTAGGACAGTCTGGATTATGCCAATGGGGTATGAAGTAGATGGAAAATACTAGATAACTATACCCAACACATGTTAAGTAAACCTAGGGACCCCAAAGAAGAAAGATTTGGAACCTATGAGGAGTTGTCTACAAAAGTCTTTGTTGAGCAGAGAATGCCTGAAATATCAAAGAAGGCCAAGAAGATAGTAGAAGAGTACAAGTATGCCCTAAAAAAGGGTTTCACCAAAGAACAGATCAAAGAAACAAGGGCAAGGGTAGAAGCAGAAAGGATAGTCAAAGAAAAAAATATGAACCTATGGAAGCTCCAAAAGAGCCTGAGAAGAAATCAAAAGAGTCTGTAGTTACCAAGAAGAGAAGAAGAGCTTCTAACTCACAAACTACATCTGGTACTACTCCTAAATCCTTCGATCCCTCTGCAAGTGTAGAAGCCCCTGCAACAAGTGATAAAAGATAGAAAACAAAAGAAAAGAGAATGCATGTGAGTATAGGAGTTGATGAGGAGGAAACATAATCTGATGAAGAAATTAAGAAGATGAAGGTTAAATCAGCTAAAGCCTCTGGTTCTAAGCAAGGTAAGCCATCTGGTAAGGAGAAAGGAAGAAAGAAGGACAAAAAGGAAGAGCCTGTGAAAGTACAAGCCATAATAACTCTATAAGATGTGTTGAAGGCCATTACAATTGATGGCAATCTAAAACCTATTGCCCACTTGTATAATGACTATGATGATGCAGACAAAAGTATCATTGAGAATGTTGTTGTCAAATACTTGGACATATACAACAAAGCTCTTATTGAGATAATTTTTGATCTCCCAGATTGTTTGGGAAGTATAATGTCTGCAAGAAAAGAAGATGCTATAGCCAAGGACATTGAGCTTAGAGAGCATACATTAATAAACATATGTCCTAAAATCACCCCAGAAGAAAAGGCAAAAATCTCCAATGTGCTTCATAAAGAATTTAGTACAAAGAAAATGATGAACATTTTAATGGCAGATGACATTGAGAAGGTAGTCAAAGAAACTGAGGAAATCACCCTAAGAGTGTTGAAAGAATTTTATCTTCCAACCATATATGATAAAGGGTGAGATATCAGCATGGACCAAGGGCAAGATAAGAATGATGAAGAGATAAAGGAGAAAAAAAAGATCATACCCCTGCTACTGATGACCTATACACTGAAACAAGTCCTCCTCGAGATCAACAAACTGATGATCAAACAAACAAGGAAAAGATTGATGAGTAGATCAAAGATGATGATCAAGATCAAGTTGAGAAGAGCCCTAAACTGGAACAAAATATTGATTAGCAAGAGAATATGGACATAGATCCTCCTGAATAGAACAAAGAAGATGAAGTGTCTAAAGAAATGACAAGAGACACTGCTGCTGCCCCAGTTGATTTTGTCAAGGAACTTTTGGAGATTCATTAAGATTTGGATGAGTCTGAGCTTCTACAAGGACCAATCAATTTGGCCTCAATGTCTTTTGTGCAAAAATTCAAACTAGTATCAATTGTTCAAGCAAAGGCATAGGAAGAGATGGTAAAATCACATATGTAGGATAATGAACTCATTGGTGAAGCATCCAACATCTTGGAGAAGATGATGCTAACATATCAAAAGGATACTTCATTATCTTCAATAGATCAACTCAAGGGACTAATAAACTTAGTAAGTATACATTTTGAATCTTTTAAAAAGTCTGCAGAAACAAAAGTTAGAAAAGAGTTTGATGAGAAGAGATTAGCTGAGTTGAAGACCATGTTAGTTAATGATAAAACTCTGTTAGATAATGGAATAAAAGATATACAGAGTGTCATCAAAGAATCTTTTGATTTGTATAAATTTTGTTTATCATGGCCAGAAGCTACAAAGGAGTTAGGAGAGAAGATCAAGGATCAGGAACTATAATTGATAAATATCTCTAGGTCATTTGATCTGGCAATTGAGTTAATAAATAGTAAAGAGATACAAGGTATAAATATCCACAATAACTTAAGTAGTTTTATGAATAAGAGGGAAGAAGTTAAAAACATATTATGCCAGCTAAGAGGACTGATAAGCCCATAGGGCAAGATTGAGTTATAGGCCCATAGGGAAACATTGAGTTATAGGTGTCAATCATAGCTAGTATCATTGACTATCTTTTTGAGGATTTTGATTAGGGTTTTATTAGTAGGGATAGACCAATGGTTTTTAATGTGGAATTGGTCACACAAGGCACATACCTCATGGTTTTTGAAGGAATTGTCATTGCCAGTGATTATGGCACAGGGAATTCCATAACAATAAATGATTTGGTGGAGGATGACTTAGGATATTTGTTTATCAGTTGTGTAGGTGAGGGGAATGGGTTTGACTCAATAAAATATTTAGTGGTAGTGATTATAAACTTGTGGCCACTAGACGAGGAGGGATAATTCTTACCAATAAGATCTAGACCCCATGTAGAAAAGGGCCAAGGAGTAGTGGTAGGTTGTAAAGGTTACAATGATGTGTGAATTAGGTCCACATGCTACTAATAGGATATGAACGTTTTCACATACTAACATGCATCTTTTTCCATTGTAGGCTAGTATAAATTATTCTAAGAAGGTTCTTATCTAGGACCATACCACTAGTGTGGGCTATGTAGATACCTTTTTGAACTTATTTAAGTGAAATAGTATCCTCTTCCAAATTTAGGCATCTCAGTAGGGTAGCATTAAAACATCTTCAATATAGAATATCATTGAGGAGGGTGAAATGTGATGTGCACAAGAGGAAGAATTTTCCTTGATTATGTGAAAGGTTCAATGGTAAATTTTAATGAAGGTAGGTGTAAATGGAATGATACCATGGGGAGTTGGGACCAACAATATAATAAATTAGATCTTCTAGGGTGTCATATGTAGGGACCAAGAGCTCTTTGACCAAGAATTCACATTGTTAGATTTCTTGTGGCATGTCTAAAAGAGAACCAATGGTAACCATGGCATCTACTACTTTATTGTTGAGGAAAGACAACTATTCAAACTAGATGTGTGTAAATGATGCAGGAGCATCCAGTGGTGTAAGGGCAATCTTGCATCACCCAAAAAGAAGTTAATTCAAAATCATTGTAGTTGTTTTCATTTCTTTCCATAATTAGTGTTTCTGGTTCCATAATATCCATAATAATGATGTAGGACTTTCAGTTTTTCCAAAATTGCTAAAAATAACAACCTGCCTATTTTGGAAAGTCTACCTGCTATTTTTGGAAAGTTTGTAGTTGGGCATGGATTGAAGAAAAAACTTGCAGAAAGTTACTAAATGGAAATTTAAGACCTTTGGCAAAGGAATCAGGTAAAGATCATTTTTGAGCTAAAAGATATTAAAGTTTTTGTTTTCTGAAAAGCCCCTAAAAATTTTTGAAACGAGATATGAGGCACTAAAACTTCCCTAAACGTCCCAAAAAGTTGACAGAAATCCATTTACAGATTTCCAACATGATAGTTTACATCGTGAGCTTTCCGACGCCTAAAACGGTTCGTCAATCGGACGCCCGGATCAAAAGTTATGCTTCCCGGAAGTTTACCTATTTTTATAGGGAGTTGTAAATTTTGAAATTTAGCTGGAGGCCACCAAAAAGTGTTATTTATGGCTATTTTGGGAACCCTGGGCAGTAGTAGAGTTAAGGGGGGCAAGTGTAGAATCAAGAATAGGTGGGAAAATAGAAACCCTAGCTGATTTGGGGGTTACAGAAGGCGAAAGATTCCAGAGCTTGGTGATGGTAGCTGTAGTGTGTTACAGCCTGTGGAGGACTGATTCCTCTTATTGTAATTAAGCTTCTATAATGTAATGAGTTGCCTAGATCAATAAAAGAAATTTCTATTCGTTGTGTTTAATTTCTGTTATTGTGTGTTTTATGATTTACCCCCCTTCATCAAGTGGTATTAGAGCAAGGCTTCTTGAGTGTGTAGACAGATCGCCGACCATGAGGCAGTTTCCACCAGGACTTGAGGTTGTGGGTTTGCTGCGGAGACCAGGATGCCTCCACGAAGAAATCGTGTTGGGAGGAATTCTTTGACAGAAGAGGGTTTTAGAGCCCTGCAAAGGCAAATTGATGCATTACAAGAGGAGCTACGAAGAGGGTTTGAGCCGAGGATAAGAGATGAAAGTGAAGATGAAGCTAAAGAAGAGCTATCTGAGGAAGAACAAGAAGCGCCGGGGATCCTGCAGAAGTTAGGTTGTTGAGGGCTATTTCAAAGATTGGAAAGAGGCCCAGGATCAAGGTTTCTACATATTCTGGGGATTTGAACCCAGAACATCTTATTGATTGGATCAATGACATGAAGGAGTATTTCGAGTATGAAGATGTGGAGGACCCAGATCGGGTCAAGTTTGCAAAAATAAAGTTGAAGGGCCATGCCAGTATTTGGTGGAAGGAGGGCCAACTAGAGAGGAATAGAAGAGGAAAAGGAAAGATCACCAGATGGGATTGGATGGTGGAGAAACTAAAGAAGTAGTTCATTCCTGTGGATTATGAGATGGAGTTACTGAAGAAGTTGCAAGGACTGAAGCAAGGTCACAAGTCTGTTAAGGAGTATACAGAAGATTTTTATAAGATCACTATCAAGACAGGCCATGGAGAGGCCAACAAGGAGAAGGTGGCCCGTTACATTAATGGGTTGAGGCCGAGTATTCAAGAGGAGCTGAGCCTAGTCAGAATGACCACCATAGAAGATGCATACCAGTTTTCCTTGAAGGTGGAAGAGAAGCTGAATAAAAGATTTGACAGCAAGCAAAGGGGAAGAGGTCAAGGCGGAAGGGCTGGTGGAAGGCCCTATGTAGGCCGTAATGAAGATCAAAAGAAAAGTGAAGAAGCTGGCACCAGTCGAAATCAGAGAGGGGATAACGCCTACTACCCTCGTGACTAGAACAATGGTGAGCAAAGAGGAAGAGGTAGACTTGGGCAAGGACCCAGAAGAGGAGGTTTTAGAGGAACCTATTTCTAATGTGGGGAAGAAGGGCATTGAGCAAACGAGTGTCCGCAACATCAAGGAAGGACAAATAGAAGACTTGAAGGCAATGCACGAGTTGCACATGTAGATGAAGATGCACATTTTGAGTATTCTGAAGATGCTGAAAGGGGAGAAACCCTAGTTGTTAGAAGAACCTTGCTGAATGAGGAGAAAGAACCCAATCAGAGGAAGAGTTTATTTTGCACAACATGCAAATGTGAAGGTAAGTGTTGTGATATTATTATTGACAGTGGAAGCACTGATAATCTTGTTTCAGAGGAAATGGTTGACAAGTTAAAGTTGACAAGAAGAAAGCATCCACATCCATATCGGATTGCATGGTTGCAGAAAGACTATAGAGCTTTGGTCAATGAGCAGTTTTTAGTGAAGTTCAAGATTAGTGATTACCATGATGAGGTGTTGTGTGATATCATACCGATGGATGCATGTCATATGCTATTGGGGAGGCCATGGTAGTATGATAGGAGCGTTGTCCATGATGGCCATGCAAACACATATTCCCTGACAAAGGATGGAGTTCGTCATAAGTTGAAGCCCTTGAAGGAGGTGGAAGAAAAGGTATGTAGTACTGCTAGAATTTGCCTGGTAGATGGTAGGAAATTTTTGGAGGGTATGAAGCATGAGCGTCATTGCTTTGCATTGATTCCTAAGATTAGTCAAGAGAACTATGAAGATGTACGAGAAGAAGTTTCAGATATGTTGGAAGAGTTCTAGGACATTATCTCTGATAATGTACCAGAAGGTTTGCTACCAGTAAGGAAGATAGGTCATCAAATGGATTTGATACCAGGAGCTAGTTTGCCAAACAAGGCAGCCCACAGAATGACCCCTGTAGAGAATGAAGAGCTGAACAGACAAGTTCAAGAGTTGTTAAGGAAGGGACTGATAAGGGAGAGTCTAAGTCCATGTGCGGTACCTATAGTACTAGCACCAAAGAAGGATGGAGAATGGAGGATGTGTACAGACTCTCGAGCCATTAATAAGATAACTATCAAGTATAGATCTCCATTGCCAAGAATGGATGACATTATGGATTGTTTGAGTGGAGCCAAGTACTTCACGAAAATTGACCTGAAAAGTGGGTATCACCAGATCCATATCAGAGAAGGAGATGAATGGAAGATAGCCTTCAAGACAAAGGAAGGTTTGTATGAGTGGTTAGTCATGCCATTTGGGCTAACCAATGCACCGAGCACATTCATGCGGCTCATGAACGAGGTATTGAAAGAATTTTTGGGAAGTTTTGTTATTGTTTATTTGGATGATATTTTAATTTTTAGTAAGACTTGGGATGAGCATCTGATGCATATCAGAAGAGTTCTAGAGAAGCTTAGGGAGGAGAAGTTGCTGATTAATCTAAAGAAATGTAGTTTTGCAAAGAAGGAGTTGGTATACTTGGGATTTGTAGTCTCAGAAGAAGGTCTTAAGATGGACCCAAAAAAAGTAAGGGCTATCATTGAATGGCCTATGCCAAGGAGTACAACGGAGGTAAGATCCTTTCATGGTTTGGCAAGTTTTTACAGAAAGTTTATCAAGAATTTTAGTAGCATTTGTGCACCCCTAACTGAGACAATGAGAGGGGATAGAAAAGAGTTTTGATGGACTAAAGGAGTAGACAAGAGCATTGATACATTGAAGAAGAAAGTTGTAGAGCAACATGTTTTGGCACTTCCAGATTTCAATAAGGTATTTCAGGTAGATTGTGATGCTAGTGGTAGTGGTATAGAAGCTATTTTGAGCCAAGAAGGGAAGCCCATTGCTTATTTTAGTGAGAAGCTTAATGATGCCAAGAAAAAGTATTCTATTTATGATCAGGAGTTTTATGCAATAGTTCAGGCTTTGAAGAAATGGAGACATTATTTGTTACCAAAGGAGTTTGTTTTATATACTGATCATCAGGCTTTGCAGTATCTTAATAGTCAAGGAAAGTTGAACCAAAGGCACTTAAAATGGGTTGAGTTTTTGCAGAGTTATACTTTTGTTTTGAAGCACAGGAGTGGGAAGTCCAACAGAGTTGTAGATGCCTTCAGCAGAAGGCAAAATTTGTTGACAGAAATGAAGATAGAGGTTGTTGGGTTCGATGAGCTCAAAAGTTTGTATCCTGAGGATCCAGATTTTGCAGAGGCCTGGAAAGCTTGTTTGGAACCTGTTACTTTGGACACAACAAGATGGTTGGATTTCATAATCTAAGATGGCATGTTGTTTAGAGGAAGCTAGTTGTGCATTCCAAGGAGTTCCATGAGAGAGAACCTGATTAAGGAGAAGCATAGTGGAGGATTGGCCAGACACTTTGGTCAAAATAAGACCATTGCTATTGTTGGTGAAAATTATTATTGCCATAGCTACAGCAGGATGTGAGGAAGTTTGTGCAGAGTTGCAGAGTATGTTAGATGGCGAAAGGAACAAGTCAGAATACAGGGTTGTATCAACCATTACCTATACCAGAGAAGCCATGGGATGATATCAGTATGGATTTTGTTCTTGGTTTACCAAGGACATAGAGAGGACACGATTCCATTTTTGTGGTGGTGGACAATTTCTTGAAGATGGTGCATTTTATTCCTTGCAAGAAGACTAATGATGCTATTCATATTGTTGAACTATTTTTCAGAGAGGTGGTGAGACTACATGGTCTACCAAAGAGCATAGTTTCAGATCGAGATACCAAGTTCGTTGGTTATTTCTAGAGGACATGATGGAAGAAGTTGAAGACAGATTTGAAGTTCAGTTCTGCACACCATCTATAGACTGATGGACAGACCGAAGTGGTCAATAGGAGTTTGGGTAACCTGCTACGGTGCTTAGTAGGAGAAAAGCCCAAGGGATGGGATTTGATTTTACCACAAGTAGAATTTGCTTACAACAATTCTATCAATAGGAGTACTAGTAAATCACCATTCCAGATTGTATATGGAAATAGTCCAAGAAATTCTTTAGAGTTAAGGAATCTAGATAAGGGAGAAAAGAGAAGTGCCGAGGCTGAAGACTTTACAGAACATCTGAAGAATTTGCATGAAGAGGTGAGAAAGCACATTAATAAGATGAATACTCAGTACAAGGCTAAGACAGATTAGAAGAGGAGGTATAAGGAGTTCTAGGTAGAAGATGAAGTCATGTTTCACTTGAGAAAAGAAAGGTTCCCAATTGGAACATACAATAAGTTGAAAATGAAGAAATTTGGACCATGCAGAATCTTGAAGAAGCATGATTCAGGTAATGCATATGAGGTAGAGCTACCAAATGGGATCAATATTTCCTCTGTTTTCAACATTGCTAATTTATCAGAATATCATGAAGGTGGAGCAGAGGATGGACCAACAGAAGCACAATGGAGTATTCCAGCATCTACTTCAATGGACGAGATAGAAGAGATCTTGGATAGCCGTGTGGGAAGAAGTACTCAGAACAAGAAATATGAAAAATATCTGGTAAAATGGAAAGAAAGGCCTATTGAAGATTCCTCTTGGTTATCTAAGGTAGAGGTTGACCGTTTGGGTTTCCCTCACATAAACATCTGAGACGTGACAAGGTCACTTCTCAAATTACCCTGGGTGTCTGATGCAGGATCATCCAGTGGTGTAAGGGCAATCTTGCATCACCCAAAAAGAAGTTAATTCAAAATCATTGTAGTTGTTTTCATTTCTTTCCATAATTAATGTTTCTGGTTCCATAATATCCAGAATAATGATGTAGGACTTTCAATTTTTCCAAAACTGCTAAAAATAGCAACCTGCCTGTTTTGGAAAGTCTACCTGCTATTTTTGGAAAGTTTGTAGTTGGGCACGGATTGAAGTGAAAACTTGTAGAAAGTTACTAAATGGAAATATAAGACCTTTGGCAAAGGAATCAGGCAAAGATCATTTTTGAGTTGAAAGATATTAAAGTTTTTGTTTTCTGAAAAGCCCCTAAAAATTTTTGAAATGAGATATGAGGCACTAAAGCTTCCCTAAACATCCTAAAAGTTGACAAAAATCCATTTACACATTTCCAGCGTGATAGTTCACATCGCAAGCTTTTTGACGCCTAAAACAGTTCATCAATCGAACACCTGGATCAAAAGTTATGCTTCCCGGAAGTTTACCTACTTTTATAGGGAGTTGTAAATTTTGAAATTTAGCTGGAGGCCACCAAAAAGTGTTATTTATGGCTATTTTGGGGACCTTGGGTGGTAGTAGAGTTAAGGGGGGCAAGTGTAGAATCAAGAATAGGCGGGAAAACAAAAACCCTAGCTAATTTGGGGGTTACAGATGGCGAAAGATTCCAGAGCCTGGTGATGGTAGCTGTAGTGTGTTGCAGCCTATGGAGGACTGATTCCTCTTATTGTAATTAAGCTTCTATAATGTAATGAGTTCCCCAGATCAATAAAAGAAAGTTCTATTTGTTGTGTTCAATTTCTGTTATTGTGTGTTTTATGATTTACCCCCCTTCATCAGTAAAGTACTCCTGGAAGTTGTCAACCATTTGTTTTTAGGGGATAAGTTTGTCATTCTTAGTTTGATACTCATCATTAACCTATTTTATGACCAATTATGAATCACCATAGATGAGGGTATGTTAGATAACCTAGTGTACTACTATTTTATGACCTATGAGTAAGGCTTTATTTTATACAATGTGATTGGTACAAGGGAAACTAAGTCTAAAGATTTTAGTATAAGGTCTCCCTATGGTTTAATGAACAAGATCCCCATGCCTAATTGATGACTAGTGAAGGAGCCATCAAAATAGAGCTTCTAGGTAGTGATGTCATCAAGAGTCATTATAGATTCATTAGAAAAGTCAACAACTAACAAATGAATGTCAGTGAGAGGTGCTTTAACCAATTGATATACCAAACCTTGTCATTTAACTAATTTTCTATCCACATATTGAATGTCAAATTTGTTGAGCATCATAACCCACTTTTCCATATGATTGGTTAAAAAGGCTCATGATAGGAGGTATTTGAAGGAATCAATATTTGGTATGAGCTTGGTTTGATGATTGATCATGTAAAGTGGAAACTTTTGTGAGAAAAAAGATTAGATTAAAACATGCTCATTATATAGACATGTAATTTAGTTCATAACCAACTAATGTGTGAATGCTATAGTAGATAGCTCCTTTCTATCCTATTCATCATGTTGTTCCAAAAGTGTCCCTAAGGCCACCAGGGTAGTTGAAATGTACAAGAGTAGGGGCTTATTTTTTATCAATTCCATGAGAACATGAGGAGAAGAAAGATACTCCTTATTGTAGTCAAAAGCATATTGGCATGATTCATCCCATTTAAAGGTGGGAGAGCTTGACACTTGTTTGTTAACTACACAATGAATCTGTAGATTGTCCGTAGTTTACCCTAGAGGCTGTAAAGTTGTTTGAGGTTCCTTAGAGGTTGAATTTTAATTATTGATACAACCTTATCTTGATCCACTTCTATGTCCTTTCTATAAATAATGAAGCTCAATAGTTTCCCAAATGTGATGCTAAAGATGCACTTTTTTGGATTGAGGCAAACATTGTATTCTCGTAGTCAATCAAAGATGTGTTTAAGCACATGCAAATGTTCTTATTTGGTTTTGGATTTTCCCAAGAGGTTATCAATATATTATTCCATGATATCATGAAACATGTCATGGAAGATCACTATCATTTATTTTTGATATGTTGTCTTAGCATTTATGCTGGCATTTTTTAACCCAAAGGCATGACCTGATAGTAGAACATGCCCCAAGGAGTGGTGCAATCTATTTTATTTTAATCTTTAGGAACAATCTAAATTTTATTGTAACCATAAAAGATATCCATGAGGGACATAATTTAATGAGCTTCTCCAAGATTGATGATTATGTCGATGTTAGGAAATGCAGAGTCATCCTTGAGACAAGCTTTGTTTAAATATCCAAGTCTATACAAACTTAGATTCATTTGGGTTGTTCTTTGACATGGAATATATTAGAGATCAACTCTAGGTAGTCAATAGGGTATATGAAGCTAACCTCCAAGAGTTTTTGAAGTTCCTCTTTGACCAAGAATGCAATCTATGGGTGCATTTCTTAGATTTTTTTTCTTGATTGGTTTGGAATTAGGGTAGACCACAAGGTGGTGAACCAAAAGAGGGGAATCTAGTCTAGGCATGTTAGCATAGGACCAAGAAAAAACATTTGAATATTTCTAAGGAATGGTAGAGATCCATTACCCTTCTATAGAGTCCAAGGAAATAACCTTGTAGGTGATTTTTTGATTCTCATTGATACCAAGGTTAATTTCTTGAGTTTGATTAATCAAAATTGTAGACCTTTCTTTCCACTATGAATTTGGGGGTTGGTTGAGTTCCTCATCTATTGATTCCTTGGAGATGTTTTCATCAATACACACATCAATTTTTATTTCTCTTTCTATGTCCAAGAGTGCCTTAGAGAGGTTTTCACTAGGGGACTTTAATTTTTTAATCTTTACTTTATTTTTATTTTTTAGGACTAAGGAACTTATCCTACTCCTTGAAGTAAGTTGAAGCATCGAGGTCAATTTTAAAGCCCTTTTTATGATATTATGCTGGAATGTTATTGTGTAGCCCTAGGAATTTAATAATAAATTCATCATTCTAAAATATGTCTAGAGACACGAGATCTTGTTAGTCCAAATCTATGAGTTTGGGATATGTCAAGGGGAGGTTGATGGTGCAAATGGAGGTTTCATGAAAGAGGTCGGTGATGGAAAGATCATCAAAAGAGGTATTGATGGTCCATTCCATAATGCTTTCAATATCATCAAAGGTTTCTTCAATGATAGTAGAAGTATCAAAAGGTCTGTTGGAGGTTTCACCAATGAGTATTGTTGATGAGTATTTTTATAATGCTACAACTTAGATAAAATACCAAGTACTTTGTCTCTCCTGAAAGGAATCAAATCCAAATGAATTAGAAAATGGCTACCCCAAGGTCTCTCCCAATTAGGTTTTGGCCTTACAAGATAACTCAATTGTTTTGATGTCTTTGTTGTTCCAACAAGGGACCTTACACAAATTTAGACAAATTTTCAACACACAAGGTTAAAATACACAGAAACTAATCAATTTTCAAATTTAACAATGCATAAAAAAACTAATCCTAACATATATTTCCATAAATGTCACTTTTTAGCCTATAATTAGAAATATATACTAACTTGCACTCATGAAATTTTAACTCTATAACAACACTCTGCAAGTTTGAAAGTCCTATTATAATCCTAAACTAACCAAATCCAATAAAAAATATACAAAAGAAAGGGAAAGATAGAGAAAGGTCAGAGAGAAAAATAACTAAAATTCAACTTTTTACCAACATTTCAACCTCAACAATGGAAAGAAAAGTTTGCAAAAAAAAATCTTTACTTAACTAGGTAACCCACAATGCCACAAAGATGGTGCAATCTTCAAAGGAAATTTATTTTCAAATCATGAAATAAATCTATGTTAAATACCCAATACTGGAACAATTCAACAAAATTATTCCCAACATGAAAGAAAAAAAGTGTTCATGCTAACCACAAAAAAGCAATCTAGAATCAACAAATCACCAGTGTATGAAAACTTCACAAACTCATCCAATATCCATTAAACTAGCTACTAAATATGTAAGAAAAACAATTTTGGTGTTTAGAAACCATGAAGAAAACTTTGTATGATGAAAATTCAACAATAATCAACAATATCTAATCCACTAACTTGTATTAAGCTCAAAAGATTGAAAAATACCAACATTTTCCAAACTTGGTGTGGACAAAACCATGAGAAGATAATGAAAATTTAGAAAATACTATGTATTTTCTCTTTAATATAAAGTACAAATATCTTCCCAATATGTCTCTAATGATTTTTCCCAACCCTACAAAGAATTTAAGTTGTATACTTTTACAAATCATCTTTACAATACAAAGTTTTCCCTTTACATCCAATGGCTATGATCAATTTGATCCAACAACTCAAATTTGATGCTCACATACAAAATTAATATGGTGGCAATTACGATTTCCAAGCTATTTATCCTCATCTCCTTGTACCTTCTCCAACAATCTTCCCTTAGTAGCAAAAAGTAGCTTTTTTTACCTCCACACTTACTTTTTGGTAGTGAGTTTTCTATTTTTAGAAAAAAATAACTTTTCAAGCTCAAAACATTTAATATTTGAAACTCCAACTCCAATTTGTTGTAATATGAAAAATCTCAATAAAAGGACATGTTTCACTATATAAAATCCTTTTCTCCTCCATATGCAATTGTAGCTCTTCATTTTCCATGTGCAAACTTGAGAATGTAGTTGTAGGTGACTAATTTCCCCATCAAAAGTTCATTTCTAACCCTCTATTCTTCACTTTTCCATCATTTTCAACCATAAATCTTCATCTTAGATCTAGAAAAACAAGATGGAACCTCTTGGAAGGCTTTAAGAGTCATGTACTTGGCTACAAACCAAATATAAGGTCATATATTTTATCTTTACTCAACTACAAGGAATTGTTTCCTTCAAATTTGACCTTTTAGGCTCTAATTGTGCATGTAAAATAATCTTATAGGTCTGATTTTGTGTTGTTCCATATCCTATAGGTTCTCTTCATGCTCTTCTACATCATCTTGTTTTCATTTTGTAGGTATATTTATTGATTTTGTCACTTCATGACATTTTCATCATGTTGCAAGAAGTTGTCAATATGCTTCAACATGTCTCCATGATGTTTCCAACCTCTCAAACCTACAAACAACAAGTACAAGTATCAAATTATTTATTAAAAAAACATTTTCATCATTTCCAATCATTATCTATCATTAGAAACATCATTTTAATAAAAATGCAAAATTTGTCAAAGTTGTCAAATTGTTGACATTTTGCATTTTTTGTCATTTTTGTGAAACTGGATGTTCCAAGTATAAAATCACTTGATTTTACCTCAATGGGATATGTTTTCATATTTAAGACCATTTCACTTTTTCTTTGGGTACATGTTTAAATTTTTTCAACATGTTTCAAAAAGTTGCAAAAATTATCAAAATGTTGTAAGCATGTTTCCAAAAATGTTTCCAAGGCATTTCTCATTGTTTCAAGGATCACAAACCTAGGGAAATGTTTATAACATGTTTATAATGATTCCCTAGGTCTCCAAATGTTGTGGCTAAGTCTTAGAACAAAATTTTCTTCATTTCACCTACTACGGCAATTTTGAGCAATTTTGACAACTTTTTGGGACAACAATACAATCCTTCTTTGAGATGGTTGATCTCTTCTTAACCCCTTGAAACCTTTTAAAACACTCTCATACAACTCCTCACCTCCCTTTCATGATAATTTCCTAGGAAATAATTGATGAACACACATATATACTAAGAGGGGGGTGAATCAGTATATACTAAAAGTTTTACTCTTCTATTGCATTCAATCAAATGTAAACATTTAAACCATCAAAAACAAAAGAAGCCACAAGCACATAATACCAGATTTACATGGAAACTGAAGATGGGAAAAACCATGGTGAGTAATTTTCTTGGATCTACTATCCAAATCCAACCTCATAAATAAAAAGAGATTTACAATGAATTTTATGGGCACCAATTCCCTGATACAAATTTTTATGGGCTCCAACCCAAAGGAAGCACCAACTCCCTACTACAAAACTTTATGGGCTCTAACCCAAAGGAAGCACCAACTGCTTAAAGTGCTACAACACTTAGAAGATGAGGCACCAACCTCTGTACCAAAACACTTGAATGATTCTGATGGTTCAATCACCTCCACAACATCATCTCCTTTAACTCTTTGATATTCACTTAATCGGATAACGCCAACACCTTTGCTCTATAATCTATATTATCTTCCGAACTCAAACACACTTCCACAACACACTACTGACTCTATTATGAATCATGCATCATAGCCTCTAGAGTTACTTCTTCATTTTTGGATCATTCACCTTTTCACACACACTCCACTCTTTGAAACAATCTTCTATCCTTCATATACATCCTCTGCATGTCTTAAAAACATCATCTTTGTCAGCCTAAGAGTAACGTGTAACATGAAATGTGTAACCATCCTTGCTTATTAGCTCCTAGATCATCTGCAGTAATGTAGGAGTGAAATACCACTATGCAGTTCATACCAAGGGGTCTACTGGACTAATTTTACCTTCCCCCAAAATTTCTTGTTGGTGCACGCTTCCATACACATGGCGTAATAACTCAAGTATACCATGTCGACACGACAAACACTTATCCTTCATACATTAGCTCCATACCCTATGCAGTACCAGAGAAGAGAGATATCATCATGTGGTTCATGCCACAAACATTATATGACCTACAAATCCTTCTCATACAATCCTCTTTCTGGTTTATGCTTCTTCTTTCTAGCACAAGCAATCAAACTTTGATGTCGGTATCTTTTACACTATCTAGTCACCCTATCTTGACATAGAACATTGAAAAACACACTTGCAGTGATCAATAACACTTGAAACCTAAACTAAACATACATACTAACCATCTAAACTTATCTTTCAAACAACAAATCCAAACATGAAAGTGTGATGGCTTTTTGTTCTATCTCTAATTTAACCCTACACAACATGACTTGTCCTTACTCTACTAACTTTAAAAAATTCTATGGTACTTTTTATCCTTTGAAACTTGAGTATATCATTCTTATACCTTTGCTTTACCTAATCTCCAAACCACCAGGCTATATCTTCAAGTGCAAAGAAATGCAGAGCATTCTTCAGTACCTTTGAAACTGCAACAACATTGTGACACCACTACCTTCACTCTGCTAACTCTGGAAAGATTTGTGGTAGTTCTTATTCTCTCAAATCTGAACCACACATCTCTTATAGATACTTCTAACTAGCTTCCAATCCGTAGGCTCATGTCTTCATTTGTGGAGGAATGTGATACATTTTTCTAAACTTGTGACACCCTTCATAACTAGAAATTTACTTAGATAGTTTTCTTTAAACTTTTTGCAACTTTCTTCATCAAGTGCCAACCATTATGACTCCATATCATCAAAACACAACACTTCAAGCACTTTGACAACTTTCACCTATTCATGAACTTCAAAAGATAAGGTACAACTATGTACAAATGATATTGATCCCTTATATCTTTCATATCACTGCTCCTCTGATCATCACTCCTTTGACAACATATACAATATTATTCCTTCCACATCACAACACCTCTGATCACTACTTATTTGACATCAATGACAACATATGCAACAATCTCCCCCTTTGTCATTGATGGAAACACCAATCCTGATATACAAACTTTCTCCCCCTTTGACATCAAGGGCAAAGGGCCAGTGGTCTTCATATAAGATCCCCCTATCGATACAATTCTTGTCATCCTCAGTAGTCTCTTTGTCTACCAGCTCCCCCTGAGAGGTAGCTACCACCAATCCAAGGGTAATAGATATACCTTGAACTACTCCCACTAGACAAATGCATCATCTATGCATCTAATTAGAAGTAGGGGTAACCACCCCTAGCTTCTACCTGAGATATTCAAATGTGTCCTTAGAAAGTTCTTTTGTAAAGATGTTTGCAACCGGATGCTTTGTAGGTACATATTCCAATTTTACTTCTTGATTTGCAACCTTTTCTCTTAAAAAGTAATACTTGATGGATATGTGCTTGGTTCTAGAGTGCATAATTGGATTATTTGAAATATTGATGGCACTTGTATTGTCACATAGGATAGGAATGGGCTCATCATACATTACCTTGATATGCTTAAAGATTCAGTTCATCCACAACACTTGAGTGCAACAGGATACTGCAGCTATATACTCTACTTCTATTGTTGATAGAGAAACTGAATCCTATTTTTTACTAAACCATGAGACCAATATATCTCCCAAAAAGAAAGCTCCACCACTAGTACTTTTCCTATAATCAATGCTACCAGCTCAATTTGCATTAGTGTATGTTGTCAGGGAGAATTCATTACCTTTTTGATGCCATAATCCATAGTGCTCTTCAAGTATCTAAAAATCCTTTTGACTACCTTCACATGTGTTTCTTTTGGATCAGCTTGATACCTTGCAACCATACAAACAACTTGCATAATGTCAAGCCTTGATGATGTTAAGCACAGTAGGCCCTCAATCATAGACCTATACAATGTTTGATCAGCCTAAGGTGACTCATCATCTTTACTTATATGGTATCCTGTTAACATAGGTGTACTCACTGGTTTACAATCTTCCATACCAAACGTTTTCAACATCTACTTGACATACTTTTCTTGTGAAATAAAGATACATTCATCTGATTGAGTGATTTGGAGTCCAAGAAAGAATGACAATTCACCTATCATAGAAATTTCAAATTCTTTCTGCATCTCCTCTATAAACTTATTACACATTTTATCATTGCCACCAAATATACTATTATCAACATATAATAATACTATTAATATGTGCTTATTCTTAATTTTTCTATATAGATTTCTATCTATTGTACCTTTCTTGAAGCTTGTTGGAGTAGATACTTATCCAACCTTTCATATCAAGCCTTAGGGGATTGTTTGAGACCATATAAATCCTTCTTAAGTCTGCATACCATATTTTGATCTTTTGATAGCTGGAATCTTTCAGGCCTCTCTATGTAAACTTCTTCTTATAATTCACCATTCAATAAAGTATATTTGACATACATTTGATATACCTTGAATTCCTTGTGAACTACAAATGCAAGAAACATCCTAATTGCTTCCATTCTTGCCACAGGAGAAAATGTCTCCTCAAAGTAAATTCCTTCCACTTGTGAATAACCCTTGCAAACCAACCTTACTTTGTTTCTAACCACTTCTCCATCTTCATTCAATTTATTTATGAATACCTAATTTGTGCCTATCACATTTTTATCCACAGGCCTTGGAACCAATTCCCAAGTTTGATTTTTCTCTATCTGATTGAGTTCTTCCATTGCTTGGATCCATCCTTCATCCTTCCTAGCATTAGAAAAGGTTTTAGGTTCCATCTTAGACAACAAAGAGAAGTTTATATGTTCATTTGTCCTTGTAAATCTTCTTCTAGTCTGTACTCCCTCATTCTTGTCTCCAATTATCTGATCTTCTAAGTGGTTTCTCTGAACATACTAGGAGTTTTTGTGGCCTTCTCTTGTGTTTGTTCTTCTTCTTCTTCAACTTCATCCTCTTTTTCTATGCAAGTTGATCCCTCTGAGTAACAATCTTCTTGACCATATGTGGATGGATGTAGATCTTCCTCAACCTTCACATTTACACTTTTAAAAATCTTTTACAGCCTATTGTTGAAGCACTTATATGCCTTACTTCTAGATGAATAGACAAAGAATATACCTTCATCTAATCTTGAATCAAATTTTCTTAGGTTGTCATCATATCTCTTGATATAGCACTTTCTTCCAAAAACCCAGAGATGTTTGATTGAAGCATGTCTGCCTTTCCATAGCTCATAAGGAGTCTTGGTGTTATTTTCCCTCAGCTTTCCTCTATTGAGAATGTAGACTGCGGTGTGGACCGCCTCTTTCCACTACCTATCAAGAAGCTTTGTATCATTAAGAATAGTTCTTTCCATCTCTTGAACTATCCTATTTTTGATTTCAACAACTCCATTTTGCTGAGGAGTCCTTACAACAAAGTACTCTCTTTATTCCATGTTCTTCACAATATTTCTCAAACACATTTGATGTGAATTCACATCCTCTACCAGACCTTAAGCACTTGATTCTGTAATTCATTTCATTTTCAACCATAGACCTGAAAATCTTAAACCTACTGAAAGCTTTTGATTTCTCTTTCAAAAATATAACCCATGTCATCCTAGAGTAATCATCAATAAGCAACATAAATTACCTCTCACGTTGGATACTCCTTGTCTTAGTAGGACCACATAGATCAGTATGAATTAGATCCAATGTTCTTGTAGAAGAATACTCCTTGGCCTTGAAACTTGTCCTTGTCTACTTCTCAATCTAACATTCATTACATAGGATGTTTGTAGGCTTTGTAAGGCAATTCTCTTATTGCCATCTTCACAAGATTCTCACAATTGATGTGTCCCATCCTTTTGTGCCATAGACAACATTCATTTGTTTGTCCTAGAAGACAATTTCTTTAATATTTAACACCAATTAGGTTGTGAAAGGAAGCAAGGTATGCGGAAACGCTTCCTACACTGATCTACTGAGGAAAGATTTATGCAAATTTTTACTTTTACAGCTACAGATTAAGATGCACATTAATAGAAAGATAATAACAACTTCCAAATACAAACACAAAACTAACAACACAAGATATATGTGGGGAAAACCCTTTCAGGTAAAAAAACCCCACACTCCAAATCCACCCAATATATTATTCAGCAATCAAGAAGATTACAATATACTTGCAGAGCAAGCTTTTATAGGAGTATATCGAACCAGAGATCCAGGAGGTAACTCGACATCTATAAGATTCTTACACACAACCTCCATCTCTAGCTCCTAATATATAGGAGATACAATACAGTAAACCATTACCGGTAATTACAAAACCATGAGCTAAAACCACTCAAAAGTGGCACCCAAATTATCTCCAATAAAAGATGCCTTGTGATGTGCCAAAACACACACCAATGCATCTAACTCTCCCCTTTACAACTCTTTTATGTGTCCAACACGTTTTTACATTTCCCAGAAATAGGAGGTCCAACTTTTGATCTGGGTGTCTGATTAACGAACCATTTGATGCGTCGGACAGCTCATGAAGAGACCTATCACCTTGTAACCCACTTCATCAGTTACAAAATTTTTTGAGATGTTTAGGGAAGTTTTGATTACGACAATTAAGTTCAAAACTTTTTTCAGTAGTTTCAAAAATAGAAACTTTAATATCTCACAATCCAAATATGATCTTAAGTCAAAACTCACTCAAGATGTTTACTTGGCTGTTCCACACCTTCTGTGAAAGTTTCAGGTCAATCTGAGGTCAAATGTAAACTTACTAAAAATAGTATGTCCCTCCATTTTTAGCCCTTTTGGAAACTTTGAAAGTTCCAGATCATTCTTCAAGATAAAGGGTATTCAAAAAGACCAAAACTGGGGAAAATAGTAACCTTTCAAATTTGCAAGGTTGAGTTACTTTTCTTAACCTTCTCCCACTTGTTGAACACCTTACAAGAGCAAAGGGAGTATCGACACCACGATTTAATTTCTAGGGGTTGAGAGGCCCATAGACCCTGAACATCATCTAAACTTCTATATGCTCATAGGTTTTGTCAAGGAATCTACAACATTCATCAAAATATCAACTTTCTCCAAGTTTACCTTCCCATCCTCTACCATGTAATGAACAAAATGGTACTTGACATCAATATGCTTAGTCCTCACATGGAAAGTAGGATTCTTTGGCAAACATATGACACTTTGACTATCACAACAAATAGTAATCTTCCATGGATCAAACCCAACATCAGAACACAATCTCTTAAGCCAAATGGTTTCTTTACAAGCATGAGTTTCTGCCATGTACTTAGCTTCAGTAGTGGACAAAGCAACCATAGGTTGCCACTTACTCATCCAACTAATAGCACCACCAAACATAGTGAACACATAAGCATTGGGGGATCTCCTGTTGTCAATGCCACCTACCCAATTTGAATCCACAAATCTATGAATACAAAGTGAATAGTGAGGTCCTGTAGGATAACCATGATAACATAAGGAATACTCAAAAGTACCCCACAAATATCTAAACACTCTCTTCACTGCATCCCAATGTACATGTATAGGATTAGCCATAAATCAACTATAGACTCCCATGGCTTGGGCAATGTCTGGTCTTGTACATACCATCACATACATCAAACTACCAACCGCACTAGAATAAGGAACTCTGCTCATATCCCCTATCTTAAAAGGAGACTTTGGACAATCTACAACAGATAACTTTGTCCCCATTTTAACAAGAACAATCAAAGGTCTGCAATCCACCATGCTGAATCTCTCCAACATAGTGTTAACATACTTACTCTAGCCTAACCAAAGTTTTCTATTTTCTCTGTCTCTTCTGATCTCCATCCCTAGAATGTACCGAGTTGCCCCTAGATTTTTCATCTCAAACTATGCTGACAACTAAGACTTCAAATCAGAAATCAAACTTTTACCATTCCCAATGAGTAACATATCATCGAAATACAATGCAATAATGCAATCATTGTCAAACTTGTAATAAATACAATGATCTGATTTCAATCTCTAAAATTCAATACTCAACACAAAGGCATTAAACTCTTGTACCACATCCTAGGAGACTGTTTCAAACCATACAAAGACTTTTTTAACTTGCAAACTAGATTTTCTTTACCATTCACCACGTAGTGCTTTGGTTGTGACATATAGATTTCCTCCTCCAAGTCACCATGAAGGAATATTGTCTTCACATCCATCTATTCCACTTCTAGATCATACATTGTTGCAAGAGATAATAGGAACCAAATAGATGTTAGCTTTGCAACAGGAGAGAAAATATCACCATAGTCAATTCCCTCCACTTTAGAATACCCCTTTGCAACCAATCTAGCCTTATATTTCTTAACATTGCCATCTACATCAAATTTCTTTTTAAACACCCATTTGCATCCAATAGGTTTTTGTCCTTCAGGCAAAGGCACCAAGTCCCAAGTATTATTCTTTTCCAAAGAAGCCATCTCCTCTTCCATGGCCTCCTTCTAGGAACCTGCATCTTTCATACCCATAGCCTCTTTCACAGTTCTAGGCTCATCAATGTTAGAAATCAAAGCAAAAATACAACTGGAATCATGCAATGAATAACCAAACCTATTAGGTTGTTTCCTTATCCGCATGGACCTCCTCAGAGATTGAGGTTGAGGTCCTTCATCTTCTTCTAAACTTTTAGAGCTACTAGAGCTCTCCTTATTATCAGGTCAAATATATGTTTTTGGTTCAACTTTCTCAAGGGTGGAAGGATGATGTAGTCAAGGTAGGAGGCTTCGGTGAGGGACTATCCAACCTTGTAGCCTAATTGATTAACACCATGATCACAATGGATATGTAATGAAAGTTAACAGCTAATCAACAGAAAGAGAATAGATATTCATGAACACATAACACAAGATATATCCTAGGAAAACCCTAATAGGGAAAAACCCAACCTTCAAAGCTCATTCCTCATATATTATAACTTCAAATCAAATTACATGCCTCAAGGGCTTTACAGAAGCTAGGCCATAGCCTAGAAATTACAAAAAAAAATACAACAATATTCTTTCATGATTTCTTACTTTTACAACTCAATTCTCTGCTCTGTAACTCATCCTGCTTCCTATTCTACTTTCTCCTCTATTCTACTATTCAATCAGATCAAAACAACTTAAGATCTTTCTTCATGTATTCATGCCATCAATCACTATCTAGAAACAATCCTTTATCTCTTATTTATATCATCTGTAAGCCTTCAAATCATTATCAACTCGGCCTAATTTCAACAGATAGTATAAAACGTGTGTACTCGAATAGGTCAGACCTAAACATAAGGTATTGCTCCGCTGGTACATAGAACTTCATGCAGATCTCCATGAAGGTTGGCCAAGTCTTAAACTTCATTGAATAATGTTCCTTTTAGCTCCGCAAGTCACATAATTGCTCCTCAAGCTGATTAGTCTTCACTGAACACTATCGGCTCTGCCCTGTGAAACAAGTAAAAACAGGTAATCTTCTAACAGCGATATCTCTCCAAAATCGGTCGATGACTATGTTTGGATGTTAAGTCCAACTCTGTAGCTCCTGATACTCAAATGTGGTGAAATGTGGTATTCTCCAAGGTCACTCTCTCGATATTCTACAACTTACTGTTAACTATCTCAATTGTTCTGAATGCTTCTAGATGCTCGTGCATCAGACTCTCGAGGTTAATTGAAAAGTGAGCCTCTTCACTTTAGTGTGTTTTACATCAAATTCAATTTGATCCCTTAGGATAGGTTCGGTAGTCTATTTTCAGGTACTTGCAACTGCCTCAAGGTCGGTGGTCTGTTCAAGTCCACCCTGTAAAACTGCCTCAAATTTCTTCTAAGTTTAGCATTCTACTTGCAAGCCTTGCACTACCTCAATGATCAATGGTTTGAGCAAGTCTTCTCCACAAGTTTCCTCAAGTTCTTCATGTTGTCATGTCTAGGTTCGACAGTCTACCTGCAAGCCTTGTACTACCTTAATGATCAGCAGTCTGAGAAAGTCTTCTCTGTAAGTTGACTCAAGTTCTTCATGTTGTCATGTCTAGGTTCAGCAGTCTACCTACAAGCCTTACACTACCTCAATGATTGGTGGTCTGTTTAAGTCTTATCCACAAGTTACCTCAAGTTCTAATGTCTACTGCAATTAGTTAAGAGTCAATCAATACATACTTGCATCCTCTAGAAAAATAAAGTCACTTCCTGATACATTCTTGAATTCTTCTTTGCAAATCTATCTAAGTCCAGGTTCCTATCACAATTTACTCCGCACTCATCAAAATCTCATAGTTTCCTCTCTGCATACACTTTCCTTTTACTCATCTCTATTTCTTTATCCATATTTACTTCATTCTGGTACATAAACTTTCTCTTCTGGTAGAATATTTTTTCATTCCCTTTTTCTCTACAACATGAGTTTCCCTTTTCTGTTGTGTTTCACACTTGTTCACACAAACTTTCTCTTACACTACTTCTTTTGATGATTAGTCTATAACATAATTCTTCTTAAGATCAATGCTTCACCTTCTTCTAGTTTCTCTATTAAGTTTAATGACTCAAAAGTTCATCTTCCTCTGAATAAACTATCTCTATATCAATAGGCTCTTCTTCTTCTGCATAAACTATCTCTGTATTAACAGGTTCTTCTCCCTCTATACAAATTATTTCTGAAGTATGTACTGCTTCTCCTTCATTATCTTTGCTGGTAATAGCTTCTTGTTAACATCCACTACTTGATTCTTTTCTCCTCCAAATTAAAAATAAGTCCCTCTTCTGAATGGTCTTCTATCAAATCCCCTTTCATCTCTTCTGTATCCTTTACTACGATAAGCATTGTGACTCCTATCATTTATCCCTCTGTAGAATTAATTACTATCTTTGGTCTGCTCCGCATAAGGTCTTATTTCTTTGTATCTTGATCCAACACATGAATACTTCAGTCTATACCTCCCCCTGAACATACAAGTAACATGTTTCCATTCATGTCCATCAATCCATCCATAATTCTTCTATATACAACCTGCCATAGATTTTCTCCTCCTCATTTTATCCCAACACATCCTTTCAGAATGATTCCTTAGTCCATAAAACTTACAAGGATGTAGATCCCAACACAATTCATTTTCATGTCCATATCTATTACAATGTGAACAATACATGCCTCTTCTTCCCTAATTTGATTTCTTTAAATTTGAAATAACATTCTTACCTCTGTCATGTCCAAGGCCTTCACCTCTTGATCTTATTACTGGTTCAATAGGTTCTGTAATTCCTTGTTGATGCTTTTCCAATCCTTGTCCTTCATATCCCATTCTTTGCATGATTTTGAAACCAATACCATCACCAACAACTGCAGTCTCAGTCACACTGTCATCCTCTATTTCAATTTCTAAAGAAACTTCTGCATCATCACACAAATCATTAGTATCACAAGAAACATCACAAAGTTTAGGTTTAGATCTCAGACTTTCATTCTCCTTTCTGCATGCTACAAGTGACTACTCCAACTAATTAACCTGTTCTTTCAACCCTGCTATCCCATTCTTCTGCAAACTATTCTCCTTTTTCAATTCTTCCAAACCTTCTTCTATATCTTTGTTCCTCTTTTCCACCTTCCCAAACAACTTAAATCCTTCTTCTAATTCTTCAAATCTCTTTTCAACATATTCAAACAATTTCAGCTCTGCCTCTAAATATTCATTACTCCTCTTTGCATTTTTCAGTTCTTCTTCAAGAGCATCATAGTTATCTTCTCTTAGTTCTTTCATCTTTCCCATCAGCTCTGAATTATACCTTTTGATCTCACACAATTCGTCTTCCAAAATATCATTCTTGCATATTAGGGTTTCATTTTCTTTCTTCATCCTCTTTCCAATCTTCTCCATCTGAAACAAATTAGATAAACAAATGAATTTGAAAATCTTACCCAAATCTTCCTTGCCTTTATCTTCTTCAGTGGTAGGGTTTCACACTTCTTTCAATACTATCTTTCTTCCAACAGATTCACAACCATCCCAACAGATTTGCAACTAGCCCAACATATTTGAAACTAGCTCTGATACCACTTGATGCAGTCAAGGTAGGAGGGTCTGGTGAGGGACTCTCCAACCTTGCATCCTAATCAATTAACACCATGATCACAATGGATATGCAAGAAGTTAACAGCTAATCAATAGAAATAGAACATATATTCATGAACACATAACACACGATATATCCTGGGAAAACCCCAACAGGGAAAAACCCATCCTTCAAAGCTCATTCCTCATATATTATAACTTCAAATCAAATTACATGCCTCAAGGGATTTACAGAAGCTAGGCCGCAGCCTAGGAATTACAAAAAATTTATACAACAATATTCTTTCATGATTTATTTCTTCTACAACTCAATTCTCTGATTTGCAACTCATCCTGCTTCCTGTTCTACTTTCTCCTCTATTCTTCTATTCAATCAGATTAAAACAACTTAAGTTATTGCTTCATGTCTTCGTTCCATCGATCACCATCTAGAAACAATCCTTTATCTCTTATTTATGTCCTCCACAAGCCTTCAAATCATTATCAAGTCAGCCTAATTTCAATGACTAGTATGAAATGTGTGTACTCAGATAGGTTGGACCTAAACATAAGGTATTGCTCCGATGGTACACAAAACTTCATGTGGATCTCCATGAAGGTTGGCCAAGTCCTGAACTTCATTGAATAATGTTCCTTTTAGCTCCGTAAATCACAAAATTTCTCCGCAAGTCGATTAGTCTTCACTGAACACTGTCGGCTCTGCTCTGTGAAACAAGTAAAAATAGGTAATCTTCTTATAGCGATATCTCTCTGGAATCAAACCCAAATGACCCGAATTTTGGATATGTTGTAGATGACTATGTCTCAATGTTAAATCAAGCTTTGCAGCTCCTGATACTCAATTACAGTGAAATGTGGTATTCTCCAAGGTCACTCTCTCGATATTCTACAACTTACTGTTAACTATCTCAATTATTCTAAATGTTTCCGGATGCTCCTGCATCAAAGGAAGTTGAACCATGTCATCTTGTTAGATCTAGGGCACACAACTGAGAGGGGGGGTGAATCAGTTGTACAAAACTTGCTTCTACTTTAAACACTTGATTCTTCTTTATTAGATAATAGCATATCAGTTAACCATTCATGAAAGCAAAAGCATAAAAACAGGAGCAGATAAACATCAACACATTGAACACCAAGATTTTGATGTGGAAAACCCAATTAAGGAAAAAACCACGAGGTGATTAACCCAAGGATTATTCTCTATTAGAAGAATAAGGAAAATGGATGGCATATGCCAATCAGGGCTCACTGCCTGAGCACACTGCTCACAAGGAGGCACACTGCCTACAAAGAGACACACTATCTACAAAGTGATAAGAATCACAAACTTGAATTGGAGAATGACATCTTTACCATGCCAGGATCAGTTCCATTTATGCTCAAACCTTCTGCTATGTTCTTCACACTCTTCTTTGCTACCATGCACTCATCATCACCAGGCACACCTCAAAATGAATTCACAATCCCTTATTTATACAAGACATCGACTTAGGAACAACCATCTAAGTCGGAAATCACCTACAAGATCATTCGCAAGATGTGTAATACATCCGGTCGGCCAAACTAAACAAGAATGTCTTCATCCGGAAGAATATCTTCAATTCTAGGCTCTACCACTGATGCAGACCAACAACACAACATCAACATGATCCAAGAACCTTCATAAGCTTGTCTGAATGACCAAGTACATCTGCACTTCCTTGACTTATCAGAATCTCTTCTCTTCTTCATCTAGAACTTCAAGAACACAGTCTACCACCACTGTCATAATGCAAAAGGTACTTCCAGACCTCCAAACTATACACAAATTGAGATGACACATAACAAGGACATCCCAAACACTCTTTCCAATCCACAAAATAGGAGAATACAATTTCGGATCACACCAGACCTTTTTGTGACCCTCTGTCACCTCTGAACACCTGTCGGAACCAGTTTCACACAAACAGCCATAACTTCTTCAGTTCTTTATGCGGACCTCTAAAATCTTAACTGGAACATCTCAAGACTCATATATATAAACCCTTTAATCCGCATCCTATGAGCCTCAACTAATTTTCTCAATATCCTCAGCTCATAGCTCATCCAATCCTTCTCATCAAAGCAATATGAGTATGTTGACATCAATGACAACACTGGTTAACCTCATACTTGGAACAATCTCCCCCTTTGTCATTGATGGCAACATAAGATGTGAAAAACCATCAACACAAGAACTACTCCTTTCTATCATACAGCTCCCCCTATCAGCAACAACTCTTCACATGTCTTATCTTTCTATACTACTCCCCCTTTGATTAATAGTCACTTGTTTTTCACATGTCTTCTCTCCCCCTTTGACATCAATGGCAAAGGGCTCATACTTGCAATTTCAACACTTTAGAATCATACTAGCTGCTCCCCCTAAGTGGGAACTCCCCATCACCAGTCCGGATCACAGGATATGACTGTGAAATCCACCGGACTGATGCACACCAGTGCATCCTAGATCATCACCAGAGGGGCCATGACCCCTAACTTCTCCCTGAGATACTCAAAAGAATCCTTGGGAAGAGGTTTAGTAAAGATATCTACAATCTAATCCTTTGAAGGTACATACTCCAATCTGACTTCATCCTTGTTCACTTGTTCTCTCAGAAAATGAAACTTGGTAGATATGTGCTTGGTCTTAGAATGCAACACCGGATTCTTAGAAATATTTATTGCACTTGAATTATCATAGAAAATTGTGATAGGCTCCTCATATTCTACTTTAATGTCTCTTAACATTTGCTTCATCCATAAAATTTGAATGCAACTACCTACTGCAGCAATGTATTCTGCTTCAGTTGTAGACAGAGATATTGCCTCTTGTTTCTTGCTTAGCCAAGAAACCAACCTTTTTACCAAAAAGAATACTCCTCCACTTGTACTCTTCCTATCATCCACATCTCCTGCCCAATCTACATCTGTATATGCATGAAGAGAAAAATCCTGATCTCTAGGATACCACAAACCATACTCCACTGTCCCTTTTAGGTATCTAAAAATTCTTTTGATTGCCATGACATGAGATTCTCTGGGATCAGCCTGGAATCTTTCCACAAGACCAACAGCCTGCATTATATCTGGTCTAGTCTGAGTGAGATACAACAATCCACCAATCATTGATCTGTACTTTGTCTGGTCTACCTTAGGAGAGTCATCATCTTTGCTCAATTTGCATCTGGTTGCCATGGGAGTATTCATTGGTTTTGAATCTTCCATCCCAAATTTCCTTAACAATTCTTTTGCATATTTGGTCTGAGAAATGAAGATCCCTTTCTTTGGTTGAGTAATTTGCAGACCCAAGAAGAAATTCATTTCACCAAGCATGGACATCTCAAACTCACTTTTCATTTGATTTCCAAAAGTTTTACACATACTATCTCTCCCTCCAAAAATGATATCATCCACAAATACTTCAACAATCAAAATGTTTTCTTGATCAATTTTGAAATACAAATTACTGTCAGCAGTACCTTTGTTGAAATCAATCTTCAAAAGCTGTTTGTCCAACCTCTCATACCATGCTCTTGGAGCTTGCTTTAGACCATACAGTGCCTTTTTTAATTTGCAAACCATATCACCATGCTCTGATAACTAAAATCCATCTGGTTGTTCAATGTATACCTCTTCTTCCAAGTCACCATTTAGGAAAGCAGATTTGACATCCATCTAATACACTTTGAAATCTTTGAAGGTAGCAAATACAAGAAATAGTCTGACAGCTTCAATTCTTGCCACCGGAGCAAAGGTCTCTTCAAAATCAATTCCTTCTATTTGTGAGTAGCCTTTGCAGACCAATCTAGCTTTGTTTCTGATTACATCACCAACTTCATTTAGTTTGTTCTGGAAGACCCATTTGGTTCCAATCACATTTTTATTTCTAGGTCTAGGAACAAGATCCCAAGTATGATTTTTCTCAATTTGCATCAATTCTTCCTCCATTACTTTAGTCTAGTTTTCATCATTGCAAGCTTCATTAACTGTCTTAGGTTCAATCTTTTAAATCAGACAGTATTCATTTGAATCTTGAGCAATTCTTCTCCTTGTTTGTACCCCTTTACTTTTGTCACCTATGATCTAATCTTCAGAATGATTTAGAGTTACATACCTTGGAACTTTGGGAGTTTCTTGCACTACTAATTCTTGATCAGGCTCATTCAGACAAACTTTTTCTTCCTGATTTACTGGATCAGTCTGGATCTAAGTTTCAGAGGAGGATGGAGCTTCTTGCATCAGAGAATCATTCTAATCATCTTCATCACATTCATAGAGTTTTGAGGGCTTCTCAATTCCTTCATCAACCTTCACATTTGTACTTTCTATCATCTTTCTCAATCTCTTAATGTAACACCGGTATGCTTTGCTTTGAGTGGAGTAACCCAAGAAAATTCCTTCATCACTTCTAGCATCAAACTTTCCTAAATCTTCATCTCTTTTGATGTAACACTTGCTACCAAATACTCTGAAATATCTCACAGTGGGAGTTATGCCAAACCAAAGTTCATAAGGAGTCTTACCGGTATTGCTTCTGATTTGAACTCAGTTAAGAGTATAGACTACAGTGCTAACAGCTTCTCTCCAAAACATCTGAGGAACATTTGTTTCCATCACCATTGTCCTAGCTGCTTCCTGGATGGTCCGGTTCTTTCTCTCAACTACTCCATTTTGTTGTGGAGTCCTAGGAGCAGACAATTGTCTTTTTATACCATGCTTCTCACAAAAATCTATGAATTCACCGGATGTGAATTCACCACCTCTATCAGACCTTAGACATTTCAGTTTCAATCTGGTTTGATTCTCTACCATGGCTTTGAAGATTTTGAACTTCTCAAGGGCTTCTAATTTCTCTTTTAGGAAGGTAACCCACATCATCCGGGAATGATCATCAATCAGTAACATGAAATATCTATCACCTTGCATACTCTTGATTCTTGTCAGACCACAGAGATCAGTATGGACTAATTCCAATAATCCGGTAGAGGACTGATCCTTGCTTTTGAAAGAGACTCTGCTCTGTTTACCTAGCTGACATTGTTTGCAAAAACTATTTGTAGGTTTCACCAATTTTGGAATATCTCTTACAGCCTGAGTATTGCTTATCTTGATGATGTTATCAAAATTTACATGACACATTCTTCTATGCCATAACCAACTCTGATCAACTTGAACAAATAGACAACTTTTATTAGAACCAACTAGATGGAAGATATTACCTTTTGTTTGAGTACCGGATGCAATCTCAGTTCCGGAGCTTTCAAAGATCCTGCATCTTCCATTCTTGAACCGAAGATCATAACCTTTGTCTACTAACTGACCAACACTGAGAAGATTGTGCTTCAAACCTTCAACATACAGTACATTACCAGTTTTGCTTTTTCCATCAAAAGAAATAGTTCCCCTACCTTTGATTCTGCCAGCGGAATTATCACCAAATTTTACCATTCCTCCTTCATATCTTTCCAAATCTAAGAACTTGTTCTTGTCACCTGTCATATGGTGAGAACATCCACTGTCAATAACCCAATCATCCTTTTCTTCAACTTGAGCAGCCAAAGCTCTTTCCACAACCTTATGATTGACAGATTCAGAGGATATTGGATCTTCTTCCTTGATGGCAATAAACACCCATTCATTTCTGGATCTATTCCCTATTTCTGATTCATCATCTGTTACACCTTCATTATCATCTTCTTCATGAACATAATAACAGTTCTTTTGGAACCTTTGTCTATTAGAATTTGATCTTGTAGTTCTTTGCGGACATCTTGGGGCAAAATGACCAATCTTATTACAGTTGAAGCACTTAAAAGGTAACTTTCCTTCATACTTACCAGATCCTCTTGGTAGTCTTTTTGCAATGAGGGCTTCAAGATGAGCTATTTCTGCTTCTTCCTCTTCCATGTCTTTCCTTGTCTGATCATACCATGCAGCTTCCTTGAAGAGTTTTCTCCCAGATCAAATCTTTGTTTACCTTTCACGTAGGCACTGGCTTTGAATGCAGATTCAGTCTTGGGGGGATCATCTCCAAACTCAGTCATTTCAAATGCAGCCAGTTTCCCAGCCAATTGCTCTCTTGTGACAGTTGTATGGGCTCTGAATTCATCAATGGAAGCAACCTTGATTTTGTAGGCAGCAGGAAGGGTTCTGAGAATTTTGCAGACAATCTCATTTTCATCCAGAACTCCACCAGCATTCCTGATTCCACACACCAGCTCATTTACTCTTGGCATAAAGGTAGTGATATTTTCATCATCTCTCATTTTCAATCTTTCAAATTTCCCTTTGAGATTTTGCAGCCTTGCACTCTTGACAAACTCATCTCCTTCATGCAGAAGTTCTAGTTTAACCCAAATCTCATATGTAGTAGGTAGGTCAATAACATTTGAGAGTTCTGAGTCATTCAATGCACTTAGAAGAGCTTCTTTGGTCTGTAGATTGTTTTCAGCACCTGTAATTTCATTCAGAGTTGTCGGACCACCCTGTGGAGGTACATATGGTTTTGTGACCATGGACAAGTATGCTTTTCCCATACACTCCAAATGACATTTCATGCAACCTTTCTAGAGAGAGAAGTTGGTTCCATCGAACTTGAGACTATCCTTCTTGTATGGTGACATCCTAGATCTCCTCAAGCGGTTAAGCTCCTTTTAGAAGAACTTGGCTCTAATACCAATTGTTAGATCTAGGGCATGCAACTGAGAGGGGGGGTGAATCAGTTCAACAAAACTTGCTTCTACTTTAAACACTTGATTCTTCTTTATTAGATAACAGCATATCAGTTAACCATTCATGAAAGCAAAAGCATAAACACAGGAGCATATAAACATCAACACATTGAACACTAAGATTTTGACGTGGAAAACCCAGTTAAGGGAAAAACCACAGGGTGATTAACCCAAGGATTATTCTCTGTTAGAAGAATAAGAAAAATGGATGGCATATGCCAATCAGGGCTCACTGCCTGAGCACACTGCTCACAAGGAGGTACACTACCTACAAAGAGACACATTATCTACAAAGTGATAAGAATTACAAACTTGAACTAGAGAATGACATCTTTACCATGCCAGGATCAGTTCCATTTACGCTCAAACCTTCTGCTCTGTTCTTCGCACTCTTCTTCGCTACCATGCACTCATCATCACCAGACACACCTCAAAATAAATTCACAATCCCTTATTTATACAAGACATCGACTTAGGAACAACCATCTAAGTCGGCAATCACCTACAAGATCATCCACAAGACGTGTAATACATCCAGTCGGCTAGACTGAACAAGAATGTCTTCATCCAGAAGAATATCCTCAATTCTGGGCTCTACCACTAATGCGGACCAACAACACAACCTCAACATGATCCAAGAACCTTCATAAGCTTGTTTGAATGACCAAGTACATCCGCACTTCCTTGACTTATCAGAATCTCTTCTCTTCTTCATCCGGAACTTCAAGAACATAGTCTACCACCACTGTCATAATGTAAAAGGCACTTTCGTACCTCCAAACTATACACAAATTGAGATGACGCATAACAAGGACATCCCAAACACTCTTTCCAATCTGCAGAATAGGAGAATACAATTTCGGATCACACCGGACCTTTTTGTGACCCTCTGTCACCTCTGAACACCTGCCGAAACCGGTTTCACACAAACAGCCATAACTTCTTCAGTTCTTTATGCAGACCTCTGAAATCTTAACTAGAACATCTCAAGACTCATATATATAAACCCTTTCATCTGCATCCTATGAGCCTCAACTAATTTTCTCAATATCCTCAGCTCACAACTCATCCAATCCTTCTCATCAAAGTAATATGAGTATGTTGACATCAATGACATGTTGGCAAGAGACACTATATGGATTCATGGTTGTTGTCATTGATGGAAACAAAGGTCATCCCACATATCCGCAAGTCATAATGTGTCTCTACCGGAAGTCAGAATAAAGAATGTTGTGGTCCGGTGAAGAAGAACAGAGCATGTGGCAAGGTCCGACAGATTGGTCCGGATCTCTCAGAGGAAGTGTCTTCGTGCAGTGCGGATTTGGGGAAGTCAAGAGGACTACCTTGAGTGGTATATTCCAAGGATTTAGCCTCCGGTGATGGACAAGGAAAAAGATATGAATGGTTGAGTACCGGATTCCTGAGAGACAGTGAAAACAGAGGAAGAACTGACTGACAGAGTATCAGACTGCTTTCCGGATGTGTTACTGTTGATGACAGAGGTTGTGAAGGCATGAATCATGTTTGGCCGACATGATTAATGATATCTACAAGTATATGCTTGATCCACATTGCTTGGTGAGGAAGGATTCAGCCGACAGAACAAAAGTTTGTAAGAAACTAGACTGTTCCGGATGCCGACTAGAAAGGTGATGAAATTACTTGTGCGGATATATATAGAGGATGGATTTAGTTGTGAAGTGTGTGATGATATGGAGATATATGCGAATAAGTCCAGATAAGAGCAGAAGTAGCAAAAAGGATCCGGTATGTGAAAGATAGCAGAATAAAGAACAGAGGAAAGATGAAGTGCAGCAGATCAGTGTACTGAGCCTAACCGGAACTGAACTCCAGCATATGCAGATGCTTCCAATCAGTTCAAGACTGTGATTCTCATCACTTTGTAGACAGTGTGTCTTCTTGTAGGCAGTGGGCCTCTTGTGAGCAGTGTGCTCGGGCAGTGAGCCCTAATTGGCAAGTGCCATTTTTGTAATTTCCTATTCTTCTAACAGAGAATAATTTTGGGTTAATCACCCCGTGGTTTTCTCCCTTAACAGGGTTTCCACGTCAAAAATACTGTGTCATGTGTTTCTTATTTCATGGTTAATGTTTTTGTGTTTGATTTTATGCTGCATCAATTAAAAGGAAAGTTCAATAAGGGAAATAATTAGGATAACTGATTCACCCCCCCCCTCTCAGTTATCAACAATTGGTATCAGAGCTAAGTTCCTCCTAATAGAGCCTAACAGCTTGAGGAAGATCTGGGATTTCAAATGGATGCATATGGTTTAAGGGAGCAACTCAAGACTGCTCTTGAGGATCTTGAACAGTCAAATTCTGAAGTCAGTGAATTAAAGGAAAGACTCAAACAGGCTGATGAATTCATGAGAGAATTAAAAGACAAATTAAGTCTCTCTATGAAAAAGAGAAAGGAGCTGCTTCAACAGTTGGCAAGACAAAGTGAAGAAAGCAATACAAATGAAGAATTGACTGAGCAAACCAAGTTATGTGAAAAGTTATCAAAAGAAGTCATTATGTTAAGACATGAAATGGAATCAGGAACTATAAAGTTTACTCAAGAGATTGAAGAAAAAAGAAAGGCTGAAGACAATCTAAGACAATCTCTTAAAGAAAAATCAGAAGAATGCCACCAGATGGACAGGATTATCAGACATCTTGAATCTGATCTTGAAGATGCCAAAGATAATGAAGGAAAACTTGAGGATCAAATTGCCTCTCTCAAAAGAGACCTTCAAACAGCAAATGAATATAAAGAGAAATTCAAGATAAGTTCTGCTCAACTTGAAGTTCTTCTTGGAAGTCAAAAGAGGACAGATGACAAGTATGGTTTGGGATATGAGAAAGGAGAAAGCTCCGGATCCGGTCAGAAGAATCTTGGATCAGAAAATCCAAGGAACAGGCCTAGAAGACCTCCGGTAAGACAGCCAAATGCTCAAAGATATCCATCCTTCAATGGATACTGCCACAGCTGCAACCACTTTGGTCACAAAGCTGATCAGTGCAGAATGAGAATGAATCAGATTAATTCATCCTTCTCCGGACAGTGCTTCAACTGCAAAAGGTATGGACACAAATCCCATGAATGCAGAATTATGCAAGTAAACAAATCATTCAAAGGTAGATGCTTCACATGCAATAGAATAGGTCATAGGGCTAATCAATGCAGATCAAGAGGATATCAGTCAAATATGCAAAGAATTGTTATTTGCCAAATCTGCAATAGGTCCGGTCATAATGCTAAAGTCTGCAGAAACAAGAATCAGGACAAAAGAGGTCCGGTGTATAATCAGAATCAAGACAAGGGTAAACAAAAGATGAATGCGGATGAGGTTAGGAATCAGATGAGCAAGATTTGGGTGAAGAAAAGTTCAGAGAATGTAGAGGTTGGATCCGCACCAGACTCTGGTGCTGATATTTCTTCCAGAAATTAAAAGGTGAGCTCAGGCTCAGGGGGAGACTCAAAGAAAATCTTGTTCCCCCAGCCAAACAAGTGGTGCCGGATGTGGCACAAGATGCGGATCAAAGGGTTTGTAGATATGAGTCTTGAGATACTTCAGTCAAGTTTTCAGAGGTCCGCATGGAATTATGAAGAAGCTGTGATCGATCAAATAAGACCTGTTCAGGGAGATGCTCTGGTATGATAAAGGATTACAAAAAGGTCCGGAAAGATCCGGAAATGCACTATCTTGTTCTGCGGATTGGATAGAGTGTTTGGGATGATCTTGTAATATGTTACCTCGATTTATTCATGATTGAAAGATCCGGATGATATCCACAGATCAGGACTAATCCGGGATACTCCAAGCTATCCAGACAAGGCAAACCGGAATGATGTAGGTGAAGCATTTATTGCAGACAGATATTAGGGTTCGCGGAGCAATTTAAGGGATTTCTCAAAGGTCATTTGCTCATTCTGCACTCGAGAAGAAGCGAAAAGTGGAGCTCTGCAACAAGGTTCATCAAGCACACCAAGGATCTCCTGCCGAAGTTATTGCATAAAGAAATCAATCCAACCACTCCGTGCAAACCGAAGGCGCATAAGGTATTCTCCATTTTTCATTACCTCACTGCAAATCTTTGAAGAATGGCTACTCCAAACATAGTTAAGATCTCTGATAGACCTCGCCCCTCATTCAAGAAACATCCCTACAAATCATTGGAGGTAGATCCACTAGGAGCCTTCTCTAGTGTTCCTCACGGAGTTTTACATACCGAAGATATTAGGGTTTACATACATGCAAGCATTGAGGAATTTGGGGAATTCAAATTAAGAGACCTCTATCACAAGCAACTGATAGACAATGCTTTTGAGCTTAAACCAGAGTATAAGGATATCCAGAAGAAACAATTTGAGCAATTTATTCATTTCCCCTACTTTGAAGAAGATGAATGGGTCCGGTATGTACTGAGCAGGATGCATGACAACTTCCTATGGCTAGATAGACCCTGCAAGATCACAAAAGAGGCAATTAGAGCAGTAACTGGTCTATACTCTTCCGGAGGGGTACCTATCCTCAAATCTGTCAAGAACAACATTGTAACTGAGGCCACCGGATCAAAATTTGATAAGAGGGCAATGACCATTGAAGATATTTCGGATCCGGATATCAAATATGCATCAATGATAATAGGATACAAGATCTATCACTCCAGCAGGGAGAATTCTGTATCCAGAACTGCAGTATACACTGCCTATGAAATGCTAAGAAAGAATGCAGAATATGATCTCTGCGAACTACTGCTAAGCCAATTAATGGAAAATATACAGAAAATCAAGAAGGATAAGAAGAATTCCTTTAAGTATGGTACTCTTATTGTATGTCTATTCTTCTACTTCATGAATGAGCTACCCGGAACAAGTGGATGGGTATGGCAGAATGACAAACCTGTTGCAGTCCAGATAAGAGACTATTTGCATGGACTTGGGGATGCAAAAGTGAGAAATACAGCTCTATGGGGATACTTCAAAAATTTTCAGAGCATGATGCAGGCAAGAGAGAGAATTCCCCAGTCTCTTGTTGAAAAATACAAAGACTCAATGTGCTTTATGGTTGACACTGATCAGTGCCTAATGGAGACAGTAGAGCCAAGGACTGTCTGGATCATGCCCATGGGGTATGAAGTGGATGAACAGATAGTGGAGCTGCATGTTCAACACATGCTAAGTCAGCCCAAAGATCCTAAGGCAGAAAGGTTTGGAACCTTTGAGGAGCTGAGTGTAAAAATACATGTAGAACTCAGGGAACCTGAGATTAAAAGGAAGGTGAGAAAAGAAGTAGAGCACATTGCTCAAGGCCTAGGCATCTCAAAGGAGGCACTTGATGCCAGCCGGGAAAAGAGGAGGAAGGCTGAGGAAGAAGAGAAAAGTAAAGAAAGTGCTCCGGCTGAAGCTCCCACCCGGACCAGATCATCAAAGAGACCTGCACCTCCCACAACCAAAAGTTCAAAACCGGAAGTCCAGGCATCCGGTAAGAGATCCAAGACAAAAGCCACAAGGGCTTATGGAAGCCAAAAGGATGAAGAGGAAACAGAGTCAGATGAGGGAGTAAAAGAAATAAAGAAACAGAAGAAGAAAGGATCCGGTAAGCCCTCCACATGCCAAGACAAGGATGAAATGGCAGAAGGATCTGTTGAAAAGCCCACTCTGTCTCTAGAGAGCATAATCAAGTCGGTCACGGTGGATGGAAACCTTCAACCAATGACTGAATCATATGATGACTTCAGTGAGGCCGACCAAAAGACTCTGCAGGAGGCCACAGTAAAATATCTTAACATATATAATAAGGCTTTCATTGAAATAATATCTCTTATTCCTAAAAGCCTAGAAAAGGAATTGGAAGTAAGAAAGAATAATGCTCATGCTAAAGATCTTGAGATCCGGGAGCAGATAGCTATTCAGCTATATCCTCAAATTGATCCCAAGACAATGAACATTATCTTCAAGGACTGCAAAGATGAGTTCAGAAGCAAAGCCAGGATGAATCAACTCATGCTTGGTGAGACTGACAAAGTGGCCCAAGAAACAGAAGAGATCCTCCGGAAGGCCTTCAAAAGGTTCAATCTTCCTGTTGTAGAGGATTTAGGTACAGAAACAGCTGAGGACTTGGGACCCTCTGCTCCAGAAGAAGTGGCCCATGAACAAGCTAGCATCTCTCCTCCGGTTTCCCCTACAGTCTCCGGATCCAAAGAAGAAGAGCAATTACAGGAGAAGGAAGCAGTGGTGAAAGACAAAGAGGTTGACAGTTCTAAGACTGCAGAAGAAAAGAAACATCTGTCTCCGGCAAGAGACACTGCACAAACTGTTCAACAATTTTTGAGCAAAGAAACTCTAGAGATTGATGAACCGGAGCTTCTAAAAGGCCCATTTGATTTTGACTCTCTCTCTCCGGTACAAACAATGAAGATAGCTTCATTTGCAAATGCCAAGGCAAATGAAAAGCTCCTGAAGTCTCATATGGAAGACTGTGAGTTGATAGAGGCTGCTTCCGGAGTACTTGTAAAGATCATGCCATCAATCCAGATAGATCCGACAGCCTCCACTTCCGGTAATCTAAAAACCTTAGTCAGCAGTATTGATACACATTTTGATTCTCTAGAAAAATCAGCTGAAGAAAAGGTCCGGAAGGAATTTTTGGATAAGAGATTTTCAGAAATATTAGAATTAATCTCTAAAGATAGGAAGATTGTAAGCATTGGAATAAAGAGCTTAGAGAATGCTCTTAAGGATGGCGGTGACATCTATAAATTTTGTATATCCTGGTCAAAGGCAACAGCAGCATTTGACAAGAAAATAAAAGAGGAACAGGATAAGCTACAAAGCTTATCTCAAAGTTTTGATCCTCTCTCTTCCTCTATAATAAATCAAGAATGTCAGACTATTGCAGTCTTGAATGAAATAAAGAATCTTGAGAAGGAAAGAAAGAACATCACTAACCGGATGGGAGAACTTAGAAGGATTATAATCCCTAAGTTGGAAACTATGCATGAGGCCATCAGTGATGCTCAGACCACCGCCCAAACAAAAGATCCGACAGATCTCAAGCGGGCAGAAGCGTTTGCATTTTTGTTAAGTGGTCACATTTCAATTTTGGACAGAATGAAGCAAAGTTGGGCTACAGAAATGATTCAATTGCAGACATCCTTTGCAGACATTCTTCAGTATATGTGAGTATGTAAATATGCGGCTATGTATAGAAAATTTTTGAAAATTTTGGTGTGCGGACCCCACCCTTTGCCATTGATGTCAAAGGGGGAGTGAGGAGCAGTGAAAAATGAGGAATCCAACTAAGGGGGAGTTCCAGAAATTGTATATAAAGACAGAGCATCAGCAAAGGGGGAGCATAGTGAAAACACTTAGTCATTTTTCACTAAGTGTTGCCATCAATGCCAAAGGGGGAGATTGTTGGCAAGAGACACTATATGGATTCATGGTTGTTGTCATTGATGGCAACAAAGGTCATCCCACATATCCGCAAGTCATAATGTGTCTCTACCGGAAGTCAGAATAAAGAATGTTGTGGTCTGGTGAAGAAGAACAGAGCATGTGGCAAGGTCCGACAGATTGGTCCGGATCTCTCAGAGGAAGGTCTTGGTGCAGTGCGGATTTGGGGAAGTCAAGAGGACTACCTTGAGTGGTATATTCCAAGGATTTAGCCTCCGGTGATGGACAAGGAAAAAGATATGAATGGTTGAGTACCGGATTCCTGAGAGACAGTGAAAACAGAGGAAGAACTGACTGACAGAGTATCAGACTGCTTTCCAGATGTGTTACTGTTGATGACAGAGGTTGTGAAGGCATGAATCATGTTTGGCTGACATGATTAATGATATCTACAAGTATATGCTTGATCCGCATTGCTTGGTGAGGAAGGATTCAGCCGACAGAACAAAAGTTTGTAAGAAACTAGACTGTTCCGGATGCCGACTAGAAAGGTGATGAAATTACTTGTACGGATATATATAGAGGATGGATTTAGTTGTGAAGTGTGTGATGATATGGAGATATATGCGAATAAGTCCAGATAAGAGCAGAAGTAGCAAAAAGGATCCGGTATGTGAAAGATAGCAGAATAAAGAACAGAGGAAAGATGAAGTGCAGCAGATCAGTGTACTGAGCCTAACCGGAACTGAACTCCAGCATATGCAGATGCTTCCAATCAGTTCAAGACTGTGATTCTCATCACTTTGTAGACAGTGTGTCTTCTTGTAGGCAGTGGGCCTCTTGTGAGCAGTGTGCTCGGGCAGTGAGCCCTAATTGGCAAGTGCCATTTTTGTAATTTCCTATTCTTCTAACAGAGAATAATTTTGGGTTAATCACCCCGTGGTTTTCTCCCTTAACAGGGTTTCCACGTCAAAAATACTGTGTCATGTGTTTCTTATTTCATGGTTAATGTTTTTGTGTTTGATTTTATGCTGCATCAATTAAAAGGAAAGTTCAATAAGGGAAATAATTAGGATAACTGATTCACCCCCCCTCTCAGTTATCAACATGACAACACTGGTTAACCTCATACTTGCAACATGTTTTTCTTCTCTTCTTTATCTGGTTGCAAGACAATACAAGAAGGATTGTGCTCTTTAAAGATCACACTTCTACTATACATAATTCTCTTAGTCACTGGATCCCAAAGTTTGTACCCTTTTGTTAGGGTTAGCCAGCAGAAGATATCAGTTAAATGCAAATAAAGATTAAATAGAGGAATGTAAATACACAGAAATAATACCAATAAGAGACAAGTTTTAACCTGGTTCACCCAAACTCAGGCTACATCCACCAAACAGAGAGTCCAATATCATTATCCAGTAAATCAAACCTATTACAATCAGCAATCCCTATAACTCAATACCGTTGCAAATGCTACAATACAATATTACAAAACCCTAACCCTTAGCCGCTTTTATCAAGCCCTTTTGTCGGTTACAAAAATTATGGTTTTCTTATGTTGGTCATAAAAATAGGATTTTTTATGTCGGCCCCCAAAAAAAATTTCTCAGGGGCTACCGCCCCCGAACCCCTGCTCCAGGCCCGGCCCGGCCCTAAACCCCGGCGAGGATACATGGCTAGTGTAAAGTACTTTCCTGATCAGTCGCCACCTACCAACAATCTCCCACTTGGAGACTGAGCCTGGACGACACCGCTGCACATGCAACTCCCACTAGAAATAAGCACCCTGGACTCTACTATTTTGTTTTTATTGTTTTCAATCTAGAAGACCAATTGAAGCTGAAGAGGAGCTTAGCTTCTCCTTTGTCACTACCTTTGTAAACATATCTGCTAGATTTTCATCGGTATGTATCTTTTCTAGCCTTAACTGTCCATTATCCAACACCAACCGAATAAAGTGATACCTCAATTGTATGTGTTTGGTCTTTGAATTGAAGGCAAAATTCTTTACAAGATGTATGGCACTCTGACTGTCTGTATACAAAGAACTATTAGCCTGTTGTTTGCCCAATTCATCCATGAAAGATTGCAGCCATATCATCTCCTTGCTTGCCTCTGTTGCAGCGACATACTCTGCCTCTGTGGTGGATAAAGCAACCACCTTTTGCAACCTGGAAATCCAACTCACTGATGTTCCACCTACAGTAAAGACATAACCTGTAGTACTCCCCCTGGTATCAATATCCCCTACCAAATCTAAGTCTACATAACTTGCTAAAGTAGTATTAGAACCCCCAAAACATAAGTGTTTATTAGATGTACCTCTCAAATATCTAAGAATCCATTTTACCGCATTCCAATGCTCAAATCTGGGATGACTCATATACCTGCTAACGACTCCGACAGTATGTGTAATATTCGGTCTCATGCATACCATGGCATACATTAAACTTCCTATAGCTGAAGCATATGGTACCTTGGACATTTTTTCTTCCTCCTCTTGTGTCTTTGGACACATCTCCTTAGTCAATTTCAAATGACTAGGCAAAGGTGTGCTGACAGCTTTTGCATTCTCCATATGGAATCTCTGCAACACCTTTTCAACATAAGCAGCCTGAGATAGAGTCAATTTTCTGTTCTTCCTATCTCTGCAAATTTTCATACCAAGGATTTGTTTTGCTACGCCCAAATCCTTCATATCAAATGACTGTGGTAACTAATGTTTTAACTCTCTGATATGATCCATGTTAGACCCAGCTACAAGCATGTCATCAACACATAAACATAAAATAATGTAGCTGTCATTATCCAACATCTTAAAATAAACACAATGGTCAGAATTACACCTGCTATAGCCTTGCTCAGCCATAAAACTATCAAATTTCAAATACCATTGCCGATGTGCTTGTTTCAGGCCATACAAACTCTTCTTCAATCTGCACACTTGTTTCTCCTTACTTTTGACCTCAAATCCCTGTGGTTGTGCCATGTATATCTCCTCCTCCAAATCACCATCGAGAAAGGCAGTTTTCACATCTAGCTATTCCAAATGCAAATCTTTAGCAGCCACAATACTTAAAACAGTACGAATAGAAGTCATCTTGACAACCGGATAAAATATCTTATCAAAATTAATGCCTTGTTTCTATGCAAATCCTTTTACAACTAACCTAGCCTTAAATCTTTTCTTACCTCCATCTTCCTCTTTCAGCCTATAAATCCATTTGTTTGGTAAAGCCTTTTTTCCTGCAGGTAACTTACATAATTCCCAAGTCTGATTTTTTAGCAAGGAGTCCATTTCTTCTTTCATTGCAAGCTCCCACTGAACCTGTGTATCCACTTGCATAGCTTCATCATACCCTTCTGGTTCACCAGCATCTGTTAACAAAATAGAATACAAAGAGGGAGAAAACCTTTCAGGAGGTCTACTTAGCCTTATTGACCATCTAGCATTCATTGGAGTTTGAGGTATTTCTGGTTGTTGTTGCGGAGCATGAGGAACCACTGGAACATCACTATTTGGAGTATCATCCAGCACCACATAATCTTTTGCTTTCTTCTCATGCTGCTACAACTTATCTTTGTAGAACATCTTCTCATTGAATATGACATCCCTACTTCTCACAATTTTCTAATTTTCAAAATCCCAAAGCCTATAACCAAGTTCATCAATGCCATATCCAACAAAGGTACACTTTTTTGATTTTGCATCCAACTTGGTTCTATTTTCAAAATCTACATGTGCAAATGCTTCACATCTGAAGGTTTTAAGAAAAGAATAACTCACCTTCTTACCTGTCCATGCTTCCTCTGGAATACCATAGCCCAAAGGAACTGAAGGACCTCTATTAAAGAAATATACAGCGGTGTTGATAGCCTCTGCCCACATGTTTAAAGGCAGCCCAACATGCAATCTCATGGTCCTTGCACACTCCATTATTGTCCTATTCATGCGTTCAGCCACTCCATTTTCCTATGGAGTCCCTGGAACCATTTTCTGCCTACGAATTCTATTAAAGGAACCATAATCCTCAAATTCTTTGTTGCAATACTCACCACCGTTATTAGATCTGAGACATTTTAATCTTTTACCTGTCTCATTCTCAACCAAGCTTCTCCATTTCTTAAATGTTTCTAATACATCAGATTTCTGTCTAAGGAAATAAATCCAGACCTTCCTAGTTGCATCATTTATGAATGTAACATAATACTGAGAGCCACCAAGAGAAGATACTTGATTTGGTCCCCATACATCTGTATGCACAAACTCTAATTTTTCATTTTTCTTTTGCTTCCCATCTCTAAGAAAACTGACTCTCTTTTGTTTTCCATACACACAACTTTCACAGAAATCCATATTAATACATTTCAGACCTGGTAAATCTTTCTTAGAATGAAGTACCTTCATACCTTTCTCACTCATATGCCCAAGTCTGTTATGCCAGAGTGTTGTCTCAGAACCTGCAGCAACTTTTCCAGTCTCTTCCTATGAACCTGTAGCAACTGTTTCTGAACCTGTTTGTTTTTCCTCTGTAACATCTAAAGTAGAAGGAATAGTATGACCTGTACAAAGATATAAGTGCCTACTTTCACACCTTTTGCTACTACTAATGCCCCTTTTGAAACCTTCCAATTTTTATCAGTAAATGTAATAGTGCAACCTTGTTCAGTTAGCTGCCCTGCTGAAATTAAATTCCTACTGAGCCTTGGAACATGCCTTACCTCTTATAGTAGCCAATGATTCCCATTCTGCAACTTAATCTTGATTCTTCCCTTTCCAACAATTTGACAGGGTTCGTTATCTCCCAAATAAACCAGCCTAAAATCCCCTTGGACATAATCAAGAAAATAACTTCTATGGGGCGTAGCATGAAATGAGGTCCCTGAATCTAAAACCCATGAATCATCATCATTATCTAGGGAAAGAATCAAGGCATCATCTTCAGATTTATTACTTACCACATTTGCTTCCTTATTGCCTTCTTGTTTGTCTCCTTTATTTTTTCGAGACCAGCAATCTTTTTTCAGATGACCTGGTTTCCCATAGTACCAGCAATCCTTCTATCCTCTAGTTTGGGATCTTTTGTCCCTTGATTTTCCTCGTGACTTCCCATAACCTCCAGAACCTTTTCCTCTCTCCTTTGATCTGCCCCTACTTTCTGCATTCAAAACACTGCCTAATGTGGATCCACCTGAGCTTTTCTTACGAATTTCCTCACTTAGAATAACACCAATAACATCATCAAATTTCAGGGTATTTGAACCAGAAACAGAGTTACTAACTGCCATTACTAAACTATCCTAGCTTTCAGGCAATAAACATAATATCAAGAGAGCTCTAACTTCTTCATTGAATTTTACATTTAAAGAAGTCAATTGACTGACAATCGTATTAAATTCATTTAAATGACCTGTCACAGATCCACCTTCAACCATTTTCAAATTAAACAAACGCTTCATGAGAAATACTTTATTTGAGGCTGAGGGTTTTTCATACAATTTAGCCAAAGCTTTCATCAGACCATCTGTTCTCTTCACTTCTATCATATTGAATGCCACCGATGGTGCCAGGCACAACCGAATGGTTCCCAGTGCCTTTTTGTCAAGAAGATTCCAATCCTCATCAGACATTGTTGCTAGTTTCTTGGCTACTCCTTCCAATGGCATCCATAAATCTTTTTGATAGAGGTAATCCTCCATCTGCATCTTCCATAACTGATAGTTTTGCCCATTGAATTTATTGACCTTCAATTTACCCTCATCCGCCATTGCTCCCACTCAACTGTGAGACCTTCCTGCAGATGATAATCAAACACAACCCACTCTGATACCACTTGTTAGGGTTAGCCGGTAGAAGATATCAATTAAATGCAAATAAAGATTAAACAGAGGAATGGAAATACACAGAAATAATAACAACGAGAGACAAGTTTTAACATGGTTCACCCAAACCCAGGCTACATCCACCAAACAGAGAGTCCAATATTATTATCTAGTAAATCAAACCGATTATAATTAGCAATCCTTGCAACTCAATACCGCTGCAAATGCTACAATACAATATTACAAAACCCTAACCCTTAGCTACTTTTATCAAGCCCTTTTGTCGGTTACAAAAATTAGGGTTTTCTTATGTCGGTCATAAAAATAGGATTTTTTATGTCGGCCCCCCAAAAAAATTTCCATGGCTAGTGTATAGTACTTTCCTCATCAGTCACCACCTACCAACACCTTTCACACTGATGCCATAACCGATGAAGGTACACTTCACAACCTTGTTCTCCAACTTAGACCTCTTTTCCTTAGGCACATGTGCATATGCCTCACAACCAAAAATTTGAATGTGTCTTAATGAAGGCTTTTTTACTAGACCATTCCTCCATCGGTGTCTTATCAACAAGCACTGATGTAGGAGACATGTTAACTAGGTAACAAGCGGTAGCAATAGCTTCAGCCCAGAATTTTTGTTCAAGACTAGCTCCACTTAGCATATTCCTTGCCCTCTCTATCAACGTTCTATTCATACTCTCTACAACTCCATCCTGTTGAGGGGTATATAGAGTTGTGTCTCTTAATCCCTTGTTCTTTACAGAACTTGTCAAAATATGTTGAAAAAAACTCACCACTATTTTTAGTCCTCAAACACTTAATCTTTCTATCCTTCCGATTCTCTACAAGAGCTTTGAACTCTTTGAATCTATTAAAGACTTCAGATTTACTTCTAAGGAAATACATCCATGTCCTTCTACTGTAGTCATCAATGAATGAAACAAAGTAAACAAATTTTGAAATCTAAGGAACATTAACAGGACCAAACACATCATAATGAATTAAGTCCAACACCTTAGAAGATTTATGAGAACTGGAATAAAACTAAACATAGTTTTATTTTCCATAAATGTAATGTTTGTAGAAATCAAACTCAATATTACAGTCATTCATACCCTCAACAAGATTTTTATTTTTTAGGGTCCTCAAACCCTTTTCACCAATGTGACCAAGCCTTTGGTGCCATAACATTGTCTTCTTAGTTGAATTTTCATCTCCATAGAATGAGCACCCTTAGGTACCTAGAAAGCATGACCATTGGAAGTAGATGCAACAATCCTCTTTGTTACTAGTTCCAATGGTGAGGATGAAGACTCTGAAGCTCTCTTCTTCAAAACAGAGGCACTATTGCACTGAACTATGCATGCATCAAGCTAAAACAAAGTGTCAATCCAAACACCCTTAGCCAACACCATAGATCCTCTAGTCATCTTGCATCCTCCATTTGAGAAAACAACCTACATACTCACATCATTCAACTTACCTACAAAAATAAGGTTCCATGTCAAAATAGGGATATGCATAACACCATTGATTCCCTTCACTTGTGCATCAGCGAATCGAATCAAGACTCTTCCATGGCCAACAATCTTTAGGTGGTAATCATCACCCAAGTACACCTTTCCACCATCATATTCTTCATACTTCGAAAACCAACCCCGATGTAAGGTCATGTGAAAAGATGCACCAAAGTCAATAAGCCACACATCCTCAAATGCATGCATTGCCAGGGTAGCAACAAACACTTCTTCTTTATCCTAAGATAACTTGTTAGAATCTGAATCATAATTCTTCTTTTTCTTTTTCTCCTCCTTGTACTCCTTGTGAAAGTGACCAGGTTTGTCGCAATTCCAACATAGGGCCTTGGACTTTTCGAGAGACTTAGATCTCCCACAGGATTTGGATCTTCCTTTTTCTTCCTTCTTCTTATCCTTTTTCTTTCCCTTCTCTTTAGATCTACCACAAACCACAAGAGCCTCCTTAGCTGATTTGGAAGACTTTCTTTGCATCTCTTCAGACAATAGCAAAGAAACCACTTCATCCATCTTGAAGGTGGTAGTGGTACTCCCAATGGCCATAACAAGGTGGTCCCATGAATCTGGTAAGGAACACAATAATGTCATACATCAATCCTCCTCCATCTTCACACCAACAGAAGTCAACTAGGCAACAAGCATATTGAATGTATTCAGGTGATCAGTAACAAATCCTCCATCTTCCATCCTTAGAGAATACAATTTCTTTTGCAAGAATAACTTGTTCACCAGGGATTTAGCCTAATAAATATCTCCAAGCTTCTTCCAAAGATCCTTTGCAGTCTTCTCTTCATGGATATTTAGGAGCACTAAATCAACCAAACAGATTCTTATCAAACCCTTAGCTTTGTGATCTTTGAGATCCTAGTCTTCTTGAGACATTGTCATTAGTTTTGTACCAGATATAGCAACCCATAAATCTTGATCTACAAGCATGTCCTCCATTTTGAGTTTCCACAACTCAAAATTACTGCCATAAACTTCTCTATATCAAACCTCCCAGATGTGCTTGCCATCTCTTACCTGCAACAAAGATTTCAAAATCCTCTGAGGTGATTAGGCTCTGATACTAACTGAAAGGAAGCAAGGTATGTAGAAACGCTTCCTACACTGAACTACTGAGGAAAGATTTATGCAAATTTTTACTTTTACTAGATAAAGACATTGAATCTTGCTTCTTGCTTAACCATGATACAACTCTATCTCCAAGAAAGAATGCACCACCACTTGTACTTTTCATTTCATCTACACATCCGTCCCAATCTGCATCTATGTAGGCACTTAGGGTAAAGTCATTGTTCTTAGGATACCACAAATCATGATCAGGAGTGTCCTTCAAATACCCAAATATCCTTTTCACTACCATGACATGTGATTCTCTAGGATCTTCTTGAAATCTTACCACAAGATGAACTGCATGCATGATATCTGGTCTGGTAACAGTTAGGTATAACAATCCTCCAATCATTGATCTATATTTTCTTTGATCAGCCATAGGGGATTCATCATTCTTTCTCATCTTGCAACCAGTTGTACTGGGGGTACAAACTGGTTTAGAATCTTCCATTCCAAACTTCTTCAATAGTTCCTTGACATACTTTAATTGTGAGATGAAAATACCCTTATATGTCTGATTAATTTGCAATCCAAGGAAGAAGTTCATCTCTCCACACATTGACATCTCAAATTCTTTTTACATTTCATTTGCAAAGTCCTTACACATACCTTTGTAGACACCTAAAATTGACTCCAATTTCACCATCACTCACTATACCTTATTCTTTGACATTAATTAAATAATTATTAATTATTTAATTAAGTTAATTTTCCCACTTCCTAGCATTAATTAAATAACTTACAATTATTTAATTAATCCATAATTTCTTCTAATATTAATTAAATAATTTATAATTATTTTATTAATTGAATCATGGTCCTACATTAATTAAATAAATCAAATATTTATTTAATTAATGTCACATCTTCTTCTTGATTCCTTTCCTTTTTTAATTCATGTGTATCTAATTAATTTATTTAATTAGATAATCCTCTCAATTATCCCTTCATCTTCTTTTGATATATTTCCTTTTAAATCAAATAAAAATAAAATCCTTTTCCTCCTTCAAATCTTATCTTCTACTTGTTTTATTTCCTCTTTTGTGAAATAAAGTGAAAAATCAAATCCCTTCTTTCTTCTAATATTAATTAAAATAAAAAATCCAACATTAATTAAATAAATCAAATATTTATTTAGTTAAAAAAATACAAATAACATCTTGATTTATTTTCAAAATTGAACTCGTGTATCTAAGTAATTAATTTAATTATATAATTCATCAATTATCCTCGCATCCTTTTTCAAAGATTTATTTCCTTTTGAGGATTTAAAACTAAAATCAAATCTTTTTCTATCTTTTCAAATCCTATCTTATCTTGTTTTATTTCCTCTTTGATCAAATAAAGAAAAAATCAAATCTCATCTCTAAAATCAAATCTCTATCAAATCTTCTTCCCTCCACATCAAAACTCTATAAATATAGCCTCAACCAGGCCATTTTCAAGACACAACAAAGTAAAGTTATGCTGAATCATGAGCAACCAACATATCAATCATTCTATCAATCAAAGTGTGTAGATTTGATTGAAGGAGAAGGTTTTGTGTTTGCATTGATCTTATGTTTTCCTTCGATCAATTTTAACGTATACATTTTGGCATGCCCGTAGCTCTAACCCTTACTTTTTGTAGGTTTATCTACTTAAATTTGTAAATCTAGCTTGCTTTTTGTGGGTTTTATTAACTTTTTGTTGTAGGTTTAAGCCATTTTTGAAAAAAAAACCCTCGGTTTTAAAGATTTTATCATATCTTTCAAATGACTGCGAATTTTGCTACAATATTTTAACAAAAGTTTAATGATCATCTCAGGAACCTATAGCAGAAAAACCACATCTTTATCATCAGTTTTGAATGAGTTATAATTATTTTAGTTTTTTTCATAAATTTGCATTTCTATACACAAATTAGTGAATTTTCCAAAAAACTTTACATTTCTGGAAATTTCTTGAAATTTTAATGGGGATTTGTTCTTTACAAATTTAATTTTGAGGCCAAATAAGGTACAAAATGATCAAATCTTTGCCGACTATAGCTTTTTCATAAATCCACATTTCTAGACGCAAATCAAGGAATTTTTTTAACTTATTTATATTTCTGGAAAGGTCTCTATAATGTCCCCTTATGGATACATGGTTAGTCCTATTAGACTTAGGGCACACAACTGAGAGGGGGGTGAATCAGTTGTGCAAAACTTTCTCCAATTCACGCACTTAAATCATCTTAGTGATTAGCAGTATATTAAACATGAAACATAATGCATTCAAATCAAAAGCAGAAACTCATCAACACATAAGACACCAAGATTTTGACGTGGAAAACCCAGTTAAGGGAAAAACCACAGGCTGATTAACCCAAGAATGTATTCTCTGTTAGAAGAATAGAAAGAACAAAATGGTACATGCCAATTAGGGCTCATTGCCCGAGCACACTGCTCACAAGAGGCTCACTGCCTACAAGAGACACACTGTCTACAAAGAAATAAGTATCACATACATGAACTGGAGAATAGCATCTTCACCATGCTTGAATCAGTTCCATTAAGCTCAATACTTATGCTCTACCTTTCGCTCTCCTCTTCACTACCACACACTCATCTCCACACAAAAAGGTGAGTTCAAATTGACTTCACAAACCTCATTTATACAAGGCATCAACTTAGGAATAATCATCTAAGTCAGCAAACATCTACAATAACATCTGCAAGACGTGTAATACATCCGGTCAGCCAGTCTCAGGAAGAACACCATCATCCAGTGGTTATTCTTCAAATGTGCACTCTAACTTCAATGCGAACCACCAACATGAACTGGACACGATCCAAGGATCACAACAACCTTTCCCGAATCACTTGAGAACATCCACTCTTCATTTGCTTGCTAGAATTCTCCTCTCCTTCATCTGGAGCTTTAAGCACACAGTCTGTCATTACTGTCACAAAGGAATAGGTTCTTTCAGACCTTCAAACCATGAACCAATTGAGTTGACACTTCATATGGATGTCTTCAACACTCCCTCAAATCTACAGAATGGGATAGTGCATTACCAGATCTCACCGGACCTATCTGTGTCACTTTGTCACCTTTGAACACCTGTCGGAGCTAATTCTACTTGAGTGGCCATAACTTCTTTAGATCTTCATGCGGACCTCTGAAATCTCTATTGGATCATCTAAAGACATATCTATAAACCCTTTAATCTACATCCTCTGATCATCATCCCATCTTGGACTTTTGTCTTACATTCATCACTGTTCTTCACTGTTCCTGATTGAGACTAATTTTCTCAATATCCTCAGCTCACGGCTCATCCAAACCTTATCATTAATGCAACAGGAGTATGTTGACATAAATGACAACACCGGTTAGGCCCATACTTGCAACAATCTCCCCCTTTGTCATTGATGGCAACATATGATGTGAAAAACTATTAAGACAAGAACTTCTCCTTACTGTCACAACTTCCCCTATCAACAACAACCATTCACATGTCTTCTCTCCCTTTACTGCTCCCCCTTTGATCAGCAACCACTTGTTTTTCACATATCTTCTCTCCCCCTTTGACATCAATGGCAAAGGGCTCATACTTGCAATTCCAACACTAAAGAATCATACCTGCTGCTCCCCCTAAGTAGCAGCTCCCCAACATCAATCTGGATCACAAGATGTGACTATGATACCCACCGGATTGATGCACATCAGTGCACCTTAGTTCATCACCAGAGGGGCAATAACCCCTAACTTCTCCCTGAGATACTCAAAAGAGTCCTTAGGTAGAGGTTTAGTAAAGATATCTGCAATCTAATCCTTGGATGACACAAACTATAATTTGACTTCATTCCTATTCACTTGCTCTCTTAGAAAGTGAAACTTGATAGATATATGCTTTGTCTTTGAATGTAACACTAGATTCTTAGATATACTTATAGCACTTGAATTATCATAGAAGATTGTGATAGGCTCCTCATACTCTACTTTAATATCTCTTAGCATCTGCTTCATCCACAAAACTTGAGTGCAATAACCTGCTGCTGCTATGTATTCTGCTTCAGTTGTAGACAGGGATATTGCCTCTTGTTTCTTGCTTAGCCAAGAAACTAATCTCTTTCCCAAAAAGAAAGCTCCACCACTGGTACTCTTCTGGTCATCCACATCTCCTGCCCAATTAGCATCTGTATATGCATGAAGAGAGAAATCATGATCTCTAGGATACCACAGACCATATTCAACCTTCCCTTTTAGATATCTAAAGATCCTCTTGATTTCCATGACATGGGATTCTCTAGGATCAGCTTGGAATCTAGTAACAAGACCAATAGCTTGCATAATAGCTAGTCTAGTTTGAGTGAGATACAACAATCCTCCAATCATTGATCTGTACTTTGTTTGGTCTACCTTAGGAGAGTCATCATCTTTGCTCAACTTACATCTGGTTGCCATGGGAGTATTCATTAGCTTTGAATCTTCCATCCCAAATTTCTTCAACAGTTCTTTCACATATTTGGTCTGAGAAATGAAGATTCCTTTCTTTGTTTGAGTAATTTGCAGACCCAAGAAGAAATTCATTTCACCAAGCATAGACATCTCAAACTCACTTTTCATTTGATTTGTAAAGGTTTTACACATACTATCTCTTCCTCCAAAGATGATATCATCAACAAATACTTCAAGAATCAAGTTGTTTTCATGATCAATTTTGAAATATAAGTTACTGTCAGCAGTACCTTTGTTGAAACCAATCTTCAAAAGATGTTTGTCCAATCTTTCATACCAGGCTCTTGGGGCTTGCTTTAGTCCATACAGTGCCTTCAACTTGCAGACCATATCACCATGCTCAGATAATTGAAATCCATTCGGTTGTTCAATGTACACTTCTTCTTCTAAGTCACCATTCAAGAAAGCAGACTTGACATCCATCTGATACACCTTGAAATCCTTGAAGGTAGCAAATGCAAGAAATAATCTGACTGCTTCAATTCTTGCCACCGGAGCAAAAGTTTCTTCAAAATCAATTCCTTCTATTTGAGAGTAGCCCTTGCAGACCAGTCTAGCTTTATTTCTGATTCCTTCACCAACTTCATTTAGCTTGTTCTGAAAGACCCATCTGGTTCCAATCATATTCTTGTTTCTAGGTCTAGGAACAAGATCCCAAGTGTGATTTTTCTCAATTTGCAACAACTCTTCCTTCATTTCTTTGGTCTAGTTTTCATCATTGTAGGCTTCATTTATTGTCTTAGGTTCAATCTTTGAAATCAGACAATATTCATCTAAATTTTGAGCAATTTTCCTTCTAGTTTGTACACCTTTGCTTTTGTCACCTATGATCTGATCTTTAGAGTGGTTCAGTCTTACATACCTTAGAACTTTGGGAGTTTCTTGCACTTCTGCTTCTTGATCAGGCTCATTCAGACCTATCTCTTCTTCCTAATTTACCGGATCAATTTGAATCTGACTTTCAGAAGAGGATTGAACTCCTTGAACCAAAACACCATTCTGATCAACTTCATCATATTCATAAAACCTTGAGGGTTTCTCTATTCCCTCATCAACCTTCACATTTGTACTTTTTATCATCTTTCTTAGTCTCTTGTTATAACATCGATATGCCTTGCTTTGAGTAGAGTAACCCAGGAATATTCCTTCATCACTTCTAGTATCAAACTTGCCTAGATCTTCATCTCTTTTGATGTAACATTTGCTACCAAAGACTCTGAAATATCTTACAGTAGGAGTAATGCCAAACCAGAGTTCATAAGGGGTCTTACCAGTATTGCTTCTAATTTGAACTCGATTGAGAGTATAGACTACAGTGCTGACAGCTTCTCTCCAATAGATCTGAGGAACATTTGCTTCCATCATCATGGTTCTAGATGCTTCCTGGATGGTCCAGTTCTTTCTCTCCACTACTCCATTCTACTATGGAGTCCTAGGAGTAGTCTCTTAATTCCATGTTTCTCACATAACTCTATGAACTCACCGAATGTGAATTCTCCACCTCTATCAGACCTCAGACATTTCAACTTTAATCCTGTTTCATTCTCTACCATAGCCTTGAATATTTTGAATTTCTCAAGAGCTTCTAATTTCTCCTTTAGAAAGGTTACCCACATCATCTGGGAATAGTCATCAATTAACAGCATGAAGTATCTATCACCTTGAAAACTCCTGGTTCTTGCCGAACCACAAAGATCAATGTGAACTAAGTCCAATAATCTGGTAGAAGAAAGTTCCTTGCTTTTGAATGTGACTCTACTCAGCGTACCTAACTGACATTCCTTGCACAAGTTGTTAGTAGGTTTCACCAATTTTGGAAGATCCCTTATAGCCTGAGTATTGCTTATCTTGATGATATTATCAAAATTCACATGACACATTCTCCTATACCATAACCAACTCTGATCAACTTGAACAAATAAGCAACTTTTACCAGTGCCAACCAAGTGGAAGATATTACCTTTAGTTTGGGTATCGGATGCAATCTCTATTCTGAAGCTTTCAAAGATCTTGCATTTTCCATTCTTGAACCAGAGATCATAGCCTTTGTCCGCCAACTGTCCAACACTGAGAAGATTGTGCTTCAAGCCTTCAACATATAGAACATTACCAGTTTTGTTCCTTCCATCAAAAGAAATAGTTCCTCTTCCTCTGATTCTACCAGAAGAATTATCTCCAAACTTCACCACTCCTCCTTCATACCTTTCCAAATCTATGAACTTATTTTTGTCACTTGTCATATGGTGAGAGCAACCACTATCAATGACCCAATCATCCTTTTCTTCAACTTGGGCAGCCAGGGCTCTTTCTTCAATCTTATGATTGACAGATACAGAGGATATTTGTTCTTCTTCCTTGATGGCAATAAACACCCATTCATTCCTTGATTTGTTTCCACTCTCTGATTCATCATCTGTTACTCCTTCATTATCATCTTCTTCATGAACATAGTAACAGTTCTTTTGGAACCTTGGCTTGTTAGGATTTTGCCTTGAAAATCTTTCCAGACACTTTGAGGCAAAATGACCAATCTTATTGCAGTTAAAACACTTAAAAGGTAATTTTCCTTCATACTTACTGGATCCTCTTAGCAGCCTCTTTGCAATAAGGGCTTCAAGTTGAGCAGTTTCTACTTCTTCTTCTTCCATATCTTTTCTTGCTTTTTCATACCATGACAATTTCCTTGAAGAATTCTCTCTCGGATCAAACCTTTGTTTACCTTTAACAGAGACACTAGCTTTGAATGAAAATTCAGTCTTGGGGGGTCATCTCCAAACTCTCTCATTTCAAATGCAGCCAATTTCCCAGCCAATTGATCTCTTGTGATAGTTGTATGGGCTATGAATTCTTCAATGGCAGCAGCCTTGATTTTGTAAGAAGCAGGAAGGGATCTAAGAATTTTACCAACAATCTCATTTCAATCCAAGACTCCACCAGCATTTCTAATTCCACAAACCAGCTCATTCACTCTTGGCATAAAAGTGGTAATATTTTCATCATCTCTCATCTTTAGTTTTTCAAATTTCCCTTTTAGACTCTATAACCTTACACATTTAACATACTGGTTGCCTTCATGCAAAAGTTCCAGTTTATTCCAAATCTCAAACGCAGTTGGTAGGTCAATAACATTTGAGAGCTTTGAGTCAGATAATGTGCTTAGAAGAGCCTCTTTGGTCCGCAGATTGTTTTCAGCATCTGTGACTTCATTTAGGGTTGTCAGACCACCCTGTGGAGGTACATACGCTTTTGTAACCATGGACCAGTACGCCATTCCCATACACTGCAAGTGACATTTCATGTGACCTTTCCAAAGAGCAAAGTTGGTTCCATCAAACTTCGGACTATCCTTCTTGTATGACGACATCCTAGATCTCCTCAAGCGGTTAAGCTCCTTTTAGAGGAACTTAGCTCTGATACCAATTGTTAGACTTAGGGCACACAACTGAGAGGGGGGTGAATCAGTTGTGCAAAACTTTCTCCAATTCACACACTTAAATCCTCTTAGTGATTAGCAGTATATTAAACATGAAACATAACGCATTCAAATCAAAAGTAGAAACTCATCAACACATAAGACACCAAGATTTTGACATGGAAAACCCAGTTAAGGGGAAAAACCACGGGGTGATTAACTCAAGAATGTATTCTCTGTTAGAAGAATAGAAAGAACAAAATGGCACATGCCAATTAGGGCTCACTACCTAAGCACACTGCTCACAAGAGGCTCACTAACTACAAGAGACACATTGTCTACAAAGAAATAAGTATCACATACATGAACTGGAGAATAGCTTCTTCACCATGAGCTCAATACTTCTGCTCTGCCTTTCGCTCTCCTCTTCACTACCACACACTCATCTCCACACAAAAAGGTGAGTTCAAACTAACTTCATAAACCTCATTTATCAAGGCATCGACTTAGGAATAATCATCTAAGTCAGCAACCATCTACAAGAACATCCGCAAGACATGTAATACATCCGGTCAGCCAGTCTTAGGAAGAACACCATCATCTAGTGGTTATTCTTCAAATGCACACTCTAGCTTCAATGCAGACCACCAACATGAATTGGACATGATCCAAGGATCACAACAAGCTTTCCCGAATCACTTGAGAACATCCACTTTTCATTTGCTTGCTGGAATTCTCCTCTCCTTCATCTGGAGCTTTAAGAACACAGTCTGTCATTACTGTCACAAAGGAATAGGTTCTTTCAGACCTTCAAACCATGAACCAATCAAGTTGACACTTCACACGGACGTCTTCAACAGTCCCTCAAATTCGTAGAATGGGATAGTGCATTACTAGATCTCACCAGACCTATCTGTGTCACTCTGTCACCTCTGAACACCTACCAGAGCTAGTTCTACTTGAGCGGCCATAACTTCTTCATATCTTCATGCGGACCTCTGAAATCTCTACTGGATCATTTGAAGACATATATTTACAAACCCTTTAATCTGTATCCTCTGATCATCATCCTATCTTGGACTTTTCTCTTACAGTCATCATTGTTCTTCACTGTTCCTGATTGAGACTAATTTTCTCAATATCCTCAGCTCATGGCTCATCCAAACCTTATCATTAATGCAATAGGAGTATGTTGACATCAATGACAACACCGGTTAGGCCCATACTTACAACAAGTCCATCACTTAGTTCCCATGGACTAGTAGTTTGGGTAGGGAACTAGAGTTAGCTTGGCTTGGAGGTATTTGTCGGTGTTGGAGAGTTGGTTCGCATTCAATGGGATTCAGTTGGCGCCCTCATAGTTGGCCCAGTTTGCTCTTGGTTGTTACTTACTATTTTTAGTAAGTTTGGGTTCAGTGTCAGATCAAGATTTTGAGAGTGGGTTTGGATTTGTCTTGTCAAGACCTTTCCAATGAGCTATAGATCATTGATTTCTGACATCATCTTGGCCTCCGTTTTAAAGTCCATAAATTAAACATTATTATTTAATATTGGACCTTGGTGCCTAGGCACGACAACTTAACTTTGTTTTAAAAGAGGGGACTTTAAGGGTAATGTTGAGAAATGAATTAAAGAGAATTATAATATTTTAAAATGTATTTTCTCTCTCATGTTTTATCCCATATGCAAGAGGATTTTAGAGACTCCCAATTGAAAAAGTATAAAAGGACGAAAAAGTCTTTTCATTTAAAATGCTTGATTTATGATATTTTCTTATGAGAGATCTGCTAGGGTTTGAAGGTTTGAGCATTTCAAACCAGGGTTTTAGAGACGAAAACCTCCATTAGTGACGACATTCTATAGGTGTGCAATACCACCCAAAGGTGCCTTTGATGATGGATACATCTAGTATTCATTCCTATGCTTTAATGGAGTTGATGGGTTGATGATTTGATGCACTTCTTGACACATCTTTTACATCTTCTTGGTGGAGTGCATTTACAAATTGAAAATCAAAGTGTATTGGTTGTTTAGAGCAGATTATAGTGAGGGTTTGTGGACTATTGGAGTTTCCTTTACTGGCTGTACTGTTTGGGAGTAGGCCGTACCCTTTTTGCAGCTCCTGTTGAGAAATTTTTGGCATCCAAACATTCCTAGCTTGGTCGTTATGCCTTGAGGGGTATTTCTATTTGTATTGACAGCAGATTGAAGGTGATTTCAGAATTCTTTGAGTAGACTATGCTTGCAGCCATGGCCATACCATGCTAGAGAGGACATGGGACATATTGAGGCTTTAATTCCTTTAATTATTGCTCTTCTTTGGTCATTTTGAGGTGTTTGGAGCCTTACTCTATGATGTTATCAATTGTATGAGCCATCTTTGTCATTCTGAGGAGTTTGGAGGCATTTCTAGCCATACCCATTTACTGGTCCATTTCAGCTGTTGTACCAAGTTCCTTTTTTGGACATGGGTATGTCATTATAATTTATTATTGGTCATTTTACTATCTGGGTTGTTGTTAGTTTATTTATATCTATCGTATATTTTCTGAGTTTCTGTTATATGCCCTATATTGTATACTCTGGCAACACATCTGCAGGAAAACTGAAAACCCCTTTTGCATTCTTCTCTCTAGTTTGAAAGATCACTAAAAATAAAAATAAAACACATAAAAAGATCTTTAAAAATATACAAATAGGTATGGCACATTACAGTGGTATCAGAGTTAAAGATCTTGCCATCCTGTGAGGTCAGATGTGACATGCAGAAGTGAAAATGAGACATGCGACCTACAGATAGATATCCTTTTAGAAATACTAGGGCAAGGCAAGGAATACAGTTTCCGCAATTAATAGAACCAGAGAATCTAGTGCCACAAACAGATCCATTTGATATAGACACAAAAATTGTAGCTGCTGAGGAGCAACTAGTGGTAATTTATAGTGAGGAAGATCTCGAAGTCCCAAGGACAGATCCTTTTTCTAGTATACTCCCAAAACAGCCTAAAGAAATGGGAGATAGGGAGATGGGAGAACCTAGTACCCGAGATATTCTGAATGATTTGGCTAGTTGACAATAGTAGATCATTGCTAGCATGGACAAGTCTCAGTTGGCACTCACATGACTTCTTGGCTGATTACTCCCTGAGCTAGAGGAGGATGAGGAAAATGGAGACAAAAATAGATACCAAAATGACAAGAATGGAGACAGGAATGACAGGGATAGAGATAAGAATGACAAGAATAGAGACAGAAATGAGGAGGATAGACATAGAGATCGAGGTAATGAAGACCGAGGTAATGGTGAATGGAATGGTGACAGAATCAATGGGGATAGATACAGACACAAGGATCATGATGGAGAGGCTTCGATGAATAACTGACGTGTGACACAACTCATAGCTGATGATAGACTGGGGATTCCCATTTTCATACCTCGAGATGAGATTCTTGAGCGAGATGCTACACAGGTGGAGTTTCAGGAGGAGATTTTTAGAGATTAGTAGGCTTCTAGTGTAGAGTTTCAGGCTGAGATGACCTTCAGAGATTACTCTAATCTCAGGATGAGGCATAGACTGAGAGGAGGTAACAAGCAGCAGAATAATGAGCTACAAAAGTGATGAAAGGGGTAAATCACAAAACACACAATAACAGATATTGAACACAGCAAATAGAACTTTCTTTTATTAAACTGGGTAACTCATTACATTACAGCAACTCAATTACAATCAAAGGATGAATCCTCTACTGGCTACAACACATTACAGCTTTCCCAACCTCAAGACCCTAGAATCTTCAGCCTTCTGTAACCCCAAATCAGCTAGGGTTTCTATTTTCCCACCTATTTTTGACTCTACACTGGCCCCCCTTAACTCTCCTATTGCCCAGGGTTCCCAAAATAGTCATAAATAGCACTTTTTGGTGGCTTCCAGCTAAATTTCAAATTTTGCAACTCCCTCTAAAAGTAGGTCAACTTCTGGGAAGCATAACTTTTGATTCGGGTGTCCGATTGATAAACCGTTTTAAGCGCGGGAAAACTCACAATGTGAACTATCACGCCAAAAATTTGTAAATAGATTTCCATCAACTTTTTGGGATGTTATGGAAAGTTTTAGTGCCTCATATCTCGTTCTGGAAATTTTTAGGGGCTTTTCAGAAAACAAAAACTTTAATATCTTTCAGCTCACAAATGATCTTTGCCTGATTCCTTCGCCAAAGGTCTTATATTTCCATAATGTAACTTTCTGGAAGTTTTTGCTTCGTTACATGCCCAAATGCAAACTTTCTAAAAATAGCAGGTACACTTTCCTAATTAGGCAGGTCACTATTTTTAGTAGTTTTGGAAAAAACCGAAAATCCTACATTATTATTCTGGATATTATGGAACCAGAAACACTAATTATGGAAAGAAATGAAAACAACTACAATGATCTTGAATTAACTTCTTTTTGGGTGATGCAAGATTGCCCTTACACCACCGGATGCTCCTGCATCAGACACCCAGGGTAATTTGAGAAGTGACCCTGTCACGTCTCATGTGTTTGTGTGAGGAAAACCTAAATGGTCAACCTCTACCTTAGACAACCAAGAAGAATTTTCAATAGGCCTTCCTTTCCCTTTTACCAGATATTCTTCATATTTCTTGTTCTGAGTACTTCTTCCCACATGGCTATCCAAGATCTCTTCTATCGCCTCCATTGAAGTAGATGCCGGAATACTCCACTGCACTTCTGTTGGTCCATCCTCTGTTCCATCTTCATGATATTCTGATAAATCAGCAATGTTGAAAATAGGGGAAATATTGATCCCACTCGGCAGCTCTACCTCATATGCATTTCCTGAATCATGCTTCTTCAGGATTCTACATGGTCCAAATTTCTTCATTTTCAACTTATTGTATGTTCCAATTGGGAACCTTTATTTTCTCAAGTGAACCATTATTTCATCTCCTACCTGGAATTCCTTATATCTCCTCTTCTGATTAGCCTTAGCCTTGTACTAAATATTCATTTTATTAATGTGCTTTCTCACCTCTTCATGCAAATTCTTTAGATGTTCTACAAAGTCTTCAGCTTCAGCACTTATCTTTTCTCCATTGTCCAGCTTCCTTAACTCAAAAGCATTTCTTGGGCTATTGCCATATACAATCTGGAATGGTGATTTACCAGTACTCCTATTGACAAAATTGTTGTAAGAAAATTCTGCCTGTGGTAAAATCAAATCCCATCCCTTGGGCTTATCTCCTACTAAGCATTGTAGCAGGTTACCCAAACTCCTATTCACTACTTCAGTTTGTCCATCAGTCTGTGGATGGTGTGTAGAACTAAACTTCAAATCTGTCTTCAACTTCTTCCACAATGTCCTCCAGAAATAACCAACAAAGTTGGTATCTCGATCTGAAACTATGCTCTTTGGTAGACCATGTAGTCTCACCACTTCCCTGAAAAATAACTCTGCAATATGAACAGCATCATTAGTCTTCTTACAAGGAATAAAACATGCCATCTTTGAGAATCTGTCCACCACCACAAAAATAGAATCATGCCCTCTCTGTGTCCTTGGTAAACCAAGAACAAAATCCATACTAATATCATCCCATGGCTTCTCTGGTATAGGTAATGGTTGATACAATCCTGTATTTTGACTTGTTCCTTTTGCCATCTGACATACTCTGCAACTCTGCACAAACTTCCTCACATCCTGCTACAGCTGTGGCCAATAATAATTTTCACCAACAATAGAAATGGTCTTATCTTGACCAAAGTGTCCAGCCAATCCTCCACTATGCTTCTCCTTAATCAGGTTCTCTCTCATGGAACTTCTCGGAATGCACAACTAGCTTCCTCTAAACAACATGCCATCTTGGATTATGAAATCCAACCATTTTGTCTTGTCCAAAGTAATAGGCTCTAGACAAGCTTTCCAAGCCTCTGCAAAATTTGGATCTTCAGGATACAAACTTTTGAGCTCATCGAACCCAACAACCTCTATCTTCATTTCTGTCAACAAATTTTGCCTTCTGCTCAAGGCATCTGCAACTCTGTTGGACTTCCCACTCCTGTGCTTCAAAACAAAGGTATAACTCTGCAAAAACTCAACCCATTTTAGTTGCCTTTGGTTCAACTTCCCTTGACTATTAATATACTACAAAGCCTAATAATCAGTATACAAAACAAACTCTTTTGGCAACAAATAATGTCTCCATTTCTTCAAAGCCTGAACTATTGCATAAAATTCCTAATCATAAACAGAATACTTTTTCTTGGCATCATTAAGCTTCTCACTAAAATAGGCAATGGGCTTACCTTCTTGGCTCAAAACAGCTCCTATACCACTACCACTAGCATCACAATCTACTTGAAATACCTTATTGAAATCTACAAGTGCCAAAACAGGTTGTTCTACGACTTTCTGCTTCAATGTATCAAAGCTCTTGTCTGCTCCTTTAGTCCATCTAAACTCTTTTCTATCCCCTCTCATTGTCTCAGTTAGAGGTGCACAAATGCTACTAAAATTCCTAATAAACTTTCTGTAAAAACTTGCCAAACCATGAAAAGATCTTACCTCCGTTGCACTCCTTGGCGTAGGCCACTCAATGATAGCCCTTACTTTTTCTAGGTCCATCTTAAGACCTTCCTCTGAGACAACAAATCCCAGGTATACCAACTCTTTCTTTGCAAAACTACATTTCTTTAGATTAATCAGCAACTTCTCCTCCCTCAGCTTCTCTAGAACTCTTCTGATATGCATCAGATGCTCATCCCAAGTCTTACTGAAAATAAAAATATCATCCAAAATAAACAATAACAAAACTTCCCAAAAATTCTTTTAGTACCTCATTCATGAGCCGCATGAATGTGCTCGGTGCATTGGTTAGCCAAATGGCATGACTAACCACTCATACAAACCTTCCTTTGTCTTGAAGGCTATCTTCCATTCATCCCCTTCTCTGATACGGATCTGGTGATACTCACTCTTCAGGTCAATTTTTGTGAAGTACTTTGCTCCACTCAAACAGTCCATGATGTCATCCATTCTTGGTAATGGAAATCTATACTTGATCGTTATTTTATTGATGGCTCAAGAGTCTGTACACATCCTCCATTCTCCATCTTTCTTTGGTGCTAGTAATGCAGGTACTGCACATGGACTTCGGCTCTCCCTTATCAGTCCCTTCCTCAACAACTCCTGAACTTGTCTATTCAGCTCTTCATTCTCTGCAGGGGTCATTCTGTGGGTTGTCTTGTTTGGCAAACTGGCTCTTGGTATCAAATCCATTTGATGACTTATCTTCCTTACTGGTGGTAAACCTTCTAGTACATTATCAAAGATAATGTCTTGGAACTCTTCCAACATATCTGAAACTTCTGCTGGTACATCTCCACATTTCTCTTGACTAATCTTAGGAATCAATGCAAATCAATGACACTCATGCTTCATACCCTCCAAAAACTTTCTACCATCTACCAAGCAAATTCTGGCAGTACTGCATACCTTTTCTTCCACCTCCTTCAAGGGCTTCAACTTATGACGGACTCCATCCTTTGTTAGGGAGTATGTATTTGCACGGCCATCATGGACAGCACTCTGATCATACTGCCACGGCCTCCCCAATAACATATGACATGCATCCATTAGTATGATGTCACACAACACCTCATCATGGTAGTCACCAATCTTGAACTTCACTAAACACTGTTAATTGACCAAAGCTCTATGGTCCTTCTGCAACCATGCAATCTAGTATGGATGTGGATGCTTTCTTCTTGTCAACTTCAACTTGTCAACCATCTCCTCTGAAACAAGATTATCAGTGTTTCCACTGTCAATAATAATATCACAACACTTACCTTCACATTTGCACCTTGTGCGGAATAAACTCTTCCTCTGATTGGGTTCTTTCTCCTCATTCAACAAAGTTCTTCTGACAACTAGGGTTTCTCCCCTTTCTGCATCTTCAGAGTGCTCAGACTGTGCATCTTCATCTACATGTGCAACTCGTGCATTACCTTCAGGTCTTCTATTCATCCTTCCTTGATGTTACGGACACTCGTATGCTCGATGCCCTTCTTCTCCACATTGGAAACAAGTTCCTCTAAAACCTCCTCTTCTAGGTCCTTGCCCAAGTCTGTCTCTTCCTCTTCCTCTTTGCTCACCATTGTTCTGGTCATGAGGGTGATAGGTATTATCACGTCTCTGATTTCAACTGGTACCAGCTTCTTCACTTTTCTTTGCAACTTCATTTCGGCCCCCATAGGGTCTTCCACCACTCCTTCCACTTTGACCTCTTCCCCTTTGCTTTCTATCAAATCTTTTATTCAGCTTCTTTTCCACCTTCAAGGAAAACTGGTACGCATCTTCTATGGTGGTCATTTTGACCAGGCTCAACTCCTCTTGAATACTCGGCCTCAACCCGTTAATGTAATGAGCTACCTTCTCCTTATTAGGCTCTGCATGGCCTGTCCTGATAGTGATTTTATAAAACTCTTCTGTATACTCCTTAACAGACTTGCCACCTTGCTTCAGTCCTTGCAGTTTCTTCAACAACTCCATCTCATAGTCCATAGGAATGAACTACTTCTTCAGTTTCTCCACCATCCGATCCCATCTGGTAATCTTTTCTTTTCCTCTTCTGTTCCTCTCTAATTGGATCTTCTTCCACCAAATATTGGTGTGGCCTTTCAACTTTGTTTTTGCAAACTTAACCCGATCTGGGTCCTCCACATCTTCATACTCAAAATACTCCTCCATGTCATTGATCCAATCAATAAGCTGTTCTGGATTCAAATCTCTAGAATATGTAGAAACTTCAATCCTGGGCCTCTTTTTGATCTTCAAAATGACCCTCAATGACCTTACTTCTGTAGCATCTTCGGTAGCTTCTTGTTCTTCCTTAGATAGCTCTTCTTCAACTTCATCTTCACTTTCTTCTCTTGTCCTTGGCTCAAACCCTCTTCGTAGCTCCTCTTGCAATGCATCGATCTACCTTTGTAGGGCTCCAAAACCCTCTTCCATCAAAGCATTCCTCCCAACATGATTTCTTCATGGAGGCATCTTGGTCTCTGTAGCAAACCCACAACCTCAGGTCCTGGTGCAAACTGCCTCACGGTCGGTGATTTGTCTACACACTAAGGAACCCTCGCTCTGATACCACTTGATGAAGGGTGTAAATCACAAAACACACAATAACAGATATTGACCATAGCAAATAGAACTTTCTTTTATTAAACTGAGTAACTCATTACATTACAGCAACTCAATTACAATCAGAGGATGAATCCTCTACTGGCTGCAACACATTACAGCTTTCCCAACCTCAAGACTCTAGAATCTTCAGCCTTCTGTAACCCCAAATTAGCTAGGGTTTCTTTTTTCCCACCTATTCTTGACTCTACACTGGCCCCCCTTAACTCTCCTACTGCCCAAGGTTCCCAAAATAGTCATAAATAGCACTTTTTGGTGGCTTCCAGCTAAATTTTGAATTTTGCAACTCCCTCCAAAAGTAGGTCAACTTCCGGGAAGCATAACTTTTGATCCGGGTGTCCAATTGACGAACTGTTTTAAGCGCCAAAAAGCTCGCAATGTGAACTATCACGCTAGAAATTCATAAATAGATTTCCTTCAACTTTTTGGGACATTATGGAAAGTTTTATTGCCTCATATCTTGTTCCGGAAATTTTTAGGGGCTTTTCGGAAAACAAAAACTTTAATATCTTTCAGCTCACAATTGATGTTTACCTGATTCCTTCACCAAAGGTCTTATATTTCCATTATGTAACTTTCTAGAAGTTTTTGCTTCGTTACGTGCCCAAATGCAAACTTTCTAAAAATAGCAGGTACACTTTCCTAATTAGGCAGGTCGCTATTTTTAGCAGTTTTGGAAAAAATTGAAAGTCCTACATTATTATTCTGGATATTATGGAACTAGAAACACTAATTGTGGAAAGAAATGAAAACAACTACAATGATTTTGAATTAACTTCTTTTTGGGTGATGCAAGATTGCCCTTACACCACTAGATGCTCCTGCATCAAAAAGAAAGTCAGTAAGATGACTTTACCATACTTTGATGGTTCACGGAAAATTACAGCCAGAACTTGGGTCCAAAAGTTGGACAGTTATCTCGAGATTAGCCCCATGCAAGAGTCTGATGCCATCACATATGTAGCCTTACACCTGGAAGGTAGTGCACACAAGTGGTGGAGTAATGGGAAGATAACTCTAGGACATGACTAGATTACATCGTATGTTGAGTTCACAGCCAGACTCATTGATAGGTTTGACAAGAAGGATCCAGAGTTGCAGTTTAAGGAGCTGGCACAGTTGCAATAGACTGGATCAATGGACTCACACATTTCAGAGTTCCAAGACTTATCACTCATGGCTTCAGATATCTCAAAGCACAGATTGATCATGCTCTTTGTTGATGGGTTGTTTGATCCTCTACAAGGTTGGGTCAAGGGTTTAGACCCTATGACATTGCAGGAGGCCATGAAGAAGGCTAGGGATATGGAGTCTTCAGCATGGAGAAGCAAACTTCAGAACAAGAACTTTCAGCATAGGAGGGATAAGGAGAGAGATAGGAGACCTTTCCACAAGAAACTTAGGACACCAACCACAGAAGAATTCTTCCAGATTAGACAGTGACTAGTTGAATGATCTCAGGAGGATGAAACTTTGTTTCCATTGCAGAGAACCTTGGGATCCTAAGCACAAGTGTGTTGCCTAAGGAAAGGTAAAACAAATTAAGTACTTCTCAATAGATGAGTCTATGGAGTTAGAAACACATTCAGAGCAGCATATAGAAGATGATGATTCAGGATCAAATGTTGCATCTAAAGTACCAGATAAGGATGAGGAGACCTCCCTACCTACAACCTATATTTCTAGCATTCAAAGAGAGGAGTCATTTAGGATCTGAGGAGTGTTGGGTGGACAGAGGTGCATTACTCTGCTAGATATAGGTTCCACTCATAACTTCATTAATGAGGGCTTGGTTGCAAAGAGGGGATTGAAGACAGAGGAGTTTGAGGGATTTAAGTTTAAGCTAGCCAATGGGTTCATACTCACTTGCATGAGGAGGATACCCCATTTGACCATCCAGCCAAACAATTACACTTGCCAGTCGAAGTTCTATGTTGTTAGCATGGGTGACATGGATGTAGTGCTAGGTATGAAATGGTTACACGAGATAGGTGAGTTCACTCTCAACTTGAGAATGGTGGAGATGAAGTTTGAGGTGAACAGAGTTAGACATGTGCTCAAGGGCATTTTGGATGGTGGGTTGAGAGTCGTGTCTCTCAAGCAGATGGAGAGATTGATTCGCCATGATCAGGTGCAGTGGCCAACAAAGGTGATGGTGATGTATGTAGCTTCAGAGCAATAGAAGCATGAGTATCCCCCTGACATATAGGCTCTCCTAACTAAACACACCAAAGTGTTTAATAACGTACCACCAAGTAAACCTCCTGATAGAGGTTTCGAGCATGTGATTGAGTTGGAGGAGGGTGCAAAGCCCATAATTACTTCCCCATATAGGCACCCAAAAAAGTATAAGGATGAAATCAAGAAAGCTATCAAAGAGCTTCTTGAGATGGGACACATCAGGGCGAGTAAGAGTTTGTTTGCATCATCAGTGGTGTTGGTGAAGAAAAAGGATGGGACTCTTAGAATGTGCATTGATTACAGGGAGCTCAATAAAAAAATAATTAAGAACAGGTACCCTATTCCTAGAATAGATGAGCTAATTGACGAGTTGCATGGGGCCTGTTATTTCTCTAAGATAGACTTGAGATCTAGGTATCATCAGATTCAGGTCAGGGATGAGGATGTGGAGAAGACAACATTTAGGTGCCACTATGGGTACTTTAAATTCCTGGTCATGCCATTCAGCTTGGAAAATGAACTAGCCACCTTCTAGTCTTGCATGAACAGAGTTTTCTGTGAGAAACTAAGATGGTTTCTCTTAATTTTCTTTGATGATATTTTGATTTACAACAAGACTTGGGAAGAACACTTGAAACACATTGACATTGTGCTAAGCTTTCTGGAGAGAGGGTCACTTTATGCAAAAATGTCAAAATGTGAATTTGGGATGACTGAGTTGCTCTATCTAGGTCATATTATTAGTGCTGACAGTGTGAAGGTAGACCTAGAGAAGATTTGGGCAATAGTGGATTGGCCCCCACCAAATAATCTCACTTAGTTGAAGGGATTCCTTGGTCTATGTGGATATTGCCTCAGGTTAATGAAGGGGTTTTCTCAGTCAGCTACCCCTCATAGATTTGACTCGTAAGGATACTTTTAGTTGGATAGGGGGTACACAGGAGTGCTTTGACAAATTCAAACATATTATGAGTACATGCCCTATGCTGGCCATACCAGATTTTAGCAAACCCTTCCAGTTGCAGTGTGATGCCTCAAGAGAAGGCATTGGAGTGGTAATTATGCAGGATAAGCACCCCATAGCATTTGAGAGTAGGAAGTTGATGGGTGTGGAACACAACTACAACATTTATGACAAGGAGATGTTAGCCATAATGCATGCATTGGCTAAATTCAGATAGTATTTGGTGGGCAACAAGTTTGTAGTTAAGACAGATCATAACAGTCTAAAGCATTTCCTTGGACAAAAAGATTTGAGTGCGAGGCAACAGAAGTGGGTCAACAAGTTACAAGCCTACGAATTTGACATTATTTATGTCAAAGGAAAGAAAAGTGTTGTTGCCGATGCTTTATCTAGGAGGCCCCATTTGTGTGCACTAGGTGCCATTGCAAATGATTGGAGGGAGATGATATCAGCTGAATATGCTAAGGATTCATGGGCTACTGGAATAATTGATGGCACCATCAAGGATGAAAGGTACATAGTGGTGAATGATTTGATCATTTACAAGGATATGATTTTCTTGGTGCCATGTTCACAGATGAGGTAGAAGGTTTTGAGGACATTCCATGATTTGCCTATGGTAGGGCATCCAGGATACTTCAAAACTTACAGACAAATTAGGGAGAGGTTCACCTGGAAGGGCCTTAAGATAGAAGTGATGCAGTATTTGAGAGAGTGCTTGGTATGTCAGTATAATAAATAGGAGTAGTCATTTCTAGGAGGATTACTGTAACCCCTACCCATTCTTGAGAGGAAATGGGATAGCATCTCTATGGACTTTATCATAGGGTTGCCGAAAGTCCAAGCCAATGATTGCATTTTCATGGTAGTGGACAGATTGACAAAGTATGCACATTTCTTTTCCATTCCTACCACCTTCACGACAACTCAGGTTGCAGAGTTGTTCTTTCGTGAGGTATTCTAACTACATGGGTTACCAAGGAACATTGTCAATGATACGGACAACAAGTTCCTCAATAATTTTTGGCAGGAGCTCTTCAGGTTGACAAGGATGTAGGTCACCCCCAGTACGAGTTACCACCCCCAGACAGATGGTTAGATAGAGATAGTTAATAAATGGGGGGAAGGATACCTCCACAATTATGTTTCAAGGCACCAGAAGACATGGATTAAGTGGCTTCACATGGGAGAATATTGTTACAATTCCACTTATCACATGTCCATTCAGATGTCACCCTTTATGGCATTGTATGGGTATGAGGCACCAAGCTTTGTTGACTTGTTATTTGGTGACAGCAGAGTGCCTAAGGCCAAATACCTTCTTCAGGAGAGTCAGGACATCATGAGGTCTTTGAAGGAGAATATACAGAAGGCTCAAAATCAATAGAAGCAATATGCAAATCAACAAAGAACTGAGTGATCATTTGAGGTCAGTGACATGGTATATTTGATGTTGCAGCCCTATAGGTAGTCCACTCTCAAGAGTAGTGGAGCAGAGAAGCTTAATCCATGCTACTATGGACCTTTCAAGATCTCCAAGAGGATTGGAGAAGTGGCTTATGAGTTAGAACTTCTAGCAAGTAGCAGGGTACACAATGTATTTCATGTTTCTCGCCTCAAGAAGGCATTGGGACATAATGTGACACCATCAGTTGAGTTGCCTCCCCTTGATGAAGAAGGGAAATTAATATTATTACCTGAAGCAATAATTGATACTAGGGAACATAGTTTGAAAAGGAGGATTATCAGAGAATACCTAGTTAAATGGAAGAACCTACCAGTTGAGGATGCTACTTGGTAGAGTGAGCAGATAGTGGAGCATCCTGATCTAAGATTGCTTGAGGCAAGAAATCCTAGGGAGAGTGGAATGTAATGTTCCCTTTTGGATACATGGTTAGTCCATCACTTAGTTCTCATGGACTAGTAGTTTGGGTAGGGAACTGGAGTTAGTTTGGATTGGAGGTATTTGTCAGTGTTAGAGAGTTGGTTTGCATTCAGTGGATCCAGTTGGCACCCTCAGAATTGGCCCAGTTTGCTCTTGGTCGTTACTATTTTTAGTAAGTTTGGGTTCAGCGTCAGATCAAGATTTTGAAAGTGGGTTTGGATTTTTCTTGTCAAGACCTTTCCAATGAGCTATAGATCATCGATTTCTGACATCATCTTGGCCTCTATTTTAAAGTCCATAAATTAAGCATTATTATTTAATATTAGACCTTGGTGCCTAGGCATGACAACTTAATGTTGTTTTAAAAGAGGGGACTTTAAGGGTGATGTTGAGAAAGGAATTAAAGAGAATTATAATATTTTAAAATGTATTTTCCCTCTCATGTTTTATCCCATATGCAAGAGGATTTTAGAGACTCCCAATTGAAAAAGTATAATAGGAGGAAAAAGGATCTTCATTTGATATGCTTGCTTTATGATATTTTCTTATGAGAGCTCTGCTAGGGTTTGAGGGTTTGAGCATTTCAAACCAGGCTTTTGGAGACAAAAACCTCCATTAGTGACGGTATTCTACAGGTGTACAATACAACCCAAAGGTGCCTTTGATGATGGATACATCTAGTATTCATTCCTATGCTTCAATGGAGTTGATGGGTTGATGATTTGATGCACTTCTTGACACATATTTTACATCTTCTTGGTGGAGTGCATTTACAGATTGGAAATCAGAGTGTATTGGCTATTTAGAACAGATTATAGTGAGGGTTTGTGGATTGTTGGAGTTTCCTTTGTTGGCCGTATTGTTTGGGAGCAGGTCATACCCTTTTTGCAGCTCCTATTGAGAGATTTTTGGCATCCAAACATTCCTAGCTTGGTCGTTCTGCCTTGAGGGGTATTTCTATTTGTATTGACAGCAAATTGAAGGTGATTTTAGAATTCTTTGAGCATACTACACTTGCAGCCATGGTCGTACCATGCTAGAGAGGACGTGGGACATATTGAGGCTTTAATTCCTTTAATTGATGCTCTTCTTTAGTGCTTTTGAGGTGTTTAAAGCCTTATTCTATGATGCTATCAATTGTATGAGCCATCTTTGTCATTCTGAGGAGTTTGGAGGCATTTTCAGCCATACCCATTTGCTAGTCCATTTCGGCTGTTGTACAAAGTTGCTTTTTTGGACATGGGTATGTCATGATAATTTATTATTGGCCATTTTACTATTTGGGTTGTTGTTAGTTTCTTTATATCTATCATATATTTTCTGGGTTTCTATTATATGCCCTATATTGTATGCTCCAGCAACACATCTGTAGGAAAATTGAAAACCCCTTCTGCATTCTTCTCTCTAGTCTAAAAGATCACTAAAAATAAAAATAAAACACATAAAAAGATATTTAAAATAATACAAACAGGTATGGCACATTACAGTCTCTGAAAATTAGTAGGGGTCTCTTTATGCGTTTTTACATTTTAGGTCAAAAATGTTTCAAAATGATCAAATCTATGTCACTATCTGACAAAAAAAAGTATCTGAAATTGCAATCTTCTGATGAGCTTCTCTTTTTATAGCTGCATTTTAAGATTATTTTTTTAATTTTTCATGGATTTGGTTTTGTGCTAACACTTTGATTCCACCTATTTCGTTTGTCAAAGATCAAATCATTGAAACTACTAATGGATTGTGTGCATCACCGCTTGTCAAAGATCAAATTTTTATCACTAATCTAGGCACTTAGTTTAATCTAGGGGGTTAATTAATCATTGTTTGTTGTGCTTGTAAGGTGGTAGGTGTATGCTCTCACCTTGTGCAAACTCGGTGATCAAAAGCCAGACCCATCTTTTTTTTGTTTTTAATCCCTTTGAGGGTTTGCCTCCTGACTTGTGAGAGGGAATGACCCAAGTGGTACTTTCATTTTGGTCCACTATATAAATAATTGTGGTTATGACGAAAGTCATCAATCACCTGGTGCAGATGTTCTATACCAACGGAAGTCTCCCTTAGTATCCATGAGATGTATAAAAACCCTTTCTAAGGGCTAGGAGGCCTCTTAAATGAGTGAACTGTTGCATGTATAGAGACCCGATTATCTTGAAACACTGACTAGAAACCACTTGTTGTAGAAGCCAAAAACCTTTTTTGCTTGCTGATGCAAGGGGTTGGACCTCCAAAGCTACCCTACATGTACTATTCATGGTAGAGACAGAAAATCCCTCGGTTCATAAGATCTTTGGATCTTCAGGGTAAGAGATTTGGTGTGCTTGTGTTGTGGTGGGGAAGCCAGTGTCACAAATATCTCTAGTTGTCTGCCTTGTCTCAGTATATGGAGTAATCCAAGTAGGGACTCAACAAGTAGTATCCTCTTTCCAGCCTAGGTTGTGCATGCTTACGAGTGTTTTCAAATTTGTCGAGACCAGTGAAAAATTTGGGCTAATCTAGGCCCTCATTCAGACTTTTACTCTGATTTTATATCGAAGTCATCCAAAACTTTCTGTCTGCCGTGTTTTGTGTGTGTTCCAAACAAACATTTTCCACTTCCTATCAGACATCTACCCATTGTGTTTTTGTGCTTGAAGTGCATCTTGGCTACCATTTGTCATTGTGAATCCTAAGAAGTTCTTTAATTGATCAAATCATCCAATCTATCCATTTCCCACCTAATTCATTTATCATCATTTTACTCATAATCTCATCCTTGAACCTAGTCCAATCTTCATTCATCAATATGGTTGTGATCCTCAACAAATCTAGGCCAAATCCAAAACCATATATACTCTGAGGTGGTCCAAAATTCACTCCTAATGATGATGAGGATCTTGTAGATTTTGAGGCATACTTGGAGGAACAAACCAAAATCCAAAGACTTCAATCTATGTGTAACTCCATCCCAACACAAGAGCAAAAGATCTTAGCCCAAAAACCACAAACATACTAATTCCATGAGTCACCCTCATCATCATGTCAACCTAGTTCCTCCTTATCAACCAATCACATGAATATTCCTCAATATCCATCTACTAGTCCTCCATCACCATCCAATAGAATGCCTATCCCAAATCATACTAGTCCTACATCAACACCACCATCAAACTTCCCAAGCTCTAATCCATCAACCAAAGAATCCTTGAACGATATTATCCAAATATTCTTTACAAAATCTAAAAGCAAAAGAAAAGCTATGGAGAAATCCAAATCCACTCATCCAATTTCATCCCCATCTAGCACAAGCAATCCCAATCTTACACATAATCCTACACCTTGTACCATGATTCTTCATCCATTATATTGTGCATCTATCCATATACTAATGAAGGATGTGATCCATTAGACCCTAGCAAGGAATCAACCACCACCCTCATGCCATCAAATTCCTATCCTCAAATGTCATGCCTATTTCTCCTATCCCATCTTGTAGTCCAAAATCTATCCAAGAACCTTCAAATTTTCTTGAAGATCCACCTACCATAAGCTTGATTCATTCCCCACCATACATTAAACCTATCAAAGAAACCTCCATGCCTATCCAAACTCAAGAGCTATGTCAAGAGTCAACTCCAAAGCAAGATCAACCTTGTTCCTTACCAAATCAAGATCAAATCCATCAAGAGCTTATCACTCCTTCCACTCATGATCCCAATAATATCCATGCTCAAGAAATCTCCACCACTCCTATCCATTCTCCAACTAGCCCTATTTATGATCCAACAACATCCACTTCCCTTGACAAGACACTTGGTCCCCAAGAAAACATAGATAATAAAACATATAACTTGGATCCTATTACACTAAATCTTAATGACCACAATGTTGAGCAAGATCCAAGCATTCCAACTCATCCATTTTCTAATTTCACACAGTCTCCCATTAATCTTCCATCATCCCTTATCAACCCCATCCCAAATCCATCATCCTATCCCCTTGGTGCCGCTACCTTCATCCAGGGTGGTTCTCTCATGGGAGAGGAACAAACTCTATCCACCACCCATCCTTCTCCATCTAATAATGGAATCGCATCTTGTTTCCAAAAAAACAAACATCCCATTGCACATCGCATGCTCCAGAACATGAGTTATCAAGGAAAAGGCTTAGGCCTTCTTGAACAAGGTATCTTGGAGGCCATCCATGTCCAAATCCATCCACACACGCATGGCCTTGGATATACATCTAAAGATAAAAAATCCACACATGTTGGTACCACCTTCACCCCTCCTAAATCCACTTCTTTTAATCACAAACCTGGTGCACCTCATCACACATTCAAGTCATATGTCGCCATCCCTCCCCCATCATCATACCATATGCAAAAGCATGTGACCATACATCTCTATCCATCCACTCTTCCTCAACTCCTTCTAACTCCTAATATTCCCATCCTTAATCCCTTCATCCACAAGTTCCTTAATCCCTCCACCCACAAATCCCATTCCCTTAAATCCCCTAACGTTTCTAACTAGGATCAACAAATGCACACATCGCCTAGACATGAAGCTATTGCAAAACCCATGGGATTCAAAAATACAAATTTGGATGCATCATCACATAAAGTAAAAAGCCTACAAAAGATTCAAAATTATCATTCCAAAGTGCATCAATACCCAAGTCAAGATCAAAAATCCAAAAGGCTACAAACACCCACACCCCTAAAAGAAAAATTAAAAATGGTGTGGGTCCCTAAGCAAAAAGAAATCAATCCAAATGAAGCATCCAAATCCCACTATATCACAAGTCCTAAATCCCAAAAATCCCACAAATCTCGCTCCCTATCTAAAAGTTCTAAAAAATCCTAAGTCCATTTGGGTCCCTAAGTATTCAAATCGGAAAAATAACAAATCCCCATTACTCCCAACATTCCCTCTCAATCACAAGCTTCAAAATCTAAAATGGTGTGTGCAATCGTTGGTCTTGGTTCCTTTCCATTCCACAACTTTCCCACATACCTCTATCTCTGCATCTTTCATCCACTATCCCAAATATTCCACCTATCATAACCCTATGGTCCATGCTTTTACATAATCCACTATCCCCCATCCATCCTTGCATAAACCTATCAGAATCCACATCATAATCCACCATCCTCCATCCATCCTTACATAAACCTATCATAATCCACATCATAATCCACCATTTCCCATCCATCCATTATTCACATCATAATCCACTCCATTACCATCTCATCCAATCACCTACCAACATTCATGTGTGTAATAACACTTGAAATGTTCTATGCACCACAAGCATCCAAAAATGGGACACTATCACCTCCTCTTGGAAATAGATGCTTGAGTCCCCATCCTCCATCCAAATCTCTCTCCCACCATCCACCCATCCCATATAAATAGAAATATATATATATAGTAAAGAAAAATCATTCGTCCAATGGTGAAAACTTAGAAAACAAGCACCTTGGATAAGTATCATGATGAAAACCTAGCAAATAGGTATCATGTGTAGGTTGATTGTCTATTCACCTTACACTTGGGGGCATGTTGTCTTAGCCTATCATATCATATCTTACCATCTCCTACTTACCATCCTTATCCATTACACCCACATACACATACTTATCATGATGAGTTCATCCCTCCTCCCTTCCTCCTTTTGATCTTGACAAAGACATGGGGGCACAATGTTGACAAATGTTTTAGATATCTCTTGATGTACCTTATTCTTTCCAAACTAAATCCTATCCTTACCCTCTTGCCATTACCCATTTTTCCATCATTTCCAAACCAATCCATCATATCATTCCTATTGTCATAAGCTTTGTCATGTCAAATCCTAACTAGAATGGGGCATGTTATTCCTATGCTACATAGTCTTTGGAGATCACATCATCTCCCCCCTCATGATGCATACATCCACTTCATTTATTATCACCCATTCATTTATCCATCTGACTTACATCCTTACACCTATACTTGGTTCCCCCTTGTCACTGGTATCTAGCATAAAGGCTATCAAAAAATTGTCATCCAATGCCATTTTCAAAAAAAAAAAAATTAAAACATTTCAAAATTAAAAAAAAAATCCAAAAAAATTAAAACATTCAAAAATACAAAAAAAATCAAATATCCAACAAAAATCCAAACAATAAAATCAATTCATCCAATCAACTCACATTCTTCCAATCAATTAATCCAATTCATCATCCAATCCTATCATCAATTAATCCATCCAAATCAATCAAAATTCATCAAACCATTCCAATCAAATCACTTATTCAAATCAATCTCGTCATTTCAATCATTCAATCAAATCACATCAATCCAAGCAATAAAATTCAATGCAAATCATATTTAATCCATACCAATCAAGCCAATCAATCTTGTCAAATTATCCAATTACATCAATGGTCTTGATCCTAGCCTTATTGTAAACCAAATCAATCAATTAATCCATCAATCATCAATCAAATCCTCATGTTTCTTGCATGGCCAACAACACTAGTGTCAATCAATCAATCAATCATATCAATTGTCTTATATAGGATGTTGTATTTTCGAAACCATACTAGGCATCTTATACGGCATGTTTCATTCCTGAAACTAGATAATATCAATCAAATCAATTAATCAATCAATCACTTAATCATCAGTTTACAACTTGACATAGGCAATACCTTGTTTGTTTTTGAATAATTTGTGCATGCTTGCTTTCTTTCTTGTGTGTGATATCATTTTATCTTGCATTTGCATCCGAATCATTCTCAACTAATATTCATATCTTGTATCTAAATAAGGTTGTATTACGCTGGGGCACGAGAAACATCATCACCTTGGTCTTTATACCTTGGTGCATAATGTCTAGTGCTATATCAAACTATATGGTTGCTCACCTTAATGCAGCATAACGTATCATTCCTCCATTTGATCCATCCCTTATCTTTCCTCCACCTCCTTAATCAATGTATTTCATCCATTTCAAGAGCCTACCCGTGTTCTTCTAACTCGCCTATCCTCTCGAGGGGGCATACCATCCCTACATCATTTTTCCTTGTCACTTTCAAGTGACTGGGGCATCATCATCCTTAATCCTACCATCTTCTTCTATCCAACTAAACACTATATTTTATCTTTCTTTCAAATGATTGTGCTTCACAACACCATCTCAAAGAGGGGCAAAATGTAGACACCTAAAATTGAGTCCAATTTCACCACCAATCACTATACCTTATTCTTCCACATTAATTAAATAATTATTAATTATTTAATTAAGTTAATTTTCCCACTTTCTAGCATTAATTAAATAACTTACAATTGTTTAATTAATTCATACTTCTAATATTAATTAAATAATTTATAATTATTTAATTAATTGAATCATGATCCTACATTAATTAAATAAATCAAATATTTATTTAATTAATGTCACATCTTCTTCTTGATTCATTTCCTTTTTTAATTCATGTGTATCTAATTAATTTATTTAATTAGATAATCCTCTCAATTATTCTTTCATCTTCTTTTGATTTATTTCCTTTTAAATCAAATAAAAATCAAATCCTTTTCCTCCTTCAAATCTTATCTTCTACTTGTTTTATTTCCTCTTTTATGAAATAAAGCAAAAAATCAAATCACTTCTTTCTTCTAATATTAATTAAATAATCTATATTATTTAATTAATTAAATAAAAATCCAACATTAATAAAATAAATCAAATATTTATTTAGTTAATAAAATCCAAATAACATCTTGATTTCTTTCCAAAATTGAACTCATGTGTATCTAAGTAATTAATTTGATTAGATAATTCATCAATTATCCTCCCATCCTTTTTCAAAGATTTATTTCCTTTTGAGGATTTAAAACTAAAATCCAATCTTTTTCTATCTTTTCAAATCCTATCTTATCTTGTTTTATTTCCTCGTTGATCAAATAAAGCAAAAATCAAATCTCATCTCTAAAATCAAATCTCTATCAAATCTTCTTCCCTCCACATCAAAACTCTATAAATATAGCCTCAACCAAGCCATTTTCAGGGAACAACAAAGTAAAATTATGTTGAATTATGAGCGACCAACATATCAATCATTCTATCAATCAAATTGTGTGGATTTGCTTGAAGGAGAAGGTTTTGTGTTTGCATTTATCTTCTTTTTTCCTTTGATCAATTTTAACGTATACAAGCTTCATTTCCATCGAAGATTATGTTATCCATATAGACCTTAATAATCAAGATTTGATCTTTACTTACCTTGATGTACAAATTATTATCTGTAGACCCTTTATTGAATCCCTGCTACAAAAAATACCTATCTAACCTTGCATACCAAGCTCTGGGAGCTTGCTTCAGTCCATACAATGCCTTCTTTAATATGGATACCATATCTAGTTTGTCTGTCAAGTGAAATCCATTTGATTTCTCTATGTATACTTCCTCCTCGAAGTCACCATTCAGAAAAGTAGACTTCACATCTATTTGACATACCTTGAAATCCTTATGTGCTGCTTAAGCCAGAAACAACCTAATAACCTCCATTCTTGCTACTAGAGCAAAACTTTCCTCATAGTCTATTCCTTCCACTTATCAGTACCACTTACACACAAGTCTTGCCTTGTTCCTTATCACTTCTCCATTCTCATTCAACTTGTTTATGTCTACCCACTTAGTTCCAATCACATTCTTATTCTTTGGTCTTGGGACAAGTTCCCAAGTCTGATTCTTCTCAATCTGCATTATTTCTTCTTCCATAGCCATAATTCAAAACTCATCCTTGCATGCCTTAACCACTATTTTAGGTTCAACTTTGGAAAGTAAACATAGATTTACCTGTTCTTCAGTAGCTCTGCTTCTTGTCAATACACCTTTGCTCTTATCACCAATGATCTAATCTTCAGTATGATGCTTTTGCACATATTTAGGATTTTTAAGAACTTTTTCTAGAGCTTCTTGTTCTTCAACTTGTACTTCTATCTCCAAAGCTTCTTGTTCTTCAAAGATGTTTGTACTTCCTTTTCTTTAGTTTCTTCTTCTTCTCCACAAGGAGACTCATTTGATTCATATCCATTAAGCTCTAAACACTTATGTATATCTCCATCAACCTTAAAATTAGCACTTTCAACAATCTTTCTTAGCCTCTGATTATAGCAATGGTAAGATTTACTTTTGTTAGAGTATCCAAGGAAAATACCTTAATCACATCTTGCATCAAACTTTCTTAGTTCTTCATATCTTCTTATATAACATTTGCTTCCAAAAAATTTAAAATATTTAGCAGTGGCAATCCTTCCATACCATAGCTCATAGGGAGTCTTTGTGTCATTTACTTTCACTTGTACTCTATTCTATATGTAGATAGCCGTATGAATTGTTTCTCTCCAGTAGACTTCCGATAGGTTTGCTTCCTTTATCATTGTCCTTGTAGGTTCTTGAACAGTCATGTTCTTCCTTTCACCACTCCATTCTACTAAGGAGTTCTAGGAGCAGATAGATGCCTCTTTATCCCATGATTCTCACAAAACATGTTAAACTCATTAGAATTAAACTCTCCACCTCTATCAGACCTTAAACATTTGATTTTCATATCCAATTCATTCTCAACCATTGCTTTAAAAGATTTAAACTTATCTAGAGCTTCTAATTTTTCCTTAAGAAAAGTGACCCAAGGCATTCTAGAGCAATCATCAATAAATAACATGAAATACCTGTCATCTTGAAAACTCCTTACTCTGGTAGGACCACACAGGTCTGTATGCACTAACTCTAATAGTCCAGTAGAAGATTGATCCTTGCTTTTGAACCTTCTTCTTGTTATCTTTCCAAACTAACATTCCTTATAGATTGCAACAATAGGCTTTGTTAACTTTGATAGATCTCTCATAGCTTGGACTGAACTTATCCTTACTAGGCTATCAAAATTGATGTAGCACAATCTCCTATGCCATAGTCAACTCTCACTGATCTAAGTCATAAGGCAATAACTAACACCACCTTTGAGATGATAAATGTTTCCACCTATCTTCTTTCAAGCAACAATTACTATTCTAGAGCTTTTTCTAATCTCACATCCATCATTTTGAAACATAAGATTGTAACCCTTGCTGCACATCTGTCCAACACTCAAGAGATTATGCTTTAAACCTTTGACATAAAGAACATCATCAGTGTTATGCTTTCCATCAAAATTGATTAAACCTTTTCCACAAATCTTAGCAGCTTCATCACCACCAAACCCAACCACTCCACCATCAATTTTTTCAAGTTTAATAAACTTACTCTTATCACCTGTCATATGGTTTGAGCATCCATTGTCAATGACCTAGTCATCCTTTTCACTCCTAGCATGAAAAAAAGATATTACAGACCCTTTACATTTAGTGCATGCTTCTAGATTCTTTTCCTTCACATAACCTCCAAAGATATCAAAACCAGTTTCATCTCTTATGGTAATAAATAAGCATTCATCATCATTATCATCCTCAAAGTTTGATTCATCATAAAAATTCTTGCATAGTAATTTTTCTTGAGCATCCTTCCTCTGTTTTCCTTATTCTTAATTCTCAAAGCTCTTTCTAGACACCTTGAAGCATAATGACCTATTTTTCCACAACTGAAACATTTAAAGGGGAACTTACCAGTACCATTTTTCATCCTTCTCACAAAGTTGGCTTCTACTTCATCAAAGTCTTGTGGTTCTAATTCAACAATCTTCTATGTTTTACCAACTTTAAAAGTAGTCTCATCTTTTGCAATTCCACTAGGTGTGCCAAACTCTCTTATTTAAAAAATAGTTAGTGTGCCAAGTAACTGATCTTTGCTAAATTTACTTAGGTTTTGTATTTCTTCAATAGCAGAAAGCTTATGACTGTAATCTTTAGGAAAAGTTTTCAGTACCTTGAATATTACTTCTTGATCATCTATATTTCCACCAAGTCCCTTGATGCCATTGACAACTTTGTCCACCTTCTATAAGTAACTTGTATTGTTTTCATCTTCAGACATACACATGGTCTCATAAGTGATCTTCAAATTCTACATTTTAGCTAGTTTAACCTTCTCATCTCCTTCATAAACACTTTCCAACCTTTTCTAGATCTCATTAGCAGTTTTCAAATTCACAATTTTCACCAACTTAGAATTAGTAAGTCCACTTAAGAGCACATGTTTTGCCACACCATCTATTTTAGCATCTTTGATTTCATCTTTAGTATTTACACTTTTCTTAGATACAATGTAATCAGACTTGACGCATTTCTAGACCTCATAACAAGAGAAATTAGAAAGGATTCCATCCTTACCTTCCAGAGTGCATAATCTGATCCATCAAACAAGGGAGTATCTTTCTTGTGCACCATCCCAAATCTACCTCAAGATGTTAATCTTTCTTCAAAGGAACTTGGCTCTGATACCAATTGTTGAAGGCACAAGACAACTGAAATGGGGGTGAATCAGTTGTATCAAAAATGTCAAACCCTCATAAACATAATCACATCCACATCAGTTCAATTAAACCCTTAATCTATTATGAAGTTTAAACATGAAAAGAATATAACATAAACTTAAACACATCAAAACCATGCACAAGAGAACACCAAATTTTTATGTGGAAAACCCCAAAAGGGAAAAACTATAGTGAGGATTAGCTCACAATATAATGTAGTAACAATACTAAATTACAAAGGCTCACTGCCATAGAAAGAATGCTCGCTGCAGGGGACTCACTATCCAACTGGACTCACTACCCACTGATAAAGAAAGAAAGAAGAAAAGAATAGCTCATTACCATGCTTTGAACTAATATAATTGAATCTAACATATGCATGAAGTTCAGTTCCAATGAAGCTCAATATACACCAAAACATACACAACACCTTCGCAGCATCACCAAAAATTGTAGACACCTTCTACTCACTGCATCTGGTAGCCTAACACATGAAATCCCTCGTTACCATGGTCACATTCACATCACAACAATATATCCCCAATTTGCACACACACACACACACATGAACTCTTGACACTTATTTGAACCATCATTACCCTTGAAACAATCTTCAAGGTTGGCAGTACAATATTCAATCCTTGAAACAATCTCAAAGGTCAGAAAACACACAATGTTTGAATTAGGTCTGGACCTAAACATTCCATGGCACAAGGAAATGAAGGAAAACCACTTTATGCCTTAGCTTAGATCCAAATCTATCCAGACACACTACATAACACTCACATAATCACCAAATCAACTCCACAAACATTCAGGGTTGGCCAAACAGTGTAAACATAAGGCATTCTTGATCACATAATCTAGAAACATCCATGAATATCTTGAAATCACCTGGAAACCAACAAATTCAACCACAACAAATTTCACTTGATCACAACAACTTTCACCTAAACACAACAACTTTCACCTGAACACAATGACACTGTCAAACTCTGCCACACAATAGATTCCATTCTGGAGCACCAAATCACAAACTTTTTGGATGTCTAGAACTACAACATCAAAAACCTATCTACGAAAGAATGTGGAGCAAAATACTTTCTCCCAGACACCTCTACACAACTCAGAGACACTATCAAATGCTTTTATCAAACTGGTGAATATAACTTTCACTGCACAACAATCCAAAGCACCAAATTCTAGATTTATCATCTTCAAACACTTCTGAACAACATATCCAAACCACACACTCAAATCACCAACATAGAACAAAGCGGAGCAAAACCTTGAACAATACTCTGTAAGCTAGAAGACTTCTTCAACATATCGTTTTCATAATTAATCAAATTTTCTCAAAAGCACTTGGAAACTCAATATCAAAAGCATATCCTTATCATTTTCTACACTTCAACACAGCAACCGAAACACCCTTAGAAAGACAACTTAATCAAGCAATAACTTCATTAGAAGACACATTTGACACCAATGACAACAAAAACATGTTGGCATCAATGACAACACCGATTAGCACATACTTACAACACTTTATTCCATGATTCTCACAAAACATGTTAAACTCATTGGAGGTGAACTCTCCACCTCTGTTAGACCTCAAAAATTTGATTTTCATATCCATTTCATTTTCAACCATGACTTTGAATGCTTTGAACTTATCTAGGGATTCATATTTTTCTTTAAGAAAAGTAACCCATGGCATCCTAGAATAATCATCAATCAATAACATGAAATACCTGTCACCTTGAAAACTCCTTACCTTTGTAGGGCCACAAAGATTTGTATGCACCAATTCCAATAGTCTAGTAGAAGACTGATCCTTGACTTTGAAACTTCTTCTTTCTTGCTTTCCAATATGGCATTCCTTACAGACAACATTGATGGGCTTTGTAATCTTTGGAAGATCTCTCACAACTTGATCTGAACTTATTCTTAATAGGCTATCAAAATTGATGTGACACAATCTTCTATGCCATAGAAAACTTTCACTGATCTAAGGCATGAAGCAATAACCATCACCACCTTTGAGATGATAAACATTTCCATTTGTCCTCTTTCCAACAGCTATCATAGTTTTGGAAACTTTTCTGATCTCACAACCACCATTCTGAAACACAAGATTGTATCCTTTGCTACACATTTTTCCAACACTCAAGAGGTTATGCTTTAAACCCTTAACATAAAGAACATCATCCATATTATGCTTGCCATCAAAACTAATTGAGCCTCTTCCACATATCTTAGTAGCTCTATCATCACCAAATATAACTAGTCCTCCATCATATTTTTCAAGTTTAACAAACTTACTTTTATCACTAGTAATATGATTTGAGCATCCACTATCAATAACCCAATGGTTCTTTTCCTGTCTAGTATGAAAAGCAGATATCAAAGTACCTTCAATATTAAGACTTACCTCTGGAGCCTTTTCCTTCACACATTTGTCAAAGTTAGTAGAAACAATATAATCCTTTAAGGCTATGAACATACATTCATTATCCTCATCATTATCATAATCAAATTCATCATTAGATATACTTGCATCTTCTCTAACATAGTATCTTTTCTTAGGCACTCTACTTTTATTCTCCCTATTCTTACTTCTCAAAATTCTTTCCAGACATCTTGAAGCATAATGACCTATGTTTCCACAATTGAAACATTTGAAAGAAAACATACCACTGTACTTAGAAGTACCCAATTTCATTTTTCTCACAAAGTTAGCTTCCACATCATTAGAGTCCTAATATGATTCCATAGTCTTCTCAAATTTGCCAGCTTTGAAGGAAAGTTGCAGCCTTTGAACTACTTGTACCAAATTCTCTCATTTCAAAAGTAGTTAAGGTGCCAAGCAACTGATCTTTAGTAAACTGATTTAGATTTTGTGATTCTTCAATAGAAAAAACCTTATGACTATAAGCCTTAGGAAGAGTTCTAAGTACCTGAACAATACTACTTCTTTTTAATCTATATTTCTACCAAGTCCTTTGATGCCATTAACAACTTCATCCACCTTCTATAAGTAGATTGTAATTTTTTCATCTTCAGACATCCACATAGTTTCAAACATGAGCTTCAAATTATGCATTTTAGCTTGTTTGACCTTATCATCTCCTTCATGAATACTTTTTAACTTTTTCTAGATTTTGTTAGCAATTTTTAGATCAATAAATTTCACCAATTCAAAATTAGAAAGACCACTTAAAAGAGCATACTTTGCTTTACCATTAGTTTCAAAGGCCTTGATCTCATTTGCAATACTTGGACCATTATCCAATAGTGTTTATTTAGTTTCAACAGCCTTCCAGATCTCATATTCAAGAGAAATCAGATAACTTTCCATCCTTATTTTCTAGATTGCATAATATGTTCCATCGAACTAGGGAACATCCTTCTTGTGCACCATCCTAGATGTACCTTAAGCAGTTAAGCTTTATTCAAAGGAACCTTGCTCTGATACCAATTATTGAATGCACAAGACAACTGAGGGGGGTGAATCAGTTGTAACTTAAAATTCTAAAACCCTCATACACAAATAGATCCATAATGATTCAATTAACCCTAAAACTATTATGATGATTAAGCATGAAAGCAAATAACATAAACTAAATCAAACCAACATCAAACACAAGAGAACACCAGATTTATGTGGAAAACCCAAGAAGGGAAAAACTGCGATGAGGATTAGCTCACAATATAAAGTAATTTCAACACCGAATTACAAAAGTCTCAGTGCCAGAGGCCTCACTGCCTAGAAGAAAGGCTCACTGTCCAAGGACTCACTATTCTAAAAGAAAAAGATAGAAGAGGTGGCTCACTACCAAAGTTGAATTGTTATAATTGCATCTAACTTATGCAAGAAGTACAATTCCAATGAAGCTCAAATTATTGAATGAGTATTCACCACAACACCAACATCACCTCTGCAGCATCACTAAAGAATTGTAGACACCTTCTACTCACTGCTTCTAGTAGTCTAACACATGAAGGCTTGTACTACACCACACATTCACCACATTATTATTCACATCACATCCATCACTCGCACACCCAATCATGATCCCTTCACACTCATTTTTTACTGTCTTCAACCTTGAGAACATTCTCCAAGGTCAACAAATCACCTTAACCTAGAAAATTCAAATGAGGTCTAGACCTAAAAATTCCTATGGTGGAAAGAAATTAAGGTAGACCACAATACATATTAGCTTGGACCTAAATTTATCCAAGCATGCCACTTCATGCTCTCACAATCACTGAAGCACCTCTACAATTAGTGTAAACACCCAAGGTCAGACAAACCTGTGTTAACACAATGAACTTTTAAGTACATGCTTCCTCAAACCCAAAGACAACTTGCGGACCACATGCAAGGATTCCACACAATCTAGAGTATTCCATGAACATTCTAAAACATCTTTAAATTCAACAAATTCCTCTATAACAACTTTCTCCTACTGCACAACCTTATCATGTTTATCTAGTTCTATGTTTAACTCTCTCTGTCATACACTGTATCTCTAGAAATTGACTTTTGGAGCACCAAACCATAAACAACTTTAACATAAGAAAGATATAAACCTTATAAGCACAATTCCAGAACCGCAAGATCTAAAACCTCTTTGCGAAGAAATGTGGAGCAAAGACATTTCTCCTAGACACATCTGCAACACTCAAAAATGTAGTCTTCATACTGGTGAACACAACTTCCTCAGTGAACCAGAACACAAAATTTAGAATATAACATCTCTCAATATCTCTAAACAACATATCCAAACCAAAAAGACCAATCTTTAACATAGAGGAAATGCGGAGTAAAACTAGAACACTACTCTGTAAACCAAAATTCCACTTCAACATGTTGTTTCCTTTATTAATCGAATTTTCTCAAAAGTACTTGGAAACCAGCCAACAAAAACATATTCTTGACATCTTTAGCACCTCTTCAAAGTAACCAAATCATCTTCAGCAAAGCAACTCAACCAACTAGCTCATACCAATGCAACAACTTCAACATCAAAGATAGTATCTACTCAACATTAACTACTCATACTCATGCACTATTTCTTACTCACACAATTGACACAGTTGACACCAATAACAACACAAGCTTGTTGACATCAATGACAACACTGACTAAACATACTTGGAACACACATCTATTTTTATCTAAGGGAATTAATCTTATCTTTATAGATCAAGAGTGTGTGTATGCTCTCCTCTTGCACCTAGTGTGATCTTGGGGATAAAAAAAATTCTTTCATTTACTTTTGTCATCCAAGGTGTGCTTGTGTGTGTATGCTCTCCTCTCACACCATTTAGTGATCTTAAGGATCAAAAGCACCTTGAATTACCTTTCCCTTTAGGAGGTCTACTTGGGGATTTCATCACATTAAGGGATGACCTCAACCACATGTTTTGGTGGGGTATATCAAAGGGGGAGAGAAATGTGTACCTCAATCTAGTCACATTGTCATTGGCATAGCCTTGGGACCCTTGGTAATTTAGGACACAAGGTGAAGTGACTTGTCACATGCCTTCAACATACTAGTATTCACAGATGTGTGCCCCCCATACCTTGCAGATATTGGGGACTCCCTTAGAAAACTTGTACATTCTAGCTTAAGACCTTTTGGCCGTCTTCTAGTGTGGTGCAGGGTTTGTTAGTTTCAGGATACACAACTAAGAGGGGGGGTGAATCAGTTGTGTCAAAAACTTTTCTTTTATTAACCACTCAAATCCTTCTTGTAATTTAGAAACATAATAATAAATCAACCATGAAAACACAATGCAATAATTCAAGACCAAAAACACATTAACACATATGACATCAAGATTTTAATGTGGAAAACTTGGTTAAGGGAAATACCATGGGGTGACTAACCCAAGATTGTATTCTCTATTAAAAGAATAAGAAGAACAAATGGTACATGCCAATTAGGGCTCACTACCTGAGCACACTGCTCACAAGAGGCCCACTGCTTACAGGAGACACACTATCTACAAAATGATAAATATTACATACTTGAACTGAAGAATAGCATCTTCACCATGCTTGAGTCAGTTCCATTTAAGCCCAATGCTTCTACTCTCCCTTTCACACTTCTCCTCTCTACCACACTCTCATCTCTACCAAGATACTTTTGAAATGAATTCACAACTCTTATTTATACAAGACATCAACTTTGGGATAATCATCAAAGTCGGCAAACTTTATAGAGCACATACACAAATACAACTTAATTTATTACAAAAGACTTCATGTGAATCACCACACTGTCAGCCACATATATCTGGGACCCAAATCTCCTTTGGGGAACACGCCATCCTTCTCATAACATCTTCAAGATCATCCACAAGATGTGTAAATCATCTGGTCAGCCAAACTTAGGAAGAACATCATCATCCAGAAGTAATGCTTCAACTACGAGCTCAATCTTCAATGCGGACCACCAACATGAACTGGACACAATCCAGAGACCTCCATAAGCTTGCCTTAATCACCAAGAACATCCACACTACTTCTACTTACTGAAATCATTCTTTCCTTCATCTGGAACCTCAAGAACACAGTCTGTCATCATTGTCATATTGGACTAGATGCTTGCAAACCTCCAGACCATGAACCAATTGAGTTGTCAATTCACATTGACTTCCTAAACACTCCACCAAATACGCAAAATAAGATATTGCATTTCTGGATCTCACTAGATCTATTTGTGTTGCCTTGTCAGTTCTGAGCATTTGCCAGAACTAGTTTTACTAATATGGCCATAACTTCTACAAATCTTCATGCGGACCTCTCAAATCTTTACTAGATCACCTTTAGACACATATCTACAAACCCTTTGATTGGCATCCTTTGATCTTCATCTTAGCTAGGATCTTCACTTCATAGACCTTTCACTATTCTTCTTTGTTTCTAATAGGACTAATTTTCTCAATATCCTCAACACACAACTCATCCAATCCTTGACATCAATGCAACAAGAGTATGTTGACATCAATGACAACACCGGTTAGGCCCATACTTGCAACAATCTCACCCTTTGTCATTAATGGCAACATATGATTTGAAAATTTGTTTTAACCATCAAGACAAGAAATTCTCCTTACCTGACTGACATAACTCCCCCTATCAACAATAACCATTCACATGTCTTCTCTTCCTTTACTACTCTCCCTTTTGATCAACAACCATTTTTGTTTTTCACATGTCTTCTCTCCCCCTTTGACATCAATGGAAAATGGCACATACTTGCATCACTTAGAACCATACAGACTGCTCCCCCTGAGTAGCAACATCCTATCATCATTACGGACCACAGGATATGACTGTGAGATCTACTAGACTGATGCACATTAGTGCACCTTAACTCAGAACTGGAGGGGTAATAACCCCTAACTTCTCCCTGAGATACTCAAAAGAGTCCTTAGGTAGAGGTTTAGTAAAAATGTCTACAATCTAATCCTTAGAGGGCACAAACTCCAATCTGACTTCATTCTCATTCACTTGCTCTCTCAAAAAGTGAAACTTGATGGATATATGTTTTGTCTTTGAATGTAACACCAGATTTTTTGAAATGTTTATTGCACTTGAGTTGTCATAGAAAATTGTGATAGGTTTCTCATACTCCACTTTGATGTCTCTTAGCATTTGCTTCATCCATAAAAATTGAGTGCAACTGCCTGCTACTGCAATATATCACTAGAAGCTGGCCTCCATCTATGGTTACCCTGGTAGCCTCTCTCTAGGCACCGGCTCCATAGGGTGACACATGTGGAGCTGACAGGTCCTCTCATGGAGACAAGGAGGTTGATCTTTCCAACCAAGCCTTCTCATCCCATCCTTAGCCTGCGAGAGCACTCAAGGCATGGGTGAGGTATCTTACTTATCTTGTTATGTGTTTTACTACCCCAACCCTCCTAAAGTTATTAAGTTTCCACTTGCTCATAACTTCCATGGGGTTACCCAGGTAGCCTCTCACTAGGCACCGATTCCACCATAGAAGTCACTCCCTTAGTAATCTCTAATCAAACAACCAAACCACCACAAGCAAAGATAAGGTACAAAATAGCTTCTAACCATTACTTATGTCATTCACTTGCCCTCAACAATACAAATCCCATTGCATTGACATGCCACTATCTGGACTAAAACTCAAGACACCACACCTCTAGAGTTAGGTACAACCCAATGATAAAGTAACCATTATCTGTCAAGAACAATGCTTCCCCATTTGACACCAAGTGGTCATGACATCACACAAGATTCCTACTTCACAACAAACCGAAACATAGATATAAACTCCACCCCAAAGTAAACACAATGATCCAATACAAGCATATAGATACAACTAGTAGGGAAAATGAGTAAATGAGATTCAATAATTCATAACTTAAAACATGGAAATACATATAAGGTTATAACTTCTTTCAAAGAAATTTAAGCCTACAAAAGCAACAAATCTGTACAACTCCAAATATAATCTTTTCCTAACTAACCTTGAATGACTACCATTAAAACAAGCTATAAAATTAATCATATGTTTACCAAGAGCATAAAAATCCATTAACTTTAAACCAACTATAATTTCAATAGAACAACTATAAATTTATGACTCTATAAACTTCACTATAAGCATAACTTCCATTACCTTTACCGACTGCCAACAACCATATTATATAAACACCTTCAAAACAAATATACTTCTTTCCCAAATATATGTATATTCTTTCTATAAAACTTTTCGTCAACCTTCTAATAACACTTCGTACTAAGAACAACTACAATAAATACATGAACTTCTGGTGGTCATTTAACTATCTCATTTTCTAATAGCTACCAACTGTTAGAACAACATCTATATTTATATCCATATAATTTTCATAAGCATTATTTACTATATTACAAATTCAAATCAAACATTATAAACCTACCTTATTTCCTATATGCAAGGGTTCCCAACTAACATCTTACCAAGAATCATTTCAATTCTAACACATATACACCTTTTCCTAACATGAACAACTACTACAAAAACCAAAATATGTATATTCTTTCTAAGATACCAAACTTTCCGTCGATCGTCTAACTAATACAATTTCTAATAAAGCAACTATAAGTAAATACTTTTTTCTATTTGCATATATTACTATCAATCATGATACCGACTACCATTCCAATGAGAACTTCTAAGATTACAAATATGTAACTTTTTCCAAACATAATTTACCATCTAATATATTAAAATCTCAAAACAAAACATTATAACCTACATAATTTCCTATAACCAAGAGTCACTAGCTAACATTCACAATTTCAATCAAACTACTATAACCTATATAAATTCCTAACATTTAACCAAATACAATATCAAATCAAACTTATGTATTTTCCAATGAGCATGGATTACCATCTATTATTTTACCACTTAAGATTCCTAATATAAACAACTACCAAGATATCTATTTCTAAAAAAAAATGACTTCTTTCCATTATATATTCTAAGATTATAATTTTCTAAATAACCAAATTACAAAGTTATATTTAATAATTAAAAAAACAAAACTTAATTTAATAAACTTCTTGCATATACTAAAAAAAAAGACAACCTTAATTAAATAAATTAAATTCTAAAATGATACATTACTAACAAATGAACCTTCTAATAATATCTTCTCCCTAATATTGACTTAATAAATCCAAACTACACTCAAAATTAGAAGTTTCCCTATTAGCAAGATCTCCTCCAAGCCTTCTATTTAAAAACAATCACAACAATTAACTTTTTTTATGAGCTCAAATTGAAATAAATTTCAAGATTTCAATCATATGATTTTCATTAAATAAATTTTAGGCACAAAATAAGTTCCAGAGAAAACAAGGAGGAGGCCAATGATTCACAGAAATTGCAAACTTACAAGAGAATTAAGAAACAACAAATTTCATCCAAAATAAGGCAAGGAGAGGGTTGTATGGCGGCCATACAATGTCACAAGAGAGGGCAAAAAAAGTATGCAAAATGAAATTGTATAATATCTCTCCAACAGTCGTACGGTCTAGGTCTGGCATAGAGGAAGTGAGCAGAAATTTAAACACAAGGAAAAAAAATAAAGATGAGGTCTCCTATGCCATACAATTAAAGGCAAAAATTGATGTTTTTCTCAGTCTACAACAGCATACTCATACATTCAGAGACTTCTATTGCTAAGGTAACACAATTTGTGAAATTTATCATATGGTTAAATTGTTTTCTAAGGAATAAAGCTAGAGCTTCAAACTGAGTTTTAAATCTATTGCAAATGATGAATTAAATGGTGTCTTTCAGCCAACAAGAAAATTTTTTAGAAGCAGATTTGAAGGAAATTGTGAAGAAAACTTCACAAGATTTGGTCAAATTCCTAGACATGCTTGCAAGATAACTTTCTAGAGGAAGTAGTGTTGGAGGCACAAGATCTTCGTCAGGCTTACACAGATAAAAGCAAGGCATCCAAGGTAAAAAGGAAATATGAATAATATGAGAACCAAATAAGTGGTTGCAAGCACTAACAGGTTTCCATGGAAAATATATGTAAAGGCCAATTCACTTCTTACTGGGCATTTCACTTCTATCAGAGAGATACAAATGTGAGATAAATTGTGAGAATGAAAGAGATAAGAGGTTGATAAAAGCTTAAAATTGAGTCATCTATTTCTCAGGATTGAGATCACAATGCAGGGTTGCAGATGATTTCAAGAGGAATTAAGACAAAGGCTAAACTAGAAGAATAACATCGTGAAAGAATCTATAGAGGTTGGAGCAACAATCGACTACCCAGGCACAAGATGATACAAGCCACAGAGATATTTAAATTCCAATTTATAAAACATGCAAGTTTCACACACAGGACATGCTAGTTTCACACACAGAACATGCTGCAATAAAATATAACTTACAAGCTACAACAATTGTAAATTCATAGAGAGAGACAAATCACATACCTGAAATTCAGTCCCTACTAGAAATTTCTCCAATTCCTACAACCAATTCTCTGTTCTTCTCCCAATATCTCCGTTATTTTTCCAACTCCTTCCGAACAAAATTTTCCCCATATAAAAATGATTCAACTCATAAAATAAATGCAAACATGCATCCGTTACCCAACAACCCACTCTTCCGAGAAAATTCAAAAATTTTCTATAAAAAGAGATCCCAAATCTTCCAATTTCAAAATTGACAACTCAAGGCATTAATTTCACATATCACAATTTATTCTGTAACTAATTCTATACTAATTACCTATAACTACAACTTATGACATAAATACTTAGAATAGCAGATAATTTAATCTAGTCTATTTTAAAATTTAACCAAGGTGTCAATCAAAGTTTTAGGCTAAACCAATTATTATCTAATAAACATAATAGAAGCATTATTATTTTAATAAGAAATCAATAAAGTATTAACCAACTACGCATGAGCATTATTAACACAACTCGACTATACACCACAACACAAGATTACCAACATACAAGGCAAGGACCAAGCATCACAACATGACTTGAGACCACAACAGAAGACAATGACCAACCTAGTGGAATAGACCTCGTGTTATCTCCCATCACTGATACCCATTGGTGCAAAAAACCTGCTTAGACCTGCTATATCAGTTGGAGTTGAGGTTCGGTACTACAGCCTGCATTCAAACAATTGGTTGTATATGATCAAGTTCATATATGTCTACACACAAAGAGTCAGAGAATCACGGCGTAGTAGGGTACTCGAAGCAAGTAATACTACACCATCCTTGCTCTTGAACAAGATTATAACAACTTTTATCTGATTTCAAATACCACAAATCAAATGACACATGATAATATGAATTCGCTTCATAACTAGAATAATGGTAATGCCATCATAAATTCATAACACATGTCTAATTATATCAGTCGAACATAGTCCATCAAGATCAAAATAAACATAAATCATAACCTACTAATCAAATGTCTCAGAACTATATCAATGCAATGAAAGACTAACAATTGTCTCCGACTGACAGAGAGCAATGCAGAACTACCACTATCACCAGACAACAATGAGGGGGCACTACAGTCATCATCCTTGCTCAGTTTACATCCAATTTCCAAATTTCTTTAACAATTATTTCACATATTTGGTCTTAGATCTGAAGATTCCTTTCTTTGTGAGTGATTTGTAGACCCAAGAAGAAATTCATTTCCCCAAACATAGACATCTCAAATTCACTTTTCATTTGATTTGCAAGTCTTGCACATGCTATCTCTTCCTCCAAAAATAATATCATCAACAAATACTTCAACAATCAAGATATTTTCATGTTCAATCTTGAAGTATAAGTTACTGTCAGCAGTACCTTTGTTGAAACCAATCTTCAAGAGATGCTTATCTAGTCTTTCATACCAGGCTCTTGGGGCTTGTTTGAGTCCATACAGAGCTTTCATCAACTTGCAAACCATATCACCATGATCAGACAATTGAAATCCATCTGGTTGCTCAATGTATACTTTTTCCAAGTCACCATTCAAGAAGGCTAACTTGACATCCATTTGATATACTTTGAAATCCTTGAAGGCAGCAAAGGTAAGAAATAATCTGACTACTTCAATTCTTACCACCGGAGCAAAATTTTCTTCAAAATCAACTCCTTCTACTTGGGAATAACCCTTATAGACCAATCTAGCTTTGTTTCTGACTACTTCACCATCTTCATTCAGTTTATTCTGGAAGACCCATTTGGTTCCAATAACATTTTTGTTTCTACGTCTGGGAACAAGATCCCAAGTGTCATTTTTCTCAATTTTCATCAACTCTTCCTTCATTGCTTTAGTCCAGCTTTCATCATTGCACACTTCATTCACTGTCTTTGGTTTAATCTTTGAAATTAGACAATACTTATTTGAGTCTTGAGCAATCTTTCTTCTTGTTTGAACACCTTTTCTTTTATCACCTATGATCTGATCTTCAGAGTGATTCAGTTTTACATACCTAGGAATTTTGGGAGTTTCTTGCACTTCTATTTCTTGAACAGGTTCATTCAAACTTATCTCTTCTTCTTGATTCTCTGGATCAGTCTAGATCTGAATTTCAGAAGGGGCTTGGACCAAAATGTCATTCTGATAATCTTCATCATATTCATAAAACCTTGAGGGTTTTTCAACACCTTCACCAACCTTCACATTTGTACTTTCTATAATATTTCTCAATCTCTTGTTATAACACTAGTATACTTTGCTTTGAGTAGAATAACCCAAGAATATTCCTTCATCACTTATAGCATCAAATTTGCCAAGGTCTTCAACTCTTTTAATGTAACATTTGCTACTAATGACTCTGAAATACTTCACAGTGGGAGTGATGTCAAACCAGAGTTCATAAGGGGTCTTACCAGTATTGTTTCTGATTTGTACTCGATTAAGAGTATAGACAACCATGCTTACAGCTTCTCTCTGATAGATATAAGGAACATTTGCTTCCATCATCATGGTTCTAGATGCTTCCTGGATGGTTCGGTTCTTTCTCTCTACTACTCCATTCTTCTGTGGAGTCCTTGGAGTAGACAACTATCTTTTTATCCCATGTTTCTCACAAATTCTATGAACTCTCAGAATGTGAATTCTCCACCTCTATCAGACCTGAGACATTTTATGTTTAATCTAGTTTTATTCTCTACCATAGCTTTGAATATCTTAAAATTCTCAAGAGCCTCAGATTTTTCTTTTAGAAAAGTCACCCACATCATCCAGGCATGGTCATCAATTAATAACATGAAGTATCTATCACCTTGCAAACTCCTGATTTTTGCTGGTCCACATAGATCAATATGTACTAAGTCCAACAATCTAGTAGAAGATTGTTCCTTACTTTTGAATGTGACTCTATTCTACTTACCCAACTGACATTATTTGCACAAACTATTAGTGGGTTTCACTAGTCTTGGAAGATTGCTTACAGCCTGAGTGTTTCTTATCTTGATGATATTATCAAAATTCACATGACGCATTCTCCTATGCCATAACCAACTCTAATTGATTTGAACAAATAAACAACTTTTACCAGTGCCAACTGATGCAGAGGCATCCACACTAAAACCTTGACATACAGCATGTATGTCTACAACCCATCATCATCATCATATTTTCTGTTAACATTGTCAGCATCATCATATTTTCTCTTGCCGACCGATATCCTCCTGCAGACAAACCTTCAACCTTTCGCCTGTTAGCAGCATCATCATATTCGGCTATCGGCAGCATCATCATATTCGGCAAGCACAATCATCCTCTTGACGATCACTATTCATCTTACCGCCAACCTCTATCTGCAGCCTCATGATGTTCGACATCATCTTCATCAGCAGGATATAAAATATCCGGTTCCTCCCATATATCCTGATGACGACAACTTCAAGCACCTTTCCTTTGATGCTTACGTCACCTCGATATCTGACTACTTAAACAACAGCATCAGGATATGACTTATCCGGTCAAATGAAACATCCTGATGATGATACTCAACTTTATACTGATGACGAATATTCTGCCGAATATCCTCCTCCCGATCCACTTAACTCCTTGATGCCTTATGCTGATACCAAAACACTTAGGGTCAGTAGGATAAACCTTTATCGGGTGATATTTCAGAATGTCCTGATGATGATTATCCTGATGACGATGACGTCATATGCAGTTCCTTCAATATCCTGCTGTCGGCCAAACTTAACATTATCGGCCCGCGATGATTTTATCAACCCGATCAACTAACTTATGCCGATATACCCTTCCTCGGCAACACCTGATGATGATCACCCCGAAACGCATTCACCTTATGCAAACAATTGCATCATGCTCACCTCCATCTACTCGGATGACGCCCAAAGTAATTGCAGGATATACACAGAAATATCCTGATGATGCCGTTGTGACGAATTTCCAACCTTAGCAAATTTTCAATCCGCTGAACCTCCTGAGGTGACCCGATCCGCTTCCTGGACAACTTTCCAGACTCAAACAACCAGCACGACCTAGCACATACCCATGCTAGGGTTCTCAACACATCTCGACCATGATCCTGCACACCTGCATGCAAACAAACACAAAATGCAGACTAAATCCTAAACTATTGTACATAGCCATTCCACCAATTCGACGAATCAACCAGTGGAATGGATCAGTGAATCCATGCAACCACCAAAACAGCAACACGATTTCATAGAGAATTGACACAACAAGATCTCTTTATTGATTTCAAAAGATGCAAGTACAATATTCTGTCTCTCCTCTGCAATCTAACTCCTCAATCTGTATCTCTATCTTAATCTATCCTAAGACCAACCGATCCTACTGCATAAATAGGAACTGCTTGCGAGTACTACCACTCGACTCCAAGTAGCTGGGAGCTTCCAAGCGGCTGGGAGATCTCTCCAGGTGGCTGGGAGATCCAACCGGACATACAGCATAACAGCTGTCCTAACAACCTATCTAAAAATAGTAAAGTCTGGTCAACATGACCTTATTACATGCATTGGTCTTACAAGACCTTCTTGGAAACATCAACAAGACCTAAAACAAACTAACTGCCTCATGGACGCCAGCTGTCAGGTAGGTGCTCCTGCACCATACTCCCCAATAGAAAAGAACTCATGTCCCATGAGTTTGGTTGTGGAAGTCCTCCACCTTTACACTTTGCCTTTGCAGTGTCTTGACCTGTTCCAGCTTTGTCCTCTGCTGGCTCTCGGCTGCTCCAAGACTTCTGAACTGTAACTTGCTTTCTTGCAAGTAAATCCTCATGCCTGTCAATGTAGGCCCTTCTCTCACATACCTTGTGTTTGTCAGGTTGTCTGACCAGAACCTTTGTCTGAACTGCCTCTTGAACTTCTGCAATGTTCAACTCTGTCTTTCTTTCAACCTTTATAGGACAAACAATAGTCCCAACTATGACAACATCCTTGTCATTCCTCTCAACTGGTTGCTGTTTGTAAACCTGTTTCTGAACCTGCTGCTGACCTCTGTCAGTCAAAACTGAAACTGTCTTCAAATTGTTGTCCTTAACAACTCCTTTCCCTGTAGTGTCCTCAACTGCATGTATGCCTGCTGCTATAGGCTTCTATACAAATTCCTTCCTTCCCACTAAAATGATTTTTGCTGCTTTCTGTGCTGCAGCATCTTCCTGCAATGGCATCAACATAATAGTTTTCCCATCTTTCTTGATGGTGTAGGTATTAGCATACCCATCATACAGTACCCTTCTATCAAATTGCCATGGCCTACCCAACAGTAGGTGACAACATTCCATGGGCAAAATGTCACACAAAACTCTATCATGATATGCTCCAATCTAAAAATCAACATATGCCTATTCATATACAAAAAGTGATTGACTATCACTCACCCAAGATGCCTTGTAAGGGTGATGGTGTGGAATCCTTTCCAAATTCAGTTTATCCACCATTTCCTGAGATACCATGTTGTCTGTTGAACCAGTATCAATGACAACCTTACATACTTTACCTTTTCTCTTGCATGTGGTCTTGAAAAGAGCTCTTCTTTGCATCATATCCTTTGATGTCTGCAAACTAGTTCTTCTTAGCATCAATGCTTCTCCCTCCTCAGGATACCCATAATTGTCAGGAACTCTATCTTGATAAGTGTTTAAACTTTGCACACTTTGCTCTACTTTCTCTTCTTGCACAAGTTGTACTCTCTTGTCATTCATTCTATCATCTCTGGATGATGAACCCTTGTTTTCTAGACATTTGAAAAATGGATGACCAAACTCACCACAGGTGTAACACTTTCCTGAAAATGTAGTAGAACCTCTACCACCTCCAAATCTGCCTCTATTACCTTTCCATCCACCTCTGAAATCAGACTGTCCCTGTCCTTTACCAGTGTCTTCTTGACCCTCATTGGTTTGCCTTGTTGTAGGAGCTGATCCTCTTCCCCTCATATTGTTTCCTCTTCCTCTCATGGACTTATCTTGTCTTCTATTCACCTTTTCTTCAATCCTGATTGCCATTTGATAACAATCTTCCACATTCTTAGGGTTAGCTAAAACTAACTCATCCTGTATGTTCAATCTCAAACCAGCCAAGTACCTAGCTACCTTTTCTACCTCATTCTCATGATGACCAGATCTCATACTCAATTTATAAAACTCCTCAGTATATGCCTTCACATCTATTTCCTTCTGCCTTAAAAATTGTAGCTTCTTAAACATCTGAATCTCATAATCCTTGGGCAAGAATTTACCTTTGATCCTTGCTACCATTTTATCCCATGAAGTGATCTTTGACTTTCCTTGTTTCCTTCTCTCGGATTGTACATAATCCCACCATACCAAAGCATGACCTCCTAACTTGGTCTTTGCAATCTTTACCTTCTGATCCTCAGCAACATCTTCACATTCAAAGTGATTATCAAGTGCAGCAATCCAATCCAGTAACTCATCTTCATTCAAACTTCCATTATACTTGGAAACATCAACCTTTACTTTAGGTTTATCACTCTGTACTACCTTTAACAGTTTTGCAAATCTCTGGTCTTTAGCATCCAGACCTTCAGCTACCTCTTCATACTCTTCAACAGCATCTTCATCTTCTTCTGACTCACTGTCTTCCACTTCCCTCTTTTTGTTCTTTTCCAGGGCTACAAGCCTGGCTTGAAGTGCTTCAGCAAGCTCCTTCATCTTCCTCATCTCTCTGGCATGTTTTTCCTTCATCTCCTGCAACTCCCTTGCAGTACCATTACCTTTCGGAGGCATTTTGTCAACCTCTCACTCCTCTACCTCTGTCCTTTCGGTGACAGAATCAACACACAACAGCCCAGATCTTTTGCTGAGCTCTGATACCACTATGATGCAGAGGCATCCACACTAAAACCTTGACATACAGCATGTATGTCTACAACCCATCATCATCATCATATTTTCTGTTAACATTGTCAGCATCATCATATTTTCTCTTGCCGACCGATATCCTCCTGCAGACAAACCTTCAACCTTTCGCCTGTTAGCAGCATCATCATATTCGGCTATCAGCAGCATCATCATATTCAGCAAGCACAATCATCCTCCTAACGATCACTGTTCATCTTACCACCAACCTCTATCTGCAGCCTCATGATGTTTGACATCATCTTCATCAGCAGGATATAAAATATCTGGTTCCTCCCATATATCCTGATGACGACAACTTCAAGCACCTTTCCTTCGATGCTTACGTCACCTCGATATCTGACTACTTAAACAACAGCATCAGGATATGACTTATCCGGTCAAATGAAACATCCTGATGATGATACCCAACTTTATACTGATGATGAATATTCTGCCGAATATCCTCCTCCCGATCCACTTAACTCCTTGATGCCTTATGCCGATACCAAAACACTTAGGGTCAGCAGGATAAACCTTTATCAGGTGACATTTCAGAATGTCCTGATGACGATTATCCTGATGACGATGATGTCATATGCAGTTCCTTCAATATCCTGCTGTCGGCCAAACTTAACATTATCGGCCCGTGATGATTTTATCAACCCGATCGACTAACTTATGCCGATATACCCTTCCTCGACAACACCTGATGATGATCACCCCGAAACGCATTCACCTTATGCAAACAATTGCATCATGCTCACCTCCATCTACTCGGATGACGCCCGAAGTAACTGCAGGATATACACAGAAATATCATGATGATGCCGTTGTGACGAATTTCCAACCTTAGCGAATTTTCAATCTGCCGAACCTCCTGAGGTGACCCGATCCGCTTCCTGGACAACTTTCCAGACTCGAACAACCAGTACGACCTAGCACATACCCATGCTAGGGTTCTCAACACATCTCGACCATGATCCTACACACCTGCATGCAAACAAACACAAAATGCAGACTAAATCCTAAACTATTGTACATAGCCATTCCACCGATTCGACGAATCAACCGGTGGAATGGATCAGCGAATCCATGCAACCACCAAAACAGCAACACGATTTCACAGAGAATTGACACAACAGGATCTCTTTATTGATTTCAAAAGATGCAAGTACAATATTTTGTCTCTCCTCTACAATCTAACTCCTCAATCTGTATCTCTATCTCAATCTGTCCTAAGACCAACCGATCCTACTGCATAAATAGGAACTGCTTGCGAGTACTACCACTCGACTCCAAGCGGCTGGGAGCTTCCAAGCGGCTGGGAGATCTCTCGAGGTGGCTGGGAGATCCAACCGGACATACAGCATAACAGCTGTCCTAACAACCTAGCTAAAAATAGTAAAGTCTGGTCAACATGACCTTATTACATGCATTGGTATTACAAGACCTTCTTGGAAACATCAATAAGACCTAAAACAAACTAACTGCCTCATGGAGGTCAGCTGTCAGGTAGGTGCTCCTACACCACCAACCAAGTGGAAGATGCTACCTTTTGTTTGTGTACTGGATGCAATCTCTGTACTAGAACTTTCAAAGATCTTACGTTTTCCATTTTTGAATCAAAGATCATATCCTTTGTCCACTAACTGTCCAACACTGAGAAGATTGTGCTTCAGACCTTCAACATACAGTACATCACTGGTTTTGTTCTTTCCATCAAAAGAAATAGTTCCTCTACCTCTGATTCTGCCAGCAGAATTATCACCAAATTTTACAACTCCTCCTTCATATCTTTCCAAATCTATAAACTTGTTTTTGTCACCTGTCATATGGTGTGAGCATCCACTATCAATGACCCAATCATCATTTTCTTCAACTTGGGTAGGCAGGGCTTTTTCTATCATTTTGTGATTGGCAGATTTAGAGGACATTGGATCTTCTTCCTTGATGGCAATAAACACCCAGTCACTTCCGGATTTGTTTCCTATCTCTAATTCATCATCTGTTACTCCTTCATCATCATCATATTCATGAACATAGTAACACTTCTTTTGAAATCTTGTCCTATTAGGGTTTGGCCTAGAAAATCTTTCTAGATACCTTGAGGTAAAATGACCAATCTTATTGCAGTTAAAACATTTGAAAGGCATATTTCCTTCATACTTACCGGATCCTCTTGGCAGTCTTTTTGCAATGAGGGCCTCAATTTGTTCAACTTCTAATTCATCCTCTTCTAGATCTTTTCTTGCTTTCTCATACCAAGAAGATTTTCTTGAGGAACTTTCTCCTAGATCATATCTTTGTTTTCCTTTTATAGAGGCACTAGCTTTGAATGCAGATTCAATCTTGGGAAGTGCATCACCAAAATTAGCTAACTCAAATGCAGATATCTTACCAACCAATTGATCCCTTGTGATAGTTGTTAAGGATTTGATTTCCTCAATAGCAGCAACTTTGTGTTTATAAGCAGGATGTAAGGATCTGAGAACCTTAGCAACAATTTCATCTTCATCTAGAACTCCACCAGCACATCCAATGCCACAAACAAGCTCATTTACTTTTGTCATGTAAGAAGTGATATTCTCATCTTCACTCATCTTCAGGTTTTCAAATTTTCCTTTCAGACTCTATAGCTTGGCACATTTAACATACTTGTCTCCTTCCTGCAGAAGTTCCAATTTTTTCCAAATCTCATATGTAGTTTTTAGATTAATAACATTTGTCATCTCTAAATCAGATAAGGCACTTAGTAGAGTTTCTTTGTCCTGAAGATTATTTTCAACATCTCTGATTTCATCTACAGTTCTTGGACCATTCTGAGGAGGAACATATTTCTTTAAAGCCATGATCCAATATTGCATTCCCATACATTGCAAGTGACATTCCACATGGCTTTTCCAAAGAGTGTAATTGGTTCCATCAAACCTCAGACTATCCTTCTTCTAGGAAGACATCTTGGATCTCCACAAGCAGTTAAGCTCTTTTAGAGGAACTTAGCTCTGATACTAATTGTTAGTTTCAGGATACACAACTAAGAGGGGGGGTGAATCAGTTGTGTGAAAAACTTTTCTTTTATTAACTGCTCAAATTCTTCTTGTAATTCAGCAACATAATAATAAATCAACCATGAAAACATAATGCAATAATTCAAGAGCAGAAACACATTAACACATATGACATCAAGATTTTAACGTGGAAAACCTAGTTAAGGAAAAAACCACAGGGTGACTAACCCAAGATTGTATTCTCTATTAAAATAATAAGAAAAACAAATGGCATGTGCCAATTAGGGCTCACTACCCAAGCACACTGCTCACAAGAGGCCCATTGCCTACAGGAGACAACTGTCTACAGAATGATAAATATTACATACTTGAACTGAAGAATAGCATCTTCACCATGCTTGAGTCAGTTCCATTTAAGCCCAATACTTTTTCTCTGTCTTTCACACTTCTTGTCTCTACCACACTCTCATCTCTACCAAGATACTTTTGAAATGACTTCACAACTCTTATTTATACAAGACATCGACTTTGGGATAATCATCAAAGTCAGCAAACTTTATAGAGAAAATACACAAACACAACTTAATTTATTACAAAAGACTTCATGTGAATCACCTCACTGTCGGCCACATATATCTGGGACCCAAATCTCCTTTGGGGAACACGCCATCCTTCTCATAACATCTTCAAGATCATCCACAAGATGTGTAAATCATCCAGTCAACCAAACTTAGGAAGAACATCATCATCCGGAAGTAATTCTTCAATTACGAGCTCAATCTTCAATGAAGACCACCAACATGAACTGGACACAATCCAGAGACCTCCACAAGCTTGCCTTAATCACCAAGAACATCCACACTACTTCTGCTTACTAAAATCATTCTTTCCTTCATCTGGAACCTCAAGAACACAATATGTCATCTTTGTCATATTGGACTAGATGATTGTGGACCTCCAGACCATGAACCAATTGAGTTGTCAATTCACATTGACTTCCTAAACACTCCACCAAATCCGTAGAACAAGATATTGCATTTTTGGATCTCACCGGACCTATTTGTGTCACTCTGTCACTTCTGAACATCTGCCAGAACTAGTTTTACTAATATGGCCATAACTTCTTCAAATCTTCATGCGGACCTCTCAAATCTTTACTAGATCACCTTTAGACACATATCTACAAACCCTTTGATTCATATCCTCTGATCTTCATCTTAGCTAGGATCTTCACTTCATAGACCTTCACTGTCTTCACTGTTCTTCTCTGTTTTTGATAGGACTAATTTTCTCAATATCCTCAACACATAACTCATCCAATCCTTGACATCAATGCAACAGGAGTATGTTGACATCAATGACAACACCAGTTAGGCCCATACTTGCAATAGGGTTCAGTTGATCAAGCTTGAAGTTAATCACCATGTTCCTCATAGAGTGGAAATATATTTTTTCTTTGGATAAGGTATCTAAACCTCTAAGGAAAAGGGATAGTAGGTGCGATACCTTTATCCCTAGCTATTCCTTCTAAGGGGTATTCATAGTTAGGTAGGAATATTGAGAGGAATTGAGCATGGGCCTACACTATGAAGACAATCATACTTGAATAACTAGGGTGTTGTTGTTTTTTGTGTGTTTTATTCATTTTCATAATCCCAATCTCAAATTTATATCTTTTGCAAACCTATGCTATGTGTGTGACATCTTTTATTTGTAAGTTACCTAAAGTCAAGATTTAAACCATCCTAATCACCTTATCCACCTAATCATCCCTCTTATCCATCTCATATCCTAATCATTCCTATCATCTTATCACTTCATCTCAATCATCCTATTTTTCTGTCATAGCCCAATCATCTCTCTTTTCCACCTCATCCTCATCTTAATCTAATATAATCCAAGTTCATCATATCTTCATCCAATCTAATCCACATTGCCTTAATCACTCATCCTCATTATCCCTAATCATCCTAATCACCCCATCCCACCTATATTAATCATCTAAATCACCTCATCTTAATAATTCTACTTATCCACCTAATCAATTGAATCCTATCATCCCTAATCATCTTAATCCCTCTCATATCCTAATCATTCACCTTATCCACTTCATCCTAATCTATCCAATCCATCCTATTCTAATCATCCCTCTCATCTAATAACTTCATCCCACCTATCCTAATCATCCTAATCAATCATCTTAATCATCCTACTTATCCACCTAATCATCCAATCCTATCATCCCTAATCATCTTAATCCATCTCATATCCTAATCATTCACCTTATCGACTTCATCCAAATCCAATCCAATCAAGATTCATCCTAATCATTCTAATCCTCATCCTAATCTAATCCAATCCAAGTTCATCCTATCTTGATCCAATGTAATCCACATTATCCTAATCATCCATCCTCATTTATCCATGATTATCCTAATCACCCCATCCAACCTATCATAATCATCTAAATCACCTCATTTTAATCATCCTACTTATCCACCTAATCATTCAAATCCTATCATCCCTAATCATCTTAATCCTTCTCATATACTAATCATCCACCTTATCCACTTCATCATAATCTATCCAATCCATCCTATTCTAATCATCCCTCTCATCCATTCACTTCATCCCACCTATCTTAATTAGCCTAGTCAGTCATCTTAATCATCCAATCCTATCATCCCTAATCATCTTAATCCATCTCATATCTTAATCATTCACCTTGTCCATTTCACCCAAATCTGTTCTAATCCACTTATCCTAATTATCCCTCTTATCCACTTCATCCTCATCCTAATCCAATCAATTCCATCCTCATCATCCAAATCACCTCATCCTTAATCATCCTCATCCTCCTATCAATATAATCCAAACCTATCCCTAATCCATCACTTAGGACCCTAATCCTAATCAAGGTATCTTAATCCAATCAAGGTCCTAACCCTAATCCATTATATCCACCTAATCCATTTCCTAATCATGATCCTCATTCTAATCATAATCCCATCATTGAGCCTAATCAAAATTATAACTATTCTAATCATATCCTAATCCAATTTCATCATTCATCCTTATCTTAATCCAACATTATCCTTAATCCATATCATAATCCAATTATCAAGCTTAAGCCTGCCCTTCATCATCCTCATAATCCAATCCTTTTATTCACCTAATCCCATCCTAATATAATCCATTTATTCCTATCAATAACCCAATTTCCATTGTCCATTTCTATCAAGTATCCAATCCTTAATTAAAATCACTCTTTGAACATAAAATTTTGGTTAAGGACTTAGCCTCCTTCATACCCCATCTAACTTTCATCCAAATCCCAATCATAATCTATCCAAATCATCATCAAAATCCCTCATCAAAGGATCCTAGCCCTAATCCTCAATCATCCATTTCAAATCTAACCTTCTAATAAAAAATAAAGACCTTAAGTTGATCCATTATCATCATCCAAACTTTCTTAAGATCATTAGTCTATCTTAAGTATAGTTATCAAACCTTATCAATTCCTACTTAAGAATGTTAGTCTATCTTAAGTAGAAATCATATCAAATATAATCCACTCTTAAGAATGTTAGTCTATCTTAAGTATAGAGAATCATCCCTATCTAGTCACATCAAATAATTTTAAGGTCTTGACATTTTATCCCTAACCTACATCACATTTATCCATTATCCTACATCATCTCATACCCCACCCACATCCTAGACCAAGAACAAAATAGATCCTAAACTAAAATTCATACTCCAAGGAATCCCTCAAATTGACAATCCTAAGCCTAAAGTCATACTCCAAGGAGTTCCTCAAATGGACAAGCCCAAACCCAAAATCACAATCCTAGGAGGTCCTCAATTTTCCCCAATAATGATATCCTTGTAGATCAAGAGGAGTCTACCAATTATCCTAGCACAAGCTAGCCCTCACATCCAAATCAAATGTCCATAAGTCCTCCTCATACCTACCTTGACAAGGGAAACACTACTATAACTTATGTATCATATAAAAATACTTCACACTCTAATCCATTAATCCCTATAGTCCCTCCATCACAATATCCCTCCAATCCTCCTAATACTAATACATTGGTCCACTCATCTCCCAATCCATCAAACGCTATAGTTCATCCACCATCTAATCCACCATCAAACCTTCCAAGCTCTAATTTATCAACCCATGAACCCTTGAAGGATTTTCTCCAAAGACTCTTTGCAAAATCAAAAAGCAAAAGCAAAGATATGGAGCCATCCCCCTCTAGAATAAGCATGCCCAAGCCCATCAATTATGAACAAAAGCCTTCAAGTATCACACCTATCCTTGAGCCTATCCAAGATCATCCTAGTCCTATGCAAACACCATCCAATTCACCACTTATTAAGCCTATCAAAGAATTTCTTAGCATAAAAGTAAGTCAAGATCCATCTTGTAGCCATTTAGAGCCTATCAAACCTATCCAAGAAACTTCCACTTCCATCCAAACCTAAGAGCTATGCCAAGATCCAAGTCCAAAGCATGTGTAAACACCAACCCCCCATCCTAATCAATATCTAAACATCCCATCTAATCCTATCTCCAAACCCATCCCATCTTGTGGTCAACCTATCAATTCTAATCCCGTCAATGATCCCACAATCCCTCATGATCAATAAATCCACACTACTCCTATCCATCATCTAATGAAATTTGTTTCCCAAGATAAGACTATTGGTCACCAAGGCAACATAGATAATCAACCAAATAATTTGGATCCTATTACACCATATCTTAATGATCATAATTATAATCAAGATCCAAGCTTTCCAAATCCATCTCCTATTGATCCTCCATCATCCACTATCGACCCCATCCCAAATCCATCATTCTATCCTCTTGGTCCTGCTACCTTCATTTGTGGTGGTTCTATCAGAGGAGAGGAACAAACTCTATCCACCATCCACCTCCCCCATCTAATAATGGACTTGCATCTTGTTTCCAAAGCATCAGACATCCCATCTCACACCACATGCTCCAAAACATGAACTATCAAGGAAAAGGATTAGGCCTTCATGAACAAGGTATCTTGGAGCCCATCCATGTCAAACTCCATCCACGAGCGCATGGCCTTGGCTATACATCCCAAGGATAACAATCCACAGATGTTGGTACCACCCGCCCACCTTATAAGGCATCCTATTCCAATCCCAAGCTTGGTGTACCTCATCACACCTTCAAATCATATGTCACCATACAAATCTTAAAAGCATGTGACCATACTTCTCTCAACTCCTAATATCCTCATCCTCAAATCCACTCATCCCTTCACCCACAAGTTCACTAATGCATCCATCCATACATCCCACTCCCTTAAATCCTCTAAGATCCTTAATCAAGGTCAACAAATACATACATTGCCTAAACATGAAGCTTTCACAAAACCCATGGGATTCCAAAATAATAATTTGGATGCCTCCTTACATAAAGCAAAAAATCCACAAAAGCCTAATGACTATCATGTTGTAGCACATCAATACACCACATCCATGCTAAGTCAAAAATCCAAAAACAAAAATGGTGTGCATCCCTAATAAAAAAGAAATAAATCCAAATGGAGCATCCACATCCCACTCCAACCCCAACTCACAAAAATCTTTATCCCCATCAAAACATCCTAAGTCCATTTGAGTCCCTAAATCCCCAAATTGGCAATCCCAACATCTCCCATCCCAATCCCATTATAAAAAATCCTCATTACTCCCAACACCCCATCTCAATCAAAATCTTCAAAATCCAAAATGGTATGTACAAATACTAGTCTTCATTTCCCTCAATGCAATGGCATTCCCACATACCTCCATCTCTCCATCCTCTATTTGCTATCCCATATATCTTCCCCATCACACTTGTATGGTCCATGATTTCACATCAATCCTACCATCCATCATTCATTTATTCATCCATAATTCACATCATAATCCACTATCCTCCATCTAGCCATAATTCACTATCCTCCATTCATCTCATCCATTCACCTACCAACATCAATGTGCATTATGATACTTGACATGTTTTATGTGTGACAACATCCAAAATGGGACACTATCACCTCCTCTTGGAAATAGATGCTCGAGTCCCCATCCTCCATCCAAATCTCTCTTTCCCCCCATCCATCCATCCCATCCAAATAGAAAAAGAAACAAAAATAAAATAAAATAAATAAAAACAATAAAAAATCAAAATAGTAAAGAGAAAAAATTTGTCCAATGGTGAAAACCACCTTGATGGCACCTTGGGTAAGTACCATGATGAAAACCAGGCAAACAAACATCATGTGTAGATTAATTATCTATGTCCATTACAGTTGGGGCCAAGTTGTCTTGTCTATCCCCTCCATCCATCTAATCCACTATTGCCTATCCTATTATCTATCCATTGAATCCACTATTGCCTATCCTTTTATCCACCCATCCAATCCATTATCACCAATCCTTTTATCCATCCATTCCATCCATTATTGCCAATCCTTTTATCTATCCATCCAATCTTTCTCCATCCTTGCCTCTAGACCTAGTTTCCCATTGTCATTGGTATCCAGCACAAAGGCTATTCCAAATGCAATCTAATGCCATCCCCATACAATACGAAAAAATCTAAAAAAATCAAAATATATCAAAAAATCCAAGAAATAAATCCAAATGCAAGCCATCCTTAATCCATACCAATTTAGCCAAGCAAATCTCGCCAATCATCCAAAAGTATCCAATGGTTTTGTTCCCAACCTTGTTGCAAATATGATCATCATCTATCCATCCAATCAACTCTTGCTTAAGAACATAAGGCTATCTTAATTATAGAAATCAATCTATCAATTCTGGTGTTGCTCACATGGCCAACAACACTAGCCAATGATCTAAGCAATCCATCATTAGTTTTCAATTTGAAAGAGGAAACAACCTTGTTCATATTTTTATCATTTATACATGCTTGCTTTGTTGAACAACCAGAATACTGAGGGGGGGGTGAATTAGTATTCTCTTAAACCATTTACATATCAAACATTTAATCCATTTAAAATATTTAATTGCAGTAAAGGAAGTTAAGCATAAAGAAAACAACCACAACTCATAACACATGAACACTAGATTTATGTGGAAAGCCCAAGAAGGGAAAAACCATAGTGAGGATTAGCTCACAATATAAAGTAGTATCAACACCAAATTACAAAAGGCTCACTACCGAAGGGCTCACTACCTAGAGGGCTTACTACCTAGAAGAAAGGCTCACTACCAAAGGACTCATTACCCAAGGACTCGCTATCCTGAAAGAAAAAGATAGAAGAAGTGGCTCACTGCTAGGATTGAACTATTATAGTTGCATCTAGAATATGCATGGAGTACAGTTCCAATGAAGCTTAAAGTACTAAAACAATAATCATCATACTTTTCTAAAATACCAAACTCTACTTGTTCTACATTCATTCAATTTGATTTCACAGGCACTTGTCGCATCACACATTCACTCACTCTATTATTCACATCATTTCTATCACTCATACCCACAATCACAATTCCTTGACACTTATTTATACCATAATCAATCTTGAAAATATTCTCCAAGGTTAGCACAACATCTTGCTTATGCAAATTCAAATTAGGTCAATGCCAAACATTCCCGTGGTGGAAAGGAATGAATGCAGATCACAACACTCCTTAGCTTGGACCTAAAAGCACTCATGCACGCTACATCATGCTTTCACAATCATCGAAGTAGCTCCACAATTAGTGCAAACACACAAGGTCGGCCAAACCTATGTAATACAATGAACTTTTTAAGTACACTCTTCCTCAAGGCAAGATATAGCTTGCAAACCTCACACAATGCTTGAACACACTCTACAATATTCCATAAACATCTCGAACCAACCTAAAAACCAACAAACTCCTTTGCAACAACTTTCACCTGAAGAAAGTTCACACTGGACCACTCAACCAACTCTGTCATGCACTGCAACTCAAGAAATCAACTTGTAGACCACCAAACCATGAACAACTTCAACTGGAGAAGGATATGAACCTTATAATCATAACTCTAGAACTACAAGACCTAAAACTTCATTATGGAGAAATACAGAGAAAAGACATTTCTCCCAGACACCTCTGCAACACTCAAAAATACAGTCCAAACACTGGTGAACACATCTTCCTCTGCTCAACGAAATGGAGCACAAAACTTAGAATATAACATCTATGAAGATCCATAAACAACATATCCAAACCGCAACGACACATCTTTCACATAGAGAAAATATGGAGCACAACCAATACACTACTTTATAAACCAGAATGCCACTTCAACACATTATTTCCTTTATTAATCAAATTTTCTCAAAAGCACTTGGAACGCAACCAACAAAAGCATGGTCATGACATCTTCAGCACCTCTTCAAAGCAACCAAATCATCTTCATAAAAGCAACTCAACCAATGCAACAACCTCAACATTAGAGATAGTATCCACTCAACACTGACTATTCATATTCTTGCACTATTTCTTACTCACACAATTGACACAGTTGACACCAATGACAACACAAGATCATAGCTAACACCAATGACAACACAAGCTTATTGACATCAATGACAACATTGATTACACATACTTGCAACAATCTCCCCCTTTGTCATTGATGGCAATACATAATGTGAAAAACCATCAAGACACAATTATGCACCAAACTTCTTTTCTTTCTTACTCTCCCCCTTTCTCTCTTTCTCTTACACATCTTACTCTCTCTCCTAGACCACTCACTCTTTTCTTTTTCACATTGCTCTCTCTCCACCTTTGACATCAATGGCAAATGGTTACACATCTCTCTTGTAATTCTTGATTTTAGACAACTGCTTAACCTTGTACCTACTTACTCCTCTGCAACATCATTTCTTTTATTGCTTTGAATTCTCCCCCTTAGTAGTACACACAAAACTATATCAACTCTTACTCTTATTCCAGAAAACTTTAGGACCTAAAACTTTTAGGTTTGGATTCTCTGAAGATTTACTAGCAGCACCTTACAACCTCAAAATAGAGACATTTTATGCCAAAGAAATGCAGAGCATTCCATTTCCTTCACAAAACCAACACTTCTGGTGATCATATTCTCATTAACTAGGACCATTCATAATGTGACACTTTATAAAGCTATGTTCCAAACTGTAATAGCTAAACATTAATAGTATGGAAATGAGGAGCAATCTTTCGAGACAGTCTTCAACAAAGGCACGCACCAAATTTTAGAGATCAAATCTCCCTTTTATCATCCCATGCATCTTCTTTATAACTTAACTTCTCAAGAATTCAAACTTAGCTCTGCACTAATTAGGGCATGACATCCAACCATGAATTTTCTTTCTTCTTTAGAAACAAAACATCTCAACTCTTGACAACATGTCTATAACTTTTCTCTTGCAACCTCCCCCTATCATTAGTCACTACTACCTGCTCCCCCCGAGAGGTAGCCATCATTAGTCTTGTTAGAGCCATGAAAAAACTGGATGGAGAGCTTTTTAATTCCTTTTCTTTTTCCTTCTATTTTTTTCACAATCACTACCATTCTCAAAGTCAAATATCCTAATCCTTTTGTTTGCATATTCTTCAAATACTTCATGTAAACTTTGAGTGTTCCCACCAACATCACCACTAGAAATAAAGAAATTAATAGAAAACTGTGAATTTTTGGGATTGTCCTTTAGGAAAATCAAATCAAAGGACTCTTGCATTGTTGAATCATTTAACCTCTCATAAAGAAAAAATATGTCTAATTTCTCTACTAGCTCCTAGAGGAGAATCTTTATAAATGTCCGGGAAGAGGAAGTATATCCTCCTAGAATCTTTGTTTAAGAAGACTAAAATAATGAAGGTATGTTCTCTCTTGACTGCAACATTCTAATAGCATGATGCATAACTCCATCTCTTGACCAGGTTCAAGCTTGATGTTTAGTAGCTTATGATTAGCTTCCTCAAAATCAACACCTAACATAATTGTCAAGTAAATTGTGCATGTTAAATTAACCAAGTTCGTCTCTGTCTCATCTTGTATCCTTAGTACCTCAACTTTCTTTTCTTCATCATCATCTGAATCATTTTCTCCTTCTACTTCATCAACTTCTTGATCAAGTTCAAATTCTAGGAGAACCTCATGTGTTAGTTGATCTTCTTTCTCTACAAGGTCCAATTCAGCATGTTCAACTTCAATAAAAAATTGTACTCATTTGTCAATTTCCCCTTCGTGGAGAAATATTTTGCAATAAAGACCTACATTCTTTCACAAACCCAATAGAAACCTCTACACTATCATCTGTAGGATTCTCTAGTAAAAAGGGTGAGAAATTGCAAGACAATGATCTCCTATGCAACTTGTTATTCACTAAATGAGCTATGAATTTTACTTCTGCTATCAACCTGTGCAGTCATTGCATTTGTATACCCTCTTGAGCTACAAAATAATTTTTGCAAAAAAAAATTGCCAACTTTAGGAAACTTTGTTTTTATCAAGTCAACAAAAACATCTATGCATCCAAGAGATGGCTTTGGGATTTCAAACAAGAACTACAAAATAAACACCTTCCATGAATAAGATTCTCTACAAATAGCTCTAGAATGATTTTCTTGATGTTGGATGCATTTAATTTGTTTACTAATCCATTGATACTATTTCAAAGGGCATTCCAAGTCATGCGCTGATTTTCCATACTCCTCTTGACATGCACATTGATATATCCACTTCTTCCAACACCCTTCTCAAACTTTCTTGCAGCATCTTCATCATTCCCTTTCAATGATGGACGAGAAATATTCACTTACACTGCTTCTTAGTCCCTCTTGTTTTCAGAAACCTCCTTTTCACTCATTTCATGCTTATGTCTATCATCCTATTCCTTGTGAGACTTTAGTTTCTTCAAATGCTTTGGACTTTTGTTAAGATCATCTATATGTTGTGTATTTTAATCATAATGAAGAATTGATGATGAATTTTCAAAAATGACTCCCCCTGAGCCCATGAAACTTCTCTTGTAACTATGAACCCTAACGACCTTTTAGCTTGTGTCTCTTATTCTGAGACAGGAGACTTCTCTTTTCTTCTAGACCAGTGTGGGTCCTTTATCTTCTTCCTCTTCACCCTCAATGTCATCATAAATCACATAATATTTTCTCACTACTTTTCCCTTTACTCTTCTTTTCTCTGCAAAATTGTTGTTGTACAAAAGTGCTCACTACATCATTCTCCACATGCCTGACTATAGGCATGGCTCCGGAGGCATTAGGAGCAACAATAGAGAGGTTAGAGGTCTTTATTGACCTTCTGATTCATGATGATTCCCTTTTAAATTTAGATGTACCCTTGGATTTCTCCGTAGGGTCCTTTTGTATCATCAGCTCTTCAATATTCTCTTCAATTTCATTCTCTTTAAGTACCTCAATAGATTTTTCTCCATAGGTTCCAAGCTGACCTCTGAACTGCCTTGAACTCTTCTTCTACTCATCACAACTCTTGATCTTCAAATGCTCTGCAAACCTCCAAATGATTAAGCAAGTCAACCTTCATTTCATATCTTCATGCTGAGACATTAGCACCATTCCTTTGGTACGAAGTGAGGGATTTCCATTAAACCTCCCCCCTAGGCCAAAGCTCCTCATCTTAGTTTTCAGAGGAAAAATCTGTACCAGATGCCAATACAGGCTCACCAATGACCTCTGATGCATTCTTCTTTATCCAAACCTTACTCATCTCCCTCTTGGTCTCTACCAGATCAACCTTTAGTACTGTTTTATTCATCTCTACTAGATTATCCTTCTTCATGTTTCTATTTCTGCAAAACTTGGAGATATGTCTAGGTCTATTGCAATTGTAGCACATAACATTCCTCTGACTAGTATTTCTTCCATTCATTTTGGATATGTATTGATTAGCTTTATGCCCAAATCTATTGCATGTATAATAGTAGCCATTGAAAGATTGAACCATTCTATCATTGTTATAGACATTCCTCATTTGACTTCTACACTCACTAGCTCTATGTCCCATCTTATTACATGAATGGAGTCTAATAGAGTTCTAACTCACTTTACTTCTGCATTCAACAACTCTATGAAAAACTTTATTGCATGTGAATCATTGACCAGAGAAAGATGGAACATTTTGATTCTTTCTACTTCTACATTCTATTGATTTGTGTCCACATTTATTGCAAAAATAACAAAAACCATTGAAAGATGGGTACCTTTGAGCATTTGGTTGTTTGATCAAAGGTCTTCTAGCTTTATTCTTTTTATTCTAGATCTGCTTGACATTGTTCCTTTGATTTGAAGTCTGATAAGATTTTAAATTTTCACCTTTTTCAAATCCTAAACCTTCTTTATCATTTGGACCTTTCTGATTTGCAATCATTTCATCTATCTTTGTAGAATTCGTCTTGAATTTGTTTTCATGCATCCTTGCCTTCTTCATATCAGATCTTGGATTCACAACTTCTTGTTCAAGCCTTGCACATTCATCTAATTTGATTTTCATCATAGCATTAAGATATTCCTCAATTCTTGTCTTGTTCTCAACTTGTACTTTCAAACCACTGCTAGATTCATTTGCTTGCTTCAATTGTTCACTGACTTCCTTATGTCTTTCTTTAAAATTTTTGGCTTTCTCTCTCAATTTTCTGATGCATTCATATGCTTCTCTGACATTTTCCCTCAAGTCTTTGATTTCACTTTCTTTCCTTTCAAGATCACCAAGAGCAGCAATAAGTTATTCAGCTTTGTCAAGTAAGTAGTCTTCTTCAATGAGATTAATAGCAGGAATCTCTTCTGAAGGAATAGGTAATCTTCTAGCACTCATGTGTTTAATTTCCAAGATCTTCCTTGAGTTGTTAGGCTTCTTACAAAGGACTTAGCTCTGATACCAATTGTTGAACACTCAGAATACTGACAGGGGGGGTGAGTCAATATTCTCTTAAACCATTTACATATAAAACATTTAATCCATTTAACATAATTAATTACAGTAAAGGAAGTTAAGCATAAAGCAAGCAGTCACAACTCATAACACATGAACACTAGATTTACATGGAAAGCCCAGGAAGGAAAAAACCATGGTGAGGATTAGCTCACAATATATAGTAGTATCAACACCGAATTACAAAAGGCTCACTACCAAAGGGCTCATTGCTCAAGGACTCATTATCCTAAAAGAAAAAGATAGAAGAGGTGGCTCACTACCAGGATTGAACTGTTATAGTTACATCTAACATATGCATGGAGTACAGTTCCAATGAAGCTCAAAGTACAGAAACAATATTCATCACACTATTCTAAAATGCCAGACTCTACTTGTTCTACATTTATTCAATTTGCTTTCGTGGACACTTGTCGCATCACACATTCACTCACTCTATTATCCACATCACTTCTATCACTCGCACCCACAATCACAATTCCTTGACACTTATTTATACCATCATCAACCTTGAAAACATTCTCTAAGGTCGGCACAACATATTGTTTATGCAAAATCAAATTAGGTCAATGCCAAAACATTCCTGTGGTGGAAAGAAATGAATGCAGACCATAACACTCCTTAGCTTGGACCTAAAAGCACTCATACATGCTACACATGCTTTCATAATCATCAAAGTAGCTCCACAATTAGTGCAAACACACAAGGTCGGCCAAACCTATGTAATACAATGAACTTTTTAAGTACATGCTTCCTCAAGGCAAGATATAGCTTGCAGACCTCACACAATGCTTGAACACACTCTAGAATCTTCCACAAACATCTTGAACCAACCTAAAAACCAACAAACTCCTCTGTAACAACTTTCACTTGAATAAATTTCACACCGGACCACTCAACCAACTCTGTCATGCACTACAACTCAAGAAATCAACTTGTGGACCACCAAACCATGAACAAATCTAACTGGAGAAGGATAGGAACCTTATAAGTACAACTCCAGAACTACAAGACCTAAAACTTCTTTGTGGAGAAATGTAGAGCAAAGACATTTCTCCCAGACACCTCTGCAAGACTCAGAAATACAGTCCAAACACTGGTGAACACATCTTCCTCTGCTCAATGAAATGGAGCACAAAACTTGGAATATAACATCTATGAACATCCATAAACAACATATCCAAACCGCAAAGACACATATTTCGCATAGAGGAAATGTGGAGCACAACCAACACACTACTCTATAAACCAGAATGTCACTTCAACACACTGTTTCCTTTATTAATCAAATTTTCTCAAAAGCATTTGGAACCCAACCAATAGAAGCATGGTCTTGACATCTTCAGCACCTCTTCAAAGCAACCAAATCATCTTCATCAAAGAAACTCAACCAATGCAACAACCTCAACATCAGAGATAGTATCCACTCAACACTGACTATTCATATTCTTGCACTATTTCTTAATCACACAATTGACACAGCTAACACCAATGACAACACAATCTTGTTGACATCAATGACAACACTGATTACACATACTTGCAACATGCTTGTGTGTGTATGTTTATCATTTTATATTGCATTTGTATCAGTCTTGGTAGCATATTGTCACAATGACATCATGGTCTTCCATATCATGGTGCCCAATGGCATATAGTTTTCTTTTGACCTTTTATCTTTTTGAGTGAGTCCTTCATGCATGAGACACATTGTCACCTTGGTATTTATACCTTGGTGTATAATATCTAGTGCTATAACAAACTATATGATTGCTTGTACCTAATGTAGCATAACGTATCATTCATCCATTTCACTCATACCTTATCTTTTCTCCATCACCTTAACCAATCGACTTCATCCATTTTGAGAGCATACCTATGTTCTTCTAACTTGTTTATCCTCTCAAGGGGGCATACCATCCCTCCATCATTCCCCCTCACCACTCATCTAAGTGGCTGGGTTGTCATCATCCCTTTCTAACCCATCACTATGTTTTAAACTTTTTTGAAATGATGTTACTTCCCTTGGTTGCAACACCACTTCAAAGAGGGGCAAAATGTAGACACCTAAAATTATCCATCACTTGTATCACTTTTGACATCTAATCCTTATGTCAACATCATATTGTGACACTTTACGACATCCTTCATCCTAGGACTATCCTTTTCCTAAATTAATTAAATAAATTATATTTATTTAATTAATTTATCAATTTATCCTCTTAGCCAAATTAATTAAATAAATCCTATTTATCTAATTAATTTTATCCTCACACATGACCCCTCTCCAATAATTAATTAAATCTATTATTTAGTTAATTATTTCTTATTTTATCCTCATCCACTTGCATAAAAGTCAAACTACCTTTTAATCCTATCCATCCACTTTAAAACATTTTTAATCTTGACCATTCACATAAAAGAAGCCCTAGAAATCCTTATCCAAGCCCTAATGTTGTCTCAACAAATCTATACCATTGATTCAACCTCTTAATCCTAGCCCTTCATCCATCATATCAAGCCTCTATAAATAAACCCTCATCTAAGCCATCCATAGCACAATTTCAAGTATTGTTATTTTGTTGGTTTCATTCTAGATAAATCAACATCTCTATTACCATAATTGCATTGAGCATAGCCATTAGAGTATTGGGTGCAACTTCAATTCGTTCTATTGATGGGAAAGGAATAGTCTAAGGTGAAGGTATTGATTTGATTTCATTATATCTTTGTGATACACCTTGATTATTTTTTGTTCTTCATATAGCATGCTCCACTCTACTGCCATCCTACCATATTGTGCCTCCTGATGAATGACTTTATAGGCTTATCACCATATTTCATTTATGACTAGTTATGTGGCTAGATGAAAATTGTGTAGTAATTTTCATCTAGCCACATAACTAGTCACAAATGAAATATGGTGATAAGCCTATAAATGCATTCATCAGGAGGCACAATATGGTAGGATGGCAATAGAGTGGAGCATGTCAATATTTTCAACACCCTCTACATAACGTATATGATATGCAAGATGCATTTCATGGCCCAATGCCCCATTTTCTAATAAGTTTAAGGTGCTAGTGACAAGTGTTTTGTGTGAAATGCACTAGTGGCATTATGGCTTCAAGGTTAAATTCTAGAGACATGAAAGATCATGGAAAGGGGAAGAAGAAACTAATGGTTGAAGTTGAGCTAGTGGTGGAAGAGATTATTGGTCGTAGTAGATAAAATGTAGCTAAGGTTTCAGAGTGCTTTGCATATTAAAGTTCTAGAGAGTTGAAAACCCCTAAGCTTTGCATTTGGATGATTTGACTATGGAGTTTTACCAAGGTTATATGGATGGGGAAAACTATGTTACAATCTATGAAGCAATGATCAAGATGATGCTTGGTAGATAAGATAGTCAATTGGAAGGAGGAATGTATTTGATGTAGCCCAATCTGATGTAGGGGCATTCTCCCCATTCTTATTTTAATTTTGGTCTAGTTGTTAGTGGTTTCTGTTTTTGCTAATGTTTAATTAGTTTGTTTTAGAGGAGGCATTAGTTTACAATAAGTGCCTTAGTTAGTATTAAGTGGAACCGTATGGTTTGAATTCCTGGTTGGTTTTGAATTCAGTTGGGGAAGTTGAAAAGAAACTTTCTGTCGCCTCTATGGAAGAAAAATGGTGACCCCTAATGGCAGGGGGACATTAGGAAAGAAGGGGGAAACAAGGAGGATCGGGGAGGCAGAAACTAGGATGGAATAGGGTAGTCGATGACAGGGAGAGAGAGGAAGAACAGATTGTAGGAGGAGACTAAGGCGTGCATAAGTTTGCTATATAGAGATTTGGTTGTGATTGAAGTCCATCAGTGTTAATATAGTAAGATTACGACCTAGTTTCACGGGTCTGTGTGAACCTTGTAAGTATTACAAGAAGGAATTTGATATATAAGTTTGAGTCAAATTCATATCACTGAGGAATGCTAATTTTATTCTATCATCATTATTGAATGAATGTTTATATTCAAATTTCCTATCGCCTGAACGTAGTGTCTATATAAACAAATGAATCACTTGTAACTTAAGATTGTTGTCATAATCCTCTGCTTCTAGAAAGTGTTCCAAATTTATTTGGCACCAATTTGTAGTGTCATTAGATTGGTATCAGAGCCCAAAGATTTGGGGCTGTTGAGGAGTGGGCAGAATGCCACCAAGAATGATGAGAGGAAGAGGTGTTTGAGGTAGAGGTCGGAGAGGCCATGACGAAGGAATTTTTGATATGTTGCAGAACATGGCAATAAGAATGGAAGCCTTAGAGAGGGCACAATGGAGAGGAGCGGCAGTAAATGATATTAGTGAAGTTGCTAAGGAAGAGCAGTTACAAGGTGATGAAGAAGTTCAGGCAGAACTTAAAGGATTAGAAGACAAATTGTTGAGGACAGTGATGAACATGGGAGCCAAACCTAAAATTGAGGTTCCTACATATGCAGGAAGTTTAAATGGTGAAGAACTCATTGACCAGATCAATGATCTAGACAAATATTTTGAGTATGAAGGATTTGTAGAGGAAAGGAAGGTTAAATTTGTCTATACAAGGCTCAAGGGTCACACTAATATGTGGTAGGACTATATCCAATCTAAGAGACAGAAGAAGAACGAGGAAAATATTACTTCATGGGATCAAATGGTTGCAAAATTGAAGGCCCAGTTCCTTCCGATAGATTATCAAACAAATCTCTATAAAAGACTACAAAATATTAAGCAAAAATACACGACGGTGAAGGAATACATGAAGAAATTTTACACGTTGATGATTTGATCGGGCCATAGTGAGGATGATCATGAGAAGGTAGCAAGATATTTGAATGGTTTGAAATATAGTTTGCAAGATGAGTTGAGTCTAGTGTCCCCTAGAACTCTTGAGGAGACATATCAATTTGCCATCAAGGCAAAAGAGAAGCTTATGAGAAGACAAAATCATCAAGGAAGAGGAGCTAGAGAAAGAGGACAGCATGATGGAAGAGGACAACAACAACCCCAGGAAGAATTGGTTGAAAGTTCAAGTGGGACAGCCAATCAAGAAAGAGGAGGATTTCAAAATAAAGGAGATAGATCATATGGAAGAGGAGATTTTCAAGGAAGCGGAAGAGGCTTTGCCAAAAAATGTTTCAAATGTAACCAGTATGTTGGTCATAAGAGTTGGGATTGTCTTGAGTTCTCACAAGGAAGCCATACAAGGATAGAGAGAAGAAATCAGATTGTACAAGTAGATCAAGAAAGTGTTGAATCACCTACTCATCACCAAGACGAACCTGAATCTGGAGAGCCCTTTTTGTTCAAAAGAGTGCTATTAAAGCCACCTAAGGAGAACCAAGAGCCTGTGCAAAGGAGACCTTTGTTCAAGACAAAATGTAAGGCTAAAGGTGAGTGCTGCAAATTAATTATAAATAGTGGGAGCACGGATAATTTAGTGGCTAGTGAAATGGTAGATAAGTTGGGTCTTCAGGGGATTAAACATCCTACATCGTATAAGGTTTCTTGGCTACAGAAAGGTCATCAGTTGTTGGTCAATGAATAGGCTTTGGTAGAATTTCAAATTGGTAGTTATAAGGATAGTGTTGTATGTGATATCATGCCCATGGATATGTGTCATGTGTTACTTGGTAGACCATGACAATTTGACAGGGAAGCTGAGCATAATGGAAGAGATAACACTTACACTTTTGAGAAGGATAGAATCAAGCATACATTGTTGCCTATGCAAGACCAAAAAGATGACAGCGGTAGTAACAACAATAGTAAGATAATGTTAGTAAGTGGGAAAGAGTTTCTACATGCTATGAAGAAGGAAGAAGATGTAGCAGCCGCAAAATAGGTATTCATCCATTTTTTTTAGTTTTGCAAAGATAAGACTAGTGCTTATTTACATTTAGAACAGCTAATAGAATGTGTTGAAATAAGTGAAGGTGAAGTTGGGGCAGTGAATGGTCCTTGGAAGGGCATGCATGAGTGGATGAAAATGGTACTGTTGAGTACAAGGGAGATGGTGGAAGAAGAGGATAACAAAATTACAGCGAACAAGAGAGAAGAACATGTTGGGACATCAAAAGAGGATGGTCCTATGAAGGATGTAGAGATACAAGAAAGTTCTAACCAATAGTGCCAAGTTGTATACATGGGCATGCACCTGCATGGACATAGTGTGGAGATAACAAAAGAGAATGTGGAAGATGACCTATCTCTTCAAATTGAGACCATTGAGAGAGAATGGCTTGTATTGACAGGAGATGAGACAAATAGTGTAGCTACCAATAGTGGGGTAATACCTCAGTTTTCAAACCCCTTGAATACAGTTGAAGATGATTTTCATGAATATGTAATTATTATAATGGAGAGGTATGCGGAAAAAGAACAACATAGAGAAACAGAGGAGACAAGACACATTTTAAACACCATCATTAATTTCTCAAGTTTTGTTCAAACTAATGTTGGTGCTGATTAAATTGTTTAGGGGAAATGCAAAAAGAATGGGAAAGGTGCAGCAAAGAGAAGCTATCTCGAGAGTGGGAGAAATATGTTATAGATGATGAGATGGGGTGTGGAAACTGATGGTTCATTACTCTGATGGTTTGGGATAATATGAAGCCAACCAGTGGAACAAGCATGAAGAGCATATGTGGGCAAAGAATTTTGCTGTATGAAGAAACTATTTCTGCCAAATGATGGAAGAAAAGAAAGAAGTTATGGTTAGAGGTGGTCATTTATAAGCATGAGGAGATATGCTGCAAGTACCAAACACTTGAAAGGGTAGTTCTACTACCCAATTCCCCTTTGTGAGCTATACTCACAAACAACTTACTAGGGGAGCCTGATGCAGGGGCATTCTCCTCATTCTTATTTCAATTCTAGTCTAGTTGTTAGTGGTTTCTATTTTTGCTAATTTTTAATTAGTTTGTTTTAGTAGAGACATTAATTACAATAAGTGCCTTAGTTTGTATTAAGTGGAACCGTATGGTTTGAATTCCTGGTTGGTTTTGATTTTGGTTGGGGAAGTTGAAAAGAAACTTCCTGTCGCCTCTATGGCAGAAAAATAGTGGCCCCTAACGGCAGGGGGACATTAGGAAAGAAGGGGGAAACGAGGAGGATCATGGAGGTAGAAAGTAGGATGGAATAGGGCAATTGACGGCATGGAGAGAGAGGAAGAACATATCGCAGGAAGAGACTAAGGTGTGCATAAGTTTGTTGTGCAGAGATTTGGTTGTGATCGAAGTCCATCAATGTCAATATAGTAAGATTACGACCTAGTTTCACGGGTCTGTGTGAACCTTGTAAGTATTACAAGAAGGAATTTGATATATAAGTTTGAATCAAATTCATATCACTGAGGAATGTTAATTTTATTCTGTCATCATTGTGGAATGAATGTTTATATTCAAACTTCCTGTCGCCTGAACGTAGTGCCTATATAAACAAATGAATCACTTGTTGTAACTTAAGATTGTTGTCATAATCCTCTGCTTCTAGAAAGTGTTGCAGATTTGGTTGGCACTAGTTTGTAGTGTCATCACAATCCCTCAATAGTGCTTTGATGCTTTCAATGGTGGTAGGAACTTTTATGTTGTATGAGGATGCGAAGGGTATCAACAAGTACGTCGACATGCACTTCAACTACATAGTGGAGCACCTTCACACCATCATGCACAAACAAGGTAAAATCTCTTGGTGCTTGAAAATATTGGGCAACACTTTACATGTTAAGTTTCCTAAAGAATTGGATATTGAGGATGTCACATATTGTGAAGAGGATCTATCTAGCAAGGCTAAGACAACCATATGACATGTTGTATATGTTTTAGGGGTTTGAAGATGGCTTGTGTAATTTGTCATCCTCTCCGATAGGAATCCCTACACTATTGAAGACTTTCATTTTGTGAGACTGTGTTATATCCATGGGTAATATATGGTTAGTAAACAATACAATGGTATGATTATGAGCATCTTCTTTTTGTGCTATTGGTTAGATATGGCTACTATTATATAACTTGTTGTAAAAACAAAAAATGAAAAGGATGAAAATTATATGATAGTGATGTTAATATTTTATAATGGATCTAATGAACTTCAAGTTACTAGAATTTGGACTTAATATTCCTTTTCAGAGCGCCCAAGTGCCTAATCTAAATGTGTATAATATTGTTTTTTTTAAAATAGTGCAATTGTAGCTGGATCCTTTTTGTAGCTCTTAATAGAAGGAACACAATCTATATATAGTGTATATATACACAATATATACATATATAGTAGACACACAAACATATATAAATAGACAGGTTTAATAGATTTTTTGGGTGGCGAAAGAAGCATAAGGTGGGAGGAGAACAATATTTTTTTTTGAAGGTTCGGGACTGAAGGTTTTCAGGAGTAAAGCCAGGGCAATGGGAAGAAAACGGGCATGTGCTAAGGTAGCCGCCATTAGAGTAGAATTTTATCTCTTAAGGGATGTTGTGATGAGGAATGGGTTGCGAAACGTCCTCTCAAACCGGATGGTGCCCCCAAAGGATAGTAGGGAGCTGGAAAAATTATTTGAAGACGTGGCTAAACAAGTTTCGAAGGAATGGGAATCACCTTTTACGAAGGAGATTTTGCACCAAGTTTCATTTCTAAATGTGAATATCGATGTTTCAGAAGACATCCCTAACATACTCAATTCGTACAAGTTGTTAGATCCGTCTGTCGAAGAATTAAAGAGGAAGGCAGTCATTGCCAAATTCGTTAGTACCTACCCATCTGTAAATCGTGTCAAATAATGGATGGGACAACACTGGTCATATTGCCCTTGATCGAGTATGAGTTTTTGGGTGCTTGATTTCTTACAAGTCACCTTCCAATCGAAGGAAGATGGGGAAAAAATTATCAAAGGGGACCATGGTTTATGGGCAATTCAGACATGTATGTAAGAGCATGGTCCCTAGGCTAGACCTATATGTAAGAGCATGGTCCCTAGGCTTTCATATGAAAAAAGAACTTTTGAGTGATGAGATATGCTGTAAGAGCATGTTCCTTAGGTTTTCATCTGCAAAAAGAACTTTTGATTGATGAGACATGTTGTAAGAGCATGGTCTCCAGGGTTTCATCTGCAAAAAGAACTTTTGAGTGATGAGACATGTTGTAAGAGCATGGTCCCTAGGCTTTCATATGCAAAGGAACTTTTGAGTCATGTGCTATTGTGGATCCACCTCTATAAATTGCCTCAGAATTTTGGATAGAGAATGTATTGAAAGAATGGGAAATTTATTAGGGACCTATCTTTATTGTTCAAATTCCACCTTTACAAATTGCCTTAGAATTTTGGATAGAGAATGTATTGAAAGAACTAGGAATTTATTAGGGACCTATCTTTATTGTTCAAATTCCACCTTTACAAATTGCCTCGGAATTTTGGATAGAGAATGTATTGAAAGAATCAGGAATTTATTAGGGACCTATCTTTATTGTTCAAATTCCACCTTTACAAATTGCCTCTGAATTTTGGATAGAGAATGTATTGAAAGAATCAAGAATTTATTAGGGACCTATTTTATTGTTCAAATTCCACAAGTTCCATGGAGCTGGCAACCTATGCAAGAATTTGCACTAGGATTAATCTTGATAATCCCATCAAATAGGTTGTTAGACTTTGCTCATCCCTAGCTTCTTGGACCTAGCTATTGGATTACAAATGTCTCCCTTTTTTATGTTTTTCTTATAGTGGGTGAGCTATATAGCAAGGAAATGTGAGAAATGGAATAAAAGGCCTTTGGAGCCAAAAAAAATTAGATAAGGAAGGTGTGGGTAGGGAAAATAAAGGGCAAGGAGACTAAGAAGAAACAAGTAAAAAAGGATGGCATGACAATAACATATTCCACAAGTCCAACAGAGGCTATGGTTGAGACCCCCTCCTTGAGTGATAATCATAATTTCTTGGAAGAGTGGGGTGGAGGAAAGGATGTTATTGTAGGGATTGGGGAATAAGCCTACTACACCTTTGGGAAAGGGTAGGATGGTACCCTCTTAGATGATTTGGAGAGTGAAGAGGAGACCTAGTTAAATCCACCTTCAAATTCATGGTTGGCATTGAGGACAAGAGTATTGTGAGGAGGAAAGCGACAAGAAAATACACAAAGAATTTAGTCGCAACTTCTTCCTTGCCCACAACAAACCTAGGTGGGGGAAAGCCAAAAGGTAGAAAGATAGATACTAGCAAAGTTAGGATTGCTACAAAAGAGGATTTAGATAAAGGGACACAATTGCTAATCTCCAACTTTTCTACTAAGAAGCCACAAGGCTTGTAAGTTGGAATGTTAAGGGCTTAAATACCAAGGACAAGTGTCACTTAGTAAAGTGATAAGTGGAAGAAAATGCATTGGATGTTTTGCTCATTCAAGAAATTAAATCCACTCAAGAAACCAAAAACAATCTCTTCAAAAAAATTATGGAAAAGAAGTGAAGGATAAGTGGTGGTTGTGATAGGCATAGTGGGGGATTTAGTAGTGTTCTAGGATGAATGGTGTTTCATTGGATTGGTTTTGACCTCTTCTTAAGATGTGCTTCATGTGAGGTTAGTATGTATGTCGAAGAATGTTATGGTGATCCTCTCTAATGTTTATGGGCTCTCTTTAGAACAAGGTGAGGCTCAATTATGGGAAGAATAGAGTGCCTTTAGAAGACAACACCTAAATGAGGCATGGATTGTTGGAAGATATTTCAATGTTATCCTCTTTCGGAAGAGAAATCTAGGGGGTAATTTTCCTTCCTCTAGTTCCTTGAAGTTTTTGGAGCTTTCTGTTTAAATAAAGCTTTGGTGGACATTAAATTGAAACAGGGGTGGTTCACTTAGAGAAATAGGAGGTGAAGCATGCATCCAAGTCTATTTAGGTAGGTTCTTAATCAACTCTAAGTGGGCTCTAGATTAGGTGGTTTTCTCCTCCAATGTCCTTTCTTTTGTTGATTGAATCATTGGTTAGCCTAGCTAGAAATTGTGAAAGAACCAAAACCTAAAGGATTCCTTTTCAAAATGGAATTTATATGGTTAGAGTGCCCAAACATTGAAGAAAAGTTTCAACAATGGTGGAGTATAGAAATTAAGGATACAAAAGATATATTCTTCATAAAAAGCTCAATTATGTTAAATATGAAGTTATGAATTGGAATAAAGAAAACATAGGGAATGTTTTTGAAAAGAAAAGAAAAGTAGCAAAGGATCTTGAGGGTGTAGAAGTGGAGATTGCCAATTGTGGCCTTTTAGAAGATAGAAGATTAAAGGAGTGCAAACTCTTGGATAAAATCAACAACCTTCTTAGGATAGAGGAACATTTTTGGATTTAAAAGTCAATAGTTAAAATGGATCAAACAAGGGGATAGGAATACAAAATCATTTCACCTTTCCATGAATATCAGAAGGCAAGGGGATAAATTTAACTAGGTCATTACCCCCTCAGGAAATGAGATCACTAATGTGGAGGGGATTTGTGGAGAGGGTCTTAAGTTTTAGAAGGATATGAATAACAAATGCACCTAGCAAGGATCAAGCAGCCCAAGATCTTTTATTGATAAACATCTTGAAACTCGTCATTAATGAATAGAATGTGTTTTTTATGAATCTTTTATCTCTAGAGGAAGTTGTGACAAAATTATTTTAAATTAAGGGCCAAGTAGTTTTTTAAAATGATTTTTTCACATTGTGGGAAAGGTGTGGAGGGTTACAGAAGAATGCAAATCTAGAAAGACAATGTTAAGAGAATGGAATACAAATTTTTTGACACTAATCCTAAAAATTAATAATCCTTTTTATTTTGATGCCTCCCATTCTATTAGACCATTCAATGTCCACTATAAGATTGTTACTAAAGTCATGGCCATTAGGTTGAAATCTTCTCTTGAGAAAACCAATTTTGAAGAGCAAAGTGGAGTACTATCCAAAAGACAAATCCTTAATGGATTAGTGATAAATCATAAAATCATTTAATTACAATAATAGCTTAATAGAATAGTGATAGGGGGGAGGGCTCTATAGTGGGTCACCTTAACTTTCGAGGTCCACCTAGAGGGCCACGTTAGTCAAAGATTAAAAGAACATATAGCCACATGTGCAGTGACATGTAAAAGTCAAAAATTTTGTTTTGAGGGGTGTCCAACTCATCTACCACATGGAGGACAGGTGAAAGGAAGCAAGGTATACGAAACACACTTCCTACACCAATCTAATGAGGGGAATAGTATGCAAATTCTTTTTAATCCTTACAATTGCAACAATGCTAAACACATAACATAAAGATTACAACAACAACACAACACATAAAGAAAGTGACACAAGATATATCGTAGGGAAAACCTTTTAAGGTAAAAAATCCCACACTTTAAAACCTACACAATGTTTATCAAAACAATGGTGTGTTTACAATACACTTGCAATGCAAGTTCTTCCAAGAGTCTTCAAATGTCATTTCTGGAGTGATTCTGGCAGCATAATAGTACCTATACAAACACTATATGTCTACTACTCCAAAACAATGCATTATATAGAGCTACAAGGCATAAACATGAAGCTTCTAGAGATGGGCATCCATCTTGCCAACATGGCCATTTTCCCACATCAAAGGACACTTGTCCAAGCTAGAAATACCTCTCTTACATTAGTCATACATGGTAGATTTGACTTCCCAAGAATGGAGCGCTCCAGGCTAAAAATAGCTATGACAGATGCTCTTACGCATCTTACAGTTCTCATAAAAATCTGCCCAACATAACAACCTTAAATGTTGTAACAGAATCCATCATACAAGGCTAAATATAGTATATTCCTCATACAACATGTCATAGCCCAACTTGAGCGCCCAAAGATGCCTTCTCCACATGCAAAGATACTTTACAATACTTGTCTTCACTTGTCCCCAGAATCTCTATACTTGGCTCTTACGCGTCATAGATTTTGTCATACACAATAACACATCTGTCATACCACAAGATGTCAACACATGGAATATTAGTGCCACCTCAAATGGGACACCCAAATCCACATGTTTGACTTGACCACTCAAATCATATTACAAGTAGGATGACATGTCACAATGCCACCTCAAACTAAATGCCAAAACTGAATGTGCAAGTAAAATACAAATTGAGCAAATAACTAAATAAATAATTAATAAATCAATGCTAGGAATTGCAAGGTTGAGACACCTTAATTCCCAACATTTTCCCACTTGTCAAACACCTTGCAAGAGCTAATAGAAAGACAAGATTTAACTGCTAGGGGCCAAAAGGCCCATAGACTCTGAACACCACTTGAACTTATCTGTGCCCATAGATTTAGTCAATGCATCTACAACATTCTTCAAAGTGTCAACCTTTTCCAACATCACCTTCCCATCTTCTACCATATCTCGAACAAAATGAAACTAAACATCAATGTGCTTTGTTCTAGCATGGAAAGTAGGATTCTTTGCTAAGCAAATCACACATCAAAACCAACATCTGAACACAGCCTATTAAGCCAAATGGCTTCCTTACAAGCATGAGTTTATGCCATGTACTTTTCTTTTGTCGTGAACAAAGCAACCACAGGTTGTCGCTTACTCATCCAACTAATAGCACCACCAAACATGGTAAACACATAAGCACTAGTGGATCTCCTACTGTCCATGTCACCTGCCCAATCAGAATCCACAAATCCATGAATACTCACAGAATGCTGAGGTCCAGTAGGATAACCATGATAACATAAGGAATACTCAGAAGTACCCCTCAAATAAATGAACACTCTCTTCACTACATCCCAATGTACCCATCCATGATTAGCCATAAACTGACTAAGGACTCCCACTACTTGGGCAATGTCTGGTCTTGTACAAACTATATAATACATCAAGCTACCAACTGCACTAGCATAAGGTACTCTACTCATATCCTCTATCTCAGAAGGAGACTTTGGACAATCATCAACAGATAACTTTGTCCCCATCGTAATAGGAACAATCAACAGTCTGCAATCCACCATACTGAATCTCTCCAACACAGTGTTAACATACTTACTCTGGACTAGTCAAAGTTTTCTGTTTTCTCTGTCTCTTCTAATCTCCATTCCCAGAATGTAGCCGGCTGCCCCTAAGTTTTTCATTTCAAATTATACTGACAACTGAGACTTCTAATCAAAAATCACATTCTTACCATTCCCAATCAGCAACATATCATCAACATATAGTGCAATAATGAGAATACGATCATTGTCAAATTTGTAATACACACAATGATCTAATTTTGATCTTAGAAATCCAATAGACAACACAAAGGCATCAAACTTCAAGTACCACATCCTAGGAGATTGTTTCAATCCATACAAAGACTTCTTTAACTTGCAAACCAACTTTTCTTTACCTTTCACTATGTAGTGCTTTCGTTGTGACATGTAGATTTCTTCCTCCACATCACCATGAAGGAAAGATGTCTTCACATCCATTTGTTCCACTTCTAAATCATAAGCTACTGCAAGAGATAACAGGAACTGAATAAATGCCAGCTTTACAACGGGAGATAAAATCTCACCATAATCAATTCCCTCCACTTGTGAATACCCCTTCGCAACCAATCTAGCCTTATACTTCTCAACACTACCATCTGTACCAAATTTCATCTTGAACACCCATTTGCATCCAATAAGTTTTCGTCCATCGGGCAAAGGCACCAAGTCCCAAGTTTTATTCTTTTCTAGAGAAGCCATCTCATATTCCATGGCCTCCTTCCAGGAACCTGCATCTTTCATTCCCATAGCTTCTATCACAATTCTGGCTCATCAGTGTTAGTAAGCAAAGAAAAAGCACAACTAGAATCAAGCAATGTATAACGAAACCTCTCAGGTTGCTTCCTGTTTCGTGTGGACCTCCTCAAAGGCTGAGGTGAAGGTTCTACTTCTTCTTCTAAACTTTCATAGATGCTAGAGCTCTCCTCATCATCAGGTCCAACAAGGTCTTTTGGTTCAGTCTTCTCAAGAGTAGTAGGAAACTGAACCACGTCCTCTTTCTTTTCTTTTTCTTCTGGCTATTAAACAATAGGAGAAGGAGATACCTCTCTAAAAATAACACTTCTGCTATACAACACTTTCTCAGCCATAGGATCCCGAAGCTTGTACCCTTTCACACTGACACCATAGCCAATGAAGATACACTTAACTACCTTTTTCTCCAATTTTGACCTCTTTTCCTTAGGCACATGTGCATATGCCTCACAACCAAAAACACGAAGATGTCCCAATGAAGGCTTCTTACTAGACCACACCTCTATGGGTGTCTTATCAACAAGCATTGAAGTAGGAGACCTGCTAACCAGGTAGCAAGTAGTGGCTACAACTTCAGCCCAAAAATTTTGTTCGAGGCTAGCACCATTGAGCATACTCCTAGCCCTCTCCATCAATGTTTTGTTCATTCTCTCTGCAACTCCATTTTGTTGTGGGGTGTATGGAGTTGTCTTATGTCTTTCAATCCCATGTTCTTTATAGAACTTGTCAAACTCTGCGGAACAAAACTCACCACCGTTAGATCAGTTCTCAAACACTTAATCTTTTTACCAGTCTAATTCTCTACAAAAGATTTAAACTCTTTGAACCAACTAAAGACTTCAAATTTTCTTCTGAGAAAATAAATCCATGTCCTCCTACTAGAAGACTTATGAGAACTCGAGTAAAACTAAACATGATTTTGTTTTCTATATACACAATGTTCGCAAAAATCAAACTCAAGATTACAATCATTTAACCCCTCAATGAGGTTTTTATTTTTCAGGGCTCTAAGACCCTTCTCACCAATGTGACCGAGTCTCTTATACCACAACATTGTATTTTCAGCAGGAAGTTTCATTTCCAAAGCATGAGCACCCTTAGGTACCCAGAAAGCACTACCATCAGAAGTAGAAGAAACACACTTTTTTGTTGTGGGTTCCAATGGTGAGGATGAAGAATCTGAAGGTCTTTTCTTCAAAATAGAAGAACTATTACACTAAGTACTATATGCATCCAATTGAAATAGAGTACCTCTTCGAGTACCCTTAGCAAGCACCATAGCTCCTCTCATCATCTTGCATCCTCCACCTGAGAAGACAACCTGCACATCTGCATCATTCAATTTACTTATAGAGTGCAGGTTTCATGCTAAACTGGGGATGTACATAACCCCATTGATCCACTTCACTCATTCAATAGGGAATTGAATCAAGACTCTTCCATAGCCAACTATGTTCAGGTGAGAGTCATCACCCAAGTACACCTTCTCACCATTGCATTCTTCATACTTTGTAAACCAACCTTGATGTGAGGTCATGTGGAAGGAAGCACTAGAGTCAATCAGCTACACATCTTCTAATGCATGGGTGGCCAAGGCTGCAACAAAAAGCATCACCATCATCTTGTGACTTGTCAGAATAGGAATCGAAGATGTTTTTCTTTTTTTTCTTCTTCTCCTCCCTGCACTCCTTTTGGAAGTACCCAGTTTTTCCACAGTTCCAACACACTGCCTTGGACTTTCCAGGAGATTTAGATCTCCCATGGGATTTGGGTTTGCCCTTTTCAGCTTTCTTGTCTTTCTTTTCCCCTTTCTCTTTGGGTCTACCATGAACCGCAAGAGCCTCCTTCTGATTTGGAAGACTTTCTCTGCATCTTTTCAGATAACAATGATGACACCACTTCATCCATCTTGAAGGTGGTTGTAGTACTCCCAATGGCCATGACAAGGTGGTCCCACGAGTCTGGTAAAGAACAAAGCAAGGTCATGCAACGATCCTCCTCCTCCATCTTTACACCAACGGATGTCAACTGTGCAACTAGCATGTTAAAAGCATTTAGGTGATCTGCAACTGAGCCTCCATCATCCATCCTTAGAGAATATAGCTTCTTCCATAGGAATAACTTGTTTACCAAGGATTTAGCCTGATAAATATCACCAAGTTTCTTCCACAACTCCTTCTCAATCTTTTCTTTATGAACATTCAACAAGATGGAATCAACTAAACAGAGTCTCACAAGACCCTTAGCTTTATGATATTTGAGATCCCATTCAGCTTGAGGCATTGTTGTTTGTTTTATGCCAGAAATTACTTCCCATAGATCTCTGTCAACAAGCATGTCTTCCATTTTGAGTTTCCACAACTTGAAATTGCTGCCATTAAACTTTTCCAATTCTATTCTACTAGATGTTCTTGCCATCTTCTCACTACAACAACATTACAAAATACTCTACATAGACTCCCACTCAATTGAAGATTAGCTCAAAAAACCCCTACCTAACAACTAGGATCACAGGTGATCAAGCTCTGATACCAACAAAAAGCAAGGAAGGTACACAGAACACACTTCCTACACCAATCTAATGAGGGGAATAGTATGTAAATTCTTTTTAATCCTTATAATTGCAGCAATGTTAAACACATAAGATAAAGATTACAACAATAAAACAACACATAAAGAAAGTGGTCCACAAGATATATCATGGGGAAAACCTTTTCATGTAAAAAACCCCACTCTAAAACCTGCACAATGTATTATCAAAACAATGGTGTGTTTACAATACACTTGCAATGCAATTTCTTCCAAGAGTCTTCAAATGTCATTTCTGGAGTGATTCTGGCATCATAACAGTACCTGTACACACACTATATGTCTACTACTCCAAAACAATGCATTATATAGAGTTACGAGGCATAAACACGAAGCTTCTAGAGATGGGCTTCCATCTTGGCCACATGGCCATTTTCTCGCATCAAAGGACACTTGTCCAAGCTGGAAATATCTCTCTTACATCTGTTATACATGGCAAATTTGACTTCCCAAGAATGGAGCGCTCCAGGCTAAAAATAGCTAAGACAGATGCTCTTACACATCTTACAGCTGTCATAAAAATCTGCCCAACATAACAACCTTAAATGTTGTAAGAGAATCCATCATACAAGGCTAAATATAGTATATTCCTCTTATAGCATGTCATAGCCTAACTTGGGCAGCCAAAGATGCCTTCTCCACATGCAAAGACACTTTTCAACACTTGTCTTCACTTGTCCTGAGAATCTTTATACTTGGCTCTTACGCATCCTAGATTTTGTCATACACAATAACACCTCTGTCTTACCGCAAGATGTCGACACATGGCATATTAGTGCCACCTCAAATGGGGTGCTCAAATCCACATGTGTTTGACTTGATCACTCAAATCATATTACAAGTAGGATGACATGTCACAATTGTTGATAACTGAGAGGGGGGGGGGGGTGAATCAGTTATCCTAATTGTTTCCCTTATTGAACTTTCTTATTAATTGATGCAGCATTGAATCAAACACAAAAACATTACCATGAAATAAGAAACACATAACACAGTATTTTTGACGTGGAAACCCTGTTAAGGGAGAAAACCATGGGGTGATTAACCCAAAATTATTCTCTGTTAGAAGAATAGGAAATTACAAAATGGCACTTGCCAATTAGGGCTCACTGCCCGAGCACACTGCTCACAAGAGGCCCACTGCCTACAAGAAGACACACTGTCTACAAAGTGATAAGAATCATAGTCTTGAACTGATTGGAAGCATCTGCATATGCTGGAGTTCAGTTCCGGTTAGGCTCAGTACACTGATCTGCTGCACTTCATCTTTCCTCTATTCTTTATTCTGCTATCCTTTCACATATCGGATCTTTCTTGCTACTTCTGCTCTGTTCTGTACTTATTCGCATATATCTTCACACCGTCACACACTTCACAACTAAATCCATCCTCTATATATATCCGCACAAGTAATTTCATCACCTTTCTAGTCGGCATCCGGAACAGTCTAGTTTCTTACAAACTCTTGTTCTGTCGGCTGAATCCTTCCTCACCAAGCAATGCGGATCAAGCATATACTTGTAGATATCATTAATCATGTCGGCCAAACATGATTCATGCCTTCACAACCTCTATCATCAACAGTAACACATCCGGAAAGTAGTCTGATACTCTGTCAGTCAGTTCTTCCTCTGTTTTCACTGTCTCTCAGGAATCCGGTACTCAACTATTCATATCTTTTTCCTTGTCCATCGCCGGAGGCTAAATCCTTGGAATATACCACTCAAGGTAGTCCTCTTGACTTCCCCAAATCCGCACTGCACCAAGACACTTCCTCTGAGAGATCCGGATCAATCTGTCGGACCTTGCCACATGCTCTGTTCTTGTTCACCGGACCACAACATTCTTTATTCTGACTTCCGGTAGAGACACATCATGACTTGCGGATATGTGGGATGATCTTTGTTGCCATCAATGACAACAACCATGAATCCATATAGTGTCTCTTGCCAACAATCTCCCCCTTTGGCATTGATGGCAACACTTAGTGAAAAATGACTAAGTGTTTACACTATGCTCCCCCTTTGCTGATGCTCTGTCTTTATATACAATTTATGGAACTCCCCCTTAATTGGATTCCTCATTTTTCACTGCTCCTCACTCCCCCTTTGACATCAATGGCAAAGGGTAGGGTCCGCACATCAAAATTTTCAAAAATTTTCTATACATAGCCGCATATTTACATACTCACATATACTGAAGAATGTCTGCAAAGGATGTCTGCAATTGGATCATTTCTGTAGCCCAACTTTGCTTCATACTATCCAAAATTGAAATGTGACCACTCAACAAAAATGCAAAAGCTTCTGCCCTCTTGAGATCTATCGGATCATTTGTTTGGGCGGTGGTCTGAGCATCACTGATGGCCTCATGCATAGTTTCCAACTTAGGGATTATAATCCGTCTAAGTTCTCCCATCCGGTTAGTGATGTTCTTCCTTTCCTTCTCAAGATTCTTTATTTCATTCAAGACTGCAATAGTCTGACATTCTTGATTTATTATGGAGGAAGAGAGAGGATCAAAACTTTGAGATAAGCTTTGTAGCTTGTCCTGTTCCTCTTTTATTTTCTTATCAATTGCTGCTGTTGCCTTTGACCAGGATATACAAAATTTGTAGATGTCACCGCCATCCTTAAGAGCATTCTCTAAGCTCTTTATTCCAATGCTCACAATCTTCCTATCTTTATAGATTAATTCTAATACTTCTGAAAATCTTTTATCCAAAAATTCCTTCCGGACCTTTTCTTCAGCTGATTTTTCTAGAGAATCAAAATGTGTATCAACACTGCTGACTAAGGTTTTTAGATTACCGGAAGAGGAGGCTGTCGGATCTATCTGGATTGATGGCATAATCTTTACAAGTACTCCGGAAGCAGCCTCTATCAACTCACAGTCTTCCATATGAGACTTCAGGAGTTTTTCATTTGCCTTGGCATTTGCAAATGAAGCTATCTTCATTGTTTGTACCGGAGAGAGAGAGTCAAAGTCGAATGGGCCTTTTAGAAGCTCCGGTTCATCAATCTCTAAAGTTTCTTTGCTCAAAAATTGTTGAACAGTTTGTGCAGTGTCTCTTGCCGGAGACAGATGTTTCTTTTCTTCTGCAGTCTTGGAACTGTCAGCCTCTTTGTCTTTCACCACTGCTTCCTTCTCATGTAATTTCTCTTCTTCTTTGGATCCGGAGACTGTAGGGGAAACCGGAGGAGAGATGCTAGCTTGTTCATAGGCCACTTCTTCTGGAGCAGAGGGTTCCAAGTCCTCAGCTGTTTCTGCACCTAAGTCCTCTACAACAGGAAGATTGAACCTTTTGAAGGCCTTCCGGAGGATCTCTTCTGTCTCTTGGGCCACTTTGTCAGTCTCACCAAGCATGAGTTGATTCATCCTGGCTTTACTTCTGAACTCATCTTTGCAGTCCTTGAAGATTATGTTCATTGTCTTGGGATCAATTTGAGGATATAGCTGAATAGCTATCTGCTCCCAGATCTCAAGATCTTTTGCATGAGCATTGTTCTTTCTTATTTCTAATTCCTTTTCTAGGCTTTTAGGAATAAGAGATATGATCTCAATGAAAGCCTTATTGTATATGTTCAGATATTTGACTGTGGCTTCCTGCAGAGTCTTTTGGTCAGCCTCACTGAAGTCATCATAAAATTCAGTCATTGGTTGAAGGTTTCCATCCACCGTGACCGACTTGATTACACTCTCTAGAGACAGAGTGGGCTTTTCAATAGATACCTCCGCCATTTCATCCTTGTCTTGGCCTGTGGAGGGTTTACCGGATCCTTTCTTCTTCTGCTTCTTTATTTCTTTTACTCCCTCATCTGACTCTGTTTCCTCTTCATCCTTTTGGCTTTCATAAGCCCTTGTGGCTTTTGTCTTGGATCTTTTACCGGATGCCTGGACTTCCGGTTTTGAACTTTTGGTTGTGGGAGGTGCAGATCTTTTTGATGATCTGGTCCGGGTGGGAGTTTCAACCGAAACACTTTCTTTACTTTTCTCTTCTTCCTCAGCCTTCCTCCTCTTTTCCCGGCTGGCATCAAGTGCCTCTTTTGAGATTCCTAGGCCTTGAGCAATATGCTCAACTTCTTTTCTTACCTTCCTCTTTATCTCCGGTTCCCTGAGTTCTACATGTATTTTTATACTCAGTTCCTCAAAGGTTCCGAACCTTTCTGCCTTAGGATCTTTGGGCTGGCTTAGCATGTGTTGAACATGCAGCTCTACTATCTGTTCATCCACTTCATACCCCATGGGCATGATCCAAACAGTCCTTGGCTCTACTGCCTCCATCAGACACTGATCTGTTTCAACCATGAAGCATACTGTATCTTTGTACTTTTCTACAAGGGATTGGGGTATTCTTTCTCTTGCATGCATCATGCTTTGGAAGTTCTTGAAGTATCCCCATAGAGCTGTATTTCTTGCTTTGGCATCCCCAAGTCCATGCAAATAGTCTCTGATTTGGATGGCAACCGGTCTGTCATTTTGCCATACCCATCCACTGGATCCGGGAAGCTCATTCATGTAGTAAAAGAAGAGACAAAGGATCAGATTGCCATATTTGAAGGAGTTTTTCTTGTCCTTCTTAATCTTCTGCAGATTTTCAAAGAGTTGGTTTACTAGAAGCTCGCACAAGTCATAGTCTGCATTCTCCTTTAACATCTGATAGGCTGTGTAGATTGCAATTCCCGGTACTGAGTTTTCCCTACTGGAGTGATAGATTTTGTAACCAATTATCATAGCTGCAAATTTGACATCCGGTTCAATGATGTCATCAACTGTCATAGCTCTCTTGTCAAACTTGGATCCGGTTGCATCACTGACTGTCTGATTTTTGACAGATTTGAGAACGGGTAATCCACCGGATGAGTGCAGACCGGTTACAGCCCTAATTGCATCTTTGGTGATCTTGAAGGGCTGGTTCAACCATAGGAAGTTGTCATGTACTCTACTTAGTACATACCGGACCCATTCATCTTCTTCAAAACAGGGGAAATGAATGCACTGTGCAAAGTGTTTGTCCTAGATGGCTTTATACTGAGGTTTGATCTCAAAGGAGTCATCTATCAATTGTTTGTGATAGATATCCATCAGTTTTGATTCTCCAAAGTCTTCAAGATTCGCATGGATGTAAACCCTAATATCTTCCGTATGCAATACACCATGAGGAACACTAGAGAAGGCTCCTAGTGGATCTACCTCCAATGATTTGTAAGGATGTTTCTTGAATGAGGGGCGAGGTCTATCAGAGATCTTAACTATATTTGGAGTAGCCATTCTTCAAAGATTTACAGTGAGGTAATGAAAAACGGAGAATACCTTATGCGCCTTCGATTTGCACGGAGTGATTGGATTGATTTCTTTATGCAATGACTTCGGCAGGAGATCCTTGGTGTGCTTGATGAATCTTGTTGCAGAGCTCCACTATTCGCTTCTTCTTGAGTGCAGAATGAGCAGATGACTTTTGAGAAATCCCTTATATTGCTCTGCGAACCCTAATATCTGTCTGCAATAAATGCTTCACCTACATTATTCCGGTTTGCCTTGTCTGGATAGCTTGGAGTATCCCGGATTAGTCCTGATCTGTGAATATCATCCGGATCTTTCAATCATGAATAAATCGAGGTAACACATTACAAGAACATCCCAAACACTCTGTCCAATCCGCAGAATAAGATAGTGCACTTCCGGATCTCTCCGGACCTGTTTGTAATCCTCTGTCATACCGGAGCATCTCCCGGAACAGGTCTTACTTGATCGATCACAGCTTCTTCATAACTCCATGCGGACCTCTGAAATCTTATCTGGATCATCTCAGGACTTATATCTTTAAACCCTTTACTCCGCATCTTGTGCCACATCCGGCACCACTTGTTTGGCTGGGGGAATAGGATTTTCTTTGAGTCTCCCCCTGAGCCTGAGCTCACTTTTTAATTTCCGGAAGAAATATCAGCACCAGAGTTTGGTGCGGATCCAACCTCTACATTCTCTAAACTTTTCTTCACCCAAATCTTGCTCATCTGATTCCTAACTTCATCCGCATTCATCTTTTGTTTACCCTTGTCTTGATTCTGATTATACACCGGACCTCTTTTGTCCTGATACTTGTTTCTGTAGACTTTAACATTATGACCGGACCTATTGCAGATTTGGCAAATAACATTTCTTTGCATATTTGACTGATATCCTCTTGATCTGCATTGATTAGCCATATGACCTACTCTATTGCATGTAAAGCATCTACCTTTGAATGATTTGTTTCCTTGCATAATTCTGCATTCATGGGATTTGTGTCCATACCTTTTGCAGTTGAAGCACTGTCCGGAGAAGGATGAATTAATCTGATTCATTCTCATTCTGCACTGATTAACTTTGTGACCAAAGTGGTTGCAGCTGTGGCAGTACCCATTGAAGGATGGATATCTTTGAGCATTTGGCTGTCTTACCGGAGGTCTTCTAGGCCTGCTCCTTGGATTTTCTGATCCAAGATTCTTCTGACCGGATCCGGAGCTTTCTCCTTTCTCATATCCCAAACCATACTTGTCATCTGTCCTCTTTTGACTTCCAAGAAGAACTTCAAGTTGAGCAGAACTTATCTTGAATTTCTCTTTATATTCATTTGCTGTTTGAAGGTCTCTTTTGAGAGAGGCAATTTGATCCTCAAGTTTTTCTTCATTATCTTTGGCATCTTCAAGATCAGATTCAAGATGTCTGATAATCCTGTCCATCTGGTGGCATTCTTCTGATTTTTCTTTAAGAGATTGTCTTAGATTGTCTTCAGCCTTTCTTTTTTCTTCAATCTCTTGAGTAAACTTTATAGTTCCTGATTCCATTTCATGTCTTAACATAATGACTTCTTTTGATAACTTTTCACATAACTTGGTTTGCTCAGTCAATTCTTCATTTGTATTGCTTTCTTCACTTTGTCTTGCCAACTGTTGGAGCAGCTCCTTTCTCTTTTTCATAGAGAGACTTAATTTGTCTTTTAATTCTCTCATGAATTCATCAGCCTGTTTGAGTCTTTCCTTTAATTCATTGACTTCAGAATTTGACTGTTCAAGATCCTCAAGAGCAGTCTTGAGTTGCTCCCTTAAACCATATGCATCCATTTGAACTCCCAGATCTTCCTCAAGCTGTTAGGCTCTATTAGGAGGAACTTAGCTCTGATACCAATTGTTGATAATTGAGAGGGGGGGGTGAATCAGTTATCCTAATTGTTTCCCTTATTGAACTTTCTTATTAATTGATGCAGCATTGAATCAAACACAAAAACATTACCATGAAATAAGAAACACATAACACAGTATTTTTGACGTGGAAACCCTGTTAAGGGAGAAAACCACGGGGTGATTAACCCAAAATTATTCTCTGTTAGAAGAATAGGAAATTACAAAATGGCACTTGCCAATTAGGGCTCACTGCCCGAGCACACTGCTCACAAGAGGCCCACTGCCTACAAGAAGACACACTGTCTACAAAGTGATAAGAATCACAGTCTTGAACTGATTGGAAGCATCTGCATATGCTGGAGTTCAGTTCCGGTTAGGCTCAGTACACTGATCTGCTGCACTTCATCTTTCCTCTGTTCTTTATTCTGCTATCCTTTCACATATCGGATCTTTCTTGCTACTTCTGCTCTGTTCTGTACTTATTCGCATATATCTTCACACCGTCACACACTTCACAACTAAATCCATCCTCTATATATATCCGCACAAGTAATTTCATCACCTTTCTAGTCGGCATCCGGAACAGTCTAGTTTCTTACAAACTCTTGTTCTATCGGCTGAATCCTTCCTCACCAAGCAATGCGGATCAAGCATATACTTGTAGATATCATTAATCATGTCGGCCAAACATGATTCATGCCTTCACAACCTCTATCATCAATAGTAACACATCCGGAAAGTAGTCTGATACTCTGTCAGTCAGTTCTTCCTCTGTTTTCACTGTCTCTCAGGAATCCGGTACTCAACTATTCATATCTTTTTCCTTGTCCATCACCGTAGGCTAAATCCTTGGAATATACCACTCAAGGTAGTCCTCTTGACTTCCCCAAATCCGCACTGCACCAAGACACTTCCTCTGAGAGATCCGGATCAATCTGTCGGACCTTACCACATGCTCTGTTCTTGTTCACCGGACCACAACATTCTTTATTCTGACTTCCGGTAGAGACACATCATGACTTGCGGATATGTGGGATGATCTTTGTTGCCATCAATGACAACAACCATGAATCCATATAGTGTCTCTTGCCAACAACAATGCCACCTCAAACTAAATGCCAAAACTGAATGTGCAAGTAAAATACAAATTGAGCAAATAACTAAATAAATAATTGATAAATCAATGCTAGGAATTGCAAGGTTGAGACACCTTAATTCCCAACAGGAGGAGAGGTGGAGGCATATATTTTCCAAGTTGTTTTGAAGGATGTCCGACAGTGGATCAAGAGGACCCCCGATGGTATTCCAAGATTTTATAAGTACGTTTTGACCATGCCATGGGGTGAGCAGACATAGCTCCATGTTCATAAAAAACATGCTAACATTAATTGCTTTCCACCTCCTATTTCTTTCCTAACCTACCACATTAACTTTATTTGCTTCCACATTTTGGTGTATGGGATGGCACCAAATTTCCATGCAATGGAGCCTTCAATGCTTCAGTACCTCACATTTATCTCTCATTGACACCCCACTACTGACCCTCCTCTTCTTGAAATTTCATTGTATTATACACCAGAACATGTTCACTTCAGCTCTCTATTGGCGATGTCTTCCATCAAAGGAATGATTGGAAATGCTATATGTCTACTCATTTCTCATCTTCTAGGTCATCATTTGCATGCCAATGAACTAGGTGAAGATTCCAGATCTCACTAAGGAAATGAACCGACAAAGTCTTCATTCTTTGAGGTGTTTCTTGTCTTCCTTTCTTCTCTTGTGTTTTTTTGCACTTCACTTCTCTGTATTTCTTCAATTCACATTACTTAACCTCTTGGTTCATTTATTTTTTTGTGGTTGCCATCACTATTTAGTGGTTTATTGATTGATAATATATTTCTTAGTTTCACTCCAATGTCTCACTATGAATAGATGTTGAGGCCATCATACCTAGATATTTTTTTTTTATTTTTCGTTCTTGTTTATTCATGAGGGTTCTCTTCATTTTACTCCTCTATCTAGTTTTAAATGGAAACATAGTTTGTCATACCTCACTAAGGCAATCAACCACTACAACTGTATGCTTTTTCTCATGTCTTCTATGTTGTGTTTTGTTTATTTCATTGTTTATCACATGGTTATGGGTTTTAAGGGTTCAGATATTGGTGCACCCTAGCATTTGACCTTTAAATACCCTTCTATCAAGCACTGTGTCTTGTTTCTAGTCTATGAACTATTGTTTTTCCATATATGATTATTATTTACTATTTGAGATGGGATTTCTTCATTTCACTCCTCTGTGTGGTTGTACATGGAAGGCGAGGTCCTTATACCTCACTAATGAAGTGGCCTAACTATTTTTTTTGTTTTTTAAGTGATTCTAAAAATCATCAAAGGCACAATAATTGTTGGTGGAATTTCCACTTGAATGCTTAAGGCTTTTTGTTTCTTTAACTTTCTTATGAAAATATTCAAAATATTATAAATTTTAAAATGTTGTTTAAGGATGTTTGTTGGAATAGTTTATGCTTCAATTGAGTAGTGTTTATCAATACAACTATATGGCCATATTTTGTGTTCTGTAACATATTTATTAGTTATGAAAATTCAAATCTTTTGTTTGAGCATTAGTGTGACCTCTCCAATTTAAGTTATAAATTTTAATTTATAGTTCTTTCAATTGGTAAATTTAGACTAACAAAATTTATGGAAATGGGTAATCAAAAGTTTTATTTGTTGCCAAAAATATTGTAAAGTTGGCTTCACTATTCATTACCTACTCTAGATATCTTGTGCCTAATAATGCTTACCTACTACTTAAACCCTGATTAGTTTTTTTAGAACTACATTTATTCATGATTTTATATATTATTTCATAAATGATGTATCTTGTAACCTTTCATATCCATTCATGCATCAATATACTAGGGTTTGATGTTACTTTTTATAGTTTATCTTTTTCCCACCCAATTTGGCTTTTAATTAACCCAAGGTTTATAATTTTACCATTCGGGGTTTACATGTGAGATTATAATGAAATTTGATATGTCTCATGCCCATACAATTGTAAACAATGAAATTGATATCTCTCATGGCCATCTACCCTTCATTTTACCCAAGGTTTACAATTTTACCATTGTGGGTTTGCAATTTATGTCAGTGTAAGCTTGTAATTTTAACATTGAGGGTTTCCATCTCAGATTTCTTACATGTAACCAACCTATGTTTCCCACTATAGAATAATTAGGACAGTTAACCTATATGTTAGGTTTGATTCTTAGAGACATGGACACACTCAAGTTTCTTGTCTTAAACCTCTACCTATGTTGCAGTCACCTACTCTTGTGTACATGAACATAATAATAGTCTAATTTTATAATAAATATAAAATTCAAACTCTAAATGGATTCTTAAACTTGTGGGAGAAATTAGATTGTAGTTACTATCACCTGCTCTTAAGGTTTATAATTCTATGGCTATGAGGAATATCAATCCCCATGATTAAACTAGCATGAGTTGTACACATTCCCTGTTGAAAAGATTTGAAACCCATTTTCTAGTATTAAGTCTATATATTCAAAAGATACACTATAATTGTCCCAACTACATATGAAGAGACCACCCATAACAACACACTATTTTTCAAATATAAACTCCTTTATAACCAAAATGCATGGCCAAGTGTACCATCAAAAAGTAGATAGTCCCATAACTCATCATCAACTTGATTTATTCAAGTGATATTTGCCCTATTACTAATTAGTTCCTCCATGAATACTTGCTAGAAATGCATTCGAAGGTGTAAGGCTCACCAATCAAGAAATCAAAACAAGAGGACAAAAATCAATTAACTATCAAACTTATTACCAAATTATAATTTTTTAACATCCATCAAAGCCATCCCTTCATCTCACATGAATCAATCCACACAATTCAATTTAAATTTCATACCAAACAAGAGAACAAAAATTTGAGGCTTTAACAAAACAAGCATTCAACCAAATTAACCAACCTCTCACAATATACTTTTAGGGGTGTTCCTCAACACCAAATTCCCCATTTAGATATCTAGCAAAGGTGAATTATAATGTAGGTATTAAGGATGGGATTTCAAGTATTAATCAGAACTATATGCACAATTATGTCTAGGATGACATAACAATAAACTTTATCCTGACATATAGATGTCTATATGTAACATGTTTCAATTTCAATTAAGCAATTAAATTTACATGTCATGATTCAACTCATATTTTTTTGGACTATTAAATTAATGTTTAATTTACTAAGGCAATTGAAGGTTCATGTTTTAGATTATTATGTGTTTAGAATGTTGGACATTTCTTAAAGAAATCATGCAAATATTTATCCATTTTACTCTAGTAATATTCCAATTTGCCACATTTTTCTTTAAGAATGTTTCCCGATTCCATCTATAAGTGAATTGGAATCCACTAGGGGAGAGGGTCCCATAGTGGATCACACTAACTTTTAGGGTCCACTTGGACCACCACATTAGTCAAAGATTAAAAAAATAATCTTACATGCTTGCAGTGAGTATTGGTAAGTATTCTTATTCATATATCATTTTATTGCATTTATCTTCATTTTAAATATGAAATTAGTGAGTATTCTTATTGCTTAGACATTCCTTTTCGCTAATTTAGGTTTGTCCTAATTTTCTCCTTCTTTTGCATCCATTGTTTCTCGATTTGTATATCATTAATCTCAAATAACAATATGAAGATTATTCTCCTCCTGTCAAGGGAACTTGTGGTCCTCTGCTACAATCTCCCATTAATTACATACAACCTTAATCTTAATCCATCATGTTGATATAATTGTTAGTCATATTAACAGAGATAAAAATTGATATAACAAACCTTTATCCTCTTGAAGAATATGATAAATTTAGGATTGAATTTATGATTCCAAGTCTCCGTTGATTAGGTCATGATCTCCTAATAATCACTCAGTGGTTTGATGTGAATTTTTTGTTAATTAGTTTGGGGCCTTACGTGTGAAATTCAATGCAATTTGTATCCAGATATGTGAATATTTGCTCTGTTTCACCTTTTCTGCATAAATCTCAACAAAGTATGTTAAATCCTACAATCTCTAACTAGGACATGCAGATATTCATGTGAATTTACTCTAATTAAGATTGTTCATGATGATTTATGTAACTACGATTAGTTTTTCTGAATTTAATTAAATTTGAACTAATCTTTGCTTAATTCTGCTTCTGCACCTTAACTTCTAAATACTATGCCTATAACCTGATATTTCCATGATCTTTGTCATTATTTTCAAGTATTTGCATGATATTTTGAATCTTACATGTGATTTGTTCAAATATGCATAAAATGTTCATGTATCTATGGATGTCTGCATATTTACTATGTTTTGCTTGTCATGTATCAATATTTACAGATGGTGATGATGATTAATTAAAATTTAAAAGAAATGAACATGAATCCAAAAATTATTTGAAATGAGTGAGTTTCAATCATTGATCCATATGGACAATTCAATATTTCATGAAAAGAGATAATATCAAACCATGCTTTGCCAGGTTGTTCCACAACTACACACAGTTGATGCTAATCTTCAAAGGAATTGAACAACAACAACACTCACCAGTTGAAATGCACTCCAAGGGACACATCAAATCACAGTGAAATGTCCAAATGTCATCCACACAAGATTCCTTAGAATTTATGATTAATTTGTAATCTAGATCTCTATTTCATTCAATATTCAAAATGTATGCATATATACAATTGATCTTGAGAGTGAACCATGTAGCTCAGCAATTCAATCTCAATTAAGCTCCTAATAATGTACAAATGGAAATCCATCTCCTTTTATAGAACAAGGAGAGGATGTGGTTACAATAGATCCAATGATCTAATGGTCAAGATGAAACATGGCACATTTTCACCAGTTGGCAATCAATCTAGTGGAGTACAACTGGCATGCTAGAATCTTTTGAATCTTTGACTTGGTCACTGTGAGCCTTCTACTTTGCATCTCCATCGAACTCTTCATCTATGGATGGCTCTTCTGTTATCTGGCATTCAATTCCCTAGATAAGCGCATATGCCTGGATAGCCTTATCTATTTCTGCCTTATCTTGCACTTTAGCCTTGGTAGTAGCATGCTCTTGAGCTTTTATCTATCCTTGCAATGTTATACACCTGTTGGTCCTATTATCTAGCTCTTTATTATATTTATCAATCTTGTATCTCATCAGCATGGCCTAATCAATTGTATCCTCTGAGAAGTGTTGGACAAGATCTTCTAGAACTGAAGCAAAATTATCCCTGAAGGCCTTGATGGCAAACTCTTCTTCTTGATTCTTAATTTTGCCTTCAACTTCTCCTTCCAAAATTTCCAAAATTTCTAACTCCTCAGCCATGAGCTCATGTGTCTTTATACTAATGTCAGTCATTCTAGCATTACACCTTTTTAATATACTGGCCTCAAATCTTACATCCTCAAACCAAGTATCTAACTTTGGTAATGTTTTGGATGTCAGGACATTCTTTGTCATAAGGGTACTTACATCTGCCCTCCTCATATCTTTTAATGTAGTCAAATCTTGACTACTCTTGATCAATCTTTTACCAATCTCGTTCTTCAAATCATCAACCTTCTTCTTTATGTTACTTAACATTTTCCAATTTGACAAGGATATCCTCACCACTTTATCTCCATCACCCAAGAACTTGCTAAACCAATCATTCATTACATGTGTTTGGTGCTTCATGGCATCTAATCTGGTGATCTCTTGTTGATACACTAATGTCAGGGATGTAGAGGTTGTAATGGGCACATTTGTTGGTGCCACCAATCCCTTAATGAAAGCTTGCATTTGAGCAATTTGCTCTTTATATTCTTTATTCTTAGCCTTTTCCTTGGCTATTATGGCAACCAAAGCATCTATACTTTCTTTGGCCTTTTGACCTTCTTGATTTGCAGTAGAAAACCCTAGGTCTACTATGGTTATTTGAAATTCATCAGCCTTTATTTCCCCCTTTGCCAAGTATTTGCAACAGGCATAGCTACCTGAGTTGTTCTCCTTCTTGTTATGGGGTCTCTTTTCACCGCTGAGGTGGCCCTAGCTCTACACTTTGGTTTTGCAACCTCTACTAAAAACAATGAAGAAATATCAAAATTTTAGGAATCAAGAATTTGAGGCTGATTCACCTCATGTGTAAGCCAATGTGGCACACCAGATCTAGACTGTTGCTGGTCAGTTTTCTCAATTTGAGCATCATGTACTTCCACATTCTTATCCTTTGGAATGTCCTCATCCACCTTATGTTGTTGTTCCCCATCAGTGGGAACCTCTTTATTTACTTTTTGCTGATCATCTTGTTGTGCAACATCCTCAAATGTCATATCCTAATCTCCAAACCTCTCTTTAGCAGGCTCCTCATTTACAGGCACCTCCGTCTGGACATTGTCATCCTGTTTATTTGTGTCAATAGGCATATCTTGAGGTGTCTTTACATTCTGATCCTGCAATTTCTGATCATTTTGAGGTGGAGATTTGTTCACATTAGGTCCTTGATGGCTAGGATCTTGTACATGTCCTAATGAACCCCTTGGTCACCACCGTCCACTACCTTCTCTACTTTATCTTCATTATCTTTATTCAATGGACCTTATTGTCCAAATATCAACTTTTCTATATCTTTTGGACCCTAGGACCCAAATGTGGGGGTCATCCCACAATAATGGGTTACACTTTTTGGCCAAACTTGACATTGAAATCAATAGTTTGAACTAAATCTTCACGTTTTGACACCTATAGCCAATAAACCATTAGGAATTTGAAGATGATGTGAACTAGTGATTTGTGAGATTTTGTTTGTAGATTCTAAATATATATATTTTAAAAAAATTGGAGTTAAATTATAATTTTTTTTGCATCTCCTTTGATAACTTGTTTTTAATAGTAAACAACATTTTTTAAAGTGATGTGTATTCTGTAGCACATAACTTTTTGCCTACAAAGGATAAAATTCTATTTTTTTTAAAATTTAGATTGGTAACACCAATATATAGTGTATGCATTTGGTTTCATAATGTTTTGTTGAATTTATATTTTTTAATTAATTTTTGAATTCAAACCAATTATAATTTAGACATAGGCATATTCTGTAAAACATAACCTTTTCTGTATGTATCGAAATTCATTTTTTTTTCTTTTGTTGAAACAAGGACATCAATACCTAGTGTATAGATATTTTTTAGAATTTTTTTTCAGTATTTACTAATTTGCCATGTGTGTATAATACAGAACTTGATGTTCAGTGAAAAACATACATTCACAAGAAATAAAAAATAAATATAATAATCAAATTAAATATGTTTAAAATTATATTTTTTGGGAAGCTTATAATAAGGACTACATACTTACAAAGTATAAAATTTAAATAAATTCATTTGATCCCTCAAAAGATAAATCAAAAGTGGTTTTTTAATCAACATTTTGATAGGTGTAGAGGAGACTCCGTTATAAGTATGGTTTAAAACTAGCAGGGTTCTATCCAAGGGGGTTTGATCAAACCCTCTTCAATTAAAATCCTTTAGATGGAACCTTTCAAGGATTAAATCATTATATTTTCTAAAAATATGTGATTTCAACAAAAATTAGGATGTCCCAGAAAGTGTAACCCATTATTGTGGCAGCACCGGTGGTCATTGGACCTGTTTGTCGAGATGTTACTTTTTGTTGTTCTTTATCTTTCTCCCCATCATGTCCTTCATCAATATACTTGACATTATGTTGTGTAGGTACTTCAGTGGGGATATCTGTATCCATTGCTGAGTTATCTTTAGTTTGTACATGCTCCATTTCTTTATCTTTCTCTTCATCTTCACTTCCCTCATATGATAAGTCAATCACTGCTGGGCTGGTGACTTTTCTGATCAACCCCTCCAAGCCAATGCTTTTTGCTACCATCTCTGGATCTTCAACTTCTTCTTCATTTCCTATGGTCTTTTATACTTGGGGTGTTCCTTGGGGTGTCAATGTTGTATTTCTAACTAGACTCTCCATGGGACTAGACACTACATTTTTGCCATCTCATCATCTGTGAGGTCAATTGTATCATCAAGTGGCAAAGAAGGATCATTTATTTTCTTCTTTTCCCCTAGTCTCTCCTCTTGGGCTAGTTTTGTTTTGAAGTTCACTATTGTTGGTATGGGGACATTATGTTGAAAGTCCTTTTGTCCTATCCCCTCATCCTTATTCTTATGCATCATTAATTTTTCATCCTTGTTTGATGTAGATGGATGTGAAATGAACATTTGTTCCATTGGGGTGAGCCTCTGACTTTCTTGTTCTTCAAGTAGGACATTTGATTGGGTACTAATTGACCCTCTCATTGTTGGCTCTTGTCCTCTCTTTATCTCAGGACATTAGCCTCTGCTAATATATCTCTAGATTTTCTCTTCAGTGGCTCTGCATCCTCTCTCTCTTCCAAATCCTTATAAGTGATTCAAGGCTACTCTGCATCTGCATGTCGCTCTTCTGGCATTTTGGATGTTGTGCTAGTAGAGACTAGACCTTGTACTTTCTGAGGGGATGGCCTTGGTGATATGCGGATACCACTATCATCACTTCTCTTAGCTTCTTTTGATGATGCTGCATTAGCCCACTTGCCCTCTTGGCTTTGCCTCTTATCTTCCAGGAAATCATCGTATTCTTCCTCAAGCAATTATTGCCTCTTCATCTTCTTGTTTATTGTGATGACCACCTCCTTGGCCTTCAAAGAAACCACTTGTTGGTCCACCCATGCCTTGGTTAATGTTATGACCCTTGTTGTTATGAGGTCTAGAGAGGTTACCTCTATATGGCTCCAATATGGTGGGAAAATAGTCTCAGTATAGATCTTCTTATCTTCATATTCCTTTGATATTCTCATACCATCATCCTGATGTAGTTGTGGAGGAACATGAATGCAATCTAATGTCCAAATCTACTTCAACATCAATCTTTGATAACTCCTTCTCCTTACTTCCACATCATCTGGGCAATCTACCCAATAACCTTCCAGGTGACCCTGATGTATAGGCCTCTTTCTTATGTGTTTCTCCATCCTTCTGTAAGGATCATATTGTCTGGCCAGTGAAAAGGCTAAAAGTTTAGAATCTTTAACCTTGCCTCTGACTCTTTTGCTGACTCTATGTCGGGACACATATACCATCCAATATAAACAGGGAAAATAACATTAGGCTTCTTATTCCTCTTTGCAAATGCCTCATATGATGGAACTATCTATCTAGTCATCTCCATGAGGATGACTCTATCTATAGGATATCTTGGCAACATTAGTGGTTGCCCACTGAATCCTTCCATTCTTATGTAAGTGAAAGTTGGGAACTAGATGAACCAAGTTCCATTTTTTGCTATGACTTCTTGAGCATCAATACATAGCCTTTTAGCTCTATCATCCTCCATTAATCAGACCAAATGCATAACAAAACAATCATTTACCATTTTGTAGTTCTGGATGGAAAACTTCCTCTCCAGTTGTGGATAGTGACCCCATATGTTAACATCCTTGGGGTTTTTCCCAACTCATCCTACTGTTTGTAGGCCATCAAATGTACCCTTGGCAACATAGGCATATACAACATATGATGACATGTGGAACATATTTGCCTTACCTCCAAGCTTCTTCATTCCTTAGTCTAGGTTGTCACTAACAAGAGATGCCCACTATATTTGTGTATCTATAGTTTCTACCATTCTTATGTGCTTGTACATCCACGGCTCAAAGTTTCTAGCATGAAGTCTTCCTCTCATCTGGCTCAACATGACCATCATGTATTGAATCTCAGGACTAAAGTCAAATTTGTAGAGGTTGAATAGTAATTTTGCTGCTACCTTATAAGCTCTATCCTAAGCTCTCCAACATGAGAACATTATTTTTTTGTAATCTGTATATTTACTCTTGTACTGATCCTCTAGGGCCTTCAAATCTATCTTATACAAATTAGTGTTGGAAAGAGACACTACATAGCTTCATTATTGTTGTCATTTATCGAAATAAAGTTTATCCCACATTCGTAGCACATAGTATGTCTATACCGGAAGTTAGATTGAAGAGTGTTTTGCTCTGGTGAATAAGAACAGAGCATGCAACAAGGTCTGACAATCAGGTCCGGATCTCTCAGAGGATGTACCTCAGCAAAGTATGGACTTGGGGAAGTCAAGAGGAGTACCATGACTACTACATATCAGAGAATGAGCCTCCGGTGATGAAAGAGTAAAAAGATATGAACATCTAAGTGTTGGGTTCTTGACAAACATAATAGGCTAAGGAAGAACTGACTAGTAGAGCATCAGACTTAATCCGGATAAGAAATTGATGATGGTCAAGCTATTTGAGAGATCATACATGGTTGGCCGACATGAATGATGACTTCTATGTCTATGTCTTTGATACGCATCACATATTAAGCATGGATTTTGCTGATAGATCAGTGTCTTGGAAATATCTTGAGTATTCTGATTGTTGACTAGAAAGATATTGAAATCCTTGGTACAGATATATATACCAGATGGATTTTAGTATGAAGAGGTGTGTGTGGGGAAATAGTGTGCGAGATAAAGCAGAAAGCAGAGTGGAAGCAGCAATACAAGTCCGGTTTGTGACAGAATAACAACACTAAAGCAGAGGAAGAATGAAGTGCAGTAGATCAGTATGTTAAGCCTAACCAGAACTGAACCTCAGCATATATAGATGCCTCTCATTAGTTCAAACACTTGGTTACCTTCCATAAACATTATAGATAGTGAGTCTCTTGTAGGCAGTGTGCCTCTTGCGAGCAGTGTGCTCGGGTAGTAAGCCCTAATTGGCAAGTGCCATTTTGTACTACTTATTCTTTTAATAGAGAATATAATCTTGGGTTAGTCACCCTATGGTTTTTCCCTTAACAGGGTTTTTCATGTAAAAATCCTTGTGTTATGTGTGTTGATTTTTTTCTGCTCTCATGATTATGTATGCTCTTATTTTTTGATGCTGCACTAATATTAAAGAAGAAAAGAAAGTTAAGATACTTAAGATAACTGAATCACCCCCCCCTCTCAGTTATCTGTCTTGTTTCAACAATTGGTATCAGAGATAAGTTCCTTTAAATAGAGCCTAACATCTTGAGGAAGATTTGGGAATCCTAATGGATATGTATGGTATGAAGGAACAACTTCAGTCTGCCCTAGATGATCTTGAGAAATCTCACTCTAAAGTCAATAACTTGAGATAGACTCAACAAGCTGATGATTTCATAAATGAGATAAAAGAAAAACTGAGTATCTTTGTGAAAAAGAGAAAGGAACTTCTTCAACAATTAGCAAGTCGAAGTGAAACTAATGATACTAATGAAGATTTGAATGAGAAAAACAAACTATGTGAGAAGCTATCAAAAGAGGTCATTATGGTTAGACATGAAATGGAATCAAGGGTTATGAGATTCACCCAAGAAATTGAAGAGAAAAGGAAAATTGAAGATAATCTAAAACAATTTTTAAAGGAGAAGTTAGAGGACTACCACAAAATGGATAGAATAATTAGGCATCTGGAATCTGATCTTGAAGAAGCTAGAGATAATGAAGAACAACTTGAGAATCAGATAGACACTCTTAAAAGGGGTCTTCAAAAAACAAATGAATACAAAGAGAAATTCAAGATAAGCTCTGCTCAACTTGAAGTTCTTCTTGAAAGCCAAAAGAGGGTAGATGACAAGCATGGCATGGAATATGAGAAAGGTGAAAGCTCTAGATCCGGTCAGAAGAACTCTGGATCAGGAAATCCAAGGAACAGGCCTAGAAGACCTCTGATAAGGCAACCAAATGCTCAAAGATATCCATCCTTCAATGGATACTGCTACAATTGCAACAATTTCGGTCATAAAGTAACTCAGTGTAGAAGAAGAATGAATTAGACTAATTCATCCTTCTCCAGATAGTGTTTCAATTGCAAAAGGTATGGTCACAAATCTCATGAATGTAGAAATATGCAAATAAACAATTCATTCAATGGTAGATGCTTTGCATGCAATAGAATTGGACATATGACTAATCAATGCAGATCTAGAGGTTATCAGTCACATATGCAAAGAAATGTTGTTTACTACAATTGCAATAGAACAGGTCATATTGCCAAATTCTACAGAAGTAAAAATCAGGATAAAAAGGGTTCGATGCATCATAATCAAAATCAAGACAAAGGAAAAGGAAAAGTGAATGCAGATGAAGTTCAAAGGGAGATGAACAAGATTTGGGTAAAGAGAAGTACAAAAAATGTTGGGGATGGATCCGTACTAGAATCTGGTGTTGATATTCCTTCTAGAAACTAAACAGATGAGCTCTGGCTCAGGAGGAGTCACAAAGGAAAATAAGTTCCCCCAGCTAGTCAATTGGTGCCAAAATTTGGCACATGGAATATTGTGGATTAAAGGGCTCTCAGAGAAATATCCAAATAACCCTTAGTAAAAATATGAAAGATCTGCAAGGAGTTTTAAAGAATTTGATTAGTCAAGATTGATCCGGTTTGACAGCCATCCGGTAAAATAGGATCTTCATAGACAGATCTGGTATGATTCAAAAGTGAAATATCTTGATCTGCGGACTCATGGCATGATTGGAGGAAAGAAGATATATTTTTTATTATCATTGAGAATGATTCTAAGTGCATCTCAGTGGTTCGGAAAGATCTCTCTCAGAACAAGGTAACCGGATGACTTAAGTTGTGCATTTATTGCAATAGGAATTTAGGATTTGTGCAAAGATAAAAAGGGTTCTTTTATTCATCAATTGCACATTTGCATTCCAAAAGAAGAAAGGAAGAGCTCTGTAGTAAGATTGTTACAACCCTCTCAAAGATCAACCGCAGAATCTGATTCAACCAGCAATCTTTTCTGGCGCATATTGTGAACCCTAGAAGTGTGAAAAGGTATCTTAATTTTTGAACATCTCTCTTTAAATCTATTGCAAAGATGGCTACTCCTATGGTTGTTAAGATCACTGATAGGCCGCGCCCAAAGTTCAAGAAACACCCCTACAAATCCCTAGAAGTTGATCCCTTAGGCGCCTTTTCTAGCATTCTGCATGGGGTTCTGCACGTAGAAGATGTTAGGGTATACATCCATGCAAATATCAAGGAATTTAGAGAATCAACACTGATGGATATCTACCATAAACAACTATTAGATGAAACCTTTGAACTCAAACCTCAATACAAGGCCATCCGAGATAAGCATTTTGGACATTGCATCCACTTTCCCTGTTTTGTAGAAGATGAATGGGTCTGGTTGTTGCAAGTATGGGCCTAACCGGTGTTGTCATTGATGTCAACATACTCCTGTTACATTAATGATAAGGTTGGATGAGTTGTGTGCTGAGGATATTGAGAAAATTAGTCTCAATGAGGAACAGTGAAGAACAGTGATGGCATAAGGTAAAAGTCCAAGACAGGATGAGGATTAGAGGATGCGGTTCAAAGGGTTTGTAGATATGTCTCTTAATATGTTCTAGTAGAGATTTTAGAGGTCCGCATGAAGATTTAAAGAAGTTATTGCAGTTCAAGTGAAACCGGTTCTGGCAAATGTTCAGTGATGACAGAGTGATACAGATAGGTCCAGTGAGATCCAGAAATGCATTCTCTGGTTCTGCGGATTTGAGGAAGTGTTGGGGAAGTCTGTGTGGTGTGTCAACTTGATTGGTTCATGGTTTGAAGGCCTAGAAGTATCTATTCCTTTATGACAATAATGGCAAACTGTGTTCTTGAGGTTCCGGATGAAGGAGAGAAGGGTTTCAGTAAATAGAGGAAGTGCGGATGTTCTTGGTGTTTTAGGCAAGCTTGTGGAGGTCCTTGGATCATGCTCAGTTCATGTTTATGGTCTGCATTAGAATTGGAGTCCCGAAAATGAAGAATAACTTTTGGATGATGATGTTCTTTCTGTGACTGGCTGACCGGATGAATTATACATCTTGCGAATGTTCTTGTGGATGTGTGCCGACTTAGATTTTTGTTCCTAAGTTGATGTCATGTATAAATAAGGGATTGTGAAGTCATTTCAAAGGGTGACTTGTGGAGATGAGTGTGTGGTAGCAAAGAAAAGAGCGAAAGACAGAGCAAAAGGTTTGGGCTTAAATGGAACTAACTCAAGCATGGTGAAAATGCTACTTTCCAGTTCAAGTATGTGATACTTATTCTTTTGTAGACAGTGTGTCTCTTGTAGGCAGTGAGCCTCTTGTGAGCAGTGTGCTCGGGCAGTGAGCCCTAATTGGCATGTGCCATTTTGTTCTTTATATTCTTCTAACAGAGAATACAATCTTGGGTTAATCACCTCGTGGTTTTTCTGGTAACTGGGTTTTCCACATCAAAATCTTGGTGTCTCTTGTGTTAATGTATTTCTGCTCTTGATTAAATGCATTAAGTTTCATGTTTGATTTATTGTTATACTACTAAGTGAATATAAGTGTTGAAAGTAAAGAAAGTTTTGGACAACTGATTCACCCCCCCTCTCAATTGTCTACTCTAAGTCTAACAATTGGTATCAAAGCTAAGTTCCTCTAAAAGAGCTTAGCCGCTTGAGGAGATCCAAGATGTCGTCCTACAAGAAGGATAGTCTGAAGTTTGATGGAACTAACTTCACTCTTTGGAAAGGTCGCATGAAATGTCACTTGCAGTGTATGGGATTTGCATATTGTCCATGGTTACAAAAGCTTATGTACCTCCACAGGGTGGTCCGACAACCCTGAATGAAATCACAGATGCTGAAAACAATCTTCAGACCAAAGAGGCTTTTTTAAGCGTGTTATTTGATTCAGAACTCTCAAATGTTATTGATCTACCAACTGCCTTTGAGATTTAGAATAAACTGGTACTTTTACATGAAGGAGACCAGTATGTTAAATGTGCAAGGTTACAGAGTCTAAGAGGGAAATTTGAAAAACTGAAGATGAGAGATGATGAAAATATTACCTCTTTTATGCCAAGAGTGAATAAGCTGGATTGTGGAATTAGAAATGTAGGTGGAATCCTAAGTGAAGATGAGATCATTGGCAAAGTTCTCAGATCCCTTCCTAATTCTTACAAAATCAAGGCTTTTGCAATTGAAGAATTCAGAGATCATACAATAGTCACAAGAGACCAATTGGTTGGTAAGTTGGTTGCTTTTGAAATGGCTGAGTTTGGAGATGATCCTCCAAAGTCTGAATCTGCATTCAAAGCCAGTGCCTCTGTAAAAGGGAAACAAAGGTTTGATCCGAGAGAAAATTCTTCAAGGAATCCATCATGGTATGAAAAGGCAAGAAAAGACTTAGATGAAGAAGAAGCTGAAACTGCTCATCTTGAAGCCCTTATTGCAAAGAGACTACTTAGAGGATCCAGTAAGTATGAAAGAAAATTACCTTTTAAGTGTTTTAACTGCAATAAAATTGGTCATTTTGCCTCAAGATGTCCAAAAAGATTTTCAAGACCAAATCCTAACAGACCAAGGTTTCAAAAGAATTGTTACTATGTTCGTGAAGAAGATGATAATGAAGGAGTAATAGATGATGAATCAGAGACAGGAAACAAATCCAATAATGAATGGGTGTTTATTGCCATCAAAGAAGAGGAACCAATACCCTCTATATCTATCAATCTTAAAGTTGAAGAAAGAGCTCTGGCTACCCAAGTTGAAACAAAGGATGATTGGGTCATTGACAGTGGATGCTCTCACCATATGACAGGTGACAAGAATAAGTTCTTAAAATTGAAAAAATATGAAGGAGGAATTGTAAAGTTTGGAGATAATTCTTCTGGCAGAATCAGAGGTAGAGGAACTATTTCTCTTGATGGGAAGAACAAAACCGGTAATGTACTGTATGTTGAAGGATTAAAGCACAATCTTCTCAGTGTTGGACAGCTGGTGGACAAAGGCTATGATCTCAGATTCAGAAATAGAAAATGCAAGATCTTTGAAAGCTCCGGAACAGAGATTGCATCCGGTACTAAAACTAAAGGTAATATCTTCCACTTGGTTGGTACTGGTAAAAGCTGCTTATTTTCTCAAATTGATCAGAGTTGGTTATGGCATAGGAGGATGTGTCATGTGAATTTTGATAATATCATCAAGATAAGCAATACTCAGGCTGTAAGAAATCTTCCAAAATTAGTGAAACCTACTAATAGCTTGTGCAAAGAATGTCAGTTGGGTAAATTGAGTAGAGTCAATTTCAAAAGTAAGGAATTGTCTTCTACCGGACTGTTGGACTTAGTTCATACTGATCTTTGTAGTATGGCAAGAGTTAGGAGTGTCCAAGGTGATAGATACTTCATGTTGCTAATTGATGACTACTCCCGGATGATGTGGGTAACCTTTCTAAAAGAAAAATCAGAAGCACTTGAGAAATTTAAAATATTCAAGGGCATGGTGGAGAATGAAACCGGATTAAAATTGATGTCTGAGGTTTGATAGAGGTGGAGAATTCACATCCAGTGAGTTCATAGACTTTTGTGAGAAACATAGAATAAAGAGACAGTTGTCTACCTCTAGAACTTCATAGCAGAATGGAGTAGTTGAGAGAAAGAACTGAACCATCCAGGAAGCATCTAGGACTATGATGATGGAAGCAAATGTTCCTTAGATCTATTGGAGAGAAGCTATCAGCACTGCAGTCTACACTCTCAATCGAGTTCAAATTAGAAATAATACCGGCAAGACTCCATATGAACTTTGGTTTGGCATTACTCCCACTGTGAGATATTTTAGAGTTTTTGGCAGTAGATGTTACATTAAAAGGGATGAAGATCTAGGAAAGTTTGATGCTAGAAGTGATGAAGGAATATTCTTGGGTTACTCTACTCAAAGCAAAGCATACCGGTGTTACAACAAGAGACTGAGAAAGATTATAGAAAGTGTAAATGTAAAGGTTGATGAAGAAATTGAAAGACCCTCAAGAATTCATGAGTATGATGAACATGATTAGAATGGTGTTCAGATTCAAAGTGTCCAAGCTCTTCTAAAAAACCAAGTCAAGTTGATCCGGTAAGTCAGGAAGAAGAGTTATGTCTCAATGAGACTGATCAAGATTTAATGATGCAAGAAACTCCCAAAGTTCCAAGGTATGTAACTCTAAACCACTCTGAAGATCAGATCATAGGTGACAAAAGCAAAGGAGTGCAAACAAGGAGGAGAATTGCTTAAAATTCAAATAAATATTGTCTGATTTCAAAGATTGAACCTAAGACAGTGAATGAAGCTTGCAATGATGAAAATTGGTCAAAAGCAATGGAGGAAGAACTAATGCAAACTGAGAAAAATTATACTTGGGATCTTGTTCCTAGACCTAGAAGCAAGAATGTGATTGGAACCAAATGGGTCTTCTAGAACAAACTGTATCAGATGGATGTCAAATCTGCCTTCCTAAATGGTAACTTGGAAGAAGAGGTGTACATTGAGCAACCGGATGGATTTCAATTATCTGATCATGGTGACATGATCTGCAAATTGAAAAAGGCACTGTATGGACGAAAGCAACCCCCAAGAGCCTGGTATGAAAGATTGGATAAACATCTCTTGAAGATTGGTTTCAACAAAGGTACTGCTAACAGTAATTTGTATTTCAAAATTGATCATGAAAATATTTTAATTGTTGAAGTATTTGTTGATGATATCATTTTTGGAGGAAGAGATAGTGTGTGCAAAACTTTTGCAAGTCAAATGAAAAGTGAGTTTGAGATGTCCATGCTTGGAGAAATAAATTTCTTTTTGGGTCTACAAATTACTCAAACAAAGCAAGGAATCTTCATTTCTCAGTCAAAATATGTGAAAGAATTGTTGAGGAAATTTGGGATGGAAGACTCAAAGCTAATGAACACTCCAATGGCAACCGGATGCAAGTTGAGCAAAGATGATGACTCTCCCAAGGTTGATCAGACAAAATATAGGTCTATGATCGGAGGACTATTGTATCTCACTCAAACTAGACCAGATATTATGCAGGTTGTTGGTCTTATTGCTAGATTCCAAGCTGATCCTAGAGAATCTCATGTTATGGCAATCAAGAGGATTTTTAGGTATCTAAAGGGGACAGTTGAGTATGGGTTGTGGTATCCTAGAGATCATGATTTCTCTCTTCATGCATATACAGATGCAGATTAGGCAGGAGATGTGGATGACCGAAAGAGTACCAGTGGTGGAGCATTCTTTTTAGGGAAGAGATTGGTTTCTTGGTTAAGCAAGAAACAAGAAGCAATATCTCTGTCCACTACAGAAGCAGAATATATTGCTGCAGCAGGAAGTTGTACTTAAGTTTTGTGGATGAAACAAATGTTAAGAGACATCAGAGTAGAGTATGAGGAGCCCATCACAATTTTCTGTGATAATTCAAGTGCAATAAACATATCTAAGAATTTGGTGTTGCATTCAAAGACCAAACATATATCCATCAAGTTTCACTTTTTGAGAGAGCAAGTGAACAAGAATGAAGTTAGATTGGAGTTTATGCCTTCAAAGGATTAGATTGCAGACATCTTTACTAAACCTCTACCTAAGGACTCTTTCAAGTATCTCAGGGAGAAGTTAGGGGTTATTGCCCCTCCGATGGTGAACTAAGGTGCACTGTGGTGCATCAATCCAGTGGATATCACAGTCACATCTTGTTGTCCGGACTGATGATGGGGAGCTGCTACTCAGGGGGAGCAGCAGGCATGGCTCTGAAATAGTGAAATTGCAAGTATGTGCCCTTTGCCATTGATGTCAAAGGGGGAGAGAAGACATGTGAAAAAAAAGTGGTTGCTGATCAAAGGGGGAGCAATAAAGGAAGAGAAGACATGTGAATGGTTGTTGCTATTAGGGGGAGTTGTGACAGTAAAGAGATTTTCTTGTCATGATGGTTAAAACAGTTTTTCACATCATATGTTGCCATCAATGACAAAGGGGGAGATTGTTGCAAGTATGGGCCTAACCGGTGTTGTCATTGATGTCAACATACTCCTGTTACATTAATGATAAGGTTGGATGAGTTGTGTGCTGAGGATATTGATAAAATTAGTCTTAATGAGGAACAGTGAAGAATAGTGATGGCATAAGGTAAAAGTCCAAGGCAAGATGAGGATCAGAGGATGTGGATCAAAGGGTTTGTAGATATGTGTCTTAATATGTTCCAGTAGAGATTTCAGAGGTCCACATGAAGATTTAAAGAAGTTATGGTAGTTCAAGTGAAACTGGTTCTGGCAAATGTTCAGTGATGACAGAGTGCTACAGATAGGTCCGGTGAGATCCAGAAATGCATTCTCTAGTTTTGCAGATTTGAGGAAGTGTTGGGGAAGTCTGTGTGGTGTTTCAACTCAATTGGTTCATGGTTTGAAGGTCCAGAAGTATCTATTCCTTTATGACAGTAATGGCAGACTGTGTTCTTGAGGTTTCAGATTAAGGAGAGAAGGGTTTCAGTAAATAGAGGAAGTGCGGATGTTCTTGGTGTTTCAGGCAAGCTTGTGGAGGTCCTTGGATCATGCTCAATTCATGTTTATGGTCTGCATTAGAATTGGAGTCCCAGAAATGAAGAATAACTTCTGGATGATGATGTTCTTTTTGTGACTGGCCAACCGGATGAATTATACATCTTGTGGATGTTCTTGTGGATGTGTGCCAACTTAGATGTTTGTTCCTAAGTTGTTGTCATGTATAAATAAGGGATTACGAAGTCATTTCAAAGGGTGACTTGTGGAGATGAGTGTGTGGTAGCAAAGAAAAGAGCAAAAGGTAGAGCAGAAGGTTTGGGCTTAAATGGAACTGACTCAAGCATGGTGAAGATGGTATTTTCCAGTTCAAGTATGTGATACTTATTCTTTTGTAGACAATGTGTCTCTTGTAGGCAGTGAGCCTCTTGTGAGCAATGTGCTTGGGCAGTGAGCCCTAATTGGCATGTGCCATTTTGTTCATTATATTCTTCTAACAGATAATACAATCTTGGGTTAATCACCCTGTGGTTTTTCCCTTAACTAGGTTTTCCACATCAAAATCTTGGTGTCTCTTGTGTTGATGTATTTCTACTCTTGATTAAATGCATTAAGTTTCATGTTTGATTTATTGTTATACTACTAAGTGAATATAAGTGTTGAAAGTAAAGAAAGTTTTGGACAACTGATTCACCCCCCTCTCAGTTGTCTGCTCTAAGTCTAACACTGGTATGTTCTTAGCAGAATACATGACAACTTCATGTGGTTGTTGAAGCCCTTCAATATAACAAAGGATGTAATTAGGGCAGTAACTGGTTTGTACTCATCTGGTGGGTTGCCTGCTATTAAATCGGTCAAGAACCAAACAGTAAGTGAGGCTACCGGATCAAAGTTTGATAAAAGAGCAATGACAATAGAAGATATCACAGACCCAAATATCAAATTTGCCTCCATGATAATTGGCTACAAAATATATCATTCTAGTAGGGAGAACTCTGTATCCGGAACTCCAATTTACACTGCATATCAGATGCTAAGGGAAAATGCAGACTATGATCTATGTGAGCTTCTCCTGAGCCAACTATTAGAAAACTTGCAAAAGATCAAGAAGGACAAGAAGAACTCATTCAAGTATGGTGGTTTAATACTATGCTTATTATTTTACTATATGAATGAGCTACCCGGATCAAGTGGTTAGGTATGGCAAAATGACAGATCGGTTGTCATACAATTAGAGATTATATGTATGGGCTTGATGATGCCAAGGCTCAAAATACAACACTCTGGGGTTACTTCAAAAACTTCCAAAGTATGATGCAGGCCAGAGAAAGAATTCCCCAATATATAGTCAAAAAATACAGGGATACAATGTGTTTCTTGGTAGACACTGATCAATGCCTAATGAAGGTAGTGGAGTCTAGAATAGTTTGGATTATGCCAATGGGCTATGAGGTAGATGAGAAAATCCTAGAGCGGCATGTCCAACACCTATTGAGTTAGCCTAAGGACCCTGAGGCTGAAAGGTTTGAACCTTTCAAGAATTGAGTATAAAAATACATGTTGAACTACGACAACTAGAGATGAAAAGAAAAGTGAGAAGGGAAGTAGAGGAAGCTGCCAAAAGATATGGCATTTCTAAAGAGGCTGTTGATGCAAACAGAGAAAAATTAGAAAGAGCTGAGAATGAGAGACAAGAAGCAAAAAAAGAAAGTGTCCTAGTGCAAGCCCCCTCCTAGACTAGATCCTCAAAGAGCTCTGTACCTACCATCTCTAAGAGCCCAAAAGCCTCAAAAATGGAAGCTAAGACATCTAGAAAGGGAGAGAAGAGAACAAAGACAAAGGCCACAAGGACATACACAAGCCAAAAGGATGATGAAGAAACAGAGTCAGATGAGGAAGTTAAGAAAATGAGGAAGAAGAAGAAAACATCCAGGGAATCCTCTATTGGTTAAAACAAGGAAGAAGAGGCAGAAGAATTTGTTGAAAGGCCTACTCTCTCCATTGATGATGTCATCAAATCAGTCACTATGGATGGGAATCTGCAACCAATGACTGAATTTTATGATGAATATAGTGAAGCTGACAAGAAGATCTTAAAAGATGCCATAGTCAGGTATCTAAACATTTATAATAAAGCATTCATTGAAATCATCTCTCTAATCCCCAAAAGTCTAGAGAAGGAACTTGAACTAAGAAAGGAGAATGCTAAAGCTAAGGACTTAGAGACCTGAGAGTAGATTGCTATTCAGTTGTATCCTTCTATTACTCCAAAACAAATGTACATGACCTTTAAGGACTGCAAGGATGAGTTCTGGAGCAAAGCAAGAATGAACAAACTAATGCTTGGAGAGACTAATCATGTAGTAAAAGAAACAAAAGACATCCTCTGGAATGCATTCAAAAGATTTAACCTTTCTATCATAGAGGAAATAGATGAAGAACCTTCTACCATGGATGTTGAAGGATTAAGTACATCAAAAGAAGAATTTACTGAGAAAAATGTAGAAGAGTCAAAGGAGATAGGTGAAGAAAAGACTAAGGATTTGGATTCCTTTGTTCCAGAAGAGGAAGTCCTTGAAGAAATAAACATCTCTCTTCTGGATCCCCTTGTAGACTCTGGAACTGAAGAAGAAGGAAGAAAAGAGGAGAAATTGAGTCAAGTAGAGGAGGAAAAGGGAAGAGAAGAAGAACACACAGAAGATCTCTAATGATAGTTCTGAGGTTGTAAAAGAAAAGAAGACTCTATCTCCAGCAAGAGACACTACAGAAGCAGTGAAAAACTTCCTGACCAAAGAGATGATGGAAATAGATGAATCAGAACTATTTCAAGGACCACTCAATTTTGATTCCCTCTCTTCGATCCAGACAATGAAGGTAGCATCTTTTGCTCAAGCTAAAGTAAAAGAAAAGCTTCTGAAGTCTCACATGGAAGACTGTGAGCTGATAGAGATTGCATCTGGTGTGTTGAAGAAGATCATGCCATCCTTCCAAAAGGATCTTTTGGCTTCTTCATCTGGTAACTTGAAATCTCTTGTTAATTCTGTTAGCACATATTTTGATTCTTTAGAGAAATCGGCAGAAGAGAAAGTTTGGAAAGAGTTTTTGGGAAAGAGATTCTCTGAAGTACATGGACTCATAGAAAATGATAGGAGAAATTTGGATATTGGGATAAAGAGCCTAGAAAATGCTCTTAAAGATGGTGGAGAATTACACAAATTTTGTCTGTCTTGGTCCACAGTGATAGACGACATTGCAAAGAAGGTGGAAGAACAAGAGGGTAAACTGTCAAGTTTATCTTAGAATTTTGATTCTCTCACCTCATCCATAATGAATCAATAGTGCCAGGCTATTGCCACTATAAATGAAATAAAGAAGCTTGAAAAGGAAAAGAAGAATAGAATAAGCAGGATGAGTGAGCTAAGAGGGATAATTATCCCTAAGTTAGAGGCAATGCATGAGGCCTTAACTGATGCTCAGACCATAGCCTGGACCAGTGATCCGACAGACTTAAAGAGGGCAAAAGATTTTGCATTTTTGTTGAGTGGTCACATCTCAATTTTGGACAAGATGAAGCAGAGTTGGGTAACAAAATTTGTCCAGTTGAAGACCACTTTTGCGGATATACTTAAGTATACGTAAGTATAACATGTATATATACTTATGCGGCTATGTATAGGTTAGTTTTTGCAAATTTTGGTGTGCAGATTCCACCCTTTGCCATTGATGTCAAAGGGGGAGTAAGGAGTAGTGAAAAATGTGGAATCTAGTAAAGGGGGAGCTCCAGTAAAAATATACATAAGACAGAGCATCAACCAAGGGGGAGTTTGCTACGACACTTAGTCATTTTTCACTAAGTGTTACCATCAATGCCAAAGGGGGAGATTGTTGGCAAGAGACACCACGTAGCTTCATTATTATTGTCATTGATGGCAACAAAGTTTATCCCACACATCCGCAGCACATAGTATGTCTATACTGGAAGTCAGATTGAAGAGTGTTTTGGCCCGGTGAACAAGAATAGAGCATGCAGCAAGGTCTGACAATCAGGTCCAGATCTCTTAGAGGATGTACCTCAGCAAAGTACGGACTTGGGGAAGTCAAGAGGAGTACCATGACTGCTACATATTAGAGATTGAGCCTCTAGTGATGAAAGAGTAAAAAGATATGAACATCTAAGTGTTGGGTTCCTGATAGGCAGAGTAGACTAAGGAAGAACTGACTGGCATAGCATCAGACTTTAATCCAGATAAGAAATTAATGATGGTCAAGCTATTTGAGAGATCATACATGGTTGGCTGACATGAATGATGACTTCTATGTCTATGTCTTTGATACGTATCACATATTAAGCATGGATTCTGCCGACAGATCAGTGTCTTAGAAATATCTTAAGTATTCTGGTTGCCTACTAGAAAGATGTTGAAATCCTTGGTACGGATATATATACCAGATGGATTTCAGTATGAAGAAGTGTGTGTGTGGAAATAGTGTGTGAGATAAAGCAGAGAGCAGAGTGGAAGCAACAATACAAGTCTGGTATGTGACAAAATAACAACACTAAAGCAGAGGAAGAATGAAGTGCAGTAGATCAGTATATTGAGCCTAACCGGAACTGAACCTCAGCATATGCAGATGCCTCTCATCAGTTCAAACACTTAGTTACCTTCCATAAATATTGTAGAGAATGAGTCTCTTATAGGCAATGTGCCTCTTGTGAGCAGTGTGCTTAGGCAGTAAGCCCTAATTGGCAAGTGCCATTTTGTACTACTTATTCTTTTAACAGAAATTACAATCTTGGGTTAGTCACCCCGTGGTTTTTCCCTTAATAGGGTTTTCCCCATAAAAATCCTTGTGTTATGTGTGTTGATTTTATTTTTGCTCTCATGATTATGTATGCTCTTATGTTTTGATGTTGCACTAATATTAAAGAAGAAAAGAAAGTTAAGATGCTTAAGATAACTGATTCACCCCCCCTTAGTTATCTGCCTTGTTTCAACAATTAGGACCTGTGTGTAAGTGAAATGCTACCATGATCCCTGAGACTAATAAATCTACATAAACACAGTCATGCTTCTCCACTCTTCTTGTATCCATGTTGTAGTTATCTGCACATGCGACCACTAGCTCAATGGCCTTTGCTACGTATGGAAATCCTCTAGCATGCCACATTCTAGAGTTATAGATGTTTATCAGCATGGGGTTCTTGCCATGCTGAGTTGATGTGGCTGTCCATGCCTCCAGGATCATATTTCTAGCATGAGTATCTCCAATCTGTCTGAATCTAAAACTAGAACCACTGGGTTGCATGAACATGGGAGTCATGAACTTAGTTTCACTTTTGTTCTTGTGAGCCTCCATCATGTCCTACAATAATGGATATGCATATCTTCACATAATTTGTAAATTTGAGTTTAATCAACTAATTTCTTAATATCATGACATTCAACAACTTACAAAGCATGAATATGTGCATCATCATCCAAGATTTACCCTAAGTAAGTATTATTTACCTTTTACAATGTAGTAGCGACAAAAGTAGGGTTTAAAGATACATACCTATTTAGCGCACTTAAAACCTTATTAACAGATGTTTGGATATTCACTTCACACTGCACAATTGCCTTCACCATTCACCATTCAATGTCTGCACCGTTCCCTTAGGGTTTGGGTTCTCTGTAATGGTTGTTGTAAAAACTTTGGAGCTCTATAATTTTAGACTATGAATGTTTTGTGAATGCAAAATGACCAAAAATCTAGCTTTATGCATTAAAAAACCTAAATTTAGGGTGTAATTGCCTTTATTCGTAGATACTAGCATCTGATCTGGGAGATTAAGACAAGTGTCAATTTATAATTTGAATTTTCAAATAGCCAACTACTCTTTTTGTGACATTAATTGCAAAGATATGGATATTAACAAATATTTGAACATTAAGCAATGTGGTCAATCTTTTGAAATGTGAAGATGCATATGACATGACGTCATCATGTTGGTCAATGTTGACCAAGGGTGAATATTGGGTCACTAAGATTGAAAGGCATTTGCCTTTGATCGTCAAATGTCGGGACATTACAATGTCTAGTGAGAAAAGTCAACTTGTGTCATGTGGCATAATTTGATTGGTTCATGGAAACCTATGATTTTTAGTTACGGGAACAGGGATGTGGATATTAAGAAATATCTAGATTTTAGCATTTGTGAAATATCTCTAAGTCTAAATGTACAGATGATGCCACCTTTTTTTAAGGTAATTCTGTGTCGGGTGTAACGTGATGTCATCATGATATTGGTGAAAGTCCAGACATTAAGTTAATGTCCAGATGTTAAGTTTTGTGAAGTGTTCCAAACTCTTAATGTCTAGATGACATCGTCATATTATGATGTTCCTTTGAAATGAGTTTGTATGACATCATCGAGATGTTAAGGTAAGGTTCAAATGTTAAGTTTCTATGCAGAATGTCTAGGGATTGATATGCTTTTGAAAAGTCAACATGACATGTCATCAAGATATTAAAAAAAGTCAGGACATTGAGTTAATGTATGAACATTAAGTTTTGTCATGATATTATAGCAAGTAGGGATATTAACGAATGTCTGCATCTTGAGATTAAATATGCATACTTGCGAATATCCTTGTATTATGCGACCATGCACCTTGACAATTTATTACATCATGAGTTGAAATTTGACGTGCGCACATTTGCGAATGTCCTGATATTGAGTTTTACTTAGCGAATTATGCAATTAGGACATTAAGTTAATGTTCGGATACTAGGAAATGTGAAGATATCCCTAAGATCATTTGACTAAACATTGAATGGGCATAACTTCCTGGTTTTAGAGAATTTCTAAGTACTTCAAAGGCAAACCTGCTTAAAATTTTGTGCTCTTTCACTTGGCAGGGTTTATAATGAGAAACTCTAACTTTGAAAATTTGACCTAGATCTCCAGATCCTGACATGCCAAGGATAAGATCCTGACATACATGTGCTACTATTTTACCATACCACCCAAAAGCAAAGGGAAACAAGCAAGCCAAGCAAAAGCCAAAAAGTTGGGTTCCTATTTTGCTAAGGAAAAATGGGACGTGTTGTGTAACCACACAACACATCCTAAAATACTTCTGCAATGATATAAAGGCAAGTCAATTAAGGATTATTCACACATTCAGTCCTAATGACTATTATTTTATTACACCTTAAACAAATGTCAAGTATCATGGTCATATTCATAGTTAATGCAATATTATGAGTACAACTTATGCAGTATTTTTTAGTCATGCAAATTCTTGGCTTTGCCTAATTAGTTGGCCATCTGGTGCTATGTCTAAGTTGGTTTATTAAAACTCTAACACATTGTCTATAGGTTTTACCTCTACCACCCACATAATGTGTTTGGATTCTTTATTTAATCGTATACCTTCATCCTTGATGATATTGCATCTTGTTACCACATGGATGATGTTATATGTTCTATGAATGAGTTGGTTAAATGCTTTGTCTAAATGCCCATCTTTCATCCTTGATGATATTGCATCCTTTTACCACATCTTATAACATTATACATAGTATAGTATGTTATTCAAACTCAAAATGGATTGTTAAACATCTGGGAGAAATCATAATGTAGTAACAAGAATTTATTCAAGGATTTTAAACTAAGTATTATATGTTCATAAAGAAATTTAATGAGGTAATGTAATTATTAACATATATACATGGAATATCTCATAAAAAATAATGATTATCCTTTTATTTCACTTACTAGTAGGGTAATTCACATGACAAAGAAGCTATTTATCACATTGCTTGAGGTTTTTTACAAACTTAATTACCCCTAAATTGTAGAAGTAAAGCATGAGTCAAGATGTTGTATGGGAAGAAAATAACTATGGCATCTAGGAATGCATATTATAACAAGAAATAGCCCGTCTAAAATGTTGTTCTCACTACTGCAAATAGAAGACTAAAAATGGTGAAGGGGGTAAATCACAAAACACACAATAACAGATATTGAACATAGCAAATAGAACTTTCTTTCATTAAATTGGGTAACTCATTACATTACAACAACTCAATTACAATCAGAGGATGAATCCTCTACTGGCTATAACACATTACAGCTTTCCCAACCTCAAGACTCTAGAATCTTCAGCCTTCTATAACCCCAAATTAGCTAGGGTTTCTGTTTTCCCACCTATTCTTGACTCTACACTGGCCCCCCTTAACTCTCCTACTGCCCAGGGTTCCCAAAATAGTCATAAATAGCACTTTTTGGTGGCTTCCAGCTAAATTTTGAATTTTGCAACTCCCTCCAAAAGTAGGTCAACTTCCGGGAAGCATAACTTTTGATCCGGGTGTCCGATTGATGAACTGTTTTAAGCACCGGAAAGCTTGCAATGTGAACTATCACGCTAGAAATATGTAAATAGATTTCTGTCAACTTTTTGGGATGTTATAGAAAGTTTTAGTGCCTCATATCTCGTTCTAGAAATTTTTAGGGGCTTTTCAGAAAACAAAAACTTTAATATCTTTCAGCTCACAAATGATCTTTGCCTGATTCCTTTGCCAAAGGTCTTATATTTCCATTATGTAACTTTCTGGAAGTTTTTGCTTCGTTATGTGCCCAAATGCAAACTTTCTAAAAATAGCAGGTACACTTTCCTAATTAGGCAGGTCGCTATTTTTAGCAGTTTTGGAAAAAACTGAAAGTCTTACATTATTATTCTAGATATTATGGAACCAGAAACACTAATTATGGAAAGAAATGAAAACAACTACAATGATTTTGAATTAACTTCTTTCTGGGTGATGCAATATTACCCTTACACCACTGAATGCTCCTGCATTAGACACCCAGGGTAATTTGAGAAGTGACCCTGTCACGTCTCATGTGTTTGTGTGAGGAAAACCCAAATGGTCAACCTCTGCCTTAGACAACCAAGAAGAATCTTCAATAGGCCTTCCTTTCCATTTTACCAGATATTCTTCATATTTCTTGTTTCGAGTACTTCTTCCCACACGGCTATCCAAGATCTCTTCTATCGCCTCCATTGAACTAGATGCCAGAATACTCCACTGCACTTTTGTTGGTCCATCCTCTATTCCATCTTCATGATATTCTGATAAATCAGCAATGTTGAAAACAGGGGAAATATTGATCCCACTCGGCAGCTCTACCTCATATGCATTTCCTGAACCATGCTTCTTCAGGATTCTACATGGTCCAAATTTCTTCATTTTCAACTTATTGTATGTTCCAATTGGGAACCTTTCTTTTCTCAAGTGAACCATGATTTCATCTCCTACCTGGAATTCCTTATATCTCCTCTTTTGATCAGCCTTAGCCTTGTACTGAATATTCATTTTATTAATGTGCTTTCTCACCTCTTCATGCAAATTCTTCAGATGTTCTGCAAAGTTTTCAGCTTCAGCACTTGTCTTTTCTCCATTGTCCAGCTTCCTTAACTCAGAAGCATTTCTTGGGCTATTGCCATATACAATCTAGAATGGTGATTTACCAGTACTCTATTGACAGAATTGTTGTAAGCAAATTCTACCTGTGGTAAAATCAAATCCCATCCCTTGGGCTTATCTCCTACTAAGCATCGTAGCAGGTTACCCAAACTCCTATTCACTACTTCAGTTTGTCCATCAGTCTGTGGATGGTGTGCAGAACTAAACTTTAAATCTGTCTTCAACTTCTTCCATAATGTTCTCCAGAAATAACCAACAAACTTGGTATCTCGATGTGAAACTATGCTCTTTGGTAGACCATGTAGTCTCACCACTTCCCTGAAAAATAACTTTGTAATATGAACAGCATCATTAGTCTTCTTACAAGGAATAAAATGTGCCATCTTTGAGAATCTGTCCACCACCACAAAAATATAATCATGCCCTCTCTGTGTCCTTGGTAAACCAAGAACAAAATCCATACTAATATCATCCCATGGCTTCTCTGGTATAGGTAATGGTTGATACAATCCTGTATTTTGACTTGTTCCTTTTGCCATCTGACATACTCTGCACAAACTTCCTCACATCCTGCTGCAGCTGTGGCTAACAATAATTTTCACCAATAATAGAAATGGTCTTATCTCGACCAAAGTGTCCAGCCAATCCTCCACTATGCTTCTCCTTAATCAGGTTCTCTCTCATGGAACTCCTCGGAATGCACAACTGGCTTCCTCTAAACAACATGCCATCTTGGATTATGAAATCCAACCATTTTGTCCTGTCCAAAGTAACAGGCTCCAGACAAGCTTTCCAAGCCTCTACAAAATCTAGATCTTCAGGATACAAACTTTTGAGCTCATCAAACCCAACAACCTCTATCTTCATTTCTGTCAACAAATTTTGCCTTCTACTCAAGGCATCTGCAACTCTGTTGGACTTCCCACTTCTGTGCTTCAAAACAAAGGTATAACTCTGCAAAAACTCAACCCATTTTAAGTGCCTTTGGTTCAACTTCCCTTGACTATTAATAGACTGCAAAACTTGATGATCAATATACAAAACAAACTCTTTTGGCAACAAATAATGTCTACATTTCTTCAAAGCCTGAACTATTGCATAAAATTCCTGATCATAAACAGAATACTTTTTCTTGGCATCATTAAGCTTCTCACTAAAATAGGTAATGGGCTTACCTTCTTGGCTCAAAACAGCTCCTATACCACTACCACTAGCATCACAATCTACTTGAAATACCTTATTGAAATCTGGAAGTGCCACAACAGGTTGTTCTACGACTTTCTGCTTCAATGTATCAAAGCTCTTGTCTGCTCCTTTAGTCCATCTAAACTCTTTTCTATCTCCTCTCATTGTCTCAGTTAGAGGTGCACAAATGCTACTGAAATTTCTGATAAACTTTCTGTAAAAACTTGCCAAACCATGAAAAGATCTTACCTCTATTGCACTCCTTGGCGTAGGCCACTCAATGATAGCCCTTACTTTTTCTGGGTCCATCTTAAGACCTTCCTCTGAGACAACAAATCCCAGGTATACCAACTCTTTCTTTGCAAAACTACATTTCTTCAGATTAATCAGCAACTTCTCCTCCCTCAGCTTCTCTAGAACTCTTCTGATATGCATTAGATGCTCATCCCAAGTCTTATTGAAAATCAAAATATCATCCAAATAAACAATAACAAAACTTCCCAAAAATTCTTTTAGTACCTCATTCATGAGCCGCATGAATGTGCTCGGTGCATTGGTTAGCCCAAATGGCATGACTAACCACTCATACAAACCTTCCTTTGTCTTGAAGGCTGTCTTCCATTCATCCCCTTCTCTGATACGGATCTGGTGATACCCACTCTTTAGGTCAATTTTCGTGAAGTACTTTGCTCCACTCAAATAGTCCATGATGTCATCCATTCTTGGCAATGGAAATCTATACTTGATCGTTATCTTATTGATGGCTCGAGAGTCTATACACATCCTCCATTCTCCATCTTTCTTTGGTGCTAGTACTGCAGGTACTGCACATGGACTTAGGCTCTCCCTTATCAGTCCCTTCCTCAACAACTCCTGAACTTGTCTGTTCAGCTCTTCATTCTCTGTAGGGGTCATTCTATGGGTTGCCTTGTTTGGCAAACTGGCTCCTGGTATCAAATTCATTTGATGACTTATCTTCCTTACTGGTGGTAAACCTTCTAGTACATTATCAGAGATAATGTCCTAGAACTCTTCCAACATATCTGAAACTTCTGCTGGTACATCTTCACATTTCTCTTGACTAATCTTAGGAATCAATGCAAAGCAATGACGCTCATGCTTCATACCCTCCAAAAACTTTCTACCATCTACCAAGCAAATTCTGGTAGTATTGCATACCTTTTCTTCCACCTCCTTCAAGGGCTTCAACTTATGATGGACTCCATCCTTTGTTAGGGAGTATGTATTTGCACGGCCATCATGGATAGCACTCCGATCATACTGCCACGGCCTCCCCAATAACATATGACATGCATCCATCGGTATGATGTCACACAACACCTCATCATGGTAGTCACCAATCTTGAACTTCACTAAACACTATTCATTGACCAAAGCTCTATGGTCCTTCTGCAACCATGCAATCTGGTATGGATGTGGATGCTTTCTTCTTGTCAACTTCAACTTGTCAACCATCTCCTCTGAAACAAGATTATCAGTGCTTCCACTGTCAATAATAATATCACAACACTTACCTTCACATTTGCACCTTGTGCGGAATAAACTCTTCCTCTAATTGGGTTCTTTCTCCTCATTCAACAAAGTTCTTCTGACAACTAGGGTTTCTCCCCTTTCTGCATCTTCAGAGCGCTCAGATTGTGCATCTTCATCCACATGTGCAACTCATGCATTACCTTCAGGTCTTCTATTCATCCTTCCTTGATGTTGCAGACACTCATATGCTCGATGCCCTTCTTCTCCACATTGGAAACAAGTTCCTTTGAAACCTCCTCTTCCAGGTCCTTGCCCAAGTCTACCTCTTCCTCTTCCTCTTTGCTCACCATTGTTCTGGTCACGAGGGCGGTAGGTATTATCACCTCTTTTGATTTCGACTGGTACCAGCTTCTTCACTTTTCTTTGCATCTTCATTTCGGCCCCCATAGGGTCTTCCACCACTCCTTCTGCCTTGACCTCTTCCCCTTTGCTTGCTATCAAATCTTTTATTCAGCTTCTCTTCCACCTTCAAGGAAAACTGGTACGCATCTTCTATGGTGGTCATTCTGACCAGGCTCAACTCCTCTTGAATACTCGGCCTCAACCCATTAATGTAATGGGCTACCTTCTCCTTATTGGGCTCTGCATGGCCTATCCTGATAGTGATTTTATAAAACTCTTCTGTATACTCCTTAACAGACTTGTTACCTTGCTTCAGTCCTTGTAGTTTCTTCAGCAACTCCATCTCATAGTCCACAGGAATGAAATGCTTCTTCAGTTTCTCCACCATCCGATCCCATCTGGTAATCTTTGCTTTTCCTCTTCTGTTCCTCTCTAATTGGACCTCCTTCCACCAAATATTGGCGTGGCCTTTCAACTTTGTTTTTACAAGCTTAACCCGATCTGGGTCCTCCACATCTTCATACTCAAAATACTCCTCCATGTCATTGATCCAATCAATAAGATGTTCTAGATTCAAATCTCCAGAATATGTAGAAACTTCGATCCTAGGCCTCTTTCCGATCTTCGAAATGACCCTCAACAACCTTACTTTTGCAGCATCTTCGGTAGCTTCTTGTTCTTCCTTAGATAGCTCTTCTTCAACTTCATCTTCACTTTCTTCTCTTGTCCTCGGCTCAAACCCTATTCGTAGCTCCTCTTGCAATGCATCGATCTGCCTTTGTAGGGCTCTAAAACCCTCTTCCGTCAAAGCATTCCTCCCAACACGATTTCTTTGTGGAGGCATCTTGGTCTCCGCAGCAAACCCACAACCTCAGGTCCTGGTACAAACTACCTCACAGTCGGCAATCTGTCTACACACTCAGGAACCCTCACTCTGATACCACTTGATGAAGAGGGTAAATCACAAAACACACAATAACAGATATTGAACACAGCAAATAGAACTTTCTTTTATTAAACTAGGTAACTCATTACATTACAGCAACTCAATTACAATCAGAGGATGAATCCTCTACTGGCTACAACACATTACAACTTTCCCAACCTCAAGACTCTAGAATCTTCAGCCTAGAACTGTAACCCCAAATCAGCCAGGGTTTCTGTTCTCCCACCTATTCTTGACTCTACACTGGCCCCCCTTAACTCTCCTACTGCCCAGGGTTCCCAAAATAGTCATAAATAGCACTTTTTGGCGGTTTCCAGCTAAATTTTGAATTTTGCAACTCCCTCCAAAAGTAGGTCAACTTCCGGGAAGCATAACTTTTGATCTGGATGTCCGATTGACGAACCATTTTAAGCGCTGGAAAGCTCGCAATGTGAACTATCACGCCAGAAATTCGTAATTAGATTTCCATCAACTTTTTGGGATGTTATGGAAAGTTTTAGTGCCTCATATCTCGTTCAAGAAATTTTTAGGGGCTTTTCGAAAAACAAAAACTTTAATATCTTTCAGCTCACAAATGATCTTTGCCTAATTCCTTCGCCAAAGGTCTTATATTTCCATTATGTAACTTTCTGGAAGTTTTTGCTTCTTTACATGCCCAAATGCAAACTTTCTAAAAATAGCAGGTACACTTTCCTAATTAGGCAGGTCGCTATTTTTAGCAGTTTTGAAAAAAACTGAAAGTCCTACATTATTATTCTGGTTATTATGGAACCAGAAACACTAATTATGGAAAGAAATGAAAACAACTACAATGATTTTGAATTAACTTCTGTTTGGGTGATGCAAGATTGCCCTTACACCACTGGATGCTCCTGCATCAAAAAATACTTTTGCAGGAGGTTAGCATGAATAAATTTTCAAAGATAACTATAATATAGCATGAATAAGTTGTCAAATAGATGTCTTCAAATACCTAATGTTAAACATGAAGAAACCTATCAACAAGGTGTACATTCAACTAGAGAACATGAATACATTTATGTAGATAGCAGCGTGCAATTTGAACTCTACAAGAGTTTTTTGTAAGGGTTGTAGGAAAATTGAACTAAAAAAATGGTGGTATTTGTAAGAATATGTGATAGGAATTGTTGTTGATTTGTGCACTTTTATTTGATTGACCTTCAAATTGATTTGTGTGGATCGATTCATTTAAGATAAACCGATGGATTTGATAGATGTTAAAAAAATTGAATTTAGAAATAAGTTTGAGAGGTGATTGATTTGGTTGAATGTTTGTTTGGTTTGAAGTCTTAAAATTATGTCCTCTTGTTTTGACCGCTTGATTAGTGAGCCTTACACCTTCGAGTGTGTTGCTTGCAAGTATTAATAAATTTGAATTTGGTAATAGATTTGAGAGTTGATTGATTTGGTTGAATACTTGTTTGATCTAAAGTCTTATATTTGTGTTCTCTTGTTTTGATGGTTCGATTGGTGAGTCTTACACCTTCGAATCTGTTGCTTGTAGGTATTCATGGAGCAAGTGACTAGTAGTTGAGAAAATATCACTTAAATAAATTTAGTTGATGAGGAGATATGGGACGTATCTGTTTGTTTGATAGGACACTTGGCCATGCATTTTATTTACAAAGGAGTTTATATTTGAAAAACAATATTTTATTATGGGATGTATCCGTTTGTTTGATGGGACACTTGAACATGCATTTTGTTTACAGAGGAGTTTCTATTTGAAAAACAATATGTTTTATGGTTGATCGCTACATGCTAAGACAATTAAAGTGTATCTTTTTAATATATAGGCTTAATATTAAATAATAGGTTCTAGATTTTTTCAACAGGTTATGTGTAGTATGTACAATGTGTGTCATCGCTTTTATTGGTAGGTAGATTTGTATAACTTATCTCTCATCCACCTATTTTGAATAAATAAAAACTAATTAATAAAGATAGACTCTAAACTATGATTGGACTCTTACTTATGCTTTTTTGGTACAATAAAATGCATTATTTTAAATAAATACTACTCTACAATTAACCCCACTTTGATCAACTTCTATATCGAATGGTCCCCTCTCCCCTAACTCATTAAAACCACTTTTGACAATCTAGATGAGTTGAACGGTCCCCTCTCCCCTAACTCATGAAAACCACTTTTGAGAATCTAGATGAGTTGTAGTAGTTTCTCGATTGAACCTTTAATGCATGTGATAGAATAAGCCCAAATTGCAAATGTACAATGTGTTGACCGCCTGTTCTTAAATTAAACTGTTGACGTTAACCATTCCAGTATCTATCGCTCCTTATTTGGTAGTAGTACACTCTTAGAATACGTCGGATAAAGTATATGTATACATCTAATGTATGAGGAAGATTTTTATGGCCGTATTAAGGCATTTTTGCAGTAAAATACAATCAAATTTGTGGGAAGACTGTATTATATGAATGGAGAGATTTTGGAAAATCCTATGAGATTGCATTTATATATAAAATAAATATGTATTAGTACTTGAAGGGCATCTTTTTGATGAATACTTTTATCTTTGAATGAATAACGGTAAAAAAAAAATTGCTTGGCAACAGTAAATATTAACCAGTGGGTATGTTGTAAAATGGTCTGATTGGTCGAAATGTAATCGACTCAAAGTTTTCTAATGAATTCATCCATAAATTAGAGTAGTCGAAATGTGCAGAGTAGTTGATTGATCAGGCTATGAAATCTGTCAAAAACTTTGCATGAAAACCGACGAATTCGTTCACAAATCAGAGTAGTCGAAATGTGCATAGCAGTTGATTGATCAGGTCTGTGAGATCTGTCGAAACTTTGTAGGTCGAAAACTTTGCACGTCAAAAAATATGAAAAAACAGTGGGCACACAACGTGGCTGTTTACGGTGGGCATTGACAGGCAGAGTCGACCATCAAATTTAGGGAAGAGCTTAAACAGCCGGTAGGTCCAAATTGAAAAACAAAAGGATTCAAAACAGTTAGCAGGTTATACGAGCTAGCCCAACAGATCCTCGAAATAAATAGGAGCCAAAAAATTTACAAACAGCCGACACGACAACGTACCTGGTAGAACCAAATTTAAGGAGAATGTAATGTATCGTGTTCAAATTATTTATTACTCTGCAGGGATGCGAGCTTATTGCCATTGGACGCCTTAGCGAGTGGAAAAGAGTGACTCCACATAACCCAGATATAAAAAGAGTGATTTTGCACCGCTAAAGTAGAATTCAAAGCTTGGCAGAAATTTTGTGCTTTCACCTGCAAAACTAACAATGTAGAGTACGACTTGTTGTCAGAAGTATCTTTTAGCTATGAAAGCTCTCTTTTTTCTTTACCCACGTCGCTTTCCTCTCCAACTGTTCTCTGCCATTATACATTAATTAGAAAGCTCAATTTCAAGGCTCCATTACAAAAAGAGAAGATTGCTTTTATTTTTCAGTCTGGATCCAGTCCTCTCCTAGGATGCAGTTTCCCAGAGGTGTTATCAAGGTGGGAATCCCACTGCAGGGATTAACCACACAATCCCAACATGATTCAGATATGCCATTCTTGTTCCCCACCAGAAATCAGCTTCAAACACTATCCACTCGTCATACTTCTTCTTGTTTCCAAATTCAGAATGGCTTTGGTGTGGTGGATTCATCTGAAATGGATCCAAGAACCAACAGCCAACAAGAATATCATGTGAAAGTTGCTGAACAAATTCGCCTGGAGCTTGATGATCTGAGTGCAGTAGTGGGGAAATGTAATGTGAACCCAGTTTTATCAGTGGGTGATGATGGACGTCGTCTTTCTAATTCTTGTCCTGCTCAATATCAGGAGGAAGTCATCTGGGATTCTCACAGTTGTGATAACAAAGGTCTACTTCCATCCACCAGCAAACCAAGGAAAGTTAATGGAGAAGAGCCACTGAAATCCCTCAAGCGAAAGCGATCTGTCAATGGCAATCTAGTACCAGGTTCAGTAGTAAGGAAGAGCCATGTTCTTTCAGAAAGACTGCGGCGCAGAGAAATGAATGATTTATTTGCAGAAATGCGTTCTTTGCTACCAAATCCCAAGGCCAAGGTGTGATTTTTGCATGCATAGAAACCCTCATTACTTGTTTATTCTAGAGTATATATTAATCACATTTCTTGTATTTCACTGGCTGTTTATGTGGGTACTCAGCTATTTCCTGTCAGCATTTATTGTAACCTTCTTCTTGTTGATTGATATTCAAGGCTTAGTGATAGACTATGGTTACCAAATGGTGTAGCAGAGATGGTCAAATGTGGTGTTAATCTCTATTTTTCAAGTTGCATGTAAAACCCTATTTAAACTGTAGGACTATGGAGTCTAGAAAAAATATTTTCTTCTTTATTTTGGAAAAACCTGATAGGGGATGTTAACAAATATAACATATATTCTTAGAGACTAATTAAATAATTTAAACTTCAAATAAACTTTTCATGATAGCACATCAGCTTAAGTCATAGGTTTTTAAACTGTTTTACAGTTATATTCGGATTATTTTAGGTAGTAATTAGGTTCAATTGAAATGTGTATAAAAAAATGCTTAATGTATATGTATATGTATAATTATATCTATACAATTTTCTCATATAGGTTATTTTTGTGAAGTAGTGTATTAGATTATATGATGGTTTATAAAAATTAATTGTTGCAGTTATTTCTCCTAATCAATATAAAATTTCTACAGTTTAAAAGAAAATTAAAATTATTATTAATGTTTATAAATATTTATAAAGGATGATGGGATCAAAAATAAAGTTTAGTATAATAGGTTAAGAGAGAGTGCCTAAAATGTCTCTAGACAAAATCAAACAAAATCTAACAATATGAATAAAAGACTAAACAACCAATGCTAATAATAAAACTTAAAAGAAGAAATATGTAATACAAGTGCTTCTTTTAGGGCATATGTGTATAGGACTAGCTAGGACTTGAACCTTGGACCTTGTCTTCTCATTTCTAACTAGGTCTAGTATATATAAAAATTCAAAAGAAAGAAATATGTAATACAAGTGCTTCTTTTAAGGCATATATGTTGCAGGATACGTCTTCTCATTTCTAACCAGGTCTATTAGTATATAAAGAATTATCAAACACGTGATTGGACTAGCTAGGACTCGAATCTAGGACCTTGTCTTCTCATTTCTAACTAGGTCTAGTATATAAAGAATTATCAAACACATGTTAGGACCAGCTAGGACTCAAACCTAGGACCTTCCATTTGTTGTTGGCCATCGTTGGTCTAGGTGTGGCTTATTTCCAACATCCTCCCTTAAGCTACAATATAGGTGTGGCCAGTCCATCATCAGTCCGGGTGGCTTATTTTCAACACCCTCCCTTAAGCTACAATACAGGTGTGGCCAGTCTATCATCGGTCTGGGTGGCTTATTTTTAGCACCCTCCCTTAAGCTACAATACAGGTGTGGCCAGTCCATCATCAGTCCAGGTGGCTTATTTTCAACACCCTCCCTTAAGCTACAATACAGGTGTGGCCAGTCTATCGTCGGTTTGGGTGGCTTATTTTCAACACCCTCCCTTAAGCTACAATACAGGTGTGGCCAGTCTATCGTCGGTCTGGGTGGCTTATTTTCAGCACCCTCCCTTAAGCTACAATACAGGTGCTTGGGGCTCCTACCTACCTCTAATACCAATTGTTGAGCTGCAACTCATATGGACTAGCTGTGACTCAAACTTGGGACCTTCCATTTGCTGTTGGAGTGCTCTACCAACTAAGCTATCGACTCCTTTGTGGCCAGTCCATCGTTGGTTTGAGTGTGACTTATTTCCAATAGAAAGAAATTATAGTTCTTAGGAGAAACATCCTTTATTTCCCCTTACTCAAATGACAACATCCAAACATACAAACTTCCATGATGTATAACGCCCACCTCCTCTAATCTTGATACCTCATTTTTTTTTCCAAAACTATCCTGAATCCCTAAATTCTAAATATAAATTTAAATTTTTTAATAATATTCTAGATATAAATGTAATTTTCTTTATAATATTCGAGATCACTGGAAATCTATCATCAAAATAAATTAAAAAATAGTTACACATAAAAATATAATAAATCTACACACATTTATCAAAAGCTCTCTTACTCATGATTTCTTCTGTTCTAAACATTATTTCTCAATAATTTTTTTTCTATGTAAGATCCACCATATAAAAAGCTCTTACAAGGGAAGCTATATAAACTTTTACTACTGTTTTCAGAGTGATAAGGCTTCCATCTTATCAGAAACGATGAGTTACATTCAATTCCTTCAGCGCCGTCTAGCCCTTGTTTCTACCGACCGCAGCAAACTTCCTATAAAACTTGAATCAATGAGCTCAGTGCCGAAAGCCAATGAAGCTTCATGGGATGAACATTTGTCGTTGAAATACAATGGCAGAGACATTTTCATTACAATCATCGATGTGAAGAAGAGGAACCTCTTGTCTTCAATCATTCTGGTCGTAGAGTCGCTCAACATACAAGTAATGGATGCATTTCTGTCTGTTACCAACAATGTGGCCCTTCATTTTCTCCACCTCAAGGTATGTGGGCTTAGGTTAATTTTGGCGAATAAAAATAAGATAAATATTTACTACTTTTTGTTGTGAATGAAGTGTAAAATTATTATTAAGTCATTGAAGTGGATGATATTTAAATAGAATACCAGTTTCAAAAAAATTTGCTACTATGAAGACAATTAGTATCTCCTAAATTCTTATCTGAAATTGCATAGTTTTATTGTGTTGAATATGAAACAGGCTGCTGATATTCTAGATCATGTGGTAAGAGAAACTTTACGTGGCACATTAAGCAAGCTCATTGAATCAGAATACCAGATATGTTTCCAACAATCAGAGAAGGCAAAAATATGTGATGCATCAGCATAAGTTTGTTTCTCCCAAAATACTCTTGTAAAGCCATTTTCTGGGTGTAATTTCAATCTAATTTATCATTAAATGTTGTTCGAACAAAGCGAGAAATATGATTGGTATTTCAAATTAAATTTACAGATGCTCGGCTCTTCTAAAATCTTCCATTCAATCTGCGGTATGCCGCTACCTTATATATATAAAACATAAGAGTCTATAAATCACAACACGTCAATATTATTTTATGACTATAAACATGCATAACTTACTATAATTCTGTTACTTATTAGAGCACACTCTCTTCAAATGAGAAAGTATTCTTAAAGATCATTCACTTTAATAGTCAAAAGTTAATTTTGGCGATTTTTTATTGTAGATGAGGTGTAAAATTGTTATTGACTGTTTGACTGTTGAAATGGATGATACTTAAATAGAGTGACTCGAACACCCAGTATTTGAAAACAATATTGTTGCGAAGAAACTCTTGCTCACCTTGTCATTTGCTCAAGAATTTAGACCGCCTGAATGCAATGTTCCCATTAATACTTTGCTCTGGTTTTTGGCTTGTGCATTGCGTGAACAATCCCTGCAGCGAAGAGCTCTATCAAAGAGCAAAAGTATTAAGCGATGGTCTGTTACATGCCTGAAATTTAATGGCCTCCTCTGCAAGTCAAATGGAAATTATAGGACAGCTAGATAATATGAAAGTACTTTTTATTTAACGGGTAAAATTGGATTTCATGGAATCTAAAGATTATGTTGCTTTGTACCAAGGCTAGAGTCATTTTAAAAAATCTAAAAAGTAGATTTTTTGTTTTTAATATTAATTTATAGGATAAAAAAATGATGAAGGCAGCAAACACACACAACATGCAATGCTACATCATTTAGAAAACAAGTTTTATTGCTTGATGATAAAAATGTGACAAGATGCTTTAACATATAGAAGACTTAACTATACAATACTAGTACAATGTATAAATAATATTTTCTCCTCTTGAAACTTCCTAATTTATCTTGTCTTTTCTAGAAACTTTCTAAACAAGACTCTAAATAGTTTGTCTTCTTCTAGATTCTTCCTAATCAAAACACTTATTAGTTTTCCCTCTATTTAATTATGGTGGGAGAAATTACAATATTCCAATGCTCCTCATTAATTTCTACAACCAACTGCTTCATCATCTATAATGCCCAAAGTCTATCTTCGATATTCAAAGTCCTCTTTTGCTAATGTCTTTGTGAATATGTCTACTAACTGATCTTCAGAGCTGTAAAATTTCAAGTAGAATTCTCCATTGTTCACTAGCTCTTTGATGAAATGGTACTTGGTATCAATGTGCTTGCTCCTCTTGTGAAAAACATATCTAAAAGTACTCTTCCTACAAAAGCTCTATCAAAAATGAAGACTCCTAGTATTCCAAATTACATGATACTTTACAATGACATCCTTTGATTCATAACAAACAATTATCAATCATCCAACTCAAACATTCAAACCTTGCTTGATTGCTATGTTGTTCGACATATGAATATTTATGCTTGCACAACTTTTTAAACATATTTGTGGCCTATTGCTAATTAAATACACTAATCCATCCACAACTCATCTATATACAATATTCCATAGATTGCTTCTTCCACTCTTTGTTCCAACACATTTTTTCAGAATGATACTTCAATCCAAAAATAGTACAAGGATGAATATCCCAACATGTTTCCTTTTTATGTCCTTGTCTATTACAATGAGAACACTAAAAACACTATATTTCTTGAACTGATGTGTTTGTAACTATATTACTTGTAACATTATTTGTATTTTCTTTACCTCTAACATATTCAAGGCTTTCATTATTTAGCCCCACTCTTGGTTCAATGGGTTCTCTAATTCCATGCCCATACTTTCCCAAACCTTTTCCATTATAACCCATTCTTTTCATAATCTTAAAACCAATATTCTTTCCAAAAAATCATTTGTTATTTTATCACAACTAGCAAGATTTGTAGATTCAAACACACTGTTATCTCCAACCTTACACCCTTTATCTAAAGAAGCTTTAGCTTCACTTGTATCACATGAAACATCACATGGTGAAGGCTTAGACCCTAGGCACTTATTTTCCTTTATGTATGCTGCAACTAATTGATCTAACTACTTATTTTGTTTTTTAATTTTGACATTTTATCCTTTAGAACTATTTTCCTTGCAAACCATTTCAAATTTTCTTCTAATTTTTTTTTTTCAACTTTCACTAGTTCTTCTTCCAAAATATCTTTTTCACACATTAAATGTTTATTTTCTTTCTTCATTCTTTTACCAATATTTCCCATTGGAACAAATAATTTATACAATTAAATTTACCTGTATTTCTACTTGTGCACTTGACTATGTTTCGTTCTGCTAGCATGTATTTGTGCTATATATATATATATATATATTCCAACTATCTAACTTGGTAAGTAATTTCTCCCACCACATTATTAGAAAAGACAAAAATAAAAAATACAAAAGAAGAATCCAGTGTTGGATAAGTAATTTCTCCCACCATATTATTAGAAAAGACAAAAAAGAAAAAGACAAAAGAAGAATACAAGAAGATAGAGTTCCTAGATGAGTCAAGAGAAGAGCCTAGAAGGCACAGGCATGTACTAAGACCTCTATATAATGAGGCATGATGTAATGGTTGTTCAATCTAGTACGAGTGTTGAATGTAGCAGCATTTGCTAAATGAGTTTGTAATCATGTTATGAATCAATGAATGAGGTGCAGCAACACAGTTGATGGTTAAATGTCTTATGTTATTTTTGTGTTTGTATTTGTGTCTTGTAGATGTAATATCCACCATCATCATATTGACCTTCCATGAACTCTTCACTTTACCTATGATTTTCTTCAAATGCTACCACAACTTCTCTGCTACAATCTGACTCCTAGTTAGTGATACCTTTTACCTTCTGCAATCTAGTGATACACAATTTTTTTAAAACTCAAACACCCCTCTTCCTATATCTCTTTGGCAGGGCTATTCTTAAATATCATCCACTTCAACAGTCAAAGGTTAATTTTGATCAATAAAAATAGGATAAATATTTACCAATTTTTTTTGTGAATGAGGTGTAAAATCGCCATTGATAGTTTAACCATTGAAGTGGATGATATTTAAGTAGGGTATTTTGGCAGTGACGGTTATGTATATAATTTGAAACAAAACTCTTACTTTTGACCACCTACAATTTCAAACAGCGGTGATAACTTTTTCTTTTATTCTCCTTCAAATTCATCCTTTTTGCATTTCTATAATCAGTCTTTTTGTTTAGCAGTGACCGCGGCTTTATTTTCCCTTGCTAGCGGTAGTTTATGGTAGCTACTTTTTATTTATTCAAAATATTTAACCTCCAGCTTTGAGGTCTTTACAAATGCTATAGTGACTTCCTTTCTATAGGGTGCTTTTGGCATTTCTCGTGTGGCCTATTTGGGTCATGATTTCACCTTCTGTCTTCAACACTGGCCTTCGATCTTTTTCCCTAAGGTCTCCCTTTGTGCAGTCTTCTGTTGCAATTTCTTTTAACTAGACACAATCAACCTAGCTTTTACAAACACATCAAATTGCACTGATAAACATGATCAATCCTGTGCTCTAATACCACTTTGACGGTGATGGAAGCAAACACACAACACATGAATGCTATAACATTTAGAAAATACTTTTATTGTTTATGATAAAAATGTACAAGAAATTTTAATTTATAGAGGACTTTACTATACAATACTAGTACAATGCATTTAATATTTTCCCCTCTTCTACAATCTTTCTAATTTATCTTGTCTCCTCTAAAAACTTTTTAAACAAGACTCTTTCTAGTTGGCCTTCTTGTAGATTTTTCCTAATCAAAACACTTACTAGTTTCCCCTCTTTATTTAATTATGGTGGGAGAAATTATAATATTCCAACAAGAAATTCACCATAACTATTTGTTCAAGTGATATATTTGTTAGTCAAAAGGAATGGTAAACTATTATAGCACCTATAGGTTTCATCAAATAGCCTATAATATTGGTATTTATATTTTTTTTCCAAGCATTGTACATTTATATCTTTTTAGAGCCATTATATGAATTGATTAGTTGAAAGAGTCTTGAATATTTATGTGTAGCATGCATTTGTGAAGATACCCAAGAGTGTCACAATAATACCTTTTTCATATAATTAAGTTATTTTGAAGATACACAAGAGCGTCACAATAAGTATTAACTAGAAGAATTTCAATAAATTTATACTCATATTTTAAGTCATATATATTTTGAATACTATCATCTTTTCCATTATATATTATGTAGGTACATAAAATATTATATTATTTTTAAAATAAAAATGAATCACAGACTTGTGTATTTCTTGTGCTACACACATTGTAGTAGTACCAATACTTATTGAATACACTTGCATGTTTAATGTTTGTGTGTTATGGAAATCTACTTTTATATAATTACAATATGTTGCATACAACATAAATAATAAATATATAAAAATTGACCAAGACATTCAAAAAATAATTAAAACATGTACTATAACAATATGAAAATATATTATCTAGTGATGTCACATAAGTTCATAGCTAGGGCAGTGATATACTCATAAATGTGGTATGACCTTATGTGTTTGTTTTAACAATTGTTACATATATCAAAATTTTAAACATACAAAACTTTTCATTCTCAAGTTGAAGAAGTTGTAGAAGTTTTTAACTTCCAAAATCTTTATGGGTTTATGTTGAACAAATAATTTTCTATAATTCATAACTAGCTTATTGACATGCAATGTTTGCATGTCATTTTTTTATTAAGTGGTCATCCACAATGTCAATAAATAATTTTTCATATATCTTTCTATTCTATATACAAAAAACCACTAGATGTGGATAACAATGAGGTTAGTAAAATAAGATTAAATTAATTAACTACATTTCATTATCAATAGCATTACAATACCATTTTCATGCATTGGTTTCAATTTTAAGTTTCTTATGTATATAATTATGTATATCAAATTAAGATCATATACTAAGAGGGAGCGATTTTAAAGCAATTTTGGAAGATGATGATAAAATGGGAGGGGTAAAGAAAAAGTCTCGATCACAATTGGATTTTACAAAATTTGTAAATAATAACAATTTGGTAGATATATTACATGGACAAACTGTCATCTGAGTTTCAATAATATTGCTAAGAAATTGGATTGTTTTCTATGGAAAAGGGATTTGGGTGCTTTAAAGTATGAATGTGTTAGTATCTTGATTCCTTGTTTTGGGTCAGATCATTTTCCCATTCAGCTAGATTTATTAGAGGAAAAGAAACCAATAAGGAGCCCTTTTAAATTTGAAAACATATGGTTCATAGATACAAATTTCTTGGAGAAAGTAGAAGAGTGGTGGAAAGAGAAGGAAATGAAAGGTTCAAAGATGTTCTCCCTCTTTATCAAACTCAGAAATGTTAAAGAAAACATCAAAAGGTGGAATAAAGACTCTTTGAAGGACATATTTGAAGAAAAAAAGAGAATAGAAGGTGATTTAAAGATGTATGAATGAGGATGTTTTCATCAATGGAATGGATACTAATAGGTACAGCAAAGAGAAGGATCTTCTCAACAAATATTCAGAAATATTGGCAAGAGAGGAAAATTTTTGGAGGCAAAAATTGAGAGAAGTCTGGTTAAAAGAAGGGGACAAAAATTCAAAATTCTTTCATAATTCAGTAAAAATCAGAGGAATAAAAAATAAAATAGTAAAAATAACAAAGGAAGATGGTACGGTGATAGACAAAGAAGAATCCATTAGAGATGAGGCAGTCACATTTTTAAAAAATTTGTTGAATAATTAGGAGGGATCTAATCTAGCATATCAGACAAAATTGGTAAAGAGCATTTCAAAATTGGTGAAAGAAGAGAAAAATAAATTGTTGTTAAAAGAATTCATAGAAGAAGAAATAAAAGTGACATTTAAGCAATTACAACCAGATAAGGCTCTAGGTCTGGATGGATTCCTAGCTAGATGTTTTCAATCTAACTGGCATATTGTGGGTAAAGATGTGGTGGAAGCAGTTGAAGAGTCGAGGAAGAAAAGAAGAATGATAAAAGAGTTGAATAATACTTTTTTAGTCCTCATTCCAAACAAGGATGTGGCCCAAACCTTTGAGGACTATAGACCCATATCTCTTTGCAATACAATCTACAAGATCTTTTCAAAGGTAGTGGTCAACAGATTGAAAACCATATTACCATAAGTGATAGCAGAAGAACAGAGTGGATTTGTTCCAGGCAGATTGATTTTGGATGGAGCAATTATTGCCCAAGAAGCCATGCACTTAGTGAATTTGAACAGAAAAAGTAGTATGTTGATCAAATTAGATATTAAAAGGCTTATGATAGGGTGGATTGGAGATTATTAATGAAAGTGTTGGAAGGTTTTGGTTTTGTCAAAGAATGGATCAATTAGATGTTTAGTCTCATTTCTAGCTCCAGATTCTCGATCATTATAAATGGAAATACCCATGGGTTCTTTTAAGCATCAATGGGTTTAAGACAAGGTGATCCTATTTCCCCCTTTTTGTTCATTTTGATGGAAGAAGCCTTAGGCAGAGCAATCAGGGGGGAAGCTTCATCCAGAAAATGGTTTGGTATTGTTATTGCTCAAAATGTAGTAGCCATTACCCATCAACAATTTGCAGACAACACGATGCTTTTTGGAGAAGCCAAGAGAAGGGAAGCAACATCCATCAAAGGCATCATAAGTTCATATGCAAAGGCCTCGAGATAGGAGGCAAATGCTAGTAAATCAGAGGTATACTTCTTTTATACAGATGAAAAGAAACAAAAAAAAATTATTAAGATCCTGGAATTCAAGAAAGGAGTTTTACCTAGTAAATATTTAGGTTTCCCATTATTTCAAGGATGTTGCAAATCAAAACTATGAGATCCTCTGTTAGAAAGATGCTCAACAAAGATGTCGTCTTGGAAAGGAAGATGGATTTCGTGGGTGGGAAGAATTGTTAAGTTAAAAGCAGTGATTTCGGCCATCCCCATATATTTCATGTTGTTTCTAAAACTCCTATGTGGCATAAACAAGAAGTTGTGTCAGATAATGAGGAAATTCTTTCGGCAAGGGGTTTCAGAGGAAAGGAAAATCCCACTGATAGCATGGGATTTAGTTTGTAAATCAAAATCTGAAGGCGGAGTAAGATTGAGAAATTAATTAGCCCAAAATAAAGCACTGGGGGCTAAGCTAATTTGGAAGATTTATTCTAACCCAAAATTGAAATGGGTAAAAATTATGCAAAATAAATATGTGGATGTAGAGAATAGGGAAAGAATTATTATAATTTAGAACCCTATGAAAGGATCTGGATTATGGAATTTCATGATGGACTGTAGGAGGATCGTAACAGACTACTTAACCTGGCAGCTTAGGGATGGTAGGAAAGCCCAATTATGGGAATATTCTTGGGGAGGTTTCTAGGCATTAGATAATTTGGGTGACTTCAATTTGATCAAAGGTTGAAAGAGAGATGGGGGAGTACTATGGTAGATTATCTATCTCTAGTTATAAAAGAAGGAATTGAAGTCTGGGAGTGGAAAGCTTTTCCTAGGGTAGTGGAAGATGAAAGGGTTATCAGTGATTTGGAAACAATCTTAGTAGGTAGGAAGATCATGCTATCTAAAGGTGAAGATTTGATTAAATGGAACTATTCAGGCTCAAGGGAGTATTCGGCTAGGGATGGTTATAAGGTGGCAGTTGGTGTTTCTGAGGAATCAGATCTTCCTCTTGAGCTTTGTTGGAATAAATTATGTCTTCCTAAAGTAGGAGTGTGTTGGAGTATAGGACCACTGAGAGGGGGGTGAATCAATGGTCTATAAACTTTAACAAGTTTTTGCACCTTTGAATCTACTAGATAGACAATGAGAGAGACTTTAAAGATTTATAAAACACATATCCATAAGTATGATGATAAATAGTATGAACAAGACCTCAAAGACAAAACACTAGAGCATACGCATCATAACACATGTTTTTGATGAGTGGAAAACCCTCATAGGGATAAAAAACCACTCTAGAAATCTTGCACTTTATTATTCCTCACTGGAAAAATCAACCTTCACTAGGTACATTTAGTGTCTCACTGACAATATATGCCTCACTGGCTATAAGAGGTGTTTCACTGACAATATATATGCCTCACTAGAAAAAATGTATCTAGGAGCACCAACTCCAATAACAAACAAGAGCACCAACTCAAACACCAACAAGAGGACTGATTCCAATATCAACAGGAGCACCCACTCCCTGACACAAAATTTGTCTCACTGACATTACAAAGTTACATCAAAGAATATTCAGAGGGTTACTATAACTCCCTACATAACATTATTCATCAAATGACTTCAATATGTTCCCCCTTTTTACATCAATATATAAATGATAAAAACATCAATCTTCTCTATGAAAACTCTTTACAAAAACCTTGCAAAGTGCATCAAATCATTCTGACAATTGATGAGCACAAAAACAGAAACATACTGCAACAAATACACTTATACATCCTTATGAACACTGAAAATGTCCAACTTTCACTCCATCAAAACCCCTATTTTCTTCCACAATTTTCTCCAAATTGCATTTGCACATACAGGTATGAGTCTCTAGTCTCTCCCTGACCAGGTTTTTTTTTGCTTCATCTAACACACAGAACAAGATATGAATTTCGCTAGCCCTCCTTGATTAAAAAGTCTATTTTAAGGCAGTTAAACTACCAAATATGAAATAACCGTCAAACTTCAATGGTGAATAGCATTTGTTGGAATTTGAAATGCCTTTAAATCTCTGTCATTGATCAACATATTGGCGCCCCTTGAAAATTAAATTTTGTTCATTGATTTAGTTTGACATTCCACCCTTTTAAAATGAACTTGGAAGAGCTGGTGTCCCTAGTAAACGGGACTAGTCATTTCATGAGCCAACCACCCTTTATCCAGTCACTTTAAGTGATCTTACCTATAATGAAAGGTCAACTTCATTTAATAAACAAAAGTGCATTAGTTAAATGACAGTCTATTTTGTTCTTTTGAACAACACACCAATGCTTAGGGTTTTAGTCATTTTGGTCTATGGTTTTGAGATAAGATATCAATAGATGATAAAACCCTTTGAACTTTAGCAATTCAACAACCTTGTATCTTGTAACAACTTGCAGATGTCTAAATCAATGAGGAAAGAACAACCTATCTTCTGATATAGGACAAAGCATGATCATCTTCGTGTGAAGCCTCTTGTGAAACATGAAGGAAGATTATCAATCAACTCTTAAGCATAATGAATAAGGCAATGAAGTCCTTCTGAACTTATGAACACCATCAAGATAGCTTTTGACATCAAAGACCTCCTGTGAAACATTGATGAAAACCAATTCCTTTGAGTCATGAATACTATAACATCATGTTTATGAAGCATGAGAGATGAGGTCCTAATTACTTCTTGTCTAACACCATTCTTTGCAAGTAATACTATTGTCTGCAAATCTTGTTATCACATCAACTTGAATTCTAGTCATCACATGTCTAAGATCAACACTTGCAAGATAATCACATCAACACCCATGTGACCATTAAGTACATAATATCATGTAATATTCATCCCAACCATGATAAACATATTGGAATATAGTTCCAAACAAACATCATGAACTTCATTAAAATATCAACATCATCCAACTCAAGCAATCATGGCATACCACCAACATAATGATACACTATTAACCACAATCAAGATATGACTCTGAAGCATCTAAAACATGATAAGCAAGTATGAAGCATGAAGAAACTCCTAGAAGGTGTCTTGAAGTGAAAGCATCCTGATAACACCATGAACACCATGAACACCAAGACCATGATTCTTTGACATCAATGACAAACAATCTACAATCTCCCCCTTTGTCATTGATGGCAAAAACCACTCCAATTTCTCTCTCCCCCTTTGACATCAATTGACAAAGGGATGACATCATACCTCTTGGTTGCATGAAGCTCCCCCTTTGTTGTTACTCATCCCGTTGTCTATAACTAGGTCTTGATAACATTTATAGCATTGCCACTTGTACTATGTTCTTGCAAAAGATAGCAGACTTAGCACTGGTAGGAACTTCTTGTGAGTCTCAAGGCAATCATCATTATACTGTGTATATTATTTTCAGTAAAGAATTCTATAATCATCAAAACATCATATCACTGTAAGATTCCAACAAGATATGCACATAACTGAATATGCAACAAATGTATAAAAACCCAATACTCATTGATATATAATCAATGAACCAAAGTAGTGCACCAAACTATGCAATGTGTGATAACAATGCACTGATTTGCATTCTTCCAACACCAAGGTACTATGCAACAAATCTATGACAATGCCAGTTGTTCAACTGAGACAAATGCACTAGTACTTTTTTGATTGCAAAGATAGCATCCAATATCACTTTTAGCAAACCAACCTACTTTCTCAGACACTAGATTGAGCATACTGTCATTAGACTGAGCAAGAACATTAAGCATTGTCCATTGGTAGATTACAGTCCAGTTATGCAACTGACATAAGTGTACTCATTTTTCAAGATACTTCTCAATTCTTCTAAGCATATTCAAGAAGACATGTAGGACACTTATGAGAGAACATTGTGATACATCTTTTGAAGTTGCTATACCCACTATTAGTACATCACAATACTAATGTTATCATATCCCAAGCTCACTATAGTTTATCATGGTCAAATTCCCATGTTTAATCAAGTAACTCAATCAACATTGTGAGCATACCATACCTGCATCACTGTTTAAACTATACCTTATCACCAAGCAAGTCACTCAAGAAACTCAATACATCTAGCAAGTGAAGATAAAGTTGAGGAAACTAACTCATAGACTTTCAAACATAGCCACTGTGCATTTTCACTGGACAACTAAATGCATAGAAGAGAAGAAATAATCCATTTAACAATCATAGTTACTGCACCATACATATTGGCCGCTAACACCACTTGTATTCTTACTATGGAAAACCCATACCAAACCACTATCAATGCAAAAGCGAGTGTTACAAGAACACTGTCAATAAGCATTTTCTTGAAAGTCCCAAAACCTTTTCAAAAAACACTATTATGTCAAAGTAGAATATCACCATAGACTGATGGCTACAAACATCTACACACACTTGTGTCACTTGATTATTGCATTTGCATCACTGTACCATTGACAAGTTTATGAAGACCCCTTGAAAATGTCATACATTGAAGGCATGTAAAAGCAAATTTACTAATGAATGAAGACCTTTTCATATAGACCAAGACTAAGACACCACTGTTAGAACTCATTGTTGTTAATAGAGAAAAAACTATTGTTACTATCATAATCACTGAAAAAAATCACTGTAGATCAAACACAAATACAATTTTTACTATCAAAACACAAGCATTCATGACCTCATTGGTAGCATACTTTACTATCACAAGACTTTGTACTCAAACTTAAATGCTCTTCTTATGAAGACAATTTGAGGAAGATTCCACTATTCACTGTCATATTGAGACCACAATGCAACAATCACTAAATGGGAGGCAAAGTACTTTTGCATATACTCCACTATGCTCCATTAGGTAAGAAATCTATATAGGTAGAAGATCACTACTTGATACCATACTGACTGTTCAACTGTCATTATGGAATGAATGCCATGCCTTGTCTAATATACTGTCATAGGCTTTCAATCACTGGCATAGTGCATTCAACACACTTTAATGTGCATTGTATAAACAAACTATAAATCCTATCAAACACCCAAGATACTCAACTACTAGGACCTACCCAAGTTGATTAAACTTTGAACAAGGAACCCAAGGCTCTAATACCACTTGTTGGAGTACAGGACCACTGAGAGGGGGGGTGAATCAGTGGTCTATAAACTTTAACAAGTTTTTACACATTTAAATCTACTTGATAGACAATGAGAGAGACTTTAAAGATTTATCAAACACATATGCATAAGTATGATGATAAATAATATGAACAAGACCTCAAAGACAAAACACTAGAGAATACACATCATAACACATGTTTTTGATGAGTGGAAAACCCTCATAGGGATAAAAAACCACTCTAGAAATCCTGCACTTTATTATGCCTCACTGGAAAAATCAACCTTCACTAGGTACATTTAGTGTCTCACTGACAATATATGCCTCACTGGCTATAAGAGGTGTCTCGTTGACAATATATATGCCTCATTGGTAAAAATATATCTAGGAGCACCAACTCTAATAACAAACAAGAGCAACAACTCAAACACGAACAAGAGCACCAACTCCAATATCAACAGGAGCACCCACTCCCTAACACAGAATTTGTCTCACTAACATTACAAAGTTACATCAAAGAATATTCAGAGGGCTACTTTGATTCCCTACATAACATTATTCATCAAATGAATTCAATATGTTCCCCCTTTTTACATCAATATATCAATGATAAAACCATCAATCTTCTCTATGAAAACTCTTTACAAAAACCTTGCAAAGTGCATCAAATCATTCTAACAATTGATGAACACAAAAACAAAAACATACTGCAACAAATACACTTATACCTCCTTATGAACACTAAAAATATCCAACTTTCACTCCATCAAAACCCCTGTTTTCTTCCACAATTTTCTCCAAATTGCATATGCACATATAGGTATGAGTCTCTAGTCTCTCCTTGACCATGTTTTTTTTTTGCTTCATCTAACACATAGAGCAAGATATGAATTTGTCTTGCCCTCCTTCTCAATTAACAAGTCTGTTTCAAGGCAGTTAAACTACCAAATAGGAAATAATTGTCAAACTTCAATGGTGAATAACATTCGTTGGAATTGGAACGCCTTTAAATCTCTGTCGTTGATCAACATATTGGAGCCCCTCAAAAATTAAATTTTGTTCATTGATTATTTTGGCGCTCCACCCTTTTAAAACGAACTAGGAAAAGCCGGTGTCCCTAGAAAACAAAAGTGTATTAGATAAATGATGGTCTATTTTGTTCTTTTGAACAACACACCAATGCTTAGGGTTTTAGTCATTTTGGTCTAGGGTTTTGAGATAAGATATCAATAGATGATAAAACCCTTTGAAATTTTAATTCAACAACCTTGTATCTTGTAACAACTTGCAGATCTCTGAATCAATGAGGAAAGAACAACCTATCTCCTGACATAGGATGAAGCATGATCATCTTCATGTGAAGCCTCATGTGAAACATGAAGGAAGATGATCAATCAAATCTTAAGCATAATGAATAAGCAAATGAAGTCCTTCTAAACTTATGAACACCATCAAGACAACTTTTGACATCAAAGACCTCCTGTGAAACATGGATGAAAACCAAATTCCTTTGAGTCACATGTGAATACTATAACATCATGCTTATGAAGCATGAGAGATGAGGTCTTGATTACTTCTTGGCTAACACCATTCTTTGCAAGTAATACTATTGTCTGCAAATCTTGTTATCACATCAACTTGAATTCTAGTCATCACATGTCTGAGATCAACACTTGCAAGACAATCACATCAACACCCATGTGACCAATAAGCACACAATATCATGTAATATTTATCCTAAGCATGATAAACATATTGGAACATAGTTCCGAACAAACATCATGAACTTCATTCAAACATCAACATCATCCAACTCAAGCAATCATGACATAACACCAATATAATGATACACTATCAACCACAATCAAGATATGACTCTGAAGCATCTAAAACATGATAAGCAAATATGGAGCATGAAGAAACTCCTAGAAGGTATCTTGAAGTGAAAGCATCCTGATAACATCCTGAACACCATGAACACCAAGACCATGATTCTTTGACATCAATGACAAAAAATCTATAGAGTGTTCTGTTGGGCATTATTGTAGAAGAAAATACTGACAGTAGAGAGATTTTAAAAATGGGATATGAGGGCCCGTCTAGGTGTCCTCTGTGTTATTCTTCAAAAGAAACTATAGATCATCTATTTGTGGAATGCAGGTTTGCACATGAATGTTGGGTTTGGCTGTGTGCTAAACTAGGGTGGGTTAGAAACCTACCTAAAGATGTGTTTTCTTTATTTAAAGCTTGGCCAAGGATTAGAAAACATGATATTTTCCATAGTCTTTGGATTATTAGTCCCTCCATAGTAGTTTGGGAAGTGTGGAAGGAGAGGAATAGGAGAATTTTATCGAAAAAAGAGATGAATATGTTGTCTTTCAAAATCAAACTGGAAATTACAATAGTAGATGTGGTTAACAATAGAAATGAAAAACCTCCAAAAGGGAAAACCTTTTCAAACTGGGACAGTCAAATGAAAAAGAATTGGAAAGGTTTAAAAACCCCCCTATTAATGGGGGTGAGGGAGATGAATCCCTTTTAGCCAGACAAAATGTGAGATGGATTCCCCTAGAAGAGGGGTGGTTTAAATTAAATTTTGACAGGGCCTCGAAAGGCAACCTGGGCTCAACCGGGTCTAGAGGCATTGTCAGTAATTGGGAGTCGAAAGTTGTGAGGAAAGTTTTAAAAAGGCTTGAATTTGCCACAAACAACCAGGCAAAATTTGAAGGTCTTCTTATTGGTCTCTAGTTGAGTAAAGTACTTGGTATTGAAAAACTAAACATAGAGGGGGACTCTCTTATAGTTATAAATGCAGTAAGAAGAAATTTCATTCATAATTGGAAATTTAAGATGTATCTTGAACAAACTTTAGATTTATTAAAATATTTTGAAGAGTATACAATTAATCATATTTTTAGGGAGGCTAATGGTGAGGCAGATAAAATGGCTAATGTGGTAGTCAGTTTAAAGGAAGAATTGAAAGTGGACATTTTAAAAGATGAGCATTAGTTGCAATGATGGATGAGATGAGTAATTGGTGGCTATCTGAGTTGACAGGAAGGGATATAAGGCATGAGTTTATCATTCCTTTGATTAAAAGCTGGCTTTGCTAAAGTAGCAAAGGCCAATTAACGAAGACTAGATTTTATAATTTCCATTAAGGGACATACCATATAATAATAACATATGAGGTGAAGTAGAGGTTGGCCACTTGAGATGGTAGGAAAGTATATGCATATTGATGATACATTTATTTCATGACATGTAAGCTGGGTGATATCAAGCTTACGAAGGTAGGATTAGCTTGCATTTCTTGAAGTTTGTAGAAATATTGCATTCTTGGAGTTTGAAGAAACATAGAGTTTTGAAGGAGTCATGGATACGCTAATCCGACTTACTAGCTCTTACAGGAAGATGGTGTTCCTTGGTTTGGTGTTTGAGAAAAGGTTGCAATCGGTATTCAAAATGAAGAATGGCATTCTCTTGTTAGCATTCCAATGGGTGTTAGGTGATGAATTCTTGATGACAAAGCATCGATACAGGGTGAATTCAGACATTTCTTCAATGTTTGTAGCTATTTTGTTTGAGGCTAGAGAATCGAAGGAAGATATTGGTGTTCTAACTAGAGATTTAATCAAGATGAGCTTACTAGGAGGTTTGGATGAAGTGACAGAAATTTCTAGGTATGGAAACAACATCCCTAGGATAGAGGATTTCATGAAAGTTAAGCAGGATGGATCGCTGGTAAATTGGTTGCCTTTTATCACTTTAGAGAGGAAGGGAGTGAGCTGAGTAGGAGATTAAAAGTTAAAAAGGCCATTAGCTTTCTAAAACATGTGGTGGGATTGTAAGCTGCTGATGCAGAAAACTGGTTTGAGGTGCCCCAAGAAAAGAATAAAGAGGAGGGAGGGGTTTGGGAAATCCATTAAGATAATATTTGTTTGGTGTTTTCCATATGCAGTTAATGTTGCAAGTATGTACCTAACTGGTGTTGTCATTGATGTCAACATATCTATATTGTCATTGGTGTCAACTGTGCTTGAAGATAATGAATAAGTATTCCTGATACTAAATTTCCAAGTGCTTTTGAGAAAATTTGCTCTCCCAGTGGAAACAGTGTGTTGAAGAGGATCTCTGTTTACTGAAGAATAGTCCAGCAGATTGCTCCACATTTCTTGTAGATTAAATATCTTTGTCTATAGATTGGAATTTATTTAGAGGCATGTTTGAAGATGCCATGTTCCAAGTTTGAGCCTCCGGTATGAAGTTTTGAGTGAGTTATGTTCACCAGAGTGAAAACTATTTTTTTTGTACATTTGGTGGTGACAGGGAGAATGTATTCTGCTTCGCATTTCTCCACATTTAAATATTTTGGTCTGCGGTTCTAGAATCCAGTTTGCAATACTGTTATGTGCCTTCAACTCAAATGGCTCATGATTTGGTGGTCGTCAAGAGATCCTTTCTATATGACAGTGGATAATAGTTATGTTCAAGTGTTCCTAATTGAAGAATCTTATGGATAAAGTGTTTAGAGGTTGTGTGGATGTTCTTGGTGATTACAATGTGCTTGTGGATGTCTCCTAATTATGTTCCTACATTTGGATTGGTCTGTAGAGAGAAATTTGGATCGTGGATGAAGACTGTTCTTAGAAGACTTAGTGTGTAACACTAGTCTTGGCTGACCTGGTTGTTTTGACTACTTGTGGAGATGCATAGAAGATTGAGGAAGCATCTTTTGGCGTGGAAGATTGCATTTGAGTCCTAGCTAAGGCATAACGTGACCCACATACATCTTTTCCTTAGCTAATTTTGTTTAGGTCAAGACCTATTTCTATGTATGTTTGTAATGCCGACCTTGGAGATTGTTCCAATAGTTGATGAATGTAATGCCGACCTTGATGTACATTCCAAGGTTGATGAATTGTATAAAAACATGTAATGTAGTTGCAAAAAAGAGGTCTGTGTACGAAAATGTGAAGATAAGTGAAAAGGTGTAAGAAGAGAAGAGTTATACTGTGCTTCAATGGAACTGAACTCGGGCATAGAGTAGATGCTATCAAATTAGTTCACCAACCCTTGGCAGTGAGCCGATCTTGGTAGTGAGCCCCAACATTTGCAGTGAGCATTTTAGGCAGTGAGCCTCTATTTTTTGGTATTGTTATAACATATTTATTTCTGTGGGCTAACACCCACCGTGGTTTTTTTCTTTTAGGGTTTTCCATGTAAATAATCTGGTGTCTCATGTGTTGGATGTGTTATTGTGTTGAGCTTCTTATTTCTTGCTTTCATGGTTAAATCATAATAACAGTGATTGAACATTTGATGTGGTGATATTCATATGTAGTTAAAGTTTTTGAGAAAACTGATTCACTCCCCCCCCTCAGTGGTCTTGTGCATTTCGATGATTAATATATATATGTTTGTAGATATTTCATAAACTATGTTAATGAATAGTATGTATGGGTAGAAGTCTGGGATAGGTTTGTAGGGAAGTAGATAAGTAGATCCTTTTTGCTGTGTTTGGATGGTCATATAGATATTGTTAAAACTGGATGTTGGATGTAATATTGTTATTTTTTGTGGTTATAAATATAAAGGGTGCATCCCCCCAAGGGTGCACAAACTTAGCAAAAAAATTGTATATCAAATTCAACCCTATGCCTCAATTACAAAATCTATAAGTCTTAATTTCTGACCTATGAAATATGATTCTACAAAAAATTTTAATATTGGATACATGAACCTTGAGGAAGACATTGAAATAACAAAGAAAATATATATAATAACATGAAAATGCATTAATGAATGTACCTTCTAAGAAATCATATTAAAATATCATATCAAATAGCTAGCTATTTGAACATAACATCACAATAGTAATATAATTTAACACAATTACAATTACATGGACACAATTAAAAGAAAAATTATTATTATTATAAGTTCAAAGACCATAATATTATTTTAACAACACCAAGTTAATTTATCACAATGAACCACAGGCAAATTAAACATGTACTAGATGTTTCCCTTAAGAATCAACTCAAGGACAAAGGTTGTAATTGATACTCTTAATTTTTTATATTGTTAACATAATTTGTATTTTCTATCTCAAAGAATCATTCAAATGAGAATAGTAGTGATATTATTAATGTTTTGAGATATTTAGCTCAAGAGATGGTAGTAATGTTAAGCTAGTCCTATTTACTAATATCTATTGCGACCCTTTCCAATGTTAGCCCTTGCAATTTATGTATAGGTAAATCCCATGCCATCTTGAGGGGGTTTTGTTTATGAATACCTATTGTAACAGGTGGAAAAAAGACATAATTTGGATTATTGAAGTCCCATGACACACACACACATAGTTATCAAATTTCACAATCACACACAATGATGTAACTCTTGCAGTCAAGTACCTTGATGATACACCAAATTTTTTATAGTACTAATTACTCAATTCACTAAGCTATCATCCACCAAAATATTACACACCAACATTACACATTGACCAACACATAGTTAGAACCACTCTATCCAAATAATCATCATCATCATGTGATCCTATATGTCAAGTATATTTAGACACACAACATGCAATAGGAGTGGTTAGTGACTTCAACATTATCTTATTGTGGAGCATGACCATACTATGCGGCATATAAATGCATAGATACATCCACTATTATATCCTCCTCAACACTTGCTGAGACATTTTTTTATTCATAAGAATTTTCTAGTCATCATATATTTCAATTGTATTCCTAATGTTTGTTAACATCTCTCTGAATTTGATTTATTCTAGAATGCCCTTGTTGACAAAAACCTATGTATAAATTCACAACTACCTGGAATGTAGTCCAAAATGCTTTACCATAAGTGTTTCCTATAAACACGTAAAAAGTACAAATTTTTTAAAATATGTTTAAAAAAATGTTAAACACTTACACCAACAAATGTTATTAATCATATCAATAAAATGGGATGCATCTACATATAGTAGTATGTCTTGAACATGAGGTAACTGGGCAAGATGACCAACAAGGATAATCAACCTTCCACCAAATTATTTTGTGTCATGTGATGGAAACAATTTATTCAAGTGCTTTTTGATATCAACAAGCACTTTTGGGCCTATAAAACTCATTTAATCAATGAGAATATATCATATATGCTTGATATCTTCCTACAATAAAACTAACAATTAATCACTCAAAGGTCACATATTATTTATAGGAATTTTAAGGATGCATGGATTATAGTGGCATGCATGTTGAAAGAAAGAACACCTATTGGTGTGAGTAGCAACAAGGGGATTTTTCATTGACTATTTTACTATCTAAATGTTGTATGCCTAATACATTTAATTAGATTAGATTTTCTTGTTTTAGTAGTTTCTTGGATGATCATATTAAGAGGTTCATCATTATTAAATAGTTCAAAATGTCTCATCATTGCATTAAATGTAATGCATTTTTTCTCACTTAGATTACTTGAAGGATTCAATGATTGATAGAGTGGTCTTTTAACTAGATTTTCTAATTCACTTGATTTAATGAATTGTGTGGTTGTTTCTTGCAAAATATATGACAATTCATATTGTTTCCAATCATACTCCATGTTAATGTCTCATCGACTGAGAAGTTCAATATATTTGATAACTTAACAAATTGTTGTGGAGCCAAACTAAACAAAATTTATCACTCCATTTCTAAATTATTATTAACAATGTGATCTTCAATCTCAACATCATCAACATCAATAGTATCTAAAGAAATAGGTATATAGTATTCATGTTATGTAGTATATGTATTTTTAATACTTTCCCAATTTTGAATAATAACTTCTTGTTAAACTTCAATAGAAACTTTAATGTCACTTTATAGTTTATATACTAACCACTCACTCTAGCAAAAGCCCTAATATTTAGGTGAGTCAGTATCTATAATAGAAAGATATTTGGGCCAAATATTAACAATCACTAGCAATTTTCATGGTTTTCACATTGCTCATGCCTACAACATGGATAATATGACCAAGATCTTGCAACTTCTACCATACATAAATGATAATTGAATAAGTTGTTTCATATATGCATGAATGAAGTTTGTTTGACATGTATCATCACCATGGTTCAATTGTACATGGTAGAATACCCTCCCTCTAACATTAAAAAAGGAACATGTTACATGTTTCTTGTGCACTCATGCCACATTTATTACTATCTTAGTGAGGAACATTCTATATGCACATAGTGTTGGATCATTTGGGCTACTTGTGCCATGTATACTCTAGTCAACATGCCATGATAACTCTCTAAACCTTTTTTTGCTTTAGATACATATTTTGTAATATATTTTAGAGCTACATATGGGACAATATCAGTTGACAATTTATATTTCCCCTCAGCTCATATATAGGTTATGAATAATTACTTTCTCATTATTTCATGTTAGTAAATATTTGTTATGTCTTTCCTCATTAATGAACAATTTGGATTCACTTTGCAATTGCCAAGGAGCATTGTAATAATAAACATTGATCCAAAAAAAAATCACAAACACATATCCATGCTACATTTGGTATGGTGTTCAACATGATTTAATAAATTTGTGTAAGGGTATGTGCATGGAAATGGGTGACCAAAAGGGTGTCAAAACCTCTAGCCAATTTTTTCTTAAAATCAACCAAAACTAATCTTAGATGAGAAATTCAAGATAGGTGAATTTGTTATGATTTCTTTTGTCAAATGTGGGCAAGTAATAATAAATATTACCAAATACAATATGGTGTTTAGCTTTATATATGTTTGGTGGGTAATTGTATGTTAAGCTTTATGAATGGTAATATGTAAATGTTATGTACCCAGAATTAGAATATTGTAAAATATTACTACCATAGGTTTGAATTTTGATTTAATAAATATTGTGTTTTTAATTAATAATGGAATGATGTGAATGGCCTTTGAGATTACTCTATGAATTGTTTTTTTATGTATATGTGACCTAGCTCCTATGGGTACAATGTGTTACTTGCATGTTGGCAATTTTATCCCCATACAAGAAGTTGGGTCCACTTTTTGGCCAAAAAGTGAAAAAAAATTTCTTGAAAATCAAAGTTTGTCATAGTTGGAGTAAAATTTTAAAGCACTTACACATAAAATATTAATATGATGTAAAAAAATGAAATGTAAGATTTTTCTTAGTTGTTAAATATGTAATTTATTCTAATACGTAGATGATAAAAGTTGTTTTTTATATGATGTACAAAAAGTGGCTTTTTAAAAGTATTATGTTTTGGGCCAAAAGATGCATGTGTACAACCAACATAACTTGACCTAAATGAAAGTATTTTTTAATTCCTTTTTTGGAAAGATGCATATGATACTAAAGTTTGGTCCGGATATTTTTTGTAATGTTTTGATAAATAAATTTTTTTAATTAAATTTTTACCAGCTCTAATTTGTGTTTTGTAAAACTCCTCGTGTACGACCAACATAATTTGAGTTAAAATAAGAATAACATGTATTTTTTTTTCATCATGTATAGAATGATGTCTAAATTGGTTAGACACAATTTTTTTACAAAAAAATTCAAAATCAAAAGTTATTAAAAAATAGTAATATATGCTATCTCAAGTTTTTGACGCTTTTGTTTAAAAAAAATTAATAAATAGAAATATATGTTCAACACTAATAAATTTACATATTTGAAAACTAGACATTGTCATCTATAATAGGTTTTAATTTGATCTAAAAATTCTTAAAAAAATGTCAACCACATTGCCAAAGTCCATTTCTTCCAAAAATTTTGAGGCTTTTTATTTAAAATAACAATAATAAATATAAAAATATGTTCAACACTAAAAAAATTACATGTTTTAAAACTAGATGTTGTCATCTGAAATGGGTTTTAATCTCATCCAAAAATTCTAAAAAAGATGTCAACCATATTGCCAAAATCCATCCCTTCTAAAAATATTTTGCCCCAAGTGTTCCACTAAAAGTGGACCCAACTTCTTGCACTTACCTACCTATATGACCATTGCATAGGATATTGGATCCATGTGTGGTAATTGTAACCAGATTAACTAGTCTAAGGTGTTAACTCTTAGGATAGTATGTCTTAGATCAGTGTTCTTATACCTTTTAAATGTTAGAATGCTAAACTGAGATCGATACAGGGGTTAACTTATTGGCATCACAACTAAGGTTGAGTAAGGGACTCTATGAGGGCATAGGTAGAGAGTAAGTATTCTCTTAACATAGTTTTTCCCAATCATCTGGAAGTTATCAATAGAATTTGTAAAACCTATGACCCTCTTACAAATAAGCTTATCACTGCTCTAGCTTGATAGGAGTCAGGGAGCATGCTTTGTCTAAAGAAATATTTGGCTATATCATAGGGTTAGTAGGATTTCACCAGTAGCATGTAGGTGATAGATGCCAATAGCTACCCAATTTCATAGGGTTAGTAGGATTTCACCAATGGTATGTAGGTGATAGATGCTAGGAGATATTGGATTTCATAAGATTTTATATAGGCTTTCACCAGTAGCATGTAGGCAATAGATGCCAAGACTAGTTTGGTTTTTGCTAGTGGTATGCAAGTGAAGGATGCCAATATCTACCCATCTCGAGAGTTTAGTATAAGCATTAGGGTATCACAATGATTGTGTGTGCTTCCTGTGTTGTTTATGCCTAAGGTATGGTTCTGGATGTTAGATTAGTCCAAGTGATTAATAGTATAGGCACTAGTCTTAGGTGAGGATGTCATAATATTTAACAATTGCTATTACTAGTGATATATTGGTGAAATTTTTGCCGAAGTTGTGGACAAAAATATTTTGAAAAACTTGCAATATTTTCAAGAAAATGTCAAGAACCTTGTTGAGGAAAGATATATTAGAATTTGTAGAAATATTTTAAAGATATCTATTTCTATGGTTTTAACAATGCCCATATGTTGGTTGGGTTAAACTCAAATTTGATGGATGTTCAAAAGGTAATCTGGGGCCTTCTTCAGTAGGAGGTATTATAAGAAATGAAAAAGGTAATATTATTGAATGCTATGCCAAGGCCATAGGAAGGGATACTAATAACTTTGCAGAGACCTATGCATTATGGTTGGGTCTTCAAAAAGTTCAGCTCTATGGCTTTAATTAGGTTGAAGTGGAAGGGGATTCAAAGGTTGTTCTTGATCTTGTTACTAAGGCATCTAATATCTCTTGGGAATTAAGGGATTACATGGAGGCTATTAAAAATTCTCTTTCTAATATTAATAATGTTAGGATACAACATGTGTTTAGAGAGGGGAACCAAGTTGCTGATATGATTGTAAACTTGGGTTTAATTATAAATGGGGGGTGGTCTACAACCTTGTTCAAAGATCTTCCTCAAGGTATTTAAAACATTATTTCTAATGATAGAAAGAGTCAAGCCTTCCCTTTATATTTTCATGACGTCTGTTCGATATTTTTGGCTTGATTTGAAGAGACATGATAAGGACAAATTTTTAAAATAAGTAATGATGAATGATTACTTCATTCATTGTGTGAACAAAGTTAAACCTGTAAGGAGTAATAATGATACTTTCTTTGGCATGTATGCTTTCATTATTCTCGACAACCAAAGATTTTTGCTTAAGGGGTTGATAGTTGTTCATAGCTACTGTGAGTTGGTTGAGTTTGTTTATCAAGGTTTTTAGGGGTTTCATAGCTATTTTGTCTATGATTTTGTAATGGGGGAGTAATTGATTTGAGTGGAACCTGCTTCCTATGCTGCCCTAAAAAACTCACAGATATGGGGGATTTTTGAAGAAGGAGGCCTACTTAACTATGTCAAAGCTATGAGGGATTACGACCATGCTATTACAGACCAATTTGTTAGTTCACTTGGAGAAATAGAGAGGTGACTGTAAATGGTATACCCTTTACAGTAACAGAGGACCTCATAGAAGAGGCTATGGGGCTATCAGTGGATTGTAGAAAAGTCCAAAGATTTGGTAGTGGGACTACAATATTTTTATTGACATCTTTTTTGAGGGCAATGAAACCCTAATCAGACACCAAAATGGCTATCAAAGAACAAAACTACCTGCTCCATGGGGAATTGTGAGCTACCAAATCATGAAACAATTTACATTGGAGGGTAGGTATGAAACTATACACGAGTACCATTTTCCTTTGTTAGACCATCTTTGTCATGGTAATTTCATAATATTTCCTTTTTTTATATTGTCTTCTCTCCAGAGAAGCATTATTAAGGGTACAAATCCCCCTCTGCATCAGGAGTTGATGTTGGTTTTGTATGAACTTAATATTATGTTGAACCCCCCAAATTCCTTGTGGTACTGTGTCTGATAATGTTATGGTTAAAAAGAGAAAGGGTAAATTAACTGACCATAACTCTAGCATTTCTATTGAAAACCCTGACAACACCCATAAGAAAAAGGAGACAAAAAAGAAAACTCCTCATACTTATAGAGGGAAAGATTTGGAATCTAATCCTTCTCTTGAAACCCCAATAATTCAATCTACTAAAAATAATGGCAATAGGGACAATGACTCACCTGAAAATATTTTGTTATCCCTAAAAGAGAAGGGTGGGATATCCTCTAAGGGGGTTGGAAAGAAGACTAAAATTATCAATATTATGTCTTCTACTACTCAAGTTAACTTAGCTACTAGGTTTGTTGACAATGAGGATAATTCTAAACAAAGAACTACAACAGTTCTGAGAGAAGATTTGTAAGGTTAGCTATGGCTAATCTGCAAAAGAATAATAGAACAACAGAAGAATATTGATGTCTCAATTGAAGAAATTGTATCTAATACACTTTCTAAGGATGATGTTGATCTGTTTGATGAGATGGAAGATGTTGATCAGGTTATTGAAACCTAGATTGACAGAGAGGAAGGTGATGGGGATCCTATTTAGTGTTAAGAAATGGAGGTTAGGGATGAAGAGAATATTTAGAGTGACCATTTTGAGGAATTGGGGGAAAATTCCTTTGGGGATAATTGTTTTGAGGATGTCTAGAAAGACTTAGGGGCTTTTGAAACAAAACTCAATAATGTTGATAAGAATGCAAAAGACTATACCTATCCAAACTTTCAAGATCTATCAGCTAGATTGGATAGAATTGAAGAAATCTTCAATAGAAGACTAAATTGTTTAACTTGCTAGGAGAGGGACTAATATGTTTGATATGTGTCAAATGTATTAGAACAGGATTGTGAGGTTAGAGAAAGGTCTAAAAGATTTGGCAAACTTCACTAATGATATCATGAGAAACATTGTTGCTAGGGTAAAGAAAATCAAGAACCAAATGAAGAAACGTAAGTTTATGCATGTTAAAGATAATGATCCTAGGAAAAGATAGAAGACCAACAAAGACACTTCTTCCTAGGACAAGGTGATGAATAAGATGCATAAGAACTGGAGCACTTCTGATTTTTAGTTTTATGTGTTTCCTTTTAAAATCTGTTGTTTTCCTATTGTGTTCTACCTGTTCCCTTGGCCTATTCAGGTTATTAGTAGGGTGGTCAATTTTAATGTTAATACTTATACTAAGCTGGGTAACTTTTGGACTTGGCTCCCTGGCCCTCTATGGGTTATTATCAGGGAGATTCATGTTTGGGACTGTGTTTCGTGGACTAGTCTTTCTTTTTGTTTGGGACTAGTATTCTGACTATGTTTTTGCTGGTTTGCTATGCTCTCATGGTACCTTGGCCCTCCTTGGGTTATTATTAGGGTTTTATGTTGTAATGTGGAATTGATTTGACTTGCTACTTTGTATGGGACTGGGACCCTTTTTCCAGCTAACCTTAATAAAAACAATACCCATATGTAGGGATCCCTAGATTATTGATTGATCCCACAATACTGTCCCACTTTTTGGCCAAAGTACGACACTGAAATCAACATTTTTAACCAAAATTTCACTTTCTGACACCTATAACAACTAAACCATTAAGAATTTGAAGATAATATGAACTGGTGATTTTTGAGATTTTGTGTGTAGATTCTAAATGTATATTTTTTTTTAATTTTAAGAAATAATTTGTGAAATTTTGTATGTATCTTTTAATAACTTATTTTTTATAGTTAACAGTATTTTTCAAAAGTGACGTTTATACCATACTTCATAATTTTTTTTATAGAAAGGATCAAATTATAAAATTTTAAACATAGATTTGTAACACCAATATCTAGTATGTAGATATTGTTTTCATAATTTTTGTTGCATATATTTTTTTTAATTAATTTTTGAAGTGAGATTAATTATGATTTAGACATAGGTTTATAACATACAACAAATTTTTATGTATGTATCCAAATTAAATTCTTTTTTTTGTTGAAACAAGGACATCAATATCTAGTGTGCAGATATTTTTTAGAATTTTTTTCTCTATTTTTTATTTTTCCACGTGTGTGGAATAGAGACCTTGATGTTCAATGAAAAATCTATGTTCATTGGAAAATAGAAAATAAATATAATAATCAAATAAATATATTTAAATCATAATTTTTAAAAAATTTATATTGAGGGCTACATGCTTACAAAATAGAATTTCTAAATGGCTTCATCTAATCCCCCAAAAGGTGAAGCAAAATTGATTTTTTGTTAGCATTTTGATAGGTACGAAGGAGACTCCATTGAGGTTTTGATTTAAGACTAGGGGGTTCTTTCTAAGGGGGTTTGATCTAAGGGGGCTTTATCTAACCCCCTTCAATTAAACCCCTTTAGATGGAACCCCTCAAGGCTTAAACTATTAATTTTTCTAAAAAATATGTGATTTCAGACAAAAATCAAGATGTCTCAAGCTTGGGACTCAGTATATTATGCAAGCCTTGTAGAGGCAATCAAGAAGACCTCAATGTAGTTATTTCTAGTCTAGGAGGAGAAAAAATAGTAGATCAATTAAATCTCATCAATGATAGCAAGTTAGAATAGTCAAGGTACAATTGATATTTTTGTAGTTTATCCAAATCCATGACATTCATATTAACATTTTTATGTTTCCTAGACTAATTCTTTTGCTATGTTTTGTATTTTTCCCAATAGAGTTTGCTAATGACTTTGATAGACACCATGTAGTAGAGCCTCAGTTAGTTTGACTTAAAAGTGAAAGTTTGTCAAGTTATTGAAGAAGCAAGTGTTCCATGCATCTATCTACCAACAATTTTACAGGGCATTTTCTTCTTATCACATCCCTCATGGAAGGTAACTTACATGCTAGAGATTAAAAAGGGGCTAAAATAAAAATAAATTAAAAGAGATTTATAAAACCAATTAAATTGGTCAAATTTGAAATTAGATATTTAATTACGAAGCATGGGCAACCGTTAGTTAATAAAATTGATTGACATGAGTTTGGAGGGGAGTCATGGAGTGAGGTATGGGCATCCATCAAAGAATAAAGAATTATTAATGATGGAGGATAATAAACATTTATATATATTAATAATGGAAAGGGGGAAAAGAAAATAGGAAGTCACACTTTAGTAAATTAATAAATGACGCCATGAATAAATCATTATTGATTCTTGTTGGGAAAATTAGGGTAAGAGGTGATGGGAGGTTACGATGCAACCCTACTAGACATGAATAGAAAATGACTCCACATCTACATGTTTCAAAATGGGGTCCATCACTTTAGTAAATGCATAACATTATCTCTTCTAGAATGAAGTAGAGATGTGATGGTAGAGAGAATTCACCTTCCACACCATGAAAGGAGGTATGGTGCACCCCTATACCCATTAATAACCCAAAGGACTAGGAGGAGGAAACCGTTACTCTGCATGCATTTAATGGTCGATTACCATGTAGTTCTTGCCAAAATATTTTCTACAAATCCTTTTTAACCAATTTATTTTTTTGCATGTCAAGTTTCTAATTTTAGACTCCAAACATTCCACTAAATTGTGATAAAAGAAGGAAACATTTATCTCAAGAAAACCCAAAAAACTAAATGCAAATGCTACATATAGAGACTAGAGTCTCATAAATTTCTCCTATTCATGTTCTTCTTGCTATTGAATCTTTCAAACAATTTCTAGCCCATATAGGAAAAGGGTAATGGTTACAACATCCAAGTATTCAAGAAAAGATATTGCTCTAGAGAAAAGACATGGGAAAGATTGAGGAATTATTTTGAACTTCTTCCAGAGGAAAACAGTGTTGGATTCTTGTCTAGGCTGCCTCTACACAACATTTGTTGAGCTCAAAGTGTTTTTCATTCATGGAGAAACATTGTTTTTTCTTCTTCCCACTTTCACAAATTATGGGAGGAGAAGAATAGCAAGTAGTGGCTTGTTATGGATCACTATGATTGTGGGGTTGAGATATTTAATCCAAGTGGAGCATTGAAAAATAAGATGTTTGATTCTTTCTCTTGGCTTCTTAAAGATGTAATTGGGGATATTTTACTTTATGAGAATAAGATTGATGGAATGTTTCAAGTTGTGAATCCATTAACAATGGAAGCTTGGCAACTACTTGATACATTCATAGGACAAACACATCTATCATTTTATTTGATGACAAAATCAATTTCCATTAATCTTATTACATCAAAGTTATTAGAATACATTATTCTGGATGCATTTAATGATCGACTTCCATCTAGTTCTTGCTAGAATATTTTCAACAAATCCTTTTTAACTAATTAGTTTTTTTTTCACATGTGAATTTTCTAATTTTATACTTCAGACATTCTGCTAAATTGTGATAAAAGAAGGAAACTTTTATCTCAAGAAAGCCCTAAAAATAAAATGCAAATGCGACATATAGAGGCTTCCCCTAGATATGTTTGTTGATTAGTACATCGAAGTTATTAAAACCGTTACTCTTCATGTATTTAATGGTTGGTTGCCATTAGTTCTTGCCAGAATATTTTCAAAAAATCCCTTTTAACCAATTCATTTTTTCACACGTCAAATTTCTAATTTTAGATTTCAAACATTTTGCTAAATTGTGATAAAAGAAAGAAACTTAAAATTATCTCAAGAAACCCAAAAAGAAAAATGCAAATGCTACATATAAAGGCCAAAGTTTCATATAAATTTCTTCTATTCATGTTCTACTTGCTGTGTTATCTTTCAAAGAATTTATAGCTTGCACATTGAAAGAGTAACTATTATGACATCCATGTATTCTTGACAAAAGTTATTGCTCCAACAAAAAGACAAAGGAAAAGACCAAGGAATTATTTGGAACTTCTTAGAACCATTACTACATCAAAGTTATTATAACCATTACTCTACATGCATTTAATGGTCGATTGCCATGTAGTTCTTGCCAAAATATTTTCAACAAATCCTTTATAACTAATTCATTTGTTTTGTATGTCAATTTTCTAATTTAGATTTCAAACATTCTGTTAAATTGTGATAATAGAAGGAAACTTTTATCTCAAGAAAACCCAAAAAAATAAAATGCAAATGCTACATATAGAGGCTTCCTCTATATGTTTGTTGATTAGTACAACGAATTTATTAGAATTGTTACTCTACATATATTTAATGGTCGAATGCCACATAGTTATTGCTAAAATATTTTCAACAAATTCTTTTTAACTGGTTCATTTTTTTTTTGCATGTCAAGTTTCTAATTTTAGACTTCAAACATTTTGTTGAATTGTGATAAAAGAAAAACAATTTTATCTTAAGAAAATCTAAAAAACAAAATACAAATGTTAATATAGAGGCTAGAGTCTCATAAATATCTCCTATTCATGTTCTTCTTTCTATGATACCTCTCAAATAATTTCTAGCCTGCATAGGCAAAGGGTAACTATTATGGCAGCCAAGTATTCAACACAAGCTATTGCTCTAGGGAAAAGACATAGGAAAGGACTGAGCAATTATTTTGAAATTTTATGAACTTTTATCTTGAAGAAAACCCTAAAAACAAAATTCAATGAAACTTCTTTGAATTATTTTGTTCACTTCCTTGAACTTTTAGACTTCAAACATTCCACTGAATCGTGATAAAAGGGAACTGATATCTCAAGAAAAAACAAAAAACAAAATGCAAATGCTACATATAGAGGTTGGAGTCTCATAAATTTATCCTATTCATGTTCTTCTTGCTAGTGTATCTTTCAAACAATTTATAGCTTGCATTGGCAAAGGGTAATTGATATGGCATCCAAGTATTCAACAAAAATTATTGCTCCAGTGAAAAGACATAGGAAAAGATTGAAGAATTATTTTGTGTTGGAAAGAGACACTACTACGCATGACAGGTGTTGTCATTGATGGTAACTAAGTCTATCCTACATATCCGCATTACATGACTTGTTCATACCAGAAGTCAGAGTCAGGATTTGTCTAAGTCTGGGAGTCAGAAACAAAGCATGTGACAGAGTCTGATATCTTAGTCCGGATCTCTCTGGTAGTAAATCACAATGTGCAGTGGAACTGAGGGAGTAATAAGGATTGTCAGGACTATCTAAATCTGGGAATTTAGCCTCCGGTGATGAAGAATTCAAAAACTATAAGCATCTAAGTATCGGGCTCCAGTTAGTCAGTATAGTTAGAAGAAGAACAGACCGACCTAATATTTGATCTTGGTCCAGATGAAGAAAAGTTGTTGGTTAAGTAATTTGTGATGGGTGCGTGCAAGAAGTTGAATCCACTTTTTGGCCAAAAAGTGGAAGTGTTTTCCCCAATTTTTAGAATTTGTCGCATTTGACCTAAAAATTTGAAGCACTTAAAGGTGGAATCTTGAAAAAATTGACTAAATATGAAATGTAGTACTTGGAGTCTAGTTTCTAAATATGTAAGTTTTTTTAATACCTAGATGATACAAATTGATTTTTAATAGGCGTTTCTAAAAACCATTGTTTAAAAGTCACTTTTTTTTTACTATACTATGCACATGTACGTCATCCATATTTTGAACTAACTAATCATATTTTTCTAAATCCTTTCGGGAAAAGATTTGTAACTCACTGAAGCACATTTTCCATATTTTTTTGTAATTTTTTATTGAATATTTTTTTTGTTAATTTTTTATTGGCCATTTTTGGTGTTTTAAAAAATCGTCGTATACGTCACGCATAAGATGACCTAAACTTATCATTTTTTGAAATATTTTTTTTTCAAAGTGAAAAGAATTATCTGAAGTACGTTTTCGTATAATTTTTTTTATAAAATTTGTTTTTAATAAAAAAGTTATTAAAATACTAAAAAACCCTGATAATTTAAGTTTATGGACTTGTTTCATTAGAAATTAATTGAAAAATAGAAAAGTAATCTAGTTGTAAAAAAAATTACATATTTGGAATCTACACTATCTCATCTATAATGGGTTTTAATTTCGTAAAAAAATTCTCCAAAAAAGGCCTTCAGACATATGCCCAAAGTCACTAGTTTGTTGTGACATTGACAGGACCCTCAACTTGCAGGTCAAACCAAGTCCAGAGCCAAGGGTCAGGTTCCCAAGCCTTTTTTCTGACCCAAAACCCATAGCAAAAAGTGGGTCAGAAATTCAAAATTTATAGAACAGGATCCCATTCTAGAAATGGGATCCTGTTTTGAAATGGGATCCTGTTTCATAAAAGGTTAATATTTTAATCTTTTATGAAACGGGATCCCGTTTCATAAAGGTTAAAATATTAACCTTTTATGAAACTCAAAACGGGATCTTGTTTCCCACTTTTGGCTTGAGATCCCAAAGCAAAATAGGATCCCATTTCATAAAAAGCGGGATCCCGTTTTGGTTAACCTAATTTCGGGTTTTTTTCTAAGTCTGAAACTTCCACCTTAAGTGGACTCATCTTTGTGCATTTACCCTGATAACTAGTGGTATTGGATGACATGGTTGATGATTTGAGAACACAATTTTTTGGTCCATGTTGCTAATTATGCATGGATTCAGTTGACAGAGCAAAGGTCTTCATAAATGTTCTAAGTTTTCTCTAAGCCAACTACAGTTGATAAAATTTCTTGATGCAGATATATATAGCTGATGGATTCAAGTCTTGTGGAGTGTGTGTGGAGTGATGATGGAGTAAGTGTGAAAAAGAGTAGAAGAAGTGCGAAGGACCAGATCTAAGCCTGGATTATGGCAGAAGAATGAAACACAAAAGAATAAGGATGAAGTGTGTAAGATTAGTATACTGTGCTTAACCAAAACTGAATTTCTACATTGGTAGATGCCATTCATTAGTTCAAACATTTTGTTATCTTCTTGTAATCATTTCTATAGGCAGTAAGCCTCTTGGAACAGTGAGCCCTAAAGGCATGTGCCTTCTGCATTTGTAATACTTTTAACAGAGTATAAATTCTTGTGGGTTAACCCCCACCATGGTTTTTCCCTTACCGAGTTTCCATGTCAAAAATCTTGGTGTCAAGTATGTTATTTGTGTTTCTACTCATCTAATATTGATTCTTACTTTTCATGGTTATATCATTAATCTGTTAATAAGTGGTAAAGAAGAATTAAACTATAGCAAGCATTAGAATTTTAAGACAACTGATTCACCCCCCCTCACAGTTGTCTGCCCTAATTCCAACAATTGGTATCAGAGCAAGGTTCCTTGGAAGAAGCCTAACAACTTGAGGAAGATCTAATAAGGTATTACAATGGATTCATACAACCTCGATGAACAACTTCAACTTTCTTTAGATGATCTTGACCAGTCTAGAGCATAAGTCAAAGAACTACAAGAAAACCTTAAAGATGTTGAAGACTACATTGAGATCTTAAAAGAAAAATTGAGTAAATCAAATGGGAAGAGGATGGAGCTACTTCTTCAACTAGGAAAATAAAATGAGGACAATGACAAGGATAAGGCCCTGAAAGAGAAGACAAAGGAATGTGAGAAGTCAACAAAAAAAAAAAATTGTTCTAAAAAATGAAATGGAATCTGGGGTGATGAGGCTAACCAAGGAAATTGAAGAAAGAAAGAAGACTGAAGAAAAAATGATTCAATCTCTGAAAAAAGAACTGAAGAATGTTGTAGATTGGACAGAATAATTGGCCATCTAGAGTCTGATCTACAAAAAACTAGGGAAAATGAAAAAGAACTTGAGAGGCAAATTGTTATCCTCAAACATGACCTAGAAAGCTTAGCTAAACTTGAAGTGTTGCTTGAGAGTCAGAAGAAGGTTGATGATAAGCATGGTCTTGGATATGAGAAAGGTGAAAGCTGTTGATAACTGAGAGGGGGGGTGAATCAGTTATCCTAATTATTTCTTCTTTCTAAACTTTCTTATTAATCAATGCAACATTAATTCAAATAAGCAAACATTACCATGAAATGGAAAAATACATGACACAATATTTTTGACATGGAAACCCTGTTAAGGGAGAAAACCATGGGGTGATTAACCCAAAGATTATTCTCTGTTAGAAGAATAAGGAAATACAAAAATGGCACTTGCCAATTAGGGCTCACTGCCCAAGCACACTGCTCACAAAGGAGGCACACTGCCTACAAGGAGACATACTGTCTACAAAGGAATGTTATACAATACTTGAACTAATTGGAAGCATCCACATATGTTGGAGTTCAGTTCCGGTTAGGCTCAGTACACTGATCTACTGCACTTCATCTTTCCTCTTCTCTTATGCTACTTTCCTTTCACATACTAGACCTTCCTTACTGCTTCTGCTCTACTCTGCTTTTATTTACATATCACATATCACCACAACACATCTCACAACTAAATCCATCGTGTATATATATCTGCACAAGTAATTTCATTATCTTTCTAGTCGGCACTCGGAACAGTCAATCTTCTCACAAACTCTGTTCTGTCGGCTGAATCCTTACACATCAAGTAATGCGGATCAAGCATATACTTGTAGAAATCATTAATCATGTCAGCCAAACATAATTCATGTCTTCATAACCTTTACCACCATCAAAAACGCATTTGGAAAGCAATCTGATGTTCTGTCAGTCAGTTCTTCCTCTGTTCACACTGTCACTCAGGAATCCGGTACTCAACTATTCATATCTTTTTCCTTGTCCATCATCAGAGGCTAAATCCTTGGAATCTATTACTCAAGGTAGTCCTCTTGACTTTCCCAAATCCGCACTTCACCAAGATACTTCCTCTGAGAGATCTGGACCTATCTGTCAGACCTTGCCACAAGCTCTGTTCTTGTTTACCAGACCACAACATTCTTCACTCTGACTTCCAGTAGAGACACACCATATCCTGTGGATGTGTGGGATGAACTTTGTTGCCATCAATGACAACAATCATGAATCCATATAGTGTCTCTTTCCAACAATCTCCCCCTTTGGCATTGATGGCAACACTTAGTGAAAAATGACTAAGTGTTTACACTAGGCTCCCCCTTGGCTGATGCTCTGTCTTTATATATATTTTTCAGAGCTCCCCCTTAGTTGGATTCCTCATTTTTCACTGCTCTTCACTCCCCCTTTGACATCAATGGCAAAGGGTAGGGTCCGCACACCAAAATTTTCAAAAATTTTACTATACTTAGCCGCATAAGTATATACATATGGCATACTTACATATACTTAAGTATGTCTGCAAAAGTTGTCTTTAATTGAATAAATTCTGTAGCCCAACTTTGCTTCATTCTGTCCAAAATTGAGATATGACCACTCAACAAGAATGCAAATGCATCTGCCCTTTTTAGATCTGTTGGATCATTTGTCTGGGCTGTGATTTGAGCTTCTGTTATGGCCTCATGCATGGCCTCTAGCTTAGGGACAATTAACCCACTGAGCTCACTCAACCTGCTTATTCTATTTTTCCTTTCCTTCTCCAATTTCTTGATTTCACTTAAGACTGCAATAGTCTGACATTCTTGATTTGTTATAGAGGAAGAGAGAGGATCAAAATTCTTTGATAGGTTTGATAGTTTATCCTCCTGTTCTTTTATTTTCTTCTCAATGTCCAGTGTTACTTTGGACCATGATAAACAAAATTTATACATTTCTCCTCCATCTTTAAGAGCATTTTCTAGGCTCTTTATTCCAATATTCATATTTCTTCTATCATTAATAATCAAACCCTTTACCTTAGAGAATCTTTTATCCAAAAACTCCTTCCGGACCTTATCTTCTACTGACTTCTCTAGTGAATCAAAATGTGTATTAACACTGCTGACTAGAGTTTTGAGATTACCGAAAGTGGAGGCTATGGGATCTTTCTGAACCGATGGCATAATCTTTTCAAGCACTCCGAAAGTAGCTTCTATCAACTCACAGTCTTCCATATGAGACTTTAGGAGTTTTTCATTAGCCTTAGCATTTGCAAATGAAGCTATCTTCATTGTCTGTACCGGAGAAAGAGAATCAAAATTGAATGGACCTTGTAGAAGCTCTGGTTCATCAATCTCCATTGTTTCTTTGTTCATAAATTCTTGGACAGTTTGTGCAGTGTCTCTTGCCGGAGATAGATTTTTCTTTTCTTTTGCAGTCTTAGGGCTGTCCCTTGGAGCTTTCTCTCCTTCTACATTCTTACCACTATCAGTTGTAGTTTTCTCTGTTGGGGTCTTTTCTTTCTCTACAGCCTTGGTACTATCAGCTTCTTTTTCCTTCACTCCTGCTTCTTTCTCCTATATTGTTTCTTCTCCTTTGGATCCAGAAGCTGTAGGGGAAACTGGAGGAGAGATATTTGTTTGTCCATGAATCACTTCTTCTGGAATAGGGGATTCAGAGCTCTTGTCTTTACCGGAGTCCTTTGTAATAGGAATGTTGAACTTTTTAAGAGTATTCCAGAGAATCTCTTCAGTCTCTTCTGCCACCTTGTCGGTTTCACCAAGCATGAGCTGATTCATCCTTGCTTTGCTCCTGAATTCATCCTTGCAATCTTTGAATATCATATTCATTGTTTTGGGATCGATTGCAGGATATAGTTGAATAGCTATCTGTTCTTGGATCTCAATGTCTTTTGTCATGGCATTGTTCTTTCTTATTTCTAACTCCTTTTCTAGGCTCTTAGGAATTAGAGATATAATCTCAATGAAAGCCTTATTGTATATGTTCATATACCTTATTGTAGCTTCCTGCAGGATCTTTTAGTCAGCCTCATTATAATCATCATAGAATTTGGCATTGGTTGAAGGTTTCCATCCATAGTGACTGATTTGATTACACTTTCTAGAGACAGGGTGGGCTTTTCAACAAATTCCTCTGCCATTTCTTCCTTGTCTTGGCCTGTGGAGGGCTTATCGGATCCTTTCTTCTTCTGCTTCTTTATTTCCTTTACCCCCTCATCTAATTCGGTTTCCTCTTCATCTCTTTGACTTGCATAAGCCCTTGTGGCTTTTGTCTTGGATCTTTTCTCTCTTTTACCGGATGCCTAGACTTCCAGTTTTGAGCTTTTAGCTATGACAGGTGCAGATCTTTTTGATGATCTGGTCCGGGTTAAGGTTTCTACCAGAGCACTTTCTTTGCTTTTCTTTTCTGCCTCTTTCTTCTTTTCCTTAGCTTTTTGTCTCTTTTCTTGGTTGGCATCAAGTGCCTCCTTTGGGATCCCAAGGCCTTGTGCAATATGTTCTACTTCTTTTCTCACCTTCCTTTTCATTTCTGGTTCTCTGAGTTCAACATGGATTTTTATACTCAGCTCCTCAAAGGTTCCAAACCTTTCTACTTTTGGATCTTTAGGTTGGCTTAGCATGTTTTGAATATGCAGCTCCACAATTTGTTCATCAACCTCATACCCCATGGGCATGATCCATACAGTTCTTGGTTCTACTGCCTCCATAAGACATTGATCAGTGTCTACCATGAAGCACACTATATCCTTGTATTTTTCAACTATTGATTTGGGGATTCTTTCTCTGATTTGCATTGTATTTTGGAATTTCTTGAAGTAACCCCACAGAGCTGTATTTCTTGCCTTTGCATCTCCAAGTTCATGCAAGTAGTCTCTGATCTAGATAGCTACCGGTTTGTTATTTTCCCATACCCATCCATTTGATCTGGGAAGCTCATTCATGAAGTAGAAGAACAAACATAGTATCAGTCCTCCATATTTAAAGGAGTTCTTTTTGTCCTTCTTGATCTTCTGCATGTTTTCCATTAATTAGCTCAAGAGGAGTTCACAGAGATCATAATCTGCATTCTTTCTTAGCATCTCATAGGCCATGTATACTGCAGTTCCAGATACTGAATTCTCCCTACTGGAATGATATATCTTGTATCCTATTATCATAGATGCATACTTGATATCTGGGTCAGTAATATCTTCAATGGTCATTGCCCTCTTATCAAATTTTGATCCAGTGGCCTCTGTAACAATGTTATTTTTGACAGATTTGAGGACAGGAATTCCTTCAGAGGAGTGTAAACCAGTTACTACCCTAATTGCTTCCTTGGTGATTTTGCAAGGTCTGTTCAGCCACAGAAAGTTGTCATGTACCCTACTCAATACATACCAAACCCATTCATCTTCTTCAAAGTAGGGGAAATGAATGAGTTGATCAAAGTGTTTTTCCTGGATGCTCTTACACTGAGGTTTGATCTTAAAAGAATCATCTATTAACTGCTTGTGGTATAAGTCTCTTAGTTTGAATTCCCCAAACTCTTCAATGTTTGCATGTATATAAACCCTAATATCTTCAGTGTGCAAAATGCCATGCGGAACACTGGAAAATGCACCTAGGGGGTCTACCTCCAAGGATTTGTATGGATGTTTCTTAAATGTAGGGCGAGGTCTATCAGAAATCTTTACAATATTCAGAGTACCCATTATCAAGAGATTTGCAGTGAGATATTTGAAAATGGAAAATACCTTTTGCGCCTATCAGTTTCATGAAGTAGGTTGGATTGATCTCTGGAAGTAATGACTTCTGCAAGTGATCTTTGATGAACTTGAGGAATTTTGTTGCAGAGCTCCGCTTTTCATTTCTTCTTGAGTGCAGAATGAGCGAATGATTAATGAAAAACCCTTATATTGCTCCGCAAGCCCTAATATCATATTGCAATAAATGCTCGACCTACATTATTCTGGTTTGCCTTATTCAGGTGATTTGAAGAACCAAATCAACCTTGATCTTTAAACATCTTGCGGATCTTCCAAATCTTAACCACTATTTGTTTGAATATATTCCTTATGACTCCTTCAATCCGCAACTCTTCTTGTGCTAGTTCCAGCACCAATTGACTGGCTGGGGGAACAAGGTTTTCTTTGTGTCTCCCCCTGAGCTAGAGCTCACTTTTTAGTTTCTAGAAGGAATATCAGCACCAGAGTCTGGTGCGGATCTAATCTCTACATTCTCAGTACTTTTCTTCACCCAAATCTTGCTCATTTCATTTTTAACTTCATCCGCATTCATCTTTTGTTTACCCTTATCTTGATTTTGATTATATACTGGACCTCTTTTGTCTTGATTCTTGCTTCTATAGACTTTTGCATTATGATCAGACCTATTACAGATTTGGCAAACAACATTTCTTTGCATATTTGACTGATATCCTCTTAATCTGCATTGATTAGCCATATGACCTACTCTATTGCATGCAAAGCATCTACCATTGAATGATTTGTTCATTTGCATATTTTTGCATTCATGAGACTTGTGACCATACCTTTTGTAGTTAAAACACTGTCCAGAGAAGGATGAATTAGTCTGATTCATTTTCTTTCTGCACTGATTAGCTTTGTGACCAAAGTGATTGCAGCTGTAGCAGTATCCATTGAAGGATGGATATCTTTGAGCATTGGACTATCTTACCGAAGGTCTTCTAGGCCTGTTCCTTGGATTTTCTAATCCATAATTCTTCTGACCGGATCCGGAGCTTTCTCCTTTCTCATATCCCAAACCACATTTGTCATCTACCTTCTTTTGACTTCCAAGAAGAACTTCAAGTTGAGCAGAACTTATCTTGAATTTCTCTTTATACTCATTTGCTATTTGAAGATCTCTTTTTAGAGAGATAATTTGATCTTCAAGTTTTTCTTCATTATCTTTAGCATCTTCAAGATCAGATTCAAGATGTCTGATAATTCTTTCCATTTGGTGGCAATCTTCTGATTTCTCCTTGAGAGATTGTCTTAGATTATCTTCAGTTTTTATTTTCTCTTTAGCTTCTTGGGTAAACTTTATAACTCCTGATTCCATTTCATGTCTTACCATAATGATTTCTTTTAATAACTTTTCACACAACTTGGTTTTCTCAGTCAGCTCTTCATTTGCATTGTTTTCTTCACCTTGTCTTGCCAATTGCTGAAGTGGCTCCTTTCTCTTTTTCATAGAGAGACTTAATTTATCTTTTAGTTCTCTCATGAAATCATCAGCCTGTTTGAGTCTTTCCTTTAATTCATTGACTTCAAAGTTTGACTGTTCAAGATCATCAAGGGCAGTCTTGAGTTGCTCTCTTACACCATATGCATCCATTTGAACTCCCAGATCTTCCTCGAGCTATTAGACTCTGTTAGGAGGAACTTAGCTCTGATACCAATTGTTGATAACTGAGAGGGGGGGTGAATCAGTTATCCTAATTATTTCTTCTTTCTGAACTTTCTTATTAATCAATGCAACATTAATTCAAATAAGCAAACATTACCATGAAATGGAAAAACACATGACACAGTATTTTTGACATGGAAACCCTGTTAAGGGAGAAAACCATGGGGTGATTAACCCAAAGATTATTCTCTGTTAGAAGAATAAGGAAATACAAAAATGGCACTTGCTAATTAGGGCTCACTACTCGAGTACACTGCTCACAAAGGAGGCACACTGCCTACAAGGAGACACACTGTCTACAAAGGAATGTTATACAATACTTGAACTGATTGGAAGCATCCACATATGCTGGATTTTAGTTCTGGTTAGGCTCAGTACACTGATCTACTGCACTTCATCTTTCCTCTTCTCTTATGCTTCTTTCCTTTCACATACTAGACCTTCCTTACTGCTTCTGCTCTGCTCTACTTTTATTCGCATATCACATATCACCACAACACATCTCACAACTAAATCCATTGTGTATATATATCCACACAAGTAATTTCATTATCTTTCTAGTTGGCACCTGGAACAGTCAATCTTCTCACAAACTCTGTTCTATCGGCTGAATCCTTACACATCAAGTAATGCAGATCAAGCATATACTTGTAGAAATCATTAATCATGTTGACCAAACATAATTCATGTCTTCATAACCTTTACCACCATCAGAAACACATCCGAAAAGCAATCTAATGTTCTGTCAGTCAGTTCTTCCTCTGTTCACACTGTCACTCAAGAATCTGGTACTCAACTGTTCATATCTTTTTCCTTGTCCATCACCAGAGGCTAAATCCTTGGAATCTATTACTCAAGGTAGTCCTCTTGACTTTCCCAAATCTGTACATCACCAAGATACTTCCTCTGAGAGATCCGGACCTGTCTATCAGACCTTGCCATAAGCTCTCTTCTTGTTTATCGGACCACAACATTCTTCACTCTGACTTCTGGTAGAGACACACCATGTCCTGCGGATGTGTGGGATGAACTTTGTTTCCATCAATGACAACAATCATGAATCCATATAGTGTCTCTTGCCAACAAAAGCTTTGGATCTGGACAAAGAAATTCTCAATCAAGGAATGAGAGAAACAGACCTAGAAGACCTCCGATAAGACATCCTAATGCTCAAAGGTATCCATCTTTCAATGGAAATTGTTTCAATTGTAATAAATTTGGTCATAGAGCTACTTAGTGTAGAATCAGAGTAAATCAAAGTGGTCCAGCCTTCTCTGGTCAATGCTTCAAGTGTAAGAGGTATGGTCATAGATCCAATGAATGTAGAAGTATAACAATGAATAATTCTAACAACAGAGGAAATGACAATTCTTTCAATGGCAAATGCTTTGCATGCAATAGATTTGGACATATGGAAAATCAGTGTAGATCAAGAGGAAATCAATCAAATGGGCAAAGAAATGTTGTGTGCTTCAACTGTAATCGATCTGGTTATTTTGTAAGATTCTGCAAAAGTAAGAATAATGAAAGAAGAGGTCTGGTAAATAGAAAACTGGATGAGCAAAGATAAGACAAAGGCAAGGACAAAATTGATGAGATCCAGAATGAAATGAGCAAGACATGGGTCCAGAAAAGTGTTATGAACAATAGTAATGGGTCCGCACTAGAATCTGGTGCTAACAATTCCTCTGGGAATTGAATCAGGAGCTCTGGCTCAGGGGGAGAAGCATTAAAAATCAAATTCCCCCAGCCAGTAAGTGGATGCCTGAATCTGGCACAATGAGAGAAAATAATTTGGGTTATTACAGATCATTTGAAAGGACTTCTAGAAGAAAAGAAGTGGATATGATGATTTGCGGAGCAATTGAAGGTTGATTGTATGCAGAAATAGTGTAATCAGATGTGTTAGGGTAGAGCATTTATTACAAAGGTAAATTAGGTTTTGTGCAGCATAAAAAGGTTGTTCACTCTTCATTTGAATCACTTTGCATTCAAAGAGAGAAAGAAGAATAGCAGCTGAGTTGAGATTTCAAGGATTTGAAGTGTGATCGGTGAATTTGCCTGCCAACCCTAATTTCGTGAAAAAGGTATTTATCTGCAAAGCTTCGAACTTGTAATCTTTTGCAATGGCTACACCTTTGGTTGTTGATTTTACTAAAAGGCCTTGACCCAAATTTAAGAAGCATCCACACAAATCAGTAGAAGTCAACCCATTAGGTGCATTTTCAACTATTTCGTATGGTGTACTGCATGTTGAAGATATTAGGGTTTTTATTCATGTGAGCATAGATGAATTTGGGGTGTAATGCCCCTCGTATTTTGGCTTGTGATAGTTGTTAGTCTTTCATTGCATTTATATAGTTCTGAGACATTTGATTAGTAGGTGATGGTTTATGTTTATTTTTATCTTGATGGACTATGTTCGATTGATATAGTTAGACATGTGTTATGAGTTTATGATGACATTATTATTACTTCAGTTATGATGTGTTGAACATGATTAGTAATGGATTAATATCTGCATGTTTTATAAGATCCGTTGATATCTATTGTCAAATGCAGTGGTTATAATATTGTTCAAGAGTAGGGACGGTGTAGTATTACTCGCTTTGAGTACTCTACTACAACGTGATTCTCTAACTCTCTGTGTGTAGACATATATGTATTTGATTGTATATAACCAATTGTTTAGATGTAGGCTACAGGTATAGAGCCTCGACTCCACCTGGTATAGAATGTTTAAGTGGGCTCTTGCACCAATGGGTATCAATGATGGGAGATAATGTGAGGTCTATTCCACTAGGTCGGTCCTTGTCTTCTATTGTGGTCTCGAGTCGTGTTGTGACACTTGGTCCTTTCCTTTTATGTTTGGTAATCTTGTGTTGTGGAGTATCGTCGAGTTGTGTTAATAATGCTCATGTGTAGTTGGATAATACTTTAATGTTTTCTTATTAAAATAATAATATTTCTATTATGTTTATTGGATAATATTTGGGTTATCCTAGAACTTGGAATAACACCTTAGTAAAATTTTATAATAGTCTAGAATTAATTATCTACTATACAAGAGTATTTGTGTCATAAGTTGTGGTTACAGGTAATTAGTATGTAGTTGGTAAAAGAATATTTTTTGGTAACTGAATTAATGCCATGAGTTGTCATTTTTGAAATTGTAAGATTTGGGATCTCTTTTTATAGCAAGATTTTGAATTCTTAGAGGAGTGGGATGCTGGGTAATGGATGCATGTCTGCATTAATTTATGAGCTGAACCATTTTTATATTGGGGGATTTTGTTCTAAGGGGGTTGGAAAGAGAATTCAGAAATTGGGGAGAAAAAACAAAGAATTTCATTACAGGAATTGGAGAAAATTGGAAGTGGGACTGAAATTCAGGTATCTGGTTTTGTTTCTCTCTGTGAAAGTTTGCAATTATGTAGCTTGTAATCTAAAAACTTAATGCAGCAAGTCCTGTGTGTGAAATTTGCATGTCTTGTAACTTGGAATTTAAATATCTTTGTGGCTTGTATCGTCTTGTGCCCTATGTGGTCGAATGTTGCTCCAACCTCTGTAACTTCTTTCAAGATGTTATTCTTCTAGTTTAGCCTATGTCATATTCCTTCTTGAAATCTTGAGCCCAATCATCTGTAACCCTTCAAAGTGATCTCAATCATGAGAAATAGATGACCCATTTTTAATCTATTACCAATCTTTTGTCCCATTCGTTCTTGCATATTTATCTCATAGATAGAAGTGAAATGTCCAATAAGAAAGCATATCCAATATGCACATCAATGTGTCTCTCTCTACTAACAAATTGCTACTGCCTTTATTTAGTGGCAACTTGAATGAGTTGAATGCATATGAGGCTATTTTAAATGCTCCACCATTCTATAGAAGGCCTTTACATTTATTTTCCATGTCACCTTGCGTAGAATACAATACCTTGTATAGAAGCTGGGTGTCCCTTGTAAACATCAATTTTTCAATGTACAATTTATTACATTCGGGTGATTTGTATCAAAGCCCTTTTCTTTTGAATTTAAAATCGATTGCAATCAAAATACAATGTTATTCCAAGCTTACCTCAGTCAATCTAATGGAGGATGCCGTATATTCTTTACCTGTGATTAAAATTTAGGTTTTCTTGTTTTCATTGACATCTTCTGCTATATGAGCATTACATTCTTCTTTAACCTTGTGTCTTCACTGCCATTTAATGGTATTATGCTCTGCATATAACCCTATTGAATTTCCTTTGTAGACAATCAACTCTGTCTAGATCTTCTTCTAATTCTGCCTTGGCCGAACCTCTGCTACATCTACTCATTCTCATCATCATAGAAAACATAAAATTGTATAAACATTTTTGAATTTTTTTTTATGTGCCCAAGCTAAATAAAATTCTGTGTGTTAAGAGTGGAATGTGAGTCGTTATTTTTGGTAGTTGATCTTTCATTCTTAAGTTCTGTTCCATTTTCATGGCTGACTGTGCCTTGTGTATGGATGTAAATTGTGGTTTATGTTAGATATCTTTCAAATCTCTGCAGATTCAAATTGCATCTAATTCCATGTATGACAAATCAACTAGATTGCCATGTGAAACTGAGTGTGTCTCATGATCGGTATTCGAAATATGTGTGGTTGCTTTAGCTAACTGTATAGCTTAGGTGGGATGGGAATTAGTATAGTACCTTGTTGTAGTCGTAGGCAGTTAAGAATTAGTTGAAACTTTAGCCAATGTTTTAGAGTTCGTAGAAACCTTAGCAAACATCTAAGGGTTAGTCAAAACTCACAGCAATACATGTTATTTGTAGTCATTGTTGTTAAGTCAAGGTAGTCATAATGTGGTGACTGCTCTTGTAAATAGATCTATTAGTATTATAGTCATTTTACCACACCGAAATAAATATAGTGATAGTGTTAGAGTTCTATGTTATAGTCTCTACCGTGTCATGTGTTAGGCTGGTGTCAGCGAATGTGTCTTGGGTAAATTGTTTATTTTGGAGTTAAAGTTTTAGATTGTAAATTTAGAAGTTGACACTTTTAGTGAAACAGATTTACTTGAATAGTGTAGTTGTTTTGTTAAGGTTTTGAAGATAGAAAAATGTAGATGGGAATCTATGTGAATAGGGATATATATATATATATATATATATATATATATATATATATATATATATATATATATATATATATATATATATATATGTTTATAATGTTTGATCTAAATTTTGTAATATGTTACGTAGTAAGTAATGTTTATGGAAATTATGTGTATTTAAATAGAGTTGTTGTTTTAGCAACTGGTAATTATAAAAAAAATTGAAATAGGGAAATGTTTTTACTTATAGTTGTGGTTATTAGAATTAGTAAATAGTAAGATGTTAGGAAAATATATATATAAGCTTATAGTGTTGTCATTAGAAATTGTAATTGTTAAATGTTAATTGATAGCTTATGCTCATAGGTAAAAATGTACAGTGTTTTGTTTTGAAATTGACTTTGTTTTATGAGAGACAGTAATCTATGCTTATAAGAAATATATTGTGTTATAATTGTTCGTTAGAAAATTGTAATGATTAGATGGTAGACGAAAAGTTCTTTTCATTATAGTAAGAATATTTTTATAATTGTGGTTGTTCATATTAGGATGTGAAATTAGTAGATTTTAGTTGGAAATTTATGTTTATCATTATATTACGGTTTGTCTTTATTAGGAGAGAATGGTTGTTAGCGAATTAGTTAGGAAATTTACTTCTGGTTTGGAGAGAGATTGTTATTCTGTAAACTAGAATTTTCTTGAGAAGGAAGTTATAATCTCATAGTTGATTTCATGACTAAATTAGGAGTACATTGAATCTCTTATACTTGATTATTCTCCTGGTTGTGTCTTTATGCTTGTATTGGATCATTATGTTTACTTTGGGGTGAAGTTTTTGTCTATGATTTGGTTAATTGTGAAGTGGGAATCTTGAGGGATGTCATGTGTACTTGGTGTTAAGACACAAAAGCATTATCCTTGTTAGATAATGGTCACCTTATCATTGGTTATGTACCTAACTCCAGAGGTGTAGTTCTTGGTTTTTGGTTCAAAAATTATGGCATGTCAATGTAATGGGTTAACTGAATTTTTGAGTCTTGTAAGGAATGGGAGATAGTCTCTTGGATATGGAACTTAGTATCTGTTTATGTACCATGATGGGTTGTGAGAATTTAGATGCCTTATAGCCCTCACCATGCATGTCATTTATTTCAGATGTTGTATAAGATTAGCTAGTGTAGAAAGGAGAGTGGCTTCCATGGTGGGGCTGGTGCCCGAAGTGGCTATCTGTATAACCCCATGGAAGTTTTAATCAAGTGATAACTTTAAAATATATCTAGGTGGGTCAGGTAGACTTTCACATAACAAGATAAGTATGTTGCCTCACCCATGCCTTGAGTGCTCTCAAAAGCTAAGGATGGGATGAGAAGGCCTGGTTGGCAAAGTCGACCTCCTTGTCCACATGAAAGGATGTGTCAACTCCACATGTGTCACCCTATGGGGCTGGTGCCAAAGGGTCACCAGGATAACCATAGATGGGGGCCGTCTTCTAGTGAGAGATAGCTTGGATAACCCATGATTAGGACCATGTGATGACACTCTCCTCACTGCAACTTAGCTACTTTCCTCCTATGTTTCATTGTTGCCTCTAGAGTGTTACCTAGTCTTGTGCAGTGTTGATGATTTGGTCAATGGTGTCAGTCTTTATTTGTCTGGTTATTTTGGATGTCATTACTTTGGCTTAGTGGAATCCTTGTTGTTATCTCCTAGCTCAAAGGGGTGGACCTCAAGGTTCCACATGGTTGGGTGGCAGTGCTATCCATTGGTCTTCTTGGAGATGAGGTTCGAGTGCTTTGCAAAAGTGATCCAGTTCTTGAATTGCATATCACAATCAATGATGTTGATTCTTTCATATGTATTCATTTGTAAACTGACACGATCGGTCTTGTAATCTTGTAACATGACCTTGTAAAGTAACTATCTTGCAAATGTAAAAGTTGTTCTTATCTATAGTAGCAGTATAATTTATATCACTTGTGTGGTTTTAACTTTATATTCATTGATGCAATTATGTTTCCCTAGAAGAGTTAGAAGTGCACTTTTCTTTACGTTGTGTATTATGACATCTTGGTTACTAATATTGCAATTTCTTGCTTTCAAAAAAAAAATTTATTTCTGTAATTTTGCACTTTTTAGTCTAGCACTCTAGGGTTGCATGATGGGGCATCACATTTGGTATCAGAGCTAGGTTTAAACACTGGGTACTCTTGTTACAATTGAGCCCATTATGTGACCTAGCGCTTAAACTCTATAGACTAACTTATATTCCTGTTATTCCCTTTCTGTGTGTAATAAATCATCTTTTGGTGTTGTAGGTAGATGCCTAGAGGTAGGGGTCGAGGTCATGGCAGAGGCAGGGTTCATGGGAGAGGTGGTGGCAGTACACCTCCTCCCAACTCTCCTCATGAGAGTACCCATGAAGATGGGGTTTGAAATATGGAGGGTCAGGGTCAACCTGAGGGAGCCTAGTTGAGATAGATTTTTGAGGAGGCCCTTGCCCATTTAGGCCCTAGACAGGAGGTTGAGCAGCCTAGAGGGGGTCAGGAGGTAGATCAGCCAGGTCCGAGAGAGAGAGAGAGAGAGAGAGAGAGAGAGAGAGAGAGAGAGAGAGAGAGAGAGAGAGAGAGAGAGAGAGAGTTGACAGCTGAACAGGAGGCCACACTAGCCAGCCATATGAGAGATCTTTTGAGGGCATGCCCTCCCACCTTTGATGGAGCTGGTAATGGTCTAGAGGTAGAGACTTGGTTATTAGATATAGGTAGGTGTTTCGCCATGCATCCGTATGGCAGCAACACCAAAGCCAGATGTGCTATCTTGCATCTTTGAGGGTTTGCTTCGACTTGGTGGCGGTTAGAGGAGTAGAAGCTACATTTAGACATTAGTACCATCTCTTGGGAGTTGTTTTTAGAGAGGTTCAGAGCCCATTTCCTTTCTGATCATTGGAGGCAGCACCGCACAGATGAGTTTCACGACCTGAGGCAGATGACCATGACAGTGGAGTAGTACGAGTGCAGATTCTATGAGCTCAAACAGTATGCAAGTATTGGGGATGATGAGTCTATGCTGGTGCAGTATTTTATTAGGGGCTTGAATGCCCAGATTAGTGGAGGGGTTCATGTATTCGAACCTAAGTCTCTGGAGGTTTCCATGGAGAAAGCTCGGTTAGTGGAGGAGAATTTGGCCATGGCACTCGGTGGGCATTCAGGTGTGTACATTGGTAGTGCACCTTCTGCAGGATATGGTTCTCATGGTGGTCATGCTCAGGCATCAGGTTCTCATGCACCCTCTAAGGGTGGATAGCAGCAGCAGTACTCGCAGTCCAAGCTGAAGAATTCTCAGCATCAGCAAGGTAATAGATTTCAAATTAAGAAGAACCAAAATTGGCAGCGTGCTAGACAGAATCATGTTGCTTGACTTGCTTAGAGCACTCAATCCATAGTGAGCTGAGGTAGTTATCAATAGTCTAGTGCTTTCCAAGGTGGCGGTGGTTTTGGTAGAGGTACTGGGTGCTTCTCTTGTGGCCAACAGGGCCATATTGCTAGACAATATCCTCAGAGGAGTACTTCAGGGTTTGGACATCGACCAGCGATTTCAGAGCCAACGGTTGGTGATGCAAACAGATAGCATAGAGTCTTTGCAGTGGTGGATAACTGACAGGTAGAGCATCAGAGCACCGTGATAGAGACTTTTGGTTTCATGCGAGGTATTGGTTTTTCTATTATTTTTTATTCTGGTGCATCTGATTCATTCATATCTCCTTCTCTTGTGGAGTATTATGGCTTAGTGGCAACAAATAAAAATGATAGGTGGTAGGTTGAGTTAGCTTCTGGGGCTAAGGTTGCAGTTGAGTCTGTAGTACCTAGTTGTGAGTTGAAGATTGGCTCTCTATCTACTACAGTAGACCTTCACATCCTACCCCTTGGATCATATGATATAGTTTTGGGGATGGATTGGTTAGAGGCCCATCAGGTAGTGATAGATTGTCAGCATAAGTCTGTTAGATGTGTGGATGATTCTGGTGCAGAGGTTAAGGTTGTAGGAGTTCAGAGACCTATTTCCCTACGTATGATCTTCGCTATGCAACTTAAGAGATGCATGCGTCAGGGATGTCAGATTTTTGCAGTTTTTGTTACGAACTTGGAGATGGAGGAGAGTTGAGAGGCATCTCTTGACGATCACCCACTTTTGAGGGAGTATGCCGATGTTTTTCCATCTAATATTCTAGGGATGCCACCTAAGCGTGACATTGATTTCAGGATTGATCTTATTCCCGGTGCAGAACCCATCTCTCGAGCTCCATATAGGATGACCACTCAGGAGCTTAAGGAGCTTCAACTGCAGTTGGAGGAGCTATTAGCCAAAGGGTTTATTTGACCTAGTGTTTCTCCTTGGGGAGCACCTGTGATCTTTGTGAAAAAGAAGGATGGATCTCTACGGCTATGTATCGACTATCGATAGCTCAATAAGGTAACAGTGAGAAATAGGTACCCCTTGCCTCAGACCGATGATTTGTTTGATCAAATTAAAGGAGCAAAGGTATTCTCTAAAATTGACCTTAAGTTAGGATATCACCAGTTGCAGATATTTAAGGCAGATATTCACAAAACAACATTTCACACCTGTTATGGACATTATGAGTTTACAGTGGTACCATTCGGGTTGACAAATGCACCTTCAGTTTTCATGAGCCTGATGAATGGTGTTTTTTGCACTTATCTCAACAAATTTGTCCTTGTATTTCTAGATGATATATTGATCTATTCGAGGACTATGGAGGAGCATGAGGCGCATTTGCGTTAGGTGTTGCAGTGTCTGAGTGAAAATTAGCTTTATGCTAATTTGTCAAAATGTGAATTCTTTCAGATAGAGGTGAAGTATTTGCGTCATGTTATCTCTGGAGAGGGTATTGCAATGGATCCTTCGAAGATCCAAGCTATTATAGATTGGCCTGCACCCACTAATGTTTCTGAGGTCCGCAGTTTTATGGGTTTGGCAGGTTACTATCGCTATTTTGTTATGAGGTTTTCAAGGATTGCCCATCCTATTGCTTCTCTTCAGAGGAAAGGGAAGAAGTTTGTTTGGTCAGAGTAGTATCAAGAAGCTTTTCAGACCCTTAAGGAGTAGTTGACCAGTGCACCTATTTTAGCAATTCCTGATCCTGCTAGGGACTTTGTTGTTTGTACTGATGCTTCTTTGGAGGGTTTGGGAGCAGTTCTGATGCAGGATGGTCGCGTGATTGCCTATAAGTCTCACAAACTCAAGGATCACGAATTGAACTATCCCACTCATGACCTGGAGTTAGTGGCTATTGTGCATGCCTTGGTGAGATGGAGGCATTTTCTCTTAGGCATCGGTTTGAGCTGTACAGTGATCATCATAGTTTGTAGTATATTTTCACGCAGCCAAACTTGAATGTGAGGTAGAGGCATTGGATGGAGTTCTTGTGCGAGTACGACTTTGAGGTCAGATATATTTAGTGCAATGAAAATGTGGTAGCGGATACTCTTAGTCGTCGGAGGCATGAGATCTTAGCAGTCTCTCTTTCAGTTGATTTGAGAGGTTAGATTCTCGCAACACTTCCTACTGACAGTTGGTGCTAGGAGGTGAGATCCGAGATTGAGTCTAGTAGACCTTTAGAGGGTAGATTCTTTGGTTACTCTCTTGAGTCAGATGGTCTTTAGTGACATTTGGATCATATCTATGTTCCTAGTTTTGAGGGTCTTCGCACCCTAGTGTTGTCAGAGGCACATCAGGCACCCTATTTTGCTCATCCAGGTGTCAAGAAGATGCATGCAAATCTGCGCTAGCTGTACTTTTAGAGTGGTATGAAGTGGGATATTACTAATTTTGTGTCGAGATGTCTTGAGTATCAGAGGGTGAAGGCGGAGCATCAGCATCATGCAGGTCTTTTGCAGCCTCATTTGATTCTAGAGTGGAAGTGGGATATCATTTTGATAGACTTCATTATTGGTTTGCTGATATCCTCTCGTGGACACGATGCTATTATGGTCACTGTGGATAGGCTGACGAAGGTAGCTCACTTCTCTCCTATCTGTTTGTCTTACAATGCCTCTACGGTGGCCAGAGTGTTCATGGAGGACATCGTCAAACTTCATGGGATTCCTCGTAGGATCATCTCCGATAGGGATCTAGTGTTCACTTCCACCCTTTGGACTTCTTTGCAGCATGCCTTGGGGACGCAGCTAAACTTTAGTTTAGCTTACCATCGTAAGACTGATGGTCAGACCAAGAGGGTTAATCAGGTTCTTGAGGATATGTTCAGGATGTATGTGATGGATCGACAGAGCCATTGGGAGGACTACCTATACCTAGTGGAATTTACCTATAATAATGGATATCATAGTTCTATTGGTATGTCTCCATTTCAGGCCTTATATGGTCATCCGTGTAGGACCCCTCTGAGTTGCGATCATTTGGAGGATAGACTTCTTTTGGGTCCAGATATGCTTAGAGATATGGAGCAGTAGGTTGAGATGATTAGAGAGAATTTGGTGGTAGCTTAGGATAAACAGAAGAAGTATGCAGATGCTCATAGGATTGATCGTTAGTTTTCTATTGGGGATCGGGTGTTCTTGCATGTGCAGCCATGAAAGAGTCCAATCCACTATGGAAAGCACTTTAAGATAGCACCACGCTTTGTTGGACCTTTTGAGGTGTTGGAGAGGATCAGTCCAGTTTCTTATCGTCTTGCTTTTCCATCTAGCCTTTCACGCATCCATGATGTGTTTCATGGTTCTATACTTAGACCTTACTATCCAGGTATTGCTCATGTTCTTGATTAGACTGCTCTACAGGTAGAGGACGGGTAGCTGGCTTTGGAGAACATAGGCATTCTACAGCACAAGAGACTTGCTCTCAGGGGCAGAGATGTGGAGCAGGTCAGGGTCCAGTGGGATCCTAATGATGAGACTTCTTCTACCTAGGAGGATGCTTCCAGGATGAGAGAGTTATACCCTTACTTATTTGCAGGCTTCCAGGAGTAAGCCTATACTAGGGGGGAGGATGTAATGCCCCTCGTATCTTGGCTTGTGATAGTTGTTAGCCTTTCATTGCATTGATACAGTTCTGAGACATTTGATTAGTAGGTGATGGTTTATGTTTACTTTTATCTTGATGGACTATGTTTGATTAATATAGTTTGACATGTATTATGAGTTTATGATGACATTATTATTACTTCAGTTATGATGTGTTGGACATGATTAGTAATGGATTAATATTTGCATGTTTTATTAGATCCATTGATATCTATTTTCAAATGCAGTGGTTATAATCTTGTTCAAGAGCAAGGACGGTGTAGTATTACTCGCTTTGAGTACCCTACTACGCCATGATTCTCTGACCCTCTGTGTGTAGACATATATGTATTTGATCATATATATCCAATTGTTCAGATGCAGGTTGCAGGTACTGAGCCTCGACTCCAACTGGTATAGCAGGTTTGAGTGGGCTCTTGCACCAATGGGTATCAGTGATGGGAGATAACGTGAGGTCTATTCCAGTAGGTCGGTCCTTGTCTTCTATTGTGGTCTTGAGTCATGTTGTGACGCTTGGTCCTTTCCTTTTATGTTTGGTAATCTTGTGTTGTGGAGTATCATCGAGTTGTGTTAATAATGCTCATGCGTAGTTGGACAATACTATAATGTTTTCTTATTAAAATAATAATATTTCTATTATGTTTATTGGATAATATTTGGGTTAGCCTAGAACTTGGAATAACACCTTAGTAAAATTTTATAATAGTCTAGAATTAATTATCTGCTATACAAGAGTATTTGTGTCATAAGTTGTGGTTATAGGTAATTAGTATGTAGTTGGTTAAAGAATAGTTTTTGGTAACTAAATTAATGCCATGAATTGTCAATTTTGAAATTGTAAGATTTGGGATCTCTTTTTATAGCAAGATTTTGAATTCTCAGAGGAGTGGGATGCTGGGTAACAGATGCATTTCTGCACTAATTTATGAGCTAAACCATTTTTATATTGGGGGATTTTGTTCTAAGGGGGTTGGAAAGAGAATTCAGAAATTGGGGAGTAAAAACAAAGAATTTCATTACAGGAATTGGAGAAAATTGGAAGTGGGACTAAAATTCGGGTATCTGGTTTTGTTTCTCTCTGTGAAAGTTTGCAATTATGTAGCTTGTAATCTAAAAACTTAATGCAGCAAGTTCTGTGTGTGAAATTTGCATGTCTTGTAACTTGGAATTTAAATATCTTTGTGGCTTGTATTGTCTTGTGCCCTATGTGGTCGAATGTTGCTCCAACCTCTGTAACTTCTTTCAAGATGTTATTCTTCTAGTTTAGCCTATGTCATAATCCTTCTTGAAATCTTGATCCCAATCATCTATAACCCTTCAAAGTGATCTCAATCATGAGAAATAGATGACCCATTTTTAATCTATTACCAATCTCTTGTCCCATTCGTTCTTGCATATTTATCTCACAGACATAAGTGAAATGTCTAGTAAGAAAGAGTATCCAATATGCACATCAATGTGTCTCTCTCTACTAACAAATTGCTACTGCCTTTATTCAGTGGCAACTTGAATGAGTTGAATGCATATGAGGCTATTTTAAATGCTCCACCATTCTATAGAAGGCCTTTACATTTATTTTCCATGTCACCTTGTGTAGAATACAATACCTTGTATAGAAGTTGGGTGTCCCTTGTAAATACCAATTTTGCAATGTACAATTTATTACTTTCGAGTGATTTATATCAATGCCCTTTTCTTTTGAATATGAAATCGATTGCAATCAAAATACAATGTTATTGCAAGCTTAACTCAGTCAATCTAATGGAGGATGCCATATATTCCTTGCCCATGATTGAAATTTAGGTTGTCTTGTTTTCATCGACATCTTCTGCTATATGAGCATTACATTCATCTTTAACCTTGTGTCTTGACTGCCATTTAATAGCGTTATGCTCTGCATATAACCCTATCAAATTTCCTTTGTAGACAATCAACTCTGTCTAGATCTTGTTCTAATTCTGCCTTCACTGAACCTTTGCTACATCTACTCACTCTCATCATCAAAGAAAACATAAAATTGTATAAACATTGTTGACATTTTTTTTTATGTGCCCAAGCTAACTAAAATTATGTGTGTTAAGAGTGGAATGTGAGTCATTATTTTTGGCAGTTGATCTTTCATTCTTAAGTTATGTTCCATTTTGATGGCCGACTATGCCTTGTGTATGGACATAATTTGTGGTTTCTGTCAGATATCTTTCAAATCTCTGCATATTTGAATTGCATCTAATTCCATGTATGACAAATCAACTAGATTGCCATGTTATAACTGAGTGTGTCTCATGATCGGTATTCGAAATATGTGTGGTCGCTTTAGCTAACCATATAGCTCAAGTGGGATGGGAATTAGTCTAGTACCTCATTGTGGTCGTAGGTAGTTAAGAATTAGTTGAAACTTTAGCCAATGTTTTAGAGTTGTAGAAATTGACACAGAGCCACCACCGGAAACGTAAACAATTGGTGGATCTTTATGTTTCCTTATACCATTGCCAAGACTCGGCACATGTCACGTCGATAGATCTTATCAGCCAGAGAATAACTATCGGCATCCCCCTAAACACCTTATCCTGACATCCATCTCACACTAATGGGTATCTCATTTTTGTGCCTATCGGCAAGGCTTCGCCTATCGGTATAGCCTAAACCTGTCCACCCGATGGTATCTCTCCTATCGATGAAGCTTGGACTTCTTTAGACCACGGTTGCCTATCGGTAACATAAAATCTATCGGCTTCTCCGAATTGTGATGCTCCGATGACTATTGTCTCCCCGAAGCATACAAGCCTCAACCTGCTGATCCAGTCTTTGTTACCTCCAACATCGGTCGCCAAACTCCTTGTCGCTAAGACATATAACTATCGGCCTACCAAAATACCTTTCTGCCGATGTCCAATATCTCCCCGATGAACTACCCACACTTCACTTTATCACTATGACCTAAACCATCGGCCTAGCTTTTAGTCTTGTCTTCTGATATGATATCTCATCCTGATATGCTCTCCTTCCTTCACTGAGACTCCAACCCACTCTTTCCGATAGACCCTCCGACTCCACACATCAGTGTGACTAACACTGTCGGGCGAACACAATTCCCTGTCACCGATGCCTTACTCCACACCAATGACTCTTCCTACTCGCTTGTAGGTGTGACTTTCCTTATCAGTGGAACCTTTCCCTCCGCTCGCCGATATCCTTCGTCACCCCAATGACCTTTACTCCATCGGCACGACTCCTTACATCGGCCTAACATTCTTTCTACCTCCCGATCTCATATCTCCTGTCGATATACTCTTCATTGGCGGTACTTTACAATTGTCACCCCGATCAGTGTAAACGCTCCTCGTCGGCTCAATGCAACTTCTTTAACTCGATGGTTCTTCTCACGCTGATGTCTTCGCAAACTTGCACAGAAAACCCTAATCTCGACCTAGTCCATTCACTTAGCAATTTTGACATAGATTTTCAATCTTCAAACCCTAGCACATGAGGATGCTAGGAATGATCACTGCATGCAACACTTCGATCCTAAAACATGAAATACAGAAATAGAACAAACAAAAAGGAAACCTAATCTAATATACAGATCCATTCCACTGATTGTGCGAATCATCTGGTGGAATGGATAAATAAATCCATCTCACGTGCAAATGGGAAAAACGATTACACAGATGGAGTTCAAATTAGAAGATTTACACTAATGGGATCTCTTCTTACTCAAATATCAGAAAATGCATACAAACATTTAGTCTCACTGTATCACAGTGCTCTGTTAAACCTCCAACAATGTAATACCTCTATGAACTCTGAACTCTCTACTGTATCTACTATGTCTAAAACCAACTGATCTAGGGCATAAATAGTAAATCTTCGCGAGTACTACCAACTCAATTCCCAGCGGCTGGGAGACTTCCAAGCGGCTGGGAGGAGACAGCTAACAGAATAACTATAACAAACTGCACATAACCCTAGATTGACCCAAAACATAAGAAATTCGTCCAATGGACCTTATTACATCATGAAGTCAACATACTAGAAATAGACTTATGCTCTATTTTGAAGGGGTGCTCCTACACCATACTCCCCAGAAGAAGATATCTCAAGTCCACTTGAGATGAGAGTATGGAGATCTGCACCATGTTTCTAGATCTGCTCTTCAGTCATCCAGACTACTTCTGAATCAGGTTTTCCCTGCCAAGACACCAAATACTCCAAATAGTTTTTGTTCTGTGTCTTCTTGATCACTCTTGTGTCCAAAACCTTCTACAACTGTGGTGAATCATGCTTTGGAATGTCATCAGCTGCTATATCCTGTAGTAGTTCATGTTCTTCATCTGGATTATGCTTGTATGGAGTTAAATCACATACATTAAATATAGGTGATAATCCAAGATCTGGAGGGAGTTGTATCTTATAAGCATTCTGTCCATGCTTTCTCAAAATCTGACATGGTCCAATCTTCCTCTGCATGAGTTTAGTATATTTGCCTTTAGGAAGTCATTCCTTCTTCAAATGAACCCATACCAAATCTCCAACAGCAAACTATATATCCTTCTTCTTTCTATCAGTATATTCTTTATACTTCAAGGTAGTTTGCTATAGCTGGGTCTTTACTTGATCATGAACCTCTTTTATAGCATCTACAAAAGCTTCTCCCTCTACACTAATAGGGTCTACTGCAGGTAGATCTCTCAATTCCAAAATTCCTCTTGGATGCATACCATACACTATTTGAAAAGGTGATTTCCCTGTACTCCTATTGACAGTATCATTATAGGAAAATTCAGCCTGAGATAGGATATTATCCCACTTTTCTCCATGCTGTTTTGTCAAACATCTAAGCAAATTCCCTAAGGAATGATTTAGTACTTCAGTCTGTCCATCCATTTAAGGATGATATGTGGATGAGAAAGACAAATTTGTTCCAAGTTTCTTCCACAGAGTTCTCCAGAAATGACCAATAAACTTCACATCCCTATCTGACACTATGCTCAATGGCAATCCATGTATTATGACTATTTCCTTAAAAAACAAATCAGCAATATATGAAGCATCAACAGTAGTTTTGCATGGCAAGAAATGTGCCATTTTGCTGAATCGGTCCACTACAACAAAAACACTATCAAATCCTTTCCTTGTCCTTGGTAAACCCAAGATAAAATCCATACTGATGCTTTCCCATGGTCTGGAAGGAATGGGTAAAGGCTGATATAAACCTGCATTAGTTGATCTCCTTTTTGCTTTTAGACATATCACACATGTCTCTACAAACTTTCTGACATCTGATTGTAACTTAGGCCAAAAATAATGCCTTCTAACAAGATCAAGAGTCTTATCCAAACCCAAATGTCCTAGCATAGCTCCACAATGTTTCTCTTTTATGATGTTCAACCTCATAGAAAACCTTGGAATACACAACTGTCCACCTTTGAACAGCAATCCATCCTGGATCATAAATTCAGAGAACTCAGCATGATATTTATCTCCAAAAGAAGTACATACCTGATATATCTCTCCAAAATCTTCATCGGCAGCATACATGGTCTTCAATGAATCAATTCCAACACTTTCCAACTGAATCTGGTTGACTGTTAGAGCTCTACTGCTCAAGGCATCTGCTACCTTATTCTTGACTCCTTTCTTATGCTTCAATGTGAAAGTAAAATCTTGCAAAGTTTCTACCCATTTCATATGTCTATGGTTCAATTTTTCCTAGTTGTTTATGAAACTCAGAGCCTGATTATTTGTGAATACTATGAATTCTTTTGGCAGCAAGTAATACCTCCACTTTTTGAGTGACTGAACCAAAGCATACATCTCTAAGTCATATGAGGAATACTTCTTTTTTGCATCATTGAGCTTCTCACTAAAAAATGCAATCGGCCTACCTTCTTGGCTGAGTACTGCTCCAATGGCCATGTGACTTGCATCACATTCTACCTGAAAGATTTTATTAAAATCTTGAAGTGCAAGGACTGGCTGCTATGCCACTTTCTTCTTTAATGTTTCAAATGAATTGTCTACTTCCTTTGTCCAAGCAAATCTGCACTTCTATCCTCCTTTTATAGTATCAAGCATGGGTGCACAAATATGACTAAACCCTCTTATAAACTTTCTGTAGAAGGTTGCTAACCCATGAAAGCTTCTAACATCATTCATAGTCTTTGGAGTTGGCCAAGACAAAATGGCACTTACCTTCTCCTTATCCATTTGCAACTTTCCTTGTGAAATGAGAAAACCCAAATATGTGATCTCCTCCTGCATGAACAAACACTTGTCCAAATTTATCATCAGCTGCTCTTCATGTAACCTCGTGAGAACCAAATCTATATGTCTGAGATGTTCGTCCTTTGTGTTGCTGAAAATTAGAATGTCATCTAGATATACTATGACAAACTTTCCCATGAATTCTCTCAAAACTTCATTCATCAATCGCATGAAAGTACTAGGTGCATTAGACAAACCAAAAGGCATAACTTTCCACTCATACAACCCTTCATTGGTTTTGAATGTTGTTTTCCATTCATCTCCTGGCTTAATTCTGATTTGATGATAACCACTCTTCAGATCTATTTTTGTAAAATACTTAGCACCTCCCAAACAGTCAAGTAAATCCTCTATCCTAGGTATTGGAAACCTATACCTGATTGTGATTTTACTAATAGCTCTAGAATCTGTGCAAAGCCTCCAAGTGCCTTCTTTCTTTGGTGCTAGTACAGCTGGTACTGCACATGGGCTTAAACTTTTACCAATTAGACCTGTGTCTAACAATTCCTTAATTTGTCTTGCTACTTCTACATTCTATTCTGGAGTTAGCTTATATGCTACTTTGTTTGGAAGTGTAGATCCTGGGATTAGATCTATGCAGTGGTTGATATCCCTTACAGGTAGTAGGGATCTTGGCATTCCATCAGAGATGATGCCTTTATACTTATCCAATAGCTCTTGGACAGCTGGGTCTATGAACCTCTGCTTCTTCTCTTTCTTGACTTCTTGCTACTGTGCTTTATTCACTGTGAGACATGGAATTAGGGCATATGCAACTGCACCTTCTGCCGCTACTTCTTTCATGAACTATTTTCCTTCCATCAGCATTACCTTCACCTTTTTCCTTTTGATTTCTCCTCCTTCTCTATCAATTGTAGTAACTCTGTCACCTTACCATCCTTGGTGATTGTATAGGTGTTTCTTACACCATCATGGCATGCCTTCAAGTCATACTGCCATGGTCTACCAAATAAAAGATTGCAAGCATCCATCTTGGTAATGTCAAACAACAACCTATCTTTATATGCTCCAATCTAAAATTCTACCCAAGCCTGCTCTTCTACAACTATTTGCTGACCTTGGGTAAGCCATGAGACCATATATGGGGATGGGTGAGGTAATCTTCTAAGCTTAAGCTTTGTTACCATTTCATCAGATACAAAATTTTTAGTAGAACTAGAATCAATTAAAATTTTACATGCCTTACCTCTTGCTTTGAAAATGGTTCTGAAAAGAGACTTTCTTTGTGGGGGTTCTTTGTCAGGTACCTTCATGGTAGTCATTGTTCTTCTCATCATCAGAGATTCTCCACTCTCTGGATATCCATAATTGTCAGGAGCATTCACACTTTTAAAAGTGTTTGAGCCTGTTGCACTTTGATTATCAGGTTCTTGAATCAGATTCATTCTCCTTTCTCCTGTTGAACCTGTTGCCTTTTCTGGACATCTGCTGGCTATATGGCCTTCTTTATTATACTTATAACATCTGATAGATCCTCTGCCCTGGGATCTTCCTCTGAAAGGTCTTCTGCCTCTGAAGTTTCCTTGCTAGTTGTAACTCTCTCTGGTTTTGACTGTTGTCTCCCTTGCTGTTGTCATGACTGGATTCTCCCTGATATCCATGTCCATGTCCTCTGCCTCTGAAAGGACCTCTTCCACCTCTTTGTTGTTTTCCTCTTCCTCTATTGTTCTATTCTTGTCTTCTCTTTAACTTCTCTTCCACTTTCAATGCCAACTAAAAACATTTCTGAACTGTATCTGGATTATGCAGATTCAAATCTTCCTGAATGTTGAACCTCAGTCCATTAAGGTATCTGGCTACCTTTTCTTCCTATTCTCTTTCACCTTTGTCTTGACACAAAGCTTCATGAACTCTTCTGTAAATGAGCTGACATCTAGCTCCTTCTGCTTTAAGTTTTTCTTCCTCTTGTGTAATTGGATACTGTAATCCAACAGAACATAGGCTTCCTTCACTAAAGCCATCATCTTCTTCCATGTAGTGACTCTATGCTTTCCTTCTTGTACTCTGTCATCTTGGACAAAATTCCACCATGTCAATGCAGCTTCTTTCATCTTTCATTGGGCTATCTTCACTCTCTGTTGTTCTGGTATCTCCTTTGTCTTGAAGAAATTGTTTAGGGAGTCTATCCACTCCATCACTGAATCAGGTTCCATCTTTCCTGTAAACACTAGCAAATCTAGTTTCACATCCATGGTCCTCCTCTCCATGGCTTTGAGGGTATTAATCAAGGGTCTCTGGTCTGCAGGAACAACTTCCTCATTCCACCTAGGGATCTCTTCTTCTTCCCTATCTTCTTCTTTACCAGAACCTACTCTGTCCCTCAACTTCTCCAATTCATCCTTCAATTCCTAATTCTGAGCTTTCACAGCTTTGCTCTCTACAATTTATTTCTTCACCAGCACAGCCAACTCAGGGTTGGTCATCCTTGTCGGGAACTCTGATGTTCCTTCTTCATCTGACATCTTACTATCATCAAATCTTTACCAGAAGATCTTTCCTTTGCTCTGATACCACTATGACGTAGAGCCACCACTAGAAACATAAACAATTGGTGGATCTTAATGTTTCCTTATACCATCGCCAAGACTCGACACATGTCACACTGATAGATCTTATCAGCCAGAGAATAACTATCAGCATCCCCCTGAACACCTTATCCCGACATCCATCTCACACCGATGGGTATCTAATTTTTGTGCCTATCGGTATAGCCTAAACCTCTCCACCCGATGGTATCTCTCCTACCGATGAAGCTTGGACTTCTTTAGACCACGGTTGCCTATCAGCAACATAAAATCTTTCAGCTTCTCTGAATTGTGATGCTCCGATGACTATTGTCTCCCCGAAGCATACAAACCTCGGCCTACAGATCCAGTCCTCGTTACCTCCAACACTAGTCACCAAACTCCTTGTCGCTAAGACATATAACTATCGGCCTACCAAAAGACCTTTCTGTCGATGTCCAACATCTCCCTGATGAACTACCCACACTTCGCTTTGTCGCTATGACCTAAACCATCGGCCTAGCTTTTAGTCTTGTCTTCCGATATGATATCTCATACCGATATGCTCTCCTTCCTTTGCTGAGACTCTAACCCACTCTTTCTGATAGACCCTCTGACTCCACGCATCGGTGTGACTAACACCGTCAGGCGAACACAATTCCCTTTCGCCGATGCCTTACTCCACACTGATGACTCTTCCTACTCGCTTGTCGGTGTGACTTTCCTTATCAGTGGAACCTTTCCCTCCACTCACCAATATCCTTCATCACCCCGATGACCTTTACTCCATCGGCATGACTCCTTACATTGGCCTAACATTCTTTCTACCTCCCGATCTCATATCTCCTGTCGATATACTCTTCATCGGCGGTACTTTGCAATTGTCACCCTGATTGGTGTAAACACTCCCCGTTGGCTTAATGCAACTTCTTTAACCTGATGGTTCTCCTCATGCCGATGTCTTCACAAACTTGCATAGAAAACCCTAATCTCGACCTGGTCCATTCACTTAGCAATTTCGACACGGATTTTCAATCTTTAAACCCTAGCACATGAGGATGCTAGGAACGATCACTGCATCCAACACTTTGATCCTGAAACACAAAATACAGAAATAGAATAAACAAAAAGGAAACCTAATCTAATATACAGATCCATTCCACCAATTATACGAATCATCCGATGGAATGGATAAATAAATCCATCTCGGCTGCAAATGGGAAAAATGATTACACAGATGGAGTTCAAATCAGAGGATTTATGCTAATGGGATCTTCTCTTATTCAAATATCAGAAAATGCATGCAAACATTTAGTCTCACTGTATCACAGTGCTCTGTTAAACCTCCAACAATGCAATACCTCTATGAACTCTGAACTCTCTACTGTATCTACTATGTCTAAAACCAACTGATCTAGGGCATAAATAGTAACTCTTCGCGAGTACTACCAACTCGATTCCTAGCGGCTGGGAGACTTCCAAGCGGCTGGGAGGAGACAACTAATAGAATAACTATAATAGACTGCACATAACCCTAGATTGACCCAAAACATAAGAAATTGGTCCAATGGACCTTATTACATCATGAAGTCAACATACTAGAAATAGACTTATGCTCTGTTTTGGAGGGGTGCTCCTACACCAGAAACCTTAGCAAACGTCTAAGGGTTAGCCAAAACTCATAGCAATACATGTTATTTGTAGTCGTTGTTGTTAAGTCAAGGTAGTTGTAATGTGGTGACTGCTCTTGTAAATAGATCTATTAGTATTATAGTCATTTTACCATAGTGAAATAAATATAGTGATAGTGTTAGAGTTCTATGTTATAGTCTCTACCGCATCATATGTTAGGCTGGTGTCAGCGAATGTGTCTTGGGTAAATTGTTTATTTAGGAGTTCAAGTTTTAGATTATAAATTTAGAAGTTGACACTTTTAGTGAAATAGGTTTACTCGAATAGTGTATTTGTTTTGTGAAGGTTTTGAAGATAGAAAAATGTAGATGGGAATCTATGCAAATAGGGAATATATATATATATATATATATATATATATATATATATATATATATATAATGTTTGATCTGAATTTTGTAATATGTTAGGTAGTAAGTAATGTTTATGGAAATTATGTGTATTTAAATAGAGTTGTTGTTTTAGCAATTGGTAATTAAAAAAAAAATGAAATAGGGAAATGTTTTTACTTATAGTTGTGGTTATTAGAATTAGTAAATAGTAAGATGTTAGGAAAATATATATATATAAGCTTATAGTGTTGTCATTAGAAATATTAATTGTTAAACGTTAAATGATAACTTATGCACATAGGTAAAAATGTACAGTGTTTTGTTTTGAAATTGAATTTGTTTTATGAGAGATGGTATTCTATGCTTATAAGAAATATATTGTGTTATAGTTGTTCATTAGAAAATTGTAATAATTAGATGGTAGATGAAAAATTCTTTTCATTATAGAAAGAATATTTTTATAATTGTGGTTGTTCATATTAGGATGTGAAATTAGTAGATTTTAGTTGGAAATTTATGTTTATCATTATATTACGGTTTGTCTTTATTAGGAGAGAATGGTTGTTAGGGAATTAGTTAGGAAATTTACTTCTGGTTTGGAGAGAGATTGTTATTCCGTAAACTAGAATTTTCTTGAGAAGGAAGTTATTATCTCATAGTTGATTTCATGACTAAATTAGGAGTACATTGAATCTCTTATACTTGATTATTCTCCTAGCTGTGTCTTTATGCTTGTATTGGATCATTATGTTTACTTTGCGGTGAAGTTATTGTCTATGATTTGGTTAATTGTGAAGTGGGAATCTTGAGGGATGTCATGTGTACTTGGTGTTGAGATGCGAAAGCATTGTCCTTGTCAGATAATGGTCACCTTATCATTGGTTATGTACCTAACTCCAGAGGTGTAGTTCTTGGTTTTTGGTTCAAAAATTATGGCATGTCAATGTAATGGGTTAACTAAATTTTTGAGTCTTGTAAGGAATGGGAGATAGTCTCTTGGATATGGAACTTGGTATCTATTTATGTACCATGATGGGTTGTGAGAATTTAGATGCCTTATAGCCCTCGCCATGCATTTCATTTATTTGATATGTTGTATAAGATTAGCTAGTGTAGAAAGGAGAGTGGCTTCCATGGTGGGGCCGACGCCCGAAGTGGCTACTTGGGTAACCACATGGAAGTTGTAATCAAGTGATAACTTTAAAATATATCTAGGTGGGTCGGGTAGACTTTCACATAACAAGATAAGTATGTTGCTTCAACCATGCCTTGAGTGCTCTCAAAGGCTAAGGATGGGATGAGAAGGCTTGGTCGGCATGGTCGACCTTCTTGTCCACATGAAAGGATGTGTCGGCTCCGCATGTGTCACCCTATGGGGCTGATGCCAAAGGGTCACTAGGATAACCATAGATGGGGGCTAGCTTCTAGTGAGAGATAGCCTGGATAACCCATGATTAGGACCATGTGATGACACTCTCCTCACTACAGCTTAGCTACTTTGCTCCTTTGTTTCATTGTTGCCTCTAGAGTGTTACCTTGTCTTGTGCAGTGTTGATGATTTGGTCGGTGGTGTCAGACTGTATTCATCTAGTTATTTTGGATGTCGTTACTTTGGCTTAGTGGAATCCTCATTGTTATCTCCTAGCTCGGAGGGGTGGACCTCAGGGTTCCACATGGTTGGGTGCCAGAGCTATCCATTGGTCTTCTTGGAGATGTGGTTCAAGTCCTTTGCACAAGTGATCTAGTTCTTGAATTGCATATCACAATCAGTGATGTATTCTTTCATATGCATTCATTTGTAAACTAACACAATCGGTCCTATAATCTTGTAACGTGACCTTGTAAAGTAACTATCTTGCAAATCCAAAAGTTGTTCTTATCTGTAGTAGCAGTATAATGTATATCACTTGTGCGGTTTTAACTTTATATTCACTGATGCAGTTATGTTTCCCTAGAGGAGTTAGAAGTGCACTTTTCTTTACATTATGTATTATGACATCTTGGTTACTAGTATTGCAATTTCTTGCTTTCAAAAAAAAAATTATTTCTGTAATTTTGCACTTTTTAGTCTAGCACTCTAGGGTTGCATGGCGGGGCATCACATTTGGGGACTCAAGGTTTGTAGATTTGTTTGAAAGTCATCGAAGGGATGAAAATCACGATCTTAAACCTGAGTATAAGGCACTACACTATAAACATTTCATTCAGATTATGGGATTTCTAACATTCAATGAAGATGAATGGGTCCAATATGTTTTAAGCTGAATGAATGATGAGTTTTTGTGGCTGTTGAAACCATTAAAATTACAAAGGATTCTATCAAGATTGTGACTGGGTTGAATTCAACTGGTGGTTTACCCATACTAAAATCCATGAAGAACCAGACTATAACTGATGCAACCGATGCCAAATTCGACAAAAGGGCAATGATTATCAATGATTTATTGATCCAGATGTCAAGTTTGCCTCAATGGTAATTGGTTACAAAATTTATCATTCCAGTAGGGAGAACTCTATCTCCAGAACGACCATATATGCTGCATACAAAATGTTGAAGGAAAATGCAAATTATGACTTGTGTGAATTATTGCAGAACCAACTAATTGAGAACTTGAACAAAGTCAAGAAAGATAAGAAAAACACCTTTAAATATGGTAAATTGGTTCAATGTTTATGATGCAGGAGCATCTAGTGGTGTAAGGGCAATATTGCAACACCCAAAAAGAAGTTGATTCAAAATCATTGTAGTTGTTTTCATTTCTTTCCATAATTAGTGTTTCTAGTTCCATAATCTTCTGAATAATGATGTAGGATTTTTAGTTTTTTCCAAACTACTAAAAATAGCAAACTGCCAATTTTGGAATGTTTACCTACCATTTTAGGAAAGTTTGCATTTGGGGACGGATTGAAGCAAAAACTTACAGAAAGATTCATAATTGAAATATAAGACATTTGGCAAAGGAATCAGGCAAAGATCATTTGTGAGCTAAAATATATTAAAGTTTGTGTTTTTTGAAAAGCCCCTAAAAATTTTTGAAACGAGATATAAGGCACTAAAACATCATATAACATCTCAAAAAGTTGATAGAAATCTGTTCACAGATTTATAGAATGATAGCTCACATCACGAGCTTTCTGACGACTAAAATGGTTCGTCAATCAGACACTTGGATCAAAAGTTATGCTTCCTAGAAGTTGACCTACATTTGGAGGGAGTTACAAATTTTAAAATTTAGCTGGAAGTCACCAAAAAGTGCTATTTATGACTATTTTGGGAACCCTGGGTAGTAGTAGAGTTAAGGGGGAAAGTGTAGAGTGAAGAATACGCTAGAAAATAGAAACCCTAGTTGATTTGGGGTTTATAGAAGGCAAAAGATTCTAGAGCCTGGTGGTGTGTAGTTGTAATGTGTTGCAACCTGTGGAGGATTGATTCCTCTTATTGTAATTGAGCTTCTATAATGTAATGAGTTGTCCAAATCAATAAATAAATATTCTATTTTCTGTGTTCCATTTTTGTTGTTGTGTGTTTTATGATTAACCCTCTTCATCAAGTTGTATTAGAGCAAGGGTTCTTGAGTGTGTAGACAAATCGCTGACCATGAGGTAGTTTGCACCAGGACCTAAGGTTGTGGGTTTGCTATGGAGATTAAGATGCCTCCATGAAGAAATCATATTGGGAGGAATGCTTTGATAGAAGAGGGTTTTAGAGCCCTGCAAAGGCAGATCAATGCATTGCAAGAGGAGCTGTGAAGAGGGTTTGATTTGAGAACAAGAGAAGAAAGTGAGGATGAAACTAAAGAAGAGCTATCTAAGGAAAAACAAGAAGCCACATGAGATCATGCAAAAGTTAGGTTGTTGAGGGCCATTTCAAAGATTAGAAAGAGGTCCAGGGTCAAAGTTTATACCTATTCTAGAGATTTGAATCTAGAATAGCTTATTGATTGGATCAATGACATAGAGGAGTATTTTGAGTATGAAGACGTGGAGGACCCAGATCAGGTCAAGTTTGCAAAAATAAAGTTGAAGGACCATTCTAGTATTTGGTGGAAGGAGGTCCAATTAGAGAGGAATAAAAGAGGAAAAGGAAAGATCACTATATGGGATCAAATGGTGGAGAAAATGAAGAAGTAGTTCATTCCTGTGGACTATGAGATGGAGTTGCTGAAGAAGCTACAAGGATTGAAGCAAGGTAACAAGTCTGTCAAGGAGTATATAGAAGAGTTTTAGAAGATTACTATTAGAACCGATCATGTAGAGGCCAACAAGGAGAAGGTAGCCCATTACATTAATGGGTTGAGGCCAAGTATTCAAGAGGAGCTGAGCCTAGTCAGGATGACCACCATAGAAGATGCGTACCAATTTTCCCTAAAGGTGGAAGAGAAGCTGAATAAAAGATTCGACAACAAGCAAAGGGGAAGAGGTCAAGGCAAAAGGACTAGTGGAAGACCTTATGGGGGCCGAAATGAAGATTCAAAGAAAAGTGAAGAAGCTGACACCAGTTGAAATCAGAGAGGAGATAATACCTACCACCCTCATGACCAGAACAATGGTGAGCAAAGAGGAAGAGGAAGAGGCAGACCTGGGCAAGGACCTAGAAGAGGAGGTTTCAAAGGAACCTGTTTCTAATGTGGAGAAGAAGGGAATCGAGCATACAAGTGTCCGCAACATCAAGGAAGGAAAAATAGAAGACTTGAAGGTAATGCACGAGTTGCACATGTAGATGAAGATGCACATTTTGAGCATTCTGAAGATGCTGAAAGGGGAGAAACCCTAGTTGTCAAAAGAACCCTGTTGAATGAGAAGAAAGAACCAAATCAGAGGAAGATTTTATTCTGTACAAGGTGCAAATGTGAAGGTATGTGTTGTTATATTATTATTGACAGTGGAAGCACTGACAATCTTGTTTCAAAGGAGATGGTTAACAAGTTGAAGTTGAAAAGAAGAAAGCATCCACATCCATATCGAATTGCATGGTTGTAGAAGGACCACAGAGCTTTGGTCAATGAGCAGTGTTTACTGAAGTTAAAGATTGGGGACTACCATGATGAGGTGTTGTGTGATATCATACCAATGGATGCATGTCATATGTTGTTGGAGAGGCAGTGGTAGTATGATAGGAGTGCTGTTCATGATGGTCGTGCAAACACATATTCCCTAATAAAGGATGGAGTTCATCATAAGTTGAAGCCCTTGAAGGAGGTGGAAGAAAAGGTATGTAGTACTGCCAAAATTTGCTTGGTAGATGGTAGAAAAGTTTTGGAGGGTATGAAGCATAAGCATCATTGGTATGCATTGATTCCTAAAATTAGTCAAGAGAAATGTGAAGATGTACCAGCTGAAGTCTTAGAGATGTTGGAAGAATTTCAAGATATTGTCTCTGATAATGTACCAGAAGGTTTACCACCAGTAAGGAAGACAAGTCATCAAATGGATTTGATACCAGGAGGTAGTTTACTGAATAAGGTATCCCACAAAATGACCCCTACAGAGAATGAAGAGCTAAAAAAACAAGTTTAGGAGTTGTTGAGGAAGGGACTGATAAGGGAGAGCCTAAGTCCATGTATGGTACCTACTGTACTTGTACCAAAGAAAGATGGAGAATGGATGATGTGTACAGACTCTCAAAGCATCAATAAGATAACAATCAAGTATAGATTTCTATTGCCAAGAATGGATTACATCATGGATTATTTGAGTGGAGGCAAGTACTTCACGAAGATTGACCTGAAGAGTGGGTATCACCAGATCCATATCAGAGAAGGAGATGAATGGAAGATAGCCTTCAAGACAAAGGAAGGTTTGTATGAGTGGTTAGTCATGCCATTTGGGCTAACCAATGCACCAAGCACATTCATATGGCTCATGAACGAGGTATTGAAAGAATTTTTGGGAAGTTTTGTTATTGTTTATTTAGATGATATTTTAATTTTCAGTAAGACTTGGGATGAGCATCTGATGCATATCAAAAGACTTTTAGAGAAGTTGAGGAAGGAGAAGTTGCTGATTAATCTAAAGAAATGTAGTTTTGCAAAGAAGGAATTGGTATACCTAGGATTAATTGTCTCAGAGGAAGGTCTTAAGATGGACCCAGAGAAGGTGAGAGTTATCCTTGAATGGCCTACGCCAAGGAGTGCCACAGAGGTATGATCTTTTCATGGTTTGACAAGTTTTTACAGAAATTTTATCAAAAAATTTAGTAGCATTTGTGAACCCCTAACAGAGACAATGAGAGGGGATAGAAAAGAGTTTAAATGGGCTAAAGGAGCAGACAAAAGCTTTGATACATTGAAGCAGAAAGTCATAGAGCAACCTATTTTGGCACTTCCAGATTTCAATAAAGTATTTTAGGTAGATTGTGATGCTAGTGGCAGTGCTATAGGAGCTGTTTTGAGTTAAGAAGGTACCATTGCCTATTTTAGTGAGAAGCTTAATGATGCCAAGAAAAAGTATTCCATTTATGATTAGGAATTTTATGCTATAGTTCAGGCTTTAAAGAAATGGAGACATTATCTATTGCCAAAAGAGTTTGTTTTATATACTGATCATCAAAATTTACAGTACCTTAATAGTCAAGGAAAGTTGAACCAAAGGCATTTAAAATGGGTTGAGTGTTTGCAGAGTTATACTTTTGTTTTGAAGCGCAAGAGTGGGAAGTCCAACAAAGTTGCAGATGCCTTGAGCAGAAGGCAAAATTTGTTGACAGAAATGAAAATAGTGGTTGTTGGGTTCGATGAGCTCAAAATTTTGTATCCTGAAGATCTAGATTTTGCATAGGCTTAGAAATCTTGTCTGGAACCTGTTACTTTGGACAGGACAAAATGGTTGGATTTCATCATCCAAGATGGCATGTTGTTTAGAGGAAGCCAGTTGTGTATTCCGAGGAGTTCCATGAGAGAGAACCTGATAAAAGAGAACCATAGTGGGGGATTAGATGGACACTTTGGTCGAGATAAGACCATTACTATTGTTGGTAAAAATTATTATTGGTCACAACTGTAGTAAGACGTGAGGAAATTTGTGTAGAGTTGCAGAGTGTGTCAGATGGCAAAAGGAACAATTTAGAATACAGGGTTGTATCAGCCATTACCTAAACCTGAGAAGCCATGGGATGATATTAGTATGGATTTTGTTCTTGGTTTGCCAAGGACAAGAGAGGACATGATTCCATTTTTGTGGTGGTGGATAGATTCTTGAAGATGACATATTTTATTCCTTGCAAGAAGACTAATGATGATGTTCATATTGCAGAGTTATTTTTTAGGGAGGTGGTAAGATTATATGGTCTACCAAAGAGCATAGTTTCAGATCGATATACCAAGTTTGTTGGTTATTTTTGGAGGACATTGTGGAAGAAGTTGAAGACAAATTTGAACTTCAATTCTGCACACCATCCAAAGACTGATGGATAGACGAAAGTGGTAAATAGGAGTTTGGGTAACCTGCTACGATGCTTAGTAGGAGATAGGCTCAAGGGATGGGATTTGATTTTACCATAGGCAGAATTTGCTTACAATAATTTTGTCAATAAGAGTACTAGTAAATCACCATTCCAACTTGTATATGACAATAGCCCAAGAAATGCTTATGATTTAAGGAAGTTGGACAATGGAGAAAAGACAAGTGCCGAAGCTGAAGACTTTGCAGAACATTTGAAGAATTTGCATGAAGAGGTGAGAAAGCACATTAATAAGATGAATATTCAGTACAAGGCTAAGGCAGATTAAAAGAGGAGATATAAGGAGTTCCAAGTAGTAGAGGAAGTCATGGTTCACTTGAGAAAAGAAAGGTTCCCAATTGGAACTTATAATAAGTTGAAAATGAAGAAATTTAGATCATGTAGAATCCTGAAGAAGCATGATTCACTAAATGCATATGAGGTAGAGCTATCGAGTGGGATCAATATTTCCCCTGTTTTCAACATTACTAATTTATTAGAATATCATGAAGGTGGAACAAAGGATGGACCAACAAAAGCATAGTGGAATATTCTAGCATCTACTTCAATGGAGGAGATAGAAGAGATCTTGGATAGTCATGTGGGAAGAAGTACTTAGAACAAGTAATATGAAGAATATCCAGTGAATGGAAAGGAAGGCTTGTTGAAGATTCTTCTTGGTTGTCTAAGGTGGAGGTTGACCATTTGGGTTTTCCTCAAACAAACACTTGAGACATGATAGGGTCACTTCTCAAATTACCCTGGGTGTCTGATGCAGGAGCATCCAGTGGTGTAAGGACAATATTGCATCACCCAAAAAGAAGTTGATTTAAAATCATTGTAGTTGTTTTCATTTCTTTCCATAATTAGTGTTTTTGGTTCCATAATCTCCTGAATAATGATGTAGGACTTTTAGTTTTTTCCAAACTGCTAAAAATAGCAAACTACTAGTTTTGGAAAGTTTACCTGTCATTTTAGGAAAGTTTGCATTTGGGCATGGATTGAAGAAAAAAATTATAAAAATCTTCATAATTGAAATATAAGACCTTTGACGAATGAATTAGGTAAAGATCATTTGTCAGCTGAAAGATATTAAAGTTTTTGTTTTTTGAAAAGCCCCTGAAAATTTCTAAAACTATATATGAGGCACTAAAACATCCCATAACATCCAGAAAAGTTGACGGAAATCTATTTATGGATTTCTGATGTGATAGTTCACATCACAAGCTTTCTAACGCCTAAAATAGTTCATCAATTAGACACCTGGATCAAAAGTTATGCTTCCCGGAAGTTGACCTACTTTTGGAGGGAGTTGCAAATTTCAAAATTTAGCTGTCCAAGCCACCAAAAAGTGTTATATATGACTATTTTGGGAAGCCTGGGTAGTAGTAGAGTTAAGGGGGAAAGTGGAGAGTCAAGAATAGGCTGGAAAATAGAAACCCTAGATGATTTGGGGTTTACATAAGGCAGAAGATTCCAGAGCCTGGTGGTCTGTAGTTGTAATGTGTTGCAGTCTGTGGAGGATTGATTCCTCTAATTGTAATTGAGCTTCTGTAATGTAACGAGTTGTCCAAATCAATAAAGAAATATTCTATTTTCTGTGTTCCATTTCTATTGTTGTGTTTTTTATGATTAACCCCCTTCATCAAGTGGTATCAGAGCAAGGGTTCTTGAGTGTGTAGACAGATCGCCAACCATGAGGTAGTTTGCACCAGGACCTGAGATTGTGGGTTTGTTGTGGAGATCAAGATGCCTCCAAGAAGAAATCATATTGGGAGAAATGCTTTGACAGAAGAGGGTTTTAGAGCCCTACAAAGGCGGATTGATGCATTGCAAGAGGAGCTGCGAAGAGGGTTTGATCTGAGAACAAGAGGAGAAAGCGAGGATGAAGCTGAAGAAGAGCTATCTAAGGAAGAACAAGAAGCCGCAGGAGATCCTATAGAAGTCAGGTTGTTGAGGGCCATTTCTAAGATCGGAAAAAGGCCCAGGATCAAAGTTTCTACCTATTCTAGAGATTTGAATCTAGAACAGCTTATTGACTGGATCAATGACATGGAGGAGTATTTTGAGTATGAAGACGTGGAGGACCTAGATCGGGTCAAGTTTGTAAAAACAAAGTTGAAGGGCCATGCCCGTATTTGGTGGAAGGAGGTCCAATTAGAGAGGAATAGAAGAGGAAAAAGAAAGATCACCAAATGGGATCAAATGGTGGAGAAACTAAAGAAGCAGTTCATTCCTGTGGACTAGATGAAGTTGTTGAAGAAGCTACAAGGATTGAAGCAAGGTAACAAGTCTGTCAAGGAGTATACAGAAGAGTTTTATAAGATTACTATCAAAACTGGTCATGCAGTGGCCAACAAGGAGAAGGTATCCCGTTACATTAATGGGTTGAGGCCAAGTATTCAAGAGGAGCTAAGCCTAGTTAGGATGACCACCATAGAAGATGCATAGCAATTTTCCCTAAAGGTGGAAGAGAAGCTAAATAAAAGATTCGACAGCAAGCAAAGGGGAAGAGGTCAAGGCTAAAGGACTAGTGGAAGACCTATGGGGGCCAAAATGAAGATTCAAATAAAAGTGAAGAAGCCAACACCAGTCAAAATCAAAGAGGAGATAATACCTACCGCCCTCGTGACCAGAACAATGGTGAGCAAAGAGGAAGAGGAAGAGGCAGACCTAGGCAAGGACCTGGAACAAGAGGTTTCAGAGGAACTTGTTTCCAATGTGGAGAAGAAGGGCATCGACCATATGAGTGTCCTCAACATCAAGGAAGGACAAATAGAAGACTTGAAGGTAATGCATGAGTTGCACATGTAGATGAAGATGCACATTCTGAGCATTTTGGAGATGCTGAAAGGGGAGAAACCTAGTTGTCAGAAGAACTCTGCTGAATTAGGAGAAAGAACCAAATTAGAGGAAGAGTTTATTCTACACAAGGTACAAATGTGAAGGTAAGTGTTGTGATATTATTATTGATAGTGAAAGCACTAACAATCTTGTTTCAGAGGAGATGGTTGACAAGTTGAAGTTGACAAGAAGAAAGCATCCACATCCATATCGGATTGCATGGTTGCAGAAGGACCATAGATCTTTGGTCAATGAACAGTGTTTAATGAAGTTCAAGATTGGGGACTACCATAATGAGGTGCTGTGTGATATCATACCGATGGATGCATGTCATATGTTGTTGGGGAGGCTGTGGCAGTATGATAGGAGTACTATCCATGATGGCTGTGCAAACACATATTTCCTAAGAAAGGATGGAGTTCATCATAAGTTGAAGCCTTTGAAGGAGGTGGAAGAAAAGGTATATAGCACTACCAAAATTTGCTTGGTAGATGGTATAAAATTTTTGGAGGGTATTAAGCATGAGCGTCATTGCTATGCATTGATTCCTAAGATTAGTCAAGAGAAATGTGAAGATGTACCAGCCGAAGTCTCAGAGATGTTGGAAGAATTTTAAGATATTGTCTCTGATAATGTACCAGAAGGTTTACCACCAATAAGAAAGATAAGTCATCAAATGGATTTGATACCAGGAGCCAGTTTGCCAAATAAGGTAGCCCACAAAATGACCACTACAGAGAATGAAGAGCTGAATAGACAAGTTCAGGAGTTGTTGAGGAAGGGACTAATAAGGGAGAGCCTAAGTCCATGTGCAGTACCTGGAGTACTAGCACTAAAGAAAGATGGAGAATGGAGGATGTGTACAGACTCTTGAGCCATCAATAAGATAATGATCAAGTATAGATTTCCATTGCCAAGAATGCATGACATCATGGATTGTTTTGAGTGGAGACAAGTACTTCACGAAGATTGACCTGAATAGTGGGTATCACCAAATATGTATCAGAGAAGGAGATGAATGGAAGACAACCTTTAAGACAAAGAAAGTTTTGGATGAGTGGTTAGTCATGCCATTTGGGCTAACCAATGCACCGAACATATTCATGCGGCTCATGAATGAGGTATTGAAAGAATTTTTGGAAAGTTTTGTTATTGTTTATTTAGATGATATTTTTATTTTCAATAAGACTTGGGATGAGCATCTGATGCATATCAGAAGCGTCTAAGAGAAGCTGAGGGAGGAGAAGTTGCTGATTAATCTAAAGAAATGTAGTTTTGCAAAGTAGTTGGTATACCTAGGATTTGTTGTCTCAAAGGAAGGTCTTAAGATGGACCTTGAGAATGTGAGAGTTATCCTTGAATGGCCTACACCAAGGAGTACCACAGAGGTATGATCTTTTCATGGTTTGGCAAGTTTTTATAGAAAGTTTAGTAGAAATTTTAGTAGCATTTGTGCACCCCTAACAGAGACAATGAGAGGGGATAGAAAAGAGTTTAAATGGACTAAAGGAGCAGACAAAAGCTTTCATACATTGAAGCAGAAAGTCACAGAGCAACCTATTTTGGCACTTCTAGATTTCAATAAGGTATTTGAGGTAGATTATAATGCTAGTAGCAGTGCTATAGGAGTTGTTTTGAGTCAAGAAGGTAAATCCATTGCTTATTTTAGTGAGAAGATTAATGATGACAAGAAAAAGTATTCCATTTATGATTAGGAATTTTATGCTATAGTTCAGGCTTTGAAGAAATGGAGACATTATCTATTGCCAAAAGAGTTTGTTTTATATACTGATCATCAAGATTTATAGTACCTTAATAGTCAAGGAAAGTTGAACCGAAGATTTTTAAAATGGGTTGAGTTTTTGCAGAGTTATACTTTTATTTTGAAGCACATGAGTGGGAAGTCCAACAGAGTTACAGATGCCTTGAACAAAAGGCAAAATTTGTTGACAGAAATGAAGATAGAGGTTGTTGGGTTCGATGAGCTCAAAAGTGTGTGTCCTGAAGATCCAGAGTTTGTAGAGGCTTGGAAAGCTTGTTTGGAACCTATTACTTTGGATAGGACAAAATGGTTGGATTTCATCATCCAAGATGGCATGTTGTTTAGAGGAAGCCAGTTGTACATTCCGAGGAGTTCCATGAGAGAGAACATGATAAAAGAGAACCATAGTGGGGGATTAGCTAGACACTTTGGTCAAGATAAGGCCATTGCTATTGTTGGTGAAAATTATTATTGGCTACAGTTGCAGCAAGATGTGAAGAAATTTGTGTAGAGTTGTAGAGTGTGTCAAATGGCAAAAGGAACAAGTCAGAATACAGGGTTACATCAGCCATTACCTGTACTTGAGAGGCCATGGGATGATATTACTATGGATTTTGTTCTTGGTTTACCAAGGACACAAAGAGGACATGATTCCATTTTTGTGGTGGTGGACAGATTCTCAAAGATGGCATGTTTTATTCCTTGCAAGAAGACTAATGATGTTGTTCATATTGCAGAGTTATTTTTCAGGGAGGTGGTAAGATTACACGGTCTACCAAATAGCATAGTTTCAGATCAAGATACCAAGTTCGTTGGCTATTATTGGAGGACATTGTGGAAGAAGTTGAAGTAAGATTTGAAGTTTAGTTCTGCACAGCATCCATAGACTGATGGACAGAAGGAAGTGGTGAGAGGAGTTTGGGTAACCTACTACGATGCTTAGTAGGAGATAGGCCCAAGGGATGGGATTTGATTTTACCACAGGCATAATTTGCTTACAACAATTCTATCAATAGGAGTACTGGTAAATCACCATTCTAGATTATATATGGCAATAGCCCAAGAAATACTTTTGAGTGAAGGAAGCTGGACAACAGAGAAAAGACAAGTGCCAAAGCTGAAGACTTTGCAAAACATTTGAAGAATTTGCATGAAGAGGTAAGAAAGCACATTAATAAGATGAATATTCAATACAAGGCTAAGGCAGATCAGAAGAGGAGATATAAGGAGTTCCAGGTAGGAGATGAAGTCATGGTTCACTTGAGAAAAGAAAGGTTCCTAATTGGAACTTATAATAAGTTGAAAATGAAGAAATTTGGACCATGTAGAATCTTGAAGAAGCATGATTCAAGGAATGCATATGAGGTAAAGCTGCCGAGCGGGATCAATATTTCCCCTATTTTCAACATTGTTTATTTATTAGAATATCATGAAGGTGGAATAGAGGATGGACCAACAAAAGCACAATGGAGTATTCCAGCATCTACTTCAATGGAGGAGATAGAAGAGATATTGGATAGTCGTGTGGGAAGAAGTACTCAGAATAGGCAATATGAAGAATATCTGGTGAAATGGAAAGGAATGCATGTTGAAGATTCTTCTTGGTTGTCTAAGGTGGAGGTTGACCGTTTGGGTTTTCCTCAAACAAACACCTAAGATGTGACAGGGTCACTTCTCAAATTACCCTAGGTGTTTGATGTAGGAGCATCCAGTGGTGTAAGGGCAATCTTACATCACCCAAAAAGAAGTTGATTCAAAATCATTGTAGTTATTTTCATTTCTTTCCATAATTAGTGTTTCTAGTTCCATAATCTCCTAAATAATGATGTAGGACTTTCAGTTTTTTCTAAACTGCTAAAAATAGCAAATTGCTAGTTTTGGAAAGTTTACCTACCATTTTAGGAAAGTTTACATTTGGGCATGGATTGAAGCAAAAACTTACAAAAAGCTTCACAACTGAAATATAAGACCTTTGGCAAATGAGTCAGGAAAAGATAATTTGTGAGCTAAAAGATATTAAAGTTTTTATTTTCTGAAAAGCCCCTAAAAATTTTTGAAATGAGATATGAGGCACTAAAACATCCCATAATGTCTCAAAAAGTTGACAGAGATCCATTTATAGATTTCTAGTGTGATATTTCACATCACGAGCTTTTCAACACCTAAAACGATTCATCAATCAGACACTCGGATCAAACGTTATGCTTCCCAGAAGTTGACCTACTTTTGGAGGGAGTTGGAAATTTTGAAATTTAGCTGGAAGCTGCCAAAAAGTGCTATTTATGACTATTGTGGGAACCTTGGGTAGTAGTAGACTTAAGGGGGAAAGTGTAGAGTCAAGAATAGGTAGGAAAACATAAACCCTAGCTAATTTGGGGTTTACAGAAGGTAGAAGATTCCAGAGCCTGGTGGTGTGTAGCTGTAATGTGTTATAGCCTGTGGAGGATTGATTCCTCTGATTGTAATTGAGCTTCTGTAATGTAATGAGTTGTCCAAATCAATAAAGAAATATTCTATTTTCTATGTTCCATTCTATTGTTGTGTGTTTTATGATTAACCCCCTTCATCAATTTATTTTTCTACTTTATGAATGAGAACCCTGGAGTAAAGGGTGTGCACTGGACTAAAGACAAGCCAGTTGCTATTCAGATAAGAGATCATCTAAACAACATTGGTGATGACAAAGCACAAAAAATTGCAATCTGGGGATACCTCAAAAATTTTTAGAATATGTTGCATTCTAGAGAAAGAATCCCTAAATCGGTTGTTGAGAAGTACAAGAATGATATATGTTTTATGGTTGACACTGATTAGTGCTTAATGGAAGCAGTAGAACCCTGAACTGTTTGGATCATGCCCATGGGGTATGAGATAGATGAGAAAGTCTTGAATATGTATGCTCAACACCTTTTGAGCAAGCTAAAAGACACAACAGTTGAAAGATTTGGGACATATGAGGAGCTAAGTGTAAAAATGCATGTTGAGCTCAAAAAACCTAAAATCAATAGGAAAGTAAGAAAAGAAGTTGAGTAGTTGGCTGAGAATATAGACCTCACAAAGGAAGCTGTGTGGCAATTCAAGGAAAGAATTGAAAAGGTAGAGAAGGAAAAGTAGGACAAGAAACAAGGAAGTGCTCTAGTAGAATCCTCCTCCACATCAAGGACTACTAGAAGCTTTGTTGTTGCTCCTGTTCCCCCAAAACCTGCCAATCCTGAGAAACTAGAAGGCAAATCATCCATAAATGAAGGGAAAAGAGTGAAAACTAAGGCCACCCGGACATATAAAAGCATGAAAAATGATGAAGAAGAAACTGATTCTGATATTGAGATCAAAGAGTTAAAGGCCTTAGGTACAAATACAACCAATGCAACTAAGGAGAAGCCCTCCGGAAGCAAAAGGGAAAGCAAGAGGCAAAAGACTGAAATATTTGTTGAAAAGCCTACTCTCTCTATGGATGACATCATCAAATTAGTTACAATAGATGGAAACTTAAGGCCAATGACTGAAATCTTTGATTATTACAGTGATGTTGATAAGAGGGTCCTAGAGGAAGCAACTGTCAAATATTTGAACATCTACAATAAGGTTTGATTGAAATAACTTCTAAAATTCCAAGAAGTCTTGCAGATATTCTGGACTTAAGAAAAGAAAATGCAAAAGGTAAAGACATTGAGATTAGGGAGCATGTGTTGATAAATTTGTGCCCTTAGATTACTCTAGATTAGATGAACATGATATTCAAAGAAATGAAGGATGACTTCAGGAGCAAGAAGAGAATGAATAAACTCATGCTTGGTGAAACAAATGAGATAGTCAAAGATACTCAGGATATTGTCTTGAATGCATTGAAAAGACACAATCTTCCTATTATTGAAAAAGAGATTGATGATGGGATTGACTCCTCAATTCTGGATGTTGAAGAATTGAAGATCAATGAGTAGCAAATTGAGTTACATTACTCCTCTATTCTGGAAAAGGAAACAATGAACAAGGAAGATGAAAAGATGACACATGAAATTGATGATGCAAGAGGTATTCAAAATCCTCCAGATCAATCCAAAGAAGATAAAAAGATGAATGTTGAAAGTGATGATCAAACTGAAGATAATTCATTGAAGAATATGCAGCATGAATTAGAAGAAGCTAAGGACAAAGAAGTAGAAAACGTCAAGGAGAAGAATGGAAAAGAGGAAGAGATAGCAAAGATTGATTGTGAACCCAAGTAGGACAACCTAGTTGATAATACCGGAAAGGATCAAAAAGATACATCATCATTTTGGGCAAGAGACACTGCAGAAGCAGTGAAGGAAATTCTGGAAAGAGACAAACAAATTGAAGAAGATCAGGACATTATACAAGGTCCAATAAATTTTGATACCTTATCTCTGGTGCAAAAGATAAAGTTGGCTTCCATTGCTCAAGCTAAGGCTAGAGAAGATATTTTGAAGTCTCACATAAAAGACAATGAGCTACTTGGTCTTGCATCTAGAATATTGGAGAAGATAATACCCACTTTTCAGAAGGATTGTTCAGTATCCCCCTCCAGACATTTAAAGAACTTGATAAACTCTATAAGTTCTCATTTTGAATCTCTTGAAAAATCTACAGAGGTTAAGGTTAAAAATGAATTCAATGATAAAAGATTTGATGCTCTGAAAGGGATGATTGCACTTGATAGAATTGTGTTGGATACTAGTGTAAAGAGTATTCAAAATGCTCTTATAGGAGGGAAGGTATATAACTTCTGTTTATCCTGTCCTAAATCTACATAGGCCATTGAAACAAAAATAAAGGAGTTTAAAGAAAAATTGTCAAGTGTATCCCAATCTTTTGATCCTCTGACAGTATCAATGATGAGCCAAGAATGTCAAACAATCATCCTGATTAAAGAAATAAAGAAACTAGTAAAAGAAAAAGATAATATTGAGACAAGAATGTGTGAGCTCTGGGGACTAATTTCCCCCAAAATGGAAACAATGTTTAATGCTCTGACAAAGCACAAACTACAGCTCAGTCAAGTGACCCCATTGATCTGCGGACGTTAGAGTCACAAGCATTTCTATTCAGTGGCCACATATCAATTTTGAACACTATGAAGAAGAGCTAGGATAGTGAGCTGGCACAATTGAAGAACATTTTTGGTGATGTACTTAAGTTTATGTAAATAAGAATTAAAAGACTATTTGTACATATGCAGCTTGGTATGTAGAATTTTGCTATAAATTTTCATTTACAGACCCCACCCTTTGCCATTGATGTCAAAGGGGGAGTGAAGAGTAGTGAAAAATGAGGAATCCAGCAAAGGGGGAGCATTAGATAATAGTGAAAAGAATAAGTGTACTTAGTAAGGGGGAGTTGTTCTGACACTTAAGTCATTTTTCACTAAGTGTTGCCATCAATGCCAAAGGAGGAGATTGTTGGCAAGAGACACTGCTACACATGATCGGTGTTGTCATTGATGGAAAATAAGTCTATCCTACACATTTGCATTACATGATTTGTTCATATCGGAAGTCAGAGTGAGGATTTGTCTAAGTCTGGGAGTCAAAAATAGAGCATGTGACAGGGTCTGATATCTTAGTTTGAATCTCTCCAGTAGTAAATCACAATATGCAACAGATTTGAGGGAGTAATAAGGATTGTTAGGACTATCTAAATCTAAGAATTTAGCCTCTGATGATGAAGGATTCAAAAACTATAAGCATCTAAGTATCAGGCTCCAGTTAGTCAGTACAGTCAAAAGAAGAACAAGCTGACCTAGTATTTGATCTTGGTCCAAATGAAGAAAAGTTATTGGTTAAGTAATTTGTGATAACTAGTGGTATTGGCCAACATGGTTGATGATTTGAGAACACAAGTTTTTGGTTTACATTTCTAATTATGCATGGATTCAGCGAACAGAGCATAGGTCTTCATAAATGTTCTAAGTTTTCTCTAAGCTGACTACAGTTGATAAAATTTCTTGATGCAGATAGATATAGCTGATGGATTTGAGTCTTGTGGAGTGTGTGTGGTGTGATGATGGAGTAAGTGCGAAAAAGAGATGAAGAAGTGTGAAGGAAAAGATCCAAGCCTAAATTATGGCAGAAGAGTAAAACATAGATTAAAATAAGGATGAAGTGTGTAAGATCAGTATACTGTGCTTAACCAAAACTAAATTTCTGCATTGGTAGATGTCATTCATTAGTTCAAACATTCTGTTATCTTCATGTAATCATTTCTGTAGGCAGTGAGGCTCTTAGAGTAGTGGGCTCTGGGCAGTGAGCCCTGAAGGCATGTGCCTTCCCCATTTGTAATACTTTTAATAGAGTATAAATTCTTGTGGATTAACCCACACCGTGGTTTTTCCCTTAACTGGGTTTCCACGTCAAAAATCCTGATGTCAAGTGTGTTATTTGTGTTTCTGCGCATTTAATATTGATTCTTACTTTTTATGGTTATATCATTAATCTGTTAATAAGTGGTAAAGAAGAATTAAACTGCAACAAGCATTAAAGTTTTAAGACAACTGATTCACCCCCCCCTCTCAATTGTCTTCCCTAATTCCAACATTTTGAACTTCTTAGAACTTTTATCTCAAAAAAACCCAAAAAACAAAATGCAAGAAAATTTCATTGAATTATTTTGAACTTCTTTGAACTTTTATCTTGAAGAAAACCCAAAAAATAAAATGTGAATGCTACATATAGAGGCTTCCTCTATATGTTTGTTGATTAGTACATTGAAGTTATTAGAACTATTACTCTGGATGCATTTAATGGTCGATTTCCATGTAGTTCTTGTTAGAATATTTTCAACAAGTCCTTTTTAACCGATTCATTTTTTTTCTCGTGTTATGTTTATAATTTTAGACTACAGACATTTTGATGAATTGTGATAAAAGAAGAAACCTTTTATCTCAAGAAAACCAAAAAAATAAAACATAAATTCTACATATAGAGGCTTCCTCAATATGTTTGTTGATTAGTACATCAAATTTATTAGTGTTGCATATGTGTTGTGTTTGATGTCAATAGAGCTGTGTTGTGGAAGATTGCATGTGATGTCAACAGAATGGTGATCAGTGATATCAATAGAGTAAGTGGTCAGAGGTAGAAGGCAAAGTGATGTGTATATGTTGTGATGATCAGAGAAATAGACAGAGGAGTAATGATCAGAGGTGTTGTTAAGTGAAGAAGATGGTGATGAAAGTCTTGAGCATACTGTTGGATCTATATCATCTGTACATAGTTGTACCTTATCTACTGAAGTTCATGGGTAGGTGAAATTTGTCAGGTTAAAGGATGTGAATTACATGAAGATTCTTGTTTTTTGATGAAAAGAGCTATGATTTTTGTCTATGGTGTTGTAATGTTGTATATATTGTCTCTTGATGAAATGCATTGCATAAGTTGTGAAGAAAAGTGTACAAGGTTTCAAGGCACATGAAGTTGCACTGAAGAAGATCAGGAGAATGATCCTCATTCCTCCGCATTTGAAGGTATGGCCTTGCAGTTTGGAAGTTAGATAGAGACAGGTGTGAAGTATGTATTTTCTTAATTTCAAAGCATAGAATTTACCCCAAAAGATTCTAGAGCTAGCAGAGTGAAGACAGTGGTATAGTGGTGTTGCAATCATAAAGAGTTAAATGAATGCCCTACATTTCTCTGCAGTTGAATATGTAATCTTGCAGCTTGGAGGATAGCTAGATAAAGATGAGAAGTATGTTACATTCAAGTTTCAAAATGATAATCTATACCGTAGAGGTTCTCTGGAGTCAGCAGAGTAAGGACAAATCATGTTGTTGATTAGGTTGTTAAAGGAAGAATGTAAAAGCCACCGCATTTCACCACAATACAATATTTGGCTTTTCTATTTGGAAGATATGTTTAGAATGTCTATATGTTTTCTCATTTCAAGTTTTAGGTGTTAAGGAGTACCGCAAGTCTATTTTTCAATGTTCTATTTCATGATTGTGTATTCAGAGTTTGCAAGAGATGCAGGGTTTGGTGTATGCTTGTTTGCGCTAGAAAGAAGTGTGGATTAGGAAAACAAACGAGGTAAAAAATGTAAACCAAATGCATAAATACACAAAGTTATACCTTCAAATGTGATCCCTCTCCTTGATAGGGTGGAAGGAGTTGCACCCAAACTCCTTAGGTTTACCCAAATAGATGAAGAATGTGGATTGCTCTTGCTTTCAACACAATAGGATGAGAGATTGGAGGATAGAGATGAGAGATATGGCTAGAGTGATTTTGGCATAATGATGGTATGATGAAGAGATTTAAGAGAAAATTGGGCATAATAAAGATGCAAGAAGAAGTTATAAATGGCTTAGGTGAGGGTTTTATTTATAGATTTTTGGAAAAGGAATGGAGGGTGAGGATTAAAAGTTGAGATCAAGGGCTAGGAATGATTGAGAGTTAGGGTTTGGATTGGAGTCATAGCCTTGTGACAAGTGTCACAAGAGGAGTGGATGAGAGAGATCAATGGTTGAGATTTGGTCAATGGGATTGGAGGGTTCTCATTATTTGTGAATTTTAAATTCACGTGGGGAAAGGTGTGGAGGATAAAAATCAATTAAAAATTCATTTTTGGGAAGAGTGGATATGACAAGTGAATTAAAAATTCAACTCATGGGGGAGTGTGAATTAAAAATTCACTTTTATGTGGAGATGTGAAGGTTGAAGGACACATGTACATTTACATGTGTAAGAGGGTGATAAATGAGGTGTAAGGAAGATTTGACCCTTTGAATAAAAAATTGATTTTTATTCAAAGGTGTGTGGGAGGATGGGATAGGCAAGGTTAATTAAGTCTTTAGCTTAATTAATTTAGGTCTAGGGGATAGGTAGGCTAGGGTAGCTAATTAAATAATTGATATCTAATTAACTAGGATAGGGATAGGATGATTAATAGGGTAGATTAATTAGATAAGCATGATTTATCTAATTAATAGGGATTAGGGAGATAGACAAATTAGCTAAATAAATATTAGGAATATTTATTTAATCAATGAGTATATAGTTATAAGGTATAGTGATAAATTAAGTGAATTAATTGATCACAAAGGATAGATGATAGATGGTTAGGGATAAATTAATTAAATAAAATAAATTTATTTAATTAATAGGAGGGATCATTGGTGTAGAGGTATGGGAAATTGGTTTGTGGAGCAAGTCAATTTTAGGTGTCTACATTTGCCCCTCTTTGAAATGGTGTTGCGGCTAAGTAACATTATTTCAAAGAAGTTTAAAATATAGAATTGGATTCAATAGAAAAAAAGATTTTGGCTTAGAAGAATAGGGTAAGGTTTGGAGATAATTGGTAAGGGTGATGCCCCCTCGAGAGGATAGGTGGGTTGCAAGAACATGGTTGTGCTCTCGAAATGGATGGAACATATTGGTAGAAGTGGTTGGAGGATAAGGGGTGAGATAAAAGAATGATGATGGATTGATGATTAGATGATAGATGGATTTGGAAAATGGATGATCATTGTCTTGAACATGATTTAGAGCAATCCTAGGTTTGATATAGCAAAGTGGATATTTTCACCAAGGTATAGAAGACTAGGGTAATGATGTGTATCCAAAACTTTGCATGGACTAGACACACAAACAGGAGGGTGATTCCATGCATACCCAAGATAGTACAACCTTGTCTAGATGAGGGAAGGGGACTCATAGCATAAACCCGTAATACACAAAAGGTATGATGAACCTAAGATGCACAAGGAGAGCAATATGCTTGAACCGACCCTATGATCCACAAGATATGAATACTAGCTTGGAGTAATGAAACCAACCCACAAGCATAGCATACACAAGAAAGACTATGCCACATTCTAGATGTTTTTGCCACATACCATGATATAGTGAGATGAAGGTATTTTTGATGTGATCTTCGAATAGGACAAAAGATAAAAATCAAAAACAAAAAGACCAACGAACCAAACAAGTAGCCATTGTATCTCTTGCCAAGATGGATGATGATTGATGGATTCTACCTATCATAGGAATGATATATCCTAAGGCAGGAATCGATACATGATGTTGTAAGATTGGCTCAAGATATGATGGTGACAAGTTTTGGTTGATGTTGATTTGATAGTTGGTGATTTTTGTTAAGGGATGATTGCTTTGATAGGTAATGCAATGCTTGGATCTAGTGTAAGCTCAAGGGATAGGGACCATCCAAGTGGGTTGGATGGGTACATCTTATGTACCTGAGTACTGGAAACTTCCTTTGTATTCTAGACTACCTACATACCCTATATCCACGAGATCAAGGCACATTAAGATGTAGGTGGTGATAATATGTAGTTTTGATTTGTGATGATGATGTGGGATGGTTGAGGATAGGTGTAATGACGTTGGAAGATGATGTGTTGGATGATTTGGGTGATTTTGAGGATGTTGGAAGATGATGAGATGTTGATGGAACAATGTTGATTTTGTGATGGATTTTTTTTTGGGATTTTATGGATTCCATTGCTTTTCTTGGTGATGTTCTTTGGAGGAAATCTCGCAAGGATTCTTTGGATGTCGTGGGCTTAGGATTTGGAAGATTTGATGGTGGATTAGATGGTGTATGGGTGATAGGGGTTAGTGGATTGGGAGATACATAAGATGATGGATTAAGGTTGATAAGATTGGGGGGATATTGTGATGGGGGGATTGGAGGATGGGGATTAGGAGATGGGGGATTTGCGTGGGGGAATGGTTGTTGATGTAAGCTTTGGATTTCAGATATAAGGTGTGCTAGATTGGTGTTCCCTTGATCAAAGTTAGCATGACAAAGGTTGGGGGATGGATAAGTTGGAGGTATTGATTGATTGGATAGGTATGATGGTATGGATGTATAAGGGGATGAAGATTGGTATGATGTTAGTGGGGACAAAAGATAGGGTGTTTGTTGGTATGATGGAGGTTGGTATGAGGTTGATGGTGTGGATATGTAAGATGTAGGTTGGTATGATGAAGGTTGATATGATGTGGATGGGGATGAAATGTAGGGTATTTGTTGGGTAGGGGCTTGGGATTCTCCAATGATGTGGTGTACTAAGGGTATATCCCTAATGTCATTTTTGTATTTTTCCTTAGCATTATGATCCATGTTCTCATAGATTTTTCTAAGTCTTTGTAATTGTTGCATTACTACATAAGGATTCATTTTGTTGGGGAGGTATCGGATGATGGAGGATGATGGATAATTGCGATGTTGGGGATCAAATTTTAAGACCTTAGGGTGATTCAATTTTCTTCAAAGGATGGATGATTCTCTATACTTAAGGTGGACTAATGACACTTAAGTAATAGAATTGATTTGGTTGATTTGATTGGATGATCAATTAAGGTCTTGATTTTTGATTGGGTTGATTAGATTTGGAGTTTGATAGTGATGATGTTGGGGGACTTGGATGTTGATTGGGATTGATGTTGATTTTGGATTGGATTTGGAATATGGTTTGGAAGATTATGGATTGATGTTGGTTGGATTTTGGATTTGATTTGGATGAGATGGGATTAGAATGATGTTTAAGGATGATGAGGGTGATTAGGATAAGATTGGATTGAATGATTTGGATGATGATGTGGATAAGATAGGTGGTTAAGATGATTAGGATAGATGGGTGATTGGATTAAGATGAAGTGGATAAGAATGATTAGGATGATGAGGATAGATTATGACTAGAGAGGAAATGGATTAGAATTTGATCAAGCTCAAATAAAGGGATTGGATAAGCTCAACTTATGGGGTTTGATAAATGGGGGGATGGTTTAGCGGTGTTGGGAGGAAAACCTAGCCTGACATGAGGCGGGTGCAGGGGGTGGATGCGACCCCCTGTTGATAGGGGTTCGGGGGTGTAGCCCTCAATTGGATTTTTTTTAAAAAATAGGCTTATAAAATTGATGTTTTGATGGGAAATTTTGATTTTTGGACATGGATGAAGAAGTGGTGCAAGAGCACCTAGAAAATCATGTTTTCTTTTGTAATAAGGTCTATTTGACCAATGCATTTCATTTCTGTTTGTCTCTAGGTTCTTCAAGACCTAGAACCAATTTTGTAAGTCCCAAGTGACTTAGGACACATTTGTCACATTGTTAATCAGATAGTTCCAAAATAGGGCAGTAGGATAGTTTGAAGTAGTTTTGGATCAGTTGGCCTCCCAAATGTTTGCATCGGTTGGTTTTCCAACTGCTGGCAGGTTGAGTTGATAACAACCAAAGGAAGGAACTATCTGAGAAGAAGGAAGAAGAAGTGTGAATGTGATTGTGTATTGTTCTAAGGAAAAATAAAACTATTATGTTCCATCAATTGGTTTCCATTCTCTGTAACTATAATTTGTATGACTATAGACTCCTATTCTTTCTGTGCTTTCCATTGTTGCAGTATGATGACGTGAAGCATTCCACTGGTATGATTCCTATTGAGATTAGTGGAATGGCTTCATTGTACAGTATTTGTTTTTGTTTTCTTGTTTTATTTTTATGTTCGATGGTGCAGAGGATCCAGACAGAATGTTTTACACAATAGGGTGACCTAGCATCTCCATGTGCTAGGGTTCAGTTGAAGAGGGAGAAAGTAAACTGTGCATCAACATATCACTGGGACTCAAAAAAGTCTACCAAAGTCAGGCAGTCTTGCCGAAGATGAGCGCAAGAAGGCTATCGGTGTATTAGCAACTCCAGAGTAAGTCATATTGACAGGACAAGTCTCACCAATGGAGTGGTCTATCGGTGCATCAGCCAGAGTTTGTAAGTGCTCACCGACGAGAAGAGTCTCACCGAACACAAAATTCATCAGCTTATTGGTGAAGCAAACTCTAATGTGGCTGATAGTAATTGTCCTGCTAACAAGCAAAAGTCAAAGGTGACATTGGAGTGATCAGTGTATCAGCAAAATAGAATATAAAGTAGCCGATAGCACTTTTCTTGCCAATAGGCAAGAAGCGTAGAACCTCACATCAGAGTGACTAAGACTTCGAAGAGACAAGTTGTAAAGAGGCTGACAGGGTATGTTTGGCCGCTAACAAAAGAAGAAGAGTAGATCACTAAGACATAAAGTCAGACTCTCACCGATCAATTTTTGATCAGTTGTACGCTTTCACTGCATGCTCCCGATCATATTGGTATCAAAGCAAGTTTTGAAGATCACTCGGGTGGTGTGGTCTTGGTGTATGTCAAACAAGGAAAGTAAAGCAGAGGCTAACACGATGCCTCTTAAAACCATGTCACAAGATGCAGTGAAGAAACTGATTGAAGAGATGTTTGAGTCCAAGCTCAAGGAGTTGAAAAGAACCAAGGGTAAGGATAGGGAAGATGAAAGTGACAGCGATGAAGGAGATACAGAAATTGATGAAACCAATAAGATGACAAAGGAGATACCAGCAGACTAGATGACATTTGTAAATGCTTTGAAGTCAGTCAATAGGAACACCATAGATGGGTTACCTATGTATAGTGGAAGTATGGAAGCTGAAGAGGTGATTGACTGGATTGAGGCATTGAACAATCATTTTGAATACAAAGAAGTCCCTGATGATAAGAGGGTTAAGTTGGCAAAGGAAAGATTGAAGGGGTCTGCTCTTGCATGGTTGAATTATGAGCAAGGAGAGAGAGTCAAGGAGGGGAAGAATATGATAATCTCTTGGGAAAGGATGAAGACCAAAATCAAGGCATAATTCTTACCCCTAGACTATAACATATAGATGTATAAGAAATTGCAAAACCTCAGACAAAGAGACCTTGATGTGAATGCATACACAAAAGAGTTTCATAAACTCAGTTTGAGATCAAAGAGACAAGAAGAAGAGTCAGAGAAGGTGGCAAGGTATCTAAATGGCCTAAGGATGAACATCTTGTTGCAAGTATGAGGTTAACCAATGTTTTCATTGATGTCAACATACTCATATTGCATTGATAAGAAGGATTGGATGAGCTGTGTGCTAAGGATATTGAGAAAATTAGTCTCAATCAGGAACAGTGAAGAACAGTGATAAGAAGAAGGCAAAAGTACTCAATGGGTTGAGAATCAAAGGATGTGGATTAAAGGGTTTTTAGATATGAGTCTTGAGATGTTCCAGTTAAGATTTAAGAGGTCTGCATGAAGATCTGAAGAAGTTATGTTCGCTCAAGTAGAACCGGTTCCGGCAGGTGTTCAGTGGTGACAGAGTGTCACGGATTGGTTCAGTGAGTTCTAGAATTACATTCTCTCATTCTACGGATTGGAGGGAGTGTTGAAGAAGTTAGTATGAAGTGACAACTAGATTTGTGAATGATTTGGAGGTCTAGAAGAATCTTTTTCATTATGACAGTAAGGATAGACTATGTTCTTGAAGTTCCAGATGAAGAACAGAAGAATTCCAGTAATCTGATAAAGTGTGGATGTTCTTGGTGATTTAGGAAAGCTTGTGGTGATCTATGGATTGTGTCCAATTCATGTTGGTGGTCCACATTGAAGTTAGAGTTTGTATTTGAAAGAATAACCACAGATTTTTGTGTTCTTAAGACTAGCTGACTGGATGTATTACACGTCTTGCGAATGATCTTGTAGGTGTTTGCCAACTTAGATGATTGTTCCTAAGTTGATGCCTTGTATAAATAAGGGTTTGTGAATTCATTTTGAAGTGTGTCTTGCAATGATGAGTGTGATATAGCGAAGAGAAGTGCGAAAGGCAGAGTAGGAGTTCTGGGCTTAAATGGAACTAATCTAGGCATGGTAAAGATGTCAATCTCTAGTTCAAGTTTATAATACTTGTTATCTTGTAGACAGTGTGTCTCTTGTAGGAAGTGTGCCTCCTTGTGAGTAGTGTGCTCAGGCAGTGAGCCCTAAATGGCATGTGCCATCTATTTTTCTTATTCTTCTAACAGAGAATAATCCTTGGGTTAATCACCCCGTGGTTTTTCCCTTAACCAGGTTTTCCACGTCAAAATCTTGGTGTCTCATGTGTTGATGTGTATTATCTTTGATGTTTATGCCTTATGCTTTCATGAATGATTAATTACTATGCTATTGATTAACAAAGTGGATTTAAGTGTTTAAGTTGAAGCAAATTAAGGATAACTGATTCACCCCCCCTTCTCAGTTATCAATAATTGGTATCAGAGCCAAATTCCTCTAAAAGGAACTTAACCGCTTGAGGAGATCCAGGATGTCATCATACAAGAAGGATAGTCCAAAGTTTGATGGAACCAACTTCACTCTTTGGAAAGGCCGCATGAAATGTCACTTGGAGTGTATGGGAAAGGCGTACTTGTCCATGGTCACAAAAGCATATACACCTCCACAGGGTGGTCCGACAACACTAAATGAAATCACAGATGCTGAAAACAATCTGTGGACTAAAGAGGCTCTTCTAAGTGCAATAACCGACTTAGAGCTCTCAAATGTTATTGACCTACCAACTGCCTATGAGATCTGGATTAAACTGGAACTTCTACATGAAGGAGATGAGTTTGCTAAGAGTGCAAGGTTACAGAGTCTCAAAGGGAAATTTGAAAGATTGAAGATGAGAGATGATGAAAATATCACTACCTTTATGTGAAGAGTAAATGAGCTAGTGTGTGGAATTAGGAATGCTGGTGGAGTTTTGGATGAAAATGAGATTGTTTGCAAAATTCTGAGATCCCTTCCTGCTGCCTACAAAATCAAGGTTGTTGCCATTGATGAATTCAGAGCCCATACAACTGTCACAAGAGACCAATTGGCTGGCAAACTAGCTGCATTTGAAATGACCGAGTTTGGAGATGATCCCCCCAAGACTAAATCTGCATTCAAAGCTAGTGCCTATGTGAAAGGCAAACAAAGATTTGATCTGGGAGAAAACTCTTCAAGGAAGCTATCATGGTATGATCAAGCAAGAAAAGATATGGAAGAGGAAGAAGCAGAAATAGCTCAACTTGAAGCCCTCATTGCAAAAAGACTACCAAGGGGATCTGATAAGTATGAAGGAAAATTACCCTTTACATGCTTCAACTACAATAAGATTGGTCACTTTGCTTCAAGATGTCCGAAAAGATCCACAAGATCAAATTCTAATAGACAAAGGTTCCAAAATAATTGTTATTATGTTCATGAAGAAGCTGATAATGAAGGAGTAACAGATGAAGAATCAAAGATAGGAGACAAATCTGGAAATGAATGGGTGTTCATTGCCATCAAGGAAGAAGATCCAACATTCCCTGAATCTATCAATCATAAGGTTATAGAAAGAGCTTTGGCTGCCCAAGTTGAAGAAAAGGATGATTGGGTTATTGAAAGTGGATGCTCTCACCATATGACAGGTGACAAGAACAAGTTCTTAGATTTGGAAAGGTATGAAGGAGGAATGGTAAAGTTTGGTGACAATTCAGCTGGTAGAATCAGAGGTAGGGGAACTATCTCTTTTGATGGAAAGAACAAAACTGGTAATGTACTGTATGTTGAAGGATTGAAGCACAATCTTCTCAGTGTTGGTCAGTTGGTGGACAAAGGCTATGATCTCCAGTTCAAGAATGGAAGATGTAGGATCTTTGAAAGCTCTAGAACTGAGATTGCATCTGGTACTCAAACAAAAGGTAATATCTTCCATCTAGTTGGTACTAATAAAACTTGTCTGTTTGTTCAAGTGGATTAGAGTTGGTTATGGCATAGAAGGATGTGTCATGTAAATTTTGATAACATCATCAAGATAAGCAATACTCAAGCTGTAAGAGATCTTCCAAAGTTGGTAAAACCTACAAATAGTTTGTACAAAGAATGTCAGCTAGGTAAACAGAGCAGAGTCTCATTCAAAAGCAAGGATCAGTCCTCTACCAGATTATTGGAGTTAGTTCATACAGTTCTATGTGGTCCGACAAGAATCAAGAGTATGCAAGGTGATAGATATTTCATGTTACTAATTGATGATCATTCCCAGATGATGTGGGTTACCTTTCTGAAAGAGAAATCAGAAGCTTTTGAGAAGTTCAAAATCTTCAAGACTATGGTAGAGAATCAAACCAGATTAAAACTGAAATGTCTGAGGTCTGATAGAGGTGGTGAATTCACATCTGGTGAATTCATAGACTTTTGTGAGAAGCATGGTATAAAGAGACAGTTGTCTACTCCTAGGACTCCACAGCAGAATGGAGTAGTTGAGAGAAAGAACCGGACCATCCAGGAAGCATCTAGGACAATGATGATGGAAGCAAATGTTCCCCAGATGTTTTGGAAAGAAGCTGTTAGCACTGCAGTCTACACTCTCAATCGAGTTCAAATCAGAAGCAATACCAGTAAGACTCCTTATGAACTGTGGTTTGGCATCACTCCTACTATGAGATATTTTAGAGTATTTGGTAGCAAGTGTTACATTAAAAGAGATGAAGATCTAGGAAAGTTTGATGCTAGAAGTGATGAAGGAATTTTCTTGGGTTAGTCCACTCAAAGCAAAGCATACCGATGTTATAATAAGAGACTGAGAAAGATGATAGAAAGTACAAATGTGAAGATTGATGAAGGTATTAAGAAGCCCTCAAGATTTTATGAGTATGATGAAGATGATCAGAATGATGTTCTGGTTCAAGGTACTCCATCCTCTCTTGAAAGATAGATTTAGACTGATCTTGTAAATCAAGAAGAGACAGGTCTGAATGAGAATGATCAAGAAGCAGAAGTGCAAGAAACTCCCAAAATTCTAAGGTATGTAAGACTAAACCACTCTGAAGATCAAATCATAGGTGACAAAAGCAAAGGTGTGCAAACTAGAAGGAATGTTGCTCAAAATTCAGATGAATGTTGTTTGATTTCAAAGATTGAACCTAAGACAATAAATGAAGCATGCAATGATGAAAATTGGACAAAAGCAATGGAAGAAGAATTATACAAATTGAGAAAAATCACACTTGGGATCTAGTTTCTAGACCTAGAAACAAGAATGTGATTGGAACCAAATGGGTCTTCCGGAACAAACTAAATGAAGTTGGTGAAGTAATCAAAAATAAGGCCAGATTAGTCTGCAAAGGTTACTCTCAAATAGAAGGGATTGATTTTGAGGAAACCTTTTCTCCGATGGCAAGAATTGAAGCAATCAGACTATTTCTTGCATTTGTTGCCTTCAAAGATTTCAAAGTGTATCAGATGGATGTCAAATCTGCTTTTCTGAATGGTGACCTAGAAGAAGAGGTGTACATTAAACAACCAGATGGATTTCAGTTATCTGAGCATGCTGATATGGTCTACAAATTAAAGAAGGCACTATATGGTCTAAAGCAAGCTCCAAGAGCATGGTATGAGAGGCTGGACAAACATCTTTTGAAGATTGGTTTCAACAAAGGTACTGCTGATAGTAACCTATATTTCCAAATTGATCATGAAAACATCTTGATTGTTGAAGTATTTGTTGATGATATCATCTTTGGAGGAAGAGACAGTATGTGTAAAACCTTTGCAAACCAAATGAAAAGTGAGTTTGAAATGTCAATGCTTGGTGAAATGAATTTCTTCTTGGGTCTACAAATTACTCAGATAGAGAAAGAAATCTTTATCTCTCAGACCAAATATGTGAAAGAACTATTGAAGAAATTTAGAATGGAAGATTCAAAGCCAATGAACACTCCCATGGCTACTAAATGTAAGCTGAGCAAAGATGATGACTCTCCTAAGATAGATCAGATAAAGTACAGATCAATGATTAGTGGATTACTGTATCTCACTCAGACTAGACCAGATATAATGCAAGTTGTTGGCTTTGTGGCAAGATTCTAGGCTGATCCCAGAGAATCTCATGTCATGGTAATCAAAAGAATTTTGAGGTACTTGAAAGGAACAGTTGAGTATGGCCTATGGTATCCCAGAGATCATGACTTTTCTCTTCATGCATATATAGATGCAGATTGGGCAGGAGATGTGGATGATAGGAAGAGTACAAGTGGAGGAGCATTCTTTTTAGGAAAAAGTTTGGTTTCTTGGCTAAGCAAGAAACAAGAAGCAATATCCCTATCTACAACAGAAGCAGAATACATTGCAGCAGCAGGTAGTTGCACTCAACTTTTGTGGATGAAGCAAATGCTAAGAGATATTCAAGTAGATTATGAGGAGCCTATCACAATTTTCTGTGATAATTCAAGTGCAATAAATATTTCTAAGAATCTAGTATTGCATTCTAAGACCAAGCATATATCTATGAAATTTCACTTTTTAAGAGAACAAGTGAACAAGGGTGAAGTCAGATTGGAATATGTGCCCTCCAAGGATCTGCTTGCAAATATTTTTACTAAACCTCTTCCCAAGGACTCTTTTGAGTATCTCAGGGAGAAGTTAGGGGTCATGTCCCCTCCGGTGATGAACTAGGATGCACTGATGTGCATCAGTTTGGTGGATATCACAGTCATATCTTGTGATCCAGATTGATGATGGGGAGCTGCTACTAAGGAGGAGCTGGTATGATTATGATGTGCTAAAATTGCAAGTATGAGCCCTTTGCCATTGATGTCAAAGGGGGAGAGAAGACATGTGAAAAACAAGTGGTTAATGATCAAAGGGGGAGCAGTAAAGGAAGAGAAGACATGTGAAGAGTTGTTGCTGATAGGGGGAGCTATGACATAAAGGAGAAGTTTTTGCCTTGATGGGTTTTCACACCATATGTTGCCATCAATGACAAAGGGAGAGATTGTTGCAAGTATGAGGTTAACCAATGTTGTCATTGATGTCAACATACTCATATTGCATTGATAAGAAGGATTGGATGAGCTGTGTGCTAAGGATATTGAAAAAATTAGTCTCAATTAGGAACAGTGAAGAACAGTGATAAGAAGAAGGCAAAAGTACTCAATGGGTTGAGAATCAGAGGATATGGATTAAAGGGTTTGTAGATATGAGTCTTGAGATGTTCCAGTTAAGATTTAAGATGTCCACATGAAGATCTGAAGAAGTTATGTTCGCTCAAGTAGAACCAGTTCCGACAGGTGTTCAGTGGTGACAGAGTGTCACAGATTGGTCTGGTGAGTTTCAGAATTACATTCTCTCATTCTGCAGATTGGAGGGAGTGTTGAAGAAGTCAGTATGAAGTGACAACTAGATTTGTGAATGATTTGGAGGTCTGAAAGAATCTTTTTCATTATGACAGTAAGGACAGACTGTGTTCTTGAAGTTCTAGAAGAAGAACAGAAGAATTCCAGTAATCTGATAAAGTACGGATGTTCTTGGTGATTCAGGAAAGCTTGTGGTGATCTATGGATCATGTCCAGTTCATCTCGGTGGTCCGCATTGAAGTTAGAGTTTGTATTTGAAAGAATAACCACATATTTTTGGGTTCTTCTTGAGACTGGCCGACCAGACGTATTACATGTCTTGCGAATGATCTTGTAGGTGTTTGCCGACTTAGATGATTGTTCCTAAGTCGATGCCTTGTATAAATAAGGGTTTGTGAATTCATTTTGAAGTGTGTCTTGTGGTGATGAGTGTGATATAGTGAAGAGAAGTGTGAAAGGTAGAGTAGGAGTTTTGGGCTTAAATGGAACTGATCCAGGCATGGTAAAGATGTCAATCTCTAGTTCAAGTTTGTAATACTTGTTATCTTGTAGATAGTGTGTCTCTTGTAGGTAGTGTGCCTCCTTGTGAGCAGTGTGCTCAGGCAGTGAGCCCTAAATGGCATGTGCCATCTATTTTTCTTATTCTTCTAATAGAGAATAATCCTTGGGTTAATCACCTCATGGTTTTTCCCTTAACTGAGTTTTCCACGTCAAAATCTTGGTGTCTCATGTGTTGATGTGTATCTACTCTGATGTTTATGCCTTATGCTTTCATGAATGATTAATTACTATGTTATTGATTAACAAAGTGGATTTAAGTGTTTGAGTTGAAGCAAATCAAGGATAACTGATTCACCCCCCTCTCAGTTATCAACACATCCAAGATGGGATCAACATCTTAGCACCAGAAATAGTGAACAAGTGTTTTCAAATGGCCTTAAGGGCTGAAGAGAAGATAAAGAGAAAGAGTGAGTAGAATAATAGAGGTAGAGGAGGAAGAAGTTTCAGAGGCAGAGGCAATTTTGGAGGAAGAAGTCCTAACTAGAGGTCTAGTGGTGAGTCTAACCAAGAAGAGCAAGTTGGAGACTCAAGTAGCAGAGGAGGCTACCAAGGAAGAAGGCCTAATGGAAGAGGTGGGACAAATGGATCAGGTAGAGGATCCAAGTTCTCCAATATGATATGTTATAACTGCAATTAGATAGGGCACCCGGCATACAAGTGTCCAGGGAAGGCCTCAACTTCTCATGGTGGTGAGAAGAGAACCACTTTGATTCAAGAAGATGCAAGGAGTGTGACATCAACTGAAGTGAATTTGACATCAGAGATGGGAGAAAATCTGATGATCAAGAGGACGCTGCTCAAGGAACCAATGCAGACTAAATCGTCTCAAAGAAGGGCTTTGTTTAGAATCAACTGCAAGATCCAAGGTAAGGTTTGTAAAGTTATTATTGACTCTGGTTCTACTGATAATATCATATCTTTGGAAGCAGTGAATCAGTTAAAGTTGGAAAAGATACCCCATAGCAGCCCATATAAAGTTAGTTGGTTGAATAAGGGGCAACACATACTCATCAATGAACAAGCATGGGTAGAATTTAGTATTGGGGGGTATAGAGATAAAAACTTGTGTGACATCCTTCCAATGGATGCTTGCCATCTTTTGTTAGGTAGACCATGGCAATTTGATAGAAAGGCTCATCATGATGGAGAAAAGAATGCTTACTCATTCCAAAAGGATGGTGTGACTTATATGATATAGTCATTGGTAGAAGAGGATCCACAGCATGTAGGGTCTAGTGTAATGATGGTAGGAGAAAATGAATTCATGGACACATTAAAGGAAATTGGTGGAGTAGGTTTTTCTTTGATTGTGAAGCCTAAGGGGGAAAAGAAGGAAAATGTGAGGGAAGTAGGACCTAAGGAGGTCAAAGATCTGCTTGAAAGTTACAAAGGAGTGATTGCAATATACATACCTGATTCCCTACTATTTGTCAAAGATATTAGCCACCAGATAGACCTCATACCAGGAGGAGTACTTCCTAATAAGGCAACATATAAAATGACCCCTCAGCAGAATGAAGAGATAGCAAATTAGATTCAAGAACTCCTAAACAAAGGGCTAATAAGGAAGAGCCTTAGCCCATGTGTAGTACCTACTTTTTTAGCACCAAAGAAGGATGGGAAATGGAGGCTTTGTACCGATTCTAGGGCCATAAATAGGATAACCATCAGGTATCGGTTTCCTATTCCTAGAATAGAAGATCTAATGGATTATTTGGGAGGGGCTACTTATTTCTCCAAGATAGACTTAAAGAGTGGGTATCACCAAATATGGATAAGAGAGGGGGATGAGTGGAAGACAACATTCAAAACCAATGAAGGGTTGTATGAGTGGCTCGTGATGCCTTTTGGTCTTTCAAATGCCCCTAGCACCTTTATGAGACTAATGAATGAGGTGTTGCAGGAATTCATAGAGAAATTTGTGGTATACCTTGATGATATCTTGGTGTTTAGTAAGAGCAAGGAAGAACACTTGAAACATTTGGAGATTGTCTTGAAGAGGCTACAAGATTAGAAGTTAATGATAAAATTGGAAAAGTGTGACTTCATGAAACAAGAATTGGTGTACCTAGGTTTTGTCATCTTTAAGGGTGATTTGAAAATGGATTCTTCCAAGGTAGAATCTATTTTGAATTGGCCTACACCCAAGACAGCAGGAGAGGTCAGAAGTTTTCATGGGTTGGCCACATTTTATATAAAATTCATTAGGAACTATAGTGATATTTGTGCACCTATGTTAGAGACCATCAAGGGTGGAGGTAAGGTGAAGTTTGTGTGGACAAAAGAGGCAGATCAGAGTTTTGAAAGTCTGAAGCAGAAAGTTGCTGAGTATCTTGTCTTAGTATTTCTTGATTTCAATAAGGTCTTCACCATTGAATGTGATGCAAGTGGGCTGGCCATAGGGGTAGTGTTGAGCCAAGAAGGCATACCAGTAGCCTTTTTCAATGAAAAATTGAATGAAGCTAAGAGGAAGTACTCCTCTTATGATTTAGAGTATGGTGTAGGACATTGCAAGAAGTAAAACCACCAATGATGCTAGTTACATTGCAGGTTTGTTCTTTAAATAAATTGTTAGGATTCATGGATTGCCTTTGAGTATTGTATTTGATAGAGACAACAAATTTGTGGGACATTTTTGGAGAACCTTGTGGAAAAGATTGGGTACAAATTTGTCCTTTAGTTCAACCTATCATCCTCAGACTGATGGCCAAACTGAGGTTGTGAATAGGTCATTAGGCAATCTGCTAAGATGTTGACAAGAGAACATGGAGGTAGTTGGGATGTGGTACTCCCACAAGCAGAATATGCCTATAATGATTCCACAAATAGAAGTATAGGTCTAAGTCCTTTTGAAGTTGTCTATGGTAGTCATCCTAGAGGAATTTTTGAATTGAGAGATGTTCAAGGGTTGGACAAAAGGAGTGGACATGCTGATACATTTGTAAAGGATATGAAAGAGATCCATCAACAAGTCAGAGATACTCTACACAAGAATAGTCAGAAGATTAAGGCTAGAGTGGATCAAAGGAGAAGGGATGTGTAGTACCAAATAGGAGATATGGTCATGGTTCATCTCAACAAGAACAGACTACCCAAGGGAAGCCATAGCAAGTTGATGATGAGAAAAATTGGACCTTGTAAGATTTTAGAGAAATATGGTCCTAATGTTTACAAAATTGAACTCCTTGATGATATTGCTATTTCACCTATATTCAATGTTATTGATCTAATATTATATAGGAGTCCTGATACAGGAGAAGGTACAATAGATTCTGTCCAAGACAATGCAGAGTGGTGCAGCACTTACAACCAAAGAAACCACCTAAAATGGAGTGCATATTGGATAGCAGGACAGCCAAGAAGACAAGAAATCAGACCTATTTTGAGCACTTAGTCAAATGGAAAGGACTTCCAGACTCATAAGCCACGTGGATGCTAGAAGAAGACATCAAAAGTAGGGTGGTGATTTGCAGCAGTTAGTCTCTAAGAGGACTTGAGACAACTTTCACCCGGGGAGTATGGTGCAAGAGCACCTAGAAAATCCTCTTTTTTTATAATAAGGTCTATTTGACCAATGCATTTTCATTTCTATTTGTCTCTAGGTTCTTCAAGACCTAGAACCAATTTTGTAAGTCCCAAGTGACTTAGGACACATTTGTCACATTGTTAATCACATAGTGCCAAAACAGGGCAGTAGGACAGTTTGAAGCAGTTTTGGATCGGTTGGTCTCCCAACTGTTTGCATCGGTTGGTTTTCCAACTACTGGCGGGTTGAGTTGATAACAACCAGAGGAAGGAACTATCTGAGAAGAAGGAAGAAGAAGTGTGAATGTGATTGTGTATTGTTCTAAGGAGAAATAAAACTATTATGTTCCGTCAATTTGGTTTCCATTCTCTGTAACTGTAATTTGTATAATTGTAGACTCCTATTTTTTTGTGCTTTCCATTGTTGCAGTATGTCAACGTGAAGCATTCCACTGGTACGATTCCTGTTGAGATCAGTGGAATGGCTTCGTTGTATAGTATTTGTTTTTGTTTTCTTGTTTTGTTTTTGTGTTCGATGGTGCAGAGGATCCAGATAGAATGTTTTGCACAGTAGGGTGACCTAGCATCTCCATGTTCTAGGGTTTGGTTAAAGAGGGAGAAAGTAAACTGTACATCAACATATCGCTAGGACTCAAAACAAGTCTGCCAAAGTCAGGCAATCTTGCCGAAGACGAGCGCAGGAAGGCTATCAGTGTATCGGCAACTCTGGAGTAAGTCCTACCAATAGGACAAGTCTCACTGAGGGAGTTGGTCTATCAGCACATCGACCAGAGTTTGTAAGTGTTCACCAATGAGAAGAGTCTCACCAAAGACAAAAGTCATTGGCATATCAGTGAAGCAAACTCTAATGTGGTCGATAGTAATCGTCTTGTCGACAAGTGAAAGTCAAAGGTGACATTAGAGTGATCGGTGTATCAGCAAAATAGAATCTAAAGTAGCTGATAACACTTTTCTTGCTGATAGGCAAGAAGCATAGAACCTCACATCGGAGTGACTAAGACTTCAGAGAGACAAGTTGTAAAGAGGCCGAAGGGGTATGTTTAGCTGATAACAAAAGAAGAAGAGTAGATCGTTGAGACATATAGTCAGACTCTCACCGATCAATTTTTGATCAATTGTATGCTTACATTGCATGCTCCCCATCAAGAAGGTGCTAAAACATATGGAAATGGCACTGAAACTGAAAGGAATGGCACTAAAGGATGCGAATGGTTGGATTGATGGATGAATTTGATTTTTCTTGGCAAGTAGACAAACAATCAAGAAAGAAAACATAATGGCCAAAGGTTTTGTTTGTGAAAGATTTATCAAGCATGCACAACCTAAGGTGAAGCAAGGACAATACTTGTTGAACAAGTAGAGGGAATTTGGCTTCTAGAACAATGGTTCGTAGTGGGGGTATAGTCGGGGGATCAGCACCTTACAAGCATTCGATAAACCACTTAAGGTTTGGACTAGCTCTACTAGGGGTTTCATATACACAAGGTACTACTCCCTTTCAAGCTAGCACCGAATGGTAAGCGCTCATACCAATTAGACTTGGCTTTTGCCTTATCCTTAATTTACATATAGCGGACCAGATGAAAGTACTACTTGGGGTCGCCAATGAGTTCTCTGAACAAATGTGTCTCAAGGGCAGGCCCACTTCCTAGAAAAAAAAGGATAGAACCGTTTCTCTTCACCCAAGATCCTTATGAAGGTAAGGGGAGAGGATACTTTTATTCTACTTTATGGATAACACAAACGTGCAAGTGCACCAAACACGGCAAACACTTCTCTAATGTTCTTTTTAAACCCAAATTGAAATGTGCCTTAAGTTGTTTGTTGCAAGCAATGATTAATTTTAGAGCACCAAAATCAAATATTTTCTCCACTAAGGCACACAAGGATTCTTTTTAGGTGCACCAAAATGAAATGTTTGATTGTAGATTGTTTGGAAACAAGATTCATTTTAGGTGCACTAAAGATAAATGTTCTTTAAGCTAAGCACATAAGGTTCTTTTTAGTGCACCAAAAGAAGATGTGTCTAATCTACTAAATCCATGCAAAAGATGTTAGTAGTTTTGAGATGATGGTCTTGAATGATCTGAAATACCTTGCAGAATAGAGACCCAACCCTGCACAGATCCCTAAGCTAGTACAACAAATAGCGCCAATCCAGAGGCAAGATAGTGCTAATACAGAAGATAGTAGTCTTGAATGATCTAAAATACCCTACAGAATAGAGACCCAACCCTGCACAAATCCCTAAGCTAGTACAAAAAATATCACCAATCTAGAGGCAAGATAGCACTAATACAGAAAAAAGCGCTAATACAGAAGATAGCGCTAATACAGAAAATAATGCTAATATAGAAGATAGCACCAATATATAATATAGTGCCAATATACGAGATAGTGCCAATACAGATACAAGATAGCGCCAAACTATGTTTTTGCCTTAGTTTATCTTCTACAATGAGAAAGATAGTGTCGAACTAGGTGTGTTTAGTGCCAAAATGATGTAGAGATGGTCAAGGGTCTAATTTTAGGAAAAAATTGACATAGTCTCCCCTTGTCCCTGCATAAAATCCTGTAAAATAGAGAGAAAAAAACACAAAAGATGTTGAAAGGATGAAAGGACACAAACTATGTGAGTCCAAATGATCAAACAATGTCATGGTAAGAAGGTGCCACCACAGTTTGAAAATAGTGCCAAAATGCGGGTAAAATGGCTCCACTGCACATAGAGATAGCGCTAATCTACAAAAACACATCTTAAAACAATAAAAAACTCACAAGATTATTAGATTGGGACCTTGTGGGTCCCACCGGGCGTGCCAATGTGGATTAGGAAAACAAACGAGGTAAAAAAATATAAACCAAATGCATAAATACACAAACTTATACCTTCAAATGTGATCCCTCTCCTTGATAGGTTGGAAGGAGTTGCACCCAAACTCCTTAGATTTACCCAAGTAGACGAAGAATGTGGATTGCTCTTGCTTTCAACACAATAGGATGAGAGATTGGAGGATAGATTGATAGATTGGATAGAGATGAGAGATATGGCTAGAGTGATTTTGGCATTATGATGGTATGACGAAGAGATTTGAGAGAAAATTGGGCATGATAAGGATGCAAGAAGAAGTTGTTATAAATGGATTAGGTGAGGGATTTATTTATAGATTTGTGAAAAAGGGATGGAGGGTGAGGATTAAAAGTTGAGATCAAGGGCTAGGAATGATTGAGAGTTAGGGTTTGGATTGGAGTCATAGCCTTGTGACAAGTGTCACAAGAGGAGTGGATGAGAAAGATTAATGGTTGAGATTTGGTCAATGGGATTGGAGGGTTCTCATTATTTGTGAATTTTAAATTCACATGGGGAAAGGTGTGGAAGATAAAAATCAATTAAAAATTTATTTTTGGGAAGAGTGGATATGACAAGTGAATTAAAAATTCAACTCATGGGGGAGTGTGAATTAAAAATTCACTTTTATGTGGAGATGTGAAGGTTGAAGGACACATGTACACTTACATGTGTAAGAGGGTGATAAATGAGGTGTAAGGAAGATTTGACACTTTGAATAAAAAATTGATTTTTATTCAAAGGTGTGTGGGAGGATGGGATAAGCAAGGTTAATTAAGTCTTTAGCTTAATTAATTTAGGTCTAGGGGATAGGTAGGCTAGGGTAGCTAATTAAATAATTGATATTTAATTAACTAGGATAGGGATAGGTTGATTAATAGGGTAGATTAATTAGATAAGCATGATTTATCTAATTAATAGGGATTAGGGAGATGGACAAATTAGCTAAATAAATATTAGGAATATTTATTTAATCAATGAGGATATAGTTATAAGGTATAGTGATAAATTAAGTGAATTAATTGATCACAAAGAATAGATGATAGATGGTTAGGGATGAATTAATTAAATAAAATGAATTTATTTAATTGATAGGAGGGATAATTGGTGTAGAGGTACGGGAAATTGGTTTGCGGAGTAAGTCAATTTTAGGTGTCTACAAGAAGATGCATAATTCAGAGAAAGGAATGTATGGAAATGTTCTTGCAAGTCATATAATGTTTGTGAAGTGATTTGCATGATGTTATTTGGTTTCTCTGATACTGCTTTAGGTCTAGAGATAATGCATGGAAGAATAAGTGTTTTTGGGCTGACTTTGTGTGCTTAGGTGATTGCACTATTTGTTTGGAAGTTTGCGCTAGCATGGAGATATGTGTTAAGATGAAATAGGTCTTGGTTATTACTTGGTTTAAACCGCATTGGGTTTTGGAAGCCAACTTGTTATGGCCGTCGCACGTTTCATGCTACATGTTTCATCTTGGCTGACAAAGTAGAAAGATTTTGAAGCTTACGGAGGATATAAATGAAAGATCAAGTTTATTACAAAAGGTATGAGTGTGTGAGAGGGTACGAGGATGTATGTGTGAGTGTGGATGTGAGTATATATGTGTGTGGAAGTATGTTGAAGATAGAAGAGTTCATTGAGCAGAGGTGTTGAAGATATATGTCAGTGTGAAAGGTGTCGATGCTGTGAAGGTGATTAATCAATAGATTTTATCAAAGTATCTTGTATAGAGGTTGTAGCCTCTTTCTGTAAGTGTTGGAGCACTATGGGGAGTTGTAGCTTCCTTTGGTTGGAGCCATAAAAACTATATTTCAAGGAGTTGTAGATTCCTTTGGGTTGTACCCCATAAAACCTATTGTAAATCTTGTTTTTATTTATGAGGCTGGATTTGGATAGTAGATCCAAGCAACTTGTTCACTATGGTTTTCCCTTATAAGATTTTCCACCTAAATTTGGTGTTACAGTTGTGTGGTTGTCATTTGAATTGCTTAATTTGTTTCATTATCTGTCTTAGGCAGTAGAAAGTTTTGTTGATAAAGATGAATTGGATTAAGTTTTGGGATATACTGATTCATCCCCCTCTTAGTATATCAGAGTGTTCTAACAATTGGTATCAGAGCCGAGTTCCTTGGTGTAACCTAATAGATGAAGGTAGATCTTGGAGTAGAACACATGGCTCAGAGAGAGTCCTCTTTTAAAGCACCGATATTTGATGGAAGTAACTATGCTTTCTAGAGTTTAAGGATGGAAGCCTATCTCACCTCTCTAGGGAATGATGTTTGGAGAGTTGCAAAGGATGCTTATACTCAACATGTTCATCACATTATAAATGTCAAAGTGAAGAAGGACCATGAAAACAATGCTAAATCAAAGAATGTTATCTTAAGTGGTTTAATAAGTTCAGAGTTTGTCAAGGTAGTACAGTGCAAGACAACCAAGGAGATCTGGTCCATAAGCTCAAAATCTCTCTGAAGGAAATGATAGTGTAAAGAAAGAAAAATTACAATCTTATAGAATAATTTTTGAGAATCTAATGATGAAAGAAGAGGAAAATATTGCTAGTTATTTTCTCCAAGTGGATGAAGCAGTCAATAGAATCCGAGCACATGGTGAAGAAATTATTGATTCAGTGGCTGTGAAGAAATTTTTGAGAACCCTCCCTCACAAGTTTGATTCAAAAGTTTCTACTATTGAAGAAGCCAAAGATCTGAAGAAACTTACTATGGAAGAGTTGTTTGGGTCTCACTACCTATGAGATGAGAAATGAAGTCCAAGGTACGTACAAAAGAAAAGTTGCTTTCAAAGTTGTGAAGAAAGAAGGAACATCTAGTTCATATAGTGAATATGAGGAAGAAGAAGCAGACTTTGTGAGAAAGATGAAGAAGGGATTAGACAAGTATAAAGGTAAGTTACCCTTCAAATATTTTAAATGTGGAAGAATTGGTCATTATGCTTCTAAATGTCCTTTTGGAGAAAATGAAAATAAAAAAAATGGTTTCAAAAGGAACAACTTCAAGAGGAACCTCCTCTCCAAATAAGACTACACCTCCTCTAAAGAAGTAGATCAGTACTCATCAGATGATGATAGAGGAGAATCTCTATCCATGGCCATGGTGATCTCTAATAGCTCTAACAAGACTAAATATGAAGAAGAATGTGAAGTTGATTTTGAAGGTGAAATTATTTATGCACTTGAAGACTTGGAATGTGCAAGGAAAGAGGTCAAAGAACAAAAAACTCTAATTGAAGCTAAGACAAATGAATGTACAAAACTTGAAAAATAAATCTTGTCGCTCAAAATGGAATTGGAGAAAGAAAATTATGAAATTTTGGATTGTTGAATGCACAAGACAACTGAGAGGGGGGGGGTGAATCAGTTGTATCAAAAATTTTAAACCCTCACAAACATTTAGATCCACATTAACCTTTAAACTTGATGAAGAGGGTAAATCACAAAATACACACACCACATAAATTGAATAGAGAAAATATAACTTTCTTTTATTGATCTGGGCAACTCATTACATTACAAAAGCTCAATTACTATTAGAGGATGAATCCTCTACTGGTTGCAACACATTACAGCTTTCCCAACCTCAAGACTCTAGAATCTTCAGCCTTCTGTAACCCCAAATCAGCTAGGGTTTCTGTTTTCCCACCTATTCTTGACTCTACACTTGCCCCGTTAACTCTACTACTGCCCAGGGTTCCCAAAATAGTCATAAATAGCACTTTTTGGCAGCCTCTAGCTAAATTTTGAAATTTGCAACTCCCTCCAAAAGTAGGTCAACTTTCAGGAAGCATAACTTTTGATCTGGGTGTCCGATTGACGAACTATTTTAAGCACCAGAAAGCTCACGATATGAACTATCATGCTAGAAATTTGTAAATGGATTTCTGTCAACTTTTCAAGATGTTATGAGATGTTTTAGTGCCTCATATCTCATTCTGTAAATTTTTAGGGGCTTTTTAGAAAACAAAAACTTTAATATCTTTCAACTCACAAATGATCTTTACCTGATTCCTTCGCCAAAGGTCTTATATTTCCATTATGTAACTTTATGAAAGTTTTTTCTTCATTATGTGCCCAAATACAAACTTTCTAAAAATAGCAGGTACACTTTCCAAAACAGGCAAGTCACTATTTTTAGCAGTTTTGGAAAAACTAAAAGTCCTACATTATTATTTTGGATATTATGGAACCAAACACACTAATTATGGAAAGAAATGAAAACAACTACAATGGTTTTGAATTAACTTCTTTTTGGGTAATGCAAGATTGCCCTTACACCTCTGGATGCTCCTGCATCAGTCACCTAGGGTAATTTGAGAAGTGACCCTGTAACGTCTCAGGTGTTTGTGTGAGGAAAACCCAAATGGTCAACCTCTACCTTAGACAACCAAGAAGAATCTTCAATAGGCCTTCCTTTCCATTTCACTAGATATTCTTCATATTGTCTGTTTTGAGTGCTTCTTCCCACATGGCTATCCAAGATCTCTTCTATCTCCTCTGTTGAAGTAGATGCCAGAATACTCCACTGCACTTCTGTTGGTCCATCCTCTGTTCCACCTTCATGATATTCTGATAAATCAGCAATGTTGAAAATAGGAGAAATATTGATCCCACTCGGCAGCTCTACCTCATATGCATTTCCTGAATCATGCTTCTTCAGGATTCTGCATGGTCCAAATTTCTTCATTTTTAACTTATTGTATGTTCCAATTGAGAACCTTTTTTTTCTCAAATGAACCATGACTTCATCTCCTACCTGGAACTCCTTATACCTCCTCTTCTAATCTGTCTTAGCCATGTACTGAATATTCATCTTATTAATGTGCTTTCTCACTTCTTCATGCAAATTCTTCAGATGTTCTATAAAGTCTTCAGCTTCAGCACTTATCTTTTCTCCATTGTCTAGCTTCCTTAACTCTGAAGCATTTCTTAGACTATTCCCATATACAATCTGGAATGGTGATTTACCAGTACTCCTATTGACAGAATTGTTGTAAGCAAATTCTTCCTGTGGTAAAATCAAATCCCATCCCTTGGGCTTATCTCCTACCAAGCATCGTAGCAGGTTACCTAAACTCCTATTCACCACTTCAGTCTGTCCATCCGTCTATGGATGGTGTGCAGAATTGAACTTCAAGTCTGTCTTCAACTTCTTCCACAATGTCCTCAAGAAATAACTAACAAACTTGGTATCTTAGTCTGAAACTATGCTCTTTGGTAGACCATGTAGTCTCACCACTTCCCTAAAAAATAACTCTGCAATATGAACAACATCATTAGTCTTCTTACAAGGAATAAAATGTGCCATTTTCGAGAATCTATCCACCACAACAAAATAGAATCATGTCCTTTCTATCCTTGGTAAACCAAGAACAAAATCCATGCTAATATCATCCCATGGCTTCTCCGGTATAGGTAATGGTTGATAGAACCTTGTATTCTGACTTGTTCCTTTTGCCATCTGACACACTCTACAACTCTGCACAAATTTCCTCACATCCTGTTGCAACTATGGCCAATAATAATTTTCACCAATAATAGCAATGGTCTTATCTCAACCAAAGTGTCTAGCCAATCCCCCGCTATGGTTCTCCTTAATCAAGTTCTCTCTCATGGAACTCCTTGGAATGCACAACTGGCTTCCTCTAAACAACATGCCATCTTGGATAATGAAATCCAACCATTGTGTCCTGTCCAAAGTAATAGGTTCCAAACAAGCTTTCCAAGCCTCTACAAAATCTAGATCTTCTGGATACAAACTTTTGAGCTCATCGAACCCAACAACCTCTATCTTCATTTCTATCAACAAATTTTGCCTTCTGCTCAAGGCACCTACAACTCTGTTGGACTTCCCACTCCTATGCTTCAAAAGAAAAGTATAGCTCTACAAAAACTCAACCCATTTTAAGTGCCTTTGATTTAACTTTCCTTGACTATTAAGATATTGTAAAGCCTGATGATCAGTATATAAAACAAACTCCTTTGGCAACAAATAATGTCTCCATTTCTTCAAAGCCTAAACTATTGCATAAAACTCCTGATCATAAACATAATACTTTTTCTTGGCATCATTAAGCTTCTCACTAAAATAGGCAATGGGCTTACCTTCTTGGCTCAAAATAGCTCCTATACCACTACCACTAGCATCACAATCTACCTGAAATACCTTATTAAAATCTAGAAGTGCCAAAATAGGTCGTTCTACGACTTTCTATTTCAATATATCAAAGCTCTTGTCTGCTCATTTAGTCCATCTAAACTCTTTTCTATCCCATCTCATTGTCTCAGTTAGGGGTGCACAAATGCTACAAAAATTCCTGATAAACTTTCTGTAAAAACTTGTCAAACCATGAAAAGATCATACCTCTGTTGTACTCCTTAGCATAGGCCATTCAATGATAGCCCTTAATTTTCTTGGGTTCATCTTAAGACCTTCCTTTGAGACAACAAATCCTAGGTATACCAACTCCTTCTTTGCAAAACTACATTTCTTCAGATTAAGCAGCAACTTCTCCTCCCTCAGCTTCTCTAGAACTCTTCTGATATGCATCAGATGCTCATCCCAAGTCCTACTGAAAATCAAAATATCATCCAAATAAACAATAACAAAACTTCCCAAAAATTCTTTTAGTACCTCGTTCATGAGCTGCATGAATGTGCTCAGTGCATTGGTTAGCCCAAATGGCATGACTAACCATTCATACAAACCTTCCTTTGTCTTGAAAGCTGTCTTCCACTCGTCTCCTTCTCTGATACAAATCTGGTCATACCCACTCTTCAGGTCAATCTTCATGAAGTACTTGGCTCCACTCAAACAATCCATTATGTCATACATTCTAGGCAATGGCAATCTATACTTGATCGTTATCTTATTGATGGCTCGAGAGTCTGTACACATCCTCCATTCTCCATCCTTTTTTGGTGCTAGTACTGCAGGTACTGCACATGGACTTAGGCTCTCCCTTATCAGTCCCTTCCTCAACAACTCCTGAACTTGTCTATTCAGCTCTTCATTCTCTGTAGGGGTCATTTTATGGGCTACCTTGTTTGGCAAACTCTCTCCTGGTATCAAATCCATTTGATGACTTATCTTCCTTACTGGTGGTAAACCTTCTGGTACATTATCAGAGATAATGTCCTAGAACTCTTCCAACATATCTGAAACTTCTGCTAGTACATCTTCACATTTCTCTTGACTAATCTTAGGAATCAATGCAAAGCAATGATGCTTATGCTTCATACCCTCCAAAAATTTCCTACCATCTACCAAGCAAATTTTGGTAGTACTACATACCTTTTCTTCCACCTCCTTCAAGGGCTTCAACTCATGACAAACTCCATCTTTTGTTAGGGAATATGTGTTTGCACAACCATCATGGACATCGCTCCTATCATATTGCCACGGTCTCCCCAATAGCATATGACATGCATCCATCGGTATGATATGACACAGCACCTCATCATGGTAGTCCCCAATCTTGAACTTCACTAAACACTACTCATTGACCAAAGCTCTATGGTCTTTCTATAACCATGCAATCCGATATGGATGTGGATGCTTTCTTCTTGTCAACTTCAACTTGTCAACCATCTCCTCTGAAACAAGATTATCAGTGCTTCCACTATCAATAATAATATCACAACACTTGCCTTCACATTTGCACCTTGTGCGGAGTAAACTCTTCCTTTGATTTGGTTCTTTGTCCTCATTCAACAAGGTTCTTCTAACAACTAGGGTTTCTCCCCCTTCAGCATCTTCAGAATGCTCAGAATGTGCATCTTCATCTACATGTGCAACTCGTGCATTACCTTGAGGTCTTCTATTTGTCCTTCCTTGATGTTGCAGACACTCGTATGCTCGATGCCCTTCTTTTCCACATTGGAAATAGGTTCCTCTGAAACCTCCTCTTCCAAGTCCTTGCCCAGGTTTGCCTCTTCCTCTTCCTCTTTGCTCACCATTATTATGGTCATGAGGGTGGTAGGTATTATCTCCTCTCTAATTTTGACTGGTGCCAGCTTCTTCACTTTTCTTTGCATCTTCATTTCGGCCTCTATAGGGTCTTCCACCAGTCCTTCCACCTTGACCTCTTCCCCTTTGCTTGCTATCAAATCTTTTATTCAACTTCTCTTCCACCTTCAGGGAAAAACTGATACGCATCTTCTATGGTGGTCATTCTGACCAGGCTCAATTCTTCTTGGATACTTGGCCTCAACCCATTAATGTAGCGGGCTACCTTCTCCTTATTGGCCTCTGCATGACTGGTTCTGATAGTAATCATATAAAACTCTTCTGTATACTCCTTAACAGATTTATTACCTTGCTTCAGTCCTTGCAACTTATTCAGCAACTCCATCTCATAGTCCACAGGAATGAACTGCTTCTTCAGTTTCTCCACCATCTGATCCCATCTGGTGATCTTTCCTTTTCCTCTTCTATTCCTCTCTAATTGGACCTCCTTCCACCAAATACTGGCGTGGCCCTTCAACTTTGTTTTTGCAAACTTGACCTGATCTGGGTCCTCCACATCTTCATGCTTGAAATACTCCTCCATGTCATTAATCCAATCAATAAGTTGTTCTAGATTCAAATCTCTAGAATATGTAGAAACTTCGATCCTGGGCCTCTTTCCGATCTTAGAAATGGCCCTCAACAACCTAACTTCTGCAGGATCTCCTGCAACTTCTTGTTCTTCCTTAGATAGCTCCTCTTCTGCTTCATCTTTGCTTTCTTCTCTTGTTCTCAGATCAAACCCTCTTCGCAGCTCCTCTTCCAATGAATTGATTTTCCTTTGTAGGGCTCTAAAACCCTCTTCTATCAAAGCATTTCTCCCAACACGATTTCTTCGTGGAGGCATCTTGATCTCCATAGCAAACCCATAACCTCAGGTCCTGGTGCAAACTGCCTCACGGTCGGTGATCTGTCTACACACTCAAGAACCCTTGCTCTGATACCACTTGATGAAGGGGGTAAATCACAAAACACACAACCACAGAAATTGAACAAAGAAAATAGAACTTTCTTTTATTGATCTGGGCAACTCATTACATTACAGAAGCTCAATTACAATTAGAGGATGAATCCTCTACTAGCTACAACACATTACAGCTTTCCCAACCTCAAGACTCTTGAATCTTCAGCCTTCTGTAACCCCAAATCAACTAAGATTTTAGTTTTCCCACCTATTCTTGACTCTACACTTGCCCCCTTAACTCTACTATTGCCCATGGTTCCCAAAATAGTCATAAATAGTACTTTTTAGTGGCCTCCAGCTAAATTTTGAAATTTGCAACTCCCTCCAAAAGTAGGTCAACTTCCAGGAAGCATAACTTTTGAACCGAGTGTCCGATTGACGAATAGTTTTAAGTGCCAGAAAGCTCGCAATGTGAACTATCACACTGGAAATTCATAAATGGATTTATGTCAACTTTTCAAGATGTTATGAGATGTTTTAGTGCCTCATATCTCGTTAGGTAAATTTTTAGGGGCTTTTCAAAAAACAAAAACTTTAATATCTTTCAGCTCACAAATGATCTTTGCCTGATTCCTTCGCCAAAGGTCTTATATTTCTATTATGTAACTTTTTGGAAGTTTTTACTTCATTACATGCCCAAATGCAAACTTTCTTAAAAAAGCAGGTACACTTTCCAAAATAGGTAGGTCACTATTTTAAGCAGTTTTATAAAAACTGAAAGTCCTACATTATTATTCTAGATATTATGGAACCAAAAACACTAATTATGGAAAGAAATGAAAACAACTACAATTGTTTTGAATTAACTTCTTTTTGGGTGATGTAAGATTACCCTTACACCTCTGGATGCTTCTGCATCAAAACTTGTTATGATGATTAAGCATGAAAAGCAAATAACAAAAACTAAATCATAACAGCACCAAACACAAGACAACACCAGATTTTACATGGAAAACCCAAGAAGGGAAAAACCATGGTGAGGATTAGCTCAAAATATAAAGTAGTAGCAACACTGAATTACAAAAGGCTCACTGCCCAAGGATTACTACCCAGAAGAAAGAAAGAAAGGCTCACTACCAAAGGACTCACTATTCAGAAGAAAGAGATAGAAGAGAAGGCTCACTACTAGGGATGAATTGATATAATTGCATTTAACCTATGCATGGAGTTTAGTTCCAATGAAACTCAATATTCACCACAACACAAACAACACCTTTGTAGAAACACTAAAAAATAGTAGAGACCTTCTATTCATTGCATCCAATAGCCTAACACATGAAATCTCTTACTACACTAATCAAATTCACATCACAGACATCACATTCCTTGTGCATACATGTACTCACAAATCCTTGACACTTATTTATACCATCATCAACCTTGAAATCATTCTCCAAGGTCGGCAACACATCTTAACCCATGGAATTCAAATTAGATCTGGACCAAAATATTCCCACAGAGGAAAGGAATGAATGCAAACCACATCACACCTTAACACAGACCTAAATCCATACATACACACTTTCATAATCACTGAAGCACAATCGCAATTAGTGTAAACAACCAAGTTTAGCTAGACTTGTGTTAATACTATGAAATTTTAAGTGCATGCTTCCTCAAAACCAAAAGATGACATGCAGACCATGCATCAAGCTTGATCATGATCTAGAAACATCCATAAGCACCTAGAAACCAATAAATTCCTTTGCAACATCTTTCACTTGAAGAAAATTCACACCAGAGTACTTAACCAGCTATATCATACTCTGTCATCAATTGTAACTTAAGAAATGTACTTGCAGAGCTCCAAACCACAAACCACTTGAACTGACGAAAGATATAGACTTTATAAGAATGAATCTAGAATCGTAAAGCCAGAAACAAATCTACGGAGCAAAACAGTTTCTCCCAGACACTTCTGCACAACTCAAAAACACTATTTGCACATTGGTGAATGTAACTTTCTCTGCACAATGAACCAGAGAACAAAATCTAGAAGATAACATCTCTAAACAATCTCTAAACATCTCTAAACAACATATTCAAACCACAAAAGCAGATCTTCAATGAGGAAGGAATGTAGAGAAAAACTTGATCACAACTCTGTTAAGCCAGAACACATCTTCAACACACTATTTCCTTTATTAATCAAATTTTCTCAAAAGCACTTGGAAACCAAACAACAAAATAATATTCTCAACATCTTCAACAATAGATCATATCCTCATCTCTACACAACCTTATCTCTGATCTTTGCTCAACATAAACTACTCATACTCTTGACACAGTTGACACCAATGACAACACAAGCTTGTTGGCATCAATGACAACACCGATTAGCACATACTTGCAACAATCTCCCCCTTTTTCATTGATGGAAACACATAATGTGAAAAAACCATCAAGACACAACTCTACACCAATCTTCTTTACTTTCTTACTCTCCCCCTTTCTTTTACACATTTTACTCTCTCTCTTTGATCACTGATTCTTTTCTTTTTCACTTACTTCTCTCTCCCCCTTTGACATCAATGCAAAAGGGTGATACACCTTTTCTTTCACTCTTATTAGGTCACATGATCTTTTCTTTTCACTACTCTAAATACTCCCCTTAGGAGTGCACAACAAATTGTATCAACTCTTACTCCCCCTGACTGCAACAATCATCATGACCACTACCTGCTCCCCTTGAGAGGTAGCCTCCAACATCAGTCTAGAAAAGAATGAATCTTGAAATCCATTAGACTGATGGATCTCCTTATGCATCTAGTTCAAAGAACAAGGGGCAGTAACCCCTAACTTCTCCCGAAGATACTCAAATGTATCATTAGGAAGAGCCTTAGTAAATATGTCAGCAATCTGATCCTTTGTAGGTACAAACCCAAGCTTGACTTCATTCTCATTCAATTTGTTCTAGAATACCCACTTAGTTCCAATTACATTTTTGTTCTCTAGTCTTGGGACAAGTTCCCAAGTCTGATTCTTCTCAATCTTCATTAGTTCCTCTTCCATAGCCTTGATCTAATACTCATCCTTGCATGCCTCAACCATTGTTTTAGGTTCAAGTTTAGAAATTAAACATAGATTTTCCTATTCTTCAATAGCTCTCCTTCTTATCAATACACCTTTTCTCTTATCACCAATGGTCTAGTCCTCATAGTGATGCTTCTACACATACTTGGGAGTTTTAGGGATTCTTTTCAAAGCTTCTTATTCTTCAGCCTACACTTCTTTTTCTTTAGCTTTTTCTTCTTCACTGCTTGAAGACTCATTTGATTCATATCCATTCACCTCTAAGTTCATTTGTAGATCCCAAACACCTCCAATCAACATGAATACTTCTCTATACTGGAAACAATTGTGTTCTATCAAGTTGAACTTCTGTTACTCATCACTTTCAAGCCAATCATTAAAATCAGACAAATTTTTGAATGTAGATGTCTCCAATGATTAGTAACCATATGCCAGAACCACAGAGTGATATCTTCAATAGAGGACTAGTGTGAATCAAATTACTAGAACACTGTAATAGAAGAAAGATATAGACCTTATAAGCATGAATCTAGAACCACAAATCTAGAAACAAATATGCGGAGAAATATGGAGCAAAACAATTTCTCCTAGACACTTCTGCACAACACAAAAACACTGTCCACACACTGGTGAACACAACTTTCTCTCTACAATGAACTAGAGTACAAAATCTAGAATATACCATCTATGAACACATCTAAACAACATATTCAAACCACAAAAGTAGATCTTCAATGAGGAAGGAATGTAGAGCAAAACTCGATCACAACTCTATTAAGCCAGAACACATATTCAACACAATGTTTCCTTTATTAATCAAATTTTATCAAAGGTGCTTGGAAACCAAACAACAGAACCATATTCTCAACATCTTCAACAATAGCTCATATCCTCATCTCTGCACAACCTTATCTCTAATCTCTGCTCAACACAAATTACTCATACTCTTGACATAGTTGACACCAATGACAACACAAGCTTGTTGACATCAATGACAACACCGATTAGCACATACTTGCAACATGGATGACCTTGAAGAAGTAGATCTCATCATGCCCCAAGGAAGAGCTTCTCATGCAAGACAATTCTCCATAAAAAGGTTTGAAAATGCATTTTTTTGTTATTGTTTTATCTCCAATAAATATGGTCATAAGGCTATGGATTGCAAGTCTAGAATGAATAAAAGAAATCTTGTAAGTATGAATCCTCTTGCTTCACTAGTGGATGCCAATGTGGCATGTCATATTTGTAACAATTTTGGACATATAGCAAGATATTGCAGGAGTGGATTAGAAAAAATAGAATCTCAGATGACAGATGTTGCTGAGCAAGACAAGGAGAGTGACTCTTCCAAAAGACTAGAGACAAATAATGAAGTTGAAGAATCAATGATTGTCCAAACAAATCTCTAGGTAATAGAAAATGGATGTACAAGCCACATGACAGGTGATAAGAGAAAATTCATAAATCTTGTTAAGTGGAATGGTGGATCGGTCAGGTTTGGAGACAATTCCTCTGCAAATATATGTGGAAAAGGCACTATAAGTATTGATGGAAAATCTAGGACAGAAGATGTTCTTTATGTAGAAGGTCTCAATCATAATCTTCTCAGTGTAATTCAGATGTGTAACAAAGGATACAATCTCATATTTCATGATTAAGGGTGTGAAATCAAAAAAGCAAAGTCTGGTAAATTGGTGTCAGAAGGTGCTAGGATAGAGAACAAATTGTATAACCTAAAGGGTGTTAAAGAAAGAAGTTCTCTTCTAGGATAGACAAATGAATGCTGGTTGTGGCACAAAAGGATGGAACACATTAATTTTGATAATCTTGTAAAGATCAGCTCTATGCAAGTAGTAAGAGACATGCCAAAGATTATCAAGCCTGCAAGTACCTTATGCAAAGAATGTCAAATTAGGAAGCAAACAAGGATAAGATTCAAGACCACATAGTATTCTTCTACAAGGCCATTGGAATTGATTCATATTGACTTATGCAGACCTACCAGCCAAAGAGTCTCCAAGATGAGAGGTATTTTACGTTACTCATTGATGATTACTTTAGGATGACATGGGATACATTTTTGAAAGAGAAGTCAGAAGCTTTTAGTAGGTTTAAGATTTTCAAATCCATGGTCAAGAATGAAATGAATTCTAGAATCAAGTGCTTAAGGTATGATAGAGGTGGAGAGTATACATCAATTGAGTTTGAGGAATATTGTGAAGAACATGGAATAAAGAGGCACCTTTCTACCACAAGAACTCCTCAGCAAAATGGAGTAGTGGATAGAAAGAATAGAATAGTTCAGGAAATGGAAAGAACAATGTTGAGTGAAGCTAAGTTGCATGATACATATTGGAAAGAAGTAGTCCATACTATTGTCTATATTCTTAATAGAGGACAATTAAGAGTGAACATCACCAAGACACCTTATGAGCTGTGGTATGGAAGACCATCTTCTATCAAGTACTTCAAAGTTTTTGGAAGCAAATGCTACATCAAAAGAGATGAAGAAGGTTTGGGAAAGTTTGACTCAAGATTTGATGAAGGAGTCTTTCTTGGATACTTAACTAGAAGCAAAGATTACAAATGATACAATAAAAGACTTAGGAAGATAGTTGAGAGTGAAAATGTTAGAGTTAATGAAGAGTCACATCAAATCACATATGAGCAAGAAGACTGTTGGTTAGATGAACCTACTTGCATAGAAGAAGAAGAAGAAGAAGAAGTTGAAGAAAAGTAAGAAACACAAGAGAACGTTACCAAGACTCCTACCAAATATATTTAGAAGAATCACTCAAAAGATTGGATCAATGGAGACAAGAATGAAGGAGTACAGACTAGAATAATATTTGCAAGGACAAATAAATAGGTAAACTTTTCTCTACTATCAAGAATAGAACCGAAAACTTTTGCTAAGGCTAGAAAGGATGAACAATATATACAAGAAATGGAAGAAGAACTAAATCAGATAGAGAAAAATCAAACTTGGGATTTGGTGCCAAGGCCTGTAGATAAGAATGTGATAGGTACAAAATGGGTGTTCAGAAATAAATTGAACGAAGATGGAGAAGTGGTGAGAAACAAAGGCTAGTTTGTAAAGGTTATTCACAAGTGGAAGGAATTGACTTTTAGAAGACATTTTCTCTAGTGGCTAGAATGGAAGCAATCATGGTGTTTCTTGCATTTGTAGTTCACAAGGACTTCAAGGTATATCAAATTGTCAAATCTACTTTTTTGAATGGTGACTTAGAAGAAGTACATAGAGCAACCTGATGTATTTCAGTTATTAGAAGACCCAAACATGGTATGCATACTTAAGAAGACTTTATATGGTCTCAAACAAGCCCCTAGGACTTGGTATTCAAGGTTGGACAAGTACTTACTCTAGTAGGGCTTCAAGAAAGATATTGCAGATAGTAATCTTTATATCAAAATTGAGGATGAACAAATTCTAATAGTTGTTGTGTATGTTGATGATATAATCTTTGGTGGCAATGATGAGATGTGTAAGAAGTTTGTAGAAGAGATGCAAAAGGAATTTGAAATGTCTATGATAGGTGAGTTATCATTATTTCTTGGACTCCAAATTGCTCAATCAAATGATGGTATTTTTATCTCTCAAGCAAAGTATGTCAAGGAAATGTTGAAAAAGTTTGATATGGAAGATTGCAAACCAGTGAGTACTCCTATGGTAATAGGTAGTCATTTGAGCAAGGATGATTAGTCACCTCAAGCTGATCAGACTCTGTATAGATCTATGATTGGGGGCCTACTATACTTAACAACATCAAGGCATGGCATTATGCAAGTTGTTTTCATGGTTGCAAGATTTCAAGCTGACCCAAAAGAAACACATGTGAAGGTAGTCAAAAGGATCTTCATATATTTGAAGAGTACTCTGAAATATGGATTGTGGTATCAAAAAGGTGATGCCTTTTCTCTGAGTGCCTATACTGATGTAGATTGGGCTAACAGTGTTGATGATAGAAGTACCAGTGGTGGAGCTTTGTTTTTGGGAAATAGATTGGTCTCATGGTTTAGTAAGAAGCAAGATTAAGTGTCCTTATCAATAGTAGAAGTAGAGTATATAGCTACAACTTCCTATTGCACTCAAGTGTTGTGGATGAAGCAAACATTGAAGGATATCAAGGTAGTGTATGACAAGCCCATTCCTATCCTATGTGACAATACAAGTGCCATAAATATTTCATAGAATCTAGTGATGTATTCTAGAACCAAGCATATATCTATCAAGTATCACTTTTTGAGAGAGAAGGTTGCAAATCAAGAGGTAAAATTAGAATATGTACCTACAAAGGATCAAGTTGCAGACATCTTTACAGAGGCACTTTCTAAGGACACATTTGAATATCTTAGATACAAGTTAGGGGTTGTTGCCCCTCCTTCTTCTAATTAGATGCATAGATGGTGTATCTATCCAGGGGGAGTAGTTCAAGACATATTTTTATCCCTAGATTGATGGAGGCTACCTCTCAGGGGAAGCAGGTAGAAAGAAACTAAGGAGGATGATAAGGTTAGTGTAGACAAGGGGAACTTGTATGTTTTTTAGGTACAGAGGAAGACCACCAGCCCTTTTCCCTTGATATCAAAGGGGGAAAAATTTGTATATTATGTTAGTGAACTTCCATCAATGCCAAAGGGGGAGATTGTTGCGTATGTGTTTTCATTGATGTCAACAGAATGGTGATTAGTGATATCAATAGAGTAAGTGGATAGAGGTAGAAAGCAAAGTGATGTGTATAAGTTGTGATGATCAGAGGAGTAGACAGAGGAGTAATGATTAGAGGTGTTGTGAAGTGAAGGAGATGGTGATGAAAGTATTGAGCATACTATTGGATTTGTAACACCTGTACATAGTTGTACCTTATCTACTGAAGTTCATGGGTAGGTGAAAGTTGTGAGATTAAAGAATGTGATAACATGAAGATTCTTGTTTTTTATGAAAAGATCTGTGATTGTTGTCTATAGTGTTTTAATGTTGTATTCATTGTCTCTTGATGAAATGCATTACATAAGTTATGAAGGAAAGTTACAAGGTTTCAAGGTATAGGAAGTTGCACTGAAGAAGCTTAGGAGAATGATCCACATTCCTCCACATTTGATGGTATGGCCTTGTGGTTTGGAAGTTAGGTAGGGATAGGTGTGAAGTATGTATGTTCCTAATTTTAGAGCATAGAAGTTACCGCAAAAGATTCCAGAGCTAGCAAAGTGAAGACATTGGTACAGTGGTGTTGCAGTAAGAAAGAGTCAAAGAAATTCTTTGCATTTCTTCATAGTTGAATATGTGATCTTACATCTTGGAGGATAGCTAGATAAAGATGATAAGTATGTTGTATTCAAGTTTCAAATGATAAGATGTACCATAGAGGTTCTTTGGAGTCAACAGAGTAAGGACAAATCATGTTGCTGATTAGGGTTGTCAAAGGGAGAATGTAAAAGCCACCGCATTTCACTGCAATACAATATTTGGCTTTTCTATTTGGAAGATATGTTTAGAATGTGTGTATGTTTTCTCATTTCAAGTTTTAGGTTTTGAGGAGTACCGCAAGTCTATTTTTCAATGTTCTATTTCATGACTGTGAATTCAGAGTTTGCAAGAGATGTTGGATTCACTGTCTGTTTGTTTGCACCAAAAAGAAGATGCATAATTTAGAGAAAGGAATATATGGGAATGTTCTTACAAGTCATATAATTCTTGTGAAGTGATCTGCATGATGTTATTTAGTTTCTCTGATAATACTTTAGGTCTGGAGCTAATGCATGGAAGGATAATGTTTGATGGGCTGACTTTGTGTGCTTAGGTGATTGCGCCGTATGTTTGGAAGTGTGCACCAATGTGGAGATATGTGTTAAGATGAAATAGGTTCTGATCATTACTTGGTTTGAACCACATTGGATTTTAGGAGATGACTTGTTATGGCCATTGCACATTTCATGCTACATGTTTCATCTTGGCTGACAAAGGAGAAAGATTTTGAAGCTTACGGAGGATATAAATGAAAGATTGAGTTTATTTCAAAAGGTATGAGTGTGTGAGAGGGTGCGAGAATGTATGTGGATGTGAGTATATATGTGTGTGGAAGTGTGTTGAAGATAGCAGAGATCATTGAACATAGGTGTTGAAGATATATGTCAGTGTGAAAGGTGTTGATGCTACAGAGGTGATTGATCAGCAGATTTTGTCAAAGTATCTTGTATAGAGGTGTAGCCTCTTTATGTAAGTGTTGTAGCACTGTAGGGAGTTGTAGCTTCCTTTGGTTGGAGCCATAAAAATTGTATTTCATGGAGTTGTAGATTCCTTTGGGTTGTAGCCCATAATTTAACCTGTTGTAAATCTTGTTTTTATTTGTGAGGCTAGATTTGGAAAGTAGATCCATGTAGCTTGCTCACCGTGGTTTTTCCCTTCTAGATTTTTTCACGTAAATCTGGTGTTATGGTTGTGTGATTGTGATTTGAATTGCTTAATTTGTTTCATTATATGTTTAAGGCAGTAGAAAGTTTTGTTGATAAAGATGAATTGGATTAAGTTTTGGGCTATACTGATTCACACCCCTCTCAATATATCAGAGTGTTCTAACAATTAGAACCATTACTCTACATGCATTTAATAGTTGATTTCCACGTAGTTCTTGCCAGAATATTTTCAACAATCCTTTTTAACCGATTCATTTTTTTCCATGTCAATTTTCTAATTTTAGACTTCAGATGTTCCACTAAATTCTGATAAAAGAAAGAAACTTTTATCTTAGGAAAACCCAAACGACAAAATCTAAATGCTACATATATAGGCATTATTTTGAATTGCTTTGAACTTTTATAGACTGAAGAAAACCAAAATAACAAAATGCAGGAAAACTACATATAGAGGTGTTATTTTAAAGTTCTTTGAACTTTTATTTCAAAGAAAACCCAAAAAAAAAAATACATGAAAACTTTTATTTCAAGAAAACCCAAAAAATAAAATACAAATGCTACATGTAAAAGCTTCCTCTATATGTTTGTTGGTTAAGACACTGAAAATTTGTTACAACCATTACTATACACACATTTAATTGTCGATTTCCATGCAATTCTTGCTAGAATATTTTCAACAAATCATTTTTAACTGATTCATTTTTTTGCATGTCAATTTTCTAATTTTTGACTTTAGACATTCCACTCAATTGTGATAAAAGAGGGAGAATTTTATCTTAAGAAAACCCCAAAAAATAAAATACAAATGCCACATATAGAGGAATTATTTTGAAATTCTTTGAACTTTTATTTTCCATCCAAGTATTCAACAAAAGCTATTGCTCTAGCAAAAAGACAAGACCATGAATTATTTTGTAGTTATTAGAACCATTACTGTGCATGCATTTAGTGGTTGATTGCCACATAATTCTTTCCCAAATATTTTCAACAAATCATTTTTAACCGATTCATTTTCTTTTTCATGTCAAGTTTCTAATTTTAAACTTTAGATATTCCACTAAATTTTGATGAAGACAAACTTTGAGAGCAGAAGGTTATACAAGCAAAGAATTACTAACATGTTCATGGCTCATTGCAGACTATAGAGAGACTACCAATCTTATCATAACACGAGCCTGGTGTTGTGAAGTTTAAATCGGCCACCTTAAACTCCATGTCTCGCTTATTTGTCACCAAACTTCATGACCTTATGACCTCTCAGCCAAGTTTAGTAAAGACACTTAAGTCTGATAACCACTCAAATTTCAAACGTTCCTTCCCCTTGAACTTGAAGTGCTCGCTTAGGCAAATATTTATATGCAGATATAAGACTTTAGGCATTACAGACATGAAGTGCTCATTTAGGCAAAATGTATAAACAAATACGTGTCCATAATACCTCTGAACTTGAAACTTGCTTAGTTTACAGATTTAAGACTTTTTTACAAGTAGCGGACTTGAAAGTCTTGGTCAAGTAGATTTATGAAGGAGACTTAAGTTTGAAAATTACCTATATGCCAAAGTTTTAACAAAGTGGATGCGAGTAACTAGATTAACTATGGCTCACTAGTTGCTTGAAATCTAGAATTAAATGTTTAAAACTTAAAACCTCATGACACAAGACACCCAGATTTGAAACATGGATACTCTAAGGCAGACATTCACTATTAGAAAGATAAAGTGCAGAATTGAAATAACAGTGAATTAGCTATAAAAGCACAAAATAGACAACACAAATTTACATGGAAAACCTGGTAATGTACAGGAAAAAACTATGAGCAAAGATCTTTCAATTTTATTCTCAGAAGAAAATTTGCAATTACAAAACTTTTTCTCATGCCTTGGCATTCAAGTTCAACTAACTTAAATAATCATGAAAAAACACATGCAAAAACAAGTCAAATATAAAGATATATTTTCATGCATAAAAGTGTGAGTGGCACGTACTCGTTGTCGACTGCTTGTCATTGCTGGAATAAGTAAAAATGACTTCACATTTCAACAATCTCCCACATGAAGTTAAATTTCTACCTTTCAAATAACTCCTATTGAGAGACCAATGTCTTTGCTTCTTATCATCAAGTGATGTGCAAGCCAAGAGAAGTTCTACACCATATGAACTTCTCTCTACTAGTAGGCTTTGTCAAAATATCTATTGGATTTATATCAGTGTGTATCTTAGCCAAAGAGACATGTCCTCCTTCCACAACCTCATGTACAAAGTGATATTGTACATCAATATGTTTCATTCTAGCATGATAAGTTGAGTTCTGTGCTAAGTGTAAAGCACTCTGACTGCCACAATGCAACACCATGTTATCTTGCTTTATCTACAATTCACCCAAGAGTCTATGAAGCAAGATTACCTCCTTTCTAGCATGTGTCACTGCCATATATTCAGCTTCAGTAGTAGAGAAAGCCACCACTATCTGCAACTTTGAAACCTAGCTAACAACACCTCCTGCTAAGGAGAAAATATAACCTATAGTAGATTTTCTCTTATCCTTGTCTCCACCAAAATCCACATCCACATATCCATTAACTTGAAGACTACTCCCACTATAACAAATAGCAACATCTGAAGTGCCACTCAAATACTTGAGAATCTACTTCACAGTCATCCAATTATCACAACTTGGATTCACCATGAAACGACTGGCTACTCCCACTGCTTGTGCATGGAAGGAAGCTATGTGTGTGGAAATCACTTCCTACACTAATCTAAAGAGGAGAGATGAGTGCAAATTCATTTTAATCTTTATAGTTATAGAAATGTTAACTTAATAATAGAATATTGTAGCAATACAGAAGACAAGAATGTAAGACAAAAGAGAGAGAGACAAGATATAACATGGGGAAAACCCTTACGGGTGAAAAACCCCACACTCCAAAACTTGCACAATGTATTATCTAAACAATGAAGTTTACAACACACTTGCAATGCAAGTTTTTGTAGGAGTCTTTGACACTCGTATCTGGAGACAATGTGGCAGTATAACAGTACCTGTCAATCACATAATACATCTCCACTCCAAGCACCTGCTTAAATAGAAGTTTACAAGGAAAAAATGTACTTTCCTTGAGATGGGTGTCCAACTTGGCCTTATGGCCCAAAACGCACACCTAGGGACACTTGTCCAACACTATAGCATGGTCATGACACTTCTCACATCATATCATCCCAATATGGTCACCTATTCCCATGTTGGGCAATGATAGATGCTCTTACGCATCTTACGACTGTCATAGAATCTGTCGTAACTAACAACGCTTACAGTTGTAAGAGAATCTGTCATAACTACCTAAAAATAGCATATTCTTCTTACAACACATCATCACCCTCCTTGGTGTGCCCAAAGATGCCTTCTTCCAAGATTCCTTGTGACACATGTCTTCACTTGTCATAGAACCTTCCATTTATGACTCTTACGTGTCATAGATTTTGTCAAAAGAATCTGTCATAACTGTTTCAGTCAAGATTCACTTACACACTAGTTAAAGTGCTGACATATGGAAAAATACCTCTACCACTAAGTGGGATGCCTATCTCCTCATGTGAGGACAAAATTACATGTGGTCACCTTCCACGTAGGATGACACATCACCGTGCCAACTCCCACAAGATGACGAAACAAGACTTGCATCTAAAATACATTAATAGGCAAATATTAAATACATTACAATAAATAAATGTAAGGAATTGCAAAGGTTGAGACACCTTAATTCCCAACATTCTCCCACTTGTCAAACACCTTGTAAGAGCCAATGGAAATGACAGGATTTAACAGCTATAGGTCGAGAGGCCCATAGACTTTGAACACCATCTAAACTTATCTATGCCCATTGGTTTGATCAATGCATCCGCAACATTCTTTAAAGTATCTACCTTCTCCAAATTCACCTTCCCATCATCTACCATGTCTCGCATGAAATAAAACTGTACATCAATATGCTTTGTTCTAGCATCGAAAGTTGGATTCTTTGCTAGGCAAATTGCACTCTAATTGTCACAACAAATAGTAATCTATCCTGCATCAACACCAATGTATGAACATAATCTCTTAATCCAAATGGATTCCTTGCAAGAATGAGTTCCTACCAAATACTCAGCTTCTATCATGGACAAAGCGACCACAGGTTGCCGCTTACTCATCCAACTACCACTGAACATAGTAAACATGTAAGCACTGGTGGATCTCCTATTGTCAATGTCACCCACCCAATCAGAACCCACAAATCCATGAATACAAACAAAATGTGGAGGCCCTATAGGATTACCATGATAGCATATGGAATACTCAGAAGTACCCCTCAAATATCTGAACACTCACTTTACTGCATCCCAGTGTACCTGTCCAAGATTAGCCATAAATCGACTAAGGACTCCCACTGCTTGGGCAATGTCTGGTCTTGTGCAAACCATAGCATACATCAAATTGCCAACAACACTATCATAAGGTACTCTGCTTATGTCCTCTACCTCAGAAGGAGATTTTGGACAATCATTGATAGATAACTTTGTCCCCAAAGAAACATGAACACACAATGGTCTACAATCTGCTATGCTGAACCTATCCAACACGGTCTTCACATACTTACTCTGGCCTAACCAAAGTTTTATGTTATCTCTATCTCTTCTGATTTCCATTCCCAAAATGTACTTGCCTGCCTCTAAGTTTTTCATCTCAAACTGTGCTAACAAATGAGACTTCAAATCAGAAATCATATTCTTACCATTCCCAATTAACAACATATCATCAACATACAATGCAATAATCAGAATGTGATCATTGTCAAACTTGTAATACACACAATGATCTAGATTCGATCTCATAAATCCAATCGGCAACATAAAGGCATCAAATTTCATATACCACATCCTAGGAGACTGCTTCAAACCATACAAAGACTTTTTTAGTTTTCAAACCAAATTTTCTTTACCTTCCTCTATGTAATGCTCTGGCTGTGACATGTAAATCTCTTCCTCCAAATCACGATGAAGGAATGCTGTCTTCACATCCATCTGCTCCACCTCTAAGTCATAAGCTGCTGCAAGAGATAACAAGAACATAATAGATGTCAGCTTTGCAATGGGAGAGAAAATTTCACCATAATCAATTCCCTCCACTTGTGAGTACCCCTTCGCAACCAATCTGGCCTTGTACTTTTCAACACTTCCATTTGCACTGAATTTATTCTTGAACACCCATTTGCATCCAACAGGTTTCTATCCTTCAGGCAAAGGCACCAAGTCCCAAGTTTTGTTCTTCTCCAAAGAAGCCATCTCATTTTCCATGGCCTCCTTCCAGAAACCTAGATCTTTCATGCCCATAGCCTCTGTCACAGTTTTAGGCTCATCAATGTTAGTAAGCAAGGCAAAAGCACAACTAGAATCAAGCAATGAATAACCAAACCTATCAGGTTGCTTCCTTATTCGTGTAGACCTCCTCAAAGGCTAAGGTTGAGGTTCTGCTTCTTCTTCTGATCTTTCAAAGCTACTAGAGCTCTCCTCATCATCAAGTCTCACAGGGTCTGTCAGTTTAGTCTTCTTAGGGGTAGAAGGAAACTGAACCACATCTTCTTTCTTTTCTTTCTCTTTTGGCTGTAAAACAACGGAAGGTGTTGGCTCTCTAAAGATAACACTTCTGTTATACAACACTTTTCCAGCCACAGGATCCCAAAGTTTGTATCCTTTCACACCGACACCATAGCCAATAAAAGTACACTTAATAGCCTTGTTCTCCAATTTTGACCTTTTCTCCCTAGGCACATGTGCATATGCCTCACAACCAAAAACACAAAGATCTCTAACTGAAGGCTTCTTACCAGACCACAACTCCATAGGTCTCTTACCAACAAGAGCTGATGTAGGAGACTTGTTTACCAGGTAGTAAGCAGTGGCTATAGCTTCAGCCCAAAACTTTTGTTTGAGGCTTGCTCCACTAAGAATACTCCTAGCCTTCTCCATTAGTGTCATGTTCATCCTCTTTGCAACTCCATTTTCTTGCGGGGTGTATGGAGTTGTCTTATGTCCTTCAATCCCTTGCTCTTTACAGAACTTATTGAACTCTACCGAACAAAACTCACCACTGTTGTCAGTCCTCAAACACTTAATCTTTTTACTAGTCTGAATCTCAACAAAAGATTTAAACTCTTTGAACCGACTAAAGACTTCAGATTTTCTTCTGAGAAAATAAATCCATGTCCTTCTACTGTAATCATCTACGAAAGATACAAAATATATAGATTTGGAAATCAAAAGGAACACTAACAAGACCAAACACATCATAATGAATAAGGTCCAACACACTAGAAGACTTGTGAGAACTAGAGTAAAACTAAACACGGTTTTGTTTTCCCTATATACAATATTCGCAAAAGTCAAACTCGAGATTACAATCATTTAACCCCTCAACAAGGTTTTTATTTTCAGGGTTCTAAGACCCTTCTCACCAATGTGGCCAAATCTCTTATGCCATAACTTCCAAAGCATGAGCACCCTTGGGTACCCAAAATGCACTACCATTAGAATTTGTTACAACAAACTTTTTCATTGCCGGTTCCAATGGTGGGGATGAAGTGACTGCAACTCTTTTGTTCAAGTCAAAAGAAATATTGCACTATGAAGTGTATGCCTCTAGCTGAAACATAGTACCTCTCCAAGTACCCTTCGCAAGCACCATATATCCTCTAGTCATCTTGCATCCGTCCTTCGAAAAGATAATCTGCACACCTGCATCATTCAACTTACTTATAGAAAGCAGGTTCTGTACCAAGCCTGGGATGTGCATAACCCTAGTGATCCCCTTCACTCATCCATTAGGGAATCAAATTGAGACTCTTCCACGACCAACAATCTTCAAATGAGAATTGTCACCCAGGTACACTCTTCCACCATCAAACTCTTCATACTTTGTAAAATAGTCTCGATGCGAGGTCATGTGGAATGACGTACGAGAATCAATCACCCACACATCTTCAGATGCATGGGTGGCCAGGGCTGCGATGAAGGCATCACCATCATCTTGTGACTTATCAGAATCTGAGTCTGGGACATTCTTCTTCTTCTTCTTCTTTTCCTCTTTGCATTCCTTTCAGAAATGCCTAGTTTTTCCACAGTTCCAATAAAGAGCCTTAGACTTTCCAAGAGATTTGGATCTACCCTTCTCATCTTTCTTGTCTTTTTTTTCCCTTTCTCCTTGGGTCTTCCACGAACCACAAGAGCCTCTTTGGTAGACTCGGTTGTCTTTCTCTACATTTCTTCATATAACAGTGAAGACACTACATCATCCATCTTGAAGGTGGTTGTAGTGCTTCTGATGGCCATGACAAGATGATCCCACGAGTCTAGCAAAGAACAAAGAAGGGTCATACATCAATCCTCCTCCTCCATTTTCACACCCACGGATGTCAACTGAGCAACAATCATGTTAAAAACATTCATATGGTCCACAATAGATCCTCCATCTTCCATCTTTAGAGAAAACAACTTCTTTTTCAAAAAAAGCTTGTTCACCAAGGACTTGGCCTGATAAACATCTCCCAGCTTCATCCAAAGATCTTTCGTGGTCTTCTCCTCATGGACATTCAATAGGACAAAATCATCTAGACAAAGTTTTATGAGACCCTTAGCCTTCCGATCTTTGAGGTCCCAATCATCTTGTGATATTTTCGTAGGTTTTGTGCCATCAGTGGTTTCCCATAGGTCTCGATCAACAAGCATATCTTCCATCTTAAGTTTCCACAACTCAAAATTGGTGCTGTTAAACTTCTCCACCTCTAATCTTCTGAATGTACCTGCCATCTTCTTCCTGCAACAAGATTTTAGAATACTCTGCATAGACTCTTACTTAACCTAAGATTATCTCAAAAAATCCCTATCCATCAGCTAGAACCAAAACTGGCCAGGCTCTGATACCAACTGAAAGGAAGCTATGTGTGCAGAAATCACTTCCTACACTAATCTAAAGAGGAGAGATGATTTCAAATTTGTTTTAATCTTTACAGTTATAGTAATGTTAACTTAATAATAGAGATATTGCAGCAATACACAACACAAGAATGTAAGATAGAAGAGAGAGAGAGAGAGAGAGAGAGAGAGAGAGAGAGAGAGAAGATATAACATGAGGAAAACCCTTACAGGTAAAAAACCCCACACTCTAAAACCTGCACAATGTATTATCTAAACAATGAATTTTACAACACACTTGCAATGCAAGTCTTTATAGGAGTCTTCGACACTCATATCTAGAGACAATCTAGCAGCATAACAGTACCTGTCAATCACATAATACATCTCCACTCCAAGCACCTACCTAAATAGAAGTTTGCAAGGCAAAAATGTACTTTCCTTGAGATGGGCATCCAACTTGGCCTCATGGCCCAAAACCCACACCTAGGGACACTTGTCCAACACTGTAGCATGGTCATGACACTTGTCACATCACCCCATCCCAATATAGTCACCTATTCCCAAGTTGGGAAATGACAGATGATCTTATGCATCTTATGACTGTCATAGAATCTGTCATAACTGACAGCTCTCACAGTTGTAAGAGAATTTGTCATAACTGCATAAAAATAGCACATTCTTCTTACAACACATCATCACCCTCCTTGGGGTGCCCAAAGATGCTTTCTTCCAAAATGCCTTACGACACATGTCTTCACCTATCATAGAACCTTCCATTTACGACTCTTACGCATCATAAATTTGTCATAGGAATCTGTCATAACCGTTTTGGTCAAGATTCACTTACACATTAGTCAAAGTGCTGACACATGGCAAAATACCTCTACCACTAAGTGGGACACCTATCTCCTCATGTGAGGACAAAATTACATGTGGTCACCTTCCACGTAGGATGACACATCATCGTGCCAACTCCCATAAGATGATGAAACAGGACTTGCATCCAAAATACATTAATAGGCAAATATTAAATATATTACAATAAATAAATGCAAGGAATTACCAAGGTTGAGACACCTTAATTCCCAATAGTTCAATGTCTCGTTTGGTGCACACCATGGTAAACATAAGACTACCAACTGCTAAATAGTATGGTACACAAGACATCTATGCCTTCTCCACTTCTGTGCTAGGGTACTATTCCAAAGATAATTTAATATGAGTAGGAAATGGAGTAATAACTGGTTGTACATTTTGTATAAATTGAAGTGCTACAAAATCTTCTCCACATAAGTCTTCTATGACAACCAAATTTTCTTGTTCTTTCTATCTCTATGTATCCTCATTCCAAGAATCTGATTTGCATTTCCTAAGTCCTTCATTTCAAACTCACTAGCAAGCTATGTTTTTAACTTGATGATTTTATGCATGTTGGGACCTGCAACTAGCATATCATCTACATACAAAAGTAAAATAATGAAACTGTCATTTTCATACCTTTTAAAGTAGTCACATGATCAACCTCACATCTACTAAAATGCAAACACATCATGAAGGAATCAAATCACTTGTACCAACACCTTGATGCCTATTTCAAACCATACAACAATTTGTTCAACCTGCATACTAGATTCTCCTTTTCTTTTTCCTCAAAACCTTTCGATTGCTGCATATAAATTTCCTCAAAAAGATCACCATGTAAAAAAGTTGTTTTAACATCTAACTGTTGTAATTCCAAATCAAGACTACCAACAAGAGCTAAAACAACTCTAACTATAGTTAACCACACCACAGGTGAAAAGATTTCATCAAAATCAATATCAATTTTTTGTGCATACCCCTTGGCCACCAACCGAGCTTTATATCGCTCCACATTACCATTTATATCCCTTTTCAATTTGAAGACTCACTTGTTTCCAATAGTTGTTTGCCCCTTAGGCAATTGCACAAGCTCTCGTGTATTTTATTTTTATGTAGAGATCTCATCTCCTCATCCATGGCTTCTCTCCATTTATTTGTTTCTTCATCTTCACAAGCCTCCTGATATGAGCTAGGCTCACCAACATCAATAAATAAAGCATAAGTGGAATTACAATTAAGAGAATACCGTGCTAGTGGTTTTATAATTCTAGTGGATCTCCTCTGAAGGGGTAATGTGTTACCCTATGGTTCATTTGGTTGATGTTCAACCTCATCAAATAACTGATTTTGATTATCTTATTGATTTTCATGAATAGGTGGCTGATTTTCATCTAGCACCTCCATATTAGCATCATACTTTTCCACCTCTACTAGAATAGTTTATGTACTTTGTTGCTCTTTACTTCTTTGCACTGACTTTTCATTAAAATAAACATCTCGGCTAATAATAATCATGCAGGTAGCAGTATCCCACAAGCTATACCCCTTTGTACCTTTAGCATAGCCAAGAAAAATACATTTCATGGACTTCACGTCCAGCTTATTCCTATCCTCTTTGGGAATATGAGCATAAGCATTAGAACCAAAAATATGATTCAGAAGAGAATAGTCAACTGGTTTACCTGTCCAAACTTCTTCAAGAATTTAATGATCTAGAGCTGTAGTGGGTGATCTATTAATCAAGAAACAAGTTGTATTAATAGCCTCATCCCAAAATTTATGCTCCAATCCAGTAGTGCTCAACATACATCTATCTCTTTCCATAATTGTATGTCTTATCCTTTTAGCAACACCATTTTGTTGTGGTGTTCTAGGAACCATCAACTACCTTGCAATACCTGCTCACTGCAAAACTGATTAAACTCACCTGAACAAAATTCCCCTTAGTTATCTATTCTAAGACACTTAATTGTCTTACCTTTCTGATTCTCTACCAAAGCTTTAAACTTCTTAAAATAAGAAAATACATCAGATTTCTTCTTCAACAGATAAATCCACACCTTACGGGAATAATAATCTATAAATGAAACAAAATATGACAAGCCCCTAATTGATATAATAGGTGCTTGCCAAGTATCTGAATGGATTAAATCTAGAATTTATTTACTTCTAGTAGTGCAACTAGAAAAACTCAACCTATTCTACTTTCCAAACAAATAATGCTCACAAAAATTTAAATCTCTAGATTTAGCACCTTGGAGAATATTTCTATCTATCAGAACCTTGAGACCATGTTCACTCATGTGGCCTAGCCTTTGATGCCAAGTAGATAATGAATCCATTTCTGCATTTGATACCACTATAGCCTCTCCACTACAAGTTTCTCCAACCAGCTTGTAGAGATTGCCAACCTTTTCTCCCTTTAGCACCACCAATGCTCCCTTTGTTACCTTGAGACAACTATTTTTTCCACTGAATTGGTAACCTTGCTCATTGAATACTCCAAGTGATAGTAGATTTTTCTTCAATCCTGGTACATGTCTTACATGCTAAAGAGTCCTAACAATCCCATCAAAAATTTTGATTTTGACCTCTCCTTCACCAATAGCTTCACACGAGTTGTCATTACCCATGTAAACCATACCTCCATCACATGACTGGTAAGAAGGAAACCAGTCCTTGTGAGGAGTCATGTGAAAAGATGCACTAGAATCAATGATCCAAATGTGATGAAATGAACCTCTCAGATTTGCAGACAAAACCTCTCCATCTTCCAATGGTGCTTCAACTTCTATTGTGTTTGCCTCTGATGGTTGTGAGCTAGGATTTTCTTTGTTTGCTTTCGACAACATGTAGTCCTTTTTGACATGCCCTTTTTTTCCACAGTTCCAACATTTAACTCTCTTCTGCCCCTTAGATTTCAACCTAGCTTGTCCACACCCAGCTTTCTTTCTTTTTGGAGTTCTGTCCCTTGCAAAAAGGGCATTAGAGGAAGAAGAAGTCCCTTGAGATGTCTTCCACCTTGAATCCTCATAAATTACTGCAGTGACCACATATTCAAAGATAAGTTCCCCCTTCGGTGTTGAGTTACTGAGCGCCATAACTAGTTGATCCCAAGTTTCAGGTAAAGAGCACAATAGTATAGCTGCTTTATCCTCTTCTTCAATTTTCACCTCCACTAAAGCCAACTTGCTAATCAGTGTGTTGAAATTATTGAGATGATCTATGACTAAAGAACCATCATGCATCCTCAAATTATACAATTGTTGTCGTAACAAAATTTGATTTGCCAATGACTTGGTCTCATATAGCTTTTCGATCTTAGTCCACAAGTCATGTGTCATTTTCTCCTCTGTAACATTGAATAAAACTAAATCAACTAGAGATAACTAATTTGTAGCTCTAGCAATGTTATCTTGTTCATCCCAATCCTCTTGCTTCATGGCTGCAAGTTTTGATGTTGTCCCCTTGAGAGCCAAGGCACATCCATCCTTCACCAATAAGGCTTGAACTTTTAGTTTCCACAAAGCAAAATTGGAACCATCAAATTTTTGAACCTCAAATCTCGTAATCGTGCCTCTTATCATTGCTTTTCACAAAGATGAAAAAACCCACAAAATAATTTCTGCACAAAACCGTGTGCTCTAATACCAACTGTTAGAAAAATAAGCAATGCAGAATTGAAATAATAGTGAATTAGCAATAAAAGCATAAAATAGACAACACAAATTTACATGGAAAACCTGGTAATGTACACGGACAAAACCATAGGCAAAGATCTCTCAATTTTATTCTCAGAAGAAAATTCACAGTTACAAAACTTTTTCTCATGCCTTGGCATTCAAGCTCAACTAACTTAAATAATCACAAAAAAGCACATGTAATAACAAATCAAATCTAAAGATAATTTTTCATACATAAAAGCACAAGTGGCACATACTCATTGTCGACTTCTCTTCACTACTAGAATAAGTAAAACTAACTTCACATTTCAATAGATGAGGCACTCAAAAGCAAGACTTTCACATAAAGCATGGAAGTGAAGCTTAACACTGTGAACCTCAAATGCTCACATAGTCAAATTTTACCCAGACTTTAAGGTCCAAAAACACACTAGATGCTAAAGGCTTGACAATATAGATGTGACAAAGCAATTAAATTATAACATTAAAAATATCTTAGTATTGTAAAAAATATAGATGACTAAGTAGACTTGAAGAGCATGAAGTTCACAGAATTAAGGCACTTGATCAACAAAATTCAATCAAGAGGCTTAGGTCTGATAGAAAAGAAAAGACTTATTGATATGAATGGAATTCAAACTCAGACATAAATGTTTCTTGACTTATAGATTTTAAACACTCGATCAAGTAGATTAGATGGGGACTTTGGGGTCCGCTAGAGGCATGGATGCCAAACACAATAAATTCTAGATGTGAGAAGACCATAAAACAAAACTTAATAACAAGAGTTGAAGATTGGATAAGCATAAATCTTGGCTAAAACATGATACATGACTTCAATAAAATGTGACATTAAGACTTAGAGTAAAACTCAGTTATCAAGATAGACTATGACTAAAATCTAGACATCATGACTACAAGGAAATTGGCTTTCACTAGGGTACTTAATAAATCCCCAAAATCAATTGCAAGTGGACAATCAAGAATAAACTAAACCAAACATGACTGACAAGAAAAAAAATTCAAATATACGATACAACCTTAAATTTATAGAACATGCATTTATAATTTAGATGACACACTAAGACTTGTAATCAAGATATAACAATGAAAACTTTAGCTAGCACATCTAAATCCTCTAAGACCAAAATCAAAGGTAAATTTAAGCATAAGGGCCCCAATTCTAGAAGAATGGGTGTGTTGTGGAAGGTACAACACCTCCATATGAGCATAAGGATAATATACATTATTCATATAAGTTTCATAAAGAAGAATAATGGAGGTCAAATATGAAAATCAAGAATTTACAAAGCCTATTGAGGTTCAATCCAAAATTATTCATGCATCTTATTTTAAATTGCTTAAAGAAATGGAAAGGCCTAAGGAACCTCAAATTCCACATCTTACAATGTTTAAGCATAAAGGTCTTGATAAATGTATGACTTCAAATGATTCTTATGAGGAACCTATTACTCATGTACCAAGAAAGCAAGGGCTAAATAAGGTAATTATGTATGGTAAACCCACACTTTATCCTAAGGAAACTTCTTCTTCATGGGTACTATAGACACTCCAAATCTGCCTTAGATTTTCCACATGTCATCTTCTCACAAGTGAATTAAATAAATTGTATTTATTTAAATACTTTAGCTAATTAATTCTTCTTGTGAATAAATTAAATAAATCGTATTTATTTTAGTTAGCTAGTCAATTAAATATTTTTTGTTTATTTAATCAGACTAGTCTCCCATTTGTGCTAATTAAATAAAAAAATATTTAATTATTCTAGCTAATTCCCATTACTAGATTAAATTACATAAATAATTTCTAGTTATTTTTTAACCCAATCTAACCTTCTTCCAACTAATTAATTAAATAAGACATGCTTATTTAATTAATTAGGTTAATTCACATTCATCCATTTTTCTCCAAATTAAATAGTAAACCTTTTTCCACTACAATCCAAAAGAATCTCCCCTCCAATCCTCACCATCCATTTCAAACTCAAAATCATCTTGGCCATTCATCTTCACATGTCTTCTGCACTACCTATCTCCTCCTCATGCTCTCACATGTGTGAATCCCCATCCTCATGCAACATGGGGCAATCATCACCCTCCATCTCAAGATTCAATCCCCTTCATCCATTTTTCTCCTCCACATTCTCACACATGCTTGCATCTCTGATCTAATTCAATTTAAGAAACTCTCCACCCTCCATTGAGTCCATTTCATCTCCTTCTTCCACTTGTCATGAGGCTAGATTGCACATTCATGCAAGACAATCATCACCCTTTATCCTATAATCAAATCCTAGCCCTCCATGTCTATTGTGGGGAGTCTATTTAAGGAACTTCACTCAAAGGACAATCAAGCCTTCATTCTCAAGCAAGTACATGCTATAAAATTTAGCAACTTCAAGCAAGAGAGAAACCAACATCCATTGCATAACATTGCAACATCTTAGAGCATATTCCAAACATCATGAAGGTTTAATGCTAATGTTTATGTTACATTTGCATGTTGTTTGTTTCCTTCATTTTATCTAATTGAAGGTGTTCTCTTGGTTTGGATAGAGTTCTTTGTTTGAATGCATCTAACTCTCATTGTTTATCAAGATTTTGCAACCACATTTCTAACATGCCTAGTGGGACATGAGTCCCGACACTAATACTTGTTTTAGAGTGTGTTTAGTTGATCATTTTGTATATTTTTCGTGTTTTTGGGCATGTTCACAACTCTAGCATCTACACTTACTCTTCAACATTTGTGCAGCTTCACATGGTGTCTCTACTTTTTTGGACTAACTGTGTTGGTATCTAGCAAGTTCAACATCCTTACTCTAGTTCAAGGTATCTATGATAGGGGTTTAGCATCTATGAATGTGATAGCAACATCTTTGAACTTCCTATTCATTGGGCTACTCACTATGTTTCTTATGTAGGTTTTAGTCCTTTAGAGGTTCTTAGAAGCATATTCCTTATTAGCTAGGCCTTTGATAGGGTATTAGTCAATCATCTTATTGCATACTTGGCTATGTGATGCAGAGGTGTTAGGTCTCCAATGATAATCTAGCAAGATCAAAAGATTTAAATAGCTTGTGGGCTTCAACCAATAAGACTTCACTAGTCTTCCTCTTGCCCTAAACTCCACCCAAAGGGCACAAACTTGTTTCCAACTTCTAAGATACAATATTACACCTTCTAGGGTCTCAATATACCACAATCAATAAGATTCAAAAGGTTTCACAAACCAATTTGACTGGTTCTTGACAACTCCTCTTGACTAGGCCTAATCCTAGTAGCCCTATTCAGCGACTAACTTGCACTTTTCTCCAATATTTCCCAAAGCACTTCCAAAAATAATGATTGATATGAATACCCTTTACCAATTTCTATAACATACCCAATATTCATATACTATTCTTTTGGACCAAACTTGACTGTCCTGACCCCTACTGCCTTCCTACAAGGCCTAGTTTGCCCACTTTTCAAAGGAACCTATTAGATACTTGTCATACTCACTCCAAACCTTGAAATAATCTTAGGAGAGGTTCCAAAATAGAGGATTTTCAAGGTTTCAGACAATGATTTGCTCATTCAAATGTTTAAATACTAAACCCCCATTTCTAGGACCCAAAACCTAGGTTTTACTAGATCTCCCACTTCCAATCACTTCCAGACCTCATTCAAAGGTCTAACACCATCTCCTTGACCATATTAAACAATATCAATCATAAAAACATCACCTTGTTAAGGTAGATCTCTGGCTGTTATAACTGTGCCATCATTCTCATGCTCTTTTCACATACAAACTTGACTTCCAACAGTGATCACCTCTCCATTTGCACTCCTCCTACCTTGAAAAGGTTAGAAATCATATTGTACAAGTTATTTAGGACCTATTCCATGAAAACTAGGATCTTATATTCATGGAAAGGTCCTATGATGCATTGTAACCTCTCAAAACTCACAAAGATAGTCTATTGTTCTTTGTAGCAGTCAGATGAACAGAAACAAAACTAGTTTAAAAAAACCTTCTAAGAGAATTAAATAAGGCCTAACACTTGTTCAATGAAGATTCAAGACATTTACCATGCCACCACAGATCAAAAGAACATCAAAAATGCAAGGAAAAATAGGAATTAGATGAAAAACTCTGTTATTTCTGTCAAACCGTACAACCCAAGCCTCCAAAATGACTCCACACGTGCATCCCATGCCTTAGACAGGCTTACATAACCTCTGTCCAACTTCCACAACTAATTTCCATCGGTTGGAGTTGGTTCAACCATCAAAAACTACTCAAAATTACTTTCCTGCCTAAATGCTTGATTCGAAAATTTAAATTTTAAACTTTGGTTTAATGGATTTCTACTCTACCAAACTGTCATGTTTGATTTTCTTAGGTTCATTAAACTTTCTTCCTAACATTAGACACCTATATTTGAATCTAGAGGCACTATTGGCCCAACTTACATCATTTTTGGTCCTAGGGTCCTTACTAGGACCCTCAGGACATTTGATCATTACATCATTTTACCCATTATAACATGTCATAATTGGTTTTAGGATGTTCCATTTGACTTGATGGGTTCCATGGGCTCCTCCTATGATCATTTGTGTCTTCTTACTCCAAGGTGTTCTTTTAGGTGCTCCTGCACCACTATGGTTTTATGGGTTGATATCTTCAAAGCGTTGGTTTCATTAGGCTTATATACTAACCTAAGTTTGTAGGGTACAACACTAATCATCCCTAGGGTTTTTAGATAACCTTTGTTTTGTTGGGATAAGGTGCCATTAACCTTGTAAATCCCAATATTGTATTTATTCTATTTATTATATGTAATTTGTAATTATCTATGAGGAGATATACTAGTTTCACTCGCAAGGGTAATTTTGGAGTAACCAGAGGTAATTACGGAGTGACTTTTACTATTGGCAAATGTAAAAACTCAAAGTAAATAAGGGTAGGCATTTTCTCTTGAGGAATCTACTATATTTGGAATGTATGACAACTATCATAATGTTTGGTAAGTGAATCTATGATAGTTGCAAGTTGTCATAAGATTCTATGATTCTATGACGCATATGACGGATATGTTAGTTGTATATTTGCTATATTTAGCCCAAGGTTCCTATCTTGGAAAGATACTCTTTTGTGGAATCTATGATGGTTATGACGCATCATAAGCTGCTGTAAGTTGCCAGATTTAGTCTTGGGTACCCAACCTTTGCATGGCTATTTTTGGACAAGTGGAAGGTGCTTGTAAGATGGCTTTTAATGTTTGCATGTTGGGGAATCTCATGAGAGAGAAGGTGAACGCCTAGGATGAGTTAGAAAACTTTTCTATAAGTATTTGCCATGTATTTGTTGCTGCAATATAGATTTTAGGTACTCAAGTGCTGCAGGAGTGTTGTCGGATTGAAGACTGAAGGAGAGATTTGTGTTGTTGTATTGTACAATCTTTTGCAGATTAATACAAACATTAGGCCTCTTTCCTGTGTGGAGTTTTTTACCCGCAAGGGATTTCTCCATGTTAAACACTATGTCATTGTGTCTTGTGTTGATTTCTTCATGTTTGACATTTTCTCTGTAGTGGGTTTTATGTTTTTTTACAATCTCCATTGTTAATGCACACTTAAAGATTGCTGAAATTTATCTTGAATCAGATTTCCATTGAAGTAGTGTTGCTTTCATTTCTAACATTTGGTATCAAAGGCTAGCCAGCTTTGACTCTTGGGTGGTAGTGTGGAAGCTGCAGCTGTAGTGGGAGATTTGGTTGTGTTTGTTTTGCAGATCTTGTGTTGTTATTATGGCTGCATCCACTGTTGCATCAACCTCTCAAATGGACATTGAGAAGTTCAACGGAATGGGGTATGAGTTGTGAAAGCTGAAAATGGAAGATTTGTTGGAAGAAAGAAATCAATGGTTGGCTGTTCTAAAAGAGAAGAAACCCGATGATGTCTCTCTAGATGAGTGGGCAAAACTGGATAAGAAGGCATGGGCAACCATCCATTTGTGTTTGTCAGATTCTATCCTGTTGAATGTTGCAAAGGAAGAGACTACACACAAGTTCTGGAAATGGTTGGGTGAGATCTATCAAGCCAAGAGTATGGTAAATAAACTTTACTTAAAAAGAAAATTGTTTTCCTTGAAAATGAAAGAGGGTGAGTCAATTGCAGAGCGTTTAAATTCTTTTAATTTGTTGATGAGTCAACTTGTAGATGTTGAGATTGATAAGGAAGATAAATGTATCTTGGTTCTTTGTTCTTTACCTGAGTCTTGGGAGAAATTTATCCTTGCTATCACTGCTAACCTCATAGATCTGAAGTTGGATGCCCTTGTTGTAGTTTTACTATCACAAGAATTGAGGAAGAAGAGTTCAGATGGTTCAGGGAATGCTCTATGTCAGGGGAAGGTCTATGGAAAGAGGACCAAAGGGAGATTAGAAAGGGGCTAAGGACAAGTCCAAGGGCCAGTCTAAGACTCCTAGTAAAAAGAATAGAGTTAAGTGTTGGAACTGTGGTAAAAGGGGACATGTGAAGGAGTGCAAAAACCCCAAGAAATAGTGGGAGAGTGCTTTGGATAAGTCCTCGAATGTAGGTGAAGATGTTTTACTTTATGCATGTAATGTTGTTTCTAATAATCACTAGTTGGTTGAATCAAGATGCTTGTTTCATATGATCCCACATAAGGAATGGTTCTCCACATATGAAGAATATGATGGAGGTAATATCTACCTTGGTGACAACTCTTCATATCCGATTGTTAGGGAAAGAAAGGTATTGTTGTGTTTCAGTGATGGGAGGATTAAAATCATCCCTGGTGTTTTACATGTTCCTAGATTAGCTAGAAATCTTATTTCATTTTTGAAGTTAAATGATTTGGGAATGCATGTGACATTTGACAAGCATGGTTGCAGATTGGTGAGAGGGAACTTGGTGGTAGTGAAAGGGAAGAGATTCAGGAAATTGTTTAAGCTTGAAGCCACTATAGTTTGTAATGCCTCTTATGTTTCTAAGGCTTTTGAAAACACTTGTATGTTGTGGCACCGCAGATTGGGCCACACAAGTAATATTGTATTGAAAACTATTAAGAATAAAGAATTGTTGGATGATTTCTCTTATTCTGATGAGCATTTAGATTTCTGTGAGCATTGTGTGTTTGGTAAACAAAACAAAAATCATTTCCTTCAGGAAGCAATAGAGAAAAAGAAAAAATAGAAATTATTCATACAAATGTGTTTGGACCTATGGATAATGAATCTATTGGAAAATTTCATTATTTTGTTACCTTCATTGATGATGTATTCAGATATACATTGATTTATTTTATGAAACATAAATCTGAAGTTTTCACTAAGTTTAAGAAATTCAAAGTCTTAGTAGAGAACCAATCAGGTTTAAAGATAAAAATATTAAGATCTGACAATGGAAGGGAATATTGCTCTAAGGAATTTGATGAGTTTTGCTTCACATGTAGGTATAATCAGAGAAAAGACAACTCCATATACACAACAATAGAATGGTGTTGCAGAAAGGATGAATCGAACAATTATGGAAAGGGCCAGAAGTATGCTTAGTGATGCACAATTGGATAAGTGCTTTTGGACAGAGGCTATGTGTATTGCTTGCTACTTGATAAATAGATCTCCTTGTAAGGCTCTTGATTTGACACCTTATGAAGTGTGGATAGGTAAGAAACCTTTTGTTTCACATTTAAGGGTTTTTGGCTATGAGGCTTTTGTTCATGTGCCTAAGGAAAAGTGATCTAAGTTGGATCCAAAGGTTGAAAAGTGTACATTCATTGGATATGGTGATAAAGTCAAAGGTTATAAGCTTTGGAATCCACTAACTTGCAAGATTATCTTTTCTAGAGATGTTATTTTTAGGGAACTTAGAGCTATTTCTAAACCTGAGTAGCCAAAAGAAAAAGATGAAAAGGTAAAGAGAGTGCACTTTGAGTTAGAGCAGCAAGATGCACCTCGGGAAGAACAAAATGATGGATTGGGGGTGAAGAAGAAGAAGATTCAAGTAGTTTTGATGAAGATGAGTCTATTGTTACAAAAGAAGTTGGTGCAGATGATCATGCAGAAGAATGAGTAGAGTCTCTTACTCCACCCTTGAGGAGATCCACAAGACAATGGAATCTAGTTGATAGGTATAGCCCACTAGATTTTTGTTGTGTATATGCTTTATTAAGTACTAACGATGAACCTAGATCCTACAGGGAAGCTATTTATGTAGATGATAGTGAGTCTTGGCAATTAGCCATGCATGAGGAGATGATGGCTTTAGACTATTGTAACACCTGGGATCTTGTTCATTTTTCCAAAGGAAGAAAGGCCATAGGTTGTGAGTGGGTCTTCAAGAAGAAGTTTGGAGCAGATGGTTCATTGGAGAAGTACAAGGATAGACTGGTAGCCAAGGGCTACTCCCAGAGAGAGGGAATTGATTTTGGTGAGATATTCTCTCCTGTTACTAAATTGACTTCTAGTAGATTTCTATTATCCATTGCTGCAGCTTATGATTGGGAGATTGAGCAAATGGATGTTAAGACTGCATTCTTGCATGGACATCTTGAGGAAGAAATTTATATGCAACAACCTACAGGTTTTGAGGTAAAAGGAAAAGAACATTGGGTTTGTAGGTTAAAGAGGTCTCTCTATGGTTTGAAACAATCCCCTAGAATGTGGTATCAAAAGTTTGATTCATTTGTTTTGAAATTGGGTTTTGTTAGAAGCGAAGAGGATCATTGTGTTTACATTCATTGTATTGATGATTCTATACTAGTTATTGCTTTGTATGTTGATGACATGTTATTTTTCAGCAATACTAATGGTATGATTAGTGAGCTTAAAGCCCAACATTCACGTGCATTTGAGATGAAGGATCTTGGTGCTGCAAGGTATTTTTTGGAATGGAGATCAAGAGGGACAGAGTTAACAGAAAGCTTTGGTTGTCACAAAGTAAGTATGTGAATACTATTTTGCAGAGGTTTCGTTTGTAGGACTGTAACCCAGTTAGAGTTCCTTTACCCATTGGTACTAAAATTTCATTAGATATGTGTCCAAAGATTGAGGATGATTTTGAGGATATGTCTAATGTGCCATATGCTAGTGATTTAGGGAGTTTGATGTATGCAATGGTTTGCACTAGACTAGATATTGCCCAAGCAGTGGGAGTTTTGAGCAAATTTATGTCTAACCCTGGGAGATAGCATTGGAATTATGCCAAGAGGGTGTTTAAATATCTTGTAGGTACTCCTGATCACTGTTTGGTTTATTCTGGTACTGATAGTACTGATAAATCTTTAGACATACAAGGTTTTGTTGATGCAGATTGGGCAGGTGACTTGGATAGTCAAAGGTTCACTAGTGGCTATGTGTTTACTCTATTTGGAGGTGTGGTGAGTTAGATGAGTAAGAGGCAGCCCACAGTTGCTTTGTCCACTACAGAAGCAGAGTATATGGCTGCAACTCATGTCTCTAAGGAGGCAATTTGGTTGAGGAGATTGTGTACAGGTATTGGATTTGATTGTAGGATCATTCAGATTGGTTGTGATAGTCAAAGTGCTATCTATTTGGCCAAGAATCCCATGTATCATGCTCAGACTAAGCATTTTAATGTTTAGTATCACTTTGTTTGAGAGTTGGTTGCAAATGGAGAGATTGAGCTAAAGAAGATAGATACTTAGGAGAATGTTACAGATTCATTGACCAAACCTATGAGCACAGAGAAGTTCATGTGGTGCAGAGAGGCCATGGGCCTTGTTTCCAGTGCCTGATTATTTTACATTTGATTTCCTATGGGTTGATTTACAATGTATAATGTCAAGTGCGAGAATGTTGGGATAAGGTACCATTAACCTCGTAAATCCCAATATTGTATTTATTCCATTTATTATATGTAATTTGTAATTATCCATGAGGAGATGTACTAGTTTCACTGGCAAGGGAAATTTCAGAGTAATCAGAGGTAATTATGGAGTGACTTTTACTGTTGGTAAATATAAAAACTCAAAGTAAATGAGGATAGGAATTTTCCCTTGAGGAATCTACTATATTTGTCATGTATGGAAATTGTCATAATGTTTGGTAAGTGAATCTATGACAGCTGCAAGTTGTCATAAGATTATGTGATTCTATGATGCATATGATGGATATGTTAGTTGTATATTTTCTATATTTAGCCCAAGGTTCCTATCTTGGAAAGATACTCTTTTGTGGAATCTATGATGGTTATGACGTGTCATAAGATGTTGTAACAGGCCAGATTTAGTCTTGGGCACCCAACCTTTGCATGGTTGTTTTTGGACAAGTGGAAGATGCTTGTAGGATGGCATTTAAAGTTTGCATGTTGGGGAATCTCATGAGAGAGAAGGTGAACGCCTAGGATGAGTTGGAAAACTTTTCTAAAAGTATTTACCATGTATTTGTTGCTACAATATAGATTTTAGGTACTCAGTTGCTGTAGGAATGCTGTTGGATTGAAGACTGAAGGAGAGATTTGTGGTGTTGTATTGTACAATCTTTTATAGATTAATACAAACATTGGGCCTCTTTCCTGTGTGGATTTTTTTCTTGCAAGGGTTTTTTCCACATTAAACACCATGTCATTATGTCTTGTGTTGAGTTCTTCATGTTTGGCATTTTCTCTATAGTGGGTTTTATGTTTTGTTACAATCTACATTGTTAATGCACACTTAAAGATTACTGAAATTTATCTTGAATTAGATTTCCATTGAAGTAGTGTTGTTTTAATTTCTAATATGTTTGTATGGTTTTGGTTAGTTAGTTGGACTAAAGCTTGTGTTTTGTAAATTTTGGTATACGTGCCATAACTTCAGCGTCTATGTGGCCTAGTCTATCATCTACACTTCCCTACATGTTCTTAAGTCTCTAACATCATTTTCTACAAGTTCTTGCCCTTGTAGGCTTCATTTGTGGTGAAAATTAAACCTGACCCTTGGTTTTGTAGGTTTTAGACCCTTTAAATCTTAGCTAGAATCCCTTTAGAACATTGATTCTTATTGTCCTTGTGTTTGTTTATCCATTACTATTTACTGACTAACTACACTAATCTGGTTGCAAGTGGCTTTGTTTGGTAACTTGTAAATTGCTAACATTTTGCAAGATTGTTGCTTGCATGTTTCATTTTTCTTGCTAACCCTATTGTTATAGGTTTTTTAACATTTGTACTCTAGTTTGCCACATCTGTGTTGTAGGTTCAACACTTGCACTGATCAATTTGACATATGTATCCTTTCTATCTAGTTTTTCTTTATTCAATGTTTCTTCCCTACATATCAACCTTTGTGCTTTATATTCAATGTCCTAGCTTTATGACTAGGCATCTACATTTTTTTGTCTAGTATATTTGTATCTCATAATTTTTAAGCTAGTTAGTAGTGTTTGTGTATCCATTTCAGAGCTTTCACTCCATGTTTTGATGTATGTCCTACATTGTATTTTTTCTAGCATTATATTAACCATTTTGTTGATCCTTGTTTGATCTACAAGATTTATAATGTTGTGATTTATCTTTGATTATTTATAGGATCGATTGTCAAAGCCCTAGACATTTTGAGACTACTAACACTTTTTTGGTTGTAGCTTCATTTATTGAAGACCAAAAACTTGAAACCTACTCACATAATTTTTTTCTAATAAGCACATTGTTATGTCGTAAAATGTTCCCCTAGGACTTTTACCTTCTAAGTTTAGCTCCCGGGTCCCTTGTTTTTCATCATGCATGTTAGATTTAACTCCCGAGACAAAATGGCCTGGAACCCATATCAAATGGGGCTTGAGGGAAATTGTTGAGCCTTAACCCTGACCCAAAATAGGTCTTGGGCAAGGGTGCTTGTGCCCTTGTCATTCCCTATTTTGGCGGGGTCCCAAATTTGAATGTCAATTTTGTGACCGTTAAAAGGTTTCCGTGTCGACATCTTAAGTTTGAATTAAGAAATTTGTAGCAGGAATGCATATATAAGCATGTTTAGGACTTCATTTGTAAACTAGATGGATAATCCAAACTTGTGATCTTATGCTAAGGATATTCAAGTCTTTTATTGTGCTATAGAGTAGACTTGTGTTGTTATTGTGTTTATTTGTTACAGATTTGTCTTCATCAATCCATTTCCTCATGGCATGAAAGAGTTTGATCTCCATGAGAGCTACACCTCCAAGGTGATATCTATTTGTGTTTAAATCAATCATTTATAAATTTGTTATTGCCTCTATCCTATAAGGATACACACTATTTTAGCAAACAATGGTGTTGGAAGGCTTGAATGACATTCCGGGGCTTGACTGAGGTAAGCTCCTCAACACCACAACCCAAGCCCAACCCCTCTTCTTGTGATTGTAGGTGACAAGTATCGAATCGTGAAGAGTGGAGTTGTAGAGGAGTGTTGTAGAGCATAAGTATTCTAGATCTGACATGAAGAAGTGGAAAAGAGCACAGTCAGGGCTTGGGCGCTAGTCCCTTTGCTCTCCGGGTTTGTAGAGGTAGAAATATTTGGAATAGGGATCATCAGTAGCAGGAGTCCAGAAGTCACCAAAGAAAATCCTACCTCGGGCTCGGGCACTAGTCCCTTTGCCCCCGATAGTTCAGGAACCTAAACTTCAAAAACTGGTCAATATCTAATCTCCATTTAGCATCTTTGTGTGTGAGCATTTGTCAGGATTCGTCCGTTTGTTTACGATTTTGCATAATTAGGGATTTGAGCATAATTAGGCATTAAATTAACATATTAATCATCAATTTCTAAATTTCCCTATCATTACAAGTGAAAACCAACCTGTAGGTGAATCCTCTTGCATAAGTTGTGATTCAACTCGGTTAACTATCCTTGAATGTGTGTAGTGAAAGGAGGATTTAGGCATATCATTCATCAAACCCTTTCCCCCTTTTTCATACTTAACATTTTGTTGAACCCATGTTTTAATTGAATTTTGTACCTTGCTAATTGTTTTACTTCAGATTTGCATTCATTCATTTCATTATCATCTTATTGCATTTGAAAATCTGCAAAAAAATTGGCATCCTAGGCTTGCATTAAGGCATAGTTTGCATCGATTTCATTACATTTCATTTAATCTCTAATTTTTACATTAGATCTGATATAAATCACAGTAGTACATCATTCTATAATCATTTGCATGCTTTATTTGGTAGAATTTCCTTAAAATTGTGCATTATCATATAACCTAGTTTTTGCAAAAGCTAGGGTTTGTGGTTAAAATCTTGTTTCAGATTTTACTACTCTTTTAAATAGTCTTTTAGGACTGATTTCATCTTGTAGTGTTCCATTATTGTGTGTCTTTTATTTACATCTTAAATTTTTGCATTTACACATAGTCAAATCTCAACAAAAACTAGCATATTCACTCATTTTTCCTTATAATTGCACTTGCATTGAGCGTTGTAGGACTTGTGACATTATTTTCAGCTCTGAGATGAGTTATTTCACATCATAAATCTGATTAGATTTCATTCATACATCACCTTGCATAGTTTCATGCTTTAATTTCACAATTAGGGTTTAAAATCCTTGCATTTTCACTAGGTTTTGACTCATCCTTCATCTAGATTTGCATGATAGGTATGTTGTGAAAGATATTGATGCATTATTGGACTAACAATAAGGATTTAATTTTTTTCCCCTTTGCAATTTTAACACAACACTACTTCTTTTAGGCAATTGCATTGAAAAAAGTGAAAAAATCAAGCATTTTAGGTCATAAACATACATAGTTTTGCATACATTTCATTACATATATATCAAAATCTTTTAAAATCAGATCTTGCATCCATTTCAAAGCATACATACATGGCTTCTGATCACAACAATAATGCTAGGTTCCCTCCTAGACCTTATTTGGAAAGAAAGACCCCTGAACCTAAAATAACATTTACACCTCATGATAAGATAATGGCTGATATTGCCGATAAGGGCATGGTTCAGTGGTTAAGTTGCTCGGTTGTAGTGGCGGCCACTAGAGTTTAAACCCCCACTAGTCCAATGAGCTCGTAGGATTTGCACCTTCATTGGGCCAACTAGCTCACGGGTTTGAAGTGTTCTTGCTAGGGGATGAGGTCCCCCGTGTTGTGGCCTCACCGGTTCATTGCTCCGAGCAAAAGCATCCACGTGGAGCTAGAGGGTGTGTCGCACCAACATCGCCAGTCATGTTAAAATTTTTACCAAGTACATTTAAAAAAAAGAAAGACAATGGATGATATTGAAGGGCCTCTTTACATCACTGTGAATGTGATGGAGATTCGCATGCATGGAACACTTATGGATCCTAATTGCATGACTAATGTGGTAACAAAAGAGTTCCTTCTCTCACATGATTTGATAAAAGTTTCTTATGAACCTTTGAATTAAATGATTAAGACACATACTGGAGCTTTCATGCCTACCTTTGGGAAAATATCTTTATTGGTTATGGTATATGATAAAGTTGTGGATCAATTATTTAATGTCATCCCTTTGTCTGACCTCTTTCACATAAAATTAGGACATCCATGGATAAAAGCTATGAAGGTTGTACCCTCAACTATTCACAAATGCATAAAATTACCTTTACATGGACAAGTGCATATTATTTGTCATAATACATGGCAACCCATGGTTATAGAAAAGAACTTTACTCTTAACTACTTTTGGCCATGACCTCATAGAGAACCTGAGCCACAAAGAGATCAATTTCTCTTAGCATATAGACGATACAAAGCAAAACTTCTATCTAGAGTCGTTGGACCTTCTATTCAACAAGTAATAAATGAAGAACAACCCGCATTAGAAGAACTTCCTAGAGATAAAGGTAAATGACTCTATGCTGAGGTTCCTTCTCTTTCATCCTTATAAGGATCGGGAGTGACTCGTGGAAAACAAAGCACTACATCAAGACAAATTAGATTTGAACAAGAAGCTCCTCCTTTGAGATAAGAAAACCTAAGGAGAAACATGAGACTACTTTTGAAGACATAAGCAATAAGACAATAAGGAATAAACAAGCAAGAGAAATGAGGAAGAGAAGACAAGCTTTTGCCCAACAAAATGCACCTCAACAAGAAAATATTCCACCTAACATTGAACCAAACAAAGAAAAATTTAAAGAGAAAGAGATTAAGGATAATGACAAGCGTTGGGCCATAGTACCTTATGTACCTCTTTCCTCTCACACTCGAGATTGGGAAGATGATGATTTTCTTGTCAACAACTGCTAGTTTAGTTGTGCAAATAGGTAAGTATTTCTAACCCTCGTGGTCACCTATGTCGTAGCATTATTTGCTCGTTTATGTGACCTCCTCTCTTGTGTTATGTTCCCCCCGTGATGTGTTATGTATTGTTTAGGCCTCCTTGGATAACCCTTAATACTCTTGTAAGGTCAAGGATATTGGAAGACCACCTCTGTTGTGACCATTCTTCTATATTGATTCTCCTCTATTTTTATTATTGTGTGTTGTGTCTTAGGCACATAGTGTTACGGTTGATGACCTGGGGGCATCTTGTGATTGTTCCTAAGACACTTGTTCTCCTCTATCATTTTATTGTTTACTTTCTTCTAGTGATTCTACCTAGTCAGTGGATGACGAAAAACAAACATATACTAATATAGACCATGTGTCCCTTTATCAAGCATAACAAAAATGGACCTAGTCCATATATGAAGACGAGGTTGATTTATATATCTAACACTTCGCTAGTAGAATCACTTCGTGTGATATTTTGATGTTGTCTTATCTTTGCTAACAAATCATAACAATACATTTGCTCTATGCACTTTGATTGTTTTAGGTGTCTCGCATTGTTGCTACACTCAGTTCTGAGATACGTATAGTATAAGCCCCATGGCTATACTCAGACTTGAACCCATTTGTGTAGCCTTGGCTTCTTTGTTTTCATGCATTGCTTAGAGTAAGATGTTTTCAATGTGGGAACATGTTGATGGGTGTTTTACCACGCAACAACGCAAGTGTGATTGCTGGTTCCACACCTCTCTTGAAAAGTATCATACCCTAGGTAAGACTACTCAAGGATAATACAATTGGTCTTAGCTTGCTTGGAATAACTTCAGGGGAATGTCTAGCTATCCCAACAAGGGGTCTTACATGAAATGCAAGTTTTATGGAATATGGGAACAACGTATATGCAGAAACCTTGTGGTTCAGACTATAAAGTCTAAAATTTTAGCAAATGATCAATGTGATGTTGCTCAAATCCTAAATCTACCAAACTTTATGTAAACAAAATGCAAAAGGAAAAGGAGAGGGAGAAGGGATAAGAGATCCTATAGACAATTGTAGAAATGATCAATAACCAAATAGATAGATTCCCAACAATAAACAAATCTCTGCTTAACCAAGCAGCCCACAATGCCACAGAGAATGTGCAATCTTCTAAGGAGATGTAATGATTTTCAAATTGTAGAGGGTTCATCAAACACCCAATCCTTGGCACAGCTCAATGAAATCATACAATCAAACTTATCTCATAAACTATGCCCATACTAACCATGCACAATGACGTATAATCAGCAAGCCATTAATGGTATGGATAGGAAATCCATCAAATATCTGAATAATTAATCACAAGTGCAACTGAATATCAACTAATTTCAGATTGACAATGAACCATGAAGACCAAAATAAGGCAACACATAATCACAAATTCCTAGTAACTTGCAAAACTTGCTTTGTATTGACTATATTTTGGCAAAGTCTCAGCAATTCAGTATCTAATCTTACTTGAAAATGAGAGCAAAGGATGGCCCTTTTATAGACAAGGCACCATACCGAGTTTTTCAATGGACGGTAGAGATTAACTCAACACCAATGGTCCAAATTACATGGCATTTAATGAGATACATCAGTTAATTACATTTTTAGATTTGCCCTTGTCTTGTAGGAAAAAGATAAAATATAGCTTGAAAATACATTGAATCTGGAGAAAATGGATACCCAGAAGGTTGCACATGATGATAAGTCAATTTTCAAGGCCTAATAAAGCCAAAATAGAGTCACATGACACTTGAAAATATGAGTTGATGTAGATTCATGAGATTCCAAGTGCTAAATGGATTAAGAGGTGTATGTGGCACATTTTTGGTGAAAGTGTATCGAACTGGAAGCTTGCTGGACCAACATTGCATGACTGGATGACTGGGACAGCTCTGAACAAGTCTTGGACATTGGACTGGATCTACAAGAACAACAGTGATTTGGCATGATATTCTATGTCTTTTAGCTCCTGAGACTCATCTTTATCATTTTGTACATTGTACTAACTTTCTCTTATAGGTGCAACAGCAATTTGGTTGATAGAATGTCAATTCTGCATTTCTGGGTCAGCAGGATACTATTGTATGTTCATCCTTCTAAGATAGCTCCAACAAGGTCATATGTCCTCCAAGACCTGTAATTCAAAATGTAAAGCATCAATTTCATCTTAAACAATTATTTTCCATCAATTTGGATCAAGATATGTCCATTTGTAGTCATGGATTCATTAAAAACAACATATTGTCAATGTCACTTTCTTATAACCAACCTCTTTAAATCTAGTGATTTTTGCATGATTTTCTACATTTTTTACTATTTTTGAGTACCCATTTGGCCAATATGATGATTAGGGAAATTTTTGCAGTCATTAGGATCCATTTGCAGACTTTTATTTCATGTTTTTCTAGCCTTTTCTGCAAAAAGCAAGATTTTTGGGGGTCACGGACTTTTCATGTGCAGTAGCATTAATTGTCATAAAACATGCCAAAAATCTATACAAACTTGATAAAATGTTCATCATGATGTGACAAATAGATGTGCAGATCAAATTCACCAAGAGAATCCAAGTTGCACCTTGAAAAACTCAATTTTTGGGCCAAAATACCAAAAAGTGTGGGTTTTGGGTGTCACAGACTAAAAGTTGGTGGAGGTCAAATTTAGTGCAGATCCGTGAGGTGCAATTCTAGCACAAAATGATTTTGGCACTGATTTGGGGTCCAACCAACCTTAGCACAGATTTTAGGTTTGACCGAAAGTCAGTGAAGGTAGTTTTCAGCGCAGGTCCGTGAGGCCTATTTTTAGCGCTAACTTCATTGACGAGGATTTTCAATGCAACCGACCTGCGTGAGTTTTAGCACCAACCGACCTGCACGACATAAGTCAGTGGAAGACCATTTTAGCACAAGTCAGTAGAGGGCAATTTTAGTGCTTTTCTTTGAAATTGTCTCGGTGGGGATTTTTGTTCCGACTGGTTTAGCGGTAGCTTGGAGGGAGGTCGGTGGGAGGCAAATTTAGCGCAAAGGTCGATAAAAGTCATTTTTAGCGCTTTTTGCAATAGGGAGTGTTTTTAGTGCCAGTTTTGAAAGTATCGAGGGTGAAAGTATATTTAAAAATATATTTAAGTATAAGTTTAGATATATACTTTAAATATTTTTAAATATACTTTCAGGATGTTTGAGATAGGTTCCAAATCCGTAGGATTTCATATGCAGATTCTAGAATTTTGAGGTTCCACCAGATTTTAGACTTAGCCATTTTTCAGGATTTTCAAGGTTTCAGATTTAGCCAAATCAAGGCTCTAGGATCATGCAATAAGATGAAAGTTTATGAACCCCTTAATGAAATCTTGTGGATTTTGACATGATTTTACAATTGTAAGACCTGGAAACTATAAATTTCAACATGAAACATCCTGCAGAAGCAAGTTCAAGGGCAATATCTAGTGATATAGGATTTTTGAGCAAAATGTCATAACACCCAATTTCAATGCAAAGGCAACAAATGGCAATATTTTAAGCACAAGACCACTCAAGACACTTCCAAATCAATCGTGAATGACATCAACTGACTCCACACATGTGAAATACCCAAATCTGTAACAAATCATGCATTCTAAGCACAAATTCACCTTCTCATCATCATAAGCAAGAGAGGTTGAGACTCCAACCCAAAGCAAAAGAGGGGGTCTCCATTTGGAAAAATGGGACATGTGTGCAAGGCACAACAGAACATTCGACGACCGTGAGCACGTCACCTTTGGGGGCATGGGCTTTGCAAAAGCTCTTGTTCCCTTGTGTGTTTTCTCTCTACCTTAACGTGCTTTATACTAGTACATGATATCAACCACCTTAAGGTAGGGGCATATAAGGTAAGGTGTCTGATGATTTTGGTACTAATGAAGCGTGTTTGTAAGCCCTATATGAAGGCGAGATGTTATTCTATATTGCAATCAAGAAGCCCTCTGTAGAGGCAGGATATCAGGCATATCCTTTTATTCAAAATCCATTTGTGGATGGTGTATATCTTGAGCTAGTGCACATCATTTTTATTTCAAAAGTCCTTCGAATAGGCAGGGTTGGATCTGAGACTATCCTCCCTTAAGCGTGTCTTTGGTGGTTGTTGTGGCATAAGCCCAACCATCAGGTGTGCCTGTAGTGTGTTTGATATGGTGGGGGCTTAGCAATAAGTTCCTTCCATCACCTTGTTTGTCATGTTTAAAATGTATAGTATGTCTTTGGCATGCTATATGATGCTCATGTTTTTCGTGTGTCTTCCATGTGTTTTTCCCCATGTGTAGTTTCAAGGGTGTGGTGAAATGCCCCTCCTACACTTATGCGTTGTATGGTGTGTTTTCTCCCAAACATAGTCTCAAGAGTGTGGCGAAATGCCCCTCCTATGCTTTGGGTTTTGTATGGTGTGCTTGTTCTCAAATGTAGTCTCAAGGGTGTAGAGAAATGCCCCTCCTACACTTTGGGATTTGTTTGGTGTGTCTTCTCCACCATATGTAGTCTCAAGGGTGTGGCTAAATACCCCTCCTACATTTTGGATTTGTGTGTTACATTTTTATTTTCCATGTATCTGCACTCATTTATATATGAAAATGAAAAATAAATATCATTATATTCATTGTGTTTTATGTGTCTTCAATACTATATTCTCCGTGTCTTGCATGCCTATTACTGTCTTCTCTATGTCTTGCATTCCTGTTACTATCTTCATTGTGTATGGCATGTCTACGATGTGTTTTCTCTAATGTCTACCTGAGACTGGGGGCTAGAAATAGTTCCTCAATCTTTGTGTATGCATTAGCTTCAAGTGCCTAGTGTGTGTGCTATGTTTTGACCATGCTTTAATGCCTGTATGGCTTATAAGATCATACATACATTAAAGTGGGGGCTAAATGTTGTCATAAAATGTCCCCCTAGGACTTTTACCTCCTAAGTTTAGGTCCTAGGTACCTTGTTTTTCATCATGCATGTTAGATTTAACTCCTGAGACAAAATGGCCTAAAATCCATGTCAAATGGGCCTTGAGGAACATTGGTGAGACTTAACCCTGACCCAAAATAGGTCCTAGGGCAAGGCTACTCACGCCCTTGTCCTGCCCTATTTTGGCAGGGTCCCCAATTTTGAATGTCAATTTTGTGACCGTTAAAAGGTTTCCTTGTCGACATCTTAAGTTTGAATTATGAAATTTGTAGCAGAAATGCATATATAAGCACGTTTAGGACTTCATTTGTGAACTAGATGGATAATGCAAACTTGTGATCTTATGCTAAGGATATTTAAGGCTTTCATTGTGCTACAGAGCAGACTTGTGTTGTTATTGTTTTTATTTGTTGCAGATTTGGCTTCATCAATCCATCTCCTCATGGAATGAAAGAGTTTCATCTCCATGAGAGCTACACCTCCGAGGTGATATATATTTACATTTGAATCAATCATGTATCAATTTGTTTCTGCCTCTATCCTGCAAGGATATGCACTCTTTTATCAGACAATGGTATTGGAAGGCTTGAATGCCATTCTGGGGTTTGACTAAGGCAAGCTCCTAAACACCACAACCCCCAACCCCTCTTCCTGTGATTGCAAGTGACATGTATCAGATCCCAAAGAGTGGAGTTGCAGAGGAGTGTTACAAAGCATAATAATTTTGGATCTGATAGGAAGAAGCAGAAAAGAGCACAGTCATGGCTTGGGTGCTAGTCCCTTTTCCCGACAGATTTGTAGAGGCAGAAATCTCTGGAACAAGGATCATCAGTAGTAGGAGTCCAGAAGCCCCCAAAGAAAATCCTACCTTGGGCTTGGGCGCTAGTCCCTTTGCGTCCAACAATTCAGGATCTTGAACTTTGAAAACTGGTCAGTATCTATGTTGAACACACAGGGTTACTGAGAGAGGGGTGAATCAATATCTAATCGAACTTCAAGTCCTCCAGAGCAGATTAAAACTTAAGCATTACAACATCAACGGAAACATGAAAGATTAACACAATGCACATCAACACATAACACCAGATATACATGGAAAACCCAAGAAGGGAAAAACCATGGTGAGGATTAACTCACAATATATGAAGCTCAAAATTACAACTTTGTTTTAGGGCTACAACCCAAGGAAGCTACTACTCCCTGCTGACTTTGGTTTAGGGCTACAACCAAAGGAAACAACTATTCCCTGTAAAACTTTGCTTTAGGGTCACTTCCAAGGAAGTTACAACTCCCTGAAGACTTTGTTTTAGGGTCACTCCCAAGGAAGTAAATACTCCTCGAATTGAGAACAAACTCAGAAAAGATTATAGTATGACATTCTCTCTACTACTTGAAAAACTGGCAATGAAGCTCACACCTTTGATGATTGTAATTTTGCCTCTTCACACTTGCTTATGATGATCAGATCAATTAGGCACACTCTACACTTGATCACTATCACAGATATGTCTTCAAGATGAATCAGGACATCTACAACTTCTGCTCTTTCTCCTTCAGTCACACATCATAATGCATTCATTCTACTCCTTTTGCTTGCAAAATTTATCAATCACATTGCAATCATACTTCTCCTAACTCAATTTGATTAACAATTTATACATTATATCACATTGATTACTATTGGAGTAAATGGTTTTTACCATTTCACATGCTTAAGTTTAACTTAGGTAGCCAACATTTAATGCATAGTTAGGTGCATTTTAGTTTTGATAGTTGTGTCGGTTATTTCTCTTACCAACTCATATTGTTTCCTTTAAATAGGCACTTGTATATTATTTTTATCATCTCAATATATTTTTCATCTCTGGTGAATATTTATCACATATGTGAAGGTTTTATCTGTAGTTGGTGATCTTGGGTTCTCTGGCATATGCCAACATGGTATCAAAGCCTCCCATCCTGCTCTCCTTCCGCCATTGAGAGTTTTTCATCATAAGCTTTTGAGATCCTTATTTATCCTACAGATTGATAATCCATTTGTGCAGGGTGAACTAGCCACTACTCTCAGAAAGAACCATATTATGTGAATTTATCATTGGCTGGCATATTGAATCTCATCACCATTTGCAAGTCTGAAGGCATTGAAGTTTGAAGCCGTTGTCTCTGCTGGGACATAGATTCCCTTCTCCACCTCTTTGTGCTCTTGTGGTATGCAGCGGATTTGGCAATGAGCGATCCATCAAGAGTACAAACTTGACTCATCAGTTGATCCATTTGTTAATTCTTTTGACTGAGGCATGTATTCACCCATTTGTTGGTGCTCTATTCATTAGAAGCCTTCTGTATTTATTGATGCATCTATGGCAGCGGTTAGCTTCACCACATTTCTGGCATTTGGGAGGTGGATGTCACAACAAGGCTCGCAGGATAGGAAAAAGGATCACACTTCCACACAATGTGTTTCGATATTTTTTCTCTTATTCCTTCGACAGGCTTGAACATGCCATGTCTAAGCTCGTAAGTGTGCAAACTTTATTTATATCTAAAGTTTGCCATCATATACTTATTTAGGGTTTTGATTACACAACAAAGTGGGCCTGTGGCTCATATCTTGAGCATTTGGAGATTCTTTTTATAACCCCACATTCACTGATTTGGTGTGAGCAAATGCTCACATGGTTGTAAGAAGGCTCTCTCTATGGTGGTTTGTTGTGACTTGTATATTCGGTGTACTGACTAGGTATCTACCTCCTATGTGGCGCAAGAACCCACCACATATCATCAAGATCTAATCAGGCTCGAGAGGCATTTTTTCTCCTCTACTGAAGGAGTGGTCACATGGAGTGACCAAGTGTTGCCCGGTGCTTCCAAAGAGCCTCTTATAGGCCTTTTTCATTTTTGCATATTTTTTGCAAACAGAGGCCATTTTTTGCAAACCATATATCGACGGAAAGGTATTTTCGTCACCTACATAGTGGACAAGGTATTTTTCAGATATTTTTCTATTTGATGCTCTTTTTTGTCCATTAAAGTTTGATATTAGTTTTGCACATTTCTTGAGAACAAAGGAGTTGGTTGAAGGATATTTGCTACATTTTATTGTTTCATCATGGATTTGCCTAAAATTGAGCTTCTAACTACAACAAATTATCAAAAATGAAGTCTGATAGAGAGATTTTGTTTTTAAAATTGAAGTTGCAAAGAATAACATATAATGAAGATCCTGAACCCACTAGTGTTGTAGAAAAGAGAAAATGGTTTGATCAAAGAGATGAAGCTCTTAGTACACTCATTATGTCCATTTCTCCTGATTTGAGATATCATGTGACATCTTGTAAGCATCCTAATGAAATTTGGACTACCTTAGAGAATCTTTTTGGTAAGCTAGATAAGATGAGTAAATATCATTTTGAGAATGAACTAATGAATCTAGATCCTAGACATTTTGACAATATTTAGGACTTTTTTACCGAGCTTAGTTCTCTCAAATTGTAGTTGACTAATTGTGGGGTTACAAAGGATGATGAGTAGTTGATTCTATCTACTTTCTCAAAGTTAGGTCCTGATTATTCTGTATTTGTCTCTACATTTTATGCTGCCATGGATGCTCTAGGTAGTGCACACAAAATGCCTTCTCTTGATGGTTTTGCAGGGCAACTCACAAGGGAACAAGAAAAGTTGGCACAAATGGGCACACTAACACTTACGAAGGCTCAAACACTTGTTGCAAAAGATTCTAAGACTTCAAGTGACAAGGACAAGAAGTAGAACAAGGATTTTAAGTCTAAAGAGAAAGATAAGGATCCTCCTTCACAACCTCCTCCTGAGAACAAGACCTCTTCTAAAGAGGAAACATCACAAAAGAAGAAGATCAAATGTGCTTATTGTAAGAAATCTAGACATGATGAGCATAGATTTTATACTATGAAGATTGATGAGCTTACTCATCTTCTCCAAAAGAACAACATCTCGCTGCCCTCATCATAGTCTTCTTCTTCTTCTTCCACATCACAATTGGCAGCATCTACATCTACACAGTTAGGGAATGCAGGATTTGCAAATGGGATGAAAGGTAAAACACTCTTAGCTTCCACTATTCTTAAAAATGGGAGATGGCTTCTTGATTCAGGTGCATCTCATCATATGTCATCTTCTATGGATATGTTCTCTTCTTTTGAGCCTTGTAGTTCATCTAATATTTTGATGGGTAATAATACATTCATGAAGGTGTGTGGGAAAGGTTCTATTAATGTGGGTGAAGGATCTTTTAATGATGTTCTTTGTGTACCTTCCTTGACCACTAATCTCCTTTCAATTTATCAAATTCCTCATGATGCACAAGGTAAGACAGTTGAGTTCACACCTGATCATGTTTACATTTGGGACATAGAAACTAGAGAGATCATTTCTATAGGAGTTTTGGACCATGCGTCTCATTTGTATTCTTTTTCTCATTTTTCTCTTGATGATGATATTCCTTTGGCTGATGTTCACACCCTTCCATCAAGGGTGAATCATGTTTGTGAGGAGTTTGGACATTTGAATCTTGGTGTTCTAGAAACTAGTGTTGAGCCTCCTCCTCCTCCTACATCTCCTACTTTTCTAGATTTGGGTCCTACTCTTGAACATGTTAATCATAGTTTTTCAGATCTTGCTTTATTAGATGAGTATCTGGCAAGTATTTCAAACTTATTTGTAGAATCTCATCTTGTAGATTTGGGAGACATACTTGAGGGGATTTCTCTCCTCTTTGATGACAATTCCAGCATGGTTATTGATTCAACTACATCTTCTTTGGAGATTTGCATTGATGAGTTTTCACTTGATTTGTCATATTTCTTGGTTGTGTTTGATCACGATTATGTGATGGATTATTTTCTCTTGGAGACCCCTGCTCAGTCTTCAGAGACTTCTATTTGGAGACTAACTCCCTCCTCCTTTTAGTTGGACATGGAGTGGCTTCTACATCATTCGGTGGATTTATTTCTTCCTAAGGGGAGAATTGTTGCTTGTAGGCATTGGATCATCTTTTGTTTTTAGGCATAGTTCATCGGCATTGGAGCTTCTTCATTATGGGGGGGATATCATGTCTCTTTTTTTCATTCTTATGGAGGGATTCTTGATTGTAATTACATGATGTATGTAGTCCTTGGGGGGTACTAGTGAGTCCTCCATGCATCATTTTTCTTTTCTCTCTTTTGGAGAGGGGTTTTTTCCCATAGGGTTTTTCTCCTTTTCTCCGTTTGTGAGAGATTTCTTTTTTGCATTGTAAATGGGTACCTAACATGGTTTTGTAGCCGGGACCCATATTCATATTGCATAATAATCTCCATAAGTTGCACTTAAGGGGGGGTGTTGGAGTAAATGGTTTTTACCATTTCACATGCTTAAGTTTAAATTAGGTAGCCAACATTTAATGCATCATAATGCATAGTTAGGTGTATTTTAGTTTTGATAGTTATGTCAGTTATTTCTCTTACCGACTCATATTTTTACCTTTAAATAGGCACTTGTATATTATTTTTATCATCTCAATATATTTTTCATCTTTGGTGAATATTTCTTGCATATGTGAAGGTTTTATCTGTAGTTGGTGATCTTGGGTTCTCTAGCATAAGCCAATAATTACATTGCTTGTCGGCTAGAGACAACATGAAAAATACATTTACATGTCAGCCAGACTACACAAACATGAAATGTGTAGAGGACAAGTCTTAAACAAAACAACATGTTACACTAACAAAAGACCCATGCCTTACAAACATCAACACTTGCTTAACCAAGTCCAAAACATCCTTCATAGCATCAAACATCAAGGAATTACATCCGCACACTCCGCTCATTTGAAAATAGGATAGCCTTAAGCAAAGACATGAAACTTGAATTATAATGGCCACAACAACTTGAAAACCTTGTATGGCACTGGAAACAAGAAAGATCTTCATGAAACTCTTCCAGATGAGTCTATAGGACTCATACAACATCTCTAAACACTCCTTTACCTCTGCACTTCAAATATTTTGTGCCACACATCTTCAACCATGAACTCTGAGTACAAGTCATCTGGAACACACTGCAGCATACTATCATGGAAAAACTGAGATTGCAGATAACCAAGAACCTTGAAACTCTAAGAAAACATGTAATGTACTTCCATAAACATGTCCACAAAACCACAAAGGCAAAAATTTACATTTGGAGGAGTGCGAAACATTCCAATAGTCCTTCAACACTACCTTACTCTACTAGAACACATGTCAGTACTCTATCATGCATAACTTTCACAGCGGAAGGATAGATAATCTGAAACATTGGAATTATCACCTTCATAGCACCCTGAACACAATTCTAGAACATCATAGCCATAACTACAAATGTGGAGGAATGTGGAGCATTCTATTACCATATAGTAAATGTCTTCTTTAGAATCAACACTATCTTCAAACTGTCAACTGCAAAACACCCTTCCAATAATCCAAACACCATAAAATTTGAAACATACATGATTTGACATTATATGAAGCTATATTCCAATCTACAAAGGCACAACATCAAAATCATGAAAATGCAGAGCAGTCTCTTAGACAGTCTTCAAAGTAGTCTTTCTGTAGCAGAGATTTTCACCAACTTTCGGAGGCCAAAACCTTCATGTAACAACATATGCATCCTTGAGAACAACAAGAAGGATAAAACAACATGCCATAGGCCATCAACAACATCTTTCCATCCTCAACATGGCTTAATGTATCATCATTCATCTTAGTGCTTCTAATTCCCATCTTAATATATAAGATATGACATCCAACCATGAACTTCAGTAGCCACATTATATTCAACATGACATCCAACTATGAACAACATCACACATCCATGATAGTGTTGACATCAATGACAACCAAATGCCAACAATACTCTACTCTTACACCTTCCAGCAATTTTGAGGATGAAAAGTGGTTAGTGCATCCTCATGCGCCCTAGTTTATGTGCCTAGATCAAGGTATATATGTCGTAATGCCCATTCTTTCACTTGGGCATAACACCCATTCAACTAGTAACCAAACCAAAAAAAATCTAAATGTCAACTAATAATTTAATAATGAGCATCTAAACTTTCAAAAGAATTAATTTAAATTACTAAATTTGTAAAGAAATGAATAATGACAAACCAAAGGATTGAATTTAAAATATGAAAATTCTTTGGATTTCAAATCATTTGATAGACAAGGAAATGGACTACTTAAATAAACTCATAAGTCAAATAAAATTTTGATTTAAACTCTTTCTATAACAAATTTCTTAGTACAAAGAATATAATTAATTTCTTAATTTAATTTACCAATTAAATTGTAATTTGCAATTAAATTAATCAATTCAATTAACAAATTGTTTTCAAATAATATAATATACTAAACTATTTATTTATCAAAAGTTGAATATATAAATTCACTAGATATTGATACCCATATTAAAACCAAATTCAAGCCCAAATATTATCCTAAATGTAAAAGTTTTATAATAAACCAAATCATAATTTGAAGATAATAAAGAATATATTAAATAGGTAATTAGGTAAATAAATAAATAACTAGTTTATAAATGGTTATTTTCATCTAATTCTATTTTCATTTGCATGTTAAACCATTTTCTCTACATTTCTTCTCTTTTAACCCTAGCTAGTAGTTTTTCTTGTAGATCTGAAGAGAAGGATTATATAGAAATAGGATTTTCTCTTTTTATTTAAATTTTCTTCTTGTTTCCTCTGTGATTTTACATGTTGTCAACAAGATGAGGGTTTTTATATAGTTGTTAATGGCTCTACAAATAACTTCTAGTGAATATATTATTCATATGATACAAGGATCTAAAGAGATCCATTGTATCATATAATATTTTATATTTTATTATTGAAATTTGTATATATATATTGAATATATTTTTGGCAAATTACAAAGGATGAAATGATTTAAATGTCTATTTCTTTATTTCTATTTTAAAATTAATATAGAGAAATGAGGAGGGGATGTTATCCCACTAGAGGTTGGCCACCCTTGGTGTTGCACCCCCATTAAGGGGATCATGGCACCCAAAGTATCACGACCACTTTGCATGGGGGCACAAGCCCCACCAAGTCATGGGGTTGGGTCTTTTGCCTCATGCCATTACTCTTTAACTAAAGGTTTTACCACAATTTTATCAATTAAATCTTGTATTTTATTTGATCTTGTATATTGTAGTGATTCAGTTCAATAATATTTTCATTTTTAATATGATGTATGTGTGTGTGTATTTAAATACATGAAGGCAGAGATTGTATACAATTGCAACATGTATATTTAGTTTATCAGGGAGATTCAGGAATAAAAGGAAATGTAATTTAATACTGAATAGATTGTATAGAAATTGTAACATTTTAACATATTCTTCTTTCCAAAATATAAATGAAATAAAAATCATTTGTTTGCAACAATCTTATGTATTTTCAACTACAATCCTAGAGTCGCCACTCAACTCTTATCACATTCTCACAAATTTGTTTTCAACTATGAAGTTAGAATTATTGCCTTCCTAAGGCTATAGCAATCCATATACACATTCCATGGAAATTTGTTCCTTCAACTTAGTTGCTCCTTCTTGGTGCAGTCACGGTAAGAGGGTTCACAGAATGAACAATCCAGACTGTGCAACAAGAGTAAACTCAATGGAGACAACTCAAGAAATGGAATAGATGTAGATTCAGTCTTTCAATATATCAAAGAATTCAAATACAATCTGGCCAGCATCATGCGGGCTTACAACTGGGCTCAAAGGCCTGATCACATACATGCGTAAGATAAAGATTTGAGGCTCCTTCACACAAAATCTAAACTATCATCTATCACTATATCATGAACTTGATAACTTCTTTCCTAAGGATCTATTACATCTTTATAGATCATTTTTGGACCAATAGATTCATCTGCATTAGCCAAGGAAGGTCACAAACTCTAATGAAGAGTTATAACGTGTTAACAGATAGGTCAGACCTAAATGTATAGAACACTTCCTCAAATGAATGGAACAATGCGCAGACCCTCAGGGAAGGTTGGGTATGAACCAAAGGACACTGAATGGTATGTCATTGAGATCTGCAAGTCAAGGAACAATCCGCAAGCCTTCTCCTCTAGCTGATTATCAGGAACTATTAGAATGCTCTGCTCTGAGAAAATAGTTGACCTTCTGATAGCGATATCTTTCTGGTAACTGATCCAAATGCTCTAAATCCTTGATATGATGTAGATTAATGAATGTAGATGCTAAGTCCAGATCCGTAAGATGTGAATTGCCAAAACTAGACTACAAGCTAAAAACTGCTACTAATTGAACTACTTTGAACTAAACTAAAAATGAAAGAACTGAAATGCAAACAAACTGAAATGTAAATATTTTTTTGGTTGATGCAAGATTACTCTTGAACCAGGGATGCTCCTGCATCATACATCTAGGGTTATTGAAAAAAAAGTGAGTCCCTCACTTTGTTGGGGCCAGGGGAGAACCAAGACGGTCCACCTCAACCTAAGAAATCCATGATGAATCTTCTTCTGGTTTGCCTTTCCACTTCACAATATATTCTTTGTATTGTCTTCCTCTAGTGTTGCACCCAACTCTACTGTCTAAAATGTCTTCTATCTATTTTGGTGCTTTGTGTGGTAATTGCTTCTTCAAGTCTTCTTCCATGTTGTCACTGAACTCTACTTCATGATACTGATAAAGGTCTGCAACGTTGAAAATAGGTGATATACCCAATGTCTCCGGTAGCTCCACTTCATATGCATTTCCTGAATCAAATTTTATGAGTATCCTACAAGGTCCAAACTTCTTCATCTTTAACTTGTTATATGTCCCAACTAGAAATCTTTCTTTTCTCAAGTACACCATTACTTCATCTCCCACTTCAAACTCTTTATGTCTTCTCTTCTCATCAGCCTTCTCTTTGTACTTACTATTTGTATCCTTCAAATGTTTCTTCACCTGGTTATCTACTGTCTTCATGTGGTCTGTAAATTCTTTTGCTTCTACACTCCTCTTTTTTTCTATGTTGATATCTCTCAGTTCTGCAACTCCTCTAGTATTCACTCTAGTAACAATCTCAAAAGGTGTTCTTCCAATACTCCTATTTACTAAATTATTGCATGTAAACTCTACTTGTGAAAGAATAAAATCCCAACTTCCAGCTTTCTCTCCAACCAAACATCTCAACAAGTTTCCCAAACTCCTATTCACTACCTCTATCTGTCCATCTATTTGTGGCTGAAAAGTAGAACTGAACTTCAAATCTATCTTCATCTTCTTCCAAAGTGTCTTCCAAAAGTATCCAACAAAATTTGTATCCTTGTCTGAAACTATACTCTTAGGTAATCCATGAAATCTCACAATCTCCTTGAAAAATAGGTCAGCTACATGCACTGCATCAGTTGTTTTCTTACAAGGTATGACATAAGCCATCTTTGAAAATTTGTCAACCACTACAAATATTGAATCATGTCCTCTCTATGTCTTAGGCAATCCCATTACAAAATCCATGCTTATATCTTCCCAAGGTCTCTCCAGAACTGTCAACGGTTTATACAATCCAATGTTCTGACTACTCCCTTTTGCAACTTGACAAACTCTACAACTCTGCACAAATCTCCTAACATCCTTATGTATCTGAGGCCAAAAGTAATTTTCACTTACCAAGGCCACTGTTTCATCAATGTCAAAATGTCCTACCAATCCACCACTATGCTTCTCCTTGATCAAATTATCCCTCATTGAACTTCTAGGTATGCACAATTGACTTCCTTTGAATAACGTATCTTCTTAAATAAAATAGTTCAACCACTTACTTCTATCTATCACAACAGGTTCCTTACATGCTTTCCAAGAATCTGCAAAATTAGTGTCTCCCTCATACATGGTATTCAATTCATCAAAACCGAACACTTCAACTCTCATCTCTGTCAACAAGTTTCTTCTTCTACTCAATGCGTCAACAACTTTGTTTAATTTTCCACTCCTATGCTTCAACACAAAAGTATAACTTTGCATAAACTCTACCCACCTCATATGTCTCTAATTCAACTTACCTTGACTATTCAAATATTGCAAAGATTGATGATCTATATACAACACAAACTCCTTAGGCAACAAATAATGTCTCCACTTCTTCAAGGCTTGAATTATGGCATAGAACTCTTGACCATAAACTAAATATCTTCTCCTTGCATCATTCAACTTCTCACTGAAATATGCTATAGGTCTACCTTCTTGACCTAACACTGCTCCTATTGCATTTCCATTCACATCACAATCAACTTGAAATACCTTATTGAAATCCAATAATGCCAAAATAGGTTGCTCTGTCACTTTCTGCTTCAATAGTTCAAAACTTTTATCTGCTCCAGATGTCCACTTGAAATCTTTTATGTCACCTCTCATTGTTTCTGTCATAGGGTTACAAACTGAACTGAAATTTCTAATGAACTTCTAGTAGAAACTACCCAATCCATGAAATGATCTAACTTCTCCAATGCTCTCCAGTGCAGGCCATTCAATAATTGAATTGCTCTCACTTTCTTAGGGTCCATCTTCAATCCTTCTGTAGAAATCACAAATCCTAAGTATACCAACTCTTCCTTCATGAAACTACACTTCTTGATGTTTATCAGCAATTTCTCTTCTCTCAACCTCTGCAAAACTTGTCTAATATGCCACAAATGTTCTTCTTTTGTTTTACTAAAAATCAGAATATCATCCACGTATACAATAACAAACTTACCCAAGAATTTCTTCAAGACTTCATTCACCAATCTCATGAAAGTACTTGGTGCATTTGTCAATCCAAAAGGCATCACTAACCACTCATACAATCCTTCATTTGTCTTAAAAGAGGTCTTCCATTCATCACCTTCTCTGATTCTGATATGATGGTATCCACTCTTCAAATCTATCTTTGTGAAATATTTTGCTCTACTCAAACAATCCATGATATCATCCATCCTAGGTAAAGGAAATCTATACTTAACTGTGATCTTGTTTATTGCTCTAGAATCAGTGCACATTCTCCATTCTCCATCCTTCTTTGATGCAAGCACTGTAGGTACTACACAAGGAATCAAACTTTCTCTGATCAAACCTTTCTTCAACAACTCTTGTATCTATCTATTCAATTCTTCATTCTCTGCTGGTGTCATCTGATGTGCTGCTTTGTTAGGCAAACTTGCTCCTGGTATAAGATCCATGTGATGATTGATACTCCTTATAGGTGGTAATCCTTCAGGTACATTATCTGATATGATGTCTTCATACTCTGTCAGCAACTCCTTTATTTCTTCCGGTTTAGTTTCTTTCTTCACTACTTTAGGCATTTTAGGAATCAAGGCATAACACATACTTTCCTATTTCAAACCATCCAAAAATTTCCTTCCATCTACCAAACAGATTCTATCATTCCCACATACCACATCTTTAGGATCATCTTCCAAAGGAATCAAAGTAATTATTTTCCCATTTGCTATTATAGTATATGTGTTCTTTCTCCCATCATGTATAGCTTTTCTATCATACTGCCAAGATCTACCCAACAAGATATGACAAACATCCATAGGCATAATATCACACAAGACTTCATCATGATAAGATCCAATATGAAATTTCACCAAACATTGTTCACTCACCAGTACCTTATGATCATCCTGAATCCATGCTATCTGATAGGGCTTAGGGTGTTTCAATCTTTCCAACTTCAGCTTAGTCACCTTCTCCTCTAAAACTAGGTTATCCGAACTACCACTATCAATTACAACTTTACAACACTTACCTCCAGATTTGCATCTGGTTCTAAACACTATTCCTCTGTGATGGTTCCTCATTTGTTTCTATTTGAAATAGTGCTCTCTTCATCACCAATGATTCTCCTTTCTCAAGTTTACCAACAGAACTGGGTGACTCAACAGGTTCTTCTTTGACATAGGCTGCTCTTCCACTATTTTTTGTCCTCTTACTTGTACTACCCTAATTACATTCAAATGCTCTATGTCCTTCACCTCCACACCTGAAACAAGTACCTATGAATGTCCTCTTATCAAATCCTCTTCCTTCTCTTCTATATCCTTCATTTTGGTATACACCAGGGTTTCCTTTTCAGTAAAAATTCTTGTCATCTCTCCAGTAAGCATTGTTATCTCTGTCATCCTTCCTAACTAGGCTATCAAACTTGTTCTAATCCACAAATGATCTATCATATCTAGAAAATGCTCTACCTTTCTAAAATTTGCCTCCTCTGCCTCTATGTCTTTGATCATGCTTCTTATTTAGCTTCTCTTCCACCTTCAAGGCAAACTGATATGCTTCTTCCAAGGATGTCATCCTTACCAAGCTTAGTTCTTCTTAAATATTCAATCTTAACCCATTGATGTATCTAGCCACTTTCTCCTTGTTTTCTTCACTATGTCCTTTCCTTATGATAATCTTATGAAATTCTTCAGTATACTCCTTCACAGATTTCTCCTTTTGTCGCAGGTGCTACAATCTTTTCAACAATTCCAACTCATAGTCAGCAGGTATGAACTGATTCTTCAACTTTGTCACCATCTGGTCCCACTTTGTAATCTTTTCTTTTCCTCTTCTATTTCTTTCTAACTGAATGTCTTTCCACCATATAGCAGCATGTCCTTTCAACTTTGTCTTTGCAAATTTCACCTTCTCTGGATCTTCAATTTCCTCATATTCAAAATATTCTTCCATATCATTTATCCAATCAATCAATTCTTCAGGGTTCAAATTACCAGTATAGTTTAGCACATCAACTCTAGGTCTCGTCCCAATCTTTGAAATAGCTCACAACATCTTTATCTGATCTGATTCTTCTTTTTCATTACCTTCTAGGGTTTCACCAATTTGTTCAACTGATTGAAATTTTTCCTCATCATCACTTTCAACATTAGGTCTTGGCGTCAATCCTCTTCGCCTATCTTCTTCAATAGCATCCAAACAAATTCGTATTGTTCTCATCAATTCCATCATCTCATCCATTCTATTAGCCATTGTACCAATAGAAGGAACTCTTCATGGTGGCATCTTCCTAGGATCAAGTGCAAACTACCTCAAGTTTGGTGATCAGGCTACAAGAGACAACTGCCTCTCAATCGGTGATCGGTTGTACACAAGTAACCTACCTTGGATCGGTGATCTACTTACAACAAGATCTTATGAAATCCCCTTTTCCAATTTCGTTCCAAAGAATCAAACTTTCGCTCTGATACCACTTGGTGCAGTCACGGGAGGAGGGTTCATAGAATGAACAATCTGGACTGTACAACAAGAGTAAACACAACAGAGACAACTCAAGAAATGGAATAGATGCAGATTTAGTCTTTCAATATATCGAAGAATTCAAATACAATCTGGCCGGCATCATGCAGGCTTACAACTGGGCTCAAAGGCCTAATCACATACATGCTGAAGATAAAGCTTTGAGGCTCCTTCGCACAAAATCTAAACTATCAGCTATCACTATATCATGAACTTGATAACTACTTTCCTAAGGATCTATTACATCTTTATATATCATTTCTAGACCAATAGATTCCTCCGCATCAGCCAAGGAAGGTCACAAACTCCAATGAAGAGTTGTAATGTGTTCACAGATAGGTCAGATCTAAATGCATAGAACACTTCCTCAAATGAATGGAACATTGTGCAGACCCTCGGGGAAGGTTGGATATGAAACAAAGGACATTGAATGGTATGTCATTGAGATCTGCAAGTCAATGAATGATCCGCAAGCCTTCTCCTCCCGCTGATTATTAGGAATTGTTAGAATGCTATGCTTTAAGAAAATAGTTGACCTTCTGATAGCGATATCTTTTTGGTAACTAATCCAAATGCTCTAAATTCTTGATATAATGTAGATTAATGAATGGAGATGCTAAGTCTAGATCCGCAAGATGTGAATTCCCAAAACCAGACCACAAGCTGAAAACTGCTACTGACTGAACTACTTTGAACTAAACTAAAAATGAAAGAACTAAAATGCAAACAAACTGAAATGCAAATGTTTTTTTGGTTGATGTAAGATTACTCTTGAACCAAAGATACTCCTACATCACTTCTATGGGAACAATCTAGAGATCACAATCCTCCAATGTATCTCCTTCTTCAGGTATCACATCCAAAGTTCCTAATCCTTAATAAAGATCATATCCTCTTCTTTCAACCACACATTAGTCCTTTGGTTTTGTTCACTACCTTATTTCTTATTGATCCTTGATCCTTATAATCTAAACCCTATTAGGTCATTATTCTCTTGAGCATCATTGATCTACTCAAAAAATTATTTTCAAATTTTCTACATCAACATCAAACCAATAACTTTCCTTAATTAATGACACTCCATTCAAGGCATCTCACACTCCAACTATTTAGACTCGATTATCTAGCCACAACTCCATTGTTCCATGGAACAATCACCTGTTTCTTATATGGAAACTATTCCTCCTCTTTACCTAATGTTGGTTGTGTCACCAAAAATCTATAAGCACAAAATATGCCATTATTCCCTTCAATCTACATCTTCTTCTTATGGCCATTTCTTGTTACCTATCTTGCCTTCCTACCCTTACTATTCCATCCTTTGATGGGTCTATTTCCATTGTGTGTTGACCACAACCTCATAGATTTTCTTTTTTATTGGTTCATACATCTTTTATCCACCTATTTCCCATGCTATAGTCTTTTATCCTTTCAAATGTCATCATAGACTATGTCAATATCCTCTAATCTAGAATTTCTAGTCCATCTGTACATCTTGGTGAAATTCCTCTTCTTTCCTACACTTGGCCTCTTCCAACAAAGCAACTCTACTAGTCTCACATACCCATACCAAGTATCATGATGCATTCCTTGATATGTATATTGTACATGATATTTTATATGATCCCTATAAAATTTTCATAGGTTACACTAGTGCCTTTGCCACTTGAAATCTATAGTGTGCCATCAACACCCTTGGAAATGTCTCCAATAGTCATCTAGAATGGTGTTCTTCTTCTAGATCCATCCTTTGAATTTTTATTTCGCACCAAGCTACTACCACAATATGCATGTTCACACCTCAATTTATATGTTAACCATAGCACAAGAACTTAGTAGCTTCACTCGATATGACACCCTATGAAAACTCATGTAACTTGTCTACTTTTTTGAAAATCATATATCTACAATCCTAGAGTCACCACTCATCTGTTATCACATTCTCACAAATGTGTTTTCAACTATGAAGTTAGAACTATTGCCTTCCTAAGGATATGTCAATCCATAGACACATTCCATGGAAAGTTGTTCCTTCAACTTAGTTCCTCCTTCTATAGGAACAATCTAGAGATCACAATACTCTAATGTATCTCATTCTTTAGGTATCACTTCTAAGGTTCCTAATCCTTAATGAAGATCACATCCTCTTCTTTCAACCACACATTAGTTCTTTGGTTTCATTCACCACCTTATTACTTATTGATCCTTGAGCCTTATAATCTAAACCCTATTAGGTCATTATTCTAAAGAGCATCATTGATCTACTCAAAAATCATTTTCAAAATTTTCACATCAACATCAAACCAATATATTTCCTTAATCAATGACACTCCATTCATGGCATCTCACTCTCCAACTATTCAAAGTCAATTATCTAGCCACAACTCCACCTATTTCTTATAGCGAAGCTATTCCTCCTCTTTACCTAATGTTGGTTGTGTCACCAAAAATTACCTTACTCTTTGGCACCTCTTTCTAATAAATACCCTTATCGCAAATGAATTTCTAATCCATGTGAACTCCCATTTTCTTTACTAAGTGATTAATTCAAAGGGCCATGCCTCATAATGACTTCATCAACTCCTCCTTTCTCATCCTTTTTTCCTCTAGTTTCTCCCAAACTCTCTCTAAAGTCTAATATAGTAACTATAACTCTACCTTTGGAAATCAATCCTTTGATCCTCATCTTGTCGATAAGGCCCACCAAGTTACTTGTCAATTTAGATCTCTTTCACTTCTTATACATTGCCTCGATTTAATAACATAGGCAAAACGGATATTCATTTTGTAGAATAGATATCTGTTACCTAGATATTTGTTTCCCAAAGAATTGGGATTTAGGTAACGAATATCTATTTTGGAAATGGATATCCATTTTGAAAAATGGATATCCGTTACCTAAAAGCCAAAAAAGGCAAAAAGAATATTGTTGGGCCCGATAACGATGCCCATAGACCCTCTGCTATCAAGAAACTATGATCTCTGCATGTTACATTTAAAAAAACACTTTTATGCACTTTTGGAGACAAAATTTTCTTGTTTCAATCATTAGGGTGATATTTTTGTTCCCCTAATGGGGAGCAATAGTCATCATAAAGAAAAAAGGAGGAAAGTTACATTGGAGGAAATTGAAATAATTAGGGAAAAGTATAGAACAAGGAAGAGGATTGGAAGACTGTGTTTGGTGGATGCTCATCAAGGTGAAGCTTTTTCTTTACCATCTAATGACATGCAAATTGAAGGTTTTAATGTTGAATATAATGAAATGTTAGATAAGAATGAAATTGACCATGATATTGCAAATAAAAATGTTGTAAAATGTTTTGAAACACCTAATGATAAGAGCAATATTTTGTTATTTTCTAGCATGATGAATCTATGATGGATAATTTTTATATATGGTGGATCTAGTGAACACCTTATTACCAAAATTTGAGCTTCAACGCTCTTTTTTTGTGGCCCCTAGATGCCTCACCCATGTTTACTAGAAAAAATATTCTACACTACTTCTAATATTACAAGTGTATGTTATCTTCCATCTCAATATCTACAACAATTTTTAGGTTCCTAGACATCTCTCCAATCATATCTCCATCACTAAGTGGCTAATTTTCCATGGTTTTCAATGGGTGAGCTTCTTCCTTCTTTTGTTTTCAATTAGTTTGCACGTATTTTCTAATTAATATATAGGTTTCCTTTATCATACCCTTTCTCCATCCATTTCATCCAACTTCCCCAAAATCCATATCCTTTTGATCCCTTTTCTTCATATCCTACCCTCTCTATTTCTCTCTCCAAGCCCTTGTTTTATCATAGTTCTCTATTTCCTTCAAATCCCCATTGAGCCTCTTCTTATTGTTTTTATTTACACACCTTATTATATTCCTTTTTATCCCTATATAAATTTCCCTTTTCCATTTTTCCATTTTATTTTCCTCTTTCCTCTCTTACCTTGCCTTTCTCTCTCAAATGCTAGTTTACCATATTTTGGTTTCATTTCCAATTTCTCTTAAAATTCAACCATTCTTCCATAAATATTTGTTTTCACTTCCTTATTCATGTCTACTTAAGAGCCATATCAATTATCTTATGTCATTTTTCCATTGAGTTTTCCAATTACCTCTTTCCCCACCCTTCCTTGTTTGCATTGTCTCCTCTTTGCCTTTCACCTTTATAAATTAGGGTTTTCATATTTATGCTTTGAATAAGTGTGAATTTTTAGAATATATTTAATTTTATATTATTATTATTCATCTTATTTTCCAATGTGAATTTTACTTGAAAGCCTATAAGAGGATTGTTTGAGGCAAACCCCCTCTAACCATTTATTTTTGTAGGATCTTCATAGATTTTAACATTGTAGCTTAAATACAAAAGAATCAAGATAAAATAAAATAGAGGTCTAGAAATCAAGTGGCCTTAAAATCATCTAAAAAACCTCTATGCAAAATTTTAGAATTTTTTATAACATTGGACTAAGTCACCCATGAATTTGTCTAGACAAGACCAAGTTGCCCTTTAGGGCATCGCTTCTTCATATAGTCCTCAATTTTGTATTTTTTCAACTCTAGTTTGTAGCAAAATGTTTCATTTAGTGTCTATGCCTCATATCCACTCAAAAACTAGAAAAATGTTAGGTGAAAATTGTCCCATATTTCTATTTTATTTCTCTTTCTACATAATCAAAGGATAGACTATTTTGTGTCCATTTTGATATCATTTGCATAGGTCATTAGGTGTGTTCTTTAGGCATTCTAGATCATTGGTTGTTACCAACTCTCCCTCAAAGTTTGAATAAGATCCTACCTTTTCATAACTAGGTGAAACCTTTTTTAGTTATCTTCCTTCATTGTCTTATTTTAACATGTCTACATGTTATTTGAACCCATTAGTTTTATATCTTCATTTAATCTCTAGTAGATTCTTTCTTATGAGATGTCTCTACATACTAACATAAACCCATTTTCAAATCTCAATTCTATACCCTCTCCCAAGACTAGGACACCCCTACAAGACATTGCCACTAGGTTAGGTGTAAATTCAAGACCATGTTGTCAATTTGGGCATCCCTCATAGGTTGGTTAGGCACTTTTGGTCTAAAAGTTCTAGAATTTACCACACAACATCTTGACAAAATTCTAAGCATTTTTCATCAAGGAAACTCTTTTCCACATGTGTATCTAAACCACTTCTAAGTCATTTTCTATTTCCCAATCAATTGTTTTTAATGGTCTATTTATGTTTTGAGTCTGGTCTTTTCTAATTGTCAATCCTAGCTCAAAGTATGTATGAAATAGGTTAAATTAGGATATTTTCATACATATTTAAATTTCCTACATTTGATCTCAATCGTACACACACATTAAGAAAGATAATCTTATTTTTTAATCTCTCAATAGCATGAGGAAGGGAATAAGAACACATACATAGTAAATGAACTAACATGGTATACATGCAAGTGACATATAATCATCAAAGTACAAAATTTTGTAAACATCATAGTAGGGATCATGTTTTTATGGTAAAAAAACATATATGCATCATGAAAATTATACCCTAACAAGGAACCTTAGGAAAAAAATGAGTAGAATAATCAACATAGAAATTCATTGCCTATGACATCATCATAAGAATAATTGACTCAAAGGACAAAGAGAGATCCATGATTAAATTCAGATGTGATATGAGATCAAAATTATAAGAAATGAGATCAAATCAAAAAAACCAATAGTAAACCCTAAATCCAAACGGTGGGAGTATAAGTATTGAAGAAGATCTAAATAATGAAAGTCCAAACCTTAATCAAAATGGAACAATGAGGCATGAGGGTGCATCTAAACTAGTAATCAAATATGAAATAAAGGTATGACAATTAGAAATATCAAATCTAAAAATCAACAATGTAAGAAAGGTAAAAACCCTAGAATAAATCCCAAAGGGGTTTGATGTCGAGTTCAACAAAAATGTAAGAAATAAAATGACACCTTTACATAAGTCCTTGATAAATAAATAATTAATACAATAATAAGTAAATACCCTAAGATAATGAGCTAGGGTTGATAAAAGAAATAAAATAAATGCAAGAGATTTTAAAACAAAATAAAGGTACTTAGCTCTTGGTTCAATGCTGATTTGATTGTGATAGTTTTGTTACTATTCACCCCTATGCTAAAAAATTCAGAGTAGTTAGACAACCACCTTGGGATAAAGAAATTCTATTGAAGCAATTTGCTTTTACAACTATAGAATTTATCCTAGTGACTAGGGATCTAAACTTTGTATAAGAATTTGAATTTAGTCTCCAAATTTGAACGTAAAGAATATGATTCTCCTACAACATTTAACAAAGATTCACCTTGATGTCTAGATATCCAATAATAGTCTAGACATGCACTAATAATTGGGCATTATTGAAAAACACCTTTGAGCAGTTTACTAGGGTGGGATTATTGTCATTTGGAGAAACCCCTTGACATGGATTTAACTATTTGAACAATGATTGAAAACAATAGTCAATCATGTAGTATGCCCTATAATATTGATTTCAATACTCTTATAATAGTGCAATGTGTAATGAATCTTTTCATGCAAAGTCATAGGTGTGTTAGGTAAGCCCTAAATGATCAAAATGAATCAAATTTTATAGTTTTCCACAACACCCTAGTGCATAATTCCAATGTTTTTGGTGCTCCAATGAGCTCATAATAGCTGGTTGGAGGGAAATGTCTAGGGTTCAAAATTAAATTTTGAATTTTGAAATAGGTAGGGCCATTTTTGTAAATTATGGAAATGAATTCAATTTTGTGACTATGAATTTGAACTTGGGTAGTGAACAATAAATAGAGGGTCAAGACCAACCCATAGGAATTAGTAGAGATGGAATGGGGCTCAAATTAAATTATTTGTCAACTTCTACATAAAATACATCATTTTGTATGACGAGACACATGAAAGGGAAAAGTGCAAGGTATGTCATTTAAACTTTTACACATTTATACACAAACTTAATTGTCATATCTCCTACGATGTGGGACCCCTTTTTGATTTGTTGTTAAATTTAGTCTTGATCCCTCACATGGATAATTACTAATCTCTACATGCCTCTACAAGTTCCTTTTGGAATAATGATCTTCCAAAATAAGTGCCTTGGTATTTTCAATATAAATAAGATGCTTTTTGTAAAGGAATACTTTAGCCAATATTAATATCCAACATGTACCTAATAGTAATGAGTGCATTGGATCATTAAACAATCATTTATATAATCACTATAGTACCATTAGTTATGATTTCAAAGTTCTTAATGTGACTCACATTACTAATAATTAAATGAAATCAAAGCCTCTTTGCCTATCACATCTATTTGGGAAGCTTGGCATCATGTTTGTCAATTTCTGAAATGGAATAAGAATTCTTTTCAATTGGTTTTAGTTTTTCCTCTTCGTCTATTTGGTGGAACAAGAATGTCCAATATCAAGGATCAACCCTTGCTATCCGTTTTCCCAAATAGAGTTACTATTTGTTCAAGAAAAGGATCCAACATTTTAGTGATCCATGGGATTTCAATGCTTTGAATTGGGCTCCTTGGGAAGTCATAAAAGAGATATTTGGCTTGAAGAATAATTACAAACATTTCATTATTTTTATGGAGTTCCAAGTTCCCCTTGAGCTCACTTTTAAGTTATATACTCCAACCCCATGTTATTTTTTCAAGGACTAGCTTTGGTTGTCTACTCATCACTTTTCCAACTTCCCTTTATAGAAGATTTATCTTCTCCTTCTTCCCAAAATTTTCTTTACTCCATACCTCAACATTAAATGGGAATGCAAATTTATTCATAGAAAATGGGTTAGTTTGAGTGCTCAAAGTTGGAAATCAAAAGCAGATGGTGATGCATAGTTGTTGGATTGGAAAATTTTATGTTGCAAGCTACCTGTTGGGGATAGATTGAAATGTATGATGGTTCAACCAGCTAAGTGCCCTTATTGTCAATCAAATGAGGATATGAAACATCTTTTCTGAGATTGTACCACTATTAAGAAATAATGGTGAACTATTTTTAAAGACTTTCCAGCTATATTTGGTCACCATTTAACTTGGAAGGAAGCTTTATTTGGTTTAGGATTGCATAATAATGTGATTGCTGACACAATTAGACAAGTTATATTTTTCCATCTGTGGAAAGTTAGATGTTCAGTTATATTTTCTAATGTTCATCAAGAAGTTGTTATCCCAAAGCTTTACTCAACATATTCTCCCAGATTGCTTCTAGTTATGCTCAAATTCAAGGACAACAAAAAAAGAAAAAAGAATTAGACAACTAGCAAGAGTAGATTAAAAGACAAATTATGCAACTTCATGGCAATGGAAAGATTATAAAGCTTGCTTTACAAACTCTCAAATAATGGTGAACTATATTTAATGACTTTCTAGCTATATTTGGTCACCATTTAACTTGGAAGGAAGCTTTATTTGGTTTAGGATTGCATAATAATGTGATTGCTGACACAATTAGACAAGTTATCTTTTTCCATCTGTGGAAAGTTAGATGTTCAGTTATATTTTCTAATTATAATGTTCATCAAGAAGTTGTTATCCCAAAGCTTTACTCAACATATTCTCCCAGATTGCTTCTAGTTATGCTCAAATTCAAGGACAACAAAAAAAGAAAAAAGAATTAGACAACTAGCAAGAGTAGATTAAAAGACAAATTATGCAACTTCATGGCAATGGAAAGATTATAAAGCTTGCTTTGCAAACTCTCAAAATGTTGAATTATACAGTTTAATGCTTTGGGTTTGTTGGTTTTTTTGACAGCTTAGTTTTCATCAACTGATCTTATTGGGCCCATGTGTTTTCGTGTTTTTGGTTGGGTTTCAATACTAGCTTTGTTTTCTCTCAAGATTTTGAATTGTATGGTGCAATGCTTGTGTTTTGTGGTTGTTTTTTTCAGCCTTGATTTGGTACTCATTTGCAGCTCTTTATAGTTGCTTTCTCATGTACTATCCATCTTTGCTCAATACAAAAAAAATGAACTATATAAAATTAGCCACATATTAAAAAAAATTAAAAAATCATGTGATTTCATATGGGCCCACCAAAAAGACATGATTTAATGCATAACTAATGGACTAGGTTTTTCTTTGTATTTTATGACACCTCAATAAAAACATGTTCATGTGGTACATTTCTTTATCACTATAGTACTATTAACTTTATGATTTTGAAGTAGTTAATGTGACTTACATTACTAATAATAAAATGAAATGGACTCTTAAAAATAAGTCAAATAAAAATAAAATAATAATAAAAATAAAACAAATGATGTGATGTCTTATGGACCCATAAAAATGACATGATTTAATGCATAACTAATGGACTAGTTTTTCTTTGTATTTTATGACACCTCTATAGAAACATGTTGATGTGACACATTTCTTTTGTCACTATAGTACTATTAAGTGTTGTGATGTTCATAACACGCCCCATTTTACTCCTTAGCAAAATGAGGAACACTGTTGTGGCTTTTTTGCTTTTTGCTTGTGTGTGTCGTTTTGCTTGGTGGTAAAGGGAAAAAGGAGTTAAAGTTGCAAACCTTGTTAAAAATGGAGAAGAAATGCATTTCAGTATCAGTGCATAGTATGGTTGGATTCCTTGTCAAAAATGAGCTAGGGTTGCTTTTTGAACTATGTTAAAATTTGCCATATTTTGCAAGTTATGAGCATTTTGGTAAAATATACAAGGGAAGGGTTTGCTGTTTGCACATACAAGTCTCTTTGTATATCGGGTTGCATATACAAGGCCCTTTGTATGCGAGTTCGCTTGTATACAAAGACCTTTGTATATCGCTTTCCATTTACAAAGTCGTTTGTATATGCAAAGGTCATTTTATACTTGGTCGCATGAGTAGTCAGGTTCATATACAAAGTCATTTGTATGTCTTTTTTTCCTTATATACATTTGGTTGAGTTTATGCATACATACAAGATGGACCTGAGGTGGTTTTAGGTTAGAATGAATTGATGTTTTAAATCCACTTTGTATCTCATGTTTTTATGTTTGGCAGGTAAGATATACAATGCCAATATACATAGCGGACCTGAAAAAGTCATTAAACATTGTTAAATTAATGTACATTCAGTGCTTGTATATTTGGACATACAAAGTAAAATATACAAAGGCAACATACAAGCCACGGAATTGAAAAGAAATTGGAATCTGATGAATGCATTGTATCGCATCCGGCTTGTATATCGAAGATACATTGGGAGCTATACATTACTTTATACATTGCCCGGAACTAACATTTTTATGAAATAGAGTTAATTCAATGTATATCAGGCTTGTATATTCTTATTTACAAGGCCGACATACATTGTACTTATACAAGAGCCAGAATCCAAATAAAATAGAATCTGATTAATGCAGTGTATAAAGCCCAAATGTATATCATAAGATACAAGACCCGACATACAATACAAATATACATCGGGTGGACCCGAAGGGGTTATTTAATTGAGTTAAGTCTTTGTATGTTTTGACTTGTATGTATGTTTAGATATACATACATTCTGAAACATACAAAGTGGAGATACATTGCCCAGAACCCAAATTTCATGAAGCAGAGTTAATTCAATGTATATCGGGCTTGTATATTCTCATATACAAGCTGATATACATTGCGTGCATACAATCGCCAAAACCGAAGATGTTATGGAAAGGAGTTAATTCGTTGTATATTCCTAGCTTGTATATCAAAGATGCATTGTTATACATACAAGCCAGATTTGAAATGGAAGTTAAAAATAGAAAATTCTTTGTATGCATATGCATTTGTATGTTGCGATATACAAACCGATATGCATTGCGGACATACAAGCCGAATTTCAAATAGTTTGAAATCTGATTAATCTGATGTATCGCGTTCGGCTTGTATATCGGAAGATACAAAGATTTACACAAGGAAAAAGGGGTAGGAAAGCGAAGCGATGGAAATTTTGAAGCTTTCTTGGGCGCCCGAATGCATATTTTTGGTCAACAATGGTTGACCCGAATGGTTTTAATGCTATATAGGCATTTTGATGTGCATTTTCCATGGTTTTTGAGCATGATGGTTGTGTTTATGCATTTGGAGCCTGTTTTAATGTAGATGTTCATTTTTCCTGCAGATTTATTAAATGATGGTGCTAATTCCTGCTTGTTTATTGCAAATTGTTGGAGTAGCTGGGAAGAAGCAGAGTTGCCGACATAGTAACGGCGTGCAGGTGAACGCAAAGGTGGGGTTTTAAATGATGATGACGTCCCAGGTGGCGAGCTAGATCCTGAGAAGCCAAACACACCAGAAGGGGACAAAGCTTTCAATGCGGGGGAGTTTGCGGGTGGAAACATTATTGAAGGAGTGGCACCTTGTCTGGGTATGCTGCTCAAATTCTTGGCGAGATTCATTTCTCACCATTGGATGTTGCATTTCAATATGTTGACTATTGATCTCCTAGGGTTTTTGGGTGCCAGATTGGGGAAAAACTAGAGATATATATATTGAGCCCCTGTACTGTACAAAAAGGGGAGGAGGTCAATAATACACAAAAAAATCAGACCTGTAATAGTTTTTTAGGAGAGATCAGATTACTGAGACTAGTGAGGACTGGATTGTTGAAATAATCAAGGTCCTTTCCTTAGATCATTGTAAATGTACATGTATTATGAACATACTATATGGAGATGAAGTTTCAGACTATACCCTGATTGTAAACCTTAAGTAGTCTTCAAGTTAATTTCTAGATATGTACTGGTGAATGATGTGTTCTATAGAAGCACTTTCATTTCATTGCATGTTGTTGTCAACTTTTCCCCTGAAGATTTGCACTGAATCATGCAGATTTGTGGACTGTCCTGGTGAAGTATGATTTTAGTTTTCTTCTCTCCGTTGCTATATGGGAACATGTATGTGGATCAATGATCTCAGTCAAGTAATTTTAGGAATCTCACTCTCTAACCCTTTTTCTCATTTTAATTTCATTGAAATCACTTTCATAACTGCACATCATGATAAATCAAAAGCAGAACAAAAAAATATGCTGACATCCCGAAGACAATTGAATATCATTAGCATATTTTGAGCTAAATGCATGTAGTATTAAAAATGTCATGCAGAGAATCACAAATAAGGGTAGAACTCATGCAAATATCAACTTAGACACATCATTTGGAGATATATGCTATGTAGAGTAACTTCCCTGTATAGCATAGTTACAGAAATAGAATCTACTAATCTACGTAAGGCCCCAAAATGGAAAACAGCAATACACATCAACCACAGAGTAACATCAGCAGATTATGAACTAATCGACGGGGACTTGGGATCATGAATTCTTGGAATTCATCATATCTTTCAAGATAAACAAGGGTTGTTGTGTGACTTTTGTTTCGTGTGCTTGGTTGTGACTGACATCACAAACCAATCAACAGGAAAATGGCACTAGAAGGAGGGTAGTTGACAAATGAAACCGTACATTCCTGCATACATTGCTTAAACATCCCTACGGTTTGAATTCTGGCCATAAACTCGCCATTTTGCCTTAAAAACTTGAGAAATCCTGGCTTTCAGGCCAAATACCAGATCCAGATCTAGTGGACTCTTTGAAGAACTGCCTATCAGGGGATTTAGACCTAGGATTGTGGACATTCATCACACTCCTGATTCTAGTGTGACAGAAGCCTCACCAGAACGTGCTCCTGTAACCCCTATTGGCTTTCAAATACCCACAAGACCACCTATCACACCTCAGGCCCAGCCTCAGCCTGTCGTACCCCAGATCCAACCTCCACTGGTTGTGATGTCATTTTTCATAGCAGAGTCACCGCTGGCCTTCAATGCATATCATGCTTTGCCTAAAAATCTAGATAAAATTTGTCCTACGTATCATCCATATCAAGATGCTGATGATCATGTCAGGACCTTCAAGGAAGCTTGTTGTAGGGCTAGAATTGAGTATGAGGATGTGGTATGTAGATTGTTTCCATTCTCCTTAGGGGAAGAGGCCTATAACTAGTATACCAGTCTAAGTCAGGGTTCAGTCCATTCATGGGATGCCTTAGGAAAAGCTTTCAAGGATAGGTTCAAGGTGCCTATAGATCCTTCAATGAACTATCATCTATTTGCCACCATCAAGAGGTGCGAACGAGAACCCATTACAAACTTTAACGCTAGATTCCAGAAGATGTTGTCTAAACTAGTTGCTCCCTACGTTGTAGTAGATGAGGTTGCTAGGATTATTTATTATTTAGTTTTAGATCCCCTGACCTCCATGTTTATTAGAAGGACACACCCTGGTGTAACAACTTTAGCATAGGCTTTTGAGGAAGCTATCAAAGTTAGTCAGCAATTGGCTCCTATTCCCACACCAAATATTTCTTTCCCTACACTTCCTGATTATCTTACATATCCTGTCCACCAACAGACCAATGGAGCCATGATGCCTTCAGCTGTGATGCCAACCCCTTTGCAAATACCACCACTCAGTGTCATGCCCCCACCAAGTGGGAGTAACCAGATGTTACCATATCAAACACAAGTGCCTCAGGGTGTAGAACAATCCAATAATAACAATGGGTCTTCCTTTTTCAAGCCCCAGGCAGAGAATGTGATGGCCAAGGTTCAGGAAGAGAAGGAAGAAATCAAAGAAATATCAACTCAGTTAAGAAAACTTACTACTGAGGTCACTCATCTAAGAAATCAGAATTTCTACTCTCAACCTAATCAAAACAGGGGTTATGCCAATGACAAACCTAATTATCCTGACAAGGGGTACAACAACAATTACAATAACAACAATGGCAACAATAATCCTCCTAGATAGCCTAGAGTGTGGAACACCAGGCCTAATAATGGTTCCTTGCCATCACCCCTAGACAATCAGCCTCCTAGTGAACCTAGGTAGACCACTAGAGTAAACCTTGCAGAGGCAACACTTACGAACTGGTGCAGAATACATAACACCAACGCTCATGCAGAGTTGGACTATCCTCAATTCAAGATTGTTGCTAGCATATTCCAAACTGAAGTGGCCAGTACCTCAGGTAACCCACCTTATGTAGAGGGGAATGAAATTGTCCCCTGTGAGTATGATTCTACCCTAGTACTAGAAAGCTTCATGCATTGTCCTTATCAGCAAACAATATCATCACATCAAGATTACACTTCAACATGTGAGGAATCAGCCATGGCTTTTGAGTCTAACTATGTTTTCCCCTTTGAGGATGAGAATGAGCCATCAATTGAGCATGAGGAAGTCAATGCTTATCAACAGCAACCTCAAGGTAGGCATAAATACAACTTAAGGAGTAACTTAAATAGATCTGCCAATCCTTTGACTACCTCATTGCCTCAAACAATTTCAATACTCCACCTGATCCCAAGGAAAGTAATAACCTTGGACTCCCCAAGGTCGATGCTTAATATCTGGCACCGCATAACACAACATCAAAAGCTACAAATCCACTTCCTAAATCTGACAAATTGGTTACATATCTGGAAGATGAAATGAAAAAAGTAAAGATCAGCTTGCCAATGTCAGAGTTGCTTAAAACCCCTGCTATCAAGAATGCTTTCATGAAATCATTGGATGGTTCTGCTCCAAAGGAAGATAGCCATACCCCAGGCCAATTTAGAAATAAAGATTATGCTGATAAGGACGTTAATGTCAAACCTAAAACCTTGGCTACTGTTCAAGCTGCAGATACCTCCCAAATGACCCTATATAAAGACAAGACTGAATCGCCTCCCTTCTTCCTTACCACAAGGATGTTTGGTAAAAATTTGCACAACTGCTTAGTAGACTCAGGAGCATCTACCAATGTAATGCCCCTATCCATATGCAACTCTTTAGAGTTACATCATGCTAAATCATTGAAGAAGGTAACACAATTGGACAAAACAGAAGTAAGTGTGGTAGGAGAACTGACCCACATTCACATGCAGCTAGCATCGGATCCCAGAATCCAACACTATATTGATATTCAAGTAGTCGATATACCTGATACATACAGAATGTTACTCAGTAGAGACTGGTCAAAAACCCTCAACGGATACATGTCAACTGATTTTAGCCATATGTGGCTACCTTGGAAGGGTATACCAAATCAGATAAAGATCGAAGCTAAACCTCGCATGAGACACATGATCACCGAATATAACAGAACCAATGAAATCATGTATGTGGATGTGGAACCTAGAGTTTACTCCACCTGACCTCAAACTACCAGCATAGAAGAAATCTTGATGCTTGACATACATGATCATAATGGTGACCTTTGGAGTGATGAAATAAATCCAGAGCTTGATTGTAATCTTGGAAATAAAATAGAACTGGATCATTTCAAGAAATTTGAGATACATTTGTTTAGACAGGTGAAACGATGTCAATTATTAAGTGTGCCTGTTCACAATATTTTGATTGATGGAGGGTGCAGGTTGCATGATGAGGCTCATTCTAAAAAAACTTGTGATGCCTATTTAGACATGTTAGAGTTGGAACAAGCATATGGCAAAGCATCTTCACCCCCGGTGAGTTCCATGGATAATGATAGTGATACTGATTTATGTTTGTCTCCTGCAGGAATAGGAGGATGCACATAGAAGGATGATGGTTCTGTCCAGATGACAGAAGAGATACTGGTATGCAACAGGGGTAATGATAAGAACAAGAAGACAATCACCCCTAGGAGTGATTGTTTAGTGGAGTCAGATTACGAGTTATCTGACGAGGATAGTGGCAGTAATCTGTCCAAGTTCGAGGAGTTTCTATCAAAAGAAATCCAAAAGATGACACAGTAGCATAGGCCTCCCTAGGATGCCTTGATTGAGAAATGGTGCAGGTTGCATGAGGCACCTCACTTGGAGACATCTTGCTCGTTGTGCCTGCATATCCTGAGAAGGCATACGCTGCTTGGTCCAGAGAATGTTCCTCTTGGTGATAAGAGAAAAGAAGAAGTATCAGCTCCCCATAAAGCTGATGAGGTGGTGTCTAAGAAAACTGGGACACCAAAGCTAAAATGGATATCCAGTGGTGCGGTTGCCAGAGCCAAAAGAAAGAAGGAAGCACCAGACAAGCTTTTAGCTGAGGATGAGCCATGGATCCTTAGATTTGACAGATCCAAGTCAAAACAAGGAGCTGGAGTAGGAATAGACCTCATTGACCTATCTGGAAAATCCTATTTGGCAGCATACAGATTGCAGTTCCCATGTACAAATAATGTGATAGATTATGAAGCTCTAATTCATGGGATACTGTTCGCTCTTAGGAAGACGGTGAAAATTCTGTGTCTATGGGGACTTAGAATTGGTTTTCAGACAGGTAAGAGGTATATACTCTTGCAATTACAAGAGGCTGTCCAATTACAGACACAGGGTGTGGGACTTAATAGAAGAGTTTGATGCATTCAATATCACCCATGTACCCAGAGAGCAAAACCACAGAGCAGATGCTTTGGCCTAGGCTGCCAGTACTCTAGAGCCACTGTTCATATCAAGTTTAAAAAGATTCTTAGTTGAATTAGTATCAGTGCCTTCAGTACCTAATAATGTAACTAATCTCCAAGTATTTGAAGATGATTAGCATATATTGGATTTTATTTCCAATAGAGATGTTTTTGAGGCACAGATCATTGATGCAAAGAATCTAGAAGATCATGTCTAGGAGGAAGAAGAAATCTTGGAGCTGCCAAGTAACAAAATCCCTAGGGGAATGATAAAGCTGGAGAGAGCATTTGATTTGGATAGCATGTTGAAACAAAGGGATCTTCAAAAGGCTGATGAGGGACAATATTCGTAGGTTGACCTTGGGCAAGGTGATAGAAGAAGAAATGTTCTGATTGGGAAGGTCTGTACAGAAGAAGAGTTGAAAGGGATAACTCAGGCTCTCAAAGATTACATCCATGTCATTGCCTGGACGTATGACGAATTGAAAACTCTTGATACATCAGTCATCACTCATACGATACCTGTGAAGTCAGACGCCAAGCCTTTTCGGCAAAAGCAAAGACTCGTCAACACTTTATTGGAGCCAATCATTTTTGAAGAAGTTAAAAGACTGCTCAATGCCAAGATCATATTTCCTGTGAGACACTCCACATGGGTGGCAAACCTAGTCCTAGTGAGAAAGAAGAACAGTGACATCAGACTGTGCGTGGACTTCAGGAATTGAATCGAGCTTCTGAAAAGGATAATTATCCTTTGCCTTCTCTAGATGAAGTCCTGTAGATGGTGAACAGTGCCAAGATGATGTCCTTCTTGGATGGTTTCTTTGGATACAACTAGGTGATGGTGGATAGAATCGATAGATTGAAAATCACATTTACCATGAAATGGAGGATCTTTGCCTACAGGTGCATGCCGTTTGGATTAATAAATGCTGGAGCCACATTTCAGTGAGCAATGGACATAGCCTTCAGAGGCTTGATTGGTACGTGCATAGTAATATACACGGATGACTTAACGGTGTTCTCCAAAGATAGAGCGGACCATGTGGAGGACCTGAGAAAGGTGTTGAAGAAGTGTGAGCAGTACGGGATATCCTTGAATCCTAAGAAGTGCATATTTGGGATGACCACGGGGAAATTGCTAGGCCACTTGATAACATAAGATGGGATTATCATTGATCCTAACAGAATAAAATCCATCATGAAGATAAAACTGCCTGGAAGCAAGACGGAGCTCAAATCTTACTTTGGTAAGATTAATTTTGTTAGGAAATTTATCACTGGCTTTGCAGAGATAGTTAGGCCCTTGAAAGCCATGCTCAAGAAGGACGCTAAAATTGAATGGACCCCGGAAGCTAGAGTAGCTTTTGAAGACATTAAAAAGGCCATATCAAATGCTTCAGTCCTAATCAGTCCAAATTACACCAAGGACTTCTACATCTACTCATTTGCTTCAGAACATACCTCTGCAGTAGTACTGACACAGAAAAATGAAGAAAAGGAAGAAAAGCCTATAGCCTTCATGAGCCGCCCTTTCAGAGACATAGAACTCAAGTATATGGACGTTGAAAGACAGGCACTTGCTTTGGTTCAAGCAGTCAAGAAGTTCAGGCACTACATCTTGAGAAGTAAGGTGATTGCTGTTGTACCCGATGCAACAGTGAAAATGTTGCTAATGCAAAGTGAACTAGGTGAGAAAAGGGCTAAATGGATCACTATCCTCCAGGAGTACAATATGGACATTACCCCTATGAAGCTAGTAAGAGGGCAAGCATTAAGCTAGATGATATTAGAGGTTGATCCCAATAGCCTGAGCCAACAGTACGTCGTAAATGCAAAAGATGACGGAGGATGGTACTTAGACATTAGGCACATCCTGACCACTGGGAGATGTCCCTCAAGGTTGCAAGCCCCATAGAGGAGAGCCCTGAAGATAAGGTCGCTGAAATTTATGTTAAAAGGAGGAGTCCTTTTCAAGAAAAACTATGAGGGGATATACCTAAGATGTTTAGAAAGGTCAGAAGCAGATAAGGTGCTAACAGAATTACATGATAAATTTGGGACTGCACATGGGTCGGCCTTAGCCACCACTCATGCTATCCTCAGGGCAGGGTATTATTGGCCCACAATTTTTAAAGATACAGCTGAACACATCAAATGCTATCATATGTGTCAGGTTGCTACCAATAGAGAGAAATATGCTGCTTAACCTTTGCAGCTAGTGATGGAGATGCACCCCTTTGCTCAATGGGGAATGGACTTCATAGGACCCATCAATCCTCCCTCATCCTTAGGCCACAGGTATGTTTTAACTATTACTAATTACTGTACCAGGTGGACTGAGGCTGTCAGCAGTAGGACATGCAATGCCGAGGATGTTATTAGGTTTTTGGAAACCAATATAGTGACTAGGTATGGAGTTTCATATGCTTTAGTATGTGATAATGGGCCTACTTTTGCTTCAATTAAATTGTCAAGTTGGACTTTCAATCATGGGGTCATTTTAAAATTCTCCTCAAATTACTATCCCCAAGGGAATGGATTAGCAGAATCCACAAACAAGAACCTATTGAACATCATAAAAAAGCTGATAGATAAGAACCCAAGGGAATGGAACACTCTATTGAACTATGCCTTGTGGGTAGATAGAACTAGGAATAAAGCTGCATTAGGAAATTCACCTTTTCACTTAGTATATGGGGTGGATCTCATCCTCCCTGTCAACTTAAAGATTCCTATGCTACAGTTTGCACAAGGGTACCTAGGCATAGATAATAAACAGGAAGTTTAATTGCTACAACTAATGCACCTAGAGGAAAAAAGAAGTGCAGCAATTAACCAATTTGCTAAACATCAGGCTGTTGTCAAGCGCTAGTTTGACAAAAGGGCTAGAATCAAGGCTTTCAAGATCTTAGATCTGGTCCTAATGTGGGACAAAGCACATGAAAGGAAGGGTGATAATGGTAAATTTGACAAACTCTGGATAGGCCCCTTTCAAATTTCTAAAATTCTAGGAGACAGCACCTACAGGCTCAAGACCTTAAAAGGTGAGGATGTTCCATTACCAGTTAATGGACAGTTCCTCAAACACTATTTTCAGGCCTGAGGATTGCATCATGACAGTCATGTGTATCATAGTGTACTTTCTTTGTATAGTTGTTTGTATAGTGGCTTTGTTTTGCTTGTTTTGTTTTGGTTGCTTTGTTTCCTCAGTAGGGATCTTTCTTTTGATTTAGAGTATAAAGGGGCAGATTAACAACCATTGAAAATAATGGAGAATTCAGATCAGTCATGTTAATTGTTTGAAATCTACACATAACTTGTTGTGACTGTCATGAATGTAGAGAGTTGTTTAACTTGTGAAATTTTGTATTCAATAAGAATGGGTTGAGTATTCAAGGAATGTTTCTCACAATGACACACCTAAAATCCTTGGGTTTGTTGAACTTACCAGTGTGGATATTAGTGAAAAATCAGAGGTCACCCTTGCTACCATTACAATTCTCAGCTTAATTTCAGCAAGTGACCACTCCGTGCATCATGAAGTTACAAATGCAATATCTTATGAAATCTCTATGAAATACAAAAATAAATAAAATAAATAAATAAAATGGATTATACTGAAAATCTAGATTAAGCCATCTAAGTAACTCTACTGGGGCTATAGACGCTCGCTGGCAGTGGGGCTCTACTTAGGAGAATTGTAACGATAACCTTGCCGGGGCTATGGACGCTTGCTGGTAGCAAGGCTCTATCTGGTTGGCTATGAGGGAATGTCCTCACCTATGTAGTCTAATATCAGTCATTGGTTTGTTCAACTAATCTTCAAGATGAGGCTTATTAATCACATGCACATACTTAAACTGAAAATAAAAATTCATACACCCTTATTGAATACCTTAGGTCTCAAGTTGAATAATAATTTGCAGAAAGGATAGTTGGAAGTTATGGATTCATTTCATTTAGTTTTCTTAAATGCTTTGAATTTAATTTTTTTGTTGGGTTGCTAGTTGTTGTGATGTTCACAACACGCCCCATTTTACTCCTTAGCAAAATGAGGACCCCTGCTGTGGCTTTTTTGTTTTTTGCTTGTGTGTGTCGTTTTGTTTGGTGGTAAAGGGAAAAAAGAGTTAAAGTTGCAAACCTTGTTAAAAATACAGAAGAAATGTATTTTAGTATTAGTGCATAGTATGGTTGGATTCCTTGTCAAAAATAAGCTAGGGTTACTTTTTGAACCATGTTAAAATTTGCCATATTTTGCAAGTTATGAGCATTTTGGTAAAATGTACAAGGGAAGGGTTTGTTGTTTGCACATATAAGTCTCTTTGTATATTGGGTTACATATACAAGGCCCTTTCTATGCGAGTTCGCTTGTATATAAAGAACTTTGTATATCACTTTCCATATACAAAGTCATTTGTATATGCAAAGGTCATTTTATACTTGGTCGCATGAGTAGTCAGGTTCATATACAAAGTCATTTGTATGTCTTTTTAGCCTTGTATACATTTGGTTGAGTTTATGCATACATACAAGATGGACCCGAGGTGGTTTTAGGTTAGAATGAATTGATGTTTTAAATCCGCTTTGTATCTCACATTTGTATGTTTGGCAGGTAAGATATATAATGCCAATATACATAGCGGACTCAAAAAAGTCATTAAACATTGTTAAATCGATGTACATTTGTACATTCGGTGCTTGTATATTTGGACATACAAAGTAAAATATACAGAGGTGACATACAAGCCATGGAATTGAAAAGAAATTGGAATCCAATGAATGCATTGTATCGCATCCAGCTTGTATATCGAAGATACATTGGGAGATATACATTACTCTATACATTGCCCGGAACTAACATTTGTATGAAACATAGTTAATTCAATGTATATCAGGCTTGTATATTCTTATATACAAGGCCGACATACATTGAACTTATACAAGAGCCGAAATCCAAATAAAATAGAATCTGATTAATGCAGTGTATAAAGCCTGAATGTATATCGTAAGATACAAGACCCGACATACAATACAAATATACATCAGGCAGACCCAAAGGGGTTATTTAATTGAGTTAAGTCTTTGTATGTTTCGACTTGTATGTATGTTTCAATATACATACATTCTGAAACATACAAAGCAGAGATACATTGCTCGGAACCCAAATTTCATGAAGCAGAGTTAATTCAATGTATATCGGGCTTGTATATTCTCATATACAAGCTGATATACATTGCGTGCATACAACCGCCGGAACCAAAGATGTTATGGAAAGGAGTTAATTCGTTGTATATTCCTGGCTTGTATATCAAAGATGCATTATTATACATACAAGCTGGATTCGAAATAGAAGTTAAAAACAGAAAATTCTTTATATGCATATGTGTTTGTATGTTGCGATATACAAACCAATATGCATTGCGGACATACAAGCCAGATTGCAAACAGTTTGAATTTTGGTTAATCCGATGTATCACGTCTAGCTTGTATATCAGAAGATACAAATATTTAAACAAGGAAAAAGGGGTGGGAAAGCGAAGCGATGGAAATTTTGAAGCTTTCTTGGGCGCCCGAATGCATATTTTCGGTCAACGATGGTTGACTCAACTGGTTTTAACGTTGTATAGGTATTTTGATGTGCATTTTCCATGGTTTTTGAGCATGATGGTTGTGTTTATGCATTTGGAGCCTGTTTTAATGCAGATGTTCATTTTTCCTACTGATTTATTAAATGATGGTGCTAATTCCTGCTTGTTTATTGCAGATTGTTGGAGTAGCTGGGAAGAAGCAGAGTTGCCGACACAGTAATGGCGTGCAAGTGAACGCAAAGGCGGGGTTTTAAATGACGATGACATCCCAGGCGGCGGGCTAGATCCCAAGAAGCCAAACACACCAAAAGGGGATGAAGCTTTCAATGTGGGGGAGTTTGCGGGTGGAAACATTATTGAAGGAGCGACGCCCTGTCTGGGTATGCTGCTTGAATTCTTGGTGGGATTCATTTCTCACCGTTGGATGCTGCATTTCAAGATGTTGACCGTTGATCTCCTAGGGTTTTTGGGTGCCAGATTGGGGAAAAACCAAAGATATATATATTGAGCCCTTGTACTGTACAAAAAGGGGAGGAGGTCAATAATACACAAAAAAATCAGACCTGTAATAGTTTTTTAGGAGAGATCGGATTACTGAGACTAGTGATGACTGGATTGTTGAAATAATCAAGGTCCTTTCCTCAGATCATTGTAAATGTACCTGTTTTATGAACATACTATATGGAGATGAAGTTTCAGACTATAACCTGATTGTAAACCTTAAGTAGTCTTCAAGTTGATTTCTGGTTATGTACTGGTGAATGATGTGTTCTATAGAAGCGCTTTCATTTCATTGCATGTTGTTGTCAACTTTTCCCCTGAAGATTTGAACTGAATCATGTGGATTTGTGGACTGTCCTGGTGAAGAATGATTTTAGTTTTCTTCTCTCCATTGCTATATGGGAACATGTATGTGGATCAATTATCTCAGTCAAGTAATTTTAGGAATCTCACTCTCTAACCCTTTTTCTCATTTTAATTTCATTGAAATCACTTTCATAACTGCGCATCATGATAAATCAGAAGTAGAACAAAAAAATATGCTAACATCCCGAAGACAATTGAATATCATTAGCATATTTTGAGCTAAATGCATGTAGTATTAAAAATGTCATGCAGAGAATCACAAATAAGGGTAGAACTCATGCAAATATCAACTTAGACACATCATTTGGAGATATATGCTATGTAGAGTAACTTCCCTGTATAGCATAGTTATAGAAACAAAATCTACTAATCTACGTAAGGCCTCAAAATGGAAAACAGCAATACACATCAACCGCAGAGTAACATCAGCAGATTATGAACTAATCGATGGGGACTTGGGATCATGAATTCTTGGAATTCATCGTATCTTTCAGGATAAACAAGGGTTGTTGTGTGACTTTTGTTTCGTGTGCTTGGTTGTGACTGACATCACAAACCAATCAACATTAAATATGATTTCAAAGTTGTTCATGTGACTCACATTACAAATAATAAAATGAAACTCACTCTTTAAAATAAGTCACATAAAAAATAAAATAAAAATAAAACAAATCATGTCATGTCTTATGGGCCCATCAAAATGACATGATTTAATGCATAACTAATGGCCCAGTTTTTCTTTGTATTTTATGGCATTTCCATAGAAACATGTTGATGTGGCACTATATTCAATGACATTGACATGAAACATTAAGTTCAAGCAATAAAGTCACGAAATTTTGGATAATTTAATTCATCACATATAAATTTGACTTCCCCTGTGATTTTTTCCACCCAACTTTTTTTTGAATGTGCCCAATATTATTTTTCTTTTCAGATATAGACACCTATTCATTAAAAAAACACAACTAATAATAAACTAGTATAGATATCTTACTTAATAACATATTATTACAAATTTATATAAAAACAATACAATTATTTATTTTTTAATTGTATTAAACATGTAGAGATATCTTCTCCAGGTTTTGTTAGTGCTTTTTGTGATTCCCACAGCTTTTATTTTTATTTTGCGTGTTCCATAGTTTTTGTGATTTTTTCTTTTTTGATTGCATTTTTTTTATTTTATCCACTCTTTTCCTTTCAATTTTTTTTTGGTTTTTATTTTTTATTTATTCCAATCTATAATTGTAGAATGCCTCTCCGCATAATAAGAAAAATGAAACTGACAAGAATCAAAGACCAGCAGTCACATACAGCCGCAACTGATAAGAGAGAGACATACACAGCTGCATGACAACGAAAGAACAGCATTAACCATCAATGATTCTCTGACACATCCACCTCCTCCATCTGCTGGATCTCTGCATTTAGTTATAAATCTATCAAACTACCTAAAGGCTTATTTACATCACCTTTGTTCAAAAATGGTCCAGACGCTGTCCCCATCAAGGAACCCTAAAACTGGAAAATTTGAGCTGATCCTGAGCTTTGCAGGTGGTCTCAGAATCCGTATTCATACACATGTTGGGAAGGGTATTAAGTTTAAGTCGATGAAGAAGACAAGTATCAGACCAGTATTACACTTACTTTATTGGCTTCTGTACTGTTTTAGTTTATGAAAGGAGGGTGGGACCGGCAATGGAGTAGCTTACGGACTAAGGATTCTAAGCACTAGGTAGCAGCCTTTCTTCCACTGAGTCTCTGACTGCCTTTCTGTGCTTCCATAGGAAGCATAGTGAAATACTTACCATTAATTTTGACAGTGCAGTTGGTCAGGGATTAAATCGTACTGTCATGGTTATCATTGATCATTTGGCTTCGAATCTATAAAGTTATGACAGTTCAGGATTAAAGAAAGAAACATCAGAGGTAGAATCTTTGGGCGTTCACTAAAGAGCCTCAAATAATCGGACGATGCAATGTGTGGATTCATTCCCAAGAGCACAGTCGTTGTTGTGCTGACTGTTTACCAAATCTTCCATGTTCTTTCATTTCGATTACCTATTACAACTTGTTCAATGTATCTCAATCGATAATTTGAACCATACTGTTTCCTGATACTGTTGACACAAATCGACGAGCCGAAAAGATTTCGACCAGCCGGTTGTTTTACGACGTGTCGTTGGTTAAGCTCATCCTTCTTAAACATTATGACTTCAACAGTCAAATGTTAATTTTGGCCAATAAAAATAGTTAGAGACATCAGATTTCCACAGTCCTTGATATTGTACAATCATGTTTCTGGATTTAACTGTGTATGATTTTGTTAGCATTCATACACAGTTAAATCCAGAAATGTATTGTACAATAAAAATAGGACAAATATTTACAACTTTTTGTTGTGGATGAGGTGTAAAATTTCTATTGACTGTTTAATCATTGAAATGAATGATGTTTAAATAGAGTGGCCATGTACAACAGTTAATTGAGCCTCTTTAGGGAGTTTCAAAGTTTTTACAGTCCAATTAAATTTTGATGGCCTATGACGTATTTAAAGCTTCTGTACACATGAGTTTTCCACAGTCTACGAAGTTGGTTGCAAGTGTTTTTGGATTATACTTGCTTATTTAAGTTTTTCAACTCTAAAATATAAATAAATGTTTTGGAAGATTTACTTATTTAAGTTTTTCAACTCTAAAATATAAATAAATGTTTTGGAAGATTATAATAGATGAATGGGGGAGCCTTCAATGTCAAAAATTGTAAAGGAGTATAATTGTAAGGGTGAAAATTGCATACATTGCATTTTTCTTTTAGTTTTTTATTTATTTTGATTATTGTTTTTAATGTAATGATATGTACAAGTGGCCTTTTTTAACAAATGTTGGTTAATTAACCTAAATCTAATTTGATCCTATTTTCATACATTTTCAAAGTCAGTTTTGATCTATATTTTATCTATTAATTTACATGGGTCAATTCTATAGCATAGAAATGACTCGAGGTCAAATCCATGGCATGGAAATGACCCTAGGTCAAATCCATGATGAAATGACTCCTTGATTTTAAAATAAAAGGAAATATGCTCTAATTCCTGGTTAATCCTATGAAGAAAGTATTTTACAAATTTTCCGATCTATATAAATTTCAACAGAGTTTCGGCATATAAACAACACTTAGAAAGAAAACAAGAAGAGAAGAGAAGAAGAATAAAAGAATGAAACAACCACAACACATGAGACAAATGTAACTTGGGAAACCTCTCATAAGAGAAAAATTGGTGTAGTCATGGGATGGAGGGTCCAACCATGTAGCTAGAGTAAACACAACAGAAACAACATAATAATAGAATGCAATGGAAGATTCATATGCTCAATATATCAGACAATCACAATGCTTATAGGCCGACAACATGTGGGCTACAATCAAAGGGCTCACAGGCTTGCTTTTCGGGTTACAACATATATGAAAGATATGGCATTGAAGTGTCTTTGGAAAGAAGCTATCTATCTATTGTATCATGTTAGCTAACTCCTTTCATAATGCATCTAAGAGATGTATATATATCATTCTCCAGCTCAAAGTTCATTCTCTGCATCGGCTTTAAGAGATCTCAAACTCCAATGAATGATGAAACATGTAGGGAACGTGTAGGGAAGCCTATAACTCTTGGTAATGCTTCACAAATGAATGAAACTTGGTGTGGTTCTCAACAAAGGTCTATCTGATCCCAAATTTCCTTGTGTGATGTTCTATTTGGCTCCACAAGTCATGGAAGTGCTTCGCAAACCTTGTATGCTTGTGTTGACTAAAGAATGCTCTATTATGTGAAAGCTGATGATTTTCTGATAGCGATATCTCTTTGCAGATGAATCCAAATCTCATGAAATCTAAGTATGATGTAGCGCTCCATGAGCTCTAAAATGAAGATGTGGTAGAATGCGATAGAAAATGCTAAACTATAAATGACTAAATTGCAACTGAAATGCAAGAAAAGAAAAGAAAGCAAATATTTTTGGTTGATGCAAGATTGTTCTTCAACCTAGGATGATCGTGCATAAAAAACCAACCTCCAAAGTATCAAAATCAATATATTAGTCAACAACACATTCACAATATAATACTAGTCTTCCTTTCCATAGAGGATCTACACTTTGAACCTAGAATGATTTCAATAGTATAGCTCTGTATAAAAAAGATATGATATCTCTATCCCAAGTGTTGTATATATAGACCAAGGAGACATAGGATATTAATCTTAATGGTTTTCCAAAAAAAGTCAAGGTGGTCCAAGACCAAACCATGCACTCCACCTCCAAGTGTAACTCCTTGGCAAATAGAATATAACTCTCGATTGATTGGTTTGAACCCTATGAGCAAGGGGTCCAAATGTAACTCTTAAGCACTCCAACAGGAGGCAATAATTATAATTAACAATCCTCTATTAAGATCAATGATGTTAGTCATAGTCCACCTAGTAATCCCCCATTAAGTTATTTTAACAACTATCTTAAGACAAATGATACATGGCATAGAGTGCCAACTATGAAATCTCAAGATTTCATCCAATTGGGATGCTATTTTCTATGTGGCCACATTATTTACCATATTATAAAATATCAAATAATTACAATTAGACCTAGGACTAACAAAGTGTAAAACAACACCTAGTCCCCTAATCCTAACAATCTCCAAATTGTTGTATACATTGCAAGAATCATAAAGGGTACTTAACATAGTGAACTAAATTCTAGGTGTTAAACCCCATAGCCATTTTGTGCCATCTAAACTTTTATGTGCTCATGGGCTTTGTTGGAGCATTTGCAATATTTACAGATATATTCACCTTTTCAACCATGACCCCCTTATCCTGAACCATGTCATGAACAAAGTGATAGTGCACATTAATATGCTTCATCTATGCATGAAAGGCAAGGTTCTTTGCCAAGCTAATGACATTCTGACATTCACATTGAATCACTATTTTATCTTGCTTCAAACCATTGTTTGAACGCAATCTTTGAAGCCAAATTGCCTCCTTACAAGCATGAGTAGCTACCATGTACTTTGCCTTTATAGTCAAAAGAGAAACTACATCTTATCATTTACTCATCTAATTAATCACACCATCCAAATAGGGTAAACACATACCCACTAGTAGACCTCCTACTATCCACATCACTAATCAAAATCCATGAATTCTTGTATAACCACTATCCTACTCAAATTTTATCCTCCCTAGTAGAAAATCAAACACTCTACTATGTCTCTACAATACATAAACACTCTCTTCACTATAGTCAAATGCTCTTTGCCTAGATTGGACATGGACCTATATTTAAGATTCCCATTTTTTGGGTAATATTTGGTTTGATGTAGACCATTGGATATGTTGGCAAGTATAGACATAGATTAGAGATTATGTGCCTAGGTGCTTGAAATGTTATATTTATACCCCAATGTTAGGGATAAGAAGAGGGTCAGAGTGAGTGTGATGGATTACAAAAGGTTGTAATAGGAAATAACTTGTGTAGATAATAAACTAAAGTTATTGACAACCATAACATACATCATAACACCTCATAAGTGAGTCCCAACAACTTGCAGTATATATATAAGGAAGAACATATACTCTATGTACAGAACATGAGTGGATCACGTGTAACTTATATAGAGTATATGTGATAGACAGGATATAGAATCTAGATAGTAGAAGACATGAGTATGGGTAGTAATGTAAGTAGGAATAACCAATGATATAGGTGTAACAAATTTGTTGAATGTAATTGCATTTAGAGCATGTTTCATTATGCTCTCTTCAATTTTTACCGATTCTTCTCTTTTCTATCTTAGAATTGTTGCTAGTTCTGTAGGGAATTTTTCAATTATTTTTGCAACTGTTTGCGATGAAGTTAGGATATAGTGTATCATTTTTTTTTATATCTCAAAGGGGTGTCCCTACGATCGGTCGGGCTTCGCTTAAGTTTCTTTTACCAGGCAAGACTAATCCCCTCTGGGCCAACGCGATATCCCATCACTTGCCCCATGGCATGCGTGGCTAGGTGAGTCAGGATTTGAACTCGGGTGGGTGGACTAACATGCACTTAGAGTAGGTAGCCATACCACTCGAGCTAAACCTCAGGGGAAGGATATAGTGTATCATTACCTTTACAATTATCTCTTTATTTTTTATGCTTACTAAAGGATACATTTGTGTAGTAGTGAGTGGCATGTCTAGGTCAACTAATGATTTGAACAGTCTCTCTTCATCCAATAATTCTTCCTTTGCTTCTTCTATCTCCTTTTGTTCACCTTTTCCCTATGTTTCTACCTACTTCTTTGTTTTCTAAGTTGTCCCTTCTTATTTCTTTATGGTAGTGGGTGTTATTTGACGGGTAAGTGCAAGAAACTGGGTCCACATGTAGGGGAAGTCGCGCAAGAAAAAAAAATGCCGACAACAACGGGTACCCATTTTCAAAGAAACGGGTACCTGTTTAGGAACGGGTGCTCGAAGCTAAACGGGTACCCGTTTAGGTTTGGACGCCCGTTCCTAAATGGGTACCCATTTAGGTTCAGGTACCCGTTACTAAACGGGTACCCATTTTCAAAAAACTATATATTTTTAAAAAAGAGCCCTATGGGCTCATTTTCTTCCACTCTAGCCAATGGTGACAGAGACAACGGACGCCTCAAAACGGGTACGCGTTGTTGAAGACTACACGAGCACAACACCATAGATTTTTTTTCCCTCTCACCTCCTCCCGCCACCTCGTCACTATTGAGCGCCTCCAGGTCGGTTCTTTGCTTTTTTTAGCTCATTTTAGATTTTTTTTGTGGTTTTAAGATTAAAATGAAAACTAGGGTTTTACTTGTTATTAGAGTTTTATGATTTTTTTGTGATTGTATGTTATTGCAAACCCTAAAACTATGTTACTGCAAACTCTAAAACCATGTTACTGCAAACCCTAAAAAACCTAAACTATAAACCCTAAAAAAACAAAATATAAACCCTAAAACCATGTTTGTACTGTAAACCCTAAAAACCTAAACTATAAACCCTAAAAAACCAAATTATAAACCCTAAAATCATGTTATACTACAAACTCTAAAAACCTAAACTATGAACTCTAAAAAACCAAATTATAAACCCTAAAACCATGTTGTACTGCAAACCCTAAAAACCTAAACTATAAACCCTAAAAAACCAAATTATAACGATTTAATTTTGTGTGAGTATGATTTGAATGCATTCAACTTTTCAATGACTTCTAACGGGAACGTAATAGCATTCAAAAGAAGCTTTATGAATTGAATTGTTGTGGTCAAACAAAATTTTATATTGAATTGACTTGAAATTCCAAACAAGCCACTATTCCATCAGGTCCTAAAAATGCAAAGCTTATGTATTTATTACCTTATGCTATGTAGAATTCCATGATTTGTCCACACCGCATCTTATGTGAAAAAGCCACTTTTGTCCTTCCTAAATCTTTCCTTCATAAGATTATCATGGTTGTTCAAATTGTGAAGGTAAAGCAATTTCTTAGGGAAATGGTGGTGTGATTGAATGGAAGAGATAAAGGGTTAAACCATGCATTAGAACTCTTACATCTCATGAAATATCAATCTCATTATGTTTAATTTGATTTAATGTGATAAATGATCAAAGGGTTAGATAAATAATGTGATAACTAATGTGATAAATGATCAAAGGAAATAATCAATGATAGTTAAACAAACTTGAGACAATGGAAATAGAAATTCACACCAGATTAGGAAATAGTAAACTATAAATACAAGGGTTTAGATGCACTTGTAGGAGATGGTTACCACTACTTGAATGGACTCAAAATAAACATTTTAACTAATAAATTTTTGGGTGTGTTTATAATAGTTGACTAATAATTTCTCTATCTAGAAACCAATCAAGACAAAAAATAGAAGATGGTGCAAAATAGTAAAATATGTCACAATTGAGCTTAACTAAGCTAGAAGTAGGATAATAGAGAAATGGGAAGAATACACTTGGCATGGGCTATTGAATGCACTTTTAAATTTGGACTATATAAGGTGTCAAAATGTTTCCATTATAATTTTGAGAAAAATGATGATAGGATAAGGTTGTTAGGTAGAGTGACACATTAGATCCTATGCTTATTACCCAATACTATTCATATGTGTCACATTTCTATACATAAAACTTCTCCACTTGATCATCCTACTAATCAATGCACTTATCCCTAGTATCCTTCATGATCCAATATGTATTTTTGATCCTAGGTTGAGTATGTGGTTGCAAGGTCATCCACATGACTTGACAAGCTTGACCTATTCTAGTTTAAAATTAAAAATTCAAATTTTGACCAACTATCCCCTTTATGAATCCCACCCAACATAGACTAAACACACATTTTTGTGAATTGATGTCATGTGTTAGTATTTTAAAACATTTATAGAATTCATTTTCACTGTCACGCATTGAATAACAAATATTTGAATTCATTGGCGTATTAATCAAATGAACATCACACTTCAATTCTAGAGCTCTAAAATTAATCTAGGTTTGCACAATCATTTTAGTGATCATATGTATGTTTGAGAATTTTTTAAAATCATTTTTCAAATTCTTTGAATCACCATCCTTACATTGTTTGACATAGGAATATTGGAAGCCTCTTGAGCAAACCAACAGGAAAAACCAACACTTTTCATGCATGAGGCAACTTGCTATCAAGCCTAATAGAGAACAATAATATATTTAAAGCATCCAAGGAACTATGTTTGCTACTATAGATCAAGTTCATGATCATAAACTATACCTTGATCAACAAACTTGACCACGAGCAAAGACAAGAAGAATAATTAATGTTGATATGCACATACAACCATTATAGAGAGCTTCTCAAATCTTAAGACGTGCATTGATTCCAAAGTCTTCATCTATACATAGCATTCATTCTTTACTCATTGAGCTAAATTCCTTGTATCTCTTATTTCTTTTCTAAGAATAGTAAACATGTGTCTATCAATGACATATCTGGCTCCAACTATTAGTATAGGTAATTTTATGCTTATATGTATGTACTTTATTGGATTAGCCTAAACTAATCCTAAAGGATCCTATTTTCCATTTCAAGGCATGGGAATAGTATTTTTCATGTAAATGCAATTGTTCATGGAGTGTTGGTTTGCTAATGCACTTAGTTAAAGTTTTGTAGAATAATTTCAAAATAGGGGTTGAGGTGGGAAATCTCTAAGTTAAAGTATTACTTGCTCTCTAAATTCATGGATATTTTAAACTTTCATTTATAGATCTATTAGATTAAGTTTAAATTTATAGATCATATTTGTTTGTAAGTTTTTGAAATATGTATATATTTGTGAAATTATACATTTGTAAGTTTTTTATATTGATACATATTTGGAAATTTGTAGGAGACATCTAATGGATGACCAGAGTCTAGATGAATTTGTAATAGATGACATTCTTTATGAAAACTCCCCATCCCATGATCCACCTCAAAACCCCCCACCCCCTCCACTTGATGAGGCCCAATTGTGGCAAAACATTAATGAAAATATTAATGCAATTGAGGAGAACATTAATTTGATTAATAATCAACCTCACTTGATGCCTCCTCATGTGGTTCGGTTTGCATCTTCGATGCAAACCATTATTGATTCTGTTAGGTCTATTGATGCAGACCTAAATAGATTTCAGCTTTGGCGGGAGGAGAGGAGGCAATTCTATGCAGATGGTCTTTCATATAAAGCCATCCATGACCTCCACATAACAAAACAAACTTTAGCCTCATTTTTTCGTCACCCAAAAACTAATCAACCTATAGCTACAACAAAAAAAAGAATATCAATTAAGTGGTGTACACATGAGGTGATCTCGAGACATTTTTGGGATTGGTGGTGGATGGTGTTTGATCACCCACCTCATGCTAATTGTGAGGTACTGCTATATTTTTTGAGAAAATTATGGGTAGAGTTTCAATTGGGTCAAAAACCCAATTATTTTGATATGAGAGAATTTCAGGGTGTTGGTCGTGGCATGCCACAACACAGACCAGGGGTACGAGTTGACCCAAATCGACCCATTCCTCCTGCTCCTATGGTTGCTCCTATTTTGCCCACTATTCTTGCACCTATTCAGCACCAGGCAGTGTTGTCGACATTAGGAGCATTGAGTGGACTCTCGGGCAATCTCACTGAACAAGTTACCCACATGGCAGATGAATTCAGTGGTGGAGAGCATCATGGAGGAGTCGATGCATCTCATCATAGAGCCTCAGGCATGTCAGGGGCACTTTTGTGTACAAATTGCAATCAACCATGTTATAGTCCTGCTCCTACATCCACATCAGATGCAGCTACAGTAGAAGTGGAGTCATACTTGGATCTACTATATTCGGATGATAATCCTACACAGGTACATTGACCACATTTTATTAAATATTTCAAGTGCATAATTTGAATGTATCAAAATTTATATAAATAATTTAATGAATTAATATATAATTTTGTGAACTATTTATTGTATAGATCTCAAGTCGCTCTAGGGCCACATCATGATTTGATACATTGAGTTTTGCATTGACAGCTGTAAAGATTGGCACACCGTACGGGGTAAACTAATATATCTTAACCCTAAAACCATATGTATCTAATTCTAGTTTAAATTTTCTTCTAGTTTGTTATCAATATTATATTTTAAATGAACAAGTGTATAAATAAATAAATAACTATATACATACATTTATGTGAAACACTACTATTGTAGTGAGGCTCAGGTCATGTGGCAGTTCCCATGCCTGACCGACCACACGACTCAGGTGTTTCTTCCGCTGATCCTCCATCGTCAGCTATTATGCCTACTCATTCCCTGGTGTGTGTTTTAAAAAATTGAACTAAATTTGTACTACTATTTCTTTTTTGAGTTCATATATTTATTTATATATGCACCCATATATATGTAAGTGCAGGATGATAGAAGAGAGACTATTGGTCAGGTTGCTAGTCATGGAGAATTTCATGAGCCATCTACACATTTTGAGGTCCTAAACTTTACTAAATTTTCTATGTGCAATTTCTAGGTCTTTATATGCTAAATAAATTCTAACTTATTTCAAACTTGCTTTATTTGAAATTCTAGCAATTAGCAAGTCAAATGTTTGGTGAAGAAGATGAAACAACTATACCACCTACACAACAAAATGTGGGAGTAGATGAGCATGATTGCATGGTAATTTAAATGCAAACTTTAAAGCCTACATTTAAATATTTAATTTCATGTCATTTTTAAAAATTTTAAATCTGATTGCAAGTTTTTTTCTCTTGTGTACAGCATGAGTAGATCCATCTATTTCACAAGGAAGAAAGAGGCCTCTTTTAGATTTGAACTTGAGTGATGATCATACCTAATATAGATGTTTATTTCATAGACTGAGTTCTGTATGATGTGCACATTATTTTTGATATATGCCATGCCAGGACTTTGACTATATATGTCAAACTTGCTATTACATGTACTTCTAGATATATTTTAGTATTTCATGAACTATGATTTATATTATTTATATGATGATGATGATGAGTAGATGTTTTAGTACACATTTCATGGGTCCTACCTATATTTTATAGTATTTCATGGACTTATCTAGATAGAGATCTACATGTATATATTATTGAGTATATGCTTGAATGTATTATGCATTATGGTTCAATAGTTCTTCATGAAATAGTGAACAATCTATTAACTACCTCACAAACCTAAATTAAGTCAATTTACATAGTGGAATAGATAGGTAAATGGTGTTACAATTATCTTAGAATAGATAAGTTTAGTGTTACAATTATCTAATTATTTAGATAAATTTGGTGTTACAATTATCTATTAGATAAATTTAGGGCACTTTATAACTCTTTAGAATCAACTAGATAGGTTTTTCAAATCTTATCCACACAATATAAGCTACAAAAAAAATTATCACAATTTGAAATTATTCAAGAATTAGCATTCAATTCTTGTAGACAAACTAACTCTTTAGAATAAACTCTAGAAGGAAATTCAAATCTTATCCACACAATATAAGCTACAAAAAAATTTATCACAATTTGAAATTATTCAAGAATTAACATTCAATTCTTGTAGACAAACTAACTCTTTAGAATCAACTAGATAGGTTTTTCAAATCTTATCCACACAATATAAGCTACAAAAAAATTTATCATAATTTGAAATTATTCAAGAATTAGCATTCAATTCTTGTAGACAAACTAACTCTTTAGAATAAACTCTAGAAGGAAATTCAAATCTTATCCACACAATATAAGCTACAAAAAAAACTATCACAATTTGACATTATTCAAGAATTAACATTCAATTCTTGTAGACAAACTAACTCTTTAGAATAAACTCTAGAAGGAAATTCAAATCTTATCCACACAATATAAGCTACAAAAAAAATTATCACAATTTGACATTATTCAAGAATTAACATTCAATTCTTGTAGACAAACTAACTCTTTAGAATAAACTCTAGAAGGAAATTCAAATCTTATCCACACAATATAAGCTACAAAAAAATTTATCACAATTTGAAATTATTCAAGAATTAGCATTCAATTCTTGTAGAGAAACTAACTCTTTAGAATCAACTAGATAGGTTTTTCAAATCTTATCCACACAATATAAGCTACAAAAAAATTTATCACAATTTGAAATTATTCAAGAATTAACATTCAATTCTTGTAGATAAACTAACTCTTTAGAATCAACTAGATAGGTTTTTCAAATCTTATCCACACAATATAAGCTACAAAAAAATTTATCACAATTTGAAATTATTCAAGAATTAGCATTCAATTCTTGTCTAGACAAACTAACTCTTTAGAATAAACTAGATAGGTGATATTAAACCATGTTTCAAATATGCAATCCATGAAAATTAAATACATAGATCATAAAAAGAGTCTCAAAACAAAAATTAGGTCCATTATTAAACATATGAGTATATCTATATGTAATTAGCTTATAGGTCCATGTGATTAGTTTGACATGACTACAAAATTGATCTACCATATACATTATGATGAAATCTTGTAGTGGAAATCATAGAAAAATCTACTTGTGGGATACACCTGCAAGAAATAATGAATGTAAATGAGAATGAATTAATCAGTGACTAAAACACAAAATATTAATATAATATGTAACTAAATAAAACAAAAGAGGATGTAAGACGGTGGCTTAAGGGGAGCTAAGAGGATGTCTTAAGGGGATACAAAAGAGGATAGCTTACTTAGAGAGATGTACACGAGTCAATTTACAAAGTATAAGATAAAACTTGATGGCTTAAGGGGATGTAAGAGGATGGCTTAAGGGGAGTTAGGAGGATGGATGAGAAATATATGAGTATATATATATGCAATTACCTAATTTGCGTTCACTTTTAGTTGAAGACTACAAAAATGACCTCACATACTTGTATGGTGAAAACTTCTATTGACAATCATGCAAATTTGACCACTTGTCTAAGGTACACCTGCAAAAAGCAATGTTCAAATGTACAAGTAAATTAACTATATATTTACATGGGGGTAAGTGCAAGAAGATGGGGGGCCAAAAAGGGGTCTTAAGTGGCCACTTTTTTTCTGAAATCAGGAAATACTGGCCTTGGATGAGAAATTGAGCATAGTTACACTCAAAATTTGGAGATACAACCAAAACAATGTTCGTAGTGCTCTGAGTCTACTTTCTAAACTACTATTTTGTTTTGAAAATGGCATAGATTAAGGGGTTCAAAAGAGGGAGCCACAGAAATTGGTGTTGTTTCTGTCAAAAAAACATAACATAGCATGTTTTGTGGCTCCCTCAAAGGTCAACTTTTTTTTGGTATTTTTAAAATCGCTTCAGTGAGAAATTAGCTAATAGCATGTAGTTTATGCCCAATTTTTCTAATAATTTTTTGATGAATATTTGATTTTTTACTAATTTTTAAAGTGGACACATCCTAAAAAATAGAATTTTGGCTGTGCTACCCCTATAAATTTTGAAAACTAAGTGAAAATCATTTTTTTATTTTTTTAATATTTGTAGAATGAAGTCTAGTTTCTAAATATGTAATTTTTTTGAAATTTGAATGAATAGTTATTTTACAATGAAAAAAAGACCAAACAGTGGTTTTTACCTAAAAACGGACACACAAACAAAAGAAATTAAAGATGAAAGGCTTAACATTGTTAAAATGTGAAAAAAATCACATCGTCAAATAGCTAAGAGAAAGCCTAACATTACCCACGTGTTCGATTTGTTCAACCTTGAAACACGTGCAAATCTGAGGGTTAGCACGAACGAAATTATGTGAAATTTTGAAGAATATAGAAAAACACGTCTGTGACTGTTCATAAGGCACTCCAAGCCTTTGGGTTGGAAATCCAAAGCAAATCCCAAGCCCAAGGCTTGGGATTCCCAAAGCAAGAAATAACGCGAGTGCATTATAACGCGCTCACGTTATGTTTTGCCTTGCATTTTTCTTTCCCGCAAGTCTGTCTTTTGTCATGTTTGACATAACGCGAGCGCGTTATAACGCACTCGCGTTATGTCCCACTCAAATTTTTTTGCGTTCAAGGCTATTAATCATGAGGGTTAAGGGATAAGGGATAGAGTTGGAGGGTTTAGGGATAAGGGATTAGCGTTTAAGGTATAGTATCGAGCCCGTTGAGGGTCTAGGAATAGGGATAGCATTTAAGGTTTAGGGATGAGGGATGACAGATTACGGTTTAGGGTTTAGGGATAGAGTTGAGGGTCGAGGGATCAAAGTTAAGGGTTGAGGGATTAGGGTTTGACATTGAGGGTTGAGGGTTGAGGTTCAAGAGTCAAGGGTTTAGGGATAGGGTTTAGGGTCGAGGGATTAAAGTTAAAGTAGAGTGTGGAGGGTGTAAGGATTAGGGATAGGGTTGGAGGGTTTAGGGATAAGGGATTAGGGTTTAAGGTATAGTATCGAGTCTGTTGAGGGTTTAGGAATAGGGACAACATTTAGGGATTAGGGATGAGGGATTATAGTTGAGGGATGATGGATTAGGGTTGAGGGTTGAGGGATTAGGGTTTAGGGATAAGGTTTAGGGTTGAGGGTTGAGGGATTAGGGTTTAAGGTATAGTGTTGAGGGTTGAGGGTTGAGGGTTTAGGATTAGGGTTTAGGGTTGACGGATTAGCATTTAATGTCAACGTTAGGGTTAGAGTGTCGAGGGTAGAGGGATTAGGGATAGGGTTTAGGATTGAAGGTTTAAGGATTGAGGGTTGAGGCTTTAGGGATGAGGGTTTAAGGCTTAAGATATAGTGTCAAGTGTTGAGGGTGTAGGGATAGGGTTTAAGTTTTAAGGGTTAAGGGTTGAGGGATAAGGATTAGGGTTTAAGGTATAGTGTTGAGGGTTGAGGGATCAGAATTAAGGGTTGAGGGATTAGGGTTTGACGTTGAGGGTTGAGGGTTGAGGTTCGAGGGTCAAGGGTTTAGGGATAGGGTTGAGGGTCGAGGAATTAGGGTTAAAGTAGAGTGTGGAGGGTATAAGGATTAGGGATAGGGTTTGAGGGTTTAGGGATAAGGGATTAGGGTTTAAGGTATAATATTGATTCTGTTGAGGGTGTAGGAATAGGGATAGCATTTAGGGTTTAGGGATGAGGGATTAGAGTTGAGGGATGACGGATTAGGGTTGAGGGTTGAGGGATTAGGGTTTAGGGATAAGGTTTAGGATTGAGGGCTGAGGGATTAGGGTTTAAGGTATAGTGTTGAGGGTTTAGGGATAGGGTTTAGGGTTGAGGGATTAGGATTTGATGTTGAAGGTTGAGGGTTTAGGGTTTAGGGTTAGGGTTGAGAGATGAGGGATCAGAGTTAAGGGTTGAGGGAATGGGGTTTGACGTCGAGGGTTGAGGGTTGAGGTTCGAGGGTCAAGGGTTTAGGGATAGGGTTGAGGTTGAAGGGATTAGGGTTAAAGTAGAGTGTGGAGGGTGTAAGGATTAGGGATAGGGTTGGAGGGTTTAGGGATAAGGGATTAGAGTTTAAGGTATAGTATCAAGTTTGTTGAGGGTTTATGAATAGGGATAGCATTTAGGGTTTAGGGATGAGGGATTAGAGTTGAGGGATGAGGGGTTAGGGTTGAGGGTTGAGGGATTAGGGTTTAGGGATAAGGTTTAGGGTTGAGGGATGGGGATTAGGGTTTAAGGTATAGTGTTGAGGGTTGATGGTTTAGGGATAGGGTTTAGGTTTGAGGGATTAGGGTTTAGTGTTGATGAATTAGGGTTTAATGTTGAGAGTTGAGGGTTCAGGGTTCAGGGTTGAGGTTGAGGGATAGGGTTAATGGTCAAGGGATTAGGGTTAAATAAGAGTGTCGAGCGTAGAGGGATTAGGGTTTAAGGTATAGTATCGAGCTTGTTGAGGGTCTAGGAATAGGGATAGCTTTAAGGATTTAGGAATGAGGGATTAGAGTTGAGGGATGACGGATGACAGATTAGGGTTGAGGGTTGAGGCATTAGGGTTGAGGGACAAGGTTTAGGGTTAGGGTTGAGGGATTAGGGTTTAAGGTATAGTGTTGAGGGTTTAGGGATAGGGTTTAGGGTTAAGGGATTAGAATTTGACGTTGAGGGTTTAGGGTTTAGGGTTAGGATTGAAGGTCGAGGGATCAGAGTAAAGGGTTGAGGGATTAGGGTTTGATGTTGAGGGTTGAGGGTTGAGGTTCGAGGGTCAAGGGTTTAGGGATAGGGTTGAGGGTTGAGGAATTAGGGTTAGAGTTGAGTGTGGAGGGTATAAGGATTAGGGATAGGGTTGGAGGGTTTAGGGATAAGGGATTAGAGTTTAAGGTATAGTATCGAGTCTGTTGAGGGTTTAGGAATAGGGATAGCATTTAGGGTTTAGGGATGAGGGATTAGAGTTGAGGGATGATGGATTAGGGTTGAGGGTTGAGGGATTAGGGTTTAGGGATAAGGTTTAGGGTTGAGGGTTGAGGGATTAGGGTTTAAGGTATAGTGTTGAGGGTTGATGGTTTAGGGATAGGGTTTAGGTTTGAGGGATTAGGGTTTAGGGTTGATGAATTAGGGTTTAATGTTGAGAGTTGAGGGTTCAGGGTTCAGGGTTGAGGTTGAGGGATAGGGTTAATGGTCAAGGGATTAGGTTTAAATAAGAGTGTCGAGGGTAGAGGGATTAGGGTTTAAGGTATCGTATCGAGCCTGTTGAGGGTCTAGGAATAGGGATAGCGTTTAGGGTTTAGGAATGAGGGATTAGAGTTGAGGGATGACGGATGACAGACTAGGGTTGAGGGATTAGGGATTAGGGTTTAGGGACAAGGTTTAGGGTTAGGGTTGAGGGATTAGGGTTTAAGGTATAGTGTTGAGGGTTTAGGGATAGGGTTTAGGGTTGAGGGATTAGAGTGAAGGGTTGAGGGATTAGAATTTGACGTTGAGGGTTTAGGGTTTAGGATTAGAGTTGAAGGTCGAGGGATTAGAGTTAAGGGTTGAGGGATTAGGGTTTGATGTTGAGGGTTGAGGGTTGAGGTTCGAGGGTCAAGGGTTTAGGGATAGGGTTGAGGTTGAAGGGATTAGGGTTAAAGTAGAGTGTGGAGGGTGTAAGGATTAGGGATAGGGTTGGAGGGTTTAGGGATAAGGGATTAGAGTTTAAGGTATAGTATCGAGTTTGTTGAGGGTTTAGGAATAGGGATAGCATTTAGGGTTTAGGGATGAGGGATTAGAGTTGAGGGATGAGGCATTAGGGTTGAGGGTTGAGGGATTAGGGTTTAGGGAAAAGGTTTAGGGTTGAGGGTTGAGGGATTAGGGTTTAAGGTATAGTGTTAAGGGTTGATGGTTTAGGGATAGGGTTTAGGTTTGAGGGATTAGGGTTTAGGGTTGATGAATTAGGGTTTAATGTTGAGAGTTGAGGGTTAAGGGTTGAGGGTTGAGGTTGAGGGATAGGGTTAATGGTCAAGGGATTAGGGTTAAATAAGAGTGTCGAAGGTAGAGGGATTAGGGTTTAAGGTATAATATCGAGCCTGTTGAGGTCTAGGAATAGGGATAGCGTTTAGGATTTAGGAATGAGGGATTAGAGTTGAGGGATGATGGATGACAGATTAGGGTTGAGGGTTGAGGCATTAGGGTTTAGGGTTAGGGTTGAGGGATTAGTGTTTAAGGTATAGTGTTGAGGGTTTAGGGATAGGGTTTAGGGTTGATGGATTAGAGTGAAGGGTTGAGGGATTAGAATTTGACGTTGAGGGTTTAGGGTTTAGGGTTAGGGTTGAAGGTCGAGGGATCAATGTTAAGGGTTGAGGGATTAGGGTTTGATGTTGAGGGTTGAGGGTTGAGGTTCGAGGGTCAAGGGTTTAGGGATAGGGTTGAGGGTCGAGGAATTAGGGTTAAAGTTGAGTGTGGAGGGTATAAGGATTAGTGATAGGGTTGGAGGGTTTAGGGATAAGGGATTAGAGTTTAAGGTATAGTATCGAGTCTATTGAGGGTTTAGGAATAGGGATAGCATTTAGGGTTTAGGTATGAGGGATTAGAGTTGAGGGATGATGGATTAGGGTTGAGGGTTGAGGGATTAGGGTTTAAGGTATAGTGTTGAGGGTTGATGGTTTAGGGATAGGGTTTAGGTTTGAGGGATTACGGTTTAGGGTTGATGAATTAGGGTTTAATGTTGAGAGTTGAGGGTTGAGGGTTGAGGTTTAGGGATAGGGTTAATGGTCAAGGGATTAGGGTTAAATAAGAGTGTCGAGGGTAGAGGGATTAGGGTTTAAGGTATAGTATCGAGCCTGTTGAGGGTCTAGGAATAGGGATAGCGTTTAGGGTTTAGGAATGAGGGATTAGAGTTGAGGGATGATGGATGACAGATTAGGGTTGAGGGTTGAGGGATTAGGGTTTAGGGACAAGGTTTAGGGTTAGGGTTGAGGGATTAGGGTTTAAGGTATAGTGTTGAGGGTTTAGGGATAGGGTTTAGGGTTGAGGGATTAGAATTTGACGTTGAGGTTTTAGGGTTTAGGATTAGGGTTGAAGGTCGAGGGATCAGAGTTAAGGGTTGAGGGATTAGGATTTAAGGTATAGTATCGATTCTGTTGAGGGTGTAGGAATAGGGATAGCATTTAGGGTTTAGGGATGAGGGATTAGAGTTGAGGGATGATAGATTAGGGTTGAGGGTTGAGGGATTAGGGTTTAGGGATAAGGTTTAGGGTTAAGGGCTGAGGGATTAGGGTTTAAGGTATAGTGTTGAGGGTTTAGGGATAGGGTTTAGGTTTGAGGGATTAGAGTGAAGGGTTGAGGGATTAGGATTTGATGTTGAGGGTTGAGGGTTTAGGGTTAGGGTTGAGAGATGAGGGATCAGAGTTAAGGGTTGAGGGATTAGGGTTTGACGTTGAGGGTTGAGGGTTGAGGTTCGAGGGTCAAGGGTTTAGGGATAGGGTTGACGTTGAAGGGATTAGGGTTTAAGGTATAGTGTTGAGGGTTGATGGATCAGAGTTAAGGGTTGAGGGATTAGGGTTGAGGGTTGTAAGGATTAGGGATAGGGTTGGAGGGTTTAGGGATAAGGGATTAGAGTTTAAGGTATAGTATCGAGTCTGTTGAGGGTGTAGGATTAGGGATAGCATTTAGGGTTTAGGGATGAGGGATTAGAGTTGAGGGATGATGGATTAGGGTTGAGGGATTAGGATTTGACGTTGAGGGATTAGGATTTGACGTTGAGGGTTTAGGGATAGGGTTGAGGGTTGAGGGATTAGGATTTGACATTGAGGGTTTAGGGATAGGGTTGAGGGTTGAGGGATTAGGATTTGACGTTGATAGTTTAGGGATAGGGTTGAGGGATTAGGATTTGACATTGAGGGTTGAGGGTTTAGGGATAGGGTTGAGGGATTAGGATTTGACATTGAGGGTTGAGGGTCGAGGGATCAGAGTTGAGGGTTTAGGGATTAGGGTTTGACGTTGAGGGTTGAGGGCATTTTCTATCACGAACTTGATTATGAGGGCTTGCCCCTTCATTGTTATGCCTATCATATGGCGGAGCATCTGGCAAGCCCTTGCAAGAAAAAGATGTGATCAATGCAAAGGATGTGATGAATGTATAGCAGGATAAAACGCGAGCGCGTTATAACGCGCTCGCGTTTTGTATTTCTATTGAATTGGTAAAAAAGTGGTTACCCCCATGATCCAGGCCCACATGCTCTATTTTCTTACTGATTCTACGCGTGCTCTGACAAAAAAGAAATGCTTTCATGCTATTGGGAAGTTCACATGCACATTTGACACATTGTACCACCTTTGCATGATCTTTCCACCACCTTTTCTACTTTGCCAACTTGAGAAGGAGGAAATAACATAGTTTTCACACCAAGTTTGATATATATCTATTCAAGTTTCAATTTTTGTAGTGTTGCAATATTAATTGTGATTCAATTTTAAGAATTTAACATTGAAAAGGAAGCAAGTGGTGAAAAACTCAAATTGTTCAGGAGTTTGATGCAAAAAGATAAAAACACTACATAATTGGGTACTCTCTCCATTCAAATCTTCGTTATTTAGGTATGTCAAGTCTTTACATGCATGTTCTTTACATTTTCCTTATTTCAGATTGAATTACTTTATCATGCTTTATCATACATGTTTAAAATAGATACATTCCCAATCAAGAAAGCAACCTACAATCTCACATGATGCCATGTATATTTTCTACACTTGGGCTCTTTAATAATTATGTGTAATAAACAAACCTTAGTTCATACCATGATGTCAAACTATACAAGAATAAATCCTTACAACATAAAAAAAATACAATCCCACTATTATCATGTATTCATTTCTTAGGAACTAATATTGGTCTCTTTATCATGCTATAGACAAATTCTCCGTCATGCCAAGGAAATGATCAAGAATTAAACCAACACAGGAAGAGATAGAAGCTAAGAATGCAAAGAAAGCAATGGCTATGAGGGAACTTCGTGAGAAGAGGAAATTGGACACGATAAATGAAGACATACCAATTGAAGAGGAACCACAACCATCACAAAGAGATATGGTATTGGCGGCACAAAGAGAACGAATGCAAAAACTTCGTGGTACGAGAAATTTGAATACCATAGTTGGAGACACGTCCTTTACCACAAGTCAACATGTAGGGACACCATCTACCACATCTCAAGTTGAGAGTACATCATCACTCACATGTGATGGAGGAGGTACGCCATCGTTCCCACCTCAACCTCAAGGTATGTCATCTATTCCATCTTCGATCGAAGGTATGCCATCTAACCCATCTCATTTAAATATTGATGAAATTCCTAATGTTGAGATGAATTTACCTAACTTGACACCACCTAGAATTTTGAATAGAAAGCCAAAGTATTTGATTGATATTGATGAGAATATTTTGCAGCCAATGGAAGGTAAGATTCCAAAACGCACTTGTAGAAGATATGCTAATAAGATTTGGAGATTTTTCTTTGAAAAGTTAAATGAGACTGCAAGATGTCAACTATTCGTTGAAATGATGCGAAGTATAAAGTATAGGTCTATCATGAAGATTCTTGGGTTGAGAACATCAAAGGCTTCAAGTGAAAAATCTATTGTCAAGAATCTAATGAGTGCATATGAGAGTGTGGGTAACACCTCATGCACAAAAGATAGTAATGCAACACGGCGTGTGATTACATCGACTATAGTAAGTAGTCAAACGAGGAAAGCTCGTATCATTAGAAAGACAAGTCAAGAATTGAGAATTAATAGGAAAACTTTATCAAGAGCCGTTGGAAGACGCCAAAGAATTGAGGACACTAATGCCAATGAATTATGGGCGTTCTCGGGGAGACTACCACAAAAAGATAAACCAATTGTTGAAGCATTGAGATCACTAATTGAAGACTTTTGGAAGAATTACACAAGGGTATCTCCGAATCAAAGGGATGTTGTAAGAAGGAGAATTGGTAGTCAGAACCGTGAGCCACATCCAAAGCATTTTTTGGATGAGACTCAAACACAGTTTTATGGTAAATTTCTAGAGAAGTATCCTCAAATTAAAATTTGTCAAAGATATTTTGAAATGCTAAAACCTTTCTATGTTAAGATAAATCACACACGCACTACTTGTTGTAGATTACATATTGAATTTTCTAACCATTTTGATGCTTATAGGTCTATATGTTTAGATATGCATACTAACAATGATTTGCAGGGTTGTGCCATATGTGCCCCACCAACATCTTCAAGAGACTTCATATCAAGAATTTTATGTGAAAGAGAGGAAGGTCAAATATTCTACAAGAAATTATGCTTGGATGGCACATGTCATCGTTGCGGTCGCTTGCAACATTTGCCAATATGTGAACATATGGAAATAACACATGCGGTTGGAAATGAACTAGTAGAGTTTGGCAAGTATAAAATAGTGGCATACAATACAAAAGATGGTAAAGAAGCAAAGAGGTGTGAATTAGTTATTGAAAAGATTCCAGTGTATCAGTTTATGCCTATATTTCGTGACAGCATAGTGTATGAGTATGCAAGACATGCCCATAGAGCTCGATGGTTGGACTTGCAATTCAAGTTATGCAAGGACACATTTCCGGTTGGTAGCATTGTTTCATTCGTCGACTTTGCAGAGAACTACAGTCTATAGCCACAGCATGAGGTGTAATCACAATATTACAACTCCACATAGGTTTCTATATTTGTGCACATCGCATTCATTCATGAGAATGATAGTACAGAGGATGACAAAAAGATCATAAGGGAGTATAATTTCTATATTAGTGATAATCACACACATTCTACGGAGTTCGTGCAAGGTTGCTTTCAGGTGTTCTACAATGATTTGGCTAGAAGGGGCATATCGTTCAGTCAGCATATCATATGGTCGGATAATTGTGCGTCACAATTCAAGAACTCGCCAAATTTCTATTGGCTGAGTAGGAGGCATAATTTTATAGGTATTCAACATATGTGGAACTTTTGTGAGGCCGGGCATGGAAAGGGGGAGCATGATGGTGCAGGAGCATGTATCAAAAGAGCCATAGCACGAGAAGAGTTAAAGTATAAAGACAATGCAAAGTTGACATATGCAAAATTGATTGTCGAGTGGTGTAATGCTTCCATGGGTCCAGGTAATGAAGGTAAGTCTTTAGTTCATAGATTTTTTTGGTTGATAGATGATACTAACATTGCACCATATGAGGATTGTTGTACACTGATAGGATCAAATGAGATGCACTCTTTCAGAAGCTCAATTGCAGGTTCATGGAGTATCCATACATGAAAGATGTCATGCTTTTGTTCTTCTTGTACAATTCAAGTCTGGGATGAGTGTAAGTCAAAGGAGTGGGTTGACAAATGGCAGTTAAGTTATCTTAGCCCACTTGACACGTATCGACCCCCGACGGCACTGGAACTAACACAGATGGAATCGTCAGTTGACTTTGACCACATATCAGATTTAGTTCAACCAGGTAATATAGGGCACGCATATGCATCTAATTTCATCTAGTTCAACTAGGTAATGTCATCTTACTTTGTAGTGTTTTTGTAATGTTGACTAATTTCATCTAATTTGCTACACATATCAATGTAGGGCACGTATATGCAGTTATTGTAGATAAAGATGATGAAGAGGGAACAGATTATTACTTATGTCGTTGTGTTGAGGCTAAAAAGAAATTGGAGGCCCCTGTTACAGATGGAGAAAACATCAAATACCCTACAGGATCAGTGGTTATTACTGGAACATGGCTTAGAAGGTACCCACATAAGAGTGTTAATATTTGGCTATTTCAGGATTTTGACATGCATCAGAAGATTCTTCATTACTCGAACCTCGTCATGGCATCCAATGTTCATTTAATAAAGTATCGGGGTAGACCTTTGAACAAAATATTGTGGAAGGTGCGTGAGTCTGACCATGAAGCAATACTTAACACAATAAAGAGTAGAGCAGACTCGGATGGTTCATTGGATTAATTTGTAAGTATTCACATTGATTTTGTAAAGTTATGTTACATTGAGTTGTAAGTATGCACATTAATTTGTAAGGTTTGTCTTTTTTTATTTCCTCCTGCATTTTTACACATATGTACACATTTTTACATCATCATGTTATGCATTTTTGGTGTCCTGCTTCTGATGCTACCAAACTCATAACTCACCCTACTAGACACCATTTGATGATCTCTCCAACACTCTGGATCTAGGGTGCCTAATCATGATGATGACCTATATACCATTCTCCCAAGGCGCTCATAATGAATGAAAAGAAGACCAAGGGCGCCCAAGCTTAATAGACTTATTTTTTTCAATTTTGATGATCCAAACTCTTGCAATATGACATCCACTTTCAGGCCTTTAGATCTTCCTTCACATATAGGGCCTAGAAGGAATTCCAGAGCAAGAGGGTTGGAGCGCCTTGAGCTTCAAGTCAGATATGCGCCTAGACCTCTACCCTTTAGCAAGTTGAAGCCCTCTGAGCCTTGACAAAGTGAGAATGCCTTGTAGTGAATATGCGCCTTGGGCAAGGTTGAATACAAAGTTGAGGAGTATATCATAATGAGTAAGTGCACTGTAGGGTTAGATGATAAAGACTAGCACCTTGAGTGTCTTGGTCAAAATTTTGATGTGAGAAGTCTTACAAGATCAAACCCTGGAGTGCGCCTTAGAGAGAACCTATTGATCCTTTGCTTTGACAAGATTTGGGCGCCAGAATGATCCTTAATAAATGGAATGTATCTACACCAATTTTGCACCTTTAGGGAAGTGATGGTGTCCAAATGAGTTTTGAGTCCCTTTGAGTGTTGAGATTGTTAGAGATAGGTGCCTTGATGAATGAAATGCGCCTTGAAGACCATGTGCGCCTAGAGAAGATAAGTGCCTAGTTGAGATAAAGAGGTGTTTCTGGTGCCTAGGGAAGAAGAGAGGTAAGTTCAGGGAGATAAGTGCGCCTAAGAGTTTTAGCGCCCTCAATCAAATTGCACCTTTTTGCATTGGAGAATATAAGGTGAGGATTTGAGTTGAAAGTTTGAGAAAGTAGATTGAGCGCCCTGTGTTGGAGGAATCAAGTTGGATAAGCACTTGAAGAACTTGCATTAAGTGTTTTAGCGCCTTGGTATGGTTTGAAGCGCCTTGTTGAGGAGATACCTTGATTTAATCCAAGATAGAGCGCCCTAGAATTGAATATGCGCCTTGTTGGAGGAATATATGCGCCTTGTTGGAGAAAGATATGCGCCTTGAATGAGAGTTTGTGTGCCTTAACCAAGAATGATGATTGAAGTCACAATCTCATGTTTGTGCGCCTAGGTCTAGAAGCAAGATTTGAGCGCCTTAGGATAGGGTTTTTTGCACCTTGTCTTGGAGAGTGAATTTGCGCCTTGGATGATGTTGAAGCGCCTTGGGATGAAATGCACCCAAACTTACAGAGGGCCTTTAGTGAGGGAGTTGAAGAGAGTGCTTAGAGGAAGGATAGCCTTAAGATCAAACTAAGTACTTAGAAACCTAAGATTAGCACCTTATTTGAAGTTATACACCTATTCTGGCGCTAGAGAGTGAGTTTAAGTGTGAAGAAGTGAATGTCTGCGCCTTGAAGGGGATACAAAGGGAAGATGATGCACCTTGATGGGTTGATGATGGAAATTTTTGCTTTGGAGCTAAATGTGCGCCTTGAATCTAAATGATATTTGAGTGCTTAGAGGTAAATAGGGGCGCCTTTGAGAATTCTTTGTGCTTTAAGGAATGGATTGTGGCGCTTTGGACTAAGGTAAGTCCTGAGCACTTCCAATGATTTTAAGGAGCGCCTTGAAGGAGATAGTACCTAGAGAAGAAAATATGTCAAGTTTTAACACCTTGGAAGAAATTCCAGATAGTGGCGCCTTCACAGGGTTTTCCAAGTTGGCGCCTTGGTTTGGGATGATCATGCTAAGAAAGAAAATGCACCTTCAACAAGGTCACATCAAGTCCAACATGTCAATACTCTTCATCACTAACGTCATGTTGAAATTTCAAGGCATCTATCCATTCAAGTTCTCTGAGGAATATCTTGCAAGTGTACTTCATCAATGATAGACATTCATCCATCCGAGTTTCAAGATCTCTCAATCTTCAAAGTTTCAAAGTCCACAACTCCAAGAGGGTCACTCCAAGGGTCGTCATGAAGGATCACTTCATCTTCATCTTATCATCAAGCAAGGCTTCATCCAGTCCTAGAGAGATCTCTACTTCATGTCATCATCATCTACTCTTAAGATGATAATCCTTGGAAGTCAAGTGTTTTAAAGATTCTTTGAGAAATTGACAAGTTGTAACCTAGGCACCAAAACCCCTGAGAATCCTCCTATCTGGCGCCTAGTTAGAAGAACACTAATATTGCACCTAAGTGAATTTGAGTGTCAATATAGAGTCATCAAACCCCACCAGACGTTCATCCATGTCTCTACCACCTCAAGGAAGCACCCAGCTTAGGATGGCACCTAGTCTGGTCTCTACTACCTTCAGTTGGCACCTAACCCTAAGAGTCTTGCAACTATGACGTTCATCCATGCAACAAGCAAGGTGATGCTCCCTTGTGATATTGTGAGGTGTTGACATTCAGTTGACATCATTAAGTTTGATTGAGTTGATCAAGTGTAGACGCCATTGTAAACATCAAGGCTTCAAAGCCTTTCTTTTGTATCTCCATTGAATAAGTTGTAACTTCATGCTATTGAAAGCATTATCCATGTAATAAGATATTGCAAGTTGATTGAGTCAAATAACTAGACAAGTACCCAACTCTAAGGTTGATTCATTCAAGTAGTTATCTTTGATGTATATCTTTGTGTTGTTGAAGTAGTTGATGAATTGATAGCAAGTAAAATTGTTTAAGTAAGGAAAAATTTTCATAGAACTAGTTGGGTATCTTACTGTCATGTCCCCATTTCTAGCCTGATCATCAAATGAAGAATGAGTTATCCTATTCCTCATTCCTGGAGGCTAATTCGAAATAATGAGGGAATGAATTGGTTTTTGGCTAACTTAACTTTTGTTTTTTGTAGGAACAAAGTCAAAAACTTGAAATTAGTTAAGTCTGGATGCTAAACTTGACTAAGGCAAGACTCCTAGAGTCAGGGTGCACTTTCTTGCTTGCTCAATGTCAAATGTGCACCTAACCAAGAATCATGGAGCTTTGAAGCACTTTAATCACATCAACTAGGGCGCCTAAGTGCATAGAGGTACAATGAATCTTCCAGAGAACATGGATAGACAACTAAGTCTCCAACTTGAGTCTTCTAAGTGAATTGGTTGATGAAGAGAGTCTAGTCATTTTGGGCGCTAGTATCAGGATGAATCATCCAAAATGGGTGCCTAGAACTAGAAGGTGCCAATGCATGAGTTTAAGGATCCTCCATTGGAGCGCCTAGCCCAGATGGCTATAGATTGAAAGTTTTAAAGCTAAGTGATGTCTCTTAGGTGAATTCCTAGCCCAGGTGCATGTGTTGGGAAAAACTCTTTGGCTCTGGCGCCTAGAATTGGGAGCTTTGTAAGATGCACCAATTGATGAAACATTTCCATTTTGTGCCTAGAATAGAACTCTCTCACATAGTTGAAATTGACTTGATAGGAGATAAGTCTTAAGGACTAGTTTGGCGCCTCACTTGCCTATCTCACCTTTGAAATGCACTTTGGTTGATGATCATCATTGATGGCGCCTAGTGAAATGAAAAGCTATTTGCATCTCCAGAGGATCAAAATTGGATTAGGAGATCATCCTTGCAGTTGAGATTCATAGAGAAGTGTTAAAGGAATCACTTCAAATGGGTGCCTAAGCTAGTTGAGGCGTATATCAATTCCACTGTAACTCCAGACTGACGCTTAGGATCCAGTCATCTCCTAAGGCACAGTTCCATTCACCCATGACCTCGCTTGGCGTCTAAAACTTGGAAACTCCTTTGGAAAGCTCCTGTTGCGCCTAGAAGCATGAGTTTGGGATATCAACTTGCAAAAGGCATAGAAACTCTTCAAAGATGTTAGGCACAATCCCATGGCACTGGAGCTTAGTTTTGGCGCCTTCAAGGAATAGCACATGAAGGAACTTGGGAGGTCAGGTGCTTGTAAAAGGGAACACCTTGGAACATCTTCCAGGGGTTGAAGTAGTAAGAAAACATCAAGTGAGTCTAGGCGCACTCCCTTGTGTGAACAGTTTAGCTCTGGCACCTAGCCATAAAGTGAGCCAGAAGAAGTAGTTTGGACATTAGAAGATAGGCGCTCATTCTACAATGAAGCATTCCACCTTCCTAATCAACAAAGACTTGAAAGAATTGACAAAGGAAGCCAAGGCGCACCTTCTACTTGTTTCCACCTCCAGAATGCGCCTAACCTTGAAAGGGGGTTCAAAGATGTTTGTTAGACCTTTTCACTCAAGATGCTCACCTTAGGTGCACTTTCTAAGTCCTTGTCACCTCAAGGAAACACCTAGTTTGGAAGGTGCTTGCCCTGTTCTCCACTCCTTTCAATTGGCGCCTAGAACACAGAATGCATGAAAGGAGCGCCTAGACTCCAGAGGGCTCATTTGGGCGCCTAGCATTTAAAACACTTTCTTAATGATGATGTTTTGGCACCTAGTCTTGGAAACAATCCAAAGCATCCATAAACTCTAATTGACGCCTAATGTTGACAAGGCGCAACTTCAGGAGGAGGTCACCTCAACTTGGCGCCAAAGTCAGAAAAACTTGTAAATCCTTCAAATATGCGCCTACCTTGTGAGGTGATGAGTTGAACATTCCAAATCTTCGCTTGTCCTTGTATTTCCATTGAATGAGTTGTACTTCATGCTATTGAAAGCATTTTCCATGTAATAAGACATTGCAAGGTGATTGAATCAAGTAACAAGACAAGTACCCAACTCTAATGTTGTTTCATTCAAATAGTTATCTTGATGTATATCTTTATGTTATTGAAGTAGTTGATGAATTGTTAGCAAGTAAAAGTGTTTAAGTAAGGAAAAATTTTCATAGAACTAGTTGGGTATCTTACACTTACACCATGCCTATCCATCAAACATCACAATGCAATCAAAATCCTAACAACATGCCCATGATCCAAGATCAAGTGCAATCATGCAAAGATATTATCAATCACAAGCCTATTAAGAATGAACTAGAGTCTTCTAGTACCATACTTTTCCATCAAACACCATTATGTAATCCATGGCCTATCAAGCCTATCAAAGAAAATGCAAACATCCTATGTAATACAATCGGACTTTAAATATTTGAAGTAGCCATCTACAAATATCCATTCAAAAGTGGATTTATAATGCAAGTATGGACGCCATCAATAAAAAAGATTTGTATTAACCAAATATCCATATAGGCATACATCAATATCTGTCGATATAAGTATAACATATATACAAAATAGCCATATAGGCTTACAAGAATGCCATATAGGCATACAATGTCAACTATGTACAATACAAAATATATGTCCACAAATGCCATATAGGCATACAACAGAGGAACACAATAAAAAGTCATTCCCCTCTGGCTGGTGAAGAGAATAAATCACGAGCAGCCTTTGATCTTCTAGGGGATGGAGACATGCATGTGGGTGGTCTACTACGAACCCGAGGGCTACTCCTATTTAGTTCTTCCTGCACCTTTACTTGTTACAAAAAAAAGTATAGACATTAATATATAGAAATTACATGTTATAAAAAAATGAAACATTTAACAAAATAATCACTTACCGCTAACATATAATCTATCTCCTTGCTTGCCTCAGTAGCAGGAATAGGCCCTGGTGATGTCATGTCCTATAGAAACCATCCAGATAGAAATTAAACTTCAAATCAATAATCTTTTGATTTTTCAAAAATAAACAACTATAACAATGAATGTAAATTGAAATTTACTAATCTGCCTCATACCCCTGTCAATGCCATAGAGCTATGAATCACAGAGGCCACACCCTGCTCCATTGCCCTATGAACATGGGGAGGTGTATCCGCAGCCTGCATCATCTGGAAATAAAACAACATTATTCAATTATGAAAACTATAATAGTGATGCAAATCATGGCTCCTAATATACACACACGTTCATCTAAACATGGAAGTACACACAATAAAACACACAAATCACATACAAATATTTAGTAAGTACAATTCATTCATTAAACTATTTATTTTATTACCTCCGTAAAGCTTTGAAGTCCACCACCGCTAGCAGGTGTTGCCATGAAATCTACAGTGTTAACCTATTCAACATCCAAAATCAGAAATTAGAATACCATTCATATAACGATGCTATTCACATGTAATATTTATAATTGTTTGCTAGTTACATACCTCGGCAGTAGATGATCTAGTGAAAAATGTAGGTGGAGAACCACTGAAAACTGCATCGACGCTATGACCCTGAAATTTCATTAAAATCATCAATTTAAATTAGTTAATCTTGTATTTCAAAAATGAAATTTAATAAATTAAATTCAATAAACTTGCTAATATTTACCTAAGTATCAAGGCTGAAAGTCTCACTCAGGAGGGTATCTGTCATCACCATCTGCTCAGCTGCAGATGTAGTCTGTGCATCTGCGTCCTGATAGTCCATGGGGTCATAACCATAGGCTGACCCGCAAGCCTGGCAAGTATGCGGTGGGACCCTACTCCTCGCACTATCTCCCAACCCACTCTGTGTTGCAGGATCGGCATGCTCTATGATGCTCTGGGTCAAGGCACTAATCGACCTCAGTGTATCGACCTCAACACTCTCCTTCACAATGGAAGGGATAGAAACATGCTCATAGGCTGGTCTGCTGATTACTCGTCTCACTACCCGCTGTGGGTCAAGACGTGCCTTGGTCTATCCTGTGCTGAGCCCCCACCTCTACCCTGGAAGTCCCGCATATCAAAATAGTTTGGCACTTTATTGAGGACAAACTCGCAGTAGAGTTTCCTCAAAAAGTATTGTGGGACCTCATTATTATTGCATGGAGGATGGTCAAAAACCATCCACCACCTCTACCCGAAATTGTCCCTTATCACTTGGTTGTTGCACCAATGGATAGGGAACCTCTTGCATGTAATGGGTGGAGGTTGATTTGTTTGTGGATTTGTGAAAATTGAACACAAGTCTAATTTTGTAATTTGTAATTTTTTGACATCTTGGTATGACAATTTATCTGCATAGTAATCTCTAAACTCTCTCTTTTTATCAGTCCAACTAGTTATTTGCTTGCTAATTGAATTTACATTTGATAATATAGACTCAAGAGATTCGGCAAGCGTGGACCTATGCAAGGTTGAAGTGGAAGGATCTTTCAACCTTGTAATTATATCTTCAATTTGTTTTTTCTTGTTTTCAATTTCTCCCATTATATTATCTTGTGTTCTAGGGGCATGTCGAGGAATGAATGGAGGAGGTTGTTGTTCTGCAGGTATTTCCTCCTCAGGATTTTGTGGATTTTGAGGAGGAGGAGGAGGAGGAGGTGCATTAACATTTCCTACAATTAACAAAATATACATCAAAAATCAACAAAAACCTACCTATTTAGGAAGAAATTCAAACAAAAAAACAAAGATAACTCACCCGTTTGGCATGCTCGATGTCGCGGCGGCATTTTGGTGATGAATCGACAAGCTTTTTGTGTTGATTGGCATTTTGTAGAACACGAGCACGTTTTTGAGGGTTTTGAAGCCGCGAGCAGAGGAGAAAAACAGAATGAAATGAAATGGCATTGCTTTTTTTTTTAATTTATAACAAGTTATAACGCGCTCGCACTATGGCTTGGTAATGATGAGCCTGAGGCTTGTCATTACCAAGCCATAACGCGAGCGCGTTATAACGCACTCGCGTTATGACTTAAATTTTTTGAAAATTTTTTGGCCACTTTTTGGCCCCCCATCTTCTTGCACTTACCCATGGGTCGATACAAAATTTAAGACAAGGGGAATAACAGACTTGAATGTGAAAGCCATAATGTAAGTATATATAATTACCTATTTTGCGTTCACTTTTAGTTGAAGACTACAAAAATGACCTCACATACTTGTATGGTGAAAACTTCTATTGACAATCATGCAAATTTGACTACTTGTCTAGGGTACACCTGCAAAAAGTATGATCATCACATAAATTTGTGCATGCACAAGGGGAATAATATAGAAGCTGAAATGAGAATGAAAGACTTTATATACCAAAAAGACAAAACATTGATGCATTACATGTAACTAGATAACATTATAGGATACATTTAAGAGGATGGATTTAGGGGATGTAAGAGTATGGTTTACATACCTAGAAATTTATTCCATTGTACAATCTGCATCCTCATTTTTTTGTAATGCATCTATAATTGACTCATGTTCTTCCATCGAAAGTTTCCATATCTGTTTATTAGAAGGTTTGCCTTGATATCTGACTAGTTTTATATTTGTTGCCACAATCAAATGTGAGTAGTGTATGATCTTCTTATGTGTTTCATAATCTTCAAATGCAGGCAAACCATTCCTTCTTATTAGATATTTTCGTAGCCAAGTGCCAACAACAACCACAGAACCTGTTTGATACTCCATGTTATTATCATCTACTCTAGGATGTAACAACTTTTGTTTTGTCTCAACACATCGAGCCAACCAATACTTGGTTTCCTCTTCATTGCCCTCAGGTGCAACAACAACATACATATGTCCTACAAAAAAATTATGTAATTCAATAAAGTGTGACATGTATCTAAATCACATAAATTTGTGCATGCATACATATATAATTAATTATATATAGATGTACAAAAAAATGACAATAAAAAAATAATGAAAATAAAAGTACCTTCTTGTACAAGGTCTGAAACGCGATCATAGTCATCTGATGCAAACATTTGATTATCATCTTCAATTGTTGTTTCAAGTTGATCTTGTATTTCTGTAGGTGTCAAGGATCTTTGTTTCCATTCTTCAACCCATTCTATATTTTCACATGCTCCCCAATCCCCTATAATACAAAATTGACAAAAACATGCAAGCTCCCTAGTCCATATAGTCCATGTGCTTGCATTTGAACTCTTAAATGAATGCCATTTTGTTGATCCAGTTATTGTCTCACAATCAAGTCGAGTAGGAATATTCTCTTCTTCAACTAACCAAAAGAATCGTCAAATTGTAGAGTTCTAACTTGATCCCGTAGATAATTTTTTATTACACCAATCCACAATTGCACATGCATCTCTGAATTTGGCTGCATCCTCAAATTTTAGTTGCTTTCTAGCAAGAGCTCTTTTCACACATGCTCCAGCACCATCATGTTCTCCTTTACCATGTCCAGCTTCAAAAAAACTCCACATATGTTGGATATTCATTTCTTTGTGAGCCCTACATAGCCAAAAAAATATTCTTGCATTTTTGAATTGCCCTATACAATTATCTGACCATATGAAATGTTGTGCCATCTGGATTCCTCTTTCTTTTAAACTTTCATAAAATTTTGTGAAACAATATTGCACAAACTCTGAAGAGTGTAACCGGTTATCACTTAAATAGAAATGATACTCCCTCAAAAAAAAATTATTATCTTCTGTACTATTATCTGCATGTCTGTATACAATATGAACAAATATGGCCACTTGCACTGAATTATAATACTGAGATTGAATTTCCTCTTGTGGAGCAAGAGTATAGTTTTCTGCAAAGTCAACCACTAATAGGGTAGTTCCAATTGGAAAGGTGTTTTTACACAAACGGAATTGTCCATCAAGCCACCGAGTATATTGGGAGTGTTTGACATATTTGGATACAATATTATCCTTAAAATCTTTGATGAATGCATGCACACAAATTTTTTCAGTGACTAACTCACAACGCTTTCCAAATTTTCCATCTTTTAAAGAATATTCAACATTTTTGAATCTTTTCACATCCACTAATTGTTGTCCAAATTCATGTGAAATATTTTCATGCATACATTCTCCTAACAATGAAAAGTTGCCACATCTATTGCATTGTCCAGAAATACATGCTTTTGAATAAAATAAGTATCTAATAGATGTTTCACAAAACAAACCTACTACAAACTCCTTAATTGTTTGAGGTGGTATATTAATACCACATTTCTGCATAATTTCGTCAGTATGCAAAGTAGAACATATATATCGAAAAACATCATAATAATAATGAAATTGCACATGAGTTTTACAACAAGAGATTCGCTGTTTATTAATTTTCACATACCAAGGTTTACATTTCTCAAAAGATCTTTGGCTTATGGTAATATTAAATGATTCTAACACTAAATTATCTAACATTTTTTATATAATTCAATTTGAGTCATGTCTAATGGATGTTTTGGATGAGGATCATGAATTTTAGACCCCACTAGTAATTTTAAAACATCTCTAACATTAGATGATACCCTTGTATTATCATGCCAATATTTTTCAATTAAAGATTTGATTTCACTATTTAATTTCATGTCATACCTTGGGAGTCTACCACTAAAACTCCAACATTGGTTAATTGGATCATTTTCAATAGATTCTCTTCTCTTTGTTGCTCTTCTCAAAGTTTTAGGATTTATCTTTAGAATTTCACTTGACTTACTTATCATTCTTTTATTAGAAGATGATTTATTGACTAAAGCAATTGTTATAGCTCTTCATGCTGCATTGCTATCTTTAGATCGACTCTTTTTACCAATAGAATCAATAGCATTAGCAACACTAGATAAAACTTGTTTGATTGATTCATTTTTTTTTTAGGTTTTACAAAGATGCCTAACTTTTTCATCACTTTTCGCAATTTCCACATCTTCATCAATTGCATCATAAGTTGACATTGAAATCCAAGACTTTTTCTATAAAAAAATCTTTATATAATCTATTTGCATGAGTTCTCATTTGCCTCCAAGAAATCTTACCAGGAAGATTATCTAAGACATTTCTTTCAATCTCAAATAAAACATTTTCATTTTCACTCCTAAAAGGGATATCATTCTCATTCATATCATCAATAGGTGGGTTTGAAGACATACCTGGATTTGTTTCTATAGTCATGTTTTCCATATCATTGAAAGTTGGCTCCGAAGACACACTTGGATTTGTTTCTATAGTCGTGTTTTCTATATCATTGAAAGTTGGCTCCAAAGACACACCTGGATTTGTTTCTATAGTCGTGTTTTCCATATCATTGAAACCTGGCTCTGAAGACATACCTGGATTTGTTTGTATAGTCACATTTTCCATATCTTCGAAAGTTGGGTTTGAAGACATACATGCATTTGTTTCTATAGACACATTTTCCTCCACATTCATCATTTCCACATTTGCATCATCTACATTCATCCCATCATTTATAGTCTCTTGAATGTCTTTCTCTTCAATACTCATGGAACTAGATGCTTCAATATTCTTCATCTCTTGAATCCTTGCTCTTCTATCTCTTTGCCTTTTTGCTTCCTTCTCTTTATTTGCTTCAATTTCTTGAGGTGTCATTACCCTCCTTTATTTTTTTCTTTGACGTTGATTTGATCCTATGATTACCCTCCTTTGTTTTTTATTTGAATTTTTGAAGTAGAATTAGATGTAGATCCTTTGTTCCATAGATTTTGAAGTAAAACCTGTAGATGTAAAAACAAAAACCTTCTTTCTTTATTCCTCTTGAAAATAGCTCATGTACTTGATTTCACTTCAAAACTGTTCATATGATTGACTCCTTTCAAAATCTGAATAGAATATGACCTATCAAGAGATTCCACAAAACACTTGTAAGTAAAAAAAAGTAGAAATTGACGCTGTCGCGCCATACTGATCAGAGTTGCAAGTTGCAGGGATACAGTAATAGTACGTTTTTCCCTAATATGAAAAATAATAGGTATAATAGAAACGGGTACCCGTTTTATAACGCGTACCCGTTTTATAATGTGTACCCGTTTTATAACGCATACCTGTTATTTGAAATTGGAAATCTCTGCCCGCCTTTTCCCTTCCCTTTGCTTGGGTTTTAGGCTCGGGATAGGCATGGTTGGCTGACCTTGACCCTTGAACCTGCAAGTTTTTTTCTAAGTACAAAACAAGAAAAAAACACTGAGTTTACCTATATGGCTGAGGACCTTTTTTTCTGATTTTTTTTACGAAATGAAAACCCATTACAGATGACATTGTCTAGTTTTCAAATATGTAATTTTTTTTGTTATTAGACATGTTCTTCTATTTATTATTTAATTTATGAGCAAACTAGTCCAAAAACTTGAAATGACAGGTGTTTGTATTTTTTTTAATAACTTTTAATTTTTAAATTTTTTTTTTTAAAATTGTGTCATCAATCTACACATCATTCTCTACACAATGAAAAAAAAAATTAATTTTATGATTTTTTTTTCTCAAATTATGTTGGCCGTACACAAGGGGTTTTCAAAAGTAGCAATTAGGCTTAATAAAAAATTAATAAAAAATAAATTATTTAGAAAAAAATTATAAAAAAATATCCTCATCAAACTTCACTGTACTACACATCTTTTCCCAAAAGGATTTTAAAAAATAATTTTATTTAGGTCAAATTATGTTGGTCGTACATGTGCATGGTATGGTTAAAAAAAAGTGACTTTTAAATAGTGGTTTTTAGAAATGCCTATTGAAAATAAATTTGTATCATCTGGGTATTGAAAAAAATTATATATTTGGAAACTAGACTCCAAGTACTACATTTTATATTTAGTGACTTTTTCAAAGATTCCATCTTTAAGTGCTTCAAAATTTAAGGTCAAATGTGACAAATTTTGAAAATCAGGGAAAACACTTCCACTTTTCGGCCAAAAAGTGGACCCAACTTCTTGCACTGACCCTGAGGAGAAGCCTTGGGTTTCTTTGAAGGTGGCTACTTTGTACCTACCTCTTCCTCTTCTAGCTCCACATCAAATTGTGTTGTATCTATAGTTTCTTTTGTTTCCATAGTATACTTTCTCTTTTCTTGTTGCTTCTTTCTAAGCATGGATGACTCACCTCTCTTCTTTTCAATACTCATCTATAATAAAGCCTTTCTGGCTTCTCTTATTGGTGATTTATCTACCTCTATTTTGTTTATGGTGATGAAATATGTAATTTTCTTCTTGTGGATGAGGATGGAAAGTGACTTTCCAATTCTTCTTTGCTTAGTGATTTATGTGTTTGAGAGTCTCTTATTTTGAACCCTAGAGATTCCATTTTTAGGCACTTAGAGCACCACACTTATGATGGCCCTACTTTAGTTGATAGTGGTGAATTAAAGACTTTTGTAACCTCTGGTGGGGAAGGGTCCTTTGATATTTCCCACATTTTATGTGATTTTTCTTTCTTCTTTTCCAAGTTCTCCTAAACCCTCTATTTTTATTGTTTGTTTATGAATTCCTAATATGTGTTGAATCTTTGCATGTTATTATTTTTAGGAAGAGCTAGCAATGCCCTAGCATTAGTATACATATAAACTCATCACTTACTTCATATGACATCTACAATATCCAGGATTCCCTAGGCTCTACTACTTCCATGAAAATGTGATCTTTGTCTACTAAAAAAGTGAGATATTATGCATACTCCCTCACTATGTTATAAGAAATTTAATCCCTTGCTTGCATCTTTTCCTAGAAGGCTTTGAAGAAATCTTAGTATACTTTAGTGTAAGAAGTAGCTCCTTGGAAATGTTTAACATGATTGTTTATTTGTTTCGTAACTATGGAATCTTTGTTGGATTATTACAACTTATTAGTATATAGTTTAGATATTAAAATAATAAATCAATAGTTAGAATGTAGTTTTATGGGAAGTTATATTCTTGTAAGTAAGTTAGTTGGTTTGACATGGGAATATGTAAGGCTATAAAAGCCAATGCAAAGAAATGTAAAAAGTATCCTGACTGAATCCAAAAATATCCCGATTCAATATATTATTTTATATTGTTGGGTGAGTGCGAGATCATGATGGGCCGAACAATGGCAATGGAGAAAAAACTTGCTAGATGAAAAAGTGCAAACATTTAGACTAATATTTAGATTTGGATGGAAAGGGTGTTAATATTTCTATCTTAATTATGGATTCCCTCCAAAAATGCCTTGGGATTAGCTCATATTTAGGCAAGTGGGAGTCCCAAAACTTACTAAAGAAACTTGCAAAACCACCCATTTAGTGTTATTCTAAAATTTTCACAATTTCATCCTTGAAGCTGACAGACTTTTTTGTAACTAAATTTAATCAAATGAAAAGGGTTTATAGAGGAAGCTATTAAGATTCTAAGAATATAATATATGGCTCATAATAATTTTAATAGGTAATTATTATTAATTTTCTACATATGCTATATCTGATTTCCTAATAGATATACATATTGAAAAACATCCATAACTTTCAACATATTAATCCTTTTTTAAATCTAAAAGATGCATCACATTCTAGGATTTATTGGGTATACATTAAAATTTAAAAAATTTTATTTTCATATATTTTTGACCAAGTTAGGTTGGTTGGAAAATTAATTTTTAATATTTTAAAAAAGTCGTAGTAAAAAAATCATAAATAATTACTTACTTAAAAAATTCAAAAAAATATGTCACATCCGCTCATGTGTCCTTTACTTAAATCTAAATCATGGAAGAAAAATATGATCTTTTTCTCATACTTAGGTTGGCTAGAATGACACATACTTTTTACATTTTTCTGACAAATTTAGTAGTGCTTCATTGAAATATCCAAATTTCACCAAACTATTTTTAATTTAAAAAAAAAAAGTAGTATCCCATAAACTACATTTAATTTTTTACAACGTTTATTACTATCTTATTTCTAGATTGTGTAGATAACTCATTCAATTTTTGACATGAAGTTTCTTAAGTCTATTTTTGACATTTATATTGCCAGTTAGGAGTAGTGTTTGGCCCATCATGATCCTGCACTCACCCTGTTATTCTACAATGGTTTAGTTTTTAGTATTCTGTATTTATGCTCACCATTTCAATAATGACATACCTTTTTTGCATACCCTAGAAGTGCATTTGAGAAATAAAATGCTAAACATATAATGGGAGAGCCATACTAGAATGGGTAGTGGTTAGATCCCTTTATCCTAGTGAGGTTTTTCATTAATTGCTCTTGGAAGACCTCACACGAATCAAACTCCTTACCTTGTACAACCATCTCAATGATATCAAAATGGTCATCCATATTGGAAAGAAAAGTGGATTCACATACTGAAGCTTTGAGTCTAGGAATCTTGCATGTTGTATTTATGCCCCAGTGATTATAATAAGAGAATAATATAAAGGTTTATGGTAGCAATTATCTATTGCAAGTATGTGCCTAATCGATGTTGTCATTGATGTCAACATATATGTGTTGTCATTAGTGTCAACTGTGCCTTCATTTTGTTACTTGCTTGTAGATGTTGATGATATTGAGAAAATTAGCTCATCTGGTAAAAATAGTGAATTGTAGTAGAAACAGTGCATTACATGCAGAAGAATAGTCTAGAAGAATGCTCCACATTTCCTGTAGAATAAATATTTTTGCCTATGGATTGGAAGTTATTTAGAAGCCTGTCTGAAGATGTTATATTCCAAGGTTGAGCCTTCAGAATGGAGATTTGAGTAAGTTGTGTTCACCAGTGTGAAAGCTATTTTTTCTGTATGTTTGGAAATGACAAGGAGAAAGTGTTTTTCTCTGCATTCCTTCGCATTGAAGTATTTTGTTCTGTAGTTCTAGAGATAAGTCTGAGATAATGATAAGTGCCTTCAACTCCAATGGTTCATGATTTGATGGGCCACAAGCTATCTATTCTTTATGACAGTGGCTGACAGTGTTGTTCTTATGCTCCGATTTGAAGAATCTAATGGTTAATGTGTTTTGGTATTGTGTAGATGTTTCTGATGATTATAATGTGCTTGTCGGTGTCTCTTGATCATGTTCCTACCTTTGGATTGGTCCATGGAGAGATATTTGGATCGTGGTTGAAGAATGCTATTAGAAGACCTAATGTTCTCACCAGTCTTGGCTGACTTGGTTGATTTCATTAACTGCAGAGAAGCATTGAAGATTGTAGAGATGTGGCGTGACATGGAAGATTGCATTTGAGTCCCAGCTAAGGAGAAATGCGATCCGTGTACATCTTTACATATTTTCCGTAGTTGATTTTGTATTAGGTCCAGACCTATTCTATGTATGTTTGTAATGTCGACCTTGGAGATTGTTCCAATGGTTGATGAATGTATTGCTAACCTTGATGTACATTCCAAGGTTGATGACTTGTATAAAGACTTGTAATGAATTGCGAAAAGATGGGCGTAAGTGCGAATATGAGGAGATAAGTGTGAAGGTGTGAAAGAGTAGAGCAGAGAAGTTTTATTGTGCTTCAAAGGAACTGAACACAGGGATGGAGTAGATGCTACTTAATGAATTTACCAATTTGGTAATGAGCCAATCCTTGGCAGTGAGCCAACCCTTGGCAATGAGCCACCCTTTGGCAGTGAGTCATTCTTTGCAGTAAGCAATTTGGGCAGTGAGCCTCTGTTTTTCAGTATTGATATAACTTATATATTTATGTGGGCTAACACCCACCGTGGTTTTTCCCTTTTAGGGTTTTCCACATAAAAATTTGGTGTCTTCTATGTTGATTATGTTATTGAGTTGAGCTTCTCATTTTATTCCTTCATTGTTATATCAGAATATAAGTAATTGATAAGTTGATGTTCATAATTGGCTAAAAGTTTTAGGACAACTGATTCACCCCCCCTCTCAATTGTTTGGTGTAGTCCAACAATTGGTGTTAGAGCAAGGTTCCTCAGAAGAAAGCCTAACATCTTGAAGAATATTCAGGATGTCTTATAGGAAGGAAGCTCCACACTTTGATGGGACAAATTATGCTCTTTGGAAGTCACGAATGAAAAGCCATCTCCTCTGTCTTGGTTATAAAGTATGGTTAGCTACATAGTCACAATTTGTCATGCCTGAAGATGGTTTGACAACTAAAGATGATATTAAAGAATATGAATTGGATGTCAAAACAAAGGATGCCCTGTTAAGTTCCTTAAGCAACTCAGTGTTGACAAAAGTTGTGGACCTTGAATCTACAAATGAGGTTTGGGAGAAGGTAAAAAAATCTGGATGAAGGAGATGATTCTGTAAGAGAAGCCAAGTATAGAGCTTGAAAGTGAAATATAAGGGTTTGAAGATGAATGAAGATGAAAATGTAACAGCCTTTATGCAAAGAGTTGATGAACTTGTCACTGGAATAAAAGGTATAGGAGGAACTCTCAGTGATAAGGAAATTGTAATAAAAATTCTTAGATCACTATCAAAGTCCTATAGTCACAAGGTAGCTACTATTGAATAATTCATGACTGTGAAAACTATTAACAGAGATCAGTTACTTGGAAAGCTTACATCCTTTGAGATGAGAGAATTTGGTGATGCCCTGCCAAAAGTCAAATCATCTTTTAAAGCCACTACTTCTAAAAAGATTTCTAGAGCTGAGAAATATAAAGTGGATGATGACTTTGAGGAAATTGAAGCTAACTTTGTTGATAGGTTGCAAAGAGGTTCTAGTAAGTTCAAAGGTAAATTACCTTTCAAATGTTTCTCTTGTGGTAAAGTAGGTCATTATGCTTCCAGATGTCCTGAAAGAATTGAAAGAAATAAGAAAAGATATGAGAGCAGGCCTAGAGTTCCAAAGAAATGTTACTATGTTAGAGATTTTGATGATGAAGGAGTGACTGATGATGAATCTGATGATGCTGGTACTAGTGCAAATGAATGCTTGTTTATTGCTATTAAAGAAGATCCTATGTCTACTAATTCTTCTAGCTGTGTGACGGAAGAAAAACCAGTGGAAGAAAAGTGTTTTGGCCATTCAGATTGAGAAGGATAAGAATGAATGGATTATTGATAGTGGATGCTCACATCACATGACCGGTGACAAAAGTAAGTTTGTAAGTTTGGAAAAGTATGATGGAGGACTGGTTAGGTTTGGAGATGATGCAGCTGGTAAGATTTGTGGAAAAGGATCTATTTTATTTGATGGAAAGCATAATACTGACAATGTTCTATATGTGAAGGGTTTGAAGCATAATCTTTTGAGTGTTGGTCAAATGTGTGACAATGGATATGATTTGAGCTTCAAATACAATGGGTGCAAGATCATGGAAAGCTTCGAAACTGTGATTGCTACCGGTAAAAAGACAAGAGGTAACATCTATCAATTAAGAGGAACTAATTGTAGACACCCAAAATTGTCCCAAATTTGTCCATGTCTTGCAACACCTAGTTAAAAACATTATTAAGACATCATGTAGCATTTTATCCTTATCCCACTTAGCCAATTAATTAAATAAATTTTATTTATTTAATTAATTTCACATTCATAATCCCACTTTCCAATTAATTAAATAAATTTTATTTAATTAATTAATTTCCCATTCATATCTCAGTCCTATCCTAATCATCTTCCCAATTAATTAAATAAACTTTATTTATTTAATTAGTTTCCCTCACATATCTCAACTAATTCAAATATTTTATTTGAATTAAGTCCTCACCTCTCACCATATTTTGACACTTGTCCACTTCTCAATTGACTCATGCATGGTAGTACAACTTTTATTTAAAATCTCACATGCACAACTAATGGGACCTAATTTTAGTATTTATGTACACAATCAATAACCGAATCAATCCTAGCCCGTCCACATCAATAATTTAGCTTTTTAATCTCAACAATCCATTTGAACCAAGCCTTTCCTATAAATCAACCCCCTCACAAGCCATCAAGGAGACATTGATTTGGAGTATCCTTATGTTGTTGAAATCACATCAGAGTATTTGCATCTACCATCATCATCTTTCATCTATCAATCTTATATCTATCATCTCAATCTTATGCAAATATTATGTTGCTAAATTATGAGCAACCAACATATCAAATCAATCAAACAATTCATTTTGCATCTTTGAGGTATTGAATGATTTGGGTTTAGGTTATGCATTTCATTGTTTGATCATTTCCACTTGCAAATTTAAATTTTTTGATATACATTTTGGCATGCCCGGTGGGACTCACTTCACTTGATCATTTTTGTAGGCTTTTGTAGTAAAAATTTACATTCATCTAACCCCCATTGTCGAGTTTTGTAGGTTTAATAAATTTTTTGTTGTAGATCTGCTATTTTTTGGACAAAACCCTAGGTTTTAAAGATTTCATCATATCTTCCAAATGGCTGCAAATTTTTTCACAACATTTTTACAGAAGTTTGTCCATGATATAAGGAAGCTACAGCAGAAAAATTATGGGTTTATCACCATTTTGTGGGAGTTATCATGTTTTTTCATAAAATCACAATTTTGGGCACAAATCGGCCAATTTTTCAAAAAAAAATTATATTTATGGAAAGCCCTTGAAATTCTAATATGGGTCTATGTTTTATAGATTGAATTTGGAGGTCATATAGAGTGTGGAAAAATTTGATCTTTGTCAACTATAGCTTTTCCATAAATCTACATTTTTGGGTGCAAAACAGGGAATTTTTCTTATTTCTTTACAGTTTTGGAAAGATCTTAGAAAATTAATAGGGGTCTCTTCTTTTATTTTTTAATTTTCAAACCAAAAATGTCTCAAAATAATCAAATTTAATTCGGCTATGTATCTAAAATTATAATTTTCCTTGCCTCATGAGCTTATTTTTTATGCCTGCATTATAATATTATTTTTTGATGTTGTAGGTAATCATAAGGAACTTTAGTAGCAACAATATCAATCATATACCATAGATTGGAAAGTGAAAATAACCCGGGTGCATTCATTTCTATCTTTCATCTTTTCATTTCAATCAATCTTGTTTGCAAACACATTTCGATTTGGGCATAAAATGAACAACTTATTTGCTATCACATAAAAAATTAGGCTAAAATGAACCATTGTCTTTCATCACATTTATATTTGAGTTTTAAAACAAACAAGTGCTTGCATTGTCTTCCACACATTGAATTTGATTCATGTGTGTATATGCATAATCATTTGTTTGAATATTACCACATCAAGCTCTAAACACCCAAACACATAAAGACAAGTCATCCTACACATTCTTCCAATAACATTCAAACCCAATCACTTTCATCCCAAACATAGCCTAGTCATCATCCAACCCTTCATAGCCAAGTCATTCAAACCATCCTAAACTTATCCTAGTCACATCCCTATCCTAGCCAAATCACTTCCGCCACATCATCCAAATCCCTAAACAAGCACTGGCAAAAAGGACTTAAGACAAACACTTGGGTGACAACATGTTTACACCAGAAGACCCCAAAATCAAATTCCAAAGATTCCTCCAAAATATTTATCAAGGATTAGAACCCCTAAACCAAGACGCCATTAAAACATTACAATTCTTCATCCAAAGAGCTCAACTCCACGCAAGCCAATCACCTCAACTGCAACACTTCGTAGCCCAAGTCCAACACCTTTTAGCCACTAGTCAAGCTTGACAAGTACACCAATCCTTAGCCACTCCATACCAACCTAATCCACCTCATAACCACATGTCATGTCCATCCACTTCCTATCAACTTAATCCACCTATCCACCAAGTCAATGCCATATCAACCTATGAATATCCACCTCAAGCTTATTCAATCCCTCATGCTGACATTCCAATGCACTACCAAGCCCATCCACAAGGCAATCAAGTGATTTCACAAGAAGAACATGCAAGTCTTAATGGCCCTTTGTACATAAATCAAGTGAGCACAAGTCAACCTTACCAACAAGATCAAATGCCCTCAAATTTGAGTCCACCTCAAGATCTTTTGTCTACATATCCTACCATTACACCTAGCTACCAAGACTATTAATGGCCTCCCCAATGAGCACAAGTGAGCCCAAATCCACCTTTGCAACAAGAAGCATATAAAACTCCAAGTGGCCCTTTGTATATAAACCATGCAAGCCTAATACAAAAAGACTTAATTACCTTTGACAAGGGAGTACCAATCTAGCCACTACATCCTATGAGTGGCCTTCATCATCCAATCACCCGCCAACACATCAGCATACTAGCCCTATCATGATGCCACCATATGATCCTACCCCTAGTCCATTGGTCCACCAACTTTCATCACCTTCATCCCCATGTTCTACCAATCTTCCACCACAAGATCCCTTGGACATAACCATACAGCAATTGGTTCAAGAAAATTTGATTGAGCTGCCATTGATAGAACCTTTTGAACCAATCTTTAAACCCCCTTGGTATAATGAAAACTATTATTGTGCATACCATAGGTATAAGGGCCATACAACAACGAATTGTGTCAAACTTAAGAGATTGATCACAAACCTCATAATTTGTGGTAAGATTATCCCTTCATCCAATCCAAATCCTAATCCATGAAATCCAATTAGCCCCCAACCTAATCCTAGTCCTAAGCCTACAACATCATCCGCTATTATTTCTCATCCATTATATTGCCCATCCACTCATACCCTTGCGAAGGATGTGATCCATTGGCTACTAGCTAGGAATAAACTACTTCCATGTCAAACACCCATTCATGAGCCTACCAAAGAACTTCTAAAGATCATGTCCAATCCTATAATCCCATCATGTGGTCCACCTATCCTTGAGCCTATCCAAGAGCCCTCAATTAACATTCTTAGCCCTTCAAGCCCATCATGTGACCTACAAGCCATCAAGCCTATTCAATAGTCTCCTATTATGAATCCAAGTCAAGAGTCATCATGTTCTCATGTTGTTGACCAAGAGCCTATCCAAGAGCCTTCCACTTCCATTCAAGCAACCCAAGAGGTATGCCAAGAATTTAATACTAAGCATGTGGAAACATTAATCCCTAGTCCAACTCAAGATCAAATCACTTTCATGCAACCCATCCACCCCATCTATCTTTTCCATGATCAAGATGATATCCATAATAATGAACCTATCCATAAGCCACTTGATCCTATCCATCTCCCAACAACTATTCATGAGCAAGCTATCCATAACATTTACCTTCTTTATGATCAAGATGATACCTATGAAGAAGCTATCCATGAGCACCTTGATCCTATCCATAATCTTATATCCATCCATGAGCGAGATATCCAAATTGCTCCTAGTCATCTGCCATCTAGCCCTATCCATAATGAGCAAACATCCACTTGTCATGATGAGACACTTGTCCCCCAAGTGAGCATAAAAGTTCAAACAAATAACTTGGATCTTAGTGAACACAATGCTAATAAAGATCCTAATGATCCTCCTTCCACATCCACCATCGATTTGACTTCAAATCCACTATCATGTCCTAGTGGTCTTACCACCTTTGTCCATGAATGTTCTTCCTTAGGACAAAAATAACCTCTATCCACTTCACCTTCTCCATCCAATAATGAATTTAAGTCTAGTGTTCAAACCACACCTAGTCCCATTGTCCATAGTATCCTCCAAAACATGAACTACCAAGGTAAAGGCCTAGGCCTTTATGAATGAGGTATTTTGGAGCCAAACCATGTCAAAGTTCCTCCATGCTCATATGGCCTTGGATACACACCCCAAGGTAAACCCTCTAAAGATGTTGGTAATTCCTCCATCCCTCCCAAGTCCACTTTCCATCACAAACCACATCATATACCCAAAACATATGTAGCCATTCCCTCTCCATCAACCTACAAATGTCAAAAGCATGTGACCATACACCTCCCACCATCCACTTTACCTCCATTACTTCCAACTCCTAACATCCCATTATCCACTTTACCTCCACTCCTTCCAACTCCTAATATCCCTCCATCCACTTTGCCTCCATTGTTACCAACACCTAATTATCCACTTATCCATAAGTACCCTTACATTCCTAATCATGACCAACAAATGCACACATTGCCTAAACATGAAGCTTCCACTCATTCCACCAACCCCGCTTCCACCAAACCCATGGGATTCCAAAATAAACATTTGGATGCCTTTATCTATAAAGCCAAAAATCTAACTAAAACTCCTAAGGACCCTCGTGGCTTACGGCATCAATGTGAAAAGTCTCTAAATCATCCATCTTCTAATCAAAGTACATTCACAAAGCTATCCAAGCCCATACCTCTAAAAGCAAATCCCAAAAGAAAAATGGTTTGGGTTCCTAAGAAAATAGCTAGCAAGTCGAATAAGGCATCCTCATCTACATCTCAAGAATCCCAACCACCTATATCCATCCAAAAGCCTACTTCCATCGAAAACTTCCATTCCCTTCAAAAATACCACAAGCAAAGCAAAAGTACTAAAAATACTAAATCTATGTGGGTTCCTAAATCACTTCATCAACCATCCCCTAAGCAAACATTTCCATTGCTTCCTACACTGCCATCCCATCAAAAGCTTCAATGTTTAACACGATGTGTGCAGCCATTGGTCATGATTCCCTTCCATTCCAAAACATTCCCACATACTTCCATCTCCCCAACCTTAATCCATTACCCTACATATCTTCCCCATCACCTTCCTATGGTCCATGCTTTTGCATAAGTCTTACACAAATCCACACCATAAGCTACTATCCTACCCTACCATAATTCCACATCATAATCCACTATCCCCCATCCTTACACAAACCTTTCATCCTAATCCACTATCTACCTACTTCATCTCCCTTTCATGAAGTCCCTTACCAACATCTATGAGCACACATGACATGGTATATGCAATGACATTCATCTCTAGTGGAACTATTACCTTTCATAGCACTAGACACTTGAGTCCCTCCTATTCATTACTATGGTGAAAACCTGCTCGCAGGCACCATGTGTAATTGTCATCCCATCTAAAAAAATCAAAAAAAAAAAAGAAAAAAAAGAAAGCAAAGAGAAATCCCTTCGTCCAATGGTGAAAACCTGGTAAACAGGCACCTTGGATAAGTACCATGATGAAAACCTGGCAAATAAGCGTCATGTGTAGGTTGATCTTCTATGGCACTCACACTTGGGGGCACATGGTCTCATCCATCTTATCATTTTCCATTATATCATGCTACATCTTACCATCCTTATCCATTACATAAACATGCCTATTCCACTGAACCCATTTACTCATCCTTTTGCCTTTTGATTTTGATGAAGACATAGGGGCAAAATGTTGAAACATGTTTGGATATTTCTTGACATACCTTCTTTCCAAACTAAGTCCTATGCATTAACCATTCATCAATCCCATTCAAACCAATTATCATGTAAAATCCATCATGTCATCCTATTGTCATAAGTTTTTGTTATGCAAAGAATCCTTAGCGTTACTACCTAGAATGGGGCAAGTTATTCTTCCTATGCAACATAGCCTTTGGAGATCACATCCTAGCCCTTTATGATCCATCCACTATGGTGTATCCTTATCATGAGATTTCTGTCTTATAGCTTATCCCCATCCATTTATCATGAGATTTACACTATAGCCTACCTATCCATTTATCATGAGGCATGCATCCATCCCTTATATGGCCTATCCTTTTATCTATCCATCCAACTCTCATGAACCTTCCATCCCATCCAACTCTCATGATCTTGCCATCACATTTACTATGAGCCCATCCTTTTATCCATCCTTTACACCTAGACTTGGTTTTCTCCCTTGTCATTGGTATCTAGCACAAAGGCTACCCAAATTGTAAATCCATTGACACAAAAAAAATCAAAATATCCCAAAAAAACACAAAAAAAAAAATCTAAAAAATTAAATATCCAATGAAAAATCCAAGTAATAAAACCAATCACATCATCTAAAACAATCCACTCCATCAACATTCAATCAAAATCAAATCATCATCATCATCAATTCTTCCTATCAATAACATTCATTCATGCATTTCAATCAATCCCTTCTTCCAATCATATCAATCAAATCAATCTAAGCAATGATCTTAAATCCAAGTCACACTAATCCATATCAAGCAAGCCAATCAATCAAGGAACATTATCCAATCAAATCAACAGGTTTTGATCCTAATCTTGTCATGAGCCCAATCAATCATCATCAATGGGATATATCATTCCCACATCATCTTTGTGTTGATCTAGGGATATAGCTTTCCCCGCAATGACAACACTATCATCATCAATCAAACAATCAATCATTGGTTTATGACTTGACAAGGGCAATACCTTATTTGTTTTACATCCTTTGAGCATACTAAGCACACTTGCTTATGCTTAGATTGAGTGGACACTCTAATCATCAGACCATCACTATCATCATTCAAAACAATCCATTCATCAAAACAATCGACCCAGCAATAGAAAACATCAAAACCAAAGCACATCAAGCCAACCATCAAAACAAATCCTATCAATCATCAACATCAACACAAAAGCAAATCAACTCAATCACATCAACTCCAATCGAAACAAATCTAATCACTTTAGCAAATCAAAAGTAGCTCAATCCACCACATATCATCCCATCATCAACATTTCATCAATCCATAACTTGATCAATTCAATCCATTTTCATCATCTCACCAATAAAAAAAAATTAGAACTACATCTCATCTCTATCATAAATGCCTTGATCCCGTGGATACAGGGTATGTAGGCAATCTAAGATAAGAAGGAAGTACTTAGATTCAGGCATAGGTGATAGACCATTTCCATCTTCCATTCTTCTTCTAATCTTCACCAATCATCTTATTTCTTCCATATCACCTTCTTTTATCATCTATCTCCCACCTCATCAATAAACAACTTCTTCCAATCAATCTATCATTCCATCAATCCATTTCCTTCAATTAAATCATCCATTCATATCAATTCAATTTACTCCAATTCATTTTCATCAATCCTTCATCAATCTTCATCCATCATTTCATCTTATCATCAAATCAAATTCAAACAATGATCCAAATGCAAATCATCCTTTATCCATATCAATCAAGTTAATCAATTGTGTCAATTTATCCAAACACAATCCATGGTCTTGATCCCAGCCTTGTTGTAAGCCAAATCAATCAACCAACCAGCCAACCAACACAGCAAACAACCTTGTGTTGATCTAGGGATATAGTGTTCCCCACCATGACAACACTATCATCATCATCAATCAACAATCAATCATTGGTTTATAGCTTGATAGGGGCAATACCTTGTTTGTTTTTGTATCATTTTTGCATGCTTGCTTGTGTGTGTTATCTTTTAATCTTGCATTTATATCAATTATGTATTATTCCAGCTAATATTCATATCTTGTGTATGTTGGAATAAATTTTTGCATTATCCTTTGCATCTAAGGTCATATCATACCTTTTGTGCATTAGGACTTTAATGCTCTAAGTTTTCTTCCTCATACATTAGACAAGGTTGTATTATGCTGGGGCATGAGACACATCATCACCGTGGTTCCTTATACCTTGGTGCATAACCTCTAGTGCTATATCAAACATCATGGTTACTCAGTTTCATTGCAGTATAACTTATCATTCATTTCTTCTATCCATTTCTTTCCGAGAATATACCCGTGTTTGTCTAACCCACCTATCCTCTCGAGAGGGCATCCTCACCATCTCCATTTCATCCTCATCCTATCTTTTCATTATCCTATTCTTTTCCTCTATCCATACATTAGCTTCTTTGAAATCATGTTACTCGACATAAATCTTATCATCTCGAACATCATCTCAAAGAGGGACAAAATGTAGACACCCAAAATTGTCCCAAATTTGTCCATGTCTTGCAACACCTAGTTAAAAACATTATTAAGACATCATGTAGCCTTTTATCTTTATCCCAATTAGCCAATTAATTAAATAAATTTTATTTATTTAATTAAATTCACATTCATAATCCCACTTTCCAATTAATTAAATAAATTTTATTTATTTAATTAATTTCCCATTCATATCTTAGTCCTATCCTAATCATCTTCCCAATTAATTAAATAAATTTTATTTAATTAATTAATTTCCCTCACATATCCTAACTAATTCAAATATTTTATTTGAATTAAGTCCTCACGTCTCACCATATTTTGACACTTGTCTACTTCTCAATTGACTCATGTGTGGTAGTACAACTTTTATTTAAAATCTTTCACATGCACAACTAATGGGACCTAATTTTAGTATTTATGTGCACAATCACATATGAGCCCTATGCTTCTCTTTGCACTTGTCAATATCCGAATCAATCCTAGCCGTCCACATCAATAATTTAGCTTTTTAATCTCAACCATCCATTTGAACCAAGTCTTTCGTATAAATCAAGAAGGCATTGAGTTGGAGTATCCTTATGCTGTTGAAATCACATTAGAGTATTTGCATCCATCATCATCATCTTCCATCTATCATCTCAATCCTATACAAATGTTATGCTGCCAAATTGTGAGCAACCAACATATCAAATCAATCAAACAATTCATCTTGCATCTTTGAGGTATTGAATGATTTGGGTTTAGGTTATGCATTTGATTGTTTGATCATTTCCATTTGCAAATCCAAATTTTTTAATATACACTAATGATTTTTGTTTATTGGCCCAGGTAGATGAAAGTTGGTTGTGGCATAGAAGGATGTGTCATATAAACTTTGATAATCTGGTAAAGATAAGTTTAGGTCAGATTGTGAGAGATTCACCAAAACTTGTGAAAACATCCAATACAATCTGCAAGGAATGTCAGTTAGGGAAGTAGACAAGAACAAGTTTCACGAACAAAGAGCAATTCTCTGCCAGTTTGCTGGATCTAGTGCATACAAATCTCTGTGGTCCTACAAGGGTGAGAAGTCTACAAGGTGACAGGTACTTCATGTTGCTTATTAATGATCATTCTAGAATGACTTGGGTTACTTTTCTAAGAGACAAATCAGAAGCCCTAGAGAAGTTCAAATCTTTCAAGGCAATGGTTGAGAATGAAATAGATTTGAAAATCAAATGTTTGAGGTCTGATAGAGGATGTGAATTCACATCAAATAAATTCAACATTTTCTGTGAAGAGCATGGGATAAAAAGATAGTTGTTTGTATCTAGGACTCCTCAGTAAAATGGAGCTGTGGAAAGGAAAAATAGGATAGTTCAAGAGGCTGCTAGGACAATGATGAAGGAAGCAGATCTTTCTGAAGTCTTTTGGAAAGAGGCTATTCATACTATTGTCTACATTCAAAACAGAGCTCAAGTGAAAGGTAATGGTACTCAAACTTCTTATGAATTGTGGTATGGAAGAATTCCTATAGCAAAATATTTTAAAATCTTTGGAAACAAATGCTATATTAGGAGAGATGAAGATCTAGGAAAGTTTAATGCAAGGAGTGATGAAGGAATTTTCCTTGGATACTCTACCAAGAGTAAGACCTACCAATGCTATAACAAAAGGCTCAAAAAGAGTGTTGAGAGTACAAATGTGAAGGTGGATGAGGGCAAGGAAAGAATATCAGAACTGAATTGCTATGAACTAGATGAAGCCATGACTATAATGAATGAAGAAAAATATGAGCAAGAAGACAGTCAAGATGAAGACGAGGCTCCAAAAAGTGTTGTCAAGACTCCCAAGTATGTAAGGATCAATCATTCTGAAGATCAAATTATAGGTGACAAAAACAAAGGTGTGCTAACAAGGAAAAGAGCTATAGAAGAACAAGTGAATTACTGTTTGCTTTCAAAGGTTGAACCCAAGACTATGAATGAAGCATGCAATGATGAAAGCTGGGTAAAAGCCATGGAGGAAGAGCTAATGCAGATAAAAAAGAATGATACTTGGGAATTAGTTCTTAGACCTGCTGATAAAAATGTTATTGGAAATAAATGGGTTTTTTGAAATAAGCTGAATGAGAATAGAGAAGTTGTAAGGAATAAAGCAAGACTTGTGTGCAAAGGATATTCACAGATTGAAGGAATAAATTTTGAAAAGACTTTTGCTCTAGTAGCCCGGATTGAGGCAATCAGAGTATTTCTGGTATTTGCAGCCCACAAAGATTTCAAAGTGTATCAGATGGATGTAAAGTATGCATTTCTGAATGGTGAGTTGGAAGAGGAAGTTTACACTGAGCAACTGGAAGGATTTAATTTATCAGACCAAGGTGATTTTGTGTGTAGGTTGAAGAAAGCTTTGTATGGACTCAAGCAAGCTCCTAGAGCTTGGTATGCAAGGTTGGATAAGTACTTATTGCATTTAGGGTTCAATAAAGGTACTGCTGATAGTAATCTTTATTTCAAGATTAATGGTGATCCAATTCTGATTGTTGAAGTTTTTGTTGATGATATCATATTTGGAGGAAATGAAAGTATGTGTATGAAATTTGTTGGTGAAATGTAAAAAGAGTTTGAGATGTCCATGTTTGGTGAGATGAATTTCTTTCTAGGTCTACAAATAAATCAATCAGATAAAGGAATCTTCATATCTCAGTTTAAGTATGTGAAAGAATTGTTGAAGAAGTTTGGGATGGAAGACTCTAAACTGGTATGTACTCCCATGGTGACTGGCTGCAAGTTGAGCAAAACTGATGAATCACCTAAGGCTTGTTGATGGTGATGTTAGTCACACACAAACACAAAATAAAAGTTACATGACAACCCTTATTTATCTTGAAAGATATGATGAATTCATGATCCCAAGTCTCCGTTGATTAGTTCATAATCTACTGACGTTACTCAGTGGTTGATGTGTGTTATTGTTTTCCATTCAAGGGCCTTACGTAGATTAGTAGATTCTATTTCTGCAACTATGCTACATAGAAAGGTTACTCTACATAGTATATTTCTTCAAATGATGTGTCTACAGGTTGACATTTGCATAATATTTTCAAAAGTACATGCATCTAGCTCAAAATATGCTAATGATATTCAGTTATCTACAGGATGTCAGCATATTTCTCTGTTCTGCTTGTTATTTATCATGATCTGCAGTTATGGAAGTAATTCACTGAAATTAAAATGAGAAAAAGGGTTAGAGAATGAGATTCCTAAAATTACTTGACTGAGATCATTGATCCACATACATGTTCCCATACAGCAATGAAGAGAAGAAAACTAGAATCATACTTCACCAGGACATTCCACAAATCCACATGATCTAGTGTAAATCTTCAAAGGAAAAGTTGACAACAACATGCAATAAAATGAAAGCACTTCCAGTTGAACATAGCATTCACCATTACATATCCAGAAATCAACTTGAAGATTACATAAAGTTTACAATCAGGATGTAATCTGAAACTTCATCTCCATTCAGTATGTTTAAGAACAAGTACATTTACAATGATCTGAGGAAAGAACCTTGACATTTCAACAAGCCAGTCCTCATTAGTCTCAGTAATCTGATCTCCTATAAAATTGTTCTAGTCAAATTTTGAATGATTGACCTCCCCTTTTTTACAGAGTAATGGGGCTCAATATATATCTCTGATTATCCCCAATACAATTCCAAAAAACTCTAATGAATCAATGGTCTGCACCTCAAGTGTAGCATTAAACTGTGGAAAACAAATCCCACCAAAACCCTCATTAGCAAACCTATATTAAGCACTACTCTTTGGAGACCCTAACCGCCTCAAAATATCTTCTGCTACTCATATAATAATGCTTCTTTCCACCTGCACTCTTATTCACATTAAAAGCCTTTTACTCCTCCTTCTGCACTTGCAATCTCTCAGGATCTGATCTACCGCCTGGGATGTCCCTGCCATTAAAGCCCCGTCTTTATTTCCACCTGCACGCCTGCAAACAGATAAGAATTAAGCATCATCATTTAATAAACTAGCAGGAAGATAAAAATTACATTGAATTAGACTGAAAGCGTAAACACAGATATCGAGTCATGAAACTGTGAAAATTGTGCCTTGAAATGCATTATACAGCGTTAATAATGGTCAGGTCAACCATCATTGACCAAAAACATGCATCAGGCTCTAAAATGGATTCAAAAAACCCATTGCTCTGCTTTCCCACCTATTCGCACACTGAATTCCCCATGTATATGTTCTTTGTATATATCGGGTTGTACACCATTCACATACAAGCGATAAAATATACAAAGAGTTCTCTATTTTTAACTTCTCTTTGAATCCATGCTTTGTACATTTCCCCTTGCATATCAGGTTATACATTATAGACATACAAGCATAAAAACATATAAGAACTTTTCTGTATTTAACTTTCTATTCACGTCCGGTGCTTGTATATCAGCATGCATCTTTCGTTTGCATATTGGAAATGTACATTGGCAAAGATACATACAAAATCCCTGGTATATCCCTTTCGGACCTCAACTATTTTATAAACTGCAACTAATCCACCCGTCGGGTCCGCGGCATGTATAAAACGCAATGTATCTTTCAATATACATTTAGTAATGATACATCGCATTAACCAGATTTTAATCTTTTTTGAGTTTCGTGACTTGTATGTATTTCAAAATGTATGTTTCCGAAGCATACATACAAAGCACCGAATATACAATGACTTAACTTTGATTCATAACTTTTCAAGTCCGCGGCAATGTATATTTGCAATGCATGTCTTCAATATGTAAAGCACAAAACATACATTGACTTAATCAACCTTGATAAACTTTTCAGTTCTACACAATGTATATTTCATTGCATATTGGCTTTGTATGTAAGATACATACAAAGCGCAAAACATACAATGGTTTAATCCCACTTTATAACTTTTCAGGTCCAACACTTGTATAAGTGCGATGCATGTCAGCTTTGTATGTAAGATACATACAAAGTGCAAACATAAACGACTTAACTTTGTTTAACCTTCTTCTCGGATCCGCGGCTTGCACATAACTTGTTGTATATCCACTTTGTATATTTTGCACTTTCAAACATACAAACCAAAAAATACATTCGACGGACTTAACAAAATACTCATTTCAACTTTCAACCGCGTCGGGTCCACTTTGCATGTATAGATTGAACATTAGCAAAATGCATACAAGGCAAACAATGACCCGACATACAAATTGTTTTGTATGTGCAACATACAATGACCAATCATACAAAGACCAATGTATATGCAACCCGATGACCCACACGACTATGCATAAAAATGACTTTGCATATACAAACGAATTCGTATATGGAAAGTGATATACAAAGGACTTTGTATACAAGTGAACTTGTATACAAAGGGCCTTGTAAATGCAACCTGATATACAAAAGACATTGTATCTGCAAGAGCAAACCCTTCCCTTGTACATTTTACCAAAATACTCATATCTTGCAAAATACAGGGAATTTTAAGATGGTTCAAAAAGAAACCCCTATTCATTTTCAACAAGGAATTCACCCATACTATGCCTTGGTACTGAAATGCATTTTTTTCTCTAGTTTTAACAAAGTTTGCAACTTTCACTCTCTTTTCCCCTTTACCACCAACCAAAACAACACACACAAGCAAAAGCAACAAGCCACAATAGGGGTCCTGATTTTGCCTAGGAGTAAAATGGGGCATGTTGTGAACATCACAACAAGGCTGATCAGAAAAAATATAGATCCATGATTGGAGGATTGCTTTATCTAACTCAAACTAGACCTGATATTATGCATGCAGTTTGTCTTGTTGCAAGGTTTCAAGTTGATCCAAGAGAATCACATGTGATGGTAGTTAAGGGAATCCCATGGTATTTAAAAGGAACTCTAGATCTTGGCTTATGGTATCCAAAGGACAATGATTTCACTCTCAGTGCTTATACAGATGTAGATTGGGCCAGAGATGTTGATGATAGAAAGAGTACAAGTGGAGGTGCTTTCTTCTTGGGAAATAGATTGGTCTCATGGCTGAGCAAGAAACAAGATTCAATCTCCTTGTCAACCACAGAAGATAAGTATATTGCAGCAGCATGTTGTTGCACTCAAGTATTATGGATGAAGCAGACTTTGAAGGATATAAGAGTTGTGTATGAAGATCCAATTGCAATCTTTTGTGACTGTGAGGGTAAAATGTCGAATCAATCAAATGAATTAAATAAGACCCAAACATCAACAGAATAGAGAAACAAAGAAGATTCAAGTAAATAAAGCAATGAACAAACACAGCAAACCTCTTCTGTTTCGAAACTTCTGTTGTTCGCTTATCATGAATCGTCCTTTCGCAGATGAGATGAGCCCTCAGAGAGTGCAATCTTTTAAAGCTGTTTGAGGAAGTCGAGGGTGAACGGCTATGGTGTGATATGCAATGAAGGTGAGCTCCAATGCAACAATGGTGATCTCAAGCTTGTAGATGACAAAAGGGTGCCAAAGGCGCGCTGGTGATATTTCTGCAGAGTAACGATGTCAAAAGCCTGGATGAATAGAATGGAAGAATGAAGCTTCATTTATAGACTCGGAGGAATAGGAATCAACGGTTGAGAGGAGATATGAAGATCAATGGCTGAGGATGGTTGAGGAATGTGCAACCAGTAGAAATGTGACAAGTGTCCCAGGTCCATCATGAAAGGTGGGATGTGACAAGACTGATTGGAGAGTTAACTCCATTGACTGGTCTATTAACAGAATTGATTGATCAGTTAGAAGAGTGGATTGTGGAACTGAATGGATTGATTGAGGATTTGACTCAACTGACAGGTTAGTTAACAGATTTGATTGATTGGTTAACTGACCTCTGATTGGAGAATAAATAGGCCATGTGGGTGAGGGAAAATAAGGTAATTAAATATTAAATATATTCAATTATATGTGCAACCTGATGAGGTGGAAAAGGTGAGGTGTAAAGGTGATGTGGAATTTTGAATTTAGAACTTTAGGGTAGAGGAATTAGGCTTAATTAAATAATTTATGATTATTTAATTGTGTAGGACATTTAGAAGAATTTTAATTAAATAAATTGAATTTATTTAATTATGGAATAGTGAATCGATTAAATAAATTTAGAATATTTATTTAATTGATAGAAGAATGGAATAAATATTTAGAATATTTATTTAGGATGATTCGTGTCATTTTTAGACGTATACATTTTGCCCCTCTTTGATGCAATGCAGTTTACAGCATTGCATCAAAGAAGTTGATAGTCTGAATGATGATACATGCCCCAGTTTGCCCCTGGTACAGGTTTAATGACGATAGGATGCCCCCTCGGGAGATTGGACGGGGAAAAACGGTGAAAGTTTTGGAGACGGACGATCTCACGACGAAGGAGGGGTGAGGATAGGTTGGAGGAAAAGGGACGCGGTCGGGGATGCGGGAAGAAAACAGGAGAAAAAAACAGACACGGGAAGTAGTCACAGTCATCACCTAGCCAGAATTAAGGTTTGGAGGCTATAAATAGGAGCTGGGTCCACAAGAATAGTCATTTGCACACTTGGTTGATCTGGATTGGAGAAAGAGAGCTCAGAGCAAACTTAGAGTAGCATGGCAGCCAGAGCAGCAGATATTCCACGCGAGGAGCACCGATTCGAGCGAGTCTGATGATTCGGGCGGCCAGCAGAGGCAGGACCCCCGGTATGTGCTTCAAAAAATTTCTCCTAGGGTTGAGTTTAGGCGTCATAAATGCATGTAGAAAATAGGTGAAATAGATGCGCCGAAACGCAGAACGGCGCATATGCCTCGCGAAGCTGTGCTTTAGTAATTTCGCGGCGCATATGTCAGTTTCGGCGGCGCATGCGTGAAAGCTGCGCTTTTGTGCTTTCTAGCTACGCATGCATAATTTGGCAGCGCTTTGGTATTTCCGCCGCGCATACGGGAAATGTAGCAGCGCATTTGATAAAGCTGCGCATATGTCAATTCTTACGGCGCATCCGTAATTGCGCGACGCATATGTGGAGTTCTGCGGCGCATTTGTTAGAACGGCGCATACGTGCACTGTAGCGGCGCATACGCATTTTTGCGGCGCATATGCTGATTATTGCGGCGCATATACCAGAAACGGCACTTTTACCACCTGTAGTGGCGCATTTGCTTGGGATAGCAAATTACTTAGCCAAATTGATTCGATTAGCGTCCTGTTTGACGTAGGAATCGATGAGCTATCTCCGAGATTGTAGAAATCTAGTCAAGAGATGTAGTGTGCTGTTTTGATCAATTTGAAATGCTAAGTTTAGTTGATATAGTTTAGTAGATATGTTGAGTATGGTATATGCGGCTTGAGACTGACGCCTTGCTTTGCATGCTTGCAGGAGGAGATACGAGAGACTCTGCAGTCGAGGGAGACGTTCCCTATGCCATTATTGCAGAGATATATGTTGACGGAGGCTGACAGAGTGGCGCTTGGTGCCATGGGCTTGGATTACGTTTGCTTTATGCCCGAGGTGCAGGCGAACCGAGGACTATTGACAGCTGCCGTGGAGAGATTCCACAGCGAGGATGGGACCTTCCACTTCCCTACTGGAGAGATGACTGTGATGCTGGAGGATGTCTACAGGATACTGCACTTGCCCATAGTAGGCGAGTTAGTGGAGTATGACGCACAGCGGGATGCAGGACTCGCCGAGTGTCAGCGAGTATTTGATGATCCCGAGCTGGTGGGACAGGTCATCCCGTGGCAGGATATCTATGACTGTTACGACTACCTCCCTGGAATAGTTGCTGGACTGATTGGGGACATTGTATGCCCAGACAGGAGATCGCACGGGTTCCCCATTGGATGGGGCAGGATCATGGAGCGGATGCTGACTGAGGGCACCCGATATGCGTGGGGACCCTGCGTGCTAGCCCACCTATATCACGACATGCATCAGGTGGTGTACCACCGCAGCACGAGTCTATCGGCTGGGGTGTTGCTGTTACAGTTTTGGCTGTGGGAGCACATAGCGGTGACCAGGCCGATGTGCGTCTTTAGTAGGCAGCGAGGAGAGCCATACAGCTATGGCTATGCAGGAGTGATTTCCCAGCACAGGCTGGGGAAGCTAGAGTACTGGCGGCATACTTTGGACGGGGTAGATGTGGTCGTCTGGCGGCCATATCTAGATTGCGAGCCCTAGGATGACGAGGGAGATGAGCTACCCTTCTACTTCTAGACCAGGTGGTTGATAGGCCGGACACGGCACATACTGGAGAGGCAGATGGTGGGCCGAGTGCTGCGACAGTTCAGCAGGAGACAGGGCATGCCACAGGGGCAGGCCATGTTTGCCCAGACACATGCAGAGAGGGTCAGATGGGGGTCGATGGCTTCTTACGAGGAGGCCCTGGCAGAGTTCCAGCAGTTACCGTATGTGGCATGGGACATGCGGCGAGAGATAGCAGATGCGGGGGTCACACAGGAGTACGAGGACTGGATCACAGCACATCCTTTCCTGAGATATTCAGGGCCCGGTATACTGGTGCCTCGGATTGATGAGGCGGACTCAAAGGATGAGGAGGGAGAGGCTGGCCCAGGGCGGAGGGGCGCTAGAGGAGGACGAGGACGACGGGGTGGCCAAGCTACAGAGAGGCTGAGGCAGCGGAGGAGGATAGATCAGGCTGGGCAGGCAGTGCCAGGACAGGGAGAGGCACAGCAGCAGGTGCCGCAGTAGGCATAGATGCCACCACCCCAGCAAGTACCACAGCAGCAGGTACTACAGCAGCAGGTGCCGCAGCAGCAGGTACCGTAGCAGCAGGTGCCACAGCAGCAGGTGCCCCAGCAGCAGGGGCTAGGACAGGCAGAGGCAGCACAGGGGCCAGTGCAGGGTGAGCCGCACGAGAGGACCATAGCCAGCCTGAGGGGACAGGTGTGAGAGCTGCAGGCACAGCTGAGGAGAGTGGAGAGGAGGTGAGACACAGACGCAGCGGTGATTGCTGGTTTGACGCGCGAGAGGGACATGGCAGATGCACGGGTACGTCTTATCCGTGTAGAGCGGGATACTGCTGTGGCCGCTATGGGTACAGACGCAGCTAGCTCTTTTCTGGTTGGGCAGGTGCAGCAGGCACAGGCATAGGTAGGCCAGTTGCAGACGCAGTTGGCACAGGCGCAGACAGACCTAGCCAGAGCGCAGTCACAGGCTCAGTACTACGGAGGCTTGTATCATGGTGCCGTGGCGTCGAGCCAGAGGGCAGGGAGTTTCAGGAGTCAGTCTGGGGTGGCTCACAGAGTGGGTCCATCCTAGTCAGGGGCATCCGTGATGGGACCTCAGCAGTCAGGAGCTGGCAGTGGTGGCCCACAGCAGCAGGGGTAGACACAGACTAGATTTTGGGCATTTTTGGGATATGTATCATCGTCTATTTAGACGTATATTGTATATGACACTTTGATTTTGAGAGAGATGGTTATATTTGTACATTTTGGACCTCTTTTTATATGATAGTACGGATGATGATGCAGCTTTGTGTATCCATTGCATGCGTTATGAGATGATGATTTTACTTCTATTGTATGATGTGATTCTATTGCATAGTTAGATGGTCTATCTGATGCTATATGAGAAATACTTTGATATGCTGCTATATGATGTCTATATGATCTAATGTGACAAATGAATGCAAAATGTGATTTGGTTTCTATGTGATGATGCAAATGTATGTATATGAAACATGATTTCTATGTTATGATGTAACTGTATATGTGATGTCTATATGATCTAATGCAAATGTATACATATGTGAGATGGTTTCTATGTTATGATGCAACTATATATGTGATGTCTATATGATCTAAATGCAAATGTGTATGTATGGAACATGATTTCTATGTGATGATGCTGCATAGATATATGAGATGCTACTGGATGTTTATATGATGTAATGCTTTGAATGTATGCAGTTGTAACATGAGTACTATGTGGTGATGCAGTATAGTGATATTATGCACATGGATATGTTTTGTGATTTTCTGTGCCTTTGAGATGTGATGTGATGCAGATGTATTGGTGATCTAATGCATTGGATGGTGCATTCTACTAACCTAATCATGTGCATGACTAGTTTCTACGAATGATATGATATGCTCCTATATGCTTTGCTTTTGTGAAGTCCAAATGTACTCTATCGACACAAGAAGGACATGATGGATAGAAGAATGGTTGCGAAAGAATGACTTAGGAACTTTTCTTGATATCGTTACTCTGCATAGTTGGGATAATGAGGATTGTATGGGATACGGATGCATGGATGTGTATATGGATATAGGACGGATGCTTTGCTTTTAGATTGCTTTATTTCATCATTGGGCATTTTGTTTTTGGTATTTTTCTGAAATGTTGTAAGTGAATACAAGCATCGAGGTATAATTGAACCGAGATGACCTGAGTATCGCTTACATGGATTGTGATTTAGCAAGTTAATACAAGCATCTAGTCAAAATTGAATCTAGATGACCTGAGTACTTCTTGCGCTTCAACAAGCAAGGATTGCCCCCGTTCCTGTAAGACCTTTGATGTCCTCGATGATCTTTTGCCGATCATGTCTTTAGACAAGGCTTCACATTACTAAAGTTTAATCCACAAACAACAAACAAAGAAAGTAATCATGCCCCCATCATAGCATCTCTAGCTTTTGGCATCCTTGAGTAGCATAGGAAGGTATGATAGCAAAAATCAAGACTCTGTAACTTAACCCTAGGTTCCAATCTACAAAGCCTATTTGCGTTGATATGTGTTTATTGCTTGCCTTAATTTGCATAAAATCATTTAGAAGACCTTGGGTATTTGCTTTGCATTGGATAGGTTAAGATGCTCATAGTCAAGATTTCTGCTTGAAACGCAGTTGTTTACTTGCATTTGCTTACTTGATGAGAAGGTTGCACAATCCTTATTGAGAAGACTGACCCTAAGGGACTGACCTAGTGCCTCGGGGGCTCATTGCTAAATGGCCTTGCCTACGTGACGACGCAGAGGCAACGTAGTTCGGGGTAAACCCTAATGGACCATGGATGGACTAGAAGGAAGACGACAAGAATGAAGACAAGAAAGGAGACGAATGGGACCTTGGGAGAGATGGAAGCCTCAGGGGCGCATTAGAATAATGGCCTTGCCTACGTGACGGCGCAGAGGTGACGTAGTTCACAAACTTGGACCACAGACACTGACGAGAGACACTACATTAGGCTTTCATTGAGGAGACGGTATGGGACAAAACCTTGGTTGACAAGGCCACAAGGTGAGTATCAAGCCATGATAGGTAACTGTCAAGCGTTTATTTATGGGATGGATGTGGGTCGAATGAGGAAAATAGAGGGAGAATGGGCTCAAGGTGATTGGATTCCCAAAGATGGAGAATGCGGTTTGTCACAAGTAATGCCTGTTTACCAGGTTTTCATCACTTGCTTTTGATTTGCACGAGAATCTAGAAAGTAACATGACGCCTGATTGCCAGGTTTTCATCATGATACCTATCCAAGGCGCCTGTTTGCCAGGTTTTCACCAAAGGACGATTTTTTTTTTTTTTTTTTTTGTATTTTCTCTTTGTAACTTTTTTGAATTTTTTTGATTTTATTGTGCCCCCTTGCATTGGGGTTCTCTTAGGTATAGAACCGGCGAAGGTGCATGCTGTTGATTGGATCATCAAACAACTCACCTTCTGATGTGGCCAACTGATATGCCCCCGATCCGTAAGCCGCTACAATTACATAGGGTCCAAGCCAGTTAGGCTCGAACTTACCTTTCTTTTCTCTGTCTTGCTGATTGCGAGGGTTCTCTTTTAGGACGAGGTCCCCAACCTTGAAGCATCTTGGTCTAACCTTGTGGTTGTAGCTTCTTGACATCATCTATTGATAGGCTTTGAGATGGTCAAAAGCTTTCTGGCGCCTTTCCTCTAGCAGTTCTAGCTCTTGTAGTCTGGAGACTCTGTACTCTTCGTCTGATATGAGACCTTTCAACAACACCCGAAGGGATGGGAGTTTGACCTCAATGGGAAGGATGGCTTTGGAACCATAGACGAGGGCGTAGGGTGTAGCACCTGTGGGAGTGCGTATGCTGGTTCTATAGGCCCACAGTGCGGGATTGAGTTGGACGTGCCAATCGCGACCAGCTTCATTGACAGTCTTCTTTAGGATTTTTAGAATGGTTTTGTTCGATGCCTCAGCTTGGCCGTTACCTTGGGGGTAATATGGGGTGGAGAAACGATGTTGGATTTTAAAACGCTCACAAAGTTCCTGGACATCCTAATTTTTGAAGGGTCTCCCGTTATCCGTTATGATGGATGAAGGGATGCCATATCGGCAGATAATGTAATTCAGAATGAAAGAGGAAATTTGCTTTCCTATGACGGTTGATAAGGGAACGGCTTCAATCCACTTTGTAAAGTACTCAGTGGCGGTTATGATGAATTTATGGCCGTTGGAAGAAGGCGGATGAATCTTTCCCACGAGGTCAAGTCCCCACTGGCAAAAGGGCCAGGGCGTCGTAAGAGGTCTCAACTCCTGAGCAGGTGCATGAATCAGGTTCCCGTGTATCTGGCACTGTTTGCACTTTTTGACGAACTAATATGAATCCATTTCCATATTGGGCCAGTAATAACCCAAACGCATGAGTTTCTTAGCTAAGGAAGGACCGCTGGAGTGTGTTCCGCAGATCCCTTCGTGCACGTCTCGCAAGGCAGTTATAGATTCTTCTTGTTCTAGACAACAGAGTAAAGTACCATCCAGACCACGTCGGTAAAGGGTATTGGCGATAATGGTGTAACGGGAGGCTTGTCGGATGAAAGTTCGCTTTTGGTTGGAAGAGAGGTCCAAAGGAAGGATATTGTCCTTGAGGTAAGTGTAGGTCTTACCGTACCAAGGCGAATCAGATCCTACTAGGTGGCAAATGGAATGGGTTTCGAGGAGATCATAAGCCGGTTGTCAAATTGTTTCTACTAAGAACTCATACCGTGACTCATGTTCAGGTATCTCAAGAAGAGAGGCTATGGTTGCCATTGCATCTGCTGCTTTGTTCTCTATCCTAGGTATTTGCTCAAACAAGATGGTCCCAAAATGTGCTTTGAGGTCGTCGACCATCCGTTTGTATGGGATGAGCTTCTCATCTTTGGTATGATACTCGTTGTTGACCTGGTTTATGACAAGCTGAGAATCACCGTAGACACATAGTGCTTGGATTTTCCACTCAGTGGCCATCTTGAGACCAATTACCAAATCTTCATACTCCGCTATATTGTTAGTACATGGAAATAACAACCTGTAGGACTTTGGAATTGTGTCGCCTTGGGCAGTGATAAACAAGATACCTGCCCCCGATCCATGGTTGGTGTAAGACCCGTCGAAGTAGAGTTTCCAAGGAGATGTTGACAGAGTGAATAAAGACTCATCGGGGAACTCAAACTGCATTGGTGAAGTGTCCTGTAACGGTGCCTCAGCTAGTTGGTCAGCGATGATTTACCCCTTGATGGCTTTTCTGTCTACATACTCTATATCATATTCGCTAAGAAGCATAACCCATTTGGCTAGTCGACCTGTGAGAGTTGCTTTGCTGAGAAGATATTTGAGTGGGTCGATCTTGGCAATGAGTTTGACAGGATGTGCCAACATGTAGTGTTAGAGTTTTTGTGAGGCAAAAACCACCACAAGGCATGAACGTTCCACCTGCAAGTACTGCAACTCGTAGCCCACTAAGGTTCGACTGATGTAGTACACAGCTCTTTCCTTGTTCTCATAGTCTTGCTGCGCTAGGAGAGCCCCAAGAGCAGTAGGTGTAGCAGATATGTAGAGAATCAAAGGTTTTCTTTGGATCGGAGGCATGAGTATAGGAGGATTCATGAGGTGCTCCTTGAGCTTGTTGAATGCCTCTTCGCACTGCTCATCCCATTTAAATGGAACGTTCTTATGTAGGAGATGGCTGAAAGGATGGCACTTGTCTGCCAGCTGTGAGATGAACCTGCGGATGGCCTGTAGCTTGCCCTGTAAGGATCTCAACTGTGTTAGAGTTTTGGGTGGAGGCATGTCCATGATTGCTTTGACCTTGGCCGGGTCTACTTCTATGCCATTTGCTGACACGATGAAGCCTAGCAGCTTGCCTGATGTGACCCCAAACACACATTTCTTCGGGTTCAGTTTTACTTGGAATTGATCCAACCGTTGGAAGACTTTTTCTAATGTGTCCAGGTGTGAGTCCCTGGTGAGTGATTTTGCCAAGATATCGTCAACATAATCTTCCATGGTCACATGCATCATGTCGTGGAATATGGTTGTCATGGCCCGCTGATATGTAGCACCTGCATTTTTCAACCCAAATGGCATGACATTCCAGCAAAAGGTGCCCCATGGACAAGTGAAAGCAGTTTTGTGCTGATCCTCTGGTGCTATTTTGATCTGGTTGTACCCTGAGAATCCATCCATTAGTGACAGCATTGTATGTCCTGCCGTGAGGTCGACTATGATATCGATGTTAGGCAAGGGAAAGTCATCCTTGCGGCATGCTTTGTTTAAGTCTCTAAAATCGTTGCATAGTCGAACCCTGCCATCTGGTTTAGACACTGACACGATGTTTGATATCCATTCGGGGTAATCTATGGCCCTGATGAACCCCACGTCTAGCAATTTCTTAAGTTCTTCCTTGACCAGAAGGGCTATATGGGGATGCATCTTTCTCAGTTTTTGCTTTACGGGCTTCACCCCTAGATCCAATGGCAAGTGATGTAGGATCAGGTTTGGGTCCAAACCTGGCATGTCGGCATATGACCAAGCAAAGCTGCCTCTCTTCTTTTTAAAGAATGGTACAAACCTGGTTTTCTCAGGTGGCGTGAGAGATTTTGCAAAGTGGATAATCTGAGGCTGCTCTTCGGTTCCAATGTTCACTGGCTCTATTGGCTCTACCACGATCTGTGACCTTTCTTGATACATATCACTTGGGAGGGTGTCAAGCAATCCATCGTCAGGTGCCACAGTTGGGTTTTCACCTTCAGATACGTCCTTTCTTTTTACTGTTTTATGATCTGACACTACCGCATGGCGGTTTTCACCGTCAGATCCCTTTTTGATCTTTACATTTTTGTGACTAGAAGGCTTGGCACCCTCCCCGAAGTAAGCTACAGTATTGAGTTCGATAGCGAAACCAGCTTTATGATCTCCTTTTGGTAAGTGATCTTGAAGTCCCATATAGTCAATGTAGGCATCATCGTTCTGGAACATATCTAATTGGGGGGTTCCTTGCAGATCCCAGTCAATAAGCTCAGGATGCAAGAGGGGAAGGGAGTCGGATGAAAGACCTGATTCGTTGAGAGTGTGGATGGAAATACTAGGAGCATAGGTGGGGGTAGTGTTCTGGGTGGTACTTTCCTCCAAGTTGTTTATCGCAATGGAATCGAAACTTTCCTCGAAAGCCATACTCTCAGGGAGGGGCAAATCAGACTCCAGTGGTCTGTCCCGTTGCGTTTGTCTCTCATGGTAAGGGCTAAGAGTTTGGATGGTGTCAATCTCCTTGTCATCGTAGGAGTGCTCTGTTAGCTCGTCCCACTCATACTCATTCGACTCATCTGAATCTATGTCACTGTCCCCTGGGAGTGTTTGGATTGTCTCCACAAGACAGGCATTTTCCTTGGCTTTACCCTTGCCTTTGTATCCCAAGCCAGTGGTGTTTCTAGCCGAAGAGGAGGAAGAAGGTTGTATAGGTTCGATGATCCCTTCTTTTCTAAGGCCGATAGGGCCTTGTCCTTCATATCCCATCCTATGCAAGATGGTCTCACCTCACCCATAGAGCTCTATAGGGAGTCTGGGTGGATCTTGGGGTGTGTTTTCTTCTTCGGCATAAAGCCATTGCAAGAGGTCTCGCTCCTCTAATTCATCAGATAAGGTCCCCCATTTTACAAAGGGGTTTGCAGGAGTTATAGGAGGAGCAGAGGGCTTTGGAAAATGCCTGGGTTGATGCTTGGGCTGGCCAAAGGAGCGAGGAGACAAGGGCATTTTTGCAAGGTTGAGGCTGTGCTCAATCTGGTATTCCCCCACGCCATTTTCTTTTATGGTGATTTTCATTGGTTTAGGCCGTGAGGTGGAAGCTTCAGCAGAATGGTCCTGTTGCGGGGTAGGGGAAATGTGGGCTCGATTGTTGGGTATGACACATTCAGGTTTTGCTTGGAAAGAATTGCAGTGTTGGTAGGGATCAGGGTCGCCTTGAATGGTGACCTGCTTGCCATCTTGTGGGAACTTTATGCATTGATGGTAGGTGGTGGGAACTTTATGCATTGATGGTAGGTGGAGGGGACAGCCTTCATGGCGTGGATCCACGGTCTCCCTAGTAGAATATTGTAAGCAAGCTCCCGATCAAGGACTTGGCACACCACATCTTTGATTACTGGTCCCACTTGAATGGGTAGGACAACCGTGCCTTTTGTGGTTCTCTCTTCCTCGTCATAGGCCTTTATGGTAATCTTCCTCCATGGATCAACTGCCTGTTCGGAGAACCCCAATGCAAGGACTAGCTTTAGAGTGCAAATATTCAAACCGACACCCCCATCAATGAGAACCCTCTTGATGCGGTGCTTGTGTACGAATGCGACAATGTGTAGGGGAGTGTTGTGGGGTTGAGATACGGAAAGGTCATCTTGCTCAGTCAATGATATGGAAGGGGAGGATGTCAGATTACCCACCATGGTTTGAAACTTTTCTTGGGCTAAGTTAGTGGGGACAGTAGTTTCCACTAAGGCTTTCTCAAGAATCTCCTTATGGGAAGGAGATAGACGCAAGAGCTCCAATATAGAAATGTGAGCCGGAGTTTTTTGCAATTGGTCGATGACATTATATAGGCGGGAGTTGGACGGAGAAGGTGACGACCTTGGAGGAGTGGTGTTGATCGTGACTCTACCACTGCAGGTAATTATACTACAACCAGTTCCGTTAGGACCTGGTTGTTGGTTGGGGGATATGACGTTGACTTGCGGAACATGCTCAGAAATGCAGTTAATGGTGTACTCAAAGGGAACGCTTGCATAGTTAGCATTACTCGACCCACTGTTCTGGTTTGGCCTGTTGCGATTGTTGTCGTTATTGGGGTTGCCATTGCAGTTGTTGCCGTTGTGACCATTGTTGTGGTTGTGACCATTGTTGTTGTTGTGACCGCTATTGTGATTGGGGTTAGACGGCCGGTTGTGATTTAGAAGAGGATCCCGGTAGGCCACATGAGATTCATTGGAGGTATGCTGTTGTGTTCCTCCCTGATTTTGATCCAGTATATCCTGTATGATGTTCTTAAGACGGATGCAATTATTGGTTGTGTGCCCCCTTCCTCGATGATACTCGCAATAGTCTGTGTCCTTCCAATAGGGAGGTTTGACTATGGGCTCATAGTCACTTGTTGGCGGTAGAGAAATTTCATTGTTAGCCAACAACTTTCTAAGGGCCGATTCTTGAGATTCTCCTAACGGTGTGAATTTCCTCCTTGGATTTGAATTGAACCAAGGTCTAGGTTCCTGAGGGGGTGGCTTGTTGAGTGCACCGTTATTTGCTTCTTCCTTAAGAGTGAATATGGGTTGTTGTTTAGGGGCTGCCGCCTTGGCATCCACTACTCCATCGTTGACCACATTCTTGTTCTTGGTCCAAAACTTTGACTTGTCAGTTGTGTAATTGGAAGGAGGTGTGTCCTTGTAGAGCTTGAGAGTTCCTTTAGCGATCATAGCTTTCTCAATGAATAGCCCCATTTCAATGACTTTGGCGAATGAGGTAGGGCATTGTATCTGAATCTGATAGCTAAGATCGGGATTCAAATTGTGGACAAACATTTCCAATAGTTGCTTCTCAGGCATGTCGTAAGAACACTTACTAGCTAGCTGTCTCCATCATTGTAAGAAGGTGGCAAATGACTCACCACTCTTTTGTTTGGTGTTGCATAGGTCTAGCATAGATACTTCGTGTTCTATGTTGTAAGAGAAGTGCGTTATGAATTTATTGACAAGTTCATCAAAAGTTTTGATTCCTAGTGGGAGACGCGAGAACCACTCCATAGCTTGACCTCCTAAAGATCTTGGGAACAGTCTCATTAAGTAGGTCTCGTTGTGAGCTACTTCTAAACATGCTGCAGTGAATTCCCTGATGTGATCTCTAGGGTCCCCCTTCCCTTTGTATTTGTCAAATTTTGGGATTCCGAACTGAAAGGGGAATGGTTTCATGACCAAACTTCTGTCAAAGGGGTATGGTGCTATATCTTCCAAGGAGTAGTTCTTGGAACTTGTGCCGATCTTAAGGTTGGAGATTTCTAGCTTTAGACTCTCAATTTGTTGTCTCACATCCGCCATAGGAGGATTTTGATCTATGGGTTGTTTTCCTCTCTCATTGGCATGGGGGACCGTGTCATTTGTGCCTCTCTCATGTGCATGTGGGCCTGTGTCATTTGTGTCCCTCTCATGGTCATTGTCTGCATTTTCCATGATGGAGCTAATGTCAAAGTCTGCGGGGAGTTTGATTCTGAGACTAGCGAGATGATGGAAATATTTGGTGGGGTCCTCAAGGAGCACTTTCTCCACTAGGCGTTGGAATTTGCTATCTTGCATGTGTGCCACTAATTCTTCACGAGAAATTTCTTCATCATCATCGCGTGGTGGGGCGATGTGATCGGATGAGTCGGCCATTTCAATTAGTTTGTTGTACTGGGATCGAGTAAGAACCATGCAAGGTGGGGTGGGATGAAGTGGACTAGGATTAGAAATTTTGGCAAGGTGCCGACTAAGACTGTAATGAATGGGATATCTAGGACAAGACTTGGACAAAGGGTTCTCTCGCTCAATGACTACAGGTAAGATGGTTGACACAAGACTCTAGCCACTAGCAAGGGTAGTCGATACCAGTCTCACTGTGTAGGGCTTAGTCGTTCAACAAGACTACTAGCAAAGGTACTGTGACCTACTAGGCTTACGTGAATTCACTAATGAAACGAAGAAGGGCCTATGTCGGATCGGTATGGGATAGAATGACGTTGGGGCAAGAGTGACTAGGACAGAAGGTGATGGGGACGACCGACGAAAGAGAGAGAATTGGGTGAAATGGATGAAAATTGACTGCAAGGTTGATTTTGACCTCGAAAAATGAAACTAGGCTGAAATGGGTACTCTGAACAGCTGACGAAAATTTCTCAAAAATAGGGCAAATGCTCACTGTCACACATGCACAGAAACAGATGCGCAGCAAGAATGGGTAAATGCGCCGTAAGTCGCTGTAAAAGCGCAGCTCTGGTGAAGCACGTATGCACAGTAACAGTGTGTAAATGCACAGCAGAAAAGTAAATGCGCAGCAAGTCAGTGTATATGCGCAGCAAGTTGCTGTAAAAGCACAGCCAAAAAGTGTATATGCGCAGTACAAAGGTACTTATGCGTAGCCAGTCGGTGCAAAAGCACAGCAAGTCGCTGTATATGCACCGCAGAAAAGTGTATATGCGCAGTTCTGGTATTTTTTTGCAAATTTTTGGGATTTTTCTCTGTTTTTGGTATTCTTTGGCTGGAAAAGGTCTTCTTGATCTGATATTATGACTTAATTTAGCAAGAAAACACGGCAAGCACAAAGAATGTTTTGTAGTTTTCCATTGTTTTTGTAGTTTTTCGACTATTTTTTGGACAAAAGCAAACACAAAATCCTAGGCGAGAAATGGATTATAAGGGATTTGGGCCACTTAAACAAGAGGTATTTAATTCGGGCAACCGTTCAAGTGGTTACACATGCGGCGGCGCTACTCTCCATTATGGAGTCTCCCAGCCTCAAAGGGTTACACCTGAGAGGGTTTTGGGGGAGGTTGGCCGTCAGTGTAACATAACAGCACTCATTGCAGGAGGTTTTCACCTCAAGCAAAATTTATTTTAAGTGGCTCGGTAGGGCTTGGCGTTAGCCTGTTACCACTCAGGGTTGTTCCCGCTTGGACAAACGTGCATCCAAGGGTAGGCCCCTCCTAAAGGTTAAACAAATAGAATGACAAGTCTGGCACTCTGATCACCCAGAAGAGGGGAGAGCATAAGCCTATTGCTATTCGCAAGCACAGAATACACTGATTAATCCACCCTAGTTAAAAGATAAAAACTAAATGGGCTAAGCTACTCAAACAGAACTTTGAAGTGATTTCAACAATATTGCAGTGGTTCAATTTTAAATCCCAGAAAGTAGTTGTGAGTTCAATTTTAAATCCACGTTGCACGAGATTGTTAACTTTGAAATTTAGGTCTCACGATATAGCAATGGTTCATTTTAACTTCAGAAAGCAGTTGTGAGTTCAATTTTAAATCCACGTTGCACGAGATTATTAACTTTGAAATTCAGGTCTCACGATATAGCAATGGTTCATTTTAACTGCAAGATCAGTGATGAGTTCAATGTTAAATCTTAGATAGCAATAACTTGGAAGTTGTTTGCAATGCAAGCATGAAATAAACCGGTTACTTCCTCCTTAATTAAGACTAGATGAAGATTTGTAATGAACAACCATTTTACTCTTTCCCAGAAGATGAAATCTGAGCTAGTTAGATGCAACTACATGTAACTAAACCTGAGCCTATCCTGCAAAACCGCTCCAGCAAACACCTGCAAAAGGGTTAGCATTAGCAAAATCCTCTAGAAAAGTACTAAAACCTGAGCCAGTTACAAATGCGCAGGTTCAGTGATCAGATGCGCAGAAGTGATCAACAGAAGTGCAGCATTAACGAATGCGCCGTAGTTTTGAACGTATGCGCCGTTAAAATGAATAAATGCGCAGTTTTAATGTATGCACAGCAACAATTTTCAGAAGCGCCGTAACAGTCAACAGATGCGCAGTTATAACAGATGCGCAGCAACAGTCTATGAAAGCGCAGTAACAGTCAACAAATGCGCAGTTTTAACAAAAGCACCGTAACAGTCTGTAAAAGCGCAGCAAGAATACATAGATGCGCAGGATTTTCAAAAGCACCGTAACAGTCTTCAAAAGCGCTGTAAAAATGAACAGATGCGCTGAACTAATCTGTGCGTGACTCTGCGGGACCTGTACGGAACCTGCCTTCAAAAAAGCTCAAAAATGGTGAAATAAAGGGGCAACGGCCCCACGGTGGGCGCCAAAAATGTGAGGGTAAAATGTCGAATCAATCAAATGAATTAAATAAGACCCAAACATCAACAGAATAGAGAAACAAAGAAGATTCAAGTAAACAAAGCAATGAACAAACACAGCAAACCTCTTCCATTTCGAAACTTTTGTTGTTCGCCTATCACGAATCATCCTTTCACAGATGAGATGAGCCCTCAGAGAGTGCAATCTTTTAAAGCTGTTTGAGGAAGTCGAGGGTGAACGGCTATGGTGTGATATGCAATGAAGGTGAGCTCCAATGCAACAATGGTGATCTCAAGCTTGTAGATGACAAAAGGGTGCCAAAGGCGCGCTGGTGATATTTCTACAGAGTAACGATGTCAAAAGCCTGGATGAATAGAATGGAAGAATGAAGCTTCATTTATAGACTCGGAGGAATAGGAATCAACGGTTGAGAGGAGATATGAAGATCAATGGCTGAGGATGGTTGAGGAATGTGCAACCAGTAGAAATGTGACAAGTGTCCCAGGTCCATCATGAAAGGTGGGATGTGACAAGACTGATTAGAGAGTTAACTCCATTGACTGGTCTGTTAATAGAATTGATTGATCAGTTAGAAGAGTGGATTGTGGAACTGAATGGATTGATTGAGGATTTGACTCAACTGACAGGTTAGTTAACAGATTTGATTGATTGGTTAACTAACCTCTGATTGGAGAAGAAATAGGCCATGTGGGTGAGGGAAAATAAGGTAATTAAATATTAAATATATTCAATTACATGTGCAACCTGATGAGGTGGAAAAGGTGAGGTGTAAAGGTGATGTGGAATTTTGAATTTAGAACTTTAGGGTAGAGGAATTAGGCTTAATTAAATAATTTATGATTATTTAATTGTGTAGGACATTTAGAAGAATTTTAATTAAATAAATTGAATTTATTTAATTATGGAACAGTGAATCGATTAAATAAATTTAGAATATTTATTTAATTGATAGAAGAATGGAATAAATATTTAGAATATTTATTTAGGATGATTCGTGTCATTTTTAGACGTATACAGTGACAATACAACTGCCATAAACATTTCAAAGAATCTAGTGATACACTCAATAATAAAGTACATATCAATAAGGTATCACTTTTTGAGAGAGAAGGTGATAGAGAATGAAGTAAAGTTGGAATATGTGTCCACAAAGGATCAGATTATAGACATTTTCACTAAGCCTCTACATAAAGATACCTTTGAGTATCTCAGAGAAAAATTAGGGGTCATTACCCCTCCTGCCCTAAACTAAGATGCATAGGAATGAATCAATCTAGTGGAGCTCAAAGTGTCATTCTTTGATCTGGATTGATGTTTTAAGGGCTACCTCTTAGGGGGAGTAGCTAGATGTTTCTGACAAAGTAAATACTAATAAAAAAAAGAAAGTTTAGTGGATCAGAGTAGCAGCATGTAAGTATGTACCCTTTGCCATTGATGCCAAAGGGGGAGAGAAATCATGTGAAAAACTCAGGGGGAGAATCTTGTCTTGATGGTCTTTTTAGTTTTCACATCATATGTTGCCATCAATGACAAAGGAGGATATTGTTACAAGTATGTACCTAATCGATGTTGTCATTGATGTTAACATATCTATGTTGTCATTGGTGTCAACTATCCCCTCACTTTGTTACTTTCTTGTAGATGTTGAGGATATTGAGAAAATTAGCTCATTTGGTAAAAATAGTGAATTGCAGTAGAAACAGTGAATTACATGCAGAAGAACAATCCAGAAGAATGCTCTGCATTTCCTGTAGAATAAATATCTTTACCTGTGGTTGAAATTTATTTAGAATCCTATCTAAAGATGTTATATTCCAAGGTTGAGCCTCCAGAATGAAGATTTGAGTAAGTTGTGTTCACCAGTGTGAAAACTACTTTTTCTGTATGTTTGGAAATGACAGGGAGAAAGTGTTTTGCTCTGCATTCCTTTGTATTGAAGTATTTTGTTCTATGGTTCTAGAGATAAGTTTGAGATAATGATAAGTGTCTTCAACTCCAATGGTTTGTGATTTGGCAGTCTACAAGCTATCTATTCTTTATGATAGTGGCTGACAGTGTTGTTCTTGCGCTCCGGTTTGAAGAATCTGATGGGTAATATGTTTGGGTATTGTGCAGATGTTTCTGATGATTATAATGTGCTTGTGGATGTCTCTTGATCATGTTCCTACCTTTGGGTTGGTCCACAAAGAGATATTTGGATCGTGGTTGAAGAATGCTATTAGAAGACCTAATGTTCTCACAAGTCTTGGCTGACTTGGTTGATTTCATTAACTACGGAGAAGCATTAAAGATTGTAGAGATGTGACATGACATGGAAGATTGCATTTGAGTCCCATCTAAGGAGAAATGTGATCTGTGTACATATTTACATATTTTCCTTAGTTGATTTTTTATTAGGTCTAGACCTATTCTATGTATGTTTGTAATGTTGACCTTGGAGATTGTTCCAATGGTTGATGAATGTATTGCTGACCTTGATGTACATTCCAAGGTTGATGACTTGTTTAAAGACTTGTAACAAATTGCGAAAATATGGGTGACAGTGCAAATATGAGGAGATAAGTGTGAGGGTGTGAAAGAGTAGAGCAGAGAAGTTTTATTGTGCTTCAAAGGTTGGCAGAGAGCCACCCTTTGGTAGTGAGCCATTCTTTGCAGTGAACAATTTGGGCAGTGAGCCTCTGTTTTTGGGTAATGATATAACTTATATATTTATGTGGGCTAACACCCACCGTGGTTTTTCCCTTTTAGGGTTTTCCATGTAAAAATTTGGTGTCTTCTATGTTGATTATGTTATTGAGTTGAGCTTCTTATTTTATGCTTTCATTCTTATATCAGAATATAAGTAATTAATAAGTTGATGATCATAATTGGTTAAAAGTTTTAGGACAACTAATTCACCCCCCTCTCAGTTGTCTGGTGCAGTCCAACATTATCATTATGTGATGCATCAACACAACTGAGAACCAAACATACATAATTTAAACATTCAATTTAAGCATTAGAAACCCATTATATATATATATATATATATATATATATATATATATATATCATGGATTACAATATCAGTTGTTTGATCCCTTTTCCACTATTCTTCTTACTCTCTACTTGCCTACTTTCTTACTTCTATTTCTAGTTTACTATATACATATGGTTACAATGGGACATGTCCCTTACATTTAGTAACTTTTCCTATTATCTATAGTCGGTCTTGTGCTCTATAACATGTTAACTCATATTACTCAAAATAAACAACTTAATTTGCCATTAAGTATATAGTCATGATCAACATAATCACATTTATATTTAGAAATAATCAATTTCATAACTAATAATTAAAATGTGTATCTTTTCAAGATAATTTTAAAACTGAAATATACAAAAATTTCCAAAGATAACATATTAGTGAATCCTTTCACTATACATTGGCAATTTTTTGCTCATAGCAATAATGATAGGTTTTACACATAATGTTTGACTAACAAGTCATATAAAGAAAATTATGCTCCATATGGAGTCTTGATATCTATCTTCCTAAGCCTCGGCATGTCATCTACTTGGGAAGTAGAGCATCACTCAAGTGCTTTTCCTCTAACCACAGACTGGTGATCTCTCACACAACTTCTTACATGGAAGCAACCCTACCCTTCATGAAGGGAATAGATACAAGGAACCAATTAGGTTTGTCATCTGAGTCTCTAGTGTTGTGTCCATAATACTTCATGGTCATACAACTATAGAACCACTCTAACTATGTATGACACTACTAGAAGCATTATGCCACCTAGAGCATAGTGAACCGACTAATGCATGCAAAGATTGATGCATTACTTTGGCCAAATATTTAATATACATAGATGTTTTGCAATGAACGTAGTCAATTGTTCACACATCCTGACTTGACTTAGAAGCTACCTCATCATGCAGAGTTTGTAGACACCACTTGTCCATTCATCATTTTCTATAGCCAATTTGACTTAGTGCCATTCCTTAGGCCAGGATAATAATCACATAGGAATAGGTAATAATAATACCATGTGAACCTTAGTCCATCTGACTAGGTTACTAACTCTAAATCCTAGAGTTCAATACAAGGTTTCATGTTTCAATCACAAATTAGGAAACTGTGATTCCCTGTCACCTATTGGACATATTGTGAATGTTACACTCATAAATAGTTGATTGCTTGAATCAAACAAGATGAAGTCGTGATAATTTTGAAAGTACCCTAAGGAACTTATCTGGGTCGAGGATTTTCATAGAATCCCTTTCTAATAGTAACATTGTTTGGATTACTCAAAACCAGCATAAACAACTAATATATTTATTAACATGCTTCATAAACTCCCTACCTTCATCAAGGCTCACTAGAGTTCTCGTAAAGTAAAATCATAAAGTTATTATATCATTCGGCCTTACTGATCAAGGGTTTCATAAACTTCCACTTGGCTAGTGGGTTTAGAAACATGCATGCAATAAAGATCATTAGAACTACCTTGAGTTACACCACTCAAAAGGTTAAAGATTTCATTTTAAGTACACAGCCTCATTGGCATACAAACTGTATGAGGGTTTTACAATTGTAGCTTCTTTTCAGTCGACAACCCTTGGCACATCCATGTGATATCACACCATTTGGGTCGTAAGCAGCCATTCCAAAACTATGGCAAAGATTAAACAAATCTTCTTGCCTCTCGATTAAGAGAGAGAATCTATAATTCTTTACAATCAAATAATAACATGGGTCAGGTTAGAAACCCTGACATTCATAATCACCATTTTCACAATGAAGAGTAGAGTATGGTTAAGGCTTTATGTCTATATGACTCAGCCATATCATTAAATGCTAACATAGTCATAAAGAATTGACAATACGGTCATGTAATGTGATAACACAGTCATACAAATATACCAACATAGTCGCAAGATGTGATAACACAGTCTTGAGAGATATGATAACACTGTTATCATTCTTGGCCACCACCTTTTCCTTCCTTGGCAAGCTAAAAGCATGCTCAAAGATCATGATAGCAAAGCTATTGATACACAGTCAAGCCTAATATAACATGCTTCATAAAAAAAGAATGATAGCATAACTATCGAAAGTGTTGTAATAATAATAACAACATAGTTAAGCCTCGAAAGGTGACAACATAGTTGTCAAAGCCCAATGCAATCCATAGTTGTAATAAGTTTAATTATGGATAGAAAGCTACAACAATAACAAAGAAACTAATAGGCAGTTTCAGTTCCTGACAGTGTGACTATTAAGATATAGTGAGGTAATAAAATAATAAACCTCTATTATTGATAGTAGGTTTATCATATAGCTTAAATAATAGGAACTGATTTCTTTTCAAAAAGCCAACATATATCAATCATAATATAATGGTAAGCATAACTTAGGGGTTTCGGCCTTGGCCGACTCGAAGCCCACTCAACACAGTAGTGTCCAACACAATAGATTTCATAATATTATAAGCAATAAGAATAGAAATCTTTACGAGATTACCTTTCTCTGGCTTAGCTCTGGTTGTAGTCTTTTAGCTCATTTGTGAGCTAGCTTTCCATACCTCAACATGCATACGCTTCTCCCAGAAGATTAAAAACTCCAAAAACTTCAAAAACTCCAAAACTAAAAACTTTGTTTTCTCTCTCTTTCAAGAGTAAAGCCTTTTCCTCTACCCATAAAGCAGGTTTCCCTGCACAAAAGGCTCCTTGCGGGCATGCTGAGGGCCATCTACCCCAGTCACCCCCGCAGCCACATTTCCATCCCCCCACTCTTCCTAGATTCAGGGTCAAGGGAGAAAATGCTCTCCTACAAGAGCTTGAGTTAAAACTGACAAAAAGATTCTATCTCAAGAAAATAATAAATAATTATATTTTAAATGATAAGGATAATGCCTTTATCTCCATATCATTAAATAACAAACATATATTAATAATATATATACACATGTATTAACTCAAAGGTGTCCTCACCATTTTGATTGAATCGATATTCTACCATGGATAAAATGGAAACGTGGGTCAAGACTTTCTCCCCTGTCACCACCTTTTGCTCATGTCAACTGAAGACACTAAGAAAAGTTGAGAAGGAAACTAAGATACTCTTTTGACCAAATTGTCAAAACTGGATGTTTGAAAACTCTTCTTCCACATCAAGTCGACAATGGTCAGATCCAGGAAAAACTTGAGATAGCACTAAAGGGCACATACCTTCTCTCACAAGGTTCACATAATGATCAAGTTGAGACTTTAGATGGCACACCGGTCTTTTCCAAAGTATTTATTCCTTCTCTCTAGTAATACTCTCCTTCCACTCTTGAAAGAAGATTTTTTTCCTAGTTACACTCACAATCATACAACCATGATTAGTGTATCATCATTATCTATCATAAAATATTATGGTAAGATAATCTCAACAACATGTAATCTCATGTCTAATCTAAACATTAATCGTAATCCATACAATCAATGATTCAACTTGATATTTTCCACAAACATCAAATCATTAATCTAAGATTATTTATCCTTTTACCACATAAAAGTAAGATTAAGCTTAATGAAAAATTGGGGATGTAACATGCTCCACATCCCTTTTACAACCATGTGTAGTGGATTCTAGATTATGTTTTTCATATACTCTTTCCTTTGCTAATATCATCCCCCCTTTGAAACCATGTCTTGTCCTCAAGACATGAAAATTTGTTAATTTGCAGGAAAAATATTTTTGTAGATTTCCCTAAGCTTCTAAAATGTTATGTCCCATTGGCTCTTAGCTTGTTGTAGCACTTGAATTTGACTATTAACCTAAGTGAGGATCTTCTCTACCTCTATTATGTTGGATGATATCTAGATTTGTAAGATTATCTTCTTTGCACCTCTGATTAATCTAGTTACATGAGCAAGTGTAAGGCTCATCACTTCCCAGAGCTATTTGATTTGTGCCTTAATGACTTATCTTTGATGTTGTAGCTATTGGAGTTGAGTGTCCATTGTCTCTATTTTTTCTCTGGTTGTTCCATCCATATCCTGCATGGCATCATATGTGCTATCTGCTTGCAAAAAATGTAATTCCATTTATTCTATTTGGTTCTTAAGTGTTTTTGTTAATGTAGGTCATTGTAAACAAAACTGATATAGTGTATTAATATCATTGGAAGTGTTTTGAACTGTGTTGATTTGTGTCTCCAGATTTGTATGTGTTTCTGCACTTCTTCCTTATTTCATCCATTATGTACTTCTCTACTTCTACTAATATTTTGTTCCTGATGGTTGACTCCTAATTATCCATTTCAGATATCATATTATCTAGTAGTTCTTTCAACTATTGTCCTAGTGACATAGTTGTGTCTCTTTGAGCTTGTAGTATTTTATTTTAGATTTTACTACTAGCAGTCTCCAATTGCTTTGTATTATCTACATGCTGCTTCAAGATATTTTCTCTTGTTGACTGTGGAATACATCCCCAAGTTGAGACTTTTGTAGGGGTGATATACTTGATAGGTCCACCTATGTGCTAGTTAATGGTAGTTAGAGTAATTGTAGTGTTGCCATGGGCTGGATTTGATTGTGGTGTGCCAATAAATATTTGATGTGCTACATGGGGGGTGTTGCAGTGGAAGATGTTGGCATTTCCAAATATAGGGGTGGCTCTTGTTGTGGACCATGATCCTCTAATTGTTCTTTTTCTTTCTGGGGCACTTCAGATTCTTTATTTTTCTCCTCCTAAGCCTCTTTCTCTTCTTCAAGTAGTGTCACATATACTTGTTTTGTCACCACAATTGTCTCCTAATGGATTTTTTTTCTTTGCTTCTTCATTTAGAGCCATCAATGTGTCGAATCTCTACTTATATCTTATCTCCTTAGCCTATAGTTGTATGATTTTTTCTTTTTGTTCGCTGGAAAAGGCTAGATGTGTCTCTTCCAATGCTTGTTTTCTCATCTTCTCTTCTATATGTATTTATTTCTCTCATTTCTATTTAATGGATGAGGTGAGATGCTCTGAAAAATTTTCTATTATGTTATCCAAGGTGTTTGTAGACACTCTAATGTGCTTGATTATTGCTTCTTTGATCACTGCTTGATTTTTTGCACCTACCTGGGTGTACATCTTTTTGGTTTGCTTTAGCATCCCTTTATTATTTAGTACACTTGTGAGGAGATCTACATTCATGATGTCTTCTATCTTTTCTTCTTTTTCCTCCATTTCTTGTGCTTGTTTTCTTTACCTTGTTACTCTTCTTTTCTTTTCTTGTTGTTGTATGTCACGTTCCTCCTTCTTAGGTTTTATGCTTGACATTTTAATTATGTTCCTTTTTACTTTCTTTTATCTTGGCTTTTTCTTCTTTGATCTTAATTGAGTTAGTATTTTAGAGGCCTCCTCAACTGATGGTTCGATTTGTTCTTCTTGCAATGGTGGAGTTATTCTTATTGTTTGGGTTGTTGTGATATGTTCTGCTATTGCTTATGATGCTAGAGATCCCAAATTCAATCTCTCTAACCTCCACATTTGTGGTGTAGAGGTAATTTCTTGTGGTGTTTTAGACTTTGGAATGTCCCATTTTTGATGTAGTTTTTCTTTATGTTTTTCTACGCGCTCTTCCACACTCTTTTTGCTTTGTTTTCCTATAAATTCCTTATATGTATCAAATCTTTCTGCGGTGGTGTCTGTTAGTTGTTTCAATAAATTATTTGCATACAACTCCACTAAATCATCACTTATTTCATAGGGTAGTTTAGGGATCCATGAAACCCTAGGTTCTACCACCTCCATCAGTTTATAATCCTTATCTACTAGAAATACAATTTCATTTACATATTTCCAGACCATGTCATATGAGGTGCAGTCTCTACTCTGCATTTGTTGTTGGAGGGATTTGAAGAAACCCCAAAATGTGGTAGTGTATGATGTGACATCCTTAAATTGGTGGACATGGGTATTTATTTGTGTAGCGATGAATTGGTTTTTTTTTTCCATGCTTTGCCTAAGAATGATGGCAATGCATTCATAAAGTAAAAAGTTTAGCATATGATTAGGATTCCATACCAAAATTGGTAGTGTGTGTTCTTTGTGCATTGAAGATTTTCAAATAGCTTCTCCCAAAGAAGCTCACACAAGTCGATGTCTTTACCCTCTATGACCATTTTATATGTTGTGTGAATTGTAGTGAAAGTCGCCAAATCTTCTCTATTTGTGTAATAAACTTTGTACGTAATACCCATTGCGGTGTATCATACAGATGGATTTGTTATTTTGGTAACATCTAGGCTTCTCCCATCATATGTTGCCCCTATCAGTTCTATGACTTTATCAATTTTTATGGCCTTCTTAGATGATATCTTCCCTGTTGCATTTAACTCCATTACTGCTTGGATAGCTTGCTTTGTTATTTTGTAGGGTTTGTCCAAATAGATGTTGTTGAAGTTGATAATTAACTCATAACACCAAGATCACCTGCAAAACCTAAGATTTACCTTCCATAAGAGAAAAAAACAAAGAGACATAATTTGCACAATAGTGGATGAATTAATGATAATGGATTGAGAATTACATATGACAACTTGCTTTTATATTTGCAAGTTAAATAAAACCCTAATATGACTTAATAATAACCTAAGACTAAAAATAAGCCCTAAGTAAACTTATTAAAGTGTAATTAAATAGTTAATTACACCAACACCCCCCCATAAGTGCAACTTAGGGAGAAACAAAAAACATGCAACTAATGCAAGAATGGGTCTCGGCTACAAGGCCATGTTAGGTACCCATGAACAACAAGAATCTCTCATAAAGTGGAGAGAAAGGAGAAAAATCTAGTGGGAGAAAACTCCTCTCCAAAAGAGAGAAAAAATAAGTACATGAACATGTGATGGAAGAAGGACTAATACTAAGATCCCCCAAGAACTAAATCCATCACAAAAGTACAATCATGAATGCCCCCCATAAGAGAGGAAGAAGAGAGAAGGTCTGGTGAGTCCCCCCCCAAAAAAGTGAGAAGGAAGAAACCCCATGCAAGGAAATGCTCCCTCCCAAAATAGAGATAAGAGAGACCATGCAGCCGCTCCTCAAGATGATTCCTGCAGTACTGGAAGATACTCGACATAGAATAAAGATGAAAACCCATGAATGTTGAAACAACATTCCTCCCCTTGGGAAGAAATAGAATTGCAGATGTGTGCATAATGTCTTCCCATTCCGGATAGGAATATATAGGAAGAAGGATAAATGTCTCTGCACTCTGCACATGATCCAAAGACAATAATGATGCTCCTAAAAACTGCTCAAATGTCTCCAATCCACTACCAAACTGTGACTGAAGAAGAGGAGGATGAAGAACAATCTCTAAAGTAGATGACAGTGATGCAACTCCAATGAAGCTATCATCAAATAGAAGACAAATGTCCTCAATGTGGTCCTCCAAATCTACAAGGTGGGCCTCTACAAATAACAATGATATATCTGGTAGATATGCATCCCAACAAGCTATCTCTAGAAGACTGATAATGTCCTGCTGCAAACAATTTGATGTAGCAACAGGTAATATAGATGTGATATTGATAAGAGGAGAACGAGAAGCAAGTGAAGTCTCCGTGTCATCTAAACTAGAAAGACCTATCAAATATGCAAGCTCCTCAACTGTATCATCATCAAAAGGTATGCAATCTGCATCATCAAGGGGTATGTGGCAATCCATAACAAGATCATCTGGGAATGGAGAGATATGTGGGTCTCCATAGATCTCTCAAATGCTAGTCCAAAGAGCGTTTGGGCACACAATATGTGAGATAGAACACATAGTGTCATAATCAACACTCAAACCAATCAATCCTACAATATGATCAATATAATTTCCCCATACAGATTTCCTCCAGGTGTATCTAGTTTAGGTACGAGTCCATAAAAATAAGACAAAAGATTAAGCCACCTGAGATGTGTCAAAATGCCCTTTTGCCAAGACTCATAACTATCCTTACCCAATGTTACCACAGAAGGGTGAATAGAAAAACCCATGATATCTCCTCAAATAAATTAGATCAGAGATCAACAATCTGAATATCTATTAATGCTGAAAAATGAAGCCCAACAAAACATACAAAACTTCTCCAGGTGCCAAAATGTCTAGGATATCAAACAGAAGCCATAAAACTGATAAACTAAACAAAAGAATACCTGGGGTAGAATCTAGAAGAATTTCATAGATTACTGTGTAGAGCTCCTCAATATCTTTCTAATGCCACAAGAATCACAAAAAATGGAGATTGTGGCGAAAAGATACGAGCTTTGATACCATGTTGAAGTTGATAATTAAATCATAACACCAAAATCACCTACAAAACCTAAGATTTACCTTCCACAAGAGAAAAAAGCATAGAGACATAATTTGCACAATATTGGATGAATTAATGAAAATGGATTATGAATTACATGTGACAACTTGCTTTTATATTTAAAAGTTAAATAAAACCCTAATATGACTTAATAATAACCTAAGACTAAAAATAAGCCCTAAGTAAACTTATTAAAGTGTAATTAAATATTTAATTACACCAACAGATGTATTCGTCATGAATCTGACTCAAATTTATCTTTATCCAGTCATGCTCTATTAAAAAATATGGGAAATCCTTCCATATATCTAGCTTCTAGCTTCTTTTAAATCTACTCATATTGACACATATATTTCCTTTGATCCAGTTGCAGTAGAGATCTCTAGAGTGCTTCAAACTTGGTATGATAAATCTCTATGAGGGGTATGTGAATGTACTTCCTTATATCCTCTATGTATATCACATCAACTAGGACCATGAGAATGCCCCATATGGGTCTACCTCCATTGCCTTGTATGGGAATTTATTGTATTTTGGTCATGACTTTTGAGATATATAAACCAAAATAGGCTCATCACTTTCGCTTTGTGATTTGCTATCATTCAACTTAGTTTGTAGAGATGGTATATTTAGCTTTTGATATGAGCTTAGAGCTTTGTTTTTAGTATGTAGTGGTATTAATGAGGGTTTGGGATTTATTATATAGCCTTAGTGGTGGGATTTTGAATTTAATGCATTTATCCATTCCTTGTTTTTGTGTGATTTCCTAGCCATTACCTATTTCATAGCTTGTTTTGTTTGTATACTACATAAGGGTTTACCCTTTATATGATACATATAATAAAAAAATATTTTTTCCCTTTTTTTCCTTTTTGCTAAGTGGTTTGGTGATAAAGTTTTAACCTTGTGCCATTAACATATCCCGCTAGCAATTGTCCTTCCAGTGTCTTTAATCTTACTGCACCTAAATTAAAAAAAATTCAATGTGATATGGCCCTAGCCATCTTACTTTTAACTTCCTTTATTTCTTAAATTTCATATCATAGAGTAGTACTAGGTCACCTTTGTAGAATGTTTTTTGCCTTATTCTCCTGTCATGCCATGCTTTTTGGTGTTTGTATTCTAGATTTTGATTATATGCCGCCAATAGTCTATTTTCATCTAATTTGTCCAGACCTTCCAATCTTTATTTTAGGGAGTCCTCTTCATCCAACCACAAAGTAAGTGCAGTGTGTAGATTTGGACAATAAGGTTCATTAGTAGAGTGGCATCCAATCCGTATACTAGCTCAAATGGAGAGAATTTGGTTGACCTTTTATAGGTTGTTCTATAGGTCCATAATATTGTTAGAATTTTGACAACCCAATCCGATGTGTTTCTATTACACATTTTTGTTAATCTGGTGCCTATAATTTTGTTCACAGCTTCACTACCTTTATTTTCTTGTGGATGATATGGAGTAATTATGTTATGAGTGATCATAAAGTTGCTCAGGAGCTCTGTAATTACTTTGTTGAGAAAGTGTTTTCCTTGGGGTCGTCCTTAGGTCCACCCTAAGTGTGGAAGCTCTCTTGTCTCCTTTTAGTGCTAGGTATTCATTTCTGAAATGGCCATCCCTAGAATGTAGGTGTACCATATGTTTGTTAATTTAATTTATTGAGTAGTTTCTTGTTTATCCAGGATTTCTTGTTTGATTTTCAATTGTTCTAATTCTAAATTTAATCTTTCTATTTCTTTGTTTTTAGTGGCTTTTCCTACTGTCTCCATGTTTGAGCTTCCATGCAGTAGGCTAATGTTACCACTTTTGAATAGGTAGTAAATATTCTTCCATCTAATCATGTCCTAATTTCTAGTGTTAGCCCAAAGATGAACCATTCAATTCATTATTTCTCTATTAGTGGTTCTTCTACTTTCCTAGAGACTTCCTTAAAGATGTGGTCATAATATTTGATGGATTCACCCTCTTCCTATACCATATCTCTAATCTTTATTACACTCTCGGTAGGTATTTCTGTAGATTCAAAGTTTGATAGAAACTCATCTTTGATGTCTAACTATTCTTTGTCATGTTGAGGGCATGTTTTCTACACAATTCAATGTGTCATTCCTCAAAGTTCCTACAAGGTAAAATAGTTTTGCTTGGTCTCTAGTGGTTCCTTTCCTTTACTACAGTGATTCCAAAACAAATATATGTTTAGTTACTTCTATGGTATCCTTACCAATAATTGGAAATTGCACTAGTTATTCCATGTTAGAATTAAGTCCTTTGTCTCTTTTATGGTGTTGATTTGTAGTGTTATTTGGTAATTGTCCCTTTTTCCTACAAGTTTTTTGTTGCATTGGTTTATTATTTCTCCCTTTATCTTTGAATAATTGTATATCAAAATATTCTCTTCCTAATATTGTGTCACAGTCTCGCACAAATTGTTGTTGTGATTCTATTGTTTCACTTGAATGTTCACTTATATTGGATGTTGAAATTCTTCTTGATTTATATGGCATGGGGGATGACTCTTGTTCTGGGGGTTGCACTTCTTCAAAGTTACATTTCATTTTAGGAGTTGATTTTTCATTAGTTAAAGACATGCTATTAGATAGTGATGTTTCCCATTCTTCCTTTCTTGTTCCAATTGTATTATTAACCAAGTTGAACATGTTATCAGTTTCTTCTTGTATTGTTTGATATAATACATCATATTTCAACTTCCCCACACTTATGATCACTAATTGATCTAGATATTCTGCACCAAATCTCAATGGTTGTAAATTTTCTAGGGGGTTTAGGAATCTCTCTAATTTCTCATCAATTCTAATCCAAAGATTAGATAAGTCAGGTTCAAGGTGTGGTGTTCAATTTAATACTAGAAGTTGTGGAGCCTCCATTGACTACAACCTTCTTTCCACAATGTTAATGAGGTACCATATTATTTAATACTTCCTGCTAGATTCATGAGAATTTATGTTTCTTTATCGAGATGTGAGACTAGTTGTTTTGGAGTCTCACATAGCTCTACTATCTTGTCATTTTGCTTAGTTGTAGCCCCTGTGGCATGCTTAATTATATTTCTTTCTTCCAAATAGTGTGTGTTTTTATTTTCTTTTTCTGTTCCAACCCCTCCTAGTGCACTCTAACTCTTCTTCTATATCATTTTTAGTCGCAACCCTCCTGGTGCACTCTAACTCAATCTTTCCATCTTTTTCAATTCATTTGCAGTATCTTTCTTGTCTTTCTTGTGTTTGTTTCTATCATTTCTCTTCCATGTTCAAATCCATTTCAAATTGGATGTTTTCTTTAATCTCTGATTATCTCCTTTTTCCATGGGTGTTAGGTATTTGGAATTTCATTGGTCTTTTTATGTATCTCATCTCATGGTGCTCATGTTTGTCCTTATTTGATTGGTCAGATCTTTTCAAGGATCTCTCCATGATCCCCACTTTCCATTTTTCATGCCCTAAGTGCCTGACCTTCTCTCACAAGGTTAAGACCTAAGGGAATCTTCTACAAGTCATAGATTTATTTTTTCTTTATCTATAATGTCCTTCTCAATAACTTCAATTACTTTGCAGTTCTTAGTTGGTGCTCTGATATATTCTTTATTGTTTAACCAGGGCCCTGACAATGGAACCAAATGTTGGCAAGAAAACTGGATTCATAGATCAAAGTTTTGAGTCCAAAAGTCTTGCATGTTGTATTTATACCCCAATGATTATAGTAAGAGAATAATCAAAATGTTTACAGTAGGAATTATCATTATGTAGTGCATCAACATAACTGAGAACCCAAAATACAAAATTTAAGCATTAGAAACACATAATACTACCATCATTTGTTTGATCCTTTTCTACTGCTCTTCTTACTATCTACTTGCCTACTTTCTTACTTCTATTTCTAGTTTACTATTTACATATGGTTACAGTGGGGATGTGTCCCTTACAATTAATGCCTTTTCCTAGTATCTATAGTCGGCCTTGTGCTCTGCATCCCTTTTGCAGCCATTTGTGGTGGATTATGGATATTGTTTTTCATATAGTCTTTCCTTTGCTAATAGTCCCCATAGTGGATCCTTCTCAATTTATGTAATATATCTTGCAGACTATGCCTTGGGTTGCATATCTTACTATAGGGCTTATATTTCTTTTGATGGATATATTCCTCCCATTTGGTTTTTCTCCCATGAGTTCTTTCACTTTTTGGTTGCTTACTTTCTTCTTTGAGGTAATTCCCCCTTATTCCATAAACTTGTGACTGCATGGATCGCCTCCTTTGTAATATGGTGGGGTTGGTCTAGGTATAGGTACTCATCATGGATGTGGCTTAGAATTGGGTGAGTCTAGGCATGTCATGTTGATAAATCTAGGAAATCCTTCCATGTATCCAACTTGAATTTTGTGATTTGTTGATATTGTGGTAGATATTATTTAGATCTAGGTTTTAGCAATGTCCTTCAGAGAGGCTTGAAGGTTTTGTGGTCAATCTCTATCATGTTTCCATGTATATATTTATTCACATCCTCCACATATATGACATCTGTGGGCACATTTGAGAATGCTTTGTCTGAGTCTATTTCCATGGCTTTGAAAGGATATTTGCTATTTTTTGAATGTGTGTTATTTGCTACATCGACCAAAGCAAGTGTTTCCATCTTTCCAACTTCGTTCGCCTTCTTTCCCTTTGTGTAGATTGCTTCTTACTTCCAAAGTTCTCTCTTTTCTACTTTACAATAGAGCTCTTCCCAATTTTCATAAGTATTTTTTGTTGGAATTTGTTAGGTTTATAGATTTTTTACAAGGGTTGTGCATTTATTGCACCTACCTGCCCATAATCTTCACTTCAATCCTCTCATTAGTGTGCTCTTAACATAATGTTACAATATGTTATACATTTGTGTTTCTTTTCTACATGTTTTTCTTCCTTATATTTCTTCATAATAATGTCTAAGTCTTTCTCCCTTAACATAACTCTTTAATAATTCACTTTGTAATGTTTGTAACTTGAGAGCTCTAGACTTAGTTATTTTTCTAATTTTGTATGGTCCTAACCATCACATTTTTAATTTCCCTTATTTCTTAAATTTGCTATCATATAGGAGAACTGTGTCACCTATTTGGAAAATATTTTGCCACAAATTCCTATCATGCCGTGTTTTTTGTTACTTCATCTCTAAACTCCGATGGTAGGCTACTAACAGTCTTTTCTCATTTAATTTTCTTAGTTCTCTTAGTCTTTTATTAAAGATTCTACATCATTCAATTGTAACATATTAGCTAATCTCAAGTTTGGTACAATATATTGAATGGGTAATGTCACATCAACTCCATACACTAATTCAAATGGGAAAATATTTGTTAATCTTTTATAAGTTGTTCTATATGCCCATAATACAATTGGTATTTTGATGTCCTAGTTTGTTGTGTCACTATTACATAGTTTTGTAAGTGCAGTGCCTATGATTTTTTAGTACCTCACTTGCTCCATTTGCTTGAGGATGGTAGGGCCTACTTCTATTATGTTCCATCATAAAAGTGTCCAATAGTTTCACAATTGTTCTATTAATAAAATGTTTTTCTTAGTCACTTGTTATGCTATGTGGACAACCAAACCTTGTGATAATATTTTGGTATATAAATTTTGTGCCAGTTTAGGAAGTAAAATCTTTAGTTTCTTTTGCTTCCACCCACTTTGTGAGATTCTCAACCCCTATTATGATGAATCTTACTTTGATTTATTTTCAAGGGGATAAATGGCCAATAAAATTAATTGCCCATTTCTAAAATGGGGCTTGTGCTAGTACTAGTCACAAGGACATCTCATCTCTTGTTATAGGTTTCCCTACTCTTTGGAATATGGTGCATTATCTTGCATATTTTTTTGTATCCTTGAATAATGTATGCCACCATAATCCTACTAGTAGCACCTTTTTTGTAGTGCCTTCTCTTGAATTGTGTCCTCCTAATATTCCATCATGAGCTTCTCTTATAATGCTATTCCTTTCATGTTCTAAAAAACTTGTCGATGGTTGTTTTGGCATATCAACTCTAGTAGAACAAAGATCACACTACTTCTCTTGAAAAGATAACTAATCTAAAATATTAGTTTCCTCCAAGGTCCTTGGTTGGGTCACAACACTGCTAGAACAACTGAGTGGTCTATGTGATTGTTTATTTAAGGGGCATGTGCTGGTAATCTTAAACCTGGACCAATGTTAATGAAGTCTCTATGATAGAAATATGATATTTGAAGCTCAATTAACCCTGCTTTTAACCTTAGACTAATTTTTTGTATAAAATGCAAAAGAAAGAAAAGGTTAGAGAAATGTAAAGGAAATCAATGGACAACCTCTGTATCTAATTTTCACCACACTTGAAAGATCTGATAAAATTTATGTTAACCTATAATGCTATGATCGATACTTCACTCAACCACCAACATTATAGATGTGAGATTCTAAGGAATGTTTGAGAAATTGAAATGAAGGTATGAAAACACCATATTACATGTGCAAAAATCAAACCCTACATCGCATCCTCATAACAAAAGATGAACCAATTAAGTGCACATGAGAGTTTTACCAAGATATACCAAATGCTGGATGAAAAATGCAAACACATTACCACCAAAGGTAGGAGCACATGGAAAAATTAGGATATTTCCTTTTAACTGGCACCAAAATTGGTAGAATACTTATGACAACAGGATTCTACACTGCAAATGTATGACATTTTTCCTTACATGCCTTGCTTCAAGATTACAAAATTGCTATCTTTCTACAAATTCTCCTAGATTCTCCCCCTTTACAATGCCTTTAGGGTGTTCATAAATACCCTTCTTGAGCATTCAAAACTTGAATTACACTGAGGTTGACCTAAGTCCTATATTGGTGCCTAGGCCTAAAATTTTAAATTTACAAGATACAATATCATTTGAGCCCTTGGGCCCTATACTAAACTTCAACTCATTTTGAATTGAGTTATCAAATCTCTCCAAAAGAATAATAAATAATCAAAATTAAGTGTTTGTTGCAAAATAAAATTCATCCAAGAGCTTGCTAGGTGCCACTAGGGAAGTGACTCAAGAAGGTTGTGATGGCATCATGTAGATCATTAATACTTGGCCCTGCATGATATTTTATGTGTACTTTCTGAGATTACACTATCCTTTGGATTTTTCTTTTGATCTCCCCAAACTTAGACAAGTCTTCCTAAAATACCTAGAAGGTAGCCTTTATCTTCATAAAGTCATCAATTGTTGCCTCTATCATTTTCTTACATATGATCCTAGAAAACTCTTGAATTATCCTAGTAGTTGGATGAACCATGGATACATCCACCTAGAAGGTGCATGGAATGCTTTCTAATAATTTCTTCACTTTTGTTGTAGCTGTGTCTACAGCTTCTCTTCTAGAGGGGAACTTCTCCTTACATCTTCTAAGTGTCTTTACCCTTAGCTTGGCAACGTGTAACCACTCTAACATCAAGTATTGATCATTCTTATAAAAAATGCCAAGGTTTGCCAACTCCTTAAGAGGTGTAGCTTTCATTCTTTGCAAAATTGGGATGTACTCATCCCACATTAATAACTCATCATCTATAGATTTTTCAAAAATGGACATTGTACTTGCCTCATCACTAATGTTGCGATAGGCCCTTAGTGCCTCTCTAATCACCTTGCCACCTAAGGCCTCTAGGTTGTCTCTCAATGCAATGGTAGCAGGGATCGACCCTTTTGCATCTATCTACTAATGGTCTTTACTGAGGGCAACTAATATAGTTTGAGCAGATGCATCCAAGTCAGTGGGGCCTACTAGGTGATTTATGTATGTAATCAATTATTCTACCTAACCTTTGAGCTCTTATTTTGTAACTTCATCCTTCTTCATCCTTTCAAGGATGGTAGAGACAAATTCTTGTAATGAATTATTTTCTTCCTCCCTAGTCTAATGCCTAAGGTTGATCTATTGTATCTGTTGGTAATAATTTATGTTTAAGGTTTCAGGATGTGCACCTCCATAAAAATCCAGAAGATTTTCCTAAGTCTTGGACCCTCTTAGTGTTTTCAACATCATCATGATATCTTGAAGGAATGGGTCATCATCATCATCATATTTCTGATTATCCCCCTGATGTTTCTTGCAAGGGTCATTTATCATCATGTTTGGATATCCCGTGGAGGTCATCATATTCTATCTACTCGACCTTTGCCTTCGTCTTTTCTCTGCAGGATGATATTCTTATTATCGGGTGATATTACAATATCGGGTCATCTTCTGAATATCACCCTTGCCCTAGATATGACGATGATGTCATCAAGATGTTCAATTATCAGAGTGATATCCTTCAGGTGATATGCTGCTGACGTCATCCAGATTCGACGGGTCATACTACAAGTTTTCAATCTGACCCGACATTGTAATGTGATGATGATGTCATCAGGACATTTGTGGATATGATGATGAGGTTTGTTATCAGGGTGATATCCACCTGTTGGCTCCATTATATTCTGAAGGAGGGGGGTGATATTTTCAAGTATCAATCATATTCAAACATCACCCCAATGTTTCATTAGAGCTACAGTGCATCATGATATTTCGAGTAGTAGGATATCATGCTAGGGGAGGATGATGATGAAGGTCTAGGATGGTGCCGTCAGGAGCAAAAGCACCGACATCATATATGTTAACGGCCCAGTATATAAAGTGTTGAAAAGGTCACCGCAGGGTGTATGTGGGATAATTTGATTTTGCATATTTTCAAATTTCATGATGAGGTGTCTTGGCAGGAAATGGTTGCGATGCACTGTTTGATGTTTTTCTCAATGGCCGCGAGGTAGATGGACATTAATGGTAGTTGTTGTAGAGGTATGGGCGATGGTGTGGATGGATCTAGTACCCGATTGAAGTTGTACATCCATGGGCAGCGGTGCAAGGCTCGAGATCTCTTCCTATCTCCTCTTCCACCTGCTGCATTGAATGTTTGAGTGCCATTTTCTCAATGAGCTGTATCTGGCAAATTTTGACTTTTGCCATGTAATTAATGTTGAGGACCTTCCTATTGTATATAGCAGGTTGTGTTTCTCATTTTGGGTGTTGGTTGTTGAAAACTGGACACATCTGGCTCTATAATAAGATACAACTGGTTCTGGTTGCTCTGTGTAGGTGATCTTGTGAGTTTATGTATCTCTTGTTGTATGTCTCATGCATGAATCTACTGATTTCATGATTGATTTTATATGAGTAATGTTGTATTTGCATGTGTTTTGTTAATTCTGTCTCCAATATTGCTTGTGTCCTTCTTCTGAATCTAGATATCTAAGGGGTGTCTGGTATTCTAGAATATGGAATTCCTGTATTGAATGCTCGATCTTTTAACTTCTGCTCAAGGGGTAGATTAAAGTGTTTTCAGATTAAGTCTTGGGAAGAATATACTGCAATAGGGATGCCATAAGTAGAGATAGCTTAACACTCTGTTTTGGGAGGTATCTGTAAGGCAGATACCATAACACCCCCTTGAAATCCAGTTTTAGTGTGTTCATGCTGATCATTCATAGGTGTATGTCTACTGACTTCTAGCCCTGGATAGGCACCAATCTAGCTCTACATTGAGATTACATACCAGGTCCTAGTTTTATATCCAAACACATAAATCAAACTCAAACTTCCAAAACAACCATTAGGACTGTAGAAGTAGTTTAGGACCAAGATCCTCTAATTCACAACTGAACATAGACCCAAAGCTAGCCCTTTTGCACTTATCTCACAGTTTTGGTCTTCATACAGGAGGATTCATCTGCTTTGTATCAACATCCCAAGCCAACCCACAAGCATATTCCATGGATGTTGAATAGGGAATACCCCCCTAGGTTTTGCAAAGCCTGAAGAAGAAGAGGAGATAAAAATAGAGTCTATCTCCTATACTGTTGGCCCCTGGCCTAGAGATCCTATTGATCACTGATGGCTACTTTGTAGGGAAATCTAGGAATGAGCATCTAGTCAGGGAAAAAACCAACAAAAATTGGTGACTCCAATGGGGATCATGCAGTAAAGAAATTGTCTTTTCATCCCTAGTAAAATAATTCCTAGTTATAGGTGGCGACTCCGAACAATCTTCCAACTAGTAAAGTGAAAGTTTGTATGCAAGGAAGAAGATCCTTACATAATCCATTATTTGTAGAGTTACCCATAAAGAGAAGAATGATGTATAGAAGAAAAGAAACCGTCTCAGTTAGTCATGAGGGTTCCCCCAGGAATAATGATGATACTCAGGACAACCCTAGGCCATCAGGACAACATGTGCCTTATTTTTCAAATGTAGAAGCTAATATCCAAGGTGCATATGAAAGGCAACAGGGTAGTAGTTTAAGAATGAGGGCAGAGGTGTTTCAAGAACGCCCTTTCCTAGATCCCAGGGAAAGATTTGAAGAGGCTGAATCTCCGATGGATGATGAAGATGATGATCAGAATGGTATGAGACCATCTACCTCCATGCCCAAAGAAGAACAACTAGCTGATGAAATCAAAAACCTAAGAGCAGAAATAGAATATCTGCAGGCAATGAAAATCAGAGATGATATGAGATAGAAAGTGCAAGCTTTAAGGATTGCTCAGAATGATGTAGTTCCTACCCTTGAAAATGCAAATATGCAGAGAAATCAATGCAAAAATGAGGTACAGTATCAGCAGAATAATACTAGGCATGATGCAAACAATGCTAGGATACCATTAAATAATGTGAAGAATCCAAATGCTAATAGAAATGTTAATGCCAATCAGTTTGATAGACAACCCATGCAGTTAGACAGATTCAGGCAGTTGGTGTTTGATGGTATTCCTGGTTACCCTAACCCTATTGACAAGCATATAAGGCTGCAAGTGCCAAAGTTTTCAGGAAATAATACTGTGTCAGGGGAGGATCATTTAAAAGCTTTTCAAAATGTCATGGACAACTTTGAGGTTGAGCATGAGGATGTTTTTATGAAGTCATTGATGCAATCTTTAGTCGATGAGGCTAGAGAATGGTACAAGAATCTGCTCGACCAGAGCATTTCATCATGGGATGACTTCAGAAGGATGTTTAAGGAGCAATATGGTGACAAAACTGACCCTAGCTTTTTTGTAAATGAGTTCACTAGTATCACTAAAGGGTTGAATGAGTAGGTTGCAGATTTTAATGCCAGATTCACTAAAGTGTTGAACAAATTGCCACATCACATGAGGCCAAATGAACCTATGTGCATAATATTATATATTAATGCTTTTGATGCCAAAACAACATATGGATTAAGAGATAAAGGTCCTGCTACTCTCAGGGATGCTTTCAAGATAGCAATAAATATTGAGAATAACAGGAAAGCATCAGGCAAGACAAATAGGAGGGATGAGGTGAAAATTCTGCAGAATCCAAACAAACCTCAGAATATTCAAGGTAATACATTTGCCCCTAAAGATAAAATTGATAAACTGGCAAATGTTGTTAAGGACCTAAGCTATAGACTGGCTAGAAGTGAAAAAGGGATAGGTCCTGATAGGCAAGTCTACCAAAGGCAGGAAAAAAGGCCATCATTGCATGATATGCCATATAATACCAATTGGCATAATGGTAAACCTGTATTTCCACATAACAACACAAATCAGAGAGCTCAACATACCAAGGAAACTCCTGATCCTTTGAAGAAAGCTATAAATATTGCTGATGATACTCCATGGTGCATAATTTGTCAGATGCCACATTCACAGTCACAATGCATGATTGCTTAATCTTTGTATGATAATGTTGTTTCTTGTGATGAATGTAACGAGCCACATTATATACAGGATGATGATGTTAATATGCTGTCCATAAGTAGGGAGCATCATTCTCATGATGCAGATGAGAGTACAGATGTTGAAATCCAGGCCTATTAGTAGGTTTTCCATGATGAAGATAATGAAAATAATTGTGTATGCTCAGGGCTCACACAGTTTTTTGAGTAACCTAAGGAGACCTTCTGATGAAGAGATTAGAGCTCTCACAGCTGCAGCAGTGGCCCAAGTTAGGAGCAACTATAATCTCAAAGATAAAGCTCAGATATACAGCCCACATCAGCCAGAAAGCATTTTTGTAGGTCAGCCAGTGCATAGTCATAAGGGGGCTAAAACATATAAGAAACAATGGAACAACAAGCAGAATTTTAAGAAAAAAATAGGTCACGAATCTCAAGGACCAGAAAATAGAATCCCCCAAGTTGAGGATCAAAGCAAAAGCTCCCAAAACAAGAATGATGATTAGGGAACTGTGAAGATTAAAGCTGGCTCATCTCAATGTAAAAACAAAGCCACAACACAAACTACAACTGTGATACAAAATTGTGCTCCTTTTGATATAGCTCAAATCCTCTCTCAGGTAAAGGTTTCTGTCCCATTGATGGAACTTATGAAGGTTGAAGAAATCAAGAATAAGACAGTATCCCTACTTTCAAGAGTACCTTGTCAAGCTAAACAAAATGATGAGATTCAAGGTAAGAAGCATGCCTTGTGCAATGAAGAAGATGAAGCTCCTGAAGTATATTTAGGGGTAACCATAACAAAGTGCTCTTCACAAGTGGAACCCTTTTATGTATCCCTAGTTATAAATGGAAAAGTGATCAGAAATTGTATGCTTGATTCTGGAGCATCAACAAACATTATGCCTTTAGCCATCATGCAGCAAGCTGGATTGAAAATAGAAAAGGCATGTGGAAAATGTTATGCTATGGATGCCAGAGAGGTACCTGTTATTGGAATCATGAAGGATGTAGATTTCAGACTGGCAGCATTTCCTAAAAAGAGCTATGAAATGAACATAACAGTGGTTGACATCAAGCCACAGTATGGTATGCTGTTGTCAAGAAGATGGGCATCACTCATTGGTGGAAGTATGCAGCTAGACCTGTCATATGCTATGATCCCTATGAATGGAAGAGATGTCAAGTTGATCAGAGAGGAAAGGTCACCAGAGACAGTGGAGGATAAAGAATCAGAGGAGCATGTATGCTTTGTGAACACTAACTATGGTAATTTCAGGGTTGTCTCAGATGATAAAGAGGATAAAGAGAAAGATATTTGCATTCAAGAGCTGGACTAGCAGGGTCTATGGACCATGTATTTTGATGGAGCTTGTGCAAAGGAAGGCTCTAGAGCTAGAGTTGTATTCCTGTCTCCAGCTGGCAAGCTTCTAAAGTTCTCTTTCTTGTTGAAGTTTGCCTGTACAAATAATACTACAGAGTATGAAGCCTTACTCTTAGGTTTGAATCTAGCTTTCAAACATGGAATTAAAATGTTGAGGGTATTTGGGGATTTTGAGTTGATTGTGTCTCAAGTTAGAGATAGGTATTCCTCAAAAAACAAAAGATTAAAACAATACAAGCATGTTGTCTAGGATACAGTTGAATTATTTGATGCATTTTCAATAGGCTGGATAGAGAGATCAAAAAATGTCATGGCTGATTTCTTAGCCAATGTAGCAATAAGGCCAGATGATATCACTCTATCAGATGTTACAAATGTTGAGGTTAAAATTAGACCTGCAGTACTAGAGAACATATGCAATTGGCAAGTGTTTGATGATGACAGGGACTTGTTAAGATTTTTGCATTGCATAGATGAGTATGAGAACCAAGAAATTGATTTTCAAAATCTTGTAGAAATTATAGATGGAAAAGAAACTCTTATGGGGAAAGAAATAATTCAGCTGAAGACTAACAAAATCCCTAGAGGGTTAGTAGCTTTAGAGAGAGCTTTTGACAATAGAGACCAATTGGTCACAAAGACATCTCCCACAAACAAAGATGACTTAGAAGAGATAAATTTGGGGACATCTCAGGCCCCCAAGAAGGTATACATTGGCAAGTAGCTCAAACCACACATCAGGAGCATGCTGATAGCATTACTGAAAAGATATAAGCATGTTTTTGCTTGGTCATATGAAGACCTTAAAGCTTACAGAGAGGACCTATTCCAGCATGAGATCCCATTGAAGCCTAGAGCTAAGCCATTTAGACAAAAGCAAAGGCTTATTAATCCTACTTTAGCTCCAAAAATGCAAGAAGAACTCAAGAAGATTAGGGAAGCTAGAATAATTGTGCCAATTAGACATTCAACTTGGGTGTCTAACCTTGTCCCAGTTAGAAAAAAGAATGGTGATATTAGGCTTTGTGTGGATTTTAGAAATTTAAATGTGTCTTCTTTGAAAGACAATTATCCACTGCCAAATATGGAAGCTATGTTACAGAAAGTGACTGGTTGTGAACTCCTATCCATGATGGATGGATTTTCAGGTTACAATCAGGTGAAGGTAAAGGAATAAGAACAATACAAGACCACCTTCACCACTCCATGGGGAACTTATGTATATGTGAGAATGCCATTTGGACTAACAAATGCAGGTGCTACATTTCAAAGAGCAATGAATGTTGCTTTTGCAGGGTTGATTGACTCAATCTTGGCTGTTTATCAGGATGATCTGACTGCCTATTCAAAGAAGGAAGAGCAGCATTGTATGCACTTAGAGCAGATTTTCATTAGAGCACTAGAGTATGGCATTTCTCTAAATCCAAAGAAGTGTGCTTTTGGGGTAGTGGAAGGAAAGCTCTTGGGGCACATTGTTTCCAAGGATGGAGTTAGGATTGATCCTGAGAGAGTAGCTGCAATTGACAGGATCTAGATGCCAAAAATAGTAAAAGGAATCCAATCCTTCTTTGGACAAATAAATTTTGTTAGAAGATTTGTTCCCAACTTTGCAGAAACCACAAGAAACATTTCTAAAATGTTGAAGAAGGGTGAGACTGTCAGTTGGGAGGGTGAAGCAAGCAGATCTTTCAAGGACATCAAGGAAGCAATCAAGATGGCTCTTGTGCTGAAATCTCTCGATTTTTCTAAGCCATTTCAATTGTTTTCATTTGCTTCTTTCCATACTATTGCTGCATGTTTGCTACAGAAAAATGAGGATGGTTTCGAGCAACCCATAGCTTTCTTCAGTATGTCCTTGCAGGCTTCTGAGCTAAAGTATAACATCATGGAAAAATAGGCATATGCACTAGTCAGAGCAGTCAAAAGCTTTAGGCCATATCTTGTAGGATCCCAGATAGTTGCTTATGTGCCTCATGCAGTAGTCAAGGATATTTTCACTCAGCAGGAGGTAATAGAGAGAAGGTGCAGATGGATAAACAAGCTACAAGAATTCAATATAGAGATACAGATCACAAAGTTGGTAAGGGGACATGGATTAGCCAAGATGATGGCACAGTCAAACTTGGAAGCATGCCAAGTCAATGCAGTCCAGAATGAGAATGTCAATGTATCAAAATTTGAGTGGTACAAGGACATAGTATATTATTTACAAAACTTGAATTGTCCTTCCCACCTCAATGATGTTCATAAGAGAACTTTGAAGCTGCAAGCTATTAAATACATCATTGTTCAAGGAGAACTGTATTGGAGAAATCATGATGGTGTATTACTCAAATGTGTGGATGAAAACTAGGCCAAGGACATTTTAAATGACATACACCATGGAGTGTGTGGTGGACATTATCCTTCTTATACAACAGCTCATAAAGTCTTCAGAGCTGGTTATTGGTGGCCAACTCTTTTCTCAGATGCACACAAAATGATAAGGAAATGTGACCCTTGCCAAAGGTTCTTAGGAAAGCTAAAATATGATGGTGCATTGCCCCTCAGGACTATAACAGTGGAAGCTCCATTTCAGCAATGGGGAATTGATTTCATAGGGGAAATTTCAGAGAAATCTAGTGGAGGACATAGTTGGATTCTTGTCGCCATTGACTATTTCACTAAATGGATTGAGGCTATCCCTACTAAAAAGGCTACAAGTAAGGTGGTGATGGATTTTATCCTGGTGAATATTATTATCAGGTTTGGGGTTCTAGTCAAGCTAATCACAGATAATGCAATGTGCTTTAGATCAAGTGAATTTGTTGATTTTTGCAATAAGTATGGAATTGACTTGTCTCACACATCACCATACCATCCACAAGGAAATGGTCAAGCAGAATCAAGCAACAAAATCCTAATGAAAATCATCAAGAGGATAATGGATAAAAAAAGGAAATCTTGGGATTCAAAACTGAAGATGGCATTATGGGTTGATAGGGTGACAATGAAAAGAGCCACTGGAAGGTCACCTTATGAATTAGTGTATGGTGCAATAGCTAGATTGCCTGTGAATAACCTCCTTCCAGTTTACAAGTTCATACAAGAGAATGATGGGGAGGTTAATGATTCAATGACTAAAAGGATCAATCAACTAGTTGAGCTAGATGAAATTAGGGCAGAGGCACAAAAAATAAACATCAAGAAATAGCAAAAGGTGAAGTATCTGTTTGATAAAAGGGTTACAGAGAGAGGTTTTCAGATTGGTGATATGGTCCTTATGTGGAATGCAAGGAACCAGGATAAGGGTAAACATGGCAAATTTGAACCCTTGTGGACAGGCCCATATCAAATTAGCAATATCTATGAAGGAGACTCCTATTTTCTCCAAGCCCTAAATGGTGAACTAATGGAATTGCCGATGCACAACAAATTCCTTAAAACCTTTTTCACATAAATGAGTAACCTGTGTGCACAATGTAAAATAGTTGTAAATATCTTGTACAGTCGGTGCTTTTTTGGGTTTTGTCTGGTCTGCCCGGGAGAAGTCTGGTTCTCGCTGCAGTCTTGCACCTACACGTCCCCAATCAGAGCCTATGTTGGTAATAATTTATGTTTAAGGTTTCAGGATGTGCACCTCCATAGAAATCCAGAAGATTTTCCTAAGTATTGGACCCTCTCAGTGTTTTCAGCATCATCATGATATCTTGAAGGAACAGGTCATCATCATCATCATATTTCTGGTTATCCCCCTAATGTTTCTTGCAAGGGTCATTTATCATCATGTCTGGATATCCCATGGAGGTCATCATATTCTATCTGCTCGACCTTTGCCTTCATCTTTTCTTTGCAGGATGATATTCTTATTATCGGGTGATATTCCAATATCAGGTCATCTTCCGAATATCACCCTTGCCCTAGATATGATGATGACATCATCAGGATGTTCAGTTATCAGAGTGATATCCTTTAGGTGATATGCTGCTGACATCATCCAGATTCGACGGGGTCATACTACGAGTTTTCAATCTGACCCGACATTGTAATGTGATGATGATGTCATCAGGACATTTGTAGATATGATGATGAGTTTTGTTATCAGGGTGATATCCGCCAGTTGGCTCCATCATATTTCGAAGGAGGGGGGTGATATTTTCAAATATCAATCATATTTAAACATCACCCCGATGTTTCATTAGAGCTACAGTGCATCATGATATTTCGAGCGATAGGATATCATGCTGGGGGAGGATGATGATGAAGGTCTAGGATGGTGCCGTAAGGAGCAAAAGCACCGACATCATATATGTTAACGGCCCAGTATATAAAGTGTTGAAAAGGTCACCGCGGGGTGCATGTGGGATAATTCAATCCTTCATATTTTCAAATATCATGATGAGGTGTCTTGGCAGGAAACGGTTGCGATGCACTGTTTGATGTTTTTCCCGATGGCCGCGAGCTAGATGGACATTAATGGTGGTTGTTGCAGAGGTATGGGCGATGGCGTGGACGGATCTAGTACCTGATTGAAGTTGTACATCCATGGGCGGTGGTGCAAGGCTCGAGATCTCTTCCTGTCTCCTCTTCCACCTGCTGCATTGAATGTTTGAGCACCATTTTCTCAATGAGCTGTGTTTGGCAAATTTTGACTTTTGCCATGTAATTAATGCTGAGGACCTTCCTGCTATATATAGCAGGTTGTGTTTCTCATTTTGGGTGTTGGTTGTTGAAAACTGGACACATCTGGCTCTGTAATAAGATACAACTAGTTCCGGTTGCTCTGTGCAGGTGATCTTGTGAGTTTATGTATCTCTTGTTGTATGTCTCATGCATGAATCTATTGATTTCATGATTGATTTTATATGAGTAATGTTGTATTTGCATGTGTTTTGTTAATTCTGTCTCCAGTATTGCATGTGTCCTTCTTGTAAATCTAGATATCTAAGGGGTGTCTGTATTCTAGAATATAGAATTCCTGTATTAAATGCTCGATCTTTTAACTTCTGCTCAAGGGGTAGATTAAAGTGTTTTCAGATTAAATCTTGGGAAGAATATACTGCAATAGGGATGCCATAAGTAGATATAGCTTAACACTTTGTTTTGGGAGGTATCTGTAAGGCAGATACCATAACACCCCCTTGAAATCTAGTTTTAGTGTGTTCATGTTGATCATTCACAGGTGTATGTCTACTAACTCCAAGCCCTGGATAGGCACCAATCTAGCTCTGCATTGAGATTACATACCAAGTCCTAGTTTTATATCCAAACACATAAATCAAACTCAAACTTCCAAAACAACCATTAGGACTATAGAAGTAGTTTAGGACCAAGATCCTCTGATTCACAACTGAACATAGACCCAAAGCTAGCCCCTTTGCACTTATCTCACAGTTTTGGTCTTCATACAGGAGGATTCATCTACTTTGTATCAACATCCCAAGCCAACCCACAAGCATATTCCATGGATGTTGAATAAGGAATACCCCCTAGGTTTTGCAAAGCCTGAAGAAGAAGAGGAGATAAAAATAGAGTCTATCTCCTATACTGTTGGCCCCTAGCCCAGAGATCCTGTTGATCACTGATGGCTACTTTGTAGGGAAATCTGGGAATGAGCATCCAGTCAGGGAAAAAACCAACAGTATCTAGTAGTCACTAGGGGCCATTTGTGATTCATCTTTGTCAATAATTGGGATGGCCACCTATGTAATTATAGCTCCTTATGCATCACTTATAATGGTGGACAATGTTCTTGGTCTCTTCTACTTGGGTTGAGGCTTGAACATTTCCACCACACTAAAGAAGTTGTCATCTACAGGCTCATAGGTCCTTTGCCTCTTCTCCACAATGTGATTCAACCACACTTGCAGTCCAACACCTGAGGATTCTATTTGTGGAGGAGGAGTCTTGGAAGTGAAGTCTAGAGAGGGAGGGGGAGAAGGGGACACTACAACCATTCTAGTGGTATCCTAGGATTGTTAGAAATGAAGGTGCAAACCACACAATGAAAATCTGATTCAAACCTTATTTATATCCTCTAAACAATGTAGAATCAATAGAGAGTGCAATAAAAATAAAATGCACTACACAGAAATAACATGAATTAATAACTGAACACATAACACAGTATGTAATGTGGAGAAAACCCTTCCAGGTAAAAAACTCCACCAAGAATAGAGGCTCCAAGTTGTATTATCTTCAAATATGAGATTACATACATGCACTTCCTCTGTTTCTTCTGTCTTCAATCCAACAACGAATGTTACTCTCAAATCTAATAAAAACGTAGTACAAATATCCTTATAAAAGGGGGTTACCTTCTAGGGCAAGAAAACTAACATAATATCGATTGTCAGATCTGTGACCTAAAGATGAAATGTCTAAATTTACAATGATAAAATATAAATAAAATTTGGTTTCAGGGGCACTACCCCCGAACCCCTACTAGGGTGCGTGGCCCTCGGACCCCTCATAGGGGGAAACCTACCTGCAGCCCCTCATCATGGATGAATAAGCATCGAGGACCAGATATAAACATGTAGCTGAAACAAGAACACTACTGGTGAAACCTTTCATCCCTTATGGGTGATTTACAAAAAATATTAGGAGTAATTAATTACATAGGATTTACAAGGTTGAATGCACCTTAATCCTAACATTCTCCCACTTGACATCATACATTGTAAATACCCATAGGAAAACCATAAAATAATTAGGCACTAGAAGCAACGTCCATGGGCTCTCTACACCAAACAAATTTCTCTATGCTAATAGGCTTGTTGAAAGTATCTGCAACATTCTCCTAAGTGTCTACCTTCTTCAGCTCAATCTATCCAATTGCAACCATTTCTTGAAAAAAGTCATACTGTACATCAACATGCTTATTCTGAGCATGATACATAGGATTCTTGGCCAAACAAATAGCACTCTATCTATCAGAACTAATTTGAATGATCCTGCAATTAAAACCAATACCTCTACACAATCTCCTCAACTAAAATGCCTCCTTAGAGACATGGGTAGCAGCCATATACTATGCTTTGGTAGTGGAGAAAGCAACCATGGGCTGCCTTTTGCTCATCCAACTCACTACTCCACCAAACAAAGTAAATACATAGCCACTAGTGGATCTTCGATTATCCAAGTCACCTGCCCAATCTACATCAACAAATCCCTGTATGTCCAGAGTTTTGTCAACACTGTCAATACCAAAATAAACCAAACAATAATTGGGAGTACCTGATAGATATCTAAATACCCTCTTCACATAATTCTAATGCTGTCTACCAGGGTTAGACATAAATCTGCTCAAAACTCCCAGTGCTTGGGCAATATCTGGTCTAGTACAAACCATTGCATACATCAAACTCCCTACAACACTAGCATATGGCACATTAGACATATCCTTTAAATCATCCTCATTCTTTGGACACATATCTAATGGAAGCTTAGTACCAATGGGTAAAGGAACTCTAACTAGGTTGCAGTCCTGCATACTAAATCTCTACAAAATGGTGTTAACATACTTACTTTGAGATAACCAAAGTTTTATGTTACCTCTATCCCTTTTGATATCCATCCCCAAAATATACCTGGCAGCTCCAAGATCCTTCATTTTGAATGCACTTAAAAGTTGGGCTTTCAACTCACTGATCATACCCTTAGTATTGCTAAAAAATAACATGTCATCAACATACAATGCAATGATTAGGATAGAATCATCAATACAATGAATGTAAACACAATGATCCTCCTCACTTCTAACAAAACCCAATTTCAACACAAATGAATCAAATTTTTGGTACCACATTCTGGGGGACTATTTCAGACCATAAAGAGACCTCTTCAATCTGCAAACCCAATGTTCTTTCCCTTTTACCTCAAAACCTATAGGCTATTGCATGTAAATTTCTTCCTCAAGATCTCCATGCAAGAATGTGGTCTTAACATCCATTTTCTCTATTTCTGAATCAAGAGCTGCAATAATGGATAAGAGAAATCTAATAGTAGTTAATTTAGCAATAGGAGAGAATATTTCACCAAAATCAACTCCCTCTCTCTAGGAGTAGCCTTTGGCTACCAGTCCAGCCTTGTACTTCTCCAATGAATCGTCTACTCCAAACTTCTTTTTGAAGACCCACTTGCAACCTATGGCCTTTCTTCCTTTGGGAAAATGAACAAGATCCTAGGTGTTGCAAGAGTCTAAAGCCATCATCTCCTCCTGCATGGCTACTTGCCAAGACTCACTATCATTTGCATGAATAGCTTCCCTATAGGATCTAGGCTTATCATCAGTACTCAATAAATCAAATACACAATGGAAATCTAGTGGGATATACCTGTCAATTGGGTTCCATTGTCTTGTGGATCTTCTCAAAGGTGGAGTAATAGATTCTTCAAGTTCTTCTACACGCTCATATGTACCAACTTCTTCTGTCACAACAGATTCTTCCTCATCAGAACTTTCACTCGAGTCTTCTTCTACTTCTTCACCCCCTAATCCATCATTATGTTCTTCCTGAGGTGCATCTTCATGCTCTAATTTAAAATGCACTCTCTTCACCTTTTCTTCTTTTTCCTTTGGCTATTCAGGTTTTGAAATAACACTAAGTTCCCTGAAAAATAACATCTCTAGAATATATAATATTTTGGGTTAGAGGATTTGTAATGCTCCTCATTTTGGTTTGAGACAGTTGATATTTTTCTATTGTTTTAGATAGCTTTGGGACAGTTGATAGTTTTCTACTGTTTTAGACAGCTTTGGGACAATTGATAGTTTTCTATTGCACTTTGGTAGTTTTGAGACATTTGTGTTATTAGACTTATGGTTTATGCTTATTATGATCATGATGGACTATGTTTAACTGATGTGGTTTTGACATGTGCTACGAGTTTCAAGATGACATTATTGATATTTCAGCTCATGATGTATTTATGTGGTTGAATGTGGTTGAATGTTATCTAGTTGCTAATTAGAGATGCTTATGTTATTGTTATGATTGAGAGTAGGGATAGTGTAGTAATACTCATTTCGAGCACCCTACTACACTGTGATTCCCTGACTCTGTGTGTTTGATATATATGTGTGTGTGTGTGTGTGTGTGTGTGTGTGTGTGTGTGCTGTATGCAACCTATTGTCTTGATGCAGGTTGTAGGTACCGGGCACTGACTCCACCTGACTTAGCAAGTCTGAGCATGCCCTTGCACCAATAGATAATGTTGATGGGAGATAACATGAGGTTTTCCCTAGGTCAATTTTAGTCTTCAAGTTGTGGGTCATCAAGTGGTATGTGGAGTTATTGTTGAGTTTTGTTTAGTTAAGCCTATGTGTATTTTGGTAATGCATTAATGAATTAATATTATATTAATAATGTTATTAATATGTCAAATATAATAGTATTTTGCTTAGTTGTAGAGTATTAAGGAAATTTGGAATATTCTTTAAGTAATTTTAATGTAGATTAAATTAATTATTTTAATGTTTTTAATAGTATATGAGTCATAAGTTTTTATTATGGTTAATCAGTATATAGTTATTTATAGAATTATATGAGTCAATAATTTAATGTTTGTTAGTTGTCAAATAAGATTCCAGATTTGGGGAATCTCTATGTAAAGTAAAAAATTTAAATTCTTCTGACTAGTGGGATTCTTTGTAACGGATTCATGATAGTGGAAATTTATGAGTTTTAGATATTTTTGTTTCTGGGGTGTTTATTTTGAGGAGAGAGTAGTTCTGAGGAAAATAGACAGAAATTGGGGGAAGAAATTGTTACAGAAAATGGAGGAAGAATTGGAGGAAGCTGAAGGAATTTGAAGCCTGGGATCAAAATTCTAGGTATGCTTCTTGTATCAGACTTATTAGTTTAAATTTCATGTTGAATCTCTGGTGTGTAATTGAAATTGTCTCTTTAGTCCAGTGGGCTCTTTGTCTTCCATTCACCATTTGAAGTTCCCTATAACTTTGTATTTGATAGTTTGCTTTTCCATTCTTGAGAAATTAGGATTCTCTTCCTTTGGTTTTGTTGAAGCCTCAATGATCCATATGTGAAATCTGCAAACTTCTTTTTATCAAACAAATAGATCATGAGAATCCATTGCTGCTCTCAATACCATTAAATTGCTTACCTAGCATTGCATCTCAGAATCCATTATCGGAAAATGAAATTTTAAGCCATAATTTGAATGAAATTTAAATGGAATGCTATCAAAATTTTACCTCTGCTTGGTATTCACCTCTCATTTCTTTTATCTGCCAGACTTTATTATATTACCTTGGGTCAATTTTTGGCACATTAGAAATTACTATTAATAATCCCCTCCAGTCGCCGCCATACGGCCCCATCTCAGTCTTATCTAATTTTTTTCCTTTTGTTATCATTCTACCTTTAATTTTTTCTTGCATACTGGCTACCTGCTCACCGTATGACATGAGGAAAGATGGTCTGGCAACTCTGAAAACTTATCTCTAAGCTTCCTCATGGATTGTCGTATGGCCTACTCTTATCTCTTTTTAATTTTGTCAAAACTTGTAGTCTGAAATCTTTGATAAAAAATAATGATAATGAAATCTCTTCCTTTCCTTCTCTTAGTTATTTTTCTTCCTGAAATCTTGATAAAAAATAATGATAATGAAATCTCTTCCTTGCCTTCTCTGAGTTATTTTTTCTACCTGAAATCTTGATAAAAAATAATGATAATGAAATCTCTTTCTTTCCTTCTCTAAGTTTAGTTTTATGCCTGAAATCTATTTCTTGCCTGAGTCATCTCTAATTTCTTTGAATCTTCTTGCCAGTTCTCCTCAGCCAGACAAATTGAAAACCTTTGATTCCTCTGAATCTCTGAAAATTTATGTTGGATTCATTCTCTCTATATTCAGTATTGCCATCTCTCTCTCTTGGCTTCCATCTGATAGCTCATTCACCATTTTCTGTCATAAACCTTAGAAGACTTTCATTCTTCATATCTCTAAATTTTAAAGCTCCCAAATAAATTATATGGATTGTTTCTTCTTCTGCAATAAAAATTTAGCATGAGTTCACTTAAATAAAATAGGGAGATTTCCATTAAATTTATTTAGAATGTATGCAAATGTAATCATATAGTTAGAAAATTTCTATTTGTAACTCTATGAGCAACTAATAAATCTTGCTTTGTGATTATGTTTTTAGTTAAATTGTTAATTTGACTTTCTTTTTATCAAACTCATTAAATGACAATAGTGATAAGATAATATTAGTTTATCTCATAAAATATTAGGATAGATTTGTATTATTTTAAAATTAATTTTATTTAAATAAGGTTGATCTAGTAGATGCAAATTGTTAAATGAATGTTTAGTAAGCATTACTTAAGTGAATATCACTTTGGAGTTAGTAAATTGTTAACTAGATTTGTTAACTAGATTTTCTAGAAATAAAATTTGGTGAACTCATATTTGTGTTAGAATGGATTTGAAATATTCTATTAAGAATAGGATTTAATTGGTAGTTGTATGTTTGCCAATATATTAAATTAGAGTATTAATGGGTTATAATTGGTAATGATAGTGATTAAATAAAAGATGATTGGTATTACATCCTAGAATTTAAAAATATTGAGTTAAATATTAGTTATACTCATTTTATCTTATTAATATAAATTTGTTTAGTTATGATTTAGTTTATACTATCCTGTGGCACATTGGTTTTTAATAAATGAATAATAAATTAGAGATTAATTGTGATTTTAATAAATAAATAATAAACAAATATTAGATGGATTTATAGTTCTAGACTGGAATAATATTTGGATTTTATTTTAAAAGAGAGTGAAAACCTTATAGTGCTTTCTGGTTTAGTTTGTTCAATGGTGTAATGTTGAGTTAATTTTAAATATGGTCTTGCTTGAAATTTCATTGTCGGTTAATGCCGTCAAGTAGTAATGATGTAATTGGTTTATTATATTATTCTTTAGTTCTGAGTCATATTGTGCTAACTAAGTGTCAAGTTGTTTAAACCCTTATTTTCCATATTAGGAAATGGATATATGGATAGTAGTTTTGTGTGCTAAGAGTTACCCAACTCCAGAGGTTAGGCTTCTTGGGTTCTAGTACAACATTAAGTCATGTTGTTTTAAATGTTTTAAGGGATTTGAGATTTTGAAGTGGATAGGGGAAAGTTTTGTTGTTTGAGGTTTTGGATTGAAATGGTTTATGTAATGTATTGGTTTGCAAAAGGATAGATGCCTTTCGGTCCCTTGTCCATGCATGTTATTTAATTACTGGATGTTGGTTATGGGTTGCTAGTTGCATGTAGGAGATTGGATTCTATGGTGGGGTTGATGCCCAAAGTGGTTGCTTGGGTAACCCCATGGAAGTTGTAATCAAGTGATAACTTAATAATTTATTTAGGTGGGTTGGGTAGTAATTTACATAACAAGATAAGTAAGATGCCTCACCCATGCCTTGAGTGCTCTCATAGGCTAAGGATGGGATGAGAGGGCCTAGTTGGCAAGGTCGACCTCCTTGTCTCCATGAGAGGATATGTCAGCTCCACATGTCACCCTATGGGGCCGGTGCCTAGAGAGAGGCTGCCAGGGTAACAATAGTGTTGATAACTGAGAGAGGGGGGTGAATTAGTTATCCTTAATTTGCTTTCAGTTCAAACACTTAAATCCACTTTGTTAATCAATAGCATAGCAATTAAACATTCATAAAAGCATCAGACATAAACACCAGAGCAGATACACATCAACACATGAAACACCAAGATTTTGATGTGGAAAACCCGGTTAAGGGAAAAACCACGAGGTGATTAACCCAAGGATTATTCTCTATTAGAAGAATAAGAAAAATAGATGGCACATGCCAATTAGGGCTCATTGCCTAAGCACACTGCTCACAAAGAGGCACACTGCCTACAAGAGACACATTGTCTACAAGATAACAAGTATTACAAAATTGAACTGGAGTTTGACATCTTCACCATGCCTGGATCAGTTCCATTTGAGCCCAAAATGCCTACTCTGCCTTTCACACTTCTCTTCGCTATATCACTCTCATCACCACAAGACACACTTCAAAATGAATTCATAAACCCTTATTTATAAAAGGCATCGACTTAGGAACAATCATCTAAGTCGGCAAACATCTACAAGATCATTCGCAAGACATGTAATACATCTGGTCGGCCAGTCTTAAGAAGAACACCAAAATCCATGGTTATTCTTCAAATACAAACTATAACTTCAATGCGGACCACCAACATGAACTAGACACAATCCACAGATCACCACAAGCTTGCCTGAATCACCAAGAACATTTGCACTTCATCTGCTTATTCGAATCCTTCTCTCCTTCATCCAGAACTTCAAGAACACAGTCTGTCATCACTGTCATAATGCAAAAGGTTCTTCTAGACCTCCAAACAATGCACAAATCAAGTTCTCACTTCACATTGACTTCTTCAACACTCCCTCCAATCTACAGAATGAGAGAATGTAATTCTGGAACTCACCGGACCAATCTATGAAACTCTGTCACCACTGAACACCTACTGGAACTGGTTCTACACAAACAGCCATAACTTCTTTAGATCTTTATGCGGACCTCTAAAATCTTAAGTAGAACATCTCAAGACTCATATCTACAAACCCTTTAATCTGCATCCTCTGATTCTCAACCCATTGAGTGGTTTTGCCTTCTTCTTATCAATGTTCTTCACTGTTCCTGATTGAGACTAATTTTCTCAATATCCTTAGCACACAGCTCATCCAATCCTTCTTATCAATGCAATATGAGTATGTTGACATCAATGACAACACTAGTTAACCTCATACTTGCAACAATCTCCCCCTTTGTCATTGATGGCAACATATGATGTGAAAAACCATCAAGACAAGAACTTCTCTTTTCTGTCACAGCTCCCCCTATCAGCAACAACTCTTCACATGTCTTCTCTTCCTTTACTGCTCCCCCTTTGATCATCAACCACTTGTTTTTCACATGTCTTCTCTCCCCCTTTGACATCAATGGCAAAGGGCTCATACTTGCAATTCTAACACATCAAAATCATACCAGCTGCTCCCCCTTAGTAGCAGCTCCCCATCATCAATCCGGATCACAAGATATGACTATGATATCCACCAGACTGATGCACATCAGTGCATCCTAGTTCATCACTGGAGGGGCCATGACCCCTAACTTCTCCTTGAGATACTCAAAAGAGTCCTTGGGAAGAGGTTTAGTAAAAATATCTGCAAGCTGATCCTTGGAGGGCACATACTCCAATCTGACTTCACCCTTGTTCACTTGTTCTCTCAAAAAGTAAAATTTGATAGATATATGCTTGGTCTTAGAATGCAACACTGAATTCTTAGAAATATTTATTGCACTTGAATTATCACAGAAAATTGTGATGGGTTCCTCATATTCTACTTGAATATCTCTTAGCATTTGCTTCATCCACAAAAGTTGGGTGCAACTTGCTGCTGCTGCAATGTATTCAGCTTCAGTTGTAGACAGAGATATTGCTTCTTGTTTCTTGCTTAGCCAAGAAACCAACATTTTTCCCAAAAAGAATGCTCCTCCACTTGTACTCTTCCTATCATCCACATCTCTTGCCCAATCTGCATCTGTATATGCATGAAGAGAAAAGTCATGATCTCTGGGATACCATAGGCCATACTCAACTATTCCTTTCAAGTACCTAAAAATTCTTTTGATTGCCATGACATGAGATTCTCTGGGATCAGCCTAGAATCTCGCCACAAGACCAACAGCCTGCATTATATCTGGTCTAGTCTAAGTGAGATACAGTAATCCACCAATCATTGATCTGTACTTTGTCTGATCTATCTTAGGAGAGTCATCATCTTTGCTCAACTTACATCTAGTAGCCATAGGAGTGTTCATTGGCTTTGAATCTTCCATTCCAAATTTCTTCAATAGTTCTTTCACATATTTGGTCTGAGAGATAAAGATTCCTTTCTCTGTCTGAGTAATTTGCAGACCCAAGAAGAAATTCATGTCATCGAGCATTGACATTTCAGACTCACTTTTCATTTGGTTTGCAAAGGTTTTACACATACTGTCCCTTCCTCCAAAGATGATATCATCAACAAATACTTCAACAATCAAGATGTTTTCATCATCGATTTGGAAATATAGGTTACTATTAGCAGTACCTTTGTTGAAACCAATCTTCAAAAGACATTTATCCAGCCTCTCATACCATGCTCTTGGGGCTTGCTTTAGACCATACAGTGCCTTCTTTAATTTGCAGACCATATCACCATGTTTAGATAACTGAAATCCATCCAGTTGTTTAATGTATACCTCTTCTTCTAGGTCACCATTCAGGAAAGTAGATTTGACATCCATCTGATACACTTTGAAATCTTTGAAGGTAGCAAATGCAAGAAATAGTCTAACTACTTCAATTCTTTCCACCAGAGCAAAGGTTTCCTCAAAATCAATCCCTTCTATTTGGGAGTATCCTTTGCAGACTAATCTGGCCTTATTTCTGATTGCTTCACCAACTTCATTTAGTTTGTTCTGGAAGACCCATTTGGTTCCAATCACATTCTTGTTACTAGGTCTAGAAACAAGATCCCAAGTGTGATTTTTCTCAATTTGCATCAACTCTTCCTTCATTGCTTTTGTCCAATTTTCATCATTGCATGCTTCATTTATTGTCTTAGGTTCAATCTTTGAAATCAAACAATATTCATCTAAATTTTGAGCAACATTCCTTCTAGTTTGCACACCTTTGCTTTTGTCACCTATGATCTGATCTTCAGAGTGGTTCAATCTTACATACCTTGGAACTTTGGGAGTTTCTTGCACTTCTGCTTCTTGATCAGGCTCATCCGGACCTATCTCTTCTTCCTGATTTACCAGATCAGTCTGAATCTGACCTTTAGGAGAGGATGGAGCTCCTTGAACCAGAACATCATTTTGATCATCTTCATCATACTCATAAAATCTTGAGGGCTTCTCAATACCTTCATCAACCTTCACATTTGTACTTTCTATCATCTTTATTAGTCTCTTATTGTAACACTGGTATGCTTTACTTTGAGTGGAGTATCCCAAGAAAATTCCTTCATCACTTCTAGCATCAAACTTTCCTAGATCTTCATCTCTTTTAATGTAACACTTGCTACCAAATACTCTGAAATGTCTCTTATAGGAGTGATGCCAAACCAAAGTTCATAAGGAGTCTTACCGGTATTGCTTCTGATTTGAACTTGATTGAGAGTGTAGACTACAGTGCTGACAGCTTCTTTCCAAAACATCTGGGGAACATTTGCTTCCATCATCATTGTCTTGGATGCTTCCTAGATGGTCCGGTTCTTTCTCTCAACTACTCCATTCTACTGTGGAGTCCAAGGAGAAGACAACTATCTCTTTATACCATGCTTCTCATAGAAGTCTATGAATTCACTGGATGTGAATTCACCACCTCTATCAGACCTTAGACATTTCAGTTTCAATCCGGTTTGATTCTCTACCATAGCCTTGAAGATTTTGAACTTCTCAAAAGCTTTTGATTTCTCTTTCAGAAAGGTAACCCACATCATCCAGGAATGATCATCAATCAGTAACATGAAATATCTATCACCTTGCATACTCTTGATTCTTGTCGGACCACATAGATCAGTATGAACTAACTCCAATAATTTGGTAGAGGACTGATCCTTGCTTTTGATTGAAACTCTGCTCTGTTTACCTAGCTGACATTCTTTGCACATACTATTTGTAGGTTTTACCAACTTTGGAAGATCTCTTACAGCCTGAGTATTGCTTATCTTGATGATGTTATCAAAATTTATATTACACATCCTTCTATGCCATAACCAACTTTGATCAACTTGAACAAACAAACAACTTTTATTAGTACCAACTAGATGGAAGATATTGCCTTTTGTTTGAGTACCAGATGCAATATCAGTTCCGAAGCTTTCAAAGATCCTGCATCTTCCATTCTTGAACCGGAGATCATAACCTTTGTCCACCAACTGACCAACACTGAGAAGATTGTGCTTCAATCCTTCAACATATAGTACATTACTAGTTTTGTTCTTTCCATCAAAAGAGATAGCTCCCCTACCTCTGATTCTACCAGCAGAATTGTCACCAAATTTTACCATTCCTCCTTCATACCTTTCCAAAAATAAGAACTTGTTCTTGTCACCTGTCATATGGTGAAAGCATCCACTGTCAATAACCCAATCATCCTTTTTTTCAACTTGGGCAGCCAAAGCTCTTTCTATAACCTTATGATTGATAGATTTAGGGAATATTAGATCTTCTTCCTTGATGGCAATGAACACCCATTCATTTCCGGATTTGTCTCCTATCTCAGATTCATCATCTATTACTCCTTCATTATCAGCTTCTTCATGAACATAATAACAATTCTTTTGGAACCTTTGTCTGTTAGAATTTGATCTTGTGGATCTTTCTAGACATCTTGAAGCGAAGTGACCAATCTTATTGCAGTTGAAGCATTTAAAGGGTAATTTTCCTTCATACTTACCGGATCCCCTTGGCAGTCTTTTTGCAATGAGGGCTTCAAGTTGATTTGTTTCTACTTCTTCCTCTTCCATGTTTTTTCTTGCTTGATCATACCATGACAGCTTCCTTGAAGAGTTTTCTCCTGGATCAAATCTTTGTTTGCCTTTCACATAGGCACTGGCTTTGAATGCAGATTTAGTCTTGGGGGGATCATCTCCAAACTCAGTCATTTCAAATGCAGCCAGTTTGCCAGCCAATTGTTCTCTTGTGATTGTTGTATGGGCTCTAAATTCATCAATGGCAGCAACCTTGATTTTGTAGGCAGTAGGAAGGGATCTGAGAATTTTGCAAACAATCTCATTTTCATCCAAAACTCCACTAGCATTCCTAATTCCACACACCAGCTCATTTACTCTTGGCATAAAGGTAGTGATATTTTCATCATCTCTCATCTTCAATCTTTCAAATTTCCCTTTGAGACTCTACAACCTTGCACTCTTAACAAACTCATCTCCTTCATGTAGAAGTTCCAGTTTAATCCAGATCTCATAGGCTGTTGGTAGGTCAATAACATTTGAGAGCTCTAAATTGGTTAATGCGCTTAGAAGAGCCTCTTTAGTCTGCAAATTGTTTTTAGCATCTATGATTTCATTTAGAGTTGTCAGACCACCCTGTGGAGGTGTATATGCTTTTGTGACCATGGACAAGTACGCCTTTCCCATACACTCCAAATGACATTTCATGCGGCCTTTCCAAAGAGTGAAGTTGGTTCCATCAAACATCGGACTGTCCTTCTTGTATAACGACATCCTGGATCTCCTCAAGCGGTTAAGCTCCTTTTAGAGGAACCTAGCTCTGATACCAATTGTTGATAACTGAGAGGGGGGGTGAATCAGTTATCCTTAATTTGCTTTCAGTTCAAACACTTAAATCCACTTTGTTAATCAATAGCATAGCAATTAAACATTCATGAAAGCATAAGACATAAACACCAGAGCAGATACACATCAACACATGAAACACCAAGATTTTGATGTGGAAAACCCAGTTAAGGGAAAAACCATGGGGTGATTAACCCAAGGATTATTCTCTGTTAGAAGAATAAGAAAAATAGATGGCACATGCCAATTAGGGCTCACTGCCTGAGTACACTGCTCACAAAGAGGCACACTGCCTACAAGAGACACACTGTCTACAATATAACAAGTATTACAAACTTGAACTAGAGTTTGACATCTTCACCATGCCTGGATCAGTTCCATTTGAGCCCAAAACACTTGCTCTACCTTTCGCACTTCTCTTCGCTATATCACTCTCATCACCACAAAACACACTTCAAAATGAATTCACAAACCCTTATTTATACAAGGCACCAACTTAGGAACAATCATTTAAGTCAGAAAACATCTATAAGATCATTCGCAAGACGTGTAATACATCCGATCGGCCAGTCTTAAGAAGAATACCAAAATCCATGGTTATTCTTCAAATACAAACTCTAACTTCAATGCGGACCACCAACATGAACTGGACATGATCCACAGATCACCACAAGCTTTCCTGAATCACCAAGAACATCCATACTTCATCTACTTACTGGAATCCTTCTCTCCTTCATCCGGAACATCAAGAACACAGTCTGTCATCATTGTCATAATGAAAAAGGTTCTTCTAGACCTCCAAAAAATGCACAAATCAAGTTGTCACTTCACACTGACTTCTTCACCACTCCCTCCAATCTGCAGAATGAGAGAATGTAATTCTGGAACTCACCGGACCAATCTGTGACACTCTGTCACCACTGAACGCCTGTCAGAACTGGTTCTACACAAACAACCATAACTTCTTCAGATCTTTATGTGGACCTCTAAAATCTTAAGTGGAACATCTCAAGACTCATATCTACAAACCCTTTAATCCACATCCTCTGATTCTCAACCCATTGAGTGGTTTTGCCTTCTTCTTATCACTGTTCTTCACTGTTCCTGATTAAGAATAATTTTCTCAATATCCTCAGTACACAGCTCATCCAATCCTTCTTATCAATGCAATATGAGTATGTTGACATCAATGACAACACTGGTTAACCTCATACTTGCAACAAATAGATGGGGGTCAGTTTCTAGTGAGAGATAGCCTGGGTAACCCATGCTAGTACCATGCGATGACACTCTCCCTACTGCAGCTTAGTTACTTCCCTCTATATCTTTTGTTGTTGCCTCTGGAGTATTGTCTTGTCTTGATGATTTGAGTTGTCTTGCTGATTTGAGTAGTCTTGATGATTTGTGTAGTCTTGATGATCTGAGTTGTCTATGTCAAATCTGTATCTGATTGCTTGTATCCTTTGACTTAGTGGAACCCCATTGTTATCTCTTAGCTCGGGGGGTGGACCTCAGGGTTCCACATGGTTGGGTGGAAGAGCTTAATCCATTGGTTTTCTTGGTCGACCTGGTCCATGATCAATGCAAAAGTGTTCCCAGTTCCTGATTGCTACTTGCATCTGTAGAGCTGTATTTTACTTTCAAAATTGTATTATATTGTTGTATATTGTAAACTGATGTGATCGGTCATGTAATCTTGTATTTGAACCTTTGTAATTATTCATCTCTGCAAATAAAGAATGTAATCCTCATCTATTGTATTATAATGTATATCACTTGTATTGTTATGATCTCATGTTTATCTGATGCAATTATGTTCCCTAGAGGTGTTAGTTGTACAACTGGTTTAAATGTTGATTTTATCTAATGAATAATGCATTTACTTGCTTCAAAAAAAATATATTTCTGTAAATTTTTCTCTTTTTAGTCTTACACTCTAGGGTTGCATGACGGGGCATCACAGGATTCCAAAGCTTATAACCTTTTACATTATCACCATATCCAATCAAAGTACACTTTTTAGCTTTTGGATCCAACTTAGTTCATTTTTCTTTAGGCACATGAACATAAGCCTCACAGCCAAATACCATTAAATGTAAAATAGAAGGTTTCTTACCTATCCACATTTCATAATGAGTTGAAACAAGAGCCTTACACAAATATCTGTTAATCAAGTAGTTTGCAGTACACACAACTTCTGCCCAAAAGCATTTATTCAACTATGATTCACTTAACATACTTATGGCTCTTTCCATTATTGTCCAATTCATCCTTTCTACCACTCCATTCTATTGTGGAGTATACGGAGTAGTTTTCTGTCTAACAATACTTTCATGTTTACATAATTCATCAAATTTCTTAGAACAGTATTCCCTGCCATTGTCAGATCTCAAAACCTCTAATCTGATTACTTTTCAACTAAAGATTTAAATTCCTTAAACTTAGTGAAAACTTTAGATTTCTGTCGCATAAAATAAATCCAAGTAAACCTTGAGACATCATCAATGAAGGAAACAAAATATCTAGATTTTTTGATTGATTCAACATCCACTGGACCAAAAACATCTGAATGAATAAGTTCTAATTTATCATTAGATTTATTATTTCCTAAAGGAAATGGAGATCTATTCTATTTTCCAAACACACAATGTTCACAAAATTTGAAACTCTCATTAGAATAGGATAAACAGTCTTACAACTTTTTATTTAAAATAGTCTTTAAACCAGATTGACTTATGTGGCCCAATCTATGGTTCCACAACATACATGTATTTTTTAGTATTAGCCTCAGATACATAAGAGGCATTATAGACAGTAGTGGCTTCTAGTTTAAATAGAGTTCCCAATCTTTTCCCCTCCACTACCACCAAGTTTCCTCTCACCAATCTACAACCATGCTTATCAAAGGTCACATGCATTCCCAAATCTTTCAACTTTGAAATAGAAATCAAATTTCTAGCCAATCCAGGAACATGCACAACATTACCTTCCCTTGTCCAACAATAGGCTATGAAGAATTGTCCCTGAGGTACAAATTTCCTTCATCATACTCTTCATATATGGAAAACCATTCTTTATGCAGGGTCATGTGGTATGAGCATCCTGAGTCAACCAACCAATGATCATGAGAAACAACATTACATGTAAAAAGTAAAACCTCATCACCTACATTTGAAGACTTATCAGTAGCAAAATCCTATTCTTTCTTTAAGGTTCTACATTCCTTTTTCACATGTCCTCTCTTTCTGTAGTTCCAACACTTAACTCTATTCTTCTTTCTATGAGTCTTAGAATGGCCCTTAGACTTGTCTTTAGACCCCTTCTGATCTCATTTTGGTCCTCTTTCCATAGACCTTCCCTTGACACTGAGAATATCCCCTGAACTATCTAAACTTTTCTTCCTCAATTCATGTGACAACAAAATTGAAACAAGAGCATCCAACTTCATATCTGTGAGGTTATTAGTGATAGCCAAAATAACATTCTCCCATGACTCTAGCAAAGAACATAGAAGCAATATACATTTATCTTCCTCAGTCACCTCAACATCTACAGATGCTAGTTAACTCAACAACAAAATTAAATGAATTCAAATGCTCGACAACCTATTCACCCTCTTTCATTTTCATGGAAAATAACTTATACTTTAAATAAAGCTTATTTACCATACTTTTGGCTTGATAGATCTCACTCAGATGCTTCCACAAGCTATGTGCAGACTTCTCAATCACAACATTCAGTAGAACAGAATCTACAAGACACAACCAGATTGTACCTCATGCCTTTTAATCTAGTCTATCCCACTCATCAAGAGCAACATCATCAGGTTTCTTCTCTTTCGTAACAACCAACCACTAGTTTCTTTCTTCTAGCAAATCCTTCATTTTTAGCTTCCACAATTTGTACCCTGTGCCATTAAACTTTTCAATGTCCAACTGAGAGGTGGAAGTGACTATGGGTGAAACCATGATATCTACACAAGATCTGCAAACAAACAACAACCAAATCTCCCACTATAGCTAAAAAACCTTCACACTACCACCCAAGAATCAAAACTGGCCAAGATCTGATACCAAATGTTAGAAATGAAGGTACAAACCACACAACAAAAATTTGATTCAAACCTTATTTATATACTCTAAATAATGTAGAATCAATGGAGATTACAATAGAAATAAAACCCACTACACAAAAATAACATGCATTAAGAACTGAACACATAACACAGTATGTAACATGGAGAAAACCTTTTCAAATAAAAGACTCCACCAAGAAAAGAGGCTTCAAGTTGTATTATCTTTAAATATGAGATTACATGCATGCACTTCCTCTGTTTCTTCAGTCTTCAATCAAATGATGCATGTTACTCTCAAATCTAATAAAAATGTAGTACAAATATCCTTATAAAGGGGGGTTGCCTTCTAGGGCAAGAAAACTGACATAATATCAACTGTCAGATCTGTGACCTAATGACGAATGGTCCATATTTAAAATGATAAAATATAAATAAAATGTGGTTTCGGGGGTGCTGCCCCCGAACCCCCACCTTGGCGTGCAGTCCCCAGACCCCTCACAGGGGGAAACCCCCTTGCAACCCCCTGTTGCAGACGAATGAGCATCGAGGACCAGATATAAACATGTAGCTGAAACAAGACCACTACTGGTGAAACCTTTCATCCCTTATGGGTGATTTATAAACAATATTAGGAGTAATTAATTACATAGGATTTACAAGGTTGATGGCATCATAATCCTAATAGGGATCCTTTACCCTACTCTATCTCTAGAGAGGGAATTTCCTACACTAGATGATCAAGATTTTCAATACCTACTTCAGGAACCAAGGAATCCTTAACTGGTTGCTCCTCTTTCCTTTGTTCAAAAGCTCCCTCAAGTTGTTCCTCTTGTCTTGTGGGGGAGAAGGTGAAGGAAATGCATGTGGATGAGGAGAAAGCAAAGTGAAAGGTGGTGTTTGAAGTGGAAATTGAGATATGGGTGGAGATGAGGAGTGAGATGGGATTTGAGATGCAGGTGGAAATGGAGGATGGGATGGAACTTGGGATGTAGGTAGAGATGGAGGATGTGATAGAGGAGAAGATGAGGGGAGATGCCCCTCAACAATAGTCTCACGAGGTGGCGGAGCTATAGGTGGATGTTGAGTTTCTATCCTCTTTCACCTGATCAAAGGCACATTGTCCTCCTTGTCCTCAGAGATAATTTCTATGGCTACCTCTTTCTCTTTTATTTTAGTGGAATCCCTTGTCTCCCTCTAAGGCTTAGATGTTGCCTCCTTAACTATTTTGGTCATGGGTGGGGCTGAGGACTCCCCCTTCTCCATATTCTTATTCTTTTAGGCCTTTGGTACCTTAGGTGTTAGTTGTAGGGAAAGCATGGGATAAGTCTACTTTATCCATTTCATAGATCTATCCACCATTGCTTGTGCTCTAGTTTTCACTAAAGCATCCTCCACTATAGACCAATCCACATTGCTTATTGGTTGATTGAACACTTTATTTGTAGTGTAGGATGGGTCTAAAACTTTTCCATTCTCCTTTAGCCCCTTAGGTAGCCTTTCCACATGACATTACTTGATCATATTTAGTGTTAACCTATAATAATCTTTGATCCTGACTTCATGGTCATCAAGGCAATTGGCCCAATGGTCTTCCAATGCAGGCTTATGTGAATAATAAGCCCCAATCAATGTATTGATCTTACCAATAGGATCAAACCTTCTTCTCATATAATTATATATGTCTAAGGCAAGTGGAGCCATCTCCAACTTGGTAGTCTTGGTATTTTGTATGTTGGCACAAGAGTAGACTCCCACCTGAATAGGGAAGGTAAACCTTGCCTTGTGCTTGCTAGCCACCAGTGTTTGGACATCCACCATCTATCTACAAATCTCTAGCAAGATGCTCTTATCACGAGGATACCTTGGTAGCTTGTAGGGGGCCTTGTAGAAGCTAGAAACCCTTATGTAAGAGAAGGATTTGTATTGTATATACCAACTCCCCCATTTTGATAATTCAATAATAGCCTCTAAAGATAGCCTCTTTGCATATAAGTTCTCCAGACCTCAAATGATTTCATATACAAATACATCATTGACAATATAGTAATGTTTTTAGATTTCTTTGATCTCCAACTAGGGGTAATGATCAAAAACTATAGCCTCCCCTAGTTGAAGGGAGCCAACTATTGTCAATCCTGAGAAATTGGCCTGATAAGCTAGGAGGTATACCAAGTAAGAGGTCATGAAGAACCTCTTGGAATCCAACACATCTATCGACTACTCATGTAAACTATCGTTGATGAGGGTACCCTACTCTATTCTCTTGTTATCATACATGTTAACTATGAAGTAGCACATCCAAGGGTAAAATTTTATAGCATTTAGGGAGCCAAAAACCCTATGAAATAGTGAAATGATGTCCTTGACATCCTTCTTAAACTCCCCTCAGTTCTAAATCTTGGCCATCTTCTTGGAAGACTTTCTTCTCACTATGAGGAGATTGTCATTAGCAAGATTGGCTATGGTGAAATTCTTCCTCTCATAGTAATTGAGGGCCTCCATGTTGATCTTGTCGTAGTTGGCATATGTAGGGACGTCCCAACCCTTTTCAATTATTTCTAGGCTAATATCTAGAACCACCTACCCTGAAGGTCCTAGTACTCTCTTGTTCCTTTGATCATACCTCTCAATAGGATTGTAGGGAGATCGGTAATGTAGCTGCTTAAGTCAATCTTGAAGAGATTATGCACTAGGTCTCAAACCTCTTTTCTCCTTCCCCATGTATCTTCTACAAAAAATCTTGTACACTGGTATACCCAAGGTCTATGTACCCTATCTCTATGTAGGGAGAGAATTTTTTTTGAAGTGGAATGATACTACTTGAACTCATACTTCATCTCTCTCTATGGGGGATCTCCCTACATCATTCTAAAAAACCAAAGCAATCCATCTATTATTGAAAATCAAACATGATTAGATTCATCAAGAAAGATTTGTGATTTAGCTTTAAAATCTATTATTAGAGAAAGACCAACTTAATATACCCATGGAGGGAGTTTGTTGAACATCACAGATCGGGGATGCCACATACCACATGTCTAAAAGGATACCCCAGAGACCACATAAACATTGAATCTTAAGTTACTAAGGGAGATTGCTCGAGAGTTGGGGGTCAAGGATACTTCATGACTCCTACCAAAATGTCATCCAAAAAAATAACACTCTAATAGCCTGAGCCCACAAACAGGTACATAATAAAACTTGTTAGGAATCAAAATTTAGGGATGCCATTAAAATCATACCAAAAAGGAGGTCAAATCCTGAGGAGACTAATCTTACGATCTTGAAAGATTAAGTAAAAGTAATATGCCAGGAATCAGAGATCAAGGATACCTCAAACTCAATACCAAAATGGCATGAAAGGGAAAAATGATATGATGGCCTGATTGGAGGAAAATTATGTATGATGTCAGCTAAAAGCAACCTCAAGAAGTGGGAAGAGGGAAAAATGGACTCAACATACAAATCACATGAAAAAATAAAAAGGGGCAAAGCAAAAAATAGGCAAAACTGGCATGACAAGACCAATAATGGAAACCAAACTAAAACAAGCAAAGCAAAATAGAATGTATGAAAACTCCTGCCATTACAAACCAAATAAAAAACCCTACCTAGTAAAGGCATGGGAAGGAGATGACAGATGCACACACGATAGACATGAGCAATCCCAAGCCAACAAGAAATTACTCGATTCAAGATGTACCAACAACTTCAATCTCACCATAGGGTTTTAAAATAGAACGAATTGCTAGGGAGCCAAGAAACAAGATTAGAAAATGTAAAAGTGAAAGGTAATTAGGGAAATCAGTAATAAAACCCAAATCACATATGCACAGGAAAAGGTGCCATTAATGTAGAATCAAGGGTAGGTCGAGGTTAGGTCGTATCCAATGTCAGTTAGGACTTTGGAGTTTCCTTTACAATCATGATAGGATGACCAACTCTGAAAATCTGACAAAGGTGACACACGAACCTGGTGTTAGCCTACATGAGTCGAGATGTTGGGGATTCCTTTACAGTCATGCGAAGATCTGACTAAACCTGACAAATCAATGAAGGTGACATAAGTTCAGTGATAGTCTACAGGAGTCAGGACATCGAGGATTCCTTTACAATCATGCCAAGATGACTAGCCCTGACAAACCGATAGGCACAAAGGTAAACAAACAAGAGAAAGGAAGGAAATGTCAAGGTTTTAAGGATGCTTTTACTATCATGTTATCATGACAAACCTTGAAATTTTGACAAGGTAGAAAAATGCCAAAACACTAAGAGAAAACAAACATACATTCAAATAAATTCAAGAAAAGGAAAAGAGTAAGAAAAATGGAGTGTCCCTATTTTTCAAAGGTGAAATGGGGCATGTATGTGAGGCACAAAAAATGGTGACCTAACTTGAAAATGCTTTTTCAAGCATTTCAATAAGTGAAATTAGTCAAACAACCCAACATACCCAAGCCTGACATGAAAGTGACCAAAGGCCATATGCTACTAATGGAGAAAGGATGAGCCAAAACATCACATCAATTGTTGGAGAGTCCAAGTGTGTGCAAGTGTATTCATACCCTTTCTTGGAACAAGGTAGCATCATCATTGCAAACTAGACATTGAGCTACATGATTTGATCTCATCCAAACAAATGATCAGAGTTCATATTTAAATATAAGATAAACACATAGATTTTGACCATTAACCACTTGGAGATTGCCTCACTACTAGAAAAGCATCCATAGCCATGATGGGTTTGTCCCTATGATTTTTCTCAAGGTATAACTCTACTGCCAGCCAGGTGTCCATAGCCACAGTAGAGGTTACCTGAATTTCCAAACTAATTGAGACTTTAGTATATACTTTTGAAACTTGATACTGTCATATGTAAAAAGAATATAGGTTGAAATGTAGTTAATATAGTTTCAATCAAACCCTCCCTTCACATTAACATTCAAGGACATAAACTGAGCTAAGTCACTACTGATGCAAGAGGACTCAACTACATGTTTGATGTCACTATGGAATAAGAAGGAAAGATAGAATAGATTGATGAATTTGTTAAACCTTAGTTTAATTAAGATTCAAACCTTAATTATATGAAATCATATATAGATGAATGAAATATGATAGATTATCGCACTGGAAGGCACTAAATATAGATTAGAAACATACTAGGATTTAGATTTTTAGAGGTGGAAACTTCGACGATAATGAGGCAGGCACCCAAGTCTGATGGGGCAACTTTTCTATGAATCTAGAACAATGATCTATGTTGGATTGTAACCTGCTTCAGAGTCTCTAGAAATGCCAGTCAGGAGGACTACGAGGTGGGCACCCTAGTCCAGTAGGGTTGATTCTCTACACTTTTTCTCCAAATCCTGAATCTCTATCCTCTGCTTTACTCCTCTGCAACTCCACTTTGCCAAATCCCGTACTTGTAACTTGCAATCACAAAGAGAGGGGTTTGGGGGTTGTGGTGTTTAGGATCTTGCCTCGGTCAAGCCCTAGAATGGCATTCAAACCTTCTAAAACTATTGTTAGATAGAGTGTGTGTCCTTACAGGACAGAGGCCAAATCCAATGATAAGATAAATTGATTGAAGCACAAATAGATGTCACCTTAGAGGTGAAATCCTCATAGAGATGAAAAGCCTTCAAAATCATGAGGAAGTGAGTTAATGAAGCCAAATCTGCAACAAACACATACAAACACAACACAATTCTACTCTGCAACACAATGAATGCCTTGAATGTTCTTTTCTTGATAATCATTTGTTTGCCTTAATCATCTAGGAGTAAAATGAAGTCATAAACCTATTTAAATATGCATTCCTGCTAAACTTTTGTAATTCAAATTGAAAAGGCCAATAAAGGAAAGCCTTTTTAAAGGTCCTATGCTGACATTCTAAAATTTAGGTCCCAACAAATTAGCCTAGACTTGGGCGCAGGTGCTTAAGTCTCGAGGCACTTTTTGAGTCTTGATTAAGCATTAAAATGAACCCCTAGGCCCCATTTAACATGGGTTCCAAAGGAAATATCTCTGGGATAAGTTTTAAACATGCATAATGAAATTAAGGGGACCTAAGAGTTAAACTAAGATGTAAAAATTAATAGGGAAACTTTCTATGACATAACATTTAGCCCCCACTTTAATGTAATTGTGATTTTATGATTCCATACATGCATTAAAGTATGGTTGAAAATACATCAAACATGCTAGGCACATGAAGCCAAGGCACACACAAAGATTGAGGAACTATTTCTAGCCCCCAATCTCAAGTAAGCACTAGAAAACACATTAAATACATGCAAGACACAGAGAATATAGTAGGAAGCATGCAAAATGCAATGAATACAGTAGCGCACAATACATGAGAAAGACATGAGAGCAGTCACGTAATACATGATGAATACATTGATATAACATTTTATATATGAAATAAAATCCTAACTAAGGAGCGGGGGGAGCTCATCACTACGTTCCTTGAAACCACTAAAAATACACAATACAAAACCCAAAATTTAGGGGGAGCTCATCGCTATACACCTTGATACTACACTAGGGGGAAGACACGCCAAATAAAACCTAAGGGTGGGGGGAGATCATCACTATGTGCCTTGGTACCACACAAGGGTAAGATACAACAAACACATAAGGAAGACACACGGAATACACAAGCATTGTATAGCATGTCATAGACATACTATATGTCTTATACACGACAAACATGAGTGATGGAAGGAGCTTATTGCTAAATCCCACCATCTAAAGCATGCCAAACACACCTGACGGTTGAGCTACGCTACCACAACCACCAAAGACATGCTTAAGGGTGGATGACTCAAGATCCATTCCTGCCATGTGATGAGGACTTTGTATAAAAGGATTTGCACTAGCTCAAGAGATACACCATCCCACCTTCTGCAAAAGGGCTTTGAATAAAAGGATACACACTATCTCAAGAGATATGTTATCCCACCTCATGGAGAGGGATTTTTTATTGCAATTTAAATAGAGATGTGCACTAGCTCAAGAGATACACTATCCCACCTCACAGAGAGGGCTTATAAACATTCTTCATTAGTGTCAAAATAATCAAGTAGGTACCATTATATATACCCCCACCTTAAGGTGGTTGATGTCACTTACCAATATCAAGCACATTAGGTAGAGAGAAAACACACAAGGAAACAAGAGCTCTCACAAAGCCCATGCCCTCGAGGTGACATGTGCTTATGATCGTCGAATGTTCCCACAAACACATTGATATGATTTGCTAAGATAAACAACAAGATGGTTAAAAATCTTACTCTAAGATAATAACCAAATCAATTCATTAAACCTATGCATGAATATAGTCACATCAAGGACCAAGTCTATACTCATGTGTTCAGAGCTAAGTATAACCATTGGGCTATACTGCAGGTACCTCAAAACTGAGTGTAGCAACTAGGTGAGATACCAATCAAAGTATACAAGAGATGATTGAGTGAATTGTAAAATGTTACAAGAAATGCCATTAGATGATAAATCACATGGAGTGATTCTACTAGTCAAGCATCAAATATATGTATAGATCAACCCCATCTTCATATATGGACTATGTCTATTTTTACTTTCTTGTTGAAGGGACGCATGATCCTTATCACTATTTATTTGTTTTCATCATCTGTCAACTAGGTAGGATCACTGAAGAAGGTAAACAATAAAAGTGAGAGAGGAGACAAAGTGCCCTAGGAACACCACATAGGAGGATACCACCAAAACACCCTCCACAATGCTATGCCCCCAAGGCACAACACATGACAATAAAATAGAAGAGAAGCGATTTAGAAGAATGATGAAACAAATAGAAGAATGGTCACAACAGAGGCGGTCCCTCGGTATCCTTGACCTTACAAGAGTATCAAGGGTCATTCTAGGAGATCTAAACAACACATAACACATCATAGGGGAATACAACACATAAGAGAAGGCCACCTAAGTGAGAAAAGATATGCTACAACAAAGGTGGCTAAAAAGGTTAGAAATACTTACCCGTGTACACAACCAAACTAGAGGTTATAGTCGAGCAAGTCATCTTCCTCCCAATCTCAAATGCAAGAGGAAAGAAGTACATAAGGTACAATTACCTGACTTAAATCACCATCCTTTAACTCTTCAACCTTAATCTCTCCTTTGTTTGATTCAATTTTAGATGGTGAAATGTTCTCTTGTTGATGTGGTGTCTTTTGAGCCAGGGCTTGTCTTCTATTTCTTCTTTCTCTTGCTAGTATATTCCTTCATGTTTTATTAGTGATATTGTCAAGAGGAATCTCATCATTTTCCATAGTCTTTGGCATCTCATAAGAAGAAGTAGATATGCAATTAACTCTTTGTGATGCATTGCTTTGTTTTCTACGGGTATCTCCCGATCCTTGTAGGGATGACGGTAGAGGTGTTGAAATTAGGGCAGACAACTGAGAGGGGGATGAATCAATTGTCACAAAATTTTATCTTTTGTTGCATTTAATCTTCTTTATCACTTATTATTAGATTAATGATATAACCATGAAAGAATGAATCAACAACATATGAGCAGAAACACAATCAACACACATAACACCAGGATTTTTATGTGGAAACCTAGTTAAGGGAAAAGCCACGGTGGGGGTTAACCCACAAGATTTATTCTTTGTTAAAAGAATAGAAAAATGGGAAAGCACTTGCCTTTGGGTGCACTGCCTAGAGCTCACTGCTCCAAGAGACTCACTATCTACAAAAATATTCACATGGTTAACAATGAAAGGTTGAACTAAGAAACAACATCTTTTCCATGCTAAGGTTTAGTTCCATTGAAGCTCACAACACCTCTGCTCTACCCCCAAACACTTCTTCACTACCTCCACATCTTCACTACTTTGCTCTTCCTCTTCTCTACTCTGCCTTTAAACCTTTCTTAGAATCTTATCATTTTCGCTCAAGGACAACTTTTCCACAACTCAACTACAAGTATTTATACACTACATCAACCTTGGAATGAACATCAAGGTCAGCATTACAATCATCAACCATTGGAACAATCTCCAAGGTTAGCATTACAAACATTTACAAAAAGACTTGACTTAATATAAAATACTACATGCAGATCACTACACTATCGGCCAAACATAGCTGAGACTCAAATCTTCCTTGAACAACATGCCATGCTCCATAGAACTTCTCTTAGATCATCTGCAACATGCATGAAGCATCTGGTCGGCTAAGACTGGAAAGAACAGCAACACCCAAGGAGAAATCTTCAACTACAAGCTCAATCCTCAATGTGGACCACCAACACAATAGGCACATGATCCAGAGACCTCCACAAGCACAATGAAATCAACAAGAACAACGACACCACTTCAAATCAACAGAATCATTTGCATCTTCATATGGGAACTTAAGAACACTAATTGTCATGACTATCACACTAGAAAGATTGCTTGCGGACCTTCAAACCATGATCCACTTGAGTTGAGGATACACACCAACATCCCAAACATACCACTAGAACTGCAGACCATAATATTCTAATGCAGACAAATTCGGACCAAATTCCTATCACTCTATTACCTCTGAACAACTACAAACCCTAGTTCTACTCAGATAGCCATAACTTCATCAATCCTCCATGCGGACCTCTCAAATCTTAACTGGAGCAACTTCAGACAATCCTCTACAAAACATTTAAGTCCGCAAACTCTAATCTTTGTCTCACTAGGAATGTGGAGCAATCTACTTTACTAAACTGCACTGTCTTCACTATCTCTAATAAAAAGATATGTTGACATCAATGACAACACATCATAGGCACATATTTGCAACAATCTCCCCCTTTTTCATTGATGGCAACATATGATGTGAAAAACTAATTCAATCATCAAGACAAGGACTTCTCCCCCTTTCTCTTATCACACTTGCAACTACTTTCTTCACTACTCCACCTTTCACCTGCAACTACTTACTTCTGAGTTATTCACATGACTTCTCTCCCCCTTTGACATCAATGGCAAATGGCACATATTTGCAATCATCTCTCCCCCTTTTTATTTCTTAGATAAAACCAAACCAAACTCTAGAATTAACATACTAACTAGTCCCCCTGAGTAGCATCCCCTTAATAGAAATCCAAATCACAAGATATGACTGTGAGTTCCACCAGACTGATGCACATTAGTGTACCTTAGTTCTGAACAAGAGGGGTAATAACCCCCAGCTTCACTCTGAGATACTCAAAGGTGTCCTTAGGTAGAGGCTTAGTGAAGATATTCATAATCTAATCCTTTGAAGAAACAAACTCCAATCTGACTTCATTCTCATTTACCTTCTCTCTCAAAAAGTTAAACTTGATGGATATGTGCTTTGTCTTTGAATGCAACACTAGATTCTTTGAGATGTGTATACACCTAAAATTGGCTCATGCCAAATTAAGTAAATATTTTAATATTTATCTTAATTCTTATTTTCTTCTGTCAATTAAATAAATATTCTAAGTTTATTTGATTGGTTCATTATCCCATAGTTAAATAAAATTATTTTATTTAATTAAATTCCCTAAATTCTTCTAATGTCTCTCATAATTAAATAATCCTACATTATTTAATTAATCCTAAATCCCTCTATCCTAAGTCCTAATTTCATAGTTCCACCTCATCAATCCACCTCACCATGTTGCACATGTAATTAAATATTTTAAATATTCAATTAGCTAATATTCCCTCACCCACATGTCCTATTTATCCTCTAGTCAAAATTAGTTAACTCATCAATCAAGTATGTTAACTAAGTAATCATTAGAGTTCACTGATCAATCAATTTAGTCAAACTCCCCAATCAATTCACTTAACTAGTTGGTTTATTCTGTTAACTATTCAATCAATTTTGTTAACTCCCCTGTTACATGATGGAGCTTGGACACTTGTCCTCTTTATATTTGCGCACATTCCTCAACCATTCTCAACCTTTGATCTTCATATTTCTTCTCAACTGTTGATCTGCTCTCACATATTTCTATAAATGCAACCCTCTTCTTCTTCATTTCATATCCATCATTTGAGTAAACTTATGCTACAGAAACACAAGCGTGCCTTTGGCACCCCCATCTCCATATCATCTATCATCCATTAATAGTGTGTTGAAGCTCATCTTCAATCACACAAAGTATCATAGCCAACTTCATCTTGTCATCTTAAGGACTTCAAAGCAAGGAAGCAAGCTTCCTGAGGGCCATATTCATCTCCATCAAGATCAAGACAGAAAAGGCGAGCAATGGAAGACGAAAGGTGAAGGGTTGTAAGTATCATTTGTTTTGTTATTCAAATCTCCTTTCTCCTTCATATTCTATTGATGTTTGGGTTTATTATTGTTATTGATTAATCCACATTTTACCCTCACATTCTGGAGCCCACTGTGATCTGACCCATTTTATTTGTGAGTGTTTGTTTTAGAGGTTTTGTTGTTGTAGATTCAGGTGTGTTTCAGGTAAAACTTCAGGAATCGACTTTCACAAACAACCTCCTACACACAAATTGAGCTCACCATTGAGTCCGAAAGACCTTAGAGGTAAGAAATAACATATAATTTGTCTAGTTTTCATTACTTAAATTTTTTTGAATTTTTTTTTACTTTTCAGCCTGTTTTTGCCAAAAAAAAAAACACTAAAAACAATCCCAAAAAAAATAAGAAATTGTAGGCAATGTTTAGAATAGGATTATTTTTCGGTTTTGTTTAACTAAAAAAAACAAAAAAAAAACATCATTTTTTTAAACACTTTTAAAGTATTTTTTTCCAACCAAAAACTAAAAATAAAAAAACATAGCAAGTTATTTTTTTTAGGTTTTTTTTATTTTTATTTAAAAAAAAAAATCATAGCACACAAAAAAAAAATAAAAATAAAAATAAAAAAATTAATTAAAAAAAAAACTGTTGCAGACAGGGGCCGAAGCCCCTACCTGCACGCAGGCCACCATGACCTCCCCTTTCCCTCCCCAACACCCCCGCACCCATCCCCTTCCCACCACCCAGAACCCCCCCTAAACCTACCCCTCCCCCTTGCCTCCCCCACGCCCAAAACCCCTGCCTCCCCATATCCCCCGCTCCCTCCCGATCCCTCTCCTCCTGCGCGTCGCCTCTCCCAAACCCTCCACCCTACCTGCGATCCCTCCTCTGTTCCAACCTCCCTCTGTTCGCCCAGGCCTGCACCACCCTCCCACAACCACCGCTTGCACTCCACCCTGCACACACAGTACAATTAAATTAAAACAAAAATATATAAAGAAAGAAAAACAAAAACAATCATATAAATAAATAAAACCCTAATTTAATTTAGCTTTTTAAGTTAAAAAAATATCACTCAGCCCCTGGTCACATGGAGGCCCAGGTACTTGCTTAAAAGCCCTAGTTTTAATTAGGAAGGAGTAACCTATTGTTCATGCAAATTGCATACAATTCTCATCTAGTTCTAATCAGGAAGGAGTAACCTATTGTCCATGCAACTTGCATACAATTTTCATCTAGTTCTAATTAGGAATGAGTAAGCCATTGTTCATGCAACTTGCATACAATTTTAATCTAACTCTAATTAGGAAAGTAAAAATGCATACATGCAAATTTCACATAGTCCATAACTAGGAAGAGAGTAACTGAACCATTGTTATATCTACATAGTGCTATCTTCTTTAGTTAGATCATTAGATCATTGCTATCATACAAACGGGAATGAACATTGCTATCTTTTTAACCACTTCAAAGTTAACAACCGCGTGAGTGCACAAGTAGAATAGCCCATTTAGTTTTCTACTTTTAACTAGGTTTGTATTAATCAGTGTCTTCTGTGTTTACCGAATGACAATAGGCTTATGCTCTCCCCTTTACTGGGTGACCAAAATGCCAAACTTGTTATTCCAATTGTTTAACCTTTAGAGGAGCCTACCCTTTGATGCACGCTTGTCCATGTGGGAATGACCCTAAGTGGAAATAGGCTAAAGCCAAGCCCTACCAATCCACTTAAAATAAATGTGCTTGAGGTGAAAACCTCCTGCAACAAGTGCTGTTGTGTTACACCGACAGCCAGCCTCCCCCAAAACCCTCTAAGGCATAACCCTTAGAGGCTGGGAGACTCCATAATGGAGAGTAGTGCCGCTGCACGTGTAACCACTCGAATGGTTGCCTTGACTACTAACCAATTGTTTAGTATACCAAACACCCCTATTTGTTGACACAAAGGGTGGAGCCCTTGAAACAGCCTTGATTCACGTGATTCTTAGTAGAGGTAGCAGGGACAATCCTATGGTTTGGTGGGGGTACGAGCCTAAGGAAACCTAGATCTGGTATGCATGAGAAGTGAGTGCCGTGGAGGGGAGCCGGTGCTACCAGATCCTGGAGCTACACGCTTTGAATTTGTACAGCTAGAGGATTCAACAAATACTGTCCTATCCAGCCTATGGTGTACTTGTTTTTGAGTCAAAAAGTCCAAAAATACAAAAAAATAACAAAAGATAAAATCATGAAAACTTCTATGTGTTTGTTGTGTCTTTACCATAATTGAAAATTAGAATTCTGAAGAACACCAAGTTTTCAAACAAAACCAAAAAAAAATCTTGAAATTCTAAAATTCTGCAAAAAACCAAGCAAAACCCAAAATTAAACATTTTGAAATGACCTACAGCACATTTTCTACGACTTTCAGTGCATTTGAAACCTTTTGCAGGGCATTCAAAACATGACCAAATTGACGCATTTGTCTCGACTTGTGGCACATTTGCACTCTATTACAGTGCATTTACTACTGTGCATCCAAACCAGTAAGCTTTTCTAGTCTTGTGTCAATGGCAAACCAATTAGAATATATTGGTCAAAAACTCCAATATCTGCAATTGCAAATAAACTTAGGTCCCTCACCCCAAGATTGTATAGTAATTTCTTAGCAAATCTAAGTCTTACAACAAGAAATGGCAATCTTGCAAGCTGAACGTGCTAGTACTAGCTACGCCTCGCCCCAAAATCGTATACCCTTTTCCCATACTCATGACAAGGCAAGCACCACACCAAGTTGGAACTCATATACCATTATGCCTACTAGTCCTCCTTTGCCATATTCTAAGACACATATTCCAACACATACCAGTCCTACGCCAACACCACCATCGAGTTCCCCAAGCTCTAAACCGACAACCAAGGAATCCTCAAATGATTTATGGAAAAGATTTTTTCCAAATGTATACAACAAAAGAAAAGATAGGGAGAAAAATAAATCCCCTCATTCATCTACCCATACACCTACGAAGGATGTGATCCAAGGGCTACTAGAAGAGAGTCAACCATGTCCCCAAATTCTGGTCCTTGACCTTACAAAAGATGCTTCCAATAGGATGTCAAATCCTACAACCCCTTCATGTGATCCTCAATTCCTTGAGCTTATCAAAGAGCCTTCTACCATGCACCAAAGTCAAGGTCCGTCACACCTTCATGTTGTTGACCAAGAGCTTATCCAAGAGTCTTCTACCTCAACTTCAATTCAAACAACCCAAGAGTTATGTCAAGAGCACACTTTAGAGCATGTGCAAACATCAACCCCTTGTCTAAACCAAGATCAAAGCACTCCCATCCAACCCCTACATAACCTTTATCTTTTCAATGATCCTATACCTATACATGAGCAAGAGATCCGATTTCCAACCATGCATAACCTATATCTTTTCCATGATCAAGATACTACCTTTGATGAAGAAGCTATCCATGAGCAACTTGATCCTATACATGAGCTAGAGATCCAATTTCGGCCCCTCCATAACCTATGTCTTTTCTATGATCAAGATATTATCGCTGATGAAGAACCTATACAAGAGAACATTAATCCCATCACGCTAAATCCTATCTATGATCAAGATCCCATCTATGATGAAGACCCTATCTATGATCAAGCAGACCATGATGATCCTCTTAGCCCACTTTATATGTTCCATGGTCCTGAGCCTATAACCCCACCTAGTCCTACCCAAGATCCAGCAACTTCCACTTCCCTTGATGAGACACTCACCTCCCAAGCAAGCATAGAAGATCAAACCAGTAATACTCCTCCGCCATCCGTTATCGACCATGCTCCAAATCCCCCACCGTATATTCTTGGTCTTACTACCTTCATTCATGAGTGTTCCTCCTTAGAACACCAACAACCATTATCCTATATCTCATCTTCTCCATCCAATAAGGAACTTGCGTCTAATGTTCTACCTACACATAATCCCACTGTCCACCGCATACTCCAACATATGAACTATCAAGGTAAAGGCTTAGGCCTTCACGAACAAGGTATTTTGGAGCCCATCCATGTCAATGTTCCTCCTCCTTCATATGGCCTCGGATACATACCCCAAGGTGAACAATCTCAAGATGTTTGTACTTCCTCCACTCCTTCAAAATCCCCCACTTTCCATCGCAAACCCTATCATATCCCCAAAACGTATGTCGCCATTCCACCTCCATCATCCTATAATCGTCAAAAGCATGTGACCATACACCTTCCACCATCCAATCTACCTCCACTACTTCCAACCCCTAATATCCCTCCATACATTTTACCACTTCTTCCAACACCTTATCCATCCATCTATGAATATTCTAACAATCCCAATCATGGCCAACAAATGCACATGTTATCTAAACAAAGATCGTCCTTCAACTCCACTTCCACCATCCCACGAGAATTCAACAATAAAAATCTAGATGCCTCTACCTATAAAGTCAAAAATCCTAAGAGTCCTCATGACCTAGGATACAAAATCCAAGAATCAAAGAAACATCTTTCTCCAAAGCTGCATGCACCCACACACTTATATGCCAAACTAAAAAAGGTGTGGGTCCGCATCCAACAAATAATTACCTCTGAAGCGGCACAAAAGCTGCCTACACCCAAGCCCATACCTCCACAGGTACTATCTAAAAGCAAAATGGTTTGGGTACCTAAGAAAAAAGCCCTCAAGATACATGAGGCATCCACCTCTCATGAATCCCAACCATCCACTTTCTCCTTTTCCATCCCATATGGCAAGCAAAAATCAGCAAAATATTCAGTCTATGGGGATCCCTACATGCCTAAGTCATTCATCCACCAGCAAAAGTCTCTGTTGCTTCCTAAACTACTTTCCCATCACTAGCTTCAATGTCTATCACGGTATGTACAACCATTGGTCATGATTCCATTCCATCCCACAAACATTTCCATATACCTCCATCTTCCCTTCCTTCCACTATTATCCTACATATCTTCCCCATCCTATTCCCATAGTCCATGCTTTTGTATAAGCCTTCCCTCTGTATTCCACATCATCATCCAAATATTGCATCTTCCATAATCCGCTATCTACCTTCTTCGTCTCACTGTCATGCAATCCCCTATCAACATCTATGAGAACACTTGACATGGTCGATACGACATGCATCTCTAAGCAGGACTATCACCTTCAGGGAACTAGATACTGGAGTCTCTCCCTTCCATATCCACCTTCTCCTATCCAAACTGTTAAAAAAAAAAATCTGAAAAAAAAAAGTAAAGAAAAATCCCTTCGTCTATTGGTGAAAACTTGGCAAACAGGTGCCTTGGATGAGTACCATGATGAAAACCTGGCAAATAGGCATTATGTGTAAGTTGATCTTCTATGTCACCTACACTTGGGGGCACTTTGTCTCATCGGCATATCACTTTTCTCCTACCAATTTCCTTTCATACCATTTCCTATCCTATCCTCTATCCATTACATACCTATACTGTCCCATCCATCCATCCAATCTTCCTTTCCTCTATTCTTTGGTCTTGATAAAGATTGGGGCCACAATGTTGACAAATGTTTTAGATGTCTCTTGGCATACCTTATCCCTCCAAACCATGCAAATCCTTCATTATCCTCTCATCCTCCTATCGTCATTAGCATTGTCATGAAAAATCCTACGTACTCTACCTACAATGGGGCATGTTATACTTATGCGACATAGTCCTTAGAGATCACATCCTTGTTTCCTTCTATCCACTATTTCCCATCCTCATACCTACCCATTCTATTCTTTATCTCCCATCCATCTTCCTATCTATGGTGTTTCCTTGTCATCAGTATCTAGCATTAAGGCTCCGCTTCTCGTCCATCCCATGTCTTGTCATCTATCTGTCTGTATCCATACCCTTTCACTAGGCCAAGAAAGTGCAGCAAAACAAGCTTCCCAAAGCAAAAATGTTGACCCAAAACATCAACCTGTCCAAAGTAGAACACCATACCAAAACACTCAAACTAATTCTATATCAATTATGGCAAAAAGACACATCTAATGTAAGAATGTTTTGTGAAAATGTTAACTTACAAAGTCTTGGATTTTTTCCATTATGTCTTCCTATGCTAATCAAGGATGCCAAAAGATAGAGATGCTATGATGGGGAAATAATCCTTGTCTTTGTCTGCTGCTTGTGGATTAAACTTTAGTAATGTAACGACTTTTGTCTAATGACATGATCAACAAAAAGATCATCGAGGACTCCGAGGTCTAAAACATGAAAAAGGGCAATCCTTGTCTGTTGAAACGCAAGAAGTACTCAAGTCATCTAGATTCAATTTTGACTAGATGCTTGTATTAACTTGCTATATCAAAATCCATGTAAGTAATACTCAGGTCATCTCGGTTTAATTATACCTAGATGCTTGTATTTTCTTACAACATAATAAATCCCAATGATGAAATAAGCACTTCAAAATACTTGCTATATCAAGATGAGAAATATCCATATCTATATCCATACCGTATCCAATTGCAGTTCATATCCATATCCATATCCATATCCATAATGCATCCAATTGCGTCTCATATCCGTATCCATATCCAATTGTATTTCTCCATATCCCATCCAATAAAGATCTAAAATGTAGCGAATCAATGTTTACAAAAGCTTGTAATTTCTTCTATCAAGTCATTCTTCTATCGATCAAATTTCTATTTGTCTTCATGTCTCTCATCAACAGTTCTGGCTATTAATCCGAGCAGTGATCAAAATACAAATTTATCCTTAATCCATACCAATTGAGTCAAGTCAATCTTGTCGAATTATCTAATCGCAATCAACGGTCTTGATCCTAATCTTGTCATAAACCATAGCAATCAGTCATAACTATCCTTCATGTTGCTCTAGGGATATATCATTCCCTACCATGACAACATTGTCGTATATTGTTATCATATCAAATGTCTTAGATAGGATGTTGCATTGTCGAAACTAGACCCAGAGTCTTATACGACATGTTTCATTCCTGAAACCAAACATCGTCGATCTATATCCTTGGTTTACTGCTCGACAGGGGCAATACCTTGTTTGTTCTTGTATCATTTGTGCATACTTGCTTACTTGTGTGTGTTTCGCATATCATTCACCTCTTTTTTCTCAATCTACCCATTTTCTTCAAATCTAACCTTCTTCATCATGAGATTGTCTGTCTCACGCCTTCTGTCGTCTCCCCGTCCAATCTCCAGAGGGGGCATCCTGTCATCAAACTTGTACCAGGGGCAAACTGGGGCATGTATCATTGTCAGAAAAAAAAAATTCTTTGAAACAACATGATAAAACACATTGCTTCAAAGAGGGGAAAAATGTATACACCTAAAATTGGCTCATGCTAAATTAAGTAAATATTTTAATATTTATCTTAATTCTTATTTTCTTCTGTCAATTAAATAAATATTCTAAGTTTATTTGATTGGTTCATTATCCCATAATTAAATAAAATCATTTTATTTAATTAAATTCCCTAAATTCTTCTAATGTCTCTCATAATTAAATAATCCTACATTATTTAATTAATCTTAAATCCCTCTATCCTAAGTCCTAATTTCGTAATTCCACCTCATCAATCCACCTCACCATGTTGCACATGTAATTAAATATTTTAAATATTCAATTAGCTAATATTCCCTCACCCACATGTCCTATTTATCCTCTAGTCAAAATTAGTTAACTCATCAATCAAGTCTGTTAACTAATTAATCATTCGAGTTCACTGATCAATCAATTTAGTCAAACTCCCCAATCAATTCATTTAACTGGTTGGTTTATTCTGTTAACTATTCAATCAATTTTGTTAACTCCCCTGTTACATGATGGAGCTTGGACACTTGTCCTCTTTCTATTCGCTCACATTCCTCAACCATTCTCAACCTTTGATCTTCGTATTTCTTCTCAACCATTGATTTTCTCTCACATATTTCTATAAATGTAACCCTCTTCTTCTTCATTTCATATCCATTGTTTGAGTAAACTTATGCTGCAGAAACACAAACATGCCTTTGGCACCCCCATCTCCATATCATCTATCATCCATCAATAGTGTGTTGAAGCTCATCTTCAATCACACAAAGTATCATAGCCAACTTCATCTTGTCATTTGAGGACTTCAAAGCAAGGAAGCAAGCTTCTTGAGGGCCATATTCATCTCCATCAAGATCAAGACAGAAAAGGCGAGCAATGGAAGACGAAAGGTGAAGGGTTGTAAGTATCATTTGTTTTGTTATTTAAATCTCCTTTCTCCTTCATATTCTATTGATGTTTGGATATATTATTGTTATTGATTAATCCACATTTTACCCTCACAAGATGTTTATTGCACTTGAATTATCATAGAAGATTGTAATAGTCTCTTCAAACATAATTCTGATATCCTTCAACATTTGCTTCATCCACAAAACTTGAGTACAATTACTTGTTGCTGCTATATACTTTGCCTCTACAGTAGACAGAGATATTGCCTCCTACTTTTTGGTCAACCAAGAAACCAATCTCTTTCCCAAAAAAAATGCACCACCACTAGTACTCTTCCTATCATCCACATCTCCTACCCAATCAGTATATGTATATGCATGAAGAGTGAAATCATCATCCTTAGGATACCATAAGCCATAATCGAATGTTCCCTTCAAATATCTAAAAATTCTTTTGACTGCTACAACATGAGATTCTCTAGGATCAACTTGAAATCTAGCAACAAGGCCAGCTACATTCATAATATCAGGTCTGGTAGGAGTTAGATAAAGAAGTCCTCCAATCATTAATCTATACCTTTTTTGATCTGCCTTAGGGGAATCATCATCTTTACTCAACTTGCATCTCGTTATCATAGGAGTACTCACTAGTTTTGAATCCTCCATTCCAAACTTTTTCAACAACTCTTTCACATACTTAGTCTAAGATATGAAGATGCCCTTATCTGACTGAATGATTTGCAGACCCATTCACCAAGCATGGACATCTCAGATTCACTTTGCATCTGATCAGCAATTTTTTACACATGCTCTCATTTCCACCAAAGATGATGTCATCAACAAATACCTCAACAATCAAGATGTGTTCATGATCAATTTTGAAATAAAGATTATTGTCAGTTGTGCCTTTGCTAAAACCTAACTTTAGTAGATACTTATCTAATCTTGCATACCAGGCTCTTGGGGCTTGTTTAAGTCCATACAATGCTTTCCTCAATCTGCAGACCATATCTCCTTGATCAGACAACTAGAATCCTTCCGGTTGCTCACTGTAGACTTCTTCCAAATCTCCATTCAGGAATGCTGACTTGACATCCATTTGGTAAACTTTAAAATCTTTATAAGCAACAAAGGCAAGAAATAATCTGACTACTTCAATTCTTGCTACTGGAGCAAAAGTTTCTTCAAAATCAATTCCCTCTACCTAAGAATATCCTTTGCACACCAATCTTGCTTTGTTTCTCACAACTTCACCATCTTCATTCAATTTATTCCAGAAGACCTATTTAGTTATAATTACATTTTTGTTTCCAAGTCTAGGAACAAGATCCCAAGTATGATTTCTTTTTAATTTGCATTAATTCTTCTTCCATTGCTTTTACCCAACTTTCATCATTACAAGCTTCATTCACTAATTTTGGTTTAATCTTCGAAATCAAACAATACTCTTCTTGTTCTTCAACAATTTTTCTTCTAGTTTGAACACCTTTATTTATATCTCCTATGATCTAATCTTCAGAATGATTCAACCTTACATACCTAGGAGTTTTTGGATTTTCTTGAACTTCATATTCTTGAACTTGTTCCTCAATCTTGAGTCACTAGATTCTTTGGAGCAATCTGAATCTGAGTTTGAGTTTGAATTTGTTTTCCTTTCTTTGGACTTTCATTTTGATCATCTGATTCATATCCACAAGACTTGGAAGGTCTCTCCTTGCTTTGATCAACCTTGACATTAGCACTTTCAACAATCCTTTTCAATCTCTTGTTAAAGCACTGGTATGCCTTGCTTTGGTTAGAATAACCCAGAAATATTCCTTCATCACATCTTGCATCAAACTTGCCTAGATCTTCATCTCTCTTGATATAAAATTTACTACCAAAAGCTTTGAAGTATTTCATAGTAGGAGCAGTACCAAACCACAGTTCATAAGGTGTTTTACAAATATTACTTTTGATCTGCACCCAGTTAGTATAAACAATAGTACTCATAGCCTCTCTCCAATAGACATATGGAACATTTGCATCCATCATCATGGTTCTAGAAGCCTCTTGAATAGTCTGGTTCTTCCTTTCCACAACTCAATTCTCCTGAGGAGTCTTAGGAGCATATAATTGTCTTCTTATTCCATGCTCTTCACAAAATGCATTAAACTCATCAGAGGTAAACTCTCCACCTCTGGAAGATCTTAGACACTTTATTTTCACACCAATCTCATTCTCCATCTTAGCCTTGAACACCTTGAATCTGTTAAGAGCCTTTGATTTCTCTCTCAAGAAAGTGACCCACATAATCTAGGATTAATCATCAATCAGCAACATAAAGTATCTATCTCCTTGCAAACTCCTAACTTTGGCAGGACCACACAAATTAGTGTGCACAAGTTCCAACAATCCATTTGAAAATTTGTCATGCCCACATTTCCCATGTGGTCATGACACACAAAACATGTGTCATGTCCACATTTGCCATGTGGTCATGACATGAATTACGAAAAACTTTTCTACCTATCCCTAGGAACCCCCTCGCACGCGTCTGCATGCTTGGTGGCAATATGCATAAGGCGTAAACATGTCAACATAATTCAGGGAGGTGCGTTGTCCCACTCAGTCCCCTGCATGATGATAGCTAGCTAGGGGGTATGCGACACGAAGTGTGTCACTTTTAGGATTAAAATGATTTCAATCCGAACCCTAAGTCTCCTAGGTGTGAAGATGATTTCGCCATCTTTGAAACCTAACTCTAACTCAAGTCAAAACGAAAATAAAATATTGATTAAGAAAATGGTAGTATGATGGATGCATGATTAAAGTGGAATAATGAAGAAAAAGTTAATAACTACCGTAAAATTAAAACCCTAGAAATCTAGGAAAAATTTGACAGCATAACACGTTTTCAATAATCGATTTAAAAATTTTAAAATAAAACTTCAAGAAGAAATTTAATAATAAAAATCTAAACTTAAGAGCAAATTTAAAAATAATTTAAAATAATAGAATTAAATAACCTGCCCAGGTCAAATAAAGTGACCTTGCATAAAAAGATTAAAAATTTGAAATAAAATAATAAAATAAAATGATAACAAATGCCAAATCAGAACTCAAAATTGAATCCATTAATAAATATAATTTAAACATTATATTTATTAACGAACTCGGAATAATGAGGAGGAAGGAGATTAAAATACTCCTTCCATAAAATAAAAGTAAAATAGGTAACCCAATAAAACAATTAAATCACCCAAGGAAAAAAATAAAATAATTATCCCAACCAAAATGAATTAAATTCAAAGGGAATACTCTTCCCAACTTAGCAAAAATTAATTCCCCAAAAATAAAATAAATCCTCAAGGCAAATAAACAAATGCAAAACCCCATTAAAATAAAACCAAAATTAAAAGAGCACAAGAAATGAAATAAGGGGCAAAGTAAAATAGAGGATTTAAAAATAAATAAAAATACAAATCTCCTCACACACTCCTCACAATTTAAAATATTGTTTTCTAAATGGAAGAGGCCTATTTGTTTTATTCTATTGTTTTCTACTTTCATGTTGCCCTAATTCTATTTTAAAAAATATTATCCCTAAAAGAAACCCTAATCTCCTTATCTCATTCTTCTTGTTTTGTTTTGTTTTGTTTTGTTCTGTTCTTCCACTTGTTTTGCAGGTTTAGGGTTTGAAGGAAAGATCCATGGATGGAGGCTACCTCTCCCAGAGGTATGCACAATAGAGATCTTGTTTATTTATTTATTTATGTTTTTTTTTTCTTTTTAATATGTAGTAGAGTGATATATATATCCCATTAAATATAAATACCTATTAGTATCCTACAAGGATTTCATTGTGTAGAGTTCAAAAGTGGAGGGGCTGACGGCGGCCATGGCGGAGGACGGAGTGCAGGTTGCAAAAGGTGGCAGTGAAAATGCTGGCAGGGTTTAGTATTAAGGGGAGTGGCGGGGAGTTCCATCGGCACTGTGTCAAGTTTTAAGCAACAAGTGGTGGTGAGGCCGTGTGGGGGGAGCGGTGGGAAAAAGGGTCTAACGGGATGCAGAAGCCAAACGACAGTTGAATGGATGGTAGCGGCACTGAAAGTGGAGGCGTTGACGATAGGAGGGGAGGCCATGGGTTACAACAGAGGGTTGGGGCGTGGGGTGGAGGCATCTCCTCCCCCCAACACGATTACATAAGCTATGGAGGGGCTATGGGTGCTACCACCCACAGTCCCCTCTCCATATATATATATATATTTTATTTAAGATAGCAGTCTCCTCTGCATAATACAGTCCACCGACATTAACCATTGTTTTTCTTTTTAAAATAATTTTTGTTTCAAATATATACATTATATATATATATATATATATATATATATATTCCTAGAATGATATTTACAGTTTGTAAAATCATCACACAGTATTTGTATTTCTTCTTCTTATTTTTGTATATAAATATATATGTATACACTTATTATATATATACATATATAAGTGTATATATATATATCATAATATATACAGCAAAAAAAATGTAATATATAAATTTTCTTCTATATTTTACTGTGTTTACCCAGGGATAAGAAAAGAAAATAAAATAAAAAATAACTGAACAGCAACATGATTTCATTATAACAAATAATGTAAATATATATATACACACACACCCATTAAAATAATTCTCCCCAACAATACAAATCTGGGCCTATCATTGAATGTAATTGTTTTGTTTGGAACATAAATAATACAGAAACATATTTCTACTTCTTTTTTTTTTTTTGTTTTTTTTTCTTTGCAATCATACTATTCAGAATTTTTTTTTTTTTTGAAAACAGTTTAATGCACAGCAACATATCCTTTCCTTTGATGCAACTATGAAGATAAGTAAATCCCAACTTTATTTAAATTTCTAACAAGCCATTTTCTTCCCATAGCAGCAACTCAAATATAGACTTCACAATACAAAATAACAGAAGGGAATACATTATATTTGCTAACTTGCACCAAAACATAAACAACAACATTTATAGATTTTTTTTTTTTGCAAAGAACAAATGACAGAAATAAATCAATTCATGCATTTCTCAACACAATACCAACTCCACCATAGAAGAAAAAAAATAGTTTTCAAATAAATAAAAGATTGTTTACATTACAACACATATTTCAGCCAACTCCATAGTGGCACAACTTGACAAAATTTACAAAAGGACCACAAGGGCCATGGCTCAAACAACTAACAACATAGAACTATAGAACACAAAACTGGTCTTCTCTCAACTCCATTTCTTCATTTAACACCTGCAAATAATATCACAACAAGGAGAGAAAACCCAGCCACACCAAAATGCCCTCCTCCCTACCATAGACCTGCAAGAGGGTCACCCCCGAGCTAGGGAGGTAGGGATCCACATGGGTGCAAACACTCAACAACAAGAATCAAACAACATCAACACAAAACTAGCCCCAAGGATAAACACATAACTCAACTCATGAAAATGAGTTTGATGGGGGTAGGGAATGGACCCCTCTACTTCAAAGGCCACACCAAAATACCAAAATACCAACCTCATGGCCTCAAGCCAAAAATCTTCAAAACTACAATTCCAAATATCACATAATAACCTCCATGGCACTTTTGTCATTCAAATAATCTCCACAACAAGTAAAATCCCTCAAGGCATAAGTAACACAATATGGGAGTGACCTCAAGGAGGTTCCTTTCCCCTACCCCAAACAAGTTGAGCCTTACCTCCAAATGGAGGTGCTCTCACCATACTCCCATCCCACACAAAATAAAGAAACAACAACCAACAAAAGAACACAAACACATCACAATAAATAAGCAAGGGTAAAGAAACATAGTTCATGAGGCTTACCTTCAAAGCCCTATAATGGAAGCACATTTGGTGATGAGCTCCAAACTTTCCCAAACCTTCCAATCTCCAAGAAATTTCTCTAACTTCCCCAAAATTGCTCTCAAAATAGAAAGAACTCCAAAATGCAAGAAACCCACACTCCTCAACAAGAGGAGGTAATATAGGCCATCAATTTTGGCCTTGAGGAATGAGAAGGTGACACTTGTCACCTTCTCCTTCCTCCTCCAATGCCACTTGCAAGGGAGAGGAAGTGTGAGGGTGACAAGTGTCATCCTCCAATTCCCTCTCAATCCTCACCTTATCCACTTGTGCTCTCACACGTGTGAGAGAACAACTAGTGAGGTGGCATTCCCATTAAAACCTCTAAGAGGATAAGGGATGCCATATGACATCCTCTTATTCTCTCAAAGAGCCATCTCCCTCCAAGATGCTCTCACACATGTGTGAGAGTCTTGGAGGAAGATCCCACACACTTGGGAGTCTTGGAGACCTCCCAAGTCTTACTTGGAAAGGGATTCCCAAAATTTGGGAAGGGAGATGAGTCTTTCCCAAAGCATGACTCATCTCCCACCTTATCTAAATTCAAATTTCGTCACTTTCACTAAACCATAGTTTAGAGTGACCAAAAGTGAGTTAATCCAAGGGTTAGTTAGTCAAAATTGACCCTAGACCCATGGGTAACCTCCTAGGGTAAATTTTGGGACACTAAGGTTCACCAAGGGGGTCATAAATCCACTTTAAATGGCCTCAAAAATAAAAACAAATACCAAGTGGTGTAATTCAAATAAAAATTATACAACACTTAATATTAATTAATTTAAACAAAAGGTACTATGCCAAAATAATAAAATTAAAACAAGTACTTAAATCAACACTCAATTTTCAAACATGATCCTTATCCCTCTTGGGAATGGATCGGTTTCATAGGGAATAACATAGGTGTGAATTCTACCTCCAATTTCCCGTGGCTTGGGAATGTAAAACCTGCACATCTCGATCAAGTGTCAATCATATCATTAATAATCATACTCGAAGCAACTGGAATTAAATTCAAGCCATCGAATACAACAATAATCAACTATACATAAATCTGAATTAAACTACATTTTTCTATCACATGTCAAATAATCATCATCACATAAATAACCAGAAATCACTTCACAAAACATCATCTAATATATCTTGTATGTCGGATCACAAAATAGCATCAAAATATGATCAAATTGAATCACCATATGTCTAATCAATGTCATATCAAAATCAGGAGATATAATCAAATCTGCATAATGAAACCATAGTCTCTAAAAGTCTGATAATGTCATCAAATGAAATGTATAATGATCAAAATAAGGATGGTAAAATAAGTGGCCTCACATCCTCTCCCCCTAAGACTAACTTCCTCTTGGAAGTCTTCAAAAAGTTGAGGATAGAGTTCCCTTAGACTAACTGCATCCTCCCAAGTCGCTGTGACCTCATCATAATGATCCCACTGGACCCTAACCTGGTCTAGCTCTCAACCTCGAAGGCCTAGCATCTGATGAGCCAATATGTGAATTAGCTCCAAGGCCAATTTCCCATCCTCCTCTACCTATAGAACACTCTAGTCCAGTACGTGAGCTAAATCAGATATGTATCGCCTCAATACAGAAATATGAAAGACATCGTGGATATGTGACAGGCTAGGTGGCAACGCCAGATGATAGGCAACATGTCCTATCCTCTCCAAGATCTCAAAAGGTCCTACAAACCATGGTGTGAGCTTAGAGCCCTTTCCATAATGGATAGGACTCTTGTGTGGCCGCACTCTAAGGAATACCCTGTCACCCACTGAGAAGCTCTGATTAGTCCTCTTAGCATCGACATACTTCTTCTGTCTATCCTGTGCCTCCTGTAGTCTCTGCCTAATCAGAGTGACCTGTTGCTCCATATCCTAAACCAACTCTGGACCAATGACAACTTTGTCCTTTATCTGATCCCAACTCAATGGTGTCCTGCATGGTCTGCCGTATAAAGCCTAAAAGGGAGGCATACCCAACGAGCTGTGATGCCCATTATTATAGGAAAACTCAACCAGATATAGATACTCCTCCCATCTAGACTGATGGTCCATAGCATACATATGAAGCATGTCCTCCAACACCTGATTCACCCGCTCTATTTGTCCATCTATCTCGGGATGATAAGCGGGGCTAAAGTTGAGCTGTGTGCCCAATGCATGCTGCAAGGCCCTCGAAAATGCTGAAATAAAAATTAGATCTCTATCAGAAATGATGTGGTGAGGTACTCCATGTAATCTCACAATATCGTCTAAGAATACTCTCGCCACTACTGGTGCATTATACGTCATGCATATAGGTGAGAAACGTGCCACCTTGGTCAACTTGTCAATTGTCACCATGATGGCATCATGGTGACGCGAAGACATAGGAAAACCAACAATAAAATCTATGGAAATGGTGTCCCATTTCCACTCAGGTATCTCATGTGGGTATAGAAGACCTGCTGGATGCTGATGCTTGGCCTTGACCCTCTGGCACTCAAGGCATCGAGCAACAAACCCTGCAATGTCACGTCTCATACCCACCCAATGGTATAGCTGTCGTAGGTCGGCATGCATCTTCTTCACCCCCGGATGTGCCGTATATGGTGCTCTATGAGCTTCTGATAGCACTATAGTACGTAGGTCACCTGCGCGGGGTACATAGATGCACTGTCAATGATGAAGTAACCCATCTGCCTAAAGTGAATACCCTACAAACTTGTCCACAAGGGCCCTCTGTGAACTGATCTCCTACTGCACCTCAAGAAACCACTCATCCTCTGGTAGATGCTGAATAATGTGTCCTCTCAAGTCCATACTCAGAGTCAAGGTCAAGAGCTAGTGGCACCTCTGACTCAATGTGTCAGCAACCACGTTCTCCTTCCCTTTGATGTAGTGGACATCAAAGTCATACTTGCAAAGAAACTCCATCCAATGCTGCTGACAGGTGTTAAGATTCAGCTATGTAAAGATATACTGAAGGTTGTGGTGATCTGAATGGAGCTCAAAGAGATGACCCAATAAGAAATACCTCCAACAAACTAGAGCATGAACCACTGCCACTAACTCCAAGTCATGCGTGGGGTAGTTCAGCTCATGGGTCTTGAGCTTTTGTGACTCATACGCAATTGCTCTACCACCCTGCATAAGTATGGCTCCCAATCCCTCAAGTGATGCATCCATGTACACCATAAAATCTATTGCAGGATCAGGAACCGCTAAAATGGGAGTGCTAGTAAGATGCTTCTTGAGGACCCCGAAGGCCATCTCACATGGATCAGTCCATAGTAAACTCTTCCCTTTCCGTTGAAGGGAAGTGATGGGGTGCACTATCTAAGAAAAAGCCTCAACAAAATAACAGTAATAACTAGCTAACCCCATAAAACTCCTGACCTTTATCACACTGGTGGGTGCTGGCCAATCTTTGATAGCCCTAATCTTTGATGGATCTACTGAGATTCCATCACCAGATAGGATATGCCCCAGATACTATACCTCTATCCTAAAAAATGCACACTTCGTCACGTTCCCATAAAGATTCTGCTCCCTCAAACACTCTAGAACCTGACGTAGGTGCTCCTCATGCTCCTCCTCGGTCCGTGAATAGATCAAAATGTCATCGAGGAAAATGATCATGAACCGATCTAAATAGGTACGGAACACCCCGTTCATGAGACTCATGAACACTGCAGGGGCATTCATCAAGCTGAAGGGGACCACAGTGAACTCATAGTGGCCATATCGAGTCTAGAAGGTGGTCTTATGGATGTCTGCCTCTGCAATACGTAGCTGATGATAACCAGACTTCAGGTCAATCTTAGAGAACACCCTGGCTCACTGCATCTAACCCAAAAGATCCTCAATCCTGGATAGAGGGTAACGGTTATTCACCGTCACCTTATTTAACTGCCTATAGTCCATGCACAATCAAATAGACCCATCCTTCTTCATGAAGATGACAGAAGCACCCCAAACTAAAATGCTCGGTCGGATGTACCCATTCTTGAGCAAGTCCTCCAACTATAACTTGAGCTATGTGAGCTCATGTGTGGTCATCCTGTAGCGTGCATGAGACACTGGCTCAGCACCCGACACTAAGTCTATGTAAAAGTCTACCTCACGATAGGGTGGCATCCCTGGTAACTCTGCTGGAAACACATCGGCAAACTCTCTAAGGATGGGATGAGCATCCAAGGATGCCTCAGGCTCATCATCTGGTCTATCACTCACTATAATGGCAAACATCTGGCATCCCTTCTGCATACAATGCTTAAGCAACTAAGCGGATATCATACGCACTACTGTGGGCTTCTGCATGCCCATAATCTCAACTGATGTACCATGATCATCTAAGCAGCTGATTGCCTTTCGGTGACAATCTAGCTTGGTTCGATGAGCCGCAAGCCATTCCATACCCAACACCACATTGTAAGATCCTAATGTCATAACTCTAAGGTCACATACTGTGGCAAAGGGTCCCAAAAAAATCTCACAGTCATGGACTAAGGCATGTACTGTCATCTTGGCCCCTGAGGCCAACTTAACCACCCACCTATCACCCTGCCTAGAGGCCACTAGCCTACAATGCTCCACTAACGATGGAGATATTGCAGGAGTCAAGGAAAACACTAAGAGGGGGGGTGAATCAGTGTTGTGTGAATTTTAAAATCTTTTTACAAACTTTAACTTTCAGAGCACAAAAGAGAAAGATACCATTGATTTGTCAAATACATATGCACATGAGTGTGAATGCAGAAAGAGAACAAAACTTCATAAGTAAATCAAACACACACAAAGAAGATCAATATGAATCATGACACAAGATATGCACAAGTGGAAAACCCATCAGGGGTAGAAAAACCACTCCAAAACTGCCTCACTGACATATACATAGGTCTCACTGACCACAAGCCTCACTAGCATAGGAAGGTCTCACTGACCAAGGTCTCACTGACCACAAGCCTCACTGGCATACTATTGTGCCTCACTGGCATTTCTCAATCAATTAGAACTAAAAATCTCATGTGCAAGAAGTGATTGTTGCTCAATCTTATTTGCACCATTCAACTCAACTCATTTGCAACATATATTTCATCATTCCAATGCTCTGATATTTTATCCATGAATCATCTAATTCACCTGATCAGGAAAATATATCTCATACATTACAAATTGGTTTTTCACATTTTATACATTCATCTGTATTTTCTTTTTAACAAGATTTTCATAAAATTGTCTTCATCATTGATCTACAACCTTGCATGATAAACCACACAATCCCCTGTATAAAAATGATTTCAACATTGCATATTGGTCCTTACCCAAAACTTCCAATTCCAATGCACCTGAAAAACCATTATATGTAAATTCAATGTCTTTTCACCTTTCATCTTCTATATGTGTCATCTTTGTCAAATTATGAAGTTGTATCAATGTAACCCTTCATATTCTATGATCTGAAGAAAACGATTTATGTTTGAGACCTTTCAATTTCCTTTTCTTCAACTCCCCTGCAAATAAAACTCTTTATCTCCACAAATCCTTTTCTTAAAGAAAATTAAAACAAACACAATATATCTCTCCAATCTCTTCATATCCACTATGTTCATAACCTACAAGAAATCCTGAACCAAACAAATTACATCTTTGTAAAATAAAATCACTTTCTTTTCATTTTACATCTTGAATATTCTTTTTGTATTTTCCAATCTACAAAAATAAATCATCTAAAAACTTGTTCAAAAATGTCCAACCCTTTCTCCTTCTCTGCAAAAAACCATATTCTATGATTGCAAAAATAGTCTTCAATAAAAATTTACCTTCATCAAACCTTTCGTCTCCTTCTCAAAAATTTTGTTCATCTTCTGTGCAAAAATGATCCTTCATATTCCATTTCAACAAGACTCTTCAATCTGCAAAATGATTCTTCATATTGTACAAAAAGACTTAAAAAAAATTCACCAATTTATCTTTTTATTTTGCAAATACACTTCAAAAATCTTCCAATATTAGTCTTTATAACTTCCTCCTTTTAAAAAGAAAGAAAAAGAACTCCACAAGAAAATTGCCCTTTTTACAAGCATTAAAAAAATCTCTTTAAAAGACCATTATCATCTCCATATGAAAATAGAAAATTTCTAATTATAAAGCACTCCATGCTTTATACTTAATATGCTCCTCCTTAAGGCATAAATCGTGTCTTTTGCATTTTATGCTTTATAAAATAAATCTTTCCACCAAAGAGAAGACTTTTCCTTTTGAAAGGAAACTTTCTAAAAAAACACATTTCATAGCATTCGAAAGAAAAATGTTCATAGGAATGTCAAAATAAATTAGGCAGGAGTCGGGCTTGAGTTTTAAATTAGAACCATTGGATCATGTCTTTGTGGCCTTTGTAATTTTAAACTTAACCTTAGATTTAGGTTTTGCCGCCTGAATGCTCGTTGGAGGACCGAAGCTATAGGTTAAACAAGGAAAGGGGCCGGTCACCACCATGTCTTAGGAACCCTCCAAACGGTGACATTTAAGTTGTAAACCCTCTATCACAAGTCACCAATTGAATATAACAAAAGTGCCAAAAATGTAGATGGGTAAATATGAACAAAGGTTTTAAAGACTTAAACAACCTTTTGATACACATTTAGTGCATTAGAATGAGGATTTCAAGAAATTAACCTCCTAGCACTTGAAACAATTACCACAGAGATAACTGCACACCATGACCATAGAGATAACACTAAATAACTCTGCATAACCCTGCATAGATTGAATATATTCTGCCATTTTGTTTTGCAACCAAATAAAAGAACCATGACATTGATTTCTTAACTGAGATCACACCAAATGCCTTGCAACTTATGATTCTATGCCATGAGCTATCATCAACCAACTCAGACCATATGAACTATTAGAAGCATCAATCAATTAACAACATGATTTCATCTAACTGATCATCCAACAAGGAAGGCACGTCATCAATATATTCTTGTGATCCTGTAAGCACTTGAAACACCAATAAAGTGAGTATGATTGATACATGAATGTTATCAAACACTTGTAATATTATCATCCTTTTGTCACCAAAATGAGTGATTTCTTATCAATGAGCTAACATTTATCAAGTCAACCCTGCATATGATGATGATCTTATCAAAACATGAACTAACATTATTCTTCATAACTCCTGACTATCTTGATGATCTTGATGTCCTGATATGAAGATCAATCCCAACATCTATGACAACCTGAAAGACACCTCAACACAACTGTGATCAAATGAAGATCATGCCACAACTATTACTATGAAGACCATTCCGTGTTATTTGTATCAAGCCACTGTCACTTGTAAACAACATGATGTCAAATGAACTCCATCACCTTTTTGACATCAATGACAACTTGACTCCATCAATCTCCCCCTTTGTCATTGATGGCAAAACCACTTGATGCAATTTTTCTTTCTCCCCCTTTTTGACATCTGATGACAAAGCCTGAATTAACTCCCCATGAGAACAACTCCATTGAAAGATGTTATAGCATGATCATAACCATTACAAACACATTGCATTATGAAGACTTTTAAGACATAAACTCATGTTATCTTGTTATCTTCAACCAAAAATTTAGAACCACTTACCAGAATCTTTGAAACCACTTGTCTTTCCTGAACATCAACTTTTCAAATTTGAGAGCAAAAAGATACCATGAAACTTACATCTAATGACAATACCACTTCTAATTATAATACCACTGTGAAGATGAAGACTAACACACTCCTGATGACATTACATGTGATTGAAAGACAATCTTTCAAAACAAACAATTCTTCAACACTTTTTGACCCAAATGACAAATCTTCAAAGAACCTATTTGCTTCCCCTGTGATAAAGTTCACAAACAAATCACTGCTCATAAATACCACTGGTGAACACTAACAAGAATAAACAACATAACTCAACTCAACTCAGCACTAATCCACTTCCTGAATTAGTCTTGGAGCAACATATCAACCTGAAGTATACCATCCAATTACTGACATTTCTGAACATTTTTGCAAAGAAATCATAAACACACCAATACTCTTTGATGAACAAATTTGCAGGCAAAAATCATGAAGACTCCTTATCACACAGTTCTCAACACAAGATGCCAAGATGACCATTTTTTATAAGACTTTTACTTGCCTCTGATTTGAAGAAATACAAGATTCACCATCAATGTCATAAGAAACTCTTGATTGTCATAACTTGAAGCTTATACCTGAAACCACCACACAATTTGAACAAACCTTTCTAAACCATATTAATAAAGAAGAACATGTCAAATTATTATACCAATGATCACTTCTAAATGAACATTCATTCTATAACCAATCTATTCTTGCACATCCTTTTTGACTTGAAAAGAATGAAGAGCAGGATCCTTTTTGACATGAAAAGAATGAAGACCATCCTACTGTTCCTGCACATCTCTTTACAACACACTGTCAAATATGATGAAACATACTACAATCAACAAGAACTCTTGCCTCTTGACTTTTATCATTCAAAACAAGATATTATTGCAACAACACTTTCCAAAACACTTTGGATTGCAATACCATGACAATTCAATCTTTGTAATCAGGATCATTTATCTAACAATTTGTGCATTTGAACTCCTGAAACACTTTTTCAATATCTTGAAAGCATAATAAGTCAATGATTACTTGTATCACTATCAAACATTATCAAAGTTGAATTCAACAAAAACAAGATCATCAAATTGATAAACAACAAATGATCTTCTTCCTGAAACCCTTTGGGGATACTTGATAGAACATGAATAACTCCCCCTCACTTCATGCTATCTGTTATGCAACAGATGAAGTGACTTGTGCAAGATGCACAAGCTTAGAATCTGTCTTCTTTTCACTTTGTTTTTGCTTCAGTCTCCAAACCATTATAGGTTCTTTCTTTTTCCAGACCTTTTCAGCTTCTTTTCTTTTCCACCTTTTTAAATCAGGTGAAGCTTTCCTGCAACTATGAGCTTTATGACCAAAAGAATTACAATTATAACAAACTATGTTATAACCAAATGACTGATAGTACCTTTTTGACATCTCCTGAGCAATTATGTTATGCTTCCATGTAGGATCATACATTCTATTCATTTTGCAGTTTCTTTGAATGTGTCCAACATTATTGCACTTGTAACAAATAATATTAGTATTTCTTCTGCAATTAACTGATCTGTGTCCAAATTGATTACAAGCATAACAATGACCATTAAAAGTGTAATTATACCTGTACATGTATGCTTGTCTAACAGGAGCATTTCTTCTGAAATTTCTTCTTCTTTGATTATGCATTTTGTTTTCAGTGGCAGCATTCAAATCAATCTTCTTTCTGGGAGTCTCTCTAGCTTTTGAACATTCTCCTTCTTCAAAACCAAGTCCAGTAGTGTCTCCATATAGTTTTTGTTTACCAAGCATCTCATTTAACCTGCTTGTGCTCTCTTCAAATTTTAGATTCTTTTCTAATTGCTTCTTAACATCCTCAAGATTTTTTCTCAAAGAAACTATTTCTCTTTCAAGTTTTTGACATTCAACTGATTTAGCTTCTAACTCTAACTTTGTTAGATTAGCTATTCTCTTAGCTTCCTCAACCTCTATTTTCAAACTGGTGATTAATTTATCTGATTCGCCTGCTTGATTCCTCAAATCTATAATCAGGTTTCTAGCACCTTCAAGATCTGTAAGAGCTTTGTCTTTTAAATCTCTTTCTTGTTGCAACTGCAAATTTAGTTTCTGATTCTCCTTCTTATAATTCTTGAGCTCATTCAGAGCATATATAAGCTCTCCTTCCATATCAATCTCACAATCTTGTTCATCATATCCCTGATCATCATCACTTGTGATGCTAGCTTCTTCTAATTGGGTTTGAACTTCAACTCCTTCATTTGAAAGTCTCCTTTCATTGCCACTTTCTTCACACACTAGAGTGTTCTCCTCATTATCATTACCTTGATAAATTCTTTTCAGTTCTTTCTAGATATCCTGAGCCGTTTCACACTGCACAACCTTACAAGAAATATCATTAGATAAACCAGATAAAATAACCTTCTTGGCTATAGGATTCTTTTTAAGAGCCTCTTTGTTATTTGAAGAATTACCATTCTCAACTGACATTAAAACATCATATCCTAAAGAGGATAAATATACTTGCATTCTAACATACCAAACTGAAAAATTTGAACCATTAAACTGAGTAACATCTGAAACTTTTTCTTCTAAGACAATATCAGATTCAACATGAAGAACATCTTTATCAACTAACTTTATATCAACATCTGGATTTGATATGGATGGTGTCTTTTATGTCTTTTGACTAGAAAGAATCTTAGCATTTCTCATGTTCTTATTTCTCCTACACTTACCCATTGAACTCCACACACAGGACCTACCCAAGATGATTAAGTTGCAAAAGGGAAACTAGCTCTGATACCAATTGTAGGAGTCAAGGACAACATTGAGAGGGGGGGTGAATCAGTGTTGTGTGAATTTTCAAATCTTTTTACAAACTTTATCTTTCAAAGCACAAAAGAAAAAGATACCATTGATTTGTCAAATACATATGCACATGACTGTGAATGCAGAAAGAGAACAAAACTTCATAAGTAAATCAAACACACACAAAGAAGATCTATATGAATCATGACACAAGATATGCACGAGTGGAAAACCCATCAGGGGTAGAAAAACCACTCCAAAACTGCCTCACTGGCTTAAATGAAAAACTTCTTACAAATGTCTCACTAACATATATAGAGGTCTCACTGGCCACAAGCCTCACTGGCATAGGAAGGTCTCACTAACCAAGGTCTCACTGACTACAAGCCTCACTGGCATACTAATGTGCCTCACTGGCATTTCTCAATCAATTAGAACTAAAAATCTCATGTGCAAGAAGTGATTGCTGCTCAATCTCATTTGCACCATTCAACTCAACTCATTTGCAACATATATTTCATCATTCCAATGCTCTGATATTTTATCCATGAATCATCTAATTCACCTGATCAGGAAAATATATCTCATACATTACAAATTGGTTTTTCACATTTTATACATTCATCTGTATTTTCTTTTTAACAAGATTTTCATAAAATTGTCTTCATCATTGATCTGCAACCTTGCATGATAAACCACACAATCCCCTATATAAAAATGATTTCAACATTGCATATTGGTCCTTACCCAAAACTTCCAATTCCAATGCACCTGAAAAACCATTATATGTAAATTCAATGTCTTTTCACCTTTCATCTTCTGTATGTGTCATCTCTGTCAAATTATGAAGTTGTATCAATGTAACCCTTCATATTCTATGATCTGAAGAAAATGATTTATGTTTGAGACCTTTCAATTTCCTTTTCTTCAACTCCCCTGCAAATAAAACTCTTTATCTCCATAAATCCTTTTCTTAAAGAAAATTAAAACAAACACAATATATCTCTCCAATCTCTTCATATCCACTGTGTTCATAACCTGCAAGAAATCCTGAACCAAACAAATTACATCTCTGTAAAATAAAATCACGTTCTTTTCATTTTACATCTTGAATATTCTTTTTGTATTTTCCAATCTGCAAAAATAAATCATCTAAAAACTTGTTCAAAAATCTCCAACCCTTTCTCCTTCTCTGCAAAAAAACATATTCTGTGATTGCAAAAATAGTCTTCAATAAAAATTTATCTTCATCAAACCTTTCGTCTCCTTCTCAAAAATTTTGTTCATCTTCTGTGCAAAAATGATCCTTCATATTGCATTTCAACAAGACTCTTCAATCTGCAAAATGATTCTTCATATTGTACAAAAAGACTTAAAAAAAATTCACCAATTTATCTTTTTATTTTGCAAATACACTTCAAAAATCTTCCAATATTAGTCTTTATAACTTCCTCCTTTTAAAAAGAAAGAAAAAGAACTCCACAAGAAAATTGCTCTTTTTACAAGCGCTAAAAAAATCTCTTTAAAAGACCATTATCATCTCCATATGAAAATAGAAAATTTCTAATTATAAAGCACTCCATGCTTTATACTTAATATGCTCCTCCTTAAGGCATAAATCGTGTCTTTTGCATTTTATGCTTTATAAAATAAAGCTTTCCACCAAAGAGAAAACTTTTCCTTTTGGAAGGAAACTTTCTAAAAAAACACATTTCATAGCATTCGAAAGAAAAATGTTCATAGGAACGTCAAAATAAATTAGGCAGGAGTCGGGCTTGAGTTTTAAATTAGAACCATTGGATCATGTCTTTGTAGCCTTTGTAATTTTAAAATTAACCTTAGATTTAGGTTTTGCCGCCCGAATGCTCGTTGGAGGACCGAAGCTATAGGTTAAACAAGGAAAGGGGCTGGTCACCACCATGTCTTAGGAACCCTCCAAATGGTGACATTTAAGGTGTAAACCCTCTATCACAAGTCACCAATTGAATATAACAAAAGTGCCAAAAATGTAGATGGGTAAATATGAACAAAGGTTTTAAAGACTTAAACAACCTTTTGATACACATTTATTGCATTAGAACGAGGATTTCAAGAAATTAACCTCCTAGCACTTGAAACAATTACCACAGAGATAATTGCACACCATGACCATAGAGATAGCACTAAATAACTCTGCATAGCCCTGCATAGATTGAATATATTCTTCCACTTTGTTTTGTAACCAAATAAAAGAACCATGACATTGATTTCTTAACTGAGATCACACCAAATGCCTTGCAACTTATGATTCTGTGCCATGAGCTATCATCAACCAACTTAGACCATATGAACTATTAGAAGCATCAATCAATTAACAACATGATTTCATCTAACTGATCATCCAACAAGGAAGGCATGTCATCAATATATTCTTGTGATCCTGTAAGCACTTGAAACACCAATAAAGTGAGTATGATTGATACATGAATGTTATCAAACACTTGTAATATTATCATCCTTTTGTCACCAAAATGAGTGATTTCTTATCAATGAGCTAACATTATCAAGTCAACCCTGCATATGATGATGATCTTATCAAAACATGAACTAACATTATTCTTCATAACTCCTGACTATCTTGATGATCTTGATGTCCTGATATGAAGATCAATCCCAATATCTATGACAACCTGAAAGACACCTCAACACAACTGTGATCAAATGAAGATCATGCCACAGTTGTTACTATGAAGACCATTCCATGTTATTTGTATCAAGCCACTGTCACTTGTAAACAACATGATGTCAAATGAACTCCATCACCTTTTTGACATCAATGACAACCTAACTCCATCAGATATGAAAGAGTCAGTAGCATTAGAATCAAAGAGAATAGAAATGGGGATACTTCCAATCATACCTGACATCTCAATCACTGACACTTAGAAATCAGCCTAGCAGATATCAACTGCCACAAACATACGGTTGGACCTACCCACATCTCCAACATTCTACTCAGATCCTCATGCACGGGGCTATCCCCTTGCTGTAAAACCCTATGTACACTCTCTGGGTAGGTGCCCTGCTCCACCACAAACATAACAAGGGCCCCTATCCTTTACCTATCCAGTCTGAGTCCTACTCGACTGCTGTTGTCCTAATCTGCCAGTAGATCCCTATGAGCCCCTATAAGACTACTATGACCTCGCGGGTCCTGCAGGTGGTCCCTGTTGGCTCTGATCTCTATGTGGGCCCTACTACTGCTAACCTCTATTATGTCTCCCATGTGCCCTCTGCTGTGTCCTAGCTCTCTACTGCTGTTGTGGTGGCCTAGGAGGTAAGGGAGCAGAACTAAATCCTCCCCTATGAGGTGGCTATGATGGTCTGCAGAAACTCTATTGATGCTGCTGCTATCCATGATCCTAAAATTGAGGGCGTGAAATCTACCCTTGTCCCTAAATCTCCTCAGTGATATATGCCTTCTCGGCAGCATCTCTCAAAGTCTGGTGGTCTACCATATGAACAAGCCCTACTATGCTATGGTTCAGTCCTCTGATAAACTTATGAACCAGGAGTTTCTCTTCATGGAGATACTTCGTATAACGGGATAACTTGGTAAATCTACCCTCATACTGTGCCACTATAAGTCCCCTCTGTTGAAGGTCATGAAAGTCGTCTATGCGACGCTACCTATAATGATCTGATAAGTATCACACATTGAAGCACTCAATGAAGGTCTCCCATGTGAGAGTGTCTAATGAAAGGTGATGCTTGCACTCCTCAGTGCGCCACTAGGTAGTTGTTGTATCTCACAACAGGTGTACTGCTACATGAGCCTTCATGTTGCCCTCGTAAGGATGCAATGTGAAGCATCTGTCTAAGCTAATGAGCCAGGCCACTACCTCAGCTCCCTCTGTGGTCCCGATGAATGTAGGAGGGTTCAGAATCAACAAATCCCTAATGGGGTCTCCTTTGTCTCTGTGCCCTCTGATAGGCTCATCTGTGTAATAGTCATAAGGTCTATGAACAATGTGCTCTACTCATACTATCTCATCATGCCTAGCATGATATGGAGGGCTCCTGCTACGGGCCCTATCGACTGAACCAACCTCCTCTACCGTCGTCTCTGGCACCTCAACATAAGGCTCCACACGTGGTGCCCCTCGTGGCTCAACACAGGGCTCAACACAAGACTCAGCTCATGGCTCCATGCTTAGCTCCTCTCGCGGATCCTCGCAGGGCTCAACACGTGCCTCAACTATAGCCGGTGGAAGCCTATCTAAAATTGCCTTTAAAGCTTGTAATATATGTGGCCCAATATCTTGTAAGGCTGGTGGTCCTGCGGTGCCTGTAGGACTGGTTGTACCTATACCTTAGCTGAAGAGTCACTGTGAACCTCGGGGGATGGAGTGTGGCGAGACTGTGCTCGCCAAACTCGTTAGGGAGGCACCCTACAAAAATGAAGTAACCACAAATTAATCAAGGTTACGGAAATAATAATGTGCCCTAAACAAGCCCAGTGTTTAAACTTAGGCTCTGATACCAAATGTCATGCCTACATTTCCCATGCGGTCATGACACACAACACACGTGTCATGTCCACATTTACCATGTGGTCATGACACGAATTACGAAAAACTTTTCTACCTATCCCTAGGAACCCCCTTGCATGCGTCTGCGTGCTCGGTGGTAATACACATAAGGCATAAACATGTCAACATTATTCGGGGAGGTGCATTGTCCCATGCAGTCCCCTGCGTGATGATAGCCGTCTAGGGGGTATGCGACATGAAGTGTGTCACTTTTAGGGTTAGAATGATTTCAATCCGAACCCTAAGTCTCCTAGGTGTGAAGATGATTTCGCTAGCTTCGAAACCTAACTCTAACTCTGGTCAAAATGAAAAAGAAATAATGATTAAGAAAATGGTAGTATGATGGATGCATGATTAAAGTGGAATGATGAAGAAAAAGTTAATAAATACCGTAAAATTAAAACCCTAGAAATCTAGGAAAAATTTGATAGCATAACGTGTTTTCAATAATCGATTTAAAAATTTAAAAATAAAACTTCAAGAAGAAATTAAATAAAAAATTTAATAATAAAAATCTAAACTTATGAGCAAATTTAAAAATAATTTAAAATAATAGAATTAAATAACCTGCCAAGGTCAAATAAATTGACCTTGCATAAAAAGATTAAAAATTTGAAATAAAATAATAAAATAAAATGATAACAAATGCCAAATCAGAATTCAAAATTGAATCCGTTAATAAATATAATTTTAACATTACATTTATTAATGAACTCGGAATAATGAAGAGGAAGGAGATTAAAATACTCCTTCCGTAAAATAATAGTAAAATAGGTAACCCAATAAAATGATTAAATCACCCAAGGAAAAAAATAAAATAATTATCCCAACCGAAATGAATTAAATTCAAAGGGAATACTCTTCCCAACTTAGCAAAAATTAATTCCCCATAAATAAAATAAATCCTCAAGGAAAATAAACAAATGCAAAACCCCATTTAAAATAAAACCGAAATTAAAAGAGCACAAGAAATGAAATAAGGGGCAAAGTAAAATAGAGGATTTAAAAATAAATAAAAATACAAATATCCTCACACACTCCTCACAATTTAAAATATTGTTTTATAAATGGAAGAACCCTATTTGTTTCATTCTATTGTTTTCTACTTTCATGTTCCCCTAATTCCATTTTAAAAAATATTATCCCTAAAAGAAACCCTAATCTCCTTATCTCATTCTTCTTGTTTTCTTTTCTTTTGTTTTGTTCTTCCACTTGTTTTGCAGGTTTAGGGTTTGAAGGAAAGATCCATGGATGGAGGCTACCTCTCTCGGAGGTATGCACAACAAGGATCTTGTTTATTTATTTATTTATATTTTTTTTTCTTTTTAATATGTAGTAGAGTGATATATATATATCATGTTAGTATCCTACAAGGATTTCATTGTGCAGAGTTCAAAAGTGGAGGGGCCGATGGCGGCCACGGTGGAGGACGGAGTGCAGGTTGCAGAGGGCGGCAACGAAAATGCTGGCAGGGTTCAATATTAAGGGGAGTGGCGGGGAGTTCCATTGGTGCCGTGCCAAGTTTTAAGTAGCAAGTGGTGGTGAGGCCGCGTGGGGTGAGTAGTAGAAAAAGGGTCTAACGGGCTGCAGAAGCCGAACGACAGTTGAATGGATAGTAGCAACAATGAAAGTGGAGGCGTTGACGGTAGGAGGGGAGGCCGTGGGTTATGGCGGAGGGTATGAGGGTTGGGGTGTGGGGTGGAGGCATCTCCTCCCCCCCACACCATTACATAAGCTATGAAGGGGCTATGGACGCTGCCGCCCACAGTCCCCTCTCCATATATATATATATATATATAATTATTTATTTAAGATAACAGTCTCCACTGCATAATACAATTTGCTAACATTAACCATTGTTTTTCTTTTTAAAATAATTTTCGTTTCAAATATATATATTCCTAGAATGATATTTACAGTTTGTAAAAAAATAACACAGTATTTGTATTTCTTCTTCTTATTTTTGTATATAAATATATATGTATATACTTATTATATATATATATATATATTTATATATATATATACATATATAAGTGTATATATATATATCATAATATATACAGCAAAAAAAATGTAATCTATAAATTTTCTTCTATATTTTACTGTGTTTACCCAGGGATAAGAAAATAAAATAAAATAAAAATAACTGAACAGCAACATGATTTCATTATAACAAATTATATATATATATATATATATACCCATTAAATAATTCTCCCCAACAATACAAATTTGGGCCTTGAATGTAAATTTTCTGTTTGGAACATAAATAATATAGAAACATATTTCAACATTTTTTTTTTTGTTTTTTTTTCTTTGCAATTATACTATTTAGAATTTTTATTTTTTTTTTACAGTTTAATGCACAGCAGCATATCCTTTCCTTTGATGCAACTATGAAGATAAGTAAATCCCAACTTTATTTAAACTTCTAACAACCCATTTTCTTCTCATAACAACAACTCAAATATAGACTTCACAATACAAAATAACAGAAGGGAATACATTATATCTTCCTTCATATTTGCTAACTTGCACCAAAACATAAACAACAACATTTATAGATTTTTTTTTTTAAAGAACAAATGACAGAAATAAATCAATTCATGCATTTCTCAACACAAAAGATTGTTTACATTAAAACACATATTTTAGCCAACTCCATAGTGGCACAACTTGACAGAATTTACAAAAGGACCACAAAGGCCATGGCTCAAACAGCCAACAACATAGAACTATAGAACACAAAACTGGTCTTCTCTCAACTCCATTTCTTCATTTAACACCTGCAAATAATATCACAACAAGGAGAGAAAACCCAGCCACATCGAAATGACCTCCTCCCTACCGTAGACCCGCAAGAGGGTCACCCCCAAGCTAGGGAGGTAGGGATTCACATGGGTGTAAACACTCAACAACAAGAATAAAACAACATCAACACAAAACCAGCCCCAAGGATAAACACATAACTCAACTCATGAAAATGAGTTTAATGGGGGTAGGGAATGGACCCCTCTACTTCAAAGGCCACACCAAAATACCAAAATACAAAACCTCATGGCCTCAAGCCAAAAATCTCCAAAACCACAACTCTCCAAATATCACATAATAACCTCCATGGCAATCTTGCCATTCAAATAATCTCCACAACAAGTAAAAGCCCTCAAGGCATAAGTAACACAATATGGGAGTGACCTCAAGGAGGTTCCTTTCCCTTACCCCAAACAAGTTGAGCCTTACCTCCAAATGGAGGTGCTCTCACCATACTCCCATCCCACACAAAATAAAGAAACAACAACCAACAAAAGAACACAAACACATCACAATAAATAAGCAAGGGTGAAGAAACACAGTTCATGAGGCTTACCTTCAAAGCCCTATAATGGAAGCTCATTTGGTGATGAGCTCCAAGCTTTCCCAAACCTTCCAATCTCTAAGAAATTTTTCTAACTTCCCCAAAATTGCTCCCAAAATAGAAAGAACTCCAAAATGCAAGAACCCCACACTCCTCAACAAGAGGAGGTAATATAGGCCATTAATTTTGGCCTTGAGGAATGAGAAGGTGACACTTGTCACCTTCTCCTTCCTCTTCCAATGCCACTTGCAAGGGAGAGGAAGTGTGAGGGTGACAAGTGTCATCCTCCAATTCCCTCTTAATCCTCACCTTATCCACTTGTGCTCACACATGTGTGAGAGAACAACTAGTGAGGTGGCATTCCCATTCAAACCTCCAAGAGGATAAGGGATGCCATATGGCATCCTCTTATTCTCTCAAAGAACCATCTCCCTCCAAGATGCTCTCACACGTGTGTGAGAGTCTTGGAGACCTCCCAAGTCTTCCTTGGAAAGGGATTCCCAAAATTTGGGAAGGGAGATGAGTCTTTCCCAAAGCATGACTCATCTCCCACCTTATCTAAATTCAAATTTCATCACTTTCACTAAACCATAGTTTAGAGTGACCAAAAGTGAGTTAATCCAAGTGTTAGTCAAAATTGACCCTATACCCATGGGTAACCTCCTAGAGTAAATTTTGGGACACTAAGGTTCACCAAGGGGGTCATAAATCCACTTTAAATGGCCTAAAAAATAAAAACAAATACCAAGTGGTGTAATTCAAATAAAAATTATACAACACTTAATATTAATTAATTTAAACAAAAGGTACTAGGCCAAAATGATAAAATTAAAACAAGTACTTAAATCAAAACTCAATTTTCAAACGTGATCCTTATCCCTCTTGGGAATGGATCGGTTTCATAGGGAATAACATAGGTGTGAATTCTACCTCCAATTTCTTGTGGCTTGGGAATGTAAAACCTGCACATCTCGATCAAGTGTCAATCATATCATGAATAATCATAGCTGAAGCAAATGGAATTAAATTCAAGCCATCGAATACAACAATAATCAACTATACATAAATCTGAATTAAACTACATTTTTCTATCACATGTCAAATAATCATCATCACATAAATAACTAGAAATCACTTCACAAAACATCATCTAATATATTTCGTATGTCAGATCACAAAATAGCATCAAAATATGATCAAATTCGAATCACCATATGTCTAATCAATGTCATATCAAAATTAGGAGATATAATCAAATCTGCATAATGAAACCATAGTCTCTAAAAGTCTGATAATGTCATCAACTGAAATGCATAATGATCAAAATAAGGAATGTAAAATTATCGGCCTCACAAAATTGTTCTTTACTTTTGAATGTAGCTTTGTTCTATTTGTCCAACTGACATTCCTTACACATGCTATTAGCAAGTTTCACAAGCTTTGGAAGATCTCTCACAGCCTGAGTAGTACTTATCTTGACAATGTTATCAAAGTTTACATGACACATTCTCCTATGCCATAACCAACTCTGATCAATTTGAGCAATCAAACAACTTTTATCAGCACCACTTAAATGAAAGATATTACCTCTAGTATGTGTACCAGATGCAATCTCAGTTCTGGAGCTTCCCAAAATTCTACATTTTCCATCCTTGAATCAGAGATCATACCCTTTGTCAACCAACTATCTAACACTAAGAAGATTATGCTTCAACCCTTCTACATACAAAACATCATTAGTGTTATTCTTACCATCAAGAAAGATGGATCCTCTACCACGGATTCTACCAGTTGAATTGTCTCCAAACTTCACAATTCCACCTTCATATCTTTCCAAGCTTACAAGCTTACTTTTATCACTAGTCATATGATGAGAACATCCACTATTAATCACACATTCATCCTTTTCTTCAACTTGAGCAGCCAAGGCACTTTCCACTTTCACACAACTAGCAGATTTAGTAGGCACTAAATCTTCTTCTTTGATAGCAATGAACACACATTCATTTCTAGAGGTACTTCCCATATCAGATTCATCATTTGTGACTCCTTCATCAGTAACTTCTTGGACATAGTAGTATTTCTTCTAAACCCTAGGTCTGTTAAGGTTTGGCTTTGAAATCCTCTCCAGACATCTTGAAGCAAAATGACCAATCTTATTGCAAGCAAAACATTTGAAAGGCAACTTTCCTTCATACTTACTGGATCCTCTTGGTAATCTTTTGGCAATAAGGGCTTCAAGTTCTCCAAGCTTAGATTCATCTTCTTCAAGTTTATTCCTTGCCTTCTCATATCTGGTTAGTCTTTTTGAAGGGCTTTCACCTGGATCAAATCTTTGCTTTCCAAAAACACTGGATTTAAATGCAAATTTTGATTTAGGAAGAGAATCACCAAACTCACTCATTTCAAATGCTGAAAGCTTTCCAACCAACTGATCCCTTGTAATATTTGTCATAGTCCTGATCTCCTCAATAGCAGCAACTCTGTGCTTGTATGAAGCAAGGATCTGAGCACTTTGCCAACAATATCTAATTCTTCCTATTTTCCACTAGCACACCTGATACTGTGCACAAGTTCATTCACCTTCTACGTGTAGGAAGTGATGTTTTCATCTTCACTCATCCTCAAACATTTGTATCTACCCTTCAAGCTCTGTATCTTAGCACATTTGACATATACATCACCTTCATACAGAGTTTCCAACTTCTTCTAGATTTCATGAGTAGTTTGCAATTCCAAGACATTTGTCATTTCTGTATTAGTTAAAGCACTCAACAATGCTTCCTTAGCCCAAATGTTGTATTCAGCTTCTTTGATTTGATCTAGAGTTGTAGGACCATTCTACAGAGGAGTATACTTAATCTTAGTTGTCAACTAATAAGGATCACCCATGCATTGCAAATGACACTCCATGCGATTCTTCCAAAGAGAGTAATTTGTTCCATCAAATCTCAGATTGTCCTTCTTGTATGTCAACATCCTGGATCTCCTCAAGTGGTGAAGCTTGTTTCAGAGGAACCTGCTCTGATACCAATTGTTGAAATTAGGGCAGACAACTGAGAGGGAGGGTGAATCAGTTGTCACAAAACTTTATCTTTTGCTGCATTTAATCTTCTTTACCACTTATTAACAGATTAATGATATAATCATGAAAGCATGAATCAACAACATATGAGCAGAAACACAATCAACACACATAACACCAAGATTTTTATGTGGAAACCCGGTTAAGGGAAAAACCACGGTGGGGGTTAACCCACAAGATTTATTCTCTATTAAAAGAATAGAAAAATGGGAAGGCACTTGCCTTTGGGCGCACTACCTAGAGCTCACTGCTCCAAGAGACTCATTATCTACAAAAATATTCACATGGTTAATACTGAAAGGTTGAATTGAGAAACAACATCTTTTCCATGATAAGGTTCAGTTCCATTGAAGCTCACAACACCTCTTGGCTACCTCTGCATCTTCACTGCTCTGCCTTTAGACCTTTCTTAGAATATTATCATTTTCACTTAGGGAAAACTTTTCCATGACTCAACTACAAGTATTTATACACTACATCAACCTTGGAATGAACATCAAGGTCAGCATTACAATCATCAACCATTGGAACAATCTCCAAGGTCAGCATTACAAACATTTACAAAAAGACTTGACTTAATACAAAATAATACATGTGGATCACTACACTATCGGCCAAACATAGCTGGGACTCAAATCTTCCTTGAACAACATGCTACACTCCATAGAAATTCTCTTAGATCATCCGCAACATGCACAAAGCATCTGGTCGGCCAAGACTGGAAAGAACAACACCTAAGGAGAAATCTTCAACTACAAGCTCAATCCTCAATGTGGACCACCAACACAATAGGCACATGATCTAGAGACCTCCACAACCACAATGAAATCAACAAGAACAACTGCACCACTTCAAATCACTAGAATCACTTGCATCTTCATATGTGAACTTAAGAACACTAACTATCATGACTGTCACATTAGAAAGATTGCTTGCAGATCTTCAAACCATGAACCACTTGAGTTGAGGATACACACGAACATCCCAAACATACCTCTATAACTATAGACCATAATATTCCAATGTGGAGCAATCCGAACTAAATTCCTATCACTCTGTTACCTCTGAACAACTGCAAAACCCAGTTCTACTCATATGGCCATAACTTCATCAATCCTCTATACGAACCTCTCAAATCTTAACTGGAGAAACTTCAAACAATCCTCTACAAAACCCTTAAGTTCGTAGACTCTGATCTTTGTCTCACTGGGAATGCGGAGTAATCTACTTTACTGAACTGCACTGTCTTCACTATCTCTGACAAAGAGATATGTTGACATCAATGACAACACATCATAGGCACATATTTGCAATAGGAGGAACCTCAACAAATATCCCCTTACCTCATGGTCCAGGGGGTTCTTGTAATGTAGGTCATTCTTTATTTGTTGTTTGTTGAATAGGGGGTCTAACCAATTTTGATAGTAATTGTGCTTTGTACTATGGACATCCCAAGAAAGTTTGATCTCGATGTGGTTCAGGTTCCTCAGTAGGTTTTGACCAAAAGTAATCAAGAATGAAGTTTTTCTGAGTAACCATAGGTTGCCATCGACTATGGTGAATGGTGAATGGTTGAAGGGACAACTTTGATAGCCTTGATCCACGAATGGCCTAGTTTTATACGGAAGAGGTTAGACATAGGGATGATATCGAATGATTGTTCTAAAGCTTTATCAAGCACTTAGACCATTAAAATAATCTTCCCTATGGCTGAGAGGAAAGCTTCAGTGTGTGTTTTTATCATCATGTCTGTAGGCTCATAAGTTTCTTGTATCAATTTTTATGAATAAAGGAACTCTTTTGTAGCAACATTAGTCATGCAATTTGGATCAATAAGGGCTCCTCTTATAGGAGTCTCCATTATGTTAACAATAATATAAAGGGGACCCTCATTGCCTCCAACTATTCTATCATGTGGTCTAAATGTTATTTCCAGTTCAGGCATCTTTCTTTTCTTGTAGAGTCAGGGAGAGACCATAGTATTGTTTTTACGATGAGAAGCCATGGATGTGAGACTGTTTCACACCGAAGCACTTGTTTGAGGGATTCAGGTTATTGAAAGAGCTCAAAGATGCATGAAGTTCACAAAAAATAATGCGAGTAGGAGGAAAAAGTACTACACAACAAGGCAAAATAAGTGATTTTACAAGTTTGATCTAAAGGATGTGAATAAGGTGTGTAAACACTTAGTGTTGAAATACACACTATGTAATTAAAAATATGCCAATTTTCACACAATAATATGAAATGATGTGAAATTTTCAAATGACCAATGGATGTATGCTTTAAAATGAATTCAAGATCTGAAATGAAAGATATTTATGACAAATGTAATGAAAGTATACAAGTCTATGCTTGTTTATGAACCTAAAATGCTTAATTTTTTCACTTTTTTCAATGTAAATGTGTTAATGATGTAAATGTAAATGCAAAAGCTTACAATGAAGCAAAAATACAGTCTAAAATTAGATTTTCAAGAGTGTTTAAATAAGTAGTACAATCTAAAATAATATTTTAACTACAAACCCTAGCTTTTGGAATTACTAGGTTATATGAAAAAATGCAAATTTTAAGCAAAACCCTAGAAAATGAAATATGAAAATTCAAGGTAAAAGATAATGGAATGATTAAATGTTGTAATTTATCTCAGATCTAATGTAAATATCAGAAATTTAAATGTTTTCAATGATATGCAAGAAAAATAGTGCAAACTATGCTTTAATGCAAGCCTAGAATGCTTATTTTTTCAAAATTTTCAAACGTATACAAGATTTTTGAATGTGCAATGATGAATATGATATGGATGAATGTAAAACTGATTACAACCCTCGGAAAGATGCAAGTTTAGTAAAAACATGTGTTCACCAAAATGTTATATGTTAAAATAAGATAGGTTGAAATGTAGTTAAGATAGTTTCAATAAAACCCTCCCTTTACATTAACATTCAAGGACGTAAACTGAGCTAAGTCACTACTAATGCAAGAGGAATCAGATACATGTTTGATGTCACTATGGAATGATAAGGAAAGATAGAATAGATTGATGAATTTGTTAAACCTTAGTTCAATTAAGCTTCAAACCCTAATTATATGAAATCATATATAGATGAACAAAATATGACAGATGATTACACAGGAAGGCACTAAATATAGATTAGAAACATACCAAGATTCAAATTTTTAGAGGCATAAAATTTGAGGACAATAGGGTGGGTGCCCAAGTCTGATAGGGAAACATTTCTATAGATTTGGAATAGTAATCTGTGTCAGATTGCAGCTTGCTTTAGAGTCTCAAGAAATTCTAGTCGAGTGAACTACAAGGAGGGCGCCCTAGTCCAGTAGGGTTGATTCTTTACAGTTTTTCTCTAGATCCCAAATCTCTATCCTCTTCTTTATTTCTCTACAACTCCACTTCACCAAATCTTGCACCTGTAACCTACAATCACAAAGAGAGGGGTTTGGGGGTTGTGGTGTTTAGGAGCTTGCCTTGCTTAAGCCCCAGAATGGCATTCAATCCTTCCAACATTGTTGTTAGATAGAGTGCATGCTCTTGCAGGGCAAAGGCCAAATCCATTGATAAGATAAATTGATTGGAGCATAAATAGATGTCACCTTAGAGGTGAAACCCTCATGGAGATGAAGAGCCTTCAAATCATGAGAAGATGAGTTGATGAAGCCAAATTTGCAACAAACACATACAAACACAACATAATTCTACTCTACAACATAATGAATGCCTTGAATGCTCTTTTCTTGATAATCAAAAGTCCTCCTTAATCATCTAGGAGTAAAATCAAGTCATAAACCCATTTAAATATGCATTCCCACTAAACTTTCATAATTCAAATTGAAAAGGCCGACAAAGGAAAACCTTTTTAAAGGTCCTATGCTGACATCCTAAAATTTAAGTCCCAACAAATCAGTCTGGACTTGGGCGTGGGCACCCAACTCCCAAGGCACTTTCTGAGTCTTGGTAAACATTAAAATGGACCCCTAGGCCTCATTTAACATGGGTTTCAGGGGAAATTTCTCCAGGATAAATTTTAAACATGCATAATGAAATTAAGGGGACCTAGGAGGTAAACTAGGAGGTAAGAAGTCATAGGGAAACTTTTTACGACATAACATATATGTTCTTTTAAAACTTGATGTATTCATGTCTCTTTTCTTTCTTCTTTCTTTTTTTTTTTTCCTTTTTTTAATAGGTTTGGAAATCATAGTGGGGCCTAGGACGTGGAACTTTAGATTTTTTACTCAACCCCTAGCTGTAACCATGAATCACAACTAGTCTAGAAACATTAAAGTGTAGGAAATATAAGATTTTCAAATAGGTTCATCTTAGTCATTTGTTACCTATACCCATGTGACAAGCATACACCAAATAAAACACTATCCATGTAGCCCCAAGAAATCCCAAATTCCTGGCTATGATAAAGCTAGGCTACCCCTGTTGTCACAAGCAATGATCCATTGCAAGGAAACAAATAAGAGACTCAATATTGAGATGAAACAAAATAGAACAAAGAGACAAGAAAATATTGTCATAGGGTAAAAATCCAAGAAAAGCACAATAAAGCACTAGCACAAATGACAAGGTAACAAGGATGAAACAAGCAGCAATGTGAAAGAAACAAAACATAGTCACGAAGAACAAGAGTAAAAAATCTAACCTAACTATGAACAAAGGGGAATAAATCCCCATAATAGGCCTTAGTCAGAAAAGTAATGTTTGAGGTACTACCCATTGACTAACAATGGGATAGGCTCCCTTTTCAATGAGTTGATCCTGAAAGCATTTTCCCCTCAAATTTTAGTTATCTAGAAAGGGCCTAACTAGAGTTTTTCAAATTTGGAGAGGTCTCCTTTCCTCTCCCTTTCTCTATCCCATAGGAGGACTAGGTCTACTATCCTAAAGGCTTTGACTTTGGCTCTTGTCAAACCATCTATTACCTGTTGTTTCACAAAATATTTCAATATGATATCTCATTTTTCTTCTAGACTCATTAGATTCATCGGTCTTGTTTCTACCTTATTATCAACCTATAGATAGTCTTTTATGAATTGCAAGGTTGGGATCTTTAGATTTATAGGAAAATAAAGATTGATTCCATAAACTAACTAGTATGGTGATGTCCCTAGGGAGACCTTAACCCTAGTCCTATTTACCCAAAGAACATACTTGAGTTGGGTGTGCCAATCTCTAGGATTCTTCTCTAATAGTTTCTTGATGACATCTATTAAGTTCTTATTTATGGATTCAATAATACCATTCCCTTGTGGATAATAATTGGAAGAAAATTTCAAGATTACCTTGTGCTCAAAGGCCCATTGCAATAATTTAGTAGAAGAAAAAGAAAGGTCGTTATCACATACTAGAGAAAATGGCATTCCAAACATGGTGATGATGTGTTCCTCTAGAAATTTAATGACAATCTTAGCAGTGTAGTCCTTATATGTCTAAGCTTCACTCCATCTTGTATAGTAATCTATAGCTATCAAGATAAACTTGTGTCCTTTTAAAGAGTTTGGGTTAATCATATTTATGAAATCAAGGCCCCATTGGTCAAATGGTTGTACCTCATAAAGCAGTTGTAAGGGCATGGCTAGGTTCCTCTCCTTGTGAGCATATCTCTAATATGGATGGCACTTCGTCACATGTTGATGTGTATCTTTGAACAATTGAGACCAATAATACCCTACCCTTAGCATCTGATGTGTTGTAGCATCACTTTAGCTATGTCTAGTTCCAAACTTCTTATGGAACTCTATCAATACTTGGTCCACTTAAACTTTGTTCAAACATCTTAAGTAAATACCTTCATAGTTTTTCATGTAAAAAGCTCTTGACTTAATTATGCGATTGTTTCTTTTGATCCTTAATTCCATTCTCTGGGTAGAATTTAAATTCTTAGGGAACCTATGGTTTAGTGTATAGTATACTATATCTTGTTACCAAGGACTATCTGAGATGGCTTCTACTGAGTACTTTGGATAGGCTAACTAGTGATCCAACTCTGCTAAAGATTTTGACAATCCCCACCCTCTAACCAACTTCATAGGTTGTATCTCTAAGTCAAAATCTTGTAAATCTACCATCCACTTGCCACATCTTTCTCCTAATTCATTCTTCATCAGCATGGATTTGACTACTTGGTCAAGAACTATGGCAAGGACCATGTTGTTTAAGATGTAATATCTAAATTTTTTGACTACTCTGACCAATGTATAGGCTTGCTTCTCCATGTAGTGATACATAACGTTTGCATTCTTAAAGGGAGAACCCATGAATGCTATAGGTCTTTCATCCCCTTCCCCTTTTTTGGGTTAGCACTATTGCACATGAATTCTCAGAGTTGAATGAATAGATGTAGAATTGTAATTTGTAATATAGGCTAGTCAAAACTGGATCCTTGGAAATGGAGTCCTTGATCTTGTAGAAATCTTTTTTATCTTCTACACTCCATTTAATCTTGGCATCCTTCTTGAGCATGTCATTAAGTGACTTCACTATCTCAACAAAACCACTAATAAACTTCCTAACTAAATTGATCTTTCTAAAAAATGACTTAAGCTCCTTCTTATTTCCTGGTAAAGAAAGTTTTTGGATGGCTTCATTTCTTTCCAATTAAATGGAAATGCCATCTTCATACATAATATGACCCAATAGTTTACCTTCTATTTCTCCAAAAATGCACTTTTTAGGATTTAAGGAAACACCATACTTTTTACATCTTTGAAAATTTTTCCTCAAATCTGAAACATGGTCTTCTTTGTTCTTTGAAAAAATTGTAAGATCATCCATTTAAATAATAATGCACTTACCAAATAATCCCTTGAAAGAAATATGCATTGCTCTTTAGAAAGTGGCACCTACATTGATCAACCCAAATGGAACACTATGGGAAGAATAAATTCCCCATTTACAGGTGAAATCAATCTTCCTCTTTAACCATAACCTGATTGTATCTTGAATATCCATCAAGGACATCATTTGAGACCCATTAAAAATCTACAAGACCTCATCCAAAGAAGGAAGTGGGTAGTTGTCATTCTCTGATGCTCTGTTCAATTTATAGAAATCAACACATAATCTGATTTCTCCATTCTTCTTCTTGTCTGGAACTAAGTTAGTGACCCAGGTTGAATGCCTGACTAGTGTTGGTTAACAGATTTACCACCTAACTCTATATACTCTCACCTAGACAAATGACAAATGTAACAATAGTTGAGCCTACTATATTGGTATTCTAAAAAGGCTCTCTGCTTCTTTTACAAGGCATGACTACCTTCGATTGATATTCTTATGAATGAAAATTGGTATTGCTTTTAACTTGAAAGCAAGGCAAAGGCGATGCTTTTAACCAAAAAGTAGTAAAGGCAGAGTACATCCAAATAATTAGAAGCTCAAAGACTTCCACCAAACTAACATCTACAAATTGATAAAACAAATAATATGCACCACATAATCACCACCATGAATAATGTATCAACAGATAAACAATTCACAATAGTGAGCAAGAATTATAGATATCTAACCACCATCAATACATAAATATCATCAACATCAGTAGCAACACATTCGACATAGGAAGAATATGAATCCAAATAACCATAACACAAAGTTCACGATCATTCAAATCTCCACTGCATTGATTTATATTATATGTATATAAAGTAATTTAACAAAAAGCCAAAATTGATTTATCACCAAAACACAGTTTGCTAAAAGATTCATAGATCGACTAGGTAATCAAATTTATAGCTAAGCCGAACCATAACTGTCTTTTAAACCCTAACGACTTCTTGAAGATAGCCGATTAAAAGAAGTTTTTAATCAATAATAAAGGGCCCTCTAGAGTCAATAGTTTTTAAGCAAATATTGAAAAGTAACTAAAGCATATGAAAAGAAAATCAATTGAGGATTACCACATCCTCTTCTCCATTATCAACTTCATCCATCGCTTCCTCTTCCCTTGCCTATTTGTCTCCATCTCTAGTGCCACTTTCTGCCATTTGAGATGCCCATGCCCACAGATTTGCTTTGTATGTCATGTATTTGTTGATTACAGGTGTCAAAGACATTCCAGGTGGAGTCCTAGTCATGCTAATCTGGAGTTTTCTTTTTCTCACTGCTCTATCCGCATCTACTACCTTTTAATGCACATCATCGAATCCACTCCTAACAGTCTTGATATATGCCGCCATTTTTGCAAGTTTATCAAGAGATTCCCCTATCATAATATCATAGTTCATGATCTCTTCAGTCACCAACTTCTTGACGTTTTGTTTGATCTCCTTAACATCCAATAGCTTCTCATCATTGGTCCCATTAGCTTTGATTCCTATGATAGCAAAGTTTGTTTTGATTCTGATCATTTCTAAGAAATAAATGGCAATTGCTTTCCTCATCTCATCCTCAGCAGATATTATAAGATAGTTTCCATTCAACTACATCAGCCCAAACATGTGTGTCCAATTCCCCAAGGTCACTCAAGATCTTCTCAGCCACTAGGATACCAACATCCATATTGGCCATCTCCTGTATCTCCTTGGAAGCTAAAGATAGGTTGTTATGATCACTCCTAGATGTTTGGAATTCTACAATTAAAGCTTCTCTTTTTCCATGAATGGAATCAAACAACTTAACCACCTCCTTGATAAGCACAAGACCATCAAAAATAACCTTTTCAACCCACTGATCCATATCATTCATTAGAGATAATGATCTTCCTATTTGTTGTAACAAATTAGGATCAGGTGTGCTCAACCTCATATCAGGAGGGGCTTCTGCTAAGGGTTTTATTATTTTAATAATTGACCGAACAAATAATGACAAAGAAATTACTTGAGCTAGCAGCTTAGAATTCTCCTCTTACTATCATTTGACCCTTTTTAATATATTTCTGACTGAGTGTTTAACATGATAGATATCACCTTCAGCAGTAGAAGGTCCCAAGTCTACTCTGCTCATCCTAAAGTCAGCTTTAGTCACTTCATCTTCGTTCTTATTCCCCATTAGATCTACAATTTCAAAAAAATTATTTCCTGAGGTAGGGTCAATCACCATCCTTGACATCCTCCTAGCACATTTAGGCTTAGGGGTATCCTGTAGTAACTTGGCTACAATATCAATATAGCATCCACTAGCAGTGTATACCTCTTCTTCTTTTCAACAACTTTCTTTAACCAAGTAAGAGACTAGGAGGGAACATCGGTAGCATTAACAACACTCATAGCACCATCCATAGGCACAAGAGGAGGATTTTGCTCTAGGGGTTCATTTGGATTGGGAGAATTCAGGGCACTTAATAGAGATTGCAGCATACTATCTTCTCCTAATTGAGTAAAATTGAAAAAGTCACTATCACTTACAAGGTTGTTAACAAATGACACATGGTCTACTTTTGATGAGGAAGCGGCCAATCTGGTATTACTTTTCAATGGTTGACTATCATGCTCACATGTTGTTTTTAGTTTATAGGCCTCGTCAGGGGCCTGATCACCATCTCCATTCGATTGTGAGACAACTCTCTGGAGAGTTGGGTCCAAAATAGATGATTTTCTTTGGGAGTGGGCAATCTGAGATCTATTTTGACTCTAAGAGGCTAACTCTCTAGGCATTGCTGAACCAATAGATTCTTTCACCTTTCCCTTCAACCACTTCTCTATCCTTCTTATCACTTAAAAAGAATGAAAATTCACATTTATGATTTCCTTTTTAGACCATTTCACAGTAGCTAGACATTGTAGCGAGGTAGCATGATAGCCTTCATCTATAATATTGGATTTGTCATCAACCTTGTTAGGAACTTGAATATTCAACTCAAAAGTTTAGATTTGATAAATGGTTAACCTCATCCAATTCTTTGCACTTCCCTCTCATCCAAACAATCCTCCTAGAAGTCTTTGAGCTAGGGTTTGTGCAAATACAAACATCCTCCATGCATATTTTCTTTTACATAATTCTTACTGCCAAAGGCTGCACGAGCCAACAAAATATGGAGACTAAACTTAGATAGAAACTTATCTACACTCTTGGCACTATCATTACTTTTGCAAGAATAAAATGGTAGAGACATAGGAAAAGAGTAACCTTTCTTTTTCATGGCATGGTACCTTGTATTCATAACCTCCATTTGACAACACACCTCTAGAAGCACAAGATAGTCAGACAGGTACTATGGCAACTTCAACGAGGCATTTTCATAACCCCCAATTCTCAAGTAAGAAAAATAATCAAGCTAAACATAAAAGATTCCAAAATTCATGACCAATGCGGATGCTTCAGCTGAAAATCTTCACTCCAATGAGCCATCAATCTTCTTAGTCAACCACATGGAAAAGGCATCATTCACCCTCCAAAAATCCTTCATACCTTCATTTTTCTTTAACTAAGGAAAATTCTGATACACAGGCGTACCAGTGACAGGAGTTCCTTGAAACCTTAGACTAGGCCAAGTAACCTCTTTATGAGTGAACACATGAACCAACTAGAAACACATGTGAAATTTTACATCTCACAGGAAATTCATCAGCTGCTCATGCATAATTTCACTGATTATTCTGGCCCAATCAATACGGGGGTCTCCATAGATTAGAAAAATAAATCTACACATCGAAAAAGTGAAAGTATCTAATTTGGGCCTCCCAACTACATGATTTAGCAATGTTTTCATATTTGAAATCTCTTCTTTGAAGTGACTCCTCTTAAGATTGGAAGGGAGCCGCGATTTCCCTTTTCTCTCAATTTCTAACCAACTCGTGGCAATACAAGTTTGGTACTAGTCTTTCCTCTCATTATAGTATGTCCATGCAGAAGACACAGAAACATCAGCATTATCTTCATACTCCTCCAAATTTAGAGCTAGGATGACTGATTCAGAGTCAATTCTTGCCACCATAGAGCCATCTTGGGCTCTTATTTATTGAGACTTCAGAAAATAATGCACTATGAGTGGGAAGCCTCCAACTTTATCCAACCCACTGCTAACAATTTTGTCTGCAAGGGGAGTTTGACCTTTAGACTACATTCTTCTCCAGAAATCCTTAAAATCAATATGGCCCAATTCAATATCTCTCACACTAGATACACTGTTCTTCACACTAGGGACCATAGGAGCCCCTTGAAATTTGAACTTCATTTTTACCAAATTGAGAAACCAGACAGCTAGAAACTCTGAAACATTCACAGATAATGTAAGAATGTGCAATACATTTACAGGGAATTCTCTATGTAGATACACAAAAATGGAAAGTTTTGACCACCCAAGAGAAGTGTTGTATATTTATAGCAGAGGAAAACAAGAAATGAAATAGAAACGACTAATCGTGCTAACCTGTAAGTATGCAATTCCCACTGATATCTGGCACGTAGTGGACTAGCTATTCCTCACTCTACAATGCATTACCTTAGTAAAATAATGCAACTTCAGGTGAAATAGGGAATTTATCTAAGTTTCATGTCACTTCTCATAAACTCATTCATAAAGAACATTAAATTCTGGCTGCCAATCCATCCTCAAAAATCATAAACTTTTGCCTCGAGTTTCCCTCCAAAAAATGTGCCAATGTGTTCACACGTACTTCAAATTAAATGTAGAATGACAAATGTCATTTCACTATAATGCATGCCAGCTCAGAAAAGGTGCCATGGAAAAAGAAAGCACTTGAAGTTGGCCAGTCAGGCAATATAGGAACTTCTAAACCATAACATTGAGAGTTCAGAAGTTCAAAGAACTTCCGACCTCCCAACAACATAGAGCTTTCACAACACAATGGATAAGACTAACACAAGGGAAGGCTTTAAGACATCAGACTCATAGACAAGTTGGGAAGTTGGGTGATTCATGAACTTTTGAACTTGCCAACTTTGGTTCAAAAACTCCAAGGATTTTTGGTGACTCAAGAAAATGACTAAGTAAAGTTGAACTCGAGAAGGAAGAAAAGGAAGTGGCAAACAAAGAATGGAGAAATTTTAAAGGCACGAGTGCTTTAGTAAAATTTCAAAAACATGGAAACAACCAAAAATATAATTTGTACTAATAATAGTTTATGCACTTTGTAAATCAAGGGCTCAAGTAATGCATTCAAAGGCCTATGTCTTTGTCTGAACAATTTGGAACCAGACTTCAAAAGAATGGTATGAGTAATGACTAAGGTGTCAAAGGTTTTAAGTCTTCATATCCCCATGCAATCACTTCCTTATAGTCTTTTGGTACCTGAATTATGCCTTCCCTTTCTTCTGGGGTACAGGCCTTGTCTATAAACACATTTCTCACTTACTCATCATCACCCAAATTTCTAAGTATCACACTTACCTCCTTCCACATTTGCCTATGCCTTTTGTCTAGAGCCATTTAATCTACATTAAACAATATCTCTAACACTACCATCCCTTTGGAAATATTGTTTATCTTTAGATTTATGATTCCATCTTCACATAGCTCAAAGGGATCTCTTTCTATCTCATCTATGATTTGAGTCTCATAAACTTCTAAATTAGTAATAAATTCTAGAATATGTTTGTCATCTTCAAATACCTAAAATTTTCTAATGTTGTCTAGGACTAATGGAATAGGTACCAATTCAACTAAGAACCTCTTTATATTGGATTCAGACATGGGCTACAAAGTACTTGCAACAAGTACTAGAGCATCTGTAATATGATTCTTCTTCCTAGGAATAGCTTAAATGTTGAAAGCATTGAAATCTTCTATCAAGTCCCAAACCCTATTCCTATAAGAGAGTATTGGGATTAACATAGAAGGATGATGCTTTGACTTTATTACAACTATAAATATCAATGTTAGGGTAACATTCAGCTTTATGATAGGAATCCTTCAACATTTTGTAATATTCAAAGGGACGGGGATTAGCAAGAATGGTGATGTCTATGCCATTGTGGGATAATTTCAAGAACTAATGATATGTGGATGGGACAACCTACATGGCATGGATCCATGGGTAGCCAAAGAGGAGGTTATAGTGAAGTTTAAGATCAATAACATGACATGTCATTTTTTGCAGCACATGGGTCCTACCTAAATGGGAAGGCAAATGGTACCTTTGGACTCTCTCTACATTATCATAAGCTTTGATTGTGATCAAATATGTTTCTAAGTTAGTTGTAAAATATCCCAATTATTTTACAAGTCTTAAAGTGCACAAATTTAAGCTAGAACTATTATCCAAGAGGACTTGTTTGACCTTGTGCTTTACAATAAGGACTTCAATGTGGAGGGTAGGATTGTGAGATGGGTTGATGGGTGGCATATTATTCTGACTAAACACAAGTTGGTAGGAGGATGATAATTGGCCCACAAGGGCTTGAAATTGATCAAGGTCAATATTGTTGGGGACTCATGATTCCTATAAAGTGTGTTCCAATGTTTCTCTATGAATAGTGGATATTTTGAGTAGCTCCAAGATGGGTATTTGTGCTAAAGTTTTCCCAAGATGTTCTAAGAGGTTATATTAGGTGGCTAAGGCAGAGGAAAAAGAGGCCCCTTGAATAGTCACCCTACCATGCCTTGTGGTGATGGTTTAGTTGGAGGACTTGATTTTGATTGTGGCAACTCATGTGTAAGATTGGTTGATATGGCTGATAATGACATCATATGAGGTGGATGCTTTTTGGGGATTGATGTTGTGGGTGTAGTTATTTTGGGTATGACCTTGATTAGATGTTGAAGGTTGGGATTGGTCATGTTTTGGAAGAGGATCTTGATATATTCCTAATTATATGTTTGACAAAGAGGATGAATCACCTTCTATCTCAATTTCTCCATAGGTAATGAGATCTTAGATATAGTTCTTTAGCTTCATGTACTTTCTAGTGGCATGACCTTTCATACGATGATAACCACAATATTCATTATCCTTGTACCATGTGGGGTTAGTTTTATTATCATAGAATAGTTTGATGGTAGGGAAGGTAACCATGTTTGCCTACACTAATTTTTGATAAACAACCTTCATGGGTTCTCCCATGGAGTTATATTTACATTTTGAACTTGAGGGTTTGGATTTTCTTAAAGGGATAGAAATGTTTTATGGATTTTGGATATTTTGCATGTGTTTGGATTCTTATGAAGGTTGAGTGGTTTGCATGTGCTTTGAGTCAATGACCCCATCACTAACCACGTTCTTGTTTTTAGCCTAGAATTTTAGTTTGTCATTTGATTGGTTGTCATCTTTGTTGTCTTTTAAGAAGATTTTGACTAAACCTTTGGAAACAAGGACTTTGTTAATGGTGACCTCTTTTTCAATTATTTCATCAAGCATTGATACACAGTGGACCTGAAGATGAAAATCTATCTCTTGATTGAGGTTTGTGATGAAAATATGAACAAGTTGTTTTTCAAGTATAGGCCAAGGGAAATGAATTGTGAAGCTCTTCCACCATTGTAGGAAGGTAGAAAAGATTTCCCCATTATGTTTCTTAGTGTTACATAGATCTAGCATTATTAGTCTATTCTCAATGTTATAGGAGAAGTGTGTAATATACTTCTCTGTTAGGTTGGTGAATGTTGTAATGGAGCCTGGAGGTAGGTGCATGAACCATTCTAGGGCTTGTCATTACAAAATATGGGGGAAGAGTCTTAATAAGTACATGTCACTATATGCAACCTCTTGGAAAGGCATGAAAAATTCCTTGACATGATCACGAGGGTCTCCCTTTCCCTTATACTTGTCAAATTTGGGGATTTCAAAATGTGGATGGAAAGGAACCATTGAGATAGATCTATCAAAGGGATAGGGACATAGTGTAGGAGTCAAGGACAACACTGAGAGGGGGGGTGAATCAGTGTTGTGTGAATTTTCAAATCTTTTTCAAATTTTAACTTGCAGAGTACAAAGGAGAGAAAGCTATCATTGATTTGTCAAACACATATGCACAAAACTAAGAATGAAGAAGGAGAACAAAAACCTTATAAGCAAGGAATTAACATACACACATACAGATGAAAAACAATATGACACATAACACAAATTTGCATGAGTGGAAAACCCTCCTGGGGTATAAAAACCACTCCAAAACTGCCTCACTGGCTTAACCTTGAAAATATCTTTACAAGCCTCACTGGCTGATGTAAATGTCTCACTGACAAATGGTCTTACTGACCTACAAGCCTCACTGGCATCTCTCAATCCATCAGAACTAAAAATCTCATGTGCAAGAAGTGATTGCTGCTCAATCTGATTTGCACCATTCAAATCAACTCATCTGCAACATATATTTCATCATTTCAATCCTCTCATATTTTATCTTTGAATCATCTAATTCACTTGATCAGGGAAACATCTCTCTTTTATTACAAATTGGTTTTTCATCTTTTACACATTCATCTGTATTAACATATTATTTCATCATTGATCTGCACACTCAACAACACTTCACAATTCTGTATGTTTCATCTCTCTCTATTAATACATTACCTCAATGCACCTGAAAAAAAAAACTTCATACAAGTTGAATATATTTTCACCTTTCCTCTTCTGTATGAACATTTTCATCTTCTCTCAATGAAGAACCTGCAAACAAAAACTTTTCACATTCTCTTATCAATCTCTTGTTATAAAAAATTATTTCTCTGTCCATTTTAGAGCCCTTTCACATTCTTTGACATCTCAAATTATCCCTTGCAAAATATGTAAATCTTCTTCAAAAATTTTGAAACCTTTCACTTTCTCTGCACAGACAATTCATCCAAAACAATAAATAGAGTCATATAAAAATCTTTAATTGAAATAAGATTTTTCAATTTGCTCTTGAAAAAGAAAATAAAATCTCTTTCAAATCTGATCTCCATGTGCAAGAAGACAAACTCCTTTATTGAAACCACTGAATCCTGCAAAAATATATATTCTCTGTATAAACAAAATCTCTTTATATTCTTTCAAAGATGACTCTTCAATCTCTTTAATCTACAATATAATCAACTGATATCTCATTAAACATTTCTTCAAAAACCATTTTGTTCTCCAAACAAATTTCATAATATAACTTCTCAAAAACATATAATCACTCTACATTATTTTTATATTCTCTGTCAAAGCAATCTTCTCAAAATCAATACAAAAATATTTGCTTTTAAAAAAAATCTCCTCAAATGCTTCTCTGCATCAACCTCTTTATTCTCTCAAGAAAGCAAAAAAATTGTTCATCTTCTAAAATGATTTTTTTTTAAAAAATCTTCTCACATAAAAAATCTTTTAAACTCTCTCCAAAAAAAATACTTCCTCTTTTGTCATCAACTACCACAAAAGGAAAATCTTTAAATCTGACCATCCTTTAGATGCCACGGGTTTAAAAAAACAAATCTTCCCCAAAAAAAATCCTTAAAAAACTCAATAAACTGCCTTTAAACAAACATTCTAAAGATATTCTTATCACTCCATTGACAACCAAGAGCTCGTCAAACATGAATGAAAGAAGTCGGGGGCAGTTTGAATGATCACCGTTGATCATTGTTTTCGTGCTTTCAAACTTTTAAAAATATCCTTTGATTTAAACATTGCCACCCAACCATTTATGTAATAACCGGTGCTATCGGTAATTGTGTGAAGGGAGGCCGGTTTCAACATGATGCCAAACCCTTTGTTCTACCACTTAAGTGGCCCCACGACCTGTTCAAAAGGTTAATGTAAAAATAAAACAAAAAAGAACACTTTACATGTGATGGGCAGAATATGTAGAGTGAAAGTCTTTAGGGACTTAGGAAACAACTTAGAAAGATCAAATCTTTAGGAGGTTTTAAATTCTATCAAATATTCCTGAGCACCTTTACCACCACAAATAAACAAGCACTCCAATTGACATAATATGAAACAACATGTATCAATAACAACACCATCTTGTCATCCACTTATGACAAATAAACAAGCACCTACTGAAGTAAATGAATCACATCTGACCATAATTAGCATTCTGCCACTGACATTGAACTAGTATGATTATGAAGAGATTAAAGTGGTCCGACTCTAGATAATCAAGGACTCATGCCTTGATAATGTAAATGAATATCTTGAAGGCAACATCTACTAATATGTTCTCATCACACTTTATCAACATGAAGAAGTCCTGAAGACACTGAAGTATCAAACAATTCCTGATTTCATCAAAAATGAAAATGGCCTTTTCTCACAAGCATCATCAACATGTAATGTCATAAACAAATACATTATGTTTTGACCCTTGGTGAAGCATGAACACACCTATGAAGCATCAACCTCTTGTACTTACTTCCTGCAAGACCTTTTTGACATCAATGACAATCTGACACCATCACATAGTTCTTTGAAATTGTACTATTTTTTCATTGGTCATCCCACTTTATAATCCCTTTAGGAACTTCTTCATTTCTAGTGTAGTCATGGATGGAGGGTCCAAGAACAAGACTATCCAACCATGTAGCCTTAGAGTAAACGCAATGGAAAACACAAAGAATGGAGAAAAAAATGGAAATTGTTTGATTCAATATCATAAAAAGTTACAATCTTCATATGATGGAAATATACAGGCTACAATGGACTCACAGGCCTGTCCTCTGGCTTGTTACAACTTACATGAAAGATATAGCTTTAAAGCACTACTCTGCAAATCAACTACTAAGAACTATCTATCAACTATTATCTTCTTTCTTTCCTAATGCATCTAATGAATGCTTATATACCAATTCCCAACTCAAGGAATGATCCACATCAGCCTTAAGAGGTTCCAAAACCCCAATGCTTGTTGAAATGTGAAGGTTAGTAAGAAATCATATGGTGATGCTCCGCGTGTTGAGAAAAGACATTGTAGTCCTGAATGAAGGTGCCTCTAGTCCCATACTACCTTGTGAGATATTTCATTTGGTGCCACATGTCATGGGAAGGTGCTGCAAACCTCATGCACCAAGCTAAATGCTGACTACTTTGAGCTGAGACTCCTAATGATGCTTCTGATGGTGATAACTCTGCAAATAATTGCAAATCTTGTGAAATCTAAATATGATGTAGATGACATGGTATTGAGTCTTCATTCTTTGTTGCAAACTATGAAGTGATCATGTAGTGAAATGCGGTGTAATCTACTAAGATTGAACTTACTAAAATGCAAGAAAATAAAAGAAACAAAATGTTTTTGGTTGATGCAAGATTGCCTTTCAACCTGGAATGCTTCTGCATCAATTTCCTACCACTCTTGTTCAAATGAGGTACCAAGAGGTAGATTATGAGATTGATACATGAGGTAATTTGGTTGATATGAATGATGAAGGGGGTTTTGTGATGATCTAGAAATCGTTTGATATGTCGACTGATTTGGGTGATATGTGATTTGGTGAGAGGTGAACAAAGGTGTTGTGGGTTGATATGACATTGTTAGATTGGTTTGATAATTTGGGATGGATTGATAAATGTTAGATTGAAGTGGATTTGATGAGGGGAAATTTGATGAGTTTAGATTTGGTAGCTTGAAATATGATGGGTCTAGGTTTGATAGAGTTGGATTTGAGGTGGATATGTTAAGATTGGCTAGTTTAGGGATATATTGGGATGATTATGGATTAATTTTTGGGATGAAATGGCTATCTTGATTGATGAGAGGATTTGGATTAGAGCATGATGGTAGGCACTCTTCATTAGGACAATAGTTATGCCATTGGAACTTAAATGTTTTTGGTGATGTCTCATGAGGTCTATGAGAACATGAGATGATATTTTACGCATCAAGGGGGTTATGTGTAATCCCTATCAGTTTGGTAAATATAGTAGTTGGTGGGATCATGGGATGGTTGAAAGGGTCGATGGCCCCAAGGGTTTTCAAATTCATATGGTGGTGGTGATTCATGGTGAATGAAATTCTTGAATTTGTCCATGTCAAAGTGGCAGGGAATCTTGGCTCCCATGTCAATGACATGTTCAAGGAAGGCATCTTTATGGTGGTCTATGAAATAATCCATCCTAGTGTGGATTCATTCATGATTTAGGAAGTCTATAAATCATGGTGGATACTCAGGTTGGTTGATAAGACTTCTAGGATGACTTACATTCTCTGAAATCCCACAAGTGGAGGTGGCCCTTATTTGAGATTTATGCCCAAATCTAGACCCAAAAAGTTCTTATTAGCACGGTCCATATTTTTATTATCTTGGAATCTAGTGGTGGGGGCATAAAAATGGTGATTTAGTTTGCTGAGGTGATTTGGATTTGGTTTGGATGAAGTTTTGGTGTGATTTTTTATTTGGGAAAGTTAGATGAATGTATGATCTTGATTGGGATGATGGGTTTAAAAGTGACTGGTGTTTGACTATGAATGGATTGATTTGATTTATTAGGTGGATTGATTGGTGATGTGGCTTAGGATTGTATTAAATGGTTGATTGGGTGATGGATTATGGATCAATACCTTAGGATGTTGAATTAATTTGATATGTATAGGGTTGATGTTTATACTTAAGATAGGCTAATTCTTAAGAAAGATTTTATTTTAAGGCTTGATTTATTGGATGATGATTTGATTGGGTAATGTGATTTGATTTGGATTAAGGCACAAAGGCCTTGGATGGGTGATTGATTTTTGAATCATTATACTTAAGCTAGGCTAAGTTCTTAAGAATGGTTAGATGTGGGGTGATGACTTGGATTTAGATCTTGATTTTCATTTTGAATTTGACTTGGATGGATGGAAGTTGTCTTGACTTAACAATTTTGGGGATAATTAGATTTAGGACTTAATTTTTGACCTTGGGTTTTGATTGGAATTTTGGTTTGGATTAAGACTCAAAGTCTATGATAATGGTTTGATTGGGTTTGTTGCAGGATTAAGTGGATTATTGGTTTTGAACAAGGATTAAGGTATGAGGTTTTGGGATTAGAGTTTGGGTGGATTGGGATACAAAATTTTTGAATTGTGAGTATGGTTTGACTTGTGATTGGAAGGTGGATGGGTTCCACACAAGGTGGAGGTGTGGGATTTTTGCTTCACAAATTTGGATTTAATTTTTTTTTCAACCTTTTACAAGAGGATTTTGTTTTGTTCTTTTCAAATGTTGGGGTGTTTATAAATGTTTTGGATTGTTTGAGGGAATTCATGGTTTGCATTAGTGCTTAGATTTTCTTGCACCTAATCTTACAAAAATTATGCCTAAAATCCTTTAAAAATCCCAAGTGTTCCCCCTTGTTCCTTACATTACTTTAAACCCTTTGAAAATCCTAAGAAAACACTAGAAGTTCCTAAATATCTAAGTGTTTCAGCCATTTTGGGCCTACTAGGAACTTTTCAAAGTTTTCCATGGTTCTTGGAACCATGGAAAACCCTGATAGGTTTCTTTGTTCTTTCTTCCCCCTAAAATCTCGATGGGTTCATTTGTTCATACGGTGTTTCTATGTGGCGCCAATTTGCAAGTTTTAAAGTTGTCAATTTTGACAACTTCAAAACATCGCACCATTGGCTGTTATAATGCTGAGTCATTTAAAATGAGCCCCTCCTTTATTTCATAGATGCAATGTTTGGCGGAGACTCTATGCTACATGGATGCACCGTGCATGTCTAAAAGTTGTCAGTTCTAACAAATTATAGACATTGGGCCATTGGTTGAAGTAGCATTGAGTCATTTTCATGGCGGGTCTCCTTCTTTATTTAAGTTTCAATCTTTGGTGCTTCCTTGATGCCATGTGGTAGCACCACATGCCTTGTCAAATACAACACATGGTTTCAGTTGCACCATTGGTTGATTCATTTGAGTCAGAATTTGGTGGGGCCCATTATACCTAAGGCACAAGAAGAAAGAAACATGGTAGGGCTATCGATGTATTTTATAGAGTTTCCATGTGTCTCTATGGTATAACAAGTTTGAGATCGTAGTACTAACATAGTCTTCCCATTGCACCATTGGTCAATTCATTTGAGTTAGCTTGTGGGAGGGTCCATTTAATTTAAAAGCTTAGAAAAGTAAATGAGAACTATGGGGTCTTAATTCAATTTCAAGAGCTTCCACATGTCTCAATAGTTCTATAGGTTGAGGATGGAAGAAATGCCACATTGTTTGTGTTGTGCCATTGGTCTAGAGGCATGAGTCATAGGTAGTGGGTCCCACTTCTTTTCTAAGGATATGGTAGGTTTCAAACCATCGATCATAATCCAAAGACATCTAGTGTTTGCAATAATGATTCAACTTATTTTGAGGACCCTACAAAATAATAGATAAAGGTCGAGAAAAGGACATGTGGCAGCTTTGCACTCCTCCATGACACTTTAGTTTTCCCAAAGTTATTTGGTTGTCTAATTTGCTGAGTCTCAAGAAGCATGACCCATATGGTATGGTGGTGCACTATTAGATTATTGTGTCTCATACATGGGATCTTAGTGAATTTTGAATGCCAAAGACTTGCACCTAGGACACCATTAATGTGAAATAAAGATAAATCACAGGTAGGTGGTAGGGTGGGTGTGATTCAATGCCAATGTTATAGATGTAGATGGGGTAGGTGATTCCCACCCATGCATAGTAGTGGAAGAAGGATTTTTATATATATGTGGTTAGGAGATGTATTTTGGGTTGGTCGCTCAACCAATTTTTAGGTGCACGTGCTCAGGTGATTTTAGAGCATCAAATGAAGTTGGTTGAGGATACAAATGAAGGAAGGAATATGGTATAGCATAGGAGTGGTTTGTAAAGATCATTTGTATGCATTGGTATGTCTCCATGGTCGTGTGTGAGACTCAGGGGAATGTATATTCGCATTAGTTTGTTTTCTTTTAGCAGACTTGTTGGTGTAAATGTAACAAAGATCTGATAATGTGTGACAACAATTAATTTAATACAAACTCTTTTGTATTAATCTTTATTTTGTTGCATATGGGTTGTTGTAGTACTATTTTGGATCACTAAGTATGTCCATTATGTTTGGGATGTAATCATTGATATCTATGAAAATGCATGTCTAGTTTCTACTGATGTTTTATCAGATGCATTTCCTTCCTCTTTGTTATGCATGACTCTGTTGCCCATTGGATTAGGTACCAATCTAACTTGCTGAAGGGCCAATAATATTTCATTTCAATCATTTTTTATATTAGTTGTAGGTGTAGGAGTAGGATTGGATTAGGTTTTACATGTTGTTCATGATTCAATATAATAACCAAGGGAAAATCTGAAGCAATATAAAACTATTTAAATCATTTAGAATCATGTTCATGTATGCATGCACCCTGTAAATGTGTATATTATGTTCAGTGGATTCATCTCAAGGGAAAATGCGCTATTATCATATGTTGGTGCATCTGCAAGGTGTAGTAATCAACTATATTGAGGTACATGGGTGGCTAATTGTTCTTGGTTCAGTGACAATGTTTGGAGCCAAGCCAATGGGTTGGGTTTATCCATCAACATTTTAGTTGTTCATCCAGTTTATCAAACCTTAGGGAACAACCTCTCAAGTCTAAGCTGAGATCAAAGAGTAGGAGAGAAAACCCACTTTCATTGTGTTGGAATTTAACACTCGATGGTCTATGGATGAGCAGGTTTTACTTTCATGGCAACCCTGGCCTTGAAAGTGGATCTTTGTTTTAGGAAGTGGAGCAACAATTTTGGGATCCAACATTTTGGTGGTTCCACTGAGGAGAATTTTAGAATGCAGTCTTATCCTGCGGCAGATCAAATTAGAGACTCTACTAGTATGACCTAACCCATAAATGTCTAGACCTTGCTAGTTCTATCTGTTCCAAGGATTTCCTCATTCATTGAGGTGGCAACTTTGCAACATTAATCAATGATTTTGTTTGTGTTGATGCTTGCTAGTTGTGCAAAAAGATTCATTCATTTAGTGCAACAAGAAGTTAAGGTACTTTAAATTGCTCCTTCTTTCCTCTTTTGAAGCAAGAAATATTATGCAATAAGATGTCTTGAAAAGAATAGGCAATCTTTTTTTAGTGAGAAGTTTATTTTATAACAATGGATCATTGGTTTAAAGAGGATTCAAAATCCAGGCATTCATTTGACTCATATTATATCATAAGCCCTTGTAGGTATGCTCATGAATATGATCTTGATTATTATAGTGATACCTCATTTGAATGCACAAATGATTGTCCATATAAATTTCAAAATGATACACTAGTTGTGCATTCCTCTAACCCATTTGAATAAGTGCTTATTGACTTGGTGAGCCACATAAACACGTTGGATTTAGGCACCAAGTAATCTCATAGTTAGTCAGCATCTAGAAATACACAAGAGGTTACAACAGCAATGTTTGATGATGAGCAAGATGGTTTTATTGCTGATTTCAATGAATTAGATGTGTGTGTCTTTGACTTAGACTCCCTTGTCTAATATTTGTAAGGCCTTAGCTGGCAGGATGGTGAATATAGACCTGATGAGAGTATGTGCATAGACTTGTATTGTAAAATTTTGTACCCTAGTGCAGGTTGGTTTCCCCTTGAATATAAACCAATAGGTATAAGGGAGGCATTTTAGTGGGCCAACACTACTCAATTAGCACTTGCCATTGCTTTTCCATCTCCCAATGTCAAAGAAGATAAGCTTGTAGCTCTTATTGTTCAGGTTGATGGGTTAAAACATGAGGATAGTGGTATGGATACAACATTGGATCAGTTTGACAGTGTGCTTAGGAGGATTGAAATTGATGGTAGTGCAACATTATATGATAGTGACGTAGATGATGAGGCTAGTGTTTTCACTAATTTATGCTTGGATGGGTTAGTTTATGGTCTTGAAAATGATGATTGTTTATTAGATGAACTCCCATTCTTTGTTCCTCTTGATAATGGTTTCGATGTTGCTTGTTGCAAGTATGAGGTTAACCAATGTTGTCATTGATGTCAACATACTCATATTGCATTGATAAGAAGGATTGGATGACCTATGTGCTGAGGATATTGAGAAAATTAGTCTCCATCAGGAATAGTGAAGAACAGTAATGAGAAGAAGGCAAAAGTATTCAATAGGTTGAGGATCAGAGGATGCGGTTTAAAGGGTTTGTAGATATGAGTCTTGAGATGCTCTAGTTAAGATTTTAGAGGTCCGCATAAAGATCTAAAGAAGTTATGGTTGCTTGTGTAGAATTGGTTCCAGCAGGTGTTTAGTGGAGACAGAGTGTTACAGATTGGTCCAGTGAGATCTGGAATTACATTATCTCATTCTGCAGATTGGAAGGAGTGTTGAAGAAGTTAGTGTGAAGTGACAACTATATTTGTGAATGATTTGGAGGTCTAGAAGAACCTTTTTCATTATGACAGTGAGGATAGACTGTGTTCTTGAAGTTCTAGATGAAGAACAGAAGAATTCCAGTAAGCTGATAAAGTGCAGATGTTCTTGATGACTCAGGAAAGTTTTTGGTGATCTTTGGATCATGTACAATTCTTATTGGAGGTCCGTATTGAAGTTAGAGTTTTCATTTGAAGAATAACCATAGATATTGGTGTTCTTCCTGAGACAGGCCGACCGGATGTATTACACGTCTTGCGAATGATCTTGTAGATGTTTGTCGACTTAGATGATTGTTCCTAAGTCGATGCCTTGTATAAATAAGGGATTGTGAATTCATTTTGAAGTGTGTCTTGTGGTGATGAGTGTGATATAGCAAAGAGAAGTGTGAAAGGCAGAGTAGGAGTTTTTGGGCTTAAATGGAACTGATCCAGGCATGGTAAAGATGTCAATCTCTAGTTCAAGTTTGTAATACTTGTTATCTTGTAGATAGTGTGTCTCTTGTAGGCAGTGTGCCTCCTTGTGAGTAGTGTGCTCGGGCAGTGAGCCCTAATTGGCATGTGCCATCTATTTTTCTTATTCTTCTAACAGAGAATAATCCTTGGGTTAATCACCCCATGGTTTTTTCCCTTGACCGGGTTTTCCACATCAAAATCTTTGTGTCTAATGTGTTGATGTTTTTCTGCTCTGGTGTTTATGCTTTATGCTTTCATGAATGGTTAATTGATATGCTATTAAAGAACAAAGAAGAATCAAGTGTTTGAAGTAAAAGCAAGTTTTTGTACAACTGATTCACCCCCCCTCTCAGTTGTGTACCCTAGATCTAACAATTGGTATCAAAGCCAAGTTCCTCTAAAAGGAGCTTAACCGCTTGAGGAGATCCAGGATGTCGTCATACAAGAAGGACAGTCCGAAGTTTGATGGAACCAACTTCACTCTTTGGAAAGGCCGCATGAAATGTCACTTGGAGTGTATGGGAAACGCTTACTTGTCCATGGTCATGAAAGCATATACACCCCCACAGGGTGGTCCGACAACTCTAAATGAAATCATAGATGCTAAAAACAATCTGTAGACTAAAGAGGCTCTTCTAAGTGCATTAACTGACTCAGCACTCTCAAATGTTATTGACCTACCAACTGCCTATGAGATCTGGATTAAACTAGAACTTCTGCATGAAGGAGATGACTTTGTTAAGAGTGCAAGGTTGTAGAGTCTCAAAGGGAAATTTGAAAGATTGAAGATGAGAGATGATGAAAATATCCCTACTTTATGCCAAGAGTAAATGAGCTGGTGTGTGGAATTAGGAATGCTGGTGGAGTTTTGGATGAAAATGAGATTGTTTGCAAAATTCTTAGATCCCTTCCTGTTGCCTACAAAATCAAGGTTGCTACCATTGATGAATTCAGAGCCCATACAACTATCACAAGAGACCAATTGGCTGGCAAACTGGCTACATTTGAAATGACCAAGTTTGGAGATGATCCCCCCAAGACTGAATCTGCATTCAAAGCTAGTGCCTATGTGAAAGGCAAACAAAGATTTGATCCAGAAGAAAACTCTTCAAGGAAGCTATCATGGTATGATCAAGCAAGAAAAGACATGGAAGAGGAAGAAGCAGAAACAGCTCAACTCGAAGCCCTCATTACAAAAAGACTGCCAAGGGGATCCGGTAAGTATGAAGGAAAATTACCCTTTAAGTGCTTCAACTACAATAAGATTGGTCACTTTGCCTCAAGATGTCTGAAAGATCCACAAGATCAAGTTCTAACAGACAAAGGTTCCAAAAGAATTGTTATTATGTTCATGAAGAAGCTGATAATGAAGGAGTAACAGATGATGAATCAGAGATAGGAGACAAATCCGAAAATGAATGGGTGTTTATTGCCATCAAGGAAGAAGATCCAATATCTACCAATCATAAGGTTGTAGAAAGAGCTTTGGCTGCCCAAGTTGAAGAAAGGGATGATTGGGTTATTGACAGTGGATGCTCTCACCATATGACAGGTGACAAGAACAAGTTCTTAGATTTGGAATGGTATGAAGGAGGAATGGTAAAGTTTGGTGACAATTTTGATAGTAGAATCAGAGGTAGGGGAACTATCTCTTTTGATGGAAAGAACAAAACCGGTATTGTACTGTATGTTGAAGGATTGAAGCACAATCTTCTTAGTGTTGGTCAGTTGGTGGACAAAGGCTATGATCTCTGGTTCAAGAATGGAAGATGCAGGATCTTTGAAAGCTCCAAAACTAAGATTGCATCCGGTACTCAAACAAAAGGTAATATCTTCCATCTAGTTGGTACTAATAAAAGTTGTCTATTTGTTCAAGTTGATCAGAGTTGGTTATGGCATAGAAGGATGTGTCATGTAAATTTTGATAACATCATCAAGATAAGCAATACTCAGGCTGTAAGAGATCTTCCAAAGTTGGTACAACCTACAAATAGTTTGTGCAAAGAATGTCAGCTAGGTAAACAGAGCAGAGTCTCATTCAAAAGCAAGGATCAATCCTCTACCAGATTATTGGAGTTAGTTCATACTGATCTATGTGGTTCAACAAGAATCAAGAGTATGCAAGGTGATAGATATTTCATGTTACTAATTGATGACCATTCCCAGATGATGTGGGTTACCTTTCTGAAAGAGAAATTAGAAGCTTTTGAGAAGTTCAAAATCTTCAAGGCTATGGTAGAGAATTAAACCAGATTAAAACTAAAATGTCTGAGGTCTAATAGAGGTGGTGAATTCACATCCAGTGAATTCATAGATTTTTGTGAGAAGCATGGTATAAAGAGACAGTTATCTGCTCCTAGGACTCCACAGTAGAATGCAATAGTTGAGAGAAAGAACCAAACCATCCAGGAAGCATCCAGGACAATGATGATGGAAGCAAATGTTCCCCAGATGTTTTCGAAAGAAGTTGGCAGCACTACAGTCTACACTCTCAATCGAGTTCAAATCAAAAGCAATACCGGTAAGACTCCTTATGAACTTTGGTTTGGCATCACTCCTACTGTGAGATATTTCAGAGTATTTGGTAGCAAGTGTTACATTAAAAGAGATGAAGATCTAGGAAAGTTTGATGCTAGAAGTGATGAAGGAATTTTCTTGGGTTACTCCACTCAAAGCAAAGCATACCAATGTTACAATAAGAGACTGAGAAAGATGATAGAAAGTACAAATGTGAAGGTTGATGAAGGTATTGAGAAGCCCTCAAGATTTTATGAGTATGATGAAGATGATCAGAATGATGTTCTGGCTCAAGGTACTCCATCCTCTCCTGAAAGACAGATTCAGACTGATCCGATAAATTAGGAAGAAGAGACAAGTCTGAATGAGCATGATCAAGAAGTAGAAGTGCAAGAAACTCCCAAAATTCCAAGGTATGTAAGACTGAACCACTCTGAAGATCAGATCATAGGTGATAAAAGCAAAGGTGTGCAAACTAGAAGGAATGTTGATCAAAATTCAGATGAATGTTGTCTGATTTCAAAGATTGAACCTAAGACAATAAATGAAGCATGCAATGATGAAAATTGGACAAAAGCAATGGAAGACGAATTAATGCAAATTGAGAAAAATCACACTTCGGATCTTGTTTCTAGACCTAGAAACAAGAATGTGATTGGAACCAAATGGGTCTTCTGGAACAAACTAAATGAAGTTGGTGAAGTAATTAGAAATAAGGCTAGATTAGTCTGCAAAGGCTACTCTCAAATAGAAGGGATTGATTTTGAGTAAACTTTTGCTCTGGTGGCAAGAATTGAAGCAGTCAGACTATTTCTTGCATATGTTGCCTTCAAAGATTTCAAAGTGTATCAAATGGATGTCAAATCTGCTTTCCTAAATGGTGACCTAGAAGAAGAGGTGTACATTGAACAACCGGATGGATTTCAATTATCTGAGCATGGTGATACGGTCTACAAATTAAAGAAGGCATTGTATGGTCTAAAGCAAGCCCCAAGAGCATGGTATGAGAGGCTGGACAAACATCTTTTGAGGATTGGTTTCAACAAAGGTAGTGCTAATAGTAACCTATATTTCAAAATTGATCATGAAAACATCTTGATTTTTGAAGTATTTGTTGATGATATCATCTTTGGAGGAAGAGACAATATGTGTAAAACCTTTGCAAACCAAATGAAAAGTGAGTTTGAAATGTCAATGCTCGATGAAAGGGGGAGCAGCTGGTATGACTCTGATGTGTTAAAATTGCAAGTATGAGCCCTTTGCCATTGATATCAAAGGGGGAGAGAAGACATGTGAAAAACAAGTGGTTGATGATCAAAGGGGGAGCAGTAAAGGAAGAGAAGACATGTGAAGAGTTGTTGCTGATAGGGGGAGCTGCGATAGAAAGGAGAAGTTCTTGTCTTGATGGTTTTTCACATCATTTTTTGCCATTAGTGATAAAGGGGGAGATTGTTGCAAGTATGAGGTTAACTAGTGTTGTCATTGATGTCAACATACTCATATTGCATTGATAAGAAGGATTGGATGAGCTGTGTGCTAAGGATATTGAGAAAATTAGTCTCCATTAGGAATAGTGAAGAATAGTGATGAGAAGAAGGAAAAAGTATTCAATAGGTTGAGGATCAGAGGATGTGGTTTAAAGGGTTTGTAGATATGAGTCTTGAGATGTTCCAGTTAAGATTTCAGAGGTCCATATAAAGATCTGAAGAAGTTATGGCTGCTTGTGTAGAACCGGTTCCGGCAGGTGTTCAGTGGAGACAGAGTGTCACAGATTGGTCCGGTGATATCCGGAATTATATTATCTCATTTTGTGGATTGGAAGGAGTGTTGAAGAAGTTAGTGTGAAGTGAAAACTATATTTGTGAATGATTTGGAGGTCTGGAAGAACCTTTTTCATTATGACAGTGAGGACAGACTATGTTCTTGAAGTTCCGGATGAAGAACAGAAGAATTCTAGTAAGCTGATAAAGTGCGGATGTTCTTGATGACTCAGGAAAGGTTTTGCTGATCTTTGGATCATGTACAATTCTTATTGGAGGTCTGCATTGAAGTTAGAGTTTGCATTTGAAGAATAACCACAGATATTGGTGTTCTTCCTGAGACAGGCCGATCGGATGTATTACACGTCTTACGAATGATCTTGTAGATGTTTGCTGACTTAGATGATTGTTCCTAAGTCGATGCCTTGTATAAATAAGGGCTTGTGAATTCATTTTGAAGTGTGTCTTGTGGTGATGAGCATGATATAGTGAAGAGAAGTGCAAAAGGTAGAGCAGGAGTTTTTGGGCTTAAATGGAACTGATCCAGGCATGGTAAAGATGTCAATCTCCAGTTCAAGTTTGTAATACTTGTTATCTTGTAGACAGTGTATCTCTTGTAGGCAGTGTGCCTCCTTGTGAGTAGTGTGCTCAGGCAGTGAGCCCTAATTGGCATGTGCCATCTATTTTTCTTATTCTTCTAACAGAGAATAATCCTTGGGTTAATCACCCCGTGGTTTTTTCCCTTGACTGGGTTTTCCATGTCAAAATCTTTGTGTCTAATGTGTTGATGTTTATCTGCTCTAGTGTTTATACTTTATGCTTTCATGAATGGTTAATTGATATGCTATTAAAGAACAAAGAAGAATCAAGTGTTTGAAGTAAAAGCAAGTTTTTGTACAACTGATTCACCCCCCCTCTCAGTTGTGTGCCCTAGATCTAACAATTGCTGAGGTAAGTAAGGAAGTTGAACTACAAGATTTTTGTTATTCTTTAGATGTGCTTCCTTGCTTTGTTGAGGATGATGCCCACACCTTCCTTGTTTCAGATAAGAGAGAATAATGTGAAGGTGTGCATAGTTATATTGTTGTTCCAAGCCTTGAGGCATTAAATCTTAATGAATTTTTAGAGCTATGTTTGGAGCAATTATCTTATGCTGATGTGGATTGCATTAAGGACACCTTTCTAGGCTCATTGGTTGAGCATGTTGATAATATTGTCATGTGTTCTCATGAGCATTAGATTGCTTTCTTGTGTAAGGGTGAAGAAGAAGAAAAAATCATTAGTTATTTTTTGAATAGAAATGTTGTTGTAGTAGGCTGCATTAAGGGATTAAGACGGTGAGATAATTTGGAGATGGTGAGTCTTCACTTGAAATGTCTCAAATTTTTGAATTGTATGTTGAAGGTGTAGAATTGGATTTAAATCAAGTTGTTGATTCAATTATGGAGGAATAGTTAGTATTTGTGGGATAGTTGGGGTGCAAGATGAAGATAAGCCATCACATGGCATTACCCAACTTGAAGTTGCATTTGTGTTGAATCCATTTTAGCTTGTTGTTGAAGAGGAAGTTTTTGTTCATGTTGATTTGTATGTGGGTCTAGATATGCATCATGCTACCCAGAAGCTTGAGGGACACATTCACTATGCAGGCAAGCATGATGGTGATTCTTATCTTTTGTGGTTGCCATATTTTGATGGTAGTCACTTTCGCTTCCAACATGATGACCTAAAAAATTAGAGTTTGCATGTGCATTCTGGGAAGAAACTTCATTTGATGTAGCTTGGAGATGGATACAATTTTAGCCTAAGGATGCCAAGTTCCTTCTTCAAGTTGGTTTTTGATAGAGGCAAATGGTTCTTGACGTTCATCCATGGATGTGTGCCATGTAATTTCTTTGCAAGATCTAACCTAAAAGTATGTTAAAATTTTGTTTGCAGTCATCCTTTCTTTGAGTCTTCATACCCATGACTTTAGGTCTTGTTTTGTATATATATTTTTTGTCATTTTTCCTTGTGCATATGTTCCTTATGTGCTTTCCCTGCCCTCCCGTCCTCTTGTTTCTATTTTGGTCTACTCCTAGATATCTATTAGTTCTTATTGTGCTGATTTTGGCACACATCCCCAACTAGAGCCAATGTTAGTGGTCATATTTTTTAGCACCTAAACTTGCAAAAATTATGCCTAAAATCCTTTAAAAATCCTAAGTGTCCCCTCCTTATTCCTTAAATTTCTTTAAACCCTTTGAAAATCTTGAGAAAGCACCGAAAGTTCCTAAATTTCTAAGTGTTTCGGCCATTTTGGGCCTACTAGGAACTTTTTAGAATTTTCCATGGTTCCTGAAACTATGGAAACCCCAACGTGTTCCTTTGTTCTTGCTTCTCCCAAAATCCTGACAACTTCCTTTGTTCATGCGATGTTTCCATGTGGTGCCAATGCATAAGTTTTAAATTTGTTAGTTCTAACAACATCAAAATGTTGCACCATTGGTTGTTATAGTGTTGAGTCATTTACAATGGGCCCCACATTTTTTCATAGATGCAATATTTAGTGGAGTCTCTATTCTACTTGGATGCAATGTGCACATCTAAAAGTTGTCATTTTTGACAATTTCTAGATGTTGCACCATTGGTTGAAGCAGCATTGAGTCATTTTCATGGTAGGCCCCCTTCTTTCTTTAAGTTTCAATATTCAATGCTTCTTTAATGCCACATGGCAGCACCATGCACCTTTTCAAGGGTTGTAGTTCTGACACATAGTTTTTGATGTACCATTGTTCGGTTCATTTGAGTCAGCACTTGGCGGGGCCCATTATACTTAAGGCATAGGAAGAAATAAACATGATGGGGTTGTTGATGTATTTTGTAGAGTTTCCATGTGTCTCTATGGTGCAACAAGTTTGAGATCATAGTACTGACATAGTCTTCCCATTGTGCCATTGGTCAATTCATTTGAGTCAGCGTGTGGTGAGGCCCATTTAATTTAAAACATCGATAAAGGAAATGAGAACTAAGGGGTCCCAATGTAGTTTCAAGAGCTTCCACATGTCTCGATGGCACTATAGGTTGAGGGTGGTAGAACTGACACATTTTTATGTTATGCCATTGGTTGAGAGGCATGAGTCATAGGCAGTGGGTCCTACTTCTTTTCTAAGGATATAGTAGGCTATGAATCGTTGATCATAAGCCAAAGACATCTAACAGTTCAAAATAATAATTCAACCTATTTTAAGGATCCTACAGAAGAATCAATAAAGGTTGAGAAAGGGACATGTGTGTAATGTCCCCTTCTAGGCTCATGGTTAGTCCATCATAGAATTCCAGTGGACTAGCCATTTGGTTAAGTGATAAAAATGAAATATTTAAAAAGGTCACTTAAGTTACTTTTTGGAGCGCTCACATTGGGAAATATTAAAAGTGAAATTCAAAGAGATATTTCCCTCCAAAGTAAACGTCCCTCTTGGAGAGTTTTTAAAGAGGAGAAGTGCCTCATTTGAGATATGCTTGCTTTATGATATCTCCTTCTTTTGAGCTCTGCTAGAGTATGCTATCGTGGAAGTTTGAGGATTCAAACCAGATGCTTGTGGGGATGGAAACCTCCATAGGTAACAGCATTCTATAGGTGTGCAATATCACCCAATGGTGCTTTGATGATGGATACATCCAGTATTCATTCTTGTGCTTCATTGGAGTTTATTTATAAGGTTTCAAGGAGTTTTCACTTTATCTTCTGAAGGTTATTTGTTTTGGCTGATGGCATTGAAGAGCTATGGATTTTAGAGGAAATAATAGGGGTTTATGATGGGTATACACTGCACATGTTGGCCGCACCTCTCCTAGGTAGGCCGTTCCACTTCTTGAGGTAGTCCAGAGCTTCCTTCTTGCTATTTCTCCCTCATAAAGGGTCACCCAATTGAGACTATAGTAGCAGACTAATATCAGAGGATTTTCAGAGGTATTTGGGTGTGCATCATTGTTGTTCATCACTCCCAGCAAAGGCCATTTGCCCCCAGGAGTGACGTGGGGCATTTTGACCTCTTTCTCTTTGTGGGAAGTGGTTTATTTGCATTGTTTAAGGCCTCTAAGGCCTATTGTATTGCAGTTAACAATGAATGCTTGATGCTCTATGATTCTTGATTATTTGGAGCAATATTGTAATTTCAATGGCTAGTTTGGCAATAGCTGAAAACTAAAGTTTCAAATCTGCATATGGGTATGCGATAGAACATTTTTATTTGTTGATATATGAATTGGGTCTTTCATATTTCTCTTGTATTCATTGTATATTTTCTGGGTTTGCAACATATGCTATATTTTGTATGCTCCTGCCACACATCTATAGCAAACTGAAAACCCTTTCTACATTCTTCTGTCTAGTTCTGAAAGATCACATAAAAATAAAATAAAACACATTAAAAGATTTTAAAAAATATACAAACAGGTACGGCTCATTATAGTGGTATCAGAGCCATGATCTTGCCATCCTATGAGGTGAAATAGACATGCAGAAGTGAGAATGAGATATGCAACCGACAGATAGAGATTCCTTCAGGAATACTAGAGCAAGGTAAGGAACACTGATTCCACAGTTGATAGTTCCAGAGAATCCAATACCCATAACAAATCCTTTTGACTCAGACCCAGAGATAGAGGTAGCAGCTACAGAGGACGATTCTCAGGTTTCACGGACAGACCCCTTTCCTGGAGAGTTACCTCCATTTATAGAGCATACAAGGGAAATGGGAGATACAGAGATTGAAGAACCAAGCACATGAGATATCCTCAATGACTTGGCTAGAGGTCAGCAACAAATCATGGCTAGCTTGGACAAGTCTCAGCAGGCACTTGGGAGGCTTCTGGGATGATTATTTCCTGAGCTGGAAGACGATGAGGAGAAGATAGGTTGAAACAGATATAGAAATGATAGGAATGGAGGCAGGAATGATAGGCATGGAGACTGGCATGACAGGAATAGAGACCGAGGAAATGGATATAGGAATGGTGACTGAAACATTGGTGATAGAAATGGGCACGGGAATCATGATGGAGAGGCTTCGGTGAATAACCAGGGTGCTACATGGCTCACGGCTATAGAGAGACCAGGCATTCTAATTTTTAGGCCGAGGGATGATATACCAGAAATGGATGCTACACAATTAGAGTTTCAGGAAGAGATCGTTAGGGATTGGCAGGCTTCCAGTGAAGCATTTAGAGCCGAAATGACTTTCAGAGACTACTCAGATCTTCGGATGAGACACAGACCTAGAGGGGGTAATAGACAACAAAATAATGAGCTGTAGAAGAAGGTCAGCAAGACGACCTTACCATATTTTGATGGTTCAGGAAAAACTTCAGCAAGAGCGTGGGTACAAAAGTTGGACAGTTACCTTCAGATCAGCCCCATGCTAGAGACAGATGCCATCACATATGCAACCTTACACTTGGAGGGTAGTTCACATAAATGGTGGAGCAATGGGAAGGTGACTCTAGGACATGACTAGATCACATCTTATGTTGAGTTCATAGCCAGACTCATAGATAGTTTCGACAAGAAGGATCCTGAATTGCAGTTCAAGGAGCTAGCATAGTTGAGACAGAGTGGATCAGTGGACTCGTACATTGCTGAGTTCCAGGAACTCTCAGTCATGGTTTTACATATATCAAAGAGAAGGTTAATCATGCTCTTCGTTGATGGTTTGTCTGATTGTTTAAGAGGATGGGTGAGGGTTTAGACCCTATGACATTGTAGGAGGCAATGAAGAAGACCCGTGATATGGAATCATTCGTATGGAGGAGCAAATTTCAGAGTAAGAAATTTCAGCATAAGAGAGATAAGGAAAGAGATAGGAGACCTTTCCACAAGGACTCGGGACACCAGCCACATAAGAGTTCTTCCCAAATTGATAATGATCAGCTGAATGACCTCAGGAGGAAGAAGCTTTGTTTTCACTATAGAGAGCCTTGGGATCCTAAGCACAAGTGTGCTGCCCAAGGGAAGGCAAAATAGATTGAGTACTTCTCAACAGATGAGTCTATGGAGTCAGACACGCATTCAGAGTAGCATACAGAGGATGATGATTTAGGGATAGATGTTGCATCTAAAGTACCAGATAAGGATAATGATACCTCCCTACCCATAGCCCACATTTCTAGCATTCAAAGAGAAGGGTCATTCAAGATCTGAGGAGTATTGGGGGGACAGAGGTGCATTACCTTGCTAGATACAGGTGCCACTCATAACTTCATAGATGAGGGCTTGGTTGCTAAGAGGGGGTTACAAACAGAGGAGTTTGCAGGATTTAAGGTAAAGGTAGCCAATGGGTTTGTACTCAATTGCACTAGGAGGATTCCCAACTTGATGATCTAGCTAAACCATTATACTTGCCAGTCAGAGTTTTATGTGGTTAGCATGGGTGACATGGATGTTATGCTGGGAATGAAATGGCTTCATGAGATAGGGGAGTTCACTATCAATTTAAGGATAATGGAAATGAAGTTTGAAGTGAACGGAGTTAAGCATGTGCTCAGGGGAATTTCAGATGGTGGATTGAGAGTTGTTTCTCTCAAGCGAATGGAAAAATTGATTCTCCATGATCAGGTACAATGGGCAACAGAAATATTGGTGATGCCAGAAATTGCGGAGCAGCAAAAACATGAGTATCCACCTGACATACAAGCTCTTCTAACTAAACACACCAAGGCGTTTAGTGATATTCCACCAGGTAGACCACCCGACAGAGGTATCAAGCATGTGATCGAGTTGGAGGAGGGTGCAAAACTAGTGATTGTCACACCATACCAGCACTCGAAGAGATCCAAAGATCGAGAAAGCTATCAAAGAGCTTCTCGCAATGGGACACATAAGACCAAGTAAGAGCCCGTTTGCATCATCCATTGTGTTAGTAAAGAAAAAGGATGGGACTCTTAGGATGTGCATTGATTACAGGGAACTCAATAAGAAAACAATCAAGAACAGGTATCCCATACCTAGGATAGATGAGCTGATTGATGAGCTACACGGGGCCTATTATTTCTCCAAGATAAACTTGAGGACTGGATACCATCAGATTAGGGTCAGAGATGAGGATGTGGAGAAGATGACATTTAGGTGTCACTATGGGCACTTTGAGTTCCTAGTCATGCCATTCGGCTTGACTAATGCACCAGCTACTTTCCAGTCTTGCATGAATAGAGTCTTCAGAGAATAGTTGAGGAGGTTCGTCTTGATATTTTTTGATGATATCCTGATTTATAGTAAAACGTGGGAAGAGCATGTGAAACACATTGACATTGTGTTGAGTATTCTGGAGAGGGAATCTTTATATGCCAAGATGTCAAAGTGTGATTTTGGGATGACCGAGTTGCTATACTTGGGTCACATCATCAGTGCTGGTAACGTGAAGGTAGACCCAGAGAAGATTCAGGCAATAGTAGATTGGCCGCCACCAAAGAATCTTACTCAGCTAAAGGCATTCTTGGGTTTATGTGGATATTACCGCAGGTTCGTGAAGGGGTTTTCTTAATCAGCTACTCCCCTCACAAATTTGACTCGCAAGGATGCATTTAGTTGAACAGGGGTTACATAGGAGTGCTTTGACTAATTCAAACAGATTATGAGTACATGCCCTGTATTGGCCATGCCAGATTTTAGCAAGCCCTTCAAGTTGCAGTGTGATGCTTCAGGGGAAGGCATTGGTGTGGTAATTATGCAGGATAAGCACCCCATAGAATTTGAGAGTAGGAAGTTGAGGGGTGTGGAATGCAGCTATAACATTTACTACAAGGAGATGTTAGCCATAATGCATGCATTGGCTAAGTTCAGACAATACCTTGTGGGTAGTAAGTTCGTAGTCAAAACAGATCACAACAATCTGAAGCATTTCCTTGGCCAGAAAGACTTAAATGAGAGGCAACAAAAGTGGGTCAACAAACTATAGGCCTATGACTTTGACATTTTGTATGTCAAAGGAAAGAAAAATGTTGTTGTCGATGCTCTATCCAGGAGGCCCCATTTATGTGCACTTGGAGCCATTGCAGATGATTGGAGGGAGATGATATCAGCTGAGTATGCAAAGGATGCATGTGCTATGGGGATAATTGATGGCACCACCAAGGATGACAGGTATACAATGGTAAATGATTTAATCATTTACAAGAACAGGATTTTCTTGGTGACAGACTCTCAGATGAAATAGAAGGTTTTGAGGGCATTTCATGACTTGCCAATGGTAGGACACCCGGGGTACTTCAAAACTTAAAGGCAGGTTAGAGAGAGGTTCACCTAGAAGGGCCTCAAGACGGAGGTGATGCAGTATGTGAGAGAGTGCCCGATATGTCAGCAGAATAAACAAGAGCACTGATTCCCAGGAGGTTTATTGCAGCCCCTACCCATTCCTAAAAGGAAGTGGGATATCATTTCTATGGACTTTATCATAGGTTTACCAAAAGTCAAAGGTAAGGATTGCATTTTTGTTGTAGTGGACAGGTTGACAAAGTATGCACACTTCTTTGCCATCCCTACCACTTTTGCTGCAGCACAGGTTGCAAAATTGTTCTTTCGTGAGGTATTTCGACTCCATGGGTTGCCTCGGAACATTGTTAGTGATAGGGACAACAGGTTCCTCAATAATTTTTGGTAGGAGCTCTTTAGGTTGATAGGGACAGAGCTCACCTCTAGTACGAGTTACCACCCTCAGATGGATGGTTAGATGGATATTGTTAATAAATGGGTGGAAGGATACCTCTAAAACTATGTTTCAGGGCAGTAAAAGGCATGGGTTAAGTGGCTTCACATGGGAGAGTACTGTTACAATTCCACATACCACATGTCTATTTAGATGTCACCATTTATGGCCCTGTGTGGGTATGAGGCATCGAGCTTTGTTGATTTGTTGTTTGGTTATAGCAGAGTGCTGAAGGCCAAAGACCTTCTCCAGGAGAGTCAAGACATCATGAGGTCTTTGAAGGAGAACATACAGAAGGCTCAGAATCAGCAGAAGCAGTATGCAGATTAGTAGAGGATTGAGCGGACTTTTGTGGTTGCTGACATGGTTTATCTCATGTTGCAACCCTATAGACAGTTCACTCTCAGAAAGAATGGGGCAGAGAAGTTGAAGCCATGGTACTATGGACCTTTTCAAATCTCCAAGAGAATTGGGGAAGTGGCATATGAGTTGGAGCTTCCAGCAGGTAGCAGGGTACATAATGTATTTCATGTCTCTCACCTCAAGAAGGCAAGGTGATACCATTAGCGGAGTTGCCTCCTCTTGATGAAGAGGGGAAGTCGATACTAGTACCCGAGGCTATAATTGATACCAGGGAATGTAATTTGAGGAGGAGGAACATTAGAGAGTACTTGATTAAATGGAAGAACCTGCCCATGGAGGATGCTACTTGGGAGAATGAGCAGATATTAGAGCATCCTGACTTGAGATTGTTTGAGGCAAGCAATCTTAGGGAGGGCGGACTGTAATGTCCCCTTCTGGGCTCATGGTTAGTCCATCATAGAATTCTAGTGGACTAGCCGTTTGGTTAAGTGATAAAAATGAAATATTTAAAAAGGTCACTTAAGTTACTTTTTGGAGCGCTCACATTAGGAAATATTAAAAGTGAAATTCAAAGAGATATTTCCCTCCAAAGTAAACGTCCCTCTTGGAGAGTTTTTAAAGAGGAGAAGTGCCTCATCTGAGATATGCTTGCTTTATGATATCTCCTTCTTTTGAGCTCTCCTAGAGTCTGCTATCGTGGAAGTTTGAGGATTCAAACCAGAGGCTTGTGGGGATGGAAACCTCCATAGGTAATAGCATTCTACAGGTGTGCAATACCACCCAATGGTGCTTTGATGATGGATACATCCAGTATTCATTCTTGTGCTTCATTGGAGTTTATTTGATAAGGTTTTGAAAAGTTATCGCTTTATCTTCTGAAGGTTATTTGTTTTGGCTGATGGTATTAAAGAGCTGCAGATTTTAGAGGAAATAACAGGGGTTTATGATGGGTATACACTACACATGTTGGCCACACCTCTCCTAGGCAGGCTGTTCCACTTCTTGAGGTAGTCCAGAGCTTCCTTCTTGCTATTTCTCCCTCATAAAGGGCCGCCCAATAGAGACTACAATAGCAAACTAATCTCAGAGGATTTTTAGAGGTATTTGGGTGTGCATCGTTGTTGTTCATCACTCCCAGCAAAGGTCGTCCACCCCTAAGAGTGACATGGGGCATTTTGACCTCTTTCTCTTTATGGGAAGTGGTTTGTTTGCATTGTTTGAGGCCTCCAAGGCCTATTGTATTGCTGTTAACAATGAATGATTGATGCTCTGTGATTCTTGATGATTTGGAGCAATATTGTAATTTCAATGGCTGGTTCAGTAGTAGCCAAAAATTGAAGTTTCAAATCTGCATATGGGTATGTGATATAACCTTTTTATTTGTTGATATATGAACCGGGTCTTTCATATTTCTCTTGTATTCATTGTATATTTTCTGGGTTTGCAACATATGCTATATTTTGTATTCTCCTGCCACACATCTACAGCAAACTGAAAACCCCTTCTACATTCTTCTGTCTAGTTCTAAAAGATCACATAAAAATAAAATAAAACACATTAAAAGATTTTAAAAAATATACAAACAGGTACGGCTCATTACAATGTGGTAGATCTGCACTCCTCCATGATACTTTAGTTTTGCTAGAGTTATTTGGTTGAATGATTGGCTAAGTCTCAAGTGGCATGACCCATATGGTATGGCAATACACTATGAGATTTTTGTGTCTCATATGTGAGATCTTGGAGAATTTTGAATTCTAGATGCCTACACCTAGGATGCCATTAATGTGAAATAAAGATAAGGCACATGTAGATGGTGAGGTGGGTGTGATTCAATGCCGATGTTATAGAGGTAGATGGGGTAGGTGATTCCCTCCCATGTGTAGTAGTGGAAGAAGGATTTCTATATATATATATATATATGTGTGTGTGTGTGTGCATGGTCAGAAGATGTATTTTGGGTTGGTCACTAAACCAATTTGGAGGTGTAAGTGGTCAGGTGATTTTAGGGCATCAAACGAATCCAGTTGGGGCTACAAATGAAGGCAGACATCTGGTATAGCATAGGAGTGGTTTACAAATCTAATTTGTATGTAGTGGTATGTCTCCATGGTTGTGAGTGACAACTCAGGAGAATGTATATTTGCAGATGTATGTTTTATTTCACCATACTTTCTGGTGTGAATGTAATAGAGATTTGATAATGTGTGACAACATTTAATAGAATACAAACTCCTTTGTATTAGTCTCTCCTTTCTTGCATATGGATTGTTGTAGTATTATTCTGGATCACTAAGTATGTCCATTGTGTTTTGGATGTAATCTTTGATATGCATGCAAATGCATGTCTAGTTTCTATTGATGTTGTATTAGTTGCATTTCCTTCCTCTTTGTTCTTCATAACTCTATTGCCCATTGGAGTAGGAACCAGTCTAGTTTGGCGAAGGGCTAGCAATCTTTCATCCTATTAGTTATAGGAGTAGGAGTACAATTAGATTAGGTTTTATATGTTGTGAATGATTCAGTATAATAACTAGGGGCAAATATGAAGTAATATAAAACTGTTTAAATCATTTGGGACCATGTTCATGCATGCCTGTGCCATGTAAATGTGTATGTGATGTTAAGTGGTTTCATCTCAAGGGAAACTATGCTATTATCATATGTTGGTGCATTTGCGAGGTGTAGTAATCAACTATATTGAGGTATGCAGGTGGCTAATTGTTCTTGGTTTATTGATAATGTTTGGAGCCAAGCCAATGTGTTGGGTTTAGTCATCAACATTTTAGTTGTTCATCTAGTTTATCAAGCCATAGGGAACACCCTCCTGAGTATAAGTTGATCTCAAGGAGTGGGAGAGAAAACCCACTCTCATTGTGTTGGCCTTCAACCCTCCATGGTCTAGGGATGAGCAGGTTTTACTTTCACGGCAACCCTAACCTTGTAAGTGGATCTCTGTTCTAGCAAGTGAAGTAGTAGTTTTATGAACCAATAGGTTTTACACAAATGAAGACACACCAAGCACACCAGAAAGCCTAATTTGTTTAAGTGGGAGTCTAAACACTCATAATCCCACCATTAATGCCTTGTCTAGTCATGGAATATAAGGCCCATGAGGAGGCACTAATCATTTTTATCCTCAAGATCACACAACTCTCACACCATTGATGCCTTGTCTAGCCATGGAATGTAAGGCCCATGAGGAGGCACTAATCATTTTTATCTTCAAGATCACACAATGGTGTGAGAGGAGAGAATACACATCCTATAATCTCATTTCTAGGGGCACACGGTGAGTAACTTCCCAATGCTAATTGCTAATAGATGCATTATAAGAATTAGGTTGAGGGTCCTATTTAGGCTTTAGAAGGTAGCTAGAGGATGTCCTCAATATAATTGAAATTATGGGAAACCAATGTCTCTAAATGAGAGTTCTATCTACTTGCATGTGGTTAGGGTCAAGTCCCTTCCCACTTCACCTTGTCCCCTCGAGTGGACAACAAGTTTTTTCTAAACATGATAGCCCTCCTTTGAGGTGAGTTTTTCCATTCTCTTCCCTTTCTATACCTTGTCAAAATTTGTGGTTTGGGTCATCCCCCTTGGTGACAAAATTCAAAGGTAGGATCACTACTAGGGAAAGAAGATCAAGTGATTTTGATTCCCAAGATTGCCTTGTGGTATGAGGGAAGAAAATACACACTTGACTCCTTAGGATTAAAACCAAAAAGTGAACAAGAAGGTGTTTTTTAATCTCCAAGGTCACCTTTTGGTGTGAGGAGAGAGCATGCACACATAAAAAAAGCAAACAAAGTTCATTACCCTTAGCATGTAAGTGTGCAACTATACTAGTGATAAAATGAAACCTTGGACAAATGAAGCTACACATAAACAAGTTAGTAGTTGAACAAAATGTCTTAGACTAGTTAAACGCTAGACAAAAATGTTAGTACACCAACACACAACAAACAATGGTTGACCAAATTTAAAAAACCCAAGAAAATAATAAAAATAATGTGTTAGATTCTACGAGAAGCAAGAACTGAGCCAGGATTTAATGTTGGTCATAGATCACATATACTCCAATCGACAAATGATCGAAGATCAAAATAGCAGAATGGAGAGAGAATCCTGAAAGAGAGAATTAAGAGACAAACGTCAAGAGAGTTTAGGCAAAGCTCACATTACTCTCCCTGACTAGTTACCTAACTAGTTAAGGTGAGAGGTGAGTGCTGCATATATAGAAAATAATGGGAAAATACATCCAAGAGGTGTACTAACTCCAACTAGCCAAAATAGGTGGAAGTTTTACCTACTTCATAAATGCCAAAACATGTCAAGTAGAGATAGAAAATAGGTTATGATAGGTGGAATATAAATCTAAAATAGGGTGAGAAACCCAACTACCCCATAACCTATTTAGGTAAAGACATAATAGTGGTTATGAGAGTTGGAGCAATAAGCCAAAGAAGGTGTGTAACTCAACTACCCATGTGTGGGAGAGAGTGACACATGTATATGATGTATTTTGCCATGTGTCCTCATATTAACTACATCTAATAAACCTAAGAAAGCTTAATAATGTGTAGGAAAAAGAAATATCCCTAAGGAAAATAAAAATCCTACACTAACACCCCCCCTAAGCGTAGCTTAGGTGGGTGAAAAGATATGGGTCACGACAAATGAATCCTGATGAGGTACCCATGTACATAGAATTCCTCCCCCAAAAGAGATGAAGCCCTCCCCCACAAAGGAAAAGCCCCCCTAAATAGAGAGAGAAAACACCCCCCAAAGTAGAGAGAGTGAAAGCAGAGGACTAAGAAGCCCCTCCTGAAGTAGACACTGGTTGTACCCCTAGAAAAGATCACAAGTGAAGGAACTTACTCTCATTGAAGGGTTTGCTGAAGATATCTGTGATCTGCTATGATGTCTGAATGTACTTGAGATCAATGTTGTTTGCATGAATCAATTCCTAGATGTAGTCCATATGTATCTCAATGTGTTTTGCCTATTGGTGATTGACTAGATTCTTTGAGATCTATATTGCATTCTGATTATTACAAAAGATGACTATGGGATTTCTAAATGAAATTCTAAACTTAGTGAGTATATTTTAAAGCTAGATGGCCTCAGTCGTGGCATTAACTCTCCCTTGATACTTAGCCTTTGTAGATGAAAGAGTAGTTGTAGACTACTTCTTGCTCAACCAAAAAATTGGACTGGAACCAAGTGAGAAGTAATACCCTCAAGTAGACTTGTGATCCTAAGAATTGCCTGCCCAATCTGAATCTATGTATCCCAACAATTCAAAATCCATGCCTGTTGCATAGTGAATCCCATAGTTGTGAGTGCCTTGAACATAGTGGAGTATCTGCTTGGCTACTTTCCAATGCAACTCATGTGGTTCTACATAAACTAAGAGACCATGCACATGACATATGAAATGCTAGGCCTCGTGTGAGTCAAATAGATGAGACTCCCAACAAGTTGTTGGTATAAAGTTCCATCAAACAAGGGTGAAGCACACAAAGCCTGAAGTTTGACCCCAGACAGAAATGGAATCGGTGTAGGCTTACAGTCAACCATGTGAAATCTAGAGAGCATGTCAAGTGCATACTTGGGTTGTGCCATGAAGATACATAAAGATGATTGAGTGATCTCAATCCCTAAGAAGTAGTGCAAAAGAGCCAAGTCTAACATCAGAAATCAATCATGTAGAGTAGCTTTCACTACATTTATGGTGAATGAATGACTCCATGTGATCAACAAGTCATCGACATAGAGAACTAAAAAAATGATTATCATCCTATTGCAAAATGTAGACATTTGGATCAAAATGGCATTGAGTGAACCCAACTGATAGAAGGAAGGAGTCCATCATGGAATACCAGCCTCGAGGAGCCTGTTTGAGGCCACAAAGAGATTTCCAAAGTCAGAAAACAAGTGAAGGATCCTGAATGAACCCCTGTGGCTACTCCATGTATATTTCCTCTTGAAGGTCACCATGAAGAAAAGCAGTCTTCACATCCATTTGATGAACTTCCCAATGATGGGTTGCAGTGATAGAAAGTACAAATTGGATGGAATTCATTTTGGCTACTGGCACAAAAGTATCAAAGTAGTCAATCCCAGGAACCTGGGAGAATCCTTTGGCAACTAAGCAAAACTTATCCTTGTTAACCGACCCATCTACTACAAATTGTGTTCAATAGATCCACTTTCATCAAACAAATTTTCTTCCCTTAGGAAGAGGGACTAAATCCGAAGTGTGATTCTTGTCCAAGGACTTAAACTCTTCTTGCATTACTACATCCCGCTCGGGGACACTAGAAGTTTCTTGAAAAGTTTGTGGATTAGAAGCTTAAGTAACAAAGAGATGTAGAGCTTGCTAAAATTGTGACCTTATTCTTCTATTAACTGAAGGATCACCAATCCAATCGCCTACTCGCTATAATGTCTGACGAGCCCAAAGAGGCCCTGTGGTAGGAGAATCTAGAGGAGAATCATCAACCTCCAAATGTTGATTAAGAGGAGAGGGTGGATCCTCATCATCACTATCACCATCTGAAGTGGAGGGAGAAGACTTCTCATTTGGATCAGGAGGATTAAGATCCTCTGAAGAACTATCATCATGTTGCAATGTCTCCAATGTGATTGTTGATGGAGAAGTGGTAGGAGAATAACTAGAAGAGTCCTCCTCAAAATGAACACTCCTCTCAATGAACAACTCATGCTTAGTGGGATGGAGAAGCCTATAGCCCTTGACACCATCTAGGTACCCAAAAAATATGCAAGGCTTGCTTTGGAGATCAATAGCCTTGCGTTTCTCTACTGGAATGTGGGCCCATGCAAGAGAACCAAACATAGGTGAAATTTCTTAACTGTGGGTTTCTGACTAGTCCATGCTTGGAAAGGAGTTACCCCCTTCACAACTTTGTAAGGAATGTGGTTTTGGATGTAACACGCATAGTTGATGGCCTCTGCCCAATACTAAGGTGCCATAAATTTGGAGTGAATCATACAATTGGTCATCTCTTTCAAGGTCTTGTTCTTGCATTCTATAACACCATTATGTTTTGGACTATAGGGAATTGTGTGCTGAAGATCAATACCCTCTGAGGCACAAAGTTGCTCAAACCTATGGTTGACATATTCTCCCCCATTACCTATATGTAGAATCTTGATGGCCTTCTTGGATTGTTTCTCTGCAAAAGATTTGAAGTCTTAAAAAGACTCAAAGACCTCAAACTTTTATTTGAGAAAATAAACCCATGTGTATCTCGAAAGATCATCAATGAATGTTAGAACATATTTAGGTCTACTGAAAGAAGGATGTGGAAATGGTCCTACCAAATCACTGTGTACTAACTCCAGAAGTTGTGTGGCCCTCCATACTTTTCCTTTGTCATATTTCTCCTCAGAATGCTTACCAAGAATGCATCTCTGACAAACTCCATCAAAAAATTAAATTGAAGGCAACCCTAAAACCATGTCCTATTGATTGGGCTACTATAAGTAGTGGTAATTCAAGTGACCAAACTACTGATGCCACAATGAATCACCTCTTCTAAGTGAGTGAGTAGTAGTGTCGAAGGAGAGTCAGGAACAAAGTGAGAAAACTAATACAGTCTAGAATGATGATCTTCTTTTCCCACGGCAATTATAGACCCATCATGCAACTCACTGATTACCACTTTGCCTGGAGTGAGCTCAACCTGCTTGTCAAAGCCAATGTGAGTGATCTAATAGACAGATAGGAAATTAGTTGATAAAGATGGAACACAAAGAACATCCTACAATGTTCCTTCACCTACATCAATAGATCCTCTCCCATGCACTTCAACAGGAGTGGCATCACCCATGAGTATGGCAAGCATAGTACATAGCACTAAGGAGGCAAAACCATCCCGTGAAGAAGCCATGTGGTGCAAAGCACCTGAGTAAAAAATCCATGTATTAAGTTGTGAAGCAAATACAACTAGGACCTTGCCCTTTCCTTTCTCCTTACTCTTTTGTATGTCCTTTGAAGACCATTCGAACCCTTTTTGATATAGTCAAGCACCTTCATATTGTTCTTCTCAAGAAGATGTGACAAGTGATCAATCTACTTCTTTAAACACTTATGCTCATCATGTCTAGGCATCTTATAGTAAGAACACTTGACCTTCTCCTTCTTAGGTTGTTCACCTTTCTATGAAGAAGTTTAATTAGCTGCATTTGAAGCAACAGAGTGCTGATCTTTCTTCTTCTTGCCTTGGTGCTTTTGTTTCTTATCTTGATTGCCAGACCTTTTTTGTTCTTTTGTGCCTTGATTTGCAGCCAAGGCATGTGACTTAGAGGGCTTAATTCTACCCATGTGAACTAGTTTATCTTGCTCCATAGTGAGTTCTATAGAAAACTCATCTAGAGAAGGCATTTTATAGTTCGCAACTAGGGCACTTTTGTGGCATAAAAGGTAGAAACAAACATAGAATAGTTCAGACCAAGCTTAGAAAGAATGCTTAAGATAAGTTGTTTGTCTTCTTTTTCTATTCCACACTATTTCAACTACAATCTAATGGCTTTCAACTTTGTGAAGAAGTCTTATATGGTGTCAAAATTGCCATGATTGAATCCTATGAGTTCGTTTTCCAGTTGATGACTATTGAGAAATGGTGCCTCAAACTTGCTGGCTTAAAAGATGTCAGTTTCAGGTTTATCAGCCTGATAGTTGAGTTTTGTGACAAGACAATATACCTATTCCCCTTGATGGACCGATGTCACCTCTGCTAGCTTTGGAATTATGATCTTATCAGGAGGAGTTGTTTACTTTAGTGGAAGTCCATGTGCAGTCCCTTCAACAATCTGATACCATTATGAGCATTGGCAGTAATGTGGCAGTGGGGACCATGATGGACAATTGGTAAGACATATCAATATCGGTAAGAGTCTCTAAGGAGTCCCTTTGATAGCTTGATGGCGGAAGTCATTGAAGTGATGACTTGGCAATGAGATCAACGGTTGTAGTTAAAGAAATCCAACGGAGGAGAAGCAATTCTGAGGAATCTTCTTGTATCAGTGGGAGATGTTATAACATTCCCTGAAATGACCAATATGACTATTTCGCAAGCCCGTAGGCTCCATGGTGGGGCCCAATCAAAGTCATGCGTGAATGCGCTATTAGCGAAGCTTGGACCCTTGTCATGGTGGCACAAGGACTTCGAAGGGAGGTTGTTTCTAGTCTCTTCGATAGTCCTGATGGGCAGTTGACAGTTATAGTTTATATCCCCGACAATTAAATGAATTTACTGTTTGCTATAGGAACGGGATCATTTGATTTCAGGTATAGCATGGAATTTAGAATGGTTGGTTATTCGAATAGTTAGTCTATAATTATGTATAAAGAATGCATTGAAACAGTGAGTATAGTGACTGAGTGAGAGAGAGGGGAGTTGCATTTTGACAAGTGTTTTACTACCAGACAATCTTTAGATGGAAGAGGATGTTAATCTCCATGAAAGGCTTAATGCCGATATTGTATTATAATTATATTTTTTCTAGTTGCTAAATAATACAATGGGTCTGGGCTTTTGAAGTGTGGAGTTTTTTACTCGTAAGGGTTTTCCCCACATAGACCTTGGTGTTCTTGTTCTCTAATTTGTCTTTCATGCTTTGTGATTCTACTTATTGAATTTGTTTAATAATTGCTGCTGAAACTAGTTTATTTCTAGATTGCAATTACTTCCTTCTGAGGGTTAATGTGGGAAATGAACTATGTCTGATTCTGCTTTGTGGCATAGTTGTATGTGTTTTTGAGGCAATCTAAAGAAATTAAAACCTACCGAAGATGCTGTTGTTCTTAGATGTTCATTCTAAGATGGTCTCATTTTCTTACAAGTGGTATCAAAGCCTTCTTCTGGGATTTGATTGTTCCTGGTGTTTCTGGTTCTGGGTATTCCTTATGTAAAGATTTCTTAGCCTGGAAAGCTTGAGGAAATCTAAAGGAATCTACTGATGATTGATCCTCTATGAAGTATAAGTCTTTTGTTGTTTTGTTTTAGTTTCAGGAGACAACATGTATCCTGAAGGATGTTGAAGATGGAGAAACTAGATCTGGTGAAATTGAAATGATGTGACCTGAATCTCGTAAGTAGATGGCTACATAACTCTGATACATGGGGTGTGTTTTTTTATTATTTATGGTTGTGCTGCAATGAAGTTTTCATACTGGGTATTTGTGTGAGAGGCTCCTTGGTGATACGAAGAAGCTTGTGTTGTTTTTAGCCATGGAGTAATGTGCTTATGGTGGGTGTTCTTTCCTAGTACTGGAAGGCATTATTTTTGTACCCCGATTGCATATAGGCTATGGAGTTGATCATTGGATGATCTAGAAGCTTCTATAATACCTTGTCTCCCTCAGATGCATGTGCATGTTGGTGGTTGTGGAATTGGCCTACAAGTGGGCCTAAAGTTCCTAAATTGTTGTTCCTTTTAAGGATGTTTTGTACTTGCATGTCTCATATTCATGTTCCTTGGATCTGAGAGTTTTATAGTTTTTTCCTAAAAATCTATGGTTATGCATATTCATAATAATCCATTATTTTGGTTTGACTGTTATGGTATTTTTTGTTTCAAACTTCTGAGTTTTCTAGATGTAAGTGGGTATAGATGTGCATGGGTGTTTTTTAAGACACAGTAGTTTTATAGGTTTTACACGGTAAAAAAAAAACTTGTGGTTTTGTGAAGCTGTAGTAAAGCTAATTTCTAGACGATGGCTTTTGGGGTGTTGGTAGATGAGATAGTTAAAGTTTTACATATGGTGTGAGGAGGTGAGATGCTTTCTCTGCATTGGAGTGTTGGTATGTGATATCTCACTTAGCATTTTTGTGGTAATGCTTCTAGATTCCTAAATTATGGTGCTCGGTTTATGGACATGCTTGGTAAATTGGATTTGTGTATAATCTAGTGTTTGAGTCATGTTGTCTACATAGTATTTTCTCCTTGAGATCTTAGTTTTGTAGTTTCTAGTGCAATAGTGGGTTTGCATGTTTCAATGTATTGGATCTATGAGTTATGTAGTTTTGTAGGTGTGCACAGCCTATTGATTGCAGTGGGATAACTCAGAAGTGGACTGTCTATATCCACAAGATTAATTCATTGTTTATGTAGACTTGTTAGCTATCCTTCTCTATGGTCACTTGTGCATTGGTGTGGTTGCTTTGAGATGAGAGGATGGATGATGTTGAGTACCTAGATAGTTAGTGGTGGGGACCTGTAGCATGTGTATCACGAAGTCATGAATAGCTTGGATACACAGTTTTGTATAAGCTTTTGACAGTGATGGTATATTTTCTGCTTGGTTTGAAGATCTTGGTGTCACTTGGTATAATTGTTAGATGGACGTGTTATTGTATGGACTTGGAGGATTTTCAGATTAGCAGATGATTTGCTCATGGTGCTTGGAGAGCTCAATTGTCATGGTTCAGTGGGAGCTTTAGTAATGATTACGGATTCGTCACTTGGTGATGGATGATCTTCTTTAGTGTTGCAGATGTTACTAGGAGGAGTTCTTAGATCCTGTTACTGCAGAAGGGTTCTTTCACATTTGTAGGGGCGCTATTTGAAGATGTGTAACATCTTGGAGCCATGGAGGACTCATGGAGTCTTTGGTTGAGCTGTTGGTGATGCTTGACAGGTAATGTTGGTTTAGAGTTTGTTTTATGTCATGATATACTCTTGATTATGCATTAGAGTTTTGGCATAATACATTGCTCTTGAAACCATGCTGCGATCACTTGGAGCATGGATTCTCCTAAGGGAGATAGTAAGATCATGATGTCATGATAAGTTCCTAGTTCAGGTGATTGGAGCTTTGACAGTGGTCTAGTGCTTCTTTGTGTTTTGGGTGCATTGGTCATTTATTTGAGAACTTCATGATGGTACAATCATGCATTTGGAGTTTAGCATGAGATGATTGTTTGTAGGTGCTCATGGATACATGGAGAATAAGGTGAGGTTGTATTTCTCTTAAGAAGAGAGAAATATTGTTGAGATGGTTACTCTTGATGAGATTTCAATAGAAAGTCTAAGAATCCTACACCTTGGTTGGACGTGAGTTCAATAGAGACCTATGAAGAGATTGCTCTTGGAGGAGTCATGATGGCTTACATATCTTGGAGGAGCTTTCTCATTCCCCACTCTTGGTCTATTTGGTAGTTTATGATTTGAGAGGTACTTACCCATTATATCTTTCAGATGTGTTATGTTATGTGCTTTGATTCTCATAGGATTGAGTTGGTACTATGGAGACTCATTTGAGGATGGTTTAGCATGAGTGTATATACATCATCTTTTATAGATATGGATCTTGAACTGCTATTAGATGGTTTTAGAGGATTCATTGTGAGAGATGGATAGCATGGTTATCTCCTCGAGATTGCATTTTTCATTTATGATGAGGACTATCAAGAGATGATTTATGGGCTGATTTCTTGAGATGGGAAATGGAGTAGTTTGATCTTCTTTGAGAAGCTTACATCCATGTAGATATAAGATATATATGTTTTGTTTGATCTCTTGAGATTGAACAACTTTGGGTGTTGTTATGTTGTTCTCTTTGGGGTTTTATGGAGGAGATCTTACTTGACACAGTTGGCATTTAGAGGTGTATGTAGAAGGATTTTCTATAGGTATATGATGTGCAGTGATTCTCCCTTTTGTCTTGGTTGTCTTTCTGGATGGTTTGTTTCACATTACATTGGTTTGAGGTTCTGTTATCTCTTTCCTTTGTTGGGTGTGGAGAAGGGAGAGCTATGGAGACTTGTGGTGAGACTTGTTCTTACAGGTTTTGCATATCATTGTGGATGTCCTTGGTGCCACATGATGTTTACACTTTCTATATGATGCTATTGGTAGACTTGGTATGCCTTGATCTTTTTTAGATTTTCATTACCCATGTAGTGGGAGTTCTTGGATGTGTTTGGTCTTCTTCGACTGGTTGACACATGGAGCTTGTATTTGTAGTTGATGGGTTGGCTATGTTCATGGCATTAGTATACTATGTTATTTGATACCTTGGAGGTATGGATTGACTGGATGTTTTAGCACCAACCATGTGTGCTATTTTTAGTCAAGTGTGTTTCTTGTTCAGTTGAATGGGAGCAATCAATTTTCTGGTTGTTGTTCAAGCTGATGTTTTATATTGATTTCTGGAGAATGACTTCACGGTTCTGTTCAGGTTGAAGCTTTGAAGCTTATGTTGTTGATGCTTTTGCATAAGCTGTGAGCACAGTGGAGTAGGGGCAGTATCTTGTATCCTTTACTATCAGTTGGATCTATTGTAGATGTCTTAGATTAGACTGGTGTCTTAGCTGATACAGTGACTTCGAGCATTGGTTGGGAGCCAGTAAATTCTTCGTCAAGTGGGAGAATGCTAAGAAATTGTGCCTCAAACTTGCTGGCTTAAAAGATGTCAGTTTTAGGTTTATCAGTGTGACAGTTGAGTTTCACAACAAGATGATATACCTAGTCCCCTCGATGGACTGATGTCACCTCTACTAGCTTTGGAATTATGATCTTATCGGCGGGAGTTGTTTACTTCAGTGGAAGTCCATGTGCAGTCTCTTTGACAATACGATACCATTATGAGCATTGGTAGTAACGTGGCAGTGGGGACCACGATGGACAATCGATAAGACATATGGATATCAGTAAGAGTCTCTAAGGAGTCCCTTCCATAGCTTGATGGTGAAGTCATTGAAGTAATGAATTGACAGTGAAATCAATGGTTGCAGTTAAAGGAATCCAATGGAGGAGAAGCACTTCCAGGGAATCTTCCTGTATCAGTGGGAGATCTTATAAAGTTCCCCAAAATGACCAATATGACTATTTTGCAAGGCCACATGCTTCATTGTGGGGCCGGATCAAAGTCATTCACGAATGTGCTATTGGTGAAGCTTGGACCCTTGTCGTGGTGACATAAGGACTTTGAAGGGAGGCTATTTCTAGTCTCTTCGATAGTCCTGACAGGCAGTTGATGGTTATAGTTTATGTCTCTGACAGTTAAACAAATTGACTATTTGCTACAAGAACTAGATCATTTGGTTTCTGGTATAGCATGGAATTTAGAATGGTTGGTTATTCAAATAGTTAGTATGTAATACTATATAAAGAATGCATTGAAACAATGAGTATAGTGACTGAGTGAGAGAGAGGGGAGTTGCATTATGACAAGGGTTTTGCTGCTAGACAATCTCCAGATGAAACAGGATGTTAATCTCCATGAACGGCTTAATGTCGGTATTGTATTATAATTGTATTTTTTCTAGTTGCTGGATAATACAATGGGTCTGGCCTTTTGGACTGTGGGTTTTTTTACTCGAAAGGGTTTTCCCCATGTAAACCTTGGTGTTCTTGTTCTTTGATTTGTCTTTCATTCTTTGTGATTCTACTTATTGAATCTATTTAATAATTGTTGTTGAAACTGGTTTATTTCTAAATTACAATTACTTCCTTCTGAGGGTTAATGTGGGAAATGAACTATGTCTAATTCCACTTTGTGGCATAGTTGTGCATGTTTTTGAGGTAATCTAAAGAAATTCAAACCTACCGAAGACATTGTTGTTCTTAGATGTTCGTTTTGAGATGGTCTTATTTCCTTACAATGACCCCTTAATTCATTTTTCCTACCAAAGAGGTTTTCCAATGTGGTCCAAACATCATTGGGTGTTTTAGCAATATCAATATGAAAAGTAAGTCAAGAGGGATTGACATACACAGAGTAACAAAGGCTTCATCACATTTGTTAAACCATTTTATCTTTTCTGCGTCATGTGCAGGTTTTGTTTCAAGTCCCATATTAATGTTGGAATCCACAAGACAACTGAGTGGGGGGGATGAATCAGTTGTACCCAAAACTTTGAACTCTCACTAATATTCAAATCAACAACCACTTATTTATTCATTAATCTACTAGTGTGATTAATCATTATGTACATCAACACCATAAACACATCAAACACCAAATTTACATGGAAAACCCTAGAAGGGAAAAACCTCGATGAGGATTAGCTCACAATATAAAGTAGTATCAACACCGAATTACAAGAGGCTCACTGCCAAAGGTCTCATTACCCAGGGCTCACTACCCAAAAGAAATGCTCATTGCAAAAGGCTCACTACCAAAAAGGGCTCACTTCCAAAAGGGCTCACTACCATGAACTAATATGATAGCATCTACCACATGCCTGAGTTTAGTTCCAATGAAGCACAACAATCATCACCTTCATATCCTCTCTAAAAATTGTAGATGACTTCTACTCACTGCATTAGGTCTTCTACCACATGAAAGTCCTTGTTGCCGCTGATTCAAATTTACAACACAAACATCACCATCTTCACTCACACACATATACACAAAAATCCTTTACACTTATTTGTATTAATCATCAACCTTAAAACATTCACCAAGGTTGGCAACACAATCTACAACCTTTGAAACATTCTCCAAGGTCAGCAAACGTACAAAATTCAAATTAGTTCTAGACCTAAACACTCTTGTGAAGCAAAGGAATGAAGGTAAAACATTTCACATATTAGCTTGGACCTAAATACATCTTCACATGCTTCAACACGCTTCCTCAATTCATGAAGGACATCTACAAATAGTGTTAGCACCCAAGTCGGCTAAACTTGTGCAAATACCAAGAACACTTAGGCACACGCTTCCAAGAACCCAAACATATCTTGCAAACCAAGCACGGTCCTTTAACACAATCTGGAAATATCCACGAATAACATGAAATCACCTGGGAACCAACAAATCTAGCTACAACAAATCTCACTTGAAGATAGTTCACAAAGTACTCACAACTAGCACTGCCAAGCTCTGCTACTCAAGAAAACTACATTAAATCACAAGTTCTTTAGATAGAATATAGATATGGACCTTATGAACACTCATCCAGAACTGCAAGACCAAAAACCAAACTATGAAAAAATGTGGAGCAAAAATACTTTCTCCCAGTCACACTACAAATACTGCTAGGCATAGTCTTCAAACTGGTGAACATAACTTTCAAGGCACAACATTCTGGAGCACCAAATTTTGGATTTAACATCTTCAACCACTTCTCTAAAACATATCAAAACCTCACACTCCTATCTTCAACATAGAAGAAATGCAGAGAAAAAACTCAGACAGTACCCTACAAGTCAGAATACTTCTTCACAACACCATCTTTAGTATTTATCAAATTTTCTCAAAAGCACTTGGAAACCTAGCAATAAGAACAATATGTTAACATCATTAGCACTTCTACAATCCATTCAAATCATCTTGACACAATAACTCAATCAACTAAGAATCAACAACATTAGAAGATATAGTTGACACTAATGACAACACAAGCATGTTGACATCAATGACAACATCGATTAGCACATACTTGCAAAAATCTCCCCCTTTGTCATTGATGGCAACATATGATGTGAAAAACCATCATGACACAATTCTGCACTAATCTCACTCTCCCCCTTTCTTTTATACATCTTACTCTCCCTTTGTTTTTCACATGAACTCTCTCCCCCTTTGACATCAATGGCAAAGGGTGACACACCTTTCTCAAGATTTCTCCCCCTGAATATGATACTGCACTATTCTCAACTACTCTAAATACCTCCCCCTAACTACAACACTCTTCAATGCCACTACCTGCTCCTCCTGAGAGGTAGCCTCCATCATCAGTCTAGAAAAGAGTGACTCCTGAATCATATTGGACTGATGCACTTCCTTATGCATCTAGTTCAACAAAGGAGGGGCAATAAGCCCTAGCTTCTCCCAGAGATACTCAAATGTATCCTTAGGAAGAGCCTTGGTGAATATGTCAGCAACCTGATCTTTTGTGGGCACATACTCAAGCTTCACTTCTTTCTCCACAACCTTCTCTCTCAAAAAGTGATACCTGGTAGAAATATGCTTTGCCCTTGAATGCATCACTGGATTATTTGAAATGTTAATGGCACTAGTATTAGCACAAAAAATAGGAATTGGATCATCATACTCAACTTTGATATCCTTCAGGGTTTGTCTCATCCATAGCACCTGTGTGCAACATGATGCTGCTACAATGTACTCTACCTTTGTAGTAGATAAGGATATTGAATCCTACTTCTTACTTTGCCATGACACAACTCTGTCTTCAAGAAAGAACACACCACCACTTGTATTTTTCCTATCATCTACACATTCGGCCCAATCTACATATATGTAGGCACTTAGGGATAAGTGATTGTTGTTAGGATACCACAAACCATGGTCTAGAGTGCCCTTCAGATACCTGAATATCCTCTTTACTGCCATGACATGTGACTCTCTAGGATTTACTTGAAATATTGCCACAAGATAGACTGCATGCATGATATCTAGTTTGGTAGCAATTAGGTATAGTAGTCCTCTAATCATTGATCTATATTTGTTCTGATCATCCTTAGGGGATTCATCATTTTTTCTCAGCTTGCAACCAGTTGTCATGGGAGTACAAACTGGTTTAGATTCTTCAACAACTCCCTGACCTACTTTGATTATGAAATGAAAATGCCCTTATCTATCTGGTTAATTTGTAGCCCAAGAAAGAAGTTCATCTCACCACACATTGACATCTCATTTTTTTTGCATCTCATCTGCAAAATCCTTACACATACCTTCATTTCCACTGAAGACTATATCATCCACATAGAACTCAATAATTAGGATTTGATCTTTGTTTACCATGATGTACAAATTACTGTTTGCAAACCCTTTACCAAATCCCTGTTGCAACAAATACATGGCTAACCTAGCATACCAAGCTCTAGGAGATTGCTTAAGTCCATACAATGCCTTCTTTAATCTACATACCATATCAGGTTTGTCTGATAATTGAACTCCATCTAGTTGTTCTATATATACTTCCTCTTCCAACTCACCATTCAGAAAAGTAGACTTTACATCCATTTGATATACTTTAAAATCCTTATGTGTTGCATAAGCCAGAAACAACCTAATAGCTTCCAGCCTTGGCACTAGAGAAAAATTTTCTTCATAGTCCATTCCTTCCACTTGTGAGTAGCCTTTGCATACAAGTCTAGCTTTATTTCTTACCACTTCTCCATTTTCATTCAACTTATTTATGAAAACCCACTTTGTTCCAATCACATTCTTATCTAAAAGCCTGGGGACAAGCTCCCAAGTCTTGTTCTTTTCAATTTGCATCAATTATTCTTCCATTACCTTGACCCAATGTTCATCTTTACATGCTTTAGTAACTGTCTTAGGTTCAACCTTTGAAAGTAAATAGGGATTTACCTGTTCTTCTGCAACTCTTTTTGTTGTCAAAACTCCTTTGCTTTTATCACCAATGATTTGATCCTCTGAGTGATTCTTTTGCACATACTTTGGGGTTTTAGGAGCTCTTTCTAGAGCTTCTTCTTCATCAATCTGAACTTCCTTGTCTTTGTCTTCTTCAACTACTTCTATATCAACAGACTCATCTAACTCATATCTATTTAGCTCTAAGAGTTTTTGAATATCTTCATCTAGCTTCACATTTGCACTTTCAACAATCTTCCTCAACCTTTTGTTGTAGCACTAGTAAGCTTTGCTTTTACTAGAGTACCCAAGGAATATGCCTTCATCACATCTAGCATCAAACTTCCTAACTCTTCATCTCTTCTGATATAGCATTTTCTTCCAAAAACTTTGAAATACTTGACAGTAAGAGTTCTTCCATACAATAATTCATAAGGTGTCTTCATTCCATTTGCTTTGATTTGCACTCTATTTTGAGTGTAGACAACAGTGTGAATTACTTCTTTCCAATATACTTCTAGTAGATCTACTTCTTTGATCATTGTTCTAGTAGCTTCCTGAACTGTTCTATTCTTCCTTTCAACTACTCCATTTTGCTAAGGAGTTCAGGGAGTAAACAATTGTTTCTTTATTTGATGTTCTTCACAAAAAGCATTGAATTCATTTGCAGTAAACTCACCACCTCTATCAAACCTCAAACACTTGATTCTCAAATCCATTTCATTCTCAACCATTGCTTTAAATGCCTTGAACTTTTCTAGGGCTTCTAATTTTTCTCTAAGAAAAGTAACCCAAGTCATTCTTGAATAATCATCAATAAGTAGTATGAAATACCTCTCACCTTGTAGAATTGTTATTTTGGTAGGACCACACAAGTCTATATGCACCAATTCCAACAGACCAGTAGAGGTTTGTTCTTTGCTCTTGAAACTTGTCTTTGTTTGCTTCCCAAATTGACATTCTTTCCAAATGGCATTAGTAGGCTTCACAATCTTAGGAAGATCTCTTATAGCTTGAACTAAGCTTATTCTCACTAGATTATCAAAGTTAATATGACACATTCTCCTATGCCATAACCATATTTCATTTGTTTGAGCCAACAAAAAACAATTATTAGTACCTTTCAATTGATAAACATTACTATGATTCTTCTTACCATCAACAATTATTGTTCCAGATATTTTCCTTATCTCACATCCATTGTCCTTATACATCAAATTGTATCCTTTGTTACACATCTATCCAACACTTAGAAGATTATGCTTTAATCCTTTGACATAAAGAACATCATCTGTATTATGTTTGCCATCAAAAGTAATTGACCCTTTTCCACAAATCTTACCAGCTACATCATCACCAAATCTAACTAGTCCTCCATCATACTTTTCCAATTTAACAGACTTAGTCTTATCTCCTATCATGTGATTTGAACATCCATTATCAATGATCCATTCATCCTTTTCCCTTTTAGCATGAAATGCAAACATCACTTTCTCTTCTCCCATACTTCCTTCCTTCACATAGCTTGCAAGGTTAGTAGAAACATGTTTATTTGTTAGAGCAATAAACAAGCATTCACTAAAATTACCATTCTCAAAATCAGATTTATCATCAGTTACACCATCATCATCTTTAACATAGTAACTTTTCCTTACCATCTTGCCTCTATCTTCTTTGTTCTTGATCTTTGAAGTTATATCAAAACATCTTGAAGCATAATGTCTAATCTTACCACAATTGAAACATTTGAAAGGTAACTTACCTCTGAACTTTCTGGTTCCCTTTTTCATTCTATTTACAAAGTTTACCTCAATCTCATCAAAGTCTTCCTTATCTGATTCCACAGCATATTTATCTGATCTAACAGTCTTTTCTGATTTAGCCTTAAAAGTAGTCTCAACTTTCATAGGAACATCAGTAGTACCAAATTCTCTCATCTTAAAAGCAGTCAGTTTACCAAGCAAATGATCTTTTGAAAGCTTGCCCATATCTAGTAATTTTTCAATGGTGGACACTTTATGACTATAAGCTTAGGGAAGTGTTCTAAGTATCTTATTCACAACTTCATTATCATCCAAGTTTCCACCAAGACCTTTGATGCCATTAACAACTTCATCAATCTTCTGCATATAGATTTTTATGTTCTCATCTTCAAACATCTACATAGTTTCTGTCATGCCCACATTTCCCATGCAGTCACGACATGCAACACATGTGTCATGTCCATATTTGACATGTGGTCATGACACGAAAAATGAAAAAAAATTCTACATGTCCCTAGGAACCCCCTTGCACGCGTCTACATGCTCGGTGGCAATACACCTAAGGCATAAACATGTCATACATATTCAGGGAAGTGCGTCTCCCTACGCCATCTTCTACGTGATGAAAACCATCTAGGGGGTATGCGACGTGATGTGCACCGCTTGTAGGGTTAGAATAGTTTTAATCCAAACCCTAAGTTTCCTAGGTGAGAAGGTGATTTCGTTAGATTCGAAACCAAACCCTAATTCTAATGCATAAATGAAATCAAATGAAAAAATATGAAAATTAATGGCACGATGGTCGCATGATAAGATGGAGTGATTAAACAATCGTCGTAAAAAGGTCATAAAAAATAAAACCCTAAAATCTAGGAAAAAATCGACAGCATAACGCATTTTCAAAAATTAAAATAAAAATTTTAAAAGAAAGATTCTAAGAAGAACTAAATGCAAAAATTAAAATAAATAATCGTAAGTAATATTAAATAAATTTTCAAGGTAAAAAAAATACATTGATCACTCAATCAATTATTAAAAATTAGAAAATAATAAATGTCCAAAATAAACTTCAAAATGTAACTCCGTTAATAAATATAATTTCGACCATCATATTTATTAACTAACTCAAAAATAATAGAAAAAGGGAAAAATTAAAATACCTTTCCCTATAAAAATAATAAAACCGATTAAAATAAAAATTCCAGTGAAAGTCTTCCCATCGCAAGAATTTAAAACGCACTAAGGAAAATAAAAATAAATGCCCCAAATAAATAAATTACAAAGGGAACACACTTCCCAATTAAAACAAAATCAACCCACTCACCCCTAAAATAAATTTCCACAAGGCATAAAAAAAAAATCCAAACCCCAAAAATAAATATTAAAACAATTAAACTAACCACAAGGGAGCCAAATAAGTCAAATCGCCCCAAGGTCAAAAAGAGAGGGAATTATAAATTCCCATGCACAAAGGATGAGAAAAAAAAAGAAATTTAAAATAAATATCAAACAATTATCCTCACATCCCACTCAACCCCATTTCATTATTTTATTAGTTTTCTAAATGCAAAACCCTAATATTATTTTATTGGTTTCCTTAATAAAACCCTATCTTATTCTTTTGCATTCTCTTCACAAGTTTTCTTTTCTCTTTTTCTTTTTTTTCTATTGTGTTTTGTTTTGCCTCCATTGTTGCAGGTTGAAGGTTTGTTGAGGAGGCCGCCATGAGGAACCCTCACACAGAGGTATATGTATATTGTATACCAGTAGGGTTTCCTTTTTTTTGTGTAAATATATTTTTGTGTATTTTTTTTTAAAAACCATCAGAGGTCAATATATATATATATATATATATATATATATATATATATATATATATATATATATATATATATATATATATATATATATATATATATTGTTTTTATATATGGCAGGTTTAAAATAAAATATAGGCAGAAATTATAGAGGGGGCCGAAGGGGGTCGCTGCGGGTTTAAACGTTGAGGGGGAATTTCGGGGGCGCCAGCATGGAGTTTAAGGTGGGGAAGGGGGTGTGAGGTGCCACAGGGGTAAATGGAGAAGGGGATGTGGGGAGGGGGTGATGCCTCCACCCACACCCGCAGGTGTGGGTGGGGGCACCACCCCCTCCCCACATCCCATGGAAATACAATAGACTGTGGGAGAACTGTATGGTGGGCGAGGGCCATGGCTATCATCCCCATACTTACACTTTTTTTTAATCAAACAATAAACTTCAAACAAAAATAGTCCCTATTCCATTAGGGTTCGCTTACTGTTATTTCATGTTTGAAAGATTTTAAAATAGTATATGTATATGTATATGTATATGTATATGTATATGTATATATATGTATGTGTATATATATATATATATGTATGTATATCATACATATATACATTCAATATATATATAAGCAATCTTTTAAGGAGGTGAAATAACCAGATTTGAGGCATAACATGACCAGGAGGGTATATATATATATATATATATATATATATATATATATATATATATATATATATATATATATATATATATATATATTTTAACAAAAATCACACACTAACTAATTTATTTCTTTCTTTCCTTTGCAAATATAAAATGATAGTTTATATAAAATCATTTCAGTTAAATTTTCAACAACTCATATTCATAAATAGCATAGTAATAAACATGAAATTTTTGTGCAAACATAACATAAATTATACCTCTGTATTTTTTTTTCTTTCCATAGCAACATTTTTTTTTTGAAGTAAAATAACAACATAATGTATTTTCTCAACATTTCTCCATAACAACATAAACACAACATCATAAATTAATGAGTCTTGTTGAATAAACAATAAGAATAGCTCACATTTGATTTCTTTAAACAACCAACACAAAGAATAATAACAAATTTGGTCATAACAACAATGAGGCCTCTAAGGCCATGGCTCCAATAGCCAATTAAAATAAAGCAAATAATGCAATAATGAGCTCCTCCAAACTTCATTTTCATCAACAACTACAAAAATTAACACAACAAAGGGGAACCAAGCCACGAAGGAATGCCCTCCTCCCTACCATAGACCCACAAGTGGGTCACCCCCGAGCTAGGGAGGTAGGATTCACATGTTTTGACACACACTCCACAACAATGCAAATTTTTCCAAAACACATAAAATTTCCCCAAGGTTGTACAAAACTAAACTCATGAAAATGAGTTTGATGGGGGTAGGGGAATGGACCCCTCAACTCAAGAGGCCACTCCATGATCTCAAATCACCAAGTCTCAAGGCCTCAAGCCATAACCACCAAAAATATATATCTCCAAATAACTCAAAAACTATCATGGCACTCTTGCCATCAAAAAATGTTCTCAACATCAAGAAAAGCCCTCAAGGCTATAAGTAGCAAAAAACTAAGGAGGTGACCTCGAGGAGGTTCACTCTCCCCTACCTCATACAAGTTGAGCCTTACCTCCAAATGGAGGTGCTCTCACCAAACTCCCAACCCACACAAAAATGAAAATAACCAACAACATAAAACCACAAACACAACATAAATGAAATATGTAAGGGTAAATGGCCATAGCCATGGAGCTTACCTTAAAAGCCCTAAAAATGGAAGCATGTTTGGTGAAGAGCTCCAAGCTTGTCCAAGTCTTCCAATCTCCAAATTTCTCTAACTCCCCAAAAAGAACTCCAAGAATAGAAAGAAAGTATGCAAAAATGCAAGAACCCCACACTCCTCTTCAAGAGGAGGTAATATAGGCCTTCTAATTTGGCCTTGATGAATGAAAAGGTGACACTTGTCACCTTGTCCTTCCTCATCCTGTGCCACTTGCAAGGGAGAGGAAGTGTGAGGGTAACAAGTGTCACCCTCTAATTCCATCCCAATCCTCACCTTATCCACTTGTGCTCTCACACATGTGTGAGAGGCCCAGTGGTGAGGTGGCATTTCCCTTCAAGCCTCCATGAGCATAAGGGATGCCATATGGTATCCTCTTATTCTTCAAGAGAGCCATCTCCCTCTAAGATGCTCTCACATGTGTGTGAGAGTCTTGGAGGGAGATCCCACACACTTGGGAGTCTTGGAGACCTCCCAAGTCTTCTTGGTGAAGGGATCCCCACACTTTGGGAAGGGAGATGAGTCTTTCCCAAAGCATGACTCATCTCCCACCCTTAGCCATTTCAAAATTCGTCACTTTGACTAAACCTTAGTTTAGAGTGACCAAAAGTGGGTTACCTCAAGGTTTAGTTAGTCAAAATTGACCCTAGGCCCATGGGTAACCACCTAAGGTAAGTTTTGGGACACTAAGGTTCACCTAGAGAGTCATAAATTCACTTTAAATTGCCCAAAAATAAAAACAATACCAAGTGGTGTAAGACAATAAAAATAAACAACACATGATATAATTTAATTTAACAAAAAGGGGTACTAGGCCAAAATAATAAATCAACCAAGTACTCAGACAACATCCGATCAAACTTGATCCTCATCCCTCTTGGGAATGGATTGGTTTCACAAGGAATAACATATGTGTGAACACTACCTCCGATTTCCTATGGCCTGGGAATATAATCCTGCACAACTAGATCAAGTGTCAATCATATCATGAATAATCATAGCCGAAGCAACTGAAATTAAATTCATGCCATTGTCTACAACATTAATTATTTACAAGATAATTCAAGATTAAACTGCATTTTCTATCTAATGTGACATAATCATCATCAATTAATGAACCCACATAATGAACTAGAAATCACATCAATAATCATCATCTAATATATCTCGCATGTCTAGTCTCAACATAGCATCATAATATGATCAAATCGAATCACCATATGTCAAATCAATGTCAAATCAAAATTCAGAGATATAATCAAATCTGCATAATGGAACAATAGTCTCTAAAAGTCTACTAATGTCATCAACTAAAATGTAAAATGACCAAAATAAGGAAGGAAAAATAATCGGTCTCACATCCTCCCCCCTAAGACTAAACTTCCTCCTGGAAGTTGTCAAAAAGGTGAGGATAGAGTGCCCTCAAACTAGCTGCATCCTCCCAAGTCACTATGACCTCATCATAATGATCCCACTGGATGCTAACTTGGGCCAGCTCTCGACCTCGAAGGCCCAGCATATGACGAACCAATATGCGAATTGGATCCAAAGACAACTGCTCGTCCACCTCTACCTGTAGAGCACTCCAGTCCAATACATGAGATAAATCAGATATGTATCGCCTCAATACAGAAATATGAAAAACATCATGGATACGCGACAAGCTAGGTGGCAACACTAGACAGTAGGCAACAGGTCCTATCTGCTCCAAGATCTCAAAAGGTCCTAGAAACTATGGTGTGAGCTTAGATCCCTATGCATATTGGATTCGACTCTTGTGTGGCCACAGTCTAAGGAAAACCTTGTCTCCAACTAAGAAGCTCCGATCAAGTCTCTTAACATCAGCATACTTCTTCTGTCTATCATATGCCTCTTGAAGTCTCTACCTAATCAGTGTGACATACTGCTCCATATCCTGAACCAACTCTGGACCAATGGCAACCCTGTTCTCTATCCGATCCCAACTCAATGGTGTCCTGCATGGTCTATCATATAAAGCCTAAAAAGGAGGCATACCCAATGAGTTGTGATGCCCATTATTGCAGGCAAAATCAACCAGATACAGATACTCCTCCCATCTAGATTGATGGTCCATAACATACATACGAAGCATGTCCTCCAATACCTGATTCACTCACTCTGTCTATCCATCTGTCTCGGGGTGATATGTAGAACTAAAGTTGAGCTATGTACCCAATGCCTACTGTAAAGCTCTCCAAAAGGCTGAAGTGAACACTAAATCCCTGTCAGAAATGATGCGGTGAGGTACTCCATGTAATCTCACAATATCATCCAAGAATACTCTTGCCATTGTTGGTGCATTGTACGTCGTGCGTATAGGTGAGAAATGCGACCGCTTGGTCAACTTGTCGACTGTCACCATGATGGCATCATGGCGGTGCAAATACATAGGAAGACCAACAATGAAATCCATGGAAATGGTGTACCATTTCCAGTCAGCTATCTCATGAGGGTATAAAAGACCCGCTGGATGTTGATGCTTGGCCTTGACCCTCTAGCACTCAAGGCATCGAGCAACAAACTCTACAATATCCCATCTCATACCTGCCTAATGGTACAACTGTCATAGGTTGGCATGCATCTTCTTCACCCCTGGATGTGCCACATATGGTGCTCTGTGAGCCTCTGATAACACTATAGTACATAGGTCACCTACGCGAGGTACATAGATGCACTGTCGATGACAAAGTAATCCATCTGCCTCAAGTGAGTACCTTGCAAACTTGCCCACAAGGGCCCTCTATGAATGGATCTCCTGCTACACCTCAAGAAACCACTCATCCTTAGACAGATGCTGAATAATGCATCCTCTCAAGTCCACACTTAGATTCAAGGTTAATATCTCATGGCACCTCCAACTCAATGCGTCAGCAATCACGTTCTCCTTCCCTTTGATGTAGTGGACATCAAAGTCATACTCGCAAAGAAACTCCATCCAACACTGCTGACGAGCATTCAGATTTGACTGTGTAAATATATACTGAAGGCTGTGATGATTTGAGTGAAGCTCAAAGCGACGACCCAATAAGAAATGTCTCCAACAAACTAGAGCATGAACCACTGCTATGAGCTCCAAATCATGAGTGGGGTAGTTCAGCTCATGGGTTTTGAGCTTTCGTGACTCATACACGATCACTCTACCACCCTTCATAAGTACGGCTCCCAAACCCTCAAGTGATGCATCCATGCAAACCATAAAATCTACTACTGGATCAGGAACCGCAAAAATGAGAGCACTGGTAAGATGCTCCTTGAAGACTCCAAAGGCCCTCACACATTGCTCAGTCCATAGAAAACTCTTCCCTTTCTATTGAAGGGGAGTGATGGGGTGCGCTATCCGAGAAAAACCCTCAACAAATCTATGGTAATAACTAGCTAAGCCCATAAAACTCCTGACCTCTGTCACACTGGTGGGTGCTGGCCAATCTCTAATAGCCCTAATCTTCGATGGATCTACTGAGATTCCATTGCCAGATAGGATGTGCCCCAAATACTGTACTTATGTCCTGAAAAATGCACACTTCGCCAAGTTCCCATAAAGATTCTGCTCCCTCAAGCACTGTAGAACCTGGTGTAGGTGCTCCTCATGCTCCTCCTCGGTCCACGAATAGATCAAAATGTCATTGAGGAAAATAATCATGAACCAATCCAAGTAGGTATGAAACACCTCATTCATGAGACTCATGAACACTACAGGGGCATTTGTCAAACCAAAGGGGACCACAGTGAACTCATAGTGGCCATATCAAGTCCAGAAGGCAGTCTTATGGATGTCCGCCTCTGTGATACGCAACTGATGGTAACCAGACTTCAGGTCAATCTTAGAGAACACCCTAGCTCCCTGCATCTAATCAAAGAGATCATCAATCCTAGGCAGAGGATAACGGTTCTTCACCGTCACCTTATTCAACTGCCTATAATCCATGCATAGTCGAAGAGAGCCATCCTTCTTCTTCACAAAGATGATAGGAGTGCCCCAAGGTGAAACACTCAATCAGATGTGCCCCTTCTCGAGCAAGTGCTCAAGCTACAACTTGAGCTATGTGAGCTCATGAGTGATCATCCTGTAAGGTGCACGAGACACAGGCTCAGCACCCAGCACTAAGTCAATATGAAAGTCCACCTCACGACGGGGTAGTATCCTTGGCAACTCTGCTGGAAACACACCACCAAACTCTCTCAGGATGGGATGATCATCCAAAGATGCCTCAGGCTCGTCATCTAATCTATCACTCACTATGATAGCGAACATCTAGCATCCCTTCCACATGTAGCACTTAAGCTATTGAGCAAGTATCATATGCATTGTCACGGGCTTCTGAATTCCCACTATCTCAACTGATGTACCATGATCGTCTAAGCAGCTAATCACCTTTCGGTGACAATCTAGCTTGGGTCGATGAGCCGCAAGCCAGTCCATACCCAAAACCACATCGTAGGATCCTAATGTCATAACTTTAAGGTCACAAACTGTGGCAAAGGGTCCCAAAGAAATCTCAGTCATGGTCTAAGGCATCTACTATCATCTTGGCCCCTGAGGCCAACTCAACACCCCACCTATCACCCTGCCTAGAGGCCACCAGCCTGCAATGCTCCACTAACAATGATGATATGAAAGAGTTAGTAGCACCAGAGTCAAAGAGAATAGAAATGGGGACGCCCCCTATCTTACATGATGTCTCAATCACTGATGCCTAAAAATTAGCTTGCGGTTATCAACCACTTCGAACATATGGTGGGACCTACCCACATCTCTAATCGTCTTCTCTGATCCTCCTGAACGAGGCTTCCCCCTACTATAAAGCCCTATGGACACTCTCTGGCTAGATGTCCTGCCCCACCACACACATAACATGGGCCCCTAGCCTGTACCTATCTAGTCTGAGTCCTACCTGACCGCTATTGTCCAGATCTACTTATGGACCCCTATGAACCCCTGTATGACTACTGCAACCTTGCGGGTCCTACAGGTCATCCCTGCTGCCTCTGATATCTGCGTGGGCCTTGCTACTACCAACCTTGATTATGCCCCCCATGTGCCCTCTTTTGTGGCTAGGAACTCTACTACTGTTGCGGCTACGACTGCTACTGCTATGGGGGCCTAGGCGGTAAGGATGCGGAACTAAATCCTCCTCTTTGAGGTGGCGGTGGTGGTCTGTGGTAACTCTGCTAATTTTATTGCTGCCCACGATCCTAAAACTGAGGGCATGAACTCTGCCCTCGTCCCTGTATCTCCTCGGTTATGTATGCCTTCTCAGTAGCATCACTCAATGTCTAGGGGTTTGCCATGCATATAGGCCCTACTATGCTATGGTTCAGTCCTCTAATAAACTTATGAACCGAGAGTTTCTCGTCATGGAGATACTTCACATATCGAGAGAACTTGGTAAATCTACCCTCATACTGAGCAACGATAAGCCCCCTTTGTTGAAGGTCATGAAAATCATCTATGTGATGCTACCTATAGTGTTTTGATAAGTATCGCGCATTGAAGCACTCAATGAAAGTCTCCCATGTGAGTGTGTCCAATGATAGATGGCACTTGCACTCCTCAGTGCACCACTAGGTAGCTGCTGCATCTCACAACAAGTGGACTACCACACATGCCTTTGTGTTTCCCTCATAAGGACGCAATGCGAAGCATCTGTCTAAGCTGATGAGCTAAGCCTCTGCCTCAGCTCCCTCTGTGGTCTCGACAACTGTAGGAGGATTCAGCCTCAACAAATCCCTGATGGGATCTCCTCAGTCTCTGTGCTCTCTGATAGGCTCATCCACATAATAATCATAAGGCATGTGAACAATCTGTTCCACTCACACTGCCTCCTCACGCCTAGCATGACGTGGAGGGCTCTTGCTACGGGCCCTATCAGTTGATCCAACCTCCTCTGTCGTCATATCTAGTACCTCAACATATGGCTCCACATGTGGTGCCTCTCGAGGCTTGATGTGGGGCTCCACACGTGGCTCAACATGTGACTCTTCTCATGGCTCCATGCGGGGATCCTCTTAGGGATCAATGCGGAGCTCAACACATGGCTCTATGTGCAGCTCAACTGCGGCTAGTGGTAGCCTATCTAACACTGCCTGTAGAGCCTGTAATATATGTGGCCCAATATCTGGTATAGCTAGGATTGGTGGTGCCTGCGGTACCTGTGGGGCTGGCAGTGCCTATCCCTTAGCTAAAGAGTCACTATGAACCTCTACAGATTCTGTGCAACATGAACGTGCTTGCTGAACTCGTCAGGGAGGCATCCTACAAAAACAAGGTAACCACAAATTAATTAAAGTTGTGGAATAATAATGTGCCCTAAACAAGCCCCGTGTTTAAACCTAGCTCTGATACCAAATGTCATGCCCACATTTCCCATGCGGTCACGACATGCAACACATGTGTCATGTCCACATTTGACATATGGTCATGACATGAAAAATGAACAACTTTTCTACATATCCCTAGGAACCCCCTCACATGCGTCTACATGCTCGGTGGCAATACGCTTGAGGCATAAACATGTCATACATATTTGGGGAAGTGCATCTCCTACACCATCCCCTGTGTGATGAAGACCATCTAGGGCGTATGCAACGCGATGTGCGTTGCTTCTAGGGTTAGAACGGTTTTAATCCGAACCCTAAGTTTCCTAGGTGATAAGGTGATTTCGTTAGATTCGAAACTAAACCCTAATTCTAATGCATAAATGAAATCAAATAAAAAAATTATGAAATTTAATGGCATGATGGTTGTATGATAAGATGGAGTGATTAAACAATCGTCACAAAAAGGTCATAAAAAATAAAACCCTAAAATTTAGGAAAAATTTGACAGCATAATGCATTTTCAAAAAATGAAATAAAAATTTTAAAAGAAAGATTCTAAGAAGAAATAAATGGAAAAATTAAAATAAATAATTGTAAGTAAGCTTCATCATAAGGAGGAACAACAACATGAAGCTAAAGAAGATGGGAAATCTGATTAGCAACAACAAATGACACAAAATCCACTTGATTAGTCCTTACAGGCTCCTACACCACCATCTTGGCTCAATCTAAATTTGGCAAAAAGGCAACAAGTTTTCATTAAGCCTTTGAATTTTCAAGAGATGATTGCAGAAATTGAGAAAGAGAAGCCTAGGAAGAAGCCTATGACTTTATCAACATTCTAGGTAAATGACCAAGGGGAAAGGATTGCAGAGAAAACCACCCCAGTAGAAGATAAAGATGATTGGGAGATGCAAGATGAAGATTTGCCAAATTGCAAGAGCGAGTTTGGGAAAGCAAACCCGTGTAGAGGAGATTGCTTCATTTGATTCTACTTATACCACCATAAAATCAAGAATGGAAACAGACAAACAAACTAAAGATAGTTTAAAGATACAACTGAGTAAAATGAATTCATTTATCAAGGTTCCTTTTGCTCCCATTTCAAAGCATCCAACAACAATAGATGTGCCTATTTTGATGATAAAGCAAGAGGTTGATGCCTTGCAGGCTATGAAGGAGAAATCATCTATGATTGACAAATGGGTTGATAAATTCTTGGAAGAAGCTTTTAGTATATTTGACAAATATTATCCATATTATGATGAAGCATGTAGGCTGGAAAGAGAGATAGATTCTTTTGTTGAAAATCATAAGAAGATACAAAGCTAGAACATATTTTGAGAACTCTAAAGTAGATTGGGAAAATGACTCAGGAAGAGTTGGTAAAATCTAACATTTTGCAAGACGAGGAACCTAATTTTGCTGACTTTTGTGAAAAGGTTACCTAGTATAAGATTAAATAGATAGCTAAGTATTGCCCTATGTTGCTAAAGTTACAATTGGAAATATCTGAATACATTTCCATTTTTGAAACTTTTATCAAAGCAGTTGCAGGTTCATAAATTTATCTACATGATAAGTCTAGACTGGAGTCATTCGATAAAGTGAAGGAAATCATCAAAAGGAAATTAGATGACTTATTAAAAACCCCATGTCTTGATGAGAATGTGCTGGATAAGTTTGTGGAATCTAAAGCTAATTTTAAGCTGGCAGTGATTGACATCAACAAACTAGAGAGGAAGTGTGAACATGTTTCTCAGCACTTTTATACCTTCAATTTTAGATTTGAATGGTTAGATGGCCCAGAAGCACATAGAGTAGACTAGCTTTTGTCCAATTTTGTTGATTATAAGAAGACATGTTCTTCTATAGGGGCGTCTAGCTCTCACTGAGTCTATTTTTAGACTTGGAAAATTTTTGGTGTCAAATAATCTTGTATATCCACTTTTGTAAAAAGGGAACCACTATTTTATAAAGCGGGCCGAATAGGATGTCTTTCTTTTTCTTCTTAAATATTTTTGAGTTGAAATGTTAACTTAGAAATTGAAATGCAAAATCAATTCTATTTTTGGAATTGATTTTTGAGTTGCATGAGAATGGTGATACAAACAAAGACAAAAGGTATTGCATGTAGTTTAAGACTGATGTGTTATTCTTTTGAGGTGCCTTTAAAAGGGAATGACTCATTTTGTTCAAGGGTCCAAAAGTTGAAGAATTAGGCCAGCGGTCCATATAATTTTTAAGTTTTTCAGCAGTTAGTTATTTTTACAACATTTTAGCATAGAGGAGATTGTTCTTTTGGAAACATATCCATAATTCTAGTCTTCATTATTGGATTTATTTTCTTGTATTCAAGTTCAAAGAAATTAATACAAGATGGTTGTCAATTCCTCAAGATCTATCTTTGTGTATTTGGTGTAATGCTTTGAACTTCATTCTTTACTTCTATATTTATTTGAGAAATTCTAAAATCTGAGCTTTAAATTCTAAATTTTACTTCTGATTCGCATGTGAAATACATTAGTCAGAAAATATAATTCAATCTTATCTATTTTGAAAAAATCCTTTGACTATTTCACTGTAGTATGAATGATTAAGTTTACAAAGACTAATTTTAATACAACAGTTAGTGAATTTCTTTGATGAATGTGTTGATATAAAGGTTTGAAATATGAGTGTTGCATCATTTACTTTCTTGTTTCCCTTACAATCTTTTGATTTTTCTTTCAAAGAAACATTAAGTGTAGATCAATTTTTGTCTAGTTTGAATACCTATCCAAAAACCAAGACCCCTTGTTAAACTTTTCACATTTACCCTATGTTGTGCAACATAGTTGTGACCCAACTCCTAAGACCTTGGGGATAGTTGATCCTCTTTTGGATTAGTTGTCTTTTTAGGAGAGGTAGGTTGAATCTCATCTTTCCTATGTTGCATGTGTGTTTTAAATGGACCATCAATAGAATTGGTGCTAGAAGGAGGGCCTTGAACTTATTTCATTAGGAACTTCAAACTGGAGTGCATCAATTCCTTTTCTCCTGGGAGATTTAGGAGAATCTTGAGATCTTCACCTGACAAGGGAGATTTCTTTGAGCTAGGGTTTCCCACTAGAGAAAGAAGTGTGAAAGGAAAATGTAACAATAAAAAACTTGCCTCTTCATCAAATTAGCTACCCATAGCTAGTCCTTTCATTTCACCTATCCCACTTCAAACAATGGCCTTCTCTGCTAGAAAAAAATCTCCTTTAGGGACTGTGCCAAGAGGGATTCATGAGTTACCTAAAAACCTAGAAAAATTTTGTGCAAAATACATCTATGGTGAAATTAAGGCTACATAGGAGCATATATAGGCTTTTAAAGACATTGCAATTCAATCACAAATAGCCCATCAAGATGTGGTTTGTAGGCTATTCCCTTATTCATTAGGAGAATTTGCATAGAGCTAGTATCTTAGTCTACCCTCAAATTCAATCTCTTCATGGCAAGAATTTGAAATAGCTTTCATTAACCAATTTCAAACATATGTAGATCCAACTATCCTTTACCATCAATTTGCCACATGTAAAAAAGAACCAAATGAACCTTTGACAATGTTTAAAACCTGATTTCAGAAGTTGTACAAAAGGTTAGCCACCCCTACACAATAGCAAAAGATGCAGCCATCTAGGTTTATTTAAAAACAATCTATCCCCTGACTAGTTTGTTCTTGAGAAGGACTCAGACTCTAGTTGACATAGATACCCTTGCCAAAACATACAAACTGGCCATTGAACTGTAGTACTAGATCGATCTCTCTCTTAGGGGAATTAATGGTTCTATGCATTCATTGGGATACTTAGGAGGACCGAATCAACTACCTACAATAAACAACGCTCTTTCCAGTAACATGCCTTTGCTAACTCTGATACCTCTAGCCATGCATCAGCCCACAAATCAAATGTTTACTATACCTATGATAACATAGCCTAATCTGAACCAAAATAGTGATCAAAAGCCTGCTACCAACACTGGAAACTCATTTTTTGTTAAACCTACTATGACTCAGGTAGCTCCAAACAATGTTCAAGACAACGAATGGGTAAACTAGCCAGTTGTTAATCAGACTATGCATCTAACATCTGAAATAGAGGCCCTCAAAAAGACTTTGTCCCAGGTCACAAACAAACTCACCTAGTTTAGGTTAAATCCTCCACAAGCTCAAAATCAGAACAACTTTTAAGCTCAAAGTAATTTCCAAAACTAGAACCAGAATTACAATTAGAGATCATTCAACAAATAATGGAATACAAGACATAACAATGGGGGAGTGATAAATTCAAGAAATGGGTCAAATGAGGAAAACCAAGGGAATACCAATACCTCTAATACAATAGATATGGTTGAGCTAAACCATATGGTTAACTGGTGTAGGCTGCATGACATAGCAAATAATTCATAACTAGACTACCCTTAGATGGAAAAGATGCCCACAATCGTAGAGGCTAATTCTCAGACTTCTTACAATGTAGTCTAGGAAAATAGTAACATAAACACAACCATGGTCTTGGATACCTACATATTTCATTTTGAAGAGAATAATGAACCATATGATGAAACTTATGAGGTCCAAGCCTTTCAGCAAGGGAAGAAGAGTTATTTCTTAAGGAACAAGGCTCAAGGTCTATTTACCATAGGCATACCTCCTAGTAATGGACCCACACTACTTGATCCCAAACCCAACAACAATCCCTTGCCACCTCAAAATTGGAATGAAGGACAGCCAAGGTTGAATCTGATGAAACTCACAAAGTCTCATGCAATGATAGATATGAAATATGACATAACTGAGGACCTCAAGAAGACCAAGTCTAAAATGTCAATCTTTGACATTCTTCATAATTGCCCCAATCAGAGAGAAGCTTTGATTAAGTTTCTAGATAAGCCAAATTCATCTAAAGAAAAGAAAAATTAGTGACTACTACCGATGATTATATGACAAAGTACAAAGGGAAGTTAGACTCTCCCCCATTCCTCCTTAGTATAAGAATATTTTGGAAGAATTTGCATACCTGCTTAGTGGATTCAAGAGCATATGGTAATGTGATGCCCTATTCAATGTGTAAAAATCTCGAGATGACACCAACTCCCACTTAGACAAAGGTGATACAATTGGATAAGATAGAGGTGAGTGTGATAGGAGAACTTAAAGATGTCATATCCAATTAGCGTATGATCCTAGGATTCAACAACACATTGATATTCAACTGGTAGACATTCCTGAAGCCTATGGAATGTTACTTAGCAGGGATTGGTCTAAAATCTTGAATGGGTATTTTTCTACTAATTTTTCCCATCCATCATGGCTTCCCTAGAGAGGAAATCAGAACTAGATTAGGATTGAGAATGGGCCCAAGTTAAAACATATGATCATAAAATACAACCATCACAATGAAGTAGCCTATACTAAAGTTGAACCAAGGATTTACAGGGTGGATAAACTCTTGACCACCCTCATGTTCTCCCAAGACACCACATGCAATAGGGAAACTAGAGGTGTAGATTTGTATTCCAAGTGTGAGCATTTCTCTCAGAAATTATAAACAAATCAAGCTTTGCTGGGAGATGACATCAACATCAATGATTTACTATTGCCAAACCAGTGCTGAATTCATGAGTGCAACATTTAGAATTAACATGTGCAGTATGTGTTGTTATTGTGAAGAAATACCTTTATGAGAAAAAAACATCTAGAGTCCTCATCAATAGATGCTAGCAGCACATGTAATATAGGATTATTGATTAGATAGGATAGCACTAAAGAGATTAGCATACATGAGGGTCAGCAGACAAGATAAACAAATGTTGATCCCATTAAACCTCCAGATGGACAACCTAGTGTTGTTATTATGGATCCACAAGTAATGAACACATTTGAAGAAACCTTTTGGGGACAAGGCCTAGTGGACCTTGCTCAATCAAAAGAAGACTTAACTATCTTGATAGAAGAAATACACTCTTTAGAGAAAAGTGAGGAACAATCAGGCTGCGTGCCCCAACAACTGAACATATACCTATAGGTTCAGGACATAGAGCCTATTCATAAAGCACAAATATCACCAGAAGATCAGATGTGGACCTTGAGATTTGATGGCTTTTGTTCTAAGAAAGGAGGTAGGATGGGAGTGGAATTAGTGAGCCCTAAAGGAAAAGCATTTTTAGTGTCCTATCAACTACAATTCAATTGCACTAACAATATGACTGAATATGAGGCATTAATCTGGAGTTTAATTTTTTCACACAGGAAAGGAGTACAATACCTCAAAGTGCAAGGAGATTCAAAACTGGTGGTAGAGCAGGTGAGAAGTCAGTATGCCTACCATGACAAGTGGCTTGCAACTTACAAGAATAGGGTATGGAACCTAATCAAGGATTTTGAAGCTTTTGACATAAAAGTCATCCCGAGAAGGAAGAATCATATTTCTAATGCACTTGCAGTAGCTACCAGTACTCTTGAACCAATGACACATTCAAGGTTGAGGAGATTCTCTATGGAACTTGTCCCAACACCAGCAGTACCAGATAACATAAGGAATTTCTAGGTCTTTCGAGATGACCAACATATCCCAAAATTCATGACTAGTTCAAGAGTCTTCAAGGGAAAAATTGTGGATGAATATGATAGAAAACCTTTTGAAGAAGATGATGAAGGAGTAATCAATTTGAAGACCAAAAGCATACTTAAAGGTATGGTAGCCTTAGAAAGGACCTTTGACTCAGACCCAAGAGCTAAATAGAAAGTGCCTTCCGATTATGAGGGTAGTAAATATGTAACCTACAACATAGGGGAAATCTAGAGATGAAAAGAATGTTTTCATCAAAAAAACCTATTGTAGTAGAGAAAAGGAAGATATCATTTAGGCATTGAAGGACTATCAAGATGTCATTGCCTGGGGGTATGAGGATTTGAAAATGTTTGACACTTCCATCATCACTCACACAATCCCATTAAAGCCAAACATAAAACCATTCCAACAAAAATAGCGACATGTCAATGCTCTAATTAAGACTTTAATCTTCAAAGAAGTACAGAAGTTGCTAGAAAATAAGATTATATTTCTAGTAAGGTATTCTATGTGGATAGCAAATTTGGTATGTGTCAAGAAGAAAAATTGACGCAGTCAAGATTGAAGAGCCTTATCAAGCTGTCAATCAGGCAGTAAAACAATCCTACAATGCAACATATTTTCAATAGAAAAACAACCCTCCTTTTATTTTTATCAACTGAGTATAGATTACATTCAAAAGCTCAATTTATACAGAGTCATCACTTGAGACAAAATTGACATTTTCAATCAAACAATTTCCTCTCCAATTCCTCATACAATACAACTTACGATCGAAAATCCCCATTGTGAACACTACTTTTTTCCCTCGTCACATTTTCTCTTATCTCTACATTCCAAGAAATCCAAGGAAAATAGTTTGATTCCACTTCCACTGACGAAACAATCTCCAAAACAATTAACTATCAAAGACATATCAAACCATCGAACCATATAGCCTTCAACTCCATCCCATCGGAATGTCGAGGAGATGGCTTAGGAACTCCCTTCGACATAAGAATGTCTCACCGAATAAGCAAGTGGCACTATGGCATCCACATCGACATATAGAACTACCTTATCAGCACTTTGAAGAGACTGAGCTCCAAGACTTGCTGACTTCCATTCTCTAGCCGATGAGAGTCAATGTTGTGTATCGAGCTATCGAAGGGACAGCTTAGAGACTCCCACCGAAGTGAACAACTCCTGCCAATATTACTTGCATCGTTTCATCGAGGGGATGACTTAACACCTTCCACCGATACAAGAGAGTCCTTTCGATGAAGATTACAACCATTACGGTACCAACTCATCGAAGGGACTGTATCCAAGGTCCCAACGACAATGCAATGTCACTTTGACGAAGGAGTTAACACCAACCTGTAAAGAGCTTATCAGACCATCGAGGGGACTATTCACTAAGTCCCACTGAAAAAGAAGTGTTAGACTGATGATGAAGTAACACCAACCAATAGGGCTTGGGTTTTACAAAAATAACTTCAATGCATCTACAAAACACAACAAAATTGAGAACAAAAATTTTCTTATGTACATATTGATGCAGATAGCTTGAGAGCCCGAGATGCTCCTACATCAAACACCCTGGAAAGGAGAAATGTTCCATGAGTGGAGACTTAGGAACATTTAGGCAAATCTAGAATTGACATTCCAAATTGAGTCAACTCATGTGCCTTCAACCAAGATTCGTCATCCACAAATTTTCCCTTCTAGCGAACCAGGTACTCCATGTACTCTTTACCACATGTTTTCTTTGCAACCCTAGAATCAATGATCTCATCTACTTCTTCAGTTTGCTTCTTAGGTAGCTAATTCACCCAATCTGTATTATTCATGATATTTGTAGGTAAATGTGGTTGAGTACATGTCTCTCCTTCAAAATATTTGTACAAATCACTGATATTGAAGATAGGAGATATATCTAAATGCTCTGGAAGTTCAACTTTGTAAGCATTGGTTGAAAACTTACGTAGGATCCAACAAGGACCTATTTTCTTACATTTTAACTTATTATAGGTTCCCTATGGAAACCTTTTCTTTCTCAAATGAATCTAGACCAGTTCCCCAATCTGAAATTCCTGCTCTCTTCTATGACAATTAGAAGTTTCTTTGTACTTTGTCGTACTTTTCTCCAACTTTTCTTACACCTCTTTGTGCAAAACCCTTATAGACTATGCAAAATCCTTTGCCACTGCACTTATTCACACCAGATCTGCACTATCTCTAAGTTCATCTATGCCTCTAGGGTTGCAACCATACACTACATTGAATGGGCTTTTTCCAACACTCCTATTAATTGAATTGTTATAGGCAAATTCTACCTGTGGCAAAATCAAGTCCCATTGTTTTGGCTTGTCTCCAATTAAACACTGAAGGAGATTACCCAAACTCCTGTTCACAACTTCAGTCTGACCATCTATTTGTAGATGGTAGGCTGAATTGAAACCCAAATGTGTGACTAATTTCTTCCACAATGTATACCAAAAATGGCCAACAAACTTCGTATCCCGCTTAGATATGAGACTCTTAGGAAAACCATGCAACCATACTACTTCTTTGAAAACCAGATTTGCTATATGGGAAGCATCACTAGTTTTTTGACATGGAATAAAATGAGCCATTTTTTAAAAGTGATAAAAAACTACAAAAATAGAATCATTACCTCTTTGAGTTCGAGGCAGTCCCAAAACAAAATCCATTCTAATGTGTTCCCATGGTCTTTCTGGAATCAGTAATGGCTGATACAGTCCAATATTTTGTTTCCGACCCTTCACATGCTGACAAATTATGCATCCTTGTACCATCTTTTTGACATCAACACTCATTCAGCAGAGCTATTGTTTTATCTACTCCAAAATGTCCACCCAATTTGCCACTATGCTTCTCTCTAATTAGATTCTCCCTCATGGAGCCTCTAGGAATACATAACTTCTTTCCCTTGAATAGTAGGTTCTCTTGAATGAAATACTCCAGCCATGTAGTTTGATCCAATTACATTGGATTCTTGTATGCTAACCATGCATCTCTGAAATCTGAGTCTTGTTCATACAACTCACCCAAAGCATCAAAACCAACAACATTCACTTTCATCTCATTCAACAACAAAGTTCTCCTACTCAGTGCATCAACAACTCGATTGGATTTACCACTCCTATGTTTTAACACAAAAGAATAACTTTGTAAAAACTCAATCCCTTTCATATGCCTATGGTTCAACTTACCTTGGCTATTTATGAACTACAAGGCATGATTGTCTATATACAACACAAATTCTTTTGGCACCAAATAATTCCTCCACTTCTTATGCTTGCACAATTGCATAGAACTCCTGGTCATACACAAAATATTTATTCTTGGCTTCATTCAACTTCTTGTTGAAGTACGCTATTGGTCTTAATTCTTGGCTAAGAACTCCTCTTATTGTTGTTCTGCTTGCATCACAATCCACCTAGAAAACTCTTCCAAAGTCTGGTAGCACCAACACCAGCTGTTCTGTTACCTTATTCTTCACCAACTAAAAACTTTTCTCTACTACAACTGTCCACTTGAACTCTCTTCTGGTTCCCTTTATCATTTCTATAATGGGAGCACATATCTCACTAAAATTTCTTATGAATTTCCTATAGAAGCTTGCCAACCCATGAAAACTATGGGCTTAAAAAGTACTCCTTGGTGATGGCCATTCAACAATAGCCTTTACTTTTTTAGGATCCATTTTTAATCCTTCTTCTAAAATGACAAATCCCAAGTACACTAACTCCTTCTTCATGAAAGTACACTTTTTTAGATTCACCATTAGTTTTTCTTCTTTCAATCTTTGCAAGACAACCCTAATATGTTCTAAATGTTCTTCTTTTGTTTTACTGAAAATTAAAATATCATCAAGATAAACTATGACAAACTTACCAAGATAGGGCTTCAACACTTAATTTATCAACTTCATGAATGTACTAGGTGCATTTGTCAATCCAAACAGCATGACCAGCCACTCATACAAGCCATCCTTCATCCTGAGTGTTGTTTTCCACTCATCCCCTTCATGGATTTTGATTTGATGGTACCCACTCTTTAAATCAATCTTCATGAAGTACCTTGCTCCACTCAAACAATCCATTAAATCATCCATTATGGGCAGTGGGAATCTATATTTGATGGTGATCTTATTAATTGCATGGGAGTCTATACACATCCTCTATTCACCTCCCTTTTTAGGTGCTAATACTATAGGCACAACACATGCACTTGGACTTTCCCTATTCAGACCCTTGTCCAACAACTCTTGGACTTGTCTATTTATTTCCTCATTCTCTTGAGGTGTCATCCTATACGGTGCCTTGTTTGGTAAACTTACACCTAGGATCAAATCCATATAGTGACTGATTTCTCTCACTAGCGGTAGTCCATCTGGCAACTCCATCATTATGTCAGCATACTCATAAATCAATTCTTGAATTTCTATCGGCAACTTTTCTTCTTTTTCTGTTAGATTTTAAGATGGTTGGGCTACAAATGCATAACAAACAACATTATTCTTTAGATCCTTCAGGAACTTGTTTCCTGAGACAAGACACACCTTAGAAGTACCTTATGTATCTTCATCTTTATCCTTCATAGGATTCAAAATAAATTCCTAACCATCCTTCTTAATGGTATATGTATTACTTTTACCATCATGAACAACTTGTCTATCAAATTGCCACAGTTTTTCCAACAAGATATGATAGGTATCCATTGGAATTACATCATAGAGTATTTCATCCTTGTAATTATCAATCTAGAAATTAACCAGACATTGTTCTCCTACCACTAATTGGTGCTCCTTCTGCAACCATGAGACCTTGTACGGGTTGGGATGCTTTATTATTTTCAGCTTCAACTTCTTTACCATTTCTTCAGACACAATATTGTTTGTGTTGCCACTGTCTACAATCACTTTACAACAGTTGCCGCCTGAGTTGCATTTGGTTATGAACAAATTTCTTCTCTGTATTGGTTCTGTTTATGCCTTCTTAGGACTTAACAAAATCTTTCTTATCATCAAGGGTGTTGCCTCAATAATGGGTTACACTTTCTGGGACATTCTTATTTTTGCTGAAATCACATAATTTTAGAAAATATAATGATTTAAGCCTTGAAATGTTCCATTTAAAGGATTTTAATTGAAGAGGGTTTGATCAAACCCCCTTAGATTCAAACCCCCTTGGATAGAACCCCACTAGTTTTAAACCATACCTTTAATGGACTCTCCTCTACACCTATCAAAATATTGATAAAAAACCACTTTTGATATACCTTTTGGGGGATCAAATGAATTCATTTAAAATTTATATTTTGTAAGTATGTAGTCCTTATTATAAGCTTCCCAAAAAGTATAATTTTAAATATATTTAATTTGATCATTATATTTATTTTTATTTCTTGTGAATGTAGGTTTTTCACCGAACATCAAGTTCTCTATTCTACACACATGGAAAATTAGTAAATTAGTGAAAAAAAATTCTAAAAAATATCTATGCCCTAGGTATTGATGCCCTTGTTTCAACAAAAAAAAATTGAATTTCAATACATATAGAAAAAGTTATGTTTTACAGAATATGCCTATGTCTAAATTATAATTGGTTTGACTTCAAAACTTAATTAAAAAAAATATTCAACAAAACATTATAAAACCAAATGCATGCCCTATATATTAGTGTTACCAATCTAAACTCAAAAGAATCAGAATTTTATCCTTTGTAGAAAAAATGTTATGTGCTACATAATACACATCACTTTAAAAAAATGTTGTTTACTATTAAAAACTAGTTATCAAAGGAGAGGCAAATGCTTTTACAATTTAACTCCAATTTTTTAAAAAAATATATATTTAGAATCTACAAACAAAATCTGACAAATCACTAGTTCGCATCATCTTCAATTTCCTAATAGTTTAGCAGCTATAGGTGTCAAAAAGTGAAGATTTAGTTCAAAATGTTGATTTCAATGTCAAGTTTGGCTAAAAAGTGTAACCCATTATTGTGGGATGACCCTCAAAGAGTCTCCATCCTCTGGGTCTTCTCCATGCTTCAAAGTTTCTACCACTTTATCTTTTCCTTGGGCTACATGAACTTTGGCCTCTTTTCCTTTACCTCCACCTTGAACTTGTGGACATTCAAAAGACTCGTGTCCAATCTCTCCACATTGGTAGCATGTACCATTGAAGCCTTTGCCTCTCCTTCTTCCAAAGTTACCTCTTCCTTGAAAAGATTCTCCTCTTCCTCAAAAGTTTCCTCTGCCTCCCATTTCCTGAGTCTGAGAGGTACCATCTTCATCTTGTTTGGAAGGATATCCTCGTCCACCACTGCTCTGCCCTCTGCCACGAGCATTTCTGCATCTACCCATGTTATTGTTTTGTTGTTTCCTATTCAGCTTCTCTCCAGCCATCAATGCACATTGGTAGGCCTCTTCCACACTCTATGATCTAAGCAATCTAATATCATCTTGTATGGACACCTGCAATCCATTTAGATACCTTGCAACTTGCTCAACCTCATTCTCTGAGTGGTTTGCTTGAATGCTCAATCGGTAAAACTCTTCTGTGTATTCCTTGACACTAGATTCTCTTTGCTTCAAGTTCTTCAATTTTCTAAACAAATTTATCTGATAGTCTGCAAGCATGAATTTGATCTTTAATTTATTTAGCATTTGGTCCCATGACTTTATCTTCTCCTTGCCTCTTCTTTGTCTATTAGTCTGCAAATGATCCCACCATAGGGATCCATGCCCTTTCAACTTTGTATAGGCATATTTCACCTTCTTGTCTTCTTTTGTACCTTCAAAGTCAAAGTACTTCTCCATCTCAGTGATCCAATCCAACAATTCATCTAAATTCAAGTTACCACTATATTCTGGAGGGTTAAAACAGGGCCTGGTATTTATTCTGGTTAGGGCTCAAATGAACCTCTCTTCTCCTTGATCAAGCTCAAGTTAGCTTTCTTCTCCTTCAAATTCAACCTACTCTTCTTCATCATCACTCACATCTTTGACATGATGACCTCTTCGTTGTGTAGTTTCAATGGCCTCCAGTCTGGCCATAATTCCCCTTAACATCTCCATCAAGACACAGTATACATCTCTTCACGCCCCTCTTCCTTTGCCACGTCCTCTTTGCACAATTTTACGCAAGTCCTCTACAGTTGCAGGTCCTCTTCCTTTGCTCACTTACCCACAACAAATTCCATTCAGGACTTTGTAATATCTTTAACACTTTCTCGAGGAGCAAACCTGCTTTGATACCACTTAACACAGTCAACATTGAAGAGCCTTATTAGGTTGTCAATCAGGCATCAAAACAATCTTACAATGCAACAAATTTTCAATAGAAAAACAACCCTCCTTTTATTTTTATCAACTGAGTACAAATTACATTCAAAAGCTCAATTTACAGAGATTCAACACTTGAGACAAAATTGACAGTTTCAATCGAACAATTTCCTCCCCAATTCCTCATATGATATAGTCTGATCGATAATCCCCATTGTGAACACTACTTTTTTCCCTTGTCACATTTTCTTTGATCTCTATGTTCCAAGCAATCCAAGGAAAATAGTTTGATTCCACTTCCACTGATGAAATAGTCTCCAAAATGATTAACTATCGAAGACATATCAAACCGTCGAACCATATAGCCTTCAGCTCCATCCCATCAGAATGTCAAGGAGATGGATTAGGAACTCCCTTCAACATAAGAATATCTCATTGAATAATTAAGTAGCACCTTGGCATCCACATCAACATATAGAACTACCTTATTAGCACTTCAAAGAGACCGATCTCAAAGCCCTTACGACTTTCATTCTCCTACCGATGAGTCAATGATGTGTATCGAGCTGTCGAAGGGACAACTTAGAGACTCCCACCGAAGTGAACAACTCCCGCCAATATTACTTTGCATCGCTGCATCAAGGGGATGACTTAACACCTTCCACCAATATAGGAGAGTCCTTCCAATGAAGATTACAACCACTATGGTACTGGCTCATCGAAGGGATTGTATCCAAAGTCCCAACAACAACGCAATGTCACTTTGATGAAGGAGTTAACACCAACCCACAGAGAGCTTATTGGACCATCGAGGGGACTGTTCACTAAGTCCCACCAAAAAAGAAGTGTTAGACCGATGATGGAATAACACCAACCAACAGGGCTAGGGTTTTACAAAAAGAACTTCAATGCATTTGCAAAACACAACAAAATTGAGACCAAAAATTTACGTATGTACATATTGATGTAGATAGCTTGAGAGCCCAAGATGCTCCTGCATCAAAAATGGAGAGATAAGATTATGCATAGACTTCCAAAACTTGAATAGAGTGTTAGAAAAGGACAACTACCCCCTTCCATTGTTGGATGAAGTGCTGCAAATTGTGAATGGATCTCAGATGATGTCCTTCTTGGATGGGTATTTTGAATACAATCAGGTTCTTGTGAAATATGAGGATAGGATGAATACTACCTTCACATCTAAGTGGGGAATGTTCACATATAGGAGGATGCCCTTTGGCTTGATAAATGCCAGTGCCACCTTTTAGCAAGTGATGGACAAAACATTTGGTGATCTAGTAGTCAAGTGTATTGTCATCTATATGGATGATCTAACAATATTTTTCCAAGGACATGAATAATCATGTTGCAGATTTGAGAAGGATACTGGAAAGGTGTAGGTGATATGGTATATCACTAAACCCCAAGAAATGTATTTTTTGAGTCACAGAAGGAAAGTTGTTGGGCCGTATCATATTTGAGAAAGGAATTTCAATTGACTGGAAAGGGTAGAGTTTATTCTAAAACTTCCCATGCTAGGCAACAAAAAGGAAATGAGATCTTTCTTTGTACAAATTTTGTAAGGAAGTCCATAATAGGGTTTGCTGAGATTGTGAAACCATTGAATGATATGATGAGAAAGGAAACTAAGATTGAGTGGAGAAAAGAAGCTAAATCAGCATTCACTCATATCAAGAAGTCCATCACAGAGGCACCAATCTTGATTAGCCCAGATTACCCATAGTAATTCTATATTTATTTAGTTGCTTTTGAACATTTGTGTGCAGTTGTCCTTACTCAAAGAAAAGAGGTTGGAGATGAGAGACCCATTGCTTTTATTAGTTCCCCATTTAAAAATGCTAAAGTATGATATCTTTACTTGGAGAAACAAGCTTTCTCTTTGGTAAGAGTAGTCAAGAAATTTAGACATTACATTCTTAGAAGCAAAGTCTTTGTAATTGTCCCAGACCAAGCTGTGAAGTCTCTTCTGATGCAAAGTGAGTTAGGAGAAAGAAGGGGAAAATGGATGGCAATTTTGTAGGAGTTTAACCCAGAGATTCAGCCAATGAAACTTGTAAGAGAACAAGGACTATCCAAGACCATGGTTGAGTTTGATTCTCAAATAATTTGTCAACAATACATAGTCGAGGCCATCACCAAAGATGAATGGTACAAGGATATAGTGTACTTCCTCCTGAACAACAAGTGCCTGAAAAACCTAAATTCCACTCAAAGGAGAGCCTTGAGGTTGAAAAGTGCCCATTTCATGATTAAAAATGCAACATTGTTTCAAAGAAATTTTGAAGGAGTCTACTTAAGGTGTTTGACTGAACAAGAAGCAAGACAAGTTCTTCAATAATTTCATGGTAAATATGGCACCAGACATGGTTTAGGAGATTCAATAGCACATCAAATTCTCGGATCAGATTATTATTGGCCACACATCTTCAAGGATGCACACCAACATGCCAGAACCTACCACATATGTCAAATGACTGACTCCAGAGAAAGGAATCCTACTATGCCTTTGTAGTCGGTATAAGAGGTAAGATCGCTCACCCAATGGGCCTTATATTTTGTAGGCGTGATTAACCCAAATTCATCTGCAAGCCACAAATTCATTATGACCACAAAAAATTATTGTACCCATTAGATGGAGGCACAAGCTTGCAAGAATTGCACAACTAATGTAGTTATCAAGTTTCTCGTAGATAACATCATTACAAGATTTGGGATACCCTTTCCTTTGGTATGTGACAATTGCCTTGCTTTCTCATTAGCTCAATTAATGCAATGGTTCTTTGAACATAAAGTAGTTTTGAAGTTTTCTTCTAACTATTACCTACAAGGTCATGGTGTGGAAGAATCGACAAATAAGAATGTGATTGATGTCATTAAGAAACTATTTGAGAAAAACCCTAGAGATTGGCATACCCAGCTTAAGTTTTCCTTATGGGCAGATAGAACCAAAACTAAAGCCTCTCTAGGAACCTCTCCATATTAACTTGTGTATGGATTGAACCCAATCTTCCCAGTGAATCTTCAGATCCCAGTCCTCAAATTTATAAAGGAATTTTTAATCGATGAAGACAAAATAGAAGCCATGCTCATGAACCTACTCGACTAGAAGAAAAATATGATGTTGCCTTGCAACACTTTGTCAAACATCAAGTAGTCATCAAAAGATGGTTTGACAAAAGGGCTAAAATAAAGGCTTTTAGAATTTTAGATTTAGTTTTGTTATGGGATAAATCCAAAGAAAAGAAGGGTGTGTTGGAATTAGGGATGACAACTGAGAGGGGGTTGAATCAGTTGCTATAAAATTTTTAAATCTTGTTGCAGTAAATTCTTCTTTGCCACTTCTTAACAGATTAATGACATAATCATAAAAAGCAAGAATTAATAATACATGAGCAAAAACATAAACAACACACTTGACACAAAGATTTTGATGTGGAAACCTAGTTAAGGGAAAAACCATGGTGGGGGTTAACCCACAAAGATTATACTCTGTTAAAAGTATTACAAAGAGGAAGGCACATGCCTTTGGGCTCACTTCCCAGAGCTCAGTGCTCAAGAGAGGCTCACTACCTACAAGAATGATTACAAAAGGATTATAGATTGTTTGAACTAATGAGTAGCATCTACCAATGCAAGAATTTAGTTCCAGTTAAGCACAAAATACTGATTTTACACACTTCATCTTTATTTACCCTATTTATTGCTCTGCCATAATTTGGACCTTAGATCTCTTCTTTTTCGCACTTCTATCTATCTTTTTCACACTTAATCCATCATCACACACCATACATGTCTCAATACACTTGAATCCATCAGCTATAGATATCTGCCTCAAGAAATTCAATCACCTTTCTGTCATCCTTCTGAAGAACTTAACAAACAATACAAGTACTCTATTCTGTCGGTTGAATCCATACATCAATATTGATGTGTACCAAAAATAACACTTGTAGACCACCATACATGTCAGCCCCTAACATTATATCTCATACGCAACTCACAAAAATACTTCTACTAGATCTGCACAAGGATCTAACACAAGTTGGCTTGTTCTTCACTGAACCATTCTTGTCATATTAGGACCCGGTAGTTAGATGCTCATAAATTTTAATCCCTTTGTCACCAGAGGCTAAAATATTGGATTTGGATTGTTCTGAAATTCCTCTACACTCCCTCAGATTTGTAACATACAATAATTAACTAGAGAGATCCACTGACCAAAATACTAAATTCTTCCATATACCCTATTCTTGTCTATTCGAACTGGACAAATCTTGGAACTAACTTCCGGTATGATCTGATACTACATTGCAGATGTGTGGAATGGACTTAGTTTCCATCAATGACAACACATGGCATGCCTTGTAGTGTCTCTTGCCAACAATCTCCCCTTTTGGCATTGATGGCAACACTTAGTGAAAAATGACTAAGTGTCATGACTGACTGCCCCTACTGGGTACACTTATATATTCTTCCACTGCTCCCCCTTTGATGGATTCTTCATTTTCTTTCATTTTTCACTGTCTCTCAGTCCCCCTTTGACATTAATAGCAAGGGGTGGGATCTGCAATCTTAATTTTCTTTCATTTTTCACTGTCTCTCAATCCCCCTTTGACATCAATAGCAAGGGGTGGGATCCGCAAACCAAAAGTTTCACAAGAAATCTATATACAATGCTGCATATGTACAACCAATCCTTAAGTTATATTTACATATACTTAAGTATATCTCCAAAAGTATTCTTCAGCAGGGCCAACTCTGTATCCCAACTCTTCTTCATACTATTCAAAGTTGAAATGTGGCTGTTGACTAAAGATGCTTGTGCTTTAGCCTTCCGAAGGTCAATGTGATCACTTGTTTGTGCAGCAATTTGGGCTTCTGTGACAACATTGAACATTGCTTCTATCTTAGGGGAAATCAGTCCTCAAAGCTCACCCATTCTTGCTTCAATGTTCTCCTTTTCTCTTGTCAACTTCTTTATTTCTTCCATCAGGTTGATTGCTTGACATTCCTTACTTGCCACTGATACTGTCAATGGATCAAAAGCTTGGGACAAACTTGACAATTTCTTTTTGGAGTCCTTTATTTTATCTTCTATATCCTCTATGACTTTAGAAGTAGATAAACAAAACTTATATATACTGCCTCCTTCTGAAAGAGCATTTTGAATACTATTTATACTATTATCTAGCACCAATCTATCTAACCTAATCATGCCTTTAAGTCCATCAAATCTTTTGCTCTTAAATTCATTTTAAACTTTAACTTTCGCAGATTTTTCAAAGGACTCAAAGTGTGTACTTACAGAATTTACAAGGCTCTTCAATTTCTGGAGGGAGAATTAGATGGATTCTTCTAGAACATTGGCATTATCTTCTCTAATATACCAGATGCAAGGCCTAGCAGCTCATTGTCCTCTATGTGAGATTTGAATACCTTTTCTCTTGCCTTGGCTTGTGTGAAAGATGCTATCTTCGTCAATTGGATCGGAGAGAAAGTATCCAAGTTGAGTGGTCCTTGAATCAGTTCAGGTTCATCAAACTCTAGCATCTCTTTACTCAAAAAACTCTTCACTGCATCTGCAGTGTCTCTTGTCACAATTTTTGGGCCACCTTCCTTTCCTTGGGTTTTCTCAGTGACAGGACTATTTTGTTTGGGTGCATCAACATTTGCACCATCTTCTTCTGATTTATCTTCCTTACCTTTGACTTCTTCTTCTTTCTCTGCTTCACCTTTCTCTATGTCATTTGCAGGGGGATTCTTTCCTTTGTCCTCACAATTTGAAATCTATTCCGAAGGATCTTGTGTAGCAGCAGTATTCTCATCATTGTCTTCTTTTCCAGATTGATCAGGAAGAGTTAGAGTATCTCCTGCATCATCAGTTTTATCCACCATCTATGTATCTTCCTTGTTTATTTGCTCCACTTCTAGAATAGAGGAGTCATCTATTTCATATTGTTGCTCATCCTTCTACTACTCTTCTTCATCTGAGACTGGTGTGTCATCAACAAGCTCATCTGACACAACAAAGAACTTGTTCTTGTCCAATGCTTTTCTCAAAATTTGTTTAGTTTTTTGAACTATTTCATCTATCTCTCCAATCATTAGTTGATTCATTCTCTTCTTGCTCCTGAATTCATTTTTCACCTCTTTGAAGATTTTGTCTGCTTCTCTATTGGAGATTACCAAACATAGAGTGGTCAGTACATGTTCTCTTAACTCCATATCTTTTGCCTTGGCAGCTTCTTTCCTAATTTCCAATATATCCTTCAGACCTTTTGGAACTTTGAAGACAAAATTTCTACCAATGCTCAATTGAACACATTCAAGTACTTGATAGTAGCTTCTTCCAAGAGTCTTTTGTTAGCATTACTATAAATATCATAGAATTTAGTTAATGGTTTTAAGTTCCCATCAATAGTGATTGTCTTGACAATGTTTTTCATAGAGGGAATTTTCTTCTCAGTATCAGCTTCTGATTTTTGTCTCTTTATTGTCTTCTTGCTTCTGGAGGGCTTTTCTTCAGATACTTTAACAACTTTAGCACATTTGGCCTTTAGCTCCTCAAGTTCATCATCTGTATCTGTCTTCTCTTCATCCTTTTCTTCCAAACTTCCATATGGCCTTTTTGTCATTACTTTTGTTCTTTTATTTTCCTTACCGGTTGACTTGTCCTCCAGTTTTGCAAGTTTAAGGGGAACAGATGCAGTAACAGAGCTTCTAGTAGTCCTTGAAGTGGAGGATGATTCCACCAGAGTATCTTCTTGTTTCTTATCTTGTTTCTCCTTTTTAGCCTTTTCAATTCTTTCTCTATTTTTCTTCACTACTTCCTTGGTTAGGCCAATGCTTTCATCATACATTTCAACCTGCCTCTGAACTTTTCTCTTGGTCTCTGGTTTCTTGAGCTCAACATGCAATTTTAGACTTAGCTCCTTATATGTTCCAAACCTTTCAACAGAGGTGTCTTTTGATTTTCTCAGGAGATGTTGAGCATACATGTCTAAGATCTTCTCATCAACCTCATAGCCCATAGGCATAATCCATATAGTTCTAGGTTCCATAGCTTCCATTAGGCACTGATCAGTGTCTACCATAAAGCAAATTTCATCCTAGTATTTCTCAACTATTGAATTGGGGATTCTTTCCCTGGAATGCATCATATTCTGAAAATTTTTAAAGTAACCCCAGATTGCAGTCTTCTGTGCACTTGAGTCTCCAATGTCGAGTAGATGATCTCTTATTTGCCAAGAAACTGGCATGTCATTTGTCTAGTGCACACCTTGTACTCTAGGCACTTCATTCATAAAATAGAAGAACAAATATATAACTAGGGAACCATATTTGAAGGTGTTTTTCTTATCCTTTTTGATTTTGCTTAAATTTTCAATCAGTTGGTTTTGTAATAGCTCACACAAGTCATAATCTGCATTCTCCTTCAACATTTGACATGCTACATATATGGCAATTCCAGAGACAAAATTCTCCCTACTAGAGTGGTAAATCTTGTAGCCAATCACCATAGAGCAAACTTAACATCCAATTCTATAATATAATTGATGGTCATTGCTCTTTTGTCAAACTTGGCACTGGTAGCATTAGTTACTGTCTTATTTTCACATCTTTTAGCATGGGTAATCCACCAGTTGAATTTAACCAAGTTACAATCTTGATAACATCCTTTGTAATCTTAAATGGTTTCAATAAGCATATGAACTCATCATGTATTCAGCTCAAGATATATCAAACCCACTCATTCTCATCAAATGTCAGAAATTTAATGACTTGCAAAAAATGTTTGCTTTCTAGGGCTTTGTATTCTGGTTTCAATTTATAGCTATCATCCCTTAGGTAGTTGTTAAACAAATCCAAGAGTTTCAGATTTCCAAATTCATCTATGCTACAGTGGATGTATGCCCTAATATCTTCAACATGCAGAACTCTGTATGGGACACCAAAAAATGCTCCTAAAGGTTTGATTTCGACTAATTTATATGGATGCTTCTTAAATTTTGGCCGGGGCCTTTCAGTAATATCAACAAAAAGAGAAGTGGCCATTGCAAAAGATTACAAATTCAAGGCTTTACAGATAAATACCTTTTTCTTCTACAGAGTTAGGGTTAGTGAACAAATTTGTCAGTCACACTTCAAATCCTTGAAATCTTAGCTCAGACGCTCTTCTTCTTGCTTTCTTTGAGTGCAAAGTGATTCAAATGAGGAGTGAACAACTTTTTATGCTCTGCAAAACCTAATTTGCCTTTGTAATAAATGCTCTACCCTAACACATCTAGTTACACTATTTCTGCATGCAGTTAATCCTCAATTGCTTTGCAATTAGTCACATTAGCTTCTTTTGTTCTGAAAGTTTCTTTGAAAGTTATGTAATAAGCTTCTCAAACTTCATTCATTGTGCCAGATTCAGGCACCTACTTACTGCCTAGGGAAATTTGATCTTCAATGTAGCTTCCCCTGAGCCAGAGGTCATGATTTAATTCTCAGAGGAATTGTCAGCACTAGATTCTAGTGCGGACCCATTATTATTGTTCATAACACTTTTCTTAACCCATGTCTTGCTCATTTCATTCTGGATCTTATTGACATCAATTTTGCCCTTGCCTTTGTCTTGTCTCTACAAATTCAGTTTTCTGTTTACCAGACCTCTTCTTTCATTATTCCTACTTCTGCAGAATCTTGCAATATGACTAGATCTATTGCAATTAAAGCACACAACATTTATTTTCTTATATACTTGATTTCCTCTTGATCTACATTGATTAGCCATGTGTTTAAATCCATTGCAAGTAAAGCAGTAACCATTGAAAGAGTTTCCATTTCCTCTATTATTAGATTTATTGATTATCATACTTCTGCATTCATTTGATCTATGATCATACCTCTTACACTTGAAGCATTGATCAGAGAAGAATGGACCATTTTGATTTACTCTACTTCTGCACTGAGTAGCTCTATGACCAAATTTATTGCAATTAAAACAATTTCAATTGAATGATGGATATCTTTGAACATTAGGTTGTCTTACCGAAGGTCTTCTAGGTCTATTTCTCCCATTCCTTGGTTGAAAATTTCTTTGTCCAAATCCGGAGCTTTCACTTTTCTCATATCCAAGACCATGCTTGTCATCAGTGTTTTTCTGACTTTCAAGTAGTGCTTCAAGTTTAGCTGAGCTTATCTTGAACTTCTCCTTGTATTCATTTACAACTTCTAGGTCATGTCTGAGAATGACAATTTGCCTCTCAAGTTCTCTCTCATTGTCTCTGCTTTCTTGTAGATTAGACTCTAGATGGCCAACTATTCTATCCAATCTGCTAGATTCTTCAGTTCTTTCTTTTAGAGTTTGATTTAGGTCTTCTTTAGTCTTCTTCCTTTGCTCAATTTCTTTGGTTAGCCTCATTACCCTAGATTCCATCTCATGTTTTAGAACAAAAACTTCTTTTGTTAGCTTCTCACATTCCTTTGTCTTTTCTTCTAAAGCCTCATTCATGCCTTTTTCTTCAGTAAGATTAGCTAGTTGATGAAGTAGTTCCTTCCTTTTTTCCATTGATTTCTTTAGTTTATCTTTTAGGAAGCCAATGCAATCATCAAGATCCTTAAGGTTCTCTTTCAGATCATCTATTTCTGCTTTGGACTGATCAAGATCTTCTAAAGCCAATTGAAGTTGTGCTCTTAGTGAACCCATTGAAACTCCTTCCTAGATCCTCCTCAAGTTGTTAGGATACTTTCAAGGAACCTTGCTCTGATACCAATTGTTGGAATTAGGGCTGACAACTGAGAGGGGGGTGAATCAGTTGTCATAAATTTTTAAAGCTTGCAATAGTAAATTCTTCTTTACCACTTCTTAACAGATTAATGACATAATCATAAAAAGCAAGAATTCATAATACATGAGCAGAAACATAAACAACACACTTGACACCAAGATTTTGATGTGGAAACCTAGTTAAGGGAAAAGCCATGGTGGGGGTTAACCCACATAGATTATACTCTGTTAAAAGTATTACAAAGGTGAAGGCATGTGCCTTTGAGCTCACTTCTCAAGAGAGGCTCACTGCCTACAAGAATGATTACAAAAGGATTATAGATTGTTTGAACTAATGAGTAGCATCTGCCAATACAAGAATTTAGTTTCGGTTAAGCACAAAATACTGATTTTACACACTTCATCTTTATTCTACCCTATTTACTGCTCTACCACAATCTAGACCTTAGATCTCTTCTTTTTCACACTTCTATCTATCTTTTTTGAACTTACTCCATCATCGCACACCATACATGTCTCAATACACTTGAATCCATCGGCTATATATATCCACCTTAAGAAATTTGATCACCTTTCTATCGGCCTTATGAAGAACTTAACAAACAATACAAGTACTATGTTTTGTCAGTTGAATCCATACATCAATATTGATGCGTACCAAAAATAACACTTGCAGATCATCATACATGTCAGCCCCTAACACTATGTCTCATACGCAACTCACAAAAATACTTCTACTAGATCCACACAAGGATCTAACACAAGTCGGCATGTTCTTCATTGAATTGTTCTTGTCATATTAGGACCTGGTACTCAGATGCTCATAACTTTTAATCCCTTTGTCACTAGAGACTGAAATATTGGATTTGGATTATTCTGGCATTCCTGTAAACTCCCTTAGATTTGCAACATGCAATAATTAATTGGAGAGATCCACTAACCAAAATACTAAATTCTGCCATATACCCTATTCCTGTCTATCCAGACTGGACAAATCTTGGAACTGACTTTCGATATGATCTAATACTACACTGTGGATGTGTTGAATGGACTTAGTTGCCATCAATGACAACACATGGCATGCCTTGTAGTGTCTCTTTCCAATGGGGTGACCATAAGAAATTTGAAAAAATGTGGCTTGGCCATTATCAAATCTCTGAGATTCTCGAGGAGAACACTTTTAGGATTAGCTCATTAACAAGAGAACATGTCCCACTTCCCATCAATGGATAGTTTCTCAAACATTATTCTAGTCCTTGAAAATGTTGTCAAGCATTTTTTATTATAGTAGGATAGGAGTCTTTTGTTGGTTGTTTATTATTGGTTATTTTCATCCCTTTCCTTTCATTTGATGTTTCTTTCTTTCTTCTGTTTGTTCATTTGTTTGTCAGAACCTTTTGTCTTTAGGAAGGGTTTGTGTGCAGCTTAATATCAAGGTGACTTGGTCAGGATCTTGTTGTTTAGTATTTTTCAATATATAATTAGTTGTTTCCCTTTAAGTCTTTTGTTTACTTCCATTTCTCATGAACTCTGGAAACATAAAACCTTTATTTAAACACCTAGATTCTTCTGAAGAATGAGAGATATTGTAAGGAGCTTGCTACATTAAATACACACTTTAACATTTAGAAGCTAGCTTGGATTTAGATCTTGTAATGACCTCCTTGAAGTGAAAATCTTGGTGATTGTATTCCTTAGAATAGGGGATTCACATTCATCTTGGTATTGCAAAAGGTTCCATCAAGAGGTGGTACAATTTCAGGTCTCCTCTCATCATTCAAAAGGGAGGAATCAGTTCATCAGAATATAGTATTGATTACAACAAATAAACCATAGGTGGAAGCTGTACCTATGATCAACTATACTTCAGATATCAGGAGGAACTTATTAAACATACTATAACCTACAATTAGGTGCTCTAGGACAAGTCAAAGATTAGATGTTCAATATTTGAGACAAGTGGTAGCTAAGATGTTGTTTAGTAGAGCCAAAGGTTAACATTTATATCAACTTCACGTCCATGATATGACATTGAATCTTCTCAAATTCTCAAATTTACAAAATTGATTTTGCCCTTGTGGTTCACAATTCCTTACTTTAGGTATGACAGAAATAGGGCTATTTAGAAATCCTTTTGAGCATTTAGGAGCAATGTCATTCAAGTCTACAGAGATCAGTAGTAGCTAGAAGATTCACAAACAAGCATTAGTTGAGGTAACCATATTTGTATGGCTTTATTGGAGTAAGGTTTTTTAGTTGTTATTACCATCATTCCATTTACCCTTCCATTAGCCTCATTCATCCCTACAAATATGTCCCTTGTACCCAATTTGATCAACCCTGTTGCCCAATCTGTTGGATGTCATAATTCAAATATTCATCTTATGCTAGGTCAATCCAAGAAAATTTAATGATTCCATTTCTTATTTAGCATTGTTTGAAGAATCAAAAGGAGAATATATCATTTCAATTATAAAATTCCCTGTATATCAATTGTAACTCCTACTCCATAGAATACTCAAAATTACTAGAAATAGGCTACTTGCAAAGAAATATCTTGAGACATCATTGGTTGCCTTCACCAAACCATTCATTCCATTCCATTCCCCACCCATCATTTATGTAGTCAAAAGGATGCTAATGCCTCTAAACATAGAGGGACACATTCAGATCTTTTATTGAGATCTTTTATTGCTTGCCTTCCATCCATACCATACTATTCATTAGCTCTACTCTCCCAAGCCAGTTTTTCCTAAGAACATTGAAAAATACTTATAAAGATTGACCCTTTCAAAGATGACCAACTTAGTTGGTGAGACAGTTTGAAGCGGAATGGGCCTAGGAGTACTCTCATAATATCACTTAACTAGTTTATAATAACAGGTTCAACAGAATGTCTATACATACCCTCTTATATTGGATATTATAAGGATACTCCCAAAGAAATATGATTCTTAGACAATCTACCATCAGATTTGACCAAGCACAGAGCAGTTTTCAATCAGGGATACTTTGACCTTCTTGTTCGTTTAAAAAAAGAAAAAGAAAAAGAAAATAGTAAATAGATAAATCATCCTTTGGTGAAAACCATAATTCATAGTGCCTTGGACAAGCACCACAATGAAAACCCATTTATGGGCATCATGCATATAATATAATCATCATGAAATAACTTGATCAAGCGAGTTATTGGATTTTGGATCTAGGCGAAGCTTTTCAAGGGAATGAACCACATGTAGACAATTGTAAGTTTCAAGCGTCATCTTGATGTCGTTACGACAATCCTCTTGTTTATGGGGTTTGTCATTTTCTTGATCATCTGTGATGGATTCAAGCTTAGGAATTTCAAGAAATTAAGGGTTCTATACTCCAAAATGCTATGGAGCATTTTCCCAATTAAGTTGCCATTTGTTATACCCTACATAACTACCCCCACCTTTTTTCTCATGTTGGGACCCCCTTTTTGTCCTTTTGTCATTTTTGTTTGTTTGTCTATCTTATCATGATCCTAGGATCATCTTTTGTCTCTTAGTTTTTCTAAGGGGTTAGCATTTTACCTTAAAAACTTTTGTTTTTAAGGCCATTTTGTTTGAGGCTAGGAGTTCTTTCATTCCTGGGATTTCAGGTTTCTAGGCCCCTTTTGGTTTCCAGGATCCTTTTCCTCATTCGGTCCAATCGAGACCTCGGGCCTCGATTGGTCTTTTGACCTCAAGGTTTCCAAGGTCCATTGGATCCTTTGTCCCATGTTCCATTCTTCTCCTACGTCTTGTAGTCTTATGGCCCAATCGGGATCTCGAGTCCTGATCAGTCATTTCGTTGTCCTTTGCATAGGGACCAAAATCTGATTTTATCTAAACACCCCACCCACCTACCGCATTAACGGTGGTTTTGGCATTCATACTATGTGCCATATTTAAGGCATTTTACCATGTTTCTTCATCATTTTTTCTTTCCTTTTTTTTCTATTTTACCTGTTAAATAGGTTGTAAGGAGCATTAAGGAATTTGAAAGCGTTTGTTAATCATCTATTATCAATTGAAAAATATTTCTTTGGTACAACTATGTACTTGGGAACGTCCTTAGTCCAGTTCATCCTCTGCGGCCTTCATTCCATTTCTATTGGGTTTTCGTAATCTAGGTAGGGCTCATTTCTCCATTTTTGTCTTTAATGTCTATTTTTGTTGTTTATTGTTTGTGGTTCTTGTTTGATTTTTATGTGTTTGTTAGGGTTTAGGGTTTTGGTAGCTATTTTTTGTTAATTTTAGAGTTTCCTGTAGTTTCATTTAGTACCTAGGGTTTCTAAGTTTAGCAGTACAGTGTTGAATAAATGGACTCATTGTGGATAGTTAAATTTAACCCCCCTTTAAGCATTTGATTTCAATCTTTGTCAGAGTCTTATTCTAGCCTCAAGCCCCGAGGGCAATTTTGCCCTTTTTGAGAAATATTGAAAACTAGACTAAGTCCAAACGGATAATTAGGATTTTAGATCCTGATTGGTCCTTTAGCTCATGAAGCCTATAAATCCTAAAGCCATCTTTTGTTTTGGTCCCTGTAGAAAAGGACCCTAAAAAAAATGCCAAGTAAAAGAACCTTTCAAGACCTTGGGCCCTGAAAGGTCTTTTAACCTTAAAGCCTTCAAAGTACAAAATTCCTCTTTGGTCCCATGCTCTACAAGTTTCAGAAAAATTGTAAGTCTTAGGGACCTTTTGGGACTTTAGGTCCCAAAAGGTTCTTTGACCCAAAACATGTTAAAGTACAAAAGTTGCTTTTTGTTTTGCACCCCACAAGGTGAAAAGTCACTAAGTAGTAGGACCTTTGGGAACCTCAAGCCCCGAAAGGTCTCTCGACCTCAGGCCCCAAAAGGTCTCTCAACCTCAAATTTTAAATAATCCAAATTTCTAATTGACTTTCATGCCTTGCCAAAAGAAAAGTTTAACACTGTGACCCTTTCAGGACTTCGGGCCCAAATGGCTTTTTGGCTCATTAAGGAGTAAAGGACTAAAAATTGATTTCATCCCACAAATCTAAAGCTGATTAAGATGGTGGGCTTTGAGTCTATTTTTGGACCATGGTCCAAATTTCCAACTTGGTCCCGTGACCCTGCTAGAACATAGAAACACTCCAAATTCTTATAATTTAGTAATCTTTTCAGGTTTTCTAAAGTTTTTATACATCCCTCTTGCTCTTACAGGTTGATTAAATGTCTAAAGAAGAAACATTCACATACCAGAATGAGTAAACCATGTCAGATTCTGACAAATCTATTAAGGAGACTAAGAAAGAGGCAAGAGAAAGTCTGGTGCAGGGCACCTAGGAGCAGTCTGACACCTCAAGCATTTTGATGCATTTTGATAAGCTATGTTTTGTTTTGTTTTCTATGTGTTGTAATAAGGCTTTAGCCATGGATGTAAGGTCCTTTTTGTGTGGTCAAGATGATTGAGGTGACCATATAAACCTCAATCATGCTCAGTCCATCTGGACCCTTGTTGAGCCACTTAGGCCTAGTAGGTCTAATGTTGGCTTTTTGAGTTTGTTTGGGTTGTTCTAGTGTTTTAGCATGGTCTAGGGAGTATGATGGTGATTTGATTCCATTGGACAAGCAAAACAAATTGCCATCCTTTTGTAAATGCAAAAACTCCATAGTGTCAAAGGTTTCCAATTGTGTCAATGACACATTGGCCGGTTACAACTTAGCTTGGGCAGTTGAATCTGCTTTTGGAAGTTGGATACCAACTAAGGATCGATTCATAATGTTGTTTTTTCACTCCTGATGTAGAGTGGCACAAGGGAAGCAACACACAAGGGTTTACTCTATTGTCCTTTGCCCACTCACCCACTTCACCTAGCCTTCAACCCAGCAACCAAAGGCACATCCAATGGTATATGAAGGGTTTGATATCCGGCTGATGACTCAACCTTCAAGGCTTCTCCAACACCTTAAGACAGATCAATAAACACCTTCTATGTAGTTGGTTTGATCCCCAACTTCCCAAAACTCTCCAACCTATACCTTGACTATTAAGGCTACTAGCTCTCCAAACTAGGTTTTCTCAACACAACTTGACAAATCCCAAATGACTAGGTAAGTGAATGATGGTTTTAGATACCCTTTAAGGGACCCTATCAAACTTCCAAGTCTCCTGTTCCAACTCTACTCCAGCAATCCAGAACACTCACTAGGTCTCTAGGCCTAATTGATCAGTTTAGGGCTAGGTTACAAAGCAAGTGATTAAAATTGGGTGCATAGATTAGGGGCAGGAATTTCAAATGCCTCTACCATGCCCAAACAACACAAAACCACCATCCATTCACTCACCCTATCAGGATTCTATCATCTACAACCTCAAATAGCATAAATTTGGTCAAATACAAGGAAATACTTGACCTAGGGCATCACCTTAAAATTTGAAAATAGTCTCTCCCAGCCAAATGCTTTTGGAATCCTATAGAGTACATCCCTACCCTACATTTCACCAATTTTTATGAATTTTCACTAGTGGGAATGCATTCTAGGGCCGGATTTCTATGACTGCCCTAGAAAATAGGGTTTCTAGACTAGTCTTGAAAGAAAATTTGATATCTTTTGACTTCGACCACTTCAAGACCTCAAACCAATTGCATTTGAACCCTGATTCCAAGAAATTTCAAAAAAATAACATTTTCTCACCTGACAAGTCCATACAGTCTGTACATAGTAAGAAAAGTAGTAAAAAATGATTATTTTCTGTTGTTTGAATGCCCAAAACTCCGTACCAGACCTCCTCTGCCGTACAAGAGTGAAAAAACAACATTGCCTTATTACAACACATACAAAACAAAACAAAACATAGCTTATCAAAATGCTTGAGGTGTCAGACTGCTCCTAGGTGCCCTGCACCATATAAACAGTTTGCTGACAGAAAGAGAAGGGATCTGCAGTTCAAAGAAGGGGATTTGGTCATGGTCCATCTAAAGAAAGAGAGACTCCCTACAAGTAAACATACCAAGCTACTAATGAAGAAGATTGGGCCTTGTGAAGTGCTCAAGAAATGTGGAGAAAATGCATATAAAATTAGACTTCCGAATGGCATTGCCTTGTCTCCAATTTTTAATGTTTCAGACCTTTATCCCTATAAAGGATCTGATCCTCAGACTGTTGATGAAGAAAACCAAACTAATCAGACACTCCAAGAACTGATTCCTTCATCTCCTGATCAGATTGAGTGCATTTTGGATAAGAGGATTGCAAATAGACTAGGAGGCACACAAACTATGGGTACTTGGTGAAGTGGCTCAAAAAAAACTCAGGAGGATGCCACTTGGATGAGCAGAGTAGCCATTGAGAAGGCAGGTTTCACATTTGATAACATTCCTAACTCAAGAGACTTGAGTTCTATTTGACAATGGGTGTATGGTGCAGGGCACCTAGGAGCAGTCTGACACCTCAAGCATTTTGATGCATTTTGATAAGCTATGTTTTGTTTTGTATGTGTTGTAATAAGGCTTTAGCCATGGATGTAAGGTCCTTTTTGTGTGGTCAAGATGATTGAGGTGACCATATAAACCTCAATCATGCTTAGTCCATTTGGACCCTTGTTGAGCCACTTAGGCCTAGTAGGTCTAATGTTGGCTTTTTGAGTTTTTTTGGGTTGTTCTAGTGTTTTAGCATGGTCTAGGGAGTATGATGGTGATTTGATTCCATTGGACAAGCAAAACAAATCACCATCCTTTTGTAAATGCAAAAACTCCATAGTGTCAAAGGTTGCCAATAGTGTCAATGACACATTGGTTGATTACAACTTAGTTTGGGCAGTTGAATCTACTTTTGGAAGTTGGATACCGACTGAGGATCAGTTCATAATGTTGTTTTTTCACTCTTGTATGGCAGAGGAGGTCTAGTACGGAGTTTTGGGCATTCAAACAACAGAAAATAGTCATTTTTTCCTACTTTTCTTACTGTGTACGGACTATACGGACTTGTCAGGTGAGAAAATGTTTTTTTTTGAAAGTTCTTGGAATCTGGGTTCAAATGTAACTAGTTTTAGGTCTTGAAGTGGTCGGAGTCAAAAGATATCAAATTTTCTTTCAAGACTAGTCTAGAAACCCTATTTTCTAGGGCAGTCATAGAAATCCGGCCCTAAATTGCATTCCCACCAGTGAAAATTCATAAAAACTGGTGAAATGTAGGCTAGGGATTTACTCTATAGGATTGCAAAAGCATTTGGTTGGGAGAGACTATTTTTGAATTTTAAGGTGATGCCCTAGGTCAAGTATTTCCTTGTATTTGACCAAATTTATGCTATTTGATATTGTAGATGATAGAATCCTGATAGGGTGAGTGAATGGATGGTGGTTTTGTGTTGTTTGGGCATGGTAGAGGCATTCCAAATTCCTGACCCTGATCTATGCAACCAATTTTAATCACTTGCTTTGTAAACTAGCCCTAAACTGATCAATTAGGCCTAGAGACCTAGTGAGTGTTCTGGATTGCAAGAGTAGAGTTGGAACAGGAGACTTGGAAGTTTGATAGGGTCCCTTAAAGGGTATCTAAAACCATCATTCACTTACCTAGTCATTTGGGATTTTGTCAAGTTGTGTTGAGAAAACCTAGTTTGGAGGGCTAGTAGCCTTACTAGTCAAGGTATAGGTTGGAGAGTTTTGGGAAGTTGGGGATCAAACCAACTGCATAGAAGGTGTTTATTGATCTATCTTAAGGTGTTGGAGAAGCCTTGAAGTTTGAGTCATCACTCAGATATCAAACCCTTCATATACCCTTAGATGTGCCTTTGGTTGCTTGGTTGAAGGCTAGGTGAAGTGGGTGAGTGGGCAAAGGACAATAGAGTAAACCCTTGTGTGTTGCTTCTCTTGTACCACTCTGTATCAAAGTGGATATGCACAACAATCAAAGAAATAATAGAAGCAAAAAAGGAAGAAGGAACTGCCTGCAACCATGAAATACCAATTCTAAGGGGTTCCTAAAGATTCTAAGTTCAAAATTGAACTTATGAATATTACAGACACAAAACTGGGTCATATAGACTTAGAGGTATTCAAGCATGATACATTTGGGGATAATGTCACCCCACGAGCCAAGAAGATTACAAAATCTGGATTAGGGCACATGGGAAGCTTCTTATTGACAGTTCAATCTCCTAAACTGATCCTCACTCTAGCCCATCATTACAACCCTAAAGAAAGAAAGTGTTTTAACTCAAGTGGGAATCTATTGTTGAATATTACACTTGAAATTATTAGATTGGCTTTTGACCTACCATTACATGCACAAACCAGTTTGTTAACCATTGTTGAGGCTACCAAGTACTATAACAAGGATGTCACTAGAAATAAGGGGTATTTAAATAAACATTAGTTATCAAAACCCAAGAAGTCTGCCTCCAAGGTGCCCTCCAAGTTAACATGAGTAGACTTTCAAGGAGAATCTTCTAATGTTATCACTCTACTGAGAAGGGCCTTTGGCAGAGAAGAATCAAGGACTTATGAAACATGGATGTTTTAATTTATCTATTTCACTATTAAAGGAGAGACTTAGTTGGACTAGCCTACTATTATTTCTAATAATATACATATGCAACTCATGTCTATGGTGCAAACCAAGAAGTTTTATATAACATCCTACATCATTTGATTGTTTTGGGAGTTAGGGGAGAAGGCCCGGGATAGAACAAGATTTGGGATTACTATCCCCAATTAGAATTGAAGGAAGCTGAAAAGCATTTTAAAAGGGTAATGATGCATTTCTATATGCAATCATTCTGCAACGAACAGGTGATCTAGCTTGGAGAATGTATGAGAAGGCTATGGATCTTATCAGAACCTAGGCGTAATGGTTCATCTAGTTTCCCCAATCCACATACATCAGGATTGAAGGTTTTAAAAGAGCACCATTTTTGCTTCCAAGGCACTATAGTGATAAGATCATTTCGATGAAATTTTCTTGATAGATTAGTGATGTACATTTGAAGCTATCTAGAAAACACATTTCAGGAGTAAAATATCCTTTTAAATTAGGATTTTATGAATGCCCTTCCATTATTGCAGCCAAGACAGCAATTGAAGAGCTAAATGCTCTTAATTTGAAGGTATATGAACCAAGGGAATATTTTGACCCTATGGGCAAACTTAATCAACTATTTCCTACATGTAAGCATAAACGCTCTCTTGAAGATTTTTGGGCTAATTGCCAAGATGATTTTAAAGACAGAAGCAATATACCAAACTTACTACTTTTTAGATGAGGGAGTTTGGCTTAAGGGATGACATACCGGAGGAGTTTTCTGATGATGGTGTTGTACTAGATCCCATATATCACTTGGATACTATTGACAGGAGAGAATTGGATCCTATCAACTAGTCTCTGAAAGAAGAGAATTCCATCAAGGAATACAATGCCATTGTAATTGAAAAGAGCATGATATGGTTGAACTTGAGACTACAAAATTTTGTGCCACCTGCTCAACCTAACAAGAGAAGAAGCAAAGGTGAATCTTCCACTTTAGGATCACCAACTGCCAAGAGGTAGAAAACTTAGGCAAAGCCTCCTAAAACTACAAAGAGTGGGTTATCTATTGATACTGCTTCTCCTGAAGATGTTTTCAAAGTTGTTAAAGAAAAGTTTACTAAATATTCCATCATGTACAAGGAAGGAGCAGTAGGGATAACATTTGGCTTAGGACTTAAGCCTTGTGCTCAAATTATTCTTCCAAGAACCACAATTGGCCAGCATCTAGGTTAAGGAGGAAAACTAATGAAATAGAAATGCAACAAGAAACATTTGGTATAGTAGTGTTTCTGCCTTCTACCTCCGAGTAGCAGCTTGAAACTAAGCAAATAGAGCAAGAACAACATGAGCAAGATAGGTATCAAGAGGGGAAGGTCATAGAAGAATAAGTGGAACTGTTGGATTTGTTAGTGTTAGAGACACTGTTGGTATATTGAGGGGTATGACTGTCAAGAAGTGTTGGTCAAGAAATGTTGTCATTGATGGAAACACATGATGTGAAAACTATCAAAACCAAATCTCTGAATGTTCTCCCCCTGAGAAAAATATTTTCCACCTCTGCATCTCTCCATCAAGGATAACTTTTTCACATTTTCTTCTCTCCCCCTTTGACATCAATGGCAAAGGATATGAACATTTTACTAGATCTTCTTTTGTCTGGAGAGCATGACTATATGCAAACTAAAAATTTGCTCCCCCTAAGTAACTAATTTCTACACCAAAATTTCAAAAATAACTTATAACCTTCTGCATATGTACATGAGAAATTAGGACTTACTAAGATTTAGGTAGGATGTCTTTGTAGATATTCTTTAGCTATACCATATCTGAATCCCATCTAGCTTTAGCATACTTCAAAAACTATACATGCCCATTAATTTGTGATAGTTGATCTTCTACCTTATCTACAGTGTGAGGGGCATCAATCATCTTCCTTAACTTGTCAACTTCACTGATTAGGATCATCATGGAAGCTATCTTAAAACATACAACTTCTCTTAGTTGGCTCATTTGGTCCTTTATGGACTCCTTCTAATTTTGTAATTTCTTTATATTTACATTAGCCTTCTCTATCTTGTCCTCTATGTCTTTTGTTGTTGTGGGCCAATTTACGAAAAATTGATACAATGTATTTGCATCATTAATAGTTGTCTTGACATACTCAATGCTATTGTCTAACAAAATTTGTGCCTTAGATCACTTATCATTTAGCACTATTAACCTCTTTCTATTAATCTCTTCTCTAACCTTCTTATCTGCCGCATGTTCAAAAGATTCAAACTTACTATTCATAGACTCCATGAGCTTCTTCATTTGCAAGGTGGGAGTCAATGAAGTATGTCTTTTAGCTTCTGGAAAATTTTTCTCAAAAATTGTCATAGCTTCCTCTATCAGCTCATTACCTTTAATATGTGACTTCAATATTTCTTCTTGAGCTGTGGTTTGAAAGATTGTTCCCAATTTGAGATTTTGAATGGGAGACATGCAAGCCAAGTTTATTTGTCCATCAGTTGATGGCACTTGCAACAAATCAGATGCAAACAAAGTTTGTAACACTTTCTATTTAACCAAAAATTCTCTGATAGACTCCGAGGGTGAAGCTACTAAGCTTTCACTGGTAGTGTCTCTTCTTTCATCTCCTAAAGACACTTGTGCAATAGGAATCTTCAGAGGATTTTCTTTAGCCGGTGCTTGTTGCTCTACACTATTCTCTAGAATAGAAGTATTATTCACTTGTTCTGAACCTTCCTTTTTATACTTTTCCTCTTCTTTAGTAGTCTTCTCCTTAACAGACTCCCTTATTTCTTCATTGTTCTCTGAGATTACCAGAGGAGGGATCACACCTTGATCCACTGAATTTGTAGGAGGTGCTGGAGATGATACACTTTGTTCACCACCCACATTTGGATCTACACTTGAAGTGCCAACATTAGGGTTCATTTGATCTTCTTTGCCAGTCTCTGCAATAGTTGGAATCTGAAGCTCATTGAGCACATTAAGAGTTATCTCTTCAGTTTCTTTTTCCAACTTCTCAATCTCTTTTCTATCCCCAGCCATAAAAATGTTTATTCTTCTCTTGGTTCTAAATTATTTGCTGAGTCTTTGAGTGGATTTGACTTTATCTTTTCTAGAAAGACTTGGACAAAACTTCTTCAAAACACTTTCTTTCATCTCAACATCCTTAGCCATAGCCTCTTCTCTCTTGGCAGTCATAATACTTGCTAGGCTGTCAGATAACTCACTAGCAACTTCAATTAAAGATTTATTAAACATATCTAAATACCTGATTACATCAATTTCAATGATGGATTCATCCTCATCTGAGTTATCATCAAAAAGGTCTGCCACTTGGTTTAGATTGCCATGCTCAACTATGACATTAATGGCAGCTTCAAGAGATATGGAAGAATTGCCTTTCTTATCCTTGTTTTTCTTTCCTTTTCCTTTTCCCTTTCAAGAGGGCTCTCCTTCTCCTAAGGTGACTTCTCTTCTCCTGAAGATGAATCCTTCTTTCTCTTTGTCAGAAATTTCTTCTTCTCTAGTAGTATCAGTTTTTGTTCTCTTTTCCTACGTCTCTTCATTAGTAGGAAGTGATCCCTTTTTCTTCAAGACCAATTCTTCTTCTTGTTCTTCCTCTTCTTCTTCATCAATGTCATGACTGACATATACATCTCTCTGGCCCTTTCTTTTGACTCTTCTCTTCTTTACTGGTTTAGAGGCACTGGCTTCAACATTTTTTTCTATATCTACAGCAGTAGGGGCTTCGGAGGCTTTGGATGCATTAGTAGGAATGGAAGAAGTCCTTGTGGACCGTATAGTGCTAGGTACAGATTCCTTTCCTTCAATCTTCTCTTCTAATTTCTTTGCAGCATTAGCCTCTTTAGCAGCTTTTCTCTTAGCTTTAGCCTGTTGTAATTATTCTTTGGTTATCCCTGCCTTTTTAGCAAACTCCTTAACTATTTTCTATACTTTCTTCTGAGATTGTGGCTTGGTTTATTCAATGTGGATTTCTATGGGATTTTCTTTAAAAGTGCCAAACCTCTCTTCTGTGGCATCATGAGGTTTGCTTAGCATTAGTTCTGCTAGACCAATAAGGGTATTGTCTAAAACCTCATATCCCATCTCTGGGATCTACACTGTTCTGGGCTCAACTGCTTCCATTAGACATTCATCTTTTCTAACCATGAAATTGATGTCATTTTCATATTTTTCAACTTTTCTAGGGATTCTTACCCTAGCTTGCATCTTCTCTTGAAATAACTTGAAGTAACCCCACAAAGCTACTTTTTGTGCATCATCATTACCAATGCTACATAGATGATCTTTGATTTGTGTAGGAACTGGAATATTTCTCAACTACATAACATTCTGCATTCCAAGTAGCTCTTTCAAAAAGTAAAACAATAAATATATAATGAGAGTACCATATTTGAATGGATACTTGGAATCCTTGGTTTTCTTCAAATTCTCTAAAAGTTGTTGTCAGAGCAGTTCACAAAGATCATAGTCCACATTTTCCTTCACCATCTGATATGCAGTAAAAATGCTTTTAGTAGATACAGAGTTCTCTCTATTGGTGAAGTAAATCTGGTACCCAATCATCATAGAGGCATATTTGACTATCGCATCCTTTATGTCTTTTACTGTCAAAACTCTCTTGCCAAACTTAGCTCTTGTGAGCTTCATCTCCATGTCATTCTTCACAAATTTCAGTGTTAGTATAGTGTCGATGGAGGATAAACCTATCACGACCTTGATGGCCTCCTTGCTGATTATATGTGGGATGTCCAACCACATAAACTTGTCATGGATCCTACTAAGTACATATCTCACCCAGACATCTTCATAACATAAAACAAGAAAATTATTCTATACATCCAATCTTTTCTCAGCTAGGATACTGAATTCCTTTTTTAGAGAAAAATTATAATCTATTAATTCATCAAACCACACTTTCCCTAACTTAACATGATTGAATTCTTCCATATTCACATAAATGTATGCCCTAATATCGTCATTGTGCAAGATGCTATAGGGCACGTCATAAAACATGCCATCTAGATCTGTCTCCATAGATTTCAATGGATGCTTCTTAAAATTAGGTCTAGGTCTATCTAACACATCAATCACTTGAGGCTTAAACATTTTCGCTGCTTAATTTCTTAGATCAAGAGTAAAAATCTATAAATACCTTGATAAATGCTTCTGGTTAGGGTTTACACATTGAAAAACACTGAATGCAATGAATTCTTCTTCACTACGCTACTCAAGATCTCCTTCTTCACTTGAAAGTTTGTTTGCAATGTAAATTTCCATCAAATAAAATCGCTTATAAACCCCTTTTTGATCAAGACCTAATTTTCCATAAATGCTTTGTTTCAAAAAGTTGCTAACACTTCCACCGAAACTCACAGTCAATCTAAATTGCTTCGTATTCTTCTGCAATCACGTATTTTCTACTAGAATTTTCTTCAACTAAAAAAGCATATCAATCTTCAACTCATATCTTCATGTTGGCCTCAGCACCACTCATTTGGAAGAGGGAGGAAAGATTTTCATTAATGCTCCCCTGATCCAAAGCTCTCAGTTTAGTTTTCAAAGGAAACATCTACACCAGATTCTAGTATAGGTTCACAATTAACCTCTGTTACTTCCTTCTTTATCCAAATCTTATTCATCTCCTTCTTAGTTTCTACTAGATCAACCTTTTGTACTAGTTTGTTCTTCTTTGCTAGATAATTCTTCTTCATGCTTCTACTTTTGTAGAACTTTGAAATGTGTCCAAGCTTATTGCAATTATAGTATGCATCAATCCTCTGACTAGTATTCCTTCCATTCATTCTAGATTTACATTGGTTAGATTTGTGCCCAAATCTATTGCATGTAAAAGTATCCATTGAAGGATTGAATCAGTTGTATCAAAAATTTCAAACCCTCACAAACATATTCACATCCACATCAATTCACTTAAACCCTTAATCTGTTATGATGATTAAACATGAGAAGCAAATAATAGAAACTTAAACACATCAACACCATACATAAGAGAACACCAAATTTTACGTGGAAGACCCTAAAAGGGAAAAACCACAGTGAGGATTAGCTCACAATATAATGTAGTAACAATACTAAATTACAAAGGCTCACTACCATAAGAAAGAATGCTCACTGCAGGGGACTCACTGTCCAAGTGGACTCACTGCCCATAGAAAAAGAAGAAAGAAGAGAAGAGTGGCTCATTGCCATGCTTTGAACTGATATATTTGCATCTAACCTATGCATGGAGTTTAGTTCCAATGAAGCTTAATATCCATCACAACACCAACAACATCTTCGCAGCATCATTGAAAATAGTAGAGACCTTCTGCTCACTGCATTCAGTAGCCTGACACATAAAAGCTCTTGCTACCCCTGATCAAATTCACATCACTACATCATCTCTCCTCATCCTTAACACTTATTATACCATCGTTTCCCTTGAAAACATTCTCCAAGGTTATCAACACCACTTAACCCATAAAATTCAAATTAGGTTTGGACCTAAACATTCCCGTAGAGGAAGGGAATGAATGCAAACCATGCCACATCTTAGTACAGACCTAAATCTAATCTTACATGCCTCAACACACTTTCACAATCAACAAAGCATGACCGCAATTAGTGTAAACAACCAAGTCAGCCAAACTCTTGTAAACACTAAAAATTATTAAGCACATGCTTCCTCAAAGATAAACACAACTTGCAGATTTTACACAAAGCTTTATCATAATCTAGAAACATCCATGACCATCTTGAAGTCACTTTAAAACCAAAAAATTCAACCACAATAACTTTCACCTGAAGGAGATTGTTAGAGTTATCATTGTTAGAGACATTGTTGGTATACTGAGGAGTATGACAGTCAAGAAGTGTTGTTCAAGAAATGTTGTCATTGATGGCAACAATGATTAGAGAGTCAACAATGATTAGAGGGAAACAAAGGTTGGTGACCAAAATTGGGTTGTGAGGTTATAGTAATATCCCTCATAGGATGTCTCTATACTCATAATGTTACCTATGCAAAAGGTTTTGATCCAGAAGATTACTTGGTGAAAATTTGGTTAAGTATCAAATTGTTTCCTCAGTATATAGTGTTACAGTTTTATGGTCTGCATTGGTCACAAGTTGAAGATCTTGGTATGTAGTTTTGGTATGCTATTAAGGACTATTAGAAGCATCTAAATCCAAAATTCCACCTTCTTTTGATTTCTAGAACATTGACTACATGTTGAAGAAGTTTGGTATGACAAAGTGCAGTCTTAACCTATGCAATGTACATGTTTGTTTTGGTCCACATATCTCCGGTATGATATATTTTCTTCTGTGGTTCTAAGGTAATATTGGCATATGTTTGGACATTCCAAATCCAAAGTTTTACAATTTGAAGCCTTCCGAAGTGTGAGATAAGTTTGTCTGAGTATCGCTACATGGATAAATAGTGATTGACTGTGACAGAGACCGAGTTCTAGTACTCCACATTTCACCGCATGGAAACATTTTACTTTGAGGATCTAGGGATGTGTTTACAGGTGTTTTAAGATTACTTGTTCCAATTTGGAGGTCCAGTTGTTGAGTTATGCTTTGACAGTTTACTTACTCTTCTCATGAAGCTGACTTGAAGAAGTTTACTTGGTGCAGAACATTCCAAATGCTAGAGTGTTGTCTAAGGAGGTTCTATAGGTCATGTCAACCTAGGAGAGTGTATCTCATGTTTTGGTTCAATCCGCATTAGATTTTGAGGTTGACTAAGTGATGCTACACACGCTACACTCAAGCAAGTTGACCTAATTGGTGATAAGAGTAAAGTAGGTAAACATGTTTTGTAAGAGTTAAGTTGGATCTATTTTAGGTCCACCCTGACTTATTTCAAGTTTAAATCTTGGCACAAAGTATGTGGGAAAATGTTTCACATGCTACATCTTTTAGGACAACCTAGTGGATTATTGTAAACAAAGCAGATATAAATAAAGATTGGTCTTTGATGCTTTGGTGATGTGAGGGATTGATGAATGTTTTGTGATGCGACAAGTACCTATAGATGCGAATTGAGAAAGAATAGAGCAAACAGTGTAATTATAAAGTAGAGCAATGTTGTAATTTAGATCAATGGAAGATGATAATGATTGTACTTCATTGGAATTGTATTCCATGCATGTGTAGATGCAAATGTAATAGTTCATCATGGGCAGTGAGCCATCCCATTTCTTTCTTTCTTCTCTCTCTTTCTTTCTTAGTGGGCAGTGAGTCCACCTGTAGTACCTTAACTACTTATAATATATTATGAGCTAATCCTCACCATGGTTTTTCCCTTTTGGGGTTTTCCACGTAAAAATCCTAGTGTTCATGTGTTATGCTTTGTGGTTATATTTTCTATGCTTAACTTGCTTTACAATTATTGAATTTGGGAAATAGATTAAAGGTTTAATGTGTGAATGGTTTTATAGAATACTGATTCACCCCCCTCTCAGTATTCCAGGTGTTCAACAAGAATAGGAACACCCGATGAAAAGGTGCCTAAACAAGAGCCTACTAAGGAATAACAATATGAGGGGAGACAAAGTCCTCAAGGGGAAAAAGAGGAAGAATTTAATATAAGTCAAGACATATCTGGAAATACTCCCATTCAATAATAAGAAGATATAGAAGAAGAGCATGTGCTGACTCAGGAGGAGCAACAAGAATTGATTGATACTATAGAGAAAGGTAAGAAAGTTGATGTTTCTGAGCATATAGAGTCTTCAAAGACTACTAAGGATCAACTTCATTAGAAGGAGGAACAATAATAGGAAGCTAAAGAGGATGAGAAATCTAATCAGCAACAACAAATGACATAAAATCCACTTGGTCAGTCCTTATAGGCTCCTACACCACCACCTTGGGTTAATCTAAATTTGGCAAAAAGGCAATAAGTTTTCATTAAGCCTTTGAATTTTCAAGAGATGATTACAGAAATTGAGAAGGGAATCCTAGAAAGAAGCCTAGGACTTTATCAACATTCTAGGTAAATGACCAAGGGGAAAGGATTGTAGAAATAGCCACCCCAATAGTAGATAAAGATGATCAAGAGATGCATTCTAAAGATTACCAAATCAAGAGAGTGAATTTGGGAAAGCAGACCCGTGTAGAGGAGATTGCTTCATTTGATTCTGCTTATACCATTGTAAAATCAAAAATGGAAAAAGACAAATAGACTAAAGATAGTTTGAAGCTACATCTGAGTCAAATGAAGTCATTTGTCAAGGGTCTTTTGGTACCCATTTTAGAGCAACCAATAGCAAAAGATGTGCCTATTTTGATGATAAAGCAAGAGGTTGATGCCTTGCAGGCTATGAAGGAGAAATCATTTGTGATTGACAAATGGGTTGATAAATTCTTGGAAGAAGCTTTTAGTATTTTTGATAAATATTATCCATATTATGATGAAACATGATGAAGCATGTAGGCTAGAAAGAGATAGATTCTCAGTGTTGAAAATCATAAGAAAGAAGATACAAAGCTAGAACAAATTTTAAGAACTTTGAAGCATATTGGGAAAATGAATTAGGAAAAGTTATGGTAAAATCTAACATTTTGCAAGATGAGGAGCCTGATTTTGCTGACTTTTGTGTAAACATTACCCTGGTATAAGATTGAATAGATAGTTGAGTATCACCCTGCATTGTTGAAGTTACAACAGGAAATATTTGAACACATTGCCATTTTTGAAACTTTTGTCAAAGCAGTTGCGGGTTCAGAAATTTATCTACATGATAAGTTTAGACTAGAGTCATTAGATAAACTGAATGAAGTCCTCAAAAGGAAAATGGATGACTTATTAAAAACTCCATGTCTTGAGGAGAATGTTTTGGATAAGTTTGTGGAATCCAAAGCTAATTTTAAGCTGGTAGTGATCAACATCAGGAAACTGGAGAGGAAGTGTGAACACATTTCTCAACACTTTGATACCTTCAAGTTCATATCTAAATGGTTAGGTGGCCCAGAAGTAGACAGAGTAGACTGGCTTTTTTCCAATTTTGTTGAGTATAAGAAGACTCATTCTTCTACAGGGGTGTCTAGCTCTCACTAAGTCTATTTTTAGACTTGGATAATTTTTGGTGTAAAAAAATCTTGTATATCCACTTTTGTAAAAAGGGAACCATTATTTTATAAAGTGATCCCTATGGGATGTCTTTCTTTTACATATTTTTGAGTTGAAAAGTCAACTTAGAAATTGACATACAAAATCAGTTCTATTTTTGGAATTACTTTTTGAGTTACATGAGAATGGTGATACAAACAAAGACAAAAGGTATTGCATGTAGTTTAAGACTGATGTGTTATTCTATTGAGGTGCCTATAAAAGGGAAGGACTCATTTTGTTCAAGGGTTTAAAAGTTGAAGAATTAGGTTATCGGTCCATACTTAGAATTTTCAAGTTTTTTAGTAGTTATTTATTTTTACAACATTTTAGCATAGAGGAGATTATTCTTTTGGAAATAGATCTGTAATTCTAGTCTTCATTACTGGATTTATTCTCTTGTATTCAAGTTTGAAGAAATTAATACAAGATGGTTGTCAATTCCTTGGGGTCTATCTTCATGTATCTAGTGTAGTGCTTTGAACTTCATTCTTTACTTCCGTATTTATTTGAGAAATTTTGAAATCTGGGCTTTAAATTCTAGATTTTACTTTTGATTTGCATGTGAAATACAAGTCATAAAATATAATTCAATCTTATATATTTTGAAAAAATCCTTTGACTGTTGCACTATAGTATGAATAATTGAGTTTACAAAGACTAATTTTAATACCACAGTTAGTAATTTCTTTGATGAATGTGTTGATATAAAGGTTGGAAATACGAGTGTCGCATCATTTACTTTCTCATTTCCCTTACAATGTTTTGATTTTTCTTTCAAAGCAGCATTAAGTGTAGATCAATTTTTATCTAGTTTGAATACCTATTGAGAAACTAAGACCCCTTGTTAAACTTTCCGCATTTACCCGGTGCTTGCACAACATGGTTGTCACCCAACTCTCGAGACCTTGGGGACAATTGATCCTCTTTTGGATCAGTTGTCTTTTCAAGAGTGGCGGGTTGAATCTCATCTTGCCTATGTTGCATGTGTGTGTTAAATGGACCATCAACAATAAGAACTATAAAAAATAACTAGAAAGACGCAAAATGAAAGGCCACAAAAATAGAAAATGGGAAAATTTAGGGTAAGAAATAGAGGTGCTAATCTACAAATGAATGCACCATGGGTTTGCATAGGTGTTAAAAGGTAAAAATAAATGTGAAACTAAGCAATGAGGTTGAAAATTGAATAAAACCTACTAACAAGAGGGTTAAATCTATGCTCAAAGGGTTAGAAAAACATATAAAATTGATGATAGATCAATAACCCTGCAAAATAGATCAAAAAAACTTGTAAAATGCACAAAATAAGTATGAAGATGGGTTAGGGTTGTTGGGTATACTATTTCATAGAGAGTTGATGGGCATGCCAAAAGGTGAGATGCACATGTTGAAATCAGGTCACATGTGCTAAACTGCCAACCTGTAATAAAAATCTTCACACAAAAGATAACAAAAGATGTTTAACAAGGGATGTAGATACCATTGAGCATGCTAAAATGTATGTACCTAAATATAAAACACAAAGGATTCAAACTATAAAATCTAAATCCTATTTCACACTTAAATACAACCTCTAGATTAAGCATAAAGAACTTCCATAAAAGGATGAAAGAAACTAGAAATATCTCACCCATAAGCCCTTTGTTACACCAATGGTGGTTGTTTTCAAATTGGATTTATGTTTGAGAGATGGAATATTAGGTGCTCACACTAACAACTTAAGTTTGCATTCAAGGATGTGATGAAAATGGCTTCGGTGAAGGTAAATTTATAAATTTCCACGGAGGAGGATCAATGGATGATATTGATTTGGAATATCAATGGATAGGGATGATTTAGAGGATTGGATTCATAATAAGCCTCCAAGTGTCACCTTGTGATAGGTGCACAAGAAGAGTCCCATGATCCAAGGGATTTGGAGGGCTAAGATCTTCTTGGAGAAAATGAAGGGTGGAGATCCAAAAAGTAGATTTTCTGAGCTATGTGCTTGTCTTGAGCCATGTTCAAGTTTCCTTGACTAATAATGATTTGAATTGTGAAATGGTTACTTAATTAATTGGTTTTAATCAACTAATGATTTGAGAGGGAACTTAGGAATTAAATAAATAGTTTGTATTTAGTTAATTTTTGGATGATAAGAATGGGAATGACAAACTTAGTTAAATAAATGTCGAATTTATTTAATTAAGTTTGGACATTACAGGAAGGATGAAATGGTTGATTAATTAAATAAATTACCCTGATTTAATTGATTAATGCCTTGAGGGATGCTCAGTTTACTAATTAAATAAATTAAAAAATTATTTAATTAATGTTGGTAGGAAAATTCAAATAATTAATTAAATAATTTCATTTAATTATTTAATTTTATAGGAAACGTTAGTCAAATTAATCAAATAAGTATGATTTATTTAATTAATTTAAGAAAAATGATCAAGGGATGAGACTAGTGATGACGGAAATGATAGGAGGTGATTTCAAGTGTCTACAATATCAATTTCAATTTTAATATCATTGTCAATTTTGATATCAAATTCAATTTTGATATCAATTCAATTGAATTGATAGACATTTTGATACAAATATCAATTTGTATATAAATTCAATTGAATTGACATATAAATTGATAAACATTTTGATATCAATATCAATTTGGATATCAAATTTGCTATTCATATCAAATTTGATATTCATATCAAAGTTTATATCAATAAGAAATTTGATATCAATTTCAATTTTGATATTTAAACAAAACATTATCAAGTGAAAGGGTTTCACTTGAAACACATGGCACCATGTAGGTGCTATGCTAATTTGGGTGAAACCCTCTTGCTCGAAAATGTTTTTGGCCAAAACTAGTTTGCCTAAATCTTTTTCATTGGCCAAAAGTGGGATACAAGTCTAAACTTTCACTTCGCACTTACTGGAACTCAAACCACTCAAATATGGTTAGTTTAAAATCATAGAATAGGTGGAGATCAATGTTTTTAGGTTGGACTTGTTGGAGCACATGAAAATCTCCATAATTAATATGGATTGGTTGAGATTATTTGAGCCTTCACTGGTTGACAAGGATGATGATATTGTTACGATAAGAATGCTATGAGATTATGTTGTCCTTGTTAATAAGTTAAGGAAAAAGTTGGCATGTTGAAAAAGATTTATGGTTGATTGGTCAAAAAGGGGAAGTTCCAAGTAAGGAAAAGTAGATTTCTAAGGTTAAAGTGGGGAAGTTATTCCCTAATTTAATGAGTCTCTGGTGCAGGAGCACCTAGGCCTACTCTGGCTTCGTGAATAGAGCAAAGGAATGTCATTGAAGAAGTTTTTTAGTCTTCATCCATGTAATAAGGACCTAAATTACATAATCTAGAGTCATAATAGGTTAAGTATTGATAAACAAGTCTAAAAACATACTTTGTAAGCACTTATAAGATGTATATTCCTTAACAAAACATAATGTAAAAAGAGTTCACATTGGTCATAATTAGTCACCACCGATGGACACAACTCTAAACATGTATAAAAAGCCTTTAAACATTCCAATGAAGGCAAGAAAAAAAAAGATGAAAAAAATTCTATAAAGAAAATTTGATTTGTATAAACTTGTTTATGAAAAAAAAACCTCTAATTTCCTATTTTTTCTGCATTTTCTGTTGTATTTGACCATACTATAGGTCTGTACGACCTGCTAAGGGAAGAATATTGTTTGAAATTGATAAAGGCATGAATTCCCTTCCATCTCCAAGTGGTAGCAACCCGATCCATGGAGGAATAAGGGAGAAATGTTAAATTTTCTGAAAACAGTCATTATTTCCTTAAGAAAAAGTGCTGCTAAAGACCGTACCTTGCATTTGTACAGTATCTTCAAGAGGGGAAACTGATTAGATTGAAAGAGGGATGAGATACCTGTTGAATTCACTTGGTTTGAGAATTTTTCACCAAGGAATAAAGGAGATATCACTAATTTTCTAAAAACTGTCCTAAACCCTGAACTAGGGTTTGGAAAGTTACAAAAATGTAATTTTGGCCATTCCAATGACCCATGAACATCAAGATCAGTGGGATGGAATTAATTAGGGTAGTTTTAGGTGTTCCAACCCTTTGCAGACAAGAGATGAGGTTTTGAGCAAGTTTGACAACATCTTAGTCTAATAAGACCATGTATTAGGCCTCAAAAGTGGACAGTCATAAGTTTTGGAGATAAAAGTGAGTTTGGAGGATGTGGTTGGCCAAATAAAGTCATTTTTGATATGCCTCAAAGTTCCCAAGTGATTAGGGAGTCAGAAGACCAAGTATGCTACAAGTTCCTTAATGGAGGTAGCCTAATTAGGCCCAAGTAGCCCTTATTGCAGACTAAATTTTCAATTTTTGAGACACACATTGTGAAACAACCTATCCTCATCCTAAGATATGTTAAATAAAATGGAAATGGGTATCCAAAACAATCCTTAGTTTTCTAAGTGGGATAAAATTGTGAAAGATAAGTGGAAAAAACCCTCTAGGCAGGGCTATAAGGCTTTAGGCCTGTTTCTAAAGCAAGTACATGAAAACCTTGAAATTGGTGAACCAAACCTATATGCTCGAGTTGACTACATCACAACCACACCCTCATTGCATCAAAGTGGTATCAGAGCATTAGGTTCTAATTTGGGAAGTGAAAGGTCAAATTGTGAAGGACTAGTATAGACAAGATGCCTCCAAAACCCAGTGCAACGGCTGAAGAGATAAGAAGGTTAAAGGAGAACATACTCCAGAAGGATAGGCTCTACAAGGAGAGTCAAGAAGCCACCTTAGCTAGGATAGTAGCCTTGGAAAAGAACCAAAGAAGAGGAGTGGTCAATGATGACCAAAGTGAGAAGGGCGATGAATAAGAGAGCCCTCCAATGGGAGTCCATGATGAAGATGATGACTTGGACCCAGAAGAAAGGATGATGATCAAGATGCTAAAGGTAGTAAAAGGTGGCAACACTCCAAATGTGAAGGTTGAAGTACCTATGTACAATGGAAAAATGGATAGTGAGGAAGTCTTGACATGGATTGATGCTCTAGACAACTTCTTTGAATTTGAAGAGATAGAGGATAGAAAAAATGTGAAATATGCCAAATCCAAGTTGAAAGGACTAGTACTTACATGGTGGAACTTTGTTCAAGATGAGAGGGTCAAGAAGGGAAAGACTAAGATCAATTCTTGGGACATGATGGTGGCTAAAGTGAAGTCACAATCTCTACCAACAGACTATGCTGTGTAAACCTTCATGAAATTGCAAAATTTGAAACAAAGAGGCTTAGATGTGATTTCCTACACTGAAGAGTTCCATAAACTATGCATTAGAATAGGTCACCATGAGGATGAAGTGGAAAAAGTGACTAGATACTTGAGTGGTCTAAGATTGAACATAAGAGATGAAATCAACCTAACACCTCCTAGAACAGTAGAGGAATGTTTTCAAATGGCATGTAGGGTAGAAGAAAGGATAAAAAGAAGGCAAGAACAAAACCAAAGAGGTAGAGGTAGTACTTCTAGGGGTAGAGGATCATTTCCTAATACAAAAAAAGTAAATGAGAATCAAGAAGAAGTAAATAAGGGTCAAGACCAATCTAATTTTAGAGGTGGATGGAGAAGTTCAAGAAGTAGATTTGGTGTGAGTAGAAGTGGAAACACTTTTTCAGGGAGATGCTACAATTGTCAAGAGTTTGGACATCCAGCATGGAAGTGTCCTGGAAGACAAGGTTCTACATCAAAGGTTGCTGATAAAAGAGTACAAATTGTGCAAGAAGATGAAGAGGGAAATGTAAATTCTTCAAATCATGATTATGGACCAGAAGTTGGTGAAGTTTTGAGGTTGCAAAGACAACTTTTGAAGGCCTCCAAGGAGAAGGAACCATTGTAAAGGAGAAGTCTTTTCAAGACCACCTGCAAGAGAAAAGGCAAAGTATGCAAGTTAGTAATTGATTCAGGCTCTACTGATAATATAGTATCAAAAGAAATGGTAAATAAGTTGAATTTGGTAAGAGTTCCACATCAAACACCATATAAGGTGTCATGGTTAAATGATGATCAGTCACTCCTAGTTAATGAGCATGCCTTAGTTGACTTTCAGATTCGAAAGTACAAAGATAGGGTACTTTGTGATATTCTTCCAATGCAATGTTGTGATTTGTTGCTTGGAAGGCCCTGGCAATTTAACAAACATGCTGTGTATGATGGATGGGCTAATACATATTAGATTGAACATGAAGGAGACTTGTTTACTTTACTCCCATTGCAAGAGGAAGTCAAGGAGCAGGCAAAGGTAGTCATGATGGGTAGAAAGGACTATGTGAAGATTGATGAAATCAAGAATGACCAACTTACAACCATAACAAAGGTTGCAGATGTGAGGACAACATACAGGAAAAAGGAAGATAATATGAAGATAGTAAGCACAAAAAGAAGCCTAATCTTACAAAGAAAAGAAGATGAGATGATGCTAAGGACAGTCCAAGAGAAAGCAAAGGACAAATTGCTTGTGAAGCAGCAAGGTGAGTTAGAAGAACAAGATACACTCGTGGTTGGGATAGTCATATGTCCACTAAGAGAAAAAGGAAAGAAGGGGCAGTCATGGTCTGACAAAATAGAGGTGCCTAAATCTGATAAAATAGAGAGTTTGAAGGTAAAGGATCTCCCACCTAGTCAACCTATGAAGTTAGAGGGCATCCTAGACACAAGAGAAGCAAAGAGGACAAGACACAAGGTGTATAATGACTATCTAGTCAAAAGGAAAGGACTACTCAGTGAAGATGCAACATGGATGACTAAGGAAAACATCAAACAACCTGGAGCTACAGTCCAAGATCTCTTTTCATCAGGATGATGAATTCTTCTCAACCCAGTTGCATGGTGTAGGAGAACCTAGGCCTACTCTGGCTTGGTGAATAGAGAAAATGAATGTCATTGAAGGAGTTTTTTAGTCCTCATCCATGTAATAAGGACCTAAATTACATAATCTAGAGTCATAATAGGTTAAGTATTGATAAACAAGTCTAAAAACATACTTTGTAAGCACTTATAAGATGTATGTTCCTTAACAAAACATAATGTAAAAAGAGTTTCCATCAGTCATAATTAGTCACCACCAATGGACACAACTCTAAACATGTATAAAAATCATTTAAACATTCCAAGGAAGATAGGAAAAAAAAAGTTGAAAAAAATTCTATAAAGAAAATTTGATTTGTATAAACTTGTTTATGAAAAAAGCCTCTAATTTCCTTTTTTTTTCATTTTCTGCTATATTTGACCATACTACATGGCTGTAGGACCTGATAAGGGTAGAATATTGTTTGAAATTGATAAAGGCATGAATCCCCTTCCATCTCCAAGTGGCAGCAACCCGATCCATGGAGGAATAAGGGAGAAAAGTTAAATTTTCTAAAAATAGTCATTATTTCCTTAAGAAAAAGTGCTGCTACAGACCGTACCTTGCATTTGTACGGTATCTTCAAGAGGGGAAACTGATTAGGATTAAAAGAGGGGTGAGATTCCTATTGAATTCACTTGGTTTGAGAATTTTTCACGAAGGAATAAAGGAGATATCACTAATTTTCTAAAATCTGTCCCAAACCCTGAACTAGGGTTTGGAAAGTTACAAAAATGTAATTTTGGCCATTCCACTAACCCATGAACATCAAGATCAGTGGGATGGAATTAATTAAGGTATTTTTAGGTGTTCCAACTCTTTTCAGACCAGGATATGAGGTTTTGAGCAAGTTTGACAACATCTTGGACTAATAAGACCATGTATTAGGCCTCAAAAGTGGACAGTCATACGTTTTGGAGATAAAAGTGAGTTTGGAGGGTATGGTTGGCCAAACCAAGTCATTTTTTATATTCCTCAGAGTTCCTAAGTGGTTGGGGAGTTAGAAGACCAAGTTTTCTACAAGTTTCTTAATGGAGGTGGCCTAATTAGGCCCAATTAGCCCTTATTGCAGACTGAATTTTCAATTTTTGAGACAAACATTGTGAAACAACCTATCCTCATCCCGAGATATGTTAAATAAAATAGAAATGGGTATCCAAAACAATCTTTAGTTTTCTAAGTGGGATAAAATTGTGAAAGATATGTGGAAAAAACCCTCTAGGCAGGGCTACAAGGCTTTAGGCCTGTTTCTAAAGCAAGTACATGAAAACGTTGAAATTGGTGAACCAAACCTATATGATTGAGTTGAGTACATCACAACCACACCCTCATTTCATCAGTCTCCAATCCTTTGGGAACCAAAATCCTCTTGGTGGGGGAGGTGTGATCTATAAAACAAATTGGCAATATTGGACCATTGGGGTCATAGTTAAAAGTTGCTAATCAAGATAAGTATGGAGGTTTGTCATGTTTTAGGTTATTGGAAGTGAAGAACAATTGGATTAAGGTAGGTAAAATTGTAAAGAGTGATATAAAACATCCTCAAATGATTTTAATCAGAATTTTGATGCCAATTTGTTGAGTAGGGAACTTATTGATAGGTTTTCCCCTATTGATAGATAGAAAATGCACATATTCCCTGACAAACTTGCATACACCCTAGTGAATGCATACTCATTAAACTAGCATTTGAATGGACTATGGAGCTAGATGAACTCATGAATTGAGTGTATGACAAATAGAATGCAAACACATTGAAGTTCAAATACTTCATTTGGGTGACTTTTGAGCTTTCACCATCCATACAAATGAGAGAAAGCTCATTTGAAGGATTTGGGCAAAGTTCTAGATCTTTTCTCTGGTTACAAACAATCTAGTTATGCTTGGGAGTAGATTTTTGACTTGTATGGAGGTAAAGCAAGTATGAAGGAATAGTTATGTTTTGTTTCTTTCTAATGTACTCAAGTGGTGATGTAATTCTTGTAAACTTATTGATTTACTAGCATGAACAAAGATTGTAATCTTCCTAGAGTTTTCTTAGCTTTGAAAGGGTTTATCTAATACAAGATTGGTTTTTGTGTCTCATTTTGTGTGTTCTCCATTTTGGGTGTGAATTACTCCTACTTTAGTCTATTTGCATAACATTTTTTAATTGTCAATTTGAATTTGTTGGTTATTTGTTTAATTACATTGTGTTTGTATTTGGGAAGAGATGGGAATTTTTAAATTAGTGAGAGTCTTGAGCAATAGATTCAACTCTTTAGGATCATGTGCAAGAGTCTTCAATCGTAGGATTTGTACCATTTTTGTGGACATTTTAATTTTTTTATGTTACCTCCATCAATGATCATATTGCAAGATTTTCCTCTTAACTTGCACTTAGTGTGGAAGAGACTCTTCCTTAATGAGGACTTCTTATCTTCAAATGCATATTTTAATAGAATCTTGTGAATCTATAGGATCTCCCCATGCTTTATGGTTGTATTCTCCAATTTACCTCCCATTGCATCCTCTTTGTTAACTTACATGATATTCATGTGCTTCTCTATGTAACCATGTTCTCACAGCATATGGACACTTAAACACCTAGTGAACTACTTGTACATTTATGAAGGTCTTTTTGTAGTCTCTCTTGTAGCCTCCTCTCCTCTTCTCTCCACCTCTATTAGATATCTACTCACCCTTCGATCTTTACACTATACCATTTGACTTTGTGGCATCTTTATGCATATAGGTTTGCTTCCTTCCACCTTGCTTTCTTTTTCATCCTTACATTCACTTTGTGCACTATGTTGTCTACAAGAAAAATCCTCCACCACTTTAAGTACTAAGCAATAGCCTTCTATAAATTATAGCATTAGCAAATGAATCTCATCTTGAATGGAGATGCACAAACCATTCACATACTTGGATTTTTTTAGTGTCATCTTCTACATATCAAGCATAAATACTAAGTCTGTAGAACTCCTTTGTGTACTTTATGATTCTCTCACTTTTGCATAGGTTTAGATCTTTTTGTAAAAATCAAGCATGTAAATAGTTAACATAAACTTTCCCTTAAGTTTAGTCAACATACAATCCCATTGTGTGATCTTGTGTTTATTCATTTACTTGTGCTCTTCTAAACATGGTCCCATCACAAGGCAACATGCCCTTTCAACTTCATGGAAACATGTCTAACTCTTTTTGAGGTCCTTGATTATTTTGAATTCTAAAAATTTCCCCATCTATGTGATCATCTAGTATCTCTTCTAGATTTAAGATTACTAAATAGCTTAGGAGATCAAACCTCAACTTACTCCAAGCCTTCACTAAGTTAATTGTAAATCTATCTTCTACATTGATGTCCTCCTCAAAATTATAATCTATTAGATGTCCTTATATAGTTACACCATCTCTCACATCACCATTATACCTCTTATATTCACTAAAATATCTATCTACAACTAATCATCTCTATTGTGTGGTCTTAACTTGACTTCATTCCATCCTTGAATAACTCATAACATATTAACTAAATCCATGACATGAGTTACTTCATTTTTCCTCAAACTTCATCTTCCAACTCAGTGAGTCATCTTCTATTTTCACCTTCAATGTGACAATACTTCACACAAGCATGTAGGTTAGGAAACTCCCATGAGTTCACCTCTAAGACTCCAAATACTCACTCTAATACCAATTGGTATAGCATCTGAATGTGATTTGAATGAAAACTTAGAGAATGGGTGTGTAAAGCACATAAATTAAATCTAAACAAGGATAAATAATAGATATTTTTTTAAAAAGTATTTATAGTCAATTTGTAAAGTTGAAATAAATACATATGATCCCCCTCAAGCATGAAACCAAACACTATACTCTACCCAAACCCTTAGAGAAATAAATAAAAAGATTCTTAGTAATTTATAATATACAATCTTCTCTCTCTCAATCTCTACCTAAAACCTTTTATATTTAATTCACCTACTTTGGGATTGAACCCCTTTGAATGACCATTAACCACATATAAATACTACCATGACCCAAAAAAATATCTATTTTTTATTCTTGCACTAATGTGTGCACATCACATTACTATTACTGTGCACCTAGAAGAAAATTTGATCTAAGACATTTAGATATTAAATTCAAGCCATTCCTTAGTGAATCTTAACTCTGGAAAATTCTTGACATTGTAGATCTAACAAGTTAGACATAACTTCCTTATAAAAAAAATAATCTTTCTTCATTTAAAATCTAGCCTAAAATCTAACATTAAATTTTGAAATTCAAACATTTATTGACTTTTCTAAGGCTAACACATTGTTAAGATTACATGGTGTGGAAATATTGCACATAATGTTTTGTGTGGTTGTGAGGGATGAGATGTGTGATACAAAAGCTTCCACCAAGGTCAAGAGATATTGTTCAAGGAAAGGAAGCTACACCATCCAATCATGAGTGTGTTGGTCCATCAAAACAACCCCAACAAGGAAAAACACACGTGAACAAGTTAGGTATTCACATAAAACTAGGAGCACATGCATGCACAAGATAATTTTGTGTGCCAAACTAGGAAATAATAAAGTGACACAATCAAGGTAGGAGGGTCCAATGAAGGACTATCCATCCTTGCATCCTTAGTCATTCAATCTCACAATCTCAACAGAAACATAATCGAAACACATATAAAAGTTGTAAAACACAGGATCCACAATCATAGGACACAAGATTTATCCTGGGAAAAACCTAGCCTCTAAAAGATCACCTCTTATTATACTAGATTTCCAAATCTCATTACATATGCCTATAGGGCTTTACATGTGCTAGGCCATAGCCCAGGCTTACAAAAGGTTCATAGAACACAACATCATTCTTCCATGTCCTTTATCTTCTTCTCCTTTCTCCATTATCTGCTCTGTATCTTCTTCTACTCTCCACTTTGTCCTATGCTTCTACCTAGCTATCTTCCAGGCTCAAAACACCTCCACAACTTTCGGGCTATTCATATTTTCACCCATTCTTTGCACACCTTGAAACAATCTTCTATTCTTTATATATATCCTCCACAAGCCTTCTAAACATCATCTTTGTCATCTTAAATGTAATGTGTAACATGAAACATGTAATCATCCTTGCTTTTCATCTCCCAAATCATTTATGGTAATGTAGGAATGAGATATCACCTTGCACTTCATATCCAAAGCTCTAATGGTCCCAATTTACATCCACACAATCTTAGTTCCTAGCGCACAATCCCAAATTATTGGCGCAAGCTCCCAGACTTATATACAATCATTCCTCATACAGCCCAGTAACATAGTCTTCACTCTGATGCCTATTGTGCCTTGTACACATGCCCCATTTCATTGGATGGGGACCCTCCTCCTTCGATTTTGGCTTAGGGTATTGGCTTAGTTTCTGTTTGTCCTAAGATGTTCAACTCGCATTATCAAATGATCCATCTTAAAGTTGAAGTAATATTTTCCATTAGTGGAGAGTGTTTGGGTTACCTAAGGTTTTTTAAGGTTGAGTCAAGTATCCTTCTATCATCAAAATTCAAGTGCAATAGGTCATTTATGCTAAAAACTTGCACTCCAGACCTTAGCACTATAACTTCATGTTACTGACTTGGTGCTAAATTTACATCTTACTCCCTCTACGCTAGATTTATCATTCACCAACCTATGTTGAAAAGTGCCCTTACCGACTTTTGTCTAACACCCACCAAACTCACGCAAGTTGGTATCACTCAAAAGTGGTGCTAAAGCCTATTGTCACTCACTTTATACATTCTGCACTAAAAACAAACCTCTCTGACTTGCACTAAATATAACCCTAACCACCTTTTATTAGAGAAACACAAATACAGTTCTAAATCAGTGGAATTGGAAAGCTACGCTAGGTCAATAGAGGCCAGAATTAGCGCTCTAATTAGTAAAGGTCTAAATTAGTGCAAAACACCTTCAGAGTATGTTTTCTTGAAAATTTCAAAGGGGATAGGGTCTGTTTGATCTAGTTAAGTAATTCAAAGGTAAAATGAAAGTGATTTGCATATTTTGAGTTGGGTTTTCAATAAATTTGCATTTATTACATGAAGTTAAGTAGTTATTTAAAATGTTGTTTTTCCTTCTTCCTTTGTATAGCTGATGTAATAGATGTTATATAGAATAAAATGGTATGCAAATCTCTGACTTTTGTATTCTAAGAGGACTTTTTAGGTGTTTCATGAAGAGAACTTGACTAAGGAATTAAAATAGTAACCATTCACTCAAACTTCGAACTAAGGACATCTAGGACAACTTTGTTTCAACCTTTACTCATTAGGTCCTATCCTGCAGGACTGATGTCTGCTCGAGCTAACATGATGAAGTACAAGTTCAAAGGAATTCCCCCAGAGACTAAGATCACATCGGTAGGGAAGAATATAAGAGATACTAATCTAGGACACATAGACCTAGAAGACTTTAGGCTTAGAGTGTTTGGACCAAATCCCACTCCTCTAGCCAAGAAGGTCATAGACAATGGCATTGTAGAGGTTGCTACCTTTCCTACCTCTCCACAATGCCCTGAGCTAATTGTAGCATGTGTAGAAAGGTATGATCCATTGACTAGAACTATTTAGACCTCAAATGGGAAAATTTTGGTAGATTTGAGCTCGTTGTCCCTTGCAGAAATCTCTGGAATATCTGTCTTTCCAATGCTCTCAATCCTAGATAAGAAAGATGCAGAAGACATGTACAAGAAAGATGTGGAGAAGTGCAAGAAACAGATTAATGAAAGCTGGATGAAGCACAAAAGGTCCACTTTAATCAAGCTACCTCACACATTATATAGGAGTGACTTTCATGATGAAATTGGGGACCTTGTGACTTTATTGAGCAGAATCTATGGGCTTCCTATTGCCTCTACTTTTGAAGATGGATGTTTTCTCTTATTAAGGAGATAATACATGGAGATAAAAAAATTCACTGGGCACAAATTCTCAGTGACAATATGCATGAGGTCTTTGTGGACTTCAAGACAAAGGAAACTTTTAGGTGGACTTCCTATGTTGTCTATGCCTTGGCTAGATGAACATAATACCTTGGACTATTTAAGATAGGAGAAATTGGGAATGGATATCAACAATTGAAAGTTTATGAATGCTATCCCCAATTGACAATCTCTCAATCATTGATTCAATATAAAAGAGTAAATGATGCATTCACTATGCATATTACTAGGCTTCTCCAAAATAGCACTAGATTTAGAATAAATCCTGATGCCATGAATGTTGTACAACAATATGGGAGATGGTATTTGTAATTTCAAAAATTCACCTACTTAAGAATCCAGGGCTTTACAGGTACACCATACAGACTGCCCCAATATCCAACTGACAAGGTGATGCTCCTTGAGCTAACAAGGCAACTCCTCACATGGGTAAAGAGGTTGAAACACTTGCATAGGGTTAACATTAAGTTCCCAATTCTACTAGGTAGGGGCCACTATTCCTGCACAACTTTAGGAGCAACTAAACACTCAGAGAAACAATTGTAATTGCTAAATCTTCATCTGTATATAAGGAGGAAACACTTTGATCCACATAGGACTATGGAGAAATATGTAAGTAAGAAATTATTCCATCGTGAGAATCTTGAAGACTTTTGGGCAAATTGTGTGTATGACTATGAAGTTATAAGAAGAAATTACTCTCGGTTGTCCTTGGATCACATCAAGAGATTTTGTATCATACAAGTCCCTAACCAAATAGTGGAGGATGGTAATGTAGTTCAAAGAGGGTCAAGGGAGGCATTACTTAGTTAGCCAATCCCTCCTCCAAATTAGGCCAATGAAGAGGAAATTTCATTAGATGAGGCAATGAGAAACCCAATTAAACTTAGTAAAATTTGGGTTAGAAGCCAAGTTGCAGTGTTGACACAAGCAGGAGTTGCACTAACATATATAGAGGAAGATTCAGAGAAAGAGTCAGAAGATGAAGAAGATCAACCTCTGGAGGTAATCAATGTAGAAGAACAAGAAGTAGTAAAGGAGACTAATAGTGAGGAGCATGTGCCATTGGTAGAGAAAGGGAAAGCTAAGAAGACTTCTCCCAAGACATAAAAGAAAGATCCTCCTCCTGCCACGAGGACCAAAGCAACAGAAAGGAAAGATATACCGAGTGGCAAAGGAGAGAGTTTGAAAGTTAAGAAGACAAAGGTCAAGGCAGCAGATGCATCCACAACCTCCTCTACCAATAACACAGCTGCTCCTATAATTCCCCATCTCCAGCAAGTGCAGCCATTACTTCCCTTACTGCACAAGATATTGCATCTTCTGCCCCCTCTACTTCAGTCACAACATCATCATCATCTTCATTAGTAGAAAGTGTAAGCATACCTAGTACCTCCTCTTCACTTGCTTTTTCTACCATCATTCCTCCTACTTCCTCATCACCTCCCATTTCTACTATGTCCCTAACTTCCATTCCATCTATTTCCTTCTCTACTTAAATCTCACTACCACCGATTTCTACAATCTTAGCACCTCCTTTCTCTTTCCCACCACTTATACTTTCTTCACCCTTCACTATTTCCTCCATGTTTTCTACCCCTTCCATACCACCCTCACCAGGATTTGCTTCATTTGTTAATTTATCTCATGCTTATTTGCCTCCTATCGCTACTCATTCCTTATCCACAATAAATAATTCTTTGGCAAATCCAATTGTTGTTTCCCTAGAGTTTGCCCTTTTAGTTGTCCCACAACTACCAGGCATTGAGAAGATATGTGCAGAACCGGAGTCAAAGGAGAAAGAGGCAATTAAGGAAGTATATGAAGACCCTCTTCCTAACCCTGGAGATATTGAGATAGTTGAGGTATCAGAGAACCCAGTGGGTAAAAATATAGCAGACACAATTTTGGAGATTTCTCAACAAACCATATTGGAAAACCTATAGAACATTGAGCAATCAGATGATGAAGGGGAAGACACAGATAAAACAATGGGGAATGAGTTGGAGATTCATGGTGAATCACTTAATAAAGGAGACAATTACATTGACATTCCTGAGGATTCCTCCTCCTTGGCATGAGATTAGTTGCAGCAGAGGTTAGAAAATAAGGCCCCATAGGTGGAAATAGTGAAACTAGAATTGGATGCACTTCTAGCTAGGGTAGAAAGACCAAAGAAATAGAAGAAGGCTAGAATCAAGTCTAGAACTTACAAAGATACTACAGGCTTTAGAATTATAGAAGTAGCTATCCCACCTGCAAAGACTGACAAAGGCGAAGTGAGGGCCAAGGATTATACAATCACCACTGTCAATCTGGGACCAACCACCAGAGGTTAGAAGATAGATAAATTTAAGGGGACAGTGTCCACCATTTTGGATCAAATCAACAAAGATAAAATGACTAAACAATAGCTAAAGCAGTAGAATGAAGAACTTTGGGCCTACACTAAATTCCTTATGAAAGCAATGAATTCAGATGGGGAACCAAAAGTAGCCCCTACCCTGCTGTTAAAAGAAGAATTGGCCAAATTTGATGACATTAAAAGAACTGTTGCAACTACACAAGAGTGGTTTCATAAGGTATATGATGAAGTTTGTGAAGTCATAAGCTTTGTGTCTCTCTTGCACAAAGATTTTCAGATTTTGAAAGAAGAATGGGAGGAGTTACATGATGAATGTGAATCGTACAAGGAATATTATTCCCATTTGTTCCCTAAAATACAGGCCATGAGGAGACTATCTAAGGAGGTTCTTCTAACATAAAATATTTTGACAAAGGAAAGGCTAAAAAAACACGAGGAGTGGTATGAATAGATGAAATTGAGAAAATATATTTTTGATAAGGTGAAGGATTCCTTTGAAACAACAAAGACCCAAATAATGGAAGTGATATATGAAATAAATGATACATTGAGCGACTGGATAAACCCTGGTCTTAATGATCTGGCTCCAATAGATGAAAAACAGTGCAAAGATAAATTATATCAAGTCATTCATGGAGATTCACCATTAAATATGATTGGAAAGCTAGAGAAAGTCAGTGAGCTCCCAGCTAATTTTGTGGCATTCAAGGGGGTAGAAAATCAAGGGAGGCCATATACTGCAAATTTTCCACAGAGATTGACAGCTTGAGATTTAGAGCAAATTACGTCAAAGATCCGAACCCAGTGGATATCAACCCAGCATTAATAGCATACAACAACAAGAGAGCAGAAGAAGACAAAATCAATTTGGATGAAGATGAGCAATAAAATACTTAAGTCACATGTGAATCCCATTATTTGTAATTAATTCTATGTTTTAAGGGTCATGTGACCTTATTTTGTCTTTATTATGCATTAGAAATTGAATTTTCCTTATGTACAACTTAATGGGTATTCAATTTGTCTAGATTCAATATATTTGGAAGTTATATTTTCTCTTTTTCCTATAGGACAAATGATAATATGAAAATGTAATTAGTTGTTGCATCACATTAAATGCCATGTAATTTGGATCGTCAGTGTTGAGTTAATCTCCACCGTTCATTCAAAAACTTAGTATGGAGCCTCCTCTCTATAAAGGGTTGCCATTTCTCTCGTTGAAATAAATTTCTTGATGCCGAATTGTTGACACTCTGCCATTTGAGATTAATACAAAGCAACTTTATATAGTTTCCTGAGAATTTGTCTACTTGTGTTAGCTATTTGGTTCCCATGGTTCACTTCATGATCTGTAATTAGTTAAATGTGTTGTTGCAATGTTAAGTGAATGTTAAGGGTATTTGATGAATGCTGAGGTCCATACTATTAGTTGCTTGTTAATTGTAAGTAGTTGTGCATAGTTAGCCTAGGCCACTGAACTGAGCATAGTTCAATTGGATTTCATAAGCTAGATCACACCATAATTTGGGTATTCAATGAATGAATGTGATATGAAAATCATTAGCCTCCTTTGAAGATAGCATCATTTTCTGCAGCATTGTGGTTTTGTAACTTGGTAAAATAGAAAGTGGTTAATGAACAAGCATTTGTCTACCTACTGCATTCTCTAATATTGTGATTGTCACTTAGGATTTTCTCTCAATCCTTTATCTTTTTGCATTTTCTTTTCAAAAAAATTGTTAGAGTTAAGATTTAAGCAACATTTATATTGCAAATCAGCTGGAGATACCACAAGGGTTTTGCATACTTTTTTGTCATAATTTATTGAAATTGGTTGTTTGCATGTAAGACCCCTTGTTGGCATAGCTAGTACATCCCACTGAGGTATTCTATGAAAGCTAAGACCTAGTTGTATTATCCTTGGGGCAGTCCTATCTTGGATAGGATACCTTTTTCAAGAGAGGTGAAATACCTATATTTCACCTATGTTGTTGTGTGCTAAAAAAACATTCAATAGAATTAGCACTAGAAGGAGGGCCAACAACATAAAAACCTCTTCATAGAATAAGCAAGTCTGGGGACTAGGCAAAGACATACTAGGTCCAGCTCACTTGGAGAGGAACTATTGTCTCTAACACAATTTAGAAGCACTAGGAGAGATAAAGGAGTGACCAAAACTCCAAGGGCCCAGTCTGCTCCAAGGAATCCAGCTGCAGTCCATAAGCAGTCCCCACTTAATTTCAATGTGTACCATGATATGCCCAAAAACCCTGATAAGTTCTACTCAAAGTTTTGCACCAATGACCCTGACAGAATTGCCAATGAACACATTAGGATCTTTGAGAGCAATATGTTCATGCTCCAAGTACAACATGAAGATGTAGTCTGTAGATTGTTTCCTTACTCACTCCAGGATGAAGCTTATTACTGGTTTGCTAATCTCCCTTCATCTTCCATAAATTCATGGCTAACTTTGAAAAATGCATTTTTGGACTGCTTCAGGATGCCCACTATCCTTGCAGACCTTTACAGGTCCTTTGTGGAAATTCACAGAGCTGAAGGGGAATTAATAAGTTCTTTCAATAATTAATTTCAGAAGGCATACATCCATTTACAAGCTTCCTATGCCCTTGCTCAACTAGCAGCCCTGACCATTTACTATGCAACCCTGGACAGGCTTAGTTCCATGTTTGTCTGAAGAGCTAATCCAGCCCCAACTACTCTAGCCGAAGCATATGATGAAGCTATTATGGTGAACACCCAATTAGGACAGACAGCAACAAGTCCACCAAACCACATCGGTCTTGTAGCCATGTCAAACTAGATACCTATGATCAACCAGGCCCTAGCTAATCATACCTCAGTGATGAATCCTATTCTAGCCCCAACACCAACATAGGCCTTAGTTGTTTATCCTGGAGCCCCAATTGTAGAACTACCTCCTGCTCAAATGTCATTCCTCTAATCAGTTGAAGGCACCAAAGCCAAGGATGACAAAGACGACATCAGAGAGTTGGCAGAATAGATGAAGAAGCTCACTGTTGAAGTTACACATTTGAGGAACCAAAATGCCTACCTATAGAAAAGAAATTAGAATAGAATTAGTATCAGAACTAGAATCAGCATCAGTACCAGAATTATCAGCAGTAAAATTAGACTTTGAACACCATACCAAATAATGGTGGAGTTCCCTCACCATTAGAAAATTAGGGCACTGAAAATCGTCCACCTGGTCAAGTGACACTGGCTAAAGCAACATTATCCTCATGGTGCAGGCTCCATAACATGAATACACATTCTGAATTGGATTGTCACGAATTTTAGGTTGCATCCAACATCTTTAAGAGAGAGGTTTAGAATGTGGAAGCACAAGAGACTCCACCAACTAGATATGAGTTGGTCTCCACTCAAAGGTATGATATTGCCCTTGTGTTGGATAGTTATACTTTTCCTTTTCAAGATGAAAATCAGCCTGAGGAAGAAGAGTGTGATGAAGTCCATGCATATCAATAGTATAATAAGACTCCATATAACCTTAGGAGTAACAAGCCAAAAGGGCCTTTTACCACCTCCATTTCTCCCAATAATTACCAAATCCCACCTGATTCTAAGGCCTCCAATAATCCTGAGCCTCCTAAGGTGACACCCCAAGTTGTGAATCAAGGCCAAATAGTTGAATCCTCTTAGAGGTCTGAAGTAGCTAAGTTGGGGCAGTATGTAGTGGATGAGCTCAAGAAGATGAAGGTCAATCTCTCAATATTTAAACTTATGAAGGTCCCAGAGGTTAGGACAAATTTCATTGATGACTTTGGAGCAAATGTTAGGATAGAGTCATCCTCAAAAGAGATCCCTTCAAAGGACAATTCAGATAAAGGAAAAGAAAGAGTCCATGTCATAGACACAAAGCAAAATGTAACTCTATACAAAGAAAAGAGAGAGTCTCCTCCTTTCCTCCTGACCCTCAGGATATTTGGTAAAAACCTTTATAATTGCCTAGTAGATTTTGTGGCTTCCACCAATGTAATGTCATTATCTCCATTTGCAAATCTCTAGGTCTAACTCCCACCAAATCCTCCAAAAAAGTCACTCAGTTGGACAAAATAGAAGTCAATGTTATGGGAGAACTGAATCACATCCACATGCAACTGGCATTAGATCCTAGAGTACAACATTACATAGATATCCATGTAGTTGATATCAGTAACTAATATGGCATGCTTCTGAGCAGGAATTGGTCCAAAACATTGAATGGTTACATGGCCACTGATTTCTCTCATATGTCGCTGCCATGGAAAGGACTGGACAATCAGATCTAGATTGAAAGAGAACCCAAGATGAAACATATGATCATAGAGTGTAATTAGACAAATGAAATATTATATTCAGAAGTTGACATGGGAGTTTACTTGACGCAAATAAACCAAGTAGAGGAAATTCTCATGCTTAGCAACTTTCAAAAGGTTGATCCACCCCTCACCAAGGAGAGTGAAAGCATAGAGGTGTGCACTTATTCTGATTATGGGGTTTCCTCAAATGATGAAGAACCAGGTATATTCAAGGGATTCAAGAATTTTGTGGCCAGATTTATTAGTGACCAATTGACTGTGGGAAAGAAGATACAGATTGATGAGTTGTTGTTGCCTAATTGGTGTCATATCGATGATGCCTCTCACTCTCAATTTACATTTTCAATCTATTGGGAGGTAGTAAAGCAAGTACAAAATCATTTGAAGATTCTAGTAGCCTCCAAGGAAAGTCATGTTGCCCCAATTGGATTTGACTAGAAATCTCAGCCTGATAAAAAACAACAAAGCACAGTAGACAACAAAAGTCACAGATCATATATCTGGACCCTAAGATTTGATGGATCAAGATGTAAGCAAGGGTTTGGTGCAATATTCAAATTGATCAGCCCTACAAGGGACTCCTACTTATCTTCTTACAAACTACAATTTCCTTGTAAAAATAATGTTACAGAATACGAGTCCTTGGTGCATGGATTGCTGATGGCACTTTAGAAAAAGGTTAAAATTATTCAGGTCTTTGGTGATTTTGAATTAGTTGTCAAGCAAGTGAGAAGGTATTATTCATGCAATGATAAGAGACTGAATATGTATCAGAATTGTGTATGGGATTTGATCGAATGCTTTGATGGTTTCAATATCCAGCTAATCCCACGAAGACAGAATCATGTTGTTGATGTCTTGGCTCAGGCAGCTAGCTCTCTGGAGCCACAGTCTATGATAGACTTAAAGAGATTTACTATGGAGTTGGTCTTGACTTTGTCTATCCTTGATAATATCATAAATGTTTAGGTCTTTGAAGATGATAAGCACATAATTGATTTCCTTACTTCATCAGATGTATTTACTACCTAGATAATAGATGAAGAGGATTCAGGGCCTTCTGAAATAGATCTTGAAGGAATTCTTAACCTGAAGACAAACACTATTCCTCAATGGATGGTGGAGTTAGAGAGTTTATTTGACTTAGATCAGCTCAAAACTCAGAAGAAGCAAGGGGACTCTCCTAGTGCTTAGTATGAACCATACAATTTAGGGACTCTCGAGGATATTAAGAATGTTCTTATTGGAAAAGCCAACATTGTTAAAGAAAGGACAAGAATCATTCATGCATTAAGGGAATATCATGAAGTAATAGCTTGGAGTTACAAAGATCTCAAGATGTATGACACTTCAATCGTAACTCATACTATACCTCTTAAGCTAGGCGAAACCTTTTAGGCAAAGATAGCAACCAGTCAACACCCTATTGGAGCCTTTAATTTTCAAGGAGGTATAGAAATTGTTGTCCACTAGAATTATATTCCCTGTCAGCCATTCTGGTTGGGTAGCAAATCTAGTGCCAATATGCAAGAAGAATGGATAAATCAGGCTATGTGTTGATTTTAGAAATTTGAATAGAGCCTCAAAAAAGGACAATTACGCGATGTTGTCTCTTGATGAAGTACTGCAAATAGTTAATGGATCACAAATGATGTCATTTTTGGATGGCTATTCTAGTTATAATCAGGTAATGGTAGAATACGAAGATAGGTTGAAGATATCTTTCACCTGCAAATGGGGAATTTATGCGTATCATAGGATGCCCTTTGGATTAATCAATACAAGGGCAACAGTCCAGCTCACCATGGATATAGCTTTTAAAGGACTTGTTGGAAAATGTATCATTATATAGATGGACGATCTCACCATTTTTTCTAAGAGGGAAGATCATGTTGTTGATTTAAGGAAGATCTTACAATGTTACAGAGACTATGGGATTTCGCTTAATCCCAAGAAATATATCTTTGGACTAACTGAAGTAAAGTTATTGGGACATGCAATATTAGAAGAAGGGCTATCAATTGACCCTGATCAAGTCTGAGAAATTCTTAAGATCTAGCCCCCAACCAGTAAGAAGGAATTGAAGTCGTACTTTGGTAAAATTAATTTTGTTCATAAGTTCATCATGGGGTTCACTGAGATTGTATGCCCGCTGAACGCTATGCTAAAAAAAGATGCAAAGATCAAGTGGACTCTAGTAGCCAAAGCTAACTTTACAGAGATTAAGCAGGCTATAGCCAATGCTCCAATGCTGGTAAGTCTCGATTATACGTTACTATTTTGCATATATTCATTTGCTTTAGAGCATACTTGTGCAGCAATGCTAACGCAAAAGAGGGGAGTTGATGACGAACCACCAATTGCTTTTATGAGTACCCCTTTGAAGGATGCAGAACTAAGATATCCAAATGTAGAAAAGTAGGCTTATGCTTTAGTCAAGATAGTGAAGAAATTCTGCCATTACATTCTAATAAGTAGGGTTACTGCAGCAGTCCCTAATGCCACTATTAAGGCACTATTGATGCAAAATGACTTAGGCAAAAGAAGAGGAAAATGGGTCACAACTCTACAAGAGTTTGATATAGAAATACAACCCATGAAGTTGGTAAGAGGACAAGCTCTCACAAGGGCCATAGCAGAAACTAACCCAAGATTGATTTCTTAGTAGTATATGGTGGAAGACATTTCTAAAGATGAGTGGTACAGGGATATTTTCTTTTATCTACTCAACCAATGATGTCTGCCTCACCTGAATTCAATATATAGGAGAGCTTTGATGTTGAAAAGAAATGGTTTCATGGTCAAAGGATCAATGTTATACAAGAAGAACCATGAAGGGATCTATTTGAGGTGCTTGGATAAAATAGAAGTAACTTGGATTTTGACCAGTTTTCACAAAAGATTCAGGACAGGTCACAGATCAGCTCTTTCAATTGCTAGTCAGATTTTAAGAGCAAGGTACTATTGGCCCACATTATTCAAAGATGCACATGCACATGTTAGGACCTGTCATACATGCCAAACTGCTATAACAAGAGAGAGAAATGTTGCTATGCCATTACAACTAGTAGTGGAGGTATGACCATTTGCACAATGGGGCCTCAACTTTATTGGTATGATCAACCCACCTTCTTCTGCAGGCCATGGGTACATTCTAACCACTACTAACTATTGTAAAAGATGGTCTGAAGCACAAGCATTTAAACAATGCACTACTAAGGTGGTAATTGAGTTTGTTGAAAAGCATAACGTCACTAGGTTTGGTTGTCCCTTTTCTCTTGTTTGTGAGAATGGTCCTACATTTTCTTCTTTACACTTTTCAAATTGGGCCTTTGATTATGGGATCATGCTAAAATTTTCATCTAACTATTATCCTCAAGGTAATGGAGTAGCTAAGTCAACAAACAAAAATGTTCTTGAAGTCATTAAAAAGCTACTCGATAAGAATCCCAGAGATTGGCATACTCAACTTAGGTTTGCCTTATGGGCAGACAAGATCAGATACAAAGCTGCCCTAGGCACTTCATCATACCATTTGGTTTATGGATTAGAACCCATCTTTCCCATCCATTTGTGAATTCTTGTGTTGCAATTCATACAAGAAGATTTAGAGTCAGATGACAAAGTTTCAAACAGTCTAACTCAACTATTACACTTAGAAGAGAAACAAGATGTTGCACTTGAAAACTTTGCTAAACATCAAGGTGTAGTGAAATGGTGGTTCGATAAGAGGGCTAAGATCAAGGCCTTCTGCATCTCTGACCTAGTACTGTACTGGTACGAAGCCCATGAGAAGAATACGAACATGGTAAATTTGACAAACTTTGGTTGGGTCCTTATCAGCTTTATGAAGTCCTACGAGATAACACGTACCGACTGAAAAGCCTCACTGGTGAGGAACACCCACTGCCTATTAATGGGCAAATCCTGAAGCACTACTTCCAGACCTAGGAGGTATTTCTACCTCCTTTTAGTGTACATAGTTAGGTTGCTCATTCATTTTGGTTAGATTAGGTTGCTATTAGTTTAGTTTCTATTTTCTATTTTTGCTTTATGTAGTTGTTAGGTGTTTGTTTTGCTTTGGTTGGGCATTTTTCTTGCTTTGTTTTCATTTCTCGTGCTTGCTTTGTTTGGGGGTTTCTGTTGTTTTAATGTGGAGGAATTTGTGCAGATCGATAAGTGGTTCTTTATTGGGTAAGTAATCTGGAGTATTCCTTTGAGAAACTATAGTTTTCTACTTAGGTCTTCCTATGGATTCTATGGTTATTCCTGGATGGTATGATATTTGTTCATGGGAAATGAGTCATTAGTTGGTGTACTTGAAGTATTTTCTAGCCATATATCTCTCACACTTTAAATAATCCTGAAGTGGCTAAATGATTCTAGGTGATATCGTATTAAGTAAAAAATCTAAACGCCGCATCTCTGCCACCATTGTGAATTTTGTCAGCAAAATTGGAAGGGTAACCAGTACTGCATTGTACTCTACCAGAAATAAAGCTAAAAAAAATGAACATCAATTTCACTTAGCACACACTGTAACTCAGTTGAGATGATGAGTTTGCAAGGCAACTCTATCGAGGCTATGGATGCCTGACTGGTAGCGGGGCAATGTCAAGGTGGATGAGATGTGTGTCAACTTACATAGCTTAATGTGAAGGATCTTTGATGATCTTAGTGGCTAAGGGATGGCAATTAATGCAATTGCACACACTCAGGCTTTTAGGATATAGATGGTTGCGCTATGCTATTGATTTCTGCTTCTATGATATGGTATCATGTTTTCCTATTTAACATGTGGGAAACATAAAGATTCTAGGTTCAAAACAAAGCTTTATCATTAAAATTCTCTAGAGCACTTCCCCTCATAGAGTCACCATTTGTTGTACCTTGCACACATGCCCCATTTCACTGTATGAGGACCCCCCTCCTTCGATTTTGGCTTAGGTTGTTGGCTTAGTTTCTGTTGGTCCTAAGATGTTCAACTCACATTGTCAAATGATCCATCTTAAAGTCAAAGTAATATTTTCTATTGGTGGAGAGTGTTTGGGTTACCTAAGGTTTCGAAAGATTGAGTCAAGTATCCTTCTATCATCAAAATTCAAGTCCAACAGGTCATTTGCGCTAAAAACTTGCACTATAGACTAAAAGGAAGCTAGGAGTGCGAAAAATGCTTCCTACACTAATCTAATGAGGAGAGGGCTATGCAAATTCAACTTTATCCTAACTATTACAGAAATGTTAAACCATTAACATGAGATATTACAACAAAACAAAAGAACCAGAAAGAAGACAAAAGAGAGAGAGAAGACATACGTGGGGAAAACCCTTACGGGTAAAAAACCCCACACTCCAAAACACAGCTTAAATGTATTACAGTAAGTAATAATAGATTACAATACAGTTTCAGAGCCAATGCTCTTTCAAGAGTCTTCAAATGTTGAATCTGGAGATATTCCGGTAGTATAACAGTACTTGTACCAAAGTTGTCTATCTCCCATCTAAGCACCTGTCTATATAGAGTTTACAAGGCAAATATGGAACCTTCTAGAGATGGGCGTCCATCTTGGACTCATGCCCTAAAACCCATGCCTAAGGACACTTGTCCAACATCCCATCTTGAAGTGGGCGCCTGGTCCCAAGATAGGTTATGACAGATGCTCTTACGCACCTTACAGTTGTCATAGAATCTGTCGTACACTGACTAAAAATATCATATTCCTCTTACATGTCATAACCTCCCTTGACCGCCCAAAGATGCCTTTCTCTCATGCAAAGATACTCACTGACACTTGTCATTAATTAAAAATTGTTTGAGGTTTTGGAGGCATTGGCCCGGAGCCCCCATAAGGGTGCTGCCCTTCGACCCTGCCCTGTACCGCGACAGGGAGCACGCCAGGGGCGCTGCCCCTAGACCCAGCAAGGGGCTACGCCCCTTGACCCTGTCTTGGGGGTACTGCCCCCAAACCCCCATTAATTATTCAAGGGGGAAACTGCAGCTGCCAAAGTCACCAAAATTTACCCTGCTGCATATACACAAGGTGCTGACTATGCCAACTCAACATGGGATAAATAAATACAACATTAGGAATTTGCAAAGGTTGAGACACCTTAATTCCCAACATAGACCTTAGTGCTATAACTTCATGTTACTACCTTGGCACTAAATTTACATCTTACTGCCTCTGCGCTACATTTATCATTTAGCAACCTGCACTGAAAAGTGCCCTTACCAACTTTTGTCTAACACCCGCCAAACTAGCATAAGTCGATATCACTCAAAAGTGGCACAAAAGCCTATTGTCACTCACTTTATACATTCTACGCTAAAAACAAACCTCTCCAACTTGCACTTAATATAACCCTAATCACCTTTTGTTAGAGAACCACAAATACAGTGCTAAGTCGGTGGAATTGGAAACCCACGCTAGGTCGGTAGAGGCTAGAATTAGCGCTCTAATCAATAGAGGTCCAAATTAGCGCAAAACACCCTCAGAGAATGTTTTCTTGAAAAATTTCAAAGGGGATAGGTTCTATTTGATCTAGTTAATAAATTCAAAGGTAAAATGAGAGTGATTTGCATATTTTGAGTTGGATTTTCAATGAATTTGCATTTATTGCATGAAGTTAAGTAGTATTTTAAAATGTTATTTTTCCTTCTTGCTTTGTATAGCTGATCTAATAGATGTTATAGAATAAAATGGTATGCAAATCTCTGACTTATGTATTCTAAGTGGACTTTTTAGGTGTTTCATGAAGAGAACTTGACTAATTAATTAAAATAGTAACCATTCTCTCAAACTTAGAACTAAGGACATCTAGGACAACTCTATTTCAACCTTTACTCATTAGGTCCTATATTGCAGGACTAATGTCTACCTGATCTAACACGATGAAGTATGAGTTCAAAGGAATTGATCCCTCAGACACTAAGCTCACATCGGCGGGGAAGAATATAGGAGATATCGATCTAGGACACATACACCTAGAGGACTTCAGGCTTAGACTGTTTAGACCAAATCCCAGTCCTCTAGCCAAGAAGGTCAGAGACAATGGCATTGCAGAGGATGTTGCCTTTACTACCCTTGCAAAGTGCCCTAAGATAATTGTAGCATGTGGAAAAATGTGTGATCCATTGACCAGAACCATTCAAACCTCAAATGGGAAAATTTTGGAAGATTTGAGCTCATTGTCTTTGGAATACCTGTATTTCCAGTGCTCTCAATCCTAATTAAGAAAGATGCAGAAGACACGTACAAGAAAGATGTGGAGAAGTGCAAGATATAGATCAATGTAAGCTGGATGAAGCATAAAAGGTCCACTTTAATCAAGTTGCCTCACACATTATATAGGAGTGACTTCAATGATGAAATTGGGGACCTTGTTACATTATTGAGCAGAATCTATGGGCTTCCTATTGCCTCTACTTTTGAAGAATGGATGTTTGCTCTTATTGAGGAGATAATACATGGAGACAAGAAACTTCACTGGGCCCAAATCCTTAGTGACAATATGCATGAGGCCTTTGTGGACTTCAAGACAAAGAAAACTTTTAGGTGGACTTCCTATGTTGTCTATGCCTTGGTTAGATGAATAGAATACCCTGGCCTATCTAAGATAGGAGAAGTTGGGAATGGAGATCAACAATTGAAGGTTTATGAATGCTATACCCAATTGACAATCTCTCAATCACTGATTCATTATAAGAGAGTAAATGATGTATTCACTATGCATATTACTAGGCTTCTCCAAAACAACACTAGATTGAGAATAACTCCTGAAGCCATGAATGTTGTACAACAATATGGGAGATGGTATTTGCAATTTCAAAAATTCACCTACTTAAGAATCTAGGGCTTTACAGGGGCACTATATAGACTGTTCTGATATCCAAATGACAAGGTGGTGCTCCTTGAGCTAATAAGGCAACTCCTCAGATGTCCAAAGAGACTGAAACACTTGCGCAAGGTTAACATTAAGTAATAATTCTACTAGGTAGGGGCCACTATTCTTGCACAACTTTAGGAGCAGCTAAACACTCAGAGAAAGAATTGCAGCTGCTAAATCTTCATCTGTATATAAGGAGGAAACACTTTGATCAACCCAGGACTATGGAGAAATATGTAAGTAATTATTCCATCATGAGCATCTTGAAGACTTTTGGGAAAATTGTGTGGATGACTATGAAGTTATAGGAAGAAATTACTCTTAGTTATCCCTAGTTTACATAAAGAGATTTCTTATCATACAAGTCCCTGACCAAATAGTGGAGGATGATAATGTAGTTCAAAGAGGGTCATGGGAGGCATTACTCGGTCATCCAATTCCTCCTCCAAATTGGGCCAATATAGAGGAAAGTTCATTAGATGAGGTAATGAGAAACCCAATTAAACTTAGTAAAATTTGGGTCAGAAGCCAAGTTGCAGTGTTGACACAAGCAGGAGTTGCACTAACATATACAAAGGAAGATTCAGAGAAAGATTCAAAAGATGAAGAAGATCAACCTCTGGAGGTAATCAATGTAGAAGAACAAGAAGTAGTAAAGGATACTAACAGTGAGGAGCATGTGCCATTGGCAGAGAAAGGGAAAGCAAAGAAGACTGCTCCCAAGACATAAAAGAAAGATCCTCCTCCTGCCATGAGGACTAGAGCAACAAATTGGAAAGATATACTGAGTGGCAAAGGAGAGAGTTCAAAAGTTAAGAAGACAAAGGCCAAGGCAGCAGATGCATCCACTACCTCCTCTACCAATAACACAACTTCTCCTTTAATTTCCCCACCTCCAGCAAGTGCAGCCATTACTTCCCCTAATGTACAAGATACTACATCTTATGTCCCCTCTACTTCAGTCACAACATCAGCATCATCTTCATTAGTAGAAAGTGTAAGCATACCTAGTACCTCCTCTTCACTTTCTTTTTCTACCATCATTCCTCCTACTTCGTCATCACCTCCCATTTCTACTATGTCCCTACCTTCCATTTCATCTATTTCCTTCTCCACTCAAATCTCACTACCACCCATTTCTACAATCTTAGCACCTCCTTTCTCTCTCCCACCACTTAGTCTTTCTTCACCCATCACTATTTCCTCCATGTTTTCTACCCCTTCCATACCACCCTCACTAGGATTTGCTTCATTTGTTAATTTATCTCATGCTTATTTGCCTCCTATAGCCACTCATTCCTTATCCACAATAAATAATTCTTTGGCAAATCTAATCGTTGTTTCCCTAGAGTTTGCCCCTTTAGTTGTCCCACAACTGCCAGGCATTGAGAAGATATGTGCAGAATTGGAGTCATAGGAGCAAGAGGCAATTAAGGAAGTGTTTGAAGACCCTCTTCCTAACCCTGGAGATATTAAGATAGTTGAGGTATCAAATAGCCCAATGGGTAAAAATACAGCAGACACAATTTTGGGGATTGCTCAACAAACCATATTGGAAAACCTGTAGAACATTGAGCAAACAGATGATGAAGGGAAAGATAGATAAAACAATTGGGAATGAGTTGGAGATTCACGGTGAATCACTTAATAAAGGAGACAATCACATTGACGTTCCTAAGGATTCCTCCTTGGCACTAGTTTAGTTGCAGTAGAGGTTACAAAATAAGGCCCCACAGGTGGAAATAATGAAACTAGACTTGGATGCACTTCTAGCTAGGGTAGAAAGGCTGAAGAAACATAAGAAGCCTAGAATCCAATCTAGAATTTACAAAGATACTACAGGCTCAAGAATTGCATAAGTAGCTATCCCACCTGCAGATACTGACAAAGGTGAAGTGAGGGCCGAGGATTATACAATCACCACTATCAATCTGGGACTAGCCACTAGAGGTCAAAAGATAGATGGATTTAAGGAGACAATGTCCACCATTTTGGATCAACTCAGCAAAGATGAAATTACCAAACAATAGCTAAAGGAATAGAATGAAGAATTTCAAGCGTGCATTAAATTCTTAATGAAACCAATGATTTCAAATGGGGAACTGAAAGCAGCCCATGCCTTGCTATTAAAAGAGGAATTGGCCAAATTTGATGACATTAAAACAACTGTTGCAGCTACACAAGAGTGGTTTGATAAGGTATATGATGAAGGTTGTGAAGTCATAAGCTTTGCATCTCTATTGCACAAAGATTTTCATATTTTGAAAAAAGAATGGGAGGAGTTACATGATAAATATGAACTATACGAGGAGTATTATTCCCATATGTTCCCCAAAATACAGGCCATGAGGAGACTGTCTAAGGAGGTTCTTGTGACAGAAAATATTTTGACAAAGGAAAGGCTAAAAAAGCCCGAGGAGTGGTATGAACAAATGAAATTAGGAAAAGATATTTTTGATAAGGTGAAGGATTCCTTTGAAACAACAAAGACCTGAATAATGGAAGTGATATATGAAATAAATGATACATTGAGGGACTGCATAAATACTAGTCTTAATGATTTGGCTCCAATAGATGAACAACAGTGCAAAGATAAACTATATCAAGTCATTCATGGGGATTCACCATTAAATATGATTAGAAAGTTAGAGAAAGTCAATGAGTTCCAGGTTGCGTTTGTGGCTTTCAAGAGGGGTAGACTATCAAGGGGGGTCGTATACTACAAATTTTCCACAGAGATTGATAGCTTGAGATCCAGAGCAGATTATGTCAAAGATCCAAACCCAGTGGATATCAACCCCGCTTTGATAGTATTAATAGCATACAGCAACAACAGAGCAGAAGAAGACAAAATTGATTTGGATGAAGATGAGCAATAGAATACTTAAGTCACATGTGAATCTTGTAGACACCCAAAAATGACCAAGTGAATTAATCACTTGCAAATCTGTCTAATCACCTGCATTTCAACGTTAATTAAATAATCTAATTATTTAATTAATTTCATCAAATTCATCCAAATCACATATTTCTAACATTAATTAAATAAATCCTCTTTATTTAATTAATTTCATTAAATTCCTCTATATTCTTCCACAATTAAATAATTTTTATTTTTTAAATAAATCATTATCCTCTTTCAAATTTCATGTCCACATTAATTAAATAAATCCAATTATTTAATTAAATCAAATTGTTCTTCCAAATTTAAATAAATCATGTAAATGTATTTAAATTATCTCAATCCTCTAAAAATAAATAAAATAAGGTATTTTATTTATAATCTTCATATCATATCTATTCTTCAAAATTATGCACAATCAATTAAATAAATTTATTTATCTAATTTCAATTATCTTTTCCAATTCCTCTAAAAATATCATGTTAATTCATGTGCACAATCAGTCTTATTTTTAGAACTTCAAAAAGCACACTAAAGTTAAGTTAATTGGCTTTAATTTATCTTATTTTCATCAACTCATGAATTAGAAGAAAAAGCATTATAATTTATGATATCAAATCTATCTCTATCAAAAAAGTAATTAACTCAAACAAAAATACCTTTTTTGAGTGACACATGCCATGTGCACATTCAGCATGAGTTATTTGATTTATCTCAACCATTCATTCTATGGATTTATTTCATCCATTGATTGATCATGTTTGAAACCTATATAAACCCCCTCATCTTCATAACAAATCATCTTCGATTATTTATTCTTAGGCATTCCTTAATAGTGAATTGAGCATACATCACATCGTTGAGCACTTCGATCTTTTGAGCACGAACACAACCTACATCCGCTTGTTGCAAACATGGTTTTGCAATGTTATTGAGCAATCTAGATTTATACAAAGAGAACTATACAATCTAGGTGATGTCTTTCTTGTTTTAAATGTATTTATTCATTGATATTGGATTTTTACTTAGATCGATCTCTTTATGTTATGGGTAATTGAGTTGTTATTATCATTGCTTTGATTTTATCATTCGACCTCTCGATTTTCCTCATACACAAATCCCATCATTTGTAATTAATTCTATGTTTTGAGGGTCATGTTACCTTATTTTGTCTTTATTATGCCTTGCAAATTGAATTTTCCCTGTGTACAACTTAATGGGTATTCAATTTATCTAGATTCAATATATTTGGAAGTTGTATTTTATCTTCTTGCTATAGGACAAATGACAATATGAAAAAGTAATTAGCTATTGTATCACATTAAATGCCATGTAATCTGGACCATGGGTGTTGAGTTAATCTCCACCGTTAATTCAAAAACTTAGTATGGAGACTCCTCTATATAAAGGGTTGTCATTTCTCTCATTGAAATAGATTTCTTGATGCTGAATTGTTGACACTCTACCATTTGAGACTAATACAAAGAAAGTTTCTACAGTTTTCCTGAGAATTTGTCTACTTGTGTTATCTATTTGGTTCCCATGGTTCACTTCATGATCTACAATTAGTTAAATGTGTTGTTGCAATGTTAAGTGAATGTTAAGGGTATTTGATGAATGCTTAGGTCCATACTATTAGTTGCTTATTGATTGTAAGTAGCTATGCATAGCTGGGCCACTGAATTGAGCATAGTTCAATTATATTTCATAAGTTAGATCACGCCATAATTTGGGTATTTAATGAATGAATGTGATATGAAAATCATTAGACTCCTTTGGAGATAGCATCATTTTCTGCAGCATTGTGGTTTTGTAACTTGGTAAAATAGAAAGTGGTTAATGAACAAGCATTTGTCTACCTACTGCATTCTCTAATATTGTGATTGTCACTTAGGATTTTCTCTCAATCCTTTATCTTTTTGCATTTTTGTTTTAAATAAACTGTTAGAGTTAGGATTTAAGCAACATTTATATTACAAATTAGCTAGAGATATCACAAGGGTTTTGCATACTTTGTTGTCATAATTTGTTGAAACTGATTGTTTGCATGTAAGACCCCTTGTTGGCACAGCTAGTGTTAGACTTAGGGTAGACAACTGAGAGGGGGGGTGAATCAGTTGTCTAAAACTTTCTTCCAATTAAACACTTAAATCCACTTTGTAATTCAACAGCATAATGATAAATCAATCATGGAAACATAATGCATTAAGTCAAGAGGAGAAACACATTAACGCATAGGACACCAAGATTTTGACTTGGAAAACCTGGTTAAGGGAAAAACCATGGGGTGATTAACCCAAGATTGTATTCTCTGTTAGAAGAATAGAAAGAACAAGATGACACATGCCAATTAGGGCTCACTACCTGAGCACATTGCTCACAAGAGGCTCACTTCCTACAAAAGACACACTGTCTACAAAATAATAAGAATCACATACATGAACTGGAGAATAGCATCTTCACCATGCTTGAATCAGTTCCATTTAAGCCCAATACTTCTACTCTACTTTCCGCTCTTCTCCTTGCTACCACACTCTCATCTCCACAAGACTACTCTTGAAATGACTTCACAATTCTTTATTTATACAAGACATCAACCTAGGAATAATCATCTAAGTCGACAAATATCTACAAGAACATCCGCAGGATGAGTAACTCATCCAGTCAGCCAGTCTGAGGAAGAACACCTTCATCCAAAAGTATTTCTTCAAATGCAAGCTTAAACTCCAATGCAGACCACCAACATGAACTGGAACCAATCCAAAGATCTCCACAAGCTTTCCTAAATCACCAAGAACATCCACACTTCATCTGCTTACTAAAATCCTTCTCTTCTTCATCCAGAACCTCAAGAACACAGTCTGTCATCACTGTCACAAAGGAATAGATGATTGTAAACCTCCAAACCATGAACCAATCAAGTTGATACATCACATGGACTTATTAAACACTCCACCAAATCTACAGAACAAGATAATGCATTTCCAGATCTCACTGGACATATCTTTATCACTCTGTCACTTCTGAACATCTGCCGGAACGAGTTTTACTTGAGTAACCACAACTTCTTCAGATCTTCATGCGAACCTCTAAAATCTTTACTAGATCATCTTAAGACATATATCTACAAACCCTTTAAACCACATCTTCTGATCCTCATCCTAACTTGGACTTTTACCTTACTGTCTTCACTGTTCTTCATTGTTCCTGATATGACCAATTTTCTCAATATCCTCAGCAAACAGATCATCCAATCCTTATCATTAACACAACAGGAGTATGTTGACATCAATGACAATACCAGTTAAGCCCATACTTGCAACAATCTCCCCCTTTGTCATTGATGGTAACATATGATGTGAAAAACTATTTTGACCATCAGGATAAGAACTTCTCCTTACTATCACAACTCCCCCTATCAGCAACAACCATGCACATGTCTTCTCTTCCTTTCCTGCTCCCCCTTTGATTAGAAACTAGTTGTTTTTCACATTTCTTCTCTCCCCGTTTGACATCAATGGCAAAGGGCACATACTTACAACTCCACCACTTTAGAACCATACCTGCTACTCCCCCTTAATAGCAGCTCCTCATCATCAATCTAGACTACAAGATATGACTATGATATCCACCAGACTGATGCACATCAGTGCACCTTAGTTCATCACTGGAGGGGCAATAACCCCTAACTTCTCCCTAAGATACCCAAAAGAGTCCTTAGGTAGAGGTTTAGTAAAGATGTCTGCAATCTGATCCTTGGAAGGCACAAACTGCAATCTGACTTCATTCTTGTTTACTTGCTCTCTCAAAAAGTGAAACTTGATGGATATATGTTTAGTCTTTGAATGTAACACTGGATTCTTAGATATATTTATTGCACTTGAATTATCACAGAAGATTGAGATAGGCTCCTCATACTCCACTCATATGTCTCTTAGCATTTGCTTCATCCACAAAACTTGAGTGCAACAACCTACTGCTGCAATATATTCTGCTTCTGTAGTGGATAGAGATATTTCCTCTTGTTTCTTGCTTATCCAAGAAACCAATCTCTTCCCCAAAAAAAATGCTCCACCACTGGTACTCTTCCGGTCATCCACATCTTCTGCCCAATCAACATCTGTATATGCATGAAGAGAGAAATCATGATCTCTAGGATACCACAGACCATACTCAACTGTCCCTTTTAGATATCTAAAAATCCTCTTGACTGCCATGACATGAGATTCTCTAGGATAAGCTTGAAATCTAGAAACAAGACCAACAACATTCATAATGTCAGGTCTAGTTTGAGTTAGATACAACAATCCTCCAATCATTGACCTATACTTTTTCTGATCAGCCTTGGGAGAGTCATCATCTTTGCTCAACTTACATTTGGTTGCCATGGGAGTATTCATTAGCTTTGAGTCTTCCATCCCAATTTTTTTCAACAATTCTTTCACATATTTGGTCTGAGAAATGAAGATTCCTTTCTTTGTTTGAGTGATTTGAAGACCCAAGAAGAAATTCATTTCCCCAAGCATAGACATCTCAAATTCACTTTTCATTTGATTTGCAAAAGTTTTACACATACTAGCTCTTCCTCCAAAAATGATGTCATCAACAAACACTTCAACAATCAAGATGTTTTCATGATCAATTTTGAAATACAAATTACTGTTAGCTATACCTTTGTTAAAACCAATCTTCAAAAGATGTTTATCCAATCTTTCATACCAGGCTCTTGGGGCTTGCTTTAGTCCATACAGTGCTTTCTTTAATTTGTAGACCATATCATCATGATCAGACAATTGAAATCCATCTGGTTGCTCAATGTATACTTCTTCTTCCAAGTCACCATTCAGGAAGGCAGACTTGACATCCATCTGGTTGCTCAATGTATACTTCTTCTTCCAAGTCACCATTCAGGAAGGCAGACTTGACATCCATCTGGTAAACTTTGAAATCCCTTAAAGTAGCAAAAGCAAGAAATAGTCTGACTGCTTCAATTCTTGCCACCGGAGCAAAAGTTTTTTCAAAATCAACTCCTTCTATTTGAGAATAGCCCTTGCAGACCAATCTAGCTTTATTTTTTATTACTTCACTAACTTCATTCAGTTTGTTTCAGAAGACCCATTTGGTTCCAATCACATTCTTGTTTCTAGGTCTGGGAACAAGATCCCAAGTGTGATTTTTCTCAATTTGCATCAGCTCTTCCTCCATTGCTTTAGTCCAGTTTTCATCATTGCAAGCTTCAATCACTGTCTTAGGTTCAATCTTTGAAATCAAACAATACTCATCTGAATCTTGAGCAATTCTCCTTCTTGTTTGTACACCTTTGCTTTTGTCACCTATGATCTGATCTTTAGAGTGGTTCAGTCTTACATACCTTAGAACTTTTGGAGTTTCTAGCCCTTCTAATTCTTGATCAGGCTCATTGAAACTCATCTCTTCTTCTTGATTTACTAGATCAGTTTGAATCTATTTTTCAGAAGAGGCTTGGGCTCCTTGAATCATAACACCATTCTGATCATCTTCATCATATTCATAAAACCTTGAGGGTTTTTCAATTCCTTCATCAACTTTCACATTCGTACTTTCTATAATCTTTCTCAGTCTCTTGTTATAACACCGGTATGCTTTGCTTTGAGTAGAGTAACCCAAGAATATTCCTTCATCACTTCTAGCATCAAACTTGCCTAGATCTTCATCTCTTTTAATGTAACACTTGCTACCAAAGACTCTAAAATACCTTACAGTAGGGGTGATGCCATACCAAAGTTCATAAGGAGTCTTACCAGTATTGCTTTTGATTTGTACTCAATTGAGAGTATAGACTGCAGTGCTGATAGCTTCTCTCCAATAGATCCAAGGAACATTTGCTTCCATCATCATGGTCCTAGATGCTTCCTGGATGGTCCGATTCTTTCTCTCAACTACTCCATTCTACTGTGGAGTCCTAGGAGCAGACAACTATCTCTTTATTCCATGTTTCTCATAGAAATCTATGAACTCACCAGATGTGAATTCTCCACCTCTATCAGACCTCAGACATTTCAATTTTAATCTGGTTTCATTTTCTACCATAAGCTTGAATATTTTGAATTTCTCCAGAGCTTCTGATTTCTCTTTCAGAAAAGTTACCCACATCATCCGGGAATAGTCATCAATTAGTAACATGAAGTATCTATCACCTTGCACACTCCTGATTCTTGCTGGACCACAAAGATCAGTATGAACTAAGTCCAATAATCTGGTAGAAGATTGTTCCTTGCTTTTAAATGAGACTCTGCTTTGTTTTCTGAACTAACATTCTTTGCACAAACTGTTTGTAGGTTTCACCAGTTTTGGAAGATCTCTTACAACCTGAATATTGCTTATCTTGATGATATTATCAAAATTCACATGACACATTCTCCTATGCCACAACCAACTTTGATCAACTTGAACAATTAAGCAACTTTTACCAGTACCAACCAAGTGGAAGATATTACCTTTACTTTGAGTACTGAATGCAATCTCTATTCCAGAACTTTCAAAGATTTTGCATTTTCCATTCTTGAATCAGAGATCATAGCCTTTGTCCACCAACTGTCCAACACTGAGAAGATTGTGCTTCAATCCTTCAACATACAGAACATTATTAGTTTTGTTCCTTCCATCAAAAGAAATAGTTCCTCTACCTCTGATTCTACCAGTAGAATTATCACCAAAATTTACCACTCCTTCATACCTTTCCAAATCTATGAACTTGTTTTTGTCACCTATCATATGGTGAGAGCATCCACTGTTAATGACCCAGTCATCCTTTTCTTCAACTTGGGTAGCTAGAGCTCTTTCTAAAACTTTATGATTGACAGATTCAGAGGGCATTGGATCTTCTTCCTTGATGGCAATGAACACCCAGTCACTTCCGGATTTGTCTCCTGTCTTTGATTCATCATCTGTTACTCCTTCATCATCTCCTTCATGAACATAGTAACAATTCTTTTGGAACCTTGATCTGTTAGGATTTGTCCTTGAAAATCTTTTTGGACATCTTGAGGCAAAATGACCAATCTTATTGCAGTTAAAGCACTTAAAGGACAATTTTCCTTCCTACTTACTAGATCCTCTTGGCAGCCTTTTTGCAATAAGAGCTTCAAGTTGAGTAGTTTCTGCTTCTTCTTCTAGGTCTTTTCTTCCTTTTTCATACCATGATAGTTTCCTTGAAGAGTTCTCTCCCAGATCAAACCTTTGTTTACCTTTTACAAAGGCACTGGCTTTGAATACTGATTTAGTTTTTGGAGGAGAATCTCCAAACTTGATCATTTCAAATGTAGCCAATTTACCAACCAATTGATCTCTTGTGACAGTTGTATGAGCTCTAAATTCTTCAATGGTAGCAGCTTTGATTTTATAAGAAGTAGGAATGGATATGAGAACTTTGCCAACAATCTCATGTTGATCCAAGACTCCACCAACACATCTAATGCTAAAGACAATCTCATTTACTCTTGGCATAAAAGTAGTGATATTTTCATCTTCTCTCATCTTCAGATTTTCAAAATTCCCTTTCAGACTCTGTAACCTTGCACATTTACATACTTGTCTCCTTCATGCAGAAGCTCCAATTTTTCCCAAATCTTAAAAGTAGTTGGTAGATCAACAACATTTGAAAGCTCTAAATTAGATAATGCACTTAGAAGAGCCTCTATAGTCTGCAGATTGTTTTCAGCATTTGTGATTTCATTTTGGGTTTTCGGGCCACCCTGTGGAGGAGTATACTTTGTTGAAGCCATGTTCCAGTACTGCATTCCCATACATTACAAGTGACATTTCATGCGACTTTCCAAAGATTAAAATTGGTTCCATCAAACTTCAAACTATCCTTCTTGTAGGACGACATCCTGGATCTCCTCAAGCAGTTAAGCCCTTTTAGAGGAACTTGGCTCTGATACCAATTGTTAGACTTAGGGCAGACAACTGAGAGAGGGGGTGAATCAGTTGTCTAAAACTTTCTTCCAATTAAACACTTAAATCCACTTTGTAATTCAATAGCATAATGATAAATCAATCATGGAAACATAATGCATTAAGTCAAGAGCAAAAACACATTAACACACAAGACACCAAGATTTTGACGTGGAAAACCTAGTTAAGGGAAAAACCACGGGGTGATTAACCCAAGATTGTATTCTCTATTAGAAGAATAGAAAGAACAAGATGGTACATGCCAATTAGCGCTCACTGCCCAAGCACACTACTCACAAGAGGCTCACTGCCTACAAAAGACACACTGTCTACAAAATAATAAGTATCACATACATGAACTGGAGAATAGCATCTTCACCATGCTTGAATCAGTTCCATTTAAGCCCAATACTTCTGCTCTACTTTTTTCTCTCCTCCTCGCTACCACACTCTCATCTCCACAAGACTACTCTTGAAATGACTTCACAATTCTTTATTTATACAAGACATCAACCTAGGAATAATCATCTAAGTCGGCAAACATCTACAAGAACATCCACAGGATGAGTAACTCATCCGGTCAGCTAGTTTGAGGAAGAACACCTTCATCCAGAAGTATTTCTTCAAATGTGAGCTTAAACTCCAATGCGGACCACCAACACAAACTAGAACCAATCCGAAGATCTCCACAAGCTTGCCTGAATCACCAAGAACATCCACACTTCATCTGCTTACTGAAATCCTTCTCTTCTTCATCTGGAACCTCAAGAACATAGTCTGTCATCACTATCACAAAGGAATAGATGCTTGCGGACCTCCAAACCATGAACTAATCAAGATGACACATCACATGGACTTCTTAAACACTCCACCAAATCCGCAGAACAGGATACTGCATTTTCAGATGTCACCGGACCTATCTTTATCACTCTGTCACTTCTGAACACCTGTTGGAACCAGTTTTACTTGAGTGGCCACAACTTATTCAGATCTTCATGTGGACCTCTAAAATCTTTACTGGATCATCTTACGACACATATCTACAAACCCTTTAAACCATATCTTTTGATCCTCATCCTAACTTGGACTTTTACCTTATTGTCTTCACTGTTCTTCATTGTTCCTGATATGACCAATTTTCTCAATATCCTCATCAAAAAGATCATCCAATCCTTATCATTAATACAATTGGAGTATGTTGACATCAATGACAACACCGGTTAATCCCATACTTGCAATAGCTAGTACATCCCACTGAGATATTCAATGCAAGCTAAGACCTAGTTGTATTATCCTTGGGACAGTCCTATCTTGGATAGGATACCTTTTTCAAGAGAGGTAAAATACCTATGTTGTTGTGTGCTAAAAACACCATCAACAAATTTGGCACTAGAAGGAGGGCCAACAACATAAAACCCTCTTCATAGAATAAGCAAGTCTGGGGACTAAGCAAAGACATACCAAGTCCAGCTTAGCTAGAGAGGAACTGTTGTCTCTGACACAATTTAGAAGAACTAGGAGAGATCAAGGAGTGCCTAGAACTCCAAGGGCCCAATTTGCTCCAAGGAATTTAGCTGCAGTCCCAGTCAATCTTCCATCCATGGCCTTTTTTGCTACTAATAACTAGTCCCCATTTAATTTCAATGTTTGCCATGACATGCCCAAAAACCCTGATAAGTTCTGCTCAAAGTTCCACACCAATGACCCTGACAGAATTGCCAATGAACACATTAGGATCTTTGAGAGCAGTATGTTCATGCTCCATGTACAACATGAAGATGTAGTCTACAAATTGTTTCCTTACTCACTACAGGATGAAGCCTATTACTGGTTTGCTAATCTCCCTTTAGTTTCCATAAATTCATGGTTGACTTTGAAAAATGCATTTTTGGACTACTTCAGGATGCCCACTATCACTGCAGACCTTCACATGTCCTTTGTGGAAATTCACAGAGTTGAAGGGGAATTAATAAGTTCTTTCAATAATTGATTTCAGAAGCTATACTGTCATTTACAAGCTCCTTATGCCCTTGCTCAGCCAGCAGCCCTATCCATTTACTATGCAGCCCTGGACAGGCTTACTTCCATGTTTGTCAAAAGAGCTAATCCAGCCCCAACTACTCTAGCTGAACCATATGCTAAATCTATTATAGTGAACATAGAGTTAGGATAGATAGCAATAGGTCCACTAAAACACATGGGTCCTGCAGCCATGTCAACTAGATACCTATGATCAATCAAGCCCTAGCTAATCATACCCCAGTGATGAATCCTATTCCAACCCCAACACTAACACAGGACTTAGTTGTTTATCCTGGAGCCCCAATTACATAACTACCTCCTACTCAAATGTTGTTCCTCTAATAAGCTAAAGCCACCAAAGCCAAGGATGATAAAAACGACATCAGGGAGTTGGCAGAACAAATGAAAAAGCTCACTGTTGAAGTTACACATTTGAGGAACTAGAATGCCTACCTGCAGCAAAGAAATTAGAAATAGAATTAGTATCAGAACCAGAATTATCAGTGGCAAAATTAGACTTGGAACACTAGACCAAATAATGGTGGAGTTCCCTCACCATTGGAAAATCAGGGTACTGAAAACCATCCACTTGGTCGAGTGATGCTAGCTAAAGCAACATTGCCCTCATGGTGCAGGCTCCATAACACGAATACACATTCTAAATTGGACTATCACGAATTTCAGGTTGCATCCAACATCGTTCAGAGAGAAGTTCAAAATGTGGAAGCACAAGAGACTCTGCCAACTGGATATGAGTTGGTCCCCACTTAGAGGTATGATACTACCCTTGTGTTTGATAGTTATACTTTTCCTTTTCAAGATGAAAATCAGCCTGAGGAAAAAGAGTGTGATGAAGTCCATGCATATCAACAGTATAATAAGACTCAAGACAATCTTAGGAGTAACAACCCAAAAGGGCCTTTTACCACCTCCATTCCTCCCAATAATTATCAAATCCCACTTGATCCTAAGGCCTCCAATTATCCTGAGCCTCCTAAGGTGACACCCCAAGTTGTGAATCAAGGCCAAACAACTGAAACCTCTCAGAGGTCTAAAGTAGCTAAGTTGGGGCAATATGTAGTGGATGAGCTCAAGAAGATGAAGGTCAATCTGTCAATATTTAAACTGATAAAGGTCCTAGAGGTTAGGATAAGTTTCCCCCATGACTTTGGAGCAAATGTTAGAATAGACTCATCCTCAAAAGAGATCCGTTCAAAGGATAATTCAGATAAAGGAAAAGAAACAGTCCATGTCATAGACACAGAGCAAAAGGTAACTCTATACAAAGAAAAGAGAGAGTCTCCTCCTTTCCTCCTGACCCTCAGGATATTTGGTAAAAACCTTCATAACTACCTAGTAGACTTCGGAGCTTCCACCAATGTAATGTCATTATCCGTTTTCAAAGCTCTGGGTCTAACTCCCACCAAATCCTCTACAAAAGTCACTCAGTTGGACAAAATAGAAGTAAATGTTATGGGAGAACTGAATCACATCCACATGCAACTTGCATCAAAACCTAGAGTACAACATTACATAGATATTGAAGTGGTTGATATCCCTGACCAATATCGTATGCTTCTGAGCAGGGATTGGTCCAGAACATTGAATGGTTACTGATTTCTCTCATGTGTGGCTGCCATGGAAAGGACTGGCCAATCATATCTAGATTAAAAGAGAACCCAAGATGAAACATATGATCACAGAGTATAATCAGAAAAATGAAATATTATATTCAAAATTTGACGTGGGAGTTTACTTGCCACAAATAAATCAAGTAGAGGAAATTCTCATGCTCAGCAGCTTTCAAAAGGATGATCCACCCCTAACCAAGGAGAGTGAAAGCATAGAGGCATGCATTTATTCTGATTATGGAGTTTCCTCAGATGATGAAGAACCAGGTATATTCAAGGGATTCAGGAATTTTGTGGCTAGATTTATGAGTGATCAGTTGATTGTGGGAAAGAACATACAGATCGATGAGTTGTTGTTGCCTAATTGGTGTCATATCCATGATGCTTCTCACTCTAAATTTATGTGTTCACTCTATTTCGAGGCAATAAAGCAAGTACAAAAGCATTTGAAGATTCTAGCAGCGTCCAAGGAAAGTCATGTTGCCCCAGTTAGATTTGACCAAAAATCTTAGCCTGATAAAAAATAACAAAGCACAGTGGACAGCCAAAGTCACAGATCGTATATCTAGACCCTGAGATTTGATGGATCAAGATGTAAGTAAGGGTCTAGTGCAAGATTTGAATTGATCAGCCCTACAGGGGACTCCTCCTTATCTGTTTATAGACTACTATTTCCTTGTACAAACAATATTACAGAATACGAGTCCTTGGTGCATGGATTGCTGATGGCACTTCAGAAAAAGGTTAAAATTATTCAGGTATTTGGTGATTCTAAATTAGTTGTCAAGCATGTGAGAAGGCATTATTCTTGCAATGATAAGAGACTAAATATGTATTAGAATCGTGTATGGGATTTGATTGAATGCTTTGATTGTTTCAATATCCAGCTAATCCCACGAAGACATAATCATGTTGTTGATGCCTTGGCTTGAGCCGCTAGCTCTTTGGAGCCACTGTCTATGATAGACTTAAAGAGATTTACTATGGAGGTGGTCTCAACTCCATCTGTCCCTAATAATATCACAAATTTTTAGGTCTTTGAAGATGATAAGCACATAATTGATTTCCTTACTTCATCAGATGTATTTACTATCGAGACAATAGATGAAGAGGATTGAGAGCCTACTGAAATGGATCTCGAAGGAATTCTCAACCTGAAGACAAACACTATTCATCAAGGGATGGTGGATTTAGAGAGTTTATTTAACTTAGATCATCTCAGAACTCAGAATAAGCAAGGGGACTCTCCTGGTGCTCAGTATGAACCATACAATTTAGGGACTCCCGAGGATATTAAGAATGTTCTTATTGTAAAGGCCAACACTATTAAAGAAAGGACAATAATCATTCATGCATTAAGGGACTATCATGAAGTAATAGCTTAGAGTTATGAAGATCTCAAGATGTACAACACTTCAATCATAACTCATACAATACCTCTTAAGCCAGGACTGAAACCTTTTAGGCAAAGACAGCGACCAGTCAACGCCTTGTTGGAGTCTTTAATTTTCTAGGAGGTACAGAAATTGCTATCTACTAGAATTATATTTCGTGTTAGGCATTCCGCTTTGGTAGAAAATCTAGTGCCTATATGCAAGAAGAACAGATAAATGAGGCTATGTGTTGATTTTAGAAATTTGAATAGAGCCTCTGAAAAGGACAATTACCCGATGTCATCTCTTGATGAAGTACTGCAAATAGTTAATGGATCACAAATAATGTCTTTTTTGGATGGATATTCTAGTTTTAATTAGGTAATGGTAGAATATGAAGATAGGTTGAAGACATCTTTCAAATGCAAATAGGAAATTTATGCGTATCGTAGGATGCCCTTTAGATTAATCAATGTGGGGGCAACATTCTAGCACTCCATGGACATAGATTTCAAAGGACTTGTTGGAAAATGCATCATTATATAGATGGACGATCTCACCAATTTTTCTAAGAAGAGGGAAGATCATGTTTATGATTTAAGGAAGATCTTACAATGTTGCAGAGACTATGGGATTTCTCTTAATCCCAAGAAATGTATCTTTGGAGTGGCCAAAGGAATGTTCCTAGGATGTGTAATATCAGAAGAAGGGATATCAATTGACCCTAATCGAGTCCAAGCAATTCTTAAGATCTAGCCCCTAGCCAGCAAGAAGGAATTGAAGTCATACTTTGGAAAAATTAATTTTGTTCGTAAGTTCATCATGGGGTTTTCTGAGATTATCCACCCATTGAATGCTATGCTAAAAAAAGATGCAAAGATCGAGTGGACTCCAGAAGCCAAAGTTGCCTTCGCAAAGATTAAGCAAGCTATAGCCAATGCTCCAATGCTAGTAAGTCCTGACTATACATTGCTATTTTGCATATATTCATTCGCTTCAGAGCATACTTGTGCAGCAATGTTGATGCAAAAGAGGGGAGTTGATGGCGAATGACCAATTAATTTTATGATTGCCCCTTTGAAGGATGCAGAACTAAGATATCCAAATGTAGAAAAGCAGGCTTATGCTTTAGTCAAGGAAATGAAGAAATTCTGCCATTACATTCTAAGAAGTAGGGTTACTGCAGTAGTCCCTGATGCCGCTGTTAAAGCACTATTGATGCAAAATGAATTAGGTGAAAGATGAGGAAAATGGGTCACAGCTCTACAAGAGTTTGATATAGAAGTATAGTCCATGAAGTTGGTAAGAGGACAAGCTCTCACAAGGGCCATAATAGAAACTGACCCAAGATTGGTTTCTCAGCAGTATATGGTGGAAGACATTTCTAAAGATGAGTGGTACGGGGATATTTTCTTTTATCTACTCAACCATTGATGTCTGCCTCACCTAAATTTAGTACAGAGGAGAGCTTTGAGGCTGAAAAGCAATGGTCTCATGGTCAAAGGATCAGTGTTATACAAGAAGAACCATGAAGGGATCTATTTGAGGTGCTTGGATAAAATAGAACTCATATTTTGACCAGTTTTCACGAAAGATTCGGGACAAGTCATGGATCACCTCTTTCAACTGCCAATCAGATTTTATGAGTAGGGTACTATTGGCCCACATTATTCAAAGATGCACATGCACATGTTAGGGCCTATCATACATGCCAAACTGTTCCAACAAGAGAGAGAAATGCTAATATGCCATTACAGCCAGTAGTGGAGGTACGACTATTTGCATAGTGGGGCCTCAATTTTCTTGGTATGATCAACCCACCTTCTTCTACGGGCTACAAGTACATTCTAACTACTACTAACTATTGTACAAGATGGCCCAAAGCACAAACATTTAAACAATGCACTACTAAGGTGGTAATTGAGTTTATTGAAAAGCATATCATCACCAGGTTTGACTGTCCCTTTTCTCTTATTTGTGACAATGGTCTTGCATTTTCCTCTTTATGCTTTTCAAATTGGGCCTTTGATTATGGGATCATGCTGAAATTTTCATCTAACTATTATCCCCAAGGGAATGGAGTAGCTGAGTCAACAAACAAAAACCTGCTTGAAGTCAATAAAAAGCTGCTTGATAAGAATCCTAAAGATTGACATACTCAGCTTAGGTTTGCCTTATGGGCAGACAAGATTAGATACAAGGCTACCCTAGGTACTTCACCATACCAATTCATTTATGTATTGGAACCCATCTTTCCCATCCATTTGTGAATTCCCGTGTTGCAATTCATACAAGAATATTTAGAGTTGGATGACAAAGTTTCAAACAGACTACTCAACTATTACACGTAGAAGAGAAATGAGATGTTGCACTTGAAAACTTTTCTAAACATCAGGGTGTAGTGAATGATGGTTCGATAAGAGGGCTAAGATCAAGGCCTTTTGCATCTTTGACTTGGTACTGTACTAGGATAATGTCCATGAGAAGAAGGGTAAACATGGTAAATTTGACAAACTTTGGATGGGTCCTTATCAAATTTACGAGATCATAGGAGATAACATGTACTGGCTGAAAAGCCTCACTAGTGAGGAACTCCCACTACCTGTTAATGGGCAGTTCCTAAAGCACTACTTCTAGACCTAGGAGGTATCTCTGCCTCCTTTTAGTGTACATAGTTAGGTTGCTCGTTCATTTTGGTTAGATTAGGTTGCTGTTAGTTTAGTTTCTATTTTCTATTTTTGCTTTTCATAACTATTAGATGTTTGTTTTTCTTTGGTTGGGCATCTTGCTTGCTTTACTTTCATTTCCTACGCTTACTTTGTTTGGGGGTTTCTGTTGTCTAAATGTGGAGGCAGTTGTGTAGACCAATAAGTGGTTCTTTATTAGGTAAGGAATCTAGAGTATTCCTTTGAGAAACTATAGTTTTCTACTTAGGTCATCTTGTGGGTTCCACAGTTATTCCCAGATGGTATGATATTTGTTCATGGGAAATGAGTCGTTAGTTGGTGCACTTGAAGTATTTTCTAGCCATATATCTCTCACAATTTAAATAATCCTGAAGTGGCTAAATGATTCTAGGTGATATCATATTAAGTGAAAAATCTAAAGGCCTCATCTCTGCCACCATTGTGAATTTTGTTAGCAAAATTGGAAGGGTAAGTGGTACTACATTATACTCTACTAGAAATAAAGATCAAAAAATAAATGAAGATCAATTTCACTTAGCACACACTGCAACTCAGTTGAGATGATGAGTTTGCAAGGGAACTCTATCGGGGCTATGGACACCTGACTGGTAGCGAGGCAATGTCAAGGTGGATGAGATGTGTGTCAACTTATGTAGCTTAATGTGAAGGATCTTGGATGATCTTAGTGGCTAATGGATGGTAATTAATGCAATTGCACACAATCATGCTTTCAAGATACAGATGGTTGTGCTATGCTATTGATTTCTGCTTCTATGATATGGTATCATGTTTTCCTATTTAACATGTGGAAAACACAGAGATTCTAGGTTCAAAACTAAAGTTTATCATTAAAATGCTCTAGAGCACTTCCCCCTGTAGAGTCACCATTTGTTGTGCCTTGCACACATGCCCCATTTCACTGGATAGGGACCCCCCTCCTTTGATTTTGGCTTAGGGTGTTGGCTTAGTTTCTATTGGTCCTAAGATGTTCAACTTGCATTGTCAAATGATCCATCTTAAAGTCAAAGTAATATTTTCTATTGGTGGAGAGTGTTTGGTTTACCTAAGGTTTCAAAAGGTTGAGTCAGGTATCCTTCTATTATCAAAATTCAAGTCCAATAGGTCATTTGCACTAAAAACTTGCACTACAGACCTTAGTGCTAGAACTTCATGTTACTAACTTGGTGCTAAATTTACATCTTAGTGCCTCTATGCTAGATTTATCATTCAACAACCTGTACTGAAAAGTGCCCTTATCAACTTTTGTCTAACACCCGCCAAACTCCTACAAGTCAATATCACTCAAAAGTGGCGCTAAAGCCTATTTTCACTCACTTTATAAATTTTGCGCTAAAAAAAAACCTCTCCAACTTGTGCTAAATATAACCCTAACCACCTTTTGTCAAATAACCATAAATGTAGCACTAAGTTAGTGGAATTGGAAACCTGCGCTAGGTCGGTAGAGGCCATAATTAGCACTCTAATTAGTAAAGGACCAAATTAGCGCAAAACATCCTCAGAGTATGTTTTCTTGAAAATTTTCAAAGGGGATAGGGTTTGTTTGATCTAGTTAAGCAATTCAAAGGTAAAATGAGAGTGATTTGCATATTTTGAGTTAGATTTTCAATAAATTTGCATTTATTGCATGAAGTTAAGTAGTATTTTAAAATGTTATTTTTCCTTCTTGCTTTGCATAGATGATCTAATAGATGTTATAGAATAAAATGGTATGCAAATCTCTGACCTATACATTCAGGTGCATTGCCATAGTTTAGTTTTCTTTTCAGTTGCATTTGTGATTCTATTTAATTCTATCCCTTTTCCCAAAACACTTTTGAGATAAAGAAGAGCCAGCTTCTTTAAAATCTGGAGGTCGTTTCAAGTCGCAAATCCCACATACCTAAAACTTCCCATGTTGGTGTTGGAAAGAGCGCAATTCTAAGCATCAACAGTTTTTGGCACGCCCGATGGGACAATTCTTGAAGTTCCTTTTCAAGACTGTATGAACCAGAGAGCTACAAGGAGTCAGAGTTGTGGACCAGTAACAAGGGCTCAATTTCCTATGAACCCAAGTATTCTTTTATCACCATTGATAACTAATTCAAGAAGAAGGGTCAATCAGTTTACAGCAACACCAAGAGCAAATATGGGAGCACCTATAGCCCCCAGGAATTATGTAAATTGGAACACTGGTAGTGCTCTGATCCTCCCAGTACCACCAACCACTTGGGATCCTATTCCAGCAAATGCCCTAAAGGTTCTACCTAAGTTCAGTGGGGAAGATTTCAAAACACCTAAAGAACATTTACAGGATGTATCGGATGTCTGTGCAATACATGTGATCACACAGCAGAAAGTGGCTATAAGATTGTTACCAGCTTCTTTTAAGGGGAAGGCTCTAGACTGGTACAGATCTTTGACCCCAAATATAATATCTACATGGGACCAACTGGGAGATGCTTTCTTTGCAAGATTTAAAGAAAAGGGTGATAAATCTTCTTTGTTACAACAATTGATTACTATCAAAAGGGCACCACAAGAAGCAATGACTGACTTCAATTCAAGGTTTCAAAAGACTTGGGAAAGAATTCCTACTACAGCAAGACCATTACCAGGTATGGCTATAGTGTTTTATCTTAAAGCCCTAAATTCAGATATATCAGTAATGATTTAGTCACTTGGAGGCCAGACTCTACCAGAAGCCTATGACTATGCAGTCAGAGCTGAAAAGAATTTGATAGATGCTAGAAAATTGCCCCCAAGGCCCCCCATGCCTATGTTTCTAGAGATTACCCTACCATTGCCTCAAGAAGCCCCTAACACCATAACCCCATCGGTGTCCATGTATACGTTTCCCCAACAACCTGCTAAAGCTACTGTCCCTGCCCAATCCTCTGAGATGGATGATGTCAAGAACATCCTAAGAACATTTTCTAATAAAATAATTAACCTAAAAAGACAGCAGAATCCTTACCCAGACCCCAATATCAAGGCTATCAAGGGAATAGACCTCCTCCACAGCCAAATCAGTATCAGGGTCCCCATAGGCAAACTAACCCTCAGCCATCAAACCAATTAGTTATAGTTCCTACACCCTTGCAGACTGTTCCTCCCAATCCAAACAGAGAGATTGTCCCAGGGCAGAATAATTATGCAGATGGCACCAATGCTTGGTGTTTCCCTTGTAATAATGCACATATGCCCAGAGATTGTCCTAGGAGTAATCTACAGCAAAAGATAGCAGAGCAAAGAAGAGTGGATGGACAATTTGCTAATACTTCTGACACTCAACCCTACCAATCCCCTGGTATGCAAAATTCAGTCCTCGTGGCTCAGATGCAAGGAATGTCCTTACAGCAAGAAGAAGAAATAGCCCCTGAGCATGCTTTATTCTCATGGATTGAAGATGAAGAGTCAATATTCTTAAATGAAGCTTCAACTTCTAAAAAGCCTTTGATACAATCAGACTACTATACTAGAGCCAAGAGAAGGATGATGGAACAGCCTGGAGTCACAAATAATGAGATTATGGGAATCCCTCCATTTCAGGATCATCAAAATACAGCTACTAGACAAGAAATACCTCAGCCAGTGCAGAACCAAGCAGTTTCTAGACAAGTTCAAGAAAAAATAAGGTACCCTTATTATCCAAGGACCCAAACACTAGGACCTGTGAATGTGGTGGATCAGCTAAAGAGGACCCTAGCCCACGTATCAATATGGGACATATTAGCTATTCCTGAGTAAAAGACACTATTGCAAGAAGCTCTACAGGGCCAAGCAGTGCCTAAACATACTGATACCAAAGGAGGACCTACTGATAAAGAAAAGCTCAAAGACACTGTTCCTCTGCAGACAATAGCTCTTCTGAACAATGCACCAGAGGTAAGTAAATCCAAGCTAGATCCCTTTTATTTAACTTTAATAGTTGGGAAGAAACTATTACACAATGCAATGATAGACTCTGGGGCTAGTACCACAGTGATGCCAAAGCAAATAGTAGATGCTTTAAAAATAAAATATGAGCCACTTACAAAAGGAGTTATGCAGTTAGATGGGAAGTCTGTGCAAACAATAGGGAAAATTAAACAACTTCCACTACAGCTGTATACCTGTCCCAATATAATTGTAAATCAAGATGTTGTAGTCATAGATATTCCTCCTATTTTTGGCTTATGCCTATCCAGAGATTTTACAGCTAAGATAGGAGGTTATATGTCACTTGATTGGTCTCACCTCATCCTAAGAACCAAATATGGGACTAAAATGAAGGTACTGTCAGAACCATTGTCAAAGGACCATATAACAAATGAACCAACCCCAAAGTTAGAAGCAGCCCATGCCATGCTAAATAAAGAGGAAAGAGTTTTTGTTGAAGAAATAGGGGATTGGACTGAATATGATCAGTAAGAAGGAGATAACTAGTTGTTAACCATGATGTAGAGTGACCCCTTTGGAAACTATGACTCAATAGGGTTGGGCACTTATGTTATATTTGAAGAATACCAGGAGATCCCTAATGTCTTAAGAAATGAGCCCTCTCAGACCCAAGAATCCATAAATAACTCAGGAATCTGGACCCTAAATTTTGATGGGGCTAGAAGTAAGAATGGAGCTGGAGCAGGAATTTGTCTTACTACCCCTGATGGTGAGAAAATTTTGAGAGCTATTCGTTTCCAATTTGCCTATACTAGTAATGATGTTGAGTATGAATCTTTAGTGCATGGGCTCATGTTAGCCAAGAAAAGGGGAGTAAAGAATCTGATAGTCAAAGGAGATTCAGAAATAGTGGTGAAACAAATAAGAGAGAAGGCAGTAGCCAAAAATGTTAGGATGAGATCCTATAGGCACAGAATTTGGGACTTAATTGAAAATTTTGAAGCCTTCAATATAGAAGTAGTCCCTAGAGCCCAAAATTCTGAGGCAGATAGGATGGCACAAATTGGTTCACAGTTTGATCCAATAACTGATCTAATGGTCAATAATGAGTCAGTCAAAGTTATTGTGAGGCCAACTATCCCAGATAATTATGAAAATTGGCAAGTCTTTGAAAATGATTTTCAAGTCCTCTCATTTTTACAACAGTCAAGAGAATTTGCTGATCAGTTACAACCCAAAATTGAAGAGGCATATGGTGATCAGTTCATTCAACTGAAGTCAAACAAGCTCTCTAAAGGACTAATTACCATGGAAAACTTGTTTGACCCTGAAGATGCCAGTCTAGAAAAGAAGAGATTTCAAGAAAACAAAGAAGACTACTCTAAGATTCAGGTTAGTGAGGGGAGAAAATTGAAGGTTGGAATTCTGCCACTCAATAGGAAAGAAAAAGGTTAATTGATTTATGTGAGAAATATGATAGGGTCATAGCCTGGACCTATGAAGATCTCCATGGTTATGATAGAAATATCATTCAACACACTATAGAGCTGACTGAAGGATCTAAACCAGTTAGACAGAAGCAGAGGCCAGTGAACCCTAGGATTGAACCTCTGATGGTGGATGAGTTGCAAAAACTATTAGAATCAAAGATCATTTTCCCAATCAAACACTCAACTTGGGTATCCAACCTAGTACCAGTTAGAAAAAAGAATGGGGACATAAGGCTCTGTGTGGATTTTAGAGATCTAAATAGAGCATCCTTGAAGGATCACTACCCCTTGCCCTCTATGGAAAAAATTTTACAGACTGTGGTTGGATCAGAGAGATTTTCCTTGCTAGATGGTTTCTTTGGATACAATCAGATTTGGTTGGCTGATGAAGACCAACATAAGACTGCTTTCACCATAAAATGGGGAACATTCGCCTATGCAAAGATGCCTTTTGGTCTTTCAAATGCTGGAGCTACATTTCAGAGGGCAATGGATGTAGCATTTGGAGAGATTATCGATAAAATCATTCTAATTTACCTAGATGACCTCACTGTTTTCTCTAAAAATGTTGCATATCATTTTGACCATCTAGAAGCAGTTTTTAAGAAATGCCAAGAGTTTGGAATATCTCTAAATCCTAAGAAATGCATTTTTGCAGTACCTTAAGGTAAACTATTAGGGCATATAGCGTCTAAAGAAGGAGTCTCTATAGATCCAGAGAGAGTCACTACCATAATGAACCTGTCTCTGCCAGTCAATAAGAAAGTAGTTTAGTCCTTCTTGGCAAAGATTAATTTTGTCAGTAGGTTCATATTAGACTTTGCAGGCCTAATAAGACCAATAACACTCTTATTGAAGAAAGACCTAGTGTTCAAGTGGACTACAGAAGGAAGACAAGCTTTTGAGGAGGTCAAGAAAGCAATTTCAACAGCTCCAGTACTAAGGAATCCAGATTTCTCTAAGTCTTTTATAATGTATGTCTATGGAGGAGAATTCAGTGTTGCTGCTGTCCTAACACAGAAAGATGATCAACAAGAAGGAGAGCATCCAATAGCCTTTTTCTCAAGGACTCTTAGGGAGTATGAAGCTAGGTATAACTTTGTAGAGAAATAGGCATATGCTATGGTAAAAGCCCTCAAGAAATTCAGACACATGGTCACAGGTAATAAGATTCTGATACTAGTGGCTCATCCGAGTGTCAGAGAATACATTATGGAAGGAGAAATCACTGAGAAAAGAGCAAACTAGATAACAAAGATTCTTGAACATGATATGGAGGTCAGACCAACTAAACTTGTCAGAGGCAAGGGTTTGTGCTAGTATATGGTTCAAGATATGGAAAAAATGACAACTAAAGAAACAGAAAAGGAAAATGTATTGAGGATACAACAAGTTGATTAGAATTCTTGGGTCAAAAATAGGATCCAATTTATGAAACATGGGATTTTCCCAAAAGAGCTCTCTCAGGACAAGAGGAGATACTATAGGTAGCATGGATTTCATTTTGTTTTAATTGACCAAGTTCTTTTCAGAAGAAATACTGATGGCATACTTTTAAGATGCATAGAGAAAGGTGAAGCCCAAAGAATACTGCATGAAATGCACCACGGAGTGTCAGGTGGACACTTTTCTGCAAGAACCATAGCTATAAAGATAAGTCAGGCAGGTTACTTCTGGCCCAATTTATTCACAGACTGTTATCAACTGGTCAAAGAATGCCAATCTTGTCAGTATTATGTAGGGAAGAGAAGGAATGCAGCAATGCCCCTTAGTCCTATAATCGTTGATGAACCTTTTGCTCAATGGGGTCTTGACTTCATTGGAATGATCAATCCGATGTCAAGTATGCGGCACAAATGGATTCTAACTACCACAAATTATTTTACCAGATGGAATGAGGCAGTGCCACTAAAAGAAGCAACAGAAAAGGTGATCCTAGACTTTCTGGAGGGTATCACTACTCGCTTTGGGCCTCCTCATACTATAATTTTAGATAATGCTAAGGCATTTTTAGGGGCAAAAATATCTGACTTTGCACTAAAGTATGGAATCTACCTGAAAACCTCCTCAAATTATTATCCTCAGGGTAATGGTCTGGCAGAATCAACTAACAAGAATCTGATCAGACTTATTAAAAGAATAGGGGTTGACCATCACAAAGAGTGGCATAAAGTGCTTAATATAGCACTGTGGGTAGATAGAATTACACCTAAATAAGTGACAAAGATGTCCCCATATGAATTGGTCTATGGTGAACCTGCTGTAATGCCCCTAAGCTTGGAGATTCCTGCTCTCCAGTTATTCAAATAGATTGAGATTGAGGAAAATGGCCCCATGCAGGTCAGACTTGCTGAGCTCCTAGAAGTTCAAGAAAAAAGGGATTCCGTACATGAATCATTATTGAAACATCAGAAAATAATCAAAGACTATTTCGATAAGAAGACTTCAAATCCCCATTTTGAAGTAGGATCAGTTGTTTTGAAATGGGATGAGAGAGCCACCAAGCCAGGTCAACACAGTAAACTTGAGTCATTATGGACTGGCCCCTATAAAATCTGTTCATGTAAACAATAGAATTCATTTGAGCTTGAAACAATGGAGGGTGAGCCTAAAGAGATTCCTGTCAATGGGATCTACTTGAAGCATTTCAATTAGACAATTTCTCCTGTATTATAGTTAGTTAGTTTCCCCTTTTTTCATTGTTGCTTTGTTTTTCTTGCTCTTTCTTTGAATAAGTGTTTTATAAACACGTGGCCACAGCTCAAGTCTCTTAAAGTTTCAAAACTCTCGCATTCATTAAGTCTCGTCAATCCCCAAAATTCCCTAAAAGTACTCGTATGCAACCACTTTTATGACGTGTCTGACACTCTGTCCCACTCAGATCTCTTAAGATTTCATAACGATTTTCCAGTTTTAATGCCATTTATGAGACTTGATGTGTCATTAAAATGCCCTAATAGCAAGAGTTAAAGCTTAAACTGTGTCTCATTTGTTCCTACGACTACTAGGAAAATCCCATTACCTGCATTTTCAATTCATAGCAAAACCTGCTTCCTAAGTGTGTCTTCCCTATTGTAAAGCTTCCATCCTTGTTACAAGTAAGTTCGACAGTTTCTAGCAAACACAGAGATGGCAGAAGCATAGTCTTCATAGTAGGGGCTAGGGATTTACGAGTCTATTGACAAGCTTCTCGATAGCAAATCATATGCTTCGGCCCCTGCTCAACCCTTAAGGACATATGCAAGGACTAGGGTCCCCGAGGTTGGTTATACAGTTGACCCTACTAAAGTGAAGGATTTCACTGACGGTATTGTAGACCCAGCCCTTCAAAAGCCTGGCAAAGCTCTGCGAGAAGGGGCACACCAAAGATGTCTCCAGAAGGCCAAGGCTAAACAATTTGAAACGTTCAGGATGAGGATATGGACCTCTCAGTTGGCAAAATTCATTGTCCCAAGCGTACATTTATGCCCTGACCTGATTGAGTTGTGCATAGAATTGTTTCATGCACCCTTAAGTACCATACAAAAGGGTCCCTTCATGGTGCAAATTACACCAAAGGCTATCAGGGACATGTTTGCCCTATGCCATGACAAGATAGCCACATTTCCCACCATTGCCAAAATGCAGAAAACATGGGCAAATGTTAATAATCAATTGAGGTTTCTCAATTCAAAGTTACAGCTCGGAGATGAAAACACCCAAATGCCAATGCTACCAACAAGAAGGGCCCAATTTGCATAGGCAAGCTAGGAAGCCCTATCCATGATGGCATTTATCTTTGGAATGAAAGAGGACATTACTGTTTATGATTGGCAAATTGCCATTTTGTTTCAATTGAAGACTGTGGACAAGTCTCAGGAGTTTCGACTGGACTTCTCAGAGCAGATTGCCTATGCAATGGCCAACCAACTCACCCATTTCAAATCCACAGGGGTTTTCAGGTATTCTTCTTATCTTTTTCATCTCATGTTATATCAAAACCCTGCCATTTTTTCACAATATATGCATCTGAATATGTATGACCCAAGTTTCGGTCATAATAGGACCATTCCTGTGTCCGCATGGACACATGTCTTATTCGAAGCATCTGACCCCTATGAATTTTGGGAACTTTTTGTTGCCCCTGCTTTTAGTCATCTAAGCCCAGAGCCTATTGAGAATAGATTAACATTAAGTGTCAAGGGCCTCATGGCAAATTCCCCCATTCCCTGTGATTATTTCTTTGGGTCTCACCATACTATCATTAGGGTCCATGGTTTTAATGGAGAGCCAGTGTTGCTACCCAATGTTTTGACTCCTAGGTTAGCTTTCTTAGAGGTCACCTGGCAAATGTATGTGGTTGATAATGATTATGGCACTGGGAAGAAGAAAAAGAAAATGTATGATATCCCATGGGTGAAGAAAAACATGGCTCTATTGGTCAGAGATGCTGAGCACTTGTTGCTGAGAAAGTTAGTTGTCCTGGGTTTCTTTCTTATTGAAGATAAATGGAGATATGACCCAAGTAGTTTCATAACCTTGTGGGTTAGGAATAACAATGTTGGTGCCAAAATTGTGCATGAGGGCCGTCCCTTTTGGGAAGACAGAAGGAACCCTAGGGAAGATACTCCTGATTTATATGTAGAACTAACAGATTTGCCCTTTGAGGGACCCAGGCCATGGGAAGTATTTTATAAAAGGGAAAAGGCCTATGACCCTAAGCTCAAAATGGGCATTGGTTTGAAGAAAAATCTATTAAGGGACAGGGAGTGGAAGGTAGATAAAATTGAGGCCTATTGGAAATATAGGCAGGAAATATCTCAGACAACTCACTCTTTTGGCAAGGTTGATACAGATGAGAAATGGGAGTCCATTTGGGATGAATGACATCCCTCTCCAGTCTCTAGCCTTGATACAAGCAAGATCCATAAAAGGAGTGAGGAGTTTGAAGAAGAACCTGAGTCCACTCATACAGTACAGGCCTCGGGACAAGCCTCATCTTCAACCACTGTAACTGTTTGGCCCCAATCTCTCAGTGCCATTGAAAAACAAAAGAGTGTGGTATCCTCACCTCCCAGAGGGACTCCATCAGTGTCAACCACTAGGGTTTCTAGTTTTGTGCAAACACCACTAGCAGCAGTGGTAGATGTTGAAGAGAAGGAAGTACAGTAGGAAGAAGAAAGGCCAAGAAAATATAAGAAGCTGAAACTTTAGCCTGATTCAGATGAGGAGGTAGAACCTTTATAGCAACAACCATTGAGTACATCTGTTGCTCCTTAGGTACGTGCTTCTTCTCCTTCTTCTTCTTAGTCTTTTTCTTCTTCCATAGGGGTGGCAATCCCAACTGGCCAAATATTATCCCCTGCCACCTCTGCTGTGCTAATTTCCCAATTTTCCCCACCTGTCACTACTCAGGCCATGTCATCACAGGCCACATCATTGCCTCCCTTTTCTCCTTCTTTTCCAAGGAGTATACCTCCTTAAATTCCTCCTAGACAACATTTGGCTATTCCCTATAGCTTGCCACAGGGTCATCCTTTTGCAGGTGGGTATATTGCCTCTCCCCCTACCTTCCAAGCTCAAGCAGACACTACTAAGAAGGCTAGGGAAGCCCGAATGGATAAAAAGAGGAAGAAAGAAAATAAAGCTCAGGCTGTACCACACATGAGGTCACTATTTGACCCAATCCAGTAGCAGCTAACTGTGACTCATCTGTCACCAAATGTAGTTAGGCCAAATGAGCAAATGCAGCCCCAAGATTATACCATGAGTGCAGTGGCTATGGATATGTCACTTTTCAGACCACAAGACAACTTTGAGCTGCTAAATGAAACCACTTCTGCTGTAGCTACTGACTATTTGAAACTATCAAGGAAGTTGCAGAAGGTGGAGGTTGATCTAGCTCAAGAAAAGGCACATAATGGCACCCTGACTGCAGAACTTAAATTGAAAAATGATGAAATAGAGAGTCTCAATAAACAGTTGCAAAATACTGTTTCTTGTCAGATTCATCAGGTCACACAGAACCAAAATGCTTCTTTAAACGAAGAGCTCATCCAGGTAAAGTCTATAGTGACTACCCTGAAGTAAGAAAAGGCCACATTGCAGAAGAGGCATCAAGATTCCTCTCAACGAGCCACACAGTTCCAACAGCAGCTGTTGAAGGAACATAACAATGTTGCTGTCATACAGGCTCAACTTCAGGCCAAGCAACAAACAGCAAAATAGTTGACCCTTGAATTGGCAAATAGGCCATAGAATGCAGCAGTGTTGAACATGGTTAAGGAGCTGTATGCATCAGTGTGGAAAAGAATCTCTGAGGAGATTATCCAGCTCAAACCCTCTTTAAATTTCCTACTACATGCACAGAAATTGTGTGAGAAGGTTGAGACTTCTATTCAAGCTAGTTTGTCCACTGTTTCCTTAAGAGTTTCAGATTCTCAACTGCTGCTGAAGAAATTGTATGACACTACTGATGAAACATTATCAGGCAGCAGGGATCAGTGACAGAATGATTGCTGCAAAAGGGGTGAATGAGGTTCTCAGTTGCAACTCTGCTGCAATTACTTGCAAAGAGCTCCTCGATGTGGTCAAGGAGGGGGTAAAAGACACAAAGAAACATATTGAAGATCTGGTGCACCTGGGTTTTCCCTCCCCTTTTCCTGATAGCAACACTGTATTAATGGTTGATGAAATCAAACCTTTGTTGCTAGCCAGACAAAATGACCAGTCAGTTTTCCAAGGTTTAACAGATGCTTCATTAGTATCAGAAGTGGAAGCTGTTTTGATTCCCATGGCCCAGCTTGATTTCCAATTGAAGGCTGCAATTCATGTTTTGCAGAGTTTTTCGCATAAGGACATTATTAACCTTGATTTAACCTTCTAGGATTTGTAGAACAAACAGAGACTATCCAATGCTGAATGGTCTGTTTATCAGATGGCCTTATAGAATCTATAAAATTTTGCTCTGTATATACATTTTTGGATTCGTTTTGAGCAGGCTCAAAGGTCCTTGAGGTCGCCAAGAACTGTAGAGTAAAATACTCTACATTTTGTTTCTTGAGTTTCAGTTGCGCGAGGTCTCTGCACATTTTAGTTTTGATAGTGAGGTTTTTGATACAGAGCGCAAGCGCGCAGGGTTTATTTTGTAAATTTTGCCTAAGTCCCAAAGTGCAGTGGAAGCTGCCAAGTGTTAGTAGCCAGGACACATTATAAAGTTTCTCAAAGTGGTGCGGAGAGTGCCATGTATCTTTTGCATTAAGGCAGAGTGCGCTAAGTATCAGCATCTGTTTCTATTTCCCTAAGTTTCAAAAGCCCCTTTTATGTTACAAAAGTGAGTCTGGTGGGCCCCATTTTTAATGTCCCTAAAGTTTTAGCGGAAGGCGCCAAGCGGCAGATGCGGAGAGTTTCTTAAAAGTTTCTTAAAGTTACATGGAAAGTGCTGCGTGTCCGATATAGTTTCTGCGGAGTGCACCAAGTGTCGACATCCGTAAGTTCCTTCTTTTGTTTCATTACTAAGTAAAGACTATTGGTGGGCCCCGTTAATGTTTCTAAAGTTTCAGCGGAGTGCAACATGTGTCACCATCCGTGTGAACCTTATGGGTCTTAAATGTTTCTAAAGTTTGTCAAAGTTCAGCGGAAGCTGCCACGTGTTATCTTCCACAGAACTCACTAAAGGTATCTACAGTCTCTCAAGTGCAGCAGAAGCTGCCACATATCACTTGCTAAGTTTAGTAGAAAGTGCCCCTGTCCCTGTTCCTTTTTTTGAAGCTGCTCGGGCATGGAGTGTTGTGGGTCCCATTTTTGGTAATCAATTAAGTTTCAGTGCAGCGGACTATGACAGATGTCAAAGCCGGAGCACTCCCGATATAGAGACATAGTAAAGACTCTAAGTAAAGTGAAAATCACCATGTATCTCAAGAAAGTGCCGCGGACGCTGCCAAGTGTCATTTTCTGGTGCTCCCTGAATAATGAAGCAGTTTTTCAATTAAGGCACGCGGAAGATGCCATCTGTCTTAAGGGTTTTGTTTCTCATTGCAGTGGAGAATGCCACGTGCTAGTTTCCTATTGTTCTAGAAAGATGAAGGAGTTTCAAGAAAGGGGTGCGTATGCGCGCTAGCGGTCCCAAGGGTTTATAGTCGCAAAGACTATCAGAAATTGCCAGGTGTTCCTACCTTATTCTAGGTGCGGGGAGTTACATGTATCTATTCCAGCCAATGAACTTGAAGAGGGGCTAACCATTTCAGATCTGAAATATATTTTCTGTCAGACACTTCCAGTTAAGTCCTAGTTTAGTTAGGCCGTTGAGATTTGATTGTGCGGGCAATCTTTGAGCCAGTTCTATGCTATAAATATGGGTTCAGATCGCAGTTTAAGATATATAACATAGGAGATATAGAGGTTTTTCTGCATCACAGATTGTTATTAGAGATTTAAGAGAAGTTTGAAGATCTTTTGTAGTGACTAGTGATATCATTTGTCTTTGTTCTGTTTTCTTGATTCAGAAAGTTTGTATAACTGTGCATACATTAGTGCCTTTTATGTGACTAGAAAATTAATAAAAAGACTGAGTTCTGTGCCTTTGCTAATATTTTCTGTGTTATTGCAAAATCTTCTAAGTTGTGAGCCTTTGATTCTATTTGTTTTTCATCTTTTACATTGATCATGCATTATTTGCTCTTTAATGTAACTGAATCCTGAAGATGGCTTCATTGTGCTTAGTGTTGAGAAACAAAAATCACATTCAGGCACATCGCCATAGTTTAGTTTTCTTTTCAGTTGCATTTGTGATTCTATTTAATTCTATGCCTTTTCCCAAAACACTTTTGAGATAAAGAAGAGCCAGCTTCTTTAAAATCTGGAGGTCGTTTCAGGTCGCAAATCCCACATACCTGAAACTTCCCATGTTGGTGTTGGAAAGAGCACAATTCTAAGCATCAACATAGTTCAAAGAGGGTCATGGGAGGCATTACTCAGTCAACCAGTCCCTCCTCCAAATTGGGCCAATGCAGAGGAAAGTTCATTAGATGAGGCAATGAGAAACCCAATTAAACTTAGTAAAATTTGGGTCAGAAGCCAAGTTGCAGTGTTGACACAAGCAACACTTGCACTAACATATACAGAGGAAGATTCAAAGAAAGAGTCAAAAGATGAAGAAGATCAACCTTTGGAGGTAATCAATGCAGAAGAACAAGAAGTAGTAAAGGATACTGATAGTGAGGAGCATGTGCCATTGGCAGAGAAAGAGAAAGCTAAGACGACTGCTCCCAAGACACAAAAGAAAGATCCTCTTCCTGCCACGAGGATCAGAGCAGAAAAAGGAAAGATATACGGAGTGGCAAAGGAGAGGGTTTGAAAGTTAAGAAGCCAAAGGCCAAGGCAGCAGATGCATCCACTACCTCCTCTGCCAATAACATAGCTGCTCCTGTAATTTCCCCATCTCCAGCAAGTATAGCCATTACTTCCCCTGCTACACAAGTTACTGCATCTTCTGCCCCCTCTAGTTCAGTCACAACATCAGCATCATTTCATTAGTAACAAGTGTAAGCATACCTATTACTTCCTCTTCACTTGCTTTTTCTACCATCATTCCTCCTACTTCCTCATCACCTCCCATTTCTACTATGTCCCTACCTTCCATTTCATCTATTTCCTTCTCCACTCAAATCTCACTACCACCCATTTCCACAATCTTAGTGCCTCCTTTCTCTCTCCCACCACTTAGTCATTCTTCGCCCATCACAATTTCCTCCATGTTTTCTACCCCTTCCATACTACCCTCACTAGGATTTGCTTCATTTGTTAATTTATCTCATGCTTATTTGCCTCCTATAGCTACTCATTCCTTATCCACAATAAATAATTCTTTGACAAATCCAATTGTTGTTTCCCCAGAGTCTACTCATTTAGCTGTACCACAAATGCCAAGCATTGAGAAGATATGTGCAAAACTGGAGTCACAAGAGCAAGAGACAATTATGTATCTGAAGACCCTCTTGCTAGCCCTGGAGATATTGAGATAGTTGAGGTATCAAACAACCCAGTGGGTAAAAATACAACAAACACAGTTTTGGGGATTGCTCAACAAACCATATTGGAAAACCTACAGAACATTGAGCAATCATATGATGAAGGGGAAGACAGAGATAAAACAATTGGGAATGAGTTGGAGATTCATAGTGAATCACTTTATAAAGGAGACAGTCACATTGACGTTCCTAAGGATTCTTCCTCCTCAGCACCAGATTGGTTGCAGAAGAGGTTAGAAAATAAGGCCCCACATGTGGAAATAATGAAACTAGATTTGGATGCACTTCTAGCTAGGGTAGAAAGGATGAAGAAACAAAAGAAGTCTAGAAATTACAAAGATACTATAGGCTCAATAATTGCAGAAGTAGCTATCCCACCTACAGAGACTGACAAAGACAAAGTAAGGGCCGAGGATTATACAATCACCACTGTTAATCTAGAACCGACCACCAGAGGTCAGAAGATAGATGAACTTAAGGAGATAGTGTCCACCATTTTGGATCGACTCAACAAAGGTGAAATCACCAAACATCAGCTAAAGCAACAAAATGAAGAACTCTGGGTGTGCATTAAATTCTTGATGAAACCAATGAATTAAGATGGGTAACCGAAAGCAGCCCCCGCCCTACTATCAAAAGAAGAATTGGCCAAATTTGATGACATTAAAACAACTATTGTAACTACACAAGAGTGGTTTCATAAGGTATATGATGAAGGTTATGAAGTCATAAGCTTTGTATCTCTGTTGCACAAAGATTTTCATATTTTGAAAGAAGAATGGGAGGAGTTACATTATGAATGTGAATCGTACGAGGAGTATTATTCCCATATGTTCCCTAGAATACAAGCCATGAGGAGACTACCTAAGGAGGATCTTCTGACAAAAAATATTTTGACAAAGGAAAGGCTAAAAAAGCCCAAGGAGTTGTATGAACAAATGAAATTGAGAAAAGATATTTTTGATAAGGTGAAGGATTCCTTTAAAATAGTAAAGACCCGAATAATGGAAGTGATATATGAAATAAATGATACATTGAGGGACTGCATAAATACTGGTCTTAATGATCTGGCTCCAATTGATGAATAGCAGTGCAAAGATAAATTATATCAAGTCATTCATGGGGATTCACCATTAAATATGATTGGAAAGCTAAAGAAAGTAAGTGAGCTCCAGGTTGCTTTTGTGGCTTTCAAGAGGGGTAGAAAATTAATGGAAGCCATATACTGTAAATTTTCCACAAAGATTGACAACTTGATATTCAGAGCAGATTACATCAAAGATCCAAACCCAGAGAATATCAACCTAGCTTTGACAGCATTAATAGAATACAACAACAAGAGAGTAGAAGAAGACAAAATTAATTTGGATGAAGATGAGCAATAGAATACTTAAGTCACATGTGAATCCTGCCATTTGTAATTAATTCTATGTTTTGAGGGTCATGTGACCTTATTTTGTCTTTATTATGCCTTGAAAATTGACTTTTCCCTATGTACAACTTAATGGGTATTCAATTTGTCTAGATTCAATGTATTTGGAAGCTGTATTTTTCCTTTTTTTCTATAGGACAAATGATAATACAAAAATGCAATTAGTTGCTATATCACATTAAATGCCATGTAATCTGGACTGTTGGTGTTGAGTTAATCTCCACCATTCATTCAAAAACTTAGTATGGAGCCTCCTCTCTATAAAGGGCTACCATTTCTCTCATTGAAATAGATTTCTTGATGTCGAATTGTTGACACTCTACCATTTGAGATTAATAGAAAGCAAGTTTCTATAGTTTTCTTAAGAATTTGTCTACTTGTGTTATCTATTTGGTTCCCATGGTTCGCTTCATGATCTACAATTAGTTAAATGTGCTATTGCAATGTTAAGTGAATGTTAAGGGTATTTGATGAATGTTGAGGTCAATACTATTAGTTGCTTGCTTATTGTAAGTAAGATGTGCATAGTTAGCCTAGACCACTGAATTAAGCATAGTTCAATTGCATTTCATAAGTTAGATCACACCATAATTTGGGAATTTAATGAATGAATGTGATATAAAAATCATTAGCCTCCTTTGAAGATAGCATCATTTTCTACGGCATTGTGGTTTTGTAACCTGGTAAAATAGAAAGTGGTTAATGAACAAGCATTTGTCTACCTGCTGCATTCTCTAATATTGTGATTGTCACTTAGGATTTTCTCTCAATCCTTTATCTTTTTGCATTTTCTTTTCAAACAAATTGTTAGAGTTAGGATTTAAGTAGCATTTATATTGTAAATCAGTTGGAGATATCACAAGGGTTTTGCATACTTTGTTGTCATAATTTGTTGAAACTGATTGTTTGCATGTAAGACCCCTTGTTGGCATAGCTAGTACATCCCACTGAGATATTCTACACAAGCTAAGACCTAGCTATATTATCATTGGGGTAGTCCTATCTTAGATAGGATACCTTTTTCAAGAGAGGTGAAATAACTGTATTTCACCTATGTTGATGTGTACTAAAAACACCATCAACAATCCTCTAGACTAACTCTATCTATCCTCCCAACCGCAAGACCAGAAAGCTAACTGCAGTGAAATGCGGTGGCTTCCAATTCTATTTTTGATGACATTTCATAGGAACATGACTTGTTCTCACTCTACTAACTCTAAAAAACTCTACAATAACTTGTATGCTATGTAAGATGGATTATGGACTCCTCATAGTTGTCTCTGGTTAACCTCCAGGTCATGAGGCCATATCTTCATTTGTGATAGAATGTGGTAGACTCTGTTGACACCCTCCAGTAACTAACAACACAACACCCAATGACTTAGATCAACTAAAATGACTTCCAGATGCTCCTACATTAGACTCTCAAGGTTAATTGAAAAGTGATGCCCCTACATCAGACGCATCAAATTGATAAGTTTGACAATCTACTCCCAAATCCTTGCAACTACCTCAGTTCAATGATCTGTCTACAAGATTGCAACTGCCTCATAGTTGGTGCTCTATTGACAAAACTTGTAGGCTACCTCAAGTCAACGATCTGTTCAATCCATCTTTGCAAGTTGCCTTAATCCTCAGATAGGTTTAACGATCTATTCACAAATGACTGCATTGCCTCACAGTTGGCGGTTTGTACATGACTTCTTTGCAAGCTACCTCAAATTCTTTATTTGTAGTGGTTCGGTGGTTTGGCTACAGGGTTGCAACTACCTTAGAGTTTGGTGCTCTATTCGCAATGCCTGTGGTCTGCCTCAATGCAATACTTAGTTAATCAAAACATCCTTAAATTCTCTTTACAATACTTCTAACCCTTGGTTCTAGCTGCAACTCATTTTGCACACATGGAATTTGTCTGGTTCCTCCTCCTCATGTACTCTCCCTATACTTCTCCCTATTTCTTTACCCATACTTCCTTTTCTATGGTATAATTTATGATTTTGCTTCCTCTTCTAGTAGATTTCGTGTTCATCCCCTCTTTCTCTATGATATGAACTTCTTTCCTATTATGCTTTGTACATGTTCTTTTCCTACCACCTTTTGACGTGTTATGCTCCACACATGTTCCTTCCCTGCCACATTTTGACTTTTTATGCTATGCACATGTTCCTTTCTCCTAATTTACACAAAATTGTCCCTTGCACTAGTTCCTTAGTTGTTTTAGTCTACAAAAAAACTCTTCTTAAGATCAATATTTCACCCTCTTCCAATTTCTCTACTAAACTTGGTGATTCAATAGGTTCTTCTTCTTCTGCATAAGTTATCTCTGCATTATTTTCTTCTCCTCCATCAATAGTCCCTTGGTGATATTCAATGCTCGATGCTTTTTACCTCCATACTTGAAAACAGGTTCCTCTGAATGATCTCCTATCAAATCCTCTTTCATTTCTTTTGTATCCTTCATTGTTGTAAGAATTATGACTTCCTCTTTTGTTGCGATAGAAACTCCTATCATTTCTCGCTCGGTGGTGTGAATTGTTATGCTCTGCATATGGTCTTCCTTTTCCTCATCTTGACACATGTCCCCCTTTTTCTCCAACACATGAATAGCTCAGCCTATACAACCTTTTGAACATACAAGCAACATATTTCCATTTCAATCTATCAATCCATCCATAATCCTTCTATATACAATCTGTCATAGGCTCTCTCCTCTGCATTTTATTCCAACACATCTTTTCCAAGTGATTCCTTAACCCATGGATTTTACAAGGGTACATATCCCAACACATTCCATTTCCATTTCCATGTCTATTACAATAAGAACAATGCATATCTGGCCTTCCTTGAGCTGATTTGTTTGAACTTGTGACAACACCCTTATTCCCTTTACCTTTGATATATCTAAGGCCCTCATTTCTTGGTCTCACTACTAGCTCAATATGGTCTCTAATTCCTTGTTGATACTTCCCCAATCCTTTTCCTTCATATCCCATTCTTCTCATGATTTTATAACCAACATTGTTTTGAGAACTCTCTTTGTCAATACCATCAACAATAATTGTAGATTAAGTTACAGTGTTATCTTAAACCTTACACTCTTTTCCTAAAGAAGCTTCTGTGGTATCACACAAATCCTCAGTGTCACAAGCAACATCACAAATTTTATGCTTAGATCTTAGACTTTCATTCTCTTCCCTGCATGCTACAAGTGACTGATCTAGTTGATTAACCTATTCTTTCAATCCAAATATTTCACTCTTTTGTAAATTATTTTCCTTTTTCAACTTCTCCAAATTTTCCTCTAGATCTATGTTCCTCTTTTCAATCTGATCAAACAACTTGCATCCTTCTTCCAATTCTTCAAAACTCCTTTTGACATTCTCAAACAACTTTAACTCTTCTTCTAATTCTCCATTTCTCTTTTTTACATTTTCAAGTTCTTGAAGAGTATCATATTTATCTTCTCCTAGTTCTCTCATCCTCTCCATCAATTTTAAGTTATATCTTTTGGTTTCACACAATTCTTCTTCCAGAATATTCTTCTTACATATTAGGTTTTCATTTTCTTTCTTCACTCTTTTTCCAATCTTCCCCATTGAAATAAATTATATAAACAATTTTAATGTGAAAAGCTTACATCTTTCTCTGATCTTCCTTGCCTTAATCTTCCTTGCTCTTATCTTCCTTATGCAGTGATTCTTTTTTGTTTGTGGTGATTTTTCTCCTTCTATGGTGGCACTTACTACACTTTAGGGTTCCACACATTCTTCTAACACATTCTACCTTCCCAACAGATTCACAACCAGCTCTAATACCATTTGATGCGGTCAAGGCAGGAGAATCCAATGAAGGACTATCCAACCTTGCATCCTTAAATCTCACAATCTCAATAGAAAACATAATGGAAACACACATATAAAAGTTGCACAACATAGGATCCACATTCATAGGACACAAGATTTATCCTGGAAAAACCCTCAAAGGGAAAAACCTAGTCTCCAAAACATCACTTCTTATTATATTAGATTTCCAAATCTCATTACATATGCCTCTAGGGCTTTTCATGTGCTAGGTCGCAGCCCAAGATTACAGAAGGTTCATAAAACACAACATCATTCTTTCATGTCCTCTATCTTCTTCTCCTTTCTTTATTATCTACTCTACATCTTCTTCTACTCCCTACTCTATCATCTACTTTTGCCTGACTATCTTCCAGGATCAAAACACCTCCACAACTTCTAGGTTATTCATCTTTTCACCCATTCTCTGCACACCTTGAAACAATATTCTATCCTTCATACGTATCCTCCACAAGCCTTCTAAACATCATCTTTGTCAGCCTAAATGTAATGTGTAACATGAAATGTGTAACCATCCTTACTTTTCATCTCCCAAATCATTTGTGATAATGCAGGAATGAGATATCACCTTGCGCATCATATCCTAATCTTTACTGGCCCCAATTTACCTCTGCATAATCTTAGTTCCTGGTGTACAATCCCAAATTACTAGTGCAAGCTCCCAGACTTATATACAATCATTCTTCATGTAGCATGGTAACATAGTATTCACTCTGATGCCTCTAGATGTTTTTCTGGTAACTCAATCCTCCAAAAATTTGGATCAAACATGCCTCCTGACTAACTCTATCTATCCTCCTAACCACAAGATTAGAAAGCTAAGTATGGTGAAATGTAGTGGCTTCCAATTGTGTTTCTGATGACCTTTCATGGGAACATGACTTGGTCTCACTTTGTTAACTCTAAAAAACTTTGTGGTAACTTTTATGCTCTAAAACTTGGATTATGCATACCTCATAGTTATATCTTCATTTGCAGTAGACTCTGCTGACACCCTCTAGTAACTAACAACACAACACCTAGTGACTTAGATCAACTAAAATGAATGAACTGGATGCTCCTGCATCATAAAGTATTATTGGAAATGCAATATTATGTTTCACCTAGGATCCTCAACCATCATAAAGGGTATGAAAATTAAATAAATCAAAGAAACATTTTCATTTTCTTAATAATAGGACTAGTTTAATCGATTCCTATAGAATAGGAATAGTTTAGTTCTACAGGGTTCTTCCTCCCTAGAATAGGAAATACCCATAATCCTATCCCTTGGATAATACAATGCTCATGGTCTATTCCTCCCAATTTTAATACAAAATTTCCTTCTTCTCAAGTTGACTTTCTAGGGTTATGAAATTGTTACTCATTGAATTACACACCAACAGTCATGAAGTGTGCATCTATGAATTTTATGTAAGGAAATACTCCTAGCTCACTTAGGATCATTAATTTCAAATCAAATCATATCATATCATAAAACATATGCAATCAGAGCATTTTAGTAGAGTGGAATCATAAAGCCTTGTCCCACTTGTGGGCCACATGTTGATTTAACAATTTATACAAAATAGTATACCCTAATTTTGAGACACAAGGAAAATTCACTATAGATGACATTATTGACATGTATATGTGTGTCCCTTAAATATTTTCTACAACACCCTTTTCCCTCCAATCCACATGGAAGGATTTCATTATACACAAATAGCTAATTTAGATCTTTTTTTCATGATAATGAAGTTTCCATGACATGAAATTTTATAAGAATGTAGTCCTCAAAGGAAGCTTTCCAAAACATATAGATTTTGATATATTTATTTTATTACTATATTTATTTTCTACTTTCTAATCCAAATAGATTTATTGCTAGTTTAGATGGAGGAGAAGAGGGTCTCCAATACTAAGGATGCAGACTTCATTAAGAAACATCTAGAATTCCTCAAGAAGGACTGGGAGGCTATTATGACATTAAAGTTATTGTGATTAAGTCTTTTTGATGGCTAGGTTTTTAATAATTTATTTCTTTTTTATTGTGTTTTGCCTGATTTGTTTTTCTATTTGTGGCCCTCCCTCTTTGGGGTAGTTTTGTTGCTATTTTGTTGTGGTTCTATTGTTTTGTTGTAATACGAAGGTGCCCCTTTCAAAACCCCCTTTTTACCCTTAATAAAAAAAGGAGTAGATTTATTAGAAAAATCAAATACTTGTGTTTGACACACAAAAAAATAGCAAACAACAATAAAAATATGAAAAGTAAGAGTGCCATTTATATTGATGTTCTTCATTTTTACTGAAAACATATTAATTAATTTGGATATATATGAAAAAATTTATGTATCATAAGAAAATATTTGTGTAAATTAATAGTTGTTTTTATTTTAAAATAATAATAATAAATATCCAACAATTTTTTTAAAAAATGCATGCCCTAGATATCAATGTTAGCAATCTACATTTAAGAAATTATGAAGAGATTTTATTTCTAGCTTAAGTTACGTGTTGAAGGAAAGCATTACTCATTAAAAATATTATAAAGTATAAGAAACACTTTATGAACAAATATTTAAAGCATGAGATAAATTATTTTTTAATTTTTTTTTATAATTAGAAATAGAGTCTATATAGGAAATATTAGAAATTGTTGCTTATATTATTTTTAAATTCTTTATGATTTCCTTGTAATTGAGAGAAAATGGAAAATATTAAAAAATACTTATTTATATGACCTAGTTAGGCCAAAAAGTGGGACACACCTTTATGTTGTCACCTAGTAGTAAAAAAGCTCACTCTCAATTTCATTAGCATTTACATTCTCTTCTTGTTGTGTTTTTAAATCATTGTATATTAGCCATTTGGTTTAACTACTATCAAATGATTCAAATGGTTTTCCCTCTATATATAGTAGGCCCCCCTACGTTCTTTTTAACACCACTTGTTCCTCAAATATAGGTATTGACATAGGCAAACAAATTTGAGAAGACAACAAGAGAAAATGACTAATCCACATAAGAGCAAACAACAAAGGACCAAATTACATGTGTAGCCTAGTCCCAATCATCAAAATTTTAGAGGATCTCTATCACAACCTTTTGACCATAATTCCAATACTAGATTCTAGTTTCCAATCTTTTAATGCAATGTATTAGGTGATAAAAGAGGTCAAGTTTGACAACACATCATAAACTAGATAAGATTTTTATTTTTCTTAGTTATTTCTATGTGTTAGTTACATAAATATTTGTTTATTTTAGTCTCATCATTTTAGGTCTAGGTTTAATTCAATTAGAGTTAGACAATTTACATCCATTAATTATAGTTTATGCTTATTTGCCTACATTTTGATGAACTTGGAACTTGCATGTTTATCCTTTATGTAGGTTTTTAGATGTTTTATTTTCATTGGGTATCATTGTGTGCATTTATTATTTTTCAAGCTATTGTATTTATCTTTACATTCTAGTGAGGAAAAAGAAGATTTTTTATCATGATGCATACATTGAAGTTATCAAAAATTAAAGGAAACATGAGATGGTTCAAATATTGAAAATTCATGTGCAACCAATTAGCTAACATAGATGAGGATATGTCTACTTCACTTGTTGATTCTCTTACTAAGGTAATTCTCACCAAACAACATGGCATGGATACAATCAAGGATATAGGGAAAATCACTCATGATAAATAAGTTAATCCTATGGCTGGCCACATTTCCTAAATCCTATCCGTAATACTTTTGAGATCCCAAGTTACATTCTTCATACCTACTTCCATCCTTCATATTGCTTAACACATTTCCTACCACATTCACAGTCACGCCTTCAATCTATATACCTATATCTAGCCATAACAATCTATGCTTCAATCCATATGAACTCTCTCTTTGACTACTCATATCCCATTAGTTTCTATCACTACTTCCATGACTACATGTATACACTTTATTTTTCCACTCCTCATTTAACCACTCATACACCTTTTGTTTATACACCTTGACGTTTCCCACTAATTTGCCACCATCATGTGTGAGTTGAAACATTTGAAAAACCATATATTGATGATTTGTAAAAGTCTCCTAAAATGGATCTAACAAGTGACCTACTAAATAATCCAATGGCATATGCTATACTAGATCTTATTCTTTACCAATAGGTTTTGCAATGCCGATTCTTGAAATGTATGATGGTAGAGGTGATCATGTGATTCACATGTGCACTTTCAAAGAAAAATGTATAGATTAATTTTATGATGAGCAATTACTTGCCAAATTATTTCAATGAAGATTGAGATTTTGTGCACTTATTTTATTTTGTTATTTACCTCATTCTTCTATTCATTACTTTGAGGACTTCTCCAATGCTTTTATTGATCATTTCTAAAATAATATTGGAGCTATAGTCACATTTACCAAATTAGCACAATATAAGCAAGGAACAAATGAGACAATCAATGATTATGTGCTTAGATTTTAAACTATGATAGTCAACATGAGCCATCAACCACCAAAAAATAAGCTTCAAGGTTTATTTATCAATCATCTCTTACCCTTCATCAGAGAAAAAATCATTTTCAATACAAATTTATTTTAGATTTATGTGCTAGTGTGCACCACATAAATTGTTAGAAAACAATCTCATACACTATATAATTGGGTAAGTGCATGGAAATAGGGGGCCAAAGGGAATCCCAAGTGATCATTTTTTTCCTGAAATTAGCAAAATCTAAATTTTGTTGAATAATTTGACATGCCTACACTCAAAATTCTGAGATGTGATAATAACAATATTACTAGTGCTTGTAATCTATTTTCTAAACTACTAGTTTTTTAAAATAATGGAGATTAAGAGTGTCAACCATAGAGAGTACACAAAGTGGTCCTATTTTTTTCACAAAAATATAACATATTGGAATGTGTGCTCCCTCCATTTTATGAGTTTCATTAAGTATTTTGTAAATGTTGGCAACATAAGCATGATGATATAGAGAATGATAAGCATGGCAATAAGCAGTGTTCTCATTGATGGCAACAAAGGGTAAAGACATAGTTGTATTGGTCCAGAGAGATTCAGTAAAGGGTATAGATATAGTTAGGCTAGAGTTGCTAAGTGTTATGGAGAAGGTGCTAGGTGTGATATGAAGTTTGCTAAGTGTGATGTGGATAAGGATAACAAAGAATAAAGATATAGTCATGTTGATCCAGAGAAGACCATTGCACCAATCACTCTACAAATTTGTCTAAGTATCAGTGTACTGTATTCAGTGTTCAGGAGACCATCCTTCTTGGTCCGCATTCCTCCACTATGAAACATTTTGTTGTGTAGTTGTAAGGTATTGTTGGTACATATTTAGAGTCCAAATCCAAAGTTTTAGGTCTTGAAGTCTTTCGAAGTCAAAAGAAGAGTTGACAGAGTACTAGACTCTGTATTGGCAGCACAATGATATTGATTGTCAGGAACACTGAGAGGGGGGAGTCAATCAGTGTTCTATAAATCTTTTCATGTATTTTTACTTTCAACCATTTCAAAAGAATAATCCAATAGAAGCAAAATATACAACTGAACAGCATCTAGAAAAGCATGACACATGACACCAAGATTTTACGTGGAAAACCCAAAGAGGGAAAAACCACAGAGAGGATTAGCTCTCATAAATATAATGCAATCTTTACAGAAATGATGTTCAGGCTTGGTCACTCCATGAGCCTAGAACATGTTGGCTTACTACCATGAAGTACAACTAGATTTAGCAGGCTCACTATCTCAACCCTAAACCTTGAAAGATTATAATGAGGGTTGTTAAACCCTACTGAATGCTCACTACCGGCTTACTACCTTGATGATAAAAACTTGCTTCCAAACAACTCACACATGATATCTGAATACTGCTTAAGCATTTGCCGCTATGCCAGGGTGCAGTCATTTAATAACTGTATTCTAAATCCCAAGTCTTCATCGTTGTTGATCCTTTAACTCTACTCCACTATTCGCATCTTCACATCACACACGTATATTCCCTCTCCACACACAACTCAACCAAATTTCATCACCTTTATATATCCATATCATGATTTACTCCATACTCAGGTCGGCATCCAAGAAGTAAAATGTGTACATAAAAAGATGTACCTTGTCACTCAATCCAATGCACTATGTGTTGCGTGAACCCAAATCTTCTCCCAAGTGTGTTCATATAGTTCATCTCTAATCTTTCAATTGCTTACATAAATCATTCAAACATTAACTCTTCTCCACACAATGATTTATCTCACTAGTCGACCTATTCCTCAAGAACATGCTTAACAACTTCATCTGTTGTCTTACAACTTCTACTGCTGATCACAAAACACTTCCAAAATCATGTCAAGGACTCTTTACACATTCCCAATCTTATCCTCAGAACCACAAGGCATCATATCATCTTGCGAAGAAATGCGGACCATTAGAACTTAGACTCTATCTCTGTCAAACACTATGCCGGTACTTAGCATCTTGTAGCTATTCTTATAAGTGTTTTACAATATGAAGTGTCTTATTCATATAAGTGTTTACAATACCTCAAAACCACATAACAAAATACTTATCTGCGGAGGAATGCAGACCACTGCACCATGCCCTGTTCACTGTTCCTGCTATACCTTTGCTTACCCGGACTTAGACATTTCTCCAAGATGACTTCTGGAGGAGATCAGGACTTGATCTCAGAAGCATAACACTAATAAACACTAACTGACATCATACCTAAACCACATTACTAGATCATTATCTGTGGAGGCATACTATCCAGCTTACTATCCTCTACTCTGCATTCTTCCCATACTTAGCCATTTTCTGTCAACTAGACCTAGAATCTCATATGTTCTTCCAGAGATATCTCTTCCTGTCATGGTGATAGAATCTCTGAGCCTTTTTTCCATCAATGACAACATACAAATCCATACCGGAGCAGTGTCTCTTGCCAACAATCTCCCCCTTTGGCATTGATGGCAACACTTAGTGAAAAATGCAATCATGTCTGACTTCTCCCCCTTACTATATACATTGTACTTTTTTTCTCCCCCTAAGATGATTATCTATTTTTCACTAATCTACTTCTCCCCCTTTGACATCAATGGCAAAGGGTGTGATCTAGATTTCAAAAATTTGTCAAATTTTCAAAATTTGATGTATTCAGCCTCATATTTACAAGTGCAATCTACATCTTAATTTGTGTTTGAAGGAAAAATGTCACTATAGATAGTCTTTATTAGCAATATCTCTCCATTTCATCTATTTCTTGCACTTCCTAGAATTTGGATGTGGCCATTCATAAAAAATACTAGTTTTTTTGCCTTCTGGAGATCTGATGGTGTGTCAATTAGTGCTTGAGATTTCACGGCCTCATTTGCCAAATTGGTCATGGAATCAATCTTTGGACTTATTAGTCCTTTCAGTTGGTACAACATGTCTTTGATTTCTCCCTTTTTCTTCATTAGAGTATTCAGATCATTATGGATATTTTCAACTTGTGTTTCTTTGGCATTTATTAACTTAGCTACTAGACTATATATCTCAAAGAGATTCAGCAGTTTGAGTTCCAAGTCTTTGATTGTATCTTCTAGTTCCTTTGTGATCTTTGGCCAGGATAAACAAAATTTGTATATTTTTTTAGCTTCTTCAATGCACTTTGTATGTTCTTAATTCCATTATCTAACAAAGCTTTGCCTCGATCAATCATGCTCTTCAACTCAGTCAATCTTCTATCATCAATTTATTTCCTTAATTTTACTTCCGTAGATTTTTCAAAAGATTCAAAATGTACACTTATAGAATTTAATAGCTTCTTGAGATGGTCAACAAGAGATAATGAGATATCACTTTGAAATGATGGTAGCATCTTTTCCAAGACAGTGGATGCTTCATTGATCAGTTTGTTATCTTGACCATGTGATTGTAATAGCTCTTCCTATGCCTTGGCCTGAACCACAGATACTAGCTTGAACTTCTAGAAAGGAGACAATGAGTCCAAGTTGGTTGGACCTTGAGGGAGTTCAAATTCTTCTGCAATTTGTTGCCCGTCAGAGACATCTACAGTGTCTCTTGCCCTTTCTAATATTTTTCCTTGACTTTGATCCGAAGGGTCTATGTCCGTAACTTCCTGTTGATTTGTGTTTTTCTCCAGAGTAGGGCTCTTCCTTTCTTCCTTAATTCTTCTCCTTCAGCCAGTTGTTTAGAAACTGGATCAGTTTCAGTTTTTCCTTACTTTGTCATATCCAATGTATTAGTGTTGAGGACTTGATCACTCTATTTAGGTCCATAATCTTGTCTTATCTTTGATGGAGATATGTCTTCAACTTTTGTTTCCTTACTGTCATAGATGGTGGAGATATTATGTTTCTTTAGTATGTCCAAAATAATTTCCTTTGTTTCCTTAACAATTTTGTCAACTTCTCCTATCATCAATGCATTCATTCTTTTTTACTTGAACTCATTATTGAGTGCCTTGGAGATTTTTCTTTTCTCTACTGGAGTGATATCCAGACATAAGGTTATCAACATGTGTTCTCTGAGCTCAACAGCTTTAGCGATAGCAGTTTCCTTCCTGATTGATAGAATATTGCCCAAGGTATCTGGGAGATCACCAATGATCTCAATGAGGGCTCTATTGTATATGTTCAGATACTTTACAATAGCTTCTTCCAAAATCCTCTTGTCAGCATCATTGTAACCATCATAAAACTCAGTCACAGGTTTCAAGTTACCATCAACAGTAACAAACTTTAATACATCTTCAATTTTTAGTGTTGCATGAGACTCATCTTCTTTCTATATTTTGTTGGGTGTCTTCCTTTCTGATGACTTCTCCTTGCTACTTTTGGATGCTTTAGTAGCATCAAATTTATTATCTTTACCTCCTTATCGGATTCTGTGTCTTCTTCATCAACAGTTATGTTTGCATGCATTCTCTTAGCTTTAGTCTTCATTCTTTTGGAGCTAGTGGCAGAAGTTTCCACATTTGTAGATAGTGTGGAACCAGAGAGAGTGGATGAGGCTTCAACAGTAGTGGAGACTCTAGTTTTTCTTTTTGCCTTCTCTGGCTTTTCTAGCTTATCTTTGTGTTCTTTCAAAGCCCCAGTTGATTCACCTATTCTCCTTTCTTCTCCTTCCTTGATGGCTTGTGCCTTTTCCCTTTCCTTTGCCACTTCTTCTTTTGTAAAGCCAACATTTATGGCAATTTCTTCTTCTACTTTCCTCATTTTTCTAGAGATTTTAGGTTTTTTGACTTCAACATGAATTTTGGCATGCAATTCCTCATAAGTCCCAAATCTTTCTTCCTTGGGATCTCTGGGTTTTCTGAACATATATTCAACATAGTTTTCCAATACAGATCTATCTACCTCATATCCCATAGGCATAATCCAGACGGTTCTAGGCTTAACAACCTCCATCAAACACTGATCTTTTGTCACAATGAAGCAAATTGTATCCTTGTATTTTTCAACAACTGTTTTGGGAATTCTTTCTCTGGCTTGCATTGATCTTTGGAAATTCTTAAAATAGCCCCATAGAGCTACATTTTGTACATCAATGGGGCCTACTCTACTCAATAAATTTCTAATTTGAACTATGACAGGTTTATCATTGGTCCAAAATAGGTTCTTCATACCAAGCAACTCTTTCATAAAATAGAAAAATAAACACATGATCAGTGTGCCAAATTTAAAGGGGTATTTACCTTCTTTTGTCTTCTTTAGATTTTCCATTACTTGATGTTGAAGTAATTCATAGATGTCATAATTAGCATTTTACTTAATCATTTGATAAGTTGTGTAAATGGCTGAGCCTAAAACAGAGTTCTCCTGGTTGGTGAAATAAACTTTGTATCCCAATACCATTGAGGCAAATCTCATGGCATGATCCTCAATGTCATTTATCATCAAGGCTTTCTTATCAAAATTTGCTCTGGTAGATGTAATTACTGTATCATTCTTCATGGCTTTCAATAGAGGTACTGATCTGGTAGAGCACAATCTAGTGACTGCCCTAATAACATCTTTTGTTATCTTGAAAGGTCTCTCAAGCCATATGAACTCATCATGAACCCTGCTTAACACATACCGGACCCATTCATCTTCCATAAATGTTGGGAAATTCAAATACTAAATAAATTTCTTTCCTTCCAAAGCTAAATATTTGTTCTTCAGTTTGTGATTCTCATTTCTCAAATGTTTTGTGTAGAGATCAGTAAACCTGCTATCACTAAATTCTTCTAGGGTAACATGAATATATGCCCTAACATCTTCTGCATGCACAACTCTGTGGGGAACATTTGAGAATGCACCCAACTGATTGACCTCGGTTGATTTGAATGGGTGTTTTTTAAACTTTGGTCATGCTCTCTCAGTAATATCAACACCTTGTACTGAAGCCATTTCAGAAATTTTAACAGATTCACAAGAAGGTTTTGAACAAGATTACCTTGTACTGTCGAATTAGGGTTTCCTTTCTCCAAAATTCTCCAAACTCTTCAAACCTTGGTTGTTGTGGCCCAAAGTCTATTTTGATCTCTTTGAATGCTTGATATCTTCGAGTGTAAAGTGATTTGAGATTAAACAAGTTTCTTTTTATCCTCCGCATGACGTGACCTAGATGTCATTAAATGCTTATTTCCAAAAAGTTATTAAAACCCTTTGTTTTAGAACACAGTCGATTAGGATTGCTCCGTAATATACTGCATTGACTCCTTTTCTTTCAGTTCTTCTTCCAATAGGTGTGTCACATTAGATTCCATGATACATCTTCGTGCCAGATTCTAGCACCCAATTTCTAGCTGGGGGATTTGAATTTTCTACACTGCTCCCCCTGAGCCAGTGCTCACATACTCATTCTTCAAAGAAGGTATCCGCATCAGATGTTGGTGCAAATATGTCCTCAATTGAAATTACTTCTTTATCAATCCATATTTGTCCATTGTTTCAACCGGATCAACTTTCTCTTTTCCCTTGTCATTTATCTGCTCTGTTTCTCTTTCTTCAGAATAGTAATTTTTCTTCACATTTTTGCTTCTGCAATATCTTGCAATATGTCTAGATTTGTTACAACTAAAGCACACTACACTCATTTATCCTTAAATCCTTTTATTCATTGAATTTGATCTGCATCAATTAGCCATATGTCCAAATCTATTGCATGAAAAGCACTTTCCATTGAATGATTGACTGTTCCTAATATTTTGAAAATTTGTTCTTACTGAACTTCTGCATTCATTTGATTTGTGTCCCATTTTATAGCATGTATTGCACCTAATAGGATTCTCACTTACTTTACTTTTGCAAACAACCACTCTATGGCCAATCCTATTGCAAGTGAAGCATTTACCTTTGAATGACTATTCATTCCTTCCATTGTTGAAACTTTTCTTGAACTGATTTCTACATTCATTTGCTCTATGACCAATTTTCTTGCAATTGAAACACTAACCAGAGAATAATGGAGTCTTTTGATTTATTTGACTTCTACACTGAGTAGCCTTATGACTAAACTTATTGCATGAATTACAATAACCATTGAAAGATGGGTACCTTTGAGCATTTGGTTGTCTGACCTGAGGTCTTCTAGGTCTTCTCCTTTGATTTTTGAACTGGTATCCCTAGTTTTGCCTTGGCTCAATGCTTATTTGCCCAGAGTTTGAACTTTCTCCTTTCTCAAATCCTAAACCATGTTTGTCATTAGTATTCCTCTAGCTAGTAATCATTTCATCAAGCTTTGCAGTACTTATCTTGAATTTTTCTTCAAAACTTCTTGCCTTTTCTAGATCTATTTTTAAATTTATAATCTCTTTTTCAAGTTTTGTACAATCTTCTAATCTATTTTTCACAATCAAGTTTAGATCATCTTCTACTTTTATTCTTCCTATAACTTTTGCTTCCAAATCATTTAGGGCTTCATTTGCTGATAGCAGTTGGTCACTGACTTCTTTGTATTTGTCTTTGAATTTCTTGACTTGCTCTTTTAGCTTTAAGATGCATTCATCTGCTTGTTGCAAGTTTTCTTTCAGATCCCTAACTTCTACTTCAGGGTTTTCAAGATCCATAATAGTTGCTTCTAGTTGATTGTACCTTTCATAATTTCCATACCTTCTTGCTGCCATGATTACACTATCCCAAATCTTCCTCAAGTTGTTAAACTTCTTCCAAGGAACCTTGCTCTGATACCAATTGCTAATTGTCAGGAACACTAAGAGGGGGGTGAATCAGTGTTCTATAAATCTTTTCATGTATTTTTAATTTTAACCATTTCAAAAGAATAATCCAATAGAAGTAAAATATAAAACTGAACAACATCCACAAAAGAATAACACATGACACCAAGATTTTACGTGGAAAAAACAAATAGGGAAAAACCATGGAGAGGATTAGCTCTCATAAATATATTGCAATCTTTATAGAAATGATGTTCAGGCTTGGTCACTCCACGGGCCTAGAACATGTTGGCTTACTGCCATGAAGTATAACTAGATTTAGCAGGTTCACTGTCTCAACCCTAAACCTAGCAAGATTACAATGAGGGATGTTAAACCCTAAGGGCTGTTAAACCCTATTGAATGCTCATTGCCAGCTTACTGCCTTGATGACAAAAATTTGCTTCCAAACGTATCACACATGATATTTGAATACTTCTTAAGCATCTGCCGCTATGCCAGGGTGTAGTCATTTAACAACTGTATTCTGAATCCCAAGTCTTCATCACTGCTGATCCTCTAACTCTACTCCACTATTCATAACACACACATATATTCCCTCTCCACACACAACTCAACCAAATTTTATCATCTTTATATATCCGTATCATGATTTACTCCATACTCAGTTCGGTACCCAAGAAGTAAAATGTGTACACAAAAACATGTACCTTATCGCTCAATCCGATGCACTATGTGTCGTATGGACCCAAATCTTCTCCCAAGTGTGTTCATATAGGTTGTCTCTAATCTTTCAATTACTTACATAAATCCTTCAAACATTAACTCTTCTCCACAAAATGATTTATCTCACCAGTTGGCCTGTTCCTCAAGAACATGCTTAACAACTTCATTTGATGTCTTATAACTTCTACTGCTGATCACAAAACACTTCCAAAATCATGTCAAGGACTCTTTACGCATTTCCAATCTTATCCTCAGAACCACAAGGCATCATATCATCTTGCAGAGAAATGTGAACCATCAAAACTCAGACTCTATCTTTGTCAAACACTATACTGGTACTTAGCAGCTTGTAGCTATTCTTCTGATGAGCTTCAGATCTCCCAACTCTGGAAGAAGACACTTCATATAAGTGTTTACAATACCTCAAAATTGCATAACGAAATACTTAACTACAAAGAAATACGGACCACTGCACTATGCCCTATTCACTGTTCTTGCTATACCTTTGCTTACCTGGACTTAGACATTTTTCCAAGATGACTTCCAGAGAAGATCAAGACTTGATTTTAGAAGCAAAACATTATTGAACACCAACTGACATCATACCTGAACTGCATTACTAGATCATTATCTGCGGAGGCATAATATCTAGCTTACTGTCCTCTACTCTGCATACTTCCCATACTTAGCCATTTTTTGTCAACCGGACCTGGAATCTCATATGTTATTCCAGAGATATCTCTTCCTATCATGGTGATAGAATCTTTGAGCCTTATTGCCATCAATGACAACATACAGATCCATACCAGAGCAGTGTCTCTTGCCAACAAATGATAGTGCTAGTGACACATTGGGATGCTCTGCATTCCACCACAGATGAATATCCTTCTTTGCAGAGTTGAGGATAAGTTTATGGATGTCTGAAGTATGTATCATCCAAGTGATAGGCATTTTGGAGGTCTGCATGTTAATTTGTGAACTAACAATTAGTTCACACTATTGTTGCCTCACCAGTGGAGCCAACCTAAAGGTGTTAATGTTGTGCAGAGCTATGAAATGTATGAATTGGTGTCATGGGAGTTTTTATAGGTTGTGCCAACCTATATAAATGTGTTAGATGCTTTGGTTCTCTCCACAAAGCATATTGGATTGTGTTTTGGCCCGACAAGATAGGAAGTCATACGGTACATGTATTGTGTTGACTTAATTGATGTTTCTCCTTAATGAGGTATATATACAAGATTGAATTCTTGTGCGGAGGTGTGAGTGTGACAATTGTGAAGAGATATAGTTTGTGGAGATAAAGGAAGTCTGATGTAGAAGGAAACAAATTGAGTTTGTGGTGAAAATGAAGTGTGTAAAGTTAGTATTCTTAGCTTCAATGGAACTATATCTTTAGCATAAGTTAGATGCATCATTAGCAGTTCATTTTGGTAGTGAGCCTTCTCTTCTTTTTCTTTCTATTTAGAACAGTGAGTCCTTAGGTAGTGAGCCACCTATAGTGAGCATTCTCTATGGACAATGAGTCTTATTGGCAATGAGCCTAATTGTAATCAATATTGTTATTCATATATATATATGAGCTAATCCTCACTGTGGTTTGCCCTTTTTGGGTTTTCCATGTAAAAATTTGGTGTCCATTTGTTATATGCTTTAATGGTTGAATTCATGTTTTTCTTACTTATTGCAATTTAAATATGATGTATGGAATGAATGTATAAATGCTTAAGAGGTTTTAGAGAATACTGATTCAGTCCCCCTCTCAGTATTCCAGGGGTTCAACAATTGGTATCAAACCCTGGTTCCTTGGAAGAAGCTTACCTGCTTGTGGAAGATCTTGAGGTGTAAACTCATGGCTCCTAGGAGATATCCTACTCCTCTAGAAGAAATCCCTACTGTTGAATTTATTGAAGAAGACTGCATAGTTGGAATGAATGGAGAACTTGAATCAACCCTTGAAGATCTTGAAAAAATTCAATGCAAGAATAGAGATCTGGAAGAAAATATTAAGGAAGCAAATGAATGCATCAAAAAGTTGAGGGAAAAAACAAGAGATTCAAAGAGAGATATAAGGAAGTAAATGAACAGATCAATCAATCAACTAAGACAATCACTAGTGTGAAAATACAAATTGAGGAAGGGAAAATAATTGAAGAATGCCTAAATCAAAAACTAAAAGGCAAATCTGAAGATTGCACAAAGCTTGAACAAGAAATAATTGTCCTAAAGACAGAGGTGGCGAAGGCAAAGAATCAAGAAGACAAATTCAAGAAAAGTTCCACCCTGCTTGATGAAATGATTGCAAGTCAAAAGGCTCCTAAGGATAAAAAAGGATTGGGTTATGACAAGGGTGCAAGTTCAAAGACAAATCAGACTTCAAACAATGTTGGAAAGAAGAACAACTACCAAAAGAAGGCTACAGTAAAGAAAGGTAATGTTGAGAGGATGAGATCTAAGGTTGAGGAAATGATGGCACCCAAGGACCCTATGAAGAAATCCAAGGGCACATATAAAACTCAAAAGGAATCACCTAGCACTAGAAGGTCAACAAGGACCTCTACCTCCTCTGTTGCTACTCCTAAATCCTCCACAGCCATGCCTGTAGCATCCCAAAATAAGAATGAAGCATCCAGTGCTTCTTTGCAATAGTAGCTTGTCGTGAAAAGAAGAGTAAAGGAAAAAGCAACTAGAGAAAAATATGCAAGCCATGACAATATTGAGGAAGAAGAGGAAGAAGAAGAGGGACCCAAATTGGTCCAGAAGAAGAGAGAGCCTCTCATCTCCAAAGAAGAGACACAAGTCAAAAGAACAAAGATTGACATTGTAACAAATGGAGTCATTGAAAAAGAAAATAAAGGCTTTGTTTTTAAGAAAAGAGAAGACAAATCTGATGAAGAAGGCTAATCTTCTAAAGGAAAAGGAAAAGGAAGGAAGAGAAAAGATAGTGAAGCTAAAAAGGAAAAGGGCAAGCAAAAGAAGTCTAAAAAATCTAGTCTTTCTCCTCTGCAACTAGAAGCTACAATCAATGCAATAATAGAGTATGACACTCTGAAAGAAGTAGCTAAGTTGTATGATGAAAGATCATCAGGGGATAAAACAATCATTGAGACAACTATAATCAGGTACATGGACGCATTTAATGTTACTTTGATGGAAATAATTGATAAAGTACATGATAGTCTTGCTGATGTATTAACCAAGAAGAGAGATGAAGCCATGAAAAGAGACACTGAAATGAGAAATAAGACTCTTGAGAAAGTTTGTCCTACAATTTATGGACAAGATAAGAATAAGGCTATACAGAGGTTAGCCAAGGAGTTTAGGAGAAAAAGAAAGTTGAATACCTTGATGTCAAATGATAAAGATGAGACAAAAAGATTGGAAAGGGCACTATGAAGGTAACTATAGATGTTCTAAAGGAGCTAAAAATTAGTACAATTGAAGAATGGTACTCCTCTAAAGAAAGGGAAAAGGATGGTGACCATCCTGAGAAGAATGAAGAAGGTGGTGCAACAAGAGCATATCAAGATGTGTTAACTGAACAAAATGTGCCATCTCCAACAATAGACACAGGTGCAGAAGATCAGAATATTGTCATCCCTCTAGAAAATACAAAGAATATTGAAGAAATAAAGGAGAATTCAAGAGTAGCAACCCTTTTGTGGGTAGCAGAAGTAGAGCGAGAGATTTCTAAAGAAAAGATCCAATCAAGGGCATAGGATGAAGAATGGTGCAAGAAGGAGTCAAGAAGGACATGGTAGAGCTAGAGGAACTTTGTGGACAACTTCAAATGGAGGCAAAACCAATATAGGGGAAACCCTAGGGCTTTCAGAAAGGGAGGTGCCGGCAAGAAGTTTTTTGCAGATCATAGGGAGAAGCATAGAGAATGGTACAAAAAATCAATGGCGCTGAGCTCTAATTTATTTGGGGTCCTCTATCAGGCTGATGGAAGATTTAGGCTTAATAGTAAAATGGTTTGGATTGAACCTCAACTATGAGAGTTTGGAAAGTTGGTGTAAAGAGAAATGGGGGGCAAATTTCTATTTCAAAACTCTAGCGAAGGGTTTTCTCTTAGTCATATGCTCATCGATCTCAGTGCGAAAAGAAATTTTAGAAGGCATCTAGCTAATGGATGGATTCAGATTTTACATCCGTAAATGGGAAATAGGTTTCAACCCTATCAGGAACCAGATGGAATATGTCCAAGAATGGTATTAATTCCCCAACCTCCCTGTGGAATTTTGGTAGCCTGACATATTAGAGCAAATAGGAAACAATTTGGGACATTATGTGTGTGTTGAAGAATGGGCTGAGGCAAATAGCGAAGTTAACTTTGTTAGGATCTACATGGAAATTCAGCCTTCTGGATCTCGATGGAAAGAGCTAGAGATTAAGACTAAATGGGGAGTACTAGCACAACTATTGTTCCTAAAGCAAAAACCCTTAGATCATCTGATAAGCACCTTAGGGTGGAGAGCTTGGGAAAAACCTACAATCAAGACAGAGAAGGAGTTACCAGAGGCAGCCATGGCAGATGACAAAAAGGAGAGCCGGGATAGAGAATTGGATCCTAAAGCCTTGAACAAAGAACTTAAGGAGCCCCAGCAGCCCTCAGATGGAGGAGAGAATCCAAGCAAAGTTGATAAGGTAAAAGGCACTAGGGAAATGGATTAGGCAATAGATGAGAAAATTGATGAAGTTTTATTTCAGATAGATAATAATTACAAAATGGAAAATATTGATTCCTTATTGGAAGCAAGCAAGGAACTAGTGGAATAAGCCCAAGAACCAAAAGAAGCCTCATATGGAGAAAGATGTGAAGGAACAACATTGGATGTCGAGTCGGAAGATAATGATGATTTCATAGAAATAGGTTTGGAAACGGAGGATAGGGATTTGCCTTTGGAAATAGGGGATCAGGAAAAGTTGGGTATCCGACAATTGGAAGCAACAAAAACTTCCCTAGATTGTGGAGATCCAAAGAGGCGAGGTAGGATTTCCAATTTGGAAAAACTCAAGATTGACAGAGAGGCAAGTGGGAAGAAAAAGATTCTTGAAATGTTAAAAGTAGGGAAGGGTGGGGCCCTTCCTAAAGGAAGATGAAAATCTTAACTTGGAATGTTAGGGGCCTTAATGCCCCTAACAGGAAATGCCTCGTGAAGCATCACCTTGAGGCATCCTAGGATGATATTTGTCTACTACAAGAAATGAAGCTATGTCGAGAGGAAGTTGTGACATTGGAAAAACAGATGGGCTCATGGAATTGTTAGGCCATTTGTGGAGATGGTCAGGTGGGTGGTTTGATCCCACTTTGGTGTGCTAACAAATTAGCTCTAGAAAAAGTGGAAGGGAGCAGTAGACGGTTGGGTTGCAAAGGCAAGAACTTTTCCTCAAATATGAGTTTCTTACTTATCAATTTTTATGGGCCAACTTTGTGCTTCCATAAATGAGAGGTTTGGAGAGAATTATGGACCCTCTACAATTTTGGGGCCCATGAATTTTATTGTTTCAAGGGTGATTTTAATGTTATTCTCCATTCAAAAAACAAGAGAAGTGGTGTTGTCCAAAATCTTCAATCCCAAATTAATTTTGAGGAATTTTTAGAGAGCAATCACTTGTTCAAGATCCCTACAGCAAATGAACATTTCACCTGGACCAATCGCAGATAGGACTTCTACACCATAGCAGAAAAGCTGGATAGGTTCCTTCTTAAGGGGGGCCTCAAGAATTTCCATTTTTTATTGGTAAGCAAAATTCTTCTTTTTTCTGGTTCGGACCATTTCACTGTCTTGCTGGAGTTAGAAGGAGAGAAAAAACCTGTCAGATGTTCATTTAAGTTCAAAAAAATGTGGTTCAAAGATCTAACTTTTATGAATCTCATGGCACAATGGTAGAAGGAAACTCGGGTGATAGGATCTAAAATGTTCAACCTAGTGACAAAACTTAAATAGGTGAAGTTCAGGTTGAAGGAATGGAACAAGGAAAGCTTCAAAAACATCTTTGTGGAAAAGAGGGTGATAGAAGAAGAATTGGGAGCCCTGAATGAAGAAGTTTACAAATTAGGGATGGATAATGCTAAATTCCTAAAAGAAAAAGAGTTACTTAACAACCTGAGTCACATTATAGAAAAGGAGGAGATTTTTTGGCGTCAAAAGTCAAGGGAGATATGGTTGAGAGACGGAGATAAAAATATGAAGTTCTTTCACAACTCAACTAAAGTGCAGAGAGAAATCAATAGAATCACCAATATTTGTTGGGAATTAAGGTGTCTCAACGTTGGTAATTCTCTGCATTTGTAATGTTTGTATTTATTATTTAATTGCCTATGTTGTAAATAATTGAAAATTCCATATTGTCATGTTGTGGGATGTGGCATGGTGATGTGTCAATCCTACATGGATTATGACAACTTGTTATTTTGTCCTCACATGAGCAGATAGGCATCCCACTTAGTGGTAGGAATATTCTACCATGTGTCAGCATCTTCTATGTTGTGTAAGGAATGTTTGACTAAAATGATTATGACAGATTCCTATGACGAATCTAGGACATGTAAGAGTCAGAAATAGAAGGTTGTAAAATAGGTAATGATATGTGTCATGAAGCATCTTTGAATGAGGCATATTTGGGCACCCCAAGGTGGAATATGACATGTTGTAAGAGAATATACTATTTATAGCATGAGTATGATAGATTCTCTTATAGCTGTAAGTTGTAACCGCTATGACAGATTCTATGACAGTTGTAAGTGTCGTAAGAACATCTGTCATAGCCCATTTTGAAAATAGGTGACCTCTTTGGGATGGGAGCTATGGACAAGTGTTAGACACATTCTACAATGTTGACCAAGTTTCCCTAGGTGTGGGTTTTGGTCCAAGATGCCATGTTGGACGCCCATTCCAAGAAAGGTCCTAAATTGCCTTGTATTTTCTATTTAAGCAGGTGCTTGGAGATGGAGTTTGTAACACAAGTTCATAGGTACTATTATGCTACCAGATTGACTCTAGACATGAGTGTCAAAGACCATTGAAGCTTGCATTGTAAGTGTATTGTAAACATTCTTTCAGATTTGTTAATACATTGTACAGGTTTCTGAGTGTGGGGTTTTTCAGCTGATAAGGGTTTTCCCCACAGTAAATCTTTGTCTCTCTTCTTCTATCTACATTCTAGTTCTTGTGTTTTGCTGCAATACCTCATGTTAATGGTTTTACATTGCTGTAATAGTTAGAATAAATTTGAATTTGCATAGTCCTCTCCTTAATAGATTAGTGTAGGAAGCATTTTCCGCACACCTAGCTTCCTTTCAGTTGGTATCAGAGCTTGATCACCTTTGGTCCTAGTTGTTGGGTAGGGGTTTTTTGAGCTAATCTTAGGTTGAGTGGGAGTCTATGCAGAGAATTTTGTATCTTATTGCAACAAGGAGATGGCAGGCACATCAGAAAGGTTTGAAGTAAAGAAGTTCAATGGCAATAATTTTGAGCTGTGGAAGCTCTAGATGGAAGACATGTTAGTTGACCGAGACCTTTGGGATAGTGTGAACAGAACTAAACCAGCTATAATGTCACAAGTTGACTGGGATCTCAAGGATCAGAAGGCTAAGGGTCTCATAAGACTTAGTCTTGCCGATTATGTTTTGTTAAATGTCCATGAAGAGACCACTGCAAAACTCCTTCGGAAGAAGTTGGGGGATGTGTATCAAGCCAAATCCCTAGTCAATAAACTTTTTCTAAGAAAGAAGTTGTATTCTCTTCATATGGAGGATGGAGGATCCATTGCTGAACATATGAATGCCTTCAATATGTTGTTTGCACAATTAACATCTATTGGTGTAAAGATGGAGGAGGAGGATCGGTGTATGACCCTGCTTTGTTCTCTACCGGACTCATGGGATCACCTTGTCATGGCAATTAGAAGCACCACATCCACATTCAAAATGGAAGAGGTGGTTTCTTCACTGTTGTCTGAAGAGATGCAGAGAAAGTCTTCTGAGGTAGCCAAAGAGGCCCTTGTAGTTCGTGGAAGACCCAAGGAGAAAGGGAAGAAGAAGGACAAGAAAGCTAAGAAGGGTAGATCCAAATCTCGTGGGGGATCTAAATCTCCTGGAAAGTCCAAGGCTCTTTGTTGGAACTATGGCAAGACCAGGCATTTCCGAAAGGAATGCAAAGAGGAGAAGAAGAAAAAGAAGAAAGCTCTTAATTCAGATTCTAACAAGTCACAAGATGAGGGTGATGCTTTCATCACAGCCCTGACAACCCATGCATCTGATGTTGTGTGGCTAATCGACTTTGGTGCATCTTTCCACATGACCTTGCACTGAGACTAGTTCACTGAGTATGAGGAGTTCGATGGTGGAAAGGTGTATCTGGGTGACGACTCTCATTTGAAGATCGTTGGTCATGGAAGAGTCTCTATCTGATTCCCTGATGGTCAAGTGAAGGGGATCTTTGGGGTTATGCACATCCCAGGCTTAGCACAGAACTTGCTTTCTATAAGTAGTTTGAATGAAGCAGGTGTGCAAGTTGTCTTTTTGAAAGAAGGATGCAAGATGACTAGAGGATCTATGGTGCTTGCTAAGGGTACTTGGAGAGGTACTCTATTTCAACTGGAGGCATGCATTTCACAATGCAATAGTTCTTCTGACTTAAGGAAGAGGGCAGTAGTCACTTCATCCCCACCATTTGAATGAGCAGTGAAGAAATCTGTTGTTTCTAGTCTTGATGGTTGTAATCGTGCATTGGAAGTTAAACTTCCTGCAGAAAAGACAATGTTATGGCATAAGAGATTTGGCCACATTGGTGAGAAGGGTTTGCGTACCCTAAAAAATAAGAACCTCATTGAGGGGTTAGATGACTGTAATCTTGAGTTTGACTTTTGCGAACATTGCATTTATGGAAAACAAAACCGTGTTTAGTTTTACTCGAGTTCTCATAAGTCTTCTAGTGTGTTGGACCTTATTCATTCTGATGTGTTTGGTCCTATTAATGTTCCTTCGTTATCAAAATATGTATACTTTGTATATTTTATAGATGATTACAGTAGAAGGATATGGATTATTTTCTCAGAAGCAAATCTAAAGTCTATAGCAAGTTTAAGGAGTTTAGAGCCTTTGCTGAAAATCAGACTGGTAAAAAGGTTAAATGTTTGAGAACTGACAATGGTGGCGACTTCTGTTCTACAGAATTTGATAAGTATTGCAAGGAACTTGGGATTGAAAGGCACAAGACAACTCCATGCACCCTGCAGCAAAATGGAGATGCAGAGAGGATGAACAGGACACTGATGGAGAAGGTTGGGAGTATGCTTAGTGGAGCTAGTCTAGAACAAAAGTTTTGGGCTGAAGCCGTTGCCACTGCTTGCTATCTAGTAAACAGATCTCCTACAACAGCTCTTGTTGGAAAGACACCCATGGAGGTGTGGTTAGGTAGAAAGCCTTCAGTAAGGCATCTTCATGTTTTTGGTTGTGAGGCATATGCACATGTGCCTAGGGAGAAGCAGTCAAAGTTGGAGAACAAAGCTGTTAAGTGTATCTTCATCGGCTATGGTGTTGGTGTGAAAGGATACAAGCTTTAGGACCCCGTGACTGAAAAAGTGTTGTATAGTAGAAGTGTCATCTTCAGATAGCTTACACCTTCTTCCACTATTTTGCAGCCAGAAGAAAAAGAAAAGAAAGAGGATGTTGTTTAGTTTCCTCTCACCCCTAAGAAGACTGAATAGAAAGACAATGTTGGACCTGATGATGAGGAGAGCTCTAGAAGCTCTGAAATCTCAGAGGAAGAAGCTAAACCTCAACCTCAGCTCTTGAGGAGGTCTACACAGATAAGAAAGCAACCTAAAAGGTTTAGTTTTACATTGCTTGATTCTAGTTGTGCTTATGCTTTGATTACTAATAGTGATGAACCTAGAACTGTATCAGAGGCTTTGGATATGAAGGATGCAGTTCCTAGAAGGAGGCCATGGAGGAAGAAATGGCTTCTTTGGAAAAGAATCAAACTTGGGACTTGGTGCCTTTGCCTCCTAGACAGAAACCTATTAGATGCAAATGGGTGTTCAAGAAGAAAATTGGTGCAGATGGCAGTGTTGAGAAGTATAAGGCCAGATTGGTTGTGAAGGGGTATTCACAGGTGGAGGGTATAGATTATGGTGAGATCTTCTCTCCCATTGCAAAGCTAACATCCATTCGATTCCTATTGTCTCTTGTAGCAGCTTATGACTTGGAGGTAGAACAGATGGATGTGAAGACAACTTTCCTTCATGGTGACTTGAAGGAAGAGATCTACATGTCACAGCCAGAGCATTACATGGTGAAGGGTAAAGAAAAATTGGTTTGCAAACTTAAGAAGTCTTTGTATGGTTTGAAGCAATCCCCTAGGAGATGGTACTTGAAGTTTGATGCCTTTGTGTTGTCAATTGGATTTTTGAGATCGAAATTGGATCACTGTGTACTTTAAATTTGATGGTGATCATATTCTCATTATTGCACTATATGCTGATGATATGTTGCTCATTGGGAAGGGTAAGAATATGATTTCTAATTTTAAATCTTAGTTGTCAGCTCAGTTTGAAATGAAAGATTTAAGGGTAGCCAGGTAGATTCTAGGAATGGAAATCAGAAGAGATAGAATGAACAGAAAACTTTGGTTAAGCCAGAGTAAGTATGTGAAGACCGTGTTGGACAGATTCAGGATGGCAGATTGCAGACCATTGTGTGTTCCCGTTTCTTTGGGGAAAATTTTGTCTATTAAGGATTGTCCAAAATCTCCTAGTGAGCTGGAGGACATGAGCAGAGTACCTTATGCTAGTGTTGTTGGCAGTTTGATGTATGCTATGGTCTGCACAAGACCAGACATTGCCCAAGCAGCGGGAATCCTTAGTCGATTTATGGCTAATCCTAGACGGGTTCATTGGGATGCAGTTAAGCGAGTGTTCAGATATTTGAGGGGTACTTCTGAGTATTCCATTTGTTATCATGGTAATGTTTCAGGACCTCCACATTCTATTGACATGCATGGATTTGTGGATTCAGATTGGGCAGGTGACATTGATAGCAGGAGATCCACCAGTGCTTATGTGTTTACACTGTTTGGTGGTGCTATTAGTTGGATGAGTAAGCGACAACCTATTGTTGCTTTGTCCATGACAGAAGCTGAGTACATGGCAGAAATTCATGCTTGTAAGGAAGCCATTTGGCTTAAGAGATTATGTTCCGATAGTGGTGTTGATGCAGGTCAAATCACGATCAGTTGTGATAGTCAAAGTGCAATTTTCCTTGCAAAGAATCCAACTTTCCATGCTAGAACCAAGCACATTGATGTTCAGTTTCACTTCGTGAGAGACATGGTTGAGGATGGAAAGGTAAATTTGGAGAAGGTAGATACTTTGAATAATGTTGCAGATGCATTGACGAAACCAGTGAGCACAAAGAAGTTCAGATGCTATTCGGAGTCTATCGGCCTCTCAGCCTATAGCAGTTAAATCCTATTTTTCTATTGGCTCTTACAAGGTGTTTGACAAGTGGGAGAATGTTGGGAATTAAGGTGTCTCAACCTTGGTAATTCTCTGCATTTTCTAATGTTTGTATTTATTATTTAATTGCCTATGTTGTAAATAATTTAAAATTCCATATTGTCATGTTGTGGGATGTGGCACGATGATGTGTCAATCCTACATGGATTATGACAACTTGTTATTTTGTCCTCACATGAGGAGATAGGCATCCCACTTAGTGGTAGGAATATATTGCCATGTGTCAGCATCTTCTATGTTGTGTAAGGAATGTTTGACTGAAACGGTTATGACGGATTCCTATGACGAATCTATGACATGTAAGAGTTAGAAATAGAAGGTTGTAAGATAGGTGATGACATGTGTCATGAAGCATCTTTGAATGAGGCATATTTGGGTGCCCCAAGGTGGAATATGACATGTTGTAAGAGAATATACTATTTATAGCATGAGTATGACAGATTCTCTTACAGCTGTAAGTTGTAACCACTATGACAGATTCTATGATAGTCGTAAGTGTCGTAAGAGCATCTGTCATTTGGAAATAGGCAACCTCTTTGGGATGGGAGTTGTGGAAAAGTGTCAAACACATTCTACAATGTTGACCAAGTGTCCCTAGGCATGGGTTTTGGTCCAAGATGCCATGTTGGACGCCCATTCCAAGAAAGGTCCTAAATTGCCTTGTATTTTCTATTTAAGCAGGTGCTTGGAGATGGAGTTTGTAACACAGGTTCATAGGTACTATTATGCTGTTGGATTGACTCCAGACATGAGTGTTGAAGACCATTGAATCTTGCATTGCAAGTGTATTGTAAGCATTCTTTCAGATTTGTTAATACATTGTGCAGGTTTTTGAGTGTGGGGTTTTTCACCTGATAAGGGTTTTCCCCACCGTAAATCTGTGTCTCTCTTCTTCTGTCTACATTTTGGTTCTTGTGTTTTGCTGCAATACCTCATGTTAATGGTTTTACATTGCTGTAATAGTTAGGATAAATTTGAATTTGCATAGCCCTCTCCTCAATAGATTAGTGTAGGAAGTGTTTTCCGCACACCTAGCTTCCTTTCAGTATTAAATCCACGGATGGAAGAATCCTTGATAAGCAAGAAGAAAATTGCAGCAGCCGCAGTGGATTTCTTTTAGAATTTGCTTAATGAGTGGGGGGGCTTAAGGCTTGACCTTCAGTAATTCATTGTCCATATCCCTAAACTAGTCACAGATTCACAAAGTAGAATGTTACATAGTCAGTTTTCAAAAGAGGAAATTAAGACAGCTCTATTCCATCTCCATCTAGATAAGGCCCCAGGCCCAGAGGGATTTCTAGCATCTTTCTTTTAGCAGTGTTGGGAGATAGTTGGACTAGATGTGGTGGCGGTGATAGAGGACTCTAGGGATTCAGGAATGGTCTTGAAAGAAATCAACAATACCTTTATTGCCTTGATTCCAAAGAAAGAAAAACTAGAGAAATTAGAGGACTTCCAACTTATCTCTCTGTGTAACACAATTTATAAGATTCTGGCAAAGGTTGTTGTGAATAGAATCAAGAAATTTCTGTCAGAGTTAATTTCTAAGGAGAAAATAGGCTTCATTCTAGGGAGGTTGATCTTTGATGGGGTAATTACAGTATAGGAAGCCATCCACTCAATCACCAAAACCAGGAAACAATCAATGCTGCTGAAGCTTGACATCAAAAAAGCCTACATTAAGGTTAGTTGGAGGTTTTTATTCAAAACTCTAGAGGCCTTTGGGTTTCAGAAAGGCTAGTTGGATTTGATCTTCAATTGGATTGCTTGCCCTAGGTACTAAGTTATGGTAAATGGAACTCCAAAAGGCTTCTTCGATGCCTCGAAGGGGCTGATATAGGGTGATCCTCTCTCGCCATTCTTATTTATCATCATGGTGGAAGCTTTGGGTAGATCTCTGAGAAAGGCTATAGAATTGGGGATGCTCAGAGGGATCCAAATTACAAATGGAATGGCACCTATCACACATCAGAAATTTATTGATGACTCTATGTTGCTAGGCCACATAGGGCTCACGGAAGCTAGGGCTTTCAAAAGCATTCTTCAACACTATTTAGCAGTCTCTGAGCAAGAGGTAAGTTTAGAAAATTTTGAAGCTTTCTTTTTCTTTATAGACCCAAATCTGGAAAGATAGATTATTCAAATCCTCAATTTCAAGAAAGGGAAGCTTCCTTGCAAATACCTAGGGTTGCCTTTGGCAATAGGGGTCCTTCCGGGCAAGCTATGGGATCCCTTGATCACCAACGTGGAAAATAGACTTTCATCCTAGAAAGGCAAGTAGCTTTCCTAGGCTGGGAGGCTTATAATGTTAAAGTCTGTTATAGTAGCCTTGTCTGTGTATATGTTGTCTTGTTTCCCTATCTTAGTAGGGGTTAACAATAGATTTGTTTAGAAGATGAAAAACTTTTTCTAGCAAGGGAATGCAGAAAAGAAAAAGATTCCTCTAATAAGTTGGGAGAGGATTTGTAGATCAAAGGAGGCAGTTGGAATGGGCTTAAAGAACTTGGCTCTGCATAATAAGGTACCAAGGGTGAAGCTAGTTTGGCAATTGTATGCAAATCAAGAACTCAAGTGGATCAAGATAATTAAAACCAAATACTTAGAAGCAGGGGAGACAAGCATTTTCAGTATGCGAACTCTTCCTAAAGGGTCACAGGTTTGGAATTTTATTTGTAGCTGCAGGGACCTTGTTACAGATTTACTTACTTGGGATGTTAGAGATGGGTGAACAATGATCTTTTGGGAGGATTCCTGGTGTGGATATAAACAGTTGACTAATATAGAGGCTTTGAGGCAAGTAAGAGAAATAACAAAGGATTTTGGGGGTAGGAACGTAAGGGACTATGTAGATTTTCATATGAGGAATGGTCTAGAGGAATGGAGGTGGAAAGATGTTAGGCAACTAGGTTTGAGCCTGGAGGAAGTTAGGGCTTTTAAGGAAGCTACTAAGGGGCACAAAATTAACTTTCAAGAAGGAAGGGTTGGGCTAAGATGGATTGGTGTAGCCACAGGTGATTATAATGCAAAGGATGGCCACAAAATACCAATCAAAAGATGAGAGGAAATCTCAGATCTTCCAATTGCTCTTTGCTGGAATAAACATTGCCTACCTAAAGCAGGTATCTTTGCCTAGGCAACGATTCAAGGAAGAGTTCTGACAACACACAGATTCAAGAAACTGGGATACAATGGTCCTTCCAGGTGTGTGCTTTGTAAGGCTGAAGAAGAATCGGGTGATCATCTATTTCTCAATTGCCCTTTCTTAGCAAAGTGCTGGAGGTGCTTATGTGCTAAACTATGCTTTAGCACGGCCCTCCCAAGGGATTTGGACAGTTTATTTAAGAGTTGGCCGATACTCTTTAAAAATTCTATCTTCTCAAGGCTATGGTAGACCTACCCCTCACTCCTCATCTGAGAGGTGTGGACAGAAAGGAATTGAAGAATTTGTAAGGATGTTGCCACACCTTTTTTGACTTTCATCAACAAATTTGAAGTGTGGATAGTGGAGGTGGTAAACTCAAGGGTGGATCAGGGAAGCAACTCAAAATCCTCCTTTTCAATTTGGGATGCGTCAATGAGACAGAGATGGGGTGATTTGAATATGCCTCCTTGTGTTAGCTTGGGCAACCCAGTTTCTAAGGAGGAACGAAGGAATGTCAAGTGGCAACCCCTAGATTATGGATGGTACAAGCTTAATTTTGATGGGGCATCTAGGGGGAATCCAGGGTGTTCAGGAGTCAGATGCATAGTAAGAAATTGGGAAGGTTCAGTGGTCAGGAAACTTTCTCAACCTCTCATCATTGGCACTAACAACATGGCAGAGTTATAAGTAGTATGCCTAGGTTTAAAAATGTGTGTGGAACTCAAGATTCCAAAATTAATGATAGAAGGTGACTCGATGATTATAGTCAACACTCTTCGAACAGGAAGGTGCCAAAATTGGAAGCTGGGAGCTCTTTTGGATGAAACCTTAGGGATTCTGAGTAGATTTTAGTATGTCTCGATCAACCATATATACCATGAAGGCAATGTAGAAGCAGATCAACTCTTGAACATAGGTGTAGATAGAATATCGATAAAAGAGATCGTCCCTTCTCTGGTTAGAGCCTAAATAAATGATGAGTAGGAGGAAGGATGGGTGCCACCTCACAACTAGGTGAGGTGGTCATCTTGGCAGGGGACAGTGAGGTGGAAGCCTGGTCATCAAAGGGTGAAGACTCTAGATGCTAACAGAGGGGGAAGGGAGCATATCATGCTATCATTTATGTGCAAGGATTGACAGTTTCCCGCGGCAAGTTAAAATGAGACTTCGTACGGTTGAAAGGTCTATGCAATCAAGGAAAAGAATGGAGGAGAGGACATCATAAATCATTTTTCGATGGGCTAGCATATCTCCACAACAGTTGGCCCAGGCTAGAAGTAAATGCCTTAGTTGGTCGCAGAAGGTGATGAACTTAGCACACATATACTACTAATTTCAACGGCTGAGACAACATGGTTTTCTATAAATATGCAATGATAAAGGAAATTCTTTGCAGCAAGGTAGGTTTTCATGTTAATCATAGATGCTCCTCCTCCTTATATTATCTTTCATCTCCCAGTAGACAAATTAGCCTGGGGAGGAATGGAGTCACCCATCTGCCTAACCAGTAGGGTTAGGCAGATGGCATTTTTAGGTAGAATTTTGGATCAATGTCTACGCAGGATGCTACTTCAAAATGATGCATTTGTGATCAGGGCTACCAGGCTAATTTTGGGGAAGGCCTTTGTGAACAACAGAGAATGATGCAGAGTAGACTTTGATATCACCTCAAGGGTCGTGGCGTCCCTTCTTGATTTGATGGCGCTGAAGGAGGAGGTTCACATCCTGGTGTAGAATATGTTTAAGCCTAATCTGCTTGAAGGGTTGGATGGTGTTTTGGAAGCAACTGAGAAAGGTGTTGGGATTCTGAGACCATAGGACCTCTACAAAACTAATCAACCTGACGAGGTGGTGAGATATTTTTCCTTTATTCTGGACATAAGCGGTGATGAGTTGATTTCCCACATAATTAGAGCTCGTAGAGGATGAGATTTCCTAAAGAAAATGTTTCATATGACTCTAGTCGAAGGCTTTGAATGGATCAATGAGTTTAAGGATTATCTATTTGAGCAAGGGAGGCATGATAGTAAAATGGTTTTGTTTTCTGTTTCTATTGATTATGCAATATAGTTGTTAAGGTCAGGGGTTAGGTTGTAAAGGGAGTCTGGGTCAGGGGTGTAGTTGTATATCTCAATGGTGTTTGCCTTGCATGGTAATTTTGATACAGACCTTGCATAGTCATTTTGAGTCATTTAGGGTGGATGAAATTAGGCAGGAAGCAACCCATGGGGCTTTATCTATGTAAGCAACTTTTTTTAATATTTCAATATATATAATACATCTTACCTACCAAAAAAAAGTAGATACCAGAGGAAAAGAAAGATGAAGAGAAAGAAGAATAGAGTGAGGTTGTGGATAATGTCTCTATTCCTCCTAAGATCAAAGAAGAAGAGATACATGAGGAGAATTGTCCTCCAAAAACCATTGGCTCTCATATGATATCCATCTCAGAAGAGGAGAAAATGAATAATGCTAGTGAGAGCTCTAGAGTTTCCCCAATTGACTCCATCAGACAGTTTCTGGCACAACAAAGACAAATTCCAACTGTGTCCTCACCACAGTTACTTCAGTTACAATCCTTGGATGGGCAAATCAATTTGTCTAGTATCTCTCTACTAAATAAACTACAACTTGGAACAATCTTTCAAGCCACAGCTCAAGAGGAGATTCTACAGTCATATGTAGAAGGCAATGAGCTTCTAGAAGAAGCAATGAAATTTTTTGAGAAAATGCTTCTGGAAACTAAGAGGAATGCCTCTCTGACCCCTGGTTAGTGAATGAAGAAACTAATGGAGTGAATTAATAGTCACATTAAGTCATTAGAAAAGGCAGCTAAGAAGGTAAAGGAAGAATTGAGAAATAAGAGACTATCAGATTTGACTGAGAAGTGCTCCAAGGCACACATTTTTCTAAACAATAGTATAAAGAGTATTCAAAATGCTCTAAAAGATGCCAATATAATGTACCAATTTTGTATATCATGGCCCATATCTACTAAATAAATAAAAGATAAGATTGATGGCATAGAGATGCAAATAATAAATATTTCCAGAACTTATGACCCCTTGAAGGATAACAATGGAAATCTAAGAGCCAAAGTGGAAAAGACTTGTGCCATAATAAAGAAATTGCAAAGTCAAAGAGAATCAATAAAGGATCAAATGGGTTAGCTAAGAGAGATATTAGCTTTAAAATGGCTACACTAATAGGATTATTAAGGGAAGATGATAAGATTGGGAAGATGACAGTTGCTCCTAAAATAGTGGAAAAAATAGAAGAATTTCTCGTACATGTCAATGGACAAATACAAACACTAAACTTTGCCAAGGTGCACTGGGATTCTGTAGTGATACAATTGAAGAACATTTACAAGGATATCTTTCCTACTAGTTAGTAAGTTTCTTATTTTTGATAACTTATACAAATGTGGAAGGCTAGAAGGAAACAAATTTTGATATTTTTATGAATAGAAATAAAATAGTAAGGGGGAGTATGTATGTAATAAAGCAAGATCAATTTTGATAAGGGGAAAACTTTTCACTCATAGGTATACAAGTAGTTCCTTTGTCATTGATGACAAAGGGGGAGAAGTTTTCGCTATGTCACCATCAATGACAAAGGGGGAGATTGTTGGAAACATAAGCATGATGATGTAGAGAATGATAAGCATGGAAATACATAGTGTTGTCATTGATGGCAACAAAGGGTAAATACATAGTTGTATTGGTCCAGAGAGATTCAGTAAGGGGTATAGATACAGTTAGGCTAGAGTTGCTAAGTGTTCCAAAGAAGGTGCTAAGTGTGATATGAAGTTTTCTAAGTGTGATGTGGATAAGGAGAACAAAGAATAAAGATATAGTCATGTTGATCTAGAGAAGACCATTGCACCAATCACTTTGCCAATTTGTCTAAGTATCAATGTACTATATTCAATGTTTAGGAGATCAACCTTCCTGGTCTGCATGCCTCTGCTATGAAACATTTTGTTGTGTGATTGTAAGGTATTGTTGGTAAATATTCATAGAGTCCAAATCCAAAGTTTCAGGTCTTGAAGTCCTCTGGAGTCAAAGGAAGAGTTGACAGAGTACCAGACTTTGTATTGGCAGCACAATGACAGTGCCAGTGACAAATTGGGATGCTCCACATTCCACTGCAGATGAATATCCTTCTTTGTGGAGTTGAGGATAAGGTTATGGATTTTTTAAGTATGTATGATCCAAGTGATAGGCATTTTGGAGGTTCGCATGTTGATTTGTGAACTATCAGTCAGTTCATGTTATTGTTGCCTCACTAGTGGAGTCAACCTGAAGGTGTTAATGTTGTGCGGAGCTATGAAATGTATGAAGTGATGTCATGGGATTTTTTATAGGTTGTGTCGACCTATATAAATGTGCTACATGCTTTGGTTCTCTCTACAAAGTACATTGGAGTGTGTTTTGGGCCAATAGGACAGGAAGTCATACGGTACATGTATTGTGTCGACCTAATTGATGCTTCTCCTTAATGTGGTATATATACAAGATTGAATTTTTGTGCAAAGGTGTGAGTGTGAAAATTGTAAAGAGATATAGTGTGTGGAGAAAAGCAAAGTCTGATGTAGAAGGAAATAAATTGAGTTTGTGGTGAAAATGAAGTGTGTAAAGTCAATATTCTGAGCTTCAGTGGAACTATATCTTTAGCATAAGTTAGATGCATCATTAGTAGTTCATTTTGGCAGTGAGCCTTCTCTTCTTCTTTTTCTTTCTATTCAGGATAGTGAGTCATTAGGTAGTGAGCCTTATTGTAATTGGTATTGTTATTCATATATATATGTGAGCTAATCCTCACCATGGTTTTTCCCTTTTTGGGTTTTCCACATAAAAATCCAGTGTCCATGTGTTATATGCTTTAATGGTTGAATTCATGTTTTTCTTACTACAATTTAAATATGATGTATGGAATGAATGTATAAATGCTTAAGAGGTTTCAGAGAATACTGATTCACCCCACCCCCTCGCAGTATTTTGGGTGTTCAGCAGTAAATCCCTTTAGTGGAAAGTTAGCTAAGATCATGTAGTAGTTCAAATTTTTTTGCTAATTTTTAATGAATATATTATTTTTACTAATGTTCAAAGTGGACACATCCTAAAAAATAGAAAAATAAGTGTGCTCCCCCACTTTTGAGTAAAATAATAGAAAATTATTTTTTTCTTTCAATGTAAATAGAATGAAGTGTAGAGTATATTTTTTTATTAAAATTAGTTAAGTGGATCAAAAATAACATAGAAAAAGCAATACATGTGTTTTTACAAAAAAAAATGAAGATGCTAATAAAAATAATTAAAGATCAAAATCTTAATGTACAAGGATTTTAGAAAAAAATACATGGTTAGAAATCTAAAGACCTAGCTTGACCTTGTAGTGGTGTTTTTTAGAACATTATCCTAAAATATGTGAACCTAGTGGAGAGCACACTCGCCATTTGTATGTTTTTTTGTAAAACACAGATTTGGGCACACTACATGTAGGTCCAACACTTAGGCTCAATTATCAAAGTGAAATCCAAGCCTAAGGGATGTACTTCTAGGCAATTCAAACCAAACATGTGCATATTATAACATGCATGCATTATAATTTGAAAAAAACACAAAGCAAGAATGTTTATCCATGGTTTTCTTTGTTTTTTGCTAGTTATAATGTGCATGTGTTATGCCTAAATTTGCCTTCAAAATATTTTTGGCCACTTTTTAGCCTCCCATCTTTGTGCACTTACCTAAACTCTAGCATTTCTCATTTCCATAAGTTTCAGTAAAAGTCAAATTTTAAATGTGGGCAAAATGAGGATGAATTTAGACACAAGCATGAGTCATTAGGTGAAAGCACAATACTATGTCCACTTTTAGCATTAGTGGACCACCAAAGTCAACATTTTTTAGCATTCAACACATTATGTCAATTATATCAAATAAATGGTCAAGAATTTAAAGATGATGTAAGTTAATGAGTTATGGCATTTTCTATTTAGATTTAATTTATACTTTTTCTAATTTTTTAAAGAAATGTCTCTTATCAATTTTTAATATTTTTCTTTTTTCCTATTTTATATTGACTGACATTCTACCATGACACATAAATTTCACTAAAAATACAATATTTCCAAGTTTTCTTGGAATTAGATCATTGACTCCAATATCTAGTGCATAGATAATTTTTGGTAATTTTTTATTGAATATAGTATTTATTGTTTATTTTTAATTAATATCTAATAGGAATTTCAAACCTATATTTTAATATAACATGTTTGTCTTAGTGTTATATTTAAATTATTTTTTCATTGAAATAAGAACATTCATGTGGAGTGCAGTATATTTTTGAGATATTTTTGACATAGTTTGTTATTTTTCCTAGTGTTTTAAATATAGGTTATATACATACACTTTTTGGAAAGTTGACACTGGGAGCTACTTACCTAAAAAATGACATTATAAGATGGATTCATTTGACCCCCCAAATGTGAGACAAGATTGTTTTTCTATCAACATTTTTAATAGGGGTAGAGGAGACTTTGTTTGGGGTTTGATCTAACCCCCTTAGATTGAACAACCCATCCATTTCAATAAAAATGTGATTATAGGAAAAAAATAAGGTTAGCCTAGAATTGATACACACTATTGTGCTTTAGCCCTTTCACATTATGTCAGTATTATTCATGATTGTCATTAATACATCATTTATCTAAAACCAAGAGAGCATAGAAAGTTTAACAGATTAGCAAATTCTCCACATATAGCATTACAATAACTTTTATAATATCAAGTGATCACCTTATATCCCATCAAACCAATTGATACATTTAGAGGTGTCTTATGGTATTTCAAAGCTAATTCTTTTTGTGATTATCATTGGACACCTAAACACACTACAAGTAGGGGAATAACACTAAAGCATAAGATACAAGATCTTATTAACAATAATGTGCTTCAAGTTAGGGATATTAGAGACAATGGAAACAAATTTGTAGCCCTTAACAAAATGAATCTAATCAAGTGAAAGTGGATGATGAGGATCATCCCAGTACTAGTCCTAATGATTTTATTGGTCTTGTTAAACATCTTGCATGCACAACATTAACATTACATATGAAGATATCAAATAAAATGAGAATCAAGGAAATATTTAGATGATTTAGTGAGCATCAATGGAAAACAATATGGTGGTATGATTGATGCATGAGAATTTAGTAGTGTAAGGGCAATCTTGCATCACCAAAAAATGATGATTTATTTTCTATTCTTTTCAATTTTGGTATTTTCAAATACCCATTTGCTTGAATAATGATTCCAAACCTTCAGAATTTCCAACCTGCTATTTTTAGAAATTTTGCATTTGAGCACATATGGAAATGAAAATTTACTCAAAGATTTGAAATTGAAAAATAAAACCTTTGGTGAATGAGTTGGCCAAAGATCATTTGTGGGTTGAAAGATATTAAAGTTTTTGTTTCTTTAAAAACCCCTAAAAAGTTTCAAATTTAAATATGAGGCACTTAGAGGCCCCGAATAGCCCCAAAAATGGGTACAATTGGTAGAGCCAATTCTAGGAGAATAGATTTCTTCATGATCTTTCCAATGCATCAACTAGTTCATTAATCAAATACCTAGAACAAAAGTTATGGCTCCCAGAAGTTGGGCTATTTTTGGAGGGAGTTACAAATTTTGAAATTTTGGCTGGAAGGCATCAAAAGGGGCTATTTATGACCATTTTTGGGGGAATATTTTGGTATAGAAAAGGGGGAAAAGTGGTCAGTCATGAAAAAGGATGGAAAATATAAACCCTAGCAGATCTGAAGCTACAAAAGGTAGAAGGTTCTAGAACTCAAGAGGAAGGAAGTTGTGATGATGTTGCAGCCTGTTGAGGTTTTCATCCTCTAATTTTGTTCCAGTTTCTGTAATGTAATTTGCTTCTAGTTTAATAAAAGAACATTCCTATTTTCTATGAGAAATGTATATTGTTGTGTATTATGGGATCTACTCCCCTCATCAAGTGGTATCAAAGAAAGGGTTCCTGAGTGTGTAGATAGATTGTCAACCATGAGGCAGTTTGCACCAAGACCTGAGGTTGTGGGTTTGCTATAGAGAACAAGATGCCTCCACGAAGAAACCATGTTGGTGGGATAAATGCTTTAACATAAGATGGTTTTAGAGTTCTACAAAGGCAAATCAATGCATTGCAAGAGGAGCTATGAAGAGGTTTTGAGCCAAGAAGAAGAGAAGAAAGCAAAGATGAATGTTAAGAAGAAGAGCCATTTGGAGAAGAACAAGAAGATGCAAAAGATAGGACACAAGTTTGACTATTGAGGGTCATTTCAAAGATTGGAAAGAAGCCTAGGATTGAAGTTCCTACCTCTTTTGGGGATCTAAATCTGGAAGGTCTTATTGATTAGATAAATGATATGGAGGAATATTTCGAGTATCAAGAGGTGGAGGATCCATAACGGGTCAAGTTTGCAAACACGAAGATGAAGGGTCATGCTAATATTTGGTGGAAAGAGGTCCAGCTAGAGAGAAATAGAAGAGGAAAAGGAAAGATTACCAGATGGGATCAAATGGTGGACAAACTAAAGAAGCAGTTCATTAACATAGACTATGAGTTGGAGTTGAAGAAGTTGTAAGGATTGAAACAAGGTAACAAGTCTGTTAAGGAGTATACATAAGAGTTTTATAAGATTATTAATAGAACAAGCCATGCATAGGCCAACAAGGAGAAGGTAGCTTGTTACATTAATGGGTTCAGGCCAAGTATTCAAGAGGATTTGGCCCTAGTCAGAATGACCACCATAGAAGATGCATACCTATTTTCCCTGAAGGTGGAAGAGAAGCTAAATAAAATATTTGAAAGAAAGAAAAGAGGGAGAGGTCATGGTAGAATGACTGGTGGAAGATCCTATGGAGACTGAAATGAAGATCAAAAGAAAAGTAAAGAAGCAAGAACTAGTCAAAATCAAAGAGAAGATAATGGCTACCATCCTTGTGAACAAAATAATTGTTAGCAAAGAGGAAGAGGAAGAGGAGGATTTTGAGGAATCTATTTCCAATGTGGAGAAGAATGACATCAATCCTACGAGTGTCCACAACATCAAGAATGGACACATATAAATCCTGAAGGTAATGCACGAGTTGCACATGTAGATGAAGATACTCATCCTTAGCATTCTGAAGATGCTGGAAGGGGAGAAACCCTAATTGTCAAAAGAACCTTGTTAAATGAGGAGAAAGAACTAGATCAGAGAAAGAATTTATTCTGCACATGGTACAAGTGTGAAGGTAAATGTTGTGATATTATTATTAACAATGGAAGTGTTTGTAGAGAATAGGGAAAGAAGCTAAACCTACCACAGGTGGCATGTGGAGGATAGAAATGAAACACTAAGAGGTATTTTTGGAAAAGACACACCTCTATATGAATAAATAGGGCATATATGTAAGTAAGAGATAGGACATATGTATGAGAATGAGATATGTAATATATACCCTTGGGTCTCATTTTCTTTTTCTAGGTTGTTTTCTCTTTTGTTTGTGTTTGTATGCTAATTGTTTCATAGTGTATATATATAAGCATATGCATGCAAAATATATAAGGATTGAAATACCTCTTACAACACAATATTTAAATACCCATAACTAACAAGCACTAGAAATGCAATTTATTGATAGAATCAAAGATACCCAGTTGCTAAAAAGGCATTACAATATAGAAACTAACATACCCATTAGCTACATTTTCCTTTAATAGGTTTGTTATGATAGTTGCAGCAAATAGGAAGCTCTAGGAAGTCTTCAAATGGACTGAATCTTCAGTTCTCCTCCATAGATTGATTCACAATCAAACAAACATCAATAAGATCTCCCAATCAAGAGGGTTTTTGGCCCAATCCTTAGGTAAATCAGCATTTACAGTCCTCATACCCTAGCTATAGCTGTACGACTTTGTTCTAAAGTACAACAATAACTTAAACACTAATAAATTCCTTCTTAAATATACTTAGAAGTCACTTAAAATCCCTATAGAAAGATAACAGTCCCAGACTCCCAGTTAAGAGGTAGTACACTTTGAAATTTTTCCAAATAGCACCAAGCTTAGTACAACCTGCATCATAAGCTAGTATGGCTAGCACAAAGCATAAAGAATCATCACAAACTCCAAAAAAACCTAGCTCTTATGATACTCATAAAACTGCTACAAGATGGATTCAAAACTTCATCAAATGTCTGTGTAATAAGCTCCCAAACGAGTCATTATTTCAACCATTAAGTCTCGATGTGATCCCTATATAGAATCACCCATAAATCTACCAAATTGGGTCTTTCACCAACATGGAAGATGTAGTCTACAAGGGTTTTTATCCTCACAAACCCTAGGAAGAAACCAGCTCCTCCAAGAAACAATATCAAATATCAAAATGCCCGTGAATGAATCCAAAATGAGCTCCATATTTTACTTTTATTCTCCCCTTCATTGCCATGCCCAAGTTGGAGTTTAAAATATTATTTTATTAATGCAAATAACCCTTTATGTCTCCCATGGGTTGGGTACCCAACTTGTCCTAACACTCTTAAGTGAAAGTTAATACTTATGTCTCCCTTAGTTTACTTTAAAATAACATAACTTTATAACATTTAAATAACGTAAGTTAAATATTTAATTTAACTTTAATACTTTTACGTTATTTAAAATAATTCCCTTCAATCATATCAAATATAGAGAGACTAATACGAATCACTCCCACTAATGCTTCTAAGACTAGAAATACTGACAACAGGCTCCATCGGTGACCCAACCTGACTTACTCAAAATAGTAAGTCCTAGAGAACTCATCTAAAATCACTCTAGAAAATGGTATTATGCTTAAGGGAATTGTTGGAACTCAACTAAACATCAGATACTATCACAACTACTGGCAAAACCACCACCATAGTTCCCTAACTACCAAAACATTAACCTACGGGAACCACTAAATAGGCTAACTCAGCCAACTTGCTGGATTGGCTAGGAAGGGGACATTACAGTCCGCCCTTCCCAAAATTGCTTGTCCTCAAGCAATCTCAACTTAGGATGCTACAAAAGCTGCTCATTCTCCCACATTGCATCCTCCACTGGCAAGTTTTTCCATTTGACAAAGAGCTCCTTAATGATCCTTCTCCGAAGGGTCTGCTCTTGATAGTCAATAATGGCCTCTAGAATCAATATCAACTTCCCCTCCTCATCTAATGGTGGCAACTCCAATGAGGGAACTACGTTGTGTCTAAGTGCCTTCTTGAGCCTAGATACGTGAAAGACATTATGCACTCTGTTGCTAGCTAGTAATTAAAGCTCATAGGCAACCTCTCCAACTCTCATGGAAACCCTGAATGAACCATAGAATCTGGGATTAAGCTTCTCTGCCCCACTCTTCTTGAGGGTAAACTATCTATATGGTTGTAGTCTTAGATAAACCATGTCCCCAACCTCAAAACTGTGTTCCACTCTATGTTGATTAGCATACAACTTCTGTTGATTTTGTGCCTACTGCAAATTTTCCTTAAGTGATTTCATAATGTCCTGACTTTCTTGTAGCAAATCCTTTGCCTTAGGCACTCTACTATCCCCAAGTAGAAAATCCATGAAGTTGGAAGCCACATACCCATACAAAGCCATAAATGATGACATCCTAATGGACATGTGATAGGTAGTATTATAGAAATACTCCCCAAGGTGCAACCATTTGATCCAAGCTCTTTGTTGTCTAGAAACATAGTTCCTAAGATACCCTTCCACCCATTTGTTTACTATCTTCGTATGTCCATCTGTATGTGAGTGGTAGCTAATACTAGGAGTGAGCTCAGTGCCACTCAATCTAAAAATCTCCAACCAAAAGAGACTTAGGAAATTATTGTCCCTATTGCTCACAATACTCCTGGGCATCCCATGCAACATAAATATCTCCCTAAAGAACAAATCAGCTACTTGAGTTACAGTGTATGTAACTGATATGGTGAAGAAATGTGCAAATTTGGTCAATCTTTTGACCACAACATATATACAATCCTTGCCCTGTACCTTAGCTAGCCCAGTAATGAAGTCCATGGAGATACATTCTCATTTCTGATTAGGAATGGGTAAAGGCTGAAGTAAATTAGCTGGGTAAGTGTGCTCATTCTTATTCTACTAGCAAGTAGGGCACTCCCTAACATACTTAAATACTTCATTCTTGAGTCCTTTCCAAGTAAAATGCTCCTAGATCTACCTGTAGGTCTTAAAGAAACCTGGGTGACCAGCCATAGGTGTTTTTGAATGCACAAGACAACTGAGAGAGGGGTGAATCATTTGTAACTTATAATTCCAAAACCTTCAAACACATTTAGATCCACATCAATTCAATTAACCCTTAAATTGGTATGATGATTAAGCATGAAAGCAAGTAACAGAAACTAAATCAAATCAACATCAAACACAAGAGAACACCATATTTACGTGGAAAAACCAAGGGAAAAACCATAGTGAGGATTAGCTCACAATATAAAGTAATAGCAACACTGAAAAATAATAGGCTCACTACCAAAAGGTTCACTACCAAAGGGCTCACTACCCAAAAGAAAGGCTCACTGTCAGAATAGAGAAGAAGATAGAGAAGATTGTTACAAAGAGAAGACTATCTCAATGCAACAGAGAATTCCACCACAACACTATCAACACCTTTGCAGTCATACAAAAGAATTGTAGACACCTTCTGCTCACTACATCTAGTAGTCTAACACATGAGATCTTGTACTGCACCACACATTCACCACACCATTATTCACATCACATACATCATGTGCACACTCTTTCATTATCCCTTGATACTTATTTATACTATCTTCAACCTTGAAAGCATTCTCCAAGGTTGGAAAAGCATCTTAGTTTCACAAATTCAAATTAGGTCAGACCCAAAACATTCCCACGATGGAAAGGAATGAAGGAAGACCACAAAACACCTTAGCTTGGACCTAAATTCATCCATGCATGCCACTCCATGCTTTCAAAATCACTGAAGCAACTCTGCAATTAGTGTAAACACCCAAGGTCGGCCAAACCTATGTTAACACAATGAACTTTTAAGTAAATGCTTCCTTAAGACAAAATACAACTTTGTGGCCCATGTACTAAGCTTTAACATAATCTAGAGTATTCCACAAACATCCTAAAATCCAACAAATTCCTTCAAAACAACTTTCACCTACCGTAAAGCCTTATCCTGTTTATCCAGTATACTTAACTATCTTTGTCATGTATTGTATCTCTAGAAATCAACTTCTGAAGCACCACACCATGAACAATTTCAACAAAATAAATATATGAACCTTATAAGCACATTCTTAGAATTGCAAGAGCTAAAACCACTTTGCAGAGAAATGTGGAGTAAACACATTTCTCCCAAACACCTCTACAAACCTCTGTGAATCACAATACTGGTGAATACACCTCCCTCTACACAACAATCTAGCATGCCAAATCCTGAATGTATCATCTATAAATACTTTTAAACAACATATTCAAACTACGTGAACAAATCTTCAGCATATAAGAAATACATAGCAAAACCATAACACAACCCTACAAAACAAAATATCTTTACAACATATTGTTTCCTTTATTGTTTAAATTTTCTCAAAAGCAATTTGAAACCAAGCACCAGAAGTATATTATCACCAACTTTAGCACTTCCTCATCATTAGAGATAGCATCCATTCAATACCAACTACTCATACTCTTGCAACATTTCTTACTCATACAGTTGACACCAATGACAACATAAGCTTGTTGACTTTAATGACAACACCGACTGCACATACTTGCAATAGGTGCATCATGAAAGGTTTTCAATAGCTTACCCTTAAGCTATGAAGTAGGCACCAAGAAAATCATTTCCTTATAAATAATCAAATCATTGACCACAGAGTACCTATCATCATGAATTGTGTCCTCTATGACTCCTATTGCTCAAGAATCCTTAGTATATTCTATTGAAATCAACTCCCTCCAACCAGCAGAAATCACCCTTAAAAAACACAAGTGAGGTCTCCTGGAAAGTGCATCGACTACCACTTTCTTATTCCCTTTGACATGTTCTATGTCAAAGTCATATGCATGTAACCTACTCACCCACTTCTATTGTCTATCATTAAGGTCCTTCTGGTTCATAAAGTACTTAATGCTATTGTGGTCCGTTTTGATAATGAACTTACCCCCAAACAAGTATGGCCTAAATTTGGCCAATGCAAGCATAATGGCCAACATCTCCCTATCATAAACCAAGTAGTTCCTCTCCACATCTCTGAGCTTCCTTCTCTCAAACACTATGGGGTGTTTCTCCTGCATCAGTACAACTCCGATCCCCTTTCCTAAGGCATCACACTCCAACTCAAAAGGTTTGGAGAAATATGGAATTGCCAACATAAGACATAAGGACATAACCTGTTTAAAGTGCTTGAAACACTTCTGAGCTTAATCAGACCATACAAAAGCTCCCTTCTTCATCAAATCTGTAAGTGGAGCTACAGTTTGTGAGAATCTCTTAATGAACCTCCTATCAAAACCACACAAACCAAAGAATCCCTTAAGCTGAGAGAGATTCATAGGTGTAGGCCATTCAATAATAGCCCTAATCTTCTCAGGATCAAAACTTACTCCCTCTACACTAATAATGTGACCAAGGTAGAGAAGTTTTGTCATGCCAAAGTCACATTTAGTGGTGCAGTCACAGTTAGGAGGGCCCTCAAAGAGAACAATCCAGACTGTGTAGCAATAGTAAACACAACGGAAGTAATTCAAAGATATAAGGCAAATGCAAAATCAATCACTCAATATATCATAGAATTCAAATACAAAGTAGCCGGCAAGATGCGGGCTTACAATTAGGGTGCACAGGCCTGGTTACAAAATATCAGAATATGCACAAGATATAGCCTTGAAGCTCCTTCGCCAAGAATTTAAACTATAGATCTTCTAAATCATTATAACTGCTATCCTAGGCATCTATTACATAATATATATCATATCTGAAACATAATATTCCTCTGCGTCAGCCAAGGAAGATCATAAACTCCAATGAAGAGTTGTAACGTGTGTACACAGATAGGTCAGACCTAACTGAATAGAACTATTCCACAAATGAATGGAATGATGTGCAAATCTTGGGGAAGGTTGGCCATGAACCAAACAACTTAGGATGATGTGTTGTTAAGCTTCAAAGGTTATGAAATGCTCTGTAGGTCTTCTCCTTTAGCTGATTATCTGAGACTGTCAAGATGCTCTGTTCTGAGAAAATAGTCGATCTTCTGATAGAGATATCTTTCCGGTACCTTAACCAAATGCTCTGAGATTTGGACATGATGTACATGAATGTCTTGACATGCTAAGTCTAGATCTGTAAGGTCTGAAATGCAACTGCGGTAGAATACAAACCAAAATATAGAAACTACTACTGACTGAATTGCCTGAACTAAACTGGAAAAAATGAAAAGAAACAAACTAAAATGCAAATGTTTTTGGTTGATACAAGATTTCTCTTAAACCAGGGATGCTCCTGCATCAAACATCTAGGGTTATTGAAAAAATGAGTCTGTCACTTTGCTTGGGCTAGAGGAAAACCAACGCGGTCCACATCAGCCTGAGAAATCCATGACGAATCTTCTTCTGGTTTGCCTTTCCACTTCACAAGGTATTCTTTGTATTGTCTTCCTCTGGTGTTGCATCCAACTCTACTGTCCAAAATATCTTCAATTTGCTCTGGTGCTTGTTGTGGTAACTGCTTCTTCAAGTCTTCTTCCATGTTGTCACTGAACTCTACTCCATGATATGGATATAGGTCTACAATGTTGAAAATAGGTGATAAACCCAATGTCTCTGGTAGCTCTACTTCATATGCATTTCTTGAATCAAATTTCCTGAGTATCCTACAAGGTCCAAACTTCTTCATCTTCAACTTGTTATATGTTCTAATTGGAAATCTTTCTTTTCTCAAGTATACCATCACTTCATCTCCAACTGCAAATTCCTTATGTCTCCTCTTCTCATCTATGTGTGCTTTATACTTGCTATTCATCTCCTCCAAATGTTTCTTCACCTAGCTATGCACTGTCTCCATATGTTCTATAAATTCTTCTGCTTCTGTACTTCTCTTCTCTTCCATACTGATATCTCTCAATTCTATCACTCCTCTAGGGTTTACTCTCGTAACAATCTCAAAAGGTGTTCTTCCAATACTCCTATTCACTAAATTATTGTATGCAAACTCTGCTTGTGAAAGGATCAAATCCCAACTTCCTACCTTCTCTCCAACCAAACATCTCAACAAGTTTCCCAAACTCCTATTCACTACCTCTGTCTGTCCATCAGTCTATGGATCAAATGTTGAACTAAACTTCAAATCTATCTTCATCTTCTTCCAAAGTGTCTTCCAAAAGTATCCAACAAACTTTGTATCTCTGTCTGAAACTATACTCTTAGGTAATCCATGCAATCTCATAATCTCCTTGAAAAATAGGTCAGCTACATGCACTACATCAGTTGTCTTCTTACAAGGTATGAAATGTGCCATCTTTGAAAATCTATCCACCACTACAAATATTGAATCATATCCTCTCTGTCTCTTTAGAAATCCCATTACGAAATCCATGCTTATGTCTTCCCAAGGTCTCTCCAGTACTGTCAAAGGTTTATACAATCCAGTGTCCTAACTACTTCCTTTTACAACTTGACAAACTCTGCAACTCTGCACAAATTTCCTAACATCCTTATGTATTTGAGGCCAAAAGTAATTTTCACTCACCAAAGATACTATCTTATCAGTGCCAAAATGTCCTGCCAATCCACCACTATGTTTTTCTTTGATCAAATTATCTCTCATGGAACTTCTAGGTATGCATAACTAATTTCCTCTAAACAACATATCTTCTTGAATGAAATAATCCAACCACTTACTCATTTTTGTCACAACAATTGCCTTGCATGCTTTCCAAGGTTTTGTGAAATTAAGATCTTCTTCATACATGTTCTTCAATTCATCAAATCCCAACACTTCAACTCTCATCCCCGACAACAAGTTTCTTCTCCTACCCAATGCATCTGCAACTTTGTTTGATTTTCCACTCCTATGCTTCAACACAAATGTATAACTCTACATGAACTCTACCCATCTCATATGTCTCTAATTCAACTTTCCTTGACTATTCAAATATTGCAAAGCTTGATGATCTGTATACAACACAAACTCCTTAGGCAACAAGTAATGTCTCCACTTCTTCAAGGCTTGAATTATGGCATAGAACTCTTGATCATAAACTAAATATCTCTTCCTTGCAGCATTCAGCTTCTCACTAAAATATGCTACAGGTCTATCTTTTTGACTTAATATTGCTCCATTTGCATTCCCACTTGCATTCCACTTGAAATACTTTATTGAAATCCAGTAATGCCAAAACAAGTTGCTATGTCACCTTCTACTTCAACAATTCAAAACTTTTATCTGCTCCAGATGTCCACATAAAGTTTTTTCTGTCACCTCTCATTGTCTTTGCCATAGGGTTACAAACTGAACTGAAATTTCTCATGAACTTCTGGTTGAAACTAGCCAATCCATGAAATGATCTGACTTCTCCACTACTCTATGGTGTAGGCCATTCAACAATTGCTCTTACTTTCTCAAGGTCCATCTTCAATCCTTTTGCAGAAATCACAAATCCCAAATAAACCAATTCTTCCTTCATGAAACTACATTTCTGGATGTTTATCAGTAATTTCTCCCCTCTCAACCTCTGTAAAACATGTCTAAGGTGCTGTAAATGTTCCTCCTTTGTCTTACTGAAAATCAGAATGTCATCCAAATATACAATAACAAACTTACCCAGGAATTTCTTTAAAACTTCATTCATCAATCTCATGAAAGTAGTAGGTGCATTTGTAAATCCAAAAGGAATCACTAACCACTCATACAATTCTTCATTTATCTTAAAAGCAGTCTTCCATTCATCTCCTTATTTGATTCTGATATGATGGTATCCACTCTTCAAATCTATCTTTGTGAAATATTTTTCTCCACTCAAATAGTCCATAATATCATCCATCCTAGGCAATGGAAATCTATACTTAACTGTGATCTTGTTGATTGCTCTAGAGTTAGTACAGATCCTCCATTAATCTCCATCTTTCTTTGGTGCTAACACTATAGGTACTACACAAGGGCTCAAACTTTCTCTGATCAAACCTTTCCTCAACAACTCTTGTATCTGTCTATTCAATTCTTCATTCTCTACTGGTGTCATTCTATGTGTTGCTTTGTTAGGCAAGATCACTCTAGGTATAAGATCCATGTGATGACTAATACTCCTAATTGGTGGCAATCCTTTAGGTACATTGTCTGATATGATGTCTTCATACTTTGTCAGCAACTCTTTTATCTCCTCCAGTCGTGATTCTTCAGTCTCCTTCTTCAATGTTTCAGGCTTCTTAGGGATCAAAGCATAACACATATTCTCATGTCTCAAACCATCCAGAAATTTTCTTCCATTTACCAAATAGATTCTACCATTCCCACATACTTCACTCTTAGGATCTTCCTCTAAAGGAATCAAAGTAATTCTCTTTCCATTTTTTGTTATAGTGTATGTATTCTTTCTTCCATCATGTATAGATTTTCTATCATATTGCCAAGGTCTACCCAACAAGATATGACAAACATCCATAGGCATAAAGTCACACAAGACTTCATCATGATAAGATCCAATATGAAATTTCACCAAACTTGTTCACTCACTAGTACATTATGATCATCTTGAATCCATGCTATCTAATAGGGCTTCAGGTGTTTCAATCTTTCCAACTTCAGCTTAGTCACCATCTCCTCTGAAACTACATTATCAGAACTACCACTATCAATAACATCCTTACAACATTTACCTCTAGATTTGCATCTTGTTCTGAACAAACTTTTCCTCTATGGTGATTCTTCATTTATCTCTGCCTGAAATAGTGCTCTCCTCATTACAAGTGATTCTCCTTTCTTAGCTTTACCAACTGAACTAGGTGATCTAATAGGTTCTTCTTCCACATAGGCTGCTCTCCCACTGTTATATGTCTTCTTGCTTGTACTCCCCTAATTACATTCAAATGCTCTATGTCCTTCACCTTGACACTTGAAACAGGTTCCTCTAAATGTTCTCCTATCAGGTCCTCTTCCTTCTCTTCTGTATCCTTCACTCCAGTACGGACTAGGGTTCCCTCTGTGGTAAAAAATTATGTCATCTCTCTAGTATGCATTGTTATCTCTGTCCTCCTTGAATGTGTTCTCTTGTCTATTCTACTCTACATATGATCTCTCTCCTCCAGAAAATGTTCTACCTCTCTGAAATTTACCCCCTCTGCCTCTCTGTCTCTGATCATGTCTCTTGTTCAACTTCTCTTCAACTTTCAGGGCAAACTGATACGCTTCCTCCAAAGATGTCATCCTTACCAAGCTTAGTTCCTCTTGAATGTTCAATCTCAATCCATTGATGTATCTAGCCACTTTCTCATTTCTTGCTTCACTATGTCCTATCCTTATGATCATCTTATGAAATTATTCAGTATACTCCTTCATAGATTTCTCCTTTTGTTTCAGGTTTTGCAATCTCTTCAATAATTCCAACTCATAGTCAGCAAGTATAAACTAATTCTTCAATTTTGTCACCATTCTATCTGGTGCAGGAGCACCTAAGAGCATACCTTGGAGCAAGAAGACAAAAATGACCATGGAAGGAACCTATGGAACAAATCAAGTCAATTGGGACACCTTACAACCAATTATGGCATGTTGCAATATTCAAAATGATGTAATAGTTAAATGTCCTGAGGGTCCTGGTAAGGACCCTAGGACCAAAAATGATGTAAGTTGGGCCAATAGTGCCCTAGAGTCAAAAAGAGGTGTCTAAGACTAGTAAGAAAGTATAATGAACCTAAGAAGATCATACATGGTGAATTAATAAGGTAGGAGTTCATTAAATAAGGTAGAAATCCTTTAAACCAATGTTTTAAATTTAAATTTATGAATTATGCATTTAGGTGGGAAAAGCCTTTTTAATTAGTTTTTGAAATTTTAACCATCCCTAACTGATGGGAATTGGTTTTAGAAGTTAGGGAGAGGTTATATAAGCTTGTTCAAGGCATGATATGTACGGACAAGTACCTTGGAGGGAGTTTATATGTGCACAAATTGAATAAAAACATAATTTTCTAATTTTTTCTGTAAATTTGTTGTTCCAGGCCATACCATTTCTCTGTACGGAATTGTTTTGATCTGAAACCAACTGTATGTGGTAGGGGATTGAGTTAACTTTCATTTTCAATTGGTTTGAGGTTTGTTTAGTGAATTTTGAGGGAGATATCACATTTTTTCTGGAACTGCCTGTTTGACTGTGAAAACAGGGATTTTGAGGGTTTGCAATGCATTTTTGGACCTTTCCATGAATGTAGGATCCTGATTCTCATGGAGTAGGTCCTTATTAAAATGTACCATATGATTCTAACCCTGACAAAGTAGGAGGAGTGTAAATGGGACAGGTGATCACTGTTTGGAGTCAAGTTTGCATGTGAAAAGAACATCAGAATGGTGGCATGGTTATAGCAGCCGGAGATCTGTCTTAACAAGGTGATATTTTTATGATTGTTGTTGTTTAATATGGTCAATAAGATGGTGTTGGACCTTTGAATGAGGTCTGGAAGTGAATGGAAGTGGGAGATCTAGGAAGCCCTAGGTTTTGAGGCCTAGAAATGAGGTTTTTGTATTGCAAACCTTAAATGTGCAAACCTCCTAATAAGACCTGGAAAATCCTTGGTTTTGAACCCTTTCCTAAGACTATTTTTAGGTTTGAAGTGTGTGGGACAAGTTTGTCATAGGGTTCCCTTATAAAATGGTCAATTTAGGCCTTGTAGGAAGGCAACAGGGTGTTAGGACAGTCACATTTCGTCCAAAACAAAAATAGGTGAGTTTGAGATATGTTTTAGAACTCAATAGAGGGTATCCAAATCAGTCATTTGTTTCAAGAGTGTTTTAGGAAAGTTTGGAGAAAAGTATAGTTTAGTCGCTGAATAAGGCTACTAGGATTAGGCCTAGTCAAGAGGAGTTATCAAGAATCAATCAAATTGGTTTGTGAAACCTATTGAATCTTGTTGATTGGGGTATGTTGAGACCCTAGAAGGTGTAAGATTTAATCTAAGAAGTGGAACCTTAATTTGAACCCTTTGGTGGAGTTTAGGACAAGAAGAAGACTAGTGAGTCTTATAGGTTGAGGCCATCATTGTTTCAAATCTTTTGATCTTGTTAAATTACCTTTGGAGACCTGAAACCTCTACATCACTATCCCACTTTGTAATGTTTTCTTTTCCTCTTCTGTTCCTATCCAAATGAACTTCTCTCCACCATATAGCAGGATGTCATTTCAACTTTGTTTTTGCAAATTTCACCTTCTCTGGATCTTCAACTTCTTCGTATTCAAAGTATTCTTCCATGCCATTTATCTAGTCAATCAACTCTTTAGGATTCAAATTGCTAATGTAATTAGCTATATCAACTCTAGGTCTCTTCCCAATCTTTGAAATAGCTCGCAACATCTTGACTTGATCTAATTCTTCTTCTTTATCACCTCCTAGGGTTTCGCCAATTTGTTCAACCGATTGAAATTCCTCTTCATCATCACTTTCAACATTAGGTCTACGTGTCAATCCTCTTTGCCTATCTTCCTCAACAACATCTAATCAAATTCTCATTATTTTCATCATTTCCATCATCTCATCCATCCTACCAACCATTGTTCCAATAGTAGGGACTCTCCTCAACGGCATTCTTCCTAGGATCAAGTGCAAACTGCCTCAAGTTTGACAATCAGGCTACAAGGTGACAATTGCCTCACAATCAACGATCAGATGCAACACGAGTAACCTACCTCAGATCAGTGATCTATCCATAGCAAGATTTTATAGAATTCCTTCGCCAAATTCCCTCAATTCTTTCCTAAATATTCAAACTTTCACTCTGATACCACTTGGTGTAGTCACGGTTAGGAGGGTACTCAAAGAGAACAATCAAGACTGTGCAGCAAGAGTAAACACAACGGAAACAATTCAAATATATAAGGCAAATGCAAAATCAGTCACTTAGTATATCATAGAATTCAAATACAAAGTGACTGGCAACATGCGTGCTTACAATTAGGGTGCACAGGTGAGGTTACAGAATATCAGAATATGCACAAGATATAGCCTTGAAGCTCCTTTGCCAAGAATTCAAACTATAGATCTTCTAAATCATCATAACTGCTATCCTAGGCATCTATTACATCAATATATATCATATCTAGAACATAATATTCCTTCATGTCAGCCAAGGAAGATCACAAACTCCAATGAAGAGTTGTAACATGTGTACACAGATAGGTCACACCTAACTGAATAGAACTCTTCCACAAATGAATGGAATGATGTGCAGATCTCATGGAAGGTCAGCGATGAACCAAACAACTTAGAATGATGTGTCGTTAAGCTTCAAAGGTTTTGAAATGCTCCACAGGTCTTCTCTTTTAGCTGATTATATGAGATTGTTAGGATGCTCTGTTCTGAGAAAACACTCGATCTTCTGATAGCGATATATTTATGGTATCTTAAACAAATGCTCTAAGATTTGGAAATGATGTGCATGAATGTCTCAAGATGCTAAGTCCAACTCTGCAAGGTCTAAAATGTAACTGCAATAGAATGCAGACCAAAATACAGAAACTGCTACTGACTAAACTACCTGAACTGAACTAGAAAATGAAAAGAAACAAACTAAAATGCAAATATTTTTGGTTGATGCAAGATTGTTCTTGAACCAAGGATGCTTCTACATCATTTAGACTCCTTAGCATACAATGACTCACTCTCTAGTATGCTAAAAACCTCCTTGAGATGCCTCATGTGCTCCTCTCAAGTTCTACTAAAAATTAGGATATCATCGAAGAATATCAACACAAATTTTCTCAACTGTTTCCTAAAAATTTGGTTCATGCAACTTGTGTTGTGTAGGCTCATTAACCTCTAGTAGCTTATCTCATGGGGGAAAAATAGGCATGTGAGGTCTAGTGTTCATTGTCCTAGCCATAGAATGTTGATTTCATGCCCAATTGTTTACTGATTCATCCCCATTATCACCATTTCTCCTATTGCCATTGCCCTCATTACTATTTCCATTCCTGTTATTATTGTTGTTATTGTTTGCCTTGATCTTTCTAGCCAGTAGGGTACAAATCTAGTTCATATTATGTTGTAACTTATGTTGTCCCCTAGCCAAGTCATTTAATATATCCCTAGTTCTTGGATACCCTACTTCGACTCTATCACACATTTCTACCTCAACCCTGTCAACACATGCAAATGGGTCTATGTGTGGTGGAATCTCAAGATTAGGGTTTGACTTATTTCTCCTCAGATTATAGTGGTGAGTAAAAGGATACATCACTCAACAAAAACTCTGCATGTTTCACTGTCACAACCACACAGGATGGCAAGAATAGTTGTGCTCTGATACCATTGTAATATATACCCTTGGGTCTAATTTTTTTTTGGTTGTTTTCTCTTATGTTTGTGTTTGTATGTTGATTATTTCATAGTATATATATATGCATTGAAAATATATAAGGACTAAAATACCTCTAACAACACAAAATTTAAATACCCATAACTAACAATTACTAGAAATACAATATATTGATAAAATCAAAGACACCCAATTGCTAAAAAAGCATTACAATATAGAAACTAACATACCCATTGTCTTTGCTATAGGAAAATGACACCCTTGTCCATGGAGTTGATGAAGAAAAAGTTAAAGAGTTTGACATAATTTATGAATTTCTGGCTAAAGGATGGGAGGATGTTTCTCCCTAGATTTGTTTATTTACTTTCTATTTATCTATTGTTAGACTGCTTCTCTTACTAGTTGTTGTTTATCGTCTGGTAATGTTGTTTATGCTCTAGCTGGGTTTGGCGGCTCTTTTTGTTTTTGAGCCTTTGTTGTTCCTTTTTGGGTTCCTATTGTAAGGGTTCGGCCCCTAGTTTTTGCTAACTTATAATATCAAAAACATACTCATTAGCTAGATTTTCCTTTAGTACATATGTTATGATAGTTACAGTGAACAAGAAGCTCTAGGAAGTCTTCAAATGGACTGAATCTTCAGTTCTCCTCCACAGATTGATTCGCAGTCAAACAAACATCAGATATAGCTCCTAATCAAGAGGGTTTTTGGCCCAATCCTTAGGTGAATCAACATTTATAGTCCTCACACCCTAGTTGTAGTTGTACAGCCCTATTCTAGAGTGCAACAACAGCTTAAACACTAATAAATTCCTCCTTAAATATTCCTGGAAGTCACTTAAAAACTCTGCAAAAAGCTAATAGTCCCAAATGCCTAGTTAAGAGGTAGTACACTTTGAAATTTTGCCAAATAGTACCAATCTTAGTACAACCTACATCATAAGGTGGTACAACTAGCACAAACCATAAAGACTAGTCACAAACTCAAAAAAAAAACCCTGTTTTTATGATACTCAAAAAACTGCTACAAAATGGATTCAAAACTTCAGCAAATGCTTGTGCAATAAGCTCCCAAATGAGTCATTATTTCAACCATTAAGTCCTACTGTGATCCCTATATAGAACCACCCAGAAATCTACCAAATTGGGTTTTTCACCAATGTGGAAGATGTAGTCTACAAGGGTTTTCGTCCTCACAAACCCTAGGCAGAAACTAGCTCCTCCAAGCAACAATATCAAATATCAAAATGCCCATGAATGAATCCAAAATGAGCTCAATATTTTACTTTTATTTTCCCCTTCATTCCCATGCCCAAGTTGGAGTTTAAAATATTATTTTATTAATGAAAATAACCCTTTATGTCTCCCATGGGTTGGGCACCCAACTTGTCCTAACACTCTTAAGTGAAAGTGAATACTTATGTCTCCCTTAGTTACTTTAAAATAAAGTAACTTGATAATATTTAAATAACGTAAGTTAAATATTTAATTTAACTTTAATACTTTTATGTTATTTAAAATAATGCCCTTCAATCATATCAAATATCAAGAGACTGATACGAATCACTCCCACTGATGCTTCTAAGAATAGAAATACTGACAACAGGCTCCATCAGTGACCCAACCTGACTTACTAAAAATAGTAAGTCCTAGAGAACTCATCTAAAATCACTCCAGAAAATGGGATTATGCTTAAGATAATTGTTGAAACTCAACTAAACATCAGATACTATCACAAATGCTAGCAAAACCACCACCATAGTTCCCTAACTAAGAAAACATTAACCTACGAGAACCATTGAATAGGCTAATTGAGCCAACTTGTTGGACTGGCTAGGAAGGGGACATTACAAGATAGATAAGGAAGAATATGTATAAAGTCTTAGACTCAGACCTATCGGAAGGAGACATAAGGGTTCTGATATGTGTATATTTATTGACTAAATGTTTTATATAACTTAGATGGTACTGCACAACTCTATTCCTTAATGTTTATCTATAATTCTCACTGTATGACTGTGGTATAAACTAACTTTAGAGACTTTACTAAAGACTAGATCTCTAGACTGCTTCCTTCCCATTTCTTTCCAACAAGAAGCACTAATAATCTTGTCTTAGAGGAGATGGTCAACAAGTTGAAGTTGAAAAGGAGAAGGTATCCACATCCATATCGGATTGCATAGAGCTTTATTCAATGTGCATTGATTAGTAAAGTTCAAGATTAGAGACTATCATGATGAGGTGTTGTGTGACATCATACCAATGGATGCATTCCATATGCTATTAGAAAGGTCGTAGCAGTATAATAGGTGTGATGTTCATGATGGCCATGCAAACACCTATTCCCTAACAAATAATGGAGTTTGTCATAAGTTGAAGCCCTTGAAGGAGGTGGAAGAAAAGGTATGTAGTACTTCCAAAATTTTTGTGGTAGATGGCAGGAAATTTTTGGAAGGTATGAATCATGAGCGTCAATGTTTTGTGTTGATTCCTAAGATCAACCAGAAGAAATGTGAAGATGTACCAAAAGAAGTCTCAGATATATTGGAATAATTTCAAGACATTGTCTCTAATAATGTACTGAAAGGTTTACCATCAGTGAGGATGATAAGTCACAAAATGGATTTGATCCCAGGAGCTAGTTTGTTGAAAAAGGCAGCCCATAGAATGACACTTGCAGAGAATGAAGAGCTGAACAGACAAGTTCATTAGTTGTTAAGGAAAGGACTAATAAGGGAGAGCCTAAGTTCATCTGTAGTACTAGCACTGAAGAAGGATGGAGAATGGAGGATGTGTATAGATTCCTGAGCCACTAACAAGATCACGATCAAGTACATATTTCCATTGCCCAAAATGGATGACATAATGGATTTTCTAAGTTGAGCCAAGTACTTTACGAAGATTGATATGAAGAGTGGATATCACCATATCCGAATTAGAGAAAGAGATTAATGGAAGATAGCCTTCAAGACTAAGGAGGGCATGTATGAATGGTTAGTCATGCCATTTGGGTTAACCAATGTACTGAGCACATTCATGTCGCTCATGAACGAGGTATTAAAAGAGTTTTTAGGTAAATTTGTCATTATTTATTTAGATGATATTTTGATTTTAAGTAAGACTTTGGAGGGGCACCTGATGCATGTTCGAAGAGTTTTTGAGAAGCTGAGGGAAGAGAAGTTGTTGATTAATCTAAAAAAATGTAGTTTCATGAAGAAGAAGTTGGTGTATCTAGGATTTGTTATCTTAGGTGAGGGTCTTAAAATGGATCTAGAGAAAGTGAGGGCTATCATTGAATGGCCCGATCTTTTCATGGTTTGGCAAATTTTTATAGAAAATTTATCAAAAATTTTACTAGCATTTGTGCACCCCTAATTGTGACAATGAGAGGGGATAGAAAAGAGTTTAAAAGGACTACAAGAGTAGCCAAGAGTTTCGGTACATTGAAGCAAAAAGTCACAGAGCAACCTGTACACTCAAAAACATGACTCAATTACATGGGGTAGTCAAGTCTGCTTTGACAAAGCACATAGGATCCTCTTCTTGCCATAGGAAAAACCTCCATGTCACTCATGCTCTCATGGTAGAATCCAATCTAGAGAAGGCGATGCATGGGAGTGGTCCTAATCACTTGAGAACTACACTTCATGAAGAGTGGTCGCCCAGTCCTCAAGCCTTTCCTAGATGTTGTTTCGTATATGTTATTCTATGACCGTTTTAGTTGAGATAATTATTTAACCCGAAGGGTCACTGGTTATTCTTCTCCTATTTAGATTATGAATATTCCAACATTGAGTGGGTTGTTGATTGTTTCCATTTATGTTTCTATCAAGTTGGAGTCTTTCTTCAAATCATTGTATGATGACGCATGTTTGAAGTAACCTTAGCCTATGTTGTTGTTCTTAGATTGTTAATTGATTGTGTTGAGGCCTTGGATGCAATTATTTGATCTCCTCTTGGATCACCCTCACCCACTCACCCCTAAGCCCAAGGCACATTTGTGATCCTGAACAAAGAGAGTTGGTAGAGTTAACCTCAAGTTGACTAGTGTTTGACTTAGGGTTTATGACCTAAGGTTTAATTTACTTTGATTTGTGTTAGTTGATCTTTGGTTGACTAGTGTTGACCTCATGATAAAATCAATGGTTTACAAACTTCATGTTATTCCTATGTTTTTGTTGTTTTTCTATTTTCATATGTATGCAACCTATATGTATGCAAGATATTGTTTTTGTTCTTTTTATGATTTTTCAAAAAGAAAGTGCTTTTAATTAATCTAAATATGAATGCAATTCTAAATGTGTTTACCTAATGCAATCTTAATCTATGTTTTTTTTTTTTTTGGTATTTTGAATCGAATTATTCTAGAAAATGAAAGAACAAACTAATCTAAGAATGAAAAAGAACTTGGAAATAAAGTAATTTATCAATGTGATTTCTATTTAACCTATCAGGAAAATTGTAACATGAATTTACTATTCCTGAGAGAAAATTTAGATTAACTAATTACTATCACAACAAAAAAAAGTATTAAAGAACCTAGAATGTGAGATGCATGAGCCTCCACTACCCTTAGGAATCCTTGTGTAGGCAACCTCTTTGTCCTCTTGCAGCAGCGAGGATCTCCTTTTGGTAACAATTGCGAAGGGTTGCAAAAGAGCTTAAGAAAGCTTCGAGATGTGAGCTAATGAGCACTATGGTTGGCAATATGGGCAGCATAACAACACAAAGATAAGCTTTTAGAAAATCTTGGCATAACAACAATGAAATAAAAAACACATAAGTACTGTGCGAGCATAAGAATGCTATGTGGATAGGAAAAACTTGCAAAGCTTGGATGCACAAATAAAATTGCCTCCCTTTGTGCTTGAGAGAAGGGGGTATTTATAGGTTTAAAAGGCACATGAAAGGTGGGAGAGATTGAAGAGTTAACTTCCTTGATTGGAGAGTTGACTCATTAGATTAGACAGTGAACTAGGCTATTTAGGGAGTGATGACTTGCAAAGATAGCTTATCACATAACCAAAAATAGAGTCATCAAAAGTCCAAGAGGTGACAAGTAGAGATAAAATTGAGCTAATTATGCATGTGTAAAGGCTTGGAATAGTTAACTCTATGTTTAGACCAAAAACTCATGCAAATAGGAAGAAAAATGAGTCAAAATGGAGCTTTTTTGCATCCAAACTTGAAGTTTTTCCATGTCTGGAAAAGATAACAGGGTCACCCATGGGTCACCCCTTTCACCAGTCCAAGTTGCCCAAGGGCGACTTGTAGAGGGAAGATCCTAGGTTGAGAAGCAGGATTGGAGATTGTTAGTTAGGGGATTCAGAGGTGAACTGCCTCTAAAAATAGGTTGAAAGGTGGTCAAAAACCAAATCTTGTCAAAAACTACAAAGCTTGGATACACAAATGAAATTACCTCCCTTTGTGCTTGAGAGAAGGGGGTATTTATAGGTTTGAAAGGAACATGAAAGTTGGGAGAGAGTTAACTCATTAGATTAGACAGTGAACTGGGCTAATTAGGGAGTGATGAAGAAAAGATAGTTTATAACAGAAGTGAAAATGGATTCATCAAGAGTCCAAGAGGTGACAAGTAGAGATCAAATGGAGCTAATTATGCATGCTTGAAGGCTTGGAATAGTTAAATCTATGTTTAGACCAAAAACATATGTAAAAAGGAAGAAAAACGAGTCAAAATAGAGCTTTTTCGTGTCCAAAATTGAAGTTTTTCCATGGCTAGAAAAGATGGCAGGGTCACCCATGGGTCGCCCCTTTTACTAGTCCAAGTCACTCGGGAGCAACCCATGGGTGACCCACAGAGGAGAGGTCCTGGGTTGAGAAGCAGGGTTGGAGATGGTTAGTTAGGGGATTCAAAGGTGAACTGCCTTTGAAAATAGGTCAAAAGGTGGTCAAAAACTAAATATCCACTTGTAAAAGTCAAATCTCCCAGGGGAGATCCTAAAATAATAGGGGGAGATTTGTCCTAGTTGAACATAACTAAAAAGTGAAAGTTGGAGATAGCTTGGGAGGTTCCTTAGAGGGCTCCTAGGGGTGGGGTTAGATGAAAAATACTAGGAAAAGGTCAATTTACGACAACTAGACGAATAAAATGCTTAGGGACAAAGTCACAAGCACAGAAAATAAAAATTGACAAGTGTAAAAAACTGTCGAAAGTGAGGGAAAAGTTAGCATGACAAAATGGAAACCAAGGAAGAAACCATAACCCATGTGTTGCCAAGAGAAATGTTGTTGAGAGGGTGTTATTTTCACGTTTACATGTATGTGATAAGGATTATGTGTTATCATGGGGTCCTCATGGAGACTATGCATGATTTTAGGGCTTACATATTTGTCTCCTAGAGGATAGTAGTCTACATGAAGGGTAGGTATCGTTCCTGAAATAGGCCTTACCTATTGTCGACTTCCTGCAATTGTACCTACAATAACTAGCATTAGTTTGACATTTTAAATATATCAAGATAAGTAATGAAAACTAAAATGATCAAACATACCATAGATCTGTGAATTTGCCTAGTTGTTTTCTTTTTCGAGGAAACCTATAGAGAAGAAAGCACGTAAATTGAGAGAATGAAAGATGCATAAAAACAATAATTATTCTAAAAATACATAAAACAAACTAAGCTAAGAGAGGAAAGGAATGGAAAAATTAGAGTGAACGAAGTGAAACATTGATGAAATCAATCGCGCAAATAATCGTTGGAAAGATATCACCGAGGGGATAGCAAAGATGGCTACTACTTCTGTCATTGAGAATTAGGCACACAATCAGTCAAAAACCCTCTTCTAAACCCTATTTTTCTTTTTGTGAAAAATATCAAGAATGTGTCTATTTTTGTCTATTTTTCTTGTTGCATTATGTTAGTCTTGTCGTTTAGAGTAGGATCAATATTTTTTTGTCAAAATCAATCAAAATTTACATTTTTTGAGCGCCTTTCACCAATCTAAATCACCTGGGGGAGATTTGATTGTGCAATAGGGTCACCCGAGGGAGATCCTGTTGTACAACAGGGTCACCTGGGGGAGTTTTGACTTGCTAAAGGGGCGACCCAGCCAGTTAGATTCTGACTAAAATTTGATGTTTTCTAACATTTATGGTGTTAGGGTTAGCTGGCAGAAGATATCAATAAAATGCAAATAAAGATTAAACAGAGGAATGGAAATACACAGAAATAATAATAGCGAGAGACAAGTTTTAACATGGTTCACCCAAACTCAGGCTACATCCACCAAACAGAGAGTCCAATATTATTATCTAGTAAATTAAACTGATTACAACCAGCATTCCCTACAACTCAATACCACTGCAAATGTTACAATACATCAACAAAAACCCTGACCCTTAGCCACTTTTATCAAGCCTTATGTCGGTTACAAAAATAGGGTATTTTTAGTTCAGTCAATAGAAAAATAACACTTGGCACCTTTATAAAATAATAAAAAAATCATGTGAGGTTTCGGGGGCATTTCCCCTGAGCCCCCACGAGGGTGCTGCCCCTCGACCCCGCCCTGTATCGCGACAGGGAGCATGCCAGGGGCGCTGCCCCTTCACCCCATAGGAATTTGGATGGAAACCACACTGATAAAAGTGGGGAAAATTTAACCTCTGAGTCTGATTTGGCTCCATATAACAATAATCTCCCACTTGGCGACTGATCAAACTCCACACCATATCATCTCCCACTTGGAGATTGATCATAACACCGCTGACCCTGTAGCTCCCACTGGAAATAAGCACCCTGGACTTTGTTGTTCTATTTTTGTTGTTTTCAGTCTTGAAGACTAACCAAAGCTAAAGAGGAGCTCAGCTTCTCCCTTGTCACTACTTTTGTAAACATATCTGCTAGATTTTCATCTATATGTATCTTTTCCAGCCTTAACTATCCATCATCCAACACCAATCAAATGAAGTGATACCTCAATTGTATGTGTTTAGTCTTTGAATGCAAGGCAAAATTCTTTGCAAGATGTATGGCACTCTGACTATCTGTAAACAAATGATTGTTAGCCTATTGTTTGCCCAATTCTTCCATGAAAGATTACAGCCATATCATCTCCTTTCTTGCCTCTATTGTAGCTACATATTCTACCTCTGTGGTGGATAAAGCAACCACCTTTTGCAACCTAAAAATCCAACTCACCACTATCCCACCTACAGTAAAGACATAACCTATAGTACTCCACCTGGTATCAATATCCCTGCCAAATCTGAGTCTACATAACCTGCTAAATTAGTATTAGAGCCTCCAAAACATAAGTGTTTATTGGATGTACCTCTCAAATATCTAAGAATCCATTTCACTGCATTCCAATGCTCCAATCCGGGATGACTCATATACCTGCTTACGACTCCTATAGCATGTGCAATATTTGGTCTCGTACATACCATGGCGTACATTAAGCTTCCTACAGCTGAAGCATATGGTACCTTGGACATTTTTTCTTCCTCCTCTGGTGTCTTAGGACACATCTCCTTAGTCAATTTCAAATGACTAGACAAAGGTGTGCTGATAGCTTTTGCATTCTCCATATGGAATCTCTACAACACCTTTTCAACATAATCAGCCTAAGATAGAGTCAATTTTATGTTCTTCCTATCTCTGCAAATTTTCATACCAAGGATTTGTTTTGCTGCCTCCAAATCCTTCATAGCAAATGATTGTGCTAACTGTTGTTTTAACTCTCTTATGTGATCCATGTTAGACCCCACTACAAGCATGTCATCAACATATAAACATAAAATAATGTAGCTGTCATTATCCAACCTCTTAAAATAAACACAATGGTCAAAATTACACCGGCTGTAGCCTTTCTCACCCATAAAACTATCAAATTTCAAATACCATTGCCGAGGTGCTTGTTTCAGGCCATACAAACTCTTCTTCAATCTACACACCTATTTCTCCTTACCTTTGACCTCAAATCCTTGGGATTGTTCCATATATATCTTCTCCTTCAAATCACCATGGAAAAAGGTAGTTTTCACATCTAGTTGTTCCAAATGCAAATCTTCAGTAGCCACAATACTTAAAATAGTATGAATAGAAGTCATCTTGACAACCGGAGAAAATATTTCATCAAAATCAATGCCCTTTTTCTATGCAAATCCTTTTACAACTAACCTGGCTTTAAATCTTTTCTTACCTCCATCTTCCTCTTTCAACCTATAAACCCATTTGTTTAGTAAAGCCTTTTTACCTGTAGGTAACTTACATAATTCCCAAGTCTTATTTTTTAGCAAGAAGTCCATTTCTTCTTTTATTACAAGCTCCCACTCAACCTAGGTATCCACCTACATAGCTTCATCATACCCTTCTGGTTCACCGGCATCTATTAAGAAAATAGAATACAAAGATGGAGAAAACCTTTCAGAAGGTCTACTTAGCCTTGTTGACCTTCTAACATTCACTGGAGTTTGTAGTATTTCTGGTTGTTGTTGCAGAGCATGAGGAACCACTGGAACATCACTATTTAGAGTATCATTCAACACCACATAATCTTTTCTTTCTTCTCATGCTACTGCAACTAATCTTTGTACAACACCTTCTCATTGAATATAACATCCCTACTTCTCACAATTTTCTAATTTTCAAAATCCCAAAGCCTTTAACCAAATTCATCAATGCCATATCCAACAAAGGTACACTTTTTTTATTTTGCATCCAACTTGGTTCTATTTTCAGAATCTACATGTGCAAATACTTCACATCCAAAGTTTTGAGAAAAGAATAACTCACCTTCTTACCTGTCCATGCTTCCTCTGGAATACCACAGCCCAAAGGAACTGAAGGACCTTTGTTAATTAAATATACAATGGTGTTGATAGCCTCTACCCACATGTTTAAAAGTAGTCCTAGCATGCAATCTCATGGTCCTTGCATGCTCCATTATTGTCCTATTCATGCGCTCAGCCACCTCATTTTCTTGTGGAGTCCTTGGAACCATTTTCTGCCTACGAATTCCATTAAAGGAATAATAACCCTCAAATTCTTTGCTGCAATACTCACCACCATTATCAAATCTAAGACATTTTAATCTTTTACCCATCTCATTCTCAACCAAGCTTCTCCATTTCTTAAATGTTTCAAATACATCAAATTTTTGTCTAAGGAAATAAATCCATACCTTCCTAGTTGCATCATCTATGAATGTAACATAATATTGAGAGCCACCAAGAGAAGATACATGAGCTGGTCCCCATACATCTGTATGCACAAGTTCCAACTTTTCATTTTTCTTTTGCTTCCCATCCTTGAGAAAACTGACTCTCTTTTGTTTGCCATACACACAACTTTCACAGAAATCCATATTAATACATTTCAGACCTGGTAAAACTTTCTTAGAATGAAGTACCTTCATACCTTTTTCACTCATATGCCCCAAGTTTATTATGCCACAGTGTTGTCTCAGAACCTACAGCAACTGTTTCAGTCTCTCCTGCAAACCTGCAGCAATTGTTCATGAACCTGTTTATTTTTTCTCTGCAACAGCTAAAGTAGAAGGAACAATATGACCTATACAAATATATAAGGTGCCTACTTTCACACATTTTGCTACTATTAAGGCACCTTTTGAAACCTTCTAATTTTTATTAGTAAATGTAACAATGCAACCTTCTTCAACTAGCTACCTTGCTGAAATTAAATTCCTACTAAGCCTTGGAACATGCCTTACCTCTTGTAGTAGCCAGTGATTCCCATTCTGCAACTTAATCTTAATTCTTCCCTTTCCAACAATCATTACAAGGTTCATTATCTCCCAAATAAACCAGCCCAAAATCCCCTTAGACATAATCAAGAAAATAACTTCTATAGGGCGTTAGCATGAAATGAGGCCCCTGAATCTAAAACCCATGAATCATCAGCATTATCTAGGGAAAGAATCAAAGCATCATCTTCAAATTTATTACTTACCACATTTGCCTCCTTATTGCCTTCTTGTTTGTCTCCTTCTTTATTCTTCCGAGACCAGCAATCTTTCTTCAGATGACCTAGTTTCCCATAGTACCAGCAATCCTTATGTCCTCTAGATTGGGATCTCTTGTCCTTTGATTTTCCTTGTGACTTCCCATGACCTCTAGAACCTTTTCCTCTCTCCTTGGATCTACTCCTATTTTCCTGCATTCAACACACTACCTGATGTGGACCCTCCTGAGCGTTTTTCGTCGCATTTCCTCACTAAGGATAACACCAACAATATCATCAAATTTTAAAGTGTTTGAACCAGAGACAAAGTTACTTACAGCCATTAACAAGCTATTCCATCTTTCTTGCAAAGAACATAAAACTAAGAGAGCCCTCACCTCTTCATCAAATTTCACTTTTACAGAAGTTAACTGACTAACAATCATATCAAAACTCATTTAAATGATCTGTCATAGATCCACCTTCAACCATTTCAGATTAAACAAGCGCTTCATGAGAAATACCTTATTTGAGGCTGAGGGTTTTTCATACAATTTAACCAAAGCTTTCATCAGTTCACTTGTCTTCACTTCTGTTATATTGAATGCCACAGATGGTGCCAGACACAATCAAATGGTTCCCAATGCCTTTCTATCCATAAGTTCCCAATCCTCATCCATCATTCCTATCAGTTTCTTGGATACTCTTTCCAATGGCCTCCATAAATCCTTCTGATAGAGGTAATCCTCCATCTGCATCTTCCATAACTGATAGTTCTGCCCAATTAAATTTATCGACCTTTAATTTACCCTCATCTTCCATTGCTCCCACTCGACTGTGAGACCTTCTTGCAGACAATAATTGAACACAACTTGGCTCTAATACCACTTGTTAGGGTTAGTTGGTAGAAGATATCAATTAAATGCAAATAAAGATTAAACAGAGACAATGGAAATACACAGGAATAATAATAGCGAGAGACAAGTTTTAACATGGTTCACCCAAACTCAGGCTACATCCACCAAATAGAGAATCCAATATTATTATCCAGTAAATCAAACCAATTACAACCAGTAATCCCTGCAACTCAATACCACTGCAAATGCTACAATACATCAACGGGAAACTCCAACCCTTAGCTACTTTTATCAATCCTTATGTCAGTTACAAAAATAAGGTTTTTTTATGTCAGTCAATAGAAAAATAACACCTCCGACGCCTTTATAAAATAATAAAAAAAATCATGTGATGTTTCGGGGCATTGCCCCTCGACCCCCGCCCTATATCACGAAAGGGAGTGCACCAGGGGCACTATCCCTGGACCCCACAAGGGGCGCTACCCCCAAACCCCCCACAAGGGGCACTGCCCCTTGACCCCATAGGAATATGGGGGGAAACCGTACCAATAAAGTGGGGAAAATTTAACCTCCGAGTCTGATTAGGCTCCATATAACAACATATGGCACTCCTATTTTGGTTTAATTTGAACACTGTATTCATCAATTTATTGCAATTTTCTAGGTTTATATGCTTTTTTGTGAAATTTTTGCAAGTTATATGATTTTTTTGGATTTTTGAGTTTGATGGGATCTAATGAAAGTTCTTTTCTGATGACAGGACATGTGCATCATTAGAATGCCAAACCGTGAGTAGTTGTGGTTATTTGAGATGTATGATGCTCTACTTCCTGGTGATCTTATTGTCTTGAAGAGGGAAGGCTTAGAGAGGATTTGTCAAATTCCTATTTTTTCACCATACTTCCCACATTTGTTGTAATATCCTAACCTATTAGCATGTTGATTGGAACACTTTCAGGTTTCCCCAAAGTCTTAGGGGAGTGGACTATCTATTGAACACACAAAGATGCTGAGAGGGGGGTGAATCAACATTTATTAAAACTTAAGTACTTCATTTGTAGATCAGATTCATTTACTTAGAAAAAAGAAAGTAAAATATGCAACACATTCATCAACACAATGACACCAAGATTTTTATATGGAAAACCCAAAAACTGGGAAAAACCACAGTAAGTGTTAACTCACAATATAATGTTCACTGCTATATAAAAGTTTACAACGTTGTTTTAGGGCTACAACCCAAGGAAGCTACAACTCCCTGCTAACTTTGTTTTAGGGATACAACCCAAGGAAGCTACTACTCCCTATAAAAAGCTCACTACTATAGAATTATAATGATAAACAAAACTTTGAACTGCTATGAAGAAAGCATATGACTCATGTTGATGTTGCAGTTCTCTTTTCTTCACAATTACTCCATCATACTAATTTTGTACACTTCATCCTTCTCAATCATCTTTATCATGTTTGCACACACATCTTGATTTCACAAATGACTTTGATCTCCTATAAATACCCTCCACAACACTTCAAAACATTGACTAAGTTGGCATCATAACAATCTTTAGATGAAACATGTAATTCTCTAAGGGTCAGCTTCAATTCACACAATATGTTAGGAAAACAAGTTACAAACCATAGAATCTCATAATAGAAGTCAAGGAACATCATTACACACCTTGTAATGTTAAACCAATTGATCAGGATTCACCACACATAACAGAAACTAGACTATCAGCTCAAACTACATAACTATTGTTGACTGTTCATCTTCACACCTCCAAGGAGAAGTGAAAAACATCATGCAGGCCAATGTTTCAAAAATGTATCTTATTGACAACATCCATACACCATTCTCCTAAAGTATCTGACCAATACATGCATCCATAAAACAAAGAATATAATGAACTGATGAAAACAAGGCATTCCAGACTAACTGTGATATTCCACAACTCAGGATATTGTATTGTGGTACAACAAAACTTATGAAACTGTTAGAGATGAACTTATACACCATTATATGCATTTCCCAGATCGACACATTCTTATTTATCATTTCCGGAGAAAAATGGGATCTTGTCTTAAGTATACTATTATCCAGAGACCAGTCATGTACACTTCTTCATTCACTGACTTAACTACTTTATGTGGCATAGGAAATAAGAGATATTTGCATGTGGATCAAACCTAAGATATTATGAAGTATGTAGAATCTCCATAGATACTTGTATAGATGATCTATATCTTCTTTATCTTTTGCAAATACTCAAACATGTGTTCTAGAGAATACTTTTGTAACTGGAATAGTCTATATTACTTTTGTCACTTGAATTTTGACCTTGTAGACCATAATAATATATGATACTTCAATATAGCATACCTTGTACATCCATGAGCCTATTCTCAAAGATGCATGATCAATAATTTACTTCTGGAGGAATGCAAAGCATTCCAATAGGTCTCCATCCTTGCTTTGCTATTTCTGAGTAATAACTGGAACTTTGTTACTTGTAACTTTTACTGCTGAAGGTGTAGTGATAGAAAATCTTAGATATAGCATTTTAATGTCTAGTTCATCTTATATTCTAAACCACAAGACTAGATCTTGCAATGTGGAGAAATGTGGACCAAAATACTGTACCTCTACCTTAAGATATACACTGTGAATGCCTTGATCAAAGTTCTACAACTTGTCTCTCAGTGTGATACTTCAAACTGATGAAATATAAATGTAGGGATGAAGAAAACATGTTAGGACATGAGTATACACCTCCATATCATGCTTAGACATAAGATTGATCATCTCACCACACTTAGCCAGTTTTCTCTTCATCTACTAAGCCTTCTAGACCGGTTTACCTTAAGCAAGATAACCCCTTATCTTCAATGTAGTCAAGCCATCTCTCTCAAATCTTCCATTATCCATCAACTTCAACAATTATGCCAAACCATCTCTCTCAAATCTCCCACTGTCTATTAGCTTCTCCAACTACTGAACTCTGTACAAGTCTAACCTCAAATCGAAACATGTTATGTTGACATCAATGATAACACATATTGCCAACACTATTACATTGTATGATGTGTACCACATCCTAGGAGTCCCTGTGAGAGGGCATCCTCTTTTTCTTCCTACCAATGAGTCTATTGAGGACAAGGCATCCTGGGCTTCGATCATGGGTATGACTCATCCTAAGGAGAAGACAAGAGTTTGGCTCACTTCAGTACTTCATCTTCGCATTCCTCTCTTGAGGAAATACCTTATTGGCTTTATTGCATCAAGGTTCTCAGGAGACAAGGCCTTGGCTCATCTTAGTTTATGTTGTGCACCCATTATTCAGTGCATAGAGCAAGGTACTTTTTACATAGGGTGCCAATATCCTAACTATGATCTATCATGATTTCTACCGTATTACTCATTATGTGGCACTTGATTTGAGCCACTAAACTCTGATCATGACATGGATTTACGAGAACATCAAGCCATATCAGAAGGAGATGCCACTTCTAGACCTTAGACTCCCAAGAGCTACTAGATGGGCTCGGGTTGGTCATTTTGGTACTTCATTGTGTGCGATGGCCACTCTTACTGATGCAGACATGATTTTTGATCCTTACATTGACATGGAGGGCACTTGGCCTCATGCTGGATAGATTTGAGATTATTGTCATAGTGTTACTAAGATTTCTAACCGCAATGAGTTCATCAGGGCCCAACACATTGAGCGGGTCCTTTAGCAACCAGGAGATGACTTTCCAAAGAATATTCCCCCAATTCCTACCTGCTATAGATCTATCCAAGAGATTGCCAAGGTTGGCCAGAGGCCCATTGTCTGGACTCCTTTGACTCCTAGGGTTTTGATTACCAAAACTCCTAATACCTCAGGAGTTGGATAGGGGAGAGGGAGAGGAGCTCCCTCTCAAGGATTCATTATTCTAGAGGATATTGATTCTATGGATGAGGACTAGAGGGATGATCAGTCTGATGATGGTTTAGTTGGAGATGATTAGGAGGTTGATTTAGATGAGGAGGAGGTTCCTAGGGCCACTTTTTCACGTCCTACTCCTCCTTTTCTAGATGATGACATGAGGCGCATTGATCCCATCTGGCAGTTTGGCAATCCTCATGAGTTTATTTACTTCCTTACCTTACCTTGTATCCTCTTGTTTGACCTTTGAATTAATGCTCCTTTTTCTTTCATCTTTCAAGTAGCGCTGAGGAGTGGAGGACCTTTGTTCATGATACTTCTATTGACTTGGTTGGTCCTTTTACTGGTCTCTCATAGGAGTGACTTCTCATTAATCATGGAGTGCCTGCTAGGGCTGGTTGATATACAGATAGCTTCACTTTTGTCTATCATGGTTGTCGGGAGAATGTCGCTTTGAAAGCGGATATTCAAACTCTCAAGGGTGAGGATGTTATCCTCTGAGAGATAGCTCATCTTGTGCTTTAACATTTTGATTCACACGCTAGCACAACAAGCCCTTTACATTCTCAGGCTTGCAACAAGGCTTATCATTCTCATAGATCTCATGGAGATCCTAGTGCACTTTAGAGGTAGAGGAGTAGGAGCCCTAATGGTTTGGTTGGACCAAACCATCCTTGAGATTTCTATCCATTTTCCTATCATAACCCCTTGCATGGGGAGACTTACTTCTCATGAGAGCATTTTGTTTAAGCTCTTTTATCCCATTGTAGTACTTTGATCTTTTGATATATCTATAAAATCATCCTCTTATGATCACACCTATCATTTGAATGATTGTCTCTTGTGTACTTTGGAAGTTTCAAAACTTTTGTTTGTTTAGACCCTTAACTCTAAGAATACAAATATGATGAATATGATATGTTTTTAGCTCTTTTTCAGGATATATATATGTATGCAAAGGATGATATGACATGTAAGGACATACAATGCAGGAACACTTCTCTAATTTTATGAAATTCCATGAGTTATGACACTAACTTTATTGCTTTGGATTCCTTTTTTTGACTTTGATATGAATGCATCATGGAACAAACATTATGACTACTCTTTAATATGATTTTCAGTTCAAGAGATTGCAGATTATCCTGGTGTAGGAGACCTATTCAACTTTATGAGATAGGAATTTTAGAACTCAAATGGGAATGGGGAGGAGATGAAGTGTTTCTAAATCATGGGCTTTGGTAGAGGCTAAACACTGGTCATTATCTAGATAAGACAATCTGACAAACTTTCAACTTAGACAAGCAACAAATTTTATTATTGTTCACTAGACTTAGATCATAGATGGAAAGCAAGGTAGACCTGGGATAAAGGAAAATGGGAAAGAACAAGGGTACGTAAGTAAAAAATGATCCTAAAGACTACTAGACTATTGATTTTGCTTAGCTAATGCATGTGTGTGCTTTGTACCTTTATCTCTCATTTCCTCTAGTAGAATGTCACCCTTGAAGCTTTGAGCTTAGATTTATCTCAGGTACAAACATTCATCAATCTTCTCTCTATCACTCTTTTTTAGTAACTCTCTCTTTTTTATGCTTTTTCTCTCTTTTTTGATATTTTTGCAATGCCTCATTTGATTTTCTCATTTTTTTGATATTTTAACTTTTATGGAAATGAATGCTTTGGATCTTTTTGAGTAATTTTGGATATGCAACAACTTTGATCATTGTATTCACACTTTCCTCATTACTCTTATTTGATCACTCATTTTTTATTCACACATATTTTAGATTGCTTCCTTCAAAGTTTTGATCCTCTTGACATTTTTGGCCAGGAAAGATAAGGGGTTGAGCACCACCAAAAGTTTTCATAGTCTAGTCAGACTTCCTTTCTACTAGGGAAGAATGGGGAAGGTCTACATGCAAGCTTCCTTTGAACACTATGGGTTTGAATACTAACTTTTCTTAGACTCAACATCCTAAATCATTAAGACTAGGATCAGTGTAAAGATAAGAGCTAGGCTTTGATTAGAATCAAGTGTAGGAATGAAAGGGGAAAATGGTGATTATGAACATAAGAGAACTCAAAAACTAAAAGGATCACACCACATCTAGACAATCTTAGACTCCTTACTGAAATGAAAATGATACAAGAGCAAGTCACTCACTAAAATGCAAGATGGACAAAATGATACAGAAATGCAATAAACAAATTTTGATCTTTTTGATGTTTTGTAATTGTTTAGGGTGAAATTTGATTCATTTAGATTTTAGTGTTGTTAGATATTTGAATCCTCCTTTCACCCTATACATTCAAGGATCTAGGGTCAAGTGGAAATTCACTATCATACCCTAGGTCATTGTGAAATGTAGGGAAGCTTGGATTAGGGTGTTTAATTATCAATTTTCCTTCTCTTATGCTCAATTGACCAGTAAAACCCTAATTATGTAAATACAACAATAACTAACGAATAACGAAAAAAGCTCTTGCAAAGAGATGTAAAATATCAAATCACAAAGTACCTATTTTTAGGGTTCCGAGGCAGAAAAGTCAGGGACAAAAGAGCAGGCACCTGAGTCCAATGCCCTGGTTTTTGTCTGGATCTGGAAACTCAGTCTGTAACTCTCCCTTGTTGTCCCAGAGATTTTCTAGTCACAGAAGTTGGAGGACTAATGAGCGGGCATCCAAGTCCAGGGTGTTGTTTTTCCTTTTGTTCTACAATTCTGACACTTCAAGATGCCTTCCTACAACTTCACTCTTCCCAACTCTGTAACCTGTAACCTGCAACCATGAAAACTTTGGGAGGGGGTTGTGGTGTTTAGAGGCTTGCCTCAGTCAAGCCCCAGAGGACACTTAAGTCTCCAAACACCATTTTCAAATAGAGAGTGTGTGCCCTTGTGAGGTAGAGGCAAAAACGAAAGGAAATGATGATGAAAACATAATATAATGTCACCTTGTAGTGAAGATATCATGGGAGGAAGATGCTCTTCATTCCATGATGAAATGGATGCTCAAATCTGTAAACACAAACACATAAACCACACAAATCTGCTCTTGGAACACAGTGGAAACATTGAATCACAAGTTGATAGCTAGTTGAAATCTAATTGCAATCTAGTTTCTAAATGAATGCCTAAACATGCTTTTATATGCAACTAAAAACACTACCGCCACCATTTTTGTAATTCAAACTTACTGTGTCGGCATAGGACCCAAATAACGGTCATAAACCGACACCCAAAAATTGGGACTACCCCAAAACAGGGTAGGACTAGGGCGCAAGCACCCAAGTCCTCCCCCTATTTTGGGTAGGGTCAAGCTCAAGGGGTCCTCCTAGGTCCAATTTGTCATGTTACCTAGGGCTCATTCCATTGGGATGCCAAATTATGAAGTAAGATGTCCTAAATGCACACTAAAGACCCAGGAGCTAAACCTTATAAGGGAAAAGCCCCCAAGGGGACATTTTTTGACATTACGTTTAGCCCCCACTTTAATATATGTATAAACGTGAAGCTAATACATGCATTAAATTAAGGTCACAAACACAACAAACACACCAAGCACAGAGAAGACATGCCAATCACATAGAAAATAGTAACAGGCATGCAAAACACAGAGAAGATAGTTACAATCACACAGAACACAGAGAAGATAGTAGATGCATATTAATGCATGGAAGACAGAAATGATATCTTTTCTTTTCTTTTTTCTCATATATATGAAATGCAAATGCAAGTACTGGAAAGTAAACAAACCTCCAATAATACATGATGCACTCATCGCGCAGGTCTTTGTATATGGGGCAACACACATGCAAGACATGCAAAACTTCCCAAAATGTAGGAAACACAACCCTAAGGCGCTGGTCTTTACACTGTATATGGGGCAACAAACATGACACAAAAAACAAGCACGTCAAAACATACACACTTGAAGAAACAGAGAAAACATGACAGACAAGCGATGGTGTGTACCTATTTCTAGGTCCAACACCATCTCAGGCACATTACAGGCACACACCGATGATTGGGCTTCACCACAACAATCACCAAAAACACGCTTAAGGGTTGAGTTAGTCACAAAACTGCTCCCTGCCTTTGTAGAGGACTTTTGAAAATGACAGGATGATGCAATCTGCTCCAAGAAGTACACCATCCCTGCCTCTGCAGAGGGCTTAAGAAAAAGGATATACGCGATATCCTACCTCTATAGAGGGCTTACATGATTGATTAATTGATTGAAAACAAGCTTAGGATGCATGATGCACTCATCGTGCAGGTTTTTACATTTGAGGATAAACACATTACTAACATCTACAACAGACAGCTTACCTTATATGCCCCCACCTTAAGGTGGTTAATATCAGGTATCAATATCAAGCACATTAAGGTAGGAATAAAACAAACAAGGGAACACTGACTTTCGCAAAACCCCTACCCCCTGGAGGGAACACGAATTCAGAGTTCGAGAATAATCGTGGGGCTATATCATGAAGCTCTCTGAATCAAGTACCGCCAAGGTTAGATTCAAAGACAAACAAAGGTGCATAGAGCAAAAATATTGTTAAGGTTTGTATATGAGAGAAAAACATCATAAAAATGACTACACGCAAAGCACGAGTGCTTCCACTAGCCAAGCGTTGGATAAAATATGCAACCCCATCGTCATATTAGGAACTAAGTCCATTTTTTTATTGCTCTCAAAAGAGACACTAGGTCTACATCAGTATAAATGTTTTTCATCATCTACCCGCTAGATGGAAACACTAGAGGAAGGGAAACAATAAATAAGAGAGGAGAAACAAGTGTCTTAAGGACAGTCACGTAGGAGGGTGCCCCCAAGTCACCAACCGCAATGCTATGTCCATAAGACACAACACACAATGATGAAATTAGAGAGAGGCAATTTAGAAGAATGATGATACAAATAGAAGAAGGTCACAGTAGAGGCAGTCTCCTGGTATCCCAGACCTTACGAGAGAATCCGAGGTCATCCTAGGAGGCCTAAACAACACATAACACATCACGGGGGAAGCACATTACGAGAGAGATAAAGGGTTAGAGATACTTAACTGTAGGGCCTTCATATTAGATCTTGGAACTTGCGAACCTCTTGGAGAGGTACTCGATCATGTTTAATGCAAAATTTGAGTGGTTCTTATGAAAGTTTTGTTTATTATCATATGATGCTTATTTTGTGATTTCTTGTTGAAATGAGACTTTTTGTTGCTTATGAGGGGGAGAACCACTATTATTTCCAACTATTGATTGTTGTTTTACTCTTTTCTGATTTGTAGCAAGTTTCTGTTGTTTAATCTTTCTAGGATGGTAACGGGACTCATCATGTACCATCTCACTCATCTATATCGGTTGTTGTTCTTGCTTTTCTGATGCATTTTGATTATCTCCTGATCCATATAAGGATAATAGAGGAGGAACCTTAGCATACATTCCATTTCTTCATGGACAAGGTGGATTGTCCACTTGTTTCTTATCTACTTCAATCATTCCCATGATACTATCATAGTCCAAGTAGTCATCCTTGTCTACTTCTATTAAACCCTGTTCCACCATATTGTTTTCACTATGCTTAGGGAAAGGATTAGTGAAGATTTGTAAATTTTGATTCGGTAGAGCAACTGACTTGTTTCCATTATCATTCACACCCAATACCTGGATGACATTTGAATCAATATGGTCTTGTATCTCATGTTTAAGACGCATACATCGTTTAGTATCATGTCCTTGTGTCCGATGATAATGACAAAAGGCATTAGCATCAAAGTAAGGTCCTTATTTATTAGGATTGACAGGCTTGATTGAGGGAAGCTTTAGAATGTTATTACTCATAGCTTGATTCATGATAGAATGATAAGACTCAGATATCAGAGTAAACTTTCTTGGTTTATATGATGCTTTCTTTGGATTAGTGATAGCTTAAACATTCAAAAAGTTGTTCATATTCGGTCCATTAATCTTGATGAAGCTCCTGTTATTATTATTCCTCTTAAAGTTGTTTTGTGATGATCCACCCCTGGATTGACCAACTTGAGCCAATGAGTTTTGGTTTTCATACTGACTAGATGAAAGTTGATAATCACGAAGGGCGGTGCATAAATGTTGAAAGGAGTTATAATTCATTAAGAGGATCTTATCACGAATATTAGGTTGTAGATTTGTAATAAATATCTTCTAAACATCTTCATCTTTTATTTGATATTGAATATGTGCATAAAGTCCTTGATACCAACTAATGAATTTAGTCAAATTTTCTTTCGGACCTTGTTTGCATTGAACCAAGTCAATAAGCATGACTTGGGGTCCGATATTTGCTTGAAATGTTGTAAAAATTGATCAATCAATTGCAAAAAGGAGTGTATTGAGCTCGGAGGCAAAGAGAAAAACCATTCTAAAGTAGTATCTTTGAGAGATCGCGGGAAAAGTTTTGCAACAAATCCTCTTCAAAATAAAAATCACTACACATAGCTATAAATGCTGCCACATGAATATTAGGATCACCTTTTCCACCATATTTTTCAAAGTGGGGAATCTTAAACCTCTCAGGCATAGGAGTTCTCAAGATTGCATAGGAAAGGAGATTGTGGGAATGATATGTTGGTAGACTAGGCTGAAACGAATTTGTCAAGTTTGTTACCTTTTGTTGTAAAGCAATCATGCCCTATAAAAGTTGGTTTAGGATGGCATCATTAGGAGACATAGTTTGTTGTGAGGAATTGGAACCAAAGTGAGAAGGTGAATGAGTTTGAGATATGATAGGTGGAGGCTGAGAATATGTCAATGGTGGTTGGACATAATGATAGGTGGAAGATGGTTGCGAGTAGGTAATAGGTGGCTGAAAATGAGTGGAATAGATAGGTGGTTGAGAACAATTATGCATAGAGGAGGTCCCTTTAGGAACCAAATTCTGATAATTAAATCCCACATCTTTGTAATTAGTGCCATTAGATACTCCAATACCAGTGGTAGCATTACTACAAGTGTTCGCATTAGTTGTTAATATTGTTGATGTAAAAGTGGATATTCTCGTAGTCGGTATAGGTGTCGAAACTTGAGTATGAGATGGTGATAGAGTGTTATTTATCACTTGTGCACATTTGGTCACTGGCATAATGCTGGTTTGTACAATATGTGCTAGACCATGAATTGCATTTACACCATCTTGTCCCTCTTTTATCAATTCTCTTATATTATGAATTGTAGGGACAACTTCTTCAACTATTCTCTCATTTTCCATAAATGATTGAAATTTAGCTAGCTTTTTATCCAAATTTTCTATTTGCTCATTAGATACATATCCTGTTGCCTCAATAGTATCATAAACATCATGAAAATTTTGTTCTTCCATTGTAGTTGGAGGATGTATAATATCTTGCACAATATGAGTTTCTCCCTTTGTAAAGAAGGTGTTCAAAGGATTATTAGAGGTAGGAATGTTGGTTTCTTCAAGAGCACTAGATCCCATTAACCTTTTACTTCTTCTCAAAAAGATATTTTTTTTAGGACAGCATGTCATAAAGCTTATACAAAAGCATACAACGCACAATGCACAAACTAAGAGAATGAATCCTAAGAGAAGGATATGGTTGAAGGCCAAAAATGCTTGGTTTTTTGTACTTTTTCAATGCAAATGAATGGAACAAAGGGTGTTGTAAGGATTTTAATCAAGTGTAGCAAATTATATGTCTAATATCAGTCCAAAACAATGATAAGATCCTTCTCAAAACACTCTTGATGAAAATCCAAGATAATGCCAAGTCAAACTATAGTGAAAATATGTCAAAATAGGCACTTTTTTCACCAAAACTCAATGCAAAAGATCATAACAAAAGGTCTTGTGAGGAAAATGATGATGTAAAAAAAATTATATCAGTAATAAAATCCACTTAATGTCAAAATATCCAATACAACACGCTTTTAGTGCCACTTAAGGTAAAACCCTAGTGAAAATATAGCAAAAATAGGCTATTTTCCACAGTTTTTCAATTCCAAGACCTAGAAAAAGGGGTGTTGTAATCAATTTTAGGATGTGCAGCAATTAATACTCATGATATCAGTCAAATCAATCCATAAAATTTGTCACAACATGCTTGGAGTGCAAACTAGGTCAAACCCTAGGGCAAAAATGGCTAAAATATGTAGTTTTTCACCGAATTTTCAATACAAGAGCCTGTTAAAAGGGTGTTGTGAAGATTTTTAGGAGGGGAAGAAAATAATTACCCTGATAACAGCCAATTAATGAAAAAATACTCTTCACAACATGCCTATGGTGCAATTTTATAGAGTCGATAAGGCCAATTTTAGTGAAAATCGTTGTTTTTGAAGCCCTGGGTTTGAGATGTTGACACAAAATGCTATGTGAATTTTTTGAAGTATGATTTATGATGAAAATGAATTAATCTCAGATCTAAAAATTATTCCCAAGCTTTAATGTGCAAAATGCCAATGCAAATCTAATGAAAATGCATGAAAATTGCTAGTTTATTGTTGAAATTTTCTATGCAAAAATGCAAATATTTTAAATCTAAATGCAAAGTTACACCAAAATGCAAGACTAAAGCCAAATTATAATTTTAATGAGCCTCTAAAATCAGTAGAAAAATCTAAAAGAAGACTTTTCCTACTAACCCTAGATTTTGGAATTACTAGGTTATATGAAAATTGTCAAAATTTCTACAAAAGCCTAGCAAATTAATGACGAAAATGTTTAGGGTTCACAAAAATGTTTAGGGTGAAATTTGATTCATTTATTTTTTAGTGTTTTTAGATGTTTGAATCCTCCTTTCACCCTATACATTCAAGGATCTAGGGTTGAGTGGCAATTCACTATCATACCCTAGGTCACTGTGAAATGTAGGGAAGCTTGGATTAGGGTGATTAATTATCAATTCTCCTTCTATTATGCTTAATTGACCATTAAAACCCTAATTATGCAAATACAACAATAAATTAATGAATAACAGAAAAATCTCTTGCAAAGAGATGTAAAATATCAAATCACAGAGTACCTATTTTTGGGGTTCCGAGGCGGAAAAGTTAGGGACAAAAGAGAGGGCGCCTGAGTCCAATGCCCTACTTTTTGTCCAAATCTGGAAACTCAGTCTGTAACTCTTCCCTACTGTCCTAGAGATTTTCCCATCACAAAATTTGGAGGACTAATGAGTGGGCGCCCAAGTCCAGGGTGTTGTTTTTCCTTCTGTTCTACAATTTTGACACTTCAAGATGCCTTCCTGCAACTTCACTCTTCCCAGCTCCGCAACCTATAACCTGCAACCATGAAAACTTTGGGAGGGGTTTGTGGTGTTTAGAGGCTTGCCTCAGTCAAGCCCTAGAGGACACTTAAGTCTCTGAACACCGTTGTCAGATAGAGAGTGTGTACCCTTGTGTGGCAGGGGTAAAAGCCAAAGGAAATGATGATGAAAACACAATATAATATCACCTTGTAGTGAAGATATCATGGGAGGAAGATGCTCTCCATTTAATTATGAAATGGATGCTCAAATCTGCAAACACAAACACATAAACCACACAAATCTACTCTTGCAACACAATGAAATCCTTGAATCACAAGTTGATAGCTAGTTGAAATCTAATTGCAATCTAGTTTCTAAATGAATGCCTAAACATGCTTTTATATGCAACTACAAATACTCCAGCCAAGATTTTCATAATTTAAACCTATCGTGTCGACATAGGACCCAAATAATGGTCATCAACTGACACCCAAATATTAGGACTTTCCCAAAATAGGGCAGGACTAGGGAGCAGGCACCCAAGTCCTCCCCCCTATTTTGGGTAGGGTCAAGATCAAAGGGTCCTCCTAGGTCCCATTTGTCATGTTACCTAGGGCTCATTCCATCGGGATGCCAAATCATGAAGTAAGATATCCTAAATGCACACTAAAAATTTGAGAGCTAAACCTTATGAGGGAAAAGCCCCCAAGGGGACATTTTCTAACGTTACAGTAATTTTTTTGTATTTTTAGAATATTTAATTTTTTTATTATTTTATGTTTTATGCCTTTTATGGTTTTTAGACATAATACTTTTTAAGGTGAAACGCATTGACTGTTTCACCAAATTCCTCACATTCCATCGTACACAAGAGATAGACACAATTACTGACATCTTTAATCATGTAAGGACCTTTCCAATCTTCTAGAAATTTCCTTTTTTGTCTATTTTTCTTATTCTTTGTGCTACCTCTTCTCAAGACAAGCTCTCCTATTCTGTAAGGTCCCATGAGATTGCTTTGTTTTGGCACTCCTAGTTCTAAGACTTCCTTTGGTAAAGTGAGATGAAGTAAATCTTGAAAAGCTTTCTAGTGTAGGGGAGTCTAGTACAAGACTCCATTGCATCTCAATAATTCCATAAGCGCATCGAAATTGTCTTGCATGTAAATCTTCACCTCTGGTCAATCCTAAATGCTTTGGAGAAATTGGAATAAATCAAAGGGGGTTTGAGGTTCCCTTTGCTCATCAGGAGAAATGAAGCTTATAATCGTCCTTCCATTGGGCTTATGTCTCAAATCCATTGAATATCCTATGTAACTTTCTAGTAACTCAAAGATGATAGGATCATCTATCCCTACTATTACTCGCATCTTCCACTCCTTATGGAATGTTCCCTCACTTTCCTCAATTTGCACTAGAGGTGCTTACCATTCTTCAAGTTCATTTTATTGCACTGAAGTAGAGATGGTAGATGGTGCTTGGGGTTAAGAAACTATGAACACCCTCGGGAGGTTTCCTAGCACATTCGTTGATTCATTATCTATAGAGTTTAATCCTTCCAATGGTGTCATCGGTTTGTACGAGTCCTCCAAAGGTGTGAGTGGTTCGTAGGATTCTCTTTCTTCTTGCATTTCAAGGACATATGACTTAGTTAGTGGCGTTAATGGTGTGTAGAATTCTTTTAGGTCTTCCTTAGGATCTGAGAAAGTGTGTGGGTTCACATTTCTTAAGTCTAGTGTAACTGTTTCAAATTCTGGTCCTTTAGCTCATTGAGGTTTTTCTCCTATTCAAGGGAAAACCTTATAAGTTGGTTCTACATTGATCATGAGAATTTATAGAGGAAACTAAAGGGGTCCATCCTTCTCTAACCACTCCATGATTTTCGTTATTGTTTATTTAGGGACAATATCTTTTTTTTCCGGTGTCTTATTTTCTGGTGGTTTTATTTCTACATTATTTACCATTTTTTTCTAAAATTTCTATCCTCTTGATACATATTGATTGGAGTATTAGACTAGGAACAAAGATCTTGTTTGTCAAAAATTTGTAATTGATGGGGATCCCGATCTTCTTCTTTATCATGTTGGACTTTATCATATTGAAGGGTTCTAGATCCCCTTTCGCAACATAAACCTTTCCAAGGTGTAAAAATCAAACTTCATGGAATAAGGTGGATGGCATAGATTTCATCCTATGTATCCATGGTCTTCCAAGGAGAATATTATACCCCATATCCTTATCAATAATGTAAAATGTGGTTGGGATAGTTTTTGGTCCCAATGATACTGGGAGCATGATTTTCCCTATAGTTGCAGCCTTTAGATTATCATATCCACTTAATGTGTCATGGGATGCAGTGATGTTGGTGTGACCATAACCCATCCTCTCTAAAAGAGAAAATGGAACTATATTCACTATTGCTCCATCGTCGATTAGTGTTATCTTTATACACATGTCATAAATCCACACTTGTAAGTATAATGTAGGATCTCCCTTCTTGGTCAATTCTGCCTCTGAAGGAATTTGTTTTATGTCAAAGAAAATCCTTGGGTCTTTTAATTTGGAGTTCGGTGGGTTTACATCAAAGTCTACATGGTTGATCTATTCACTAGGAGACGGTGTGATTTGGTCCAAGTACTTTAATCCTATTTCTTTCAAGAGCATAGAATGGTGCAAAGGGGATTTTTTGAGAAGGTCGATATAATGAGATGTGGGCATACATTTTCTTTAAGTCTTCGATTAATTCATAGGGTCCAATCGGTGTTGGTATTGGTTCTGCTACTAAAACCATACTCTCGTGAATTTATTTTTTCTCATTGCTAAGTTCTTCTTCTTCCTCATCATGCAATATATCGACCAATCCTAACATCCTGGACTCTCCCTTTGGTCCTAGTTGTACAGGGATATTTGCATCAGTACTTTTGGCTACATTGTTTTGATCAATTATTTTTGTGTTTCTGTGTATAGGAAATGGATCTAGATTGATAGATTTTCATGTCTACATTTTATAGAGCTATTGGCATTTGTGTTTGTTTTGGTCCTTTGTTGTTATTCGGCATGACCTCCTACGGGTTCAAGAACATTTCTATGAATAACCTCTATTGATCTTCTAGCAAACCTCACAATGAACCTATTGTATTATCTACAAGACTCTATGTTGTGCCCCCTAGTCCTATGGAAGGAACAAAATTGATTGTATTCGAAGGGAGCTCTTTCATATCTACCATCATTTCCATTACCATTTTGATTCCATGGTTTATAATTATCTCTTGGATAATATGTGTTGTTTCAAGTACAATCTATTGTATTAACGTTCGTGGGATAATAATCTCTCCTATTATAATCATCCCTTACTTTTTTAATTGGAGGTTGATATGTTATCCCATCTTTAGTCATGTTTCTATTATTCTTGAGAATTTTGATAATAGGCATATTGTTTCCACTATCATCATTTACTAACCGAGCATTCAACCCATAATTTCTTTAGCCACTATTGATGGAAGCTTGGTCGATCTATAAGGCACTTTCCAAAGCCTCTTCATAAACCTTGTAGGGCAATTTCTGAACTTCTTCTCTTGTAAACCTATTCAGAGCATGTTAGAAGAGATCGCATAATTCATAGTGATCCATATTTGAAGCACTAGTAGAAGAGTAGAGAGCTTGTCTCCACTGAGTGATGAAATGGGCCACTAACTCATTGGGTTCTTCATGCTTCATGTAAGAAATTCTTGAATTCTTGTCTTTATGATTTTGTTCATGTCAAAATCCATGACAAACTCTCTTATTAATTGTCTGAATGAGTGTATTGAAGCCTCTATCAGATGGTAGTACCAATCCATGGCTATCCCTTCTAATTTCTTTAGAAATATTTTTTACGACAACCCCATCCCAAGGGATGAGTTCTCTTATAGCAGTTGTATAAGCCTTGATGTGTGAATTAGGATCCCCTTCTCCTTTAAACTTTGGTAGATCTGGAAAAGATCTTGGTAATGCCACACTTCTTATGGCCATATCAAGTGGCTCTATCAAATATTTCAAATATGTCCCTAGAAAGGCACTTTAAGATTGTGGAGTTGACAACATCAACCTCATGGGTGGACTTTGATAGCCCAACACCATAGCTTGGTTTGCTTGACTTCCTTGCACTGTTTGAGCATTTTGAATTGGAGGATTCCCATTTGGGAATGTGTTTGTACTCCCATTTTGTGAGTAGTAGTTAAGATAAGGGGGATCTAAGATGCCCCTGGTCTTATTCGAATCTAATGTTTTCTTGTGACTTTTGCCTTCTCTCTGGGATGTGTTGTTCTTCTAGAGTCCTAATTCTTTGCACTACTGTTGCAATGAAATTTGCATGTGTAGGGCCTCTTGGCATTTCCTCATTTCTAAGGATCTCATTTCGTGTATGTCATGATTCAACGCTTCTTCTCACATTGCTCTTCTCGTAAAGCAACTCTCAAGGCCTCTTCAGCATCTTTGGCTTCTTGTAAATTCCTTTCAAGTCACCTTACTTCATCATCCAAGTTAGTTCTTGAAATGTTTGTTGATGGATGATTCATGTGATGGATCTAAGATCTCACTTGTACTCTTCTTACTTTATGAGGTGTAGCTTGAATTACTGGATTGTGTTCCCATGCAGGATTCAAATGATAGAGAACGTCTAGGTTCTCTTCTATTGTGTTTCTAATATGAGTCCTCATAATCATAAAAATTTGATATTGCCGCATTTGGATCAGGTGGCACATACCTATTGAATGAGGAAGTTTCAAGATTCCTTGAGGGAATATTCCCTAAGTTTAAATCTGGTTTCGTCATATTCAGGGGTGTCGTAAACACCACAAAATAAATGGGACAAACATTGGTGAAGATGGAAAGAACAAAGATGAAAGCAGTGGTGACAATGAAGATGGTCATCAAAGAATGAATGAATGTTGAAAGTGGCAATGCAAACAACTTGTCCTAGAAGGATTTGTAATTTTACATCGGATTCACCAAAATATGTACACTCAAAAACATGACTCAGTTGCATGGGGCGGTCAAGTCAGCTTTAATGGAACACAGGACCCTCTTCTTGCCACAGGGTGAACCTCCATGTCACTCTCACTCTCGTTGTAGAAGCTAGTCAAGAGGAGGTGAGACACAAGGCGGTCCTGCTCACTTGAGAGTTGGACTTCGCAAAGAGCTATCAACCAGTCTTGGGGCCTTTCCTAGATGTTGTTTTGTATATGGTGTTTTGTGATCGTTGTAGTTGAGATAATTATTTGACCCAAAGGGTCACTAGTTATTGTTCTCCTATTTGGATTCTGAATATTCTAATGTTAAGTGGGTTGTCAATTTTTTTTATTTATGTTTCTGTCAAGTTGGAGTCTTTCTTCAAATCATTGTATGATGATACCTATTTCAAGTAACCTTAGTCTATGTTGTTATTCTTGGATTGTTAATTGATCGTGTTGAGGCCTTGGGTGCAATTCTTCAATCTCCTCTTGGATTGCCCTCACCCACTCACCCCTAATCCCAAGGCACATTCCTGAGCCTGAACAGAGAGAGTTGGTAGAGTTAACCTTGAGTTGACTTGTGTATTGACTTGGGGTTTATGACCTAAAGTTTAATTTTCTTTTCTTGGTGTTAGTTGATTTTTGTTGACTTTGGTTGACTAGTGTTGAGGTTGTGATGAAATCAAGGGTTTACAAACTTCATGTTATGCCTTGTTTTTGTATGTATGCAAGATAGTGTTTTTATTCTTTTTATGATTTTTCAAAAAGAAAGTGCTTTTAATTAATCTAAATATGAATGTAATTCTAAATGTGTTTACCTAATACAATCTTAATCTATGTTTTTATATTTTTTTGGTATTTTGAATCTAATTATTCTACAAAATGAAAGAACAAACTAATCTAAGATCGCAAAAGAACTTGGAAATAAACTAATTTATCAATGTGATTTCTATTTAACCTATCAAGGAAATTGTAACATGAATTTACTATTCCCAAGAGCAAATTTAGATTAACTAATTACTACCACAATGAAAAAAAGCATTAAAGAACCTAGAATGTGAGATGCATGCATGAGCCTCCACTCCCTTAGGAATCCTTGTGTAGACAACCTCTTTGTCCTCTTGCAACAATAGGGATCTCCTCTTGGCAACAATTGGGAAGGGATGCGAAAGAGCTTAAGAAAGCTTCGAGATGTGAGCTCAATGTGAGCTAATAAGCACTATGGCTTGCAATATGGGTAGCATGATGATGCAAAGAGAAGATTTTAGCAAAGTTTGGCATAAAAACAATGAAATAAAAGGCACATAAGTCCTATGTGAGCATAAGAATGCTATGTGGAGAGAAAAACTACAAAGATTGGATACACAAATGAAATTGCCTCCCTTTATGCTTGAGAGAAGGGGGTATTTATAGGTTTGAAAGGTACATGAAAGGTGGGAGAGATTGAAGAGTTAACTCCCTTGATTGGAGAGTTAACTCATTATATTAGACAGTGAACTGGGCTAATTAGGGAGTGATGAAGAAAAGATAGATTATAACAGAAGTGAAAATGGAGTCATCAAGAGTCCAAGAGGTGACAAGTAGAGATCAAATGGAGCTAATTATGCATGCTTGAAGGATTGAAATAGTTAAATCTATGTTTAGACCAAAAACTCATGTAAAAAGGAAGAAAAATGAGTCAAAACAGAGCTTTTTCATGTCCAAAATTGAGTTTTTCCATGGCTAGAAAAGATGGCAGGGTCACCCATGGGTCGCCCAAGTCACTCAGGAGCAACCCATGGGTGACCCATAGAGGGGAGGTCCTGAGTTGAGAAGAAAGGTTGGAGATTGTTAGTTAGGGGATTCAAAGGTGAACTGCCTTTGAAAATAGGTCAAAAGGTGGTCAAAAACTAAATCTCCACTTGCAAAAGTCAAATCTTCTGGGGGAGATCCTGAAATAATAGGGGGAGATTTTTCCTGCTTGAACATAACTAAAAACTGAAAGTTAGAGATGGCTTGGCAGGTTCATTAGAGGACTCCTAGGGGTGGCGTTAGATGAAAAACACTAGGGAAAGGTCAATTTATGACAACTAGATGAATAAAAGGCTTAGGGATGAAGTCGTAAGCACAAAAAATGAAAATTGACAAGTGTCAAAAAGTATCGAAAGTGAGGAAAAGGTTAGCACGACAAAGGAGAAACAAAGGAAGAAACTAAAACCCACATGTTGCCAAGAGAAACACTACTAAGAAGGCATTATTTTTATTCTTACATGTACATGACAAGGATTATGTGCATCATCGGATCCTTGTGGAGACTGTGTGTGATTTTAGTGCTTACAGAACCTATTTTGGCACTTCCAAATTTTATTAAGGTATTTCAGGTAAATTGTGATGCTAGTGGCAGTGTTATAGGAGCTCTTTTAAGTCAAGAAGGTGAGCCCATTGCTTATTTTAGTGAGAAGCTTAATGATGCTAAGAAAAAGTATTTTGTTTATGATCAGGAGTTTTATGCTATAGTTCAAGCTTTCAAGAAATGGAGACATTCTTTGTTGTCAAAAGAGTTTCTTTTATATAGTGGTCATTAGGCTTTGTAGTATCTTAATAGTCAAGGAAAGTTAAATTAGAGGCACTTAAAATGGGTTGAGTTTTTGCAGAGTTATAATTTTGTTTTTGTTGGGAAAATGAGTCTCAACCTTCAAATTATATAAGGTTTATTGTTGATAGGATATATATATTTCCTATTTGCACTGATAGGTGTAATATACAATGGGAGTATGGGGTGGAGTGGGATGCGTGTTAACATTTTTTTGTTAACAAAACTATTAAATGGTTTGCATACATTAAATTAATGATATATTGTTGTATACGCCTAAAAATGACATGATTCATCCTAAATAAATATTCTAAATTTATTTAATCGATTCACTAATCCATAATTAAATAAATTCAATTTATTTAATTAAAATTCTTCTAAATGTCCTACACAATTAAATAATCATAAATTATTTAATTAATCCAAATTCCTCTAGCCTAAGTTCTAAATTCAAAAATCCACCTCACCTTGTCCACCTCATCAGGTTGCACATGTAATTAAATATATTTAATATTTAATTACCTTATTTACCCTCACCCACATGGCCTATTTCTTCTCAAATCAGAGGTTAGTTAACTAATCAATCAAAAGTGTTAACTAACCTATCAATTGAGTCAATCCCTCAATCAATTCAGTCAGTTCCATAATCCACTCTTCTAACTGATCAATCAAGTCTGTTAACTATTTAGTCAATGGAGTTAACTCTCCAATCAATTTTGTCACATCCCCTCTTTCATGATGGAGCTAGGACACTTTCACATTTCTACTGGTTGCACATTCCTCAACCATTCTCAGCCATTGATCTTCATATCTTCTCTCAACTATTGATTCTCATTCTCCCAAGTCTATAAATGAAACCTCATTCTTCCATTCTAAGGATCCAGGCTTTTGACATCGTTACTCTGCAAAAATATCACCAGCGTACCTTTGGCACCCTTTTACCATCCACAAGCTTGAGATCACATACTTGCCTTGGAGCTCATCTTCATTGCATATCACCATAGCCATTTACCATCAACTTCCTACAAACAACTAAAAGAGTGCACTCTCTGAGGGCTCCCTTCATCTGCAAAAGGACGGTTGTAATAGGCAAACAACAGAAGCATCAATTTCAGGGAAGATTTGCTTTGTGTTATTCATTGCCATTTACTTTCAATCTTTCTTGTTATCTTCTATTCTGTTGATGTTTGGGTCTTACATTATTCATTTGATTGATTCACGTTTTACCCTTACATTTTTGGTGCCCACCGTGGGGCCTTTGCCCCTTTATCTCATCAAAATCTAAGCTTTTTTGAAGGCAGGTTCCGTACTGGTCACGCACAGACACGCATAGGTTATTTCGGTGCATTTGAAAATTTCTACGGCACATATATCCTTTTCTGTAGTGCTTTTATTCTTTCTACGCTTCTGTGTATTCTTACTGCGCTTTTACACACTGTTACGGCGCTTCTATCATTATTGCACATATATTCATTTGTGCTGCACTTTTGAAGACTGTTACTGCGCATTCATTCTTTTTCACAGTGCATACGTTCAATATTACAGCGCATTCATAGTTGCTGTGCTTCTGTTGATTATTTCTGCGCATCTAATCACTGAAGCTACGCTTCTGTAATAGACTGAGGTTTTAGTACTTTTCTAGGGGAATTTGCTAACGCTAACCTTTTCGCAGGTGTTTGCTGGAGCTATTTTGCAGGATAGGTTCGGATTTAGTTCCATGTAGTTGCATCTAAATAGTTCACATTTCACTTTCTAAGAGATAGTAAAATTGATGTTCATTCAAATCCTCATCTAGCTCTAATTAGGGAGAAAGTAACTGGATTATTTCTTGCTTGCATTGCAACACCTTCCAAGTTATTGCTATCTAAGTTTAAAACTGAACTCACCATTGATCTTGAGGTTAAAATGAACTATTGCTATGTCGTGAGACTAAAACTTCAAAGTTAACTATCTCGTGCTACGCGGTTTAAAACTGAACTCACCATTGATCTTGAGGTTAAAATAAACTATTGCTATATTGTGAGACCAAAACTTCAAAGTTAACTATCTCGTGCTACGCGGTTTAAAACTGAACTCACCACTGCTTTCTGGGGTTAAAACTCAACCAATGCTATCTTGCTAAAATCACTTCAAAGTTCTGTGTTTGAGTAGATTAGCCCATTTAGTTTTTCACTTTTAACTAGGTTGGATTAATCAGTGTATTCTATGCTTGACGAATGACAATAGGTTTATGCTCTCCCCTCTTCTAGGTGATCAGAGTGCCAGACTTGTCATTCTATTTGTTTAACCTTTAGGAGGGGCTTGCCCTTGGATGCATGCTTGTCCAAGTGGGAATGACCCTGAGTGGTAACAGGCTAACGCCAAGCCCTACCAAGCCACTTAAAATAAATTGTGCTTGAGGTGAAAACTTCCTGCAACAAGTGCTGTTATGTTACACTGACGGCCAACCTCCCCCAAAACCCTCTCAGGCGCAACCCTTTGAGGCTGGGAGACCCCATAACGGAGAGTAGTGTTGCCGCACGTGTAACCACTTGAACGGTTTCTCGCATTAAATACCTCTTGTTCTAGTGGCCCAAATCCCTTATAATCCATTTCTTGCCTAGGATTTTTGTGCTTGCTTTTGTTCAGTTTAGTCTAAAATAGAGTCGAAAAAACTACAAAAACAATGAAAAACTACAAAATATTCTTTGTGCTTGCTATGTTTTCTTGCTATTAATTCATAATATCATATTAGGAAGACCTTTTCCAGCCAAAAAATACCAAAAATAGAAGAAAAATCCAAAAATTTTGCCAAAAATATCAAAGTTGCACATATACTCCTTTCTACGGTGCATTTATAGCGACTTGCTACGCTTTTGTAATGACTTGCTGCGCATACACTATTGCTGCACATATACTTACTGTTGCTACACATTTATACATCACCAAAGCTACGCATATACTAAGACTTACGGCACATTTGTCCTTTTCTACTGTGCATTTGTTTCGGCGCATATGCGACAGTGAGCACTTGCCCTATTTTTGAGAGAATATTTTCACTTGATTGGAGCACCCATTTCAGCCTAGTTTCACTTTTTGAGATCAAATTCAATCTTGCAGTCAGTCTTCATTCATTTCACCCAAGTCTCTCTTTCATCCATCATCCCATTCGCTTCTGTCCAAACGCCTCTTGTCCCAAAGTCAATCTATCCCATACCGATTCGACATAGGTCCTTCTTCGTTTCATTAGTAAATTCACATAAGCCTAGTAGGTCACCGTACCTTTGCTAGTAGTCTTGTTGAATGACTAAGCCCTACACAGTGAGACTGGTATCAACTACCCTTACTAGTGGCTAGCATCTTGTGTTAACCGTCTTACTTGAAGTCATTGAGCGAGAGAATCCTTTGTCCAAATCTTGTCCTAGGTATCCCATTCACAACAGTCTCAGTCGACACCTCACCAAAATTTCTAATCCTAGTCCACTTCATCCCACCTCCTCTTACATGGTTCTTACTTGATCCTAGTACAACAAGCAAATTGAAATGGACGACTCATCTAATCACCTCGCCCCACCACGTGGTGGTGACGAAGAAATTTCTCATGAAGAATTAGTAGCACACATCCAAGATAGAAAATTCCAACGCCTGGTAGAGAGGGTGCTCCTTGAAGACCCCCATAAATACTTCCATCATCTTGCTAATCTCGGAGTCAAACTCCCCGCAGACTTTGACATAAGCTCCATCATGGAAAATGTAGACAATGATCATGAGCGGAGATGTGATGATCATGAGAGAGGCACGAATGACATAGTCCCGCATGCAAATGATAGAGGAAAGAATCACAATGATCAAAATGCTCCTATGGAGGATGTGAGACAACAAATCGAAAGTCTAAAGCAAGAAATATCCAACCTTAAGACCGATACAAGTTCCAAGCACTACTCTTTGGAAGATATAGCTCCTTATCCTTTTGACAAAAGTTTGGTCATGAAACCCTTCCCCTTTCAGTTCGGAGTCCCAAAGTTTGACAAATACAAAGGGAAGGGGGACCCTAGAGATCATATCTGGGAATTCAATGCCACATGTTTAGAAGTAGCTCACAACGAGACCTACTTGATGAGACTGTTCCCAAGATCCTTAGGTGGTCAAGCTATGGAGTGGTTCTCGCACCTCCCACCAGGAATTAAAACTTTTGATGAACTTGTCAATAAATTTATAACGCACTTCTCATACAACATAGAACACGAGGTATCTATGCTAGATCTATGCAACACCAAACAAAAGAGTGGTGAGTCATTCGCCACCTTCTTACAACGATGGAGACAGCTAGCTAGTAAGTGTTCTTATGATATACCTGAGAAGAAACTATTGGAAATGTTTGTCCACAATTTGAATACTGATCTTAGCTATCAAATTCAAATACAATGCCCTACATCATTCTCAAAAGTCATCGAAATGGGCTTATTCATTGAAAAAGCTATGATCACTAAAGGAGCTATCAAGCTATACAAGGACACGCCAAATTCCAATTACACAATGGATAAATCAAAGTTTTGGACCAAGAACAAGAATGTGGTCAACGATGGGGTAGTTGACGCCAAGGCGGTAGCTCCTAAACAACAACCCATATTCACTCTTAAGGGAGACACAAACAATGGTGCACTCAACAAACCACCCTCTCGGGAGCCTAGACCTTGGTTCAATTCAAACCCAAGGAGAAAATTCACACCGTTAGGTGAGTCTCAAGAATCTGCACTAAGGAAGTTGTTGGCTAACAACAAAATTTCTCTACCGCCAACAAGTGATTATGAGCCTATAGTCAAACCTCCCTACTGGAAGGACACAGACTATTGTGAATATCATCGAGGAAGGGGGAATACAACTAACAACTGCATCTGCCTCAAAAATGTCATACAGGATATACTGGATCAGAATCAGGGAGGGACACAACAGCATACCTCCAATGAAACTCATGTGGCCTACAGGGATCCACTTCTAAATCATAACAGGCCATATAACAACCACAACAACAACAACCATGGCCACAACAACAATGGCAACAATAGCAATGACAACAACAATAATCGCAACTGGCCAAATCAAAACAGTGGGACGAGTAATGCTAACTATGCAAGTGTTCCATTTGACTACACCATAAACTGCATTTCTGAACATATTCCGCAAGTCAATGTCATCTCACCCAACCAACAACCAGGACCTAACCGAACTAGTTGTAGTATAATTACCCACAGTGGTAAAGTCACGCTCAATACCATTCCTCCAAGGTCGTCACCATCTCCATCCACCTTCCGTCAGTATAATGTCATCGACCAGTTACAGAAAACTCTGGCTCACATTTCCATATTGGAGCTATTGCGTCTATCTCCTTCTCATAAGGAGATTCTTGAGAAAGCCTTAGTGGAAACCACTATCCCCACTAACCTGGCTCAAGAGAAGTTCTAGACCATGGTAGGCAATCTAACATCCTCCAATTCCATATTGTTTACTGAGCAAGATGACCTTTCTGTATCTTAACCCCACAACACCCCTCTGCACATTGTCGCATTCATACACAAGCACCACATCAAGAGTGTTCTCATTGATGGGGGTGCCAGTTTAAATATTTGCACATTGAAGCTAGTCCTTGCACTGGGGTTCTCCGAACAAGTAGTTGATCCAAGGAGGAAAATTACCATTAAGGCATATGACGAGGAAGAAAGAACCACAAAAGGAATGGTTGTCCTACCCATTCAAGTGGGACCGGTAATTAAAGATGTGGTATGCCAAGTCCTTGATCAGGAGCTTGCTTATAATATTCTACTAAGGAGACCATGGATCCACATCATGAAGGTTGTTCCCTCAACCTATCATCAATGCATTAAGTTCCCACACAATGGCAAGCAGGTCACCATTCAAGGCGACCCCGACCCCTACCAGCACTGCAATTGTTTCCGTGCAAAACCCGAATGTGTCATACCCAACAACAGAGCCTACATTTCCCCTACCCCGCAATAGGACCATACCGCTGAAGCTTCCTCCTCAAGACCCAAACCACTAAAACTTACCATAAAAGAAAGTGGCATGGGGGAATACTCCATTGAGCACAGCCTCAACCTTGCCAAGATGCCTTTGTCTCCTCGCTATTTTGGCCATCCCAAACATCCACCCAAACATTTTCCAAAGCCATCTGCTCCTCCTGTAGCTCCCGCAAATCCCTTTGTAAAATGGGGGATCTTATCAGATGAAATAGAGGAGTGAGATCTCCTGCAATGGCTTTATGCTGAAGAAGAAAACACACCCCAAGAACCACCTAAACTCCCTACAGAACTCTATGGGCGGGGTGAGACTATTTTGCACAGGATGGGGTACGAAGGACAAGGCCCCATAGGCCTCAGAAAAGAAGGAATCATTAAACCTATACAACCTTCTTCATCCTCTTCGGCTAGAAACACAAGTGGCCTAGGATACAAAGGCAAGGGTAAAGCCAAGGAAAATGCCTGCCTTGTGGAGACAATCCAAACGCTCCAAGTGGACAGTGACACAAATTCAGATGATTCAAATGAGTATGAGTGGGACGAGCTAACAAAGCACTCCTACGATGACAAAGAGGTTGACACCATCCAAACTCTTAGCCCCTACCATGAGGGACAAATGCAACGGGACAGACCACTGGAGTCTGATTTGCCAATCCCAGAGATTATGGCTTTTGAGGAAAGTTTAGATTCCATTGCGATAAACAACTTGGAAGAAAGTACCACCCTAAACTCTACCCCCACCAGTGCTCCTAACATTTCCATTCACACCATCAATGAATCAGGTCTCTCATCTGACTCCCTTCCCCTCTTACACCCTGAGCTTATTGACTAGGATCTGCAAGCAACCCCCCAATTAGATATATTCTAGAACGATGATGCTTACATTGATTATATGGAACTTAGTGACCACTTGCCAAAAGGAGATCATAAAGCTGGTTTTGCTATTGAACTGAATACCGTAGCTTACTTCAAGGAGGGTGCTAAGCCTTCCAGTCGCAAAAATATCAAGATCAAAAATGGATCTGACAGTGAAAACTGCCTTGCGGCAGTGTCAGATCATAAAATAGTAAAAAGAAAGGATGCATCTGACGGTGAAAACCCAACTGTGGCACCTGACGATGGAATGCTTGACACTCTCCCTAGTGATATGTACCAAGAAAGGTCACAAATTGTGGTGGAGTCGACAGAGCCCATGAATATTGGAACCGAAGAGTAGCCCAAGATTATCCACTTTGCCAAATCTCTCACACCACCAGAGAAAACCAGGTTTGTACCATTCTTTAAGAAGAAGAGAGGCAGCTTTGCTTGGTCATATGTAGACATGCCAGGTTTAGACCCACACCTAATTCTACATCATTTGCCATTGGATCCAGGAGTAAAACTAGTAAAGCAGAAGCTGAGAAAAATGCATCCTCACATAGCACTTTTGGTCAAAGAACTCAAAAAATTGTTAGATGTGGGGTTCATCAGAGCCATAGATTACCTAGAATGGATATCCAACATTGTGCCAGTGTCTAAACTAGATGGCCGGGTTCGACTATGCAATGATTTTTGAGACTTAAACAAAGCATGCCGCAAGGATGACTTTCCATTGCCAAACATCGATAGCATAGTCGACCTAACTGCAGGACATACAATGCTATCACTCATGGACGGATTCTCAGGGTATAATCAAATCAAAATAGCACTAGAGGATCAACACAAAACAGCTTTTACTTACCCATGGGGTACCTTTTGTTGGAATGTCATGCCTTTTGGGCTGAAAAATGCAGGTGCTACATATCAACGGGCCATGACAACTATATTCCATGACATGATGCATGTAACTATGGAGGACTATGTTGACGATATCTTAGCAAAATATCTCACAAGGGACTCACACCTGGATGTCCTAGAAAAAGTCTTTCAACAGTTGGACCAATTCCAAGTCAAACTGAACCTGAAGAAATGTGTGTTTGGGGTAACTTTAGGCAAGCTGCTAGGCTTCATCGTGTCGGCAAACGGAATAGAAGTAGACCCTGCCAAGGTCAAAGCTATAATGGACATGCCACTGCCCAAGACTCTAACTTAGTTGAGATCCCTACAGGGCAAGCTGCAGGCCATCCGCAGGTTCATCTCACAGCTAGCAGACAAGTGCCAACCTTTCAGCCATCTCCTACATAAGAACATTCCATTTAAATAGGATGAGCGGTGTGAAGAGGCATTCAACAAGCTAAAGGAGTACCTTATGAATCCTCCCATACTCATGCCTCCAATCCAAGGAAAACCTTTAATTCTCTACATATCTGCTACACCCACTACTCTTGGAGCTCTTCTAGCGCAGCAAGATTACGAGAACAAGGAGAGAGCTGTATACTACATTAGTTGAACCTTAGTGGGCTACGAGTTGCAATACTCACAAGTAGAAAGATCATGCCTTGCGGTAGTTTTTGCTTCACAAAAACTCTGCCATTACATGTTGGCACATCCTGTCAAACTCATTTCAAAAATTGACCCACTGAAGTATCTCCTCAGCAAAGTAGCTCTCACAGGTCAACTAGCAAAGTGGGTAATGCTTCTCAATGAATATGACATAGAATATGTGGATAGAAAATCCATCAAGGGACAAATCATAGCTGACCAACTGGCCGAGGCACCATTACAAGACACTTCACCAATGTAGTTTGAGTTTCCCGATGAGTCTTTATTCACTCTATCAACATCTCCTTGGAAACTCTACTTTGATGGATCTTACACCAACCATGGATCGGGGGCAGGTATCCTATTTATCACTCCCCAAGGTGACACAATTCTGAAGTCCTACCAGTTGTTATTTCCATGCACAAACAACATAGTGGAATATGAAGCCTTGGTAATTGGTCTCAAGATGGCCACTGAGTGGAAAATCCAAGCACTATATGTCTACGGTGATTCTCAGCTTATCATAAATCAGGTCAACGATGAGTATCAAACCAAAGATGAGAAGCTCATCCCATACAAACGGATGGTCGACGACTTCAAAGAACACTTTGGGACCATCTCCTTCGGGCAAATACCCAAGATAGAGAACAAAGTAGCAGATGCAATGGCTACCATAGCCTCTCTTCTAGAAATTCTTGAATATGAGTCACAGTATGAGTTCTTAGTGGAAACCATCCAGCAACTAGCTTATGATCTCCTTGAAACCCATTCCATTTGCCTCCTAGTCGGATCTGATTCACCTTGGTATGGTAAGACCTACACTTACCTCAAGGACAATATCCTCCCACCGGACCTCTCTTCCAACCAAAAATGAACTTTCATCCGACAAGCCTCTTGTTACACCATCATAGCTGATACCCTTTACCGACATGGTCTGGATGGTACTTTTCTCCGTTGTTTAGAACAAGAAGAATCCATAACTGCCTTGCGAGACGTGCATGAAGGGATATGCAGAACACACTCCAACGGCCCTTCCTTAGCCAAGAAACTCATGCGTTTGGGTTATTATTGGCCAAATATGGAAATGGATTCATATCAGTTCGTTAAAAAGTGCAAACAGTGCCAAATACACAAGAACCTAATCCATGCACCTGCTCAAGAGTTGAGACCTTTAACAACACCCTGGCCCTTTTGCCAGTGGGGACTTGACCTTGTGGGAAAGATTCATCCACCCTCTTCCAACAGCCACAAATTCATCATAACTACCACTGAGTATTTCACAAAGTGGATTGAAGCCGTTCTCCTAACCACCATCACAGGAAAGCAAATTTCCTCTTTCATTCTGAATTACATTATCTGCTGATATGGCATCCCTTCATCCATCATAACGGATAATGGAAGACCATTCAAAAATTAGGATGTCCAGGAACTCTGTGAGCGTTTCAAAATCTAACATCGTTTCTCCACTCCATACTACCCCCAAGGTAACAGCCAAGCTGAGGCATCAAATAAAACCATTCTAAAAATCCTAAAGAAGACTGTCAATGAGGCTGGCCGTGATTGGCATGTCCAACTCAATCCCGCTCTGTGGGCCTATAGAACCAGTATACGCACTCCCATAGGTGCTACACCTTACGCCCTTGTCTATGGTTCAGAAGCCATCCTCCCCATTGAGGTTGAACTACCATCCCTCAGGGTGTCGTTGAAAGATCTCATATCAGACGAAGAATACAAAGTCTCCAGGTTACAAGAACTAGAGCTGCTAGAAGAAAGATGCCAAAAAGCCTTTGATCATCTCAAAGCATATCAACAGATGATGTCAAGAAGCTATAACCACAAGGTTCACCCAAGATGCTTTAAGGTTGGGGACCTAGTTCTCAAAGAAAACCCTCGTAATCAACAAGACAGAGAAAAGAAAGGCAAGTTCAAACCTAACTGGCTTGGGCCCTATGTGATTGTAGCTGCTTACGGATCGGGGGCATATCAGTTGGCCACATCAGAGGGTGAATTGTTAGATGATCCAATCTACAGCATGCACCTTTTCTGGTTCTATACCTAGGAGAACCCCAATGCAAGGGGGCATAGTAAAATCAAAAATCAAAAAAATCAAAAAAGTTGAAAAGAGAAAATACAAAAAAATTAGAAAAAATAGAAAGCATACAAAAAAATCGTCCTTTGGTGAAAACCTAGCAAACAGACACCTTAGATAGGTATCATGATGAAAACCTAGCAAACAGGCGTCATGTTTACTTCCTAGCTTCTTGTGAAAAATAAACGCAAATGATGAAAACCTAGTAAACAAGCATTACTTGTGATAAACTACCTTCTCCATCTTTGAGAATCCAATCACCTTGAGTCCATTATTTCTCCATTTGCCCCATTCGACCCATATCTATCCCACAAATAAACACTTGACAGTTACCTATCATGGCTTGATACTCTCCTTGTGGCCTTGTCAACCAAGGTTTTGTCCCATACCGTCTCCTCAATGTGAGCCTAGCATGGGGTCTCTTGTCAGTGTCCATGGTCCAAGTCCGTGAACTATGTTGCCTCTACGCCGTCACGTAGGCAAGGCCATTATTCTAATGCGCCCCCGAGGCTTCCATTTCTTCTATGGTCCGATTCATCCCCTTTCTTGTCTTAATTCTTATCATCTTTCTTCTAGTCCATCCATGGTCCATTAGGGTTTACCCTGAACTACGTTGCCTCTGCGTCGTCACGTAGGCAAGGCCATTTAGCAATGCACCCCCAAGGCACTAGGTTAGTCCCTTAGGGTCCGTCTCCCCAATAAGGATTGTGCAATCTTCTCACCAAACAAGCAAATGCAAGCAGAACCCGTGCCTCAAGCAGAAATCTTGACTATGAGCATCTTAACCTATCTAATGCAAAGCAAATACCCAAGGTCTTCTAAATGATTTTATGCAAATTAAACCAAGAACTAAACACATATCAACGCAAATATGCTTTGTAGATCGGAAACATGGTTAACAATTTGAGTCCAGATTTTTGCTATCATACCTTCCTATGCTACTCAAGGATGCCAAAAGCTAGATATGCTATGATGGGAGCATGATTATTTTCTTTGTTTGCTATTTGTGGATTAAACTTTAGTAATGTGAAGCCTTGTCTAAGGACATGATCGGCAAAAGATCATCGAGGACATCAAAGGTCTAACATGAACAGGGGCAATCCTTGTTTGTTGAAATGCAAGAAGTACTCAGGTCATCTAGATTCAATTTTGACTAGATGCTTATATTAACTTGCTAAACCACAATCCATGTAAGCGATACTCAGGTCATCTCGGTTCAATTATACCAAGATGCTTGTATTCACTTACAACATCTCTGAAAATGTACCAAAAACAAAATGCCCAATGATGAAATAAAGCACTCTAAAAGCAAAACATCCATCCTATATCCATATACACATCCATGCATCCATATCCCATGCAATCCTCATTATCCAAACTATGCAGAGTAATAATATCAAATGAAGTTTCTAAGTCATTCTATCACAACCATTCTTCTATCTATCATGTCATTCTTATGTCGATAGAGTACATTTGGACTTCACAAAAATAAAGCATATAGGAGCATATCATATCATATGTAGGGCTAGTCATGAATGTGATTAAGTCAGTAGAATACATCACCCAATGCATTAGGTCATCCACACATCAACATTACATCACATCTTAAAGCACAGAAAACCAAAAAACAACATAGCTAAGTGCATCGCATACAAAGCTGCATCATCACATAGCAATCATATTACATTTGCATTCATTTGAAACATTAGATCATATAGACATCCCATAACATCATACACAAAGCTGCATCATCACATAAAAATCTTGTTACATATGCATACATTCAAAGCATTAAATCATATAGACATCATATAGCATCATATCAAAAATCATCTCATATAGCATCAAATAGACCATCTAACTGTACACATACATCACATCATACAATCGAAGTAAATCATCATCTCATAACGCATGCAATAGATACACAAAGCTACATCATCATATATACTATCATATAAGAGGTCCAAATGTACAATATCACCATCTCTCTCAACAATCAAAGTGTCATATACAATATACATCCAACTAGACGGTGATACATGTCCCAAAATGTACAAAATCTGGTCTGTGTCTATCCCTGCTGCTGTGGGCCACCACTGCCAGCTCCTGACTGCTGGGGACCCATCACGGAAGCCCCTGACTGTGATGTACCTGCTCTATGAGTAGCCCCAGACTGACTCCTGAAGCTCCCTGCCCTCTGACTCGATGCCACGGCACCATGGTATAATCCCTAGTAGTACTGAGCCTATGACTGTGCTCTTGCAAGCTCTGCCTGTACCTGTGCCAACTGCGTCTGCAACTGGCCTACCTGTGCCTGTGCCTGCTGCACCTGCCCAACCAAAAATGAACTCGCTGCATCTGTCCGCATGGCGGCCACAGCAGTGTCCCGCTCTACATGAATAATACATACCCATGCGTCTGCCATATCTCTCTCACGAGTCAACCCAGCGATAACTGCTGCATCCGTCTCTTGCCTGCCATCGGCCCTCCTCAGCTGTGCCTACAGCGCTCGCACCTGTCCCCTCAGGCTGGCTATGGCCCTCTCATTCACCTCTACCTATACTGGCCCCTGTGCTGCCTCTGCCTGTCTTGGCCCCTGTGGCTGGGGCACCTGCTGCTGTGGTACCTACTGGGGTGGCGGCATCTGCGCCTACTGAGGTATCTGCAGTTGTGCCTCCTATCCTGGCACTGCCTGCTCAACCTGACCTAACCTCCTCCGTTGTCTCGGCCTCTCTCCAGCTCTACCACCTCATCCTCCTCATCCTCATCCTCCTCTAGCTCCCCTCTAACTTGGGCCAACCTGTCCCTCCTCCTCTGAGTCTGCCTCATCAATATGAGGCACCAGCTTACCAGGTCCTGAATATCTCAGGAACGGATGTGCAGTCATCCAATCCTCATAATCCTGTGTCACCCCTGCATCTGCTATCTCTGTCTACATATCCCACACCACACAGGGAGCCTGACGGAACTCTGCTAGGGCCTCCTCATACGAAGCCATCGGCCCCCATCGGACCCTCTCTGCATGTGTCTGTGCAAAAAGTGCCTATCCCTGTGGCATGCCCTGCCTCCTGTCGAACTGTCTCAACACTCGGCCCACCATCTGCCTCTCCAGTATATGCTGTGTACGGCCTATCAGCCACCTAGTCTGAAAGCAATACAGTAGCTCACCCCCCTCGTCGTCCCAGGGCTTGCAATCTAGATATGGTCGCCAGATGACCACATCTACTCCATCCAAGGTGTGCCTCCAATACTCTAACTTCCCCAGCCTGTGCTGGGAAATCACTCCTGCATAGCCATAACTGTATGGCTCTCCTCGCTGCCTCGCGAAAACACATATCAGCCTAGTCACCGCTATGTGCTCCCACAGCCAAAACTGTAGCAATAGTACCCCAGCTGATAGACTCGTGCTGCGGTGGTACACCACCTGATGCATGTCATGGTACAAGTGGGCTAGTATGCAAACTCCCCATGCATATCGGGTGCCCTCGGTCAGCATCCACTCCATAATCCTGCCCCATCCAATGGGGAACCCGTGCGATCTCCTATCGGGGCATACAACGCCCCCGATCAATCCAGCCACAATCCCCGGGAAGTAGTCATAGCAATCATATATATCATGCCACGGGATGACATGTCCAACCAGCTCGGGATCATTGAACACTCGCTGGCACTCAGCGAGTCCCACATCCCGTTGTGCGTCATACTCTACTAACTCACCCACCACAGGTAAGTGCAGTATCCGGTAAACATCCTCTAAAGTCACAGTCATCTCTCCAGTAGGAAAGTGGAAGGTCCCGTCCTCACTGTGGAATCTCTCCACAGTAGCTGTCAGCAATCCTCGGTTCACCTGCACCTTGGGCATGAAGCACACATAGTCCAAACCCATGGCACCAAGTGCCACTCTATCAGTCTCTGTCAGCATGTACCTCTGCAATAAGGGCATGGGAAACGTCTCCCTCAACTACAGTGTGTCTTCAATATCCTCCTGCAAGCAAGTAAGGCAACGCGTTAGTCTCAAATGGCATATACCATTCTTAATATACCTACTGAACTATATCAACTCAACTTAGCATCTCAAATTGATCAAAACAGCACACTACATCTCTTGACTAGATTCCTACAATCTCGGAGATAGCTCATCGAATCAATTTGGCTAAGTAAATTGGCTATCCAAGGCAAATGCGCCACTACAGGTGGTAAAAGCACCGTTTCTTGGTGTATGCGCCACTAGAATCAACGTATGCGCCACCTCCAACAAAAGTGCCGCTATAGTGCACATATGCGCAGTTTCAGTACATGCGCCGCAGCATTTAGCATATGCACCGCCATATTATGGAAGCACCGCTAAACTCAGCATATGCGTGGCTTTCATGTATGCGCCGCTACATTAACCATATGTGCCGCTTTAATACACATGCGCAGCCTATCTACAAAAGCACAGCTACAATGCACATATGTGCTGTTTTCACATATGCGCCACCGAAACCGGCATATGCGCCACTAAATGACAAAAGCGCCGCTTTGCGCAGCATATGTGCCATTCTGCATTTCAGCGCATATGTTTGACCTATTTTCTACATGCATTTATGACACCCTAAATTGACCCTAGGAGAAATTTTTCGAAGCACATACTGGGGGTCCTGCCTCTGCTGGCCGCCCGATCAATGGACTCACTCGAATCGATGCTCCTCGCGTGGAATGTCTACTGCTCTGGCTGCCATGCTGCTCCAAGTTTACTCTAAGCTCTCTTAATCCAATCCAGATCAAACAAGTGTACAAATGACTATTTTTGTGGACCCAGCTCCTATTTACAGCCTCCAAACCCTAATTCTGGCTAGGTGATGACTATGACTACTTCCCGTGCCCGTTTTTCCTCCAGTTTTCTTCCCGTTTCCCTGAAACACGTCCTTTTTCCTCTTGCCTATCCTAACCCCTTCGTCTTTGTGAGATTGTCCATCTCCAATTCTTTCACCCTTTTCCCGTCCAATCTCTCGAGGGGGCATCCTATCGTCAGTAAGCCTATACCAGGGGTAAACTGGGGCATGTATCATCATTCAAACTATTGATTTCTTTGAAGCAACGTTGTAAACTGCATTGCATCAAAGAGGGGCAAAATGTATATGCCTAAAAATGACATGATTCATCTTAAATAAATATTCTAAATTTATTTAATCGATTCACTAATCCATAATTAAATAAATTCAATTTATTTAATTAAAATTCTTCTAAATGTCCTACATAATTAAATAATCATAAATTATTTAATTAATCCAAATTCCTCTAGCCTAAGTTCTAAATTCAAAAATCCACCTCACCTTTTCCACCTCACCTTGTCCACCTCATCAGGTTGCACATGTAATTAAATATATTTAATATTTACTACCTTATTTTCCCTCACCCACATGGCCTATTTCTTCTCAAATCAGAGGTTAGTTAACTAATCAATCAAAAGTGTTAACTAACCTGTCAATTGAGTCAATCCCTCAATCAATTCAGTCAGTTCCATAATCCACTCTTCTAACTGATCAATCAAGTCTGTTAACTGTTCAGTCAATGGAGTTAACTCTCCAATCAATTTTGTCACATCCCCTCTTTCATGATGGAGCTGGGACACTTGTCACATTTCTACTGGTTGCACATTCCTCAACCATTCTCAGCCATTGATCTTCATATCTTCTCTCAACCGTTGATTCTCATTCTCCCAAGTCTATAAATGAAACCTCATTTTGCCATTCTAAGGATCCAGGCTTTTGACATCGTTACTCTGCAGAAATATCACCAGCGCACCTTTGGCACCCTTTTACCATCCACAAGCTTGAGATCACATACTTGCCTTAGTGCTCATCTTCACTGCATATCACCATAGCCATTTACCATCGACTTCCTACAAATAGCTAAAAGAGTGCACTCTCTGAGGGCTCCCTTCATCTGCAAAAGGACGGTTGTAATAGGCAAACAACAGAAGCATCGATTTCAGGGAAGGTTTGCTTTGTGTTATTCATTGCCATTTACTTTCAATCTTTCTTGTTATCTTCTATTCTATTGATGTTTGGGTCTTACATTATTCATTTGATTGATTCACGTTTTACCCTTACAATTGTAGATCTGGACCGTTCATTATTAGGTTTTAGATTTGATGGTAGATATATTGTTGGCTTGTCTTGCCCTAGAAGGTAACCCTATTTATGAGGGCATTGTATTATGACTGCAGTATTGTGATGTATTTTGAGGGTCTGATAGGGGTCGTGTTGTCTCTAGATCTCTAGTGGTAATACTCCTATGAGAAGCTTTCTCTACAAGTATATTGTAATCTTTGTGGTTTCTGAATAATATATTGCATGGCTTTTGGAGTGTCGGGTTTTTCTCCCGAAAGGGTTTTCCCCACGTAAATCATTGTGTTTTGGTATGCATGATATCTATGTTTATTTGTGTTTAAGTTTTTGTAACTGTTAAATACCTGTAAAGTTTTTCATTATCCTTCTCTCAAGATTAGTGTAGGAAGTTGTTTCGCTACCTTAGCTTCCTTACAAGTAGTATCAGAGTCTAATCACCTTTGGTTTCAGTTGTGGGTTGTTGGGTTTTTTTAACTAATCCATATTTGAGTGGGATCTTGTGTAGAAGACACTTTGTGATCTTGTTGTAAGGAAATTTTAGATGGCAAGTTCATCAAGGAGAATAGAGGTGGATAAATTTTCTAGAAATAATTTTAAAATGTGGAAGTTGAAGATGGAGGATCTGTTGATAGATCGAGATCTGTGGGATGCTGTTGATGAGAAGGGTTCAAGGCCTATAGATCCTACTTTGGTTGCTCAATATGATGTTATGGACTGTAAAAGCCAAGGGTCTAATCAAAATGTGTTTGCTCAACTCTATTTTAATCAATGTCCTTTTGACCATGATGTTAGTCATAAGCAAACATGAAATAAAAGTTACACAACAACCTTTATTTATCTTGAAAGATACAATGAATTCAAAGAATTCATGATCCCAAGTCTCCGTTGATTAGTTCTTAATCTACTGGTGTTACTCAGTGGTTGATGTGTGTTGTTGTTAATCATTCAAGGGGCCTTACGTTGATTGATTAGTAGATTCTATTTCCTATAAGTATGCTACACAGAAAGGTTACTCTACACAGTATATTTCTTCAAATAATGTGTCTGAACTTGGATCTTTGCATGATATTTATCGATTGAACATGCTTTAACTCTAAATATGCTATATATTTCCAATTGTCTATGAGATGTCAGCATATTTCATGTTATTTGCTTCTGATTTTCTATTATTTGCAATTATGGTGATGGAATGTTATGAAATTCAAAGAAATTTAAAAAAAAACACTCCAAATTTTGGTGAATCTTTAGCTATTGAACCACATACACACTTGATACAGTCATGAGGAGAAGGAATCAAACCATATTTTCACCAGGATGTTCCACAACTAGATACAAATGATGCTAACTTCAAAGGATAAGGAATGAAGACAACACATGCAGACTGATAAGCACTCCAAGGGACGTAGCTAATCAAAGCATGTATCAAGAATTCAAACATAGATTACTTAGGATTTATGATTATTTGTAATCAAATGGTCTTCTCTTTCATTAAGTATGCAAAAACATGTATGTTTACAACAACTTTGAAATAAGTCCTGATATTTCAACAATCAAATTTCAATTAAGCTTCTGAATGTTTAAAATATGGCATCCCTACACCTTTTATAGAATAAGTTGAGGGAGCGGTTACAAATGACCCATGGTCAAGATTTGTCAATTAAGATCAATGGTAGATATTCCTTCTTTGATTTGGTCAACTATCCTTTGTGGCACAAGTCGCCAGCTGGCAACCATCTGGGTGACTTATTATCTTGTAAGTACCTGATGCATATGTCGCTTTGAGAATATATCTTCCTTTCATTCCTCGGGTTCTTCTTCATCATCATGATCATCATGATCATCGCTTTCTATATCGTCATCACCCTGATGAATATCATCCTGTTGACATTTCTTCTGAATCAGCATTAGGGTTTGCCACTTCTAATGCACAGGCAGATTCAGGCCAACTGAATACAGGAGGTTGCGTGAGCTCCTCCCCTTCACTTCTGGTTCTGCCGCACCAAGGGGGGTATCCCTATAACTCAAGATGTAACCTTGACTAGCTCAAAGATAGAAAGATCTAACTTGACAACAACAGGCAGAATACTCTCATGTATAGACCAAGATCTGTATGATAGATCACAAGGCTGGCAACATTCTTGGACATGATGTCTGGTTGGATATGAGAGCATGCAGGGGGTTCCTAATCCTACTCCTACAACTAACAGGTGGAAGTATAAAGTGTTTTGATATGAATTTGGATGCAAAGCTGGACATGGTGTATAACACAAGAACACAGCATGATTGGTGCCTATCCAGGGCTTGGAGTCGGTAGACATACACCTGTGAATGATCAGCATAAATAGCTAAAACTGGATTTCAGGGGGATACACATGATATCTGCCTTACAGATATCTCCCAATATAGAGTGTTGAGCTATCTCTACTTATGGCATCCCTACTGCAGTATACCCTTCCCAATGTTCAACCTGAAAACAGTTTAATCTGCCCCTTGAGCAGAGGTTAAAAGATCAGACATTCAACATAGGAATTCTATGCTCTAGAATCTAAACATAAGCAAACATCCAGATCCAGAAGAAGAATACATGCAATACTGGAGACAGAATTAACACAACACATGCTAAGATAGCATTACTCATATAAGATCAACCATGAAACCAGTGGATTCATGCCAAGTCCTACAACAGGAGATACATAAACTCACAAGATCAAGCTGTACAGAGAAACCAGATCAGCTGGTTTTGGATTACAGAGCCAAAAATCCACAACTTTCAACAACCTTGAATGAATAACACCGTCTGCATTATATAGCAGGAGGGTGTATTCAGCATTAACTACCAGGTTGACCAAAAATCCCGCCAGATATACAGTATCAGAGAGATGGCACTCAAACATTACCAGATTGGCGCCCAAACTTGAATGCAGCAGGTAGGGGAGGAGACAGGAAGATTTCTCGAGCATTGCGCCGCCGCCTAGGGATTCAGATCTTCAATCAGGTACTACATCCGTCCACGCCATTGCCCATACCTCTGCAACCATCGCCATTGATGGCGCACCAACCTGCGGCCTCGGGAAGAACATCTAACAGTTAATCGCAACCACTTCCCGTCGAGATTCATCATCATGATATTTCGAAATATGCAGGATAACATTATCCCACATGCACCCCGCGATGACCTCATTAACACTTTATATACTAGGTCATGAGCATATATCATGTCGGTGCTTTTGCTCCTGACGACACTAGTATAAGACTTCATCATCATCATCCTCCAGCAGCATGATATCCTGTTGCCCGAAATATCACCCTGACGTCATCATCATATTGCAATACAACTGCATGATATTCGCCTTCATCGGCACAACCGGATCCATCGGAGGAACATCCTCCTGCTGAGCTTATAACAAAAGTCTGGCCGACGAACATCCTGATGACATCATCATCATATCCTGCTGATGTCATCATCATGTCTGCCTACTGCGCACCTCCTCATATCCGGATGACGTCATCATCATGTTTGCAAATGTCGGGAGATCTCCTCAAGATGATCAGTGTTAGAAATATGACCCCCCCCGGGACCTCGATGACGTCATCATCATATCCACATCAGGATGATATTCGGAAGACAACCGGATATTTGGAAATATCATCCTGATGCACAAACATCATGCTGCACTGTAGCTCCGCTGTAAGATTGGGGCGATAGATGAATATGATGATGCTCGAAAAGATCACCCCCACTAGATAGCGCACGAAGCCGGCAGGCGGATATCTCCTTGATATCAGCATCATCATGATGCTGGAACAAACACACACTCGAGTGATATGAAAATATCACCCCCTCCTTCAGAAATATCATGATGCAGATAGGCAGAAAGAAAGATATCACCCTGATATAAGGATGACGTCAGCATCATCAGGATGACAAACAAAGAACAAGGTGATACAACATCATCAGGATGATATTGACTAAGATCATCCTGACGTTCAAAATATGATGACCCCAGTGAATATCGGGTCGCACTTAGAACTCTTCAAATACATCATCAGGATGATCATAACCAAGATCACCCGATGATAGAAATATCACCCCGGCGAGATATCATGATGCAGATAATATGATGACCCCCGCAAACAACATGGTGATAACTGAAAATATGATGATGATGATGACGACCCTTAAGAAAAAACAAGTTAGGTCGAGCAACTCAAAGAACAACCCCTTCAGAATAACGGGGCAACATCATCATCATGTTTGCGCAAGGTGATAAATGGAAGATCACCAGATACTTGAGAAATCACCCCCGCAAACAAACCAAAGCGCACTGTAGCTCATCAGCATCATCAGGATAAACCAAACATCACCCGATACTTCAATATGATGATGACGATGAGAAACCGGTCACGGAGAACATGATGATGCAGACCATCATCGAAGACAAGATGATGATGATGATCTCCTCCTTCAAAAAATATGATGATGCAGCTGAAAACTGCTGAGGAGGTCCATTACTTAGAACATTTTTTGGATACTTAGGGAGAGTGCCTGAATGAAAATTGCTCAGAAAACCACCAGTCAATTCAGGCACTAACAGTGGCTCTGTCTGGGGACGTGCAGGTGCAAGACTGCAGCGAGAACTCTAGATCTCTGGGATGCAGACCAGTCCCTTATCCATTGGGCACAGAGTCAAATAATGCTCTGACCTGCATCACCAAACACACTTGATGGCCTAAGGCCACCAAGAAAAGAAAAACATGTATCTCCCTTTGTCAAATATCTTGTTTTCATCTGCATGCACTGGGTCAAGCTTGGAGATACTGCAGACATCCACCCACAAACAAATCTTGTCATCTGCATATTCAACCTTCTGATTTGGCTTGTCATTATCACCCTTGTGCAGATAACCCTCAGCATCATGTGACATGTGGGTGCAGAATGTATCAAACAATGCATGTTCATATGGCATATAGCACTCATCACCTATATTATCATCATGCATTGCAACATGATCTCCTAGCTGGACTGCAAATAGGAAACACTCAGAGTCCACCACACAACTAGGAAGATCAAGGCTCATTGTATTATATGCTGGCTCATCAAAAGAAAAGCTTTCAAAATCACAATTGTGTACATCATGTACACAACCATCTGGTACACCAGGCTGGAAAAGAATAGGCTCTGGCATCTCTTTTAAGTCAGGCACACTTTCACAGTCACTTACCTGATGTATGTTGTTTCCTCTTTCATCAGGATGAGAAACAGAATCCAAGCCAAAAATAATATCTAGATCCTCACCATACTCAGACAGATCCTCATCACCATATGTGTCATAAATGGGTGACCCAGGTGCATCAGTTTCATCATAGTATGCCATTTGTTCATGGGCAGCAGAGCAGACATCTTCATCACCAATGGATTCACTCTGTGGAGGAGTATCAGCCTGTGTGTCATAAGCAAAACAGCCATCAAATGAAAAACAATCATGCTCTGAACTAGCACTTATTTCAATTTCTGACTGCTCTTCATGATCTCCATGTGTTTGAAAGGTAGGCAATGGGTCACACATAGGACCGCCTCTCTGTTTGCTTATATCTTCTCTGTCTTGAGTACAATACTCACAATTGTCTCCACAGGTCCATTCTAAAAATTGCTCATTGCTGTCCACAACCTCGTTATTGTTTTCATGGTCAGCTGCCTCATCATTGCAATGGGAATCCTCATTAGTCCTTTCACTGGCATCCTCAACTGGTGAACAATCCAGTTGAGCAGTATTGTTAGCATTATGTTCAAATACAGCAGTCTCAACCTCTATGCTTTTATTTTCATTTTTATCTGCACATGATGCCATAATCATTTGGTCATTTGCAGCTTCATAACCATTTCTCACACCAAGGCCTGGGGACAGGGGTTTCAGCAGGTGCACATTTCTCATTTCTTCTACATTTTCTAAAAATCTGTATGCCATCTGCATACTTGTCACCTTGAAATCCCTCAGTAATGCACTAGAGCCCTCCTCAAAAGCTTCAAAGAATATGCCAACACAGGCTGAAATATCAGGTCTGAAACTTTCAGGGACATGTGAAAGGGCTACTGCAAACCTATGACTGAAATCAACACATGGCTCTTCATCTTGTTTTCTGATTCTCATCAATTCTGCAACAAGATCAGCCGGTTCTTTTGCAAATTCTTCCTTGAAACAGTCAGCAAGCTCATCCCAACAGGCAAAAAATTTCTTTGGAAAGCTCAAATACCAATCTTTTGCTTTTGCATCAAAGGACCTAACAAGAAACCTCATCCACATATCCTCATCTCTGAATGAATATTTTCCCATAAAACTTTGAAAATTTTGGATATGTGCATTCCCATCACATACATTGTGACCACTAAATCTAGGCATCTGACAGTATATCCTAGCAGGCATAGTTTCTACTTTATAATCCACCCATGACAAATCCAGTTGGTCATACAAAGGATCAAAAGGGTTGACAGGAGGTTTAGCTTTCTGACTGGCAGACACAACAGGGTTACTGCTTCTTAACTGGGCCTGCTCAGCCTCTAAGAATATCAACCTATTTCTTATCTCTTCTATTCCTTTATCCAACATTTCACCACTGAGTGTGGGATAACTCATACTTGGATTCATAAAAATCTTACTCTTAGACATTGTTTGTCTGTCTAAGACCTAAGGCTTCCCCTGGCATCTAATCTATGCAGTAAAACAGCAAATAAAGGGGGAGGAACAAGGTACCTTTTCTCATACAGATGCAGAAAAATGAACAACACATTTCTGTCACATCACATACATCCATCTTTCATGTGCATTTGGATCTTTTTTGCAGAGTCGCCACCTCTCCAGAGAGGACAAAATTTTCAATAGCTGAAAGCTACTTTTCCGGGTTCATTCCACCAACAGAGCATCATTTTACCAGAGACTGCAGGATATTACTTTACATCAACGTCCCCAGCGGAGTCGCCATTTTGTTGGTGACTCGGATGGGTCACAAGATATATTACTGGAGATGATTAGATAATACTTTTACTGTTCAATCCCCAGCAGAGTCGCCATTTTGTTGACATTTCTTCTGAATCAGCATTAGGGTTTGCCACTTCTAATGCACAGGCAGATTCAGGCCAACTGAATACAGGAGGTTGCGTGAGCTCCTCCCCTTCACTTCTGGTTCTGCCGCACCAAGGGGGGTATCCCTATAACTCAAGATGTAACCTTGACTAGCTCAAAGATAGAAAGATCTAACTTGACAACAACAGGCAGAATACTCTCATGTATAGACCAAGATCTGTATGATAGATCACAAGGCTGGCAACATTCTTGGACATGATGTCTGGTTGGATATGAGAGCATGCAGGGGGTTCCTAATCCTACTCCTACAACTAACAGGTGGAAGTATGAAGTGTTTTGATATGAATTTGGATGCAAAGCTGGACATGGTGTATAACACAAGAACACAGCATGATTGGTGCCTATCCAGGGCTTGGAGTCGGTAGACATACACCTGTGAATGATCAGCATAAATAGCTAAAACTGGATTTCAGGGGGATACACATGATATCTACCTTACAGATATCTCCCAATATAGAGTGTTGAGCTATCTCTACTTATGGCATCCCTACTGCAGTATACCCTTCCCAATGTTCAACCTGAAAACAGTTTAATCTACCCCTTGAGCAGAGGTTAAAAGATCAGACATTCAACATAGGAATTCTATGCTCTAGAATCTAAACATAAGCAAACATCCAGATCCAGAAGAAGAATACATGCAATACTGGAGACAGAATTAACACAACACATGCTAAGATAGCATTACTCATATAAGATCAACCATGAAACCAGTGGATTCATGCCAAGTCCTACAACAGGAGATACATAAACTCACAAGATCAAGCTGTACAGAGAAACCAGATCAGCTGGTTTTGGATTACAGAGCCAAAAATCCACAACTTTCAACAACCTTGAATGAATAACACCGTCTGCATTATATAGCAGGAGGGTGTATTCAGCATTAACTACCAGGTTGACCAAAAATCCCGCCAGATATACAGTATCAGAGAGATGGCGCTCAAACATTACCAGATTGGCGCCCAAACTTGAATGCAGCAGGTAGGGGAGGAGACAGGAAGATTTCTCGAGCCTTGCGCCGCCGCCTAGGGATTCAGATCTTCAATCAGGTACTACATCCGTCCACGCCATCGCCCATACCTCTGCAACCATCGCCATTGATGGCGCACCAACCCGCGGCCTCGGGAAGAACATCTAACAGTTAATCGCAACCACTTCCCGCCGAGATTCATCATCATGATATTTCAAAATATGCAGGATAACATTATCCCACATGCACCCCGCGATGACCTCATTAACACTTTATATACTAGGTCATGAGCATATATCATGTCGGTGCTTTTGCTCTTGACGACACTAGTATAAGACTTCATCATCATCATCCTCCAGCAGCATGATATCCTGTTGCCCGAAATATCACCCTGACGTCATCATCATATTGCAATACAACTGCATGATATTCGCCTTCATCGGCACAACCGGATCCATCGGAGGAACATCCTCCTGCTGAGCTTATAACAAAAGTCTGGCCGACGAACATCCTGATGACATCATCATCATATCCTGCTGATGTCATCATCATGTCTGCCTACTGCGCACCTCCTCATATCCGGATGACGTCATCATCATGTTTGCAAATGTCGGGAGATCTCCTCAAGATGATCAGTGTTAGAAATATGACCCCCCCCCGGGACCTCGATGACGTCATCATCATATCCACATCAGGATGATATTCGGAAGACAACCGGATATTTGGAAATATCATCCTGATGCACAAACATCATGCTGCACTGTAGCTCCGCTGTAAGATTGGGGTGATAGATGAATATGATGATGCTCGAAAAGATCACCCCCACTAGATAGCGCACGAAGCCGGCAGGCAGATATCTCCTTGATATCAGCATCATCATGATGCTGGAACAAACACACACTCGAGTGATATGAAAATATCACCCCCTCCTTCGGAAATATCATGATGCAGATAGGCAGAAAGAAAGATATCACCCTGATATAAGGATGACGTCAGCATCATCAGGATGACAAACAAAGAACAAGGTGATACAACATCATCAGGATGATATTGACTAAGATCATCCTGACGTTCAAAATATGATGACCCCAGTGAATATCGGGTCGCACTTAGAACTCTTCAAATACATCATCAGGATGATCATAACCAAGATCACCTGATGATAGAAATATCACCCCGGCGAGATATCATGATGCAGATAATATGATGACCCCCGCAAACAACACGGTGATAACTGAAAATATGATGATGATGATGACGACCCTTAAGAAAAAACAAGTTAGGTCGAGCAACTCAAAGAACAACCCCTTCAGAATAACGGGGCAACATCATCATCATGTTTGCGCAAGGTGATAAATGGAAGATCACCGGATACTTGAGAAATCACCCCCGCAAACAAACCAAAGCACACTGTAGCTCATCAGCATCATCAGGATAAACCAAACATCACCCGATACTTCAATATGATGATGACGATGAGAAACCGGTCACGGAGAACATGATGATGCAGACCATCATCGAAGACAAGATGATGATGATGATCTCCTCCTTCGAAAAATATGATGATGCAGCTGAAAACTGCTGAGGAGGTCCATTACTTAGAACATTTTTTGGATACTTAGGGAGAGTGCCTGAATGAAAATTGCTCAGAAAACCACCAGTCAATTCAGGCACTAACACATCCTATATATGGGTCTTTACTACTGCCCTGATATTTTCATAAGCTTGTACTATTTTATCTACCTCCCCGCCATCTTGAGTTTTGGCTTTATTGATGGTGTGCTTATGCGACTAAAATTTATCTTTGAGTGCCTCTAGCTTGGCTCTTCTGCTGTTTAGTGTCTCATTATACTTCTCCACCCTGACCTTGATCCTCATGATCTTCTCCATCGCTTCTTCTATCAGGTGGGTGAGAGGGTCATCAGCTACCGGCTGGAAGTTATCATGCAGTGCCTTGATGGCGAAATCTGCATCTTGATTTTCAATCTTCCCCTCTACTTTTCCTTCTAATGCTTCCAGTATCTCTGCTTCATACACCATCATACTGTGCAGCTTGATACTGATATCTCTTAACTTGCCACTGCACTTCTTTAGGATATCAGATTCAAACCTGATGTCCTCATACCATACATCTACTAGTAGGGCAGTGTTATTATTTAATACCTGATTATTCATCAGGACCTAAGGATCAATCATCTTTATTTCACTTAGAGCACCTAAGGCTTTTTCTAGCTGTAATGTCCTCCTTCCAGCCTCATTTTGCATTTTATCAACTTTTCTCTTCAAAGTGCTCAAAGAATTCCACCTCTGTAAGAGGTTCTCAATACATCTTCTACTCCTGTAAGCGCTGTCAGCATCCGTTTATCCATGATCATGGCATGATGCTTCATTAGGTCCAACTTATTAAACTCCTCTTGAGAGATGAAAGTCAATGGGATTGCCAGATCTGTCGATGTATTACCAGGGTTAATCAACCACTTTATATATGAATACAGCTGAGCAATGTGCTCTTTATGTTGTTTATTTTTCTCCTTCTCTTTCTTTACCCTTTGGGTTAAAGAATCTATGATATCCTTCCCTTCTTGACCCTCTTGGTCTTCATTGGAAAAGCCCAAATCAACTATGGTGATTTAGAATTCTTCCAGGGTTATTTTGCCTCTCTCCTTTTCTATAGTGGGAAGTGCTACCTAGAGAGTCCTTCTGCCTATAGCAGGATCTCTTCTGATAGCTGAGGTTAACCTAGATTTCCTCTTTGGTTTCATGATGGTATCTGCAAACAAGGTTGAAACATCAAATTCTTGAACTTCAAAACCTTGTTCTGTACCTATTTCCTTCTCAAGCCACTGAGGCACTTCATCTCTGGATCCTTGTGGTCTTTTATCATCATCATTTTCACCTTGGTCTCCTGTATCTGTTTCTGTTCTAAGTGGAGAAGGTGACTTCGTTATTTCTTCCTCATGATGTTCTTCATGAGGGGAATCTTGTTCTATTTCTTCCTCCTGAGGAACTTCTTTCTACGGTGGAGGATCTTGTGGTGTATCTATATGATGATCTTGTACTTGATCCTGCACCTTTTCTTCTCCTGTTTCATCCACCTTATTATGTTCCTCCCCTTGAGGCATATTTGTATCCGTGGATGTATGTGTGCTTAATCTCGGTGCATCACTCTAATCTTGAGCTACATTGTGTTCTGCACCTGATATACTGACTTCTAGCGTTTTAAGATCCTCACGACCTTATGCATCATTTTCTCCTATAGTCTGTTGAGTCCAGATGGCATCATCACTTGATGTGTCTTTATCACCTCCGCCCTTTTGTTGGACTTCAACTATCTTAGGCTCATCAGGTATTTCTTGTTGTTGCTAGCCTATATCTAGAGTATCAGTCTCTACTTCTGTCTGCTTGACTTCTTCAACCTTTTCTGTTACATCAGGTTCACCTACTTTATCTTTAGGACTTACATCCTCCATATATGTCAAGTCTATCACTGCAGGGCTAGTTACTTGATCTACCAACTTATCCAGCCTGATTTGTTGGGCTGCCCTTTCTGGGCTATTTTCTTTCTCTTCTTGCTCTATTTGTTTCAACTCTTCCACTATCGCCATCTATACTAATGGGGTCCCATGTGGGGTCATGCGGTTACTAGGAGCAAGAGTTTCTATCTGCTGAGAAGCTACATTTTGCACCACCTCATCATTTGATAGGTCAACAGTGTCTTCCAAGGAGAAAGTACCACCTTGACCTGCCCTGGAGGCTTCTTTTGCTTGCTCCTCTGCCTTCTCTATCTTGAATTAGATAATGGTGGGAAGTGGCACATCATGTTGCATTTCTTTTCTAAACACTTCACCACCAGCTCCCCTTAATACTATAGGGTCTGTTCTGATCTCACCTCTCATATGTGTTCTCTATTTTTTTGGTGGTGACATCATGGATGCTGCCTTCCTCTTCCTAGTGACCATCATAGGATCATCACCTGAAGGCTCTTTACTTATTGGCTCTTCCTCAATAAGGATATCTTCTTCCATATTATGTTGTGAGGCTTGGCCTTCATCATGTACTTCTGCAATATCTTTAGCTAGCCTCAAGATTCTTTTTGTCCTAGGTTTATCCATCACAGGCGGTACAGATGAGGCTGATGCCTGTCCTGATGCAGATGCACCTTCAGCTAGTATGGAACCTCTCTCAATCATCACCCCCTTAGCTTCATTATCAATCCTCTTTCTTCTAGGGGGTGCTTTCCTTTGTTTCTGGGGAGGCAGTCTTTCTCCATTAGATTTTCTTTTCTCAACAAGAAAGTCATCATATTCCTCATCAGGGATATCCTGCCTTTTCCTCTTGTTATCCACTCTGATGGCTACACCTCTCTTCTTTAGTGTATTTATCTATTCATTTACCCATGATTGGGTCAATTGCAGCACCCCACCTATAAACTGATCTAAGGAAATGCCTTTAGGCTGTGTTAGGTTAGGGGCTAAGATGGTGTCATTATACACCTTCTTATCTTCATATTCATTTGACATGGTCTTGCCATCATCTTTCCTTAACTGAGCAGGCACTGGGATGTAGTCAAATGTCTTTATCTGATTTAAGGTGAGCCTTTGATATTTTCTTCTTGTTACTTCTGCTTCATCCTCACAATCAGTCCAGAAATCTTCTAAGTGTTTCTGATGTATGGGCTTCCCCATTATCTTCTGCATTCTACCATAAGGGTCATATGATCTAGCCAATGGAAATGGTTGTAGGTACATCAAGTTCAGACCCCCTATGACATTCTATATGCTCTGGGAATCAGGACACATGTACCAACCCATAGTTACTAGAAATAGTACTGGAGGAATCCTATTCTGTGCTTTATATGCATCCAGTATTGTAGATATCTACCTCAAAAACTCCATCAAGACTACCCCATCAGTAGGGTGCCTGGGTAACATAAAGGGTTGGCCCTCAAAACCTTCTATTCTGATATAGGAAAAAGTGGCATACAGGATGAACCAGGCACCATGCTTGTATATAACTTCTTGAGCTTCCATGCTCAATCTCTTGGTTCTATCCTCTTCCATATTTCTAACCAGATGCATGGAGAATGCATCATTCACCAATTTGTAATCAAAGAGATAGTTCCTTCTCTGTAACTAAGGATAATGATCCCCTATATGGGCATCATCTATACTACCGCCAATCTTTCCAATTGTGGTCAGTGCATCAAATGTTCCTTTGTAGGCACATGAATAAACAACATATGAAGTCATGTGGAATGAGCATTCCAGACCTCCTAGGTTCATCATCTGTTCATCCAAAGCATCACTAATAATCTTGGCCCACTGTGGCTTATTATCTGTATAGAGGACCATCTGGATGATTCCAAACATCCAATTCTTGAAACTCCCAGCATTAGGCTAGCCTGTCATCCTACTGAGCAGGGCAATCACGTATTGATATTCATCATCAAAATCAAATTTGTATAAATTTACTGGCAACTTGGCAGAGGCAGTATAGGTGCTATTCTTAGACCTCCACTGGTACATCTTCTTCCTGGCACTCTTCTTATTGTTTTCATACTCCGTCTCCAGTTTGTGCAGATCCATACTAACTACCTTCTTTCCAAGTGGGAGATTGAAAGTAGATGTAATCCCTTTAATTGAAAAGTCTGCATAAACCCTTCCATGTTTCTCCACCCGCCTAGTTAGAGGGTTATAATTTCTGGCACATTCCACTACCAGCTCCGGGGTTTCCATGACATAGGGGAATCCGGCCACATGCCACATTCCTGATACAAATATGGCATCCAGTAGGGTATTATCTTTATCATCATTCATCTTGGATGACCATGCTACTAAATCTGTTTCTCCTTGGTGAGTGTCCCCGATGGTGCCATATTTAAATTGTATTCCTTCGGGTTGAACGTACATAGGTTTAAGAAACTATGCTCCAGATCTATTCTTCCTAATGTCTGCCATGGATTCCTGTAATAAAGATGACTAGTCTTACCATAAAATTCATATTCATTCATATAACACTATATATCGATACGGCATCATGCATATTATATTCATTACTCATCATGATGTGCATACTTACAGAATCAAACCACTAGAAAAAGTCATACTACCTGGACATGCAGAAAATGACAATAGGAGGGGTTTTTAATTACTTACCTGATAACGCTTATCATCTGGATTAGGTTGATGATTACGGAAAAGGGTAGCAAATAATGATGATCACGCGTTCTGTTATGCTGCAAGTTGTCCGTTCACAGGTAGCTTCGTATGAGGGTTTGACTCTCTACTCTATAAATTCTTTATTTTTCGCAAGGTAAATGAGAATAACCTTGGAAACTTACCTTTAAACCCCATCCGTAGGGCAGATTAGGGTAAAACTAGGCTAAATCAATTAAAACCATTGATCTTCTGCACAAAATCCATGGATGCTACCAGGTGTTTGAATCGTATTCGCAATCGGCGGGAATCCACCTACTTCATTTATGTGCATTTAATGTTATGAAGCAATAGGAGGGGGTGATCTTTAGAAGATCAGGTGATATTTGAAATATGACCCCCTCTATGTAACATGACCTTCCACCCTTGAGCGGCAAAACTAGTGCCAATGAATCGAGTGATGTGGTCAAAAGTTGACCATGTGTATATCGGGTCATGATTTTAAAATCAGGGGATGTTTGAAATGTGACCCCATAAATAAAATGACCCCTCCCTTCAAAAGATCAGGATGATGTCAGTGTGTTGATGACTTCATTTGAACGCTGCATTAAAATGATGTCACCGTCATGCTGTTGAAAAGGGTGATTGTTGGAGACGGTGATTGTTGGATACATACCTCCGTGAGGTAAAAAGAATGATGATGTCACCATCAGGGTAATTTTCTGTGTTCATCAGGCTTATATAACGTCATCATCATATTGACACTGGGGTGATATTTTGCGACAGGGTGATATTTGTAAGATCGGGTGATATTTGAAAGATCTGGTGATATTTGAAATATGACCCCCTCCCCGGAATATCAGGTTTGACTGAAACTTTGACTTACCATAACTTTCTCCCCTTACAGAATTTTAGGGTGATCCGAAAGGCAAACCTGCATGGAATTTCATCTACTTTCCAACTACGAGGTTAATGATATGAAATACATAATTTGACAACTGACCTCATCATGATGATCAATATACCCTCTTTATGTACAATCACCTGCATGACTTACTTTTACCAGACTGCCGAAAAGTAGAAAAACAATACAAGCCAAAGGAGCAAAAAGTTGGGTCCCTGTTTTGTCAAGTCAAAATGGGGCGTGTGGTGTAACCACACAACAACTTGCCACCAAAGAAAACAACTAAATTCTAATGATTCAAGTGATGAGATCACATTCTAACATAGTATTCTAACTCTTTCTAAGTATAAGCACTCATAATCTTTCTGAATGACAAGGTTTTCATCATGGCAACAATGCTAACAAAGGATCAAGTGTGTATAAATGATTAATTATCGTCATCTTTAAAGCAAGTTGAAAACATGAGTAACTGATGTTAAGCTACATAGTTTAGGAGCATCTCTCATAGCCAACCTGGATAGAGCCTTGCTGCTAGTAGGCATCCATAGCCCCGACAAGGTTATCTATACAATCCCCCTAAGTAGAGCCCCACTACCAGCAGATGTCTATAGCCCCGGTAGAGTTACTTAGATGGCCTAATTTTATTTTCTTTTGGATTTTCAAAATTTATATTCTATTCATCTAATGTCATCATGTAAGCTTAATGTGCAAGGTATGGTCACTTGTTGATTTAGGTTGGAGATTGCATTGGTAGCAAGGGAGTCCCTTTAAATTTTTCACTTAACACCTATACTTGTGTGTTCAACAAACCCAAGGCTATTAGGTGAGTCATTGTGACAAAATCACTTTGGTCAAGAAAGGGCACCCTAATGAAAAGATATCACAGACCTGATCATCAACACTTCTAAAAAATGAGTCATAACCTATATATGAATTTGTTCTCATCACTTGAATCTTAACAATTTAGTTTATTTCTTAGGGTGATGAGCTACATCATCTTGACTAACCAAAACAAAACTCAACAAGAAAATAAAAAACAACATTAACAAAACTGTACAAACAGCTATACAAATATGCACACTTTGCTACACATGACTTACATGAAGCTGACTCAAGCTTGGAAATAATGTTTAACAAACTGTCCATTAACTGATAATGGAACATCCTCACCTATCAAGGTTTTATGCCTGTAAGTGTTGTCTCCTAAGATTTCTAAAATTTGAAAGGGACCTATCCAGAGTTTATCAAACTTACCATGATCTCCCTTCCTCTCATGTGCTTTGTCCCACATCAGGACTAAATCTGAGATTCTAAAGGCCTTGACCCTGGCTCTTTTGTCAAACCAGCATTTGACAATAGCCTGATGTTTGGCATATTGATCAATTGCCTGACTTCTTTTCTCTTCTAGGTGCATCAATTGAAGCAACCTGACTTCTCGGTCATTATCTATGCCCAGGTATTCTTGTGCAAACTGCAGTGTAGGGATCTTTAGGTTAACAGGGAGGATGGGATCCGCCCCATATACTAAGTGAAAAGGTGAATTTCCCAATGCAGCCTTCATCCTAGGTCTATCTACCCACAAGGCATATTTTAGTAGGGTGTTCCACTCCCTTGGATTCTTTTCTATCAACTTTTTAATGATGTTCAATAAATTTTTATTTGTGGATTCTGCTAATCCATTCCCTTGGGGATAGTAATTTGAGGAAAATTTCAATATGATCCCATAGTCAAAAGCCCAACTAGATAATCTTGTTGAAGCAAAGGCAGACCCATTATCACATACCAAAGCATAGGGAACTCCATACCTGGTGACTATATTACTTTCCAAAAACCTGATGACATCCTCAGCATTACATGTCTTGTTGCTGACAGCCTCAATCCACCTGGTACAATAATCAGTAATAGTTAAAACATACCTGTGGCTTGAAGATGATGGAGGATTGATTGGTCCTATGAAGTCCATTCCCCATTGAGTGAATGGGCGCATCTCCATCACTAGCTATAAAGGTTGAGTGGCATATCTTTCTCTATTTGCAGCAACCTGACACATATGACAACATTTAACATGTTTAGCAATATCCTTTAAAATAGTGGGCTAATAGTACCCTGCCCTAAGGATAGCATGAGTGGTGGCCAAGGATGACCCATGTGCAGTTCCAAATTTATCATGTAATTCTGCTAACACCTTGTTTACCTCTTGCCTTTCCAGGCATCTAAGGTATATCCCCTCATAATTTATTTTAAAAAGGACTCCCCCTTTTATCATGTATTTTTGTGACCTTATCTTTAAGGCTCTCCTTTGTGAGGCCTACAGTCTTGGAGGACATCTTCCAATAATCAGGATGTGCCTGATGTTTCAGTACCATTCTCCATCATCTTTTGCATTTATAACATACTGCTGGCTCATGATATTTGGATCAATCTCTGATATCATCTGGCTCAATGCCTGTCCCCTTACTAACTTCATGGGTATGATGTCCATATCATATTCCTAGAGGACAATGATCCATTTAGCTCTCTTCTCACCTAGTTCACTTTGCATTAACAACATTTTCACTGCTGCATCAGGTACCACAGCAATCGCCTTGCTTCTTAGAATGTAATGCATGAATTTCTTAACTGCTCGAACCAAAGCAAGTGCTTGCCTTTCAACATCCATGTATCTGAGTTCTGCATCTTTGAAAGGGTAGCTCATGAAGGCTATAGGCTTTTCTTCTTTTTCTTCATTTCTCTGTGTCAACACTACTGCAGAAGTATGCTCTGAAGCAAATGAATAAATGTAAAAGTCCTTGGTATAGTCTAGAATGATCAGAACTGGAGCATTAGATATGGCTTTTTTAATATCTTCAAAAGCTTCTCTCGCTTCCGGTGTCCACTCAATCTTAGCATCCTTCTTGAGCATGGCATTCAAGGGTCTGATGATTTCTGCAAAGCCAGTGATAAATTTTCTAACAAAATTAATCTTACCAAAGTAAGATTTGAGCTCCTTTTTGCTTCGAGGAAGTTGTATCTTCATGATGGATTCCACCCTGTCATGGTCAATGATAATTCCATTTTCAGTTATCAGGTGACCTAGTAATTTCCTTGTGGTTACCCCAAAATGCATTTCTTGGGGTTTAGGGATATCCCATATTGTTCACATTTCTTTAGCACCTTTCTTAGGTCTTCTACACGGTTTCCTCTATCTTTAGAGAAAATAGTTAAGTCATCCATGTATATGACTATGCACTTACCAATCAAGCCTCTGAAGGCTATGTGTATTGCTCGCTAAAATGTTGCTCCAGCATTTATTAACCCAAATGACATGCACTTGTAGCCGAAAATCCATAACTTTGTGGTGAAGGCAGTTTTTAGTCTGTTTATTTTATCCACCATCACCTGGTTATAACCTGAAAAACTATCCAGAAAGGACATCATCTTGGCATCATTCACAATCTGCAAGACCTCATCTAGAGAGGGCAAAGGATAATTATCCTTCTCAGATGCTCTGTTTAACTTCCTGAAGTCTACACATAATCTGATGTCGCCATTTTTCTTCCTTATTGGGACTAGGTTTGCCACCCATGTGGAGTGTCTCATAGGAAATATGATCCTGGCATTGAGCAGTTTCTTAACCTCTTCAAAAATTATAGGTTCCAGTAAAGCATTGACAGGTCTTTGCTTCTGCCTAAAAGGCTTGGTGTCTGGCTTCAAAGCTATGGTATGAGTGATAACTAATGTGTCATAAGTTTTCAACTCATCATAAGTCCAGGCAATGACATGGATATAATCTTTGAGAGATTGGATTATTCCTTCCAACTCTTCTTCTATACAAACTTTCCCAATCAGGACATTTTTCTTTTCATCATCTTGTCCAATGTTAACCTGTGAGTATTGTCCTCCATTAGCTTTTGGAAGATCCTTCTGTTTTAGCATGTTGTCTAGATCAAATGCCCTTTCTAGTTCTATCATTCCCTTAGGAATCTTATTGCTAGGCAACTCTAAGATTTCTTCTTCTTCCTAGATATGGTCCTCCATATTCCTCTCATCTATGATTTGTGCATCAAAGACATCCCTGTTGGAAATGAAGTCTAGAATATGTTGATCATCATCAAATACTTGGAGGTTGGTTACATTATCTGGCATAGAAGGTATTGATACTAATTCTACTAAAAATCTTTTCAGACCAGATATGGACAATGGTTCTAAAGTGCTGGTAGCCTGGGCTAAAGCATTTGCCCTATGATTTTGTTCTTTCGGTACATGGGTGATATTGAATGCATCAAAATCTTCTATTAAGTCCCACACCCTATGTTTGTAATTGGACAGTTTCTTGTAATTGCAAGAGTATATACCTCTTACCTGTCTCACAAGCAATTCTAAGTCTCCATAGACATGCAGAATTTTCACTTTCTTTTTAAGTACAAATAATATCCCATGAATTAGAGCTTCATACTCTATCACATTGTTGGTACATGGGAATTGTAATCTGTATGCTGCTAAGTAGGATTTTCCAAATGGATCAATGAGATCTATCCCTACTCCAACTCCTTGTTTTGACTTGGATCCATCAAATCTAAGGATCCATGGCTTATCTTCAGCCAAAGGCTTGTTTGAGCCTTCTTTTTTCTTTTCAGCTCTGACAGTTGCACCACTTGATATCCACTTTAGTTTTGGTATCTCAGCTTTCTCCAACTTCACCTTTTCTATCTTATGTGAAGCTGAAACTTCTTCTTTCCTTTTACCATCAGAAGAAAAATCTTCTGGATTAGGCAATGTATGCCTTTTCAAAATATGCAGACACAATGAACAAGCAGTTTCTGAATGAGGTGCTTCATGTAACCTGCACCATCCTTCAATCAAGACATCCTGTGGAGATCTCTGCTACTGTGTCATTTTCTGAATCTCTTTTGATAAAAACTCTTCAAACTTAGACAGATTGCTACCTCTGTCCTCATTAGATAACTCATAATCTGATTCCACTCAACAATCACTCCCTGGAGTGATTCTCTTGTTTCTTTTAACATTACTCTTGTTACATACCAGAATCTCTTCTATCATCTGAATATGACCTTCATCATGACATGTGAATTCCTCTGTTTCTGCACAAGACAAACAAAAATCAGTGTCACTATCACTATCTGCAGAACTTACCGTGGATGATGATGATGATGATGATGTTACTGATGCATCACTATATGCTTGTTCTAGTTCCATCATATCTATGCATGCATCATAGGTTTTTTTAGAATGTGCCTCATTATGCAACCTGCACCATCCATCAATTAGAATATCATGAATAGGTATTTTTAACAACTAACATCATTTTACCTCTCTAGACAAGTGCATCTTGAAATTCTTAAAATGATCTACCTCATTTTCATTCGCAGGGTTACAACCAGATTCTGCAATTACTTTATCATCCTGAGGGTCATCATCATGATGATGAACATCATACATCAGGATTTCCTCTATCCTGACAGTCTGGGGCCTGATGGAGTAAACTCCAAGTTCTACATCCACATACATGATCTCGTTGGTTTTATTATATTCGGTGATCATGTGTTTCATGCAAGGCTTGGCATCTACCCTTATTTGATTTGGTATTCCTTTCCAGGGCAACCACATATGACTAAAATCAATTGACATGTATCCATTAAGGGTTTTTGACCAGTCTCTACTGAGTAACATCCCATAGGTATCAGGTATATCAACTACCTGACTATCAATATATTACTAGATTCTAGGATCTGATGCTAGCTACGTGTGAATGTGATTTAATTCTCCTACCACACTCACCTCGGTTTTGTCTAATTGTGTTACTTTCTTTAATGATTTAGCAGGATGCAACCCTAAAGCATTGCATATGGACAGAGGCATTACATTGGTAGATGCTCCTGAATCTACTAAACAGATGTGCAAATTTTAACTAAACATCCTTATAGTAAGGAGGAAAGGAGGTGACTCACTTTTGTCTCTGTATAGGGTCATGTGGGAGGTCTCTACAGCTTGAACAGTAGATGAGGCTTTATGTTTAACATTAACATCCCTAGCAGCATGATCTTTACTTCCAATCTGACCTGAGGGGTGATTATCCTCTTTTGGAGCAGGATCATCTAGTGATTTCATGAATGCCTTCTTGATAGCAGGGGTTTTGAGCAACTATGAGAGTGACAGGTTGCTTTTATTCTTTTTCATTTCATCTACCAGATAAGTGACTAACTTATCAGATTTAGGAGGCAAATTAACAACCTTTGGTGCTGTATTTGGTGATGCTAAGTATTGAGCATTAACCTTGGGAAATCCAGGGTCGTTACTTGCCTTGGGATCAGGAGGTGTGTTAAAATTGTTTGGAGGCAAGGATGTGGTCAAAGGACTAGTAGGTCTGTTTGAGTTATTCCTCAAATTGTAATTATGCTTACCCTGATAGTGCTATTAATATGCATGTACCTCCTCATGTCCATTTGAAGGCTCGTTTTCATCCTCAAAGGGGAAGACATAGTTAGACTCAAAGGCCATAGCTGACTCCTCACATGCCTGACTATAATCTTGGTGAGTAGACATCATCTGCTGATGAGGATAATGCATGAAACTTTCTAGCACTAAGGCAGAGTCATATCCACAAGGGACAAGTTCATTTCCTTCTACATGAGGTGGATTTCTTGAAGTATTGGACACTTTGGTCTGGAATATACTGGCAACAATCCTAAATTGAGGACAGTCTAGCTCTACATGAGCATTAGTGTTATGTATCCTACACCAATTTGTAAGGGCTGCCTCTGCAAGGTTGACTCTAGTAGTCTGTTTGGGCTCACTAGGAGGCTGATTGTCTAGGGGCGATGGCAAAGAACCATTATTTGGCCTAGTGTTCCACACTCTAGGCTGTCTGGGAGGATTATTGTTGCCATTATTGTTGTAATTGTTGTATCCCCTATCAGGATAATTAGGTATGTCATTAGCATAGCCTCTATTCTGATTTGGTTGAGAATAGAAGTTCTGACTCCTCAAGTGAGTGATCTTAGTAGTAAGTTTCCTTAACTGTGTTGATATTTCCTTGATTTCTTCTTTCTCTTCCTGAACCTTGGCCACTACATTCTCTATTTGAGGCTTGAAAAAGGAAGATCCATTATTCTGATTATTAGACTGATCTACACCCTGAGGTACTTGTGTTTGTCCTAGATATTGTAACATCTGGCCATTCCCATTTGGAGGAGGCATGATACTAAGTGGAGGTATCTGTAAAGGACTTGGCATCACAGCTAGAGGTATCATGGCTCCATTAGGCTGTTGTTGAGCAGGATATGTAGGATAACCAGGAAGTGTAGGGAAGGCAATATTTGGTGTAGGAGCAGGAATCAGCTACTAACTGACTTTGACAGCTTCTTCAAAATCTCCTGTCAAAGTTGTTACATTAGGATGTGCTCTCCTGATGAACATGGAAGTCAAAGGATCCAGAGCTGAGTAATATATGCTCCTAGCAGCTTCATCTGTTACAACATATAGGGCAACTAACTTAGATAGCATCTTCTGGAACCTAGCGTTGAAGTTAGCAATAGGTTCTCCTTTAAATCATTTGATTGTGGCAAATAAATGATAATTCATTGAAGGATCTATAGGTATTTTGAACCTATGCTTAAAAGCTTTCTCTAAGGCAGCCCATGAATTGACTGAACCCTAACCAAGACTAATATACTAGTTATAGGCCTCTTCCCCTAAGGAAAAAGGAAATAACTTGCATACAACATCCTGATGCTCAATTCTAGCCCTACAACAGGCTTCCTTGAAAGTTCTGATGTGATCATCAGCATCCTGATATGGATGATACTTAGGACAAATTTAATCAGAATTCTTTGGTACAACATGATATGCATTGAAAGTTAAAGGCGATTCTGTTGTAAAGAATGACATTGCAACTGGTGGAGATTGAGCCTGAGGTATAACTGGTTGAGGTTGGACCTGAGGTGTGACTGGTGATCCTGTAGGTGTTTGTAAGCCAATGGAGTTATAGGAGAATGTTCTAGTGAAGCTCCGAATGCACTAGAACCAGGAGTGTGATGAATGTCTACAGTTCTAGGTCTAAATCCCCTAACAGGTAATTCTTCAAAGAGTCCACTGGATCGGGACCTGGTATTTGGCCTGAGAGCCAGGATTTCTTAAGTTTAAGGAAAATTTGGCCGGACTACTATAAAGATCGGTTGGAATTCCCTAGCAAATGCAGTATTTATGGTCAGAACTTGAAACTAACAGGATATTTACGAAATATTTGCAAATATAATGCAAATACGAGGCGGTATTGAGGCTCGGTGACATATGCAACCAGATATCAGGTTTCTAAAGTAGGTTTCCTCAAATCTTTAATGAACTTACCTGAAATAGAGCTTATCTTTGCAAATTCATGATGATTGACTATAAAGCTTGCAATATTAGTGCTCAATTTTGAAATCTTCACAAAGGATTAGCGTGCACAAACTTAAAACAACAAATCTTTGTGTATGACTCGAAATACAGAGGTGTTTTAGTGTTACCTTACTGTCTACATCATCAAATCAGACAAAACCTACTGATGATGAGCAGGCCCTCCTTCTAGCACCAATTTATGTTAATCATGATGTTAGTCATAAGCAAACATGAAATAAAAGTTACACAACAACCTTTATTTATCTTGAAAGATACGACGAATTCAAAGAATTCATGATCCCAAGTCTCCATTGATTAGTTTTTAATCTACTGACGTTACTCAGTGGTTGATGTGTGTCGTTGTTAATCATTCAAGGGGCCTTATGTTGATTGATCAGTAGATTCTATTTCCTGCAAGTATGCTACATAGAAAGGTTACTCTACATAGTATATTTCTTCAAATAATGTGTCTAAACTTGGATATTTGCATGATATTTATCGATTGAACATGCTTTAACTCTAAATATACTATATATTTCTAATTGTCTATGAAATGTCAGCATATTTCATGTTATTTTTTTTTGATTGTCTGTTATTTGCAATTATGGTGATGGAATGTTATGAAATTCAAAGAAATTTAAAAAAAAAAAACACTACAAATTTTGGTGAACCTTTAGCTATTGAACCACATACACACTTGATACAGTCATGAGGAGAAGGAATCAAACCATATTTTCACCAAGATGTTCCACAACTAGATACAAATGATGCTAACTTCAAAGGATAAGGAATGAAGACAACACATGCAGACTCATAAGCACTCTAAAGGATGCAGCTAATCAAAGCATGTATCAAGAATTTAAACACAGATTACTCAAGATTTATGATGATTTGTAATCAAATGGTCTTCTCTTTCATTAAGTATGCAAAAACATGTATGTTTACAACAACTTTGAAATAAGTCCTGATATTTCAGCAATCAAATTTCAATTAAGCTTCTGAATGTTTAAAATATGGCATCCCTGCACCTTTTATAGAATAAGGTGAGGGAGCGATTACAAATGACCCATGGTCAAGATTTGTCAATTAAGATCAACGGTAGATATTCGTTCTTTGATTTGGTCAACTATACTTTGTGACACAAGTCGTCGGCTAGTAACCATCTAGGTGACTTATTATCTTGTAAGTACCTGATGCATATGTCACTTTGAGGATGCATCTTCCTTTCATTCCTCAAGTTCTTCTTCATCATCATGGTCATCACTTTCTGTGTCATCATCACCCTAATGAATATCATCCTATATATGGGCATTTACTACCGCCCTGATATTTTCATAAGCTTGTACTATTTTGTCTACCTCCCCGCCATCCTAAATTTTGGCTTTATTAATGGCGTGCTTATGGGCTTGAAATTTATCTTTGAGTGCCTCTAGCTTGGCTCTTCTACTATTTAGTGTCTCATTATACTTCTCCACCCTGACCTTGATCCTCATGATCTTATCCGTCACTTCTTCTGTCAGGTGGGTGAGAGGGTCATCAACTACTGGTTGGAAGTTATCATGCATTGCCTTGATGGCAAAATCTGCATCTTGATTTTCAATCTTCCCCTCTACTTTTCCTTCTAATGCTTCCAATATCTCTGCTTCATACGCCATCATACTGTGTAGCTTGATAATGATATCTCTTAACTTGCCACTGCACTTCTTTAGGATATCAGATTCAAAGCTAATGTCCTAATACCATACATCTACTAGTAGGGCAGTGTTATTATTTAATACCTAATTATTTATCAGGACTTGAGGATCAATCCTCTTTATTTCACTTAGAGCACCTAAGGCTTTTTCTAGCTAGAATGACCTCCTTCCAGCCTCATTTTGCATTTTATCAACTTTTCTCTTCAAAGTGCTCAAAGAATTCCACCTCTGTAAAGAGGTTCTCAATACATCTTCTGCTCTTGTAAGGGCTGTCAGCATCCATTTATCCATGATCATGACCTGATGCTTCATTAGGTCCAACTTATTGACCTCCTCTTGAGAGATGACAGTCAATGGGACTGTCGGATCTATCAGTGTATTACCAGGGTTAATCAACCCCTTTATATATGAATGCAGCTAAGCAATGTGCTCTTTATGCTATTTATTTTTCTCCTTCACTTTCTTTACCCTTTGGGTTAAAGAATCTATGATATCCTTCCCTTCTTGACCCTCTTGGTCTTCATTGGCAAAGCCCAAATCAACTGTGGTGATTTGGAATTCTTCCAGGGTTCTTTTGCCTCTCTCCTTTTCTACAGTGGGAAGTGCTACCTAGGCAGTCCTTCTGCCTATACCAGGATCTCTTCTGATAGCCGAGGTTAACCTGGCTTTCCTATTTGGTTTCATGATGGTATCTACAAACAAGGTTGAAACATCAAATTCTTGAACTTCAAAACCTTGTTCCGTACCTATTTCCTTATCAAGCCACTGAGGCACTTCATCTCCAGATCCTTGTGGTCTTTTATCATCATCATTTTCACCTTGGTCTCCTGTATCTATTTCTGTTCTAAGTGGAGAAGGTGACTTCCTTATTTCTTCCTCATGATGTTCTTCATGAGGGGAATCTTGTTCTATTTCTTCCTCCTGAGGAACTTCTTTCTGCAGTGGAGGATCTTGTGATGTATCTATATGATGATCCTGTACTTGATCATGCACCTCTTCTTCTCCTGTTTCATCCACCTTATTATGTTCATCCCCTTGAGGCATATTTCTATCTGTGGATGTATGTGTGCTTAATCCTGGTGCATCACCTTGATCTTGAGCTACATTTTGTTCTGCACCTGATATACTGACTTCTGGCATTTTAAGGTCCTCATGACCTGATGCATCCTTTTCTCCTGTAGTCTGTTGAGTCTAGATGACATCATCACTTGATGTGTCTTTATCACCTCCACCCTTTTGTTGGACTTCAACTATCTTAGGCTCATTAGGTATTTCCTGTTATTACTGGCCTATATCTAGAGTATCACTCTCTACTTCTGTTTGCTTGACTTCTTCAACCTTTTATGTTACATTAGGATCACCTGTTTATCTTTAGGACTTACATCCTCCCTATATGTCAAGTCTATCACTGCAGGGCTAGTTGCCTGATCTACCAACTTATCCAGCCCGATTTGTTGGGCTGCCCTTTCTGGGCTATTTTCTTTCTCTTCTTTCTCTGTTCATTTCAACTCTTCCAATACCGCCATCTATGTTGATGGGGTCCCATGTGGGGTCATGCGGTTACTAGGAGCAAGAGTTTCCATCTGCTGAGAAGCTACGTTTTGCACCACCTCATCATCTAATAGGTCAACAGTGTCTTCCAAGGAGAAAGTACCACCTTGAATTGGATAATGGTGGGAAGTGGCACATCATGTTGTATTTCTTTTCTGAACACTTCACCACCAACTCCCCTTAATACTATAGGGTATGTTCTAATCTCACCTCTCATAGGTGTTCTCTATTTTTTTGGTGGTGACATCAAGGATATTGCCTTCCTCTTCCTGGTGACCATCATAGGATCATTACCTAAAGGCTCTTTACTTACTAGCTCTTACTCAATAAGGATATCTTCTTCCATATTCTGTTGTGAGGCTTGGCCTTCATCCTGTACTTCTGCAGTATCTTTAGTTGGCCTCAGGATTCTTTTTGTCCTAGGTTTATCCATCAAAGGCAGTGTAGATGAGGTTGATGCCTGTCCTGATGCAGATGCACCTTCAGCTGGTATGGCACTTCTCTCAATCATCACCCCCTTAGGTTCATTATTAGTCCTCTTTCTTCTGGGGGGTCCTTTCCTTTGTTTCTGGGGAGGCAGTCTTTCTCCATTAGATTTTCTTTTCTCAACAAGAAAGTCATCATATTCCTCATCAGGGATATCCTGCCTTTTCCTCTTGTTATCCACCGTGATGGCTACACCTCTCTTCTTTAGTGTATTTATCTATTCATTTACCCATGATTGGGTCAATTGCAGCACCCCACCTATAAACTGATCTAAGGAAATGTCTTCAGGCTGTGTTAGGTTAGGGGCTGAGATGGTGTCATTATACACCTTCTTATCTTCATATTCATTTGACATGGTCTTGCCATCATCTTTCCTTAACTAAGCAGGCACTGGGATGCAGTCAAATGTCTTTATCTGATTTAAGGTGAGCCTTTGATATTTTCTTCTTCTTACTTCTACTTCATCCTCACAATCAGTCCAAAAATCTTCTAAGTGTTTCTAATGTATGGGCTTCCCCATTATCTTCTACATTCTACCATAAGGGTCATATGATCTAGACAATGGAAATGGCTGTAGGTACATCAGGTTCAGACCCCCTATGACATTCTTTATGCTCTGGGAATCAGGACACATGTACCAACCCATAGTTACTAGAAACAGTACTGGAGGAATCCTATTCTGTGCTTTATATGCATCCAGTATTGTAGATATCTGCCTCAAAAACTCCATCAGGACTACCCCATCAGTAGGGTACCTGGGTAACATAAAGGGTTGGCCCTCAAAACCTTCTATTCTGATATAGGAAAAAGTGGCATACTGGATGAACTAGGTACCATGCTTGTATATAACTTCTTGAGCTTCCATGCTCAATCTCTTGGTTCTATCCTCTTCCATAGTTCTAACCAGATGCATGGAGAATGCATCATTCACCAATTTGTAATCAAAGAGATAGTTCCTTCTCTGTAACTGAGGATAATGATCCCATATATGGGCATCATCTATACTGCCGCCAATCTTTCCAATTGTGGTTAGTGCATCAAATGTTCCTTTGTAGGCACATGAATAAACAACATATGAAGTCATGTGGAATGACTATTCCAGACCTCCCAGGTTCATCATCTTTTCATCCAAAGCATCACTAATAATCTTGGCCCACTGTGGCTTATTATCTGTATAGAGGACCATCTGGATGATTCCAAACATCCAATTCTTGAAACTCCCAGCATTAGGCTGGCCTGTCATCCTACTGAGTAGGGCAATCATGTATTGATATTCATCATCAAAATCAAATTTGTATAAATTTACTAGCAACTTGGCAGAGGCAGTATGGGTGCTGTTCTTAGACCTCCACTAGTACATCTTCTTCCTGGTAGTCTTCTTATTGTTTTCATACTCCATCTCTAGTTTGTGCAGATCCATACTAACTACCTTCTTTCCAAGTGGGAGATTGAAAGTAGATGTAATCCCTTTAATTGAAAAGTCTACATAAACCCTTCCATGTTTCTCCACCCGCCTAGTCTGAGGGTTATAATTTCTGGCGCATTCCACTACCAGCTCTGAGGTTTCCATGGCATAGGGGAATCCGGCCACATGCCACATTCTTGTTACAAATATGGCATCCAGTAGGGTATTATCTTTATCATTATTCATCTTGGATGACCATGCTACTAAATCTATTTCTCCTTGGTGAGTGTCCCCGATGGTGCCATATTTAAATTGTATTCCTTCGGGTTGAATGTACATAGGTTTAAGAAACTCTGCTCTAGATCTATTCTTCCTGATGTCTGCCATGGATTTCTGTAATAAACATGACTAGTCTTACCATAAAATTCATATTCATTCATATAATACTATATATCGGTACGGCATCATGCATATTATATTCATTACTCATCATGATGTGCATACTTACAGAATCAAACCACTGGAAAAGTCATACTACCTAGACATAAAGAAAACGACAACAGGAGGGTTTTTTAATTACTTACTTGATAACGCTTATCTCCTAGATTAGGTTGATGATTATGGAAAAGGGTAGCAAATAATGATGATCGTGCATTCCATTATGCTGCAAGCTGTTATCCGTTCACAAGTAGCTTTGTATGAGGGTTTGACTCTCTGCTCTGTAAATTCTTTGTTTTTCACAAGGTAAATGAGAATAACCTTGGAAACTTACCTTTAAACCCCATCTGTAGGGCAGATTAGGGTAAAACTAAGCTAAATCAATTAAAACCATTGATCTTCTGCACAAAATCCATGTATGTTGCCAGGTGTTTGAATCGTATTCGCAGTCGGTGGGAATCCACCTACTGCATTTATGTGCATTTAATGTTATGAAGCAATAGGAGGGGGGTGATCTTCAGAAGATCAGGTGATATTTGAAATATGACCCCCTCTATGTAACATGACCTTTCGCCCTTGAGCACCAAAACTAATGCCAATGAATTGGGTGATGTGGTCAAAAGTTGACCATGTGTATATCGGGTCATGATTTTAAAATTAGGGGATGTTTGAAATGTGACCCCGTAAATAAAATGACCCCTCCCTTTGAAAGATCAGGATGACATCAGTGTGTTGATGACTTCGTTGAATGCTGCATTAAAATGACGTCACCGTCATGCTGTTGAAAAGGGTGATTGTTGGATACATACCTCCGCGAGGTAAAAAGAATGATGACGTCACCATCAGGGTGATTTTCTTTGTTCATCAAGCTTATATGATGTCATCGTCATATTGACACAGGGTGATATTTTGCGACAAGGTGATATTTGTAAGATCGGGTGATATTTGAAAGATTGGGTGATATTTGAAATATGACCCCCTCCCTGGAATATCAAGTTTGACTGAAACTTTGACTTACCATAACTTACTCCCCTTACAAAATTTTAGGGTGATCCAAAAGGCAAACCTGCATGGAATTTCGAACTATGAGGTTAATGATATGAAATACACACTTTGACAACTAACCTCATCATGATGATCAATATACCCTCTTTATGCAGGATCACCTGCATGACTTACTTTTACCAGACCGCCGAAAAGCAGAAAAACAACACAAGCCAAAGCAACAAAAAGTTAGGTCCCTATTTTGTCAAGTCAAAATGGGGTGTGTTGTGTAACCACACAACATGTCCATGAAGAGACCTCTGCACAGAAACTATGAAAGAAGCTTGGTGAGTTGTATCAATCCAAATCTTTAAAGTGAACAAGATTTTCTTGAGGAAGAAATTGTATTCCTTGATAATGGAAGAGGGTGGACGAATTACAGACCACCTAGAAGCATTCAATATGTTGGTGGCTCAATTGGCATCAGTGGGTGTGAAAATGGATGAGGAGGAGAAATGTCAAATATTGCTTTGTTCTTTGCCTGATTCGTGGGATTCTCTTGTTATGGCTATTGGGAATACTTTTGTTATATTGAAGACTAAAGATGTGGTGGGTTCTTTGCTTTCTAAAGAGATGAGGAGGAAGGTATCCATCAATGCTAGGGAGGCCCTAAATGTTCATGGAAGACCTAAGGAAAAAGGCAAGAAGAATGAGAAGCATGATAAATCCAAGTCTAAGGGGAGATCCAAATCTCCTAGAAAGTCCAAAGTTGTTTGTTGGAACTATGGTAAACCTGGACATATTTGTAAGGAATGCAAAGAAGAAAAGAATAAGAAAAAGAAGAGATTTGATTCTGATTCTGAGTTTGAGAAGAAAGATGGTGATGCATTCATTGCATCTTTGGCAACTCGTGCAGGTAATGATGCATGGTTAATTGACTCAGGTACATCTTTCCATATGACCTTTAATAGAGATTGATGGAGGTAAGGTGTACTTGTGTAATAATTCTTATTTAAATATTGTTGGCCATGGTAAATTTAGAATCAAGTTTCCTGATGGTAGAATAAAAAGGATTAATGGTGTGTTGCATATCCCTAGATTAGCACAAAATTTGTTATCTATGAGAAAACTAAAAGATGCAGGTGTGCAGGTAGTATTTTCTGATGCAGGATGCAAGATGGTTAGAGGTGCTATGGCGACTGCTAGAGGTGTCAGATATGGCACATTACATAAGCTTGATGCATGCATTGTTGAGTGCAATAGCACTTCTGTGAAAAGCAAGTTTGTGGAAGAGGCGAGGGTTTTATCTTTAGTAGATGATCATGGCTTTTGGGTACCCAAGGGTGCTCTTTCTTTTGAATCAAAGTTACCTTCAGAGAAAACTATGTTATGGCACCAGAGACTTGGCCACATTGGAGAAAAGGGTCTAAGGACCTTGAAAAATAAAAACCTTGTTGAAGGGTTGTCTGATTGTAATCTTGAGTTTGATTTCTATGAGCATTGCATTTATGGAAAACAAAACCATGTTCATTTTTACTCAAGTTCTCATAATCTAATGTGTTTGGTCCTGTAGATGTTCCTTCAATTGGAAAATCCACATATTATGTTTCATTTATTGATGACTATAGTAGAAGGACATGGGTATACTTTCTAAAGAGTAAATCTAAAGTTTTCAGTCGATTTAAAGAATTTAAAGCAATGGTTGAGTTGCAGACTAGAAAGAAAATAATTTTTTTGAGGAATGATAATGGAGGTGAATTTTTCTCTAATGATTTTGATAGATTTTGTAAAGATTGTGGTATTCATAGACAAAAGACAACTCTGTATTCTCCACAATAGAATGGAGTTGCAGAAAGAATGAATAGGACACTGATGGAGAAGGCTAGGAGTATGTTGAGTGGTGCTAGTCTAAAACAAAGGTTTTGGGCTGAAGTTGTTGCCATTGACCTGTTACCTGATTAACAGGTCTCCTACATCAGCTATTGTTGATAAAATGCCTATAGAGGCATTGTCGGGTCACAAGCCTTCATTAAGACATTTTAGAGTTTTTGGTTGCGAGGCATATGCACATGTGCCAAAGGAGAAGTGAACAAAGTTGGAGAACAAGGTTATGAAATGTATCTTCATCAGATACAATTATGGCACATGAAAGGATACAAGCTTTGGGATCCTATTGTACAAAAGGTAATATATAGTAGAAGTGTTATTTTTAGAGAAACTAAGCCTTTTTCTGTTACATTGCAGCTAGAACAAAGTAAACAAGAAGATGTGATTCAATTTCCTTCTACACCTGAGAAAGTTGAATCGAGGCCCATGGATAGACAAGAAGCTAAGGAGAGCTCATCTAGCTCTGAATCTTCAGAAGAGGAGGAAGAACCTCCAACTCAGTTTGTTCGTAGGTCTATAAGGCATAGACAACCACCTGAAAGGTATTCACATAATGATTGGAGATGTATTTTTTCTTTGAGTACTAACATGGATGAACCTAGATCTATAGAAGAGGCATTAAGTACAATTGATGCAGAATCCTGGAAGATTGCTATGGATGAAGAAATGACATCTTTGAAAAAGAATGATACAAGGAATCTTGTACCATTGCCTGAAGGACAAAAACCTGTTGGTTACAAATGGGTGTTCAAGAAAAAGATTGGTTCAGATGGAGGTATTGAGAATTACAAAGCAAGGTCGGTTGCAAAAGGTTACTCTCAAGTTGAGGGTGTTGATTACGGTGAGATATTTTCTTCTATTGCAAAAATGACATCCATTAGATTTTTGCTTTCTATTGATGTTGCTTATGATTTAGAGGTTGAGCAAATGGATGTGAAAACTACTTTCCTTCATGGTGACTTGGAGGAGGATATTTATATGACACAACTAGAGAACTACGTGGTGAAAGGTAAAGGTAATTTGGTTTGCAAATTGAAGAAATCTTTGTATGGCCTTAAACAGAGTCCTAGGATGTGGTACCAGAAATTTAGTACATATGTGTTGAGTTTAGGATTTGAGTGTTCTAAATCAGATAATTGTGTTTATTATAAAATTGATGGTGATCGTTTCCTGCTTATTGCATTATATGTTGCTGATATGTTATTTATTGGTAAAGGGAAATGTATGGTTTCATAACTGAAGTCTCAACTTGCTACTAAATTTGAAATGAAAGACCTTGGTGTAGTTAGACACATTATTGGGGTGGAAATTAGAAGAGATAGAGTGAACAAAAATCTATGGCTTGGCCAAAGTAAGTATGTCAATTCAATTTTACAGAGGTTTAACATGTAGGACTGTAGACCATTGTGTGTTCCCTTTTCAGTCGGAACAAAGTTATCTATTTTAGATTGTCCAACATCTCCATCAGAGATGGAAGAGATGAGCATAGTACCTTACCAGAGTGAAACTGGAAGTTTGATGTATGCTATGGTTTGTACTAGACCAGACATTGCCCAAATAGTGGGAGTTCTTTCCAGATATATGTCTAATCCTAGTAGAGTTCATTGGGATATAGTTAAAAGAGTCTTCAGATATTTGTGCAGTACCTCCAACTATTCCTTGTGTTATCATAGTAATTTGACTAAAGATGATATTTCCCTTGATATTCATGGTTATGTGGATTCAGACTAGGCAAGTGATATTGATAGTAGATGATCCTCTAGTGCTTATGTGTTTACTTAATTTGGTGGTGCAATTAGTTGGATGAGTAAGCGACAGGCTGTGGTTGCTTTGTCCACTACTAAATATGAGTATATGACAGCTACTCATGCTTACAAAGAAGCCATTTGGCTTAAGAGACTGTGTTTAGATATTGGAATAAAACAAGGTGCAGTGACAATTTATTGTGATAGTCAGAGTGTAATCTGTCTAGCTAAGAACTCAACATTTCATGCCAGGACCAAGCACATTGATGTACAATATCATTTTGTTAGAGATATGGTCGAATATGGTAGGGTGAAGTTGGTTAAGGTAGAGACTTTGATCAATGTTGTTGATTCTTTAACTAAGCCTATGAACACAAAAAATTTTAGATGGTGTTCAGAGACTATGGGCCTTTTGGGCCCTAGCAATTAAGAGACAAAGTTTACTCCCTCTCATTGCTATTGTAGGGTGTTCAACAAGTGGGAGATTTGTTGGGAAAATGTGTCTCAACCATGCAATTATATAAGGTTTATTGTTGATAGGATATATATATTTATATATTTCCTAGTTACACCAATAGGTGTGATATACAATGGGAGCATGGGGTGGAGTGGGATGTGTGTTAACATTTTTTTGTTAACCAAAACTATTAAATGGCCGACATACATTAAATTAATGATATATTGTAAATTTGGACCGTTCATTATTAGGTTTTAGATCTTATGGTAGATATATTGTTGGCATGTCTTCCCCTAGAAGGTAACCCTATTTTATGAGGGCATTGTATCATAGATACAGTATCGTGATGTATTCTAAGAGTCTAATAGAGGTCGTGTTGTCTCTAGATCTCTGGTGGTGATATTCCTGTGATAAGATTTCTATGCAAGTATATTGTAATCTTTGTGATTTTTGAATAATATATTGGGTAGCTTTTGGAGTGTGGGGTTTTTCTCCCGAAAGGGTTTTCCCCACATAAATCACTATGTTGTGGTATGCATGATATCTATGTTTATTTCTGTTTAAGTTTCTATAAATTTTAAAGACCTGTAAAGTTTTGCATTATCCTCCTCTCAAGATTAGTGTAGGAAGTTGTTCCGCTACCTTAGCTTCCTTACAGTTTTGAAGCACAGGAGTGGGAAGTCCAACAGAGTTGCAGATGCCTTAAGAAGGAAAAATTTGTTGACAGAGATGAAGATAGAGGTTGTTGGGTTCAATAAACTCAAGAATTTGTGCTTTGAAGATCCAGACTATGCAGAGGCCTGGAAAACTTGTTTGGAGCCTGTTACTGTGGATAGGACGAGATGGTTTGATTACATAATCCAAGATGGTATGGTTTTTAGAGGAAGCCAATTGTGTATTCTTAGGAGCTCTACGAGAGAGAACTTGATCAAGGAAAAGAATAGTGGAGGGTTAGCAGGGCCTTTTGGTCGAGATAAGCCCATTGTTCTTATTAGTAAGAACTATTACTGGCCACAGTTGCACAAGGATGTGAAGAAGTCCATGCAATGTTGCAGAGTATTCTAGATGGCCAAGGGAGTTAGTCGTAATATCAGCTTGTATTAGCCACTACCTATGCCAGAGAAACCATGGGAGGATATCAACATGGACTTTGTTCTTGGATTGCCAAGAACAAAGAGGGCATGATTCAATATTTGTGGTTTTTGACAAATTTTTAAAGATGGCACATTTCATTCCATGCCAAAAGACTACTGATGCTATTCATGTTGCAGAATTATTTTTCAAGGAGGTGGTTAGACTACATGGTCTTCCAAAGAGCATAGTTTCAGATCAGGATACCAAGTTTGTTAGATATTTCTGGAGGACCTTATGAAGAATTTGAAGATTGAGTTGAAATTCAGCTCTGCACATCATCCACAAACTGATGGATAGACAGAGGTAGTGAATTGAAGTTTGGGAAACTTGCTAAGATACTTAGTAGGAGATAAGCCCAAGGGATGGGATTTGATATCACCACAGGTAGAGTTTGCATATAACAATTCTCTCAATAGGAGTATTGGTAAATCCCCATTCCAAATTGTATATGGGAGTAGTCTAAGAAATGCTTCTGAGCTGAGAAAGATAGACAGAGGAGAGAAGAGTAGTGTCGAGGCTGAAGACTTTGCAGAGCAGTTGAAGAGCTTGCATGAAGAGGCACGACAACACATTAATAAAATGAATTCTTAGTACAAGGCTAAGGCAAATCAGAAGAGGAAATTTAAGGAATTCAAGGTTGGTGATGAAGTCATGGTTCACCTAAGGAAAGAAAGGTTCCCAATAGGAACATATAATAAGTTGAAGATGAAGAAATTTGGACCATGCAGGATCCTGAAGAAGCATGATTCAACAAATGCATATAAGGTAGAGCTACTGAGTGGAATCAAAATTTCCCCTATATGTTCAACATTGTTGATTTAACAGAGTATCATGAAGGTCACACAAAGGATGGACCAACAGAAGAACAGTGGAGTATCCTGGCACCTACTTCAAAGGAGGAGATAGCAGAAATCCTGGATAGTTGTGTGGGAAGAAGTACCAGGAATAGGTAATATGAAGAATATCTAGTTAAGTAGAAAGGAAGGCATGTCGAAGATTCTTCTTGGTTGTCTAAGGTAGAGGTTGATTGTTTGTGTTTTCCTCAAACACCTAAGATGTGACAAGGTCACTTCTCAAATTACCCTGGGTGTTTGATGCAGGAGCATCCAATGGTGTAAGGGAAATCTTGCATCACCCAAACAATGATGATTTTGTTTTTTATTCTTTCCAATTTTGGTATTTTTGGATACCCATTAGCTTGAATAATGATTCTAAACCTTCAGAATTTCCAACCTGCTAAAAATAACAAACTACTATTTCTAAAAAGCTTGCATTTGAGCATGTATAGAAAGGAAAATTTACTCAAAGCTTCTGAATTAAAAAATAAAACCTTTAGTGAAGGAATTGGCCAAAGATCGTTTGTGGGTTGAAAGATATTAAAATTTTTGTTTCTCTAAAAACCCCTGAAAAAGTTTCAAAGTCAAATATGAGGCACTTAGAGGCCTCGTATGACCCCTTCTAAGAGCATGGATCTCTTCGCGAGCTTTCCAATGCATCAGACGATTTGTCAATCGGACACCTGGATCAAAAGTTATGGCTCCTAGAAGTTGAGTTATTTTTTAAGGGAGTTACAAATTTTGAAATTTTGACTGAAAGACATCAAAAAAGGTTATTTATGAGTAGTTTTGGGGAATATTTTGGTAGTAGAGAAGGGGGGAAAGTGGTGAGTCATGAAAAAGGAGGGAAAATGGAAACCCTAGCAAATTTGAAGCTACAAAAGTTAGAAGGTTCCAGAATCCATGGGGGAAGGAAGCTGTACATAATGTGTTGTAGCCAGTTGAGGTTTCCATTCTCTAATTTGGTTCCAAATTATGTAATGTAATTTGTTTCCAGTTCAATAATAGAACATTCTTGTTTTCTATGAGAAATCTGTGTTGTGTTCTGGGATCTACCCCCCTCATCAATGATGATTGGCACTAGAGCTATAGGTCAAATATGATGATTGATACATCATTAGTTATACATTCTCATGACAATGCTCAAAATTATAACAAAGAAATATCTATCAAAAATCTCAAAAGTAAGTGCATAAAATGATATATTGAACACAAGGGACACTACTTAATCTATTTCTCCAAAGATAACAAACAATTGCCACATTTATACACAACCTTTGTTCATAGAGAAATTCTTTATGATCATATGGCATCACCATCACCACATATGCATCATAAAATCATAGATGATAGTTACATATGGGATCATTTAGTTCTATGACACATCTTTTGGCCCTATTCAGGTTGATCCACTACCATATGATTACACCAACATTATTCATTAGCATCTTTCTTATGTCTATCACTTTTCTTTTTACATGTTATAGGAGTGTATTTAGATATGTTATGTTCATGTTATTTAAATTATTTCACTTGATATTGCCACTTGCAGGGTAGGGTGTCATTTCTTTTTGTAAGTTCTATGTGCTCATATACTTACTAACATTGGTGGAAAATTTGGGGGCATCTTTCATACACATTGATTGCACACATAAGTAAGTTTACACAGGGTATTCATGCTCTCTATATTCAACTTCATTTACTTTTAGCATCCTTAATTTTTAGTCGCAACTTCCATATTTCATTTTTTGTTTTATTTCCTCCTTGATTTGAGGGAACTCCATAATACACATAATTCAAGAGGCACAAATTATTACTAATTATATTCTTTTATGCATAGTAATTCACCAACCGGTTTCTTTCCTTAGATGGTACGACAAGCTCGATGGACACTTACTACATAATAGGTATAAATGGAGCACACACTTATTTCAGATAGCTTAGATTTCACATTGCATAAATTTATATCCTTTTCATGACTATTTATTTCTTTCATTAGTACTTTGTCATACTTGCTCATATAGATTTGTGTGCAAACCAAAGTGGGGGAAATGTAGGGGATAAAAAGCTCATACCTTACAAGTTAGATTGCACCTTCATTTTATGCCACTTTGTGTGGAAGTCATAAAGTCATTGTTTTAGTACTTAGTTTAACTTGTTTCACTTACTAGTTAACCCTAAACCTAAAGATCTACCACTTTGATATGCTAAATTCATTAATGTAGAATAGGTCTTGTATAAATTGTAGGGTTCTTCCTCCTTATACCAAGTCACACTTGGGGTTTGGTCTTCCCAATTCAAATTATAATTTTCCTGCTTCTCAAGCTAACTTTCTAGGAATATGGTTGTTATCTATTGGCTTATGCACCATAGGTCTCGAGTTGTGTACATCTAAGACATATTTAAGCACATCTTCTCAAGTCACTTAGGATAATCATTTTAGATTGACTCATAACATAGAGTATATACATTTAGAGAATTTCAATAGTAGAAAAACTTAGTCTTAGTTGCATCAACATATGTATTCTCTACTTGGCATGTTTTCAAATATTATTACATCGTCCATGGGGTTTAATTGATATAAAGGAAGTTAAAGGGTTTTCCCTTTGTCTATAAGTAGATCCCCAAAGGTGCTTTTTAGCACCACCAACTTCTAAAATGCAAGTACTAGTATAGGTGAATAGATTCTAGAAGAAAACATAAGTATCTATAACTAATCCTTGTCAAAGCAAAGTGTCCCAAGACTAAACCATAAGCATGGCCTAGTTAGAAGCATAAAAAATTTTAGAGGACATTTTCACTGGCTTTGTATCATTATCTCAGTACTAGACTCCAATTTCTAGTTTTTTGTTGCAACCCCTCAAGCAACAAAAGAGGTCAAAGTTGATTCCAACATGTCATAAACTAGATAATCTTTTTATTCCTCGCTCAACTATTTTGATTACTTATATAACCATTTATTTTAGTCTCAACTTATTTGATCTAAGTTTAATTCAATTAGGGTTAGACACTTTAGATCCATTAGTTGTATAAGGTGTGTTTATTTCCCCAAAGTAACTCACATATTTGAGTTGGAAAAATATTGTAAACATTTTTTGTTAGACCATAAAGACACATTTTAATTTGCAAATACATACCATTATTTTTCATCAAAAAAATTATAAAAATTCTATAAACATTCTACAATTTACACGATATTAAAATTCAAAAAATATTATAAATTTATACTATCCAAGTAATATTTAATTAAATAAACAACATCCAACTTTATTTCGAAAGTAAATAGTTATTATATTCGAATTAAAAATTAATAAAAACATGTCCCAAAACTAGAAAAACCTCTTGTAATACATTAAAAACCTCCATTGCAATACTAATCTACTATATTGGGTTGTTCCATGTACTTACAACCTCCGTACATCATTCCTACTAATGTATTCTTTGATTAATATTTTAATCATGTACAAAATACACCCCATATATAATACTGAAAACTCCAATAGAAAAGGCTTTGAGGAAGGTATGAAGAGCTGAAAATTCTCCTAGACTCATGTAGAAGCGCCACGCTCTTGCAGAATCTTCACTCCTACGTACCTGCAACCTCACAAGTGTCATAAACAATCCAACTAATAACAACTAAATAGGTGAAACTAAAAACCAAAGTAAGCAAGCAAAGAGATGAAAATAATGAGAAGGAAATATACAACATTTTCAAATGTTCACAAATACCTTCCAAGCATCATGGTGGTTGCCTGTGGATTTGTTCCGGGGCCATCCCTAAAAGTGGAGCCATCGACAACTCTTAGACCATCAACACCTTTGAGCTTGTACCTCTTGTCAATCACAGAACCAATATCACACCCTCCATGAAAATGCCACATGGTCTTGATATTTTCCATGCAGAACTTGCCCATGGCTGCCTTGTCTGATTTATTCTTAGGCAAAGGTGACCCAGTGAAATGTAGCCCGCTTGTGCCACTGGACTTGTCATTATAGGCAAAATTTTGCATAGAATGTGTTTCACAAATGTTGCCTATTACCTTGACCCCTTGCACACATTTTTGTAGATCTTGAGGCATGGAATAATAGTTATAGCGAACAGAAGGGTTGTCTCTAGGATCCTTGCTAATTAGACTTAGACTTCCCCTTGATAAGGGGTAAGCTAGTTTCACAAAGATTACCCCACCATACATGTTTATGGAACCAGAACCATTTGAGGGAACTTCTTGCACAAAGCTACTAGAAAATACGTAGAGCTGAGAATTGTTTAGAATGCCTACTACTTGTATGCTAGAAGTATTCAATGGTATAGGAGATTGTAGTATTATTGTTGCACGGGGACTATCTTGGATCCCTTGCCCTACTGAAGGCACATGTTTTAGGACAGGTATATTTAACTTTTTGAGTTGTTTGGAGGGGCCTATTCCACTTAAGAGCAAGAGTTGAGGGCTTCCTATGCTCCCTGCCGACAAGATTACCTCACTACAGCATGATGATTCATCAATTAATACTTGGTGAGAACCACCACTAATGGAGTTCATGAATTCTACACCGTGAGCCTTCAACTTTCCTGCAACAAGTTTTTAGAACAAGCATCAATATGTGGATCTATTTTAGTAGAAATAAGATTGACAAACAATATAAAAAACAACTTTCCTGCAACAAGGTTTTAGAACAAACATCAAGATGTGGATCTATTTTAGTAGAAATAAGAATAACAAACAATATAAAAAAGATGTGGATCTATTTTAATAGAAATAAGATTGACAAACAATATAAAAAAGGCATTTGCAGGTGAATTGATAAGACTTTCCACTCGTTAATCTTTTAAATTACAGAACATTTTATTTAAGGCTTTCTATTAGTAAAGGAAGAATGTATACAACTAATACATTTTGTTCCCTTCTATTTTGTAAGAACCAGGGTCCCACCTAAAAGCCAACGGGTTTGAATGTAAACCATGAATAGGAGTTGTTTTTCTTTCGACATGGTGGGTCAACTGCCATCTATAAGTACTATTTCATATGACCACCCAACTGTGACTTCACATGATTTCTAACGTAGCTTTCTAACTTTTAACCATTTAAGGCAATGACAAAAACTTTTTGTTCCGGTTTATGTGAATCCTTCACATGCAGAAGATGATCTTTATCCATGCGTGATTTCAGGGGATGGGAAATGGACAACTTAGCTATCAATTTCACTGCTTGTCAAACATTGCTTTGAAAAGAAAAATGTTCAAAACATGCTTGAATCTTGATCCCATGAGTGATAGATCTTAACTCTTGGGGGAAAAATCTGGATTTTCTTTTGATTTCTGAGTTTGATGTGGAGGTGCTGATGTTACGTGTACGTTTCACAAAATTTTGCAGGCTATAGTGCGATGACAGAAACTGTGATTGGATGAGTACAGCAACCTAATTACCATTTACATTCAGATTGGTCCACACTTCTGTCTGGTGGGTTTCAGGAATAATCATCAATTTTAGCAGCTATAACGCACTACTTGTAGTTGGTGTCTGCATCGGCACGCACTTACAGATTTATCATTTAATCAAACTACTGTCAGAGTTATGATCAACAGAAAGAAATCCATCACTGGCCTTGTTGTGGGTAGCACATGGAGGCCTTGATAATAAAACAAATCAGGAATAGGATAGAAAAATCTGTAGATCTAAAGCCTAAAACCCATTTCATTACTTTATCTATTATTTAACAGAGTAGTTTATTTATAGCCCTCTCAATAAGAATATGGATAAACTCTTTTTCTTTTTTTTTAATTTGAAAACTCAACAAAACTGATCAGGTGAAATATAGGAGTAAATTTTTAAGACTATCAAAAGTTTAGAAAGTAAAGATAATAAACAAAAAATTAAATGAAATTATAGGGCCCATCAGAAATCAAGTCCAAAGTCTTTCATTCCAAATCTAATTATTTATTTTCAAAACCTATTTTTTACCAATATCAGAAATCTAATTATTTATTTTTAAAACCTACTTTTTACCAATATCAAAAATAAGGTCGCCTCCCAAAAAGAAATCATAATGTCAATTATTTTATCTAGTCTTAAAAGAACATGTGTTCAAGATAGTTTTCAGGGTATCACATCAGGAAATTAGACGTCCATTATATTCTCCAGCATCTCTTCACCCAAAAACAAATCACCATCATTATATACAGTTTTTTACCAGAAACATTTCTATACAATCACAATCATATGTAACTTCAACTAATCGAATTGTATAGTTAAAATAAAAGAAGAAGTTAATAGAAAGAATAAAACAAAAGCCATCCTTGACTGTGATCCAATAAAAAATATGTACAGTTAAATCTAGAAATACTCTTACATGACTTCATGGACTGTGAAAAACTGATGCCAACTAAGAACAAAACAACTAAAAATATATACAGTTAAATCAAAAAATACTTTTACATAACTTCATGCAGTGGAAAACACGTGCCAACTAAGAACAAAGCAACAAACTTGATCTAAAACAACAACTTTGTATAATTTAACTCTTACTGCCAAAACTATGAACAAAACAACAAACTTGATCCAAAACAACTACTTTTTTTTGAAGGTAAAGATAATAAACAAAAAATTAAATGAAATTACAGGGTCCATCAGAAATCAAGTCCATAGACCTTAATACCAAATCTAATTATTTATTTCAAAACCCACTTTTTACCAATATCAAAAATCTAATTATTTATTTTCAAAATCTACTTTTTACCAATATCAAAAATAAGGTAGCCTTTATAGGTCTATTATATTCTCCAGCATCTCTTCCCCAAAAACAAGTCACAATCATTATACACAGTTTTTAACCAGAAACATTTCTATACAATCACAATCATATGTAACTTTAACTAATAGAATAGTATATTTAAAATAAAAGAAGAAGTTAATAAAAAGAATAAAACAAAAGCCATTATTGAGTGTGATCCAATAAAAAATATGTACAATTAAATCCAAAATTACTCTTACATAACTTCATGAATTGTGAAAAACCAATACCCATTAAGAACAAAACAACAAATTTGATCCAAAACAAGAGCTTTGTTTAATTTAACTCTTACTGCCAAAAACTGATGCCAACCAAGAACAAAACAACAAATTTGATCAAAAACAACAACTTTGTTTAATTTAACTCTTACTGCCAAAAACTGATGTCAATGAAGAACAAAACAACAAAAAAAAATATACAGTTAAATCTAAAAATACTTTCACATAACTTCATGCACTCAAAATTGATGCCAACTAAGAACAAAACAATAAACTTGATCCAAAACCACAACTTTGTTTAATTTAACTGCCAAAAACTGATGCCACTATGAACAAAACAACAAACTTGATCCAAAACAACATCTTTGTTTAATTACATACCTGATGATGAATTGAAGAGAATTCTGGAGGCAGTAGCATTGAGCAGAACAACAATATTATTTGGGTTTGCATTCTTGAGCAGATCTGCAGCCGTATGTCTCTTGCCATTGTTATCAAAGGTGGAAGCACTAATCTTGGTGCCCTCCACATGATCCACAGTATACCCATTGTCAGGACGCACTCCCACTTCCAGAAGCGCATCTTTCAGAGCCGCCGACCAGCGAGAAAGGCGATCTGGTTCGAAGGCATTCATTTTCTCCACCCACAGAAACGACTCATTTACCACTTTCTCATCCCATCCCATGCGTCTAATATATGCCAAGCTTGCTCTGCTGTAAAACCCAGCATTGAGAGCAGTTCCACCTCCCAGAACTCTGGCTCTGTCAAGCTGCACTCCATCCTCAGTTAAAAATCCCTGAGCAACGGAAGTATAGTTATCTGTTTCTGTCAACGGCTTGCCAAAAGCATTGCTGTTCTCAATGTCAGGATTTCCGTAAGGAGAACCTCCCCTTTCCAGTACCAGAACACTATACTTCTGTGACAGAGTTGCAGCCAGAGGACAGGCAGCTGTGCCTCCTCCAACGATTATATAATCATATCTTCTTGCAGCTGCTTTCTCGGCGTCCAAGGTTATAAATGGGTATGGATAGACAGGAGCACCTGCATATTTCCACCATCATATTAGCTCCAATTAATCTTTAAAACATATCAGTGTAAGAGTGTTTCCGGATTTGACTGCACAGTTAAATTCAGAAGCATTCTTGCACTAATCTAATGATTGTAGAAAACTAATGCAGCCAGTCAAATTTAGAAGCACTTTTGTAGTCACTCTTGCATTAATCTAATGGATTGTGGAAAACTAATGCGGCGCAGTCAAATTCAGAAATACTCTTGCAGTCAAATTCAGAAGCAGTCTTGCAGTAATCTAATGGACTGTGGAAAACTGATGCAGCGAAGTCAAATTCAGAAGCACTCTTGCACTAATCAGTCAAATTCAGAAGCACTCTTGCACTAATCTAATGGACAGTGAAAAACTGATGCGGCGCAGTCAAATTTAGAAGCACTCTTGCACTAATCTAATGTACAGTGGAAAACTGATGCGAGGCAGTCAAATTCAGAAACACTCTTGCACTAATCTAATGAACTGTGGAAAACTGATGCGGTCCAGTCAAATTCAAAAGCACTCTTGCACTAATCTAATGAACAGTGGAAAACTGATGCCCCGCAATCAAATTTAGAAGCACTCTTCCACTAATCTAATCCACTGTGAAAAACTAATGTCTATTAAAACATATCATAATTTTCTCTATCAAAAACAGAAGCAACTAAACTAAAGATGTAAACAATGTAAAATCAAAATTCCCTAACAAATTGAACCAGTTGTACGAACCAGCAGTGGGTTTTACTGCCTCTACAGCAGACAACAGTTGACAACTGGTGAATACTAGAAGCCATGAAATGACGAGTAGAAGCTCCATTTCTCACTCACAAAGCTCCTTCGCTTTCTTGAAATTGGCTTGCCCATTCAATCCTTTTATAATCGTGCAGTGCTAATGTTTTGTATTAAATTTTAATTAAATTCAAATATTAATGTCGTTTGTGGACCCACACGCAGATCAAGAAGAAATTAAAATGTCCCACGGCAAGAGAGAGAATTTTGTGGAAAGAAATGACTTGCAGTTGCAGTACTCTAGAATGTCAACAGATACATCAACTTTATTGTTGCATCAAAACTTTCAAATCCCACACAACTGCCATGCCATTAGATGAATATTAGTTTCCATAGTTAAAAAATCTTATAATGCTTTTTCCCCTAACTATTAAATATTAGATTTTTTAATACCATGATTACAATACAAAACCCAAAAAAAAAAGTGTGAAGGTAAAAATTAATTATTCAACTAACCACAGCTTAACCCTACTAAAACCAGATGAACATACACAAACAAAAAGAAAAATGTCCGGAAGCTGGGCTCTATAACCGAGAGCGAGCAAAAACAAATTAAAAAATCATCTTAAGACTATTTACCAAACCGACAGTCCGGGTATACCCCAACTTAACACACCATATGCTAGTAATCATATTGTTCTAGGGCCTTGGTCCTATAATACTTTGGTGATTGACAAGGTTGACACCCTTAATGAGAGGGTCTTCATCATCACTCATCCCCCCCAAATTGGGGAGGATGAAATCCACGGATGATCTTGGTCACATTAGCCTAATGAGTAGTGTAAATGATGAGGCCTAATGAGTAGGGTAAATGGTGAAGGACAATTTTAATTAATGTAGATTATTTCATAACTTTAAAATGATAATTTTTAAAGAATGTATAGTGAATGTTTATTATTTGATAAGTGGTATTTAGGTTACATTAAAGTTGAATGGTTTACAAATAATTTAATAGTTATAAAGCTTGTTTGAATATAAAGATTTGACACCTTTAAAAGATGAGTTCAGAATGATATCTTAAGATAATTTATCAGTTAAAAAGGTTACTTTGAGGTTTACAATCGAGCAAACTTTCATGTCATGGTGACTCCATTTGAGGGTCCAGCCCTTACTTCAAAAAAAAAAAAAATCTCTAAAAACTCTATGAGCTACAATGGGATGGCATCAAAGGGACCTTTGTATGAAGTCCATTCGAATGAAGGACCATTGAACAAACCTTTGTTTGAAGGTCCCTTTATAAAGCATTTTGAACATGAAACATTTAAAAATTGAAAAAAAGACCCTCATTTGAATGTCATCATGACATCATCTTTGAATGAAGGTCCTTCATTTGAAGGTATTTTGTAATTTTGGCATCTTGGGATCATATTTTACTACATCCCATAAGTGGGACACACTATTATGGGATCAACCTGTGCTTACTGGTGATGCATTAGGATACCTATTATAAAAATCCAAACAACTTCATCTTATATGATATTTCCATTCCTCAAAGTTTTGCATGGTTATCAATTTCCATTTTGTTGATAACAACCTTATTTTCCTACAAAATTGTAAAAAAGAATTGAACAATACTTTAGATAACTTGAATATTTATTTTTGGTTCGTAGCTGGCACATCATTTAAGATAGAGTTCTCAATGACACAAGTTGGTCCCACCTCTGATTAGATACCCAAATACCAGAAACTAATCGAACATGGTGAAATCACTCAGTGTTTGGTATCCCTTTTGGGTTGAGATTATCTCTCACTAATATGTGGAGCTAGTATATGAATGGATTAAAAAATAAGTTATCCAATTGGGGCTATACATTTCTCTATTTGGCTAGAAAAGTTCAAGTTGCAAACATATTTTTTCTTGTTTCACATGTTTACATCTCCTTATGTTGGATGCCATATAAAAGAGGATATGAGGATTTGTGTAAACGTATTCAATAATTTCTTTGATCTAAGTGGTATGGTAATGCTGGCTATAGAACCATCTCTTGGCTTCAATGCATTTAGCCTAAATCCAAAGGTGGACTTGATCTTATAGAACCTAAAATGCAAGGAACATGTTTGGTTACTAAAAGGATCATTAAAGTTACTCAAGGTAACGAACTATGGAAAATATTACTAAGACATAGATTTGTTAATATTGTTGTTAAAGGGAAATCATAAGATGTTAATTGGATAGATGAAATCCTTTTTGCTCCTAACTTGAACAAATTAACGCATCTTTCCCTATTTAATCCATTTGGAAAACATGTCAAAAAGTATGCCAATTTTTAAACTAGAGAGACTCTACATTGTAGCATGGTTTTAGTTTTTTGTCTTCCTCCATTTGGTCAAGTAGGCACATTCAATTCAAGGAAGACCATTGGCAATCATGTTTCCTAGACCAGCTAATTATCTATTCAAGAAAAATAATGTTAAGAGATTTATCAAAATTTTCTTCTATGCAATGGTCTTCCTAGTAGGACATCAAAGAATGATTTGGATTGAGTAAAAAGTATAAATAATTTATTGTCTTTGTGCAATCTCTTGTGCCTCCTACTTTAGCTATTAAATTATGCACTCCAATAGCTTGCAAATTCTTCAAGGATTGGCTGGTCATTTGTCCACCATTTCTCATCCTTCCATTTGAAATAAGTTTATCTCCATCTTTTCCCCACTTTGAACTTAATTCCTTGGCTCAATATTACATGGAGGTGTCAATCATAAACACTGGATTAAACTGAGTTCCTAAATCTAGAAGTCTAAAGCTGACGATGATGCTTAAATGCTAGCTTGGAAGATATTACACTATAAATTGTTGGTTGGAAAGGAAATTAGATTCTTGCATGTTCAATTAGTCAAATGCCCCTCTTGTCATGCTAACCAAACCATAAAACATTTGTTTTGGGTTTGCATTATTGCTAAAAAAACATTGGCATGCAATGTTCAGAGATATACCTACCTTATTTGGACATCACCTGAATTTGAAGGAAGCTTTATTTGGTTTTGGATTGATGAATAATGTTGTTGTTGATTCCGTGAGACATGTTATTCTTTTACACCTTTGGAGCATCAAATATACAGTTTGTGTTTAATAATGTTGTTATTCACCTACCTAGGCAATGCATATTGATCTTGCGTGACTTATGTTATTAGTGAATTTACTTTAGAAATCTTATTTGTGGCTTGTGTTGCCTTTAAGATTTCTATTCTGTTAACTATAGTCTTTGAGTTTTTGTTCTTTGCAACTCATGTTGCTGTATTTTTTCATTTATATTGTACTATGTTTTGAATCATTTATTTTAAAAAAGATAACTCCACATCAATGCATGTATATTGTACTCTGCTTTGGATATTTTTTTTAAAAAAAGAGAGAAAACAACTCCACATCAATGCATTTACTAGAACTATTTTTCCTAATTTTTATTTATTTTTCTTATTTACTTTGATCTCTTTTATATTGCAAATTTTAGGTGAGTTTTGTCTGTTTTATTTATATTATAATTTTAGAGACATCCTTGTGCACTTTTTCCAAAAGCAAAGAATCTCATACTAATATATTACTTTCAATCTTCTTTTATGCCTTAGAATTCTAACTCGAGGTCAATATCCAGATAGCTACATGATTTGCAACACTTTGTCATTATTTCCTAACTAAAATTTATTTTAAAAACATCACAAAAAGTAGGCTTTGTAGGTGGGCAAAGATTTGCGCTTCCAATTTCCCCCCAGTCAAAGAATTGAATCTCCCCCCTACTAGTAAACGGTAAAAAGATTATGAGTGAACGTGTACCCAAGGGTACGCTCTAACTGCCTCATAACAAGTGTAATAATATTTGTGGACAAAGGAACAAATTTAATAAAATCTTACCAATCACAATTAAAGATTGTCCTGATTTGGAGTTTACGGTTGAAAGAAACATCCTGGGTGTGAAATGGTGGGTTTCACCACTTAGTTGGTGGGCCCCTTTCTCGTGGACTACATTCCAAAGTCCCTCTCCTACGTTGATGGAAACACGGCATAAGAAAATAAGTTTCCCTCACGAGCTGAAAAAATTGAAACGTCTTACTCGGAATGGGAAAGAGACTAAAGTGGAGGAAAATGGTGTGTTTTTTTCTAGTCGGCAACTGAACAATGTATTTGTTTGGCCCGTGGACTTTCAGTTGAAATGATTTTGTGAATGAGAACGCCCATCCATGGGTTAGGTAGCACCACGAAAATTCAGCTCGTTAGGGAGCCATCAATTTTTTAAGTTTAAAATTTATATATTAATGTTTTGTTAAGTCAATAAGGGTTGTAAGAAAAATATATTTTATTTAAAAGTAATGCGATTTTTTTGGACTTTTTGAAATTTAGGGAATATGAATGTGAATATTTGACTCTTGAAAATGTGGATTGTATGTTGAGTCGTTTATCTCATGAATAATGTTTAAATAAAATTTTACTGTAAAACCTACCACAAATCTTGTAATATGTTATATTTAAATATAAAATATTCTTCTAATTATAATTTATTATTTTATAAATAAACAAAAAATTTAATTATGAATTAAGAGTGGAGAGCTAACACCTTCAAAATAGGGAGATGGGAGAGTTTAAATAACTAATCCCATGTCCCCATGCCACTGTTTTTTCTGTTTAAATTTAAGCATTTGAAGTGGCCCCATGGAAATTTACAATTATGAGAAAATGATAATATAGAATCTTTCCCTATTTTTGTGGAGCAGTTTAGGAATTGCAAATAAGTTGTGGAAAAAAAGTGGACGCTGGAAATTAAAATTTTCTTCTAAATTAAGATAATTAAGATAATTTATTTTTAAATTTTTATATAGTAAAAATTACAAGTCAAATAACTAGTTAAATAAGGAGAAAAATAAAATATTCATGGGGTCAATAGCTCCACAAATATCTCCTAAAAAAATTGAGCATGGTTGCTAGCCAAAATAAGCTAAGCAGAGGCATGGGGACATGCCCTAACACATTGATCTTTATTTAGAGTCTCAAATGGTATCTTCTAAGCCTAAATTTGAATGTCAACCCTGACTGTTAAGCAAATTTTTCATGATGGTTACCTACTCAAACTTGCCCTTTTGTTGACGTTTTATCTAAAATCTTCCTAAAATTTTGATTGTATTTTATAGAAAAAATAGCCAAATACAAACATACGACCATCAAATTTAAGCCCTGGGTATCTTACATAATCGTGTGACTTTTCTTAATTTTACTTTGTTATAGATTGAATTAAAAAATTTGCCCACCTTAAAAACCTAAAATGTTGTTCTAGGAATAGGAACAAGGTCCCCCCTAATTATGGCCTTTAGCTTCCATCAATTAGAATAGAAATTATTTATTTAGAATTTTGGATGGTTCTTAATTTTTTAATTATGTGTATGGTTTAAAACATCAATATAGATTTAATTAAAAATTTTGCCCATCTTAAAAACTTAAAATGTTGTTCTAGGAATAGGGACAAGGTCCCTAATTATGGTCTTGCTAGCTTCCATCAATTAGAATAGAAATTATTTATTTAAAATTTTGGATGGTTCTTAATTTAATTATGTGTATGGTTTGAAACATTAATATAGATTCAATTAAAAAGTTTGCCCACCTTAAAAACCTAAAGTGTTGTTCTAAGAACATGAACAAGGTCCCCTAATTATGGCCTTGCTAGCTTCCATCGGAACAGAAATTATTTATTTTTAATTTTTTAAATCATTTCAAATAACTAATTCTGTCTCTTTCATTTAAACATGCCAAATAATAGGCATAAGATTCTTTGAGTGTGCGGCAAATATATAAAACAACCAAGGGAATCAGTGATAATTAAAACAAAAAATTAACCTTATCAATCATATATGTGATAAAGCATTTTACTTTTTAAAATTTTGGTGCCAAATAATCGACAGATTTAAGAATCACAATCTTCTTTGCTTTAAAATTTTTTAGTGAACGGATGATGCTGAGATAGTGTTTTTTAGGCTTTATTAAAGAAAAAGCCCTTTACTTTATTTGGTATATAAGTCGAATAGAAAGCCTAAAAATCCTCAACACGCAAAATCTAGCATGGAGCAGGTGACTACATAGAAATTAAGCGTGGGAATATGCGTGTAGATGCTCGTGACACGTGTTACTTTTTAATTAGTGGAATCAAGCTTTGTTTTTTATCAGTAATGTGGCTTAGTAATTTCTAATCTCTGGCTGGATGTAAGCGTGACGCAATATTTTACGTAACGTAAAGAGTTTGTATTAAAAAATGAATTGTCGAATACAAACAACGGAGAAAGCGTTTTCTACTTTAAAGGGGTTCACGTTCTATATTTCAAGCGTGACGGGTACTCCGTGCAAAAGATTTTTCTTTCAATTAAATACACCAAACATTACTTTTGTGATGTATGAGATTTTTACTATTGTAATGCTGAAATGGGCAGATCCATGATCCATGATCCCTACTATTTCCAAGTTAGTTTTGTGTTTATACTTTGATGGGAATGTTTTAATACAATAAAATATTAACTAATAAGTTTGGCTTATGACGTGATCCTTATCTTTTTTTTTTTCCATCCATTAGAGTTATTTCTATGTATTTGTTATTTACTTATCTCAATTTTATCCCATTAATACTTATTTCTAGACATTTGTTCCCTACATTGAGATCGTTACTTTATTATTATGGTTCATTTCCAAGGGATGTGGGATCAACCTAGTTCAATCTCGAGGAGTGCAGGAATGGTCTTCGAATTCCAAAACTCCAAATTCAAATCCAAACTTTCTTGCCCCCTTCTACTAGTTGTTATGAGTCAACTTAACACATGTTTGTGTGTGTGTTGGTATGTCATGGTATTTGAAGACATACAATATGCGCTTAATTTCATATGGGGGAACAAGTAGAGCTCACTTCAATTTTGAAGGACAATAAAGGAATCAAAATCTACATCATCATCATATAGGCAATCTACAGCGTTGTGAATGTTGTCTTTGATATTGTTTATCATTATTAATCTGACTTACCAATGACCAAATCATTGAACTCCTAAATGGTGTCTCTAAATACCACCTTGATAGATTCATATACTAGGAAGGCAAAGATGAGCAATTCTTCAAGCACACATTCTATTAGGTCATTCATGCATTATAGATCAATTTCACATGTCTGATCAAGTTTGTAACAATTATGATCAAACCCACAAGGCTCAAGATTGATTTGTGGTTTTTTTGAGCTATTTTAGATTTTGAGATAATTAATATACCAAAAATAGATAAATTTGTGATAGTGATGACTCAATTCAAAACAACATTCTTCCATCATCAGTTTCAAAGATAAGTACTCCTAGCCCTCGTGTTTAATTTTCATGTATTCATTACAATTATTTGTCCCAACTTTAATTATCCTTGATTTATGTAAAAGGGATTTTATTGGTTTACATGTTGGTGAGCTCGACTTTTTTTACATGACCTTCTCCCTTTGTGTTTCTTCTTCTACATTAGGATCTCAAATTTGATTTTTTCATTGTTTTTCCTTTATCTTAAATTTAATTAGGGTTCGGATCCACCCTTTATTTATGTATCATTGATTTATCTATATTAGGGGTTAGGTCTTGTTGATTTACTTGATCCTTACCCATCCACCCACCGTGTTTGTGCCTATAGGGAACTTTAGATTCAAATTTGATTATTAACTAATTTACTAATTTATATTAACCCTTACCTCAATCTAGTATAAGATTTTCTTTTGGCAGTTTCCCTTCAATATTATGCTTAGGGTTAGGGTTCACATGAGTTGGTATAGAAATTATGAAAAATAAGAAATTTATTCTACAAAATGAAAATTTATGAAAAACTTAGAGAAAATTTGATCTAAATGCCTAAAATACAAATCACTTGCCTCTTCTTTGGCACAACATTGTGAAAAATGCAAAGAGGGGGCTTGGAAAGGATCCTTATCACCAAAACACACTCGTGGAATAACAAAAATCATGTTTTAACACTTTTGAGGTTGTGGGTTATGGGAAACCCACAACTTGTATTATATTTTTGTTTTGACAGTGCAACATTATAACACGTACATGTACACCTTATAACATGTATGTGTTATAATATGCATGTTAAACTTGGTCATTGCCATGAGATAATGTATATGCATTATAACACGTACATGTTATCCTCATTCATGTTTTAAAAATCATGTACACATTTAGCCAATAATAACACGTTTGGCCACTTTTTTGTTCCCCATCTTGGCACATATACCTAGTCACCTAAATCTCCTCCAACACTGCCTATAAACCCTCCACAAAGCCAAGAAGATCTATTAGGGAAACTAGAGCAAAATAAAACTCAAATTGTAGAATTAGTTGAAACACAAAGGGCATTGACATCAAACCCCCCACATGCATCACTTGTAAATATGTAATAGAAGCATTGATGAAGCAAGTTGACTTGGTGATGGGTCAACTCCATAAGTGGGAAACACATAGTGAGTCATGTCACCAATTTTATGCAACAAAGTTATCCTTTGACAAAGTTAAAAGAAAAGAGATAACAAAAGACAAAATTTGTGTTATTTTTATAGATCCAAAAACTAATGCACCCCTTGCACTAAATCACAAGAGATTCCCTATCCATTGGTGTTATCATAATGACATAAAATAATTTTTACCAACCTTCTTGTAACAATCATGAGGTGCCCCTATATTTCTTTGGAAAAATATACTATGAATTTGTACTCCATAAAATTCCTAATTATTTTGATATTAGGTAGTTTTAGGATCAAGAAAAAAGCTCTACCCAAGTTAGAGAGGGAACTTGTCAAGCACCAAATTGTCCACCAAGACCACTAGCCCAAAAATCTATTCATCATGTGATGGTGCCATTAGTCATCAAGGAGACTATGGAGGTGCAAACCCTCCATGCCATTTATACTCTCATGTATACCCTTATATAGCATGGCACATAGATGTCTCAGTCTCATAGTTAAGAGGATGCACATGTAGTATGACTATCTAGTTCTGGTGTTGTCATCCTCACTTCTGGTATAAAAGCTAGCATATCTACATTGGAAGAGAGTGTGATCCAAAGGGTGCATAGGGTGTCACTTCCCATGAGTGCACTCATTGTCAAATGTCTACATGTATTGGGAGCTCAGAGGATGATTCAACACCCCACCATGGAGGATCAGATAATATGGTCATCATTGATGAGCTAGTGCATGATTTATTTAGTTGTCATGTAGAGGTATTTTATACAAACTTATAATACATATTTTGTATTTTATATTCAAGATTTCAACATGTAAATTGATTGTTAATTCTAGAATTGAATTAAAAATATCTATTTATTAAATATTTCAGGGTCTAACATTGTAGGGTGCTATATCATCGAGACCATTCCACTAGTGAGTGTTGTAGTCCCATTTATTTCACAAGTAAATTTCTAATATATCACTACAAATTAGTAGTTAATCTATATTAAAAAAACTATTGAATTTGGGTACACCCACAATAGTGTGTCCCAGTTGTGGGACATGGCAAAAAATTGAGCCCAAGGAAGCAAACAATGAAAAACACCTTCGAATGAAGGTCCTTTGAATTCAAAGGTATTTTTTAATTCTTTTTTAATGTTTTCATGTTAAAAAAGGCAAAGGACCTTTGGATAAAGGTACCTTCGAATGAAGGTCCTTTTCATGACGGTTTTTTTTTCACTTTTTTCTCTACAAAAAATTATTTTTCGAAGCTTGGGTTGGACCATCAAATAAAGTCACCAAGACATGAAATTTTGTAGGATCATAACCCTCAAAATAAGCTTTCCAAAAAGTATAATTTTGAATATATTTAATTTAAGTATTATATTTATTTTTTATTTTCTAGTGAACATAAGTTTTCCACCGAACATCAAGGTCTCTATTCCACCCACATGGAAAAATAGAAAAATAGAGAAAAAATTCTAAAAAATATGTGTGCACTATGTATTGATGTCCTTAATTCAACAAAAAAAAGTTAATTTGGATATATACAGAAAAATTTATGTATGATGGAATAAAATTGTGTCTAAATTATAATAATCTCACATCAAAAATTAGTAATAAATAAAATAAGCAATAAAAAATTATAAAAATATGTGCACACTAGATATTGGTGTTACGAATCTATGTTTAAAAAATTATAATTTTAAATCCTTTCTATAAAAAAATTATGCATGATAGAGCTGTATTTACATAGTGTTTTTACATGTACTGTTGTGCTGCCAGAATCACTCTAGAAATACTCTTGGAAGAACTTGCATTGCAAGTGTATTGTAATCCTTTCACAGATTTGATAATACATTATGCAGGTTTTAGAGTGTGGGGTTTTTTACCTGAAAAGTTTTTCCCCACGATACATCTTATGTCAATATTTTATGTGTTGTGTTGTTGCTGTAATTTCTTATGTTATATGTTTAACATTGCTCCAATTGTCAAGGATTAAAATGAATTTGCATACATTTCCCCTCATTAGATTGGTGTAGGAAGTGTGTTCTGTGTACCTTGCTTTCTTTCAGTCATAAGGCATGATAGACTTTCATGAGTCTAAATCTAGAAGTAGAATTAGGAGTAGGGAAAATTTACCTACAAGGTCTAGGTTGACGGCCAATGTTAGGAGTGAGATGGGGGAGTGACTCTCAATGCTACCTCCCCCCAATTGATATGTACTTGATCATGTTATGTTGATGACATTTGGTATTGGACACTTTGATATGTATGGTTGGTCTTCATATTTATTGGTTTATGGAATGGTCATCTATATGATCTATATTTTTTATGGAATTTTAGTTTCCTTGTATGTTTATGTGTTTTCTATATGTTGATGTGCGTATGTAAATGATATAGCATCAGTTTATCAATACACATAATTATCTTGGTGATCAATGAACATTGTATGCCATAATGGAATCCTCATAAGATGAATCAATCAATACACTAAAATGGATCACATAATCATTAGTTGAAACAATTGCAAAATCTGTATGAATAAATGAATAATTGATGTGTTAGTAAAGCTCAAATCTATATGAATAATGGATAATACATGTTTCTTTCTTTCTCATTTTCATTCTTTTAACCATTATTTTATATGATCAAACATGCAACAAACACCATGATTCTCTTTATTTTATTAATATATAATTGTTACACATATGATTCCAATGGTTGTATTGTTCGTCATTGATGTCAACACTGTCACAAGGTTGTCATTGATGTCAACACTGTTATGGATGTGTAATACTGTTCATAGTTGGATGTAATGCTCCTAAAGAATATATATTGATGAGAATTAGAAGTTGAAGATACATTGAGATATGCATGTCATGCTCTTGAAGAAGATACATTGAGATTGGAATTAGAAGTTCATATCATGCCTTGTTCATTGTAGAATTAGTATGAAGTTATATTCAGATGGAAATTAGAAGCATCAAGAAGACACATTAATATAGGAATTAGAAGCACTAAGATATGGTGTTGATGGACTAAGATATGTTGTATGCTCTCCTCTACTATCCCTAAGAATGCATGTGTTAAGGCAAAGAAGATTTAGCCTCTAGAAGTTGGTGATAGTCTCTGTTTCAGAATGACCACCTTTAAAGATTGTCTAGGACATTGCTCAGCATTTCCATAGTTTGGTTTTGGGCCTTTACGAATGTAATGACAAATCCTGCATATTCCAAGTTTTATGATGTGTGAACTACCAGAAGTATGCTTTGCAAAAGATAGAGTGAAGACAGTGTTGGTTCTGTGAAGACAATCACTACATGGAAGCAGGATGCTCCGCATTCCTCCGTATTTGCTGATTTAGCTATGCGGTTTTGAAGGTATGTTAAGATTCTAGTGAAGATGATAATTCCAGAGATTCAGATCATTTACCTTTCTACTGTGAAAGTTGTGCATGATAGAGTACCGACATATGTTCTGACAGAGTAAGCCAGTGCTGAAGGTTTGATGGAATGCTCTACATTCCTCTACAAATGAATGATTGCCCTTGCAATTTTGAGGACATGTTTCTAGATGTGTATTACATGCTTCTTTTTAGTTTCAAGGTTCATGGTGGTCCTCAACTCAGTTTTTCAAATGACATGTTACAATGTGGTTCGGATGTTAGAGTGTTCTCAGAGTTAATGATTGAAGCTGTACGACACAATTCTTTGATGTGTGGTAGAAAAGGAGTGTTGGGGGATGTTTTATGAGTCTTGTGGACTCATCTAGAAAAGTTTCATGAAGATCTTTTTGTTTCCAGTACCGCAAAAGGTTTTTCAAGTTGATGCGGCCGTTATTCTTCAAGTCTTCATGTGTTTTCCTTAAAGCTGTTCTATTTCCAATGAGTAGAGTGTGTGCATGTAATTCCTTGATGTTTGAAGCTATGAAGGATGTTTTGGACCTGGTTAAGCAAGTGTTGGGGTCTGCAAGGCTTGGATCTTCTGCTGGTGTAATATGTGTGTTCACCTAGGACCTATCTTCTGCACGTTTCATATTGTAAGCTATCTCGCCGACTTGTATATGTATTGTTTATGTTGTATTTGGCTGACAAACAATGTAATTAATGTAATATCATGTCTAAATAGTGAATCAAAGTGAGTAAGGTGGAGTATGATTGCAAGTTGATTGAAAAGATTCGCAAGTAGATAAGAGAAAAATAAATGCATTATTGATGTGCGACTGAAGGAGAAAGAGCAGATGACATTGCTGATGCTATCTAGATTCATCTTGAAGACATACTTGTGATAGTGATCAAGTATAGAGTGCGCCTAACTGATTAGATCTTTAGAAGAAACTGTGAGGAGGCAGAAGTGTAATAATCAAAAGTGTGAGTTTCAATGTCAGTTTTCAAACAATAGAAAGACTATCATACTGTAATCTTTTGTAAGTGTGTTCTCATTTCAGGGAGTAGTAGCTTCCTTGGGGGTGACCCTAAAATAAAGTCATCAGGGAGTAGAATCTTCCTTGGGCGTGACCCTAAATCAAAGTTACTTAGGGAGTAGTAGCTTCGTTGGGTTATAGCCCCTAAAACAAAGTTATTATTTGAGCTTCATATATTGTGAGTTAATCCTCATCGTGGTTTTTCCCTTCTAGGGTTTTCCATGTATATTTAGTGTTATGTATTGCTATGCATTATGTTATTCTTTCATGTTGATGTTGTGATGCTTAAAGTTTAATCTTCTCTGGATTAGTTGAAATTGTTGAAATTAAAATTTGTTGTATACTGATTCACCCCCCCTCTCAGTATTCTTGTGTGTCTAACAATAATTACTCACAAAAATGAAATGCATACAATAAAAAAAGTTAGAAGTGTAGAAAAATTTATACTAGCAAGTCTATGCTAAATTGGATGGAAGAAAAAGTTCCATGATGAACTTCTATCAGCTCCTCCTATGTCATCAACTATTATCCCCCTTAGATACATTAGTACTAATCTTTGTTTATATTAAATTCAAATGGAATACACCATGAATTCTAAATTTAAATTTTACCTCTAAGAAAGATTGGCCTTGCTCGTCTCCTTCTCTACCCCCTGATGCCTCTACTTGTGCTCTTGTCCACTGTAACATCTCAAATTGAAATGCTAATAAAACACTTACTAGTAAAAGCATTAAATGCCACAATCTCAAGATAGATATTTACTTTTCCTTTTTTTATTGACCAAGTAAAGAAGGGACTTTTGCATTTACAAAACACATGATATATTACATCAGTTGATGGTCGCTTTACTTGTGACTTACAAGTCTTTACTAATTTACATGTACAAATAAATGATATCTTCTACTCACAAGTCTTCAACAGTCAACTACAAGAGGGAGAGCATCACCCTGGTGCTTTTCCTCCAACCATAGACCAGTAGTCCCCCATTCACCTTCCTACTGGAAGTGGCCCTTCCCTTAATGATGATATAGATAATGAGAATCAGTTGATTCCATGTGCCATCTGAGAACTAGTGTAGTGTCCTAGCTAGAAACAATCGGGTTTACAACTTCTAGTGTAGCTCCAACTATGTACAATCCCTCTGATTGTTCAAGCTAACTAGAAACACATGAACCAACAATGCAAGTAGTGGTTTTGCATTACTTTGGCCAAAGTTTTTATAATAAATAAAATAGTCGTTTGGTTACACACTTCTTTCTCAACTTGGAGACTGGCATTCTTTCTATACTGAGTTATTTAAATAGGGTAGACTAGGCATCATAAAATAAAGACTGGCCAATTCGTGACTATGCATTGAGCCCCTCTTTGCATTCTCACAATCTTGGGTCTTTGACAACTGTCAACTACTCAATGGTCATTAAACCCAATTCTTTTAACTCAAGCATAATCAAATAGATTATATAGATAATTTTATCAACCTCTGAGAGCTAATTTTGTTCTCTCAAGTCTAGACAAAGGTGTATGAGCACACAACTCTTAGAATAACTTAACCAAGGTAAAAAAATCTACTTTGCATCCTTACAATCTTCGTCAATGACAACGTGGTGTCTCTTTTAATTAATATTCATGTGATTGTGTCTTAGCTAAGATAAGTATATTTTACTCTATCTTAATAAAGACAAGTGTTCATACTTAATAGTCATGTTACTACCATTATAAGGATACTTATTTGTATCAAATGGCCATTTCACTACCGTTAAAAGCATTGACCAATTTTAACCAAAATACATGGTAGCTCATGGCTATTCATAGCTGAGTTTTCACATATGTAAATGTAGACCATATTATAGTAGACTAACACAATGTTTTAATGCTTCAACACATTGGTCTCTAGAAAGAACATAAGTTCACCTACTCATGGAGTAAAGATGAGTTCTTACTCATTGACCATTCGACCTCTTTTAGGGAGCAATTACTGCCCACTTTTTCTTCATAAGGAGTGCATGTCTTTTATTGAGAAGTCCACAATTTGTGGGCACTTGTTTTAACCAACTCTGAGTGGACAAGAGTGGTTAGGCTTAATTAGAGTTGTATTCAATATTATAGTGGTGAGTTCATTATAAGCAATTGAGCAGTACTTCTAAACCATGAACACCTATCAATTTATTGGGTAATTCTTGTGCTTCTACGGCATATTGTTCACTGCCTTGTAGCACGTCTTTACTATTTTTGGTAAGTTGGCCTTCGTTTATTCTCTTGATCGACATTGGAGACACTTTATTCATTTATAATCCACCACCTTGTTAGAACTAAAACACCACTATTCGGTGTAGTTACAAATTTAGAGGTTTAGAAGCCTTCATTTTTGAGTAGTGGGGAGTATTGTTATTTCTGGTAGCTGCCACCTCGCCAATTTTGGAACTCCATTGTGGAGAATAACCGCAAACTGAGTGGAGGCAAAACTGTATTCTAGTAGTGGTCATATTTGGTGGAGGATGTTATGCATGTGGAGGAATCCTTTTGTTTAGGCATGCCCCGTGAGTGGTGGTTGGTTACTCCATCGTAGTAAGTGAGGATGCCACGACTAGAGCAGGAGTTTGAAATGTTTTGGAGGGATTTCTTCTTCGCGATCTGAAACATCTGGAATCAATGGGATTCCGTAACATGGTCACTCAAATGAAAGATGGTTTTCCATTCCTTTTTTGACAAGTTCAGGACTGTCGAATTACATACTTTTGAGGGGAATCAGATGTCAGTGCTGACAGGTCCACTTCTTTGTTGTGGCTTCAGATTGAGGGGACGACGGATTATTCCAGACTTCCTTCACGGGTTCCTCTTCAAAATTTGTGATGTTTAGTGATAAAAATATACGTCTCAGAATATTGTGGTAGAATCACATAGAGCCAAGCTTTCCTTCATGTATTGCTCTTCAAAATTTGGGATGTTCAATAATAAGCAAATAATGTCTCAAAACAATACGGCAGAGCCCTCTATAGGAGAAGGATGCCACGACCGGAGGAAGGGAGTTCTAACAGTTTTTGGTGGAGTCTCAATGACTATGAGATGGGAAAAATAGGAGAAATGACTGATAGCTGAGGCATGGGAAATGTTTCAGGGGAGGCTATTTTGGAAGCCATATGAAAATACTGGCAGGAGGGCATTAGGATATAGCAAGAAGGTAGGGGCTTGGAGAGATGGTGGAGATAGGACTATGAAAGGGATGTGTGGGAAGCTTTCACAAGTTGTGTCTACCTCTTTATGCACTAAGATCTATAGAGAGAGAATACTCTATGAGCATTAACCCAGCCAACAATAAGTTTATCCTTCAATTGGTGTAAGCTAGACAACGTATGAGATTATTTGTGAGCTATTCAATTAAACGTTAAAGTTGTAGCAGCAGAGTTGTCAACAATATAAGTATAAATGTTCTTGTAACACAGTGCGAAGGTGAGCTCAGGTAAGAGCCAAACCTTTGTTCTGAGTCTTACAAATTCCTTTGTCATGGAGTTCATTAAAGCATTGCTTTATCTAAAATCAATTTCTTTCGAGAACGTAGTAATCATAGGAGAATGCATTATATATGTTTGAGTGAGTTCATAGTCTTCAAATGAACTTAAAGTTGAGTGTTATTGTAGCATGAAATGCATAACATAGAGCTAACAAACTCTCAGTTAATACCAGTAAGTTGTTGCACTAGTAAGTTGTATAATATGTGTGTCGAATCTCTGACAGACCAAGAATATCGTTCTGTGTGCAGAAAACTATACGGTATCAAAGGTTTATATAAACTTGAATAGGATGCTTATGTCAAAAACTATCTATGACGTAAGGTGGTTTTATATATATCACTGTTGTTGCAAGATAGGGTTCCATACAACTAAAAGTATGATATAGATGCTTTCTACTTTTGCTTGACCATTATTTGAGTAAACCGCTATATAAGTCATGCTATATGATAGTTATTATCTCAAGGAGAAAACCTTGTTTCAAAAGGATGTTTGAGTGAGTTGTTCCCTGCAGACGTAGATGGAAACACTCGTATATCAATGATTAGATATATCATGGTATATCAACGAAAGAGTAACTTTCCAATTTTAAACATAGTGGATAGCAAACTGAAATATTCCACCATCCTTTTGAATCAAACCAAACTTAGTCAAAGTTTAAACTCATATAGAACCTTGGTATAGGTAAATCTAAGGATATACTTGTATAATGAACTAATCATGGTTCGAGAGATTTAATGACCTCGTAGTCAGAAAAGACTAGAGGATAATATCCTTCTTATGATATTCTTACTTTTTAGAAGAAGTATGAACTTATTATTCCATTGTGTTGGATTAGGGTAAATAAAACCCTAGTTTGACACAGAAGGGTTAAGATTATTTGACGACACCTTTAATGGTTATAACTCAATTTAGTTATTTGTATGTGGGTCAACAATAACAGAGTTGAGAACCCTAAATTTTAAATGTTCATATGTAACTTATCGAAAAGAGATTTGTTGTTAGTCAATACTGTTTAATCTTAGGTAGAGAAACCTATTTGTTTTGGTTACAAGTCAACTTGTGATATAAGTCGTAAGCCTCAGATTTTGCAAGCATGAAAGAGGTACCATTATATGGTTGGTCAAACATTAAATTCATTATACCTATTGGACACAACTTCTTTTGAGCTATTAACTTGTCGGCAAGGGGGTGAATTTCTAATGTTGTAAAGATGCAAAGAGAGATACTTAAGAATGGATAGTCATTCCATAATGTTAATAGTGTAACGACGGTGTCTTGAGAATTCACCTAAGTTAGAAAGACTAGATTGGAGTTGGATAAAACTCTTTAGTTAAACCTTAACTTAACCTAGATAGGGTAATTATTGTATTAAGGCATTGAGATCATTATTTTGATCGTGATTGAAGGGTCAAGTGCCCTGACTCTGTGTAATTATTCTTACTTGCAAGAAGGGAATTAGATTCCTAGACTACATTGCTTAACCTGGGTAAGGTTATCATCTTAGTCGTAATTAATCTATCTATATTTATTATGAAACAATAAGTCATGGACCTCAGGTATTGCAATGATGCAATGAGAGTCTTTGGAAGGAAGACAAAAGAAAAAGTCTATGGATTGTAGACAGTGAAAGAAAACATGTATTGGGTCAGGAAGACTAAATTGTTCAAAACGTCATAACTTCTTAAGTTAAACATAGATGACCAAGTTGAGCTGTAGGAATATGATAGTATCCAAGTCAAGTTGGGGTGGGTGAACATTACAACATCGTTCATTGCGAACGTCAATTTATATTGAAAACTATGGCCATAGTAATGCATATGTCTCTGTATGCATTGTCGGTTCACTGTATCTGGATTGCACATCCTATTAGGAATCATACTTAGCTAGAGGGTATCTAGGGTTGTATGATAGATAGAGTTGTGTAAGATACAACACTATGTACTCGGAAAGGCAAATTACCATTGGTCACCTTGGTCTATACTTCTCGTGAAGGGAAGGGCCACTTCCGGTCAGGAAGGAGTGTGGGAGACCGACGGTCTATGGTTGGAGGTAAATCACTAGAAAGATACTCTCTCTCTCTCTAGGAGAAGACATGCCGAGGCTTGCGATATAGATGTCAGATTTTCGGATGCAATATATCTCTGAGACTTATGTTTATTGAGACTAAGTAAAACATTATCTGATTCAGGTATTTATAATTGATTTATTTTGTAAACGTTGTACTTGAGAAAGACAATATGGTCTATTGTATTTTGTAATAAGAGATCTTGTTATTGTTGTTAGTTGATTATTTATTTATAAAAGAAAAAAAAATATTTCTGTCTCATTTTACCTTGTAAATTTTACTTTATGGTGAAATTTTGGATTTTACTATGTTTTTAGAACATGGATGTTACATATGGTATTAGAGCTATCAGGTTCAACACTAGGGCTTATGAGTCCACTGTGCTAACCTGAAGTCAACATTATCCAGTTAGCTAATGTTCGAATCTTCTTGTGTCAGAATGACATGGAGAAGAACCAAGAAAACAGCTAGGAAGTCTGTTCCCCAGCATTTGCCTAAATTAGTAGTTAAGAAGAAACCTATTGAGGAGGTTGAACTTAAGGAGCATATTACCTACTCTGAAGTTGCATGGCTAGAGGATTCAGAGACTTTCACTGATGCGCTTAAGCGTATTCAGCTAGAAAGAAAACAATGTTTTGAACTAACCAAGATTCCTACTAATTTTACTGGTGTAGTAAAACCTAGTAAATTGTAGCCAGTTACAACATGTCACTTGAATGTTGATGTGATGTTTCTATTTTAGGAAAAAGGTGTTGGAGTACTTGTGTGTACATCCTCCCTCTATGTTTGTTAAACTGGAAGATTGTAAATTGACAGTGACATATAGTCTTGTCATAACAACTATATAAATAAGGATGTGGTTACTCCTAAATACTTTATAATAAGGATGACAATGTTTTATACCAATCTTTGGATTATTATGAGATAAATATGTTTGATGTTTTGAGATGCTTTAGGTTTAGAAAACCATTAGATAACTTATTTATCTGGCATGAGGAAAATGAGAGCATGTTTTATTCTAGAATCAAACCAGGGTGAAAGTCTAAAAGAGAATAAACCACTAGTTAATCTCTTGATCAAATTGGAGCAATCCTAACCATGTTTAAAACCAAGGAGATACCTAGTATTTTAGAAAAGAAAGCCATTCCGCCAAATCCGCCAAAGTTGATGGAACAGTGATTGGATCAACGGAAAATCTTATTCCTCTTAGAATTCTAGGATGAGTTACCTAGAAAAGTACCTTATCTTATGACAACTTTAAGATTAATGGAGTCAAAAGTCCTTTATAAGAATTATTGACTAAAGGTATGAATAGATCCAATATTTCACCATCGGGTGCACTAGTTATCATTGTCAAGAGAAAGGACATAACTCTGCAATTGTGTATTGAGTATCATATGCTCATTAAAACCACGATAAGGAGCAAATATCTTTCACCATGTATTGATGACCTCTATGATTAGATGTGTAGAACTGAAGTGATTGATTAGCGATCAATATGACATCAATCAAGATTGAAGGATGAGGATACTCTAGAAACAACTTTTGGACAAGAATGGGCACTGTGAGTTTGCAGTGTTGTCCTTTGGATGTACAAATGCCTTGTTGCATTCAAGAAACACATGAACAATGTGTTTAGAGGTTGTTAGACTTGTTTGTTCCAAGTCTTTACGAGGATATACTTATTTATTTATTTTTTAGCATGAATTTTGTACAAAGTCTTTCTATGTCTGGGAAGAGACACGATGCCATTTTGAGATGATAAACTCTCGAAGATAACACATTTTATACCAGGGGATTGGACTGATGGAGCATCAGTGTTAGCACACAATTTGTGCAAGATGTGTTTTAGACTGCATGGTTTTATGAGAAGGTTATCTCAGATAGAAATACGCGTGTAATGCCAAGGTTTTGGCAAACTTGTCCTCTATGTTAAGGATTGAAATTTAAATGAGTATATTTTATTGTCTTGTGAACAAATGGTTGAACTAAGGAAGTTAACCAAGTTTTAGAAGTTTTGTTCCAAACATGTTGCATGGATTAGCAATACAAGTAGGGAGACTACTTATCACGTGAAATCTTTGACAATACCTAACTTTTGCTATTAAGATGGCTTGAATTGAAACATTAGACAGAAAGATACTGAACTCCTATAAGTTGGGTAAGCTAGAAGATATGATTAGCACTAGTCTGGAAATGTTATTAGAATGAATGAAAAGATTTAACTAATCAGGAAAGATCAGAGAAAATGGATAATAAATAGAAAAGCTATGTTAATGATTAAGCGTACACCAAGGCAATTCTTGGTTAGAGAAGGAAAATTATTTTAAGAGTAAAACCCCCGGAAACGTTTCCTAAAGAATGGAATGTATTCTAAACCAGTTCCTAAGTATAAAGGACCCTTCAAAATTTTTAGGGTTAGAAATTTTATTGAATTCAAGGATCAATTTATTACCAGTTATTGCCAGGAGGCATCATGCTTTTTGTGATTTATATATGAGAAATATATTTATGTAATATATGAATACTATAATCTATGAATGATTTAAAAGTACAAGAACCTAGGAAAGGTTATGATCAAGCTTCTGAAATGCTTGAAGATCGCAAGCAATGCTTGTGTAATGTAGAGGTTATGAAGTGTAAGGTCCAGTGGGACCAGTATGCATAGAATAGTTTTGCATGGGGAGGAGAAATTACCATGAATTCTAGCAAAAATTTTCTCATTTACTTTATGCTAATAGCAGTTAAACAATGAATATGCTTTTAAGTTGCATTTTGATGTCTTATATCATCGAGGACGATGAGTCTTTAGGGGAAGGATATGTTACATCCCAATTTCTGACTTGTTTTACTTTTACTTTTTACTTGGGCATAAGTAAATTTGTTGTGATGTTATAGACTTATGACAGGATATGACATGGAATTATATTGAATATCATTTACGAAATCATGGAATTGATTATGTTATTGTTGATTTAATAACTATATGATGAGATTTGATTTATTAGTTGAATTTATTGAATAATGATGCACTGATTACTTATTGTTTGATGACAAGTGAAATAGGATTACAAGTTATCAACTCTCATAGAAGAGAGAGAGAGTATCTTTCGAGAAGAGAGAGATAGACCTTGGATTACGAGTGGTCTATTTGCCAAACTAGTTTTAGTGTTAAACGATAATGTGAACCAATGAGTTGTATGAGGTAAGTCTTGTCTTGCTAGTTACTTTCGAATCTAATCGACAGGTAGTCGATATCTTGATTATCATCCAGTCAAGTTGATGGTGAGTCGACATAGTCATTTGTAAAGTAAACAACGTCATAGACATAAAATGGTTATGTTATTCTTCTTGTGTTGCTTGAGGTTTTACTGTCGCCTCTTAAACGTCAAGACGTTCTCATCAAGTTAGATGGCACAAATATTGTCGCCAGATTGTGATGGGGAGGTAAACTCGACCCATTCACATCATCTGAAATCCTTAGTGATCAAAATGGGACAAATAGAGGAGTTTTTAACAACTTCGGGCAGAGGTTTTTCACAAGCTATGTGATATCTAAACGAAATCTTGAGTCTTGTTTTGCGTTTGCGCCCAAGTCGTCTTTATTGTCGTAAAGCGCTTCAAGGGTATGTCGTAAACTCCTTTTGCGAAAATCAACGGACGTTGAATTAGAGACCTAGGTGTGTTTTAACCTTTGTCGTAATGTAAAGGAATATGCTAAATTACATAGTTATATTTTTTGTAGATGTTGAGGAACTCCTTTATTCTTGTCTATTGACGGAATCAATTTAAAGTTCAAAGAGGGAACCTCTAATCTTTTAGGGAGCAATTACTGCCCTCTTTTTCTTCATAAGGAGTGCATGTCTTTTATTGAGAAGTCCACAATTTGTGGGCACTTGTTTTAACCAACTCTGAGTGGACAAGAGTGGTTAGGCTCAATTAGAGTTGTATTCAATATTATAGTGGTGAGTTCATTATAAGCAATTGAGCGGTAGTTCTAAACCACGAACACCTATCAATTTATTGGGTAATTCTTGTGCTTCTACGGCATATTGTTCGCTACCTTGTAGCATGTCTTTACTATTTTTGGTAAGTTGGCCTTCGTTTATTCTCTTGATCGACATTGGAGACACTTTATTCATTTATAATCCACCACCTTGCTAGAACTAAAACACCACTATTTGGTGTAGTTGCAAATTTAGAGGTTTAGAAGCCTTCATTTTTGAGTAGTGGGGAGTATTGTTATTTCTGGTAGCTGCCACCTTGCCAATTTTGGAACTCCATTGTGGAGAATAACCACAAACTGAGAGGAGGCAAAACTGTATTCTAGTAGTGGTTGTATTTGGTGGAGGATGTTATGCCTGTGGAGGAATCCTTTTGTTTAGGCATGGCCCGTGACTGGTGGTCGGTTACTCCATCGTAGTAAGTGAGGATGCCACGACTGGAGCAGGAGTTTGAAATGTTTTGGAGGGATTTCTTCTTCACGATCTGAAACATCTGGAATCAATGGGATTCCGTAACATGGTTGCTCAAACAAAAGATGGTTTTCCATTCCTTTTTTGATGAGTTCAGGACTGTCGAATTACATACTTTCGAGGGGAATCAGATGTTAGTTCTGATAGTTCCACTTCTTTGTTGTGGCTTTAGATTGAGGGGACGATGGATTATTCCAGAATTCCTTCACGGGTTCCTCTTCAAAATTTGTGATGTTTAGTAATAAAAATATACGTCTTAAAACATTGTGGTAGAATCACGTAGAGCCAAGCTTTCCTTCATGTATTGCTCTTCAAAATTTGGGATGTTCAATAATAAGCAAATAATGTCTCAAAACAATACGGCAGAGCCCTCTATAGGAGGAGGATGCCACGACCAGAGGAAGGGGGTTCTAACAGTTTTTGGTGGAGTCTCAATGACTATGAGATGGGGAAAATAGGAGAAATGACTGATAGCTGAGGCGTGGGAAATGTTTTGGGGGAGGCTATTTTGGAAGCCATATGAAAATACTGGCAGGAGGGCATTAGGATATAGCAAGAAGGCAGGGGCTTGGAGAGATGGTGGAGATAGGACTGTGAAAGGGATGTGTGGGAAGCTTTCACAAGTTGTGTCTACCTCTTTATGCACTGAGATCTATAGAGAGAGAATACTCTTTGAGCATCGACCCAACCAACAATAAGTTTATCCTTCAACTGGTGTAAGCTAGACAACGTATGAGATTATTTGTGAGCTATTCAACTGAACGTTAAAGTTGTAGCAGCAGAGTTGTCAACAATATAAGTATAAATGTTCTTGTAACACAGTGTGAAGGCGAGCTCAGGTAAGGGCCAAACCTTTGTTCTGAGTCTTACAAATTCCTTTGTCATGGAGTTTATTAAAGCATTGCTTTATCTAAAATCTATTTCTTTTGAGAACGTAGTAATCATAGGAGAATGCATTATATATGTTTGAGTGAGTTCATAGTCTTCAAATGAACTTAAAGTTGAGTGTTATTATAGCATGAAATGCATAACATAGAGCTAACAAACTCTCAGTTAATACCAGTAAGTTGTTGCACTAGTAAGTTGTATAATATGTGTGTTGAATCTCTGACAGATCAAGAATATCATTCTGTGTGTAGAAAACTATACGGTATCAAAGGTTTATATAAACTTGAATAGGATGCTTATGTCAAAAACTATCTATGATGTAAGGTGGTTTTATATATATCACTGTTGTTGCAAGCTATGGTTCCATACAACTAAAAGTATGATATAGATGCTTTCTACTTTTGCTTGATCATTATTTGAGTAAACCGCTATATAAGTCATGCTATATGATAGTTATTATCTCAAGGAGAAAACCTTGTTTCAAAAGGATGTTTGAGTGAGTTGTTCCTTGCAGACGTAGATGGAAACACTCGTATATCAATGATTAGATATATCATAGTATATCAACAAAAGAGTAACTTTCCAATTTTAAACATAGTGGATAGCAAACTGAAATATTCCACCATCCTTTTGAATCAAACCAAACTTAGTCAAAGTTTAAACTCATATAGAACCTTGGTATAGGTAAATCTAAGGATATACTTGTATAATGAACTAATCATGGTTCGAGAGATTTAACGACCTCGTAGTCAGAAAAGACTAGAGTATAATATCCTTCTTATGATATTCTTACTTTCTAGAAGAAGTATGAACTTATTATTCCATTGTGTTGGATTAGGGTAAATAAAACCCTAGTTTGACACAGAAGGGTTAAGATTATTTGGTGACACCTTTAATGGTTATAACTCAATTTAGTTATTTGTATGTGGGTCAACAATAACAGAGTCGAGAACCCTAAATTTTAAATGTTCATATGTAACTTATCGAAAAGAGATTTGTTGTTAGTCAATACTGTTTAATCTTAGGTAGAGAAACCTATTTTTTTTGGTTACAAGTCGACTTGTGATATAAGTCGTAAGCCTCAGATTTTGCAAGCATGAAAGAGGTACCATTATATGGTTGGTCAAACATTAAATTCATTATACCTATTGGACACAACTTCTTTTGAGCTATTAACTTGTCAGCAAGGGGGTGAATCTCTAACGCTGCAAAGATGCAAAGAGAGATACTTAAGAATGGATAGTTGTTCCATAATGTTAATAGTGCAATGACAGTGTCTTGAGAATTCACCTAAGTTAGAAAGACTAGATTGGAGTTGGATAAAACTCTTTAGTTAAACCTTAACTTAACCTAGATATGGTAATTATTGTATTAAGGCATTGAGATCATTATTTTGATCGTGATTGAAGGGTCAAGTGCCCTAACTATGTGTAATTATTCTTACTTGCAAGAAGGGAATTAGATTCCTAGACTACATTGCTTAACCTAGGTAAGGTTATCATCTTAGTCGTAATTAATCTATCTATATTTATTATGAAACAATAAGTCATGGACCTCGGGTATTGCAATGATGCAATGAGAGTCTTTGGAAGAAAGACAAAAGAAAAAGTCTATGGATTGTAGACAGTGAAAGAAAACATGTATTGGGTCGGGAAGACTAAATTGTTCAAAACATCATAACTTCTTAAGTTAAACATAGATGACCAAGTCGAGTTGTAGGAATATGATAGTATCCAAGTCGAGTTGGGGTGGGTGAACATCACAACATCGTTCATTGCAAACGTCAATTTATATTGAAAACTATGGCCATAGTAATGCATATGTCTCTGCATGCATTGTCGGTTCACTGTCTCTGAATTGCACATCCTATCGGGAATCATACTTAGCTAGAGGGTATCTAGGGTTGTATGATAGATAGAGTTGTGTAAGATACAACACTATGTACTCAGAAAAGCAAATTACCACTGGTCACCTTGGTCTATACTTCTCGTGAAGGGAAGGGCCACTTCCAGTCAGGAAGGAGTGTGGGAGATCGACGGTCTATGGTTGGAGGTAAATCATTGGAAAGATACTCTCTCTCTTTCTAGCAAAAGACATGCTGAGGCTTGTGATATAGATGTTAGATTTCTGGATGCAGTATATCTCTGAGACTTGTGTTTATTGAGACTAAGTAAAACATTATCTGATTTAGGTATTTATAATTGATTTATTTTGTAAATGTTGTACTTGACAAAGACAATATGGTCTATTGTATTTTGTAATAAGAGATGTTGTAATTGTTGTTACTTGATTATTTATTTATAAAAGAAAAAAAAATATTTCTGTCTCATTTTACCTTGTAAATTTTACTTTATGGTGAAATTTTGGATTTTACTATGTTTTTAGAACGTGGATGTTACAAAGAACTATCATGTTGTAATCTTTACTGAGTTCACTCTTAGTTTAGGAAGTAGTTGCTTCGTTGGGTTGTAGCCCTAAAACAAAGTCAACAGGGAGTTACAGATTCCTTAAGTTGTAGCCCTAAAACAAAGTCAGCATGGAGTTGTATCTTCCTTGGGTTGTAGCCCTAAAACAAAGTTAGTAGGGAGTAGTATCTTCCTTGGGTTGTAGCCCTAAATCAAAGTTGTAATTTTGACCTTCATATATTGTGAGTTAATCCTCACCATGGTTTTCCCCTTCTTGGGTTTTCCACGTATATCTGGTGTTATGTGTTGATGTGCATTGTGTTGATCTTTCATGTTTATGTTGATACTGTAATGCTTAAATTTTAATCTGCTTCGGAGGATTTGAAGTTTGTTTAGACACTGATTCATTCCCTGTCTCAGTATCCTAGTGTGTTCAACATTATTTAAAAGGTACTTAAGGAGGTATAAGTGTTGTGGGTTTCAAAGGTAGAGAGGTGTTAGATTGAAGACATAAAAGGATTAAAGGAAGATTGTTGCATTGTACTCTTGCTTTGAAGATAAAAAAATCTTGGCCTCTTTTCTTTGGTGGAGTTTTTTTCGCAAAACAACTTTTCACATTATATATTGTGTCATGTGATATTTTTATGGTGTTGCTGATTTCTTATGTTACCATTTTTTAATTCTATAATCTCATCTTGGCATTCTACAGTTAAGCAATATCTGGATGAATGGGTTTTCATGAACGTTAAGGTTTTTAGATTTCTAGAATTGTTTTTAGATTTCTATTTGTAGTGGGTTTACTTATATTTCTAAAAACTAGGCACTCTCAAATCCTCTAAGTCACATGCCCTAGTTTCCAAACAAAACACAAAAGAATAAAAAGGATTAGACAATAAGGATAAGAAATAGAAAAATGGCAAGGAGAAAAAGGATCATAAATTAGTTGCCTCACAAGTAGCCAATGAGACCTCTTCTTTAAAAGGTGAGAATCCTAAGAAAGAGAAGGCCAAATGTGCCTATTGCAAAAGGCCTGGTCATGATTAACATAAATGTTTAAAGAAACACATAGGTCACTTGACACACATTTTGGGGAAGAATAATATTAGTGTTCTTGACTATGTAAAGAAAAGTTCACATGAGGGGCCTACAAAGGAAAAATATAATAGTAAGGGGAAAGAAAAAGGAACGGGCCTCATAGTAGTTTCTTCTCAACCATTTACTTGGGTTCTTGATTCGGGTTCTTCACATCACATGGCTTCATCTAAGGTCGAGTTCACATCTTTAGAGCCTTGTTCTATGTTGACTATTTTGATGGGCAATGATACTCCTTTTGAGGTGTGTGAGAGAGGTCTTGTTGATGTGGGTGATGGCACATTTTATTATGTTATTTGTGTACCCCCATTTGTACATGTGTGTTCAGGTGGGCATTAGATTTGGTATCAGAGCTAGGTTTCCAACACTTTGGGAACTTTGGGGATACATTTGAGTCCTGTTGTTGAATGCACTTTTGTGTAAGTTAAGTTGTAGGATGATTATGATGATGTATTAGGAATATAGGGATCTTGAACTTCATCTTCTTTTGAAATTGAGTTATTTTTTTCTTTGATGCTCCCTCTTGTTTAAAAGCTTTGAGTAGGCTAATAGGGATGCGATTAGAGGTACAATTATCTAAGCCATTTTATTTAAACATGATGTTATTAACTTTTTGTTTAATCTCTTTTTCTCTCTAGAAGTCCTTTTGACTAAGGAGTGTGGTTTGTTCAACATCTCTTTGTATGTGTAAAATTTCTTGTAATTATCTAAACAAAATTGTTGGATGGGGTCAGAAGTTGTTTGTTTATGGATGTAATTATTATGTGTTAATACTGTAATCACATGTATTTATGTTTTTTTAATTTTCCCTTATTTGAAAATGGAAGGGCTTAGGAGCTAGTGTAAATTAATAGTTAGCAATCTCTCACTTCTTTGATTAATATGATGTATCCATTTTTCAAGTATCTTGTTTAGAGGGTTGTTTATGTTGGAGTCAACCTCTTAGTAAAGTGATTTGTTTAACCTTGCTTTAGATAACCCACCTTAGTTTAGGGTGTAAGATAAAATATTTCATGAGTTTACCTTAATCATCTCAAAATTGAGTTCTGTTATCTTATCCTTGAAACTTATATTAGTGTCTTAACATATTTCTCTAGTGTTTTCCTAAATATAAAGTGTCCTTGGAATTTCTTAATATTAGTAGTATTCTTTTTGAATTGTGGAGATGTTTTGATTTGGGAGAAATTAGATGAAGGACGTAAAAAGATTGATTTTGAGTTAATGAAAAAGTTTCTATATATACAGGGAAGTTTGATTTAATTGAGTGATTCTCTAGAAAGATGTGAAGTTTTAGAAATTATTCAATTTCATGATCTCATAGAAATATGTGATCATGTAGAGGTTAGAGTCAAATGTGCTAAAGCATAGGAAGAAGTATATAGGATTATGTATATATATGCTCTTATTGAATCAATTAATGTTGTAGAAAAGTTCCTTTTTGTTAGCTATTATGTGTGAGAGAAAGTCTTTTTGAATTACTACTCTTATAAATTAAGCATACTTAAAATATTGTACTTTTTGTATGTGTGCTTGTGATCTTTGGAAAATAATAGAGATTAAATGTAAGAGACTGTTGTCTTTCACATTAGTTGATAGCAATGTAGATTACTTATATTATATTTTTTGTTTGCATCCATAAAATTATAGGACTGGTTGGATGTCAGAGGATAGCATGTTACTTTGTCATCATTTTTAGTGAGTTTTCATTTATCTATTTTTCCACCATATATGTTTCTCAATTGTGAGTGTGTGGTACATTGGAAAAAATTTATCTCTTGCTTAATATTTGAAGATTAGAATTTTCTTGTACCAGCATATGTTTTAACTAGCTTGTATAGGCAAAACTTAATTATGTTTCAAAGAATATGGGAGAACTAGGACAAATGTATGAAATAATCTTAATTTTTGTGAGAATTTCGAAAGGTCATAGTTTGAAATGAAGTTGAAGTAATAAATGCCTAGTCAAATAGGTTTGAGTGTGAAATGTGTAGAAGTTTCAATCAAGGAATAATGCTTGAGGCTTTAGATTTTAGAATAAGTTTATCAAAGAACATATATAGTAGTGTAATCTAGGCATGTTTTCTTCTGTATATAGATTGGATGTGCAAGTAACTAATTTTGAATGCTAGAATTGATGGTGAGCTGTCCTATTGATGAATAGGACTGAATTATGAAATGTCTAATAACCTTATGTGATTAAGCAGTTTATAAAAAAATATGTTTTGGCTAGAGGTTAGCATATTATGTGATTGTATAGTGAGCCATAGCGTAAGATATTCAGTACCCTTTCTGATTGACTATTTATAGGCAACTATGCTAGATATTAGTAGGCCTGGGTGCATAGATTAGTATGGTTTCATTGTCATCCTAATGAAATAGTGATCTATAGTTTCAACATAGTATCAGATGTTACCTTTAAGAGAATTTAGACTATATTATTCTTACCTTGAAAACTCTTAGATGTACTTTCACTTGTGTTATTTTGGCACTAGGCTTGTGTTTAGGTTATTATTGAATGTTCTTAATGATGATAGGCATAGGTTATCCAATGAGTAGGGTTATCCTAGATTAAGTATTGAGGTTAAGAGCACCATACACCTTCTCCCCTTCAAGTGGATTGTTATAATCATGAAGTGATTTTTGTGAAACAATTTGATTTGACTATTTGATTTGATTTCTATATTTTTATATGTTGTGGATTTATTAAATTGTATTGTAACCAACAGTATGAGAATTTCTTTCCTACCCTTCGTTACTTAGCTAATTTAATTTGATATGTTCCTTTTACTAAGAATTGATGTAGGAGCATCCACGGTCAATGGCAATCTTGCATCACCAAAAATATTGTTATTTCAGTTTGGTTTATTTTCAATAAGGTTTATGAGCTTGAGAAATAATATTTAAATTTGCAACAAATGTATTTTCTTGGGGTATATTAATAAATGTAATTTTGAAGAAAAATACCCTAATAATTTGTAAATTCCTTCATTAGCGGGGAGAAACTTTCCTAGGCACCCACTTGGAGATATGCATTAATTTGTATTTTGGTGGGGCTGATTTGGTAGAAGATTCCATCATAAGTGGGTCAACAACTCCTATTTTTATTTCCAAAATTGTAAGCTCCAAGAAGGGTGTGGATTTCCAAGAGGTGGTTCCAGTTGATGGTCTTAGTAAAACCATGGGAAATTTTAATAAAACCATGTGGGCCACAAGCTTTGCATGTTGTTGCATGTCTGGGTTGTAATTATAAAACCTAGTCTTGGTAAAATGAGCATAACTTTCTCATTTCTTATTGAAATAAAGAAATTCAAAATGTTCTAGAAATATGGGAAGGAGGGGCACAAAACCTAGAAACTTTTTTATAAAATTACAAAAAATGAGGGAGCGGTGAGAGGAATAAGTGACGGGTGTTTCTTGGAGTTGAGAGAAGAAAATTTCTACATACCCAGATGTTGCTGGAAGGAATCCAGAGGTGGAGAAACTTATTTGTTGCAGGTGTTGGATGTGTAATTCTTAGAAGATAATAAGCTTCCTTATTTTATAATGCATTTTCAGATTCAAAAAAATATAAGTTACAGATTTCTCTTCATATTTTTGCTGTAATATTTTATTTTCAGCCTTCTTGCATAGGCTTGTGTCAGTGTTGTGTTGCAAATTTGCAAGGGAGAGTTTCCCATTTCATTAGGAACTCTTTTGTTTAGACTTTTGATTAAATTTAAATATTTTACTTTGGTGGCGACACTTGAAATTTTATTATGAGATTTTATTTTTGATTGTATTTAATACTTTACCTTTTTGAAAATTAATGGTTATTGATTTTTGAGGCTTTTGTTTTATTGATACTGTTGGTAAGTGTAAAGTTTTCTATTTATTAACATTATATTTTTTGAAAGGAGCTCCTAGTAGGTTGTATTAAGAGATAGAAGGAGGTGACATGGGAATTCTTGTAGGCTTAAGCCTAGTAATAAACTAGTTTAGGATGGTCAATTCTTTTCTTCTTAGATTCTTAACTATGTACCCTCTTTGTGCCTTGTCACTTTTTTAAGTTACTCTTTCCTCCTCCTTGAGGGCTTCCAGGAGGAAGCCTAATTCTTAGGCGGGGAGGATGTAAGACCCAACCCTTTTCTTTTATGTGGATACTTTAGTTATAGGCATGCATGACTATGATACTTATGTTTTGGATGATTTATGTTATTTGATTATGTTGATACTCTTTTCTATAGATTTATATGGTTACGGTACTTGTAGATTTGGATGTTATGGATTAGACCTTGTATCCTCACCTCTTTGAGGGCTTCTAAGAGGAAGCCTAATCTTAGGGGAGAGGATGTAGGACCTATCTATTTACTTAGATATTCAATATGCTCTTATGACTTTATATTTTGAGGACTATATTCTTTTATTATTATTATGTTGATACTATTCTGCATAGAGTAGGAGACTATGGTATATGTCGATTGTACATTATTTATGTGTTAACTTGGGTTTGTGATTACTAGACTTATGTTGACTTGGAGAATTGAATGTTAGAATAATTATATGATTGAGTGGATGATTTAATATTGAAATGTGAAATTAAAGTTGTTTAAATTAAATTGATATGTGATAAAAAATGGTTAGTTAATATTTCAATTATATGTTTATTTTAATGTTGCTCCAGCTATATTACCAAGATATTCAGATATTCAAAATTTGAGTTTTGCAAGGGGTCACCAAGGCATTAGATTTCATAGATCTTTCCAAGAATATCTTTATGTGTTAGACCTGTTATCCTAAGCATATTCCGCATTAAGGAATATTATCTTGTGTGTGTGTGTTGTAAATGTGTTAAGTTATTTGTTATTTATTATTTATTTAATTTTAATAATTTTGGTGATTTAGACTTATATTATTAATTTTGGTTATGCATGAATAAAATTCTTGGTGCATAATTGACTTATTTTAAAGAATATTATTTTGTTTTCAATTAATTTATGGTAACACTTTATTTTTTAATTGATTATTTTAAATCTTGAATTTGTTTTAATGAATTATATTAAAAATTTATTTTTGTTTTAATTGTTTTATTTGAGAGCTTTGTTTTGTTTTAATGGAATTCTTTTTGGGAAAAAGAAGGCTTTTTGGGTATTATTATTTATCAATTTGTAATTTGTGAGGAAGGGTTTTTTTTTCACCTTGGTTGCATCTTTTCTTCAATTTTATTGTGGGATTTTGGGCGAAGAAAGTGGGAGAAAGAATAATTTGGGCAAGAAAAAGGGTTTGGATTAGAAAGAGGATTGTTATCACATAACTTCTGAAATATGAATTCTACCAACTTTGAGCTTAGAACTCCTAACTTGGAGAGTAGAAGGTTGGACGTTTGCCATGTTATTTTATATTAGTGTTTGATGTGTATTTTATGAATTAAAATGTTAACTTGTTTGAAATACTTGTGATTTTCATTGTGGGTTGGGTTGCTTGTGAGTTGTTCTTCCCTGAGGAGTGGGAGCTTCCTATGTGTTGGAGTTTGAGAGAGGTGTGGAGATTCTCTTGGGGGGGCATTTTTAGTTGTGATGCTATGTTGATTATGAAGTTGTGATGTTATGGATAGTTAATTGATGTTTTATGATGTTTTGTGAACTGGGAGGAAAAAGGAGTATTGTTATTTGGGACGAAAAAGGGGTTTGTGTGGAGATGTGTGATGGTTTTTGTTGTTGTGGTGGTGTGGAGAAGGTTTTGTATTGCAGAGGAAACTTATGAAAATAAATGGATTATATTTCCCCAAGAGGAATGTTTATCCCCTCTTTCCCCTTTTGAAGAATCTTTTTAGATTCTTAATTTATGTGACATACAATGGGATTGATTGTGTTTGTGTATTTGTCTATTTTTGTCAAATTGGTTGTTACTTGTGAATCATTGTTCTTGGAAGATCTCCTAGCTTGGGGGTGGATTGGTTTTCCAACACTATGGTAGGGAGGAGAGTATGCCTAGCCATCCAGTTTGTGTGATGTGTGCAAGATAATTGTAAAGTTTGAAGAGACTTGTGTTGTTCTAATTTCCTATTTGCCAAGAGCTTGGACCTCTTCCTTGTGGATCTTTTTGTAAAGTTGAGGATTATGGATTATAAATCCATTGGTAAATTTGTATAGTAGAAATATGTTTTGTATATGTGTAATTTCTATAATTTCATCTTATATTATTTTTATTTTGTGAATTAAACAAGTTTACTAATTTTTATAAAAATCGGTAAAAATGTCCCTAGAAAATACAGTCAGTTTCACCTTCAATAAAATTAGTTTTAGAAACTAGGTTCTTCTAAAATTTTATGAGAAGTGCAACATTTTAAGTTATCTAGATCATATAAAAAATTAATGATACCTAGATTTTATATTTTTAGATATAAAAACATTTGTGACTGGATGTATGTGCTATTATAAAATTATCTTGAGAAAAACCAGTCTGTTGTATCTTTAATAAATTTCATTTAGAAACTAGGTTTCTTTGATATTTTTATTGAAGATGCACAACCTAGTTTATTAAATCCTCACATGAATTAAGTCATACTCAAATTATCAATGTTTATATATGTACCAATTAGTGTCTGTCTATCTAGACCGTTGTTTTGATAATTATATTTTTAAAGTGATTATATTATTTTTAGAAAATCATATTAAAGAGAATTATTGTTAAACTATTTATGAGATTTTTCAGATCTCTATTTTACTTTTCTAACACAATTTAAAAATTGGAAAAATATTTTATTTTAAGAAAGTTATGGCTTTCTTAATGCAAGCTATTTTTATGCAATTATATACAAATTTCTAACATAAAACTATTGATTGATAATTAAATTCATACCTTCTTAAATTATATAAAATTTCCTCAATTTGTGAATGGCAATGAAGATCAGCATTCTACTTAAAATTTAATCAAGAATAGAAAGTAAGATATTTATATCTTAATTGATTGTTTTTTACATATTTATAGTTATCTTCTTACTCTCTTAATTTAAACCAAATTTCCATTTCATGGGATAGAAATAAAAATTAGTATTCCATTTGAGATTAAATCTAGAATAGTAAGTAAATGTCTATCTTAGGAAGGTAAGAAGAAAAAATTGCTTTATTGATTTAATTGTTAATTAAATTTATTTAATTTACTCTTATTTTACTTCTGGATTGATCATTAGATTTTTGTATGCTTTAATTAATTTAAAATTTTATTGCTCAATTTTTAATTATAATTAACTTTCATGAAAGAAATAACTAATTTATTTAATTAAATTATTAAACATATTTAAATTAATGAATGAGTATTTTTTATCATAAAGAGAATTAACAAGTGATTTTAAAAATTAATTTTATTTTAAATTAAAATTGTTTATCATTATGTAAATTAGTAGATGTCAAAAATTTACTTAATTAAAATTATGGGTTATTAGTACAACGATAATTAATTAATCTATTCTTTTACTATATAGTTTTCAAATGTGTTTTAAACTTAGTTTTTTCATAAACCAAACTAGACTCGTGACTAGATATTAGACAACGTAGTAAGAATTATGCATGAACTTAAAGCTCTATTCAAACAATCAGTTTATTTGTATTTGCATTTATGATCTTAGATCTTTCATGTAGGTCATCCTCAAACCAACACTTCTTGTAGTTCATGGTCGAAAGAAACTTCTTTAGGTAACTTTGTTGCTTAATTCTTTACTTTTAACCTTAAAAAAAATTACTACATACGTGTTCCCATTTGTACATGTGTGTTTAGGTGGGCATTACATACAATGCATAGTCAAGCTTATACTAGATTCAATATACAAAAGATGGTTACAATAAATTCTTCCTTGTTCATAACTATAGCTTAAAACCAAATGACTATTGTGTCATTTTTCCCTTCTAATTCTCTATTCAATTTACAACAATCCACTTTTACCTAGTATTAACAACAATAATTACTATCAACTTATTATGCATGCAATATATATGCATCCTGTATAACTATTTGTTGTAGAAGCATCCTTGGGGAAATAGAGAAATCCTACATCACTAGTGTTTACTTGGTTTATTTATTTTTAGTTTGATTCACCAATTAGTTGTAGAAGAAGCCACCACATTCTGTTGTATTTTGTTTTTGAATCTTGCGATTTTGGTGTAACATTTTAGAGGAGTATTTGGAGGTCATATCTATTATTGAGGAGAATTAGATTCATGTAATGACTTATTTGGGGTTTGTGAACCTGTATCAAACTAGTAGACTATCAAAATTGCAGAGTTATTATTAGAGCCAGAGAATTTGAAGTTTGTGACAATCAAGGAAGACATGTGATGACTTATTGGATCCACAAGAGAAAACATTGGGCACCACATAGATTTATTTTCCATTGTTTTGGTTTGGTTCATGGAATTATCTCACATTAGCCGACTACACATTTTAGGGAGTATTGAGCTTTGCACCATCTTGCAGCCAACATAGATCATTCAGGAGGTTGGAGATTGATACATATATATATATATATATATATATATATATATATTGGGATAATTGAGAGAGGTAGAAAACATTTTAGCCAGAGTTGGGGGTCCAAGCATAGGCATGATAATGAGGGTTCAGGATGGATTTTGAGGTTAAGGACACTATATATTTTAGTTTTCATTTGGTTGTGGCCTAGAATATACTCCCTTGTGTAAAATTGTAACTTGTTTAAGCATTTGATAATACAATAAGGAATCTTTTGGAGACTAGGTTTTCCCAGGATATATCTTGTGTCATGTTATTATGAGTTTATATTTTGGGTATGTGTTTATTGGTGTTGGTTGCATGGATGGATAGTCCTTCATTGGCTAGACCCTCCTACTATGATTTCATCACTATTCCAATCTAACCATGACTATTTAGCACATAACAGGTATTTTATTTTGGTCTCCAATAGACTAGTAAACATTTCTATAATATTCACTCTAGTCTATAATAGACTATCAAGAGTACAATAAATACACTTCAATCTCTCATGGACTATCGAGTATACAATAAACACACTCCAGTCTCTCATGGACTATTGAGTATACAATAAACATACTCTAGTCTCTAAGAGACTGTTAAGGTTGAAATAAACACACTCTATTCTCTCACAGACCATCAAGTATACAATAAACATATTGCAATCTCTAAGAGATTTTTGAGGTTGCAATAAACACACATTCTCCACTCTTAAAAAGATTGTCAATGTAAAACATGCACCACTCCAATCTATAATAGATTGTTGAGCTATTTTACATATTCTTTAGTCTCTAAAAGACTATAGAGATAAAATATACACTATTCTAGTCTATAATAAACTCTCGAGCTAATTTAGGGATTAATGTGTAACTTATTCCAATAGTTTGAGATAGAGACAAGAATATAAACAATTCATGTAGGCTTCACAACCTTTGTATTTTCTTATTTTTCTACTCTGTACAAAAAATCATAATACAAATTTAAAACACCACTTACTTTCTTTGAAAGACCGTGATGCCAAAAAGATCAACCTAGAACTTCTCCAAATTTTTTTCTAATTTTTTTCCTTTCTTGCCAAAGAAAACTCTATAAAATCCCAATACCACAACCATAAGGGGAATATAAACATCCAAATAATGAGATTAAAGACCTAGAACCAACCAACAATGAACTCCCACATATTTCTCTATATTTTTGCGACATGCCCTTCTAAAGAAACAAGAAATGAAAACTAAAAATTAAATGATTCCACTATAATGTTTCCTTCACCTCTTTTGAGAGTCTCAATCAATGGTCTATAAAGGTATATAACCCATTTACTCCCTATTATCCTCTAGCTCCATTTTGGCGGTGGAGATTTTCACTCAACTTTAATTTTTTTTGCTCAACAATTTTGCGAAGGTTTTGAATTTGTTAATCTAGCCACAACCATGATAAGGTGGTCATGCCAAGGAGGTCATAATTCCTTTGGCATTAACACTTTTATGCAACCAACCAAAACATAACCCATACAATATATCTTTCGATGTCACTATAGTCCTAAGGACTAGATTAAAACTAGATGATGTTTCCATGTCTAAACTAGTTATAACAATTACTGAACTTGTGTGAATGAGTAGAGCCTTTTCCCACTTAGTAATTACTATAATCAACAAGATTAGAAGAAAATAAATCATTAGAGAGAAACTTCATCACTAGAAATGGAATTTACTTTATAACTAGAATAACAATACTATCACTGATGCATAAGAAAGCATGACAATATATAATCACAACTTATTCACATTAACCATTTCATGCATCCCACACATCTAGACATAAAAATATCATAAAGTTAGAACTATATCAAGTTTTAGTTTCATGGAATTGTTCCTCCTTGACCTTATGTAGTCCTTTACCAAACATTTCCACTTGTACCTACAACCACTACATAGCATCAATAGTACTAGCTTTCACAAAAATAAATCATAACTTAAATATTGCAATAAGTGAACTAATGAATAAAAGTCATGTCATCACAATGTATATAAATATCTCAACACAAATATAATGTCTTTAATACTCTAAGTTTAGAATCCATAAACAACAATCATACCACATTACATAATTGTATAACAATTTTACAGTAATTAAACTTCTAAATCATGAGAAAAATGAAATTTTGTCACATAAACAACATCACAAGACAAAATTGAAATACCAAAAAGAGGGATATTACATCCTTCCCACTTTAAATAGGCTCCATCCAAGTGCCATCATATAAATCAAGATAGTGTCTATGGAAAGTAACTTCATCTTCTCAAGTAGGACCCATTTGATCCCACTAGATTAAAACTTGTTTTATTTCCTTATTACACAACTTAACATTGCATTGGTCTATAATTGCCAGAGGTTCTAACTAAATTATTTCTTGGTCTGACACCTAAAGATTTATCCAATCCAACACATATGAAGGATCGGCCACATATTTTCTAAGAAAAGATACATGAAAAACATCATGAATTATAGAGAGAGAGGGTGGAAAAGCCAACTAATAGGCTACAAAACTAATATTTTCTAACACTTTGAAAGGTCCAACAAACCTTGGGGTTAGTTTGGAAGATTTAAAAAACTTAATAGAACTTCTTTGAGGATGAACTCTTAACCACACCTTTTCTCCAACATGGAATTCTCTTGGAGATCTTTTTAAATTAGCTTAAGATTTCTACCTATCAAATGATTCCTTTAAACACTTCTTAATCATAGCCATTTGAGCATCATACTTATGGAGTATATCAGGTCCACTATGTTGGGAATTAAGGTGTCTCAACCTTGGTAATTCCTTGCATTTATTAGTGTGATGTAATTTATTTACTTAGCCTATGTTGTAATTTTGTTGCACATCCTGTTTTGTCATCTAGTGTGAAGTGGCACGACGTGTTGTCACTCCACTTGTAAGGTGACTAGGATGGTCAATTCACTCCATGTGGAAATAGGCATCCCTTTTTTGTGGTAGAGGTTTTTTGCCATGTGTCAGCATCTTGACTAGTGTGTAAGTGAATCTTGACCGAAATGATTATGACAGATTCCTATGATAGAATCTATGACATGTAAGAGTCAGAAATAGAAGGTTCTATGATAGGTGAAGACATGTGTCACAAGGCATTTTGGAAGAAGGCATATTTGGGTGCCCCAAGGAGGGTTATGACATCTTGTAAGGGAATATGCTATTTATAGCCTGTTTATGATAGATTCTCTTACAACTATAGGATATGACAACTATGACAGATTCTATGACAGTCGGTTGGTGCATAAGAGAATTTGTCATTGCCCAACTTGGGAATAGTCAACCATTTTGGGATGGGGTGATATGAAAAGTTTCATGACCATGCTGTAGTGTTGGACAAGTGTCCCTAGGCGTGGGTTTTGGGCCATGAGGCCAAGTTGGATGCCCATTCCAAGATATGTTTATTTTTTCCTTGAAAACTTCATTATAAGCAGGTACTTGGAGAGGAGATGTTCAGAGTGATTAATAGGTATTGTTATGCTACTAGTTTATCTCCAGATATGAGTGTCAAAGACTCCTGAGAGCTTTTATTGCAAGTGTATTGTAAACCATTACAATTTTGATAATACATTGTGCAAGTTTTGGAGTGTGGGGTTTTTCTACCTGATAAGGGTTTTCCCCACGTATATCTTGTGTCTCTCTTCCTTTGTCTTACATTCTTATGTTGTTTGCTGCTTCAATATCTCTATTGTTGTATTAAACATTCTGTAATTGTAAAGGTTAAAATGAATTTGCACTCTTCTCTCCTCATTAGATTAGTGTAGGAAGCATTTTCTGCACACCTAGCTTCCTTTCAATTGGTATTGGAGTTGAGGTCTCTTTGGTCCTAGTTGTTGGATAAGGGTTTTGTGTGCTAATCTTAGGTTGAGTGGGAGTCCATGCAGAGTATTCTATAATCTTGTTATAGGAATGAGATGGCAAGCACATCCAAAAGAATAGAGATGGAGGTGTTTAACGACATGAATTTTAAGCTATGGAAAATTAAGATGGAGTGTTATGGAGTTGATCATGTGGTTACATTTAGTATGATATTGATCTAGAGATCCTGTTTGACAGTATGCAATAACCCGCATGCATAGTGGTTATGTTCTTTAATCCTATGGTTGTTTACAATAGAGTATTCATGTTGGGAGTATATTCTTGGCTCCCTGATCACATGGAGAAACTTGGGTTGTCATGACTATGGTTTGATGTTCTTATGTTGGGTGCTTGGTTTTAGTCCCTCGCATTGGAAGGTATTGTCTTGTTAACCTCAAATGCATGTAGGCTGGGGAGTTAATCATTGGATGGTTTGAAAGCTTCTGGAATAGCGTAGCTTCTCCTTATGCTTGTACATGGTGATGGTTGTGGAGTTGGCCTACAAGTGGGCCTAAAGTTCATGGACCTCTATTTCATTTGGTTGGCTGTACTTGCATGTCTCAGTTTCATATTGATTTGATCTGAGGGTTTTGTAGATATTCTATTCAAAAATCTATGGTTATGCTTATCTATGTTATTCCATTATTTTGGTTTAACTATATTGGTGATTTTCAGACTTGCGGGTCTTCTAGATGATAAGTGGATATGGATTTGCATGTATGTTAGTGACATGGTGGTTTTGTAGGTTTTACATGGTTAATCAAAACTTTTGGTTTTGTAAATCTACAGACAAACTATTTTTTAGTTTATGATTCCTTGGGAGTGTTTCTGGATGCAAGATAGTTGCAGGTTTACATGTATGCTTCATGCATAATGTGAGGAGGTTTGTATCTTTCTCAGTGTGGAGGTGTTGGTATGTGATTAGTCACTCATCATTTCTACAGTATTTGCTTGATGGGTTCCTTGACTATGGTTACTAAATATGTGGACTTGTTGGCAAATTGAATCTAGAATTGGTTTGATGTTTAAGTTTTGAAGTCTACAGGTTGTCTGCTTTGGTATCTTAGTTTGCAGGTTACTAATGTAATGATGAGTTTGCATGTTAGATCTATTTTTGATCTTTGAGTTATGTAGTTTATGGATTAGCTACCCATTAACTGCAGTGAGATGACTTGAATGTGGACTATCTTTATCCACGAGATTGTTTCAGTGTTTATGCAAACATTGTTAGTTGGCCTTGTCTGTGGTCATTTGTGTATTGGTATGTTGCATTGGGATAAGAGGATGGATAATTAGAGTGCATGGATAGTCAGTTATTGGGACTTATAGCATGTTTATCACAATGTCATGGATAGCTTGGTATCATAGTTTCAGTGGGAGCTTCGGCAGTGATGTTGGATTCATCAATGATCTTCTGCAGTGGATATTGGTGTCATGGAGGAGCTCTTGGTTGTGAGAGTTATTTGACATTTTTAGTTTAGTTGTCAGGAGATAGTTATCTTCATATGATTGGAGATGTTGACATCTTAGTTGAGGTGTTGGGTTTATGATTTGTCAGTTTGACATGTTTATCCTTCATTTAGAGATGTTGTTATTATGTCATGGTTTACTCTTGATGCTAGCTTAAAGTTTTTGGCATGATACAGTTTCTCTTGAGATAGGATGTATGCATCATTGAATGCTTTGTTGTATGTGATCTTCTTATGAGGAGATAGTTAGATCATGATGTCATGATGGGCTTCTTGATCATACAGATGTGCAGTGGGAGTTTTGATAGTGATCTTGTTTGTTCTCTTTGGTTTTGAGTATTAATCTTTTGCTTAAAGATTCATGATTTTGCAGGATGCATTTGAAGTTGGCATGTATTGGTTGATGGGTGCTCATGGATACTAGAGAGACTTGAGGTGAGGCTTGAGATCCCTTGTTGTAGGGATCATGTGTTGGAATGGTTAAATTTCAGAAGAAAGACTGAGGAGCATTCACTTGTTATGGATATGAATTCATGTTTGAACTTGAGAAGAGATTGTTCTTGGAGAGAGTATATGAGACTCAGTGTATCTCAGTGGATCATTCTCATTCCCCACTCTTAGTTCACTCAGAAGAAAATGTTCTGAAAGGTATTGTCTAGGTTATTTTAGATTCATTTTTGTTTTATTCTTTGATTTCTCATGGATATGAATCTTGAGCTATAGTTATTGGTTCTGGAGGTTTCATTTGAGGGATGTTAGCATGGTTATCTTCTTGATTTGTATGGTTTGGTTTATGATGTTCATTTATGAGGAGTTTAGGAGATGTGATTGGGCTTATTCCTTGTTATGGAATGGTTATGAGTTTGATCTACCTTGATTAGAGAGGATTACATCCATGTTGATTACATGTTACATATGTTTATTTGATCTTATGAGATTGAATGGTTGGGTGTTGTTAAGGCTTTTCAGTTGGGGTTTTGTGATGGAGATCATACTTAACACAACTTAGCCCTTCGTGGTGTTGGCAGAAGGACATGTTATGGTTTACAGTTTCTCTTTATGGTCTCATATTTCTTCCTAGAGGTTCTTATTCATCTAGTATGATCACTGGGCTTGTGGTCATTTATTGTTGTTGTACTTTATTATTTTTTAACAACAGTATGTGTTCCTTTTAATGTATATCATTTGAGATGTGGAGGACTTGGGAGAAGTGGAGATCAGAGGTGAGCAGAAAACTATTTGTGGAAGTATGGTCTGTTTTGCAGTAGTTGGTTGTAGTTTACAGATCATTGTGATTGTTCTTTGTATTATATGTTGTATTATAAGCCAATTTTTATGTAAGTGCTGATTGGTAAACTTTGAGTTTCTTTGGTTGGCATTGCTCATGTAGTTTGATTCCTAGGATGTATGTATATCTTTGGTAGATAGTTTTTCATTGGACTGTAGTATCAAATGTCTTTAGTTTTTTGCACATCAATTGTTTTGGTGTGTTTGCTATCATGGGAGATGGTAACTTTGAGCAGGATAGTGGATTATACAGGGATGGGAGTTGCAGTATGAGCTAAATATGTCATGTGCAAAAGTTCTATCAATGGTGGTCTTTTAGTTGGGATGAGTAAGCGACAACCTATGGTCATTTTGTCCATGACCTAAGCTAACTATTTGGCAACTACTCATGCTTACAAGGATTCCATTTGGCTTAAGAGACTGTGTTTAGATATTGGTGTTGATGCAGGGTAGATTACTATTTGTTGTGACAGTCAGAGTGCGATGTTGCAGATGCATCAATGAAACTAGTGGGCATAGAGAAGTTTAGATGGTGTTCAGAGTCTATGGACTTCTCAGCCTACAACAATTAAATCCTATTATTTCTATTGGCTCTTACAAGGTGTTCAACAAGTGGGAGAATGTTGGGAATTAAAGGTGTCTCAACCTTGGTAATTCCTTGCATTTATTATTGTAATGTAATTTATTTACTTAGCCTATGTCGTAATTTTGTTGCACATCTTGTTTTGTCATATAGTGTGAAGTGGCACGATGTGTTGTCACTCCACTTGTAAGGTGACTAGGATGGTCAACTCACTCCATGTGGAGATAGGTGTCCCTTTTGTGTGGTAGAGGTTTTCTACCATGTGTCAGCATCTTGACTAGTATGTGAGTGAATCTTAACTGAAACGGTTATGACAAATTCCTATGACAGAATCTATGACATGTAAGAGTCAGAAATAGAAAGTTCTATGACAGGTGAAGACATGTGTCACAAGGCATCTTTGGGCACCGCAAGGAGGGTTATGACATGTTGTAAGGGAATATGCTATTTATAGCCTGTTTATGACAGATTCTCTTACGGCTGTAAGATGTGACAACTATGACGGATTCTATGACAATCGGTTGGTGCATAAGAGAATCTGTCATTGCCCAACTTGGGAATAGGTGACCATTTTGGGATGGGGTGATATGACAAGTCTCCCTAGGCATGGGTTTTGGGCCATGAGGCCAAGTTGGATGCCCATTCCAAGATATGTTCATTTTTGCCTTAAAAATTTCATTATAAACAGGTGCTTGGAGAGGAGATGTTGAGAGTGATTAACAGGTATTGTTATGCTGTTGGTTTGTCTCTAGATACGAGTGTCAAAGACTCCTGAGAGCTTGTATTGCAAGTGTATTTTAAACCATTATAGTTTTGATAATACATTGTGCAGGTTTTGGAGTGTGGGGTTTTTCCACTCGATAAGGGTTTTCCCCATGTATATCTTATGTCTCTCTTCTTTTGTCTTACATTCTTATGTTGTTTGCTATTGCAATATCTCTATTATTGTGTTAAACATTCTGTAATTGTAAAGGTTAAAATGAATTTGCACTCTTCTCTCCTCATTAGATTAGTGTAGGAAGCATTTTCTGCACACTTAGCTTCCTTTCACACTCATAACATGATTATCCAATCCTTCTTAGCTAATAAGCATTCAACATTTCCTTCCATACAAAGATTCAAAAGGAGCCATTTTCAAGGAAGAATAGGAGGTGTTATTAGAAGTGAACTCCATAAGAGGTATAAATTCTTCCCATTTATTTTTCCTATCTATTACAACCATCCTTAGCATATCCTCTAAGACTTGGTTAACCTATTTAGTTTATCCATCAGTTTTAGGATGGTAAGTAAAACTAAAATTCAACTTCATTCCCAAGGCTAAAAACAAGATTTATCCCTATAAAAAATTATGACTTCTAGAACATCATGAACTCTCATAATTTCTTGTAGGAATCTAGTTACTATAATAGTCTAGCATCATCCTTTAGATTCCTAGGAATAAAATGAGATACTTTTGTTAACTTATCAACCACTACCAAAATAGTATCATGTCAATTTCTAGTCAATGGTAAACCTAAAATCAAATCCATTGAGAATACAACCTACTTGTTTTTTGGAATTCTATGAGGATAAAGTTGTCCAATAAGGTGATAGTGTTCATCTTTCACCTTTTGACATTGTGAATAACATGAAATGAAAATTGCCACATCTCTTTTTATTCCTTGCCAGAAATTCAATCTTTTTAGTTCATGAATCATCTTGGTAATATTGGGATGTGCATAATAAGGTGCTAAATGAATTTCAAACATTATCTAATTTCTTAATCCTATTGTAGGTGGTATTAAAATTATTGCTTGAAAATAGATCACACCATCAAAATCCTAAGAATAGTTTTCAAAAAATTTACTAGAATTATTCTAATTAAGTTCAAACCTAATTTTAGCATAGTACCCATCAGTTATCTATGTTAGAACACATAGATATACTAAGAGGGGGTTGAATCAATATATACCAGATTTTACTTTAATTCTACTGCAACAATAGAATCTTTATTGCATCAATCAAATTATGTAAGAACTATGCAAACATAAACATATCCACACATCGACACAAGAGAACACAAGATTTACGTGGAAACCTAAAAGGGAAAAATCACGATGAGAAAATCTGCTTGGGTCTACTGCCCAAATATAGCCTGACAAAATGAGTCAATGAATTATAATATTTTGTAGGCACCAACCCATAGGAATTTCAACCTGAGAAGGACACCAGTCCTTTTATAGATTTATAGGCACCAACCTATAGGAGACTTCAAGCCTCTTATCAACCTGAGCACCAACCTAGATAAAGAGACACACCAACCTCACAAGGAAAAAGAGGCACCAACCTCTGGAATCTCTGGAATGATTATAAAATAAATGACATACATACACTGTCATTAATAATCTTTGCACAATACAATTAGTACCTTTGCTATGAATGATAAATCATGATTTGCACAAATAGAGTCATAGTCCAATTTTAGAACTTCACTCTCACACTTCTCAACCCTTCTATTCTTTAATTTAGAATAAAACAATATGCTCTTACAAACATGGATACATACTGTGTGACTCCCAAATTATCTTCTGTTCATTTTCTTCACACTCAATTCACATTCACATGTACACTTTTCGCTTCGATGGTCCCATATCCACACACACCAAAAATGCAAAATGCTCTACTTTAAATATCAATCTATACAATTAGATAGAATCCTCATGTCAGCTATAATGCATCAAATTAAAATACTCTCCAAAGTCAGCCTCTGTATTTTAAATTTCAACATATACTTTTCATAGGGTTGGCCCAACCTGAATTCCTACACTATGAATCTGGCCTTGCTGAACCCTCGAAATACTTAGAAGGGGGTGAATCAATATTCCATCAAACCATTCATATATAAAACATCTTAAACCATTTAGCATATTCAACTACAGTGAAGTAAGTTATGCATGAAAACATAAAGCAATAAACCTTAACACATGAACACCAAGATTTTTACGTGGAAAACCCAAAAAGGGAAAAACCATGGTGAATGTTAGCTCACAATATATTATAATATCAATACTAGATTACAAAAGGCTCACTACCAATGGGCTCAATGCAATAGGGCTAAATGCAATAGGGCTACCCAGAGGGTTAACCACCCAAAGGGCTCAGTACCCAAGGACTCACTGTCCACTGAGAAGGAAAGATAGAAAATAAATGGCTCACTTCCAAGGATGAACTGCTATAATTGCATTTACACATGCATGAGTTACAGTTCCAATGGAGCACAAACAAAATTTTCTACTACTATTCTGAAACACAGTTCTGCTCTACTCTACAATTACACAATCTTCTCTATTCTTTCCCAATTCACACATTCGCCTCACACCATGCAATATGTCATTTTATTCACACACTTAAGATCAATGACATCAAAGCCAAATCTCCACTTATATATCTGCTTCATCTTCAACACCAACTAGGTCATCTCAAAAACATGCCTCAAACTTAACCACAAACTCCACACCAAAATTTAAACAAGAGGATAGGTTGAGGTGGACCTAAAATTGTTCTTACTTAACTCAACACATCATTTTTACCTTTCTTATAGGACCGCTTTACTTATAACACCAAATAGGTTGGCCTACTTGAGTGTAGCGTGTAGCACATCATTAGGTCAGCCACAATATCCAATGCAGAGGGAACAAACATATGAAACATGTTCTCCTAGGTCGGAAAGACCTATAGAACCTCTCAAGATTATGCTAGATCCTTTGGAAAGCTCCGCACAAAGAAAACATCTTTAGGTCGGCTCCATCACAAGAGAAACACAGGCATACAGTAACTTTCAGATCACAACTCAACTTCTAGAACACCAAAAACCTCAAACTTGGAACAAACACTCTTCAGACATCTACAAACATATCCTCAAGTATGTAAAGCAAGATATTTAACTACAAATAAATGCGGACCAAAACAAACAAGTACTTTGTACTAGTTCAGGCTTCACCCTATTAGGCTAAACTTTTTCAACTAGAAACCAACTTTCCAGAGCACATGAGAAGCTGAACTTCTGGATTTAGATGCTCCTTATAGTCCTTGACTACATACTAGAACTGTACAACAAGATCTTCAATATGTAGAATTTATACTTAGTCAATTCTTCACTAAGTCTTCTTCTTTCGAAGAAGGACAACCTTTGATATTTGAGCATACCACTGACCTTTGAACATTGTTTCCATCAATGACAACACACCTTACTTGGATAGAAAATCAATAGTGTCTCTAATACTTATATTTCTAACAATTTCCCCCTTTAGCATTGATGGCAACATATGATGTGAAAACCATCAAGACCAAAATACTGAGTGTTCTCTCCCTATTTGAGTGTTCTCATTTCTCCCCCCATGGTAAACATTTTTCACATCTACAGCTCTCCCACAAGAACAACTTTTTCACATCTACTACTCTCCCCCTTTGACATCAATGGCAAAGGATATGCATTGCTTACCATATCTCCTTTTGTCTAGAGAGCATGAGAATATACAAACTAAAAAATTGCTCCCCCTAAGTGACTAACTTCTATAAACACTAAAATTTCAAAAACGTATCTTATAACCTTCTTCATATGTACATGATAATTCAAAACTTACTGATCTTTAGGTAGGATGTCTTTATGGATAATCTTTAGTTAAACTACATCTGAATCTTAGCATACTTTAAAAATTATACATGCCCATTAATCTAGGATAACAGATCTTCTACCTTGCTTACTATATCAAGAGCATCTGTCATTTTCCTGACTTTATCAGCTTCATTAATTAGACTTATCATGGTAGCTATCTTGAAGCTCACAATTTCTCTTAGTTGGCTTGTGTGATCTTTTATAGACTCCTTTTGATTTTGCAATTGCTTTATACCTACATGAGCCTTTACTATATTAGCTCTCAGATCTCCACTCAAATCTTTCCAAGGGTCATAAGTGTTGGAAAGTCTTAGAAGTTGATTCTTAGATTCTCTATCTTATCCTTTACATCCTTTGTAATCATGGGCTAGGTTAAACAAAATTGATATAAATCATTTGCATCATTAATTTCCGTCTTAACATACTCAATGCTATTGTCTAACAAAATTCATGCTTCAGAGCACTTATCATTCAGTTCTACTAACGTTTTGCCATCATACTCTTCTCTGACCTTCTTCTCTACTGCAGTTTCAAATTTGACTCAAACTTAATGTTTACAGACTCCATGAGTTTCTTCATTTGTAATGTGGGAGTCAAAGAGGCATCTCTCTCCACATCTATAAAAATCTTCTCAAAACATGTCATAGCTTCCTCAATCAACTTGTTGTTTTCAATGTGAGATTTTAAAATCTTTTCCTGAGCTATGGCTTGGAACATTGTTCCAAACTTCAACTTCTACAAGGGAGACATGCTTGCCAAGTTCAATTGACCATCAGTGGATGACTCTAGAAACAAATTAGATGCTGACAAGGATTGTAGCTCTCTCTTAATAAAAAATTCTCTTATTGAATCTAGAGGTGAAGCTATTGAGCTTTCACCAACAGTGTCTCTCCTCTCTTCTCTAATGGACATGTTTGTGGTAGGGGCATCCAGAGGATCTTCACTTGTAGGTGCTTGAGGTTTAGTATTGGTCTCTGAGATAGAGGTGTCCTTTACTTGCATTGGAATCTTTTCATTCTGCTTGTCCCCTTTCTCTGTACTCTTCTCCATAGTAGACTGTTTAATCTCTTCACTATTTTCTGGGATCTCTAGAGGAGGGATCACACCTTGATCCTCTGAGAATGTAGATAGTTGTGAAGATGGCACACTTTGATCACCACCTGCATCTAGAGCTACACTTGATGTGTCAACATTGTTGTTATATGGAGTCTAATCAGACTTGGAGGTTAAATTTACCCCACTTTTACCAGCACGGTTTCCCCCTAAATTCCTACGGAGTCAAGGGGTAGTGCCCTTGGTGTGCTCCCTATCGTGATACAGGGTGGGGTCAAGGGGCAGTGCCCCTATGGGGGCTTGGGGGCAATGCCCTCGTAACCTCACACGATTTTTATTATTTTATAAAGGCACCAGGAGTTATTTTTCATTGGCCGACATGAAAAACCCTATTTTTGTAACCGATAAAAAGCTTGATAAAAGCGGCTAAGGGTTAGGGTTTCCATTGATATTGTATTGTAGCATTTACAGTGGTATTGAGTTGCAAGGATTGCTGGTTGTAATCGGTTTGATTTACTGCATAATAATATTGGACTCTCTGTTGGTGGATGTAGCCTGAGTTTGGGTGAACCACATTAAAACTTGTCTCTCACTGTTATTATTTCTGTGTATTTCCATTCCTGTGTTTAATCTTTATTTGCATTTAATTGATATCTTTTGCTGGCTAACCCTAACAAACATTAGGAATCTATTCATCTTCATCAGTGTTAGTAACAACTAGAAACTAAAGCTCATTGAGCACATTTAAAGTAATCTCTTCTGTCTCCTTTTTTAATTTTTCAATTTCATCTTTGTTACCAGCCATCAAAGTATTGATTCTCCTCTTTGTCCTGAATTTTTGATTTAGCCTTTGAGTAGTTTTAACTTTCTCTTGTCCAGAGAGGCTTGGACAAAACTTCATCAAAATATTTTCTCTCAATTCTACATCCTTAGCTATAGCTTCATCTCTTTTGGTAGTCAGAATGCTAGCTAGGCTATCCGATAACTCATCTACTACTTTAATCAAGGCTTTATTGAACATATCTAAATACCTTACTACTACAACTTATATTGTTGCCTTGTCTTCATCAGTGCTATCATCATAAAGATCTGCAACTTGATTCAAATTTTCATGCTCCACAATGGCATTGAGTGTAGCTTCGAGAGACATGGAAGCATTGGTCTTCTTATCTTTCTTCTTCTTTCCTTTACCTTTTCCTTTACCAGAGGGTTCTCCTTCTTCTCCAGAAGTGTTTTCTCTTTTCTTGAGGATAAAAGCTTCTTTTTCCTTTTCAGAGATATCTTCCTCTTCTAAAATTGGTTCTATTTTGACCACAGGAGGAGGCTTCTTTCTTTTCTGGATCAACTTTTCATCTTATTCTCCTTGTTTTTCCTCTTTTTCCATATTCACTCCATGGCTGACATATATTCTTCCAACAACTTTTTATTTGACTCTTCTCTTCTTTACAAGTTGGGAGGCACTGGTATCATCAATCTTCTTCTTTGCAACAGTCATAGTAGTGTCTCCAGAGGTCTGAGAAGCACCAGCAGGGGAGGATGAAGTCCTACTAGACCTTCTTGAGCTAGGTGTTGGCCTATTTTCAACTTTTCCTTCTACTTTCTCCCTTTGTTCTTTTGTAGCTCTGGCTTCCTTGGCTACTTCCCTTTTAGCCTTTGCTTGATATAGATGCTCTTTTGAAATTCTATCTCTCTCTGCAAACTCTTGAATAATTTTCTGTACCTTCTTTTGAGATTGTGGCTTTGTTTGTTCCATATGAATTTTCATGGACTTCTCCTTGAAAGTCCCAAACCTCTCTTCTATTTTATCCTTGTTTTGTATGAAAAGGAGGGATGTTTGATGTTTTGATGTTTTAGTGTTGATGGGTTTAGATCCTCCTTTCACAACAAACATTCAAGGACATATCAACCGAGTTGAACCTTAATTTGTGCAAGAGGATTGAGCTACAGGTTAGGCTATCACTTGGGATGATGTGAAAACTTAGAAATTGCTAACTAATGCCTTAATGCAATCTTCAAATATGTAAGAAACCATAATTATGAAAAATAATAATCAAACTGATAGATTCAGACAAATGCTTGTAGACTGAGATAGAAGATAGAGATTAATAACTGACCATTTTTTGAAGTTTGGGATTTGAAATAGTTGAGGACAATGCCCCAGGCTCCCAAGTCCAAGGTATTGTTTTCTTCGTGGAATACAGAACTCCTTCTGGCACTGATGATCACTATTTCATCTGTTTTTGTTGCAGGATATGCGGAGGACATTGTGACTAGTCCCTGTGTCCAAGGCAGGCTGATCTTTAGGATATCAGGGCTTCTTTAGATGTAGAATATCACTATCACAAAGATTCCAGTGTCTGAAACTACGGAGGACATTGCCCTAGGCGCCATGTCCTAAAATGTTCAACTCTATCTCTTCCTTTCAAATCTTGAATTCTTGTCGTCTGTAACCTTCCTTCGCAACTCCACTCCATGAAACTTGGTACCTATGACCTGCAATCACAAAGGAGTGTGGTAGGGGGTTGCGGTATTTAGAGGCTTGCCTCAATCAAGCCCTAGAGGGACATTCAAGTCTTAGAGGTGTAGCTCTCACATAGATGAAGATCCTTCATGCACATGAGAAGATGAAGCTAAATCTACAATCACAAACACAATAACAATGCTCTACTCTGCAACAATGAATATCTTGAAATCTTGCCACAAGTTCACAATCATAATCACCTTCTAGACATCTTCTAGTTTACAAATGAAAACCTAAACATGCTTATATATGCAACAACACACATTCCCACCAAGGATTTCATAATTCAAACTTAAGGTGTCGACATAGGGCCTAACAACGGTCATATAACTGACAATTAGATTTAGGACCTGACCCAAAATAGGGTAGGACTAGGGTGCGAGTGTCCAAGTCCTCCATCCTTATTTTAGGCAAGGCTTAACATTATAGCACTCCCTATGTCCTATTTTCCATAACACTTAGGGATTTTCTCATCAGGATTCAAAATTAACATGCAAGATGCTTATAATGAATTCTGAGGACCTGAGAGCTAAATCTTAAGAGGGAAAAGCCCCCAAGGGGACATTTTTTAACATAACATTTAGCCCCCACTTTAATGTATGTATAAACACATCGCCAATACATGCATTAAAGTAGGGTCAAAACACAACAAACATGCCAAGCACGGTGCAGACACACCAAACACACTAAAGACAGTAACAGACATGCAAAACATGGAGAAGACAACATTAAAGACACACAAAACATAGTGAATATAGTGAATGCAGTGATTATTTCTTTTTTTTTCATTTTTCCTATATGAATGCAAATGCAAGTACAAGGAAAGGAAACACACAACCCATAATGTAGGAGGGACTCATCGCCACCAGTCTTTAGACTACATATGGGGCAATAGACACACAATACAAATCTCAGAGTGTAGGAGGGACTCATTGCCATCATTATTTAGACTACACTTGAGAACAAACATGCCATACAAATCCAAAAGCATAGGAGGGACTCATCACCACACGTCATTAGACTATGCTTGGGAATAAACACACCATACACACACACATGGAAGACACAAAGAAAACATGACAAACAAGCGATGGAAGGAGCCTATTTCTAGGTTCACCACCATCTTAGGCACATTACAAGTAGACCTGATAGTTGGACTTCACCACAACAACCACCAAAGACACGCTAAAGGGAGGATACACCAACCCCACCTGCTCAAAGGACTTTTAGAAATGACAGGATGTGTATTCTCCTCGAGAAATACACCATCCCCACCTCTGCAGAGGGATTAAAATAAAATGATATGCATGATATCCCACCTCTGCAGAGGCCTTTCTCAATTGAAATATAGAATAAAGATGCTCACTCACTCAAAGATACACCATCCCACCTCCATAGATGTCTTACAAACACGCTTCGTTAGTATCAAAATCACTAGATAGCTAACCTTTATATGCCCCCACCTTAAGGTGGTTGATATCGTGTACTGATATCAAGCACATTAAGGTAGGAAGAAAACACACAAGGGAACAAGAGCTCTCACAAACCCCATGCCCTCAGAGGTGACATGTACTTTACGATTGCCAAATATTCTCACAAACACATAATTTCCTACAAGAAAAGAGGTTAGAAATCTTTCCATAAGATAATAACCACGTCACATGATCAAAAAGGAATGCATGAAAAAAATCACATCAAGAGCCAAGGTTACACTATGGATTTGAAAATCAAGTATAACCGTGGGGCTATACTGCAAAGATCTCAGAATCAAGTGTAATCGAGGTGAGATCCAAGATAAACAAAGCACATGGAGTAGCAACATTATTATGGTTTGTTAGCAAAGAAAGACATCATCAAAATATCATACGGAGTGATTCTACTAGCCAAGTGTTAAATAATATATCAACCCCATTATCATGTATGGACTAGGTCCATTTTTGCTTACTCACTAAAGGGACACTTGGTCCTAATCAATCTTATTTATTTTTTTATCATCCGGTAGCTAGATAGAACCACTGGAAGAAGGTAAACAATAAATCAAGAGAGGAGAACAAGTGCCTTAAGGACTATCATGTAGGAGTGTGCCCCCAAGTCACCAACCGCAATGTTGTGTCCTTAAGACACAACACACAACAATGAAAATAGAGGAGAAGATTAATAGAAGAATGTTGATACAAATAGAAGAAGGGTCACAAAAGAGGTGGTCTCTTGATATCCTTGACCTTACAAGAGAATTAAGGGTCATCCTAGGAGGCCTAAACAACACATAACACTGTTTAAGTGAAAATTGGATTGTTTATTGTTTTAGTTGTTAGATGTTGGAATCCTCCTTTCACCTTTAAAATTCAAGGATCTAGGGTCGAGTGGCAATGCACTATCATACCCTAGGTCATTGTGAGATGTAGGGAACCTTGGATTAGGGTGTTTAATTATCAATTTTCCTTCTCTTATGCCTAATTGACCATTAAAACCCTAATTATGCAAATACGACAGTAAACTGATGAATAATGGAAAAAGCTCTCGCAGATAGATGTAAAATATCAAATCACAGATTACGTATTTTCAGGGTTCTAAGGTAGAAAAGTCAGGGACAAAAGAGTGGGCACCCAAGTCCAATGCCCTACTTTTTGTCCAGATCTGGGAACTTTGTCTGCAACTCTTTCTTGTTGTTCTGAAGATTTTCCCGTCATGGAAGTTGGAGGACTAATGAGTGGGCGTGCATGTCCAGGGTGCTATTTTTCCTTTTGTTCTATAATTCTGACACTCTAAGATGTCTTCCTACAACTTCACTTTGTCCAGCTCCTCAACTTGTAACCTACAACCATGAAAACTTTGGGAGGAGGTTGTGGTGTTTAGAGGCTTGCCTCAGTTAAGCCTCAGAGGACACTTAAGTATCCAAACACCTTTCTCAAATAGAGAGTGCATGCCTTGGGAGGCAGAGGAAAAAACCAAATGAATAATTGATCACAAACACAATATAATGTCACCTTGTAGTGAAGATCTCATGGGAGGAAGATGCTCTTCATTCCATGATGAAATGGATGCTCAAATCTACAAACACAAACACATAGACCACACAAATCTACTCTTGCAACACAATGAAAGCCTTGAATCACCTTGAGAATGCCTAAAGTTTACAATTGCCATCTAGTTTCTAAATGAATGCCTAAACATGCTTTTATATGCAACTAAAAACACTCCCGCCAAGATTTTTCATAATTCAAACTTACCGTGTTAGCATAGGACCCAAATAATGGTCACAAGCCGACACCCAAAATTTGGGACTGCCCCAAAATAGGGTGCGGGTGCCCAAGTCCTCCCTCCTATTTTGGGTAGGGTTAAGCTCAAGGGGTCCTCCTAGGTCCCATTTGTCATGTTACCTAGGGGTCATTCTATCGGGGTGCCAAATTATGATGTAAAATGTCCTAAATGCACACTACAGACCTGGGAGCTAAACCTTATGAGGGAAAAGCCCCCAAGGGGACATTTTTTGATGTTACATTTAGCCCCCACTTTAATGTATGTATAAACACAAGGCCAATACATGCATTAAAGTAAGGTCACAAACACAACAAACACGCCAAGTATGGAGAAGACATGTCAATCACATAGAAGATAGTAACAAGCACGCAAACACGGAGAAGATAGTTACAGTCATGCAAAACATGGAGAAGATAGTAAATGCATTGAAGACACATTAATGCATGGAAGACAGGCATGATTTCTTTTCTTTTCTTTTTCTCATATATATGAAATGCAGATGCAAGTACTGGAAGGTAAACAAACCTCCCATAATACAGGATGCACTCATCGCGCAAGTCTCTATACTGTATATATGGGGCAACACACACGCAAGACATGCAAAACCTCCCAAAATGTAGGAAGCACTCATCGAGCTAGTCTTTAGACTACATATGGGCCAATAGACACACCAAACAAAACAAGCATGCCAAACACACACAATTGAAAACATAGAGAAAACATAGCAGACAAGCGATGTGTTCCTATTTCTAGGTTCAACACCATCTAAGGCACATTACAGGCACACACTGACGATTGGGCTTCACCACAACAATCACCGAAGACACGTTTAAGGGTTGAGTTAGTCACATAACCGCTCCCCACCTCCACAGAGGACTTTTGAAAATGACAGGATGATACAATATGCTCTAAGAAATACACCATCCCCACCTCCGTAGAGGGCTTAAGATAAAAAGGATATACATGATATCCTACCTCCGTAGAGGGCTTACATGATTGATTGATTTCAAACAAATTTAGGATGCAAGAACCACTCATCGAGCTAGTCTTTAAGCTGCATCTGAGGACAAGCACATAGCTAATATCTACAACAAACAGCTTACCTTATGTATGCCCCCACCTTAAGGTGGTTGATATTAGGTATCAATATCAAGCATGTAAGGTAGGAAGAAGACACACAAGGGAACACCGACTTTCACAAAGCCCATGCCCCCCATAGGTGATATGTACTTTATGATCGACAAATGTTCCCACAAACACATCCCTGCAAGAAACATGTTAGTGTCTACAACATCATGATAAACAACAACATCAATGCATATGATAAACCACAAAGAGCCAAGGTTATACTACGAATTCAAAGTTCAAGGATAACCATGGGGCTATATCCTGAAGCTCTCTAAATCAAGCACCACCGAGGCTAGATTCAAAGACAAACAAAGGTGCACAGAGCAGCAACATTGTTAAGGTTTGTAAATGCAATAGAAACATCATCAAATTCACTATGTAGAAATCATGAGTGCTTCCACTAGCCAAGTGTCAGATAAAATATACAACCCCATTGTCATATTAGGAACTAAGTCCATTTTTTTAATTGCTCTCAAAAGGGACACTAGGTCCACATCAGTATAAATGTTTTTCGTCATTTGCCCACTAGATAGAAACACTAGAGGAAGGGAAATAGTAAATAAGACAGGAGAAACAAGTGTCTTAGGGATAGTCATGTAGGAGGGTGCCCCTAGGTCACCAACTGCAATGTTATGTCTATAAGACACAACACACAACAATCTAATCAGAGAGAGGCAATATAGAAGAATGATGATACAAATAGAAGGTCACAATAGAGGCGGTCTCCTGGTCTCCTAGACCTTACAAGAGAATCAGGGGTCATCCTAGGAGGCCTAAACAACACATAATACATCACGGGGGAAGCACATCACAAGAGAGATAAAGGGTTAGAGATACTTACCCGTAGGGTATCATCGTTAAGAACATACATATCTAGGATTTCTCTCATGTTGTTTTGGTCTTGTTGAATTGACATTAAGTGTAGGACAACAGGAGGATTTCTTTTCTTTAAAAGGATTATATCCAATGCCGCTTGAGTAATGTGTTGAAGTGGATTCTATAGGTACTCGAATTCCTTGTTGATCTACACCACATTCCTTACCTGTATATTCACAATTTTTAGAAAGGATTTTAAATCCTTGACCATAAATGGATGTCATTTCGTTAGAAGATGGTGAAGCCTCATAGGTCTTGTAATTTGTGGTATAAGTGAGAGTATTGTTTTTATTTTCTACCAAGGGGGCTTTAGGTTTCTTAGATGCTTCAAAGGACTACCTAGGTGAGATCGATGCCACTTTTGATGTGTCAAGGCTATTAATTTTATATTCCCCTATATTGCAAGGATTAAAATCTAATGAACCCCAATCATCACCAACAAGTGCATTTGATGGTATAGAATCTTTCACAACATCATTCATGGCTAGAGGCATTGATGAATTAACTTGTAAATTGTTTAAGCTCATATGATTATAAGCTAGTTTTTGCATTTCAATATGTAAACAGTTAACTGGTTCAAGATTAGCATGAATAGTATGGAGTTTACCTTTGAATATAAATTTGATTGAATGATGTAGAGTGGAAGGGACAACCCCCAATGGATGAATCCAAGGTCTACCAAGAATCATGTTGTAAGATAAAGAACACGGCATGACATGAATCAGGGTAGGGACAAGCACAGATCCTACTTGTATAGGTAGTGTTATAGTTCCCATGGATTGTCATCCAACATTATCAAAGCCACAAATGCTAATGCCATTTGGTGTGATTTGTTATGTGTCAACCTTGATTTTGTGTAATAGGTCAATGCTACAAACATTAAGAGCCGATCCATTGTCAATCATAACTCATTTTACCAACATTTTATTTATTGTGACAAAGATTATAAGAGGATCATATTGGTTTTGAACTTCAATTGACGGTAATTCATGTGGTTGAAAGAGAATATCTATTTTTGTCACATGCATACTATCCAAGATAGCTGCTACATCATTCAGCTTAACAATAGGTGGCACAATCACCTTTTGTAAAGCTTTTTGGAGCATTCCATGGTATGTAGGTGATGTTTGTATCAAATCCCAAAGAGAGATCTTAGTCAGAGTAGCATGAATCTATTCGACAAGATCATACTCTTGACCACTTTTATGAGTAAGACGAGGTGGTGGAGGGAGCATAGGTTGAGAACATGGAAGAGAGATAGGCACATGTAGTGCTTGGTTACTTTTCTTTTTATTATGGGTGTTGTATGTGTGAGCAATCACATTGTGGTGTGGTTGTTGTAACACATTTTGAACACCTTGAATCGTAATCATCAACTTCAAGGAAGAAGGTGTATTAGGTGCCCCCTGCACAACCATCTTAGGAATAGTGCTACCAAGTCTATTAATAAGTATCAAATTAACACTTTTTCCCTCTTGATTGCACCTAACATCCATCCCTATAGTATTTAATGTGAGAGACCTTTTCTCATCCACTAATGCTACATCTTGGCCAAGGAGAGAAATGGGATGAGAGGAAGGTACATCATCATCATCATACTCTATGGTGGAAAAAGGCTTCTCACTCTCATCTTTCTCATGAGTGTTCCTAGAGATGAATTTGGTTAAATCTTCTAATATCAAAAGATGTTCACTCATGAGGATTAGGAATTTGTCATAATCAAGATCTTTGATAAATGCATGTAGAGATACCATAGAAAAATGACATGAAGGTTCCATTGCATTGTTTTCAATGTAAAATTAGAATTTAAAAGATTTTCAAATTTGATGCAAAAGACAAGTGCAAGGTTATATGCAAAATGACCTAAAATGCTTGATTTTTTGTACTTTTTTCAATGCAAACAAGTGAAACAAAGGGTGTTGTAAGGATTTTGATCAGGGGAAGCAATTTATATGTCTAATATCAGTCCAAAACATCAATATGATCCTTCTCAATACACTCTTGATACAAATCCAAAATAATGCCAAGTCAAACTATAGTGAAAATATGTCGAAATAGGCACTTTTTTCACCAAAACTCAATGCAAAAGAGCATAACAAAGGGTGTTGTGAGGAAAGTGATGATGGAAAGAAAATTATATAAATAAGAACAGCCATTTAATGTCAAAATTCCCAACACAACACACTTTTAGTGCCACTTAAGGTAAAACCCTAGTGAAATATAGCAAAAATAGGCTATTTTTCACGGTTTTTCAATTCCAAGACCTAGAAAAGGGGGTGTTGTAATTAATTTCAGGAGGTGAAGCAAATAAAATCAATTATATCAATCACCTCAATCTATAAAATTGATCACAACATTCTTGGAGTGCAAAATAGGTCAAACCCTAGGGTAAAATAAGTCAAAATGTGTAGTTTTTCACCAAAATTTCAATACAAGAGCCCATTAAAAGGGTGTTGTGATCATTTTTAGGAGGGGAAGAAAATTATTACCCTAATAAAAGCCAATTAATGCAAAAAAACCCTTCACAACATGCCTATGGTGCAAGTTTTGAGAGTCGATAAGGTCAAATTTAGTGAAATCGTTGTTTTTGAAGCCCTAGATTTGAGATCTTGACACAAGATTATATGTGAATGATTTTCAGTCTGATTTATGGTGAAAATAAAATAATCTAAGATATAAAAATGAATTCCAAGATTTAATATGCAAAATGCCAATGCAAACCCAATGAAAATACATGAAAATTGCTAGTTTTTGTTGAAATTTTCTATGCAAAAATGCAAATATTTTAAATCTAAATGCAAATTTATACCAAAATGAAAGACTAAAGATAAATCATAATTATAATGATCCTCTAAAATCAGTATAAAAATCTGAAAGAAGATTTTGCCTACTAACCCTAGATTTTGGAATTACTAGGTTATATGACAATTGTCAAAATTTCTACAAAACCCTAGCAATTAAATGATGAAAATGCAATGCAAATTTATAATTTTTTGTATTTTTATGTAGTTTATATCAGATTTGATGTAAAAATTATGAATTAGGGAAATTTAGAAAGAATTGATGCAAATTAGTAAGCCTAACAATGCAATTTTTTTGAATTTTTCTCAATGCAATAAAATAAAAGACTTTATGAATGAATGAAATCAATCCAAATATGAAGACACACACTTAGAAAGTTGCAATTTAAGTCTAAAAACATGGGTTCACCAAAATGTGCAAGTGAAAATTGGATTGTTTATTGTTTTAGTTGTTAGATGTTGGAATCCTCCTTTCACCTTTAACATTCAAGGATCTATGGTCGAGTGGCAATGTACTATCATACCCTAGGTCACTATGAGATGTAGGGAAACTTGGATTAGGGTGTTTAATTATCAATTTTCCTTCTCTTATGCTTAATTGACAATTAAAATCCTAATTATGCAAATACGACAATAAACTAATGAATAACGGAAAAAGCTCTTGCAGATAGATGTAAAATATCAAATCACAGAGTACCTATTTTTGGAGTTCTGAGGCAAAAAAGTCAAGGACAAAAGAGCGGGCTTCGAAGTCCAATGCCCTACTTTTTGTCTGAATCTGGGAACTCAGTCTGCAACTCTTTCCTACTGTTCTGGAGATTTTCCTGTCACAGAAGTTGGACGACTAATGAGCAGGTGCCCAAGTCCAGGGTGCTATTTTTCCTTCTATTCTGTAATTTCAACACTCCAAGATGTCTTCCTGTAACTTCACTTTGTCCAGCTCCTCAACCTGTAACTTGCAACCATGAAAACTTTAGGAGTGGGTTGTGGTGTTTAGAGGTTTGCCTCAGTCAAGCCCTGGAGGACACTTAAGTCTCCAAACACCTTTGTTAGATAGAGAGTGCATGCCTAGGGAGGTAGAGGCAAAAACCAAATGAATAATTGATAACAAACACAATATAATGTCACCTTGTAGTGAAGATCTCATGGGAGGAAGATGATCTTCATTCCATGATGAAATGGATGCTCAAATCTATAAACACAAACACATAGACCACACAAATCTACTCTTGCAACATAATGATATCCTTGAATCACCTTGAGAATGCCTAAAGTTCACAATTGCCATCTAGTTTCTAAATGAATGGCTAAACATGCTTTTATATGTAACTACAAACACTCCCACCAAGATTTTTCATAATTCAAACTTATCGTGTCGGCATAGGACCCAAATAACGGTCACAAGCCAACACCCAAAAATTGGGACCACCCCAAAATAGGGCAGGACTAGGGCATGGGAAACTAAGTCCTCCCCCCTATTTTGGGTAGGGTTAAGCTCAAGGGGTCCTCTAGGTCTCATTTATCATGTTACCTAGGCCTCATTCCATCAGGATGCCAAATTATGATGTAAAATGTCCTAAATGCACACTACAGACCCAGGAGTTAAACCGTATGAGGGAAAAGCCCCCAAGCAGACATTTTTTGATGTTACAAACACATCATAGGGCGGATCACATCATAGAGGTAAAGGGTTAGAAATGCTTACCTGTAAGGACAACAGAGCTAAAGGTTGTCGACAAGAAAATCATCATCTTCCCACTCTCAAATGTTAGAGGAAAGTGGGACATAAGGGACACGTGTCCAACTCTTATCATTATCTTTAAGTTCATCTTCATTAAGCTCTTCGTTGTTTGTTTCAATGTTAGGTTGAATATTTTCTTGTTGAGTTGTATTTCATTGGGCAAAAGCTTGTCTTCTCTTCCTCCTTTCTCTTGCTTGTCTATTCCTTCTTGTCTTACTATTTCTCTCTTCAAAGTTAGTATTATGTTTTTCTATAGGAGTTTGCATATTAGAGGAGGAAGCACCATGTTCAAATTTCATTGGTCTTGATGAAATGTTTTGTTGTCACTAAATACCTCCCAATCCTTGTAAGGATGATGGGCGAGGAACCTTAGCATAATACCATTTTTTCGTGGATGAGGTGAGTTATCAAAATTTTCCTTATCCACTTCTATCATGCCAATTATTTCATCATAGTCGTAAAAATCTTGTTTTATTCTTATTTCATTTTGTTGTTTTCATTTTGTTCTAAGGGGATCTTCGAATGCATGTTGTTTTTCCCTTATTATTTGTAAAGGAGGCCTGGCCACTCTAGCTAATTGTTTTGTTTTGTATCTTCTATATTCTAGGAAAGATTGGTCTCTTCATGGCTCAGGGTCTCTATCAGGGTGTGGCCAAAAGTAATCAAGAGTGAAGTTCTTGTCCTTAGCTGGAGGTTGATATAAATTACGGTGGATAGTACGTATTTCTCCATGCAAAGGGAATTGTATGCATTTTTGAATAGTTGAGGGGACAATATTCATAGCCTTAACCCATCGATGTCCTAGTTTTACACGGAAGAGGTTGGATAAGGGGATAACATCAAATAACTGATCCTTGGCTTTATCATATACTAAGACAAATAAGGTTATCTTCCCAAATGTATTCATCAAAGCTCCATTATGTGTTTTAATTCTCAAATCTAACGGTTCATAAGAATCTTGTACCAAATCATGTTTAAGAAGGAAATCTTTTGTAACCATGTTAGTCATGCAATTAGGGTCTATAAGTGTTCCATGCGTAGATTTTTTGATTATGTTCACTGTAATTTAAAGAGGTCCTTTAGTATCTACCATTGCTTTGTCATGAGGTGTAAATCTTATTTCAAGTTCAGGGGCTCTTCTTTTCAAATAAGGCCTAGGAGAAAACCTAGAATTATTGTTGTAGTGAGAATCCATGTATATGTTTGCAAATGAATGCCAAATCAGATTTTAAAGATTTTCAACACTTATGCAAGAACAAGTGCAAAAGTATGTATGAATATGACCTAAAATGCTTGATTTTTCAACTTTTTTCAATGAAAGCGAGTGAAAGAAGAGGTGTTGAAAGGAAATTGATGAGGGGAAGCAAATAATATGCCTAATAATAGTCCAATAATGTAATAATATCTTTCACAACATGCCTATGATGCAATTCTATATTCAAAATAAGCCAAATCTAGTGAAAAATGCAAGATTTCAAACCCTAGATGTGAAATTTAAATTCAAAAATGCACTATGATGAAACACTACATTTATAAATCAATCCTAGATGAATGTTTAAAATAGTAGTAAAATCTGAAACAAGATTTTAACTACAAACCAGCCTAGCTAATGCAAGAACTAGGTTTTATGAAAAATGCACAATTTCAAGAAATTTTTAACAATTCAAGCATGAAAATGCAATGCAAATGAATTAATTAATGATGAATTTATTTAATTTAAATAAAATCTAATTAAAATAACAGAAATTAAATGAGAATAAATGCAAATTAATTCAAATTATGACAAAATGCAAGCCTAAGATGCCAAATTTTTTTTCAATTTTTTCAAATTTTCAATGTTTTTTGTAATTTTTCAAATGCAATAAAATGAATGAATACAAATCTACAACACAACACTCAGCAAGGTGCAAAATTCAAAAAAACACGGGTTCACCAAAATTTTTTGTATGAAAAGGAGGGATGTTTGATGTTTTGATGTTTTAGTGTTAATGGGTTTAGATCCTCCTTTCACAACAAACATTCAAGGACATATCAACTGAGTTGAACATCAATTTGTGCAAGAGGATTCACCTACAGGTTGTGCTATCACTTGGAATGATGTGGAAACTTAGAAATTACTAACTAATGCCTTAATGTAATCTTCAAATATGTAAGAAGCCTTAATTATGCAAAACCATGATCAAATTGATAGATTTAGACAAATGCTTGTAGACTAAGATAGAAGATAGAGATTAATAACTAACCATTTTTCAAAGTTCAAGATTCAGAATATTTGAGGACAATGCCCCAAGCACCCAAGTCCAAGGTATTATTTTCTTTGTAGAATGTAGAACTCCTTCTGACATCGATGATCACTGTTCTGTCTATTTTCCATCGCCATATATGCAGAGGACATTGTGACTAGTCCTTGTGTCTAATGCAGGCTAATCTTTGGGATATCAGGGCTTCTTCAGATGTAGAATATCACTGTCACAAAGCTTCTAGTGTCTAAAACTCTAGAGGATATTGCCCTAGGCACCCATGTCCTAAAATGTTCAACTCTATCTCTTCCTTTCAGATCCTAAATCCTTGTCATCTACAACCTTCCTCTGAAACTCCACTCTGTAAAACTTGGTACTTGTGACCTATAATCACAAAGGAGTGTGGTAGGTAGTTGTGGAGTTTAAAGGCTTACCTCAGTCAAGCCCCGGAGAGACATTCAAGTCTTAGAGGTGTAGCTCTCACATAGATGAAGATCCTTCATGCACATGAGAAGATGAAGCTAAATTTGCAATCACAAACACAATAACAATGCTCTGCTCTACAACAATGACTATCTTGAAAGCTTGCCACAAGTTCACAATCATAATCACCTTCTAGACATCTTCTTGTTTACAAATAAAAACCTAAACATGCTTATATATGGAACAACACATATTCCCACCAAGAATTTCATAATTCAAACTTAAGGTGTCGACATAGGGCCTAACAACAGTCATATAATCAACACTTATATTTAGGGCTTGACCCAAAATAGGGCAAGACTAGGGCGTGAGTGCCGAAGTCCTCCCTCCCTATTTTAGGAAGGGCTTAACATTATAGCACCGCCTAGGTCCTATTTTCCATAACACTTAGGGGTTTTCTCATCAGGAATCAAAATTAACATGCAAGATGCTTATAATAAATTTTAAGGACCCGAAAGCTAAACCTTAAGAAGGAAAAGCCCCTAAGGGGACATTTTTCAACATAACAATCCTAAGGTTTGCTAAGAATTAATTCAATCAAGCCTATCAAAGTGTCTTCCAGAACCTCATATCCCATTTCTGGGATCTAAATAGTCCTTGGTTCCACAGCCTCCATTAAGCATTCATCCTTGGTCACCATGAAGACTATATCATTTTCATACTTTTCAACCACACTCATAGGCATCCTGACCCTAGCTTGCATCTTCTCCTGAAACACCTTGAAATAGCCCCATAGGGCTGCATTTTGTACATCAATACTACCAATCCTCTATAAATGATCTTTGACTTGAACAACCACAGGAACATCTCTTAACCAAACAACATTTTGTACACCAAAAAGCTCTTTCAAGAAGTAAAACAACAAAAAAATAATCAAAGTACCAAACTTGAAAGGATATTTAGATTCCTTTGTCTTCTTTAGGTTCTCTAATAGTTGCTGCTAGAGGAGCTCACTCAAATCATAGTCCACATTCTCTTTATCAATTGGTAAGCAGTATAGATACTGGTTGCAGACACTAAGTTCTCTCTATTTGTGAAATATATATTGTACCCAATCATGATTGAAGCATATTTTACTATTAGATCTGCTATATCTTTGATAGTCAAGGCTCTTTTATCAAACTTAGCACCCGTTAACTTCATAACCATATTGTTCTTTACTAATTTCAATGTTGGCACTATTCTGGAGGAGGGCAAACTAGTCACAACCTCAATGGATTCCTTGCTGATTATATGTGGAGTATCTAGCCACATAAACTTATCATGAATTTGGCTTAGTACATTTCTGATCTAGGCATTCTCATAGCACAACACCAGGACCCTGTTCCAAACATCTAGTTTCTTCTCAGCAAGAACACTTAATTCAGTCTTTAGCTCATAGTTATCATCTATCAGCTCATTCTACCTTACTTGTCCTAATTTGACATGATTAAATTCTTCCATGTTCACATGTATGTAAGCCCTAATATCCTCATTATGTAGAAAACTATAGGGCATGTTAGAAAACATGCCATCCAGATCCATTTCCATGGATTTCAGTGGATGCTTCTTGAATTTAGGCTGAGGCCTTTCCAACACATCTATTACCTGTGGTTTAAACATTTTTACTGCTCAAAAACTTAGAACAAGGGAGAACAACTGTAAATACCTTGAATTAGGGTTTCCACTTGAGAAATGCTAAAAGCAATGGACTCTTCTTTGCTTGATCTACTCTGGATCTCCTTCTTCTCATGAAAGTTTGATTGCAATATTAATTTCCATCAACCAAATTCACTTATAACTCCTTTTGATCAAAAACCTGATTTGCAATAAATGCTCTTCCTTCAAAAGGTTGTTTAACCTTATTTTTGTAACTTACAGTCACACCTAATTGTTCCACAATCTTCTGCATTAGACTATTTTCTTTTAGAGTCTTCTTCAAAAGATCAAGTACATCATTCTTCAACACATATCCACATGCTGGCCTCAACACTACTCATTTGGCAGAGGGAGGAAAGATCTTCATTGCTACTCCCCATGAGCCAAAGCTCTCTAATTAGTTTCCAGAGGAAACATCTACACCAAAAGGTGGTATAGACACATCCTTGTCATCAGTTACATATTTCTTAACCCAGATCTTGTTCATCTCCTTCTTGGTTTTCTGTTGGATCAACTTTTTATGCTTGAACGTTCTTCTCTTCAGTACATCCTTCTTCATACTTTTGTTTCTGCAAAACTTGCAAAGTGTCCAAACTTATTGCAATTATAACACACAACATTCCTTTGACCATTATATCTTCCATTCATTCTAGATCTGCATTGGTTAGCTTTATGCCCAAGTCTATTGCATGTAAAACAATAGCCATTGAAAGATTGAATCATTCTCCTATTGTCATAACTAATCATCCTTTGACTTCTACACTCATTAGCTTTATGACCAACTTTCTTTCGTGAAAAACATTGATTAGAGAAAGATGGAACATATTGATTTATTCTACTCCTACATTGTGTTTCCTTATGTCCAAATTTATTGCAAGAATGACAATAACCATTGAAAGATGGGTACCTTTAAGCATTAGGCTATCTAACCACTGGTCTTCTAGCTCTTCTCTTCTAATTTGATTTCTTCTTGCCATTATTCTTCTTGTCTTCAACATTTGAAGCTTGATCAGGTTTTGAACTTTCACCTTTTTCAAATCCTAAGCCCTCTTTGTCATCAAGACTCTTCTAAATTGCAATCATTCTATCAAGTTTGGTAGCACTTACCCAAAATTTGTCTTCTCTAATCCATGCATGTTTTAGATCAATTTTTAGATCTACAACCTCTTATTCAAGTCTTGTACATTCTTCACTTTTGTTTTTCATGACTTCATTGAGGCATTCCTTAATTCTTTTCCTTTCTTCAACTTGCACGTTCAGATCATTCATAGATTCATTTGCTACTCTTAATTGTTCACTGACTTCCTTGTTCTTTTCTTTAAACTTCTTGACTTGCTCCCTCAACTTCCTAAGACATTCATCTACTTCTTTGACATTCTCCTTTAGATCTCTGATTTCTTCTTCAGTTCTTTATAGGTCTTCAAGAGTAACCTTAAGGTCTTCACTGCTTGGAGACATATATTCTTCTTCTAGCGATCCAACAGTAAGAATCTCTTCCGAAGGAGTAGGAAACTTTCTAGATGCCATGTGTTCAACCTCTAAGATCTTCCCCAAGCGGTTAAGCTTCTTCTAAGGGACCTCGTTCTAATACCAATTGTTGAACACCCAAAATACTGAGAGGGGGGGTGAATCAATATTCCATAAAACCGTTTAGATATAAAGAATATTAAACCATTTAGCATATTCAACTGCAGTGAAGTAAGTTAAACATGAAAACATAAATTGATAAACCATAACACATGAACACCAATATTTTTATGTGGGAAACCTAAAAAGGGAAAAACCATGGTGAGGGTTAGCTCACAACATATTACAATATCAATACTAGATTACAAAAGGCTCATTGCCAAAGGGCTCACTAGCCAAGGGTCACTTCCCAAAAGAATGCTCACTGCAACAAGGTTCACTACCCAGAGGGTTAACCACCCAAAGGGCTCACTAGCCAAGGACTCACTATCCACTGAGAAGGAAAGATATAAAAGAAATGGCTCACTGCCAAGGATGAACTACTATAATTGCATCTACAAATGCATGAGTTACAAGTTTGATGAAGCACAAACAAATTTTTTTTCTACTGTTCTGAAACACAGTTATGCTCTACTCTGTAATTACACAAACTGCTCTATTCTTTCCCAATTCACACATTCACCTCACATCATGTAATATGTCATTTTATTCACACACTTAGGATCAATGACATCAAAGACAAATCTCCACTTATATATCTACTTCATCTTCAACACCAACTAGGTTGTCTCAAAAACATGCCTTAAACTTAACCACAAACTCCACACCAAAATTCAAATTGGAAGATAGGTTAGGGTGGACCTAAAATTGTTCTCACTTAACTCAACACATCATTTTTACCTTTCTTGTAGGACCACTTTACTTATAACACCAAATAGGTCAGCCTACTTGAGTGTAGCATGTAGCACAACATTAGGTCAGCCACAATATCTAATGCAGAGGGAACAAACATATGAAACATGTTATCCTAGGTTAGAAAGACCTATAGAACCTCTCAAGATTACGCTAAATCCTTTGGAAAGCTTTGTACAAAGCAAACATCTTTAGGTCAGCTCCATCACAAGAGAAACATAGGCATACACTAACTATCAGATCACAACTCAACTTCTGAAAATCTAAACAACCTCAATCTTGGAACAAACACTCTTTAGACATCTAAAAAGATATCCTCAAGTCTGCAAAGAAAGATATTTCACTGCAGAGAAATGTGGACCAAAAAAAATAAGTACTCTACACTGGCTTAGGCTTCACCTTGTCAGGCTAAACTTCTTCAACTAGAAACCAACTTTTCAAAGGACATGAGAAGCTAAACTTCTGGATTTAGATGCTCCTCATAGTCCTTGACAACATACTAGAACCACACAACAAGATCTTCAATCTATAGAAAATACAGACTAAAACACTGTAACACTATGAGCCAAAGAGACAGTCTGATACTTAGTCAATTCTTCACTAAGTCTTCATCTTCCAAAGCAAGACAACCTTTGAACATTGTTTCCATTAATGACAACACACCTTACTTGGATAGAAAAGAAACAGTGTCTCTAACACTTATATTTCCAATGGGTCCAATTTAAATAAATTGAGTCAACCACTTCAATATTTATTTTATTCTTCTTTAGAAAGTCAACCAGCTTCAAATATTTCACAATAACTATTTTCACTTTAATTCTGAGGGAGTCATCCCAAATAAATAATTAGTGTATTTTACTAATGACCTTATAGAGAAGTTTGTTGGTAACTTTATGTGTCCACAAACCTAGGGCTCTTCTTCATTCACTATCTGTAAAATGGACTTTTCATGAATCTTTTCTCAAAAGTATTTATTGGAAAAAGTTCACCTCCACAAACTTTGGGTATTTTATCCATTATCAGAAAAATCACAAATCCACAAAATTAAACTTTTCTCAAGCACCTATTGACAAATTAGAGATTTCTAAAACTTACGAACTTGTCGGCAAAGCTTATTTCCACAAACCAACTTTCTTACAAACCATTATCATTTTCTTTATCAATAAAATGGCTTATCAACAAACTTTGCAATCGACAAGCTAAGGAGTTTGTAAATTAAATAATTTTGCGATACCTTATTAGACAAATCACCTATCGATGAACTTGAGGAACCATGAACTAACTGTTAGGAATTGCAAGCAGAAGATATCAATTAAATGCAAATAAAGATTAAACAGAGGAATGAAAAATACACAGAAATAATAACAGTGAGACAATTTTTAATGTGGTTCACCCAATCTTGGGCTATAACCACCAATAGAGAGTCCAATATTATTATCTAGCAATCAAATGAATTACAACAAGCAATCCTTGCAACTCAGTACCGCTGTAAATTCTACAATACAATATTAATGGAAACCCTAACCCTTAGTTGTTTTTATCAAGACTTGTGTTGGTTACAAAATAGGTTTTTTTTTATGTCAGCCGATAGAAAAATAATGCTCAGCTCCTTTATAAAATAATAAAAGTCATTTGAGGTTTCAGGGGCACTGCTCTTGAGCCCCCACAGGAGCGCTACCCTTGGACCCCGGAAGGGGCGCTACCCCTAACCTCCTCTTGGGGGTGCTACCCCCAAACCCTCGTTAAATAATATGGGGGGAAACCACGCTAATAAAAGTGGGGAAAATTTAACCTCTAAGTCTGATTAGGCTCCATATAACAACAATCTCCCACTTGGAGATTGATTAGATTCCACACCATATCATCTCCCACTTGGAGACTAATCATAACACCACTGATCTTGTAGCTCCTACTGGAAATAAGCACCCTAGACTCTATTGTTTTGATTTTTTGTTTTCAGTATTAAAGACCAGCCAAAGCTGAAGAAGAGCTTAGCTTCTCCCTTGTCATTGCCTTTGTAAACATATCTGTTGGATTTTCAGTCTTGAAGACCAACCAAAGCTGAAGAAGAGCTCAGCTTCTCCCTTGTCATTTCCTTTGTAAACATATCTGTTGGATTTTCATCTGTATGTATCTTTTCTAGCCTTAACTATCCATCATCCAACACCAATCAAATGAAGTGATACCTCAACTGTATGTGTTTTGTCTTTGAATACAAGGCATAATTCTTTGCAAGATGTATGGCACTCTGGCTATCCATAAAAAAATAACTGTTAGCCTATTGTTTGCCTAATTCTTCCATGAAATATTGTAGCCATATCATCTCCTTGCTTGCCTCTGTGGTGGATAAAACAACCACCTTTTGCAACTGTGAGATCCAACTCATTGCTATCCCACCTACAGTAAAGACATAACCTATAGTACTCTACCTAGTATCAATATCCCCTACCAAATCTGACTCTACATAACCTCCTAAATCAGTATTAGAGCCCCCAAAACATAAGTGTTTATTAGATATACCTCTCAAATATCTGAGAATCCATTTTACCACATTCCAATTCTCTAATCTGGGATTACTCATATATCTACTGACAACTCCTACATCATGTGCAATATCTAATCTTGTGCATACCATGGCATACATTAAACTTCCTACAGCTGAAGCATATAGTACCTTGGACATTTTGTCTTCCTCCTCTTGTGTCTTTGGACACATCTCTTTAGTCAATTTCAAATGACTAGGGAAAGGTGTGCTAACAACTTTTGTATTCTCCATATGGAATGTTTGTAACACCTTTTCAACATAATCAACTTGAGATAGAGTCAACTTTTTGTTCTTCCTATCTCTACAAATTTTCATACCAAGGATTTGTTTTGTTGATCCAATCCTTCATAGCAAATGATTGTGCTAATTGTTGTTTTAAATCTCTTATGTGATCCATGTTAGACCCGACTACAAGCATGTCATCAACATTGAAACATAAAATAATGTAGCTATCATTATCCAACCTCTTAAAATAAACACAATGGTTAGGATTACACTGGATCTAGCTTTGCTTAGCTATAAAACTATCAAATTTCAAATACTATTATCAAGGTGCTTGTTTCAAGCCATATAAACTCTTCTTCAATCTACACACTAGTTTCTCCTTACCTTTGACCTCAAATCCTTGGGCTGTTCTATATATATCTCCTTCAAATCACCATGGAGAAAGGTAGTTTTCACATCTAGCTATTCCAAATGTAAATCTTCAGCAACTACAATACTTAAAATAATATGAATAGAAGTTGAAAATCCTTTTACAAATAACATAGTTTTAAATCTTTTCTTATCTTCATCTTCCTCTTTCATCCTATAAACCCATTTGTTTGATAAATCCTTTTTACTTGCATGCAACTTACATAATTCCCAAGTCTGATTTTTTGGCAAGGAGTCCATTTCTTCTTTCATTGCAGGCTCCCACTGAACTTTTGTATCCACCTACATAGCTTCATCATACCCTTATGATTCACCAGCATATGTTAACAAAATAGAATACAAAGAGGGAGAAAACCTTTCATGAGGTCTACTTAGCCTTGTTGACCATCTAACATTCACTAGATTTTGTGGTATTTTTTGTTGCTATTGTGGAGCATGAGGAACCACTGGAACATCACTATCTGGAGTATCATCCAGCACCACATAATCCTTTTCTTTCTTCTCATGCTACTACAACTGATCTTTGTACAACACTGTTTCATTGAATATGACATACCTACTTCTCACAATTTTTAGATTTTCAACATCCCAAGCCTATAACCAAATTCATCAATGTCATATCCAACAAAGATATACTTTTTGATTTTGTATCCAGCTTGGTTCTATTGTTAGAATCTTTATGTGCAAATGCTTCACATCTGAAGGTTTTGAGAAAAGAATAACTCACCTTCTTATATGTCCATGCTTCCTCTAGAATACCATAGCCCAAAGGAACTAAAGGACGTCTATTAATTAAATATACAGTGGTATTGACGGCCTCTACCCACATGTTTAAAGGCAGCCCAACATGCAATCTCATGCTCCTTGCATGCTCCATTATTGTCCTATTCATGCGCTCAGCCACTCCATTTTCTTGCGGAGTCCCTGGAATCATTTTTTGCCTATGAATTCCATTAAAGGAACAATAATCCTCAAATTCTTTGTTGCAATACTCACCACCATTATCAGATCTAAGACATTTTAATCTTTTACCCATCTCATTCTCAACCAAGCTTCTCCATTTGTTAAATGTTTCAAATACATCAAATTTCTTCCCAAGGAAATAAATCTAAACCTTCCTAGTTGCATCATCTATGAATGTAACATAATATTGAGAGCCACCAAGAGAAGATACCTGAGCCAGTACCCATATATCTGTATGCACAAGCTCCAATTTTTCATCTTTCTTTTGCTTCCCATCCTTGAGAAAACTAACTCTCTTTTGTTTGCCATACACACAACTTTGATAGAAATCCATATTAATACATTTTAGACCTGGTAAAACTTTCTTAGAATGAAGTACCTTCATACCCTTTTCACTCATATGCCCAAGTCTATTATGCCAAAGTGTTGTCTCAGAACCTGCATCAACTATTTTATTCTCTTCCTGTGAACCCGCAACAACTATTCCTGAACCTATTTAGTTTTTCTCTACAACAACTAAAGTAGAAGGAACATTATGACCTGTACAAAGATATAAGGTGCCTACTTTCACACCTTTTTTCTACTATTAAGGCACCTCTTGAAACCTTCCAATTTTTATCACTGAAAGTAACTATGCAACCTTCATCAACTAGCTACCTTGCTGAAATTAAATTCCTACTCAACCTTGGAACATGCCTTACCTCTTGTAGTAGCCAATTAATTCCCATTCTACAACTTAATCTTGATTCTTCCCTTTCCAACAATCTGAAAAGGTTCGTTACCTCTCAAATAAACCAACCCAAAATCCCCTTAGACATAATCAAGAAAATAACTTTTATGGGGTGTAGCATGAAATGAGGCCCCTAAATCTAAAACCCATGAATCATCAACATTATGTAGGGAAAGAATCAAAGCATCATCTTCAGATTTATTACTTACCACATTTGCCTCCTTATTGCCTTCTTGTTTGTCTCCTTCTTTATTCTTCCGAGACTAGCAATATGTCTTCAGATGACTTGGTTTCCCACAGTACCAAGAATCCTTCTGTCCTCTGGATTGGGACCTCTTGTCCTTTGATTTTCCTCATGACTTCCTATGACCTCCAGAACCTTTTCCTCTCTCCTTTGATCTGTCCCTGCTTTCTGCAGTCAAAACACTACCTGATGTGGACCCTCCTGAACTTTTCTGTCACATTTCCTCACTAAGGATAACACTGACAACATCATCAAATTTCAAAGTATTTGAACCAGAGATAGAGTTACTTATAGCCATTACCAAGCTATTCCATCTTTCTGGCAAAGAACATAAAACCAAGTCAAATTTCACTTTTACAAAAGTTAACTGACTGGTAATCATATTAAACTCATTTAAATGATCTATCACAGATCCACCTTCAATCATTTTTAGATTAAACAAATGCTTCATGAGAAATACCTTATTTGAGGTTGAGGGTTTTTCATACAATTTAGCCAAAGCTTTCATCAGTTCATCTGTTGTCTTTGCTTCTGTTATATTGAATGCTACAGATGGTGTCAAGCACAATTGAATGGTCCTCAATGCCTTTCTGTCCAAAAGATTCCAATCCTCATTAGTCATTGTTGTTAGTTTCTTGTCTATTCCTTGCAACGACCTCCATAAATCGTTCTGATAGAGATAATCCTCCATCTGTATCTTCCATAACTGATAGTTCTACATATTGAATTTATCTACCTTCAATTTACCCTCATCCACCATTGCTCCCACTTAATTGTGAGACTCCCACTCAACCATGAGACCTTCTTGCAGATGATAATCGAACACAACCTGCTCTGATACCACTTGTTAGGAATTGCATGCAGAAGATATCAATTAAATGCAAATAAAGATTAAACAGAGGAATGAAAAATACACAAAAATAATAACAATGAGATGATTTTTAACATGGTTCACCCAAACTTGGGCTACATCCACCAATAGAGAGTCCAATATTATTATCTAGCAATCAAACAAATTACAACCAATAATCCTTGCAACTCAATACCGCTGCAAATGCTATAATACAATATCAATGGAAACCCTAAACCTTAGTCATTTTTATCAAGACTTGTGTCAGTTACAAAATAGGTTTTTTATAAAATAATAAAAGTCATTTGAGGTTTCAGGGGCGCTGCCCCCAAGCCCAGAAGGGGCACTGTCCCTTGACCCCATCTTGGGGGCGCCGCCCCCAAACCCCTATTAAATAATTTAGGGGGAAACCATACTGATAAAAGTGGGGAAAATTTAATATTCGAGTCTGATTAGGCTCAATATAACAACACCAACTTTCCTTTGTCAAAGAAAAGATCAATCGGCGAACTAAGTGACATATGAACCATTCTTTAAACTTTAAACTTTATTCTTCAAGCCTTTCATCACTAAACTCTCCTGTCAGAGAACTGGCTATTAGAGAAACCTGTTGTTGGTAAACTTAGGAGTTTGCGAACCGAGTGATTTTTTGACTAAAGGTAGAAATCCTTTATGTCTTGGAAACTTACTTTGTCATCTTTTCATCAGCTAACTGGTTTTAAAGAAAACTAGTCATCGATGAGCTTGTGAGTTTCCAAACTGAGTGTATGGCCAACTGAAGGCTAAAATCATTCATACCTTAGTAACTTTGTGGATCCTTTGACATCAATGAAAATATTTCCAACAATCTATTACTCAGAAATTAAATACTTGAGGTTAAATATAGCACATGATATAGCTATGAAATGAGATCATCTACTTAGAGCATCAACTGCTTGATTTTATTTTCCTTTAACATAAGAAATATCCAAGTCAAAATCACTAATCAATTCTAACCATCTACATTTCCTTAGAAATTCCAAATCATGTGTTACCTAATTCTTTTCATTATCCTCTAACTTTTGGGATTCAAAATTTTCTACCTTTTCCATCCTGAGTCAATACCCCACCTAGACCATCAAAAGCCACGCCTATCCAAAGTTCAAAATTACAATTTGGATCAGGTATGATCAAGATTGGTGTAGTAGTAAGTAATTCCTTTATCTTTTGAAAATCTTCCTCACACTGAAGTGACCACAAAATTTTCATTCTTTTTCTTTGCAAAGAATTAACTAGATGAGCTATTGAAGATAAAATCTTTACAAACTACCTATAATACCCAACTAAGCCCATGAAGTTGTATACCTCAGGTACATTTTTTGGTGTAGGCCATTCATTAATTTTCTTGATTTTTGTTGGATCTATAGATATTCCTTTTGCTAAAATGATAATGCGCTAAGTAATGAATTTCCTTCTAAATGAAAGAACACTTGGACAATTTTCTAGAAAGTTTGTGCTTTCACAATGTTTGTAGCACTAATCACAAATGATGTTCATGTTCTTGTTTATTTTTAGAATAGAGAAAAATGTCCTAAAAGACAAGAACAAAATCATGAAGGAAATGATGAAAAACATTGTTCATGAGATTCATAATTCCATCAAGTGAATTGGTTAATCCAAATGGCATAAATGTGAATTCATAATGTCCATACCTCATTCTAAAAGGTTGTCTTATGATTATCACCTTCTTGAATTCTCAATTGATGATAACTTGACCAAAGGTTTATTTTGGAAAATACAAGTGTTTCTTTCATCTAATAAAAAAGATTGTTTATTCTATGCAAATGATGTTGATTCTTAATTGTCACCTTATTGAACATTCTATAGTCAATACACAAGTGCAAGGTTCCATCCTTAATTTTAACAAATAGCACGAATGCTTCCGAGGATGACACACTAGGTCTTATCAAATCCTTGCATAAAAAATCATGCAACTGTACTTTTAGCTCCTAAAGATCTGCAATGTTGATATAGTAGGGAGATTTATACATAGGTTTAGTTCTATGAATTAAGTTAATAGAAAAATTAAATTCTCTAGAAAATGGTAATTCAGGTAATTTTTCTAGAAAAAACATCCCTAAATTCTTGCAACAAAGGAATTTCTAGAGAGGATTCTTCTTAACCCTTAGAAGACTCATCTATTCAAACAACAAATAACTCATAGCATTTCCTTGTTGCCTTCTATAATGAAGAAAATTGCATACCCTTCCAATTTTATGCTATGTTTTTCACTCATTTTAGTGTCTATTTTCAACCTTGCCTTAGCCTTTTCCAACCCCTAAAATGTTGTTTTCCAACCCTTATATGTATTTTTGTGAAATTTTGTTTAAATGTCATTATCTGTTTCTTGTCCTAAGGTGTTCCAAGAGTTTAGAAGCTAATGTTACTTGAACACCAGCGCTTAGCACGACCATCCATATGAGACACTATCATCTTGAGCCTATCTGCCACCGAGTAACCATTTTTAAACATTACACACCACCTTCTGTGATACACGAGATCTTGTGTAACAACATTGTGACTCTCAAATGGATTCTTTTGACCTACCTTCGCTTTTGTCCCTCCAAGCTACTCTTTTTGAATTATCTCTTACTAATCTTAAAAAGCTCTCTCTACAATTCCATTGTTGATTCTAGCATACTCTTGCATTCTTGAGTGATACTACCAACATTATTGGTAATATTTTGTGGCTTTCTACAACATACATCACAGTTGTATTGTGTTATTCAAACTTATGTGACCATTTTCCAAGATTTGTGCATCTTTTCGGGGTTTGTGGAACAATTACTTGCTATTGGGCTCTTCCTTGGGTCTTGTTCTTGGTTGGGTAGCTCTTCATATTTATTTGTGAGGTGATTGTGTTCTATTTTCCCCTCTTATTATTATTATTATTATATTTGTGCAATCCACTTTTGTGTAGCATTTCATGGGTTCCTTCATTTTCCTTCTCTCCTTCCATAGCACACTAGTTTACTCTAGCTTGAGTAGATTAGATTTTTTTTACATTCTTATCATTGTCATTGCTATTATTGTTTCTAGATATAGTTATAAAATAAGATAACACACTTATTTTCCATTATCAGTTATTTGTTAAGGTTGAAAGACTGACATAGGGGCTTAACCTAAAGCTAAGCCCCTAAACAACCCCAACATTTCATTGTTTCCCTTGTTGGTTACAAATTTAAAGGAGAGGATTTCAACCACACGCTAGTTTTGTAGATTTCCCCCTTTTTATTTCTTGTCATTTCATTCATTTATTTTAAGAATAGTGATAATATCTCTTTGATTTTAGCATATTTTTCATCACCTAGAAACTCCTAGATTTGTTGTTGTCTTTTGTGGTGCAGATTAAGTAAAATAGCTTAAAGAAGACTCCATATTTTTAATTCTATGTACTGTTTTGACTATAGCATAATGTGTAGATGTCCACATAATGTCCTACATAGTGGCCTCCATCTAGTACTAGGTCTTTCTCATCTTCTTTTCAGTTTGGTAACAAAAATCTAAAAATCATTTTCCATTTTCATTAATTAGCACTTTACTAGCATTTCTTTCATTTATCTTAGCAAAATTAAACTGTTCATATCCTCTATTCAAATTACTTTTAGAATTATAGAATCAATCTATTAAATAATAGAAAAACTAGTACAATCCCAATGTGAATGTAGTGAAAAATTGTTTGGCTAATACATCTTAGCTAAATAACTATTTTTCTTCTTTTACATTTTCGTGAACTTGATGCTTCTTAGCCTTTAAACATCTTATCATCAAATTTTATTATGTGTTGTGAAGTCTAACTTTGTTTATGAGATTCACCACACAATCTTCACATTCTGATAATGTCATTCAACAAAGTTTGAGAAATGCTAACATGGCTCAATCTCATCCCTCTAATACCCCTACTAGATTAGGACCTAATTTTTCTAACTTACCCTATGACACCACAACAACTTTAACTATTATATCATCTTTCTCAACTCCCATAGTAACAAGTTTTCATGATGCAGAGATGGCTTTTGACCATGAGGTCACTCTAGGTAGTGTCTCACAAAACTAAGTGTGTGATCTCTATCAACACTTGGCAGATTATCAAGCCTTTATATCAAAAGAGAACATGTCTAATGATGTTGTCCCCATTGTAGACACCCTCTGCACCATGATCACAAACCATTCTAATGGTGTTGATTTCTTTCATAGAATAGCTCACATTTTGCATAGAAATGTTCCACCTTGGGTAGCTTACCATGAAGGAACACGAGAATCTCATTCAAACCTTATTGTTCAACAAGTTTATATTCCAATGGCTACCTCTTGCACTCAAACATACACATCTTCTCACATGGTTACTAATACTTCATAGCATAATAACATAGACATCAGTTCATTCAAATTGGAAAGAAACCACATACATCAATAGGGGTTTGTTCCCCTTTCCATTGCTCTACAATTTACTTTTCCTCCTAAAAACCATAGAACCTCCCAATATATTACACTTCCTACCACTTCCACTTCTACTTCCATACCTATGCATAAAATTTATCCTATCATAAACCATCTTTTGCAAAACATTTGCACTCTTCAACAACTTGCTAGTCTTTACACATCTTCTACTCAACCCCTCATTCCACCATACTACTAATGTAGTCCCCTATCACTCACCATTTTAGAAACTCTATTTCCTATTGGTTTTTAGGTGACCAAATTTGATAAGTATTTGGTAAGGGAGATTCATAGACCCATGCATTTGTTTTTACCACTTGATGTAGCAATTTTATCTTCCAGGACCAATTGTTAGCAAAACTCTTCTCATAGTCATTGAAAGACACCATGTTAGACTAGTTTTTCTCATTGTCTGATCATTCTGTTTCTTCATTTGAACAATTGGTAAATCATTTTCTCTAGCACTTTCAAATGAACATTGGACCCTAGGTCACCTTTACTGATCTGATCCACTGTCACTAGGGTGATCAAGAGAAGATAATTGATTTTATATCTAGATATCAATCTTTACTATCACAAATTCCTTATGTTCAACCTAATTCAAATGTGCAATAGGTATTTAATATTGGAAACCTATAGCCACTAATCTAAGATAAAATTTTAATGATGAAGTATCTTTCTTTTGCTCATTTTTGCATAATGCTTTATGACTATTGATAGTCTGTTAGCTAGTTTGAGGTTCTAACCTCACAAGATCCTACTGGATATTTTGGAGCTTCATCTTCATTCAATAATTGTAATAAAAATAAAAAATTCTTTAAAAATAATACTTCCATTATTGTTAACAATGCAGTAGCCACTACACCTTCACTAAATACTTTGACCCTTTCTTCATCAAAATAACAAAGAAATAGGCAATTCACACCTCTATCTAAGTCTCTTTAATTGATATTGCAACTCCTAATTAATAATTTAGTGCAACTGCCACCCATTCATCCATTAGACACAAACAAGCCTTTACCTCATTCATATGACCTAGAGGCCTTGTACTAGTTTCAGAGAGTACTTAGACACAATATGAAGAGATGGTTGCTTCTTAAGCACATTGTGCAAGACCTAATTGAATTAAACATAATACATGTCACTGGTGTAAACAACAAAGGTAATAAATTAGTTGCTCCACCAAATCAAAATCTATAAATTTACACCAACCCACTTCACTAGCATTCTTTAAACTTTATAGACCTTAATTCCACCTCTCAGGTGCTAGAAATTGACAATGATTGGCTAGTTCCTTCCTTTTCTAGAATGATAGGGATGGTGGACACCCACCTCTGGGTTCCTCAAGAGTGGCCTGTTGATATATATTATCATTCATGTCAAAAGTTTGTGTCTAAGGTAGAGAAGGAGCGCATAGAAGCAAAAGTGTCTAAGGTAGAAAGGAAAGAAAAATACTAATGCATTAAGTTTTTCCCTTAGTTAGCAAGAAGTTTGGTTCAAAAATTGGTAGGTTCACTGGTTGTATTTTTTGTCGATTCATTGATAGAAGAAAGGGGAAGTGTTCTTGTTGAAGCCTTTGAAGAAAGAAAAAGTTTAAATCTTAGCCAAAGTTTAAAGTTTGAAAGTTTCATTTTCCGTTGATTCACCGACAGAAGGGGAAGCATTCATATTGAATACTTAAGAAAAGTTTAAGTCTCATTTATCAAAAAATTCTTTGTTTTGTGAACTTGTTCGCAAGTTTAGTTTTTCTCTGATTTGCCGACTAGCTGATAAACGCTTGTGAATTGAAATACTACCAACAAAGGAAAATCTTAAAGTCTTAGGTTGTTCACAAGTTCTGATATTTTTTGATTCTCTGACTGAGTGAAAAAGGGTGAAAGAGGCACTCAAGTCAAAGTTTGTGGTTTGACTATTTCACCTACTAAAGAGTTTTTGAAGACAAGGATAAGTTTAGAAGTTGAAGATTCTAAGTTATCGAGATAATCTTCATTAGATAAACTTCTATTTTGGGAAGTAAGTTTCCAAGTTAGCTATTTCCACAATTTGCTAACAAAGAAGATGTAAGTCATTGATAAAGTAAAGAAAGCTTGAAAGGAAAGTTTGTGATTTGGAACTTTTGCTAATAGAAGGGAAAAGGCAATAGAAAAGGAAAGTTTGTGATTTGGAACTTTTGTCAATAGAAGAGAAAAGGTGATAGAAAAGGATAGTTCGTGGAATGTGATTTTTTATGATAAAGAAGATGAAGGGGCAAGTTCAAAAAACATAACTTTCACTGATAAGGAGGACAATGAAGACATAGGTGATAGTTTGGAAAAAGTAAAGTTTGTCGATAAAGGAGTTAGAAGCCAAAGTTCAAAAAAGAGTGTTTTCACACATAAAGAAAAGAAAAGAGATCACAGTTTGAAAAGATGAGAATTTGTTGATAGAGGCAAAAGGTGATAAAGTTAAGTTTGAAGAATGGGATTTTTGTCGATGATGAAGAAGAAAAAGGTAAAGTTCTCAAAAGTCAAAAATTGCTGATAAAGGGCTAAAAGCCAGAGGTTCGAGAAATGACAAATTCACTGATAGAGGATGGTTAAGGACTAACAGTGGATGCATGGCAATGAAGGTGATGTAGAATAGCTAGATGTTTTGGATGCATGAAGATATAAATAGAACTATGACTGTGATTGATTATAGCAATAGATAAACAGTAGCTAAATGAATTTAATGCATGCACAGAGCTACATGTAGAGGTGTCTTTCTGTACATGTAGAAAAGTGGGAGTGTTAACATGTGTAAATGACTAAAGTTTTAAACATGTAGAAGGACTGGAGTGTAAGCATGTACATGGACAAGAATATGTAGAAACAAACATATATAAAAGCAATTAGAACAGAATAAGACATAGAGAGATGAATTAATGAATGTGTTAGAATAATTCAGTGCAAAAAGACTCTAGGTCAGTAGAGTGAGAGGAGAATACTGTATATGATTTGAATAGATGCATTTGAGGTTTATGAAGAACCAAATGGCTGCATACTTGAATATGTAAGGATTCAATCAGGTTGGTACTCAGATCAGGGGATTGTAGTCTCCTTAGAGTTGGTGCTCTTAAATCATGGGTTTGGTGACTCCTTAGAGTTGGTGTTCTTAAACATTGTAATCAATGGTTTTATTTGTGATGTTGGATTAGGATAGTAGATCCTAGCAACATTTTCTCACCATGGTTTTTCCCATATTGGGTTTTTCATGTATATCTGGTTGCTTTCTTATTGTTGATGTTATTGCATTGAAAGTTAATTTGATTTGTATTCTAGAGGCTTGAAGTTTTAAGTTTTATTGATCTACTAATTCACCCTCCCTCTTAGTAGATTGCTTGTGTTCTAAAAATTGGTATCAGAGCCAAGTTCCTTGGACAAGCATAACAACTAAGGTTGATCTTGGAGATTGAATACATGGTCGCTCAAGAAGGATCTCACTCAAACAAAGCACCATTGTTTGATGGAATAAATTATGTATTCTGGAGTATATGGATGGAAACCTACCTAACTTTGATAGGGTTTGATGTTTGGTAATCTATTAAGGATGGTTATACTACTCCTGAAACTCCTCCAATAGACCAGACAAGTAAGAAGGAATGTGAGAATAATGCTAAGGATAAGAATGCAATTCTATGTAGTTTAGCTAACTTTGAATTTGTAAAAGTGATGCACTGCAAGTCTACTAAAGAAATCTGTGATAAGCTTCACAACATCTATAAAGGAGATAGAAAGGTGAAACAAGCCAAGATGCATACCTTTAAAGGAAGATTTGAAAGCCTAAAAATGGGAGAGGAAGAAAAGATTACTGATTACTACTCAGAGTTAATGAAGTTGTGAATGCTATGAGAGGAATAGATGAAGAAGTAAAAGAGCCAATGACTATTTAGAAGGTACTTAGATCCTTACCTTCCAGTTATGATTCTAAAGTCTCTACTATAAAAGAAGCAAAAGATTGATAAGATAATTGTTGATGAGCTACATGGTATTTTTACTACCTATGAAATGAAGACAGGTGGTACTAAGATTTCAAAGAGATAAGTTGCATTTAAGGCATCAAAGAAGGCAACTAATATAGAGCCTAAATCTAAGACAGATGAAGAAGAGGCTAATTTTGTAAGAAGATTGAAGAGAGGATTTGGGAAGTATAAAAGTAAGTTACCCTTTAAGTGTTTTAATTGTGAAAAGGTTCGTCACTTTGCTGCTAAATGTTCTTTTGAAGGAAAAGACAAAAGTGATGAATTTGATATAGTAAGAAAAGTAACAAGTAGTTCTATCCAAAGAAGAAAAAAATTTAGAATTTTTAGAAGAACAAGAAGAGTTTATACATAAAAGGTGACAATAACTCCTTTGAAGAAAGCCCCATTGCAGAAGACAATAATGAAGGTGTTTTTGAGGTTGAAGAAAATGAATTCCTATTTATGACAGTGGAGACTATTGATAAAGATCAGAACAATACTAATGTGGAAGACCTTGAGAATGAAGAAGGAGAAGTAGACTTGGAAGGAGAGCTAGTATGTGCTTTATAAGAGATTGAGAGACTTAGGAAGAAAAACTCCAAACTGAAGCTACAACTTTAGGAAGATATGGTGTCTAATAAGCTTGTAGAATCAGAAGAGCTGATTGCTGACTTGAGGACACAAGTGGAAGAAGCCAATAGAATAGAAGAAGTTACCAAAATTTGAATTAAATGCAAAATCTGAAGAATGTTTGAAGTTGGAATCTAAAATTGTGTCTCTGAGAAAAGATTTAGAAAAGGATAAGAATTAGATTAACCTAAGTATGAAGTTTGAAAAGAGCCGTGTCATGTTTGCTGAAATGATAAGCAATCAGAGATTTCCAAAGAACATGGCTGGTTTAGTATTTAAAGAAGGTCAACACTCAAAGTCTAGTGATCCTCCTAAAAATACTGAAGAGAAGAAGTAGAAGAAGGATCTTATCTTGATGATGACTTCACAAAGGTTAGAGATCTGAAGGAGAAAAGATACAAATGTCCCCCTCCTGCAAGATATTCTAGCATGATCAGGTTTCCCCAATCCTTTTATGGCTATTTTTATTCATGTAATTAATATGGTCATAGGGCTATTAGTTGTAGAATTGTTCCTAGGAGAACTAATTTTATTAGCAAAATGTCTTTTGCACCTCTAGGAGATTTCAGAATAGTTTGTTACAAATGTAATAACTCTGGTCATATTGTAAAATTCTGTAGAAGAAACTTTGTAAAAACTAACAAACAAGAAAGAAAGGAGAATGTTCCTCCTAAGGAGGATAATGCATCAGACTCTCTTGTGAATAAGGAGAAGGAAACTAAGAAGTCTAGAAGAAAAAGAAGGATGATCAGAAGAAAGAAGGATGATCAGAAGGAAGAAGAATCTCTGATAGTACATACATCATTTCATGCTAAGAGATAGAATCCATGGGTGATAGATAGTGGTTTCTCTAGTCACATGACTCGAGATAAAAGTAAGTTTATAAGTTTGCAAGAATGGAATGGTGGCTTAGTTAAGTTTGGTGACAACACATCTACGAAGATCTATGGTAAAGGAATGCTGAGTATTGATGAAAAGGTCAAGATTCACAATGTCTATTAAGTTGAAGGACTAAAGCACAATTTGCTTAGTGTAAGATAGATGTGTGTCAATGGATATAATATGACATTTAATGCAAAGGTTGTGAGATCAAGAAAGCAAGCTTTGGTAAGTTGGTTGTTGAAGCAAATAGAACAGAAAATAATATTTATAATCTCAAGGAGATTCAAGGAAGAAGTTGTTTGATGGGATAGGTTAATGAAAGTTGGCTATGGCATAGAAGATTGGGATATATCAATTTTGACAACCTTGTGAAGGTAAGTTCAAAAAATGCAAATAGGCACATGCCTAAAATCATCAAGCCAGCCAATACAATATGTAAGGAATGTGAGTATGACAAAAAAATAAGGTCTAGTTTCAAAACAAAAGAATACTCTACTTCATGACTCTTGGAGTTAGTTCATATAGACCTAAGTGGTCCAACCAAGACACAAGGACTAAAAGGTGAGATATTTCATGTTATTAATTGATGATTTTTCAAGAATGACATGGGTAACCTTTCTTAAGGATAATTCATAAACCTTTGAGAGATTTAAGACTTTTAGATCTATGGTTGAGAAGGAGAGTGGTCTAACAATCAAATGCTTAAGATTAGACAGAGGTGGAGAATTCACCTCCAAGGAGTTTGTGGAATATTGTGAAGGACATGGCATAAAAAGAATATATTCTGCACCTAGAACTCCATAGCAGAATGGCGTTGTGGAAAGGAAAAACATAATAGTAAAAGAGATGGAAAGAACTATGCTAAATGAGGTGAAGTTACCTGATGTTTACTAGAGAGATGCAGTACACACAATAGTGTATGTCTTAAACAGAGTGTAGTTAAGGGTAAACATTGATAAGATGCCTTATGAATTATGGCATGACAGATCTGCTTCTATCAAATATTTCAAGGCATTTTGTAGAAAATGCTACACTAGAAGAGATGAAGATGGCCTTGGAAGCTTTGATTCAAGATGTAATGAAGGCATATTTCTTGGATATTCTAGTTGATCCAAAGCATATAAGTGCTACAATAAGAGACTACATAGAATTGTAGAAAGTGTTAATGTCAGGGTAGATGAGGACCAGCCGCATCTAACACAAAACAAAGATAGTTACTCAGATGGATCAGCTATATCAGAAGAAGAAAAAGAGTCTACTATTGAAGAAGAATCTGAAAAGACAACTGTTAAGGCAATTTCTTGGTATGTGCAAAAAGATCATCCTGAACAATAGATAATAGGAGACAAGAATGAAGGTGTTCAAACTAGAAGAAAGCTAGCAAAGTCAAATGAACAAGTAAATTTCTCATTACTATCTAAGATTGAACCTAGAACATTTACTAATGCTAGTGAGGATGAAGGATGGATCAATGCTATGGAAGATGAGCTCATTCAGATTGAGAAAAATCAGACTTGGGAATTGGTTCCAAGACCTATAGATAAGAATGTGATAGGCACAAAATGGGTGTTTGAAAACAAGCTGAATGAGGATGGAGAAGCCATGAGAAACAAAGCATGATTGGTTTGTAAAGGATATGCACAGGTTGAAGGCATAGATTTTAAAGAAATATTTGCACATGTAGCAAGATTGGAAGCCATTAGGATGTTTCTGGCATTCTCTATTTATAAGAACTTCAAAGTTTACCAAATTGATCTCAAATTTGCATTCCTAAATGGGAATCTTAATGAAGATGTTTATATTGAGCAACTTGAAGGATTTTAGCTATCATAGAAAGAAGATTATGTTTGCAGACTAAAAAAGGCTTTGTATGGTCTTAAATAGGCCCCTAGGGCTTGGTATTCTAAGCTAGATAATTACTTCCAGCAACAAGGATTTAGAAAAGGATGTGCAAATAGTAAATTATACTTCAAATCAGAAGGTTAGCACATGTTGATTGTTGTTGTATATGTTGATGACATCATTTTTAGGGGTAGTGATGATAGGATGTGCAAGGAATTTGTTGCTCTAATGCAGAAAGAGTTTGAAATGTCCATGCTTGGAGAAATTTTTTTCTTTCTTGGCTTACAAATATCACAATTAGACCTAGGTATATTTATATCTCAAACCAAGTATGAAAAGGAAATGCTCAAGAAGATCAAGATGGAAGATTGTAAGCCTGTGAGTAACTCCATGATGACAGAATGCAAGTTGATCAAGAATGATGAATCAAATGATATAGATCAGATGATGTATAGATCTATGATAGGTAGCTTACTATACCTAACTGCGTCTAGACCAGATATCATGCAAGAAGTATGCATGGTGGATAGATTTCAAGCTGCTCCTATGGAATCTCATGTTCAAATTGTGAAGAGAATTTTTAGATACCTGAGGTACTATGGATTATGGATTATGGTACCCTAGAAATAATGATTTTACTTTGACAACATATACAGATGCTAATTGGGCAGGAAGTACATATGATAGGAGAAGCACCAGTGGTGGAACTTTCTTCCTTGGTGATAGGTTGGTATCATGGCTCAGCAAGAAGCAAGATTCAATCACATTGTCCACTACAGAGGTAAAATATGATGTTGTTGTTTCATGTTGTACACAAGTTTTAGGGATGAAGCAGACTTTCAATGACATAAAGGTAGAGTTTAAGGATCTTATTTCCATTCTTTGTGATAATACAAATGTAATCAATATCTCAAAGAATCTTGGATGCACTCAAGAACAAAGTACATCTCCATTAAATATAATTTCTTGATGGAAAAGGTTGTAGATCAGGAAGTAAAGTTGGAGTATGTCCCCACACAAGATCAGATTACAAACATTTTCATGAAGCTATTTGCCAAGGATACTTTTGAATATCTTAGATGAATGCTAGGAGTTATTGCTCCTTCTTCTCACAAATAGAAGTGTAATTGTAACAACTATTGAGGGTGAGCAACTCAAGGCATATCTTTCATCCCTATTTTGATAGTGCCTACCTCTCAGGGGGATCAGGTAGATAGATGGTAGTAGTAGGTTATTGTTAGAAAGGAGGTTGATTACCTCCCTTTGCCATTAATGTCAAAGGGGGAGAATTAGAGTAAGGGGAGCAAATGTAGAAGAGATAGTGTAGGATAACATTATTGCAGAAGGATTAGGGAAACACTAAGAACATATTATGCATGAGTGTTGCCATTAATGACAAAGGTGGAGATTGTTGATATATATTGTCATTGATGCCAAAAGTTTGTGTCTAAGGTAGAGGAGTGCATAGAATAAAATGTGTCTAAAGCAGAAGGGAAAGAAAAACACTAAGGAATTAAGTTTTTCCTTTAGTCGGCCAGGTTTGCTGGTTCTATTTTTTGCCAATTCGTCGATAGAAGAAAGGGGAAATGTTCTTGTTGAAGCCTTTGAAGAAAGAAAAGTTTAAGTCTCAGCCAAAGTTTAAAGCTTGAAAGTTTTGTTTTCTGTTGATTCATCGATAGAAGGGGAAGCATTCATATTGAAGACTTAAGAATAGTTTAAGTCTCAATTATCAACAAAATCTTTGTTTTGTGAACTTGTTTGCAAGTTTAGTTTTTCTCTGATTTTTTAACTAGCTAATAGAGGCTTGAGAATTCGAATACCGCTAACAAAGGAAAAGCTTGAAGTCTTCAACAGTTCACAAGTTCTGATATTTTTTGATTCACTGACTGAGTGATAAAGGGTAAAAGAGGCACTCAAGTCAAAGTTCATGGTTTGATTGTTTCACCGACTAAAGAGTTTTTGAAGAAAAGGATAAGTTTAGAAGTTGAAGATTCTAAGTTATTGGGAAAACCTTCATCGGAGAAACTTCTATTTTGGGAAGTAAGTTTAAAAGTTAGCTATTTCCATGATTCAATGACAAAGAAGATGTAAGGCATTGATAAAGAAAAGAAACATTGAAAGGAAAGTTTGTGATTTGAAACTTTTGCCAATAGAAGGCAAAAGGCAATATAAAAGGAAAGTTTATGATTTGGAACTTTTGTCGATGGAAGGGAAAAGGCCATAGAAAAGGATAGTTTGTGGAATGTGATTTTTTCTGATAAAGAATATGAAGGGGCAAGTTCAAAAAAGATAACTTTCACTGATAAGGAGGACAAAGAAGACATAGGTGATAGTTCAAAAAAAGTAAGGTTTGCCAATAAAGGAGCTAGAAGCCAAAGTTTGAAAAAGAGTGTTTTCACCGATAAAGAAAAGAAAAGAGACCATAGTTCAAAAAGATGAGAATTTGCTGATAGAGGAAAAAGGTGATAAGGTTACGTTTGAAGAATGGGATTTTCTCTGATAAAGAAGAAGACAAAGGAAAAGTTCTAAAAAGTTGAAAATCACCAATAAAGGGCTAAAAGCTAGAGGTTCGAGAAATGATAAATTCACTAATAGAGAATGGTTAAGGACTAATAGTGGATGCATGGTGATAATGGTGATGCATAATAACTATATGTTTTATATGCACAAAGATATAAATAGAATTGTGACTGCAATTGATTATAGCAATAGATAAACAACATTTAAATGAATTTAATGCATGTGCAGAGCTACATGCAAAGGTGTCTTTCTGTACATGCATAAAAGTGGGAGTGTTAACATGCAAACGAATGGAGTTTTAAACATATAGAAGGACTTGAGTACGAGCATGTAGATGTGCAAGAATATGCAGAGATAGACATATATATATATATACATACATATATATATATACATACATATATATATATATATATATATATATATATATATATATATATATATATATATATATATATATATATATATATATATATATATATATATATATATATATATATATATATATATATATATATATATATAAGCAATTGTAATAGAATAAGACATAGAGAGACGAATTGATGAATGTCTGAGAAGAATTAAGTACAAAGTGAGTTCAGGTGCGTAGAGTGAGAGGAGAAGACTGTATATGATTTGAATAGATGCATTTGAGGTTTATGAAGAACCAAATGGCTACATACTTGAATATGTAAAGATTCAGTGAGGTTGGTGCCTCCTGTAGACTGAGTTGGTGCTCAAATCAGGGGATTGTAGTCTCCTTAGAGTTGGTGCTCTTAAATTAGGGGTTTGGTGACTCCTTAGAGTTGGTGCTCTTAAACATTGTAATCAATGGTTTTATTTGTAAGGCTGGATTAGGATGGTTCTCACCATGTTTTTTTCCCATATTGGGTTTTCCATATATATTTGGTGTTCATGTGTGCATGCTTTCTTGTTGTTGATGTTATTGCATTGAAAGTTAATTTGATCTGCATTATAGAGGCTGGAAGTTTTAAGTTTTATTGATCTACCGATTCACCCCCCTCTCAGTAGATTGCTTGTGTTCTAACATGGCCTATCCCCAAACCTATCATTTCCTTCTTCTCTCTTGACATGCCCATGCATATATATGATGGACCTCTTTACATTACCGCACAAGTCAATGGAAAAGCCATTAGGGGTGTTCTAATTGACCTGATCTGCAATATGGTGAATCTAATCATAATGGAATCTCTATATATTCATGAGTTGTATAAAGATAAGTACAACCAATTAGAAATCTATATACAATTGCACAATGGGATTTCTAAACCAACCTTGGGTTTAGTGACCCTATCTATTCAGGTGGGAAAGAAAACCCTAGACATACCTTTCTCTGTGATCCCTACCTCAAATAATATTTTAGTTAAGATAGGTCATCCATGTCTTACTTCCATGAGAGTGGTCCCCTCTGTAATCAACAAGTGCCTAAAATTCCCACATGATGAAGTAGTGTAAAGAATCCATCATAATAGATTTCAACCTCTCTCATGTATGAAAATTTCTCCTTGAATTACTTTTGGCTAGCCCCGACTAAGCCTCTTCAACCTCACAATGAATTCTTATTTATGCCTTATCAAAAGTTCAAAGCTAGCTTAATTGCATTTCTATCTAGTGTTCTTTCTTCCTTTGCTCCTACAGCTACTCCCCCATGACCTCTTAATCTCCAATGGTTACTCTTGTTCCTTCTACCTCACCATCAATATTTAAAAGGAAAGTAAGCCATACTGAGGGAGTCTCCCATCCCCATGTAGCTAACTAGTATTCAACCACTCCACCTCCAGCTTCTTACTCAATTGCAAGAGGTAAATAGTCATTACTGTGTAAACCACCTCTTATCCCTATAGTTTCTAAACCTCTAGAGGTTGTTCTTATTCCTCCCATCTCTTTGATGGCATGAGGAAAGAACCCAATGTTGTGAGACCCTCCCCTTTGTTCTATGGTTTTCCAACCTTTAGTGGTTCCTTCTATTCCTCATCTTGCCTCTCAAATAAGGTAAGAAAAGGAACCTCCATTGGCAACCCCCCTACTCCTTTGATAGATACTTCAGCTCGTACTTAGAGAAATCAACTCATGAGAGATTGCAAGTGTCATCATTATGTTGCAACTTGAGAGAATCTTGCTAATGTTGAGTCTATTCTTGAACATCCTCCTCCTCCATGGCCACCCCCTAATCTTGCTTCTCCTTCTAAGCCTCAACCTGCCCTTTCCTAGCCTGAACCTTTCCCATCTCCAACCCCTACATCTCCTCAAATAGAACCAAAGGAATATAACTTGAAAAGGGTTCAAGTAGTCTTTGCCCCATCCACTGAAGACCCCATAATTCCATTCATTCTAGATCATCTACCTTTCTTAGAGCCCCTCAATCTTCCCAATGTTAGCATCATTTATAGCACCATTTTCTCAACATGTGTACCATTCCAATGCACTTTCTATTAAAACATTTTTAATGTTTACTATTACATCATTATATTTTCCAACTAATAGCTATTTAATAGTTATATTTGGTTGGTAGTTTATCAGGTATGCCCAACTAAGTGGTTTGAGTAACCACTTTATGTTGTATATATTTGTTGTACTCACATTAATCAATATGCTCATTGCTCTCACAAATTCAATATGGTATCAGAGCAAAATTGATTTTGTGCCTGTGAATTCTAAAAAGTTCAAAGGTTGTTGAATGTAGAAATTTGGAGGAGAGTCAATTTCATTTGTTGTTGAAAGGAAGAGGAGAGTCAATTTCATTTTCTATTGAAAGCTTGAAATATGCATTGAAATTCTCAAAGGAAGGCACTGGAATACTATGCTGGGTGTTTTCATTAAAAAGGAGAGGTCCATAAACTCTTCATTGTTGGCTGTTGTGACTTTGAAAAGAGGATATCAAATTATTTTTTTAATCATTCTTAGTTTTGCAAAGCCCAAACCAATATACAAAGGTGTACAGCATCAAAATTATTGTTGGAGGCATCAAACTAAATTCCAGGCACTAAAATCTATCTGAGAAAACAGAAGGTGCACAATTCTTTGTTCTGTGAGAAACCCTAAATTTTTTGAATAGTTAAACTTTAGAGATAAAAAGTATTTTATTAAATTTTCAAAAATATTAATATATTTTTAAAATACCTTTTATTTTCTATAGTTTTAACATTAGAAAATATTAAAAAGGGGCCAATTAATTGATTTTTGGATTAAAATCAATATTTTTTTTGGAGCAAATAGTTTGTAAATTTGAATTAGGTTTTGAAAATTTAAATTGGAGATATAAGGACATACCAACTATAGAAATGGATCCTAGTGTAACCAAAATCATGCTACTAGATTCTCAACTCTTGAGAGGCGACAATTATGCCGCCTAGAAAACCAAGGTTCAAACCCATTTAGAATTTGAAGATCTTTGGGATATTGTCTCTGGGACAACCACAAGGCCTCAACAAGTAGGTGAAGATCAGAATAAATTTGACAAGGTCAATCAAAAGGTCAAATTGTCAACCTCACATTCGTATCGCCACCTCTACGAAAGATTCTTGGGATCACCTCAAAATAATGTATGAGGCTAAAAACCAAAATCAAATACTTCACTTGCAATGTCAACTTCATTGTCTCAAAATTGAAAATGGTGAGAAGGTAGAAGCCTTTTTTAGAAGAGTTGCCGAAATAAGAACCACTCTACAAGCATTAGGGGAGGAATTCAAATGACTCTCTAGTACCCATTGTAATAAGAGCACTACCCCCCTCATTTAGAGTGTTTGTCACATGCTTGAATGTGGCTCATACAACACCCTCATTTGAAGAACTAGTCAACTTGCTTCAACAAGAAGAAGCAATATTTGGTGAGATTGAATCTCAAGACAATTAGTCGCTAGTAGCAAAGCAAAAGGGAAAACAACCTGACTGTCAGAGTGGTCCATCAGGACAGTCTAAACAAAATCAAGACAACTCTTCACAAAAGAAAATGAAATGTCAAATTTTTGGTAAAAAGAGTCATGAACTCAAAGAGTTCTGGTATAACTCCTATGTCAATGGTGAGTCTAGTCACAAGAAACCATAGAAAACACCTCAAGGGGACAAGAAAAAGCCACCTCATTGACAGAAAAAGCTAAATAAGCAACAAGGAAATCTTACCTCAACAGGTGATTTAGACGATGAAGAATACTTGTATGGTGCAGAAATAAAGACCTCCACATCAAGTAGTTTAGTTTGGTATGTTGATTCTAGTACATCTAGACACATGATGGGGGAACAAGAATGGTTCAGTGATCTCACACCTTCCACATCCTTTGGACATGTTTCATTAGGTTCTGATACCTCCTATGAAGTTCAGGGAATTGGTGAAATATGCCTTCCACTAAGAACTCACAAATGTTGGCTTACAAAGGTTTTGTATGTACCTAGGCTCACTAAGAACTTGCTTTCAGTAAGTCAGTTACTTGAGCATAATTTGCAAGTTGAATTTGATCAACACAATGGTGAGAAACTTTGTCTTATCAAAGACAAAAATTGCAATGGAGCAATTGTAGCTCATGCATCAGGGGTAGGCAAGATGTTCCAACTAATGGATGTGTCACAAGAAGATCAAGCCCTTGTAGTAAAAACCAATCAATCGACAACTCTTTGGTATAGGAGATTTGGCCACCTTAGTTTTGGTTATCTTCTAGCATTAAGTAAAAGAAATATGGTGAAAGGACTTCCCCCCATTCAAAAAACAAAAGTTCTTTGCACACATTGTCTTGTTGAGAAACAACATAGGGCTCCTTTTCCTACTACAGAAAATAGAGCCACAATCCTTTAGATTTGGTCCATACTAATCTATGTGGACCAATGCCATCAAGCCACCAAAATGCCCGGTATTTCCTTCTCTTTGTGGATGATTACACTAGAAGAATGTGGGTCTATTGTTTGGCTCACAAAATTGAATCCTTTGAGAAGTTCAAGGAGTTTAGAGCCCTTGCAGAATGGTCATCAGGTTAGACTTTGAGAGCCCTTCGCTTAGATTGAGGGGGGGAATTCACAAGTAAGGAATTTCTATCCTACTTGCAAAAACATGGAATTCACCAACAATTGACCACTACATATACACCTTAACAAAATGGTGTGGTAGAGAGGTGAAATCATACTATAGTGGAAATGGTGCGATGTATGTTGAAGGATGCAAGTCTTGATTCTGCATTTTGGGCTGAAGCAGTTCATACAATAGTTTATTTTTTTAATAGAGCAACCACCAAAGTGCTAGATAACATCACACCTGAAGAGGCTTGGACTGGGAACAAGGCCTCTATTTCTCATTTCAAAGTGTTTGGATGTACTGCCTTTATGCATGTCCTCAAGGTTTAGAGAGCAAAATTGGATGATAAGTCTATGAAGTGTATTTTTCATGGGTACAGTTTAGAGTCTAAGGGATATAGGCTCATGGATGTAGTCTCAAATAAGGTGTACATAAGAAAGGATGTTGTCTTTGATGAGAATTCTGGTCATAGCACCTCTTCCTCTCCATCACTTGTTTGTTCCAAAACACCTAGAATTCTTGATCCTGAAGATAAGGAAATTGATGAAGAGACTCATGACAAGGTTTTGTTTCCATTGGATGAGTTTCCCCCTCTATCATCAATGCAATCTTCATCTCATGTACACAAGAAGCTCCTTAAGTTGTATAAGGCCACCATAAAGGATGTTAAAGATGATGCAGTTGTTGATACATCTTTCAAAGGGCCTAAGACTCACATCAAGTCTTGTGAATAAGTGAACATGGACCTTATGTGTATAGTTATGAAGAGTTTAGAACCTAAAATAGTGCAACAAGATCTTGAGTCACCACCTTAGAAAGATGCTGAATATCAGGCACTTCTAAGGAATAATACATGGGAACTTGTTGATCTTCCACCAGGGAAGAAAGCTATTGGTTGCAAATGGGTTTTTTAGATCAAATATAAGGCAGATGGTAGCATTGACAAGTATAAGGCTCAGCTTGTGTCTAAGGGCTATGCACAAGAGGAAGGCATTGATTATGAAGAGACTTTTGCCCTTACAACAAAGATCAAGACTATGCATATGGTATTGGCTATGGTAGTGCAGTTTGGGTTGAAAGTTCACCAGATGGATGTCAAGAGCACCTTCTTTAATGGGGATCTCATGGAAGAAGTCTACATGACTCAACCAGAGGGATACACTATACCTAGGCAATAGCACAAAGTATGCAGACTCATCAAATCCCTCTACGGTCTTAAACAGGCTCCTCGGGCCTGGTATATAAAGATCGATGAGCATCTCCTTAATCATGGATTCACTAGGAATCCATATGATCCCAATCTCTACCTCAAGGAACAAGGGGGGAGATTGTCATATTGATTGTTTATGTCTATGATCTAGTCATCATGGGGAGTTCTCCATAGATGATTGATGCAACCAAGAATGATCTCAAATGATTGTTTGACATGACAGATCTTAGGCTCCTGCATTATTGTCTTGGCCTTGAAGTATGGCAATAGAAGAATTAAATCTATGTTTCTCAGATGAAGTATGCAAAGACACTGCTTGAGAGGTTCCACATGGAAGATTAGAAACTGATGTCCACTCCCATGGATACAAGTTCACAATTTTCCCACCATGATCCATCTGATTAGGTGAATGCTACTCTTTATTGACAGTTGATTGGGAGTCTCATCTGCCTAACATATACCAGGCCGGATATCATCTATGTTGTCAGCTATCTTTCTAGGTTCATGCAGGAACCTAAGGTTGTTCATTGGAAGGTAGCAAAGAGGGTTTTGAGATACATCTATGGTATAGTGGCATATGGCTTGGAATAAAAGAAGAATGCAGATTTTTCATTATGTGTGATACATGGATGTAGACTTTGCAGGTTCAATGGATGATAGGAAGTCTACTTCAGGATTTAGTTTTTTTGGGATCTAGTTTGATTTCTTGGGGGAGAAAAAAGAAGACCATAGTTGCTTGCTCTTCCACAAAGGTAGAATATCACCCACAAGGGGGCTGTCCATGAGGCAATATGGTTACGTCGCATTTTGACAGGTATAGGTGTTCTTGATACAGGTCCTACCATTTTTATTTTGCGACAATTAGAGTGTGCTGAAGCTTGTTTGCAATCCAGTCTTTCATGAGTGTACCAAGCATATTGAGGTTCAATGCCATTATATCTATGAGCATGTTCAGTAGCACAATATTCAGATCCAATTTTGCTCAACTCAAGAGTAGCATGCCGACATCTTTACAAAATCACTTTGAGTAGTGAAGTTTGAATCTTTCTAGACTTTCATGCTTTTGTCTCTTGGGCATATGATGTAATAAGGAATGTGTTAAAACATTTTTAATGTTTACTATTACATCATTATATTTTCCAACTAATAACTATTTAATAGTTATAATTGGTTGGTAGTTTGTTAGGTATGCCCGACTAAGTGGTTTGAATAACCACTTTATGTTGTATATATTTGTTATTCTCACATTAATCAATATGCTCATTACTCTCACAAATTCAATACTCACCACCCAATTTTCCTATACGTGCTTTGCCCTACCATAATCGATATTGGTATTCCATGCCCACCACGTAAACACAAACAAGAACATACCCCACACCACCCTTCTACAAACCCAAGTGTATGGCTCCATCTCCACCCCCTCTAAGACCTTCTTCATTAGTTCCTCCTACTATGGAGGATTCTCCTCCACCCATGACTCTTAGTTCTCGCATTTCTACTAAAATCACTGAGTAACCATGCCTTGTATAATATTTTGATAGTGATTCAAATGATTCCTCCCTAGTGGAGTGCCTCTTTGAATCCTTCATGGAAATTCCTTCACTGTCTTTGACTTTTACAAGATCATTGACAATAGCCTTGCACAAGAGGATGCTACCCCTATAGTTGATCCTCTCCATTCTATTGTAGGGGACTCCCCTAGTACCACTCTTAATGTGGTCCCTTTATTATCTTGCCCTCTATCCCCTTATGATGAACAAGATTAAGACTTGGACGATTTGATGGTGTCTGACCCATGAGGGAAGTACCTTCGTTTCATGTGTATATGTGTATGTCTACTTGTTTTTTCTATTTTCCTCACAATTAATGAATGATAGGTGTTTGGTAGTTCTACATGGAGGTCCCATGATGTCCTTGTAGGTAGATGAATACAAGGAGAATGAAAAGTGTTGACTTATTCTTCTATATGTTTCTACATTCCTCTATATGTTGTCTACTTGACTTTTCAATGTTTTTGGGATGATGCAAAGAATTAGAAGATTTATCTTCCTTCCATGTTAACCCAAAATTTTATTTTTCTTTTAGTTTCATGTGACATTCTTCTTTTGTGCTCATAGTTCTACGTGCTTGGGGGATGATGATGATTTTGTCCTTATCCCTTAATGATCTTTGACTCCTTTATATTTATATTGACCCCAAGCACGTAGATTCATTTATGTTCCTATGATGTTGCTTGATTTTATGTGATGTGCTTTAGAATTTCTTGGCATCATTCCATCATTATTATCACATGTTTTATGTATCATGCATGCAACATCCCTTTGGGTTCCTCTCCTTGGGGGAACTTTTTTTCTTAAGGATGGATTTGGGAACATATTTATTCATATATGTTTCCTGGATCTCTTTCCCCTCTTTCCCCTTATTTTATCTTAAAATCAATTGCATAATTTTAATTTAGACAATTATTTTAAGGTGGGGGCATATTTTGTGATTTTCACATTTACACATACCACATTGATGGTATGCTCTTAAAGCATTTACTCTTTGTAGCATTAGTATCCTGTGGTCCTAAGTAGACGGACTTTCTTAAACTAACCACCATTTTTAGGATTACCTATCCATGCTAGTCCATGCAATTCTTGATATTGTATTGACATGTGGGCCACCTAACGACATAATGCTAGCTAGTTGTGGTCCATTTTTGCTAATTTTTGGTACCTCTTGTGAGTCACCTAGCAACATATTTTTCTATTTCTTGTGATTCAAATAGGTTTGGTATGATTCCTAGTCCTCATAGTGTGCTATCCCTAGAACCATACTTGGCATTCTTCTAACAAGACAATGCTATAAATGTTTTCTCTCCCTTTTCTTTCTCTTTTCTTGTATGTTTTGTGTATGTTTGTTTATGTTTGTATTTGATGTGCATCAAATTACATGATTGGCTAACAATAGTGCTTTGGAAATCCATATTGGATCTAATCCTCCTTGTAAGTATGTGTGTGTGTGTGTGTGTGTGTGTGTGTGTGTGATTCTAACATTACCTTTGGCACAAGTTTTTGTTTCCTAATACTATGGTCTTGAAGGTTTTCAGTCTAGCGGCTTGATTCTCTACTTGAAGAACTCCGTATAGCCTCTATAGTATCTTCTTTGGGTAACTTTTATTATGTTATTTCCTTTATATACTCTAGCATAGCATATCACCTATGGTCATAATCTCTCTAAAGTTGGGGTTAAATGTAATGTAGAAAATTACATAACCTTGTAATTTCATGCTACATTTTTTTTCTCATTTTAGTGTCCACTCCCCTAGCATGTTATAGGTCCATTTTTAGCCCTTCCTTAGCCTTTTGCAACCCAAAAAATGTTGTTTTTGAACCCTTATGTGTATTTTTGTGAATTTCTATTTAAATCTCATAATATTTTGCTTGTCCTAAGATGTTTCGAGAGTTTAGAAGCTGATGTCACTCAGACACTAGCATTTAGCACAAACATTTGCATGATGCGTTATCATCCTAAGCCTATCTACCACCCAATGACCATTTCTAAGCATTAGTCACCACCTTCTATGACATAAAAGATCTTGTGTAATGCCTCTGTGACCCTTGAATGACTTCTTTTGACCTACCTTCCCTTTTCTCCCTCCAATCTACTCTTTTTGAATTATCTCTTGCTAATCTAAAAACTCTCTCTGCCATTCCATTATTGATTCCAATATACTCTTGCATTCTTGAGTGATAATACCAACATTATTAGGAATCTTTCATGGTTCTCTATAACATACAGTGAAGTTGTATTGGGTTATTTGTACTTATGTGATGATATTCCAAGCTTTGTGCATCTTCATAGGGTTTGTGGAACCATTACTTGCTATTGGACTCTTCCTTGGGTCTTGTTCTTAGCTAGGTAGCTCTTCATCTTTATTTGTGAGGTGATTGTGTTCCATTTTCTATCTTGTTAATGTTATTCTATTTGTACAATCCACTTGTGTGTAGCATTTTGTGGGTTCCTTAATTTTCCTTCTCTCCTTCCAGAGCACACTAGTTTACTCTAGTTTGTGTAGATTAGATTTGTTTGCATTATTATCATTGTTACTGCTATTATTTTTTCTAGATACAATTATAAAATAAGAGCACATAGTTATTTTCTAATATTTTCCATTATTGGCTATCTATGGAGGTTGAAAGACTAACATAGGGGCTTGATCTGAAGGTAACCCCCTAAACAAACCTAACATTTCTCTGTCTCCCTTATAGGTTGTAAATTTTAAGGAGGAGATTTCAACCACGTGCTAGTTTTGTAGATTTCCCCATTTTATTTCTTGTCATTTCATTCAGTTTTTTAAGCATATTGATAATATCTCTTTGATTTTAGATTTTTTGTCACCTATAAACTCATGTGTTTGTTGTTGTCTTTTATGGTGTAGATTAAGTAAAATAGATGAAAGTAGACTCTAGATTTTTAATTTTCCATACTGTTTGGACTATAGCACAATGCGCAAACATCGAAGTGATGGGATAACATCCTAGGTAATGGCCTCCTTCATCTGGTACTAGGTCTTTCTCATCTTTTTCTTTTTAGTTCTACAACAAAAATCTAAAAATCATTTTCCAATTTTCATTCATTATCGCTTTACCAACATTTCTTTCATTTCTATTACCAAAATAAAATTATTCATTTCCTCTATTCAAAACACTTTTGGGATTGTAGAATCATTATGTTAAACAATAGAAAAACTAGTACAATTCTAATGTGAAAGTAGTGAAAAATTGTTTGGCTAATACATCTTAGCTAAATTACTATTTTTCCTCATTTACACCTTCAACTAAAGAGAAGAAATGAGCTTAAAGGTTTTATTTTGGTCCACACCCTACAATTCTACCCCCTTTCTCAAATCATTAAGGCATTGAACCTTTTTAGTCAAGAAATATAACTTACAATTATGTATTTGAAGTCAATCCATATCAAGAATCATGTCATAAGATCCTAGATCAACTATGTGCAAGTTATTTTTTTTTCATAAAGGCCCCTAGATCCAATTCTAGACCTTCTAAAAAATATGAAATAGTTGTGTTCTTCCCTAAGCTTAACTCGACCTCCCAATTCTCTCTTAATTTAGATGTCACAAGAGAACATAAATTAAACAATTTAAGAGTTGTGAAACTATATAAAGCTCTAGAATCTATTAAAATAGACAAAGAGATACGAGAAAATACCTCTCAATTCTAGAGGGGTAGATTGACCTTCTACTTTTCAATTATTTATTGTTGTATAGATACAATGACTTACCACTTAGTTTTTCTTTCTATTACGATAATTCCTTTCATAATGAGAACCACTGTAGTTCCAACATCCTCCATTTAGACCAAAATTGATAGGAATGTTGTTAGATCCCATAGTTGGATTGTCCTAAACTTTAGTAGAACTTTTCTCTCTTTTATCTATTTGACTAGAATTATTTGAAACTAAATTACTCTTCTTATTATTACCCATGGTTTTGAAGAAACTCTTCTTTTCTCATAAAAATTCTAATTCTTATGATTAAGTATAGTTAATCCACTTTGCTAAGTTTTTCTATTTTTGAGTTTATTGCAAGTTTTAATTCTTTGTGTAGTTAGGGTAAAATTGCAAATTAGGGCAAATGAATAACCAGCAATGATAAAACCCTAGCAATGCACAATGAAGTACAAGACAACCTGAAAATCAAAATAAGAAATGTAAATGCAAACCGATCTCCACGCTATGCTTGATTTATCTCCATTGCTCTTCTCCACCTCGCATGAGCATGCAAGATTTTGAAGGATTATTGTTGGAAGAATGTTGGGTGCTCATTTCTGCAGCATAACATTAAGATGAAGATGATAGAATGAATGATAGATGAAGGATGCAAAGGCTCTAATGATATTTTGACAGAATAATGGTACTTGAAGCTCAATGCCTTTTGACAGAATAATGGTACTTGAAGCTCAATGCATTTTGACAGAATAATGGTACTTGAAGCTCAATGCATGTTAATGGCTTATGAGGGGTTTGATTTATAGGAAAGGCTTGGTTCAAATGGATGGTTGAGATTAAAAAGCTAATTGATTGATGTGGACGGCTAGGATTGATTAGTTATTCCCACTCTTCAAGGGAGTTGTAGTCATTTGACAAGTGTCAAGGAGAATAGGGCTCATGTGTGCTTGTGTACATAAAAAGTACTACATATAAAAGATATTAAATAAAAGGCTGTAGTACCACTTATCTTTTTTAAATGAAAGAGGCACACATGTCGGCTTAATGATAAGATAAATTAATTAAATAAATAAGATTTATTTAATTAATTGGAAAGTCGGCTTATAATGAAATGTGAGAACTTAATTCAAATAAAATATTTGAATTAGTTGGGATATGAGTTGGATATTAATTAAATAAATAACATTTATTTAATTAATTGGATAGTGGGATTAGGATATGATTGGAAAATTAATTAAATAAATAAAATTTATTTAATTAATTGGAAAGTGGGATTATGTATGTGAAATTAATTAAATAAATAAAATTTATTTAATTAATTGGTTAAGTGGGATAAGGATGGGATTAAATGGGATTTTAATTAAATAAATAAAATTTATTTAATTAATTGGCTAATGGAATAAGTGGGGTTAAGAGTGGGATTTAGGACAAAATGCTACATGATGTCTAAGTGATGTTTTTATCAAGGTGTTGCAAGACATGAACAAAGTTGGGACAATTTTGGGTGTCTACATTTTGCCCCTCTTTGAGATGATGTTCGAGATGATGAGCTTTGTATCGAGTAACATCATTTCAAAGAAGTTAAGGTATGGATAAAGGAAAATGATGATGATGATGTAAGGATATAATGATGATGGAAAGATAGGATGATGATGCCCCCTCGAGAGGATATGCGGGTTGGACAAACACGGGTAGGCTCTCGAAAAGAAATGGCTTGGCTACAAAAGAAAGATAAGGGGATAGATAGATGAAATGATGATGCGTTATGCTACAATGAAAGTGAGCACCCATGATGTTTGATATAGCACTAGACGTTATGCACCAAGGTATAAGGACCAGGGTGACAATGTGTCTCATGCCCCAGCATAATACAACCTTGTCTGAATACAAGATATGAATATTAGCTAGAATGATACTAGTGTGATACAAATGCAAGATAAAATGATAACACACACAAGCAAGCAAGCAAGCATGCACAAATGATTCAAAACAAACAAGGTATTGCCCCTGTCAAGCTGTAAACCAATGATTGATTGTCAATTGGTTGATAGTTGAGAGTGTTGTCATTGCGGGGAAAGCTATATCCCTAGATCAACACAAGTTTGTTTGCTGAGTTGGTTGGCTAATTGACTGATTGCTTTGGCTTACAACAAGGCTAGGATCAAGACCATTGATTTCGTTTGGATAACTTGGCTTGATTGATTAACTTGATTGGTATGGATTAAGGATTGACTTGCATTTGGATCATTGCTTGGAATGATTGGAAGATGATTGAAGGATGATTAGATGAAGTGATGATTGGATTGATGTGCTATGATAGATTGATTGGAAGAAGTTGTTTATTGATGATGTATAAGATAGATGATAGAAGAAATGATGAGAGAAGAAAGAGGAAAATCGCTTGTGCCTGAATCTGGGCACTTCCTTCGTACTCCAGACTGCCTGCATACCCTATATCCACGGGATCAAGGCACTTAACGATGGAAATGAGATGTAGTTCTGATGTTGGGTTTTATTGATGAGAGGATAAAAATGGATTGAGATTGATGAAATATTGATGATGTGATGATATGTGGTGGATTGAGCTACTTTTGATTTGCTGAAGTGATTGGATTTGTTTTGATGGCTAGCTTGATGTGCTTTGGTGTTGATGTTTGCTATTGCTGGGTTGATTGTTTTGATGATTGGATTGTTTTGAATGATGATAATGATGGTGTGATGATTAGAGTGTCCACTCAATCTAAGCATAAGCAAGTGTTCTCAGTATGCTCAAAGGATGTAAAACAAACAAGGTATTGCCTGTCAAGTCATAAACCAATAATTGATTGTTTGATTAATGATGATAGTGTTGTCATTGTGGGGAAAGCTATATCCCTAGATCAACACAAAGATGTGGGAACGCTATATCCCATTGATGATGATTGATGATGATTGATTTGGCTCATGACAAGATTTGGATCAAAACCTGTTGATTTGATTGGATAATGTTCCTTGATTCATTAGCTTGCTTGATAATGAGTAATGTGACTTAGATTTAAGATCATTGCTTAGATTGATTTGATTGATATGATTGGAAGAAGTGATTGATTGAAACAGATGAATGAATGTTATTGATAAGAAGAATTGATGATGATGATTTGATTTTGATTGATTGTTGATGGAGTGGATTGTTTTGGATGATGTGATGATTGGTTTTATTGCTTGGATTTTTCATTGGATATTTGGTTTTTTTGGATTTTTTGGAATATTTTGATTTTTTTGGATTTTTAAATGTTTTGGAACATCAATGGATTTACAATTTGGGTAGCCTTTGTGCTTGATACCAATGACAAGGGAGAAAACCAAGTCTAGGTGCAAGGATGGATGTAGGATGGATGGATAAAAGGATGGGCTATATAAGGGATCGATGCTTGCCTCATGATAAACAGATAAGTAGGCTATAATGGAAAGCTCATGATAAATGGATGGGGATAAGCTATAAGATGGAAAGCTCGTGATAAGGATACGCCATAGTGCGAGCTGATCAAAGAGGAGAAGATGGATGATGAATGAAGATGAAGAAGATGGGGGGATCATCGGTGCTTGAGTACTGGAAACTTCCTTCGTATTCCAGACTGCCTACATACCCTGTATCCACGGGATCAAAGCACATTTACGATGAAGATGAGACATGATGAATATGTAGTTCTGGGTTTTATTGATGATGTAAGTGATGAAAGATAGAAGAATATGAGCTGAAAGATTGAAGAATGTTTAGAAGGAAAAATGACAGATGACTGATGAAAGGGGCTATCGTCTTAGCCTGAATCAGAGTGCTTCCTTCGCATCTCCGATTGCCTACATACCCTGTATCCACGGGATCAAGGCGTCAACGATAGAGCTGGATGTAGTTCTTATTGATGTGGCTAATCGATTGGATGTTTGATCAAGCGATGTTTGTTGCGATTGTTGGATGAGTGTGGATGAATTGTGAAGGTATGAGTCCTGGTTGCAAGTCGTTAGGTCATAGTTGTCGGTGGACATGTGCCATGGCTGAAGTTGATAAGGTGTGCTGTGTTGAAAGCTGAGTTGGTTGATGTGTTATGAGCTAGAGATAACAGGATCCACTTCCAAATAAGACTCAACAAATGCCCCCAGTGTGGGATAAGGTTTATTATGCAGAAGCGACAATGCAGAAAAGATGTGGCCAAGATGCTAAGGTGCCAAAAGATATAGATATCACGACAATGTCTCACATATGATAACTAGCATTGGCAAAGGATGAAGAGGAAAGGCTATGTGTGAGATTGCGATAGGGCTTATGAAAATAGCTTATACAAGATGCAGTGGGGAAAATGATCAAACGAACCAAACAAATGAGGGAAGCTGGTCACTACACATAGCGCCTGTTTGCCAGGTTTTCACTATGGTACTTATCCAAGGCGCCTGTTTACCAGGTTTTCACCAGAGGACGGATTATTTATCTTATGTTTGTTTTTTTTTTTTTTTTTTGACATATTTTGATTTTTTTGTTTTTTTGGTGTTTTTGTGGGATAGCTGAGATTCATGGATAAAACTTCTTGAGATGAACGCTGTTGACGGGTTCATCCAAGGGAATGCCTTCAGGTGTTGACAAAGTGTATGCACCAGATCCATAAACTGCTGTGATAATGAAAGGACCAAGCCAATTTGGTTCAAACTTGCCCTGTTTCTCTCGATGTTGTTGATTCCTTTGGTTTTCTTTAAGGACAAGGTCGCCAACCTGAAATCTGCGTTCTCTGATCTTTTTGTTATAGCTGTGACGTAGCCGGTTTTGATAGACTTGAAGATGGTTCAATGCTGTAAGGCGGCGTTCATCTAAGAGCTCAAGATCATGGAGTCGGGAGACTCGATATTCTTCATCTGAAATAGTATGTTGCAAGGATATGCGCAAAGAGGGGATCTCAACCTCGATAGGCAAAATAGCTTCAGTGCCATAGACTAGAGCATAGGGTGTGGCGCCAGTAGGAGTTCTGACACTTGTTCTATATGCCCATAAAGCAGGATGCAGTTGTAGATGCCAATCTCGACCAGTTTCGTTAACAGTCTTTTTAAGGATCTTGATGATTGTCTTATTAGAGGCTTCAGCTTGACCATTGCTCTGAGGATAATAAGGCGTAGAGAACCTATGTTGAATATGAAACTTATTGCAAAGATCTCTAACCTCTTGGTTCTTGAAAGGCCGGCCATTATCTGTGACAATAGCTTGAGGAACTCCATAACGGCAGATGATGTAATGTAGGATGAATTTAGCTATTTGTTTACCTGTGATGTAGGTCATTGGTATGGCTTCTACCCACTTTGTGAAATACTCAGTGGCAGTGATAATAAACTTATGACCATTTGATGAAGTAGGATGGATTTTACCCACAAGATCAAGTCCCCATTGCGAAAAAGGCCATGGAGTGACAATAGGCTGAAGCTCATGTGCTGGTGCATGTATTAGATCTCCATGTTTCTGACATTGTAGACATCGCTTTGCAAATTGTTGGGCATCTTTTTCCATAGTTGGCCAATAGTATCCTGCTCGCAGAAGTTTCTTAACAAGGCCAGGGCCAGCAGAATGCGAACCGCAGACACCTTCATGTACTTCACGTAAGGCCGTTTTTGCTTCCTCAGAATCAAGACATCTAAGAAGGATACCATCAAGACTTCGGCGATAAAGGGTGTCTCCTAAGATAGTGTAACGAGAGGCTCGACGGATAAAAGTTTTACGTTGGGTGTTGGATAGTTGAAGAGGCAAGGTGTGATTACGGAGATACTCGTATATATCTTTGTACCACAACGAGTTGGGACCAACAATCTCACATATAAGCTCAGACTGTGGAACTTCAAATGCGGGGATCAAAAGCTGTTCGACCAAGAATTCACATTTATGGGTGTTAGATGGCATGTCTAAAAGAGATCCAATCATAGCCATGGCATCAGCTGCTCTGTTTTGTAGTCTTGGAATTTGCTCAAAGGTAATGTCCTCGAAATATTGCTTGAAATCATCCACCATTAGTTTGTATGGAAGAAGCTTCTCGTCTTTTGTTTGATATTCATCTAAGACCTGTTTGATAACTAGCTGAGAATCACCAAAGACTCGTAACTGTTTGATAGCCCATTGTACTGCCGTGCGCTTCATACTCTGCTATGTTATTGGTACAGGGGAATGCTATTCTGTATGATTTAGGTATGCAGTCTCCTTGGGGAGTGACAAACAAGATACCTGCTCCAGATCCGTTTTGAGTGTATGATCCATCAAAGTATAGCTGCCATCGTGCTGGAGAGCTAAAAGTAAACAATCCTTCATCAGGGAATTCGGGATATATTGGCTGAATGTCTGTGATAGGTGCTGCAGCTAATTGATCAGCAATGACTTGTCCTTTGATAGCTTTACGGTTCACATATTGTATGTCAAATTCACTCAAGATCATAACCCATTTTGCTAATCTCCCTGTGAGAAGTGCTTTTGAAAGGAGATACTTGAGGGGATCCACATTAGAGATGAGCTTTGTTGTTTGGTTCAACATATAATGTCGCAACTTTTGGGAAGCAAACACTAATGCTAAACAAGCTTTTTCCATGAATGAGTAATTAAGTTCATATCCCACAAGAGTTCTGCTAATGTAATAGATGGCTTGTTCTTTTCCTGAATCATCATGTTGAGCTAGAAGTGCACCTAATGCTGCGGTTGTTGATGATATATAAAGCAGTAATGGACGATCAAGTACATGAGGTATTAACACAGGAGGTGTTGCCAAGTATTCCTTTATCTTATCAAAAGCCTGTTGACACTTTTCATCCCACTTAAAAGGTTCACCCTTGCGAAGAAGATGCTGAAAAGGATGACATTTATCTGCGAGTTGTGAGATAAATCTGCGGATAGATTGTAGCCTACCCTGTAAACTGCGGAGCTGTTTGAGATTCGTTGGTGGAGGCATTTCTATGATAGCTTTTACCTTAGCTGGGTCCACTTCTATGCCTCGTCGAGACACAATATATCCCAATAGTTTTCCTGATGTTACACCAAATACACACTTCTTTGGATTTAGTCTGACTTGGTATTTCTCTAATCGATCAAAAATTTGTGCCAATACTGGTAGATGTCCTTCCCTTGTCTTAGATTTTCCCAGGATGTCATCAACATAGTCTTCCATGATAGTATGAAAAAGGTCATGAAAAATAACTGTCATGGCTCGTTGATAGGTAGCTCCAGCGTTTTTGAGACCAAAAGGCATTACAACCCAGCAATATGTGCCCCATGGACAAATAAAAGACGTTTTATCTTGATCTTCCTCTGCTATTCTGATTTGATTATAACCAGAAAATCCATCCATCAAAGATAGCATTTCATGTCCTGCTGTAAGATCAACAATGTTGTCTATGCTTGGTAATGGAAAATCGTCTTTAGGACATGCTTTGTTAAGATCTCTAAAGTCCGTGCAGCAGCGAACTCGTCCATCTGGTTTTGCTACAGGTACCAAGTTTGAAACCCATTCTGGATAATCAATAGGCTTTATGAACTTTGCTTCTAATAGTTTCTGAATTTCTGCTTTAACCAATAAGGCAACTTGTGGATGCATTTTGCGCAATTTTTGTTTGACAGGCTTTGCATCAGGGAATACTGCTAAATGATGTACCACAAGTGAAGGATCTAGTCTTGGCATGTCTGCATAAGTCCATGCAAAATTTATAGCTCGTCTCAGGAAAAATGCTGTGAAGTTCTTTCGTTCTTGCTCTGATAGTGATGCTGCCAAAAAGGTGATCTTCGGATTTTGTTCTGTTCCCAAGTTCATGTCTTGTGATTTTTCAACTAGCACAGTTGATTTCTCATGGTAATCAGCGGTGACAGGAAGATCAAATCCCTCATCCTCAGGTGCCTCAGAGAGGTTTTCACCTTCGGATACGTCCTTTATTTTTACTTTTTCACGGTCAAGAGGCGCCTTGCGGTTTTCACCTAGTGACCTATTTTGTTGAATTTTGTTTATTTCACTTTTGCGACTGAAGGATTTGATACTTCCGCCAAAATATGCTAGTTTAGGTAATTCCATCATGAAACCTGCTTTGTGATCACCCAATGGGATACCTTGTCTCAAACCCATGAATTCTGCAATGGCTTCGTCATTTTCAAATGTATCTAATATCGGTGCCCCCTGTTGGTCCCAATCGATGAGGTCAGGATATACGAGTGAGAGGCTAATGGAGGGATCGTGATGGCTAGAAGAGATTGCGGAAAACATGAAGATGGAATGTTCTTGAAAGAGGTCGGTGATATGAAGGGAGGAGTCGTCGATGGTATCCGAGTTAGAAGTCTCTCCTACCGAAGAAGATCCAACGTCAATATCGGAAATACACTTAATGTCTTTGGATCGCGGTACCTCCGGTTGGTAACCAAGGCCTTGCTTATTAAACTTCTTAGACACAATAAGGGGCTCAATAGGTCCTTGTTCCTGTGATCCCAAGCCGCCATGTCCTTTATAGCCCATGTTCTTGATGATATGAAACCCGTTGTTGTATCGCTCTACTTCAAGTTGGACTTGGTCATTTTCATCAAAGAATATCCAAGAGTCTATGTCCTCAATGTCTTCGTCATCCAAGAAACCACCTTTAATGAATACGGTAGGGGGAGCTTTGATAACAGTGGAGGATGAAGTGGGCTTAGATATAGAAAGCTTACCGTGGGATTTAGGAGATAACGGAAGGGTGCCAACGCAACAGGATTCCTGCAATTTGTACTCACCAGGGCCATGTTCGGTATATTTGATATGGAGGTTGGAAGCGGCTTTGCTAGATGAGGGCTTGAGGAGATCGGATGGGTCGACATATGAGGATGATGGATATGCCTCAGTGTTGAGAGGGATACGGTTTGGACTCTGATATTTAGCTTGAAAAGCACGGCAAAACTCAAATGGATTAGGATCAGCTTGAATGGTAACTTCAACACCCTTATGCGGAAATTTAAGGCATTGGTGATATGTAGATGGAACTGCTTTAAGGGTATGGATCCAAGGGCGACCAAGGATGATGTTGTAAGGCAGATCAATATCAAGGACTTGACAGCGAGTTTCTGTAATGACCGGTCCAACTTGAATAGGCAATAAGATGATCCCTTCAGTATCTCTTTCAGCGTCATCATATGCTCTGATAGTTATAACCTTGGAGGTGTCAACATTTTTCTCAGAATATCCCAATTGTTTGATAAGTTTCAAAGAACATATATTTAGACCAGCTCCCCCATCTATCAAGACTCGTTTGATACGGCGTTGGTTAACAAATGCTTCAATATGGAGGGCCTCATTGTGTGACGGATGCATGGAGGGTTGAAGATCTTTGTCAGAAAAGGTTAAATGACAAGGGGCTGCAATGCTAGCGACCATGGATTGAAATTGTGTGATATTAATAGTATTAGGCACCGAAGATTCTTGTAAGGCCTTATCAAGGATAGCTTTATGTGCGGGGGATAGGCGGAGCAGCTCAAGGATAGATATGTGTGCGGGGGTTTTGCCAAGGTGATCCAAGAGGTTATAGTCAGAGAGAGGTCGAGGAGGATGAGGAGGTGCTCCTTGAACGGTAACTCGACCTCTTCGCGTGGTTACGGCACAATCAGGTGCTCCTTGGATGGTAATGGTAGAAATGCGAGCATGGTCAATGCGGCCAATGGTAGATGATGCATAGCTATAGGGAATAGCATTTCCAGCTTGAAGGTTATTTGTCTGATCATGAGATGGCAGTGGATTCTTGAAAGTCTCTAGATCATAGTTTGATGTGGATTGTTGAGCAGGTTGAGGTGTTGAAGGTGTGACGTTGATTTGACCTTGATCAATGTAGTCTTGGATAACATGTTTTAAGCACATACAACCATTTGTTTTGTGTCCTTTAACTCGATGATAATCACAATACTCATTCTCTTTGTACCAAGGAGCTCGAAAGAGTGGTTCGCCATTTGGTGGTGCATCGGGTAGAATAACATCTCCGGCTTGAAGCAGCTTTCGAAGAATAACTTCCATGGGTTCCACTAATGGTGTAAATTGTCGACGTGGATTAGAAGTTTGGCGTTGGTTTCTTCGTTGTGGAAAAGACTGTCTTGGTGGAGAGGCTGCTTGAATGTTGATAGGAGCTCTCATAGTTTGGATATTCTTTGTATCAACAATACCGTCATTGACAACATTCTTGTTCTTGTTCCAAAAGCGAGACTTATCATTGGAATTTTGGGGAGAATCTTTGTTATCACGAAAGATCTTGATAGTTCCTTTGGCAATTAAGGCTCGTTCAATAATAACTCCTTTGGAAACTAGTTCGTCAAAGGTGCTAGCACTTTGCAATTGTAATTGGAATGACAGCTCAGGATGAAGATTTTGAACAAAGATGTCAAGCTGTTGTTTCTCAGGGATTTCCCATGATAATTTGCTAGCCATATTACGCCATCGTTGGGTAAATGAGGAAAAGGTTTCACCATTGCGTTGTTTGTTGTTGACAATGTCATTCATGTTTACCTCATGTTCAATATTGAAGGCAAAATGTGATCGAAACTTGGTTGCCAATTCGGGAAAAGTCTTAATTCCTGGAGGTAAATGGGAAAACCATTCGAGAGCTTGTCCTGCTAAGCTTCGAGGAAATAGTCTCAAAAGATATGTATCATCATAGGCAACATCGAGACATGCCACGAAAAAGGCTCGAAGATGGTCATCCGGATTTCCTTTCCCTTTGTACTTATCAAATTGTGGGATTTCAAAGTGTGGTGGAAAAGGTATCATTTTAAGAGACTTGTCAAATGGATAAGCGCATATGTTTTCGAGAGAGAAGGGTTTCTTGCCTTGTCCTACCCTTTCATCGATCATCTGTTGCATATCGGCTGAGGATAACTGCTGTTGTTGCAAAGGGGGTGGAGTGTGATATGAAACATATTGTGGTTGCGGTTGTGGTATATGTGGAGTTGTGACAGTTTGTTGTGGTTGTGGGATGTACGAAGCTGTAACGGTTTGTTGGGGTTGTGTGCCCACAATGTATGTCAAAGGAGTGGTATGTGACATGTATGTGTTAGAGGATTGCTGTCCTTGAGACACAAGTGGTAAGTGGGTGTGCATTACATGAGAAGTGGATGTGGGATTGATAGTAGCAGATGGTTGGGAAGTTGGAATTGAATTCATGACATGGTAAGTGACGGAGGGATTGGTAGATACAACAGAAGGGTGAACATTGGGATTGGTATTTTGGACAATATGAGGATTGGTATATGTCATGTGTTGGGTGATATTAGAGAAGCCTTGGGTAGCATAAGATGGATTGATAGTGTGTGAAGGATTGGAAGAAGAGGACAGCATGGATGTAAGTTGATCAACATAAGCGATCTGATTGTTTGGATTGGCTTGAGAAATGAGGGGATCACTCATGTCAATAAGGCTAACATTGGGATTATAGGATAACATGAAGGAATTAGCAGTTGGTGTATGAGATGTGGTAGATCGCAATGGTTGTGAAGCATGGAGGACATGTGTTGTTGGAATGGTTTGAGAGGTATGCACACCATAAGATATGGGAATTGCTTGTGATGCTCGAAGTGTTTGTGCTTGCGTTACATGGACAGCTTGTGTGACGTGAGGCATGGAAACAGTCATGGTAGAAGGAGAGATATGTTGAGGGACATGAAAAGGTGGGATGTTGAGATTTTGTGACATGAGAGGAAGCACATTGGTGGGCACTATCAATGGTTCTAAGGTATGCTCTGATCGTGGTAACTCAAATGAAGCAACAAGAGGCAATGAGGATGGTGTTTGCGAGGTAATAGGAGATGATGTGACTATAGTAGATGGTTTATTTGCAACAACAGCAGTAGTGTTGGGATCGTGCTCTCTAATAGTGGATATATCAAAGTCTTTAGGTAGTTTAGCACCCATGCGAGCAAGTTGGAGAAAACAGCGATCAGGCTGAGATATCATGAGTTTCTCAACTTGGTCCCATAGATAGGTATCTTGAAATTCTGATGAGTCGTCTTGAGATTGTTCTTCGAAAGTTTCCAAGGATGGTGGAGGGTGCATTTGTTGTGAAGATGATTCGCCCCTAGTGTACCCTTGAGGTATAAACATATGAGAAGGCATACCAGTTGTGAATTGAGTTGCGTCCTTAAGAGGTGTTGTGAATTGTTTCATCTCAGCTTGCAATTTGGCATCCATTTCAGCTTTCAATTTGGCTTCTATTTCAGCTCGATATTGACTCCTAGTTTGAGGCATGATGTTGATGATGAAGTTGAGCTTGTCAAAGTTTTAAGACCCAAAAGATGATAGTTGGTTGATTGGTTGTTGTTTTGGTTTTGCTAGTTTGGCTAAGTTGCTTGGTTGATTTGGTTTGGCTGAGTTGTTGTTGGTTGTCCCTAGAGGTAGCTTAATCACTCAAGGGAAAGATTGTTTGCTGTTGATGTTTGTTGGAGCTAAAGCTAAAAAGAGATTGTTTACTGAAGCTAAAGCTGAAGGTTGTTTGTTGGCTGAAGCTAAAACTGAAGGTTGTTTGTTGATCGAAATGATTGGATTGATGTCTGATTTGCTGGTTGGGATCTCAAAAAGATGGAAAAGCTCATGAGTTGTGATTGATTGATAAGCTCAAAATAGGAGACAAAGTCCAGGTGTTTGCTGTTGATCAAAGGTAAGTCTGAAAGCTGATGTTTGAGGTTCAAGCAAGCTGGTCCTGAGGCTAATTTAGCTGATGCACTGAGATTTGCAAGAATTTTAGCTACAGGCGACTGATGATAGCTCAAAGGCGACTCAGAGGATGCTAAAGGCGATTAATGATAGCTCAAATGCGACCTGGTTTAGTTTCGACAGAAAAATGACAGTGCTAACCAGAAGCGAATGCTATGCCAGTGGCGATGACTGTTGGTTCAAAGGCGATTACTGTTGGTTCAGAGGCGACTCAGATATCCCTAAAGGTGACAGTCTGTTGTTCATAGGCGAGCTTGTTCTGGAATCAGGCGAATAACTGTGGATTAAAAGCGACTTGGCTCAAACAATATGCGACTGGTAATGAATCAGATGCGACTTGGTTCAGACAGTAGGCGATCAGCTGTGGTTCAGAAGCGATTCTGTTCAAGCAAAAGGCGATCAACTACGGTTTAAAAGCGACTCTGTTTAAGCAGTATGCAGGCAGTTGTTGTTTAAAAGCGATGCAGTTCAGGCAGAATGCGAGTCACTACAGTTCAGAAGCGATGTTGATGGTCTGTGCGAGCAGTTTAGGTTCAAAAGCGACTGTGTTTGTGTACCGGTGGTCTGATTTTTGCAGTTTTTTCAGCAAGAAAACAATGATAACAGTCACTCACACTCACAACAAGCACAAACTGATACAACCTAGGCTAGGATAGGACAGTATCTGTTGAATCCCCTAGCTGCGCCTATCAAAGCGGGTAGCTCCAGGATCTTGATAGCACCGGCTCCTCCTTACATTTGCACACACTTCTCACGCATACCAAGATCTGGGATTCTTATAAGGCTTGACCCTCTCCAAACCTTTAGATTGTCCCTGCTACCTCGGCTAAGAACCGCATGAATCGGGGCCGCTTCAAGGGTTTTGCCCTCTGCGTCAACAGATAGAAGGTTTTTGGCTACTACACAAAGTTGCTAATAAGGGCATCCGTTCGGGTGGCTATACGTGCGGCAGCGCTACTCTCCGTTATGGAGTCTCCCAGCCTCCAAGGGTTGCGCCTTGGAGGGTTTTGGGGGAGGTTGGCTGTCGGTATAACACAACTGCACCCGTTGTTTGTGGCTTTCGACACAAACACTTTTCTTATATAGCGGTTCGGAAGGACTTGGCTTTAGCCCGTTACCGCTTGGGTCGTATCCCTTCTCACACCGGGAAGGCAGGCCCTCTAAAGATAATGACAAGTTCTCATGCACCCAAGATCCATTTGATAGGCAAGGGGAGAGGATACTTTTGTCATTAAATTTGGGTTACAATCAGGCACATGCAAGCAATCAAAAAGATAAATCAAGCACGGAGCAAACAGTAATTCATTTTAAGCACCAAGCCCAAATATGCCTAATTTAGTGAAAAAAACCACAAATCTTGGACCGATCGAACCTGCAACAGATATGTCAGTAGTTTGATAACCTCCTTTCTTGGACAGATCGATAAGATGCTGCGCAAATACCCAGTTAATAGCCAAAAATCAAACTGGAACTGAAACAGGCTTGAAAACAACAGAGCTTTACCAGATGCGACCCACTGTTGATCAAAAGCGACCTCTATTATGTCATAGGTGAAAGACTGCAGATCATATGCGACGCGCAAAAACACAGTATGCGACGCCTATTAGCTCATAAGCGATGCATATTTTCCATAAGCGATCGGTTGAGGGCTGGATGCGACCTGTTTCTGCAAAAACACAGCCGATAAACAAAAACCCTAGCCTAACAGGCGAATAATATTAGTCCATAAGCGACATAAATATATTCAAAAGCGGCGTCTGTCGTCTCATATGCGATCGCAATATACCGGAAGCGACCTGTTGGAAGTCGAAAGCGACCTGTCTCTGCAAAACAAAAATCAAAACCCTAACCTGCACAGGCGAATATTATTAGCTCATAAGCGTATCATATTAGAATAAAAGCGTGCACCATTAGGTCAAAAGTGATGCGGATTTGTGCAAAGGTGACCCCTGTTAGATTAAAAGCGATCTGATTATGCGCAAAAGCGGCGGCTGTTAGATCAAAAGCGGCAAATACAGTGAACACAGTCCCAGGCGATCATTTTAATGATAAAAGCGATGCGTTTTACCTAAGGCGACGACTGTTAGGTCAAAGGCGATCCAGAGAGGTATATGCGGCCTGCTCCAGCTCAGAAGCGACGCAGAAATCTCGAAGCGGCGGATTTTCCTTTAAAAGCGACTGGAATTTTCTGCGAGCACCTGCAAAATCTGATCTTCAAGGAAACAACTCCAAAAAATGAAGTTAATCAGGGACGTGAGTCCCACCGGGCGTGCCAAAATGTGATAGGTGAAAGTCAGGTGTGGAAGATCAGACATAGTCATGAAACCCTAACCCTACCATCATCAAGGAATCTAATCTAAATGAAGCCAAAAGAACAATGCAATGCAAGCATAACATCACCTAGACCGTGCGATTCCTTGTTTGAGAGGGAAATGTGGACTGCTTCTTCAACAATGAACAATCACAAAGCTGAAAGCTGCCATTGATGGATGATAAAAGCTCGAATGCTCGAATGCTCAAGATGATAATGGAGTTGCTATATGATTGCTGGATTGCTAGATACTATATGAATTCTGGATTGCTAGATTTCTGGGTGTCTCATATGGAATGAGAGGCTGTTTATATAGGACTCAACCAAGATCAACCAACGGTGGAGATTCAAAGGCTATGTGAATGGCTAAGATTGAAAGTTACTAAATTTAGGTCCAATTAGTTGTACATGTGAAGGATTTTAAATGAAAGTTGTCTTACAACACATGATAAATGGGAAATGGACAAGTGTTGAAATGTGATAAATGATAAAGGCTTAATTCAAATAAAGTATTTGAATTAGTGGGATATGAGTTGGAAATTAATTAAATAAATAAAATTTATTTAATTAATATGATAAATGCATAAAATGAGATAAGACATGGTGTGGAATTAATTAAATAAATACAATTTATTTAATTAATTGGCTAAGTGAATGAGAATGGGATTTTAATTAAATAAATAAAATTTATTTAATTAATTGGATAATGGATTAGGGATGTAACAAGGTGTCGCTAGACATGGACAAATTTGGGTGTCTACACTTTGCTTTATCCTTCTCTTCAACAATATAGGATACCTCAATTGATTTGAGAAAAGTTTTAGGTCTCATTATATTCACTTTATGCATTAGGATGTCTTTCAATCCAAGCTTCAATTTAGTGACTTTCATTTCCTCATCCTACATATAATTCACATAATGAAGAAGAATCATAAATTTGGCCTCAGTCTACCACAAACATAGTGCCTTACTGAAGGAGTTGGGATTCTGAAATCTTTTTCTTTCTAAAGCTAGTAAAAAGATATTTCTTTTGAAATTCCTTCTCAAACTTCTACCAAGAGTGATTTTCTAAAACATACCCCTTTTTGGTACTTGAATGACTCCACTAAAGAGAAGCCTCTAACTCTCATTGAAACATCCCAATTTGAGCTTGGGCATTGGAAGATATCTTTTTGCAGTCCAAAATACTTATTCAACCCAATAAGACAAGCTTTAGCCACATCCCCGCTTTCTTTTCCAAAGAATTTAGGACGTGGTTGTCTTTCTAACTCTAAGAAAGATTCAAATTTAGATTCAATTATATGATGAACCACTCTATCCTCTAATAGATGATCCACTACTTCCTCTTTGGGATTTGTAATCTCCTTGTATCTTCCTATTTCTATTCCCACCATTCAAGATTCCTACTCTTTTAACCTAACTTTGATTGGATCGATTGATTCAAGTAATTGAACAAGAACAACATCATTTTTATGAGGTGGAGGAGGGTTAATGGGGTTGTTAGGATGACCTCCTCTTCTACCTTTTTTTTTCCTTACATTACTCATAATTCTCACCATTCTACAATAACAAAAAGGAATATAGTCAGGTTTAGCAATAACCATAATGCCCAGAGTTCCCTAGAGTTGGAACCTAATATTTGACACCAATTTAATGTCACTTAAAAAGATGGCTAGATTTTTTGAGACCCATACAGTTTCCTCTTTTTGATAGATTATTCCTAAAATAAATACTCTTCATTTCAATGATTGATAGAATAACCAAATTTTACCGAACTCCAAAATATTATTGTTTAATTACAAATAATCATAATTGATCATAAATCTAATTTTTGAACCATCAATGGAAGAATTAAGATACTCTCTTATACAAGGTCCTCAATGAGGATATCTTAACATTACATCTCATAAGAAACAATTAAATATATTATAATTATATCAAATCAATCCAACTAATTGAGTTTATATAATGTCTAAATGTTATAAAGAATAGGGATTTTATAATAATCTTTCCACTATAATATTGAACTAGAAATAGTTGATGTACTCCTTTTTGCTCCAGCCCTTTAGAAAATTTTGGTAGGGGATTAAACCCAACCATAGACAACCCTTACCCACCCTAACCATAAGGTGAAGTGAAGGAACAATTTCCAAGAACCTTGATATAGTATGAACAAATCTGATTTAATTAATTTAATACATTATAGGATTAAATCAGAAAATTAATTCACCATATACAAAATTAGAATAGTATGCAATTAGGATATGTTCTATCTCACAAGAAGCAAAATATGTATAATTACATTTTGATTTTAATGATGGGATAAGGTGCCATTAACCTTGTAAATCCCAACATTGTATTATTCCATGTATTATTTGTAATTTGTAATTACCCATAAGGAGATGTACAAGTTTCACCGAAAGTGGTAAAAATTATTTACTGTCCACGGTAATTACGAAGTTACTATATAGTAAGTTTCAGAGTTTTTGGCGGTAGTTACGGGATGTAATTTACTATGGTAAATGGTAATTGGTCAAAGTGGGGTGCACATGTGGAGGAATCAACTATTTTTAGTGTTATGACACACGTCATAGATGTTGTAAGGTGTATGAGATTCTATGACAGCTGTAAGTTATCAAAAGAATCTATGACAATTATTACAGCACATGACTTGTCATAAGATGCTGTAAGTGGCTCTTTTTGGCCCCTAGGCATTCCAACTTGCATGGGCATCTTTTGCCAAGTGTAGGATGCATGTATGACAACTTTTATGACCTTGTAAGAGCCTATTTTTGTCCATGGACACCCAAGGTTGTATGGTTAACTCTTGACAAGTGTTATGAGCTTGTAAGAAGTCATTTATTGTTGCATGGGTGAAAATTCCAAGGTGGACACCCATCTTGAGGTTCTGTAAATTCTATAAAGCCATGGCATAGTAGATGAGATGCATAACATGTTTACAGGTACTCATGTGCTATTAGATTGAAGATTGAAGGAGAGATTAGTGGTGTTGTTGTATTGTAAATCATTTTTAGATTAATACAAACATTGGACCTCTTTCTTGTGTGGAGCTTTTTACCTGCAAGGGTTTTCTCCACATTAAACATTGTGTTATGTGTTCAATTTTCTGATTTTGGATTTTTGTGAAGCATAGTTTCATTTCTTGTTACAATATCCATCAATAATACACACTTAAAAGATTGCAGAAATTTATTTGAATTAGATTTCCATAGAAGTAGTGTTTCTTTCATTTCTAACATTTGGTATCAGAGCCTAGCCAAATTTGATTCTTGGATGGTAGTGTGGAATCTATAGCTATAGTGGGAGATTTGGTTGTGTTTGTTTTGCAGATCTTGTGTTGATATTATGGCTGGATCCACCATTGCATCAACCTATCGTTTGGACATTGAGAAGTTCAACGGAATGGGGTATGAGTTGTGGAAGATGAAAATGGAAGATTTGTTGGAAGAAAGAAACCAGTGGTTGGCTATACAAAAGGAGAAGAAACCTAATGATGTCGCTCTAGATGAGTGTACAAATTGGATAAGAAGGCACAGGGAACCATCCATTTGTGTCTTTTAGATTCTGTGTTGCTAAATTATGTAAAGGAAGAGACTGTACATAAATTGTGGAATCGATTGGGTGAGATCTACCAAGCCAAGAGTATGGTAAATAAACTCTATTTAAAAAGGAAGTTATTTTCTTTGAAAATGAAAGAGGGTGAGTCAGTTGTAGAACATTTAAATTTTTTTAATTTGTTGATGAGTCAGCTTGCTTCAGTAGATGTTGAAGTTGATGAGGAAGATAAATGTATCTTGCTTCTTTGTTCTTTACCTAAATTATGGGAAAATGTCATTTTGGCTATCACTGCTAACCTCACAGATCTGAATTTGGATGCTCTTGTTGCAATTTTACTGGCACAGGAATTGAGGAAGAAGAATTCAGATAGTTCAGGTGATGCTCTCAGTATTAGGGGAAGGTCTAAGGAAAGGGGACCTAAAGGAGATTAGAAAGGGGCTAAGGACAAGTCTAAGGGCCAGTCTAAGACTCTTGATAAAAATAACAGAGTTAAGTGTTGGAACTGCGGTAAAAGGGGACATGTGAAGGAGTGCAAAAACCCTAAGAAATAGTGGGAGAGTGCTTCGGATAAGTCCTCGAATGCAGGTGAAGATGTTTTACTTTCTGCATGTAATGTTGTTTCTAATGATCATTGGTTGGTTGAATCAGGATGCTTCTTTCATATGACCCTACATAAGGAATGGTTCTCCACATATGAAGAATATGATGGAGGTAATATCTACCTTGGTGACATCTCTTCATATCTGATGTCAGGAAAGGAAAGGTATTGTTGTGTTTCAGTGTTGAGAAGATTAAAACCCTCCCTGGTGTTTTGAATGTTCCTGGATTAGCTAGAAATCTGATTTTAGTTTTGAAGTTGAATGATTTGGGAATGTGTGTGACATTTGACAAGCATCGCTACAGATTGGTGAGAGGGAACTTGGTGGTAGTAAAAGGGAAGAGATTCAAGAACTTGTTTAAGCTTGAAGCCACTATAGTTTGTAATGCCTCTTATGTTTGTGAGGCTTCTGAAAACACTTGTATGTTGTGGCACTACGGATTGGGCCGCACAAGCAATAATGTATTAAAAACTATTAAGAATAAAGAGTTGTTGGATGATTTCTCTTATTCTGCTGAGTACTTTAATTTCTGTGAGCATTGTGTTTTTGGTAAACAAAATAGAAAATTATTTCCTTCAAGGAGCAATAGCAAAAGAGAAATTAGAAATTATTCATATGGATGTGTTTGGACCTGTGTGTTAGGGTTAGCCAACAAAAGATATCAATTAAATGCAAATAAAGATTAAATAGAGGAATGAAAATATACAAAAATAATAAGAGCAAGAGACAGGTTTTAACATGGTTCACCCAAACTAAGGCTACATCCACCAACAAAGAGTCCAATATTATTATCTAGTAAATCAAACCGATTACAACCAACAATCCTTGCAACTCAATACCACTGCAAAATGCTACAATACATTAATCAAAACCCTAACCGTTAGTTGCTTTTATCAAGCCTTATGTTGGTTACAAAAATAGGGTTTTTTATGTCAGCCAATAGAAAAAATAACTCCTGACGCCTTAATAAAATAATAAAATATCATTGGACCCTAGACCCCACAAGGGACACTACCCCTTGACCCCATCTTGGGGGTGCTTCCCCCAAACCCCCGCAAGGGGTGCTGCCCCTTGATCCTGTTAAATAATTTGGGGGGTAACCATGGCAATAAAATTGGGATAAATTTAACCTCTGAGTCTGATTAGGCTCCATATAACAACAATCTCCCACTTGGAGACTAATCAGACTCCACACCATATCATCTTACACTTGGAGATTGATCATAACACTACTGACCCTTGAGCTCCCACTAGAAATAAGCACCCTAGACTCTGCTGTCTTGATTTTTTGTTTTTCAGTCTCGAAGACCAATTGAAGCTAAAGAGGAGCTTAGCTTCTCCCTTGTCATTACTTTCATAAACATATCCACTAGATTTTCATCTGTATGTATCTTTTCCAGCCTTAACTATCCATCATCTAACACCAACCATATGAAGTGATACCTGACCTGTATGTGTTTGGTCTTTGAATGCAAGGTAGAATTCTTTGCAAGTTGTATGTGTTTGGTCTTTGAATGCAAGGTAGAATTCTTTGCAAGCTGTATGGCACTCTAATTGTTAGTGTACAAAGAATTGTTAGCCTATTGTTTGCACAATTCTTCCATGAAAGATTGCAGCCATATCATCTCCTTGCTTGCCTCTATTGCAGCTACATACTCTCCCTCCATGGTGGATAAAGCAACTACCTTTTACAACCTGGAGATCCAACTCACCGATGTCCCACCTATAGTAAAGACATAAACTGTAGTACTCCTCCTGGTATCAATATCCCCTACCAAATCTAAGTCCACATTGCCTGCCAAATCAATATTAGAGTCCTCAAAACATAAGTGTTTATTAGATGTACCTCTCAAATATTTGAAAATCCATTTTACCGCATTCCAATGCTCCAATCTGGGGTGACTCATATACTTGCTTACGACTCCTACAACATGTGCAATATCCAGTCCCATGCATACCATGGTGTACATTAAACTTTCTATAGCTGAAGCATATGGTACCTTGGAAATTTTTTCTTCCTCCCCTTGTGTTTTAGGACACATATCCTTAGCCAATTTCAAATGACTAGGTAGAGGTGTGTTGACAACTTTTGCATTCTCCATATGGAATCTCTGCAACACTTTTTCAACATAATCAACTTGAGATAGAGTCAATTTTTTGTTCTTCCTATCTCTATGAATTTTCATACCAAGGATTTGTTTTGCTGCCGCCAAATCCTTCATAGCAAATGATTGTTCTAACTATTTTTTTAACTCTCTTATGTGATTCATGTTAGACCCTGCTACAAGCATGCCATCAACATATAAACATAAAATAATGTAGTTGTCATTATCCAACCTCTTAAAATAAACACAATGGTTAGAATTACACCAGTTACAGCCTTGTTCATCCATAAAACTATCAAATTTCAAATAACATTGTTGAGGTGCTTGTTTCAAGCCATATAAATTCTTCTTCAATCTGCACACCTATTTCTCTTTACCTTTGATCTCAAATCCTTGGGGCTGTTCCATATATATCTCCTCCAAATCATCATGGAGAAAGGTAGTTTTAACATCTAGTTATTTTAAATACAAATCTTCAACAACCATAATACTTAAAATGATACGAATAGAAGTCATCTTAACAACTAGAGAAAATATCTCATCAAAATCAATACCTATTTTTTTGTGCAAATTCTTTCACATCTAACCTGGCTTTAAATATTTTCTTACCTCTATCTTCCTCTTTCATCCTATAAACCCATTTGTTTAGTAAAGCCTTTTTACCTATAAATAACTTACATAATTCCCAAGTCTATTTTTTTAGCAAGGAGTCCATTTCTTCTTTCATTGCAAGCTCCCACTGAACCTTTGTATCCAACTACATAGCTTCATCATACCCTTCTAGTTCACCAACATCTATTAACAAAATAGAATATAAAGAGGGTGAAAACCTTTCAAGAGGTCTACTTAGCCTTGTTGACCGTCTAACATTCACTAGATTGTGTGGTATTTCTTGTTGTTGTTGTGGAGCATGAGGAACCATTGGAACATCATTATCTGGAGTATCATCTAGCACCACATAATCTTTTTCTTTCTTCTCATGCTACTGCAACTAATCTTTGTACAACACCTTCTCATTGAATACAACATCCCTACTTCTCACAATTTTCTGATTTTCAAAATCCCAAAGCTTATAACCAAATTCATCAATGCTATATCCAATGAAGATACATTTTTTTGATTTTGCATCCAGCTTGGTTCTATTTTCAGAATCTAAATATGCAAATGCTTCACATTCAAAGGTTTTGAGAAAAGAATAACTCACCTTCTTACCTATCCATGCTTCCTCTGGGATACCACAGCCCAAAGGAACTGAAGGACCTCTATTAATTAAATATATAGCAGTGTTAATAGTCTCTATCCACATGTTTAAAGGCAGCCCAACATGCAATGTCATGGTCCTTGCATGCTCCATTATTGTCCTATTCATGCATTCGGCCACTCTATTTTCCTATGGAGTCCCTAGAACTATTTTCTGCCTATGAATTTCATTAAAGGAACAATAATTCTCAAACTCTTTGCTGCAATACTCACCACCATTATTAGATATGAGACATTTTAATCTTTTACCTGTCTCATTCTCAACCAAGCTTCTCCACTTCTTAAATGTTTCAAATACATCAGGTTTTTGCCTAAGGAAATAAATCCAAACCTTCCTAGTTACATCATCTATGAATGTGACATAATACCAAGAGCCACTAAGAGAAGATACATGAGCTAGTCCCCATACATCTGTATGCACAAGGTCCAACTTTTCATATTTCTTTTGCTTCCCATCCTTGAGAAAATTGACTCTCTTTTGTTTGCCATGCACATAACTTTCACAAAAATCCATATTAATACATTTTAGACCTGGTAAAACTTTCTTAGAATGAAGTAGCTTCATACCTTTTTCACTCATATGCCCAAGTCTGTTATGCCACAGTGTTGTCTCCAAACCTGCAACAACTATTTCAGTCTCTTCCTACCAACCTACAGCAACTATTCCTTAACTTGTTTATTTTTCTCTGCTACAGCTAAAGTAGAAAGAATAGTATGACCTATACAAAGATATAAGGTGCCTACTTTCACACCTTTTGCTACTATTAAGGCACCTCTTGTAACCTTCCAATTTTTATTAGTAAATGTAAAAATACAACCTTCATTAGCGAGCTACCCTGCTGAAATTAAATTCCTACTCAGCCTTGGAACATGCCTTACCTCTTGTAGTAGCCAATGATTCCTATTCTATAACTTAATCTTGATTCTTCCCTTTCCAAAAATCTGACAAGGTTCGTTATCTCTCAAATAAACCAACCCAAAATCCCCTTGGACATAATCAAGAAAATAACTTCTATGGGGCATAGCATAAAATGAGGCCTCTGAATCTAAAACCCATGTATCATCAACATTATCTAGGGAAAGAATCAAAGCATCATCTTCAGATTTATTACATAACACATTTACCTCCTTATTGCCTTCTTATTTGTCTCCTTCTTTATTCTTCTGAGACCATCAATCTTTCTTTAGATGACCTAGTTTCCCATATTACCAACAATCCTTCTATCCTCTAGATTGGGATCTCTTGTTTGATTTTCCTCATGACTTCCCATGACCTCCAGAACCTTTTCCTCTCTCCTTTGATCTACCCCTACTTTCTGCACTCAAAACACTACCTGATGTGGACCCTCCTAAGATTTTCCATCACATTTCCTCACTAAGGATAACACCAACAACATCATGAAATTTCAAAGTGTTTGAACCAGAGACAGAGATACTTACAAGCATTACCAATCTATTCCAGCTTTCTAGCAAAGAACATAAAACCAAGAGAGCCCTCAACTCTTCATCAAATTTCACTTTTACAGAAGTTAACTAACTGGTAATCATATTAAACTCATTTAAATGATCTATCACAGATCCACCTTCAATCATTTTTAGATTAAACAAATGCTTCATGAGAAATACCTTATTTGAGGCTGAGGGTTTTTCATACAATTTAGCCAAAGCTTTCATCAGTTCACTTGTTGTCATCACTTATGTTCTATTGAATGCCATAGACGGTTCCAGGCACAACTGAATGGTTCCCAGTGCCTTTCTATCCAGAAGATTTCAATGCTCATCAATCATTGTTGCCAGTTTCTTGGCTATTCCTTCCAACAACCTCCATAAATCCTTCTGATAGAGATAATCCTCTATCTGTATCTTCCATAACTAATAGTTCTTCCCATTGAATTTATCTACCTTCAATTTACCCTCATCCTCCATTGCTCCCACTCAACCGTGAGACCTTCCTATAGATGATAATCAAACACAACCCACTCTGATACCACTTGTTAAGGTTAGCCGGTAGAAGATATCAATGAAATGCAAATAAATATTAAATAGAGGAATGAAAATACGCATAAATAATAAGAGTAAGAGACAAGTTTTAACATGGTTCACCCAAACTCGGGCTACATCTACCAACAGAGAGTCCAATATTATTATCCAGTAAATCAAACTAATTATAGCCAATAATCCTTGCAACTCAATACCACTGCAAAATGCTACAATACATCAACTGAAACCCTAACACTTAGCTACTTTTATCAAGCCTTATGTCGAGTACAAAATTAGGGTTTTTTTTATATTGGCCAATAGAAAAAATAACCCCATCTTGGGGACGCTGCCCCCAAACCTCCATAAGGGGAGCTGCCCCTTGACCCCATTAAATAATTTGGAGGGTAACCGCGCTAATAAAAGTGGGGTAAATTTAACCTCTGAGTCTGATTAGGCTCCATATAAAAACACTGTAGATAATGAATCTATTGGAAAATCTCATTATTTTGTCACCTTCATTGATGATGTATCCATATTTACATGGATTTATTTTATGAAACATAAATCTAAAGTTTTCACTAAGTTTATGGAATTCAAATTCTTAGTAGAGAACCAATCAGGTTTAAAGATAAAAATATTAAGATCTGACAATGGAGGGGAATATTGCTATAAGGAACTTGATGTTTTTTGCAAGCATGCAGGTATAATTAGACAAAAGACAACTTTGTATACACCATAGTAGAATGGTGTTGTAGAAAGGATGAACTGAACAATTATGGAAAGAGCTAGAAGTATGTTAGTGATGCATAGTTGGATAAATATTTTTAGGTAGAAGCTATGTGTACTGCTTGCTACTTGATAAATAGATCTCCTTGTAAGGCTCTTGATTCAAAACCTTATAAAGTGTGGATAGGTAAGAAACCTTCTATTTCACATTTAATGGTTTTTGACTGTGAGGATTTTGTTCATGTGTCTAAGGAAAAGTGATCTAAGTTGGATCCAAAAGCTAAAAAGTGTACATTCATTGGATATGGTGATAATGTGAAAGGTTATAAGCTTTGGAATCCACTAATATGTAAGATTATTTTTTCTAGAGATGTTATTTTAGGGAACTTAGAGTTATTTCTGAACCTAAGTAGCCAAAAGAAAAAGAAGAAAATTTAAAGAAGGTGCACTTTGATTTAAAGAAGCAAGATGCACCTCAAGAAAATAGAATGATGGATTGGGGGGTGAAGAAGAAGAAGAAGATTCAAGCAATTTTGATGAAGATGCATCTATTGTGATAGAACAAGTTGGTGCAGATGATCATGTAGAAGAATGAGTAGAGTCTCTAACTCCACCCTTGAGGAGATCCACAAGACAATAGAATCTAGTTGATAGGTATAGCCCACTAGATTTCTGTTGTGTATATGCTTTATTGAGTACTAATGATGAACCTAGATCCTATAGGGAAGCTTTTTTTGTAGATGATAGTGAGTCTTAGCAATTAGCCATGCATGAGGAGATGATGGCTCTAGACTCTTGTAACACCTAGGATCTTGTTCATTTTCCCAAAGGAAGAAAGGCCATAGGATGTAAGTGGGTCTTCAAGAAGAAGTTTGGAGCAGATGGGTAATTGGAGAAGTATAAGGCTAGACTAGTAGCCAATGGCTACTCCTAGAGAGAGGGAGTTGATTTTGGTGAGATATTCTCTCCTGTTGCTAAATTGACTTCTATTAGATTTCTCTTATCCATTGCTACAAGTTATGATTGGGAGATTGAGAAAATGGATGTTAAGACTACATTTTTGCATAGAGATCTTAAGGAAGAAATATATATGCAACAACCTACATGTTTTGAGGTAAAAGGGAAAGAAAAATGGGTTTGCGGGTTAAAGAGGTGTATCTATGGTTTAAAATAGTCCCCTAGAATGTGGTATCAAAAGTTTGATTCATTTGTGTTAAAATTAGGTTTTGTTAGAAGAAAGGAGGATCATTGTGTTTACATTCATTGTATTGATGATTCTATACTGGTTATTGCTTTGTATGTTGATGACATGTTATTTTTCAGCAATACTAAGGGTATGATCAGTGAGCTTAAAACCCAACTTTTAGGGGCATTTGATATGAAGGATCTTAGAGCTTCCAGGTGTATTCTAAGAATGGAGATCAAAAGAGACAGAGGTAACATAAAGCTTTGGTTGTCACAAAGTAAGTATGTGAATACTATTTTGCAGAGCTTTAGTTTGTAGGACTGCAACCCAATTAGAGTTTCTTTACCCATTGGTGCTAAGCTTTCATTAGATATGTGTCCAAAGAATGAGGATGATTTTGAGGATATGTCTAATGTGCCATATGCTAGTGTTGTAGGGAGTTTGATGTATGCAATGGTTTGCACTAGGTCAGATATTTCCCAAGCAGTGGGAGTTTTGAGCAGATTTATGTCTAACCTTGGTAGACAACATTGGAACTATGCGAAGAGGGTGTTTAAATATCTTGTAGGTACTCCTGATCATTGTTTGGTTTATTCTGATACTAATAGTATTGATAAATCTTTGGACATATAGGGTTTTGTTGATGCAGATTGGGCAGGTGACTTGGATAGTCGAAGGTCCACTAGTGGCTATGTGTTTACTTTGTTTGGAGGTACAGTGAGCTGGATGAGTAATAAGTAGCCCATAGTTGCTTTGTCCACCATAGAAGCAGAGTATATGGCTACAACTCATGTCTCTAAGGAGGTAGTTTGGTTTGGAAAACTGTGTACATGTATTAGATTTGATTGCAGGATCATTCAGATTGGTTGTGATAGCCAGAGTGCTATCTGTTTGGCCAAGAATCCTATGTATCATGCTCAGAATAAGCATGTTGATGTTCAGTATCACTTTGTTCAAGAGTTGGTTGCAAATGGAGACATTGAACTGAAGAAGATAGACACTTAGGAGAATATTGTAGATTCATTGACCAAACCTATGAGCACAGAGAAGTTCATCTAGTGCAGAGAGGCCATGGGCCTTGTTTCTAGTGCCTGATTATTTTTTCATTTGATTTCCCATGGGTTGATTTAAAATGTATAATGTCAAGTGGGAGAATATTGGGATAAAGTGCCATTAACCTTGTAAATCCCAATATTGTATTATTCCATGTATTATTTGTAATTTATAATTACCCATAAGGAGATGTACAAGTTTCACCAGCAATGGTGAAAATTATTTACTGACCACAGTAATTACGGAGTTACAATACGGTAAGTTCCAGAGTTACCGGCGGTAGTTACGAGATGTAATTTACTATGGTAAATGGTAATTGGTCAATGTGGGGTGCACATGTGGAGGAATCAACTATTTTTAGTGTTATGATATGCATCATAGGTGTTGTAAGAAGGTGTAAGAGATTCTATGATAACTGTAAGTTGTCATAAGAATCTATGACATTTATGACAACATATGATGCGTCATAAGATACTATAAGTGGCTATTTTTGGCCCCTAGGTGTTCAAGCTTGCATGGGCATCTTTTGCCAAGTGTAGGATGCATGTATGACAACTTTATGACCCCATAAGAGCCTATTTTGTCCATGGATGCCCATGGTTGTATGGTTGACTCTTGACAAGTGTTATGAGCTTGTAAGAAGTCATTAATGTTGCATGGGTGAAGATTTCAAGGTGGACACCCATCTTGAGGTTGTGTAAATTCTATAAAGCCATGGCATAGTAGATGAGATGCATAACAGGTTTACAGGTACTCAGGTGTTGCCAGAATGCTGTCGGATTGAAGACTGAAGGAGATATTGGTGGTGTTGTTGTATTGTAAATCATTTTTGTATTAATACAAACATTGGGCCTCATTCTTGTGTGGAGTTTTTCACCCACAAGGATTTTCTCCACATTAAACATTGTGTTATGTGTTCAGTTTTTTAATTTTGCATTTTTTTGAAGCATAGTTTCATTTCTTGTTACAATCTCCATCAATAATACACACTTAAAAGATTAGAGAAATTTATTTGAATCAGATTTCCATTGAAGTAGTGTTTCTTTCATGTCTAACATTTAATTGGATTATATCATTAATTAATGAGTATAGCAATATGAACAAGTATGTCATAGACTCTCATAAAAATTATCAATATTCCTTCTATGTCACAAAGTTGTATACATTTCCTTTATTATCTTTGTTATAAAGAACACATATGAAACCAATAATCTCTTAATCTAGAGACATATCAATTCCCTATCTATCAAAAATAGATCCATTTACCACTTAGGTAATTATTATACCATGAGTCACTCGAGTCAATATGTGCTTATAAACAACTACCTCATAGATAGCTTGACACTAATTCCTAGAGACACTAATTTACATAAAACAAATTAATTAATAGATTTAATATCAACATCAATGAATTCAATTCAAGACAATCCATATAACCTCTCTTTTCTTAGTTATAGAAGTCATTACAAACAATAGAGGTCTAGTAATTAACTAATAAACTCTATATTTCATCATTTCACAATAGGAAATCATTACTATATCATTCTTAGCTTTTTCTTATAATATAGCTAAATAGCTAACTACTGTCATCTATTCAAGAAATATTCATACTATCCTAAGCTTGCATTCTTTATTTATACCTGAACCTATGACTCATACAATTGGAAACCATATACCCAATTATTATACAATGCACAATCAAACTTATACTAAATTCAATATAAGGTGTAAGGCCCAACCCTTTTTGTCTGTTATGGGCTCTTTTGTATAAGTATGACTATTAAGTTATGATTTAAATATTTTGTTTACATGTTTATGTCGTTACTATTATGAGTAAAGTTATGTGGATTTTGATAGTATGGTTTTGGAGTCATGTTTAGATGTGTATTGGATTGTGTTTAACAAAAGGATGATGGTAGAAATTGTTATGAACTAGGATTATTATTCATGTTTTAAAAATCCATTGGATAAGCAAGATGTATGAATTATAGTCATTAAATAATTATTTGATTATGTAATCATGAACGAGTTAGAATATCTAAGTTAATTGATTTTATGTATTGTTATGTTACTTCGGCTATATGCTCCTTGATCTATTGATATTTGGAAATGGAGTGTGCAGGTGGGTGGCCATGATCAATTAGTTTTGGAGACTTTCAAGAACCCTTTTTTTTGTGATAACCTGTTAGCCTAGTCTAACCCATAGAAGGGGTGATGACTATTTTTTTGTTCGAATTAATTAATTATTGGTTTTGGTCTATAGTTGGTTCCATTTTTCATTTTATTAAAATTTAAATTGTTAATTGTGTGAGTTTAATTTTATTTTTAATTAATTTATTGTTTTATTATTTTTGGATGAGGATAAGGGATGTTTATTTATTATTATATTTAGAATTGTGGGGTGGGAGGGAAAGGAAAAAGAAGGAAGTTTCCTTTTTGTTTTTTTTAGTTTTTGGTTATTTAAGGGAGGAAGTTATCTTTTGGGGATATTTTTTAATTTGCATGGTTTTTGGGAAGAATTCTATGAGAAGGGTGTGGAAGAAAAGAGGAGGAAAAAAAAAAATTATAAAAAAAGAATGGAGAAGATTTTCTTGGAAATTCGAAGAAGAAATTCTCTTTGTTGATTTTAGTTGAAGGGAATTTGCATTTCAGTTTTTGGGCTTTCTCTAACTTGGGGAGCTGAGGTAGGCTTGGATCTATTTTTTGAAATTTTTGGTTTTATGTATAAATATTATGGGAGTGTAAAATGTACTGTATGTTGGATTTGTTCTTCTATTTATTTTGTGTTTGTTTGTGGGAATCATGTCGTGTAGGGAGAAGATCTCCCCTGAGGGGTGAGATCCTCTCAAGTTTTGGGGTAGAGAGAGGTGTGGAGCCAAGGAAAGTTTATTATGATATGTGGTAAAATGGTGGATTTGGTGATTGAAATGGTTGGTGTTTCATGGTGATGTTTGGTATTTGGGAGGTACAAGTGGTTAATGTGAATGGAGCTTTTGGGTTTTGTGATATGGAAATTTGTATGGAGAATGTTTATTCCCCAAGAGGGAGGATTATTGACAAGGGTCATTGTACCTCGACATTTAATCATATTTTCATGTGTCAAATCTAGCGTTGTGTCCTTGGCTGTCTGCAATTAGGAATCCTACAATTGCCAGTTTATCTAACTCTATTGATTGAAGAAATTAATGCTGTTAATCTATCTACTATGAAAATGAATTCTAGGAATATTGAAAACAAAGATGAAACAATAAATTGCTAATGTAGATCTATAATATTCCATACAATTGAAACATACATTTATCTATGAGAAAACAGTAACTATCTTTCTAAACAGAATTTGAAATAGAACAACAAACAACAAAATCTGAAATAGAATAATAAACAAACAATACTAGCCTTCTGCCTTGGTGGTGGGAGTGGGCCCTTGCTCCACACCCTTAGGGCTGAAGACTAAAGCAGTGAATCAGCATAAGAAGATTATATCACAATTCACTTTCAGTCCAATTCCATCAGTACCATTTTGTATCCAAAAAAGTGTCTATATCAAAATGAGATCACAATAATAATAATTCATCCACTATGTCTTCTGCTGCTACCTTTGTAAGTTTATATCTAATCCAGTAATGAGATATCACTTACCCTAACTACTAGTTCATCTATGAGATAGTACCAATATCTTATTTTAGTAACTGTTTAACTACAGATTAAAAAGTCATGTAATTAAAATAAATTTAGTGGAATAGTAGTCTCACTAAATCTGAGTCTTGGTTTCAAATACAACTGGGCAACAAGGCCCTGAAATATAGGTACTCAAATCAGTTTGTTGAGTGCTCATTCAAATCAAAAGAGAGATAAAAATTCCAGCAATTAACTAGGGTCTTCATCCAATTACTCAGGTGCTGATTGAGTAATATCTGAAGCACCCTAGTTACCACTAGAATTGTTGACTGGCAGTGGCGCTGGAAATCTGCATTTGTGTTGAGGAGACTCCGGAGGTGTGTACTTCTATCTGCAGCTCTAGAGATATGCTTTATGGCTTTCTGTTCAGCTCTAGAGATATGCTCATGAATTAAGTTCAGCTCTGGAGATGATTCACCCCTTATCTCAAAATTCCTCGAATCATATTGGAAAATATTAGAGACTAGTGTGGTATCCTTATGTCAGCTTTGGAGATTATTAGACCACCTCCGGAGATGATCAAAATTGTCTTTGCCCAAACATCTACACCTATAGATTCAAAAAGAGAGAATTTCTACATATTTCTATGAATTCAATACACATTAGTCCTTCAATCAGAAATCATGATTTTAAGAAATTCATCTCTCATTAAACATAATTAGAACAATCTTGTTAATCTACTTTGGTGTAGTCATCAAGACAATGAAATAAGAAGGAAGGAAAAATAGGGGTAAAAAGGTGTATTTCATGGGTGCTACCTGGCACTCATCATCCCCCCGTACTTAAAGGTTAGAAGGTCCTCTTACTTCTTAATATCTAGACTTATTCAGGTGGAATATTCTATCAGTCAAGTTGTAGTCCTTTGCATAAGTAGACCAAGTGGTGCGGTCTATATTACCATTTCCTCTAAACTGATCAACCTATTTCATTTATTCTCTGTGCCCTCTTTGGTGTTCTATCTTGTGGTTTATTGTCTAAAAATGTCTGCCATAATGCTTCCCCATCAGGTTGAGACAAAAAGTGATGTTTCACAATCAAAAAAATGAGGCCATAGTTTTTCATAGGACCTTTCCCTTGTTGATACTTGTCTATAGATGCTTTAATAGCAGAATATAGAAAGTTTGGAATGTTTATGCTAAATTCTGGGTGAGCATTTCCATGCCTCAAAAAAATTAACATTTTCATTATTGTTCCTAAAACTATGGAAAATTGGCCATCACATGTAAATTATTTCATCAACCATAATGCTACAGACTACCATGGGTGTGGAAGTGAAGACCTAACAATTCTTTTAACCTCATTTTTTCTTAAATGCAATTGTATTGCAGGTTCACCTTCTCCAGAGAAATTTTTAATTAGCATATAGGGTTTTCAAATGGTAAAACCTCTCACCTTGTTCTGGTAATCCAGAGATATGGCGGCATGCATGAGTTAAGAAGGGAAATAATGCAGGGAGATGTGTCACAATAATGGCACCTAAAAATAGAATTGACAAGATAGTTACTAACTAAGTTAATTAAAGAGAATTACCTAAATTAATCTTAATGATGACGGCCTGATGTACTTGGCTACAATGTCACGGCCTTGATGAGACTTGATGTGACCCAGCATGTGAGTAACTCCTGCATGGTTTTGAACTGGCATCAGCATCCTTGTTGTCACATATTCTACAATTATTCTTGCTGGGTGGTCTCGGAATGCTATGTTGTTAGGTGATGTTGGTACAACAATTTGTGATGACTTTCGCATGTGAGAGTGATGGCCTTTTCGATTGCTGATGATATGCATGTTGACTTCATCTTTGTTTTTGTCATAAAGTGGAGGATGAGTCATGGTGACCTCATCAAATGACATCTCCACTTTATTACTTGGAGAGGTGGCTCCCCTCCTTATTTTTATCTTTTAAAATGGCTCTTTTATTGGTGGAGCGTTAGAGGTGCTCCTAGTTTGTGAAGCGCTGGAGGTGCTCCAAGTTTATGAAGCACTGGAGGTGCTCCAAGTTTGTGAAGCACCGGAGGTGCTCCTAGTTTGTTACAGAGATGTGGTTTAGTAACTCTTGGCACCTGATTACCTCTGTAGCTTGATTATTCCAATCCAGCAAGAAGAAGGGAACCACCATTTCCTAGTTTTCAATCCCCTTGGTCGAGAAAGACAACCATTTACTAGTTTTCCATCTTTCTCTCTCTTTTTAAGAAGGCCACCATTTGTTGGTTTTCAGCCTTCTTTATTTTTCTTTTTTTTTCAAGAAGGTCACCATTTGCTGGTTTTCAACCTTCCTTTTTTTTTCTTTTTTTTTCAAGAAGGCCGCCATTTTTTGGTTTTCAACCTTCCTTTTTTTTTTCAATCCAAATCTGTGACAGAGGATGTGTCCCATGTAACCAAGCATAAATCTTTAATGAATTCTTCCTTAGTTGATGCCCTTTTATAGAGTCAAATTCTGTGGCCATTCATTAAGAATGTATCTGTGATTCCATCAATGGGTGCTAGCAAAACCATTCCATTCTCAAAAACTTCCTTTATCTGATAAGGACCCATCCAATGAGTTTGTAGCTTTCCCTTAAACTCCTTGAACTTAGAATCATATAGGAGAACCCAATAACCTTGCTGAAATGTCCTCTTTTTGATGTGCTGGTCATGCCATTGCTTCCGTTGATATTGAACAAGTTTTGTTTACTATATGGCTTCTGTACGGATTCCATCCAACTCATTGAGCTGAAGAATACTATTTTGTTGTGCTACAGACAATGGTATACCAATATCTAATGAATTTTTGAGTGTTTGCAGTTCAAATTCTATAGACAGGATGGGTTTCTTTCCGTAAACTAATTCATATGGTGAGAATTTGGTTGTGGACTTCCAAGTGGTATTGTAAGCCCAAACCGCTTTAGGTAATCTATTAGCCCAATCCTTTCTATTCATGGCCACTATCCTTGTCAGGATATTCTCTAGTTCCCTATTAGTCACCTCCACCTACTTATTGGCTTGGGGATGGTAGGGTGAAGATTTCCTGTGCTTAACTTTATATAAGTTTGTGAATGCTCTGATTACCTGGGAAGTGAATTGAGGTCCTCTATCTGAAACTATTGATCTTGGAGCTCCAAACCTTAAGAAAATTCTATTATAAAGGAAATCAGCAACTTTCTCTTCTCTTGCAAATTGCAATCCCTGAACTTTGGCCCATTTAGTCACATAGTCTGTGCATACTAGAATGTACTCTTTACCTAATGATGGTGGAGAAATTGGTCCCACAAAGTCTAGACCCCATTTCTCAAATGGTTCCAACATTACTTGAGGATTAAGTGACATTTCCTGGGTGAAAGTTGGTTTTACCATCCTTTGGCACTGATCACACTATTGCACATACTTCTTGGTAACCTTATGAATAGAGGGCCAGTAGTAACTAGCTCCTAGAATTTTGTGGATGGTTCTATGTGAAGAATAGTACCCACTAGATGGTTCATCATGACATGCCCTTAAGACATCAAAAATTTCATAAGGTTTTAGACACCTACGTAAAATGAAATCAGAACCACATTTAAACAGTAAACCATTTAACCATTTGTAAGATAAGCTTTCCTTAAGTAAGTGTTTCTTTTGATTTGAGGTAAAATGGAATGGAAACAATGTTGTAGCTAAGAGATTAGCTATGTCTGCAAACCAAGGTGCAGTAGAGGAGATAGCAAAAAGATGTTCATCTGGAAATCTGTCCTCCATTGGCTGATTCTCTCCACCTGTATGCAATCTTGACAGAAAGTCAACAACCAAATTAAATTTGCCTAGATTATCAACTATGGTAATGTCAAATTCCTACAATAGCAATAACCACCTAATTATCCTTGCACCCACTACTGGCTTATTAATTAAGTATTTGATGGCTGCATGATCAGTATGTACAAATATTTTGTATCCAGTGATATAAATTTGAATTTGTTTATAGCATAGATGACTGCCAAGAACTCTTTTTCAGTTGTTGTTTAGTTTCTTTTTGCAGAGGTAAGGCTTTTACTGATGTAGTAGATAGCATGCATACCTTCTCCCTCCTCTTTTTGTCCTAAGACTAGTCCAATAGACTCATTTGAAGCATCAGTTTATATGTGAAATGGTAGAGTCCAATTGGGTCCTCTTAAAATAGGTGTGACAATAAGTTTCTCCTTAAGGGTTTCAAATGTAGATTGACAATCCTCTGTCCATCAGAATTCTGTGTCTTTGTTAAGTAGGGTAAACAGAGGGGTAGCTATTCTGCTGAAATTTTCTATAAATCTCCTATAGTAGCCTTCATGACCCAAAAAACTTCTAACATCTGTCTGATTTTTAGGTGAAGGTAACTGTTTGATCACTTCTATTTTGTTTTGGTCCACTTTGATCCCATAAAAGCTTCTTCAAAATTGTCCCCATACACAGTAAAGTCATACATATAGAATTCCATGTACTCATTAGCTAATTCAGCAAAAATGGTTAAAACAAGCCTCTGAAATGTAGCTGGAGCATTACATAGTCCAAATGGAAGAACTTTGTAGGAAAAAGTTCCCCAAGAATAAGTGAAAGTGGTTTTATCCTGATCTTCAAGTACTACTTGGATTTGGTTAATATCCACTGAACCCATCTAGGAAAGAAAAGTACTTCCTCCCTGTAAGGTTGTCCAACACTTGGTCAATGAATGGTAAGGGAAAGTAGTCCTTCTCTGTTGCTTTGTTTAGCTCTCTATAGTCAATACACACTCTCCACTTCCCATTCATTTTAGGCACTATGACTAAGGGTGAGACCCATTGACTATTTGAGGTTAGATATATAACCCCTGCTTGCAGCAATTTTTCTATTTCAGTCTTAACAATGTCTTTTAAAGCAGGATTTAATCTTCTCTGGGGTTGTCTGACAGGTTTGACTTCTTCAGTGTATATATGATGAGTACAAATCTCAGGAGGAATGCCCTTCATATCTTGGTATTCCCAAGCAAAAGCTATTGAATGGGAAATTAGGAATTTGATAAGTGCTTCTTCCTATTTTTTGCTAACTGGGTATTGATATTCAGTGTTTTCCTAGGTAAAATCATGAACTATTTTGTGATCTAATCCATAGATGTATTCAATCCATATCGTGGAGTCATGGTATTGAGGAGGCAAGAATGTGGAAGCAACATGTGGAATGTGGCTAAGTCTCTGTAAGAGGTCTCTCCACAAGGAATGATATTTGCTAGGGTACAATGAGTAGAAGTGATAAGTTCTCTCCTTGAATCTTGGGCTAGCTTGATTATATCCTCATTAATAAGAATGTGGGTGATATATTTTGTTATATCATAGTAGATTTCTTCTTCTAACTCACTAAAATGTTCTTTAATGGTAAACATAGCTATTGAGGCACTATTTTCCATGTTATCTGACTCATCTACCCATACTCTTCCTGAATAATGTATTGAGGGTTTAGCTGGAGGATACAAAGATATTTTCTTCAAATCTATTCCATTAGAAATGACCGTATGCCCAGTTCAAAAATCAATAGATGCTACTGTTGTAGCCAACCATGGTCTTCGTAATATCAATGGATATGCATTTCGTTGGTTTCTTGGTTCTAATATTAGGAAATCTACTGGGAATTCCCATGATTCTATCACAACTGGAACATTAGTAATCACCCCTTTTGGAATAGCTACTGACTAGTCAGCAAGTTGAAGGATTGTGGATGTAGACTGGATACCTGTTAGGGCTAATTTGTCCATTGTATGAACTGTCATTACATTTATTGTTGCTCCCAAATTAACCAAAACATTTGAAATTTCTACCCCTGAGATGTAAACTGTTATGACAGGATTTCCAGGATCTCCATATTTTGGGAGGAGCATTTCTCCCATTAGGAGGTCTACTACTTTTCCTTCCACCTGGATGGTGGAAGGAAAGTTTTTCTTCATGCCTTGGGTCTTAACACAATGTTGTTTGATGAATTGGTTCAGTTTAGGCACATCCCTAATTGCTTGTAGGAGTGGAATTTCAATGTTCAATTGTTTAATTTCTTGTTAAAGTTTTAATTCCAGGGTAGATTGGACTTGTTTTTGTAAAAACTTTTTCTGAGGGACATGTTGTTTAAGTCGTTCTGGGTATGGTGCTAGTTTTTCTATCTCCAGATCATCTCCAGAGTTCTTATTAGAAATGTTTCTAGGGGTGTTCTACAGATTCATTCTTTTAGGAGGAACTCCAGAGTTATCCAAGGATGATTCTTTTAGCATTGTTTCTATAGTAATCTCCTCTGGAAGTTGAGTCGATGGATTTTTAGGTTCCTCATCATTAGTTACTTCAACTATAGTTGGAGGAGATGGTCTTGGAAGTGCTTTCCTAGAACACAGCTGGAGATTATTAGAATATATGGCATTAATACTAGATATGTTTTCTTGTTCTATCATGGAAACAACTACTCCTTACTTATTCTATGGGTTTGGTATAGGTTGAGCTGGTAATGATGGTTGGTTAATTGTTTCATTTTGTGATTGTCCTTATATGTTGGGGGGTCCAGTTAGCAATGCTTGTTGTTGAGGTTGGAAACGTCGAGGTTGTCCCTGGTATTGTTGATTATATCCTTGTTGAGGACCCCAATGAGGTTGCATGTTTTGTAACCCAAACTATTGTGGCCATTGTTGATTCCCCAAGGCTGATTTTGCCAATTTTGGTTCTACCATTGTTCATTTGGCCAATCCTGTTGTCCCCAAGAAGAATTATTCTGAGGCCCTTGCCAAGTTGGATTACATTGATTATTTCCCCTATAAGTTTTGGCAAGAGACACTGTGTGGCTTCATGAGTGTTGTCATTGATGGAAACAAAGTCCATCCCACACATCCATAGCACATAGTATGTCTATTCCAGAAGTCAGATTGAAGAGTGTTTTGGTCTGGCAAGCAAGAATAGAGCATGCAATAAGGTCTGATAGTTAGGTCCAGATCTCTCAAAGGAAGTATCTCAGAAAAATGTGGACTTGGGGAAGTCAAGAGGAGTACCATGACTACTACATTCTAGAGATTGAGCCTCCGGTGATGAAAGAGTGAAAAGATATGAGCACCTAAATGTTGGGTTCCTGTTTGGTAGAGTAGACTAACCGGTAGAGCATCGGATCTTCATTCGGATAAGAAATTGATGGTGATCAAGTTTCTTCAGGGATCATTCATGGTTGGCCAACATGTTTGATGACTCCTATAACTATCTTTTTGATACACATCACTTAGTATGCATGGATTCAGCTGACAGACCAGAGTTTGGGAAAATCTTGAGCATTCCGGATGCTGACTAGAAAGATGTTGAAATCTTTTGTGCGGATATATATACAAGATGGATTTCAACATGAAGGTAAGTGTGGTGTGTTATGAAGTGCGAAGAAAAGTAGAGAGCAGTGTGGAAGTAGCAATACAGGTCTGGTATGTGACAAAATAGTAGCACTAAAGCATAGGAAGAATGAAGTGTAGTAGATTAGTGTATTGAGCCTAACCGGAACTAAACCTCAGCATGTGTGGATGCTTCTCATCAGTTCAAGTACTTGGTTTCTTTGTATAAACTATTTTAGGCAGTGAGCCCTAATTGGCAACTATCATTTTGCAATTCTATTCTTTTAACAGAGAATACAATCTTGGGTTAGTCACCCCATGGTTTTTCCCTTAACAGGGTTTTCCATGTAAAAATCCTTGTGTTATGTGTGTTGATTTCTTTCTGCTCTCATGTTCATGTATGCTTATATGTTTTAATTATTAAAGAAGAAAAGAAAATCAAATAGTTTAGATAATTGATTCACCCCCCCTCTCAGTTATCAACAATTGGTATCAGAGCTAAGTTCCTCCTAATAGAGCGTAACAACTTGAGGAAGATCTGGGAGTCTCAATAGATATGTATGGTATGAGGGAACAACTTCAGTCTACCTTAGATGATCTTGATCAATCTCACTCTGAAGTCAATAACCTGAGGGAAAGATTCAAACAAGCTGATGATTTCATAAATGGACTCAAAGAAAAACTAAGTATCTCAATGAAAAAAAGAAAGGAACTACTTCAATAATTAGCAAGTCAAAGTGAAGCCAATGATACTAATGAAGATTTGAATGAGAAAACCAAGTTATGTGAGAAGTTATCAAAAGAGGTCATTATGGTAAGACATTAAATGGAATCAGGAGTTATGAAATTCACCCAAGAAATTGAAGAGAAGAGAAGAAGTGAAGATAATCTAAAACAATCTCTCAAGGAGAAGTTAGAAGACTGCCACAAAATGGATAGAATAATCAGGCATCTGGAATCTGATCTTGAAGAAGCTAGAGACAATGAAGAACAACTTGAGAATCAGATAGACACTCTTAAAAGGGATCTTCAATCATCAAATGAATACAAAAAGAAATTCAAGATAAGCTCTGCTCAACTTGAAGTTCTTCATGAAAGCCAAAAGAGGGTAGATGTCAAGCAAGGCTTGGGATATGAGAAAGGGGAAAGCTCTGGATCCATTCAAAAGAATTTTGGATCAGGAAATCCAAGGAACAGGCCTAGAAGACCTCTAGTAAGGCAACCAAATGCTCAAAGATATCCATCCTTCAATGGATACTGCTACAACTGCAATAACTTTGGTCATAAAGCAAATCAGTGCAGAAGAAGAATGAATCAGACTAATTCATCCTTCTCTGGACAATGTTTTAACTACAAAAGGTATGGTCACAAATCTCATGAATGTAGAAATATGCAAATGAACAATTAATTCAATGGTAAATGCTTTGCATGCAATAGAATGGGACATATGGCTAATCAATGCAGATCAAGAGGATATCAGTCAAATATGCAAAGAAATGTTATTTGCTATGATTGCAATAGATCTGGTCATATTGCCAAATTTTGTAGAAGTAAGAATCAGGATAAAAGGGGTCCGGTGCGTCCTAATCAAAATCAAGACAAAGGAAAAGGAAAAGTGAAGGCGGATGAAGTTCAAAGGGAGATGAACAAGATTTGGGTAAAGAGAAGTACATAAAATATTAGGGAAGGATCCACACCAGAATCTGGTGCTAATATTCCTTCTGGAAACTAAATAGATGAGCTTTGGCTCAATGGGAGTCAAAAAGGAAAATAAATTCCCCCAGCCAGTCAATTGGTGCCTGAAATTGGCACATGGAAAGTTGCGGATTAAAGGGTTCTTAGAGAAATGTCTAAATAAGCCTTGGTAAAGATATGGAAGATCCACAAGAAGTTTTCAAGAGGTTAAGCATCCAAGATTGATCCGGTTTAACAGTCATCCAGTAAAAGCAGGATTCCCACAGTTAGATCTGGTATGATTTAAAATTTAAATATCTCGATCTATGGATAAATGGGATGATTCGAGGAAAGGAAAAATTATCAATAATCACTGAAAATAGTTCCAAATGCATCTTAGTGATCCGGAAAGATCTCTATCAGAACAAGGCAATTGAAATGACTTAAGTTGTGCATTTATTACAATATGAAATTAGGGTTTGTGCAGAGATAAAAGGGTTCCTGTTGTCGTCATTTGCACATCTACATTTAAGAAGAAGATAGAAAGAGCTTTGCAAAAAAGTTTGTTTCATCCCTCTCAAGGATCAACCACAGAATTTGATTCAACCATCAATCTTTTCCGCTCATTTCATGAACCCTAGAAGCATAAAAAGGTATTTCCGCTCTTGAGCATCTCTCTCTGAATCCTTTGATGATGGCTACTCCAAATGTTGTTAAGATCACTGATAGGACGTGCCCTAAGTTTAAAAAAATCCCTACAAATCCCTAGAAGTTGATCCTCTAGGTGCATTCTCAAGCATTCCACATGGGGTTTTGCATGTAGAAGATGTTAGGGCATACATTCATACGAATATTGAGGAATTTGGGGAATCCAAGCTGATAGATATCTATCACAAGCAATTAATAGATGAAACATTTGAACTTAAAACTCAATACAAGGCCAGCCGGGATAAGCATTTTGGACAGTGCATTCATTTCCCCTATTTTGCAGAAGATGAATGGGTCAGGTATGTTCTGAGAAGAATGCATGACAACTTCATGTGGTTGATGAAGCCATTTAAGATCACAAAAGATGCCATTAGGGTGGTAACCAGATTGCACTCATCCGGTGGGTTACCTACTCACAAATCAGTTAAAAACCAAACTGTAAGTGAGGCTACCGGATCAAAATTTGATAAGAGAGCAATGACAGTAGAAGACATCATAGATCAAGATATCAAATTTGCCTCTATGATAATTGGTTACAAAATCTATCACTCTAGCAGGAAGAATTCAATATCTAAAACTACTATACATACTGCATATGAAATGCTAAGGAAAAATGCTGACTATGATCTTTGTGAGCTTCTTCTGAGCCAACTGTTGGAAAACTTACAAAAGATCAAAAAGGACAAGAAGAACTCATTCAAATATGGTGGCCTGATATTATGTTTCCTCTTTTACTACATGAATGAGCTCCCCAGATCCAGTGGTTGGGTATGGAAAAATGACAGACCGGTTGCCATACAAATTAGAGATTAAATGTATAGGCTTGGTGATGCCAAGGCTCAAAGTATAACACTCTGGGGATAATTCAAGAACTTCCAAAGTATGATATAGGCTAGAGAAAGAATCCCCCAATCATTGGTTGAGAAATATAAGGATATAATGTGCTTTATGGTAGACACTGATCAATGCCTAATGGAGGTAGTGGAACTAAGGATAGTTTGGATTATGCCAATGGGGTATGAGGTTGATGAGAAAATCCTAGAGCACATATCCAACACTTGCTGAGTCAACCCAAGGATCCTAAGGCAAAAAGGTTTGGAACCTTTCAAGAGTTAAGTGTGAAAATTCATGTTGAGCTAAGACAACCTGAGTTAAAAAGAAAAGTAAGAAGAGAAGTAGAGGAAGTTGCCAAAAGATTTAGCATCTTTAAAGAAGCAGTCAATGCAAATAGAGAGAAATTAGAAAGAGCTGAGAAGGAGAGACAAGAAGCAGAGAAAGAAAGTAATCCAGTGCAAGTCCCCTCCTGGACCAGATCCTCCAAAAGATCTGCACCTGCCACCTCAAAGAGCCAAAAAGCCTCAAAATTAAAAGCTAGGACATCTGAAAAAGGAGAAAAGAGAACAAAAACCAAGGCTACAAGATCCTATATAAGTCAAAAGGATGATGAAGAAACAGAGACAGATGAGGAGGTTAAGAAAATGAAAAAGAAAAAGAAAACTTTTGTGAAATCATCTACCAGCCAGAACAAGGAAGAAGAGGCAGAAGAATTTGTTGAAAGGCCTACTCTCTCCATTGATGATGTCATCAAATTAGTCACTATGGATGGGAACCTACAACCAATGACTAAATTTTATGATGATTATAGTGAAGCTAATCAGAAGATCCTACAAGAAGCTACAGTCAGGTATCTAAACATCTATAACAAAGCATTCATTGAAATCATCTCCTTAATTCCCAAAAGCCTAGAGAAGGAACTTGAAATAAGAAAGAACAATGCTAAGGCAAAGGACCTGGAGATCCGAGATCAGATAGCTATGCAGCTCTACCCTTCCATCACTACAAAACAAATGAACATGATCTTCAAGGATTGCAAGGATGAGTTCCAGAGCAAAGCAAGAATGAATCAACTTATGCTTAGAGAGACTAACAAAGTGGCAAAAGAAACTGAAGACATCCTCTAGAATGCCTTCATGAGATTCAATCTCCCTATTATAGAGGACATAGATGATGAACCTACTGAGAAAAATGCAAAAGATCCAAAGGAGATAAGTGAGGAGAGGACTAAGGACTTGGATTCTTCTATTTTGGAAGAGGAAGTCCATGAAGAAGCAAATATCTCTCTTCTGGATCCCCCTACTAAATCTGAAACTGAAGGAGAAGAAAGAAAAGATGAGAAAATTAGTCAAGAAGAAGAGGTCAAGGGAAGAGAAAAAGACCAAACAGAGAAAACCCCAGATGATAGTTTTGAAGCTGTAGAAGGAAAGAAGACTCTGTCTCTGGCAAGAGACACTACAGAAATAGTTAAAGATTTCTTGACCAAAGAAATGATGGAATTAGATGAATCGAAGCTATTTCAAGGACCATTCAATTTTGATTCTCTCTTGCCGGTTCAGACAATGAAGATATCATCCTTTGCCCAAGCAAAGGAAAAAGAAAAGCTTCTAAAGTCTCACATGGAAGACTGTGAGCTAATAGAGATTACATCCGGTGCGTTGGAGAAGATCATGCCATCATTCCAGAAGGATCTTTCAACCTCTTCATCTGGTAACTTGAAATCTCTTGTTAATTCAATTAGCACACATTTTGATTCTTTGGAGAAGTCAGCAGAAGATAAAGTCCGGAAAGAGTTTTTGAGAAAGAGATTCTCTAAAGTACAAGGGCTAATAACAAATGATAGGAGAAATATGGATATTGGGATAAAGAGCTTAGAAAATGCTCTTAAAGATGGCGGAGAAATATATAAATTTTATTTATCCTTGTCTAAAGTGACAAAGGATATTGAGAAGAAAGTGAAAGAAAAAGAAGGTAAACTGTCAAGTTTATCTCAGAATTTTGATCCTCTCACCACATCCATAATAAACCAAGAATGTCAGACTATTGCCATTCTAAATGAACTAAAGAAACTTGAAAAGGAAAGGAGGAATATAAGAAGTAGGATGGGTGAACTTAGAGGGATAATTATCCCTAAGTTAGAGGCCATGCATAAGGCCCTAACTGATGCTCAGACCATAGCCTGGACCAGTGATCCGACAGATCTAAAGAGGGTAGAAGCTTTTGCATTCCTGTTGAGTGGTCACATCTCAATTTTGGATAGGATGAAGTAGAGTTGGGCAACATAATTTGTCCAGTTGAAGATAACTTTTGAAGATATACTTAAATATATGTAAGTATAAAATTGTATATATACTTGTGCAACTATGAATAGGATGATTTTTGAAATTTTGGTGTGCAGATTCTACCCTTTGCCATTGATGTCAAAGGAGGAGTGAGGAATAGTGAAAAAAATGGAATCCAGCTAAGGGGGAGCTCCGATACAAGTGTACATAAGATAGAGCATCAGCAAAGGGGGAGTTTGTTATAACACTTAGTCATTTTTTTTTCCCTAAGTGTTGCCATTAATGCCAAAGGGAGAGATTGTTGGCAAGAGACACTGTGTGACTTGAGTGTTGTCATTGATAGCAACAAAATCCATCCTACACATCTGCAGCACATAGTATGTCTATTCTGGAAGTTAGATTGAAGAGTGTTTTGGACCGGTAAGCAAGAACAGAGCATGCAGCAAGGTCCAACAGTTAGGTCCAGATCTCTCAGAGGAAGTATCTCAGAAAAGTGTGGACTTGGGGAAGTCAAGAGGAGTACCATGACTACTACATTCTAGAGATTGAGCCTCCAGTGATGAAAGAGTGAAAAGATATGAGCACCTAAATGTTGGGTTCCTGTTTGGCAGAGTAGACTGACTGGCAGAGCATCAGATCTTCATCTAGATAAGAAATTGATGGTGATCAAGTTTCTTGAGGGATCATTCATGGTTTTCTGACATGTTTAATGACTCCTATAACTATCTTTTTGATACGCATCACTTAGTATGCATGGATTCAACCGACAGACTAGAGTTTGGGAAAATCTTGAGCATTCCGGATGCCTACTAGAAAGATGTTGAAATCCTTTGTGCGGATATATATACTAGATGGATTTTAATGTGAAGGTAAGTGTGGTGTGTTGTGAAGTCTGAAGAAAAGTAGAGAGTAGTGTGGAAGTAGCAATACAGGTCCAATATGTGACAGAATAACAACACTAAAGCATAGGAAGAATGAAGTGTAATAAATCAGTGTATTGAGCCTAATCGAAACTGAATCTCAGTATGTGTGGATGCTTCTCATCAGTTCAAGTACCTGGTTTCTTTCTATAAACTATTGTAGGCAGTGAGCCTCTTGTGAGTAGTGTGCTTGGGTAGTGAGCCCTAATTGGCAAGTGCCATTTTGTACTTCTATTCTTTTAACAGAGAATACAATCATGGGTTAGTGACCCTGTGGTTTTTCCCTTTATAGGGTTTTCCATGTAAAAATCCTTGTGTTATGTGTATTGATTTCTTTCTGCTTGGTGGTGCCCACGTGGAGTTAAGGTTTCAAGCAAAAGTTTGTGGACATTTTTTTTATTTCAAACCCTTGGGTTTCCTTGGTCCATCAGTAGGAGTGGGCCTTTGTCTCAGCAATCATGTTGTTAAGGGGCGGTTTGATCTTTGGGTCAGTGTGATAGTTACTATCAGCAGCTGGGGTCGATGTCATTCCGATGAGGCTGGTCTAGTCAATAGAGTGTGGTTTGAAGCTTTCATCAGAGTGATTTGCATATCGGCAGAGTAGTTATTAGGCTTGTCGATGGTTTGTGGTCTCGCTAATGACCAGGCATTGGGTTAGACGGTTGGCAAGAGTAGTGATATTAGCAGATGGATTTTTGGATGTGCCGATGGGTTTGGGTTATGCCGATGGAGCTGGCATCAAAGTAAAAAAGTGCATTGGGAAGGTAGTGGAGCGTTGAGCCGATGATGGTTTTCTCGCCGATCGGGTTCTATTGGTGTGTCAGAGGATGAACAAGGAGGTTCACCGATAAAAGAAGTCTGGCCGATAGAGTATAGTTCAACATTTTCATCGGTGAGATCAGTGTGTTAGCGAAGGAATTTTTGGGTGTGTCGACAGCTTGGGCTACCGCGATGGGGTTTAAACTAGAGTCGTCGGGAGCAAAATCACCGATGATTATCTTTTGGTGTGATCCTGTTTATGAAGTATTGGAGAGGTCATTGTAGGGTGAATGTGTGACAATCAGTTCTCACATAATTTGAAAAGTTAGTGATAAATGGGGATGCCTACATGGCACAATCAGATTGGTCAACTGCTTGCCTGTTCAATTTCTAGGGCTGCAGATCTTGGTGGGTAGAAATGAATCGACGGTTCTATTCAAATGGAGGGTTTTCTTTGTGCATGCATCTATTTCTAGGCAGGAAAGTTTCAAGGCACGTAATCTACTACATTTCCAAGGCCGCAAGTTGGTATTCCATTAATGGTAGATGTTACAGAAGTATGGTCGAAGACATTAGCAAGTCAACTACCCAATCGAGGAGGAAAATCTTCATGCGGCGGTGTAGATCCTGATTTCACCTACTTTTCTTCTTCCTTCTGTCTTGATGTAGAGCAGGCAGCGAAATCATGGGAAATGGTTAACAGCCAGTTAATATACATTTTCCTGTGTATGTTTTTCCATCGGCAAGCCTAAAACTCTGTCACGTTGAGGTCCTTTCTCTAGACGATTGATTTTGCACCTATCGGTGGGACCATTGCTATCGGTGAGCACCCTTTAGCTCCTACCAATATGTTGATGTAGGTATTTTGCTTTGGTTGAACCTCTGAACCACAATTACCATTGAACCAATGCTATCAGCAACCCACTGTTGCACTGTTGAACTGCAGGAACCCATCAACTTTACTGAACTGGTGCAACCATTGAACCTCCGCTGTTCACTGAACCCTTAAACCGCTGAACGGTTGAACTATTGAACCTTTCACTAATGGTTCAACCAAAAGCTTTTCACCAGGTTTCAACTAACTACAGAACCTGATGTAATACCTTCTATCTTCGTTGAACCAAAAATCATTGAACCATCAAAATTAGTTCAAACATAGGGATTTAAGCTGTTTGCAATGCTGATCTGCCCAACTAAACCCCTCGCAACTTTGCCAGACTGTTTCTCCTACAAACAAATGGATTTTTCTACCTTTATCAACCTAGCACATGAGGATGCTAGGGTTCCTCAATGCATGTTGCAAACTGATCCTACACATGAAAACTTGAACAAACAAAAAATAGCAAAATCTAAACTACTATGTACAACCATTCCACCAATTACGAATTAATCCAACTGGTGGAATGGATTAAAAATCCATCTCAATAGCAAACCAACAAATCGATTACATAATGGAATTCAACACAAAATATGATCTTCTTTTATTGCTTCTAGGAATGAAATAAAAATATCTGATTTCACAGTTCTAGAAATTAACTGCACACTATTGCTTTGATCCCTGTCTCTCTCTATAACAATCTCAATCTATATGATCCAATCAATCTAAGCTAAGCTATTTATCTACATGCCAACAATAGTACTGACATGATTCCCAGTGGCTGGGAGAAAATTCCAAGTGGCTGGGAGATGATAACCAACTAACAAACTCTAACAAACTAACAACCTTATCATGACAAATCGATAAGTGTCCTAGGGACTTACAAACAGAACCGAATTACAAACTACAATGACACGTCTGGTTAAACAGACCTTATTACATTAAATATAGAAATGCATAAGACTCTAGTCCTCTTGTTGAAGGGGTGCTCCTACACCATCTTTGGTGAATTCAGTGTTTTTGGTGCCATTTTTGTGGTGCACTGTATCTAGTGGACTTTTGAATTTTGCCATGTAATTAATTGTTGAGGGCACAACCTTGCTATGAAGGGAAGATTGTGTTACTCGTTTTTGGTTGTTGAAAACTGGACAAATTTTGGTGTTGTAATGAAATACAACTTCGTTGGTGGCTCTATTTTGGGTGTCTTGTGAGTTTATGAATCTCATGTTGTATGTTTTATGCATAAGTTAACTAGTTTCATGTTGTTTTATATGAGAAATGCTCTGTTGCATGTGTTTAATTATTTGTCTCCAAGTTGTGGGCATATTCTCTTTTGAATCAGAATAGCTAAGGGTTATTTAAGATTCAAGGATATGGGTTTTCTGTATTGAATGTTTAATCTCCTACCTTTGTTCAAGGAACAAATTAAATGTTTCAGGTTAATCATTGATAAAGTATGTTGCAATAGGGATACCATCAAGTATGAATGATTAAGCACTTAATTTTTGGGAAGTATTTGTAAGGCAGACACTAAAAATCCCCTTGAAATCTAGTCAATGATCTAAGCTTATGATAACCATTCACATGTGTATGTCTATTGACTCTGAGCCTTGGATAGGCACCAATCTGGTTTTGTGTTGAGGTTACAACCAAGGTCCTAGTTTTGCATCCAAATACAAATCAAACTCAAACTTTTAATACAAACCTTTAGGACATTAGAAGTAGTTTTTAGGACCAAAATCCTCTGTCTCACAACTGAACATATGCCCAAAGCTAGCCCCTTTGCACTTATCTCACCATTTTGGTCTGCATAAGAGAGGATTTATCTACTTTGTGTCAACATCCCAACTAATTCATAGATGCATTTCATAGATGTTGAATAGGGAATACCCCCTTGGTTCTGCAGAGCCTAAAGAAGAAGAGGAGATATTTATAGAGTCTATCTCTTTTACTATTGGCCCCTGGCTTGGGAATCCTGTTGATCATTGATGACTACCTTGTAGGGATAACTGGGAGGAAGCATCCAATTTGGGAAAAATCCAACAGATTTGGCGACTCCACTGGGGATTTGCTTTGTGTAAGAACCCTAGTTTTAAAAAAAAAAATTTCCTAGTTATAGGTGGTGAATCTGAACAAATCTCCCAACCGGTAAAATAAAAATTTGTATGCAAGGGAGAAGATCCCTATGTAATCCTCTGTCTAAAGAATTACCCACAAAAATGATGTACAAGAAAAAAGGGACTGTTCAAGCCAGTCAAGATGGTTCTCCTAGCCCCAGGAACCGTGATAATAACCAAGATAATCCTAGGTCTTCAGAGTAGCATACACCATATTTTTCGAATGCAGAAGCTGAGATTCAAGATGTGTTTGAAAGGCAACAAGGGAGATTGAGAATGAGGTCAGAGGTGTTTCAAGAACACCCTTTCTTAGATCCCTCAGATAGATTTGAAGAGGCTGAGTCCCCAAGGGATAATGAGGATGACCAGGATGGAATGAGACCATCCACTTCTATGCCAAGAGATGAAGAGTTATTTGAGGAAATTAAAAGCTTAAGAGCTGAATTAGAATATCTGCAGGTAGTGAAGGTTAGAGATGACATGAGGCAAAAAGTGCAAGCTCTGAGAATTGCTCAGAATGATTCGGTTTAAACCCTTGACAATACAAATGTGTTGAGAAATCAACAAAGAAATGAGGTTCAGGATCATCATAATGATCAAAGGTAGAATATAAATAATGCTAGAGTACCATTAAATAATGTAAGAAATCAGAATGAAATAGAAATGCCAATGTTAATCAATTTGGTAGACAGCCTATGCAGTTGGACAGATTTAGACAACTAATTTTTGATGGCATTCCTGGTTACCCCAATCCTATTGACAAACATGTGAGGCCACAAGTGCCAAAGTTTTCAGGAAATAGTATTGTGTCAGGAGAGGATCATCTGAAGGCTTTTCAGAATGTCATGGGCAATTTTGAGGTTGAGCATGAAGATGCATTTATGAAATTGTTTGTGCAATCCTTAGTTGATGAGGCTAGAGAATGGTACAAGGGTCTGCCTTATAGGAGTGTTTCATCATGGGATGAATTCAGGAGGATTTTCAAAGAACAATATGGTGATAAAATTGATCCAAGTTTTTTCATTAATGAATTTACTGGCATTACCAAGGGATCAAATGAGCAGGTTGCTGATTTCAATACTAGATTAACTAAGGTGTTGAACAAATTGCCACATCACCTGAGGCCTAATGAACCAATGTGCATAGTGTTGTACATAAATGCTTTTGATGCCAAAACAACTTATGGATTAAGAGATAAGGGTCCTCATAGCCTCAGGGATGCTTTCAAAATTGCAACAAATATTGAAAATAATAGAAAAGTGTCTGGTAAGACAAACAAAAGAGATGATGTAAAAATTCTGTAAAATCCAAATAGTAAATCTCAGAGTGTTCAAGGTAATGCATCCACTTCTGAGGAGAAATTAGATAAATTGACGACTATTGTCAGGGACATGAGTTATAGACTTGCTAAGAATGAAAAGGGAATAGGTCTTGACAGTCAGGTTTACCAAAGGCAAGAAAAAAGGCCATCATTGCATGATATGCCATATAACACTAATTGGCATAATGGTAAACCTATCCTCCCAAATAATAACACAAATCAAAGGACTCAAAATGTTAAGGAAACTCCTGATCCTTTGAAGAAGGCTATTAATATTGTTGATGACACCCCATGGTGCATAATATGTCAAATGCCTCACTCACAGTCGCAATGTATGATTGCTCGGTCTTCGTATAATAATGTTGTTGCCTGTGATGAGTGCAATGAGCCAGATTGTATGGAGGATGATAGTGTCAATATGTTGTTCACAAACAGGGAGCATCCTTCTCATGATGTTGATGCAAGCATGGATAATGAGATTCAGGTCTACCAGTAGGTTTCCTGTGATGAAGATGATGAAGATAATTATGCTTACGCTCAAGACTCACACATCTTTCTGAACAACTTGAGAAGGCCCTCTGATGAAGAAATTAGAGCCTTCACAGCTGCAACAGTAGCTCAAGTCAAAATCAATTATAATCTTAGAGGAAAGGCTCAGGTAAGCAACTCATGCCAACTAGAGAACACATTTGTGAGCCAACCAGTGCACAATCATAAAGAGGCTGAACTACAAAAGAAACAATGGAGCAATAATAAGCAAAAAATAGGTCATGATTCTCAAAGACTAGAAAATAAAGTTCCCCAAGTTGAGGATCAAAACAAAAATGCTTAGGTCAAGGAAGATAGTTAGAAGGCCGTAAAAATTAAAGCTGGATTTGTAATCATTGAAATCAAAATGAAGATTATATTAGAATCAAATGCATAAAAAAATGATTATACCTTCCTTCTGACTCATGGATCTAGGGGGAAGTAGTTTGCGCCTACGTAGCTCCTCAGATGTTTCCCAAATGATGCAAGATGTGGATTACTCAATGCATACAACACAATGTAGATGAGAGATAAGTGGTTTTGATGCTTGATTGAGATGGAGATGGGCAATGATTAGAGTGATTTTGGCAGAGGTTTGATGAGATGAGGAGATTGTGGTTTACTTTGGGCAGAGGTCTGATGCATGAAGAGGTCTCCCCTAATGGCCTAGAGAGGGGTCCAATTTATAGAGTTTTGGAGATGAGGATGGAGGGTGAGGATTCAGTTGATGAGATCAAGGGCTAGGAATAAAAGTGAATCTTTTATTCCTAGTGGATGAATTAATAATTCCTATTTTGGGAAGAGTGGAGGATAGTGGATGAATTAATAATTCATTTTTGGGGAGAGTGGAGGATAATGGGGGACAACTGAATATAATATTCAGTTTAGTGGAGGATAGTGGGGGACAACTGAATATTAAATTCAGTTTAGTGGAGGATAATGGGGGACAATTGAATATTAAATTCAGTTTAGTGGAGGATAATGGAGGATGAGGTAAGCAAGGTTAATTAAGTGTTATCTTAATTAATTTAAGTCTAGGTTAATCAGATAAACATGACTTATCTAATTAACAGGGATTAGGGAAATGGATAAATCATCTAAATAAATATTAGCAATATTCATTTAATTGATAGGATAGGGTTGTAAGATTAAATGGATTAATTAGGTGAATTAATTGATCACTAGGGATATGTAGATGGGGAGAGTGGATTAGTGTAGAGGTACGGGAAATTGGTTTGTAGAGCAATCCAATTTTTGGTGTCTGTATTTGCCCCTCTTTGAGATGGTGTTGCAGCTAAGTAACATCATTTCAAAGAAGTTAGAACATAGAGTTGGATTGGATAGAAAAAAGATTTTGGTTTGGAAGCATAGCGTAAGGTTTTGGGGATAATTGGTAAGGGTGATGCCCCCTTGAGAGGATAGGTAGGTTGCGAGAACACGGTTGTGCTCTCGAAATGGATGGAATAGATTAGTAGATGTGGTTAGAGGATAAGTGGTGGGATGAAAGGATGATGATGTTTGATGATCATTGTGCTGAAACTGAATTTGAGCAATCCTAGGTTTGATATAGAAAAGTGGATATGTTCACCAAGGTATAGAAGACCAGGGTGATGATGTTTATCCAACATTTGCATGGACTAGACACGCAGACAAAGGGATGATCTCATGCATGCCCAAGATAGTACAACCTTGTCTACACGAGGGAAGGGGACTCGTAGCATAAGCCCGTAGTACAAAAAAGGTATGATGAACCTTAGATGCATAAGGAGATCAATATGCTAGAACTGACCCTATGATTGATCAAGATATGAATACTAGCTTGGAGTAATGAGACCAACCCACAAGCACAGCATACAAAAGCAAGACTATGCCCCATTCTAGATGTTTTCGCCACATACCATGATATAATAAGATCAAGGTAGCTTTGATGTGATCTTCGAATAGGACAAAAGATAAAAATCAAAAACCAAAAGACCAACGAACCAAACAAGTAACCATTGTATCTTTTGCCAAAATGGATGATGATGTCGTAGGAAAGATATATCCTAAGGTAGGGATTGATAGATGATTTGATGATGCTGTGATGATTGGATAGATTCTGCCTATCATAGGAATGACATATCCTAAGGCAAGAATCAATTGATGATTGGATCATGTTTTGTTGATGTAAGATTGGCTCAAGATATGATGGTGACAAGTTATGGTTAATGCTGATTTGATAGTTGATGATTTTTGATAAGGGATGATGCTTTGATAGGTGATGCGATGCTTGGATCTAGTGTAAGCTTATTGATGAGAGATGTGATGATGATATGTAGTTCTGATTTGTGATGATGATAAATTTGATGTTGATGAGAGTGTGATGGAGCAAGTTTAATTTTTTGTGTGATGGATAGATTATTTTTGGAAGTTTGTGTGTTTTCGATTATTTTGTGATTTTTTTTGATATTTGTGATGTTTTTGGATTTTTGATTTTGTGATGTTTTTTGATGTTTTGATTTTGTGATTTTTTGGAATTTTGTGATTTTTGTGATGTTTTTTGGATTTTTGTGATTTTGTGATGTTTTTGGATTTTGTGATTTTGTGATGTTTTTGAATTTTTTGATTTTTGAAAAAGGAATGGTTTATTATGAGATGGTTGCATTGGATTTCATGTGGATAACCTTTGCGCTAGATACCAATGACAAGGGAACACCAAGTCTAGAGGTGAAAGTGATGGGGTTGGATAGGGGGATTGGATAGCTGATTCATGATAGATGAATAGACAAGTGATAGGGATGCATGTTAGATAGATGGAAGATTGGGATGAGGATTTTTTCCAAGAGCTAGGTTGCAAGGAATCATATGCCCCAATGTCTAAAGAATTTTGCATGATGGGCTCATGTGTGAATGGATGGCCTTTGCAATAGATGAATGGAGGATATACTTGCAAAGGAAGTATGCCAAGTGGTCTCCAAAGCATGTTGTTGATATTTTGCCCCTTGCCTTTATCAAGATCTAAGGTGGGAGATATAGTGGATAGAATGGATGGGGAATGATAGGATGAATAAGGGATGATGGATAGGAATATGATAGGATAAAGATAAGATAGTGGATAAGATGTGCAAGGATATTATGGATGTGGATGAAGGATACAGTTTTGCCCCCAAGTGTAGGGATACAAAATGGATGGACAAGGGATTACGCATGACGCCCACAAGGGGTATTCATCATGGTACTTGCCCAAAGTGCCACAAGGAGTGGTTTTCACCATTGGATGGATTTTTTTTTCTCTTTACTATTTTCTTGATTTTTTTTATTTTTTTGCTTTTTTGATGGAATGGGGACTCGAGCATCTGTTTCCATAGCAAGGAGAAGATGGTCCCATGTTGGATAGCATTATGGATGATGATTGCCTGGATGTTGGTAGATAGGAGAAGATTGAAGGGATTATGGATAATGGATTATGGTGTGTATAATTTGGATTATGCAAAAGCATGGACCATAGGAATGTGATGGGGAAGATATGTAGGATAGCAAACGAAAGATGGAGAGATGGGGGTATGTGGGAATTGCAAGTGGTGGAGGGGAACCAAGACCAGTGGTTGCACACATCGTGATGTATTTGGAAGCTTGTACTTTGATTGTGGAGTTGGGAGTAATGGAGATTGGGATGGGGGATTGTTGGATGGTCGATTTGGGGTTTTAGGGACCCAAATAGAGTTAGGAATTATGGGATTTTTAGATGGGGAGTGGGATGTTTAGGATTTTGCGGTAGATTGGGAGGTGGATGCCTCATTAGATTTGAGTGATCTTTGTTTGGGGACCCACACCATTTTTATTTTTGCTTTTTCTTGTGATGGTGTGGGCTTTGATAGCCTTTGGGATTTTTCATTTTGATTGGAATGGATAATATCCGTAGGCTTTTCTGCTTTATGAGTTGAGGCATTCAAATTTTTGAATCCCATGGATTTGGGGGAAGCTTCATGTTTGAAAGATGTGTGCTTTTGTTGGTCTTGATTCAGGATTTTAGTGGACTTATGGATGGAGGGGTAAAAAGTGGATTTTTGGATAGATCGATGAAGTGATTTGATGATTGGGATATTAGGAGTTGGGAGGATGGGAGGATAAGATGATTTGTGGATAGGGATGTTGGGAGTTGGTAGGATAGGAGGTAGAGTGGATTTGATGGGGATATTTGGAGTTGGAAGTAGCGCAGGTAAATTGGATGGGGGGAGATGGATGGTCACATGCTTTTGCAAATGGTAGGATGATGGAGGAGGGATGGCGACATATGTTTTGGAAGTGCGATGAGATGCACCATGTTTGGGATTGGATGAATGGATTTTGGAAGGTGGGTGGATGGTATTGACATGTGTAGATTATTTTTCTTGGGATGCATAGCCAAGGCCATGTGATGATGGATGAAATGTGGTGTGGATGGGCTCCAAGATGCCTTGTTCATGAAGGCCTAAGCCTTTGCCTTGATAGTTCATAAGTTGGAGCATGCGACATGCAATGGGATGTTTAATTTTGGAAACAAGACGCGAATCCATTATTTGTTGGAGATAGATAGGTGGTGGAAGGAAGTTAATCACCTCCTACAAGGGAGTCACCATGGATGAAAGTGCTTTTTCCCAGTGGATAAGGGGATGGATTTGGGATGGGATTGGTAGATGGAGGTGAAGGATTCATGTGGGATGGTAAAGGGGTGGTAGAAGATGATGTGGGATCAATAAGGTGATCCATAGATGGGATTAGATGGGATGGTTAGATCTTGATTAGGAGAAGGGGTTGATGTTTCAACATGCTTTGAATTTGTTTCTTGACATAGCTCGTGTGCTTGCATGGAAGTGGAAGTGACTTGGATAGATGTGATGGGTGCTTGGATTGATGTGATAGGTGCTTGACTTATGGGCTCTTGAACATGGCTACATGATGGTTCTTGACTTATGATAGGGGGTTGTTCAAGAGATTTGGTGGGTGTTGGATTGCATGAGGGTGTTTGATTCCTTGCTAATAGCCAATGGATGACATCCTTCATGAGTGTATGGGTGGAAGAACAATATAATGGATGGATAATGATGATGGATGGTGTAGAAATAGGATTGGGATTGGATAGGTGGGTGATAGGATTAGGTAGTGATGGTTCTTTGGTGGGTTCAAGGATAGGTGTTGGACTAGATGGTGATGTTGGAGAGTTTGGGGATTGGGGGAATTCCTTTACTGTGCATTCATTTTTAGGTGATGTTCTTTGGAAGAAATCCCACAAGGATTCTTTGGATGTGATAGTGTTGGGACTTGGAAGATCTGATGGTGGAATAGATGGTGGATGGGTGATAGGGGTTGGTGGATTGGGAGATACATAAGGTGATGGATTAAGGTTGATAAGGTTGGAGGGATATTGTGATGGGGGGATTGGAGGATGGGGATTAGGAGATGGGGGATTTGGTTGTTGATATGAGGTTTGGGTTTTAGATATAAGGTGTGCTAGATTGGTGTTCCCTTGATCAAAGTTAGCATGACAAAGGTTGGGGGATGGATAAGGTGTAGGTAGTGATTGGTTGGACAAGTATGATGGCATGGATGTGTAAGGGGATGGTGATTGATATGAGGGTAAAGGTTGATATGATGGGAGTTGGTATGAGGTTGAAGGTTGATATGATGGAAGTTGATATGATGAAGGTTGATGGGAGGTTGATGGTGTAGATATGTAAGATGTAGGTTGGTATGAAGGTTGAAAGAATGACAATTGATATGATGTGGATGGGGATGATGTGTAGGGTGTTTGTTGATATGATGGAGGTTGGTATGAGGTCCATGGTGTGGATATGTAAGATGTTGAAGGTTGATATGATGAGGGTTGATATGATGAAGATCGGGGAGGCGTTTGGGATTCTCCAATGATGAGGTGTGCTAAGGGTATATCTTTAATGTCATTTTTGAATTGTTCCTTAGCATTAGGATCCATCTTCTCATAGACTTTTCTAAGTCTTTGTACTTGTTGTATTGCTTCATAAAGATCCATTCTGTGGGAGATAGTATGGGATGATGGGGGATGATGGATGATTGTGATGTTGGGAATCAAAATTTCAAGACCTTAAGATGATTTGATTTGATTTGTTTTTGTTGGATGGTTCTCTATGCTTAAGATAGACTAATGATCTTAAGCAAGAGGGTTGATTTGGTTGATTTGATTAGAGGATCAATTAAGGTCTTGATTTTTGATTGGGTTGATTCAGATTTGGAGTTTGATAGTGATGTTGGGGGATTTGGATAATGATTGGGATAATTGTGGTTGGGCTTTTGGATGAGGGGATTGATGGAAGATGAAGGAGACTAGGTCCTTAATCAAGGTTTAATTTGCAAAAGATGATCTTTTATTAAGGATTAGGAATTGGAAGGTTTGATTAGAGTTGACAATGGATGAGGGATGACTGATGTTGGATTTGGGATTTGATAAATGGGGGGACGGTTTAGCGGTGTTGGGAGGAAAACTGGGAGGAAAATGGGCTTATAAAATTGATGTTTTTGATGGAAAAATTTGATTTTTAGACATGGATGAAGAAGACACTAAAATAGATGGAAAATGGTGCTGAAATAGAGAGGAAATGGTGCTAAACGATGTGAATGGTTGGATTGATGGATGAATTTGATTTTTCTTAACAAGTAGACAAATAATCAAGCAAGAAAACACAATGGTTAAAGGTTTGATTTATGAAAAATGTGATAATCAAGCATGCACAACCTAAGGTGAAGCAAGGAAAATACTTGTTTGAACAAGTAGAGGGATTTGGGCCACTAAAATAAAGGTTTGTAGTGGGGGAACATCCGGGGGATCGGCACCTTACGAGCATCCGATAAACCACTTAAGGTTTTGACTAGCTCTACTAGGAGTTTAATATACCTCGAGGGTACCACTTCGTTTCAAGCTAGCACTGAATGGTAAGCACTCATACTGATTAGACTTGGCTTTCACCTTATCCTCAATTTACATGTAGCGGATCAGATGAAAGTACCGCTTGGGGTCGCCAATGAGTTCTTTGAATGGATGTGTCTCAAGGGCAGGCCCACGTCCTAAAAAGAAAAATAGAATAGAACCATTTTTCTTCACCCAAAATCGTTTTGAAGGCAAGGGGAGAGGATACTTTGATTCTACCCTATGGGATAACACAAACGTGCAAGTGCACAAGACATGGCAAACAAGAGCTAATATTCATTTTAAGCCCAAATTGAAGTATGCCTAAAGTTGTTCTGTTGCAAGCAATGATTAATTTTAGTTGCACCAAAATCAAATGTTCTTTACACTAAGGCACTCAAAGGTTATTTTTAGGTGCACCAAAATAAAATGTTTGATTGTAGATTGTTTGGAAGCAAGATTCGTTTTAGGTGCACCAAAGACAAATATTTTCTATGCTAAGAAATCCCTGCAAAAAAGATGTTAGTAACTTCTAGATTGTGCCCTGAGATGATTTGAAATATGCTACAAAATAGAGACCAAACCCTACATAGACCCCTAAGCTAGTATAGAAAAATAGCGCTAAAACAGAGGTAAGGTAGTGCTAATACAGAAGATAGCGCTAATACAGAAAATAGTGCCAATACAAATGCAAGATAGTGCTAATATAGAAAATAGCGCCAATACAGATGCCAAATAGCGCTAATACACATGCAAGATAGCACTAATACAAAAGATAGCGCTAATACAGATACAAGATAGCGTTAATACAGACAATAGCGCCAATATAGAAGCAAGATAGTGCTAAACTGTGTTTCTGTCTTAGTTTTTAGTCTGCCGTGAGGAAGATAGCGCCGAACTAGGTGATAGCACTGATACGGCACCGAGTTTGGTCAATGGATGATTTTAGGAAAATTTTGCCATAGTTTCCCCTTGTTCATTCAAGATTCCTGCAAAAATAGAGAGCAAAGAGACACAAAAACAGTGGGAAGATTGTTAAGAAGAGACGTGTGAGACGTGTGAGCAGAAGTTGGAATAGAAAATGCTTCATAGAAATGGCGCTAAAACAGTAGATAGCACTAAAATGTGCCAAGGATAGTGCAACTGCACGGGGTGGATGGCGCTGCACCTGCAAAAAACACGTCCTAAGCACAAAAACTCACACAAATAGATTAGATTCAGACGTTGTGGGTCCCACTAGGTGTGCCAATGTAATCAATGAAATCAAAATGAAGATTATATTAGAATCAAATGCATAAAACAAATGATTATACCTTCCTTCTAACTCATGGATCTAGGGGGAAGGAGTTTGTACCTACGTAGCTCCTCAGATGTTTCCCAAATGATGCAAGATGTGGATTGCTCAATGCATACAACACAATGTAGATGAGAGATAAGTGGTTTTGATGCCTGATTGAGATGGAGATGGGGAATGATTAGAGTGATTTTGGCAGAGGTTTGATGAGATGAGGAGATTGTGGAGTGATTTGGGCAGAGGTCTGATGCATGAAGAGGTCTCCCCTAATGGCCTAGAGAGGGGTCCAATTTATAGAGTTTTGGAGATGAGGATGGAGGGTGAGGATTCAGTTGATGAGATCAAGGGCTAGGAATAAAAGTGAATCTTTTATTCCTAGTGGATGAATTAATAATTCCTATTTTGGGAAGAGTGGAGGATAGGAGATGAATTAATAATTCATTTTTGGGGTGAGTGGAGGATAATGGGGGACAACTGAATATAATATTCAGTTTAGTGGAGGATAGTGGGGGACAACTGAATATTAAATTCAGTTTAGTGGAGGATAATGGGGGACAACTGAATATTAAATTTATTTTAGTGGAGGATAATGGAGGATAAGGTAAGCAAGGTTAATTAAGTGTTATCTTAATTAACTTAAGTCTAGGTTAATCAGATAAACATGACTTATCTAATTAACAGGGATTAGGGAAATGGATAAATCATCTAAATAAATATTAGCAATATTCATTTAATTGATAGGATAGGGTTGTAAGATTAAATGGATTAATTAGGTGAATTAATTGATCACCAGGGATATGCAGATGGGGAGAGTGGATTAGTGTAGAGGTACGGGAAATTGGTTTGTAGAGCAATCCAATTTTCGGTGTCTACAGGATTATCTCAAGATAAAAATAAAACAATGGATCAGGCTACAACTATTATACAAAATTATGCTCCTTTTGACATAACTCAAGTTTTGTCTTAGATAAAGATCTATGTTCCATTGATGGAGTTGATGAAAGTTGAAGAGTTCAGGAATAAAGCATTGTCCCTGATTTTAGGAGTGCCTTGTCAAGCCAAGTAGAATGCTGAAACTCAGGGTAAGAAACAAGCCATGTGCATTGATGAGGATGAGGTTCCTAAAGTGTATCTAGGGGTGACCATGACAAAATGCCCTTCACAGGTTGGGCCATTTTATGTCTCCCTTGTATCAATGGAAAAGTGATTAAAAATTGTATGCTTGACTCAGGAGCATCAACAAATATCATGCCTCTAGCTATCATGTAGCAAGCTGCATTAAAGATAGACAAGGCATGTGGGAAATTCTATGCAATGGATACCAAGGAAGTACCAGTCATTGGAATCATGAATGATGTGGATTTTAGATTGGCAACATACCTTGAAAAGACCTACAAAATGAACATAATGGTTGTTGACATAAAGCCACAATATGGTATGTTACTGTCAAGAACATGGGCAACATTGATTGGTGGGAGTATGCAACTAGACCTGTCATATGCTATGATCCTTATGAATGGCAAGGATGTCAAACTGATCAGAGAAGAAAGGTCACTGGAGACAGTTGAGGATCAAGAGTCAGAAGAGCAAGTATGTTTTGTGGATGCTGACTGTGATAATTTCAAAGTTGTCTTAGATGAAAAATGGGGTAAAAGGAGAGATATGTGCATTCGAGAGCTTGACCAACAGGGTTTGTGGACTATGTACTTTGATGGAGCTTGCTCAAAAGAAGGCTCTAGTGTTGGAATTGTATTTCTGTCTCCAACTAGTAAGCTTCTAAAATTCTCTTTCTTGTTGAAGTTTTCCTATACAAATAATATTGCAGAGTATGAAGCTCTGTTGCTAGGATTGAATATTGCTCTGAAGTATGGAATTAAGATGATAAAAGTATTTGGAGATTCAAAATTAATTGTTTCCCAGGTTAGGGATAGATATGCTTCTAAGAATAAGAGGTTAAAATAGTATAAGCATGTTGTGTGGGATATAATTGAATTGTTTGATGCATTTTCAATAAACTAGATAGAGAGATCAAAAAATGTCATGGTAGATTTCTTAGCTAATGTAGCCATAAGGCTAGATGATATAACTCTATCAGATGTTACAAATGTTGAAGTCAAACTTAGACCTGCAGTACTAGATAATATATGCAGTTGGCAAGTATTTGATGATGATAAGATTTGTTGAGATTCCTGTACTGCATAGATGAATATGAGAACCATGAGATGGATTTTTAGAATTTTGTAGAGGTTATGGATGGAAAAGAAACTCTTTTGGGGAAAGAGGTAATTCAACTCAAAGCAAATAAAATCCCTAGAGGGCTGGTTGCTTTAGAGAGAGTGTTTGACAATAGAGACCAGCTTGTTACAAAGGCATCTCCTACAAATAAGAATGATTTGGAGGAGATAAACTTGGGGACATCTCATGCACCCAAAAAGGTATATATTGGCAAACAGATCAAACCACACATCAGGAGTATGTTGATTGCACTACTGGAAAAATATAAGCATGTCTTTGCCTGGTCATATGAGGACCTAAAAGCTTATAGAGAGGATTTATTCTAGCATGAAATCCCCTTGAAGCTTGGAGCTAAGCCATTTAGATAGAAACAAAGACCTATTAACCCAACTTTAGCTCCTAAAATGCAAGAAGAGCTTATGAAGCTTAGGCACACTAGAACAATCATGCCTATCAGATAATCAACTTGGGTGTCTAATCTTGTTCCAGTTAGAAAGAAAAATGGTGACATAAGACTTTGTGTTGGCTTAAAAAATTTGAATATGTCTTCTTTAAAGGATAATTATCCACTGCCCAACATGGAGGCTATTCTGCAGAAAGTAACTAATTGTGAGCTTTTATCCATGATGGATGGATTCTCAGGATACAATCAGGTGAAGGTAAAAGAATTTGAACAATACAAGACTACCTTCACCACTCCATGGGGAACCTATGTATATGTAAGAATGCCATTTGGACTGACAAATGCAGGTGCTACATCTCAGAGAGCTATGGATGTTTCTTTTGCAGGATTAATTGACTCAATCTTGGTTATATATCAAGATGATTTGACTGCCTATTTGAAAAAGGAGGAGCAGTACTGTATGCATCTTGAACAAATTTTTATTAGAGCACTGGAGTATGGAATTTCACTTAACCCAAAGAAATGTGCTTTTGGGGTAGTGGAAGGAAAATTATTGGGACACATTGTTTCCAAGGATGGAGTTAGAATTGATCCTGAAAGGGTGGCTGCAATTGATAGAATTCGGATCCTTAGAACTGTGAAAGGTATTTAGTCCTTCTTTGGACAAATTAATTTTGTTAGAAGATTTGTTCCTAACTTTGCAGAGACCACAAAGGACATTTGTAAAATGTTGAAGAAGGGTGCAACTGTCAAATGGGAAAGTGAAGCAACTAAATCATTTCAGAGCATCAAAGAGACTATAAAGATGGCTCCTGTGCTAAAATCTCCTAATTTTTCCAAGCCATTTCAATTGTTCTCATTTGCTTCTTTCCATACTGTTGCTGCATGTTTACTATAGAAAAATGAAGAAGGTTTTGAGCAGCCTATTGCTTTCTTCTGCATGTCATTGCAGGCTACTGAATTGAAATATGATATCATGGAAAAATAGACATATGCATTGGTTAGAGCAGTCAAGAGCTTCAAGCCATATTTAGTAGGCATTCAGATAGTTGTATATGTGCCCCATGCAATAGTTAAAGGTATTTTCACTTAGCAGGAGGTAACCAAAAGAAGATGTAGGTGGATAAACAAGTTGCAGGAGTTTAACATTGAAATACAAATCACCAAATTGGTAAGGGGACAAGGTCTAGCTAAAATGATGACAAAATCTAATCTAGAGGCATGCCAAGTAAATGTAGTGCAAAATGAGTTTGTAAATATGTCAGAATCTGAATGGTACAAAGACATTTTGTATTATTTGCAAAATTTAAATTGTCCTTCCCATTTCAGTGATAGTTAGAAGAGGACTTTAAAATTACATGCTATCAAATATGTCATTGTTCAAGGAGAATTGTATTGGAAAAATCTTGATGGTGTACTACTCAGGTGTGTAGATGAAAATCAAGCTAAGGATATTCTAAGTGACATGCACAAAGGAATATGTGGTGGACACTATACTACCTAGACAACAGCTCACAAAATTCTTAGAGCAGGCTATTGGTGGCCAACTCTCTTCTCAGACACACAAAAGATGGTAAGAAAGAGTGATCCATGTCAAAGGTTCTCAAGAAAGCTAAGGTATGAAAGTGCATTACCCCTTAAAACTGTAACTATGGAGGCTCCATTCCAGCAATGGGGAATTGATTTTATAGGGGAAATCTCAGAGAAATCAAGTGGAGGACATAATTGGATTTTGTTTGCTACTAATTACTTTACTAAATGGATTGAAGCCATTCCAACTAAAAAGGCTATAAGAAAGGTGGTGATGGATTTCATTTTAGAAAATATTATTATCAAATTTGGAGTGCCAGTCAAAATGGTCACAGATAATGCTATGTGCTTCAGATCTGGTTAATTTGTTAACTTTTGCAACAATTATGGAATTGATTTGTCATATGCATCACCATATCATCCACAGGGAAATGGTCAAGCAGAGTCAAGTAACAAAAGCCTCATGAAAATCATTAAAAGGATGGTAGATAAAAAAAAAAGGGCTTGGGATTCAAAGCTAAAGATGGCATTATGGGCTGATAGAGTAACAGTAAAGAAAGTGATTGAAAAGTCACCTTTTGAGCTAGTATATGGTACATCAGCTAAGTTACCTATGAATAATCTTTTGCCAATCTATAAATTCATACAAGAATACAATGAAGAGATTGAACATCAATGAGGGAAAGGATAAATCAGCTGGTTGCATTGGATGAAATTAGAAGAGAGGCACACAAGACAAATATCAAGAAAAAACAAAGAGTAAAATATCTGTTTGATAAAAGGACTACAGAAAGGAAATTCCAAATAGAAGATTTAGTCCTTGTTTGGAGTGCAAGGAACCAGGATAAGGGCAAAAATGGTAAGTTTGAGCCTTTATGGATGGGCTTATACCAAATCAGCAACACTCATGGAGAAGATTCCTACCTTCTCCAGGCCCTAAATGGTGAAATATTGGAATTGCCTGTGCACAGTCAATTCCTCAAAGCTTATTTTTCATAAGTAATTATCTTCTGTGCACATTTTAAAATTGAGTGTAAATTGTCTGTGAATGCCCTGTATAGTCAGTGTTTGGCATTTTTTTTGTGTTTTACCTGGTCTGCCCAGAGGTGGTCTGGTTCTCGCTGCAGCCTTGCACCTACACGTCCCCCAGTCGGAGCCAACGGTGGTGCCCACGTGGAGTTAGGGTTTCAAGAAAAAGTTAGCGGACATTTTTTTTATTTCAGACCCTTGGGTTTCCTTGGTCCATCGGTAGGAGTGGGCCTTTGTCTCATCAATCATGTTGTTAAGGGGCAGTTTGAAATTTGGGTCGGCATGACAGTTACTATCAGCAGCCAGGGTCGATGTCTTTTCGATGAGTTTGGTCTGGCTGATAGAGTGTGGTTTGAAGCTTTCATTAGAGTTATCTGCATATTGGTGGAGTAGTTCTTAGGCTCACCGATGGTTTGTGGTCTCGCCGATGACTAGGCGTTGGGTTAGACGGTCGGCGAGAGTAGTGATATCGGCAAATGGATTTTTTGATGTGCCGATGGGTTTGGGTTATGCCAATGGAGGTGGCATCTGAGTAACAAGGTGCATCGAGCAGGTAGCAGAGCGTTGAGCAAATGATAGTTTTCTCGCCGGGGTAAGTGCAGGAAGATGGGGGGCCAAAAAGGGGTCTTAAGTGGCCACTTTTTTTCTGAAATTAGGAAATACTGGCCTTGGATGAGAAATTGAGAATAGTTACACTCAAAATTTGGAGATGCAACCAAAACAATGTTCGTAGTGCTCCGAGTCTACTTTCTAAACTACTATTTTGTTTTGAAAAAGGCATAGATTAAGGGGTTCAAAAGAAGGAGCCACAGAAATTGGTGTTGTTTCTGTCAAAAAAAAATAACATAGCATGTTTTGTGGCTCCCTCAAAAGGTCAACTTTTTTTTGGTATTTTTAAAATCGCTTTAGTGAGAAATTAGCTAATAGCATGTAGTTTATGCCCGATTTTTTTAATAATTTTTTGATGAATATTTGATTTTTTACTAATTTTTAAAGTGGACACATCCTAAAAAATAGAATTTTGGCCGTGCTACCCCTATAAATTTTGAAAACTAATTGAAAATCATTTTTTTATTTTTTTAATATTTGTAGAATAGAGTCTAGTTTCTAAATATGTAATTTTTTTGAAATTTGAATGAATAGTTATTTTACAATGAAAAAAAGACCAAACAGTGGTTTTTGCCTAAAAACAGACACACAAACAAAAGAAATTAAAGATGAAAGGCTTAACATTGTTAAAATGTGAAAAAAATCACATCGTCAAATAGCTAAGAGAAAGCCTAACATTACCCATGTGTTTGATTTGTTCAACCTTGAAACACATGCAAATCTGAGGGTTAGCACGAATGAAATTATGTGAAATTTTGAAGAATGTAGAAAAACATGTCTGTGACTATTCATAAGGCACTCCAAGCCTTTGGGTTGGAAATCCAAAGCAAATCCCAAGCCCAAGGCTTGGGATTCCCAAAGCAAGAAATAACACGAGCGCGTTATAAAATGCTCGCGTTATGTTTTACCTTGCATTTTTCTTTCCTGCAAGTCTGTCTTTTGTCATGTTTGACATAATGCGAGCGCGTTCTAACGCACTCGCGTTATGTCCCACTCAAATTTTTTTACGTTCAAGGCTATTAATCATGAGTGTTAAGGGATAAGGGATAGAGTTGGAGGGTTTAGGGATAAGGGATTAGCATTTAAGGTATAGTATCGAGCCCGTTGAGGGTCTAGGAATAGGGATAGCGTTTAAGGTTTAGGGATGAGGATTGACAGATTACGGTTGAGGGTTTAGGGTTTAGGTATAGGGTTGAGGGTCGAGGGATCAAAGTTAAGGGTTGAGGGATTAGGGTTTGACATTGAGGGTTGAGGGTTGAGGTTCAAGGGTTAAGGGTTTAGGGATAGGGTTTAGGGTCGAGGGATTAGGGTTAAAGTAGAGTGTGGAGGGTGTAAGGATTAGGGATAAGGGATTAGGGTTTAAGGTATAGTATCGAGTCTGTTGAGGGTTTAGGAATAGGGATAGCATTTAGAGATTAGGGATGAGGGATTATAGTTGAGGGATGATGGATTAGGGTTGAGGGTTGAGGGATTAGGGTTTACGGATAAGGTTTAGGGTTGAGGGTTGAGGGATTAGGGTTTAAGGTATAGTGTTGAGGGTTGAGGGTTGAGGGTTTAGGATTAGGGTTTAGGGTCGATAGATTAGCATTTAATGTCGAGGTTAGGGTTAGAGTGTCAAGGGTAGAGGGATTAGGGATAGGGTTTAGGGTTGAAGGTTTAAGGATTGACAGTTGAGGCTTTAGGGATGAGGGTTTAAGGCTTAAGATATAGTGTCAAGTGTTGAGGGTGTAGGGATAGGGTTTAAGTTTTAAGGGTTAAGGGTTGAGGGATAGGGATTAGGGTTTAAGGTATAGTGTTGAGGGTCGAGGGATCAAAGTTAAGGGTTGAGGGATTAGGGTTTGACATTGAGGGTTGAGGGTTGAGGTTCGAGGGTCAAGGGTTTAGGGATAGGGTTGAGGGTCGATGAATTAGGGTTAAAGCAGAGTGTGGAGGGTATAAGGATTAGGGATAGGGTTTGAGGGTTTAGGGATAAGGGATTAGGGTTTAAGGTATAGTATCGATTCTGTTGACGGTGTAGGAATAGGGATAGCATTTAGGGTTTAGGGATGAGGGATTAGAGTTGAGGGATGAGGGATTAGGGTTGAGGGTTGAGGGATAAGGGTTTAAGGTATAGTATCGATTCTGTTGAGGGTGTAGGAATAGGGATAGCATTTAGGGTTTAGGAATGAGGGATTAGAGTTGAGGGATGACGGATTAGGGTTGAGGGTTGAGGGATTAGAGTGAAGGGTTGAGGGATTAGGATTTGATGTTGAGGGTTGAGGGTTTAGGGTTAGGGTTGAGAGATAAGGGATCAGAGTTAAGGGTTGAGGGATTAGGGTTTGATGTCGAGGGTTGAGGGTTGAGGTTCGAGGGTCAAGGGTTTAGGGATAGGGTTGAGGTTGAAGGGATTAGGGTTTAAGGTATAGTGTTGAGGGTTGATGGATCAGAGTTAAGGGTTGATGGATTAGGGTTGAGGGTTGTAAGGATTAGGGATAGGGTTGGAGGGTTTAGGGATAAGGGATTAGAGTTTAAGGTATAGTATCGAGTCTGTTGAGGGTGTAGGATTAGGGATAGCATTTAGGGTTTAGGGATGAGGGATTAGAGTTGAGGGATGATGGATTAGGGTTGAGGGATTAGGATTTGATGTTGAGGGATGACAGATTAGGGTTGAGGGATTAGAATTTAATGTTGAGGGTTGAGGGTTTAGGGATAGGATTGAGGGTTGAGGGATTAGGATTTGACATTGAGGGTTGATGGTTTAGGGATAGGGTTAAGGGTTGAGGGATTAGGATTTGACATTGAGGGTTGAGGGTCGAGGGATCAGATTTGAGGGTTTAGGGATTAGGGTTTGACGTTGAGGGTTGAGGGCATTTTATATCATGAACTTGATTATGAGGGCTTACCCCTTCATTGTTATGCCTATCATATGGCAGAGCATCTGGCAAGCCCTTGCAAGAAAAAGATGTGATCAATGCAAAGGATGTGATGAATCTATAGCAGGACAAAACGCGAGCGCGTTATAGCGCGAGCATGTTATAACACGCTCGCGTTTTGTATTTCTATTGAAATGGTAAAAAAGTGGTTACCCCCGTGATCCAGGCCCACATGCTCTGTTTTCTTACTGATTCTACGCATGCTCCGACAAAAAAGAAGTGTTTTCATGCTATTGGGAAGTTCACATGCACATTTGACACATTGTACCACCTTTGCATGATCTTCCCACCACCTTTTGCTTTGCCAACTTGAGAAGGAGGAAATAACATAGTTTTCACACCAAGTTTGATATATATCTATTCAAGTTTCAATTTTTGTAGTGTTGCAATGTTAATTGTGATTCAATTTTAGGAATTTAACATTGAAAAGGAAGCAAGTGGTGAAAAACTCAAATTGTTGAGGAGTTTGATGCAAGAAGATAAAAACACTACATAATTGGGTACTCTCTCCATTCAAATCTTTGTTTTTTAGGTATGTCAAATCTTTACATGCATGTTCTTTACATTTTCTTTATTTCAGATTGAATTACTTTATCATGCTTTATCATACATGTTTAAAATAGACACATTCCCAATCAAGAAAGCAACGTACAATCTCACATGATGCCATGTATATTTTCTACACTTGGGCTCTTTAATAATTATGTGTAATAAACAAACCTTAGTTCATACCATGATGTCAAACTATACAAGAATAAATTCTTACAACATAAAAAAAATACAATCCCACTATTATCATGTATTCATTTCTTAGGAACTAATATTGGTCTCTTTATCATGCTACAGACAAATTCTCCATCATGCCGAGGAAACGATCAAGAATTAAACCACCATAGGAAGAGATAAAAGCTAAGAATGCAAAGAAAGCAATGGCTATGAGGGAACTTCATGAGAAGAGGAAATTGGACACGATAAATGAAGACATACCAATTGAAGAGGAACCACAACCATCACAAAGAGATATGGTATTGGTGGCACAAAGAGAATGAATGCAAAAACTTCATGGTACGAGAGATTTGAATACCATAGTTGGAGACACGTCCTTTACCGCAAGTCAACATGTAGGAACACCATCTACCACATCTCAAGTTGAGAGTACATCATCACTCACATGTGATGAAGGAGGTACGCCATTGTTCCCACCTCAACCTCAAGGTATGTCATCTATTCCATCTTCGATCGAAGGTATGCCATCTAACCCATCTCATTTAAATATTGATGAAATTCCTAATGTTGAGATGAATTTACCTAACTTGACACCACCTAGAATTTTGCATAGAAAGACAAAGTATTTGATTGATATTGATGAGAATATTTTGCAACCAATGGAAGGTAAGATTCCAAAATGCACTTGTAGAAGATATGCTAATAAGATTTGGAGATTGTTCTTTGAAAAGTTAAATGAGACTACAAGATGTCAACTATTCATTGAAATGATGCAAAGTATAAAGTATAGGTCTATCATGAAGATTCTTGGGTTGAGAACATCAGAGGCTTCAAGTGAAAAATCTATTGTCAAGAATCTAATGAGTGTGTATGAGAGTGTGGGTAACACCTCACGCACAAAAGATAGTAATGCAACATAGCGTGTGATTACATCGACTATAGTAAGTAGTCAAACAAGGAAAGCTCGTCTCATTAGAAAGACAAGTCAAGAATTGAGAATTAATAGGAAAACTTTATCAAGAGCCGTTGGAAGATGCCAAAGAATTGAGGACACTAATGCCAATGAATTATGGGTGTTCTTGGGGAGACTACCACGAAAAGATAAACCAATTGTTGAAGCATTGAGATCACTAATTGAAGACTTTTGTAAGAATTACACAAGGGTATCTCTGAATCAAAGGGATGTGGTAAGAAGGAGAATCGATAGTCAGAACCGCGAGCCACATCCAAAGCATTTTTTGGATGAGACTCAAACACAGTTTTATGGTAAATTTCTAGAGAAGTATCCTCAAATTAAAATTTGTCAAAGATATTTTGAAATGCTAAAACCTTTCTATGTTAAGATAAATCACACACTCACTACTTGTTGTTGTAGATTACATATTGAATTTTATAACCATTTTGATGCTTATAGGTCTATACGTTTAGATATGCATACTAACAATGATTTGTAGGGTTGTGCCATATGTGCCCCACCAACATCTTCAAGAGACTTCATATCAATAATTTTATGTGAAAGAGAGGAAGGTCAAATATTCTACAAGAAATTATGCTTGGATGGCACATGTCATCGTTGCGGTGGCTTGCAACATTTGCCAATATGTGAACATATGGAAATAACACATGCAGTTGGAAACGAACTAGTAGAGTTTGGCAAGTATAAAACAGTGGCATACAATACAAAAGATGGTAAAGAAGCAAAGAGGTGTGAATTAGTTATTGAAAAGATTCTGGTGTATCAGTTTATGCCTATATTTCGTGACAGCATAGTGTATGAGTATGCAAGACATGCCCATAGAGCTCGATGTTTGGACTTGCAATTCAAGTTATGCAAGGACACATTTCCAGTTGGTAGCATTGTTTTAGTCGTCGACTTTGCAGAGAACTACAGTCTACAGCCACAGCGTGAGGTGCAATTACAATATTACAACTCCACACAGGTTTCTATATTTGTGCACATCGTATTCATTCATGTGAATGATAGTATAGAGGATGACAGAAAGATCATAAGGGAGTATAATTTCTATATTAGTGATGATCACACGCATTCTACGGAGTTCATGCAAGGTTGCTTTCAGGTGTTCTACATTGATTTGGCTAGAAGGGGCATATCGTTCATTCAGCGTATGATATGGTCGAATAATTGTGTGTCACAATTCAAGAACTTGCAGAATTTCTATTGGATGAGTAGGAGGCATAATTTTACAGGTATTCAACATATGTTGAACTTTTGTGAGGCCGGGCATGGAAAGGGGGAGCATGATGGTGCAGGAGCATGTATCAAAAGAGCCATAGCACGAGAAGAGTTAAAGTATAAAGATAATGCAAAGTTGACAGATACAAAATCAATTATCAAGTGGTGTAATGCTTCCATGGGTCTAGGTAATGAAGGTAAGTCTTTAGTTCGTAGATTTTTTTGGTTGATAGATGATACTAACATTGCACCATATGAGGATTGTTGTACACTGACAGGATCAAATGAGATGCACTCTTTCAGAAGCTCAATTGCAGGTTCATGGAGTATCCATACATGAAAGATGTCATGCTTTTGTTCTTCCTATACAATTCAAGTCTAGGATGAGTGCGAGTCAAAGGAGTGGGTTGACGAATGGTAGTTAAGTTATCTTAGCCCACTTGACATGTATCGACCCCCGACGGCACTGGAACTGATACAGATGGAATCGTCAGTTGACTTTGACCACATATCAGATTTAGTTCAACCAGGTAATATAGGACATGTATATGCATCTAATTTCATCTAGTTCAACCAAGTAATGTCATCTTACTTTGTAGTGTTTTTGTAATGTTGACTAATTTCATCTAATTTGCTACACATATCAATGTAGGGCACGTACATGCAGTTATTGCAGATGAAGATAATGAAGAGGGAACATATTATTACTTATGTCATTGTGTTAAGGCCAAAAAGAAATTGGAGGCCCCTGTTACAGATGGAGAAAACATCGAATACCCTACAGGATTAGTGCTTATTACTGGAACATGGCTTAGAAGGTACCCACATAAGAGTGTTAATATTTGGCTATTTCAGGACTTTGACATGCATCGGAAGATCCTTCATTACTTGAACCTTGTCGTGGCATCCAATGTTCATTTGATAAAGTATCGGGGTAGACCTTTGAACAAAATATTGTGGAAGGTGCGTGAGTCTGACCATGAAGCAATACTTGACACAATAAAGAGTAGAGCAGACCCAGATGGTTCGTTGGATTAATTTGTAAGTATTCACATTGATTTTGTAAAGTTATGTTACATTGAGTTGTAAGTATGCACATTAATTTGTAAGGTTTGTCTTTTTTTATTTCCTCCTGCATTTTTACACATATGTACATATTTTTACATCATCATGTTATGCATTTTTGGTGTCCTGCTCCTGATGAGACCAAACTCATAACTCACCCTACAAGACACCATTTGATGATCCCTCCAACACTCTGGATCCAGGGTGCCCAATCATGATGATGACCTATATACCATTCTCCCAAGGCGCTCATAATGAATGAAAAGAAGACCAAGGGCACCCAAGCTTAATAGACTTATTTCTTTCAATTTTGATGATCCAAACTCTTGCAATATGACATCCACTTTCATGCCTTTAGATCTTCCTTCACATATAGGGCACCAAATCAAGTTGAAAAATCTACATAAGGGTGCCAAACTGGATGAAAGGAGACATGAAATGCACCTTAGGACTCCATGCTAAGGTTTGAGCCATTAAAGTCTCTTGATATTAGGCGCTCATGATGATGAAACTTAGAGCTTTTTCCTTTCCTATGCGCTCATCTAAGATGTTTGAATGATAAGGAGTGCCTTGACCTCTATAATGTACATTGGGTACCAAATCAAGGTGATTTTAAGTCACTTTGAGTCATTTGGGGTCAGTTTGAGTCTTTGAGTCATGTTGCAAAAAAGTGTCAATGTTGTCAAGTTGCACAAAGCAACTTTTGCATTTTTGGTGTCCTGCTCATGATAGGACCAAACTGACTATTCCAACATGTCTGGATGGGTACATTTACGTTAGGCATGGTCCTGTTTTTCACCCAAACATGTCAAAACAGTCTGAGCTACATTGTACCAACGATATCCCTAAAGAGTCCAAAGTGCAAAAAGGCTGCAATCTTTGACGAGATGTTACTCAAAAACCATGTCACTTAGAAACATTCTGTCTGAGGAAACGCTATCACGTAGAGTGCCTCTACAATAATCTCTCTTAGTTTTTTATAGCTCTGAGGCATTTGCCCGTGGTGAAAGGTTTTCTGCTGCCCCAAAAATCGTCAGAAGGAGGCAGTGTAAAGTTGCAAAGGGGTGTAACTTTCATCCTGCTCCTAATGTGACCAAACTGACTGTTCCAATGCATCTGAATGGGTACATTTACACTAGGCATGGTCCTATTTTTCACCCAAACATGTCGAAACAGTCGGAGCTACATTGTATTGACGATATCCCTGAAGAGTCCAAAGTGCAAAAAGGCAGCAATCTTTGATGAGATGTTACTCAAAAACTGTGTCACTTAGAAACATTCCGTCTAAGGCAACGCTATCATGTAGAGTGCCTCTACAATAACCTCTCTCAGTTTTTTATAGCTCTGAGGCATTTACCCGTGGTGAAAGGTTTTCTGTTGCCCCAAAAATCGTTAGAAGGAGGTAGTGTAAAGTTGCAAAGGTGTGTAACTTTCGTCCTGCTCCTGATGCGACCAAACTGACTATTCCAACGTGTCTGAATAGGTACATTTACGCTAGGCATGGTCCTATTTTTTACCCAAACATGTCAAAACAGTCGGAGCTACATTGTACCGACGATATCCCTAAAGAGTCCAAAGTGCAAAAAGATAGCAATCTTTGACGAGATGTTACTCAAAAAATGTATCACTTAGAAACATTCTGTTTGAGGCAACGCTATCATGTAGAGTGCCTCTACAATAACCTCTCTCAGTTTTTTATAGCTCTGAGGCATTTGCCCGTGGTGAAAGGTTTTCTGCTGCCCCAAAAATCGTCAGAAGGAGGCAGTGTAAAGTTGCAAAGGGGTGTAACTTTCATCCTGCTCCTGATGCGACCAAACTGACTATTCCAACGTGTTTGAATGGGTACATTTAAGCTAGGCATGGTCCTATTTTTCACCCAAACATGTCGAAACACTCAGAGCTACATTGTACCGACGATATCCCTGAAGAGTCCAAAGTGCAAAAAGGCAGCAATCTTTGACGAGATGTTACTCAAAAACTGTGTCACTTAGAAATATTTTGTCTAAGGCAACGTGATCACATAGAGTGCCTCTACAATAACCTCTCTCAATTTTTTATAGCTCTAAGACATTTGCCCGTGGTGAAAGGTTTTCTGCTGCCCCAAAAATCGTCAGAAGGAGGTAGTGTAAAGTTGCAAAGGGGTGTAACATTTGTCCTGCTCCTGATGCAACCAAACTGACTATTCCAACGCATCTGAATGGGTACATTTACGCTAGGCATGGTCCTATTTTTCACCTAAACATGTCAAAATAGTCGGAGCTACATTGTACCGATGATATCCCTGAAGAGTCCAAAGTGCAAAAAGGCAGCAATCTTTGACAAGATGTTACTTGAAAACCGTGTCACTTAGAAACATTTTGTCTGAGGCAACAGGATCACGTAGAGTGCTTCTACAATAACCTCTCTCAGTTTTTTATAGATCTGAGGCATTTGCCCGTGGTGAAAGGTTTTCTACTACCCCAAAAATCGTCAGAAGGAGGCAGTGTAAAGTTGCAAAGGGGTGTAACTTTCGTCCTGCTCCTGATGTGACCAAACTGACTATTCCAATGCGTCTAAATAGGTACATTTACATTAGGCATGGTCCTATTTTTCACCCAAATATGTCGAAACAATCGGAGCTACATTGTACCGACGATATCCTTGAAGAGTCCAAAGTGCAAAAAGGCAGCAATCTTTGATGAGATGTTAGTCAAAAACCATGTCACTTAGAAACATTCCGTCTAAGGCAACGCGATCACGTAGAGTGCCTCTACAATAACCTCTCTCAATTTTTTATAGCTCTGAGGCATTTGCCCGTGGTGAAAGGTTTTCTGCTGCCCCAAAAATCGTCAGAAGGAGGCAGTGTATTAAGTTAGGATGAAAGCCTATTCACTCTAGGCACCTATTTTTGACCAAATCACACATGCACCTTGAACAAGTGATGCTACAAGTGGTGAACAAAATGGGCGGCTTGAAGAATTGAGCCCTCCAAGACATCTTGCAATTGCCTAAAAGTCCAAAATTTACATAAGTGAGTTAAAGCACCATTTTCCATCTCCAGAGCCTCCTTTGAGTGCCTTAACATGGAGTGAATGTTTTAGTCTATGAAAGATTGTGCCTAAAGAATATAACAACCCCTTGAGTCACTAGGATGAACTAAGTTAACAAAAGGAACTTCATTGAGGGAGGCGCACTTGTGCATCTAGACAACTCCAGTTTAGCACGTGAGAAAAAGCTTGTTTAGAGACACCCCTCAAATGAACCCTCTAGAACCAATAAGAATCTTCTCTAGGTCCATAATTAACTCACGCCCATATCCAAGTGAAAGTCTTCTTGGTCTTCCTACTAAAATCTCTAAAGGGTAACCATCTCAACAAGTGTCTCTAATCCCAAGAGAACTCTAGCCTCACCTAAGTCTCGAAGTATGTATGAGAACCTACAACCAATCAATCCATGTTAAGCTCCAAATGCAACACCACATTATCATGAAGCTCCCAAGCACATGACCAATGTACTCAATACCAAGAGAACCAACAAGACCACTGTCAAAAATCCAACTACAAAATCAGGTATCCAAACATGACATCATGATCTAACATCTCCTCCTAGAAGATCGCATGCACCAATACAGACATCCTGCTCTCAAGAGAACTTGTATCATGCTAATACTCTAATCTAGAATCAAGAGTCCACCAAGACACACTACCAAACACCTCTAAACCAAGGATCAACATCTACAACCACATGTAGATAACCATTACACCCAACCACTATATAAGATCATCCATCACTAGGTGACAAATACACATCACTATCAAAGCAACATCCATCCTCTCATCCCAATGTAACATACCAACGCGCAAATGAGCATAGACAAGGAAAAATAACAAAGTCATCCCATGGATATAGGCAATATGCATTCAAGTCATCCCACTACCTTGTCCGAGGCTCATGCAAAACCCAAAATGATTAGCCTAGTACCATGTGTCATGTCCTCGTTCCTGGCTTGATCATTAAGTGTATAATGGATTAGCCTATTCCTCATTCCTGGAGGCTAATTCCAAATGATGAGGGAATGAATTGGTTTCAGACTAACTCTATCTGTTTGTTTTGTAGGAACAAGGTCAGAACCCTAAAATTTGACTAAGTATGGAAGCTTGGGAGCCTAGGCACCCATTTCACTCCAGTTTTCCTTACTAAGCACCTAGCACAAGGATCATCCAAATTAAGCACCTAAGAACCTCAAGGCGCATATACATGTTTCTAGGGATCCTCCAATTGAGCGCCTAGCATAGATGGATGAAGATTGAAAGTTTTCAAGTTAAAGATGTCCTTTGGGTGAACTCACAGCACTAGGCGCATGTGTTGGTTGGAACTCCTTGGATTTGGCGCCTAGGATTGAAAGCCTTTGATGAGGAGAGAAGTCTCAAGGCCTGGTCTGGCACCCTCACTTGCCTACCCCACCCTCAGAATGTGCCTAACCTTCATAAGGCGTTAACACTCTATTTTGAGCACCTATCAGGGGGTAATGGATAGATTGAAGGCTTGGGAGCTAAGGAAAGTCACTTAGATGAATAATCAAGATTGAAATGAGAAACTCCTAGCTAAGGTGTAAAATTCCTCAATTCTGGCATCCATAAATCAAATCTAAGGCACTCTTTCCATTTACCAAGGGCTCTATTAGCACCCTTGGTTGATGATCTCTCCAGACACCTGAAATGGTGCCTAGTGGATCTTTCAACTTGTATCAGGAAGAAGGGAAGCATTCTTAGTGTTGTTCAGATAATCTAAGTTGTAAAGTTAACAAGGAATAGAGTTAGAGGACAAGGCACACTTATTGGTCTCTATCACCTCAGAAATGCGCCTAATGTAGTTGGTGTCAACTTCCCTCTTTCTAGCCTCCAAATGGTGCCTAGAGTCAAAAAAGGATTTCACTGAATAATGTTAATGTTTTGAGCATCAAACTCTACTTGGCGCATACCTATGCTCTTGCAACCTCAAATTGGCGCCTAGGGTTCAGTCATCCTCCTAAGGCGTGGTTCTGCTCCTCCATAACCCTGTTTTGGTGCCTAAACTTGGAAGTACCTTGAAGACTTGGATTAAGATGGAATTCACCTCCAAAATGTTAGGTGCTTGATAGAAGATAAAGGCACTAGGGTAAAAGAGCTTCAAAAGTTTGATGTCAAGTGTGAATTGAGATAATAGGCGCTGATACCAATTGACATTACTCCAAACATGCACCTAAGAGAGATGCAAGTCCCCAAGACCAATTTTGGAACAAGGCACTCCATCAGAGGGTAAGATGATAATCCTTGGAAGTCAAGTGTTTCAAAGATTCTTTGAGAAATTGACAAGTTGTAACCTAGGTGCCAAAACCCCTGAGAATCCTCCTATCTGGTGCCTAGTTAGAAGAACACTAATATTGTGCCTAAGTGAATTTGAGTGTCAATATAGAGTCATCAAACCCCACTAGATATTCATCCATGTCTCTACTACCTCAAGGAAGCGCCCAGCTTAGGATGGCGCCTAGTCTGGTCTCTACTACCTTCAGTTGGCGCCTAACCCTAAGAGTCTTGCAACTATGACGTTCATCCATGCAACAAGCAAGGTGATGCTCCCTTGTGATATTGTGAGGTGTTGACATTCAATTGACATCATTGAGTTTGATTGAGTTGATCAAGTGTAGACGCCATTGTAAACATCAAGGTTTCAAGGCCTTTCTTTTGTATCTCCATTGAATAAGTTGTAACTTCATGCTATTGAAAGCATTATCCATGTAATAAGACATTGCAAGTTGATTGAGTCAAATAACTAGACAAGTACCCAACTCTAAGGTTGATTCATTCAAGTAGTTATCTTTGATGTATATCTTTGTGTTGTTGAAGTAGTTGATGAATTGATAGCAAGTAAAATTGTTTAAGTAAGGAAAAATTTTTGTAGAACTAGTTGGGTATCTTACACCATGCCTATCCATCAAACATCACAATGCAATCAAAATCCTAACAACATGCCCATGATCCAAGATCAAGTGCAATCATGCAAAGATATTATCAATCACAAGCCTATTAAGAATGAACTATAGTCTTCTAGTACCATACTTTTCCATCAAACACCATCATGTAATCCATGGCCTATCAAGCCTATCAAAGAAAATGCAAACATCCTATGTAATACAATCGGATTTTAAATATTTGAAGTAGCCATCTACAAATATCCATTCAAAAGTGGATTTATAATGCAAGTATGGACGCCATCAATAAAAAAGATTTGTATTAACCAAATATCCATATAGGCATACATCAATATTTGTCAATATAAGTATAACATATATACAAAATAGCCATATAGGCTTACAAGAATGTCATATAGGCATACAATGTCAACTATGTACAATACAAAATATATGTCCACAAATGCCATATAGGCATACAACAGAGGAACACAATAAAAAGTCATTCCCCTCTGGCTGGTGAAGAGAATAAATCATGAGTAGCCTTTGATCTTCTAGGGGATGGAGACATGCATGTGGGTGGTCTACTACGAACCCGAGGGCTACTCCTCCTATTTAGTTCTTCCTGCACCTTTACCTGTTACAAAAAAAAGTATAGACATTAATATATATAAATTACATGTTATAAAAAAATGAAACATTTAACAAAATAATCACTTACCGCTAACATATAATCTGTCTCCTCACTTGCCTCAGTAGCAGGAATAGGCCCTGGTGATGTCATGTCCTATAGAAACCATCCAGATAGAAATTAAACTTCAAATCAATAATCTTTTGATTTTTCAAAAATAGACAACTATAACAATGAATGTAAATTGAAATTTACTAATCTGCCTCATACCCCTGTCAATGCCATAGAGCTATGAATCGCAGAGGCCACACCCTGCTCCATTGCCCTATGAACATGGGGAGGTGTATCCATAGCCTGCATCATCTGGAAATAAAACAACATTATTCAATTAAGAAAACTATAATAGTGATGCAAATCATGGCTCCTAACATACACACACGTTCATCTAAACATGGAAGTACACACAATAAAACACACAAATGACATACAAAAATTTAGTAAGTACAATTCATTCATTAAACTATTTATTTTATTACCTCTGTAAAGCTTTGAAGTCCAACACCACTGGCAGGTGTTGCCATGAAATCTACAGTATTAACCTATTCAACATCCAAAATCAGAAATTAGAATACCATTCATATAACGATGCTATTCACATGTAATATTTATAATTGTTTACTAGTTACATACCTCGACAGTAGATGATCTAGTGAAAAATGTAGGTGGAGAACCACTGAAAACTGCATCGACGCTATGACCCTGAAATTTTATTAAAATCATCAATTTAAATTAGTTAATCTTGTATTTCAAAAATGAAATTTAATAAATTAAATTCAATAAACTTGCTAATATTTACCTGAGTATCAAGGCCGAAAGTCTCACTCAGGAGGGTATCTGTTATCACCATCTGCTCAGCTGCAGATGTAGCCTGTGCACCTACATCCTTACTGTCCATGGGGTCATAACCACAGGCTGACCCGCAAGCCTGGCAAGTATGCGGTGGGACCCTACTCCTCACACTATCTCCTAACCCACTCTATGTTGCAGGATCGGCATGCTCTATGATGCTCTGGGTCAAGGCACTAATTGACCTCAATGTATTGACCTCAACACTCTCCTTCACAATGGAAGGGATAGAAACATTCTCGTGGGCTGGTCTGCCGAATACTCATCTCACTACCCACTGTGGGTCAAGATGTGCCCCTGGTCTATCCTGTGTTGAGCCCCCACCTCTACCCTGGAAGTCCCGCATATCAAAATAGTTTGGCACTTTATTGAGGACAAACTCGCAGTAGAGTTTCCTCAAAAAGTATTATGGGACCTCATTATTATTGCATGGAGGATGGTCAAAAACCATCCACCACCTCTGCCCAAAATTGTCCCTTATCGCTTGGTTGTTGCACCAATGGATAGGGAACCTCTTGCATGTAATGGGTGGAGGTTGATTTGTTTGTGGGTTTGTGAAAATTGAACACAAGTCTAATTTTGTAATTTGTAATTTTTTGACATCTTGGTATGACAATTTATCTGCATAGTAATATCTAAACTCTCTCTTTTTATCGGTCCAACTAGTTATTTGCTTGCTAATTGAATTTACATTTGATAACATAGACTCAAGAGATTCGGCAAGCATGGACCTATGCAAGGTTGAAGTGGAAGGATCTTTCAACCTTGCAATTATATCTTCAATTTATTTTTTGTTGTTTTCAATTTGCCCCATTATATTATCTTGTGTTCCAGGGGCATGTCGAGGAATGAATGGAGGAGGTTGTTGTTCTGCAGGTATTTCCTCCTCAGGATTTTGTGGATTTTGAGGAGGAGGAGGAGGAGGAGGTGCATTAACATTTCCTGACAATTAACAAAATATACATAAAAAATCAACAAAAACCTACCTATTTAGAAAGAAATTCAAACAAAAAAATAAAGATAACTCACCCCTTTGGTGTGCTCGACGTCGCGGTGACATTTTGGCGATGAATTGATAAGTTTTTTTTTGTTGATTGGCATTTTGTAGAACGCGAGTGCATTTTTGAGGGTTTGGAAGCTGTGGGCAGAGGAGAAAATTAGAATGAAATGAAATGAAATTGCTTTTTTTTTAAATTTATACTAGGTTAACGCGCTCGCGTTATGACTTAAATTTTTTTGAAGTTTTTTTGACCACTTTTTGGCCCCCCATCTTCTTGCACTTACCCGCCGATCGGGTTCTATTAGCATGTCAAAGGATGAACAAGTAGGTTCACTGATGAAAGAAGTCTGGTCGATAGAGTATAGTTCAACATTTTCATCGGTGAGATCAGTGTGTCGGCGGAGGATATTTCAAGTGTGCCGATAGCTTGGGCTACCCCAATGGGGTCTAAACTGGCATCGTCAGGAGCAAAATCACTGACGATTATCTTTCGATGTGATCTTGTTTATGAAGTATTGGAGAGGTCATTGCAGGGTGAATGTGGGACAATCAGTTCTCACATAATTTGAAAAGTCAGTGATAAATGGGAATGCCTACATGGCGCAATCAGATTGGTCAGTAGCTTGCCTGTTTAATTTCTAGGGCCACAGATCTTGGTGGGTAGAAATGAATTGATGGTTTTGTTCAAAAAAAGGGTTTTCTTTGTGCATGCATCTATTTCCAGGTGGGAAAGTTACAAGGCGCACAATCTACTGCATTTCCAAGGCTACAAGTTGGTATACCATTAATGGTAGATGTTACAGATGTATGATCGAAGACATTGGCAAGTCAACTACCCAATCAAGGAGGAAAATCTTTAGGTGGCAGTGCATATCCCGATCTCACCTACTTTTCTTCTTCCTTCTCTCTGGTGCATTCAGTGTTTTGGGTGCCATTTTTGTGGTGCACTGTATCTAGTAGACTTTTGAATTTTGCCATGTAATTAATTACTGAGGGTACAGCCTTGCTATAAAGGGCAGACTGTGTTACTCATTTTTGGTTGTTGAAAACTGGACAAATTTTGGAGCTGTAATGAAATACAACTTCATTGGTGGCTCTATTTTGGGTGTCTTGTGAGTTTATGAATCTCATGTTGTATGTTTTATGCATAAGTTAACTGGTTTCATGTTGTTTTATATGAGAAATGCTCTGTTGCATGTGTTTAATTATTTATCTCCAAGTTGTGGGCATATTCTCTTTTGAATCAGAATAGCTAAGGGTTATTTAAGATTCAGGGATCTGGGTTTTCTGTATTGAATGTTTAATCTCATACCTTTGTTCAAGGAACAAATTAAATGTTTCAGGTTAATCATTGAGAAAATATGTTGCAATAGGGATACCATCAAGTATGAATGATTAAGCACATAATTTTTGGGAAGTATCTGTAAGGTAGACACTAAAAATCCCCTTGAAATCTAGTCAATGATCTAAGCTTATGATAACCATTCACATGTGTATGTCTATTGACTCCGAGCCCTGGATAGGCACCAATTTGGTTTTGTGTTGAGGTTACAACCAAGGTCCTAGTTTTGCATCCAAATACAAATCAAACTCAAACTTTTAATACAAACCTTTAGGACATTAGAAGTAGTTTTTAGGACCAAAATCCTCTGCCTCACAATTGAACATATGCCCAAAGCTAGCCCCTTTGCACTTAACTCACAGTTTTGGTCTACATAAGAGAGGATTTATCTACTTTGTGTCAACATCCCAACTAATTCATAGATGCATTTCATAGATGTTGAATAGGGAATACCCCCCTTGGTTTTGCAGAGCCTAAAGAAGAAGAGGAGATAATTATAGAGTCTATCTCCTATACTATTGGCCTCTGGCTCGGGAATCCTGTTGATCATTGATGGCTAGCTTGTAAGGATAACTGGGAGGAAGCATCCAGTTTGGGAAAAATCCAACACTGCTCTCATATTCATGTATGCTTATATGTTTTAATTATTAAAGAAGAAAAGAAAGTCAAACAATTTAAATAACTAATTCACCCTCCCCTCTCAGTTATCAACAATAAGAAGCCTAGTTTGGATACTAATTATAAAGAAAATTCCCAGCTTGTTTTTGTCCTACATAGTTCAACTCCTCTTCTATAATAGCATTTTTTTTACTTAGCCTTTTTAATGCTAGGAGTTGACTGCATTAACTGGTAGGATGTTCCCTATCACAGATCTGACAGATCTTTGATTTATCTAAAGGACATTCTCTCAACAGATGTTTGTTTCTACACCTAGGATAATAGATGGAGAGTGGTTTAATTGTTCTATCTTGATCATTTGTTCTAGTATTTACCTGAATCCCATCTAATGTGGTATTCAATTGGACCAGAATATCTATTTTTAGATTTGCAATCTCCTCTATTAACTGTCCTATTTCATTCTTCCCTTTGAAGGATTTGGGTGTTCTCACTCCATCTTGGGTTCTGGAATAGTTCCTGCAGAGTTCTTCTATAGTAAGCATATCCATTTTATTGATATTCCCTTTTCCCATTATATCTAGTGCCTATTTTGATTCTTTGTCTAATCCCTTTACAAATAGGGTTCTGAAAAAAGAGTGATTTACAGGGTTTCCATACCTTCTCAAAGCAAAATTGAACCTATCCACATAATCTTCTAAGGTCTCTTCCTCTCTTTGTTTAATTTTGAATAGTTCCTCATTTTTATCACTAACTCTATAGTAGTCCTGGTATTTTCCCATGAATTATGTCTCCATTTGATCCCAAGAATGGATGGAGTTTTGGGGCAAACCCATTAACTATCTCATTACAGAATCTTTCAGAGTTGAGGGGAACAGTTTGAGTTTTTGATTATCTAATCCATAATCGTAAGTCTAGCATACCACTTTGAATTCAAACAAAAACTAATCTGGATCCTCAGAAGCAAGACCCCTAAAATTTGGCAAATTTGTAGGTGAAATATTTTTCATAGAGGCATTATCTCCAGTAGCCAAAACACTGGGATATGAGAAGGTTCTTGGAGCCTGATTATCCTCCTCTTCATGATTATCATGATTATCATCCATGTTTGATACTAGTTCTTCTCCTTGAGATTCGGTGTGAGGTTTTGAAGAACTGGTTTTTGAGGAATTAGTTTTTGTCAAAGGATCTGCCTAAAACTTCTATTGCAATTCCTGGATATATTCAGCGAGTGGAAGATTTGGAGGATTTAAGGGATTATTGAATTGAGGTGCAGTTTCCAAGGTAGGTTCTAGCTGTCTCTCTTCAACAAGATCTTGTGCCACCCCACTACTTTCTCCTATAGTTTGTTAATGGGGTGTCTATTTTATGTATCTTCCTTTTGAATCTCTAGCTCTAACCATATAGATTCAATCTATCCTAAAACTATTTAACTAAGTTTCCCTAATTAACACAGAGATCCCCGGTAATAGTGCCAAAAATGACAAGGGTCATTGTACCTCAACATTTAATCATATTTTCATGTGTCAAATCCAGAGCTGTGTCCTTGATTGTCTTCAATTAGGAATCCTACAGTTGCCAATTTATCTAACTCTAATGATCTCCACTGATTGAAGAAATTAATGTTGCTAATGTATTTGCTATGAAAATGAATTCTAGGAATATTGAAAACAAAACTGAAACAATGAATTGCTAATGTAGATCTATACTATTTCATACAATTGAAACATACATTTATCTATGAGAAAACAATAACTATCTTTCTAAATAGAATCTGAAATAGAACAACAAACAACAGAATCTGAAACAAAATAATAAACAAACAATACTAGCCTTCAGCCTTGGTGGTGGGAGTGGGCCCTTGCTCCACACCCTTAGGGTTGAAAACTAAAGCAATGAATCAACACAAGAAGATAATATCACAATTCACTTTCAGTCCAATTCCATCAGTACCATTTTGTATTCAAAAAAGTCTCTATATGAAAATGAGATCACAATAATAATAATTCATCCGCTATCTTCTGCTACTACCTTTGTAAGTTTATATCTAATCTATTGATGAGATATCACTTACCCTAACTACTAGTTCATCTATGAGATAGTACCAATCTCTTATTTTACTAACTATTTAACTACAGAGTAAAAAGTCATACAATTACAATAGATTTAGTGGAACATCAGTCTCACTAAATCTGAGTCTTAGTTTCAAATACAACTGGGCGGCGAGGCCCTAAAATATAGGTACTTAAATTAGTTTGTCGAGAACTCATGCAAAATCAAAAGAGAGATAAAACTTGCAGTAGTTAACTAAATTCAGGTGCTAATTGAGTAATATCCTGGAGCACCCTAATTACCACTAGAAGTGTTGACTGGCAGTGGTGCCAGAAATCTGCATTTGTGTTGAGGGGGCTCCGGAGGTGTGTGCTTCTATCTACAGCTCCAGAGATATGCTTTATGGCTTTCTGTTTAGCTCTAGAGGTATGCTCATGACTTCAGTTCAGCTTTGGAGGTGATTCACCCCCTTATCTCAAAGTCCCTCCAATCATATTGGAAAATATTAGAGATTGGTGCGGTATCCTTATGTCAGCTTCGGAGATTATTAGGACCACATCTGGAGATGACCAAAATTGTCTTTACCCGAACATCTGCACTTGTAGATTCAAAAAGAGAGAATTTCTACATATTTCCATGAGTTCAATGGATGTTAGTCCTTTAATCATAAATCATGATTTTAAGTAATTCATGTCTCATTAAACATAATTAGAAAAATGTTGTTAATCTACTTTGGTGCAGTCATTAGGACAATGGAATAAGGAAGGAAGAAGAGGGGTAAAAAGGTGTATTTCATGGGTACTACCTGGCACTCATCAATTATCCTCTCTCTCCCCCTTTGTGGTATCTAGTTTTTGGATACCAAGTTTGTGAGTCAAACATAGGGTTTACTTGTGTGTAAAATGAAATTGATGTTTTGTGTAGTCTGTGTCTTTGCATGTAAGTTTTTAGTTCTTGGAAGTTTCCTACTCGGGGGTGGGCTTGTCGGACAAACCCTATGGTGGGGTGGATAGCAGGTCTTGGTCACTCAGTTTGGTAGATGTGTTGTAGAAAACCTTAAGGTCTACATGAAGACTTAGAAGGTCAAGAAGTTTACTATGGCTATTCAAGTAGAGAGCCATTAGTACTCTTATTATTGTTCTGAGATTTAGAAAATGTATGCATTATAAATTGATGGAAAGATGGCTACTATATCTATGATGTTAGTTGGGTGATTACAATAGATGTGGTTGCATCCCTCTGGTTTAATTTGTTTATAAAAATCTGTATATGCATGTTTTGTTATGAATCCCAAATTAGTTATGTTATGTTGAAAATTTGTGTGTACATATGTGTTTGTAAAATTAGTATTTTATTATGAGTTTAGTGTTTCTATACATTTGTATTTCATTTTCTAGTTTACTGTGTAGGAAGTCAAATTACTAATTTGTGTGAAACTCTAAGAATATATTGTTATGTCATAAAATGTCCCCCCATTACTTTTACCTTCTAAGTTAAGCTCCTATGTCCTTAGATTTAATCATGCATGTTAAAATGAATCCTAAAGCAGAATCCTCTGAAACCCATGTCAAATGGGAGTTAGGGGCCACTCTTAAGCTTAAGAAATCCCCAAAATAGGCCCCTAGACTTGGGCACCCATGCCTTAGACTAGACCTATTTTGTCATGACCCAAATTTTAAATGTCAGCAAAGTGACAATTAAAAGGTTTCCCTTTGTTGGGCTATTCAATTTGAATTATGAATGTTTAGTGGGAATGCAAATATAAACATGTTTAGGACTTCATTTTAAACCTAGATGGATAATGCAAACTTGTGATCTTGTACTAAGGATATTCAAGGCTTTCATTGTGTTGCAGAGTAGTATTATGTTGTGTTTGTACTTGTTTGTTGTAGATTTGTCTTCATCAATCCATCTCCTCATGGAATGAAAGATCTCCATCTCCCCATGAAAACTTCACCTCCAAGGTGACATCTACTTTGTGTTTCAATCAATTTATCATATCATTTGCTTTTCCCTTTGTCCACCAAGGACACACACTCTAGCTAACAATGGTGTTGGGAGGCTTGAATGCCATTCTGGGGCTTGACAAGCTCCTAAACATCACAATCCCCAACCCCTCTCTTGTGATTGCAGGTTATGGGTGCAGAATCTTGTGGAGAGGAGTTGCAGGAGATTAGAGTAGAGGATAATGATTTAGGATCTGAAGAAAACAACAAAGAATATTCCTTTTTGGATGCGAGTGCCTGCACCAATGTCCTCCCAATTACTATTGTTAGAAAGGGAGTTGCAAGAGATCAGAGAAGAGGATAAAGATTCAGGATCTAAAGAAAATAGTGAAGAATATTCCTTTTTGGAAGTGGGTGCCCACACCAATGTCCTCCTAATCACTGTTGTTAGAAACTCTGAAGCAAGTTGCAAACTACATTACCTTACAACTCTAGATATACAAAAAAAGTTACCTGTTGGATTAGGGTGCCCACACCAGTGTCCCCAAAGTTTCTATTTTTCAAAATTCAAAATTTGGTATGTATCTAATCCGTTTGTTTATAATTTCACATAATTAGGGTTTAAGACTTAATCAGATTAGAGTTTAACAAATTAATCAAAAAAATTTAAATTCCCTTATCATTCCAAGTGACATGAAACCTGTAGCTGAGTCCTCTTGCAAAAGTTGTGATTCAACTCAGTTTAATGTCCTTGAATGTATGTAGTGAGAGGAGGATTTAATCACACTATCAACCTCATCAACATACCCTCTTTTCCTACATAACATTTTGGTGAACCTGTGTTTTTTCTAAATTTGTACCTTTCTAAGTGTTGTAATCAGATTTGCATTCATACATTTCATTTTCATCTTCATACATTTGAAAATCTTGCATTAAATTTAAAAATTTGTAAAAAATAGGCATTTTTTGCTTGCATTAAGGCATAGTTTGCACTATTTTCCTTGCATATCATTGACAAAATTTAATTTTCTGATATTTATATCAGATTTGAGATAAATTACAGCATTTCATCTTTTTACCTTCATTTACCTTGGATTTGCATCTCTCAGTTGCTAGGGTTGTGCTTGAAATTTTGCATTTCAAATATAACCTAGTAATTTTAAAAGCTAGGATTTGTAATTAAAAGCTTGTTTCAGATTTTATTACTCATTTTAACACTTTAAAATCTTATTTTGGACTGTACTATTTCATTATTGTGTGTTATTGCATTTAGATTTCAAATTTTGCATTTACACATTATGTATTTCAACAAAAATAAGCATATTCATTCATCTTGCCGTAATTTTGACTTTGCATTGAGCATTGTAGTGTGTTGACATCATTTTTAAATCTTATTTGAGTTATTCTACACATTATATCAAATTACATTTCATTCATCCATCATTGTGCATAATTTTTATAACATTTTTTGTGCATTTATATTGAAAAAAGTGAAAAAATTAAGCATTTTAGGTGTATAAACAAGCATAGTTTTGCATGCTTTCATTGCATTTGTCATAAATATATTTCATTTTAGATCTTGAATTCATTTTCAAACATACATCCATTGGTCATTTGAAAATTTTGCATCATTTCATAATAATTTGTGAAAATTTGCATATTTTTAATTACATAATGTGTATTTCAACATAGACAATTTAACCTTTCTCCAATATTTCTTGGCAAGAAACCTTAGTGGTGTATAATACCTTTTGTCTAGCACTTTTACATCTTAAACACTCCATTTGTAAGGACACTAGTGTATTTTTGTTATTGGTAATAAGCTTCAAAAATCCAATTTTCTCAAACTAGTGTTGTGGTATACAAAAGCCCCTTAATTAATTGCAATTGATAAATGAAAAGATCTCATTGTGCATTGATATTCCAAGACATTCTATTATAACATCTTCATCTCATTACTCTTTGGTATCTTTACATGTATATATCAAAAACTTTGAGAATTTCTACACATTTCTTAACATGAATCCTCATGTTCTCACTCATATGCAAGCTATGAACCACAAGGACATATTTAAATGCTCTTCATTTGAAATCCTTGATTATGTATCTAATTTTGACAACTCATGTCATGCCCACATTTCCCATGTGGTCACGATATGCAACACACATGTCATGTCCACATTTGTCATGTGGTCATTCCACGAAATATCAAAAAATTTCCACACATCCCTAAAAACCTACTCGCATGCATCAGCATGCTCGGTGGCAATACACATAAGGCGTAAACATGTCAATCAAATTCAGGGTAATGCGATCACAAGTGAAATCCCCTGCATGATGATAACTGACTAAGGGGGTCAATGCAACGTGAGAAGCGTTGCTATTAGGGTTAGGATCGATTGATCAAAACCCTAAGTTATCCTAAGTGAGTGAGGTGATTTCGAAATCAAAACCCTAATTCTATAGAATTAAAAGAATTAAATAACCATTTGAATAAAACATCTAAACTATAGAAACATTAAAATATTACTTAGCACAAGGTTTAATTCGCCTAAGAAAATTAACCCTAATTCTTAGAAAAATCTGGCAGCATAACGCCTTTAGGGTGTATATAGGAATTATTCTAATTAATAAAATTCTAGCAAGGAGTTCACTAAGCTCATTAAAATTGATTAAATAATATAATTGCACTAGGGAGAAAAATTCACCACACTAGGGTTCTCTAATAAATTATCTAGTTTAAATTAAATAAAAAATAATATTCTACTACGATTAAATCCAAACATACATTTATTTTAATTAAATCGACCTTGTTAAAACACTATTGTAATAATAAATCACTAGTTACAATATTTAAAAATTAGAACCCCAAAAATAAATAAACTATTATAAAGTATCCCAGAAACACATCTAATTAAATACTTCAAAAGTCTAAAGCCATCTAAATCAAAGAAATAATTCCCTAACCCCTAAATTATAACTAAAACCTCCCTTTCCACTTATAAATAAAATAACTATACAACTATTAAATATTTGAAAACCCACTCCAAACACTAAATTTACCCCTTTAGCCAATTAAATAAAAATAGTTAGAATAATCCCTAAACAAAAAGGAAGAGGGAAAAAAGAATAGATTCTAATTTAAAATACAAGAGCCCTAAAAGTTCTCTTATTAAAATAATAGTTTCCTTATGAGATAAGGAAAACCCTAACCCTATGTTTTTCCTCTCATTCTATTCTTTCTATTTTTCCTTCTCTCATTTTCTCCTCATTCTTTTCTTTGTTTTGCAAGTTGGAACTCATGGGCAGCCATGGCTACCACTTACAATGAGGTATACTCATTGTATATCTATTTATTATAGTGTACCCCATATATATATTTTTTTGCGCGCACACGCACACACACACACATATATACCAAATGTCAAGCTGCAGTGTTTAAGGTCGAACGACCGATTCAATGGAGTGTCAGTCGGAAGTAAGGCGTCACCATGGGAGTTTTAACCCCCAATCTGCAAGTTTACAGAGGCAAGGGAAAGCGAGCTTATGGGGGCGGGGGGTGGGGCGGGGCAGACCTCCCACCCATCCCCCCACCATTTGCTGGGGTGTGGGTGGGGGATCCATCCCCCACCCTTATACTTAAAACAAATGACAGTGTTGTGGCGGCGGCGGCCAGGCCGTCGCCCCCATCCTTGTTTTTTATAGTTTTAAAAAAACTTCAAATCACAATACTACGGTTTCAAACCGTGTTAGGGTTACGCTCAGAAATTTTGTTTTTGTATATAAATTATTTATGATGTTTTATATATATAGGGTTACTCTTAGAAATTTTGTTTTTGTATAGAAATTATTTCTGATGTTATATATATATATATATATATATATATATATATATATATATATATATATATATATATATATATATATATATATATATATATATATATATATATATATATATCTGGCAATATCAATAGCTAGAACTAATATAATTTTTTCAGCAACTATATATATATATATATAATGTATTCTCATAAAGACAATAAAGTCATATTCCAATAAAATGAAAGAGTAGGCTACATATTAACATGATATATTTCTTTTTTTTTAAATATATATATATATATATTAAAATAGATTTACATTTAAAACAACAAGATACATTTTTTTTTTAACAACACTTAAAGGATGAACACAACATATGTTTATATTTTCCTTCCATTGAATATTTTCACAATCCTATAAAGTAAAACCAACAACTATATATTTTTTATCTACTTGAATACATATGAAAATGAGAACTAAAATTAAACATATTTTAACAATAAATACATCAAAGGTAGTAGTGCATTTTTATAACTTCTAAAGTAGAGTAAACATAAAATGCATTCATAGAAACTATACAAATGAAGAAAGGACTTTTCTTTTTTTTAGATACAAATATTATACAAAAGCCAACATGGCCTAGGCTCTCAATAGCTAAAAGAAAAAACTACAAATGACAAAACTTTATAACACTTCCTTCAAGCTTCCAAGCCAACAACAACCTGCAAGATACAAAACAAAGGAGGGGAGGCAAGCCATACAATACCACTCTCCTCCCTACCATAGACTCACTAATGAGTCACCCCCGAGCTTGGAGGTCATCCACACACAAGGATTCTTCACTCCACAACACGACACAACACAACAAGTAAAACATAAAGAACACCCATGGTTTTCACAACACAAAACTCATAAAAATGAGTTTAAAGGGGTAGTGGAGTGGACATCACTCAACTCAAGAGTGCCACTCCAAAAATCCCAAAGATCAACACTACCAAGGCCTCAAGCCTAAATATTTATACCAAAAATCACACATATTTCTTCATGGCTCTCAAGCCATTCAAAATGCTCATACTCATAAACTTGCCTACAAGGCTAAAATACTAAAACTAGGAGGTGACCTCAAGGAGGTTCACTCCTCCCCCACCCCACACATGTTGAGCATTTTATCCAAGTGGAGAGGCTCTTACATACACCCTCAAATCCCCACAACAACAAAATACTAAATACTACACAAACCAAATACACAAGAAATGTAAAATGCATAAGGAAAGGCACCAAGCCTTGAATCCTACCTTAATAGACCAACAATGGTAGGTAATTGAAGTAGAGCTCTTCCAACTCCACCTCTAAGTCCTTCTCCAAATGTGCCTCCAAAAATCCCTCTTACTCTGTCCCTAAATTCAAAATAAAATAAAAAATGTAATGAAGTCAACAACCCTCTCCCTCTCTTCAAGAGGGATTAAAATAGGCTCTCCTCATGAGCCTTGAGGAATGGGAAGGTGACACATGTCACCTTCTCCTTCCTCCTCACATCCACTTGCAAGATTTATGGAATGTGGGGGTGACACATGTCACCCTCCCATTCCACCAAGTCTTTCCTCCTCCACTTGTGCTCTCTCACACATGTAGGAGAGAAAGGTGGAGACCAAAAAGAATGTGGGTACAACAAGTGCCCCAATCCTATCCTCCCATGAAAGCCCACAAAACCCCAAGGTATTCTCACCAATGCGAGAGAGCCTTGGAGTTGGGTCCTCCATAATTAGGGGTCTTGAAGACTTACCAAGGCTTCAAACAAGGTACCCCAATGCATGGAATGAGGTGTGGATAAGGTTGGGTGTTTGACCCAACATTTCACTCCTTCCCAAACTTCCATTTTCGTCACTTTACTTTAAGGTGAAGTTTAAGTGACCAAATGGGAGTTATCCTAGGGTTAGACAAGCTCAAATGGCCCCTAGACCCTAGGGGTACAAGTCAAGGTCATTTTTAACCCATTTTGAGCACCTTAGGGTGAGTAAAATCACATGAAAATGGGTCACAAAAATAAAAACTCAAAAATGAAATCAATTAACATTACACCTTTACAACACCAATATAAAATCACTCAAAGTAGGTAGACCTAGCCCAAAAGAAAACATACACAACATTACAAAAAATCATCAAGCATAACATAGTTGATCTTGGTTCCCCTTGGAACTAGATCGGCTTAACACAGGATTTCACAAACTGTGTGGGATAATCTCTGATTATCCGTGGCTTGGTTAAAACACCTGCATACTTAAACAAAAGATTAATCTGACATGTATATCATAGCTGAAGAAAGGGAAACATACACTCACACCATCGTATAATCAATTAAAAGATCATAAAAATCACAACATAATTATATTCATAATTTGCATTTCTATAATCCATCTCAAGATAAAAATCGCATAACAAATCCATAACATAATCTCACAACTAGTATCTCAAATAATATCATAATGCATATCACATGTTAAATCATCATCAGTGAACCAAAAATTAGGATCTAGTCTCATCACAACATACTAAACATATCTAACCAAAATAAAATCATATAGTCTAATAATTCTGCACATTGAGATCAACAGTCCCTAAAAGTCTAAAATGTCTCCAATAGTAATACAAAATGAGAAAAAATAAGGGAGTGAAAATAAGAGGCCTCACATCCTCCCCCCTAAGACTAAACTTCCTCCTGGAAGTCATCAAAGAGGTGAGGATAAAGTGTCCTCAAGATAGTCGCATCCTCCCATGTCGTTGTGACCTCATCATACTTATCCCACTGAACCCTAACCTAGTCTAGCTCTTGACCTCGAAGGCTCGATGTCTAACAAGCCAATATGTGAATTAGCTCCAAAGCCAGCTGCCCATCTGCCTCTACCTATAGAGCACTCCAATCCAATACATGAGATAAATCAGATATGTAACACCGCAAAATAGATGCATGAAATACATCATGGATGTGCGACAGGCTAGGTGGCAAGGCTAGATGGTAGGCTACGGGTCCTATCCGCTCCAAGATCTCAAAAGGCCCAATAAACCGTGGTGTGAGCTTAAAGCCCTTTCCATAATGGATTGGACTCTTGTGTGGCTGCACTCTCAAGAATACTCTGTCGCCGATTGAGAAGCTCCAATCTAATCTCTTAGCATTGACATACTTCTTCTGTTGATCCTGTGCCTCCTGAAGTCTCTGTCTAATCAAGGTCACTTGTTGCTCCATATCCTATACCAGCTTTGGTCCAATAGTAACCCTATCCTCTATACAATCCCAACTCAATGGTGTCCTACAAGGTCTGTCGTATAAGGCCTAAAGAGGAGGCATACCTAATGAGTTGTGATGCCCATTGTTGTAGGAAAACTCAACTAGATATAGATACTCCTCCCATCTAGACTGGTGATCCATAACATACATACAGAGCATGTCCTCTAAGACCTAATTCACCCTCTCCATCCGACCATTTGTCTCAGGGTGATATGATGAACTGAAGTTGATCTGTGTGTCTAATGCCTGCTATAATGCCCTCCAAAAGGCTGATGTGAACACTGAGTCTTTGTCAGAAATGATGCGGTGAGGTACCCCATGTAATCTAACAATCTCATCCAAGAATACTCTCACCACTAATGGTGTATTGTATGTCATGTGTACAAGTGAGAAATTCACCACCTTAGTCAACTTGTCAACCGTCACCATGATGGCATCATGGAGACGAGATGACATAGGAAGACCAATAATGAAATCTATGGAAATGGTATCCCATTTCTACTTAGGTATCTCATGCAGGTATAAAAGACCTGCTAGATGATGATGCTTGGCCTTGACCCTCTGGCACTCAAGGCATCAAGCAACATACTCTGCAATATCTCATCTCATACCTACCCAATGGTACAACTGTCACAAGTCGGCATGCATCTGCTTCACTCTCGGGTGTGCTTCATAAGGTGCTTTGTGAGCCTCTGAAAGAACTACTACACACAAGTCACCTGTATGTGGTACATAGATGCACTTTTGATGTCTAAGTAACCCATTTTCCTCTAGGGAATATCCTACAAAATTGCCCACAAGGGCCCTCTGTGACTGGATCTCCTGCTGCACCTCAAGAAACCACTCATTCTCAGGAAAATGCTATAAGATGTTCCCTCTTAAGTCCACACTTAGAGTTAAGGTCAGGATCTCATGGCACCTTCAACTCAATGCATTGGCAACCATGTTCTCCTTCCCTTTGATGTAGTGGACATCAAAGTCGTACTCACAAGGAAACTCCATCCAATGCCACTAGCGGGTGTTTAAATTCAGCTGTGTGAATATGTACTGAAGACTGTGATGATTTGAATGAAGCTCAAAGTGATGACCCAATAGAAAGTGTCTCCAACGAACAAGAGTATGAACCACTATTGCAAGTTCTAAGTCATGAGTAAGGTAGTTTAGCTCATGGGTCTTGAGCTTTCGTGACTCATACGCGATTGCTCTACCACTCTACATAAGTACGGCTCCCAAACCCTCAAGTGATGCATCAGTACAAACCAAAAAATTATCTGCTAGATCAGGAACTACTAAGATGGTAGCACTGATAAGATGCTCCTTGAGGACCCCAAAGGCCCTCTTGCACTGCTTAGTCCAAGTGAAGCTCTCCCCTTTTCACTAAAGGGAAGTGATGGGGTACACTATCTTGAAAAATCCCTCAACGAATCTATGGAAGTACCTAACTAACCTCATGAAACTCCTGACCTCTGTCATACTGGTGGGTGCTGGCCAATCCCTGATAGCCCTGATCTTCAATGGATCTATAGAGATACCATCGCCAGACAAGATGTGCCCCAAATACTGCACCTCAGATCTAACAAAGGCACACTTTGCCAAGTTACCAAAAAGTTCATGATCTCTCAAGCACTGCAAAACCTGACGTAAGTGCTCCTCACGCTCCTTGGTCTACAAGTAAATCAAAATATCATCAAGGAAAACAATCACGAACTGATCCAAGTAAGTATGGAACACCCCGTTCATGAGACTCATCAACACTGCAGGGGAGTTCGTCAAGCCAAAGGGTACCACAATGAACTCATAGTGCCCATATTGAGTCTGGAAAGCAGTCTTATGGATGTTTGCCTCTATGATGTGCAACTGATGATACCTAGACTTTAGGTCTATATTAGAGAACACTCTAGCTCCCTGCATCTGGTTGAAAAGATCATCAATCCTAGGCATAGGATAACGGTTCTTCACTGTCACCTTATTAAGCTGCCTATAATCCATTCATAGATGAAGAGACCCATCCTTCTTATTCACGAAGATGACTGATGCATCCCAAGGTGAAACACTAGGTCGAATGTGTCCTTTCTCGAGCAACTCCTCCAACTACAACTTGAGGTCCATGAGCTCATGTGTGGTCATCCTATAGGGTGTACAAGACACTGGCTCAACACTAGATCAATGTGGAAGTCTACCTCTCTTCAAGGTGGCATACTTGGTAACTCTGTTTGAAGACATCAACAAACTCCCTAAAAATAGGATGGTCATCTAATGACGCCTCTGGCTCATCCTCTAATCTGTCACTAACCATGATGTCAAACAACTAACATCCCTTCCACATGCAACACTTAAGCTATTGAGTGGTTATCATATGAACTTCCATGGGCTTCTAAATGGCCACTATCTCAACTGATGTGCCATGATCATCTAAATAACTAATCGCCTTTCAGCGACAATCTAACTTGGCTCTATGACCTATAAGCCAATCCATGCCTAAAACTACACCATAGGATCCTAAAGGCATAACCCTAAGGTCACATAATGTAGTGAAGGCCCCCAAAGATATCTCACAATCCTAAACCAAAGCATTTACTGACATCTTGGCCCTAGTGGCCAACTCCACCTCCCACCTATCACCCTACCTAGAGGCCAACAGCCTGCAACGCTCCACTAATGATGGAGATATAAATGAATCAATAGCATTAGAGTCAAATAAAATAGCAATGGGGACATCCCCAATCATACATATTGTCTTGATCACTAAGGCCTAGAAGTCAACCTGGTGGTTATCAACCACTGCAAACATATGGTGGGATCTACCCACATCTCCAACCATCTAGTCTAATCCTCCTCCACGAGGTTGTTCCCCTACTGTAAAACCCTGGGGTACTCTCTGGCTAAATGTCCTACCCCACAACAAACATAGCATGGTCCCCGAGCCTGTACCTATACAGTCTATGTCCTACTACTCTGCTACTTTCTAGTCTAACCCGTGGACTCCTGAGAACCTCTGTATGACTTTTGTGATCTAGCGGGTCCTATAGATGGTCCCTATTATCTCCAATCCCTATGCAGGCCCTACTGCTGCCAATTGTGATTAAGTCCTCCCTGTGCCCTCTACTAGGGCCTAGACCTTTGCTGATACTATTATTGCTACTGCTATGGAGGCCTAGGAGGTAAAGGTGTAGAACTAAATCCTCCTCTCTGTGGTGCTGGTGTTGGTTGACAAAAATTTTGCTGCTCCTACTGGCTACGATCTTGAAACTGGGGACATTAACTCTGACCTTGTCCCTAAATCTCCTCTGTAATCTATGCCTTCTCAGCAACCTCAATCATGGTCTAGGGGTCTACCATGTGCACTGGTCTTGATATCCCATGATTCAATCCTTTGATAAATTTGTGAACCAGAAGTTTTTCATCATGGAGGTACTCTGCATATCGTGATAGCTCAATGAATGTACTCTCATACTGTGCTACAGTATAACCTCTCTACTGCAAGTCATGGAACTCGTCAATCTGACGCTGCCTATAGTGGTCTGGTAGATAACACTCATTAAAGCACTCTATGAAAGTGTCCCATGAAAGAGTATCCAAAGATAAGCAGCACTTGCACTCCTTAGTGCGTCACCATGTCACCACTGTTTCTCTCAAAAGGTGAACTGCTAGGTGTGCCTTTGCGTTCCCCTCATAAGGATGCAATGCAAAGCACCTGTCTAAACTAAAAAGCCAAGAGTCAACCTTGGCTCCCTCTGTGGTCCCTGTGAAGGTGGGTGGATTCATCCTAAGTAAATTTTTAATGAGGTCCCCTCGGTCTCTATGTCCTCTGATAGGCTCATCCACACCATAATCATAAGGCCCGTGATAAACCTGCTCTATCCTCATAGCCTCCTCTCCTCTCACATGTCTCGAGGGCTCCTGTTACGAGCTTTGTAAGATGAACTGGCCTCCTCTATTGTAGTGATAGGTATCTCTACATAAGGCTCTACACATGGCTCTACACGTGGCTCCTCATGTGGCTCCTCTCATGGCTCAATGCAGGGCTCGACACGCGACTCTACTATAGCCGGTGGTAACCTCTCTAATCCTGCATGTAATGCCTGTAAGATTTGTGGTCTGATATCAGGTGCAGGTGGTGCCTATGGTGGTCCCTGACCCTCAACTAATGAGTCGCTATGTATGTCTACAGACGCAGTGGCATGTGAACATGATCATCTCATTCTGGGTGGCATCCTACAAGAACAAGGTATTCATGAATCAAAAGAATTTGTGGAATAACAATGAGCCCAAACAAGCCTAGTGTTTCAACTTGGGCTCTAATACCAAATGTCATGCCCATATTTCCCATGTGGTCATGACACACAAGATACGTGTCATGTCCACATTTGTCATGTGGTCATGACATGAAATATCAAAAATTTTCCATGCATCCCTAGAAACCCCCTCACATGCGTCAACATGCTCGGTGGCAATATGCATAAGGCGTGAACATGTCAATCAAATTTAGGGTAATGTGATCACAAGTACAATCCCCTGTGTGATGATAGTTGACTAAGAAAATTAACCCTAATTCCTAGAAAAATCTGGTAGCATAATGCCTCTAGGGCGTATATAGGAATTATTCTAATTAATAAAATTCTAGCGAGGGGTTCACTAAGCTCATTAAAATTGATTAAATGATATAATTGCACTAGGGAGAAAAATTCACCGCACTAGGGTTCTCTAATAAATTAGCTAGTTTAAATTAAATAAAAAATAATTTTCTACTACGATTAAATCCAAACATACATTTATTTTAATTAAATCGACCTTGCTAAAACACTATTATAATAATAAATCACTAGTTACAATATTTAAAAATTAGAACCCCAAAAATAAATAAACTATTATAAAGTATCCCACAAACACATTTAATTAAATATTTCAAAAGCCTAAAGCCATCTAAATCAAAGAAATAATTCCCTAACCCCTAAATTATAACTAAAATCTCCCTTTCCACTTATAAATAAAATAACTATACAACTATTAAATATTTGAAAACCCACTCCAAACACTAAATTTACCCCTTTACCCAATTAAAGAAAAACAGTTAGAATAATCCCTAAACAAAAAGGAAGAGGGAAAAAATAATAGATTCTAATTTAAAATACAAGAGCCCTAAAAGTTCTCTTATTAAAATAATAGTTTCCTTATGAGATAAGGAAAACCCTAACCTATGTTTTTCCTCTCATTCTATTCTTTCTATTTTTCCTTCTCTCATTTTCTCCTCATTATTTTATTTGTTTTGCAGGTTGGAACTCATGGGCAGCCATGGCTACCACTTACAATGAGGTATACTCATTGTATATTTGTTTATTAGTGTACCCCATATTTATTTTTTATTTATTACACACACATATATATAGGTAATAAACTAGAGATGTATTTTATTTTGTAAACATAAGAAAAAATCGTAGAGTTGACATATATATACCAAATGTCAAGCTGCAGTGTTTAAGGCCGAACAACCGATTCAATGGAGTGTCAGCCGGAATCAAGGCGTCACCGGGGGGGGTTTAACCCCCAATCTATAGGTTTTATGGAGGCAAGGGAAAGCGAGGTTAGAGGGGGTGCGGGGGGGGGGGGGGAGGGGACCTCCCACCCAACCCCCACTATTTGGTGGGGAGTGGGTGGGGGATCCGTCCCCCACCCTTATACTTAAAACAAATGACAGTGTTGGGGGGGCAGCGGCCATCCTTTTTTTTTTTTTACAGTTTTAAAAAAACTTCAAATCACAATACTATAGTTTCAAACCATGTTAGGGTTACGCTCAGAAATTTCTTTTTTGTCTATAAATTATTTCTGATGTTTTATATTTATATATATCATAAACACAGAAAAAAAAAGCCTCTTTCATTCAACAGTATACTAAAATATGTGTCTTTTTAATTATATATATTTACACACACACACACACACACACACACACACATATATCTGGCAATATCGACAGCTAGGACTAATATAATTTTTCCAGCAACAATAATGTCTATCTAATAAGAAATATATATATATAACACATTTACATTTAAAACAGTAAGATACATATTTTTTTTTTACAACACTTAAAGGATGAAAACAACATATGCTTATATTTTCCTTCCATTGAACATTTTCACAATCCCATAAAGTAAAACTAGCAACTATATCTTTTTTATCTACTTGAATACATATGAAAATGAGAACCAAAATTAAACATATTTTGACAACAAATACATCAAAGGTAGTAGTGCATTTTTATAACTTCATAAGTAGAGTAAACATAAAATGCATTCATAGAAACTATATAAATGAAGAAAGGACTTTTCTTTTTTTTAAGATACAAATATTATACAAAAGCCACCATGGCCTAGGCTCTCAATAGCCAAAAGAAAAAACTACAAATGACAAAACTTTATAACACTTCCTCCAAGCTTCCAAGCCAACAACTTGCAAGATACAAAACAAAGGAGGGTGACAAGCCACGTAATACCTCTCTCCTCCCTACCATAGAGTCGGTAATGAGTCACCCCTAAGCTTGGAGGTCATCCACACACAAGGATTCTTCACTCCACAACACGACACAACACAACAAGTAAAACATAAAGAACACCCATGGTTTTCACAACACAAAACTCTTAAAAATAAGTTTGAAGGGGTAGGGGAGTCAACAACACTCAACTCAAGAGTGCCACTCCAAAAATCCCAAAGCTCAACACTAACAAGGCCTCAAGCCTAAATATTTATACCATAAATCACACATATTTCTCCATGGCTCTCAAGCCATTCAAAATGCTCATACTCATAAACTTACCCTCAAGTCCAAAATACCAAAATTAAGAGGTGACCTCGATGAGGTTCACTCCCCCCCACCCCACACATGTTGAGCATTTTCTCCAAGTGGAGAGGCTCTTACATACACCCTCAAATCCCCACAACAACAAAATACTAAATACCACACAAAATAAACACACAAGAAATGTAAAATGCATAAGGAAAGGCATCAAGCCTTGAATCCTACCTTAATAGCTGAACAATGGTAGGTACTTGAAGTAGAGCTCTTCCAACTCCACCTCTAAGTCCTTCTCCAAGTGTGCCTCCAAAAATCCCTCTAACTCTCTCCCCAAATTCAAAATAAAATAAAAAATGTAATGAAGTCAACAACCCTCTCCCTCTCTTCAAGAGGGATTAAAATAGGCTCTCCTCATGAGCCTTGAGGAATGGGAAGGTGACGCATGTCACCTTCTCCTTCCTCCTCACATCCACTTTCAAGCTTTATAGAATGTGGGGGTGACACATGTCACCCTCCCATTCCACCAAGTCTTACCCCCTCCACTTGTGCACTCTCACACATGTGGGAGAGAAAGGTGGAGCCCAAAAAGGATGTGGGTACAACAAGTGCCCCAATCCTATCCTCCCATGAAAGCCCACAAAACCCCAAGGTACTCTCACCAATGTGAGAGAGCCTTGGAGTTGGGTTCTCTATAATTAGGGGTCTTGAAGACTCCCCAAGCCTTCAAACAAGGTACCCCAATGCATGGAATGAGGTGTGGATAAGGTTGGGTGTTTGACCCAACCTTCCACTCCTTCCCAAACTTCCATTTTCGTCACTTTACTTGAGGGTGAAGTTTAAGTGACCAAATGGGAGTTATCCTAGGGTTAGACAAGCTCAAATGGGCCCTAGACCCTAAGGGTACAACCTAGGGTCATTTTTAACCCATTTTGAGCACCTTAGGGTGAGTAAAATCACATGAAAAGGGGTCAAAAAATAAAAACTCAAAAATAAAATCAATTAACATTACACCTTTACAACACCAATATAAAATCACTAAAAGTAGGTAGACCTAGCCCAAAAGACAACATACACAACATTACGAAAAATCATCAAGCATAACATAGTTGATCTTGGTTCGTATTGGAACTAGATCAGCTTAACACGGGATTTCACAAAATGTGTGGGATAATCTCTAATTATCCGTGGCTTGGTTAAAACACCTATGCACTTAAACAAAAGATTAATTCGACATGTATATCATAGCCGAAGCAAGGGAAACATACACTCACACCATCGCATAATCAATTAAAAGATCATAAAAATCACATCATAATGAGATTCATAATTTGCATTTCTATAATCCATCTCAAGATAAAAATCACATAGCAATTACATAACATAATCTCACAACTAGTATCTCAAATAATATCATAATGCATATCACATGTCAAATCATCATCAGTGAACCAAAAATCAAGATCTAGTCTCATCACAACATACTAAACATATCTAACCAAAATAAAAGCATATAGTCTAATAATTCTATACATCGGGATCAACAGTCTCTAAAAGTCTAAAATGTCTCCAATAGTATTATGAAATGAGCAAAAATAAGGGACTGAAAATAAGAGACCTCACACTTCATAGCTCTCATGAATACATACCCTTCGGTATTAGAAGACCTAACCAAATACATCTCCATGAATAGTCATGATAAAGATGATTGTGAAAGTTCTTCTTCAAGTAGCACCATAATTCATGACAATGCCTTAGACATAGTCTCTAATACATGTGATGGTGACCTAGCTTTGCCTATCTCACCCTATGATTCCTTTCCCAAAGTTGTTCCCACTTATGAGGATATCTTGGCACAAGAAGATGAAATCATTGATACGTTTCTTAACATCACCCTACTGTCTCTTCATTCCAATGCTATCCCCTTGAAAGAGAAAGTATTAGAAAATGAAGAGCCTCCTCTCAAAAAGGATCCTCCATGGGTAGTTAATAGGTGTTCATCTAATAATCACATGTTACATGAGGTTTCTAAGGCTAATCTGATGGATCTACTGAAAGTAGATATCTTTGATCTTCCTCCTTTGATTGAATGTTCAACTACCTTAGATATCTCTAAGGAGGTGAAGACATTGGATAGCTCTCCTTTGGTTACATGTTCTATTCCATTGAATATCACTAAAGATCAAACCATCAACAATTCCTTTTCTCTTTGTTCCAATGCTCTCCCTTTAAAAGACAAAGCATTGGTGAATGAAGAAAATCAAAGAAATGTTAATTCAGTTATCTTTAATAGATTTCTTCCACCCGCTAAGGGTTATTAGAAACATGTAGTAACATTCCTAAGATGATTGTGGGAGGGGCACCTAATGCACCTTCTATCTTAAAAGCGATGACTACAGTTCTAGGTGATCAAAAACCACCTCAACCCCCGGGTTACATTATAAGCATTGCAAGACAAATCGATCAAAGAAATCAAGGTGTTCAAAATGTGTCACAACATCACATGATTGCTCACATATACAACACCCATAATAACAAGCAAAGTAAACAAGCATCACATGTGCCTGTCTCTCTTCCATTGTCTCAACCTATACTCCCTCCATCACATCATCTTACTCATAAAGTGGTCAAGATCATAATCTTGTTGAGTAGATTCGTGCTACTCTTGCTAAGGTCTCTCTTGGGAACTCATACAAACATCCCCTACATACCATAGAATTCTCCAAGAAGCTTTACAAAAGGTGATTGTACCACTTGTTGTTAAGACAAATGATGTAGCAGCTCTATTAGATTGTATGCATGCGACAAAAATGGATATTCTATTTCAACAACATGAAATACCATCAATTAAACATGAATATGATCCACTTATAATATCTGTCATAATAGATAAAAAGTTGATAAAGTGAATTATGATTGACAATGGATAGGCTCTTAATGTTTATGGCATAGACTTACTACACAGGATCGAGATTAACACTTCTTTAATCAAACCGGATAGGATTAGCATTTGTGGCTTTGATAATGTTGGTAGACAATCCCTAGGTAGCATAACTTTACCTGTAAAGGTTGGGTCCATGACATTATCTACCCTTTTTCATGTCACACCTAGTTCACTTTCATATAATATGATTCTCGGTAGACCGTGGATCCATACCATGGGACTAGTTCCATCTACCCTTCATCAATTAATAAATTTTATTTATGAAAACAAACTTCACACCGTTGAAGCTGATCTTGATTTGAATAATTGTTTACATATTGAAAGGCAAAAACAAGTTAACAATCATATGAGTCTGAATAACTTATGAGTTGATTCATCAACACCTCTTTCACATATAATGTTGTGCAAGACTCTAAACCATAAAATGCACTTGTTGGTGATGATTGGGGTTCATTATATTTTACCCCCTCCTTTATAGGAGAATATAAACTTAATAACTCTGACACATCAAAAGTTGCATCGATTTCAAAGAAATATTTGGAAACACCTAAGAAACCCAAAGTCTCCATGGTAGAAAATAAAGACAATACTCTTACTTATACTACAGACTATGAGACTTATGAGGTGTCACCATCTTCTAAAGAGATGGACTCCCTCTATGGTCATGGATTTCAGATTTTGTACCAAAATAATGACTTTGTAGGTAATCGTTGTGGTGTAAATCAACAAGGCATCAGAGTAACTTTACAAGTTATTGGAATTAACTACACAGTCGGTATTGGATACTATTCTTTGAAGCCCACAAAATCCTCTTGTCATCCTAAACTTAATGTTAATACAATATCAACAAAACCAAAACTACATGCAAGATAGCCTGAGCTAATAGACAAGGATTGTCTGCTAGGAAATATCCCATTAAGCCAAGTAAGTATTTCTACCCCTTTTAGCCACACTCGATGTAGTACCTATTCTAGTTGCTCTCAAGGGTGGCCTCCTCCTAGATATATATGTTGTTAGCATTGATTTGTGTTCCCCCGTGACGTGTTATGTGTTGTTTAGGTCTCCTTGGATGACCCTTGATACGCTTGTAAGGTCAAGGATACCAGGAGACTGCCTCTATTGTGACCATTCTTCTATTTGTTTCATAATTCTTCTATATTGCATCTCCTTTATTTTATTGTTGTGTGTCATGCCTTAGGGGTATAGCATTGTGGAGGGTGTTTTGGGGCATCCTCCTACATGGTGTTCCTTAGGCACTTGTTCTCCTCTCTCATTTTTATTGTGTACCTTCTTCAGTGCTTCTACCTAGTTGGCGGATGACAAAAACAAATAAATACTAATACGGATCATGCATCCCTTTAGTGAGTAAGCAAAAATGGACCTAGTTCACATATGAAGATGGCTTTGAATATATATATATATATATATATATATACACATCTGACACTTGACTAGTAGAATCACTCCATGTGATGTATCATATTATGGAATTTCTTGTGACTAACATTTTACAATCCACTCAATCTGTTGTTGTACAGTTTGATTGGTATCTCACCTTGTTACTACACTTGGTTCCAAGGCACCTATAGTATAGCCTAATGGTTATACTCGGCTCCGAACCCATGAGTATAGCCTTGGTCCTTGATGTGACTATTTTCATGAATAGCTTTCATGATTTCATCTTGCTGTTTATCTTAGCATATTATATCAATGTGTTTTTGGGAACATTTGGTGATCATAAGCACATGTCACCTTGGGGGCATGGGCTTTGTGAGAGCTCTTGTTCCCTTGCATGTTTTCTCTCTACCTAACATGCTTGATATCAGTACATGACATCAACCACCTTAAGGTGGGGGCATATATAATGATATTTGTCTGATGATTTTGGTACTAACGAAGAATATTTTTAAGCCCTCTTCATGAGGTAGGATGTTGTATCTCTAATGCGAGTGCACATCCTTATATCAATTGCAATAAAAATCCCTCTCTGCAAGGGGCGATAGCATATCCTTTTATCAAAAAGCCCTCTCTGCGAGGCAAGATAATGTATCTCTTGAGCTAGTGTGTATCCTTTTATACAAAAGCCCTCATTACGAGGAGGGATGGTGTATCTCTTGAGCTAGTGTAGATCCTTTTATACAAAGTCCTCATTAGGAGGCGGGGTTGGATCTTGAGCTATCCTCCCTTAAGCATGCCTTTGGCAGTTGTTGTGGCATAAACCCAACCATCAGGTGTGTCTACAACGTGTTTGAGATGGTGGGACTTAGAAATAAGCTCCTTCTGTCACCTATGTTTAGCATGTTTAAGACATATAGTATGTCTATGGCATGCTATATGGTGCTCATGTACTTTGTGTGTCTTTTGTGTGTTTTCCCTCATGTGTGGTGTAAAGGGTGTGTCGATGAGTCCCCCACACACTTAGGTTTATTTTGGCATGTCTTCCCTCATGTGTGGTGTAAAGGGTGTGGAAATGAGTGCCCACCACATTCAGGTTTTGTATGGTATGTTTCCCCCTAGTGTAATGTAAAGGGTGTGGCAATGAGTCCCCCCTACACTTTGGGTTTTTTATTGCATGTTTTTGGTGGTGTAAAGGGTGTAGCAATGAGTTCCCCCACCTATTAGTTAGAAATTTTATTTGCGTATATGAAAATGTTATATAACTGTATTCATCATGTTTTACATGACTATTCTCATGTCTTCATTGTGTTTTGTGTGTCATCAATACTGTCTTCTTCATGTCTTGAATGCTTTCTACTATCTTCATTGTGTTTTGCATGTCTACGATGTGTCTTCTAGTGCTTACCTAAGACTGGGGGATAGAAATAGTTCCTCAATCTTTGTGTATGCCTTAGCTTAATGTTCTTGGCATGTTTGATGTGTTTTTGATTGTACTTTAATGCATGTATGGGTTGTAAGATCATACATACATTAAAGTGCGGGCTAAATGTTATGTCGTAAAATGTCCCCCCATGACTTTTACCTCCTAAGTTTAGCTCCTAGATCCCTTAGATTTAATCATGCATGTTAAAAATGAATCCCTGAGAAAATTCCCTCAAACCCATGTCAAATGGGACTTAGGGGCCACTCTTACACTTAAAGAAGTCCCAAAATAGGCCCCTAAACTTGGGGGCCCGTGCCCTAGTATAGACCTATTTTATCAGGACCCAAACTTTAAATGTCAGCAAAGTGACCGTTAAAAGATTTCCCTTTTCCAGCCTATTCAATTTGAATTACGAATGTTTAGTGGGGATGCATATATAAACATGTTTAGGACTTCATTTTAAACTTAGATGGATAATGCAAACTTATGATCTTGTGCTAAGATATTCAAGGCTTTCATTGTGTTGTAGAGTTATATTGTGTTATGTTTATACCTATTTGTTGCAGATTTGTCTTCATCAATCCATCTCCTTATGGTTTGAAAGATCTTCATCTCCCCATGAGAACTTCACCTCCAAGGTGACATCTACTTTGTGTTTCAATCAATTTATCATATCATTTATTTTTTCCTTTATCCACCAATGACACACACTCTATCTAACAATGGTGTTGGGAGGCTTGAATGCCATTCCGGGGCTTGACTCAGGCAAGCTCCTAAACACCACAACCCCCAACCCCTCTCTTGTGATTGCAGGTTACAGGTGTAGAATCTTGCAGAGAGGAGTTGTAGGAGATTAGAACAGAGGATAAAGATTCAAGATCTAAAGAAAATAGTGAAGAATAGTCCTTTTTGGACACGGGTCCCCACACCAGTGCCCTCCTTATTATTGTTGTCAAAAATGGAGTTGCAAGAGATCAGAGCAGAGGATAAAGATTTGGGATCTGTAGAAAATAGTGAAGAGTATTCCAAGGTTTTAGATGTGGCTTCCCACACCAATGTTCTCTCAATCACTGTTGTTGGAAACTCTGAAGCTTAGGTTGCAAACTACATTACCTTACAATTCCAGATCTACAGAAAAAGTTGCATGTTGGACTAGGGTGCCCGCACCAGTGTCCCCGAAGTTTTTGTTTTCCAAAATTTGAAATCAGGTATGTATCTAATCAACATTTAGTGTCTTCTTGTGTAAGCATTTGTCATGTTTCATCTATTTGTTTATGATTTCACATAATTAGGGTTTAAGGCTTAATCAAATTAGGGTTTAACAAATTAATCAACAAATTCTAAATTTCTATATCATTCCAAGTGACACGAAACCTGTACCTGAGTCCTCTTGCAAAAGTTATGATTCAACTCGGTTTAAAGTCCTTGAATGTATGTAGTGAAATGAGGATTAATAACACTATCAACATCATCAACATACCCTCTTTTCCTACTACATTACCTTACAATTCTAGATCTATAGAAAAAGTTGCTTTTTGGACTAGGGTGCCCACACCATTGTCCCTGAAGTTTCTATTTTCTGAAATTTGAAATCTGGTATGTATATAATCTACATTTAGTGCCTTCTTGTGCGAGCATTTGTCATGTTTCATCCATTTGTTTATGATTTCACATAATTAGGGTTTAAGGCTTAATCAGATTAGGTTTTAACAAATTAATCAACAAATTCTAAATTTCCTTATCATTCCAAGTGACACCAAACCTATAGTTGAGTCCTCTTGCAAAAGTTGTGATTCAACTCGGTTTAAAGTCCTTGAATGTATGTAGTGAAAGGAGGATTTAATCACACTATCAACCTCATCAACATACCCTCTTCTCATATATATATATGTATAGTTGTATATATATGGTTTCTATTGAACTATGTGTTGGAGATATTTAATAGAAAACAAAAGTGTTAATTTCATATTAAATAAGTAAGAATCAAATTACAGAGAAAACATAGAAAAATAAATTAGAAACAAATAAAATATAAGTATATTGTTTTATTTTATTAGAGAAAGGGTTGTAGGAAGTTGTGGAATCCCACGGCTTCCCACATGCTGTGGCTTGTGGGAGCCATGGACTCCCATAGCACCTTAGTGGGAGGCCACTGGCCTACAGAGCCTATGGGCCTGCAGAGGCTACAACCCCTCCCACGCAAGGCTGCAACCATTCAAAAGAACTCTCCTAGCTTTAAATTTCAATATTAAAATAAATTCTGTTATTTTTAAAACATTCAATAAAATTTTGCTATGTTTAAATATATTCTTTGTTGTTGTTCATTCGTCATGAGCGTTGATATATATATATATATATATATATGTACATATATATATGTATATATATATATATGTATGCATATATATATGTATACATATATATATGTATATATGTATGCATATATATATATGCATACATATATATATATGTATGTATGTATGTATGTATATATATATATGTATGTATACATATATATATATATGTATACATATATATATGTATACATACATATGTATGTATACATACATATATATATATGTTACATATATATGTATGTATGCATACATATATATGTAACATATATATATATGTATGTATACATACATATGTATGTATACATATATATATGTATACATATATATATATGTATGTATACATATATGTATACATATATATATGTATACATATATGTATACATATATATATGTATACATATATGTATACATATATATATGTATACATGTATACATATGAATACATATACATACATATGTATACATAGGTATGTATACATACATATGTATACATATGTATGTATACATATATCTATGTATATATATATATATATATATATATATATATATATATATATATATATATATATACCATTGCATGTAACATCAATTGTTCTCCTATTTACTATGCGTGGGTGAAGGAGTCTAATAGATTTTTTACAGACTCAGCTAGGAGAATAATAGAGTTATATGCATACATATATTATTCTCCCAGCTGAGTCTATAAACAATCTATCAAACTCCTTCACCTGCACACAGTAAACAGGAAAATAATTGATGTTACATGCAATGGTTTATGGTATTTTATAGTTATTATTATAATTTAGCTATTGGTTTTAATTAGAAAATGAATTTGTTTTTTTGTTTTAAGTAGAAAAAAATTGTTTTTGGATAGCTTTATATTTTAAAAGATGGAATAAAGGATTGAATTTAGACATCCTTTTTTTTTTTTTTTTATAAATAGAAATTAAACAATAAATTGTCCTATTTTTGAAATTGGGAATTAATGATAATATTTAGTCGTTAAATTGATTTTATAACTAAAAGTATTTAGTTTAATATTAAAGGCTCACATCATCTAATTTCATATAGAGATTAACTAATTAAATAAAATAATTTAAATTGTTAAACTAAGTGAAGTATGGAAATTTGATCATACCATTATTTAGTTTATTATCTTTATTTTATATTTTCTCCATTGGAAAAGATATTATAATTGTTATGATAAAATTAGTAGTTGAAATATTGTAGTCATAATAATGAGAAGATGTATTTAAATTATTAACTAATTTAATTGTTTAGAAAAATAGTTGGAAAAATTGTTTTTTCTAAATTCAACTTTAACTTCATTACGTTGTTCAATTATTATGAATAGAATAAAAATGAATATTGCTCAGTTAATAACATTGTCTTTCTTTATCAACATGTGACTACAATAGTGGAAAAATTCATACCTCAATCTAGCAAAAGCCATTATGGAATCCTTGTAGTTAGCAATATTTAAACTAATTAATGCTTAAACAAGTAAATGTAGTAGATAAACTTGCTAATCTAGGTATCAATAGGGTTGGAAGTTGGTCCACATCTCCCTTAGTTGATTTGTCTCATAGTCTACAAGAAATCATTCTTAATGAAGCCACAATTACAAAGTAAAATGTTTAAAAATGAAAGGGTTGTCTTAGCTTTAAACATTATGGTTTGAAGGTTGATATGCTAATGATTGGAATTAAAGGTTTCTTTTTTAATAATCTTTTAGAAATGATGGAAGATGCTAGCAATAAAGACTTGGCAATTATTGCTAGTCGTGGCAAGTTTTCGAAGCATTTGAAGAGACACACAGAGTACTGTGAGATGACTAAGGAAATCAGTTTCAGGTACTCCTTGGTTTGTGTGAATAGGATTATCTTGTTGATTACTCATGACATTTGTTGTCATTTGAATACTAGCTTTGAGATTCATCCTCTTAAGGTTTCCAATGTGAAGATAGAGCTTTGCTTGATAATTTTCCATTGTGCTGTAAATCTCGTCCAGTGTGATATTATTCATGAGATGCCTAACATTGTTGTGTTGTGCATTATGGGGGGGTCAACTTTTGAGAGTGGAACCTGCATCCTGTGCAAGTCTCAAAACGAATCCACAGGTTTGGAGAATCTTTGAGGAAGGAAGGATTGGGAATTATGTGTGGGTTCTTCGGGGTCATGATGAGTTAGTCTCTCTACAATTTGTGAATTCATGGAGGAATAAGGAAGTATGTGTTAATAGTATTAAATTCACAGTTACAAAGGAGCTTAGTGCTGAGGCTACATGTAGTGCCCCTCTGTATTCGCTTGGGCTGTGTCAAGTATGTTCGACATTGGGTTATTTGGTTGGATTGTTTAATTGTTGTGGGTTAAACATATACATAGAAAGGAAATAGATTGCATTTACATTTTAACTGATTTATAATCATCCTTTATCTAATTGTTATTAGTCATGGTGAATTTATGTATTGCATTAGTTTTGTAATATAGTTTATAAATAATTAGCTATTGGGAACCAATAATAATTGCTTAATTAGGTAGATAGATATTTGAATAATCTTCAGGTCTCTTGAGGGAAGCGACGGTTTCATAAGGGTAACTAATTTATGGGCACTAATTGCTCTTTTCTATTTTAAGTTTGAAGAGGGCAGAGGTTCTTGACATGGGGAAGAAGGTGGAGGATTGAAAACAGAGGGCCTGCGTCATGAGAAGAGGATTGATAATAAAGTAGTGAAGAGTGAACTTCAGGCCTAATCTTTTGGTGGGGAGTGCTTCCTTTGGTACGTATACTAAAACCTTTGCATTTTATGAATGTAATCTGTGTATGCCTCTAAATAAAGCCAGGTGGTGACTGTTCTTCTATTTGAGTGATAATGTTGGGGTAGACTGTACCCTTATCTGTTGATGCTTGTTGACAATAACCGTTTTCTTTTAATCTAGTAACTCAATCTTGAATTTATTTCCCAGTAGGCATTATGATCTACAGGCACCAAGAAAACACTACACGAATTTAATGGATATCTTAATGAAAAAGTTTAGGGCATTATGTCTGCTGTCACAAGTTTGAATCTAATTTTAGGTATACCATTAATAAAGAATATATGATTAGTTGGTAATGATATGATGGCAGTAAATGATTTTTTCCTTTGGGTATCAGATTTCAAAGTCAGTATTGTTCTGGATGTTTCATGCATTCAGGTAGAATTATATATCATGAATTTTTGTATTAGAAAAGATGTTATGTTAATATTGTAGGTATGGTTGTTAATGGGTATGCAGATGCTGCATTAAGGTTAATAAATAAAATAAGTTAATACATGTAATTTCATTAGTATTATATGCATTTTCCTTAGAATGTTGCTTATGTATAAATATGAAATAGAAACAGTCTTGAGAAATATAAAAATAATTTGTTTCTTAACCGTTAGGTGGTGATTAGGTGCTGCTTATTATCATGTTGCATAATTATTGTTTAAGTTAGAATAAAGAAGATACTAATTCTTGGCAATAGATCTGCATAAATTTTGGCATATGCTTGTCAACATTTTAGATTTTCTTGCTGGTTGTAACAGTCATGCGTTGGCATTACAGTTTCTTTATTATATATAAATTGATATCTCTGTGGTAGAAGTTATGAGTATAAGTCTTTTCATTAGTAACATGCCTCCATAAAATTGTTTATGCTTCGTGACCATACCTTCATTAAAGTCGTCACAAGAAACCTTCTATAAATGAAGATACGTATGCTATTCTTAGGTGGGGAATTTGTACCATTCTCAAATGAAGGATCTTCGATTGAAATTTTCTTTTGTTTCTTGAAAACTGCTGAGCCGCTTCAACAAAAGTATTTTATGCGTATCCTACAAACATTGCATTCCAAGAGATGAAATCTCTTTGAGGAATTCTATCGAAAACGGTTGGCACGCCTTGTATATGGTATCGCTCTTCTCTTGTATACTTGTCTACAAGAGCATTTCCAATGATATGATATGAACAAAAATTTCTCCTTTCATTATGCTTCGACGGATGCCCATATGTCACTCCAAAGCTCCCACAATGGTACGGCAGAGGCTGTGGAATTTGGTTTTAAACCTGCCAATTGCATTTGCTTGATTAGTTAGCAAAGTGGTTATAAAAGACTCATCCAACATATTTTTCCTTTCAATTATTAATGTGGATTTCGTACTCTTTCAAACCACGTTTTGACACTCTGTGTCCTCTTCTGAGTAATTGCAGTTTGGCAGCTGAATTACTGTATAGAAAAGAGGTATGTTGTTTTGTAAATGCAGACTACAGTGTTCTTCCCACCACTCAAATCGCCATCTAGATATAGGTCTGTTGGTAAGTTTCTACTAGTAAAGTGGATTTTGTACTCTTTCAAACCAAATTAAATAGTTGAGACTCACAGCATGTACTTTTTGACACTGCGTAATTGCAGTTTGGTAGATGAATCTCGTGCCTATAGTATCTAGGTAGTCATGGGTCGATTATTTGTTACCTCTATTTAATTTCTTTTGAGCTTGGCGTATAATTAGAAACTTCTTTATTCATCTCAATGTTTTTGTTAATGCTTAGCATTCTCGAATCTTGGAAATGTTATTTTTAAAAGTATAGATGTTTTCTTTAAATTCCAATAAGCATAATAGTGCAGTAATACTCATAGTTCTATTTTGTTATAGGACCTATAGTGTTATAAATCTATAGTTGAAATAGTGTCAAATTGAGTATATTTGTATAGCTCATATTAATTAATTGAATTTGAGATTTTGTCTATTGACCATGATGATTTGCTTAATGCATAACTATATTGTGATTCTTCTTAATGTTTCAAGGCCTTCTAAGATTACAATAATATTAGGGTCCTCAAACTAAAATTTGGACATATGTTTAGTTATGTTAATCATAGGCTTGTGTTTACTCATAGGTAGGCAATGTTTTGATTTTATCATTATAACCCAATTAAATTGTTGTTTAGAATGAAATGTTAAATGCAAGTACTGGTCTAGTTAATGATAGTTCTCAAGAGAATTATTTAGTAGGAAAAGCAAAAATGTAATTGTTTTAGTTGGATTAAGAATTATAGATGGAAGATTTTATTTCTTTAGATAAATATTTAGAGGAAACTTCCTTTTATTTATTTATTTTTTTAAAAAAGAAGAGAATTGTTTTATTCCATTTCAAGAATTTTATCCTATTTTAAGGAAAAGTATGAATTTATTAGTTTATTAGATTATGAAGCTAATTTCCATGAAAAAGTGAATTTACCTGTTATTCTTGAATTTAAAGTCATTATTATGAAGTTTGCAAATCTTTAGATCAATATTTTGGGTATTGATAGTGTATATATATAAGTGTGTAAATTGATATTTATGTTCTTTAGGATAATTTGGATGATATTTTAGAATTGACAAAAAGGTTCATCGTTGGACTAAATGTGGTATTGTTATAAACCCATATTGATCTTTTGAAGGTACTTTTTGCAAATATGTTGGATAGTGTGGTATCTAAGTGTTTACTTAAGGGCATCTTAAATTATGTGTAGAATCTTGATAAGCAATGAAGGTGTCTTAAATGAAAGCCTTTATGCAAGGGTATGAAGTATGGTTCCTTCTGAAAATAGGGTTTACTCAAATGGTAGTCCCTTCAGGAAATAGTGGTGTGCATTAATATTTCATTGTTGACCTTGAGCATAGATATGGTAGAAGACATGGTGTGAAGAGGTAAATATACTTCATAGCTTACAGTGGTGGTTTAGTATAAAGAATATATATTGTCTAGATTGTTTAGCTAAGATGATACTCTATGTCATATAAGGGACAACCAGTAGTATCTTCTAAGAGTTAAGTTATTATTACCAAACGAAGGACCTCTATATTATGTATGGAATACATGAGATTAATTTCTCTTTTTAACCTTCTCTTACTTAAAGCTTTTACTATGTTAAATTTCTAGATTAGCATTGATCTCATCTGATGAATGGATAGATAGGTGTTGCCTACCTTGAAAAGAAAATATATTATTGTAGATTATGGAAACTAGATTTCTTATTAGTTATTGTATTAAAATCAACCCTATTGTTGCAAGTCCAAGCCTGAACTACGAAGTCTCTGCACTCCGCATACGTAGGCAAGGCCAATATGAGCCCCCGAGACATTAGGTCGGCCCCTTAGGGCCTTAGGTTTGTCATTTCATACAATTGATATTTGTAATGTGTAATCCATAACTATATAGGACTAATGTTTACTGAGATGTGTAGTTTGAGATTTATAAGCCATGCAAGACTCTGGAGCTATGATAAAATATGTGAATCAGAAGCTTAACCCCCCCTGTTGAGTTCATTATTGGGTAGACATTACTTCATTGTGCGTGTGTGTACTCATTTGGATTTAGAACAATCGTGGCTGTTAGTTAGATCATGTAATATAATCATGTTTGAATGAGTTATGTATGTTGTTGGTTATTGCTTAATTTGAATAATGCAATCATGTTATCCCTAGAGATGTAGTTAACTTGTTGTGTCAGACTATGCTAAATTGGTTAATTCTATTACAAAAAAAAATATTTCTACATTTTTTATTGCTTTAGTTGACTTATCTCTAGGGTTGCATGGTGGGGCATTACATCTAGTATCAGAGCCAGGTTGCGGCACTGGGATCTCTGGTTGATGTTGTTGCCCATGTCTAGTTATAGTAACTTCTCTTATGCATGTGCAGGTTCAGATTAATTTGCTAAGTTGGCATGTAAATTTCTTTTGTTTGACTAAAGGTGCATTAGGATAAGATGTTATTTTGTGTAGCTAGGCATTTAATCTATGTATTTGGAAGTAAATGTATGTGATTAAGTTTTGTATTACATAATGTGATATGTTTTATTGGAAAGGGCTATTTTTGTGGAATAAATAAGATGCTAATGCATAGAACTAGGTATCTTCTCTGGAAAATTACGATGACTATATTTGGTGTTTGAAAATCTTGTTTGCTAGGTGTAGTTGAAAACCCATGAGGTAATGTCCTTCTCTTTTCTTACTATTGTATAAATAGAAAAGATTTATGCATTGGATGTCTTGCATGTTTAAAATATGTGAATCCTTTGGTTCTATAAGAATTCAAATAGCTTGTGATGAAGTAAGAGTTGTTGTGTTTAGGAAAGACCTACATGAAGTGGTAAGAGTTAAGTAGAGGATCATTATTGTTATTTTGTGAATATGGAACTTGTGTATAATTTGTTAAGTGGAATTGTTAAGTAATCATGATGATCATGACAATGACTTTTAGCATTAGGTTGTATATGGAAAAGATGATTTAAAAAAAAAAGGGGTTATGGATAATATGAAATGATATGATCTTATAAAGGGAATCACAGTGGTTATGGAAATAAATGTATTTTTGGTATGTGATCCTTGGTAGTAATGAAAATTGTGTATGTAAAGGCAAATCTTCCCCCTGTAAATGTGAGGAACCAGTAACTGTGCATTGGTTGAGTGTTGTGAATACCTCGTACATGCTTTGTGTGCCCATAAGATGGTGATCTTGGGTACCCATCCATTGGGAATGAGTGTATTTTGGTGTGGGTTTAACCATACCACAACGTGTGTTTGTATGTTTGTTACCTGATTGAGGGCCAACCCTTGTGTGGTTGAAAATATATATATAAAAGAGTAGCCAAAAGTTAGATTCATAGATTCTCTTCTTTTGGTTCTCTAGTCCCTCAGTCTGTGAAGGGGTAGTAGCAGCCACAAAGTTCCTTGGGTGGAGTGAACAGCGTACGCTTATGACGATGCAGAGTGGTCCCTCGCTCAACCGATCCTAAGGAAACATACTCACTACTTCCCCTTATGATGGGTCAGGGTACTTGATTCATATGTGTTAGCCTAAACCCCACAGTTTCTAAGCTTTTGGATGGTATTTCTTGGATGATCATTTACCTTGTCTTCACGAAAGGTATGATATGCCACATGAGTTATCAGTTGGGGGCTGGGGTCTAGGACCTGCATGGACAACCCAACTGGAACTATGTGATGACATGAATCGTCACTTGGGGGCTAGGGTCTAGGACCTGCGTGGGTAACCCAAGTGAGACCATGTGCCCCATGTATATTTTGAGGTCTAGCATGTGGAGGGAGATTTGTTACCCATGCTGAGATGATTCCGTATCTACACATGTTCCGACATGATAGGTACGATGCCACACCCCCACTGATGTTTTGACACAGTGTTGGTGATGATGCCGTGTTGCTGTTGGTAGTGAGCTAGGCTCGAGGACACGATGCCACATGCATAGACACGTGAAGGTGCACTATGAGATTGTGTTATAGCCTACTTGTGTGATGAGCATAATGGGGCCTCGCACACTTGTAGAGGGATACTCATGTTTTCTTTCAACAGTGTTGGGTCGGTTAGCATATGAGTAGGTCCTAGCCATGTATACCTTTGGCTACAGCGAGTACCTGTGTGCCTTCTCCACGAGGTATCGCTATGCAGGGTGTGTTCCTGTGCGTGCCTACTTCCGCGGAGCCACAGACACACTGCCATGCGGCATACGGCCAGTATGTGCCTTCTCCGGCTGGCGTATGACCATGCCGCGCTGAGACACGATGTGGGATGTGGCCGAGGTGCACGTTCCATGCGGGTAGCCAAGGAGTGTGTGGGCCACTTGGTTAGTCCATGCCGCATGATGACGCGATGTAGGGTGTAGCCGAGGAGTACACCTTGAGCCATGTGGATGGCGTGCTCACTCTGCACCACATGAGGGCTACTGCTATAGCTTGACGTTGTTCCCTCCTTCCTCATTTGGTGGCTAGTATCTAGTCACGTAGTGTTGTATAGTGTAATTTTCAAGATTGTGGATTTTCTTTATGGTTGTTGATGATTTTCTATTGATTGTGAAGGCTGACACTTTGTTTATATTTAATTGTGATGGTTTAGCCACACCTTGTGATCTTATTTGCATGTAGCGATCATGGTTACATTTGATTTAGTGTTGAAATTGTGCGCATTTCTTTCTTTATTGTTGAAATTGAATTTTTATTTGATCTTTCTTTATGACATTGGTGGCTAAACTAGTTTTTCCTTATTGTTATCAATGTCAGCCATGTGTTGTATTGTGATTCCTCTCTAAGGATGTATGAGGCGTACTTGATGAGTGTATACGAGGAAGCAGACGCAGGGAACCTTGAGGATGGGGGTATGTGAGGCTATTACACAGCTAGGACCCACTACCCACCTATGTGTGATGACTATCTCTTGGAGGCTAACTACCTTATACAACAAGAGATAGGTCATTGTGGTCCTGTTTGGATGGTCTCACCATGTGTGTGCGGCCTAACACCATCAAGCCACTATGTGTGAGGTATAGATTATGTGAGATGGATTTTGGCTCTTGGCTCATGGATTATGTATCATGGATTAGTATGTTGCTTCCCAGTGTCCAGATGGACGCCTATGTAGCCTTGTGATGTGATTCCCGGTGATGTGAATTTGTGTGTATGTGAAGAATGTATGTGAAATCATGAATATAGTACTTATGAAATGATAAATGGTGTTTACATGCTTCTAAAAGGTGTAAAATCATGATCTTGGTTGAATATGTCATGAGATTTAGTGTTGAAAAATGAATAAAGAGGAATGTCTTGTTTATAAATGATGGATATTTAGTGTGCTTTGTGGGTATAATTATGTTGTGATTTATGGAAATGTAGCATTCTGATGTATTGATTGCTTAACAACAAATTGGAAAAAGGAATTGTAATGAAGGTACATTCAAAACTGAATACTTTACATGTTTATGATATGAGTATTTCTACCAGTTAGGATTAAAAGAGCACAGGTCATTTTCTTAGGTCATTCTTTATTCTGAAGAAGCTAATTGAGTGTCAATGCCAGTATTGTAAGGATTGTGAGTGGCTTATGTATTAGGGAATTATTTTTGAAATGCAAGCTGTGATTGTGTTACTGTTGAGACATTGAAAAGTAGAAGGGTAAAATATGTTGAAATGGAGTATATGAGATAAACCTCTATCTATAGGTTGACTAGTGCACATTATTCTTATGAGATGAATCAACTTCGAGGAGGGCACTAACATCTTATGTTCTACTTTAGTTTGCGACTTCCAAGAGTAAGTCAAGCTTTAGGGGGGGAAGGATGTAGTGCCCCTTTGTATTTGCTTGGGCTGTGTCAAGTATGTTTGACATTGGGTTATTTGGTTGGATTGTTTAATTGTTGTGGGTTAAACATATACGTAGAAAGGAAATAGATTGCATTTACATTTTAACTGATTTATAATCATACTTTATCTAATTGTTATTAGTCATGGTGAATTTATGTATTGCATTAGTTTTGTAATATAGTTTATAAATAATTAGCTATTGGGAACCAATAATAATTGCTTAATTAGGTAGATAGATATTTGAATAATCTTCAGGTCTCTTGAGGGAAGCGACGGTTTCATAAGGGCAACTAATTTATGGGCACTAATGGCTCTTTTCTATTTTAAGTTTGAAGAGGGCAGAGGTTCTTGACATGGGGAAGAAGGTGGAGGATTGAAAACAGAGGGCCTATGTCATGAGAAGAGGATTGATAATAAAGTAGTGAAGAGTGAACTTCGGGCTTAATCTTTTGGTGGGAAGTACTTCCTTTGGTACGTATACTAAAACCTTTGCATTTTATGAATGTAATTTGTGTATGCCTCTGAATAAAGCCGGGTGGTGACTGTTCTTCTATTTGAGTGATAATGTTGGGGTAGACTATACCCTTATCTGTTGATGCTTGTTGACAATAACCGTTTTCTTTTAATCTGGTAATTCAACCTTGAATTTATTTCCCAGTAGGCATTATGATCTACAGGCACCAAGAAAACACCGCATGAATTTAATGGATATCTTAATGAAAAAGTTTAGGGCATTATATCTGCTGTCACAAGTTTGAATCTAATTTTAGGTATACCATTAATAAAGAATATATGATTAGTTGGTAATGATATGATGGCAGTAAATGATTTTTTCCTTTGGGTATCAGATTTCAAAGTCAGTATTGTTCTGGAAGTTTCATGCATTCAGGTAGAATTATATATCATGAATTTTTGTATTAGAAAAGATGTTATGTTAATATTATAGGTATGGCTATTAATGGGTATGCAGATGCTGCATTAAGGTTAATAAATAAAATAAGTTAATACATGTAATTTCATTAGTATTATATGCATTTTCCTTAGAATGTCGCTTATGTATAAATATGAAATAGAAACAGTCTTGAGAAATATAAAAATAATTTATTTCTTAACCGTTAGGTGGCGATTAGGCGCTGCTTATTATCATGTTGCATAATTATTGTTTAAGTTAGAATAAAGAAGATACTAATTCTTGGCAATAGATCTGCATAAATTTTGGCATATGCTTGTCAGCATTTTAGATTTTCTTGCTGGTTGTAACAGTCATGCATTGGCATTACAGTTTCTTTATTATATATAAATTGATATCTCTGTGGTAGAAGTTATGAGTATAAGTCTTTTCATTAGTAACATGCCTGCGTAAAATTGTTTATGTTTCGTGACCATACCTTCATTGAAGTCGTCACAAGAAACCTTCTATAAATGAAGATACATATGCTATTCTTAGGTGGGGAATTTGTACCATTCTCAGACGAAGGATCTTTGATTGAAATTTTCTTTTATTTCTTGAAAACTACTGAGCCACTTCAACAAAAGCATTTTATGCATATCCTGCAAACATTACATTCCAAGAGATGAAATCTCTTTAAGGAATTCTATCGAAAACGGTTGGCATGCCTTGTATATGGTATCGCTCTTCTCTTGTATACTTGTCTACAAGAGCATTTCCAATGATATGAGATGAACAAAAATTTCTCCTTTCATTATGCTTCGACGGATGCCCATATGTCACTCCGAAGCTCCCACAATGACGTGGCAGAGGCTGTGGAATTTGGCTTGAAACCTGCCAATTGCATTTCCTTGATTAGTTAGCAAAGTGGTTATAAATGACTCATCCAACATATTTTTCCTTTCAATTATTAAGGTGGATTTCGTACTCTTTCAAACCATGTTTTGACACTGTGTGTCCTCTTCTGAGTAATTGCAGTTTCGCAGCTGAATTACTGTCTAGAAAAGAGGTATGTTGTTTTGTAAATGCAGACTACAGTGTTCTTCCCACCACTCAAATCGCCATCTAGATATAGGTTTGTTGGTAAGTTTCGATTAGTAAAGTGGATTTCGTACTCTTTCAAACCAAATTAAATAGTTGAGACTCACAGCATGTACTTTTTGACACTGCGTAATTGTAGTTTGGTAGATGAATCTCATGCCTATAGTATCTAGGTAGTCATGGGTCGGTTATTTGTTACCTCTATTTAATTTCTTTTGAGCTTGGCGTATAATTAGAAACTTCTTTATTCATCTCAATGTTTTTGTTAATGCTTAGCATTCTCGAATCTTGGAAATGTTATTTTTAAAAGTATAGATGTTTTCTTTAAATTCCAATAAGCATAATACTGCAGTAATACTCATAGTTCTATTTTGTTATAGGACCTATAGTGTTATAAATCTATAGTTGAAATAGTGTCAAATTGAGTATATTTGTATAGCTCATATTAATTAATTGAATTTGAGATTTTGTCTATTGACCATGATGATTTGCTTAATGCATAACTATATTGTGATTCTTCTTAATGTTTCAAGGCCTTCTAAGATTACAATAATATTAGGGTCCTCAAGCTAAATTTTGGACATATGTTGAGTTATGTTAACCGTAGGCTTGTGTTTACTCATAGGTAGGCAATGTTTTGATTTTATCATTATAACCCAATTAAATTGTTGTTTAGAATGAAATGTTAAATGCAAGTACTGGTCTAATTAATGATAGTTCTCAAGAGAATTATTTAGTAGGAAAAGTAAAAATGTAATTGTTTTAGTTGGATTAAGAATTATAGATGGAAGATTTTATTTCTTTAGATAAATATTTAGAGGAAACTTCCTTTTATTTATTTATTTTTTTAAAAAAGAAGAGAATTGTTTTATTCCATTTCAAGAATTTTATCCTATTTTAAGGAAAAGTATGAATTTATTAGTTTATTAGATTATGAAGCTAATTTCCATGAAAAAGTGAATTTACCTGTTATTCTTGAATTTAAAGTCATTATTATGAAGTTTGCAAATCTTTAGATCAATATTTTGGGTATTGATAGTGTATATATATGTGTTTAAATTGATATTTATGTTCTTTAGGATAATTTGGATGATATTTTAGAATTGACAAAAAGGTTCATCGTTGGACTAAATGTGGCATTGTTATAAACCCCTATTGATCTTTTGAAGGTACTTTTTGCAAATATGTTGGATAGTGTGGTATTTAAGTGTTTACTTAAGGGCATCTTAAATTATGTGTAGAATCTTGATATGCAATGAAGGTGTCTTAAATGAAAGCCTTTATGCAAGGGTATGAAGTATGGTTCCTTCTGAAAATAGGGTTTACTCAAATGGTAGTCCCTTCAGGAAATAGTGGTGTGCATTAATATTTCATTGTTGACCTTGAGCATAGATATGGTAGAAGACATGGTGTGAAGAGGTAAATATACTTCATAACTTACAGTGGTGGTTTAGTATAAAGAATATATATTGGCTAGATTGTTTAGCTAAGATGATACTCTATGTCATATAAGGGACAACCAGTAGTATCTTCTAAGAGTTAAGTTATTATTACCAAATGAAGGACCTCTATATTATGTATGGAATACATGAGATTAATTTCTCTTTTTAACCTTCTCTTACTTAAAGCTTTTACTATGTTCAATTTCTAGATTAGCATTGATCTCATCTGATGAATGGATAGATAGGTGTTGCCTACCTTGAAAAGAAAATATATTATTGCAGATTATGGAAACTAGATTTCTTATTAGTTATTGTATTAAAATCAACCCTATGGTTGCAAGTCCAAGCCCAAACTACGAAGTCTCTGCGCTCTGCGTACATAGGCAAGGCCAATATGAGCCCCCGAGACATTAGGTCGGCCCCTTAGGGCCTTAGGTTTGTCATTTCATACAATTGATATTTGTAATGTGTAATCCATAACTATACAGGACTAATGTTTACTGAGATGTACAGTTTGAGATCTATAAGCCATGCAGGACTATGAAGCTATGATAAAATATGTGAATCAGAAGCCTAACCCCCCCTGTTGAGTTCATTATTGGGTAGACATTACTTCATTGTGCATGTGTGTACTCATTTGGATTTAGAACAATCATGGCTATTAGTTAGATCATGTAATATAATCATGTTTGAATGAGTTATGTATGTTGTTGGTTATTGCTTAATTTCAATAATGCAGTCATGTTATCCCTAGAGATGTAGTTAACTTATTGTGTCAGACTATGTTAAATTGGTTAATTCTATTACAAAAAAAAAATATTTCTACTTCTTTGATTGCTTTAGTTGACTTATCTCTACGGTTGCATGGCGGGGCATTACACTACGAGACTTTCACTTGATGGAAGAAAAGTGCAGAGGCTTGGAAATGGGGATTACAAGGATTTTATGGAAATTTTTTTGGAAGGAATAGAGAGTTTAACCAGACATCAGAATGGCTACCAAAGGATAAACCTCCTAGCCCCTTGGGATATGGTTTCATACCTCCTTATTAAGTACATCACGCTCGAGGGTCGATTTGAAACGGTGCATGGCTACCATTTCCCATTGTTGGACCACTTAAGTCATGGTAATTTCATAAACTTCATGTTTTTCATTTTATCTTCTTTGCAAAGAAGTATCATTAAAGGTGTAAACCCTCCCCTGCACTAGGGGTTGATGCTAGTGCTATATGAGTTTAATGTTATGCTTAATTCTTCCATTCTTAGGAATAAGTGTGGTAAAAAGAATTCTCAGTTGATCAAAGGTAAAATTACTGCAAACCCTAGCTATGTCGATGATAGCCATAAGAAGGATAAGACTATGAAAAAGAAAGGTCCTCACTCTTATAAGGGGAAAGATATTGCTATCCCTCATACCCCTATCAAACATGCTAGTAAGAAAACCCTTCAGGATAAAGATTCACTAGAGAATATTCTACTGTCTCTAAGGGAAGATTCAGGGAAACCTTCAAAAAGCTCTGGCAATAAAACTGAAACCCTCAAAATAAAGTCTGAGGTTGCTAAGATTAACCTCTCTGCTAGATAAAGGAGAGAAACCCAAAATGCATAATGTTGGGTCTAAAAGGAGGTCTGCAAGATTATCTAAAGTGCAAGAAAAAATAGGGGATAAGAAAAATAATAATAATTCGAAGGAAGCCTTTATGGAGGAAATTAACCTAGACTCTGAGGAAGATGAATATGTTAGTGACTATCAGACAGAGGAAGATGAAAACCAAGAGAATGACTGTGAAGGATTAGAGGATACTAATTGGGATGCCACTGAGATTAAGGAACAGGCAGAGATGAAGGATAAACCAGAGGATGGTGAGGTTGCTAAAGAGGATCTATGTGAAAAAGAGGATCTATGTGAAGGGTATGAGGATATCAATATCAGTATTGAGGAGGAAACTTACTGGGAAGACTTCCAAACTCATAGAGGAAACTTTGAAGATCAAATTAATTGTCACGATAAAATGATAATTTACAACACAATGCAAAATTGTAGAGTCTATTTCACAAGATGGATAAGCTTGAGGGATTCGTTAACAAGCGGGTTAATTGTACAACTTGCCAAGAAAGGTGGACTAATATGTACGAAATGTGTAATATGTTTCAAGTTAGAATTGAAAAGTTGGAGAAGGGCATGAAGGAGCTAGTTAAGGTAACTAATAATATCTTGACCAATACTGTGGAAGAAGTTAAGATCATTAAGACTTAGCTGGAGAAAAGAAAATCCTTGTATGAAAAAAACCAATAGACTGACAAGAGGCACAAGGTGGAAAAGGATCATACCTCTTGGGAGGAGGTTCTAAGGAAAATGAAAAATGATTGGCATAACACTAAATTCTAGTTTAGTTTGTGTTTATGTTCTACTGCTCATGCTATTTTTTTGTTCTTTTCTATCTGTCCTACTATGCTAAACATTATCCTAGTAGTGATGGTTATTTTCAAGAATATCACTCAAACAAACACAATAGAAGCAATTTGGAACAATCTTTCCATCTTCAAAATCCCAATTTGATCTCTATTTCACAATTCCTCAAAACTATCTTGTAGGTCTCCAAATAGAGAAATTTGAGCATATCTTCTCGAATACTCCTCAAACTGAGAAACCAATCAATGTTTTAGATACCCATTAAGGCCTACTTTAACATATCTTAAAATCTCATAGGGTCACTTTGGACCATCACCCTCAAATTTTGATTGTCTCATTGTCCTAAGGGCAAATTAGCCCTATTTTACAAAGCAACTATGAGAAACTCCCCTACCAAATCACCAAAACCTATTCCACTACTCTCCATAGGTCACCAATGGACTAAATCAGAAACTTCTTGTCAAGGAGATGCTTACAAACTAACCCAACACAAACAAACTTCTTTTACTCCTATTTTGGCTAGTTTACATGAAGGTTTACTAAAAATACAATCTCCACACCTTGTTCCACCCTGTGAGTGGCTTAGACACATCTTAGAGGGTCTACACATGCTATCCAAATCATTTCCCAACATTTATCAATGTAATTTCATCATACCCTAACTTCTAGCCATCATTCTTGCTTGAAAACTTGTCGAATTCAACTAGGGCATCGCCTTACCTTATTCAAACTGATGCAGAGGCATCCACACTATAACCTTACAATACAGCATGGATGTCTATAGCCCATCATCATTATCATCATCATCATCATATTTTGCTTAACACTGTCAGCATCATCATCATATTTCACCTGCCGACCGATATTCTCCTGCAGACAAGCCTTCGCACTTTCGCCTGTCAACAGCATCACCTTACTCGATTATCGACAGCATCATCATGTTCGACCAGCGTGAACATCCTCCTGACGTCCACTGTTCACTTCAGCGACAACTTCCGCCTTCACTACCTTCAGCATCATGATATTCAACATCATGATAATCAACAGGATAAAGAACATCCGGTTCCTCCCATTTATCCTGATGATGACCAACCTTCACTTCTCGCACCGTCCCTTCCGATGCTGACGTCACCCGATATCCTGATGACGTATATCCTGATGACGATGACGTCACCCGCAGCTCCTCAATATCCTGCTGCTCCGAAATATCCTGATGATGCCGTTTTCACGAACTTTTAGCCTTAGCGAATTTTCACTTCGCCGATCCTCCTGGGATGACCCGATCCACTCTCAGGGTGATCTACTACACTTTATCAGCTTGACCTAGCACATGCCCATGCTAGGGTCTTCAACACCTTTCAGCCGCGATCCTGCACACCTGCATGCGAACAAACAAACTAACACCTACCCTACTGTACATAACCATTCCACCGATCAGACAAATCAACCGGTGGAATGGATCAGTGAATCCATGAAACCACCCAAACCAGCAAATCAATTACACAAAGGAGATCAAACAGAAGATGAAAACAGGATCTTTATTGATTTCAAAGATGTAATACAATACACTGTTTCTCACACAGCACACTCGAACTCCTCTGCTCAATGCAATACTATACTACCGATCGATGATCTACAGTCAACCGATCCTCATGCTTAAATAGATTTTCCTGCGAGTACTACTGACCCGACTCCAAGTGGCTGGGAACTCTCCAGGCGGCTGGGAGATCCAACCGATCATACATCATGACAGCTGTTCTAACAAACTTCCTAAAAATAGTAAAAGCATGGTCAGCATGATCTTATCATGATCAGCATGACCTTATTACATGCATTTGGTCTTATCAGACCTTCTTGGAAACATAAACAAGACCTAAAACTACTAACTGCCTCATGAAGGCCAGCTGTCAGGTAGGTGCTCCTGCACCATACTCCCCAACAGAAAAGAACTCATGTCCCATGAGTTTAGTATGTGGAAGTCCTCCACCTCTACACCGTGCTTTTGCAATATGCTGATCTGTTCCAGCTTTGTCCTCTACTGGCTCTTGGCTGCTCCAAGACTTCTGAACTGTAACTTGCTTTCTGGCAAGTAAATCCTCAGGCCTGTTGATGTAGGCTTTTTTCTCACATACCCTGTGTTTGCCAGGTTGTCTGACCAGAACCTCTGGCTGAACTGCCTCTTGAACTTCTGCAATGTTCAATCCTGTCTGTCTTTCAACTTTAATAGGACAAGCAATAGTCCCAACTATGACAACATCCTTGTCATTCCTCTTAACTGATTGCTGTTTGCAAACCTGTTTCTGCACCTGCTGCTGACCTCTGTCAGTCAAAACTAAAACTTTCTTCAACCTGTTGTCCTGAACAACTTCTTTTCCTGCAGTATCCTTATCTGCCTTTATGCCTGCTCCTCTAGGCATCTGCACAAATTCCTTCTTTCCCATCAAAATGATTTTGGCTGCCCCCTGTGCTGCAGCATCTGCCTGCAATGACATCAACTTCATAGTTTTCCCATCTTTCTTGATGGTGTAGGTATTAGCGTACCCATCATACAGTACCCTTCTGTCAAATTGCCATGGTCTACCCAACAGTAGGTGACAACATTCCATGGGCAAAATATCACACAAAATTCTATCATGATATGCTCCAATCTGAAAATCCACATATGCCTGTTCAGAGACAAAAAGTGATTGACTATCACTCACCCAAGATGCCTTGTAAGGGTGTGGATGTGGAATCCTTTCCAAATTCAATTTATCCACCATCTCCTGAGATACCATATTGTCTGTTGAACCAGTATCAATGACAACCTTACATTTTTTACCTTTGCTCTTGCATATGGTCTTGAAAAGAGCTCTTCTTTGTGGGGATTCTTTGTCATGTACCTTCATGGTAGTCACTATTCTCCTCATCATCAGAGACTCTCCACTCTCTGGGTATGCATAATTATCAGGCTCCTTATCCTTTTGATAAGTGTTTGAACTCTGCACACTTTGCTCTACTGTCTCTTCTTGTACAAGTTGTACCCTCTTGTCACTAGTTCTATCATTTCTGGATGATGAACCTTTGTTTTCTGGACATTTGAAGGATGGATGACCAAACTCACCACAGGTGTAACATTTTCCTGAAAATGTAGTAGAACCTCTACCACCTCCAAATCTTCCTCTATTACCTTTCCATCCACCTCTGAAATCAGACTGTCCCTGTCCTTTACCAGTATCTTCTTGACCCTCATTTGTTTGCTTTTGTGTAGGGGCTGCTCCTCTTCCCCTCATATTATTTCCTCTTCCTCTCATGGACTTATCATGTCCTCTATTCATCTTTTCTTCAATCCTGATTGCCATTTGATAACAATCCTCCACATTCTTGGGGTTAGCTAAAACTAACTCATCCTGTATGTTAAATCTCAAACCAGCCAAGTACTTAGCCACCTTTTCTACCTCATTCTCATGATGACCAGATCTCATACTCAACTTATAAAACTCTTCTGTATATGCCTTCACATCCCTTTCCTTCTGCTTTAAGAATTGCAGCTTCTTAAACATCTGGATTTCATAATCCCTTGGCAAGAATTTACCTTTTATCCTTGCTACCATCTTATCCCATGAAGTGATTTTTGACTTCCCTTGTTTCCTTCTCTCAGATTGTACATAATCCCACCATACCAAAGCATGACCTCCTAACTTGGTCTTTACAATCCTTACCTTCTGATCCTCAGCAACATCTTCACATTCAAAGTGATTATCAAGTGCAGCAATCCAATCCAGCAACTCATCTTCATTCAAACTTCCAGTATATTTGGAAACATCAACCTTTACCTTAGGTTTATCATTCTGCACTGCCTTTAACAGTTTTGCCAATCTCTGGTCTTCAGCATCCAGATCTTCAGCTACCTCTTCATACTCTTCAACAGTATCTTCATCTTCTTCAGACTCACTATCTGCCACTTCCCTCTTTTTGTTCTTTTCCAGGGCTGTAAGCCTGGCTTGAGGTGCTTCAGCAAGCTCCTTCATCTTCCTCATCTCTCTAGCATGTTTCTCCTTCATCTCCTGTAATTCCCTTGCAGTACCACTACCTTTCGGAGGCATTTTGTCAACCTCTTAATCAACACACAACACACAATCAACTCTACCTATGCCCTTTCGGTGACAGAATCAACACACAACAGCCCAGACCTTTTGCTGAGCTCTGATACCACTATGATGCAGAGGCACCCACACTATAACCTTACAATACAGCATGGATATCTGCAGCCCATCATCATCATCATCATCATCATCATATTTTGCTTAACACTGTCAGCATATCATCATATTTCACCTGCCGACCGATATCCTCCTGCAGACAAGCCTTCGCACTTTCGCCTGTCAACAGCATCACCTTACTCGATTATCGACAGCATCATCATGTTCGACCAGCGCGAACATCCTCCTGACGTCCACTGTTCACTTCAGCGACAACTTCCGCCTTCACTACCTTCAGCATCATGATATTCAACATCATGATAATCAGCAGGATAAAGAACATCTGATTCCTCCCATTTATCCTGATGATGACCAACCTTCACTTCTCGCACCATCCCTTCCGATGCTGACGTCACCCGATATCCTGATGACGTATATCCTAATGACGATGACGTCACCCGCAGCTCCTCAATATCCTACTGCTCTGAAATATCCTGATGATGCCGTTTTCACGAACTTTTAGCCTTAGCGAATTTTCACTTCGCCGATCCTCCTGGGATGACCCGATCCACTCTCAGGGTGATCTACTACACTTTATCAGCTCGACCTAGCACATGCCCATGCTAGGGTCTTCAACACCTTTCAGCTGCGATCCTGCACACCTGCATGCGAACAAACAAACTAACACCTACCCTACTGTACATAACCATTCCACCGATCAGACGAATCAACTGGTGGAATGGATCAGTGAATCCATGAAACCACCCAAACCAGCAAATCAATTACACAAAGGAGATCAAACAGAAGATGAAAACAGGATCTTTATTGATTTCAAAGATGGAATACAATATACTGTTTCTCACACAGCACACTCGAACTCCTCTGCTCAATGCAATACTATACTACCGATCGATGATCTACAGTCAACCGATCCTCATGCTTAAATAGATTTTCCTGTGAGTACTACTGACCCGACTCCAAGTGGCTGGGAACTCTCCAGGCGGCTGGGAGATCCAACCGATCATACATCATGACAGCTGTTCTAACAAACTTCCTAAAAATAGTAAAAGCATGGTCAGCATGATCTTATCATGATCAGCATGACCTTATTACATGCATTTGGTCTTATCAGACCTTCTTGGAAACATAAACAAGACCTAAAACTACTAACTGCCTCATGAAGGCCAGCTGTCAAGTAGGTGCTCTTGCACCACAAACCTTCTCCAAAATTCTTACAGCCTTGGGAAATCATCAAACACCCCAAAATAGACCTTTCTCACAAATTTTAAAGGGTTTTCAACAATTGAATCTCAAGATATGAATTTTTCTTCAAAAACTGGAACCTTAATTTCTGAACAGGGCTGCTAGGAAGATTACCTTGTTAGACAAATCAAATGAACTTATCTTTTGGACTGGTAAGAACAAAAAATGTCTAAAATTAAATTATATTTCCAACCATGTGAGTTGTAGGTCCATACCATTCTGTATATGGGCGTACAACACAAATTACAGTCATATTTTGCAAGAAAACAATGCGTTTATTGGTTCCAATTTGCATCCAAACAGCCACCTCCCTTGTGGTCGACCATACAAAATATTTTTAAACCTTTTACATTTTATTTTTATTAGTTACAAACCACCAACCAACTTCTAAGATCCCTTGACTCTTCAACTTCCATTCTTGCATTTTTGCACTTTGTCAACATGATAACTTTTGCAAGAATTTACAAAATTTGACAAACCACCACCTATAAACTTAATAATGACTCAAGACACCTTACACACCTTAGAAATGGTCTTTAAGACCTCATGAAATGGCTCAAACACAACATAAAGCAAATATTTACAAAATGGCCTCATGGAGACATAAAGTTCATTAGGTGCTTCTGCACCATAATCCTGACCAAAAAGAAATTCAAAGCCCTCTTGAATTGAGGCTAGTAACAGGTATTCATCTCTAAATGAGCTTTCTTGATGTCTTATAACTCCTACCCTTTGTCTTATTGGAAGCATGTAGTCTTTATCTTCACCTTTAACTTCATCTTGTCCAAGCCAACTTGTCTTCTATCCATCTTGCTACCTTGCAGTTGGTGTCTTTTGTCCTGATGTATCACTTTATTTATCTCACCACCTTGTCATTCTTCTATAACCTATTTCATCTTGAACTTTGGTTTATCCTTCCTCAAAAGTGCAATCTCAACAATAAAATGGTGTATTCCTTCCTCCATAACCCTACTAGGTATTGTTCTCATCTCAATGTCTATGCCATCAACAAATTTTCCTTGATCTTTGTCAATTTGGAAAATATAACAAGGAACCTTTGTCCCTTCAACCTCACAATATTCTGCACCCTTATCTTCTATCCCTTTGAAATTTTTGTCCTCCCATTCTGCAGGAGAACTCATATCTTTCCTTGTACTATCATCTATCAACACATCAGCATGGCCTTGCAAATTTTTTTGAACTTCTAATGGTAATTCATCAACTCTAACTGCTATTATAACAGTCATAGGTTTACTTACCTTTGTATCAGCTACCTCTTCCTCTTTTCTTTGCTTGTTCTCTTAAATCAAGGACTACTTCATGATTAATTTTTCTACTCTTACTTGTCTTGTCCTTTGAATAATCTTCTTAATAGGCCAGGATACCCTCTTGCTCACTGATAGGTGCCAACTTTTCTCTTGTTTAAGCAAATGCTTTCATTTCTCTTCCATTCTTTCTCACATCTCTTTTATGTGTTATAAAGCTTGCCTCAACTCTTTTATCTCTTGGTCAATTTCCATTTGTTTTTCCTTTTCTTTTTCCTTCTTCATCTCTTTTTCCTCTTTTTTCTTTTCTTGTTTCTTCTTTTGTGAACCCTCAGCCTACAAGAATCTCCTCAACACATCCTTTCTCCTCTTTATTCAAGAAAGTCTCTTTCACCTTGCTTCTCCTTGACTTCATGACACCTCACCTAGGTTTTCTCTTTTCTTCACTACCTAGTCTCTTAGCATCTAGGTTCTTTCTTCAACCTGCAAAAAGACAACACACACAAACACACAACTTTCCTTTCCTAGAGTCTTCTAGCTCTAATACCAATTTGATGTAGAGCATGGAGGATTCACTCAAACAAACACAATACAAGCAATTTGGAACAATCTTTCCATCTTCAAAATCCCAATTTGGTCTCTATTTCACAATTCCTCAAAACTGTCTTGTAGGTCTACAAACAACGAAATTTGAGCATATCTTCCTGAATACTCCTCAAACCCAAAAACCAATGGATGTTTCAAATACCCATTAAGGCCTACTTTAACATATCTTAAAATCTCATAGGGTCACTTTGGACCATCACCCTCAAATTCTGACTGTCTTGCTATCCTAAGGGCAAATTAGCCCTATTTTACAAAGCAACTATGATAAACTCCTCTACCAAATCACCAAAACCTATTCCACTACTCTCCATAGGTCACCAATGGACTAAATTAGCAACTTCTTGTTAAGGAGATGCTTACAAACTCACCCAACACAAACAAACTTGTTTTAGGCCTATTTTGGCTAGTTTACATGAGGGTTTATTGAAAATACAATCTCCACACCTTGTTCCACCTTGTCAATAGCTCAGACACATCTTAGAGGGTCTGCAAATGCTATCCAAATCATTTCCCAACATTTATCAATGCAATTTCATCATGCCCTAACTTCTAGCCATCATTCTTGCTTGAAAACTTGTCAAATTCAACTAGGGCGTCACCTTGCCTTATTCAAACATTCTCCAAAATTATTGCAGCCTTGGGAAATAATAAAAAACCCACAGACAGACCTTTCTCACAAATTTTGAAGGGTTTTCAATGGTGGAATCTCAAGATATGAATTTTTCTTCAAAAACTGGAACCTTAATTTCTGAACAGGGCTGCTAGGAAGATTACCTTGTTAGACAAATCAAATGAACTTATCTTTTAGACTGGTAAGAACAAAAAATGTTTGAAATTAAATTATATTTCCAACCATGTGACTTACAGGTCCATACCATTCCATATATGTCTGTACACCACAAATTATAGTCATATTTTGTAAGAAAACAATGAGTTTATTGGTTTCAATTGGCATCCAAATGGCCACATCCCTTGTGGCCGACCATACGAAGTATTTTTAAACCTTTTATATCTTGTTTTATCAATTACAAACCACCAACCAGCTTCTAAGACCCCTTGACTCTTCAACTTTCATTCTTGCATTTTTGCACTTTGTCAACATGACAACTTTTGCAAGAATTTACAAAATTTGACAAACCACCACCTATAAACTTTATAATGACTTAAGACGCCTTACACACCTTAGAAATGGTATTTAAGACCTTATGAAATGACTCAAACACAACATAAAGCAAATATTTACAAAATGGCCTCATGGAGGCATAAAGTCTATTAGGTGCTCCTACACCATACTCCCGACCAAAAAGAAATTCAAAGCCCTCTTGAATTAAGGGTAGTAACAGGTATTCATCTCTGAATGAGCTTGCTTGATGTCTTCTAACTCCTTCCCTTTGTCTTTTTGGAAGCATGTAGTCTTCATCTTCACCTTTAGCTTCATCTTGTCCATGCCAACTTGACTTCTATCCATCTTGCTACCTTGCAGCTGATGTCTTCTGTCCTTATGTATCACTTTCTTTACCTCAGCACCTAGTCCTTCTTCTATAACCTTTTTCATCTTGAACTTCAGTTTATCCTTCCTCAAAAGTACAATCTTAACAAGAAAATGGTGCATTCCTTCCTCCATAACCCTACTAGGTGTTGTTCTCATTTCAATGTCTATGCCATCAACAAATTTTCCTTCATCTTTGTCAATTTGGAAAACATAACAAGGAACCTTTGTCCCTTCAACCTCAGAATATGTTGCACCCTTATCTTCCATCCCTTTGAAATTTTTGTCCTCCCATTCTGCATGAGAACTCATATCTTGCCCTGTACTCTCATCTATCAACACATCAACATGGCCTTGCCCAATTTGGTCTCTATTTCACAATTCCTCAAAACTGTCTTATAGGTCTACAAATAGAGAAATTTGAGCAAATCTTCCTGAATACTCCTCAAACCTAGAAACCAATGGATGTTTCGGATACCCATTAAGGCCTACTTTAACATATCTTAAAATCTCATAGGGTCACTTTGGACCATCACCCTCAAATTCTGACTGTCTCGCTGTCCTAAGGGCAAATTAGCCCTGTTTTACAAAGCAACTATGATAAAATCCTCTACCAAATCACTAAAACCTATTCCACTACTCTCCATAGGTCACCAATGGACTAAATTAGCAACTTCTTGTCAAGGGGATGCTTACAAACTCACCCAACACAAACAAACTTGTTTTAGGCCTATTTTGGCTAGTTTGCATGAGGGTTTATTGAAAATACAATCTCCACACCTTGTTCCACATTGTTAATAGCTTAGATACATCTTAGAGGGTCTGTAGATGCTACCCAAATCATTTCCCAACATTTATCAATGCAATTTCATCATACCCTAACTTCTAGCCATCATTCTTGCTTGAAAACTTGTCAAATTCAACTAGGGTGTCACCTTACCTTATTCAAACATTCTCCAAAATTCTTGCAGCCTTGGGAAATAATAAAAAACCCACAAACAGACCTTTCTCACAAATTTTGGAGGGTTTTCAATGGTGGAATCTCAAGATATGAATTTTTCTTCAAAAACTGGAACCTTAATTTCTGAACAGGGCCGCTAGGAAGATTGCCTTGTTAGACAAATCAAATGAACTTATCTTTTGGACTGGTAAGAACAAAAAATATCTAAAATTAAATTATATTTCCAACCATGTGAGTTACAGGTCCATACCATTCCATATATGGCCGTACAACACAAATTATAGTCATATTTTGCAACAAAATAATGAGTTTATTGGTTTTAATTGGCATCCAAATGGCCACCTCCCTTGTGGTCGACCATACAAAGTATTTTTAAACCTTTTTTATCTTGTTTTATCAATTACAAACCACCAACCAAGTTCTAAGACCCCTTGACTCTTCAACTTCCATTCTTGCATTTTTGCACTTTGTCAACATGACAACTTTTGCAAGAATTTACAAAATTTGACAAACCACCACCTATAAACTTAATAATGACTTAAGACACCTTACACACCTTAGAAATGGTATTTAAGACCTTATGAAATGACTCAAACACAACATAAAGCAAATATTTACAAAATGGCCTCATGGAGGCATAAAGTGCATTAGGTGCTCCTGCACCATACTCTTGACCAAAAAGAAATTCAAAGCCCTCTTGAATTAAGGGTAGTAAGAAGTATTCATCTCTGAATGAGCTTGCTTGATGTCTTCTAACTCCTTCCCTTTGTCTTTTTGGAAGCATGTAGTCTTCATCTTCACCTTTAGCTTCATCTTGTCCATGCTAACTTATCTGCTATCCATCTTGCTACCTTGTAGCTGATGTCTTTTGTCCTTATGTATCACTTTCTTTACCTCAGCACCTAGTCCTTCTTCTATAACCTTTTTCATCTTGAACTTCAGTTTATCCTTCCTCAAAAGTACAATCTCAACCAGAAAATGGTGTATTCCTTCCTCCATAACCCTACTAGGTGTTGTTCTCAATTCAATGTCTATTCCATCAGCAAATTTTCCTTCATCTTTGTCAATTTGGAGAACATAACAAGGAACCTTTGTCCCTTCAACCTCACAATATGTTGCACCCTTATCTTCCATCCCTTTGAAAGTTTTGTCCTCCCATTCTGCATGAGAACTCATATCTTGCCTTGTACTCTCATCTATCAACACATCAACATGGCCTTGCAAATTTTTTTGAACTTCTAATGGTAATTCATCAACTCTAACTGCTATTATAACAGTCATAAGTTTACTTACCTTTGTATCAACTACCTCTTCCTCTTTTCTTTGCTTGTGCTCTTCAATCAAGGACTCCTTCATGACTAATTTTTCTGCCCTTACTTGTCTTGTCCTTTGAATAATCTTCTTAATAGGCCATGATATCCTCTTGCTCACTCATAAGTGCCAACTTTGCTCTTGTTTAAACAAATCCTTTCATTTCTCTTCCATTCTTTCTCACATCTCTTGTATGTGTTCTGAAGCCTTCCTCAACTCTTTTATCTTTTGGTCAATTTTCATTTTTTTGCCTTTCCTTTTTTCTTCATCTGTTTTTCTTCTTTTTTCTTTTCTTGTTTCTTCTTTTGTGAACCCTAAGCCTACAAGAATCTCCTCAACACATCCATTCTTCTCTTTATTCAAGAAAGTCTCTTTCACCTTGCTTCTCCTTGTCTTTGTGACACCTCACCTAGGTTTCCTCTTTTCTCACTACCTAGTCTCTTGGCATCTAGGTTCTTTCTTCAACCTGCAAAAAGACAACACATACAAACACACAACTTTCCTTTCCTAGAGTCTTCTAACTCTGATACCAATTTGATGTAGAGCATGGAAGATAAACTCAAACAAACACAATACAAGCAATTTGGAACAATCTTTCCATCTTCAAAATCCCAATTTGGTCTCTATTTCACAATTCCTTAAAACTGCCTTGTAGTTCTCCAAACATAGAAATTTGAGCATATGTATCTTCCTAAATACTCCTCAAACCCAGAAACCAATGGATGTTTCAAATACCCATTAAGGCCCACTTTAATATATCTTAAAATCTCATAGGGTCACTTTGGACCATCACCCTCAAATTCTGACTGTCTCGCTGTCCTAAGGGCAAATTAGCCCTATTTTACAAAGTTACTATGAGAAACTCCTTTGCTAAATCACCAAAACCTATTCCAATACTTTCCATAGGTCACCAATGGACTAAATCAGAAACTTCTTGTCAAGGAGATGCTTACAATCTCACCCAACACAAACAAACTTATTTTAGGCCTATTTTAGCTAGTTTACATGACGATTTATTGAAAAGACAATCTCCACACCTTGTTCCACCCAACCAATGGCTTAGACACATCTTAGAGGGTCTGCACATGCTATCCAAATCATTTCCCAACATTTATCAATGCAATTTCATCATACCCTAACTTCTAGCCATCATTCTTGCTTGAAAACTTGTCAAATTCAACTAGGGCATCACCTTACCTTATTCAAATCTTCTCCAAAATTCTTGAAGCCTTGGGAAATCATCAAAAACCCAAAAATAGACCTTTATCACAAATTTTGAAGGGTTTTTAGTGGTAAAATCTTAAGATATGAATTTTTCTTCAAAAACTGAAACCTTAATTTCTGAACAGTGCTGCTAGGAAGATTACCTTGTTAGACAAATCAAATGAACTTATCTTTTGGACTAGTAAGAACAAAAAATGTTTGAAATTAAATTATATTTCCAACCATGTGAGTTTCAGGTCCGTACCATTCTGTATATGGTCATACAACACAAATTACAGTCATATTTTGTAAGAAAACAATGAGTTTATTGGTTCCAGTTTGCATCCAAATGGCCACCTCCCTTGTGGTCAACCATACAAAGTCTTTTAAAACCTTTTAGATCTTGTTTTTATCATTTACAAACCACCAACCAACTTCTAAGACCCCTTGACTCTTCAACTTCCATTCTTGTATTTTTGCTCTTTCTCAACATGACAACTTTTGCAAGAATTTACAAAATTTGACAAACTGCCACCTATACACTTAATAATGACTCAAGACACCCTACAAACCTTATAAATGGTCTTTAAGACCTTATGAATTGACTCAAACACAACATAAAGCAAATATTTACAAAATGGCCTGATGGAGGCATAAAGTCCATTAGGTGATCCTGCACTACTTAGTTTCTAGATCTAATACTTTAAGCTCTATTTTTTGGTTATGCATCCCTGACCCCACAAGGGTTATTATCAAGGATGGTGTTTCTAACTTTATATGGATGTTTTTGATTATGTTAATGAAACAATAAGACTGATACTTTGTTGGCTTCCTGGCCCTATTGGGTTATTATCAGGGAGGGTCTCTGCTATCATGTGATTTTCTTGTGATTTGCTTTTTGTATGGGCCCAGAACCCCTTTTCCAGCTAAACTTAATAAAAAACAAATAACATTAGCAAATCAAGTGATTAGAAGATCTCAGTAGGGATTGGTTCCATAATAAGTCTTCAAATAAATAAGAATTTTTCATGGGATCCTTAATATAATTATCAATAATTCTTAACTTTATCTTGATGGTCGAACAAATATTTTAACATATATTTATATATTTATTATAACCAACAGGAGCTTTTGAGTTTTCAAAAATATATATTTTTTTGTTGTTGATCTCTTCCTTTAGTTTATCACATTAGTCCTAATGAGCAATGGATAGAATTATTTATTTCATATGGGATAATTATTTAGTTAAATTTTGTTTAATTTAATAGCTTTGAATATGGAAATAGTTACTTAGGTGATCTATAGTTTTATATCTAATTAGTTGATTGGACTATTTAAAGAAAATATAGTTAAAGAAATTATGTTTAATATTTATTTATGTATTTGAAATTTGTCGTATTAGATTTAATTTCATTTATATTTAGAGTATTGAACAATAGAGCATCTTCAATTTTCTTATCATATGATTAGATAGGAAATGGTTGTCTTTTAGTTAACTTTATTCATTGTGATCCTAGAACTTATTAGATAGAATCTGTGATGCTTGTTACTTATTGGTAACCCTTGTATACTTAGGGATAGTTTACTCATAGGATAGCCAATATAATTGTTTTGTAGCCTCATAGAACATGTTACACAATAGCCTAATATGTTCCACTAATAACCTTGTTGTGATAATAACCATTGCATTGTTGTATTTAGGACACCTTGCAAAGAGTTCAACTTAAAGTATTCCTTTCTCCCTTTGATACACTACTTTTATCTAGGTGAAAGACTCTATAAGGTTCATTTAAGTTTCACTTTCTCTGTATTTGTAACTTAAACTAGAAAAAAATTTGTTGGTTCTGTGTGTGTTTGCCCACTTGTATGGTTAACATACGGGTGGGTATTACATAAGGTATACAAAATAGGGTTATGAAAAATTCTTCCCCATTCACAAAATTTGTATCTTAAGACCAAATGACTATTATATCTTTTTTCCCTTCTAATTATTTATTTAGTTTACAACAATCCACCTTTCCCTAGTATTAACAACAATAATTGCTATCAACTTATTATTCATGCAATATATATGCATCCCACATAACTCTTCCAATCTAACCATGACTATCTAGCACATAACATGTATTTTGTTTTAGTCTCCAACAGACTGTTAAACATTTCCATAATATTCACTCCAATCTATAATAGATTGTTGAGAGTAAAATAAATACACTTCAATCTCTAAGGGACAATCAAGGATACAATAAACACATTCCAATCTCTCATATACTATCAAATATACAATAAAAAAACTCCAGTATTTAAGAGACTATTGAGGTTGTAATAAACACACTCAAGTCTTTCTGTAGTGTTGAAAATTGTTACCACTTACAATTTCACACTAGGTTTAACACTTCTTTTAGCGTGTATGTTTATATATATTTGTGAAGTACATGTTTTAACACCTGAATAAGAAATAGTGCTAAATCCTTTAATTGTTGAGATTTCAGGGGCTAATTTAGCCAGGACTAGGGTGCCCAACACCCAGGTCCTACCCTTTGGCTTCAAACAAATTTGGATATTGAAGTGTTGGCCTTGTTACATTGGATGATACACCTTTGTCAACCTAACACGACTCTTCCAAAAAATAGTTGGCATTCATATATTTATAAAATTCTCTCTCTCTCTCTCTCTCATTTAGACACATGATGAAGTAACATTAAGATGAACATTTGATCTATCTATCAACAAGCTCTCTCTACAATTTTGAAGCTCTCTTCTTGTGAAATATTATTACTGCTATCACACTAACCTTTGCAGGTATTTGAGGAAGCTTCTTCCTTCTCCAACATCTCCTAGTGTGTACCTAGTATTGCAACACCAATCCAACTAGGGTTTCATGCTCATGGTGAGTTCATTTCATTATGTTTAATCACTGCGATCTTTATTAGTTATCTATCTATTTTCATCATGAATACACACTCTATCAGTTGTTGTTGCGGAGGTGGGAACACCAACATGGGGTTTGACCAAGGTAATCCTCTATACAAAACAAGCATATTCCTCTCTTGTGTGTGTAGATCTAGATCAAGGATTTCAGACATCGACGAATGATAGGAAGATGAAGGGTACAAAGACAAATATTGTCACATAGAACTGTATCTGCCATAAAACCCTAGAACTAGGGCACCTAGTGCCCGTGTCTAGCTCTGTCATCCCCTACTTCTAATGATAGGTTTCTTCTACTCTGCTTATTTCAATTCTACTCCTATTTTCTATCTTCTGTAACTATTGTCTGCACATTTGCTCAATTAGCTACTTAGGTCTTCTTATCACATAGTTTAATCAACACATTTTCCATCAATCCTCAATCATTACAACAAAGGAATAGAGCCCCCACAACCCACAACTTTGATCTTCTCTAGGGACAACAACCAAGACCTCAAGCCATTGGTGGCTTGTGTTCCAATGTTTGAAGAGGAAAGATTGATCTAATTACTTCATGATTGGTTAGGCACTCTTTCCCCATCTTACATTTTGGTGAACTCAATGTTTATTACATTTGTGCAACCTTTATTTACTTTTGTTGTGTTTGATTAGTTTATAAATTGATTAAACACTTATATTGCATATAAATTACTTTATACATTTAGTTTAGAAAGCAACAACACTTAAATATTTTTCTTTTCTTTTAGATTAGAAAAAACAAAAACATAAACAAACTTTTCTCATTCATCTATCCATTAATTAGCATATCCATCTTGTCATCACTCTTTCTTCTATATCACTTCCTAAGAGCACATGACTGTCTTAAAATTCATAATTGCTTTATGAGTTTTTTGACCTAGTGCTCTAAATACAAACTTCCTGTAAGAAAAAGTTATCGAATCCTAATGGGCTTCCATCCTTTAGGCAGCTCTAGTGGTCCAACATCAAAAGTTGATTTTAATAACTTACTCATCCTAGGAAGTTCTAGAATGCGACCATCTTTAGATCACATCCCCACCTTGCTGATGATCCTCAAGATACAACCTTCTATCGAATCTCTTGAGATAGACAACTCCATAGCCCATGTTCCTGATGCCCAAATTCAAAGACTAGATAGTGAGCTAGCTAGCTTCCAACAATTCTTGGGCATGGAACATTTGGCTGGGGAGGTCATCCCTCTTCTAGATAATCTAAGAAAATTTTTACTCAATGATCCACAAGGTGTGGAATCTCTAAGTAGCCTTGCTCATATAGTGGATAATAACATTATGTCGTTGTCTAGTTGTGCAGAGCTCCTCAAAAACATGTCCTCTCAAAACTAAATGGGGATGCAAGTGTTGGTACCCATGTTGACATCTTCTATTTCAACATTCACTTCTTCTATTGTCACTATCACTGCACAATTGGGTAATAGCACTAACACTGGTTCTAGGGTAACAAGTGGGAACCTTACCTTTGTCCCACCTTCCTCTGGCCTCCATTTTACCTATTAACATTCTAAACAAAATGTTTCCCATCATGTTCTTATCCAGTCTCATCTACAATTCACTTACCAAAATTCTAATCACATTGTTTCTCAACCTCTTGTTAGTTCATCTCCTTCACATTCTAACCATTCGTAAGTCATTCCACCTGTTGATCCTATAATAAACCAACTCTTGCAAAATATCAATTCCCTACAACAATAATTAGCAACCATGAGTCAAAGTCAATCCTAACCTACCATTCCATCTTATTACACTTGTAGTCCATTATCACTCACTATCCTAAGAACTCTAATGCCCAATAAGTTTGAAGCTCCCTATTTTGAGAAATATATTAGAAAAGGATATCCTAATAACCATGTGTCAGCCTTTACCACTTTGTGTAGTGACTTTGTCTTCAAAGAAGTTCACTTGGATAAAATATTTATCTAGTCACTAAAAGACATGGCCTTGGATTGGTCTCGTTACTAGATAACTCAATTCATTCTTTTCAACAACTCGTCAATCAATTTCTCCAACACTTTCAAGCCAATATCAGACCTCAAGTCAAATTGACTGACTTGGTTCATTGTAAGCAAGGAGTGAAGGAGAAAGTGATTAACTTCATAGGGTGCTACCAAGCCTTCTTCTCTAAAATTCCATATTCTCTTATGGATGCTAATGTGCAAAGGGTTTTCATTGAAAACCTGCAGCCACACATCTGTAACAAGATATTCTTGATGCATTATCCTTCATTTATGCATCTCTGCATGGCTCTCCATGATTACCATCCTTTGGTCAACCAGTATGAGGGCACTTCCTCATTAGCTCCCATTGGCTAGTCTGAATCTGTTGCTCCACATTATCAATCATTGAAGAGACAAAACAAAAGGTTTATCAAAATTAACCCTCATTCTTCAAACAATATTAAATCACAAGTTGTGGTCATAACACCTTCTGTTGCGGCCCCCTATACGTTTAGACCAAGGACTCAACATTTTTCCTAGCTTTCTAAATCTCTTCATTCCATCATGTTGTAACTTCTTAACAATAACCCCATCCAGCTTCCACCCATTCACCCTATTGACACTTCCAAACCGCTATCTCCTTCTTTCGACCTGAAGGCCTTTTGTCAATATCATCAAACTCCTGGACATGACACTGAGTGATGCATGCATCTTAAACATGAAGTGTAAGACCTCATCAACTCTAATGTTATTCATGTAGCTGGTGAGAATGACAAAGGGAGTAAATCCATAGCTCCACCAAATCAAAACTTGTAAATTTACACAAATCTGCTACCTCACCATGTTGCTAACCTTGTAGAACTACCTGTTGATAGAGTACCTACTTCAATAACTTATGATCACCAAGACAAAAATCTAGACAACCTAGTTTCCTTGATAGATGCTTACGTTCACCAAGAGCCAGCTAAACCCAAGCCTGACATCTCTTTCACCCACGTTGATGCATCTTTTCATGCACCTGGTGTCCTCTCTACATTACCGCCAAGATTAACAACAAACCCACAAGAGGAGTAATCACTGATCCTGTATGCCTAGCAAATGTAGTTATGGAGTTCCTCTCTGTGCATGAATTCTACCAAGATAAGTACAAGAAATTAGAAATCTTAGTTAGAGCACATGAAGGTTCTACCTGCTCTACTCTCGATGCCTTGACCCTCTCCATCTAGGTTGGACCAAAAGTCTTGGATATGTCTTTTGCCATCATTCCAACCTTGGATCAATTACATGTAAAGTTGGGTTATCCATGGCTCACTTCCATGAAGGTGGCCCCCTCTATAATCCATAAGCATCTAAAGTTTTTATTTCAAGGATAGGTACATACTATATATCACAGTGGGTTCAATCCCTTGTCTCTCCATGGAAACTTTTTACTTAATTACTTTTGGCCACAACCAGTTGAGCATGTTCTGCCTCACAATGATTTTCTTTTTCTCTCCTATTAAAAATTCAAAGCATGTTGAATTACTCAATTGTCTGTTGGTGCTTTCCTGTGTGCTATCCTAGCTACTAACTTTGAGGTCCCTTGGTCTTTTGCAGCTATGATAGTAGTTCCTCCTATTCCATAGGTGGTGAGCAAACCACAACCCAAATCAAGAGTCATTCCCTGACCTCAAGCATTTTACATCTATGCTGAGGTTCCACCTCTATTGTCCTACCTAGGACTATGAGGCAAACACCCTACACAACCCAGATCTCCTCGCATGTCAAGGATTACTTTTGTTCCTCCAGGTTATTCAAGATCTAGAGAAAAACAATCTATTGCATGAGAGCTTTTCCCTATGGCTTCTCAATCACCTATAGATGTCTCAGAACCTTTGCCTATTCCATAGGTTGTGAGAGAATGATAGCCTACATTGAGAAGCCCTCCTCATGTTGTCTCCCAATCTTTGGTGGTTCCTTTCATTCCTCCTTCTGCTCGTTGAGAAAATGAAGAAAAGGAACCCATGTTGGGAAACACCCCAGTTCCCTCTTAAAATACTCTGATCCATACAAGATGAAATCAGAATACGAAACAACGTAGGAGATGACATTGTGCTATGGCTTGCTAGCTTACTACAAAGGTTGAACACCTTCCTCATGCAAGAGCATCCAGTGGTGTAAGGGCAATCTTGCATCACCCAAAAAGAAGTTGATTCAAAATCATTGTAGTTATTTTCATTTCTTTCCATAATTAGTGTTTTTGGTTCCATAATCTCCTAAATAATGATGTAGGACTTTCAGTTTTTCCAAACTGCTAAAAATAGCAAACTGTCAATTTTGGAAAGTTTACTTGCCATTTTAGGAAAGTTTGTATTTGGACATAGATTGAAGTGAAAACTTACAAAAATCTTCATAACTAAAATATAAGACCTTTGGCAAAGGAATCAGGCAAAGATCATTTATGAGCTAAAAGATATTAAAGTTTTTGTTTTTTGAAAAGCCCTTGAAAATTTTTGAAACGAGATATGAGGCACTAAAACATCCCATAACATCCTAAAAAGTTGATAGAAAATCCATCCAACATGATATTTCACATCGCGATCTTTCCGACACCTAAAACAGTTCATCAATCAGACACACGGATCAAAAGTTATGCTTCCCAAAAGTTGACCAACTTTTGGAGGGAGTTGCAAATTTTAAAATTTAGCTGGAAGCCACCAAAAAGTGCTATTTATGACTATTTTGGGAACCCTAGGTAGTAGTAGAGTTAAGGGAGAAAGTGTAGAGTCAAGAATAGGTGGGAAAACAAAAACCCTAGCTGATTTGGGGTTACATAAGGCAGAAGATTCTAGAACTCGGTGATGTGTAGCTGTAGTGTGTTACACCCTGTGGAGGATTGATTCCTCTGATTGTAATTGAGCTTCTATAATGTAATAAGTTGTCCAAATCAAATAAGAAATATTCTATTTTCTAAGTGCCATTTTTGTTGTTGTGTGTTTTATGATTTACCTCCTTCATCAAGTGGTATCAGAGCAAGGGTTGCTGAGTGTGTAGATAGATCGCCGACCATGAGGTAGTTTGCACCAAGACCTGAGGTTGTGGGTTTGCTGTGGAGATCAAGATGCCTCCATGAAGAAATCATATTGGGAGGAATGCTTTGATGGGAGAGGATTTTAGAGCCTTGCAAAGGCAAATCAATGCATTGCAAGAGGAGCTATGAAGAGGGTTTGAGCCGGGAACAAGAGAAAAAAATGAAGATGAAGTTGAAGAGGAGCTATCTGAGGAAGAACAAGAAGTTGCAAGAGATCCTACAGAAGTTAGGTTGTTGAGGGCCATTTCCAAGATCAGAAAGAGACCTAGGATCAAAGTTTCTACATATTCTAGAGATTTGAATCTAGAACAGCTTATTGATTAGATCAATGACATGGAGGAGTATTTCGAGTATGAAGATGTGGAGGACCCAGATTGGGTCAAGTTTGCAAAAACAAAGTTGAAGGGCCACATCAGTATTTGATGGAAGGAGGTCCAATTAGAGAGGAACATAAGAGGAAAAGGAAAGATCACTAGATGGGATTAGATAGTGGAAAAACTGAAGAAGCAATTCATTCCCATGGACTATGAGATGGAGTTGCTGAAGAAGTTGTAAGGACTGAAGCAAGGTAACAAGTCTGTTAAGGAGTATACAGAAGAGTTTTATAAGATTACTATTAGGATAGGCCATGTAGAGGCCAACAAGGAGAAGGTAGCCTATTACATTAATAGGTTGAGGCCAAGTATTCAAGAGGAGCTGAGCCTGGTTAGAATGACCACCATAGAAGATGTATACTAGTTTTCCCTAAAGGTGGAAGAGAAGCTGAATAAAAGATTTGATAGCAAGCAAAGGGGAAGAGGTCAAGGCGGAAGGACTGGTGGAAGACCCTATGGAGGCCGAAATGAAGATCCAAAGAAAAGTGAAGAAGATGGCACCATTCAAAATTAGAGAGGAGATAATGCCTACCACCCTCATGATCAAAACAACGGTGAACAAAGAGGAAGAGGAAGGGACCGACCTAGGCAAGGACTCAGAAGAGGAAGTTTTAGAGGAACTTGTTTCCAATGTGGAGAAGAAGGGCATAGAGCATAAGAGTGTTTGCAACATCAAGGAAGGACAAATAGAAGACCTAAAGGTAATGCACGAGATGCACATGTAGATGAAGATGCACAATTTGAGCATTCTAAAGATGCTGAAAGGGGAGAAACCCTAGTTTTCAGAAGAACTTTGTTGAATGAGGAGAAAGAACCCAATCAGAGGAAGAGTTTATTCTGCACAAGGTGCAAATGTGAAGGTAAGTGTTGTGATATTATTATTGATAGTGGAAGTATTGACAATCTTGTTTTAGAGGAGATGGTTGACAAGTTGAAGAAGAAAACATCCACATCATATCAGATTGCATGGTTGCAGAAGGACCATAGAGCTTTGGTCAATGAGCAGTGTTTAGTGAAGTTCAAGATTGGGGACTACTATGATGAGGTGTTGTGTGATATCATACCAATGGATGCATGTCATATACTATTGGGGAGGCCATGGAGTATGATAGGAGCGATGTCCATGATGATTGTGCAAACACATATTCCCTAACAAAGGATGGAGTTCATCATAAGTTGAAGCCTTTGAAGGAGGTGGAAGAAAAGGTATGTAGTACTGCAAGAATTTTCTTGGTAGATGATATGAAATTTTTGGAGGGTATGAAGCATGAGCATCATTGCTTTGCATTGATTCCTAAGATTAGTCAAGAGAAATGCGAAGATGTACTAGCAGAAGTTTCAGATATGTTGGAAGAATTTTACAACATTATCTCTGATAATGTACCAGAAGGTTTACCACTAGTGAGGAAGATAAGTCATCAAATGGATTTGATACCAAGAGCCATTTTACCAAATAAGGCAGCCCATAGAATGACTCCAACAGAGAATGAAGAGTTGAACAGACAAGTTCATGAGTTAAGGAAGGGATTGATAAGGGAGAGACTAAGTCCATGTGTGGTACCTACAGTACTCGCACCAAAGAAAGATGGAGAGTGGAGAATGTGTATAGATTCTCAAGCCATAAATAAGATCACAATCAAGTATAGATTTCCATTGCCAAGAATGGATGACATAATAGATTGTTTGAGTGGAGCCAAGTACTTCATGAAGATTGACCTGAAGAGTGGGTATCACCAAATCCGAATCAGAGAAGGAGATGAATGGAAGACAACCTTCAAGACAAAGGAGGGTTTGTATGAGTGGTTAGTCATGTCATTTGGGCTAACCAATGCACCAAGCACATTCATGCGGCTCATGAATGAGGTACTGAAAGAATTTTTGGAAAGTTTTGTTATTGTCTATTTAGATGATATTTTAATTTTCAGTAGGACTTGGGATGAGCATCTGATGCATATCAGAAGAGTTTTAGAGAAGACGAGGGAGGAGAAGTTGCTGATTAATCTGAAGAAATATAGTTTTGCAAAGGAGTTGGTATACATGGGATTTGTTGTCTCAGAGGAAGGTCTTAAGATGGACCTAGAGAAGGTGAGAGCTATCCTTGAATGGCCTACGCCAAGGAGTGCCACAGAGGTACGATCTTTTCATGGTTTGGCAAGTTTTTACAAAAAGTTTATCAAAAGTTTTAGTAGCATTTGTGTACCCTTGACTAAGACAATGAGAGGGGATAGGAAAGAGTTTAGATGGACTAAAGGAGAAAACAAAATTTTTGACACTTTGAAGCAGAAAGTTACAGAGCAACCTGTTTTGGCACTTCCAGATTTCAATAAGGTATTTTAGGTAGATTGTGATGCTAGTGGTAGTGCTATAGGATTTTTTTTGAGTCAAGAAGGTAAGCCCATTGCCTATTTTAGTGAGAAGCTTAATGATGCCAATAAAAAGTATTCTATTTATGATCAAGAATTTTATGCTATAGTTCAGGCTTTGAAGAAATGGAGACATTATTTGTTGACAAAAGAGTTTGTTTTATATACTGATCATCAGGCCTTATAGTATCTTAATAGTCAAGGAAAGTTGAACCAAAGGCATTTAAAATGGGTTGAGTTTTTGCAGAGCTATACTTTTGTTTTGAAGCACAGGAGTGGGAAGTCCAACAGAGTTTAAAATACCTTGAGCAGAAGGCAAAATTTGTTGACAGAAATGAAGATAGATGTTGTTGGGTTTGATGAGCTCAAGAGTTTCTATCCAAAAGATCTAGATTTTGTAGAGGCTTGGAAAGCTAGTTTGGAACCTATTACTTTGGATAGGACAAAATGGTTGGATTTCATAATCCAAGATGGCATGTTGTTTAGAGGAAGCCAGTTGTGCATTCCAAGGAGTTCCATGAGTGAGAACCTGATTAAGGAGAAGCATAGTGGGGGATTAGCTGGACACTTTTGTCGAGATAAGACCATTGCCATTGTTGGTGAAAATTATTATTGGCCATAGTTGCAGCAGGATGTGAGGAAATTTGTGCAAAGTTGCAGTGTGTCAGATGGCAAAAGGAACAAGTCAGACTACAGGGTTATATCAGCCATTACCTATACCGAAGAAGCCATGGAATGATATTAGTATGGATTTTGTTCTTGGTTTACCAAGGACACAGAGAGGGCATGATTCCATTTTTGTGGTGGTGGACAGATTCTCGAAGATGTCACATTTTATTCCTTGAAAGAAGACTAATGATGTTCATATTGCAGAGTTATTTTTTCAAGGAAGTGGTGAGATTACACGGTCTACCAAAGAGCATAGTTTCAGATTGAGATACCAAGTTTGTTGGTTATTTCTAGAGGACATTGCGGAAGAAGTTGAAGATAGATTTGAAGTTCAATTATACATGCCATCCACAAACTGATGGACATACGGAAGTGGTGAATAGGAGTTTGGGTAACCTACTACGATGCTTAGTAGGAGATAAGCCCAAGGGATGGGATTTGATTTTACCACAGGTAGCATTTGATTACAACAATTCTGTCAATAGGAGTACTAGTAAATCAACATTCTAGATTGTATATGGCAATAGCCCAAGAAATGCTTCTGAGTTAAGGAAGCTGGACAAAGGAGAAAATACAAGTGCTAAAGCTAAAGACTTTGCCAAACATCTAAAGAATTTGCGTGAAGAGGTGAGAAAGCACATTAATAAAATGAATATTCAGTACAAGGCTAAGGCAGATCAGAAGATGAGATATATGAAGTTCTAGGTAGGAGATGAAGTCAAGGTTCATTTGAGAAAAGAAAGGTTCCCAATTGGAACATACAATAAGTTGAAAATGAAGAAATTTGGACCGTATAGAATCTTGAAGAATCATGATTCAGGAAATGCATATGAGGTAGAACTACCAAGTGGGATCAATATTTCCCCTATTTCCAACATTGTTCATTTATCAGAATATCATGAAGGTGGCACAGAGGATGGACCAATAGAAGAACAATGGAGTATTTTGGCATCTACTTCCACGGAGGAGAAGAAGAGATCTTGGATAGCCATGTGGGAAGAAGTACTCAGAACAGGCAATATGAAGAATATCTGGTGAAATGGGAAGGAAGGCCTATTGAAGATTCTTCTTGGTTGTCTAAGGGAGAGGTTGACTATTTGGGTTTTCCTCAAACAAACACCTAAGACGTGATAGGGTCACTTCTCAAATTACCTTGGGTGTCTGATGCAGAAGCATCTAGTGGTGTAAGGGTAATCTTACATCACCCAAAAAAGAAGTTGATTCAAAATCATTGTAGTTGTTTTCATTTCTTTCCATAATTAGTGTTTCTAGTTCCATAATCTCCTGAATAATGATGTAGGACTTTCATTTTTTCCAAACTGCTAAAAATAGTAAATTGCTAGTTTTGGAAAGTTTACCTACCATTTTAGGAAAGTTTACATTTGGGAATGGATTGAAGTGAAAACTTACAGAAAGCTTCATAACTAAAATATAAGACCTTTGGCAAAGGAATCAGGCAAAGATCATTTGTGAGCTGAAAGTTATTAAAGTTTTTGTTTTTTGAAAAGCCCCTGAAATTTTTTGAAACAAGATATGAGGCACTAAAACATCCCATAACATCCTAAAAATTTGATGGAAATCCATCCGGCATGATAGTTCACATCGCGAGCTTTCCGATGCCTAAAATAGTTTGTCAATCGGACACCTGGATTGAAAGTTATGCTTCCCATAAGTTGACCTACTTTTGGAGGGAGTTGCAAATTTTGAAATTTAGTTGGAAGCCACCAAAAAGTGCTATTTATGACTATTTTGGGAACCCTGGGTAGTAGTAGAGTTAAGGGGGAAAGTGTAGAGTTAAGAATAGGTGGGAAAACAAAAACCCTAGCTGATTTGGGGTTACAGAAATCAGAAGATTCTAGAGCCTAGTGATGTGTAGCTGTAGTGTGTTGCAACATGTGGAGTATTAATTCCTCTAATTTTAATTGAACTTCTGTAATGTAATAAGTTGTCCAAATCAAATAAGAAATATTCTATTTTCTGTGTGCCATTTCTATTGTTGTGTGTTTTATGATTTACCCCCTTCATCACTTCCCCTAATCATTCTCCTACGCAGTTGTCCCTTGACTTAGCTCCACCCTCTAACCCACCATTGCTTATATCTTTGATGACTGAATAGGATGAAAAGACTTTTCCTCGGTCCAAGAATCCCTAGCTCCTTCTATGAAGAGTTCTATCTTGCCATCTATTCCAAATATTCCACCATTTGCTAAGCCCTTAGACCTAACCAACATCAGAGTTGTTTCATGTAGTGCTCTACCAAAAATGGTTCTATCCCAGCATACTTGACACCAAGTATTCCCTAATGTCTTGCATCCTGCCACCATTGACATTGACATTCTACCTCCCTTACCCAAGCATAAGTGTGAGCCATATCCATACCAGCCATTCTAAATGCTTAAGCACCCGTCGAGTCTATAGGATCCCTCTATTTCTTCTTCTTCTATGATTGATAGTGCTCATGACCCATAGTTAGCACTATTATATCACCTATTGTGGTTTGTTTTGATAGTGATTGGGAGGACACTCCTGAACCATTGGAAAATATTTCAATGTTGCCCTTGATTTTCACAAAATTGATGGACTTGGCCTATGTGGGCTTGCATGAGGATCCTTCCCCAATGAATGATCCTACATATGAAGAACCAAGTGCCACTCCCTGTACTATGCTTGTTGTAGTCCTTCTAGCATCTTGTCCCCCATTCCTTTATGATGAGCAAGATTGGGAGGAGGACAATTTTCTATATTCTAACTCTTAAGAGTTGTACCTTCATTGATCATATGTAGCATTTGTGTTATGCTTGTATGTACTTTTATTCCTTGTATGTGCTGCCTAGCATGTATTTTGTTTGTCAGTTCTCTTTGGATGAACCTTGACACTCTTGTTGGTGCAAGGATATAGAGGGAATGAATCTGTCATGACATTCTTCTTTATGTATCTTCATTCTTCTATTTGTCATAAATATAGTTTTATAACTTTTGGGGATGATGCAAAGTGTTGTATGATTTAGCATCCTTCCATGTTGATCCGAAGTATAGTTTTCTTTGATTTCATGTGATATTTCTTCCTCTATCTTCGTAGTTCTACTTGCTAGAGGATGATGATAGTTCCAAAAATGAGTGTCCCTTTTATACAACCATTCATATACTAACTCCATTCAAGTAGATCCCTTGGTGCTATTGTATTATGTTACTTAATGCTTGCTTTCATGCCTAGTAACAATCCCTTGTCATGATGTAGCTTTTGGAAACATATCTTTTGGGTGTATGCTTCCATAAATATCTCGTGTCTATTTTGCGTGTATCTCTCTCTCTCTCTACCTTAAAGGCAATTGCTCCCTAATGGCGTTAACAATTACTTTAAGGTGGGGGGCATACACTCAGGTATGTACTTCACTTTGTTCACATACCATGTGGCTGGCATTGCTATCGCATCACCTTTTTGATCATCTTTGTAGCACTTTTCCAAAGTCACCCAACAAACAACGCATTTTGCTTGGCATGTAAGTTTTGATATTGTTGACATAAAACTCACCTAGTAAATCTATAGATGTCACTAGCCTTTGATGCTTTCATTTTCTACTTTTTGACATGGAACTCACCTGGTAAACCTACGGATCTTACTAGCCTATGATGTTTTCATTTTTCCATACATTCATGACCACCTAGTAAATAGTAGATTTTACTAGCCTATGGCTCATGATGTGTGTTTTTGGTTTGATTCCTATCATAACACAGCTTGCTAGCCTGAGAATCATACCCTATATGCTTATGTTTTCTATGTATGCTTCATGTATGCTTTGTGTATGATTTATGTATGTTTGGATTTGACCATATTACATTGCTAACCATAGTGGTTCTAGAATATAATATTCAGTCCCATCTCATGTTTATTATGTTTTCAGACATATGTGTATATGTGTATGTATGACATGTTCTATGCGTCTTGTGTGTAACCTCTTTTTCTAAGCATTACAGACTCGTAGAATCCTAAGCTTGGGGGATATTGCATCTCTTGACTTGGTGACATTCTATGTCTTCATCATTTGGTGAAGAGATGTGTCTTCTCTATACTTTAGTGTGAGTATGAATGTAAGCTCATACCCTCACTAAAATGGTGGCTAAATGTAGTGTCAAAAATTGTTACCACTTACAATTTCACACTATGTTTAGCACTTCTTTTAGCATGTATGTTTACCTCCATTTGTGAAGTTCCTATTTTAACACCTAAATGAAAAATAGTGCTAACTTCTTTAATTGCTAAGATTTTGGGGGCTAATTTAGCCATGACTAGGGTGCCTAGCGCCTAGGTCCTACCCTTTGGCCCTGAACAAATTTGGATATTGAAATGTTGACCTTGTTACATTGGATGATACACATTTTTTGGCCTAACACGACTCTTCCAAAAAGTAATTGGGATTCATATATATAACTCTCTCATTTAGACACATGATGAAGTAACATTAAGATGAACATTTGATCTATCTATCAACAAGCTCTCTCTACAATTCTGAAGCTCTCTACTTGTGAAATATTATTATTACTATTGCACTAACCTTTATAGGTATTCGAGGAAGCTTCTTCCTTCTCCAACATCTCCTAGTGTGTGACTAGTGTTGTGACACCAATCCAACTAGGATTTCATACTCATGGTGAGTTCATTTCATTATATTTGATTATCACAATCTTTATCATTTATTTTCCTCTGTTCATCGAGAACACTCACTCTCTCTATCATTTTTTGTTGTGGAGGTGAGAACACCAACACAAAATTTGATCAAGATAAGCCCCTATACATCATAACCATTTTTCCTCTCTTGTGTGTGTAGATCTAGATTGAGGATTTTAGATATTGATGAACGACAGGAAGATGAAGGTTACAAAGATAGATATCATCGCACATAACTTTGTCTTCCCCAAAACCCTAGGACTAGGGTGCCCAACACTCGTGTCTGGCTCCATCAGCCCCTGCTTTTGGTGATAGGTTCCCTCTACTCTACTTATTTCAGTTCTCCTCCTATTTTCTATCTTCTATAACTATTGTCTGCACATTTACTCAGATAGCTACTTAGGTCTTCTTATCACAAAGTTTAATCAACACATTTTTCATCAATCTTTAATCATTAAAACAAATAGAGCCCCTACCAACCATAGCTTGGCTATTCTCTAAGGACAGAAGCCAAGCCCTAAAGCCATTGGTGGTTTGTGTTCCAATGTTTGATGAGTAAAGATTGATCTAGTTACTTCATGATTGGTTAGGCACTATTTCCCCATCTTACACTTTCATAATTGTTGAGTATATAATAAACACATTGTAGTCTCTAAGAGATTGTCGAGGTTACTAAACACACATTCTCTAGTCTTAATAGACTATCAATCTAATTTAGGAATTAATGTGTAACTTTTTTCTTGTAGTTTGAGAGAAATACAAGAATATAAACCATTCAAATAAGCTTCACAACCTTTTCATTTTCTTATTTTTCTTCTTTATACACCAAAGAATAATAAAAATTTAAAACACCAATTACTTGCTTTCAAAGACTAGGATGCCAAAAAGGCTCAACCTAGAATTTCTCCAAATTCTTTTCCATTTTTTCCTTTCTTTCCAAACAAAAATCTATAAAATCTCAATACCACAATGAGAAGGGGAAGATAAACATCCAAAGAACAAGATTAAATACCCAGAACCAACAAACATGAACTCCCACATATTTATCCTCTATATTTTTGCAACATTTCCTACCAAAGAAACAAGAACTAAAAACTAAAAAATGACTCCACTATAATGCTACCTTCACCTCTTTGAGAGGCTCAATCAATGGTCCATAAAGGTAGATAATGCCATTTACTCCTTATTGTCCTCTAGCCCCATTTTGGTGGTGAAGATTTTCATTCAACTTTAATTTATTTTTGTTGGAGTACTTGACAACACTGAGAGGGGGGGTGAATCAGTGTTGTAGAGAAACTACTGAATTTACCTTTATTTTATACTTTTCAAAACATAAAAATGATTACAGGATAAATCTTTACTAATGCAAAAGACCGTGAAATAAGAAACTGAATCATACAAGCATTATAAACAAAGTGACCCATGCAACAAAGGAATCATAAGACAATGGTTTGAGGAGTGGAAAACCCTCATGGGGTAGAAAAACCACTCATAAATGCCTCACCGGCTTACACAAAATACCACTTATTACAATGCCTCACTGGCCTACTTGTCTCACTAACTTGTATCAATGCTTCACTGGCTTATACATATCACTGCCTCACTGGCTTATACATTACACTGCCTCACTAACAATACATCACTAAGCTAATTTACATATTATCCAATCTCTAGAAAATTGTAGAGATAAAATATGCACCGCTCTAGTCTTTAATAGACTATCAATCTAATTTAGGAATTAATGTGTAACTTTTTTCTTGTAGTTTGAGAGAAATACAAGAATATAAACCATTAACATAAGCTTCACAACCTTTTCATTTTCTTATTTTTCTACTCTATACACAAAAGAATAATAAAAATTTAAAACACCACTTACTTGCTTTCAAAGACCAGGATGCCAAAAAGCTCAACCTAGAACTTCTCTAAATTCTTTTCCATTTTTTCCTTTCTTTCCAAACAAAAATCTATAAAATCTCAATGCCACAATGAGAAGGGGAAGATAAACATCCAAAGAATGAGATTAAATAAATAGAACCAACAAACATGAACTCCCACATATTTATCCTCTATATTTTTGCAACATTCTCTACCAAAGAAACAAGAAATGAAAACTAAAAAATGACTCCACTATAATTCTACCTTCACCTCTTTGAGAGGCTCAATCAATGGTCCATAAAGGTAGATAATGCCATTTACTCCTTATTGTCCTCTAGCCCCATTTTGGTGGTGAAGATTTTCATTCAACTTTAATTTATTTTTGTTGGAGTACTTGACAACATTAAGAGGGGGGATGAATCGGTGTTGTAGAGAAACTACTGAATTTACTTTTATTTCAGACTTTTCATAACATAAAAATGATTGCAAGATAACTTTCAAACCCTTTGCCACTGTCAAACCCTAACTATTATTTAATGAAAAATAAACAATGTATGTAATGATAATGTTTAAATATAGTCTTAATTGCAGTGAAACAAATTTGCCATCATAGAAATAAGCACAACTGAAATAAAAGTTAAGATCTTTGAACTGTCTCAAACCTCAGACAAAAGTGAAAGTAATCTCAATAATGTAATCACAGCTTAACCACTCAACCATCAAACTACCTTCAAACTGCTGCTACCAGAAATGAAAACCCTGTTATTTTTAACAAATCTTTCATAAATATTCATAACCGTATTTCTTAACAGAAACCTTCAACTATGTACACATTCCTTTATCAGGTCAACCCTTTTGTTTTGTTAATGAAATGCAAACAAATTAAAAGCCTTAACTGAATTTGCATGAGTAAAAATGAAACCATAGCTGTGTTAGTTTCAAGAAGAGTAAATATCATCTTATGAACTCAAATCAATTGTGGACTTGTGAGATTCCAACTATCCACCTTACTGAACTCATGCCAACTGTATGTCAATTGTCATGGTACCATAGTGCCACAAACCATACCATACGCCAAACTGTTACAAGTATTAAGGGAAAATTGGATCAACAATGAATATGCAATAATAATCAATATCAAATACCCAAAACTTCAATGAAATACGGAACTAAAGAGATTCAATAACAATGAACAAACAACAAAGCAAACCTCCTTAGATTGTAGCTTCCATTGATTGCCTATCACAACCATTCTTGCATGTATGAATGATGCCTTCAAAGAGTGTACTTCCTTTCTATGCTTCAAGAATGTCAATTGGGAATGGCAGTGATAGTATCGCAATGAAGAGGAGCTTCACAACGATGGTAGTAGTGTGTAGTGTGTAGTAATGAATGTGATCATAAGTAATGAAGGAATTGGTGCCAAAGGCGCGCTGTAATTCCTGTAGAGTAACAATACTTAAATCTTGGATGATTGAAATGGAAGAATAGGGTTCAATTTATAGACTTGAGAGAATGAAGATCAACAGTATAGAAAGAATGAGAAGATCAATGGTATGGAATGGTTGAGGAACATGCACAAATAGGAAGAAGACAAGTGTCACCCAAAAGTTGTTTTATTTGAGTTAACTACTTTCTTTTCTAAAGATAAGACATGCTTTTCATAAATTAGAAAGTTTTTTTCTAATTTAAGAGATATTGATAAAAACAAGGTTGATTGAATAGATAACTCAACTTGAGATTTTTCTTTTGCATGATTTGAGAGAAATTAAAAAATAAATTATTTAATTGTGTGTGCATGAAGAAGAAGACATATTTTTAGAAGATTTGGAAGATATTTGAAGAATTAGAAGATAAGAAAGCAAATTAAATAGATAAATTTATTTAATTGTTGTGCATGATTTGGAAGAATAAATAAAATATTTGATTATATTTTATTTTTGGAGATTGAGAGGATTTAAATAAATTTGATTTGATTTATTCAAATTTGGAGGAATGATTTGACTTAATTAAATAATTAAGAATTATTTAATTGTAGATAAGAATTTGGAAGAATTTAATTAAATAAAGGATTTTATTTAATTTTGACTTTAGAAGAGGTAATTAAATATTTTGATATTTAATTAACTTAGAAGAATGTGAATCGTGTCATTTTTAGGCGTATATATTTTGCCCCTCTTTGATGCAATGCAGTTTACGGCATTGCTTCAAAGAATAAGTTGTCTGATAATGATACATGCCCCAGTTTGCCCTTGGTACAGGTTATGACGACAGGATGCCCCTCGGGATATTGGATGAGAAGAAGGCAGAAGGACGAGAGACATACAATCTCATGAAGACGAAGGGAAAACTTGGTTAGGATGAAGAAAGAGCTGAATGATACATGATGCAAGATAGAATGATGACACACACAAGCAAGTAAGCAAGGATGCACAAATGATACAAGAACAAACAAGGTATTGCCCCTGTCAAGTGGTAAACCAATGATATAGTGATAACAATATGTGACAGTGTTGTCATGGTAGGGAATGATATATCCCTAGACCAACACAGTAGGCTAGTGTCTAGTTTCAGGAAATGAAGCATGTCGTGTAAGACGCATGTGTTGGTCTGATTTCAACAATGTTACATCCTATATAAGACAATTGATTGATTAACTGATTGAGTTGGTTTACAACCAGACAAGGATCAAGACCACTGATTGTGATTGGATCATTTGTCAAGATTGACTTGACTTGATTGGTATGGATTTAAGGATAGACTTGCATTTTGATCACTACTTAGATGGACTAGATTGAGAAGAATGGATCACAATGATAGATAGAATTTTGATTGATAGAAGAATGACTTGATAGAAGAAATCACAAGCTTTTGTAAACATTGATACTCTGCATTTTGTGGATCTTTTATTGCATAGGGTACAATATGGATGCTTTTATGGATGTATAATGGATACGAATACTTTTGACATCTTAATGGTGCAAGTATTTTGAAGTGTTTATTTCATCATTGGGTGATTTTTTTTGGTACTTTTTTGAAATGTTGTAAGTTAATACAAGCATCTAGGTATAATTGAACTGAGATGACTTGAGTACTTCTTACATTAATTTTGATTTAGCAAGTTAATACAAGCATCGAGGTATAATTGAACCAAGATGACTTGAGTATTTCTTGCATATCAAAAAACAAGGATTGCCCCCGTTCATGTTAGACCTCTAATGTCCTTGATGATCTTTTCTCGATCATGTCCTTATACAAGGCTTCACATTACTAAAGTTTAATCCACAAACAACAAAAAAAGAAATTAATCATGCCCCCATCATAGCATCTCTAACTTTTGGCATTCTCGAGTAGCATAGAAAGACATGATAGCAAAAAATAAAAACTTTGTATTTTAACCATGTTTCTAATCCACAGAACATTTTTGCATTTAGAATTGTTTGTTTCTTGCCATAATTTAGGTAAAAATTATTTAGAAGGCCTTAGGTGTTTGCTTTTGCTTTAGATAGGTTAATGTCTTGCGTCAAGATTTCTTCTTGGAAAGAGCAGGTCTTGCTTGTACTTGCTTGTCTGGTGAGAAGATTTCCACAATCCTTATAGGTGAGATAGATCCTAAGGGACTGACCTAGTGCCTCAGGGGTTCATTGCTAAATGGCCTTGCCTATGTGTCGACGCAGAGGCAACGTAGTTCAGGGTAAACCCTAGTAGACCTAAGACCTAGGTGATAGAAAGTGGTGTGAACTCAGATAGATAGAAGGACTAGACATGGGATGGATGGGACAGTGGAACCTCAGGGGCGCATTTGAGAAATGGCCTTGCCTATGTGACAATACAGGGGCAACGTAGTTCATGGTGAACCCTAATGGACCTAAGATATGGATCAGATGAGACATGATATGGAACAGATATGGATCAGACATGGAACAGATATGGAATGGATACGGACTAGATATGGAATGGATATGGATCAGATAAGACACGATATGGAACAAATGATACCGATGACAAGGAAACACCACAGATAGGTAGATGTACGGGTGACAAAGAATGAAATAGGTAGGTATGAGGATGGGAAATAGTGGATAGAAGGAAACAAGGATGTGATCTCCAAGGACTATGTTGCATAGGAATAACATGCCCCATTATAGGTAGAATACTTAGTATTTTTCATGACAAAGCTTACGACGATAGGATGATGAGAGGGTAATGAAGGATTTGCATGGTTTGGAGGGATAAGGTATGTCAAGAGACATCTAAAACATTTGTCAACATTGTGCCCCCAATCTTTATCAAGACCAAAGAAAGATAGAGGAAAGGAAGATTAGGATAGATAGACTGGATAGTATAGGTACGTAACAAGTAGAAGGACAGGATAGGAAATGGTACAGGAGGAAAATGATAGGAGAAGAGTGATAGGATGATGAGACAAGGTGCCCCCAAGTGCAGGTGATGTAGAAGATCAACTTACACATGATGCCTGTTTGCCAGGTTTTCATCATGATACTTATCTAAGGTGCCTGTTTGCCAGATTTTCACCATTGGATGAAGGGATTTTTCTTTACTTTTTTTTTTTGAACATTTAGATAGGATAGGTAGAATGTATGAGAGGGCCTCAATGGCCAGATTCCATGAAAGGTGATAGTCCCACTAGAAAGATGTTGTTGCATGGACCATGTCAAGTGTTCCCATAGATGTTGGTAGGAGACTGCATGACAGCGATATGGCATAGGTAGACAATGGATTATGATGCAAAATATAGAGGGAAGGATTATGCAAAAGCATGGACCATAGGAATAGGATGAGGAAGATATGTAGGATAATAGTGGAAGGAAGGGGAGGTACACGGAAGTGTTGTGGAATGGAACGGAATCATGACCAACAGTTGCACATACCATGATAAACATTGAAGCTGGTGATGGGAAAGTAGTGTAGGAAGCAACAGATACTTTTGCTTATGGATGAATAACTTAGGCATGTAGGGATCCACATATACTTAGTATTTTCCTAGTTTTTTCTTGTCATGTGGGATGGAGGAATTTGAGACTTTTGAATGGAAAAGGAGGAAGTGAATGGTTGGGATTCTTGAGAGGTAGATGCCTCATTTGATTTGATGGCTTTTTTCTTAGGCACCCAAACCATTTTGCTTTTAGATAGTACCTGTGAAGGTATGGGATGGGGTGTATGCAGCTTTGGTGCAACTTCAGAGGTAAGCATTTGTTGGATGCGGAGCCACACTTTTTTCAGCTTGGCATATAGGTGTGTGGGTGTATGTAGCTCTTGAGAAGGATGTTTATTTGATTCTTGGCTTTGTATCCTAGGTCATGCAGACTCTTAGGATTTTTGACTTTATAGGTAGAGGCATCCAGATTTTTAATGTCAAATTCTCTTGAGATGGTGGAAGTGGAGTGGGTGGAAGCTCTTTTTTTAGACAACATGTGCATCTGTTGGTCATGATTGGGATTGTTAGAAGCTTTATAGATGGATGAATAAGGTGTTAGAAGAAGTGGTGGTAGGATGCATGGAGGGATGTTAGGAGTTTGAAGTAGCGGAGGTAGATTGGATGGTGGAAGGTGTATGGTCACATGCTTTTGACAATTGGAGGATGATGGAGGTGGAATGGCAACATATGTTTTGGGGATATGATAGGGTTTGCGATGGAAAGTGGAGCATTTTGAAGGAGTGGAACAAGTACCAACATCTTGAGATTATTCACCTTGGGGTATCTATCCAAGACCATATGAATGAGGAGGAACATTGACATGGACGGGCTCCAAAATACCTTGTTCATGAAAGCTTAAGCCTTTACCTTGATAGTTCATATGTTGGAGTATGTGGTGGACAATGAGATTATGTGTAGGTGGAACACTAGACACAAGTTCTTTATTGGATGGAGAAGATGAGATAGAGGATAATGGTTGTTGGTGTTCTAAGGAGGAACACTCATGACTGAAAGCCATAAGACCAAGGATATATGGAGGGGGATTTGCAACATGGTCGATAGTGGTTGGCGGAGGAGTATTTTTGGTTTGATCTTCTACGCTTTCTTGGGAGGCAAGTGTCTCATCAAAGGAAGAGGAACTTGTTGGATCTTAGATAGGATTAGATGGGGTTATAAGCCCGAGACCATGGACTACATAAAGTGGGCTAAGAGGATCATCATGGTCTGCTTGATCATAGATAGACTCTTGATTGTAGGTGGGATCTTGATCAGAGATAGGATTTAGCATGATGGACTTAAGGTGCTCTTGTATATGTTCTTCATCAATGATAATATCTTGATCATGGAAAGGATATAGGCCATGGAGAGGTTGGAATTTGATCTCTTGTTCATGTATAGGATCAAGTTGCTCATGGATAGCTTTTTCATCAAAGGTAGTATCTTGATCATAAAAGAGATATAGGTTATGAATAGTTTGAAATTGGATTTCTTGCTCATGTATAGGTATAGGATTATCGAAAAGATAAAGGTTATGTAAGGGTCAGATGGGAGTGCTTTGATCTTGATTTAGACAAGGGGTTGATGTTTCCACATGTTCTAAAGTGCACTCTTGACATAACTCTTGGGTTGTTTGAATTGAAGTTGAGGTAGAAGACTCTTGGATAGGCTCTTGGTCAACAACATGAAGGTATGACGGACCTTGACTTTCATGCATGGTACGAGGTTCTTCAATATGCTCAAGGGGTTGTAGGTTACATGAAGGGGTTGGAGTAATGGACACGCTTGAAGGTTCTTTGATAAGGTCAAGGACCAGAATTTGGGGACATTGTTGACTCTCTGCTAGTAGCCCTTAGATCACATCATTGGTAGGTGTATGGGTAGAGGAGTGAGGAAACAAATGAGTGGATTTGGAGTCCTCCATAGCTTTTCTTTTATTGTATAAATTTGGAAAAACTCTTTTCCATAAATCATCTGAGGATTCCTTGGTTGTCAGTTTAGAGCTTGGGGAACTTGATGGCGGTCTTGGTGTAGGATTAGTATGCTTTGGGATATGTGCCTTAGAAGACGATGAAGGAGTACTAGTAGGAGTGGTATGCGATTTCCCACTTGAGGTGGTGTTTGCCTTGTCAAGAGTATCATTAAGACGGGACAAGAATGTATGACCTTTGGGTGAGGTGTAGCTAGTACTGACATGTTCATCTTGTAAGATTGCCATTTCTTGTTGTATCACTTGGAGTTCTTGATAAATTGCTATACGATCTTGGGGCAAGGCACCTAGGTTTATTTGCAATTGTAGGTATTGGAGTGCTTCACCTATTTCCTCTAATTGTTTTGTCATTTCAACAAAAACTGACACAAGACTGAAATAAGTACCTAGAAAACCTAAAAATTTTCTTTGAAAAGATGTGGAAGTACTCACTGTTACGCATGCATAGAAACAGATGTGTAATAGCAAAGGATATAAGCGCAGAAAGTTGACACAAATGTGCCACACTAGTAAATTGTAGATGCGATGTAACATATAGTAAAAGTGTTGGAAGTCAGTACATATGCACTGCAGGTTGGTGCAAATGCGTAGCAGAAGAGGATGAATGCACCACTCTGGTTTTCTCAGTATTTTTGCAATTTTTTTGATGTTTTTGTGGTACTTTGGTTGCAAGAAGGTCTTTTTGATCTGATTTTCTAAAATTATGGCAAGAAGACACAGTAAACACAAAGAATATTTTTATGATTTTTTTGACTCTTTTTGGACTAAAAAAGAAAAGCAAGTACAATCCTAGGCTTCAAATGGATTATAGGGGTTTTTGGCCACTAGAACAAAGGATGAGTAATAAAGGCAACAGTTCGAGTGGTTATACAAGCGGTAGCACTACTCTCCATTATGGAGTCTCCCAGCCTGCAAGGGTTGTGCCTTGGAGGGTTTTGGGGGAGGTTGGCTATCCATATAACACAACTGCACTTATTGTTTGAAGCTTTTGCTCCAAACATAATTTATTTATAGTGGCTTGGAAGGGCTTGGCATCTAGTCTATTACCACTTAGGGTTGTTCCTACTTGGATGAACAGTATCCAAGAGCAGGCCCCTCTAAAGGAAAAACACATGCACAAATGATATGTTTGGCATTTTGGTCACCCAAGATAGGGGAGAGCATAGGTCCCAAAACATTGAATACAATGATTCTTTTCCCCTAGTTAAAAATGAGAAAAACTAGATGAGCTATCTACTTGGGCAAGCACATAATTTTGTTAACTTTGAAGTGATAACAAGATAGAAATGGTCCAGTTTTACCAAGATAGCAATAATGAGTTCAATTTTATCCCAGATAGCATGAATTGTTAACTTTGAAGTGATGATCAAGATAGCAATGGTTCAGTTTTACCCAGATAGCAATGATGAGTTTGATTTTATCCAAGTAGTACAAATTGTTAACTTTGAAGTGATGATCGAGATAGCAATGGTTCAGTTTTACCTAGATAGCAATGATGAGTTCAATTTTATCCAAATAGCAATGAGTTGTTAACTTTGAAAAGATAGCAATATAGCAATGATTCAATGATATGCAAGATAGCAATGATTCAATTACCAACCCTCCTAGTTAAGGCTATGTGAGATTTGCATAAGCATCGATTTACTTTCCCATTAGAAATTGAAGTGTTTGGCATTCATGTCCATTATCCCTCAGGAAAATAATATGTTCTTAAGACTTAGTATGATATGGTTTTTAATTCTTCAATGTTTGTCCTGCATGAAAATGTTAGGAAAACCCATTTGCTCTGTTTGAGTAATAAGAGGCTGCAAAAAGTTGATTAGTTCCACCAAAAACTCAATAGTTAGCATAAAATCAATTGAACCAAAAGTGCTTAACTTGTTAGGTGAAAAATGAGCAATCTACAAAAAAAACTAATAATAATGATTAGTTACACTAGATTGGATATTATGATCAGATTTTACATGAAATTCTATGTAATTTCAAAAAAAAATTCATGAAAATTGAATAAATTTTGCACAAGTTATGACCATTTGAAGTTTTGCAAAGAAGGGTTGACTTTGACTAAGTGTACCTGACAAATCTGATAAGATTACCTCAAAATTCTTTCACCATAGAAAATTTGGGAGAACCATCTTTCCAACGCCACTAGTTTTGTGAAAATTTGACTCCTTATGCAAAAGATATGTCTGATTTCGTGAAATTACTAAAAATAGGCCAAAAAAAGCAAGCATGGGCTAAAAATAGGGACACAGATTGGGATCTATTTTTCTCAAAATCTATGCACTTCCTACAAAAAAATAAGAGATACCTAGATAGGATTTTGAGGTTTTCAACAAAACCCATAAATCTTTTAAGCTAAAGTTATATAGATATGCCTGATTTCATGAAATTGCTAAAAATAGTCCAAAAAAAAGTAAAAAAAACATAGGCTAGAAATAGAGATACAGATTTGTGATCTATTTTTCTTGAAATCCATACACTTTCTACAAAAAATAAGAGACACCTAAATAGGATTTTGATGTTTTCGACAAAACCCAGAAACCTTTTGAGCTAAGGTTACACCATTTGAATGCTCAATGCCTATTCTCTCAATCCTCCTGTGTAGGAAACCTCAGCACAAAAAACTTAGTTTTCGGATTAAATTGGGGTAAGGCCCCACGGTAGGCACCAAATATGTTAAGGCAAAATTGGATCAACAATGAATATGCAATAATAATCAATATCAAATACCCAAAACTTCAATGAAATAGGGAACTAAAGAGATTCAATAACAATGAACAAACAACAAAGCAAACATCCTTAGATCATAGCTTCCATTGATTGCCTATCACAATCATTCTTGCATGTATGAATGATGCCCTCAGAGAGTGCACTTCCTTGCTATGCTTCAAGAATGTCAATTGGGAATGGCAGTGATAGTATTGCAATGAAGAGGAGCTTCACAACAATGGTAGTAGTACGTAGTGTGTAGTAATGAATGTGATCACAAGCAATGAAGGAATTGGTGCCAAAGGAGCACTGTAATTCTTGCAGAGTAACAATACTTAAAGCTTGGATGATTGAAATGGAAGAACAGGATTCAATTTATAGACTTGAGAGAATGAAGATCAATGGTATACAAAGAATGAGAAGATCAATGGTATGGAAAGGTTGAGGAATGTGCACAAATAGAACGAAGACAAGTGTCACACAAAAGTTGTTTTATTTGAGTTAACTACTTTCTTTTCTAAAGATAAGACATGCTTTTCATAAATTAGAATTTTTTTTTTCTAATTTAAGAGATATTGATAAAAACAAGGTTGATTGAATAGATAACTCAACTTGAGATTTGCTTTTGCATGATTTGAGAGAAATTAAATAATAAATTATTTAATTGTGTGTGCATGAAGAAGAAGACATATTTTTAGAAGATTTGGAAGATATTTGAAGAATTAGAAGATAAGAAAGAAAATTAAATAAATAAATTTATTTAACTGTTGTGCATGATTTGGAAGAATAAATAAAATATTTGATTATATTTTATTTTTGGAGATTGAGATGATTTAAATAAATTTGATTTGATTTATTCAAATTTGGAGGAATAATTTGACTTAATTAAATAATTAAGAATTATTTAATTGTAGATAAGAATTTGGAAGAATTTAATTAAATAAAGGATTTTATTTAATTTTGACTTTAGAAGAGGTAATTAAATATTTTGATATTTAATTAACTTAGAAGAATGTGAATCATGTCTTTTTTAGGCACATACAACAAGTACCATAGAACAAATCCATTAACATAGAAATGTAACATAATATCATATGCCATATGCCATAGCAAGTAAATCATCAAAGCCATATGCCACAGGTGATCATGAGCACATCAAATATGAACAAGTGTGAACAAAGGAGATAAATCATCAGAGCCATATGCCACAGAAGATCATGAGCACATCAAATATGAACAAGTGTGAACAAATGAACTATTGGGATAAGGTGCCATTAACCTTGTAAATCTTATTATTGTATTATTCCATTTATTATTTGTAATTATCCATAAGGGATGTACAAGTTTCACCGGTAGTGGTAAAAATTATTTACTATCCACGGTAATTATGGAGTTACTGCATGGTAAGTCCCAGAGTTACCGGCGGTAGTTACGAGATGTCATTTACTATGGTAAATGGTAATTGGTCAAAGTGGGGTGCACATGTGGAGGAATAATCTATTTTTAGTGTTATATGACGCACGTCATAGATGCTATAAGAGATTCTATGACAATTGTAAGTTGTCATAAGAATCTATGACACTAATAATAGCATATGATGCGTCATAAGATGTTGTAAGTGGCTATTTTTGGCCCCAAGTCGTTCAAGCTTGCATGGGAACATTTTTCTAAGTGTAGGATGCATGTATGATAGCATTTATGACCCCGTAAGAGCCTATTCTTGGCTATGGACGCCCAAGGTTGTATTGTTAACTCTTGACAAGTGTTATGGGCTTGTAAGAAGTCATTTAATGTCTTGAGGTTGTGTAAATTCTATAAAAACCATAGCATAGTAGATGATATGCATATATAACAGTTTACAGGTACCTAAGGTCTGTCGGAGTGAAGGTTGGAGGACAGAGGAAGTGAATTATTTGTATCTCCTTTTGTGAAGATAATACAACTTGACCTCTTTTCTTGGTGGAGTTTTTAACCCGAAAGGGTTTTCTCCACGTTAAACACTTGTGTTATGTGCTTCATTCTGCTTCTGGTATATTTCTGTATTGTGGGTTTATGTTTTGTTACAATCTCCATTAATAACACATAGTTAAAGTTTGCTGAAATTTATCTCGAATTAGATTTCCATTGAAGTAGTGTTGCTTTCATTTCTAAGATGAACATATCAACTATCATAGAGCATGTATGAGCATATCATCAAATATGAACTAGATGAATCAAGTGCATTAGGAGATGAACCCACATGTCAACTGTGTCAAGAACCCATGTGTCAACTATTCATAACATCAGAGCATGTGATTGTCATCATAGTACCACACCATATAGAACCAATTACCTCTATCAGCATTACAAGCCAAATACCAACTTCCTATAGAGTATAGTAACAAAGACGCCATACCTCAAGGATCATTACAAGACTTGTTATCAAGAACTTGCATCAAATGCTAAACATAATGAATACCAATACCAAATACCAATACCAATGCCAACTATCATGAACTAACTATCATATGCCAAAAACCTGAGAGTTTGTATATTTGTCATCAAGGACAACAACTGAGAGGGCAACAAATTCCCTCTTTGTCCTTGATGGAAAAAACACAACTCTCTCCCCCCTTTTTTGCATCAAAGACAAAGGGAGAAAGAATTGTGCCAATGCCTCAAGAAGAGATTAGAAAACAAAAGCCAACATGCTACATAAATGATAAGCAAAAGCAAAAAATGTAAATCATATGATGACTATCCCATGAAGCATAAACATTCAGAATGGCCTGAAAGACAAATGCACTGTCAGTACCATAAAAAGCAGCATATAAATGATCATTTATCAAAACAAGGACAACAACTGAAGATGCCAAGCAAAACTAGAGACAAGAGAACTGTCATATGAGTAGAACACGACTGTCACCAACATCAAAATGCTATATCAATGATCAAGAGGCATCATGAAATGAAGACATCAAGAGAACACTATCAACATGCAAAAGAATAGTACAGCAAACTCAATTTTGTACTGCACACTGTTGCATTGAAATCTTTGAATGCTAAAGCTCAAGAAATGAATAATCACTGTGAACAAAATGCTAAACATTGATATCACTGTGATAGCCAACAAGAAGTCCAACATTAGCAAGGATGAACCAAAAAAGTTGATAACCAAAAACAAATATATAGCAACCAATCACTGAAACTTGTACCAAAATCTTTTTTAGACCTGTACTGTCAAGAATAGGGCAGAATAAGCACACAAAAATGTCACTATACATAGGCTATCATCTTAAGAACTCCTCCACCTAAATATAATTTGGAAGTCATAAAACTATCTCTTTAAAATAAATCTACAGCATATCACCTTGCACAATGCTTCATTGTCACATTAGAATGCTAAGAAGCTCCCCCTGAGATCAAAGCTTGCTGCAACTTTCCATTGACCTTAAAGGTCTCAAAAATTACTACACTTGCTTCAAGAGATGCTTAAAGTACTATTTTGTGTCAACTTATCACTAAGAGACACATTGTCCATCAATACTATCAACATGAAACATTAGAACAAAAAAAAATTGTACTATCCAAAATGACAAACAAAAAGCACATCCGTACTACATAAAGTTGTCATACACCAATAAACTAGAACTTTCAGCATACTTCAAAAGAATCACTGATATAATTAACTTACTAAACTGCAAAGTTAGAACCATGAACTCAATGCAGCCAACAAACCACAGGGATATAAGATGATACTTGAAGTGCACCCTAAGAAGACACATGAAAGATTTAGTGAAGAGAAATATGAGGAAGATCATCCAATCTCTCCCTCAACTGATCAACCATTTTCATGCATTTGGTTTCTTGCAAATTGTAAATGTTTCCTTGAGTTCTTAATCTTGCCTCAATAATTTCACCTATCTTCTTTCGAATTTCACATCCAAGAGGATCAAAAAGAATATAAAAACCTTGATCACAGATCTGAGTTACACTCAAAAGATTATGCTTTAGACCCTCTGCATAGTACACATCATGTAAAGGTAGATTATCATTCAAAGAAATAGTACATTTCCCTATGATCTAAATATAATCACCATTTCCAAACCATACTAAGCCACAATCATAGTATTCAAATTTGATGAAGTTGTTTATATCACTCGTCATGTGATGAGAGCATCCACTATCTAAAACCCACACATTTTTTACTTTGACATGTAAAGTTGTTTGATCAAGCATACCTTCTATTTTTTCATCAATCTTCTTTGGTTTCCAAATCAACTTTGTTTTAGCAGCATTAAATGATGTTTTGGAAAGAATATTTGATTTATTTTGTTGAACATCATAGTTGAATCTGTAACTATTTGCTACATACCTGAGATTTTCACCTTCTAAGTTTGAACTCCTTTTAGACATAACTGTTGTCATAAATAATATTTCTTCTCCTTCTTCAAGAGATTCCTCTGAGCAACTATCTATCACATCAACAAACAAACTTCTCTTTTTGAAACCATCTTTCCCTTTAAAATTATACTATTTTTTCTTTCTCAATTTTCTATTATTTTCTTCATCACTCTCAGGTTCTTTATTAGGGCATTGAGTAGCATAATGCCCAATCTTGCCACAATTGAAACACTTAAAGGGTAATTTCCCTTGATATCTACCTAAACCTCTTCTTAGTTTGCTTACTAAAATAGACTCATCTTCATTCACTTTTTCAGACTCAGAAATAATTTTGAAAGCAGTTTCTTTGTTAGAATTGTCATTGATCTTTCTCATTTCATAGGCAGTAAAAATTCCATGAAGAGCATCTATAGTTAATTTCTTCATGTCTCTTTCTTCAACAACAGAAGTCTTAGAATCATATTTATGAGATAACGTTATTAACACCTTCTTAACAATAGTTACCTCATCTATTTTTTCTCCTAAACCTCTCATAGTGTTTACAGTTTCTTGGACTCTTTTAAGGTAATCAGCTACCTTCTCTTCATTAGTCATTATTAAGCCTTCAAACTTGTTTCTTAGAGCTTGAAGTTTTTCTTCTTTTATATCCTCATCACCCTCATGGATGTTTGACAATTTTTCCCATATGGAATTAGCTATTTTGCATTCCATGACCTTAACTAAGACATCATTGGACATACCACAACAAATGGCATTTCTAGCCTTTGCATCACAATCATATGCTTTTCTCTCATCAGCAGTAGACGATGTATCTGGACTAGAATAACTAGTTTCAATTGCATTCTAGACATCAAAGCATAAAGACTTTATGTGACGAGTCATTCTATACTTCCAAAAACCATAATCAGTACCATCAAACAATGGTGCTCTAAAAGTAGAAAGACCTTCTTGGGCTGACATGGTATGTACTCCACCAGGAATCCCTTAGGTTGGTTAAACCTTTTAGACAAGGGTCTGTCTTTGATACCACTTGTTGGAGTACTTAACAACACTGAGAAGGGGGGGTGAATCAGTGTTGTAGAGAAACTACTGAATTTACTTTTATTTCAAACTTTTCAAAACATAAAAATGATTGCAGAATAAATCTTTACTAATGCAAAAGACTATGAAATAAGAAACTAAAGCATACAAGCATTATAAACAAAGTGACCCATGCAACAAATGAATCATAAAACAATGGTTTGAGGAGAATAAAACCCTCATGGGGTAGGAAAATGACTCATAAATACCTCACTAGCTTACACAAAATACCACTTATTACAATGCTTCATTGGCCTACTTGTCTCACTAACTTGTATCAATGCCTCACTAGCTTATACATATCACTACCTCACTAGCTTATACATTTCACTACCTTGCTGGCAATACATCAACCTCACAGGCATTAGGTCAATCTGTGTCTCATTGACATGACCTTATATCATCTTCAAAGAAAGATATACAATACAGAGGGTTTCTCTATTTCACTAAAGGTCAGTTCTTGATTATCTCATTGAATTTGGAGACCTCAAGAATCATATAACTAAAAACTGTACACATCAACAACACACTAGTATTGTCTTAAAGATAGTGTCAGAAACAATATCATCAACACCACACCAGATGTTTACAATACATGTCATTTTATACATTTTCTCAAAACTTTCTTTCTCTCATGAAACAGTTTGTGTCTATAACTGAACTTCTTCAACTATCTCAGGTAGTTTACAACTACATAAATAACTATCATAGGAACATGGTCAAATGGATCGATGTGGAACAATCTACAATGCCTTTGAAATAAAGCTTTAACCACAGTTGAAATCTTTCACCAATAAATCTTTAACCATATGATATTCAAACTATTCAATGAAATAAAGGAAGCTTTGTTAAACTATGAATACCAAAGCATTTTACCAATAAACTATCTTCATGCTCATGAGAAAATTCTAGGGTAAACTGTCAAACCCTAACCATGGATAAATTTCAAACCCTAACTGTTCTTTAATGAAAAATAAACAATGTATGCAATGATAACCTTTAAACATAGTCTTAATCACAGTCAAACAAATTTGCCATCATAGAAATAAGCATAACTAAAATAACAATTAAGATCTTTGAATTGTCTCAAACCTCAGACAAGAGTGAAAGTAATCTCAACAATGTAATCATAGTTTAACCACTCAACCATCAAACTACCTTCAAACTGCTACTACCAGAAATGAAAACCCTTTTATTTTTAACAAATCTTTCATAAAGATTCATAACTGTATTTCTTAACAGAAACCTTCAACTATGTTTGCATTTCTTTATTAGGTCAACCCTTTTATTTTGTTAATGAAATGCAAACAAATTAAAAACCTTAACTGAATTTGCATGAGTAAAACTAAAAGTAGAATGAAATGTAAAAATAGAAACTTCAAATGAAATGGCAACACCTAAAAGAATGTTGTTCTGTCGAGCTCAAGCTCACTTCCTTAGTCAGTATTGTCACCTCAAAATAAACCATAGCCTTCACCTTATACATTCATGAGTTCACATCATGGAGTCAAACCCTAACAGCAGAGCCCATTATCGAAGATAGAAAATTTATAAAATGAAATGAAATGTGTTTCTTTTGTTCACTTATATCCGATAACCTTTACTCCTAGTTTTTTGTAAGTGGCCTGGTGAATGCCCATCATCAAAAAGAACCTCTTACCTATTTCTAAAGCCCAAAACCTGCTTAACAGGTTGAGCCCTTAAGTGGCTCAAATGTGACATTTTATAATATTGAAAAGTAAAAACAAATTCCACCTTTTTGAACTAACCAAATGATAAGGGCATATCTTCACTAACCCTTTGTCACCTTAATGTAATATATCAAATGATGACCTTTGTGTCTCATAGAAAATAAAGATATCAAACTAAATAAGAGTTCATCATTTAACTCTAATGCAACCATAGCTGTGTTAGTTTCAAGAAGAGTAAATATCATCTTATGAACTCAAATCAAATGTGGACTTGTGAGATTCCAACTGTCCACCTTACTGAACTCATGCCAACTATATGTCAGCTGTCATGGTACCATAGTGCCACAAACCATACCATATGCCAAACTGTTACAAGTACCATAGAACAAATCCCTTAACATAGAAATGTAACATAATATCATATGCCATATGCCACAAGAGGTAAATCATCAGAGCCATATGCCACAGGAGATCATGAGCACATCAAATATGAACAAGTGTGAACAAAGGAGATAAATCATCAGAGCCATATGCCACAGGAGATCATGAGCACATCAAATATGAACAAGTGTGAACAAAGGAGATAAATCATCAAAGCCATATGCCACAGGAGATCATGAGCACATCAAATATGAAAAAGTGTGAACAAATGAACATATCAACTATCATAGAGCATGTATGAGCATATCATCAAATATGAACTAGCAGAATCAAGTGCATTAGGAGATGAACCCATGTGTTAACTGTGTCAAGAACCCATGTGTCAACTATTCATAACATCAGAGCATGTGGTTGTCATCATAGTACCACACCATATAGAACCAATAACCTTTTTCAACATTACAAGCCAAATATGAATGCAAGAGCATCCCTGGTTCAAGAGCAATCTTGTATAAACCAAAAACATTTGCATTTTAGTTTGTTTGTAGTTTGTTTCTTTTCATTTCATAGTTCAGTTCAAGCAGTTTAGTCAGAAGCAGTTCCTGCTTTTGGTCTAACATTTCTCCACAATTGCATTTCAGATCATGTGGAGCTAGATTTAGCATCTACATTCATTCATATACATCATAACCAAAATTCAGGGATCCGTATGTCAATACCGGAAAGATATCGCTATCAAAAGTTGACCATTTCTCAGAGCAGAGCATCCTGATATTCACTGGCAACCAACTGAAGGAGAAACTTGTAGAAGCATTCCCTGATCTTTGGAGCCTAATGACACATCATTAAATGATCTTTGGTTCATGATCAACCTTCCTAGGAGATCCACACATCATTCCATTCATTTATAGGAAGTGTTCTATGCATTTAGGTCTGACCTATCTGTGTTCACACGTTACATCTCTTCTTTGGAATTTGTGATCGTCCTTGGCCGATGTGGAGGAATCTATTGATCCGGACTTGATATATATTGATCTAATAGATCCCTAGGAAAGTAGTTCATAACATAGTGATAGCTAATAGTTTAGATTTTGTGCGAAGGAGCTTCAAAGATTTATCTTACGCATGTATGTAATCAGGCCTGTGAGCCCTAATTGTAAGCCCATATGATGCCAGCCAATCTCTATTTGAATTCTATGATATACTGAATGACTGAATCTACATTTGTTCTATTTCTTTAAGTTATTTCTGTTGTGTTTACTCTTGCTACATAGTCTAGATAGTTCATTATGTGAACCCTCCTACCATGACTGCACCAAGTGGTATCAGAGCAAAAGTTTGAATCTTTGGAGCAAATTGAGCAAAGTTAGCGAAGGAGTTCCATAAGATCTTGCTGTGGATAGATCGCTGAATTGAGGTAGGTTACTTGTGTTGCAACCAATCACCGATTGAGAGGTAGTTGTCACCTTGTAGCCTGATCGTCGAACCTGAGACAATTTACACTTGATCCTAGGAAGAATGCTGCTGATGAGAGTTGTTGGTATTGGAACAATGGCTAGTAGAATAGATGAGATGATGGAGATAATGAAAACAATGCAAATTTGATTGGATGCTATTGAAGAGGATAGGCAAAGAGGATTAACACCGAGACCTAATGTTGAAAGCGATGAGGAGGAAGAATTTCAATCTGTTGAGCAAACTGGTGAAACCCTATGGGGTGATGAAGAAGAAGAATCATATCAAGTAAAGATGTTGCGAGCTATTTCAAAGATTGGAAAGAGACCTAGAGTTGATGTGCCGAACTATACTGGTAATTTGAACCCTCAAGAATTGATTGACTAAATAAATGATATAGAAGAATACTTTGAATATGAGGAAATTGAAGATCTGAAGAAGGTGAAATTTGCAAAGACAAAGCTGAAAGGACATGCTGTTATATGGTGGAAAGAAGTTCAGTTGGAAAGAAATAGAAGAGGAAAAGAAAAGATTACAAAATGGGATAGGATGGTAACAAAGTTGAAGAATTAGTTTTCACCTGCTGACTATGAGTTGGAGCTGTTGAAAAGATTACAAAACTTGAGACAAAGAGAAATCTGTGAAGGAGTATACTGAAGAATTTCATAAGATGATCATAAGGATAGGACATAGTGAAGCAAGCAAGGAGAAAGTGGCTGGATACATCAATGGACTAAGATTGAACATTCAAGAAGAACTAAGCTTGGTAAGGATGACATCTTTGGAGGAAGCATATCAGTTTTCCCTAAAAGTTGAAGAGAAGCTGAATAAAAGACATGATCAGAGACAGAGAGGAAGAGGAGGTAAATTTTAGAGAGGTAGGACTTATTCTAGAGGAGACAGATCATTTCCAGAGCAGAGCAAGCCTGACAGCCCATTTAAGAAGGATGACAAAGATACTATTGCATACAGGAGAAGTGACATAAATTTTCATCATAGAGGCAACTATAATTCATACCAGAATGAAGGCTACAGAAGAGAAGGAAGAGGATTTGATAAGAGAACATTTAGATGTACTTGTTTCAAGTGTGGAGGTGAAGGACATAGAGCATTTGAATGTAATCAGGGTAGTACAAGTAAGAGGACAAAAAATAGTGGAAGAATAGCCTATGTTGAAGAAGAACCTATTGAATTGAGTGATCCTTGTTTAGTTGGAAAACCTAAGAAAGGAGAATCATTGGTGATGGGGAGAGCACTAATTCAAACAAAGACAAATGAGGAACCACTGTAGAGGAAAAGCTTGTTCAGGACAAGATGCAAATTAGGAGGTAAGTGTTGTAAAGTTGTAATTGATAGATGTAGTTCTAATAACCTAGTTTTGGAGGAGATGGTGACTAAGATGAAGTTGGAAAGATTGGACACCCTAAGCCCTATCAGATAGCAAGGATTCATGATGATCATAAGGTGCTGGTGAGTGAACAATGTTTGGTGAAATTCCATATTGGATCTTATCATGATGCAGTCTTGAATGATATTATGCCTATGGATGTTTGTCATATCTTGTTGGGTAGACCTTGGTAATATGATAGAAAAGCTACACATGATGGGAGAAAAAATACTTACACTATAACAGAAAATGGGAAAAGAATTACTTTGATTCCTTTGGAAGATGATCCTAAAGATGTGGTATGTGGAAATGCTAGAATCTGTTTGGTAGATGGAAGAAAATTTCTGGATGGTTTGAGACATGAGAATATGTGTTATGCCTTGATTCCTAAGAAGCCTAAAGCATGGAAGAAAGAGACTAAAGAATCACAACTAGAGGAGATAAGAGAATTACTGACAGAGTATAAAGACATCATATCAGATAATGATGGATTGCCACCTATAAGGAGTATTATTCATCACATGGATCTTATACCGAGAGCAAGTTTACCTAACAAGAAAGCACACTGGATGACACCGACAGAGAATGAAGAACTGAATAGATAGATACAAGAGTTGTTAAGGAAAGGTTTGATCAGAGGAAGCTTGAGTCCATGTGCAATACCTATTGTGTTAGCACCTAAGAAGGATGGACAATGGAGAATGTGCACTGATTCTAGAGCAATAAACAAGATCATAGTTAAGTATAGATTTTCTTTACCTAGGATGGATGATATCATGGATTGTTTGAGTGGAGCAAGATATTTCACAAAGATAGACTTAAAGAGTGGATACCATTATATTAGAATCAAAGAACCTGATAAATGGAAGATTGCTTTTAAGACAAATGAAGGATTGTATGAGTGGTTAGTGATGCCTTTTGGATTGACAAATGCACCGAGTACTTTCATGAGGTTGATGAATGAAGTCTTGAAGAAATTCTTGGGTAAGTTTGTGATTGTATACTTGGATGATATTCTAATTTTCAATAAGACAAAAGAGGAACATTTGTGGCATATTAGACAAGTTTTGCAAAGGTTGAGAGAAGAGAAATTGATGATAAACATCAAGAAGTGTAGTTTCATGAAGGAAGAGTTGATATATTTGGGATTTGTGATTTCTATGGAAGGATTGAAGATGGACCCTAACAAAGTGAGAGCGATTGTTGAATGGCCTACACCAGAGAGCATTGGAGAGGTTAGATCATTTCATGGACTGGCTAGTTTCTACCAAAAGTTCATCAAAAATTTTAGTTCAGTTTGCAACCCTATGACAGAGACAATGAGAGGTGACAGAAAGGATTTCAAGTGGACATCTGGAGTAGATAAAATTTTTGAGTTGTTGAAGTAGAAAGTGACAGAGCAACCTATTTTAGCATTACCAGATTTCAATAAGGTATTTCAAGTTGAATGTGATGCTAGTGGAAATGTAATCGGAGAAGTATTAGGTCAAGAAGGTAGACCTGTAGCATATTTCAGTGAGAAGTTGAATGATGCAAGGAAAAGATATTCAGTTTATGATCAAGAGTTCTATGCCATAATTCAAGCCTTGAAGAAGTGGAGACATTACTTGTTACCTAAGGAGTTTGTGTTGTATACAGATCATTAAGCTTTGCAATATTTGAATAGTCAAGGTAAGTTGAATCAGAGACATATGAGATGGGTAGAGTTCATGCAGAGTTATACTTTTGTGTTGAAACATAGGAGTGGAAAATCAAACAAAGTTGTTGATGCATTGAGTAGAAGAAGAAACTTGTTGATAGAAATGAGAGTTGAAGTGTTGGGTTTTGATGAATTGAAGAACATGTATGAGGGACACACTGATTTTGTAGAACCTTGGAAAGCATGTAAGGAACCTATTGTGATAGATAGAAGTAAGTGGTTGGACTATTTTAGTCATGAAGATATGTTGTTCAAAGTCAGTTATGCATATCTAGAAGTTCAATGAAAGATAATTTGATCAAAGAAAAGCATAATTGTGGATTGGTAGGATATTTTGTATTGATAAGACAATGGCCTTGGTGAGTGAAAATTACTTTTGGCCTCAAATACATAAGGATGTTCAAAGTTTTGTGCAGAGTTGTAGAGTTTGTCAAGTTGCAAAAGGGAATAGTCAGAACACTGGATTGTATAAACCTTTGACAGTAACAAAGAGACCTTGGGAAGACATAAGCATGGATTTTGTAATGGGATTGACGAAGACATAGAGAGGACATGATTCAATATTTGTAGTGGTGGATAGATTTTCAAAAATAGCTCATTTCATACCTTGCAAGAAGACAACTGATGCAGTGCATGTGGTTGACCTATTTTTAAAGGAGATTGTAAGATTGCATGGATTACCTAAGAGTATAGTTTCAAACAGAGACACCAAGTTTGTTGGATACTTTTAGAGGACACATTGGAAGAAGATGAAGACATATTTAAAGTTTAGTTCTACTTTTCATCAACAGACAGATGGATAGATAGAGGTAGTGAATAGGAGTTTGGGAAATTTGTCAAGATGTTTGGTTGGAGAAAAAATAGGAAGTTGGGATTTGATTCTTTCACAAGTAGAGTTTGCATACAATAATTTAGTGAACAAGAGTATCGAAAGAACACCTTTTGAGATTATGACTAGAGTGAAACCTAGAGGAGTAGCAGAATTGAGAGATGTCAATATAGAAGAAAAGAGAAGTGTAGAAGCAGAAGAATTTGCAGATCATATGAAGACAGTGCATAATCATGTGAAGAAACATTTGGAAGATATGAACAATAAGTACAAAGAGAAGGCTGATGAGAAGCAATGACATAAGTAATTTGAAGTTGGAGATGAAGTAATGGTTTATTTGAGAAAAGAAAGATTTCCAGTTGGGACATATAACAAGTTGAAGATGAAGAAGTTTGGACCTTGTAGGATACTCAAAAAATTTGATTCAGGAAATGCATGTGAAGTAGAATTACCAAAAACATTGGGTATATCACCTATTTTCAACATTGCAGACCTATATCAGTATCATGAAGTAGAGTTTAGTGACAACATGGAAGAAAAATTGAAGAAGCAGTTACTACAACAAGCACCGAAGCAGATTGAAGACATTTTGGATAGCAGAGTTAGACATAGCACTAGAGGAAGATAATATAAAGAATACCTTGTGAAGTAGAAAGCCAGACTGGAAGAAGATTCATCATGGATTTCTCAAGTTGAGGTGGACCATCTTGGTTCGCCCCTAGCCCCAACAAAGTGAGGGAATCACTTTTTTAATAACCCCAGATGTCTGATGTGTTGGGAATGAAATTCCCAGGCTTCTTTTTGGCAAATGTTAAGTTTCAATCATCCAAAGATTTCAGTATTTGAGCATATATGGAAAGATCCACAGTTGTTTTCAAACAGAGATTAACAATTGAGTTGATAGAAATATTTGGATTTGATCTATTCTGATTCCTAAAGACTTAATATAACATGGTTGAAGTGCTCATTAAAGATGAACCGTAAACACACGACACCGTTAACCCTTTGTCAGACAGACAAATTCCCAGTCATAATGATCGGTGTAAGATGACTTGATCGGGGTATGTTTCCCAGGTCTCTCCAACTATGTAGGTCACACTGATAATAGAAGTCATCAAGGATTTCAGACAAGGTCAAAGATAGCATATTGGTGGGATTATTGTATTGGAAAAGATTATTTAAACTACATCGATCTTACATCTCTCACCGACAAAGATCCAAGAGATATACAAAGGGAAATGAGTATTAGCGTGAGACTGATCATCAGGGAGAAGATATTAAGAATCACCAATTGATAAATTCACACCAATGACCTTCACCGATATGCAAAATGATTGTATATACAAGGCATGACTTGTTATCACCCATTCTCTTTACCATTTCCACTAGTCACCCTTTGCATCTGACGAAAGATTTATTCCCGATATACTTTTGTATATGAACGTTGGATACAAGTAGTGGATCCCACCACTTGCACATTGGGGTTGTATAATAACAATGTATATCTTTGATATACAAGACAATATACAAGCAAAGATATAAATTAAAGATACATTCTTGATATGCAAAAGGAAATGAGTATCAGCATGAGACTGACGATCGATGAGAAGATATTAAGAATCACCAATGAGTAAATTCACACTGATGACCTTTCATCAGAAAGAGATTGTGCGGTCATACTGATTAAATCAAAAACAATGATTATCAGTGTAAGGAAAGTATATCAGAGAATACTCCAAAGATCACCCTGACGGTATAAGCTATACTGATGGATGAAGTCATTAAGGAGTTTCACCAAGTGGACAAAGAACCATCGGCAAGATGCAATGAATCAAAATAAAGATGGCAAATTTGACCGAAATAGAACTCACAACGATGTCAGGGACATGTTGTGATAGTCATTCTAATGAAGAACGAGATGGATGATTACAGAAATAATTACTATCGGGTCAAGTGAAATATGTTATCCTGACGCTATATCTTATCCTAACGATAACAAAGGTTATGTTCATTGACGAGACCTTTGCCGATAGTCATATCGAGGACACCAAATAGATCAGGGAAGAATGTTATTCTTATAGCAATGTAGGTCTTGTTGATACAAAATACAGAAACCCTAAAAATGACATTAAAATCTGAATGGTTAAGATATTCTTCTGACATTTGAAATATGGGTTTTTTGCAGGATATACATAGCAGGGTTCAAGTTATAAAAACACCCACGAAAGGATCATGAGAAACTGATAAATTATTGATAAGTGAAGTAATTAGCTGAGTAAATACATATGTTTAAATGAATTGGTTTTAATCATTTGATTAGAGATTAATTTTTGTTTTATTTGGTCTTTCTAGGGATAATAAAGAAACCCTCAAAGGATATTAAGCAGAACTATAGTTAAAGAGCTTTGCTTGGCCCTGAAATGGTTATCCATTTGGTGATTAAAGACGAGCATTAATTTTCCTAAATTTGTTTATTAAGACAAATATTGTTGTTCGGTTATCAACCATCACAACTGTTGTAACTGGTCTAAAGCTTGTATGCCTCTCTTTATAAGAGACGACCAAGACCAGATGAGCATATAGGAAAAAAGATAGCTATAGAATAGATAGACTAGGATAGAACGAGGGATACTATAGATTAGATTTGAACAACAATGCTGGTTTACTTTTAATATATTTTATTTCTGGTAGACCATGTGCAAGCATTCTCTGATGAAGTTAAGTCTGTGAACGTGAATCAGTAACTACAGATTTCAGTATCAACTATCTGTTTAATTTATTCAATTATAAGACTGTCTCCTTTCAAGGTTTTCTCTGTTATTCAATTTGAGTTATCAAGTATATCTTCAAGTTGTCTATACACTTTTGTTTTTATAGTGTGATTAGATTAACTGGTTTCTGCTTTCAAAATTAAATCATTTAAATCTATCATAGTAACTATGAATACATTGTCATGGATCTGTAAGAAGAGTCATATAGTTAGGGTTTGTATTCTGTCTCCAGTTTTTGGATAAATCTTTTACAATTGCAGTATTATTCTAATAGGTTCCTTCAAAGAGGGATTAAATCCTTTTAGATGAATGCAGGTAATTTGATTTTATCAATTGGATATATAAGTATGGAATATTAACTATTTCCTTGCAGGGTTGTACAAGTTACATACCTATCCTTTCATGCCAGATAGTTCAAGTTTTTACCAAACAAACAGTTATTTATTTCATGATCCTACTGACTCTATATTCAATAAGGCACTAGTCTAGTATTTTCATTATCACTTATACAAATTCATTTTAGATTTACTTAGTTAGATTACATTATTGTTTTAGCATTACAATTTAGATTATTTAGAATTAACTTGCTGTCTTTTTATCTATTTTATAATTTGTGCCATTATTAATAGTTAGATTAATTCTAATTAAAGTAGTGATCATCTCTTTATCTACTTTATTAATTAGAGGTTTAGCCACCTAGGTCTGGCAGAGCCTGAAGTGAAGGGGGTTTAGCCATATCTACCCCATGACAGTTAGCCAAAAACGTCAAGAGAGCCTGGCACCCTCTTAGGGTTAACGACCTACATTTTTGAGACCTAATCAATAATTGGCGACTCCACTGGGGAAACACATAGAGAAACATGGTAATAGACCACATTATTAGAGTCAGAGAATTAAAAGGCATAACTCTGCTGGTGCAAGGAAAAATCTAGAAGATTGATTAGTCCTCTAAAGAGAGGCAGCGACTCTACACAAAACTCAAATTAGTTCTCTGATAAAAGTGTCATAATGGATGGTAGAAGATCTAAAGCTGATGGTAAAAAACTGCAATCATCCCCACCTTTAAGGGCTCCCACTAGGAAGACTGGGATATCAAGTCAGCCTTGTAGTACTAATAACCAAATCCCTCCATAGAATACAAGTCCTCTTGGCCAAAATTATACAATATATACTTCCCATTTCCATGCTGAAGGTGAAAATCCCAAGACACCAACAGATAATCACAATGATATTTTCAATCGAGAAGCACAGCCATAAAGGACCGATGAGATAGAAAATTAGGGTGAAGAAAATCATGAACATACAAGTGATCAAGCTATCATAGACTATGAGTGACCATGAACTTGCTATACATTTAGAATATCAAGAACAATGACTCAAAAATAGATAGCAAATGATACAAAAAGCCAAAGAAATCAATAGACAAATGGCCCTTTTAGATCTTCAGGTGTGAAATTCAACTAAGTATAGGCCTCCACATAGAAACAATAACAATATTAATTTGCATGGAATGCCTCAAAATACTACAGCTATTGGAAACGCTAGGGTACCCCATAATACATGCAATAATCTTCCTCAACAAAATAGGCAAGTACAAAGACCTCCACCTATAAATACTGGGAATTTTCACCAACAGCATCCACCGCCAGGGCATAGTCTTAACAATCAACAACCGCGACCTCCCCCACAATAGAATATGTATCATCAGCAATGTGCCCAACCCAATATGCATCCACAACCTCCATTTGGATACCAATATTATCCGCCATACCCAAATATACCACCTCATAATCCTACGAGTATGACCAGACAATTTGATTTGACTAGATATCAGTTATATCCTTATCCCATGGATAATAGTTGGAGGAAAAATGTGCCTAAGTTTATAGGAAGCAGTGAATTGACTGCTGAAGAACATATCAAAAGATTCAATGCTTTTATATAGGACATTGATAACAAATATGAAGATATAAAAATGAAACTATTTATGATATCTCTTACTAATGAAGCAAGAGACTGGGTAAATAGCTTACCAGATGCTTCAATATATTCCTTGACAGACTTCCACAATCAATTTTTAGAACAATTTAGAAATCAATGTGCCCCAGAATTTGCTCTTCATGAACTAATAACTATTCAAAAGTATCAAAATGAACAGGTGTATGGTTTTAATTTTAGATTCACTAAACTATATAACAAGGTCCCACAAGAATCCAAATTGAACAACCAAGTAGCCCTTAGCATATATTTGAAAGCATTTGACCCGAAGACAGGTTATGAACTCAGGGGCAAAAGTCCTAGAACCTTGGTAGAAGCACAAAAAATGGTGCTCACTATTGAAAACAATAAAAAGGCTGCTGGGATGATTGGAAAGAGAGATAATATAAGAGTTCCTCAAAATCCTAATCCTCCTACAAACAAGAAAGAATACTCACATAAGAATGAAAGACCAAGACTCCATGATATGCCATATCATATGAACTAGAAAGATGGAAAGCCCGTGGATACTAACAGGAGACATAATTATGGAAAAGACACCCCTGACCCTTTGAAGAAAAGTGGAATCCATGTGATAGAAAATAATCCATGGTGTACGCCCTATAATTTACCACACTCTCCTAATTATTGTGTGGTAGGACAATCAATACAAAAAGATAAGATATCTTATAACCTTGAGATGGATCATCATACTATAAATATGTTGGGTGTCACACCTTTCACTGTTGAAGAAGATTATTCGTCCGATGAGGAAGCAGGGTATGAATATGATGTAGGAGCACAAAAATACAATGTGAACATAGGAGAACAAGAAGTATTTTCCGACCATGAAGAAGATTTAGGAAATTGTGGATATGACCTCAACACAACACAAAGTTACAATTGGCAAAAACCTTTTGAGGAAGACAAAAGAGCCTTAACATTAGCTGTGGCAGCACAAGCCAAAAATAGCTATAACCTAAGAAACAGAACAATAAATGCTGAACAAGGAACTCCTAGAGGTATATTTATAAAAAAATAGACTTCTGGTAAAAATGATAAAAGTAAAGCTGAGAAAATGCCTCATGATATACCTCCTGTTGACACACCGAACAAAAAGAAGGACATCACAAAAACTGAGGAAAGGGGCAAACAAAAGTTGATAGGTTGAAACTAAACATAAATCCCTCATTTGATATTGCTCAAGCTATTTCTCAAATGAAAGTATTTGTGCCACTTCTAGAAATGATGAAGGTGGAAAAATATAAAAATATAGTGGTAAAGATGATATCAAATGTATCAGACAAAAGACCTGAACAACATAGTTCTAAAATAAATATGCAACAAGAATCTATCAAAATGCCTGAGGTATACTTAGGTGAAACATTAATGAAAAATCCATCTCAAATAGATCCATTCTATATTACCTTGATGATAAATAACAAATTAGTCAGGAATTGTATGCTTGATTTAGAAGCAGTAGTAAACATAATGCCCATGGCTGTTATGAAAGAGTTAGGAATATGGGTGGATACTACATTCGGTAAATGTTATGCAATGGATAACAGATCTGTCCCTGTTGTTGGAATCATGAAAGATGTTGAGATAAAATTAGCATCTCATCCTGAAGCCTCTTATAAAATTGACATCACTGTGGTAGATATCCCACCTAACTATGGAATGTTGTTATCTAGACAATGGACTGCCATGGTAGGGGGAAGTGTGCAATTAGATTTATCTTATGCTACTATCCCATTGGGAACATAGGCAGTTAAAGCCAAGGTATGAAGACATTATAGAGAAAATTAATCCAAACCAAATGATTTGTTTCTGTGACACAGACTTTAGTACATATAAGGTGGAAGAACAGTGTAAATTGCATAATACAGACCCAATTTACTACGAAGCCAAAATTGATGAAAATGAAGTATGGACCATGAATTTCAATGGCGCATGTAGTAAGGCAGGAAATGGAGCCAGAGTGTTGTTTATATTACCATTAGGAAAAACGTTCAAATATTCTTTTTCTTTGAATTTTGAGTGCACAAATAACGTAGCTGAATATGAAGCACTTTTAATTGGGCTAAACATTGCTAGAAAACACAAAATTAAATTGTTATCAGTGTATGGAGATTCTGAATTGATTATTTCACAAGTCAAAGGTAAATATTCCTCAAAAAACAAAAGACTGAAACAATATAGAAATGCAGTCCTAGATGATATAGAATTGTTTGATGCTTTTTCAATAAGTTGGATAGATAGGTCAAAAAATATAATGGCTGACTTCCTTGCAAACATAGCTTTGAAGAGGGATGACATTACCTTGATAGGTATTTCAGAAGTTGAGCCCAAAACTAGACCAACTATCCTAGACAACATATATAACTCGCAGGTTTTTGATAGTGATGCTGATTTACTCAAATTTTTGTACTGTATAGATCAGTATGAGAATCAAGAGATTGATCTTAATGCTTTTGTTGAAAAGAATGATGGTAAAGAGACTTTATTTGGGAAAGAAATTGTCCAGCTTAAAACAAATAAAATTCCAAAGGGCTTAGTAGCGTTAGAAAGATTTTTTGATGCCAATGATCAATCCATTACCAAAGAAGTAACAATAAAGGAGGAGGATGTGGAAGAAATAAATTTGGGAACTGAATTGTCACCAAAAAAGGTCTACATTGGAAAGAAAATAACCCCTGCAATCGGAAGCATGTTAATTACATTATTGAGAAAATATAAACATGTATTTGCTTGGTCTTATGATGATCTCAAAGCGTATAGGGAAGATTTGTTCCAACATGAAATTCCACTTAAATCTGATGCTAAGCCCTATAGACAATATAGAGACCCATCAACCCTGCGTTAGAACCTAAAATGCATGAGGAACTTATAAAACTCAGGGAAGCTAGCATAATTAAACCTATTAGGTATTCATCCTGGGTCTCGAATTTAGTTCCTGTTAGGAAGAAGAATGGAGATATTAGACTTTGTGTCAATTTTAGAAATTTAAATATTTCTTCCTTAAAAGATAATTATCCGTTACCCAATATGGAAATTTTACTACAGAGAGTTACTAGTTGTAAGTTATTATCCATGATGGATGGGTTCTCCAGATACAACCAAGTAAAGGTTAAAGAATCTAAACAATACAAAATAGTGTTTACAACCCCATGGGGAACTTATGTATACGTGAGAATGCCATTTGGCCTAACAAATGCTGGAGCCACATTCCAGAGGGCAATAGACGTTGCTTTTGCAAGTTTAATAAATGAAATCATGGTTGTATATCAGGATGACCTCACTGCATACTCAAAAAAGGATGAGGATCATGTGAATCACCTTGAGAAGATATTTATCAGAGCATTAGAATATGGTGTTTCCTTGAACCCCCAAAAATGCAAACTTTACAGTTTCAGAGGGAAAATTGCTTGGACATATAATATCCAAAGATAGAATCAGGATTAATCTCGAGAGAATAGAGGCAATAGATAAAGTTCCTATCCCAAAGACAGTCAAGGCTATACAATCATTCTTTGGACAAATAAACTTTGTGAGAAGGTTTATAACGAGCTTTGCAGAAATAATTAACCCTATATCTAGAATGTTGAAGAAAAATGCAAAGGTTAATTGGACAGATGAATGCATAGAAGCTTTTGCATCCATAAAAAGAGCAGTTAAAGAAGTTCTAGTGCTAAAGTCTCCCAATTTTAGTAAACCTTTCTAGATCTTTTCCTTTGCATCTTTTCATACAATAGTAGAAGTTATGTTACAAAAGAATAATGAGGGTTATGAGCAGCCTGTTTCTTTTTTCAGTAAATCACTCCAACATGCAGAACTTAACTATGATATCATAGAAAAACAAGCTTATGCATTGGTGAAAGTTGTCAAGGCATTTAGACCTTACTTGGTTGGGGCTAAAGTGATAGCTTATGTACCAAATGCAGTAGTCAAAGATGTGTTCATGCAGAGTGAAGTAACTAGGAAGAGATGTAGGTGGATAAATCAACTTCAGGAATTTGATATAGAAATTCAAATCACGAAAATAGTAAGGGGACAAGGGTTAGCAAAATTGATGACTGAAACAAATCTTGAGGCTGCCCAAGTATGTAATATTGAAAATGAAGAGGACATGGTAACAAGTATTGAGAAAACTCCTTGGTATATTGACATAGTGTATTACCTCAAGCACATGAAATGCCCTAATGGATTTGACGATAATAAGAAAAGAACTCTAAAATTACATGCTTCAAAATATGTACTTATAGAGGGAGATCTTTTTTGGAAAAACAAAGATGGTATCTTATTATTCTATTTAGATGAAGAGCAAGCAAAATATGCCTTAAAAGAGATGCATCAGGGAGTCTGTGGTGGCCATTTCTCAGCTAAAACCACAGCACACAAGATATTAAGGGCTGGATACTATTGGCCCAAGGTTTTCAATGATGCCTATAGTTTTACCAGGAAGTGTAAGACTTGTCAAAGATTCTCAGGAAAGCTAAAATATCAAGGGGCATTACCCTTGAGACCCATACAAGTTGATGCCCTGTTTCACCAATGGGGAATTGACTTTATAGGTGAAATTATAGAAAAATAAAGTGGTGGTCATAAATGGATATTAGTAGCCATTGACTATTTCTCGAAATGGGTAGAAGCAATGCCCACTAAACAAGCAACTAGCAAGGTTGTGATCAACTTCCTATTGGAAAACATTTTAACTAGATTTGGGGTACCTTTGAAGCTTATAACTGACAATGGGATGTGTTTTAGATTGGATGAGTTTAAAATTTTTTGTAAATCTTATGGCATTATGATCTCATACTCTTCCCCCTACCACCCACAAGGTAATGGGTAGGCTGAGTCTAGCAATAAGAGTATTTTGAAGATTGTAAAAAGAATGTTGGACAATAACAAGAAACCCTGGGATTCTAAGTTGAGATTAGCACTATGGGCTGATAGGATCACAGTAAAGAAAGAAATAGGAAAATCACCATTTGAACTAGTATATGGAACTCATGCCAGACTCCCGATACACAACCTGCTGCCAGTGTGCAAGTTTATCCTCCAAGAGGATTGGGATGTCCCAAAATCGATGGAGGAAAGGCTAGAACAACTAATGGAATTAAACGAAATGAGGGAACATGCAATACAATAGAATAAAAAAATGCAAATGCAAATGAAGTACCTATATGACAAAAAATCAAAATTTAGAAAATTTAAGGTAGGTGATATAGTGCTTGTTTGGAATGCCAAAAATCAAGAAAAGGGGAAGCATGGAAAATTCAATGCCCTGTGGATTGGACCTTTTGTCATCAATGGTAAGGTAGGGGGGATTCATATTATGTACAGAACATGTCTGGTGAGGAGCAAGAACTGCCAGTACATGGGCAGTTTTTGAAAAAATATTTCTCTAAAAAAGAACCTGAGAGAAAAGAATTGCCAGTGCATGGACAATTTTGGTTAAACTCTCTAAATGGTCTTTTCCATGCACGGTAGTTTAGAAGAGTTAAATAACCTGCTTAAAGATCTCTATTATCAGGAAATAAAAAGTTTTTCATGTAGCAATAACCCAGGATCTCTACCACCCATCATAGTTCACCCGTAGTCAAATGAAGAAGGCATTGGTCTGCTCCTCCAGAAATCTAGGATCTTGCTATGCCCACAAGGGGCATACATCCCTAGAAATAGCCACTATTAGGAATGAAATTCCCAAGCTTATTTTTGGAAAATGTTAAGTCTCAATCATCCAAAGATTTTAGTATATGAGCATATATGGAAAGATACACAATTGTTTTCAAACAAAGATTAACAATTGAGTTGATAGAAATATTTGGATTTGATCTATTCTGATTCATAAAGATTTAATATAACATGGTTGAATTGCTCATTAAAGATGAACCGTAAACACATGACACTGTTAACCCTTCATCGGACAGACAAATTCCCAGTCATAACGATCGGTGTAAGATGACTTGATCGTGGTATGTTTCCCAAGTCTCTCCGACTATGTAGGTCACACCGATAATAGAAGTCATAAAGGATTTCAGAGAAGGTCAAAGATAGCATATCGGTGGGATTATTGTATTGGTAAAGATTATTTAAACTACATCGATCTTACATCTCTCACCGACAGAGCTCCGAGAGATATGCAAAGGGAAATGAGTATCGGTGTGAGACTAATCATCAGGGAGAAGATATTAAGAATCACCGATTGATAAATTCACACCGATGACCTTCACTGATATGCCAAACGATTGTATATACAAGGCATGACTTGTTATCATTGGTTCTCTTTACCATTTCCACCAGTCACCCTTTGCATCTAACGAAAGATTCATTCCTAATATGCTTTTGTATATGAAGGTTGGATACAAGTAGTGGATCCCACCGCTTGCACATTGGGCTTGTATAATAACAATGTATATCTTCTATATACAAGCCAATATACAAGAGAAGATATAAATTAAAGATACATTCTTGATATGCAAAAGGAAATGAGTATCAGCGTGAGACTGATGATCGGTGAGAAGATATTAAGAATCACCAATCAGTAAATTCACACTGATGACCTTTCATCGGAAAGAGATTGCACAGTCATACCGATTAAATCAAAAACAATGATTATCGGCATAAGGAAAGTATATCAGAGAATACTCCAAAGATCACCCTGATGGTATAAGCTATACCGATGGATGAAGTCATTAAGGAGTTTCACCAAGTGGACAAAGAACCATCAGTGAGATGCAATGAATCAGAATAAAGCTAGAAAATTCAGCCGAAATAGAACTCACAACGATGTCGGGGACATGTTGTGACAGTCATTCCGATGAAGAACGAGATGGATGATCGGGGAAACAATTACTATTGGGTCAAGTGAAATATGTTATCCTGATGCTATATCTTATCCTTACAATAACAAAGGTTATGTTCATCGACGAGACATTTACCGATAGTCATATTGGGGACACCAAATAGATCAGGGAAAAATGTTATTATTACAGCGATGTAGGAGGTCTTGCCGATACAAAATACAGAAACCCTAAAAATGACATTAAAATCTAAATGGTTAAGATATTCTTCTAACATTTGAAATATGGGTTTTTTGTAGGATATACACAGCGGGGATCAAGTTATAAAAACACCCATGAAAGGATCATGAGAAACTGATAAATTATTGATAAGGGAAGTAATTAGCTAAGTAAATACATATGTTTAAATGAATTGGTTTTAATCATTTGATCAAAGATTAATTTGTGTTTTATTTGGTCTTTCTAGGGATAATAAAGAAACCCTCGAAGGATATTAAGCAGAACTACAGTTAAAGAGCTTTGCTTAACCTTGAAATGGTTATCCATTTGGTGATTAAAGACAAGTATTAATTTCCTGAATTTGTTTATTAAGATAAATATTGTTGTTCAGTTATCAACTGTCACAACTGTTGTAACTGGTCTGAAGCTTGTATGCCTCTCTTTATAAGAGATGACCAAGACCAGATGAGCATATAGGAAAAAAGATAGATACAGAATAGATAGACTAGGATAGAATGGGGGATACTATAGATTAGATTTGAACAGCAATGCTGGTTTACTTTTAATATATTTTATTTCTGGTAGACCATGTGCAAGCATTCTCTAATGAAGTCAAGTCTATGAACATGAAGCTATAACTGCAGATTTTAGTATCAATTATCTGTTTAATTTATTCAATTATAAGACTGTCTCCTTTCAAGGTTTTCTCTGTTATTCAATTTGAGTTATCAAGTATATCTTCAAGTTGTCTATACACATTTGCTGTTATAGTGTGATAAGATTAACTGGTTTCTGCTTTCAGAATTAAATCCATTAAATCTATCATAGTAATTGTGAAGACATTGTCATGGATCTGTAGGAAGAGTCATATAGTTAGGGTTTGTATTCTGTCTCCAATTTTTTGATAGATCTTTTACAATTGCATTATTATTCTGATAGGTTCCTTCAAAAGGGATTAAATCCTTTTAGATGAATGCAGGTAATTTGATTTTATCAATTGGATATATAAGTATGGAATATTAACTATTTCCTTGCAGGGTTGTACAAGTTACATATCTATCCTTTCATGCCAGATAGTTCAAGTTTTTACCAAACAAATAGTTATCTATTTCATGATCATACTGACTCTATATTCAATAAGGCACTGGTCTAGTATTTTCATTATCACTTATACAAATTCATTTTAGATTTACTTAGTTAGATTGCATTATTGTTTTAGCATTACAATTTAGATTATTTAGAATTAACTTGTTGTCTTGTTTTATAATTTGTGCCATTATCAATAGTCAGATTAATTTTGATTAAAGTAGTGACCATCTCTTTATCTACTTTATTAATTAGAGGTTTACCCACCTAGGTCTAGCAGAGCCTGAAGTGAAGGGGGTTTAGCAATATCTACCCCATGTCAGTTAGCCAAAAATGTCAAGAGAGCCTGGCACCCTTTTAGGGTTAACGACCTGCATTTTTGAGACCTAACATGATGTAGGAGGATCCTTGGTTCAAGAGCAATCTTGCATCAACCAAAAACATTTGCATTTCAGTTTGTTTGCATTTTGTTTCTTTTCATTTCCTAGTTTAGTTTAGGCAATTCAGTCAGAAGAAGTTCCTCCTTTTGGTCTGGCATTTCTCCACAATTGCATTTGAGATCCTATGGAGCTAGATTTAGCATCTACATTCATTCATATATATCATATCTAGAATTTATAGATCTATATGTCAATACTAAAAAGATATCGCTATCAGAAGTTGACCGTTTCTCAGAGCAGAGCATCCTGATATTCACTGGCAACCAGCTGAAGGAGAAACTTGTGAAAGCATTCCCTGATCTTTGGAGCCTAATGACACATCATTCAATGATCTTTAGTTCATGGCTAACCTTCCTAGGAGATCAGCACATCATTCCATTCATTTACCAGGAGTGTTCTATACATTTAGGTCTAACCTATCTGTGTTCACATGTTACATCTATTCTTTGGAATTTGTGATCTTCCTTGGCTGATGCAAAGGAATATATTGATCCAAACTTGATATATATTGATGTAATAGATCCCTAGGAAAGTTGTTCATAACATAGTGATATCTGATAGTTTAGATTTTGTGTGAAGGAGCTTCAAAGCTTTATCTTACGCATGTATGTAATTAGGCCTGTGAGCCCTAATTGTAAGCTTGCATGTTGCTAGCCAATCTCTAATTGAATTCTATGATATACTAAATGACTGAATCTGCATTTGTTCTATTTATTTGAGTTGTTTCTGTTATTTTTATTCTTGTTGCATGGTCTAGATAGTTCATTCTGTGAACCCTCCTACCATGACTACACCAAATACCAACTGCCTATAGAGCATAGTAACAAAGATGCCATACCTCAAGGATCATTACAAGACTTATTATCAAGAACTTGCATTAATTGGTAAACTTGTATCAAATGCTAAACATCATGAATACCAATACCAATACCAACTGTCATGATCCAACTGTCATATGCCACAAACATGAGAGTTTGTGTATTTGTCATCAAGGACAACAATTGAGAGGGCAACAATTTTTCCCAATAATTTTGAAAATGTTTTGAATTTGCTAATCCAACCATGACCATGCTAAGGTGGCCATGCCACAGTGGTCATAATTCCTTTGGCATTAACACTTTTATGCAACCAACCAAAACATAACCCACACAATAAATCTTTCCATGTTGTCACTATCCTTAGGACTAGATCAAAACTAGATTATGTTTTCATGTCTAAATTAATTATAACCATCACTAAACTTGTGCAAATGAGAAAATCATTTGCCCACTTAGTAATTACTATAATTGACAAGATAAAATAAAAGTAGAGAAATGATTAGAGAGAATCTTTGTCAAATTTAGAAATTGATTTTACTTTATATCCAAAATAATAGTACAATCACTAATGCATAAGAAGGCATGAAAATACATAATGATAACTTATTCACATTAACCATTTCATGCATCTGACACATGTCTAAACATAAAAATATCAATAACTTAGCATTATATCAAGTTTTACTTTCATGGACTTGTTCCTCCTTGGCCTTTATGATTCCTTACCAAACATTTTCACTTGTACCTACAACCACCATGGAGAATCAATAGTATTGTCTTTCACAAAATAAACCATAATTTAAATATTGCAATAATTGAACTAATGAATAAAAATCATGTCATCATAATGTATATAAATATATCAACACAGATATAATGTCTTCAACGTTTTAAGTTTAGAATCCATAAACATCAATCACACCACATTAGATAATTATATAACAATATTATAGTAATCCAACTTCTGAATCATTATAAAAATGAAATTGTGTCACATCATGGTTTAATCATGGTTAGGAGGGTCCACAAAGTGAACAGTCTAGACCATGCAACAAGAGTAAACATAATGGAAGCAACTCAAATATAGAATACAAATGCAGATTTAGTCATTTAGTATATCATAGATTCAAAATACAAACATGCTGGCAACATGCGGGCTTATAGATTAGGGCTCATAGGCCTGATTCTCTAGTTACAACACATGCACAAGATATATCTTTGAAGTGCCTTCAAAAGAAAATCTAACTTACCAACTATCTATTGCTGATTAACTATCACTGATTGACTTCCTAAGCATCTATTACATGAATATATATCATCTTTGGATCACAAGATTCCTCCGCGTTGGCCAAACAAATTACAAACTCTAATGAAAGAGATGTAACATGTGTACATGGATAGGTGAGCCCAAAACATATGGAAACCTTCTGCAAGTGAATGGATCAATGTGTGGATCCTAAGGAAGGTTAGTCAGGTTCCAAACTATCTTGAATGATGTGTCATTTAGCTCTGCAAGTCATGGAAGTGCTCCACAAGTCTTCCCCTTTAGTTGATTGTCTGAGACTCTCTGAATGCTCTACTGTGAGAAAATAGTTGATCTTCTGATAGTCATAATTTTTCAGAAACTGATCCAAATGATCTTTAAAATTTGGATATGATGTGAATGAAGATGTCTAGGTGCAAAGTCTAGCCCTGCAAGGTCTATAATGATACCGCAATAGAATGCGGACCAAAATACAGAAACTACTTCTGACTGAACTAACTGTACTAAACTGGAAAATGAAAGGAAATAAAATGAAATGCAAATATTTTTGGTTGATGCAAGATTTCTCTTGAACCAGTGATGCTCCTACATCACATCAACAACATCACAAGCCAAAATTGAAGTACCAAAAAGAGGGATATCACACTTTTGCAATATTTTTTTAGGGAGGTTAAACCTTCCACTACAATTGACCAACCAAAGAAGGATGGCAAGTTAGTTGTGTTGCAAGTATGAGGTGAACCAGTGTTGTCATTGATGTCAACATACTCATATTGCATTGGTAAGAAGGTTTGGATGAGTTGAGTGCTGTTGTTATTAAGGAAATCAGTCCTCATCCGGAACAGTGAAGAACAATGATGAGAAGAAGGCAAATGTACTGTATAGGTTAAGAACCAGAGGATGCGGATTAAAGGGTTTGTAGATATGACTCTTGAGATGCTTCAGCTAAGATTTCAGAGGTCTGCATGAAGATCTAAAGAAGTTGTGGCTGTCTGTGTGGAATTGGTTCTAGCAAGTGTTTAGAGGTGACAGAAGATCACAGAAAGGTCCAGTGAGGTCCGGAATTGTATTATCCTAATCTGTGGATTGGAAGGAGTGTTTGGGATGTCCTTGTGATGTGTCATCTCGAGTTGTGTATGATTTTGAGGTCCAAAAGTACCTTTTGCATTGTGACAGTGGTGACAGACTGTGTTCTTGAAGTACCAGATGATGAAGAGAAGAATTCCGGTAAGCTGATGAAGTACGGATGTTTTTGATGATTCAGGGAAGGTTATGATGATCATTGGATCATATCTAGTTCGTGTTGGCGGTCTGCATTGAAGTTAGAGTTGGATTTGATGTTATGGCTACCAGTTGTTGGTGTTCTTCTTGTAACAGGCCGACCGGATGTTCTACACGCCTTGCGGATGTTATTGTGATGTTTGTCGACTTAGATGATTGTTCCTAAGTCAATGTCTTGTATAAATAAGTATTTGAGAATTCATTTTGAATTGTGGATTGTGGGGATGAGAGTGGTATAGCGAACAGAAGTGCGAAAGGCAGAGCAAGGGTTTAGGGCTTAAATGGAACTGATCCGGACATGGTAGAGATGTCATTCTCTAGTTCAAGATTGTGATTCTTATCACTTTATAGATAGTGTGTCTCCTTATAGGCAATGTGCCTCTTTGTGAGTAGTGTGCTCGGGCAGTGAGCCCTAATTGGCATGTGCCATTCATTTTTCTTATTCTTCTAATAGAGAATAATCCTTGGGTTAATCACCCCATGGTTTTTCCCTTAACCAGGTTTTCCACGTCAAAATCTTGGTGTTCAATGTGTTGATGTTTATCTGCTCTTGTGTTTATGCATTTTGCTTTCATGGATGGTTAATTGATATGCTGTTAACTAACTAAGAAGAATCAAGTGTTTGAAGTAAGAGCAAGTTTTCATACAACTGATTCACCCCCCCTCTCAGTTGTATGCCCTAGATCCAACAATTGGTATCAGAGCCAAGTTCCTCTGAAAGGAGCTTAACCGCTTGAGGAGATCCAGGATGTTGTCATACAAGAAGGATAGTCCGAAGTTCGATGGAACCAACTTCACTCTCTGGAAAGGTCGCATGAAATGTCACTTGGAGTGTATGGGAAAAGCATACTTGGCCATGGTCTCAAAACCATATGTACCTCCACAGGGTGGTCTGATAACTTTGAATGAAATCACAGATGCTAAAAACAATCTGCGAACCAAGGAAGTTCTTCTAAGTGCATTGAATGACTCAGATCTCTCAAATGTTATCAACCTACCAACTGCATATGAGATCTTGACTAAACTGGAACTTCTGTATGAAGGAGATGATTTTGTCAAAAGTGCAAGGTTACAAAGTCTGAAAGGGAAATTTGAAAGATTGAAGATGAGAGAAGATGAAAACATCACTACCTTTATGCCAAGAGTGAATGAGCTGGTATGTGGAATTAGAAATGCTGGTGGAACTCTGGATGAAAATGAGATTGTTTGCAAAATTCTCAAATCCCTTCCTACTACCTACAAAATCAAGGTTGCTGCCATTGATGAATTCAAAGCCCACACAACTGTCACAAGAGAACAATTGGCTGGCAAACTAGCTGCATTTGAAATGATCGAGTTTGGAGATGATCCACCCAAGACTGAATCTGCTTTCAAAGCCAGTGCCTATGTGAAAGGCAAACAAAGATTTGATCTGGGAGAAAACTCTTCAAGGAAGATGTCATGGTATGATCAAGCAAGAAGAGACATGAAAGAAGAGGAAGCAGAAATAGCTCAACTTGAAGCCCTCATTGCAAAGAGACTGCCAAGAGGATCTGGTAAGTATGAAGGAAAACTACCCTTTAAGTGTTTCAACTGCAATAAGATTGGTCATTTTGCTTCAAGATGTCCAGAAAGATCTGCAAGGTCTAATACTGACAGACAAAGGTTTCAAAAGAACTACTATTATGTTCATGAAGAAGATGACAATGAAGGAGTAACAGATGATGAATCAGAACTAGGAAGCAAATCCAGAAATGAATGGGTGTTTATTGCCATCAAGGAAGAAGATTCAATATCCTCTGAATCTATCAATCACAAGGTTGTGGAAAAAGCTTTGGCTGCTCAAGTGGAAGAAAAGGATGATTGGGTTATTGATAGTGGATGCTCTCACCATATGACCGGTGACAAGAATAAGTTCTTAGATTTGGAAAGGTATGAAGGAGGAATGGTAAAGTTTGGTGACAATTCTGCTGGCAGAATTAGAGGTAGGGGAACTATTTCCTTTGATGGAAAGAGAAAAATAGGTAATGTACTATATGTTGAAGGATTCTTCTCAGTGTTGGTCAGTTAGTGGACAAAGGCTATGATCTCCAGTTCAAGAATGGAAAATGCAAAATCTTTACAAGCTCCGGAACTGAAATTGCATCCGGTACTCAAACAAAAGGTAATATATTTCATCTGGTTGGTTCACATAAAAGTTGTCTATTTGTTCAAGTTGATCAGAGTTGGTTAATGCATAGAAGAATGTGTCATGTAAATTTTGATAACATCATCAAGATAAGCAATATTCAGGCTGTAAGAGATCTTCTAAAATTGGTGAAACCTACAAATAGTTTGTGCAAAGAATGTCAGCTAGGTAAACAGAGTAGAGTCTCTTTCAAAAGCAAAGATTAGTCCTCTACCGGATTGTTGGAATTAGTACATACTGATCTCTGTGGTCTGACAAGAATCAAGAGTCTGCAAGGTGATAGATATTTTATGTTGCTAATTGATGACCATTCCCGGATGATGTGGGTTACCTTCCTAAAAGAGAAATTAGAAGCCCTTGAGAAGTTCAAAATCTTCAAAGCTATGGTAGAGAATCAAACTGGATTAAAACTGAAGTGTCTAAGGTCTAATAGAGGTGGTGAATTTACATCTAGTGAGTTCATTGACTTTTGTGAGAAACAGGGTATAAGGAGACAATTGTCTGCTCCTAGGACTCCACAGCAGAATGGAGTAGTTGAGAGAAAGAACCAGACCATCCAGGAAGCTGCCAGGACAGTAATGTTGGAAGTAAATGTTCCTCAGATGTTTTGGAAAGAAGCTATCAGCACTGCAGTCTACACTCTCAATCAAGTTCAAATCAGAAACAATACTGGTAAGACCCCCTATGAACTTTGGTTTGGCATCACTCCTACTGTGAGATATTTTAGAGTATTTGGCAGCAAGTGTTATATTAAAAGAGATGAAGATCTAGGAAAGTTTGATGCTAGAAGTGATGAAGGAATTTTCTTGGGTTACTCCACTCAAAGCAAAGCATACTGGTGTTACAATAAGAGACTGAGGAAGATGATAGAAAGTACTAATGTAAAAGTTGATGAAGGAATTAAGAAACCCTCAAGGTTCTATGAATGTGATGAAGATGATCAGAATGATCCTCTGGTGGAAGGAGCTCCTTCCTCCTCTGAAATTCAGATCCAGACTGATCCGGTAAATTAGGAAGAAGAAGTTTGTCTAAATGAGCCTGATCAAGAATTAGTAGTGCAAGAAACTCCCAAAGTTCCAAGGTATGTAACTCTAATTCACTCTAAAGATCAGATCATAGGTGACAAAAGTAAAGGGGTACAAACAAGAAGAAGAATTGCTCAAGATTCAAATGAATACTGTCTGATTTCAAAGATTGAACCTAAGACAGTAAATGAAGCTTGCAATGATGAAAACTGGACCAAAGCAATGGAGGAAGAATTGATGCAAATTGAGAAAAATCGTACTTGGGATCTTGTTCCCAGACCTAGAGATAGGAATGTGATTGGAACCAAATGGGTCTTTCGGAACAAATTGAATGAAGCTGGTGAAGTAATCAAAAACAAAGCTAGATTGGTCTGCAAAGGCTACTCTCAAATAGAAGGAATTGATTTTGAAGAGACCTTTGCTCCTGTGGCAAGAATTGAAGCAGTCAGATTGTTTCTTGCATTTGCTGCCTTCAAAGACTTCAAGGTATATCAGATGGATGTCAAGTCTGCCTTCCTAAATGGTGATCTGGAAGAAGAAGTTTACATTGAACAACCGGATGGATTTCAATTGTCTGATAATGATGATATGGTTTGCAAGTTGAAGAAAGCATTGTATGGATTGAAGCAAGCCCCAAGAGCATGGTATGAAAGGTTGGATAAGCATCTTGTGCAGATTGGATTCAACAAAGGTACTGCTGATAGCAACTTATATTTCAAAATTGATCATGAAAACATTTTGATTGTTGAAGTGTTTGTGGATGATATCATTTTTGGAGGAAGAGATAGTATGTGCAAAACTTTTGCAAATCAGATGAAAAGTGAGTTTGAAATGTCTATGCTTGGTGAAATGAATTTCTTCTTGGGTCTACAAATTACTCAAACAAGGAAAGGGATCTTCATTTCTCAGACCAAATATGTGAAAGAATTGTTGAGGAAATTCGGTATGGAAGATTCAAAGCCAATGAACACTCCTATGGCAACCGGATGTAAGTTGAGCAAAGATGATGACTCTCCAAAGGTAGATCAGACAAAGTATAGATTAATGATTGGTGGATTGTTGTATCTCACTCAGACTAGACCAGATATAATGCAGGCTGTTGGTCTTGTGGCAAGATTCTAGGCTGATCCTAGAGAATCTCATGTTATCGCAATCAAAAGAATTTTTAGGTACTTGAAAGGAACAGTTGAGTATGGTCTATGGTACCCTAGAGATCGAGATTTCTCTCTTCATGCTTACATAGATGCAGATTGGGCAGGAGATGTGGATGATCAGAAGAGCACCAGTGGTGGAGCATTCTTTTTGGGGAAGAGATTGGTTTCTTGGCTAAGCAAGAAACAAGATGCAATATCTCTATCTACAACTGAAGCAGAATACATTGCAGCAGCAGGTAGTTGCACTCAAATCTTATGGATGAAGCAGATGCTAAGAGACATTAAAATTGACTATGAGGAGCCTATCGCAATTTTCTGTGATAATTAATTAATATTTCTAAGAATCCGGTATTGCATTCTAAGATTAAGCACATATCTATCAAGTTTCACTATTTGAGAGAACAAGTGAACAAGGAAGAAGTTAGATTGGAGTATGTACCCTCCAAGGATTAGATTGCAGATATCTTTACTAAATCTCTTCCCAAGGACTCTTTTGAGTTTCTCAGGGAAAAGTTAGGGGTCATGGCCCCTCCGGTGATGCATTAAGATGCACTGTTGTGCATCAGTCTGGTGGATATCACAGACATATCTTGTGATCCAAATTGATGTAGTGGAGCTATTTCAAAGGGGGAGCAGCTGGTATGATTCTAATGTGTTAGAATTGCAAGTATGAGCCCTTTGCCATTGATGTCAAAGGGGGAGAGAAGACATGTGAAAAACAAGTAGCTGATGATCAAAGGGGGAGCAGTAAAGGAAGAGAAGACATGTTGCTGATAGGGGGAGCTGTGACAGAAAGGAGAAGTTCTTGTCTTGATGGTTTTTCACATCATATGTTGCCATCAATGACAAAGGGGGAGATTGTTGCAAGTATGAGGTGAACCAGTGTTGTCATTGATGTCAACATACTCATATTGCATTGGTAAGAAGGTTTGGATGAGTTGAGTGCTGTTGTTATTAAGGAAATCAATCCTCATCCGGAACAGTGAAGAACAGTGATGAGAAGAAGGCAAATGTACTGTATAGGTTAAGAACCAGAGGATGTGGATTAAAGGGTTTGTAGATATGAGTCTTGAGATGCTTCAACTAAGATTTCAGAGGTCCGCATGAAGATCTGAAGAAGTTGTGGCTATCTATGTGGAACCGGTTCTGACAAGTGTTCAGAGGTGACAGAGGATCACAGAAAGGTCCGGTGAGGTCCAGAATTGTATTATCCTAATCTGCAGATTGGAAGGAGTGTTTGGGATGTCCTTGTGATGTGTCATCTTGAGTTGTGTATGATTTTGAGGTCTGGAAGTACCTTTTGCATTGTGACAATGGCGACAGACTGTGTTCTTGAAGTACCAGATAATGAAGAGAAGAATTCCAGTAAGCTGATGAAGTGCGGATGTTTTTGATGATTCAAGGAAGGTTATGATGATCATTGGATCATATCTAGTCCATGTTGGCAGTCCGCATTGAAGTTAGAGTTGGATTTGATGTTTTGGCTACCAGTTGTTGGTGTTCTTCCTGTAACAGGCTGACCGAATGTTCTACACGCCTTGCAAATGTTATTGTGATGTTTGCTGACTTAGATGATTGTTCCTAAATCGATGTCTTGTATAAATAAGTATTTGACAATTCATTTTGAAGTGTGGATTGTGGGGATGAGAGTGGCATAGTGAAGAGAAGTGTGAAAGGCAGAGCAAGGGTTTTGGGCTTAAATGGAACTGATCTGGACATGGTAGAGATGTCATTCTCCAGTTCAAGATTGTGATTCTTATCACTTTGTAGACAATGTGTCTCTTTGTAGGCAGTGTGCCTCTTTGTGAGCAGTGTGCTCGGGTAGTGCACCCTAATTGGCATGTGCCATTCATTTTTCTTATTCTTCTAATAGAGAATAATTCTTGGGTTAATCACCCCGTGGTTTTTCCCTTAACCGGGTTTTCCACGTCAAAATCTTAGTGTTTAATGTGTTGATGTTTATCTGCTCTTGTGTTTATTCTTTTTGCTTTCATGGATGGTTAATTGATATGCTGTTAACTAACTAAGAAGAATCAAGTGTTTGAAGTAAGAGCAAGTTTTCATACAACTGATTCACCCCCCCTCTCAGTTGTATGCCCTAGATCCAACAAGTTGTACAAATACAAACATAGATTAAGAAAGATACACCAAATACTAAACTAGAGGTTTGTGTTAGACTCGATGAGGAGGATATTATGAAGATCTCAAAGAGTTTAGAAGAAGAAGTAGAACCTCCACCTCAACTTTTAAGGAGTTCCACTTGGTAGAGGAGGCAACCAAAAAGGTACATCCCACCTAATCTTAGATGTATATTTTCTTTGTTGACTAACATCAATGAGATCAAAATAGTTAAAGAGGCAATGGAAATGAATGATATTGAGTTTTGTAAACTAGCCATGGATGAGGAGATTGATAGACTAAGGAACAATGATACATGGGACTTGGTTCAATTGCCTAAAGGATAAAAACATGATGATTATAAATGGGGCTTCAAACAAAATTTAGGCTCTAATGGTAAAATTGATAAGTACAAAACATAATTGGTTGCCAAAGGTTATTCCTAGGTTGAGGGAATATATCTCACTGAGATTTTCTCCCATGTTGTAAAGCTAACATCTATTAGAATGTTATTAGGGGTAAGTGCAAGAAGATGGGGGGCCAAAAAGTGGCCAAGTTAATTTAAAAAAAAATTAAGTCATAACTCGAGTGCGTTATAATGCGCTCGCATTATTACTTACTATAAATAAATAAAAAGCAGTCCAATTTCATTTCTTTCTGTTTTCTCCTCTGCCCGCGGCTTCCAAACCCTTAAAAGCGCGCTCGCGTTTTGCAAAACACCAATCAACACAAAAAGCTTATCAATTCATTGCCAAAATGCCACCGCGATGTCGAGCACACCAAAGGGGTGAGTTATCTTTGTTTTTTTGTTTGAATTTGTTTCTAAATAGGTAGGTTTTTGTTGATTTTTGATGTATATTTCGTTATTTGTCAGGAAATGTTAATGCACCTCCTCCTCCTCCTCCTCAAAATCCACAAAATCCTGAGGAGGAAATACCTGCACAACAACAACCTCCTCCATTCATTCCTCGACATGCCCTTGGAACACAAGATAATATAATTGGGCAAATTGAAAACAACAAAAAAGAAATTGAAGATATAATTTCAAGGTTGAACGATCCTTCCACTTCAACCTTGCATAGGTCCGCACTTGCCAAATCTCTTGAGTCTATGTTATCAAATGTAGATTCAATTAGCAAGCAAATAACTAGTTGGACGAATAAAAAGAGAGAGTTTAGAGATTACTATGTAGACAAGTTGTCATACCAAGATGTCAAAAAATTACAAATTACAAAATTAGACTTGTGTTCAATTTTCACAAACCTACAAACAAATCAACCTCCACCCATTACATGCAAGAGGTTCCCTATCCATTGGTGCAACAACCAAGCGATAAGGGACAATTTTAGGCAGAGGTGGTGGACGATTTTTGACCATCCTCCATGCAATAATAATGAGGTCCCGCAATACTTTTTGAGGAAACTCTACTGCGAGTTTGTCCTCAATAAAGTGCCAAACTATTTTGATATGCGGGACTTCCAGGGTAGAGGTGGGGGGTCAGCACAAGATAGACCAGGGGCACGTCTTGACCCACAGCAGGTAGTGAGATGAGTAATCAGCAGACTAGCCCATGAGCATGTTTCTATCCCTTCCATTGTGAAGGAGAGTGTTGAGGTCGATACACTTCAGTCGATTAGTGCCTTGACCTAGAGCATCATAGAGCATGCCGGTCCTGCAACACAGAGTGGGTTGGGAGATAGTGTGAGGAGTAGGGTCCCACCGCATACTTGCCAGGCTTGCAGGTCAGCCTGTGGTTATGACCCCATGGACAGTTAGGACATAGGTGCATAGGCTACATTTGCAGCTGAGCAGATGGTGATGACAGATACCCTCCTGAGTGAGACTTTTGGCCTTGATACTCAGGTGAATATTAGCAAGTTTATTGAATTTAATTTATTAAATTTCATTTTTGAAATACAAGATTAACTAATTTAAATTGATGATTTTAATGAAATTTTAGGGTCATAGCGTCGATGCAGTTTTCAGTGGTTCTCCACCTGCATTTTTCAGTAGATCATCTACTATTGAGGTATGTAACTAGTAAACAATTATAAATATTACATGTGAATAGCATCATTATATGAATGGTATTCTAATTTCTGATTTTGGATGTTGAATAGGTTAATACTGTAGATTTCGTGGCAACACCTGCCAGCAGTGTGGACTTCAAAGCTTTACAGAGGTAATAAAATAAATAGTTTAATGAATGAATTGTACTTACTAATTTTTTGTATGTGATTTGTGGGCTTTATTGTGTGTACTTCCATGTTTAGATGAACGTGTTTGTATGTTAGGAGCCATGATTTGCATCACTATTATAGTTTTCGTAATTGAATAATGTTGTTTTATTTCCAGATGATGCAAGCTGCGAAGACACCTCCCCATGTTCATAGGGCAATGGAGCAGGGTGTGGCCTGTGCGATTCATAGCTCCATGGCATTGACAGGGGTATGAGGTAGATTAGTAAATTTCAATTTACATTCATTGTTATAGTTGTCTATTTTTGAAAAATCAAAAGATTATTGATTTGAAGTTTAATTTCTATCTGGATGGTTTCTATAGAACATGACATCACCAGGGCCTATTCCTACTATTGAGGCAAGTGAGGAGACAGATTATATGTTAGTGGTAAGTGATTATTTTGTTAAATGTTTCATTTTTTATAACATGTAATTTCTATATATTAATGTCTATACTTTTTATTGTAACAGGTAAAGATGCAGGAAGACCTAAATAGGAGGAGTAGCCCTCAGGTTCGTAGAAGACCACCCACATGCACATCTCCATCCCCTAGAAGATCAAAGGTGCTTGTGATTTATTCTCTTCACCAGCCAGAGGGGAATGACTTTTTATTGTGTTCCTTTATTGTATGCCTATATGGCATTCTTGTAAGCCTATATGGCTATTTTGTATATATGTTATACTTATATCGACAGATATTGATGTATGCCTATATGAATATTTGGTTAATACAAATCTTTTTTATTGATGGCGTCCATACTTGCATTATAAATCCACATTTGAATGGATATTTGTAGATGGCTACTTCAAATATTTAAAGTTCAATTGTATTACATAGGATGTTTGTTGATCCAATAAGCTAGCTATTGTTATTCAAGTATCACCTAAACTTCATTTTGGAACTAAAAGATAAAAGTTGTATTTAAAAAAAAAAATGAATCATCATGTTGAACAGAAAATATTAATATTCTTTATGAGTAGCATAGAATGTCAACTATATGCAATACAAAAAAATGAATCATCATGTTATTCTTTATGTTTGAGATCCTGAAAATGACTAAGTCTGGTAGCCTAATATCCTGAAACACTAGGATGAATATCCAAGTCATTAGGATGATTGCGCCTTGAGAAAAAGTCATTAAGATGAGTGCCTAAAGGAGACTTTCTTAAACATTCAAACATTAAGCAATAAGCATGAAGGTTTAAGGCACAATTTGCAACTCATAAATCCTCAAAAGGGCATCCAACTTAGAGAGAGCATTCATTTAAGACAAGGTGCCCATTGACACCTATTCCACCATAAAAGTGCACCTAAGGTGGAAGGAGAATAAGCCTCTTGTAAGTGAAGCACACCTATTGTCTAAACCACTTCATTATGGCACCCTAGCATGAGGAGGAGTATATAAGTCAATAGGAAATAGCGCCTATAATGCAAATGAAGGACTACGTGGCATTTTCAATAAGCATCAATTCACCTTGAGCTTTTAATAAATACATCAAATTGAGCCCCATAAGCCTAGGCACCCTTTGCCTGCAAAAGAACCTTGTATCGACATCAAGAGTTGGTTGTATCGGTGTATCAACAAACCTTGGTTAGGCTTCGCCGATAGTGGTCTGTCTTGCTGACGAGTGTGGTTTAAAGTTGAAGACATCGATGTATTGAAAGATAATCCCATCTGCGCATCGGAAGAGCAGCTGAGAGATTCACCGATGAAGGGGGTCACACTGACAGTCAAAATCCATCGGTGTATCGGCCCAAGAAGATTAGAGTTCACCGATGTTTGGAGTCTCACCGACGGATGTGGTTCAAAGGTTGTCATTCATGAGATTGGTGTGTCAGCAGAAGAGTTTTTGAGTGTGCCGATGGTATTAAGTCTATCTCTTTCTTGGCAAGTTTTATTATTTTGATGGTTCTAACTCATATCTAGAGAACTTCTCACCAAGGTGCCAAAATAAGTTAAACCCAACTAAAGCAAGAAAATGCGCCCAAGATGATTTCAATCAATTGGACTAGGCACCAATTTAATGTTATTTTGACACATACACCCTTAAGGTGCTAAAGTATCATTCCTTCAATCAATCTAGTTTCCATGTTCCCATATGTGATGTTCCAAGTAGGAGATATCACCTAGGGTCTTTATCTTATTTTTGAAATTCTAATGATTCCAAACACTTACCAATAGTCTCAAAAGATCCTATTATCCCTTAAGCGCTCAATCCTCTAATTTATCAAGGCACTCAATCCTCTTCGAGGCACTCAAACTCATTCAAGGTGCTATCCTTTACTAATTCCCACTTCAAATAGTCTAGGGCGCTCATAATTACTCCCATCACCAATCTTCCTCCTTAAAGCGCATTTGAGGATTTCTTCTTTATGCTAGGGTGCTAATATGAAAGTAACAACTCAAGGTGCTATATGAAAGCTTGATCTTGGAAAGGTGCCTAAACTCATAATGTGAGTTATTTTATCAAATTTTCAATTTTAAGGTCTTTTGGAAACTCCTCTACCAAGGCGCCATTTGATGAGGTGTTTGAAGCTTGATTTTCCCCTTAGGTGCACAAACTTGATGTTCTTGACCCTACAATGTGGCTTGAGTCCCTAAGCTCTTACACTTATCATCTCTTATGCTACTTAGTTTCATCGCTCTCATAAAGGCATTTTGAGGAGTATTACTCTTCGAACTCAATCTCTGGAACTAAGGTGCTCAAGGGTGAGTAAACGTCCATTCTTCCAAGGTGCTCATCAAGGTATAAAACAACACACAAAGGCACCAAGATTACTCCACTCAACCTCAAAGCACTAGATCATATCTAAATTTACATAAGGGTACCAAATCAAATTGTCACTCAAGGGCAAGTGCACTCGAAAGGTCATCTATCTTCAAACTCAACTTCCATTCCTCTAGGTGCTTCCTTGGGTAAGTTTGGACTCTCCCTTCATGCTTTCCGTTCAAGTGGCTTCAACTCATTATAGATACTTCCTCATCTAGGCACAAATCATGATAGTTTCAAACACTTAGCTTTCAAGGCACCAGAAGATGATTGTAGAGGAGTGAAATTGTGCCTTAGTTCAAATAAGCGTTTACTTCATCATTGATGGATTTAAGTCATTGTATATGCTCATGAAGACTTACCTCACTCAATACTCCCCAAACTTATGGATCTAAACATGCTTTTTCTCAGGCGCTAAACTGGAGTTGTCTAGATGCACAAGGGCGCCTCCCTCAATGAAGTTCATTTTGTTAACTTAGTTCATCCTAGTGACTCAAAGGGTTGTTATATTCTTTAGGCGCATTCTTTCATAGACTAAAACATTCACTCCATGTTAAGGTGCTCAAAGGAGGCTTTGGAGATGGAAAATGGTGCCTTAACTCACTTGTGTAAATTTTGGACTTTTAGGCAATTGCAAGATGTCTTGGAGGGCTCAATTCTTCAAGGCACCCATTTTGTTCACCACTTGTAGCATCACTTGTTCAAGGCGCATGTTTGGGATTCTCCAGATGATGAAATGCTCCTTGACTCCCTAGGCAGTTAGACTCCAACTCTAGGCACAAGATAATGATGATTTGAGCTAAAATAAGCATCTAAAAATCCAAGGTATTATTTGAGGCTTCCACTCCAAATTCTACCTAGGCGCTCACCTAGGGTGAAATGATTATCAAAGTGAGCCTTAATCATTCCTTCCTCTACGTACCCACTATCAGGATTAGGTCATCAAGGAGATCTAAAACTCAAACACCACTGACCTCATCATCCTAACTTAATACACTGCCTCCTTCTGACGATTTTTGGGGCAGTAGAAAACCTTTCACCACAGGCAAATACCTCAGAGATATAAAAAACTGAGAGAGGTTATTGTAGAGGCACTCTACGTGATCACGTTGCCTTAGACGGAATGTTTTTAAGTGACACAATTTTTGAGTAACATCTCGTCAAAGATTGCTACCTTTTTGCACTTTGGACTCTTCAAGGATATCATGGGTACAATGTAGCTCGGATTGTTTCGACATGTTTGGGTGAAAAAAAGGACCATGCCTAGTGTAAATGTACCCATCCGGACGTGTTAGAATAGTCAGTTTGGTTGCATCAGGATCAGGATGAAAGTTACACCCCTTTGCAACTTTACACTACCTCCTTCTGACAATTTTTGGGGTAGCAGAAAACCTTTCACCATGGGCAAATGCCTCAGAGATATAAAAACTGAGAGAGGTTATTGTAGAGGCACTTTACATGATCGTGTTGCCTCAGATGGAATGTTTGTAAGTGACATAGTTTTTGAGTAACATGGACTCTTCAGGGATATCATGGGTACAATGTAGCTTGAACTGTTTCGACATGTTTGGGTGAAAAAAAAGACCATGCCTAGCGTAAATGTACCCATCCAGATGTGTTGGAACAGTCAGTTTGGTTGCATCAGGAGCAAGACGAAAGTTACACCCCTTTGCAACTTTACACTGCCTCCTTCTGACAATTTTTGGGGCAACAGAAAACCTTTCACCACGAGCAAATGCCTCAGAGATATAAAAAAATGAGAGAGGTTATTGTAGAGGCACTTTACATGATCGTGTTGCCTTAGATGGAATGTTTGTAAGTGACACAATTTTTGAGTAACATCTCGTCAAAGATTGCTACCTTTTTGCACTTTAGACTCTTTAGGGATATCATGGGTACAATGTAGCTCAGACTATTTCGACATGTTTGGGTGAAAAAAAGGACCACGCCTAGTGTAAATGTACCCATTCGGATGCATTGGAATAGTTAGTTTGGTCGCATCAGGAGAGGGACAAAAGTTACACCCCTTTGCAACTTTACACTGCCTCCTGACAATTTTTGGGGCAGCAGAAAACCATTCACCACAGGCAAATGCCTCAGAGATATAAAAAAATGAGAGAGGTTACTGTAGAGGCACTCTACCTGATCGTGTTGCCTTAGACGAAATGTTTATAAGTGACACAGTTTTTGAGTAACATCTTGTCAAAGATTGCTACCTTTTTGCACTTTGGACTCTTTAGGGATATCGTTGGTACAATCTAGCTCAGACTGTTTCGACATGTTTGGGTGAAAAAAGGACCATGTCTAGCGTAAATGTACCCATCCAGACGTGTTTGAATAGTCAGTTTGGTCGCATCAAGAGCAGGATGAAAGTTACACCCCTTTACAACTTTACATTGCCTCCTTCTGATGATTTTTGGGGCAGCAAAAAACCTTTCACCATGGGCAAATGCCTTAGAGATATAAAAAACTGAGAGAGGTTATTGTAGAGGCACTTACGTGATCACATTGTCTTAGATGAAATGTTTCTAAGTGACATGGTTTTTGAGTAACATCTCGTCAAAGATTGCCGCCCTTTTGCACTTTGGACTATTCAGGGATATCGTCGGTACAATGTAGCTCAGACTATTTCGACATGTTTGGGTGAAAAACAGGACCATGCCTAGCATAAATGTACCCATTCAAATGTGTTGGAATAGTCAGTTTGGTCACATCATGAGCAGGACACCAAAAATACAAAAGTTGCTTTGTGCAACTTGACAACATTGACACTTTTTTGCAACATGACTCAAAGACTCAAACTGACCCCAAATGACTCAAAGTGACTTAAAATCACCTTGATTTTGGTGCCCAATGTACATTATAGAGGTCAAGGCACTCCTTATCATTCAAACATCTTAGATGAGTGCATAGGAAAGGAAAAAGCTCTAAGTTTCATCATCATGGCTCAAACCTTAGCATGGAGTCCTAAGGCGCATTTCATGCCTCCTTTCATCCATTTTGGCCCCCTTATGTAGATTTTTCAACTTGATTTGGCACCCTGTATGTGAAGGAAGATCTAAAGGCATGAAAGTGGATGTCGTATTGCAAGAGTTTGGATCATCAAAATTGAAAGAAATAAGTCTATTAAGCTTGGGTGCCCTTGGTCTTCTTTTCATTCATTATGAGTGCCTTGGGAGAATGGTATATAGGTCATCATCATGATTGGGTGCCCTGGATCCAAAGTGTTGGAGAGATCATCAAATGGTGTCTAGAGGAAGTAGGGTGAGTTATGAGTTTGGTCGCATCAGGAGCAGGACACCAAAAATGCATAACATGATGATGTAAAAATGTGTACATATGTGTAAAAATGCAGGAGGAAATAAAAAAAGACAAACCTTATTAATTAATGTGCATACTTACAACTCAATGTAACATGACTTTAAAAAATCAATGTGAATACTTACAAATTAATCCAATGAACCATCCAGGTCTGCTCTACTCTTTATTGTGTCAAGTATTGTTTCATGGTTAGACTCACGCACCTTCCACAATATTTTGTTCAAAGGTCTACCCTGATACTTTATCAAATGAACATTGGATGCCACGACAAGGTTCGAGTAATGAAGAATCTTCTGATGCATGTCAAGGTCTTGAAATAGCCAAATATTAACACTCTTATGTGGGTACCTTCTAAGCCATGTTCCAGTAATAACCACTGAGCCTGTAGGGTATTCGATGTTTTCTCCATCTGTAACAGGGGCCTCCAATTTCTTTTTGGCCTCAACACAACAACATAAGTAATAATTTGTTCCCTCTTCATTATCTTCATCTGTAATAATTGCATGTATGTGCCCTACGTTGATATGTGTAGCAAATTAGATGAAATTAGTCAACATTACAAAAACACTACAAAGTAAGATGACATTACCTAGTTGAACTAGATGAAATTAGATACATATACGTGCCCTATATTACCTGGTTGAACTAAATCTGATATGTGGTCAAAGTCAACTGACGATTCCATCTGTGTTAGTTCCAGTGCCATCGGGGGTCGATATGTGTCAAGTGGGCTAAGATAACTTAACTGTCATTCGTCAACCCACTCCTTTGACTTGCACTCATCCGAGACTTGAATTGTATAGGAAGAACACAAGCATGACATCTTTTGAGTATGGATACTCCATGAACCTGCAATTGAGCTTCTAAAAAAGTGCATCTCATTTGATCCTGTTAGTGTACAACAATCCTCATATGGTGCAATGTTAGTATCATCTATCAACCAAAAAAATCTATGAACTAAAGACTTACCTTCATTACCTGGACCCATGGAAGCATTACACCACTCGACAATCGATTTTGCATCTGTCAACTTTGCATTGTCTTTATACTTTAACTCTTCTCGTGCTATGGCTCTTTTGATACATGCTCCTGTACCATCATGCTCCCCCTTTCCATGCCTGGCATCACAAAAGTTCCACATATGTTGAATACCTATAAAATTATGCCTCCTACTTAGCCAATAGAAATTCCGCGAGTTCTTGAATTGTGAGGCACAGTTATCTGACCATATGATATGCTGACTGAACGATATGCCCCTTCTAGCCAAATCATTGTAGAACACCTGAAAGCAACCTTGCACGAACTCCGTAGAATGCATGCGATCATCACTAATATAGAAATTATACTCCCTTATGATCTTTCTGTCATCCTCTGTACTATCATTCACATGAATGAATGCGATGTGCACAAATATAGAAACCTGTGTGGAGTTGTAATATTGTGATTGCACCTCACATTGTGGTTGTAGACTGTAGTTCTCTGCAAAGTTGATGACTGAAACAATGCTACCAACCAGAAATGTGTCCTTGCATAACTTGAATTGTAAGTCCAACCATCGAGCTCTATGGGCATGTCTTGCATACTCATACACTATGCTGTCACGAAATATAGGCATAAACTGATACACTGGAATCTTTTCAATAACTAATTCACACCTCTTTGCTTCTTTACCATCTTTTGTATTGTATGCCACTATTTTATACTTGCCAAACTCTACTAGTTTGTTTCCAACCGCATGTGTTATTTCCATATGCTCACATATTGGCAAATGTTGCAAGCCACGACAATGATCACATGTGCCATCCAAGCATAATTTCTTGTAGAATATTTGACCTTCCTCTCTTTCACATAAAATTCTTGATATGAAGTCTCTTGAAGATGTTGGTGGGGCACATATGGCACAACCCTGCAAATCATTGTTAGTATGCATATCTAAACATATAGACCTATAAGCATCAAAATGGTTAGAAAATTCAATATGTAATCTACAACAACAAGTAGTGCATGTGTGATTTATCTTAACATAGAAAGGTTTTAGCAATTCAAAATATCTTTGACAAATTTTAATTTGAGGATACTTCTCTAGAAATTTACCATAAAATTGTGTTTGAGTCTCATCCAAAAAATGCTTTGGATGTGGCTCACAGTTTTGACTACCAATTCCCCTTCTTACCACATCCCTTTGATTCGGAGATACCCTTGTGTAATTCTTCCAAAACTCTTCAATTAGTGATCTCAGAGCTTCAACAATTGGTTTATCTTTTTGTGGTACTCTCCTCGAGAATGCCCATAATTCATTGGCATTAGTGTCCTCAATTCTTTGGCATCTTCCAACAGCTCTTGATAAAGTTTTCCTATTAATTCTTAATTCTTGACTTGTCTTTCTAATGAGATGAGATTTCCTCATTTGACTACTTACTATAGTCGATGTAATCACACACCGTGTTGCATTACTATCTTTTGTGCATGAGGTGTTACCCACACTCTCATACACACTCATTAGATTCTTGACAATAGATTTTTCACTTGCAGCCTCTGATGTTCTCAACCCAAGAATCTTCATGATAGACCTATACTTTATACTTCGCATCATTTCAATGAATAGTTGACATCTTGCAGTCTCATTTAACTTTTCAAAGAACAATCTCCAAATCTTATTAGCATATCTTCTACAAGTGCGTTTTGGAATCTTACCTTCCATTGGTTGCAAAATATTCTCATCAATATCAATCAAATACTTTGGCTTTCTATGCAAAATTCTAGGTGGTGTCAAGTTAGGTAAATTCATCTCAACATTAGGAATTTCATCAATATTTAAATGAGATGGGTTAGATGGCATACCTTTGATCGAAGATGGAATAGATGACATACCTTGAGGTTGAGGTGGGAACGATGGCGTACTTCCTTCATCACATGTGAGTGATGATGTACTTTCAACTTGAGATGCCGTAGATGGTTTCCCTACATGTTGACTTGCGGTAGAGGATGTGTCTCCAACTATGGTATTCAAATCCCTCGTACCACAAAGTTTTTGCATTCATTCTCTTTGTGCCACCAATACCATATCTCTTTGTGATGGTTGTGGTTCCTATTAAATTGGTATGTCTTCATTTATCGTGTCCAATTTCCTCTTCTCACGAAGTTCCCTCATAGCCACTGCTTTCTTTGCATTCTTAGCTTCTATCTCTTCCTGTGTTGGTTTAATTCTTGATCGTTTCCTTGGCATGACGGAGAATTTGTCTGTAGCATGATAAAGAGACCAATATTAGTTCCTAAGAAATGAATACAAGATAATAGTGGGATTGTATTTTTTTTATGTTGTAAGGATTTATTCTTGTATAATTTGACATCATGGTATATTAAGGTTTGTTTATTAGACATAATTATTAAAGAGCCCAAGTGTAGAAAATATACATAGCATCATGTGAGATTGTAGGCTGCTTTCTTGATTGGGAATGTGTCTATTTTAAACATGTATGATAAAGCATGATAAAGTAATTCAATCCGAAATAAGGAAAATGTAAAGAACATGCATGTAAAGACTTGACATACCTAAAAAATGAAGATTTGAAGGGAGAGAGTACCCAATTATGTTGTGTTTTTATCTTCTTGCATCAAACTCCTCAACAATTTGATTTTTTCACCACTTGCTTCCTTTTCAATGTTAAATTGAATAACACTCAAATATCATTACTAACAACAATACTATTAACCAATCTATAATGTTAAATTCCTAAAATTGAATCACAATTAACATTGCAACACTACAAAAATTGAAACTTGAATAGATATATATCAAACTTGGTGTAAAAACTATGTTATTTCCTCCTTCTAAAGTTGGCAAAGAAAAAAAGGTGGTGGAAAGATCATTCAAAGGTGGTACAATGTGTCAAATGTGCATGTGAACTTCCCAACAACATGAAAGCACTTTTTTTTTGTCGGAGCACATGCAGAATCAGTAAGAAAATAGAGCATGTGGGCCTGGATCACGGGGGTAACCACTTTTTTACCGTTTCAATAGCAAGATAAAACGTAAGTGCGTTATAACGCGCTTGAATTTTGTCCTGCTATAGATTCATCACATCCTTTGCATTGATCACATCTCTTTCCTGCAAGAGCTTGCCAGATGCTCCACCATATGATAGGCATAACAATGAAGGGGCAAGCCCTCATAATCAAGTTCTTAATAGAAAATGCCCTCAACCCTTAATGTCAAACCCTAATCCCTCAACCCTTAACTCTGATCCCTTGACCCCTCAACCTTCAACGTCAAATCCTAATCCCTCAACCCTTCACTCTAATCCCTCAACCCTAAACCCTATCCCTAAACCCTCAACACTATACCTTAAACCCTAATACCTCAACCCTAACCCTAAACCTTGTCCCTAAACCCTAATCCCTCAACCCTCAACCCTAATCCATCATCCGTCATCCCTCAACTCTAATCCCTCATCCCTAAACCCTAAACACTGTCCCTATTCCTAGACCCTCAACAGGCTCGATACTATACCTTACACCCTAATCCCTCTACCCTCGACACTCTTATTTAACCCTAATCCCTTGACCATTAACCCTATCCCTCAACCTCAACCCTCAACCCTCAACCCTAAACCCTAAATGCTATCCCTATTCCTAAACCCTCAACAGACTCGATACTATACCTTAAACCCTAATCCCTTATCCCTAAACCCTCCAACCCTATCCCTAATCCTTACACCCTCCACACTCTACTTTAACCCTAATCCCTTGAACCTCAACCCTATCCCTAAACCCTTGACCCTCGAACCTCAACCCTCAACCCTTGATGTCAAACCCTAATCCCTCAACCCTTAACTCTGATCCCTCATCTCTCAACCCTAACCCTAAACCCTCAACCCTCAATCTCAAATCCTAATCCCTCAACCCTAAACCCTATCCCTAAACCCTCAACACTATACCTTAAACCCTAATCCCTCAGCCCTCAACCCTAAACCTTATCCCTAAACCCTAATCCCTCAACCCTCAACCCTAATCCGTCATCCCTCAACTCTAATCCCTCATCCCTAAACCCTAAATGCTATCCCTATTCCTACACCCTCAACAAACTCGATACTATACCTTAAACCCTAATCCCTTATCCCTAAACCCTCCAACCCTATCCCTAATCCTTATACCCTCCACACTCTACTTTAACCCTAATTCCTTGACCCTCAATCCTATCCCTAAACCATTGACCCTCGAACCTAAACCCTCAACCCTCAATATCAAACCCTAATCCCTCAACCCTTAACTCTAATCCCTCGACCCTCAACCCTATCCCTAAACCCTCAACCTTCAATGTCAAATTCTAATCCCTCAACCCTAAAGCCTCAACCCTCAATCCTTAAACCTTCAACCCTAAACCCTATCCCTAATCCCTCTACCCTCGACACTCTAACCCTAACCTCGACATTAAATGCTAATCCATCAACCCTAAACCCTATTCCTAAACCCTTAACCCTCAACACTATACCTTAAACCCTAATCCCTCAACCCTCAACCCTAAACCCTAATCCCTCAACCTTCAACCCTAATCCATCATCCCTCAACTCTAATCCCTCATCCCTAAACCCTAAATGCTATCCCTATTCCTAAACCCTCATCCTTAAACCCTAATCCCTTGAACCTCAACCCTATCCCTAAACCCTTGACCCTCGAACCTCAACCCTCGACGTCAAACCCTAATCCCTCAGCCCTTAACTCTGATCCCTCATCTCTCAACCCTAACCCTAAACCCTCAACCCTCAATGTCAAATCCTAATCCCTCAACCCTTCACTCTAATCCCTCAACCCTAAACCCTATCCCTAAACCCTCAACACTATACCTTAAACTCTAATCCCTCAGCCCTCAACCCTAAACATTATCCCTAAAACCTAATCCCTCTACCCTCAACCCTAATCTGTCATCCCTCAACTCTAATCCCTCATCCCTAAACCCTAAATGCTATCCCCATTCCTACACCCTCAATAGACTCGATACTATACCTTAAACCCTAATCCCTTATCCCTAAACCCTCCAACCCTATCCCTAATCCTTACACCCTCCACACTCTATTTTAACCCTAATCCCTAAACCCTTGACCCTCGAACCTCAACCCTCAACCCTCGACGTCAAACCCTAATCTCTCAACCCTTAACTCTGATCCCTCATCTCTCAGCCCTAACCCTAAACCCTCAACGTCAAATCCTAATCCCTCAACCCTTCACTCTAATCCCTCAACCCTAAACCCTATCCCTAAACCCTCAACACTATACCTTAAACCCTAATCCCTCAACCCTTAACCCTAAACATTATCCCTAAACCCTAATCCCTCAACCCTCAACCCTAATCCGTCCTCCCTCAACTCTAATCCCTCATCCCTAAACCCTAAATGCTATCCCTATTCCTACACCCTCAATAGACTTGATACTATACCTTAAACCCTAATCCCTTATCCCTAAACCCTCCAACCCTATCCCTAATCTTTATACCCTCCACACTCTACTTTAACCCTAATTCCTCAACCCTCAACCCTATCCCTAAACCCTTGACCCTCGAACCTCAACCCTCAACCCTCAACATCAAACCCTAATCCCTCAACCCTTAACTTTGATCCCTCGACCCTCAACCCTCAACCCTAAACCCTCAACCCTCAACCCCTCAACCCTAAAGCCTCAACCCTCAATCCTTAAACCTTCAACCCTAAACCCTATCCCTAATCCCTCTACCCTCGACACTCTAACCCTAACCTTGACATTAAATGCTAATCTGTCAACCCTAAACCCTAATCCTAAACCCTCAACCCTCAAAACTATACCTTAAACCATAATCCCTCAACCCTTAGCCCTAAACCTTATCCCTAAACCCTAATCCCTCAACCCTCAACCCTAATCCATCATTCCTCAACTCTAATCCCTCATCCCTAATCCCTAAATGCTATCCCTATTCCTAAACCCTCAACAGATTCGATATTATACCTTAAACCCTAATCCCTTATCCCTAAACCCTCCAACCCTATCCCTAATCCTTACAACCTCCACACTCTACTTTAACCCTAATCCCTTGAACCTCAACCCTATCCCTAAACCCTTGACCCTCGAACCTCAACCCTCGACGTCAAACCCTAATCCCTCAGCCCTTAACTCTGATCCCTCATCTCTCAACCCTAACCCTAAACCCTCAACCCTCAACATCAAATCCTAATCCCTCAACCCTTCACTCTAATCCCTCAACCCTAAACCCTATCCCTAAACCCTCAACCCTATACCTTAAACTCTAATCCCTCAGCCCTCAACCCTAAACCTTATCCCTAAACCCTAATCCCTCAACCCTCAACCATAATCTGTCATCCCTCAACTCTAATCCCTCATCCCTAAACCCTAAATGCTATCCCTATTCCTACACCCTCAATAGACTTGATACTATACCTTAATCCCTAATCCCTTATCCCTAAACCCTCCAACCCTATCCCTAATCCTTATACCCTCCACACTCTACTTTAACCCTAATTCCTCGACCCTCAACCCTATCCCTAAACCCTTGACCCTCGAACCTCAACCCTCAACCCTCAACATAAATCCCTAATCCATCAACCCTTAACTTTGATCCCTCGACCCTCAACCCTATCCCTAAACCCTCAACCGTAAACCCTCAACCCTCAACGTCAAATTCTAATCCCTCAACCCTAAAGCCTCAACCCTCAATCCTTAAACATTCAACCCTAAACCCTATCCCTAATCCCTCTACCCTCGACACTCTAACCCTAACCTCGACATTAAATGCTAATCTGTCAACCCTAAACCCTAATCCTAAACCCTCAACCCTCAACACTATACCTTAAACCCTAATCCCTCAACCCTCAACCCTAAACCTTATCCCTAAACCCTAGTCCCTCAACCCTCAACCCTAATCCTTCATCCCTCAACTCTAATCCCTCATCCCTAAACCTTGAATGCTATCCCTATTCCTAAACCCTCAACAGACTCGACACTATACCTTAAACCCTAATCCCTTATCCCTAAAGCCTCCAACCCTATCCCTAATCCTTACACCCTCCACACTCTACTTTAACCCTAATCCCTTGAATCTCAACCCTATCCCTAAATCCTTGACCCTCAAACCTCAACCCTCAACCCTCGACGTCAAACCCTAATCCCTCAACCCTTAACTCTAATCCCTCATCTCTCAACCCTAACCCTAAATCCTCAACCCTCAATGTCAAATCCTAATCCCTCAACCCTTCACTCTAATCCCTCAACCCTAAACCCTATCCCTAAACCCTCAACACTATACCTTAAACCCTAATCCCTTAGCCCTCAACCCTAAACATTATCCCTAAACCCTAATCCCTCAACCCTCAACCCTAATTCATCATCCCTCAACTCTAATCCCTCATCCCTAAACCCTACATGTTATCCCTATTCCTACACCCTCAACAGACTTGATACTATACCTTAAACCCTAATCCCTTATCCCTAAACCCTCCAACCCTATCGATAATCCTTATACCCTCCACACTCTACTTTAACCCTAATTCCTCGACCCTCAACCCTATCCCTAAACCCTTGACCCTCGAACCTCAACCCTCAACCCTCAACATCAAACCCTAATCCCTCAACCCTTAACTCTGATCCCTCGACCCTAAACCCTATCCCTAAACCCTCAACCCTAAACCCTCAACCCTCAACGTCAAATTCTAATCCCTTAACCCTTCACTCTAATCCCTCAACACTAAACCCTATCTCTAAACCCTCAACACTATACCTTAAACCCTAATCCCTCAACCCTCAACCCTAATTCGTCATCCGGCATCCCTCAACTCTAATCCCTCATCCCTAAACCCTAAACACTATCCCTATTCCTAGACCCTCAACAGGCTCGATACTATACCTTAAACCCTAATCCCTCTACCCTCGACACTCTTATTTAACCCTAATCCCTTGACCATTAACCCTATCCCTCAACCTCAACCCTCAACCCTCAACTCTCAACATTAAACCCTAATTCATCAACCCTAAACCCTAATCCCTCAAACCTAAACCCTATCCCTAAACCATCAACCCTCAACACTATACCTTAAACCCTAATCCCTATCCCTCAACCCTTAACCCTTAAAACTTAAACCCTATCCCTACACCCTCAACACTTGACACTATATCTTAAGCCTTAAACCCTCAACCCTCAATCCTTAAACCTTCAACCCTAAACCCTATCCCTAATCCCTCTACCCTCGACACTCTAACCCTAACCTAGACATTAAATGTTAATCCGTCAACCCTAAACCCTAATCCTAAACCCTCAACCCTCAACACTATACCTTAAACCCTAATCCCTCAACCCTCAACCCTAAACCCTAATCCCTCAACCTTCAACCCTAATCCATCATCCCTCAACTCTAATCCCTCATCCCTAAACCCTAAATGCTATCCCTATTCCTAAACCCTCAACAGACTTGATACTATACCTTAAACCCTAATCCCTTATCCCTAAACCCTCCAACCCTATCCCTAATCCTTACACCCTCCACACTCTACTTTAACCCTAATCCCTTGACCCTAAACCCTATCCCTAAACCCTTGACCCTTGAACCTCAACCCTCAACCCTCAATGTCAAACCCTAATCCCTCAACCCTTAACTCTGATCCCTCGACCCTCAACCCTATCCCTAAACCCTAAACCCTAAACCCTCAACCCTAATCTATCATCCCTCAACTCTAATCCCTCATCCCTAAACCCTAAATGCTATCCCTATTCCTAGACCCTCAACAGGCTCGATACTATACCTTAAATGCTAATCCCTTATCCCTAAACCCTCCAACCCTATCCCTTATCCCTTAATCCTCATGATTAATAGCCTTGAACGTAAAAAAATTTAAGGGGAACATAACGCGAGTGCATTATAACGCGCTCGCGTTATGTCAAACATGACAAACAACAGACTTGCGGTAAAGGAAAAATGCAAAGCAAAACAGAACGCGAGCGCATTATAACACACTCGCGTTATGTCTTGCTTTGGGAATCACAAGCCTTGGGCTTGGGATTTGCTTTGGATTTCCAACCCAAAGGCTTGGAGTGCCTTATGAATAGTCACAGACGTGTTTTTCTATATTCTTCAAAATTTCACATAATTTCATTCGTGCTAACCCTCAGATTTGCACGTGTTTCAAGGTCATACAAATTGAACACTTGGGTAATGTTAGGCTTTCTCTTAGGTATTTGACAATGTGATTTTTTTCACATTTTAACAATGTTAAGCCTTTCATCTTTAATTTCTTTTGTTTGTGTCCATTTTTAGGCAAAAACCACTATTTGGTCTTTTTTTCATTGTAAATTAACTATTCATTCAAATTTCAAAAAAATTACATATTTAGAAATTAGACTCCATTCTACAAATATTAAAAAAATAAAAAAATAATTTTCAATTAGTTTTCAAAATTTATAGGGGTAGCACGGCCAAAATTCTATTTTTTAGGATGTGTCCACTTTAAAAATTAGTAAAAAATCAAATATTCATAAAAAAATTATCAAAAAAATCAGGCATAAACTACATGCTATTAGCTAATTTCTCACTGAAGCGATTTTAAAAATACCAAAAAAAAGTTGACCTTTTGAGGGAGCCACAAAACATGCTATGTTATGTTTTTTTGACAGAAACAACACCAATTTCTATGGCTCCCTCTTTTGAACCCCTTAATCTATGCCATTTTCAAAACAAAATAGTAGTTTAGAAAGTAGACTCGGAGCACTACAAACATTGTTTTGGTTGCATCTCCAAATTTTGAGTGTAACTATGCTCAAATTCTCATCCAAGGCTGGTATTTCCTGATTTCAGAAAAAAAAAGTGGCCATTTAAGACCCCTTTTTAGCCCCTCATCTTCCTGCACTTACCCTTAGCTTATGTTATGGTGCAGGAGCACCTACCTGACAGCTGGCCTCCATGAGGCAGTTAGTTTGTTATAGGTCTGGTTAATGTTTCCAAGAAGGTGTTATAAGACCAATGCGTGTAATAAGGTCATGTTGACCATACTTTACTATTTTTAGATAGTTTGTTTGGACAGCTATTATACTGTATGTCCGGTTGGATCTCCCAGCCGCCTGGAGAGATTTCCTAGCCGCTTGGAAGCTCCCAGCCGCTTGGAGTCGAGTTGGTAGTACTCGCAAGAATTCCTATTTATGCATTAGGATCGGTTGGTTTTAGATATATTGAGGAGCTAGGTTGCACAGAGTGAGACAGAGAGAGAGACAGAATATTGTATTTGCATCTTTTGAAATCAATAAAGAGATCCTGTTTGTGTCCATTCTCTGTTTTGAATTCCATTGTGTAATCAAGTTGCTGTTCTGGTGGTTGCATGGATTCGCTGATCCATTCCACCGGTTGATTCGTCGAATCGGTGGAATGGCTATGTACAATAGTTTAGGATTTAGTTTGCATTTTCTATTTGTTCACATGTATGTTTGCAGGATCGCAGTCGAGACGTGCTGAGAACCCTAGCATGGGCATGTGCTAGGTTGTGCTGGTAGTTCGAGTCTGGAAAGTTGTCCAGGAAGCAGATCGGGTCACCTCAGGAGGTTCGGTGGATCGAAATTCGCTAAGGTTAGAAATTCGTCACAACGGCATCATCAGGATATTTCTGTGTATATCCTGCAGTTACTTCGGGCGTCATCCGAGTAGATGGAGGTGAGCATGATACAGTTGTTTGCATAAGGTGAATGCATTTCGGGGTGATCATCACAAGGTGTTGCCGAGGAAGAGTATATCGGCATAAGTTAGTCGATCGGGTTGATAAAATCATCGCGGGCCGATAATGTTAAGTTTGGCCGACAGTAGGATATTGAAGGAACTGCATATGACGTCATCGTCATCAGGATAATCGTCATCAGGACATTCCGAAATATCACCCGATAAAGGTTTATCCTGCTGACCATAAGTGTTTTGGTATCGGCATAAGGCATTGAGAAGTTAAGTGGATCGGGAGGAGGATATTCGGTAGAATATTCGTCATCAGTATAAAGTTGAGTATCATCATCAGGATGTTTCAATATAACCGGATAAGTCATATCCTGATGCTGCTTATTTAAGTAGGTCAGAGATCAGGGTGACGTAAGCGTCTAAAGGAAAGGTGCATGAGAGTGTCGTCATCAGGATATATGGGAGGAACTAGATATTTTATATCCTGCTGATGAAGATGATGTCGAACATCATGATGTTGCAGATAGAGGTTGGCGGTAAGATGAACAGTGATCGTCAGGAGGATGATTGCGCTTGCCGAATATGATGAAGCTACCGATAGCTGGATATGATGATGCTACTGACAGGTGAAAGGTCGAAGGTTTGTCTACAGGAGGATATCGGTCGGCAAGAGAAAATATGATGATGCTGACAATGTTAACAGAAAATATGATGATGATGATGGGTTGTAGACATACATGCTGTATGTCAAGGTTTTAGTGTGGATGCCTCTGCATCATGTTGTTTCTTTTGATTTGAAGGTATAGTAGATGGATATTAAGACAAATTTCTTGCATAGTGATTTAGAGGAGGAGATATACATGTCAAAACTAGAGCACTACATTGAGAAGGATAAGGAAAACTTGGTTTGTTAGTTTAATAAATCCCTCTAAGGTTTAAAGTAATCCCCTAGAATTTGGCATTAAAAGTTTGATCTATATATTTTAGGGTTGGGGTTTATCAAGTCTAAGATAGATCATTGTGTTTACTATAAAAATAATGGTGATTATTTTATCATTATCACTTTATACGTCAATGATATGTTCTTATTTATTAATTATAAGGAAATGATTAAGCATTTGAAATTTCACCTTTCATTATAATTTGAAATGAAGGACTTAGGGGCCATTGGGTAAATCCTTGGGATGGAAATTAGATTGTGTAGGGCTAATAGAAAAGTTTGCATTGGTTAGAGTAAGTATGTTGAATTTTTTGTAGTGTTTCAATATGGCCAACAACAATCCAATTACTATTCCTATTTTTTGGGAACTTAGCTTTCAATTAATTAGTGTATTAAGATACCTGCATAGTGGAGGAGATGAGTTCAATGCTCTATTCTAGTATAGTTGGGAGCATTATGTATGTTATAATTTGCACTAGAATAGACATTGCCCAAGTAGTGGGAGTCTTGAGTCATTACATGGCTAATCTTGGATGGTAACATTAGGTTGCAATGAAGAGGGTCTTCAAGTATTTGTGGATTACTTATGAGTATTCCATTTGTTATCATGGTGATTTTTAGAGGATCAATACATAGTATATATACAAGGTTATGTGGATTCAAATTAGGCAAGGGATGTCAATAGAAGAAGGTCTACTAGTGGCTAAGTGTTTATCTTATTTAGTGGTTCAATGAGTTGGATGAGTAAGAAAAAAGTTGTGGTTTCTTTATCCACAATAGAGGAAAAGTACAAGGTAGCTACTGATACTGTAAGAGTCTATTTAGCTTTTAATATTGTCTAAATATTTACTTTTCATGTTGCTTGAGAATGCTTATATACTTTGAAATGCAAGCACATGTTGGATTCATACGCATCAAAGTTGAAGCAAAATGTAATAGTGAAATTACCATGTCCATGTTATTTCTCATTTAACCTTGTGTCCATCTTGATGGGAATGTTTCAATGCAATAATATATTGACAAGTGGCATAATCTTGTGTTAGACTTGGCTAACAATTCTATACCTACTCTTCCTTACACATCCGTATCTCACTCTCATTCACACTAAGTCCCATATATTCATCCTCTAACTCAAAATCAACACTTTAATCCCTCAAGTTCATTTTATAGGGATGTGGGATTGACCTAGGTCAATCTTGAGGAACTAAAAAAAGAATCCCAAAATCTAGTTCTTCAAACTCAAAATCTAACTTTCCCATCCCCTCATACTAGCTCTTATGAACTAACCTAGCACATGTTTTATGCAATATGTTGTCATGTCATGGTATTTAAAGACATTCATTGTACACTAAAACATATAGAGGAGAATATAAAAAAGATAAGGAAAATAATTAGAGCATACTTCAATTATGAAGGGTAATAAAGGATTTGAATATGGATAATCATATCTAGGCTATTTACATGTATCTGAATACTATTTTTAATCTTTCTCATCACTATTAATTTAGTCCACCAATGGGTTTAACCTAGGAGATATATTTCACTTATCAAGTTGGAATGCTCCTTAATGGTATCTCTAGACACCACCTTGACAAATTTAGATATCTTAAAGTAAAATACAAACAAGTTCTTAGGCACACTATTTGTTAGATCAAAGTTTGTGTAGCTCAGATTGATTATTTTCATTACATCAATTTTGTGGTAGTCAAGATTGAACTCATGCGGTTCGAAATTGATCTGTATCTTTTTGTGATAGGTCAAACTCTAATATATTCATCAAATTTGGGCATTTTCTTGTGAAAATAATGAATTAATTCAAAATAACACTAACAAAAATTATCCATCATAGATTTTAGAGCTAAGTACACCTAATTTGATCCTTCATTTTTTGTATATTTATATTCAATTTTCTTTCCTAGCTCTTGTATCTAAGATAATTGTTTTCTAGTTATAGTTAAAACCACATTACAACATTTTAAAAGGAGGTAGCAATATATTTATCTAAATTTACCATGACACCCTCTAAATGTGTCGAGCTAATTGAAAAGGAAAATAATAGGTTTCTTTTGGTAGTGATCTAGGCTAATTTAATAAAATGCATATGCATAAGCAACAACCAACCTAGATAAAATAGAGTAATGAGAGCTAACTAATTGAATAACATAATGCTAACTAGGAAATTAAATGTGAAGGAGGGTGGTACTTATCTTGATAACCAAAGAATGATGCTAATGGATAAGGTTCTAGTGAACTTATTTATTATTAGACCCCAAAACCAATGCTCTTTGTCAATGCAACTAATTGGAATTTTATGTTGGATCTCTATGTTGTTAGAGGACTATTGGTATACAGATTTTCACTATGATAAATATTTTCAAAATCTAACTCTATTCACCCCATGATATAGTGAAAACTGTACCAATAGTTGGTAAGGTTATCGTAGTTTAACAACCTACCTCTGCATTAAGAGGGGCAGCTCCCTCATATGATAATTGGTTTTTGTGGTATTTTTGACCTAGAAATACCCAAAAATATTTGCAAAGAAAAATAAATAATAGTGTATCAGTGAGAAACCTAAAAAAAACCTATGATTAATAACTCAGGGTCCTTGAATGTGAGAAAATTTGTTATAACCATCTTCACTGTACTAGAAAAAGAACACTTCTTCGGACTTTGATAGTGGAAATTACAAGAGATTTGGATATGCAATAAGAAAAAGATTAATTCCACAAATCTTTAATACACATTAAATACCAATAATGATCAAACATATTTTAATATTGCACATCTGATATAATCTTAGGAATAAGACTAAATGATTTCACAAATGGATCAAGGGATTACAAAGAAGATTATTCATTCAACATAAGTCGAACAAGCAATGCAAAAAATACTTGAACAACAGCATTCAATTATCTTCTACTTCTTTGTAAAGAGATGTAAAACTCAAACCCTTATAGTCCAAAATTGTGAAAGCCAAAAAGTCCCTTGATAAAATAAAGCCTCATATAAATAGGATTTTTCCTCTAACTAACTTGTAACAAACTTTAATTTATAACTTATAATGAAGTTTTAAAATCCATCATTATGTCCAACAAAGTGATAAATAAAGAGCCAATATTAGGTCATATGAAAATGACTTAATTTATAAATAAGGAAATAAAACATCATTTAAAACAATATAAAATTCCTCAAGTTTCTTTGATTGGTGCATCTTCTTTCATAGTTTTTGGCTTGTCTAAAGAAGAAGACCTTTGTAAATCATGTATCGTTTCAAAATAGGTGTCAGAATCTTTATTTCTGGGACTGTGATATTTAGTAGGCACTGCTTCAAAACTACCAAAGAATCTTCTATTTCCTTTATCTTAGTCCCCATGATCGATGAATCTTTGAGCAAGCTACCTACAACATTTGACAATGTGGACAGTTTTATCAGTGTTGGCATTGGCATCTTCTTTGTTGAATAATTCTTTAGAGATTAGGTCCTTAAAATTCAGCTTTATTACTTGAATGTCTTCCAAAGTCGAGTCATTTTCTTTTGATATGTTCACTTCCATAGCCATGCAACCTACCACTATTTCAAACTTGATATATTCAATCTCTTTCAAGAGTTTCTTCAATTCATTAATGGCTTGCCTAACAATTGTGGTTTTCCACTCAATGCTTCTTGTCCATATCGTGGGATGGTATTCTTCAGATTTAATCAAAATTTTCTCAAACAAAAATGTATTAACATCTATTTTTTCCATCTCCTTTATGTCTCTAACTACCAATTGCCACACAATTTCTTCCTTCGTGATCACCTGAAGCTCATTTTTAAGTTCTTTATTTTTCTCTTAGGCTAGTTGATATAATTTCACTGATTATTTGATACACAAGAGCCCATCTATTATTATTTGTTCAACCCAAGCTTCGGAAGATCTCCTAAATACTTGATATCTGCTTATCTTATCCATAGTGTCTTTATCAAAATTTTGTAAATTTACACTTTTTGAGGTTGAGGATCCACCTAATGGCTAAAATGAGACATTTAGAATGGATTTAATATAAGATTTCACCATTTGTACTTGTTCTTCAAGTTTCTCCCTAGTGGCATTTTCCTTTTTTGTTCTATGTCCAACCTTGGTAAATGAAATTTGAAAGTTATGTATATCCCCTTCATGAGTTGAAGGTACAAGATCTACCTTAGATATCTGATAGTCATTTTATATTATTTCTTCTTATTTTCTTATCATCAATAGGCTTGGCTATCTCCACATATTGATTGCTTGAGATCAATCATTAATCTTGAATCAATTTGTGCCTTCTTAAGTTTGGGAGAAGTCCCATGTAACAATTTAGCCACTACATAAAAATTGGGCTCAATCATTTCTTTATACTTTCTCTTCTTACAAACTACCTCTTTGAGCCTTTAAGAAGAGGATAGGATTTTAGATGGGCTTAGAGTGGAGGTAGAAGCAATAGGTGGAAAATGGCTTTTGGTGATGAGGGTTTAGAAATATCTTCTTGATTAGGTGATGGGAGAGGAGACATGTGAACAATGTTATCTATATTTCGAAGAGGTGATGATGATGAAGATGGAGGCATTTGAGGTGAGGATGGGTTTTCTTTTGGAGGGGCTATAATTTATTTTTGTATTTCCTCATGTCCACCCTGATCTACTTGAGGTCTCTCTACTTGTAACTTAGCTCTAATTTCATAATCACCTAGGACACAAGAACTCTTCAAATTTATCTGTTTATCAATGTCTTCACCATTACCTCCACTTGTTGCACTAGTTGACCTTGTTTTAGGAATGTTGATAGTAGCAATGACTACAGGTCTCTCGATAGATTTTTCTGTCTTTTTCCTTTAGATGAAGTTCCTTGTTGCCTAGTGGCAGTGTGTTCAGCTCTCTTGGCATCTAGCCATTTTGAGATTTTCTTAGGACAAAGGGAGATCTTTCTCTAATTTATTTCACTTCATTATCACTCCACTTAATTGGTGTAAGGGGTTCAAATTGAAGAGTGTTTAAGTAGGTCTGGTCAATCATATCTGAACCTTCATCTTCAACTCTATCAATATCCCACCCTAGTTCATAATCCTTCATTTGTTGTATAGTTAATCTACAGCAATCCCTTTTTCATACTTCAAAGTCATTCTCACAATCCTCCCAGTAGTCATCTACATGAGGAGGATGAAAATATCTATTCCCAAGGTATAAATTATCCTTTGCATAATTCTTGAAGTCAAATAGATACCTCATGCTATGGTAATAAGACAAACTTTTGGAGAAGAATAAGACAAACTACTTTCCAAAGACAAACTTTTGGAGAATAATTCAGTTGGGAAAACATAGATTAAGTGAAAACTAGGGTATGTGAGTAGCTGAATAATTTGAGGAAGTAAAAAATTAGGAGTAAATTAACTGAGCAATGGACACATTTACTTACTTGGTTGTGTGCTTTTGAGGGAGTTGGAAGGCAATTTGAAATAGTTGCAGTCATACTAGGTTTCAAATGGGCATGAATATTGGCTCCTTCCTCGCTTTGAAATCAAGTGTTTCCTCAAATGGTGGAAAATTGCCTTTATAACACTACAATTTTCTCTTTTTCCCCTTTGTTGGAGGTTCTCCTATAACTAAGAACAAATAAACTCATTATCTCTTTCTTCTTCTTTGTTCCTTGTAAGTGTCAAAGGTCGGGTGGGAACTAGGAACCTGTCGGAGGTTCCATAGATTCTTAGAACCTATGAACTCTCCAACATATTTTTTTCTTTCTTTCCATCTCTTTATGAACCTTTGAGAGATTCAATCCTTATGTGTTCTAAACTATTGGGGGTTCCTCAGTAATCATGAACTAGGAACTTCCTTAACTCTTTCAAAACTTCTATGGTTACTGAGAACTACAATACAATATGGAACTATGTCAGAGGTTCCATAGGTTACCAAAACCTATGAAACTCCTGACTTCTTTTCTTTTATCCTTTCTCAAGTCTACACTTCTTCCTTAAGAGTTCCTAGTTATCGATAGTCTATCGATGATCAAGGACTAAAGTGTTTCTTTGAATCTTTCAAAGCTTGGATGATTATCAAAAACTAAGGCATCAATCAAAACCTTTTAGAGGTTCCATAGGTTCCTGGAACCCATGGAACTACTAACTTATTTTATGTTTTTCCTTTCTTCTCTTAAATATCTACAAGTTATTAATTCTCAGTGGTTCATCGGTAAGTAGGGACTGATAAGCCTTTTTCCAAAAAGAAAATATTTTGGCAGTTTGACATGAATCGAGAACCAACCACAATCTCCTTTCTTCATTCTTACTTTTTTTAAAGTAAGATTATTTGATTTCTCCTTTCAAGGATTTCGATCATACTAGGTGTTATGGGAAAATTGGAATGATTATCAATAGTATCAAAGTAATCCAATAAACTGAATGGAAAAAGAACAAAGAAGATTTAAAACAATGAACAATACCTCAACAAACCTCTTTACTTCATGGCCTCCATTGGTCACCTATCTCCAATGATCTTGTGTATGAATATGACCCTCAAAAGGTGCACTTCCTTGCTATTTTCCAAGATGTCAAGTGGGAATGGCTGTGATAGTTTATTGCAATGAAGATGAGCTTCACAACAAAGGTAATGATATGGTAACAAGTTGATCACAAGAAAATGGAGTGACTTGGGTGCCAAAGGTACGGTGTAATTCCTGCAGAGTAAGGGTACTAAAAGCTTGGATGAATGAAATGAAGGAAGAGGGTTCAATTTATAGACTCACAAGAGAGAAGATCAACGATATAGAAAGAATAAGAAGATCAACGATATAGAAGACTTGAGAGAATGTGCACGAATAGAAAGAAGACAAATGTCACACAAAAGTTGTTTTGTTTGAGTTAACTATTTTCTTTTATAAAGATAAGATTTGATTTCATAAATTAGAAAGCTTTTTTCTAATTTAAGAGATATTGAAAAAAATAAGGTTGATTAAATCAATTAACTCAACTTGTGATTTGCTTTTTGCTTGATTTGAGAAAAATTAAATAATAAATTATTTAATTTTGTGTGCACGAAGAAGAAGATTTATTTTTAGACGATTTGGAAGATTTTTGAGGAATTTGAAGATAAGAAAGCAAATTAAATAAATAAATTCATTTAATTGTTTATGCATGCTTTGGAAGAATAAATAAAATATCTGATTGTATTTTATTTTTAGAGATTGAGAGGATTTAAATAAATTTGCATTGATTTATTTAAATTTGGAAGAATTAAATTAAATAAAGGATTTTATTTAATTTTCACTTTAGAAGAGGTAATTAATTTATATTGATATTTAATTAACTTAGAGGAATATGAATCAAATAAATAAATTGATTTATTTATTGATAGAGGAATTAGAATGGAATAAATATTAAGAATATTTATTTAGATTGAGTTGTGTCATTTTTAGGCGTATACATTTTGCCCCTCTTTGATGTGATGTTCGAGATAATGAGATTTGCGTCGAGTAACATCATTTCAAAGAAGCTAAGGTATGGATAGAAGAAAAAGATGGTAATGGAAAGATAGGATGAGGATGCCCCCTTAGGAGATTGGACGGGGAGAGAGTTTCGAGGGTACGAGACGGACAATCTCATGATGAATAAGGTGGAAGAACAAGGTTAGGGTGAAGAAAATGGTTGAAGAAAGAGTTGAATGATACGTGATGCAAGATAGAATGATAATACACACAAGCAAGTAAGCAAGTATGAACAAATGATACAAGAACACATAAGGTATTGCCCCTGTCAAGCGGTAAACCAATGATTAATCGATAACGATAAACGACAGTGTTGTCATGGCAGGGAATGATAGATCCCTAGAGTAACACAAAGGATAGTGTTGTCATGGTGAGGAATGATATATCCCTAGAGCAACACAATAGGCATGGGAAATATAAATCCCACTAATATTTATGATTGATTGAGTTGGTTTACGACCAGACAAGGATCTAGACCACTGATTGATTAGATCATTTGACAAGATTGACATGACTTGATTGGTATGGATTAAGGATGGACATGCATTTGGATCATTGCATGGTCTAACTAGATTGGGATGAGAGATACAATGATAGATAGAAGGACCCACAAGCTTTTGTTTGTAAACATTGATACTCTGCATAGAATTTTTATTGCATGGATAGTATGTGAAATGTAAATGGAATGCAATTGGATATGGATATGGATATGAGACACAATTGGATACGTTATGGATATGGATATGGAATGCAATTGGATACATTATGGATATGGATATGGATATTTGTCATCTTGATGTTGCAAGTATTCTGAAGTGCTTCTTTCATCATTGGGCTTTTCAAATGTTGTAAGAAAATACAAGCATCTAGGTATAATTGAACTGAGATGACCTGAGTATCACTTACATGGATTTTGATTTAGCAAGTTAATACAAGCATCTAGGTATAATTGAACCAAGATGACCTGAGTATTTCTTGCATATCAATAGACAAGGATTGCCCCTTTTCATGCTTAGACCTCTGGAGTCCTTGATGATCTTTTGCCAATCATGTCGTTAGACAAAAGTCATCACATTACTGAAGATTAATCCACAAATAAAAAACAAATAAGATAATCATGCCCCCATCATAGCATCTCTAGTTTTTGACATCCTCGAGTAGTGTAGAAAGACATGATAACAAAAATCAAGACTCTGTATGTTAACCCACTCACAAACACAAAACATTCTTGCATTAGATGTGTTTTCTTACCATAATTTAGATAGAATCATTTAGGGTGCTTTAGGTACTTGTTTGCTTTGCTTTGGATAGGGTGATGTCTTACGTTAAAACTTTTGTTTGAAAGTAGGTTTTGCTTCTGCTTACATGCAAGCCTGGTGAAACCAACCCTAAGGGACTGAGCTTGTGCCTCGGGGGCTCAGTGAAAATGGCCTTACCTACATGACATAGAGGCAACGTAGTTTAGGGACTTGGACCACGTGGATGGACTAGAGGATAGACGATAAGGTATGGGACGGACGAGAAGTGGAGCTTCGGGGGCATATTGATAATGGCCTTGCCTATGTGACAACATAGAGGCAACGTAGTTCAAGAGGATAAGATACTAATGATAGACACTAATGATTTTGATGCTTTGGGATTTTTTAGATAGCCTAAGTGATAAATACTGATGACAAGGGAACCTCATAGATAGGTAGATGAATGGGTGATAATGGATGGGTAGGGAGAAGGATGCAGAATAGTAGATAGAAGGAACGCACACAGAAAAGGGGAAGGATGTGATCACCAAGGACTAAGTCGCATAGGAATAACATGCCCCATTGTAGGTAGGATACTTAAGATTTTTCATGACAAAGTTTACGACAAAGGAGGATGAAAGGATTGGATTGATTTGACAAAGACAAGGTATATCAAGAGTTTTTTCAAAGCATGTTTTGACATTTTGCCCCCGTATCTTTATCAAGATCAAAAGAGGGATGGAGGACGAGAGGACTCAATATGATAGGTATATGCAGGATACGGACGAGAGGAGGGTGTGGTAAGATAGGATGGATGGATTCGATAGTATAGGTATGCAATAGAAAAGGATAATAGGATAGGAAACAGTACAAAAGGAAACTGACAGGAGAAGAGTGATATGCCGATGAGACAAGATGCCCCCAAGTGTAGGTGATATAGGAGATCAACTTACACATGATGCCTATTTGTCAGGTTTTCATCATGGTACTTATCCAATGTGCCTATTTGTCAGATTTTCACCATTGGACGAAGGGATTTCTCTTTACTTCTCTCTTTTTTTTTAGATAGAATAGTTGGATACGGACAAGAGGAATTCAAGCATCTAGCTCCATGAAGGTGATAGTGTCCCATTAGAAATGTATGTCATCACATGGATCATGCCACATGTTGCTATGCTCATAGATGTTGGTAAGGATTACACAAAAGTGAGATGGAGTAGGTAGATAGTAGATAATGGAAGCTGCAATAGTGGATTATGATGCAGATTGTGTGAGAGTTATGTAGGGATGGAGGAAAGGCTTATGCAAAAGCATGGACCATAGGAATAGGATGGGGAAGATATAGAGGATAATAGTGGAAGGAAGGGGAGATGGAGTTATGTGGAAATGTTGTGGGATGGAAGGGAATCATGACCAACGGTTGCACATACTGTGATAGACATTAAATCATATGATGGGAAAGTGGAGTAGGAAGCAATGGAGATGTTTACATAGTGGATGAGTGATTTAGGAATTTAGGGACCCACATAGACTGTGTATTTTTCTGATTTTTGCTTATCATGTGGGATGGAAGGATTGGTGACTTTTGGATGGAAAAGGAGAAAGTGGGTGGTTGGGATTTTTGAGAGGTGGATGCCTCATTTGACTTGATGGAATTTTGCTTAGGTACCCAAACCATTTTGTTTGTAGACATTACCTGTGAAGGTATGGGCTTGGGTATATGTGACTTTTTTGCAGCTTTGGAGGTAATTACTTGTTGCTTCTAGGGACCCACACCATTTTTAGTGTGGCATTGAGGTGTGTGGGTGTATGCAGCTTTTGAGATGGATGTTTCTTTGATTCTTGGCTTTTGTATCTAAAGGCATGAGGACCTTTAGGATTTTTGACTTGATAGGTAGAGGCATATAAATATTTGCTATTGAATTCCCTTAGGAAGGTGGAAGTGAGGTTGGTGGAAGCTCGTTGTTTAGACAACATGTACATTTGTTGGCCTTGATTGGGATTTTTAGAAGATTGATAGATGGATGGATAAGGTGTTAGAAGAAGTGGTGGTAAAATGGATGGAGGGATGTTAGGAGTTGGAAGTAGCAGTGGTAGATTGGATGGTGGAAGGTGTATGGTTACATGCTTTTGGGATGTATACAATAAAGGAGGTGGAATGACGACATATGTTTTGGGGATATGATAGAATCCATGATGGAAAGTAGTGGATTTAGGAGGCATGGAGGAAGTACCAACATGTTGAGATTGTTCACCTTGGGGTATGTATCCAAGGCTGTATGAATGAGGAGGGACATTGACCTGGATGGGCTCCAAAATACCTTATTCATGAAGGCCCAAGCCTTTACCTTGATAGTTTGTGTTTTAGAGGATGCAATCGACAATGGGACTAGGTGTAGGTGGAACACTAGACATGAGTTCCTTATTTTATAGAGAAGGTGAAGTGGTAGATAATGGTTGCTTTTCTCCTAGGGAAGAACATTCATGCATGAAGGTAGTGAGACCAAGGGGATATGATAACAGATTTGCAACATGCTCAATAATGGGAGGTGAAGAATCATTAGGATCTTGATTATCATAATGCTCAGTAGGATCCAAGTTATTGGTTTGATCATCTATGTGCACTTGGGAGGCAAGTGTCTCATCAAGGGAACTGTGTGTTGTTGGAAGATGGATAGGAGTAATGGAGGTTTCTTGCATATGGATGGTTATGGGGTTATGAATAGATGGAGGAATAAGTTCATGACCATGGAATGCATAAAGTTGGCTAAGAGGACCATCATGGTCTACGTGATCATAGATAGGCTCTTGATCGCAGATGGGATCATGATCATAGATATAATTAAGCATGATGGGATCAATGTGCTCGTGCATAGGTTATTCATCAATGATAATATCTTGATCATAGAAAAGATAAATGTTATGGATGGGTTGGAATTGGATCTCTTGCTCATGTATAGGATGAAGTTGCTCATGGATAGCTTCTTAATAGGTGATATCTTGATCGTGGAAAAGATAAGGTTATGGATGGATTGGATAGGCTCATAATCATGGATAACTCTAGATCATAGAAAAAATATAGGTTATGGGTGGGTTGGATGGAATTGATTTCATCTTGATTTAGATAAAGGGTGGATGTTTCAACATGCCCTAGATTATACTCTTGAGATGGCTCTTGTATTTCTTGGCTTGAAGCAGAGACAAAAGACTCTTGTATAAGCTCGATAGGTTCTAGATGGTTCACAACATGATGGTAATATGGTTCTTGACTTGGACTCATGGTAGAGGACTCTGCAATAAGCTCAAGGGGTTGCAATTTACATGAAGGGTTTGGAGGAGAGGACATGTTATTGGATGGATCTGTGGTAAGGTCAAGGACCAAAATTTGGGGACATGGTTGACTCTCTGCTAGTAGCTCTTGGATCACATCCTTCATAGGTGCATCGGTAGATGAATGAGGTAATGGATGAGTGGGTTCAAATTTCTCCATAGCTTTTCTTTTGCTGCATAAATTTGGAAAAACTCTTTGGAAAAAATCATTTGAGGATTCTTTGGTTGTTAGATTAGAGCTTGGGGAACTTGATGTCTGTGTTGGTGTAGGACTGGTATGTTTTGGGCTATGCCTTCTATGGGATGGTGAAGGAGGACTAGTAGCTGGAGCGGTATACGATTTTAAACTTAAGGTGGTGCTGCTCTTGTCAAGAGTATCATCAAGATGGGCAAATAATGTATGATCCTGGTGCAAGGCGTAGCTAGTACTGGCATGCTCATGTTGGGAGGGGTTTGGTATCTTGGCCAAGTTTTTATTAGAAGGATAAGGAGATATGCCCTATGGAAAACATAGCTCTTTGGAAGATTTAGTTTTTAAGAATGCTAGTTGCTGTTGTAGGGCTTGGAGTTCTTAAGCAAGTGCTTTTAATTGGTTTATCATATCCTCAAAAATTGACACAAGACTAAAATGGGTACCTAGAAAGGTTGATACTTTTCTCCCAAAAGATTGGGAAATACTCACTGCCATGGAAGCATAGCTACAGATGCGCTGAAACAAAGGATATATGCGCAACTCTGGTGAAGGATAAAAATACAGTAACAGATGACAAATGCGCAGGAAGTCGATGTAAATGCGCATCAGGTTGACACATATGTGAATCTGTACAGGATAAATGCGTAGCTCTAGGTTTCTTGACTATTTTTATAATTTTCTTGGCACATTTTTCAATGTTTTTGGTTTCTTGGTTGCAAGTTGGTCCTTTTGATCTGATTTTTTCAATTATGGCAAGAAGACATAGCAAACACAAAGAATATTTTCATTGTTTTTTTTTTTTTTTTTTGTAATTTTTTGGAGTCTTTTTAACTAATAAGTAAGTACAAATCCTATGCTAGCTGGGACAATATAAACCAAATTCTCACTATTTTTAGATGAGGCATCTTTGGGAGGTGATAATCGCCCTTCCCTGCACTAGCTTATAGGGGTTTTTAGCTACTAAAAATAAAGGATGATTAGTAAGTGCAACCATTTGTGTGGATATATGTGCAGCAACGCTACTCTCCATTATGGGGTCTCCCAACCTTCAAGGGTTACACCTTGGAGGATTTTGGGGGAGGTTAGCTATCGGTATAACAAAACAACACTCGTTGCATGAAGCTTTCGCTCCAAGCACAATTTATTTATAGTGGCTAAGCAAAGATTGGCTTTAGCTTGTTACCACTTAAGGTCATTCCCACTTGGATGGAAGGATATCTAAGGGCAGGCCTCTCTAAAGGTTTAACACATGCAAAATGATATGTTTGGAATTTTGGTCACCCAAGATAGGGGAGAGAATAGGCCTAGTATCATTCCAAAAACATGAAAGATAGTGGTTCTTCTCCCCTAATTAAAATGAAAAAGACTAAATGTGTTAAGCTACTTGGGCACACATGCAATTTGTTAACTTTGAAAGCAAGATAGAAGTGGTTCAATTTTATTCTCCTAGCATTGGGACTAAATTCAAGTTGTTGATGCAACAAGATCAAGTTACTCCTTCCTAGTTAGATCTAGATGTGATTTTGCATGAACATCTAATTACTATCTTCACTAATTAAATCTATGATGTGTGTTAACAAATGCAGCTAGAATGTCTAACCAGCCCCTAACCTGCAAGTAGATCAGAGAAAGTTCCTATGAGAAGTGTTAATGTTAGCAAAATCACAAGAAAACTCAAAAAGTTACTATTAGAATCAGATGTGTAGGTACAGAGATTAGATGCGTAGAGACAGAGGTCATATGTACAACTATTACAAAAGCGTTGAGACATAGGTCAAAAGCGTGGAAACAAAGAGTATATGCATAGTTTCAGTAAATGCATCATATCAGAACATAGATGTGCAACTTTAGGAGGCAAATGCACTGAAAGAGTAGATGCATCAAAACAGATCTCAGACACATGTTAGAATTGATCAGATGCACAGAATCCTCCTATGTACGGAACCTTAGCACAAAAAACTTAATTTTTGGGTTAAATCGGGGCAAAGCCCCATGGTGGGTACCAAAAATGTTATGGGAAAATTGGAATGATTATCAATAGTATCAAAGTAATCCAATAAACTCAATGGAAAAGGAACAAAGAAGATTTAAAACAATGAACAATACCTCAACAAACCTCTTTACTTCATGGCTTCCATTGGTCGCCTATCTCCAATGATCTTGTGTATGAATATGGCCCTCAGAAGGTGCACTTCGCTGCTATTTTCCAAGATGTCAAGTGGGAATGACTATGATAGTTTATTGCAATGAAGATGAGCATCACAACAAAGGTAATGATATGGTAACAAGTTGATCGCAAGCAAATGGAATGACTTGGGTGCCAAAGGCGCGCTGTAATTCCTATAGAGTAAGGGTACTAAAAGCTTGGATGAATGAAATGGAGGAAGAGGGTTCAATTTATAGACTCATGAGAGAGAAGATCAACGGTATAGAAGACTTGAGAGAATGTGCACGAATAGAAAGAAGACAAGTGTCACACAAAAGTTGTTTTGTTTGAGTTAACTGCTTTCTTTTATAAAGATAAGATTTGATTTCATAAATTAGAAATCTTTTTTCTAATTTAAGAGATATTGAAAAAAACAAGGTTGATTAAATCAATTAACTCAACTTTTGATTTGCTTTTTGCATGATTTGAGAGAAATTAAATAATAAATTATTTAATTTTGTGTGCATGATGAAGAAGATTTATTTTTAGAAGATTTGGAAGGTTTTTGAGGAATTTGAAGATAAGAAAGCAAATTAAATAAATAAATTCATTTAATTGTTTGTGAATGCTTTGGAAGAATAAATAAAATATCTGATTGTATTTTATTTTTAGATATTGAGAGGATTTAAATAAACTTGCATTGATTTATTTAAATTTGGAAGAATGATTTGACTTAATTAATTGTTTGGAATAATTCAATTAAATAAAGGATTTTATTTAATTTTGACTTTAGAAGAGCTAATTAATTTATTTTGATATTTAATTAACCTAGAGGAATATGAATCAAATAAATAAATTGATTTATTTATTGATAGATGAATTAGAATGGAATAAATATTAAGAATATTTATTTAGACTGAGTCATGTCATTTTAGGCGTATACACTAGGAACTAAAGAGTGAATAGGAACTTTAAGGAAGCTTCCCTTAGTTCCTAGTACCATCAAGGTTATTGGTAACCAGGAGGTTTTCGATAGCATGGAAAGTGTTGATAATTTCACAAAAAGAGAAAAAAAATGAGCTCTTGATTGACTAGGAACCTTTGATAAAGAGAGTTTTGGGTGACATCAAAAGTGCTGACAAATGAAGAGACACTTAGAAAAATTTTAGGATTTTGAACAAAGTCTTTACAGACTTATGAATTTTATATAGGGGGGAAAGATTACATGACTTCATGACATAAAATTTTGAAAAAAATAGAAGACCCATTATTAAAACCAAAGGTTAGGATAATAGCTAGCTCTATCTAGGGACAAAGACCTTGAGGACGCAGCAAAACCTAGAGACTTTTGAGAAGAATAAAGACTACATTCATTGGGCAATAGAGTCCATTAAAAGGGTAAAGTCATACAACTCTATAACAAGAGAAGGAGAAACACCAAAATAAGACACACAGAAATTGGAAAAAGGAAACAAAGACCAAAACACCTAATTTCATCTATGTACAAGCATGGGGGACAACCCATTTCATTGACGTGTACCATCAAGATATGTCAAGTAAAAATAATTGCTTCCACGTACCTTCCTAATCTGAAAGGGGCCTTTCCAAAGAGAAACAAATTTGCCATAGCTACCCTTTGGTTCCTTCCTTTTGTCCCATAGTAACACAAAATCTCCAACAAAAAAAATCCTTTGCTTAGCCTTTTTATCAAATGACTGCTTTACTCTAGCTTGATGCTTTGCAATCCTATCCACTACTTGATCCCTTTGTTCTTCCATCTTAGTCAGATATAAAACTATTTTCTCCAATGAATCTTTGAACTAATGATTTTCTAGCACATTTTCAAGATAAGGTGCTGAAATTTACAAAGGAGTAGGTAGTTTTGCATCAATTCCATAAACCAATTCAATTGGAGACATCCCAATGTCTCTTTTACTTGTTTTATCAGCCCATAAAGCATCAAATAACTTCTTTTGCCAACTTCGATGGTTATCTTCAACTAGCTTGCGAATAATGGTGGTAAGATTCTTGTTGCTAGATTCAGCTTGACCATTCCCTTGAGAGTAATAGTCAGATGAATGTGCCAACATGATGCCATATCTGTAACAGAACATAGATATATCATGTGAGGAAAATTTTAAGGCATTATTTGTAACAATCTTATTAGGAATGCAAAACCTAACAAGAATATTTTCTTTAAGAAAATCACATACCACTTTAAAGGATGTGTGTTTGACTCGAAATTGCTTCTACCCACTTTATGAAATAATATGTTGCAACCAAAATATGAGTATGCCCAGCACTGGATGAAGCATTAAGTGGGCTGATAAAATCCAAACCCCACTATTGGAAGGGCTCTTCAATAACTACTAGTTTTAAAGGTAGAGTAGCAAGCTTCACATTTCCTTTGAACAATTGACAAGATTCAAACTTTTTTTATCCATTCATTTACATCTCCAAACATATCAGGCCAATAATAACCATTTATTAAAATTTTAAAAGTTGTAATAGAAGATGAAAATTCCCACCACAAGCCTCATTATAAAAGAATTGAAGTAACTTTCCATGTTGCTCTTTGTCCACACACTTCAGCAAAGTCCCATCTATACCCTTCTTATACAATGAATCACCCCAAATAATATATTTGGCTTCTTTGACCTAATTTTTCTCTTTTTCTTGAGGGATAACTATGCAGGACATTCACTGTAAGCATGGAAATAAGCAATATTTGAGAATCATTCATCTGTTAATCCAACAAAAGGTACAAGAGGAAACTCAATGTTTTCTTCAATTGGACCAATTGCCCCATTTTCTTCTATTAATTTATATAAACCTCCACCCGTTACTAATTTGGTAAGTTTAATGTCTACATCATATTTTTGTACCTTGGCAATCCATGAGGCTCTCTTGTTCAAGCCTCTCCTATTGTGTGAGGACTATTTTTACTATTGTGTCTGGTACATAAAATCTTGAATGAGAATTCCAAATATATAACCTGAATTGTTTAACCACCTTCACATGGCATAGAAATGCTTTTCAATCATAGAATAATTAAGCTCATGCTTTTTCAAGGGTACACTCAATAAAGCAATGGATGCTTCAATATTTTCATCATTATGTTGTGTTAGGATGGTAATAGTGTATGATATGAAGCATAACAATAAATAATGTATCTTTGGAAAAATCAAGATGAACAAGAACTAGGGCATTTGCTATAGCTGTTTTAATATCTTGAAAAGCCTTTTTATTTTGATTAGTCCATTTAATATTGACTTTATCATTCATCATGTCAACAATATTTTTGGTTAGCTCAGAAAAGTCTGTCACAAACCTCCTTAAGAAGTTGATTTGACCAAAGAATGACCTAACACCAGGCTTGATGGTAAAGACAATTGTTGAATGAATTTTACTCATTTAGGTTCAATCCAAATACCTTCCTTAGACACAATGTGTCTCAACAATTTACCTTCTATAAATCTAAACATGGATTTCTTCATATTTAATGAGATACCTTGTTGGTAACAACATTGTATTACCAACTCCAAATGATTCATATGAGCTTCCCTTTTCTTTGAAAACAATATCAAATCATCCAAATAAATCACAATGATTTTGTTTTTTAGGTCACCAAATGAAAGGTCCATAGCCTGCTAAAAAGTGGCACCTACATTAATCAATCCAAACAACATCCTAAGTGATCACCAAGGAGTTGTGAAAGTAGTTTTGTGCTGATTTTCAGGGGTCACACTTATCTGGTTATAACTCAAAAATCCATCTAGCATTGACATCATCTCTGAACAAGAAACAATCTGTAATACATGGTCCATAATAGACAATAGATAATTATCTTTTAAAGAGGCCTAATTGAGGTTGTGGAAATCAACACAAATACATATTTCACCACTTTTCTTCCTTACTGGTACTATATCAACCACACAAGTAGAGTGGTGAATTGGATATATTGTTGAAAAGATCAAGACAACTAATGGGGGGGTGAATCAGTTGTAACCAAAACTTCAAAACCATTAACATATCAACCACTTAATCACTGTTATTGTATTTTAACCATGAAAGCATGAAATTAGAAACTTAAACACATTCACACATGAGACACCAGAGTTTTACGTGGAAAACTTAATAACAAAAAAACCATGGTGAGTGTTAGCTCACAATATAATACGAAATAACAATACTGAAAATTAGAGGCTCACTGCCAATGGGGTGGCTCACTACCAGAGTTGGTGAATTGAGATAGTAGCATCTACTCCATGCCAGGGTTCAGTTCCATTGAAGTGCACTAATTCTTCTTCTTTTCTACCTTCTTCACTTACACACAATTATATTCGCATTTTTGTACACAGATACCTAATTCACAACTTCATTACATGTTTTTATACAATTCATCAACCTTGGAATTAACATCAAGGTTGGCATTACAATTATCAACCATTGGAACAATCTCCAAGGTCAGAAAACATACATACATTAAGATAGGTCTGGACCTAAATAGATTTGAAAGAGAAAAGAGTGAATTCAAACCATGCCATGCCTTAGTTGGGACTTAATTGCAATCTTCCATGCAACAACATGCTTCCACAATCTTCAAAGCATAACCACAAGTAGTGAGAACAACCAATTCAACCAAGACTGGAGTTAACACTAAGACCTTTAGAAACATGCTTCAACCATGATCCAAATTACACTTTGTGGACCAATCAAAAGGTAGGAATACAATCTAGATACATTCACAAGCACCTTACAATCACCAAGAACATCCGCACAACCTCTAAACACTTTATCCATGAGATAATTCAAACCAGAGCACTTAAACATTACTGTCAGCTACTGTCATAAAGGAAAGATCGCTTGTGGAGCACCAAATCACAAACTATTTTAACTGAAGGCACATAACATCATTACAAGCTTAATTCCAGAACCACAGACTGTAAAACTTGAATGTGGAGAAATATGGAGTAGAATACATTCTCCTTATCACCATTAAATACTTAGAGAAACAAGTTTTACTCTGGTGAACAAAACTTTCTCAAATCTTCACACTATAGGCTCAACCTTGAAACATAGCAGCTAAAGACATCCCTTAACATAGCTTCCAAACTACAAACAAAGATATTCAATATGAAGGATATGTGGAGAAAAACACTTAACTGTTCTTCTCAGGCACTTGTTCAAAATTATTCAAATAATTTCCTTAGATGCTGACCTTAGGTGTTGACATCAATGACAACACTTACTGCTCATACTTACAACAATCTCCCCCTTTGTCATTGATGGAAACACATGATGTGAAAAACCATCAAGACATACAAACTTGCTTTGCTTCTTTGCTCCTCCTTACTTTATGCTTTCTCTAACTGCAACTTTCTCCTTAGGTTTTTCACATGAATTTCTTTTCCACTTTGACATCAATAGAAAAGGGTGCTAGACCTTTTCTTTTTCTTTACTACATAACTCCCCCTATCATTAACACTACAACTCTTACTACTCTTAATCAGAAACTCATATCAGCAACATCTACTAGCTCCCCCTGAGAGGTAGCCTACAAAACATCAATCCAGATCAAAGAATGAGACTTTGAGAACCACTGGACTGATTCATTTCCTATGCATCTTAGTTTAGAGCAGGAGGGGTAATAACCCCTAACTTCTCCCTAATATACTCAAAAGTATCCTTAGGCACAGGCTTAGTGAAAATATCTGCAATCTGATCCTTTGTAGACACATACTCCATCTTTACTTCATTCTCTATTACCTTTTCTCTTAGAAAGTGATACCTTATTGATATATGCTTTATCCTTGAGTGCATCACTGGATTCTTTGAAATGTTTATAGCACTTGTATTGTCACAAAAGATTGAAATATGTTCTTCATACACAACTCTTATGTCCTTCAATGTTTGCTTTGTCTAAAGCACTTGAGTGCAACAATATGCTGCAACAGTATATTCTACTTCTGCTCTAGACAAACAAACTGATTCTTTCTTCTTGTTCAGCCATGAAACCAATTTATTACCTAAGAGGAAAGCACCTCCACTTGTACTTTTTCTTTCATTAGCATCTCCAACCCAATCTGCATCTGTATAAGCACTAAGAGTGAAATCAATATCTTTGGGATACCACAATCCATAGTCTGAAGTGCCTTTTAAATACCTCATGATCCTCTTGACTACAATCACATATGAATCTTTGGGATCTTCTTGAAATCTTGCCACAAGATAGACTGCATACATTATCTCTGGTCTTGTATGGGTTAGATAAAGTAGTCCTCCAATCATAGACCTATATTTTTTTCTGATCAGTCTTAGGTGATTCATCATTCTTGCTCAGCTTGCAACCAGTTACCATAGGAGTACATACTAGCTTAGAATCCTCCATTCCAAACTTCTTCAACAACTCTTTCACATACTTGGACGAGAAATGAAAAATCCTTTTCTGATTGAGTAATTTGGAATCCTAGAAAGAAATTCATTTCACCAAACATAGACATCTCAAACTCCTTTTACATTTCCTCTGCAAATTTCTTACACATACCTTCATTGCCTCCAAAGATAATATCATCAACAAAGACTGCAACAATCAGAATTTGATCATCATTAATTTTGAAGTAGAGATTACTGTCTACAGTACCTTTACTGAACCCTAATTGTAGAAAATACTCTTCCAGCCTTGCATACCAGGCTCTAGGATCTTGCTTGAGTCCATACAAGGCCTTCTTCAATCTATACACTGTGTCTCCTTGGTCTGATGATTGAAATCCTTCTAGTTGTTCAATATAAACCTCTTCTTCCAGCTCTCCATTCAAGAATGCAGACTTCACATCCATCTAATACACCTTAAAATCTTTGTGAGCTACAAATGCCAAAAACATTCTTATTGCTTCAATCCTTGCCATAGGAGCATAAGTCTCCTCAAAGTTTATTCCTTCAACCTGTGTATATCATTTGCATACCAGTCTTTCTTTGTTTCTTACTACTCCATTTTCATTCATCTTATTTTTGAAAACCCATTTAGTTCTAATCACATTCTTATCAGTAGGTCTAGGAACCAATTCCCAAGTTTAATTCTTATCTATTTGCATCAATTCTTCTTCCATGGCTTTTACCCAACTTTCATCTTAGTAGGCTTCATTTATAGTTTTATGTTCAATTTGTGAAAGCAAATAGTAGTTTACTTGTTCCTCTGTAGCTCTTTTCCTTGTCAATACCCCTTTGCTTTTGTCACCAATTATCTGATCTTTAGAATGATTAATCCTTACATACCTAGGAGTCTTAACAACACTTTCTGGAGCCTTTTCTTCATTGACTGTAACAACAGGTTCATCTGATTCATAGCCACTTAGATCTGATGTTATTTCCCTGTCTTCATCAACCTTCACATTAGCACTCTCAATGACCTTTCCCAATCCCTTATTTTAGCATCGGAAGACCTTACTCTTAGTAAAATATCCAAGGAAAATTCCTTCATCACACCTAGCATCAAACTTTCCTAACTCTTCATCTCTTCTAATGTAACATTTGCTTCCAAAAACTTTGAAATATTTCACTGTAGGAATTCTTCCATACCACAATTCATAAGGAGTTTTAGTACTATTACCTTTGACTTGGACTCTATTTTGAATGTAGACAACAGTATGTATGGCTTCTCTCCAATACACTTTTAGGAGGTTAGCCTCCATCACCATTGACCTAGTAGCCTCTTGAACTGTCCCGTTCTTTCTTTCAACAACTCCATTCTACTCAGGAGTCCTAAGAGTAGACAACTATCTCTTTATCCCATGCTCTTCACAAAAAAAATTGAATTTATTTGATGTAAACTCACCTCCTGTATCAGACCTTAAGCATTTGATCCTCAATTCTAACTCATTCTCAACCATTGCCTTAAAAGCTTTGAACTTGTCTAGGGCTTCTGATTTCTCTTTTAGAAAAATGACCCATGTCATTCTAGAATAATCACCAATAAGCAACATAAAGTACCTGTCTCCTTGTAAACTTTTTGTTCTTGTAGGACCACACAAATCTATGTGCACCAACTTAAGCAATCCAGCAGAAAATTGTTCTTTACTCTTGAAACTTGTCCTTGTCTGTTTCCCTAATTGGCATTCCTTGCAAATAGTATTAGTAGGCTTCACAAGCTTAGGCAGATCTCTCACAGCTTGTACTGAGCTTGTCTTCACCAAGTTGTCAAAATTGATATGACACATCCTTCTATGTCATAGCCAACTCTCATCTGTCTGAGCCAAGAAACAACAATTATCAGTTCCCCTCAAGTGATAAACATGACTTTTAGTCTTCTTACTAGTTGCAATCACTGTTCCAGAGCTTTCCATGATCTTATATCTATTATCCTTGAATCTTAGATCATATCTTTTGTCACACATCTAACCCACACTTAAAAGATTATGCCTTAAGCCCTTCACATATAGAACATCATTTGTGTTATGTTTACCATTAAAAGAAATAAATCCTCTTCCACAAATCTTACCAACTACATTATAACCAAACCTAACTAGTCCCCCATCATACTTTTCCAGACTTACAAACTTACTTTTATCACCAGTCATGTGATGCAAACATCAACTATCAATAATCCATTCATCCTTATATTTCTCAACCTAATAAACAGACAAAGCACTCTTCCTCTGGTTTTTCTTCCTTCACACAGCTAGTAGGATTAGTAGACATGGGTTCTTCTTTAATAGCAATAAACAAGCATTCATTTGCACTAGTATCATCAGACTCATCATCTATCACACCATCATCATCACAATATCTAACATAATAACATTTCTTTGTAGTTCTAGGTCTACTTTCAAATTTATTCTTACCTCTCTCAATTCTCTCTAGACACCTGGAGGCATAGTGACCAATCTTACCACAAGAAAAGCATTTGAATGGTAATTTGCCTTTGAACTTACCGGTACCTCTTTGCATTCTATCCATAAAGTTGGCTTCAATCTCATCAAGGTCATCATCAGATTCCATGACATACTTTTGGGCTCTTGAAATCTTTTTTTGAATTGTTGGCTTTGAAAGCAATCTTAGTCTTTGACAGAGCATCGCCAAACTCTCTCATCTCAAAAGCTATAAGCTTCCTGAGCAGTTGATCATTTGTAATCTTGTTCACACTCATAAATTCTTCAATTGTTGATGCCTTGTGACTATAGGATTTAGGCAAAGACATAAGAATCTTCAACACAACCTCATCATTATCAATAGTTCCTCCAAGATCTTTGATTCCATTAACAATTTCATCAACCTTTTGCATGTAGATTGTTATGTTCTCATCATCACTCATCTTTAGGGCTTCATACTTTGCCTTCAGATTTTGTAATTTTGCACTCTTCATAGAATCATCTCCTTCATACAAATTTTTAACTTTTCCCAGATCTCATGAGCAGTTTCTAGATCCATTACTTTCACTAACTCAGTGTTGGATAAAGCATTTAATAGACAATCTCTAGCCTTTCCATTAAACTCATACAATTTGACTTCATCTTCATCTGATGGTCCATTTTGAGGAATACTATACTTTTTCTCTGCCATCTTCCAAACATTATAACCAAGATAAATGAGATGGCTTTTCATCCATACTTTCCAAAGAGCATAATCTGTTCCATCGAACTGCGGTGACTCCTTCCTGTGTGCCATTCCAGATCTAACTCAAATTGTTAGGCTCTTTATCAAGAAATCCTTGCTCTAATACTAATTGTTGAAAAGTGTGAGACAACTAAGAGGGGGGTGAATCAGTTCTAACCAAAACTTCAAAACCATTAACACAAAAACCACTTAATCATTGTTATTGTATGTTAACCATGAAAGCATGAAACCATAAACTTAAACACATTCACACATGAGACACATGAGACACTAGATTTTTATGTGGATAACCCAATAAGGGAAAAACCACGGTGAGTCTTAGCTCACAATATAATATGTAATAACAATACCAAAAATCAGAGGCTCACTTCCGTAGGGCTCACTGTCCATAATGCTCACTACAAAAGAAGAGGTTCACTGGCAATGGGGTGGCTCACTTCCAGTGGGTGGCTCACTACTAGAGTTGGTGAACTGGGATAGTAGCATCTACTCCATGCTAGGGTTAAGTTCCATTGAAGCACATTGATTCTTCTTTTTTCTTTGCCTTCTTCACTTACACATAGTTATATTCACATTTTCACACACAAATACCTAATTCATGACTTCATTACATGTTTTTATACAATTCATAAACCTTGGAATTAACATCAAGGTCGACATTACAATCATCAACCATTGGAACAATCTCCAAGGTCGGCAAACATACATACATTAAGATAGGTCTAGACCTAAATAGATTAGAGAGAGAAAAGAGTGAATGACAACCATGTCATGCCTTAGCTAGGACTTAATTGCAATCTTCCATGCAACAACATGCTTCCACAATCTTCAAAGCATAACTGCAAGTAGTGAGAACAACCAGGTCGGCCAAGATTGGAGTTAACACTAAGACCTTTAGGAACACGCTTCAGCCACCATCCAAATTACACTCCATAGACCAATCAAAAGGTAGGGACATGATCTAGAGACATCCACAAGCATGTTACAATCACCAAGAACATCCACACAACCTCTAAACACTTTATCCATTAGATACATCAAACTGAAGCACTTGAAAATTACTGTTGACTACTGTCATAAAGGAAAGATCACTTGTAGAGCACCAAATCATGAACTATTTTAACTGAAGGCACATATCATCATTACAAGCTTAATTCCAAACCGCAGACTATAAAACTTGAATGTGGAGAAATGTGGAGTAGAATACATTCTCCCTATCACCATTAAATACTCTGAAAAATAGTTTTTACTCTACTAAATAGAACTTGCTCAAATCTTCATACCGAAGGCTCAAACTTGAAACATAGAAACTAAAGACATCCATTAACATAAGTTCCAAACCGTAGACAAAGATATTCAATTCATAAAATCCTTCAAATCATCATAGCACCATATGAAGACATCCATGTATTTTCTCAATAATGTTATAAGTCTTTTCCTTTCATCTAATGATCAAGCTTTACCAATGCAAACTATTTTAGGATCATCCTCCAAACCAATGTTAACTTTTTCATATTAAAAAAAACTAGAGGTTTCTTCCTTCTCCTTATTTTTCAAATAATGATAATGTCTATCAAAGAGATTCTCTAATGTTACCAAACCTTTTGGACTAGTATTTCCTTTTAACTATAACACCTCTAACTCACTAGCTTCCTATTTAGATGATGATCCTTGACTAGAATTTTCACTCCCTTCAAATAAAAGATTCACAAATGTACCATCTTTTTCTAGAAAAGATATAATTTTTTATCGTTGTTGAAAACCTATCAGTGCTAATCATTATCTGGGACACTAGGTCTAGAGATTAGCTCAATTTTATAGGCATCTTTTCCAAACTTAGGATTGGAAATTAAGAGAGCAACAGAAACAACAAGATAATCTACTTTAGAATTCTGAGCATGAGGGATCGCTTCATTTGAAAAAGCATCAAATTATTCAATATTGTCCCACACTTGGTTCCGATAATGTTTAAGCTTATCATTTTTGACCTGGAATTAATTCCTCACCTATTTGACAACAAATTTTGCATCACCCAAAACTCTTAAATTTTTATTCCTCTTTCCTTGGTTGTTTGGAAGCCTCATAGAAGAGCTTCATATTCAACGGTGTTATTAGTATTATCAAATACTAACTTATAAGTAATGGGAAATTTTTCATTTGTAGGTGAAGTAAAGACAATCCCAACTCTAGAACCAAAAAAAGAATAGCTCCCATCAAATTCCATGGTCCATAACTCTGAGGAGATATATGGAGAAATCATTTTAGGTTCTACTTATTTTTTGTTCATAAGCATATACATCCTAAGCCTTCTTTCTTAATATAGTATTTTAGACCTTGAATCTTCAAATTTTAGGACTGTATCCTTTCCTTTAGGTTCAAGCTTTAGAACCTTCTTGCCATTGACATGAATTAAGGTGTGGGACCAATCCATAGAAATTTCACCACCTAAATCCTTACAAAAACTTCTACTTGGAAACATGCCATAGCTAGAAGGGATGTCCATAACTAGGATGGTGAGTTTAAACTTCTTCTAGTGGGACTAATTTAGACTCCATAGAGTAAACTTTTTTGGAAGCTTTATTTAAAGAAAGACTTAGGGCATGCATGACTTTAGAAGGCATGACATTGTTAGAGGCACCAAAATCTATAATACAATTGCTAAGTTTACAACTAGCTATATACAAGGATACATGAAACAAATCTGGCTTATCATTGAATGAGGAACTAACAAAAGGAACATTATTTTGGGAGGACACATGGGGAGTAGCATCATCTTGAACATTGTTTGACACTTGATGAACAGTGGATGAAGAGGAATAACAAGACTTAGAATCTTCTTTTATATATTGAACTAGCCTCTCTAATTGATGTGGGTTCAATCTTAGATAATCAATTTGGGAGATTTGTACTTTTATTTTCTTATAGTATTTGATAAAATCAAATGAATCATCAAAAATAGCAAGTGACAAATCAAGATATTGAGTACCTTGTTTGGCTTTATTAGATGGAATGGTAGAAGACTGCTCTTCTTGAGAACTCTTCTTCATAAGAACATATTTGGGTGAACTTTCCACACCTTTGTGAGAATCATCGACATTAACTTTTGTTTTTTCTTTATTTTTATAGTGTTGGGCCCTTGTGAAGACATTTCAAGAATGACTGTTAACATCATGAAGTACTTCATCATCAGATTCATACTCCAAGAACCTCACCAAGGGTTGGCCATAAGCTTCATTTGCTTCATCATCTTGAGTAGTATATTCCTTGATCTTTTCACTTGACATATTCATTTGCATGTATCTAGCCATTTTTGGACACATGGTGCCATCATGTTCAATGGTCAAGTGAAAGTCACACATGGTTGGAGTGCGATAATGGCTAGAGGATGGATGCTAAATAGCCAACCTTTGTGTAGCAGGAGAAAGCCTTGGCTATTTATTCTGCTAGTATGGAATATAATTTTTCCTTGAAATATCCTAATATAGGGGCGATGGGTTTTGTTGTAGTTGCTTTTTGAGTAAAAGAAAATCATTAGTTAATTTGTGTACCATTGGATCTATGGCAATTTGATTTGTAGTTTGCCCTTTACCATTTTGTAATTCTTTATTCCACTTCCCAACAGTTAACAAATCATCCTCTATTTCTATGTCCATAGCCTAGGTTGTGCTAAGATCTAGAACTCATGCCCTTCTCAGGTGAAAGCTCACATATAGAGGTTGGGCATTAATAAATAAACACTTATGATTTTTAGTAGTGGGCCTTTTGGTGTTATTAATTCTATTTACCACCTTATTAAAATGAGCCACAAATTCCCATATGGGATCATGTATTTCATTTTTTCATTTGAGTCAATTATGCTAAACACATGTGTTCATCCTTGGCACACTTGAATCTATCCTCAAATCTCTGATACATAATAGCCCATGATCTATAGAACCAACCAGTAAATGGTAAAAGTACACAACTACCACTACAGTCAAGGATTCTATGAATATCTAGACAGAAACATCTTCATAATGCACTCCAAGAATAGCACAAGCCACAAAGAATACATTTATGTGTTCGTCAGTTGCAACTTTATTGTCACCATTAAATTTGGGTAGAATCTTGCTTGACCCAAGAGGTAAACCGTAGTTGAACTCCTAGTGCTAGGGGACCTATAGTTGCACCCCATGGGATTGATTGTTGTTGATCCATTTGTTGTTGTAGAGTGGGGTTTATATTAACAATAATAGGAACAACAGTTTTGTGTAATGTCAAGACTTTATAAGTGGAAGACTTGGTAGCACTTCCTGTGGGCAAAGGTCTACTTGCCAATTTAAACTTTCTTCTTGAAAAGGAAGGGAATGTAGAGAAATCAATATTTATAACCTTTCAAAATTAGGGTCCAATATGGCCTTGCTTCAGTCACTCCTTGTAAATCTTTTGCTAGCCAACTTGCAAACTACTAGTTATTATTTTGCTGATTATTTTGTCTATTGTCTTGTATTGCTTGCACAGGATTTATTTTGTTTCTTCATGGTATGGGAATGACTCTTTCTAGAATGAGCAATGGTGTATATTATTCCCCAAAAATTTGATCTTGTCTCCTGATTTCATTATCAATATCGTCTTCTCTGTTTAACACATTGTCAACTAGATGATATTGTTGATTTGACCTTCTGTATCTCCAGGCTAGTGTTCTCAAATTTGTTATGACATCCTCTTGCTCAATGTCTAAGCAATTAATATTTGGTTGCAAGACTAGACCAAAATTACACTATAAGACCATAATTATGCATCTAAACAATAAGTTTATTATCGGTAGAATATATTTGTTGAGGGTGATTATTTCTCCTTTGAATTCTTGGAAGTAGAATTCTATCAATCACTATTTTGCCTATAATGTGGAAAAAGTGGGAAAATGATAGTGTTTATAAATTGAATCAAGCCCCTCTTTCACTCATATCACATTAGGAAATAGGAACTAAGCTTGCTCACTATGAAGGATCAAGATACTGATTCCTATGACCTTTTTATGCTTGTGGTGACTGAATAGATGCCTCAATTAGGTTTTTACAAGCTTCAACCAATCAACTAGCATAAAACCCTAATTGCAAGGTATGTGATAACAGACTAATTTTTAGCACATATACTGACAAATAGATTATAGAAATGCAAAGTAGGGATCACAGAGAGTATGTACCCAGAAATTAAGGGCTTGTTAGACTAGGATGCCTACCCCAATGTCCTGAAAGTTTTTGATAGCTGAGATCTCTTGTACCTGATGTTAGAGTGTTTGTAGAGGGTTCCAGATCTAGAATTAAATGCCTAGTTAGACTAGGACACTAGCCCTAGTGTCCTGATTATTTTATGATGCCAAAATTTAAAGTTCTACGATGACTGTATCTGTAATACTTGTTCTCCTTCCGCTCCTTTTCGTAAGATCTTTTTGAATATGACCTGCACATACAAAAGGAGGAGAAAGATGGTTGTGGCTATATAGGATTTTGCCTCAGTCAAACCCCATATTTGGTATTTCTACCTCAACAATAGCCAATGATAAAGATTTGTAGATATGTGTGCTCATAAATCATATGTGTATGTAGAAAATGTAAAACCCTAGATGACTCAAGCATCAAGGAAAGATCAACACAATGTTTCACTTAAGGAAATAACATCACCTCAAGGAGAAGATAGCAATTAAGATTTGTAGAACAAGAAGGTGAGGCAACCATATCTGCGGAGGATTCCCAAGCTCAAATTGGAGGCTTCAACCCTTCTCTCGATCATACAAAGGGCTTGACAAAACCCTGGGAAGAGCATGATAGACTCAAGATCTTGATTCCTAATCTCCACCGAATATCTCCATGATAGAAAATATTAATAAATTAAAGAGCTTCAACAAAGTGCTGGTCTTCAATGGTAAAAGCGACACAATTTTGGCATAGTAAGCTTGCATATAGATTGTGTGTGATAAAATGATTTTAATTCTCTTTAAATACCTAACCTTAGAAATTCAAATAGTCAAAATAATACACCGACATCGTGGGAAGACCAAAATTTGAAATTAGAATCATGAGGTGCACAGAACAAGATGACACCACCCTGAAATTTAGAACACAGAAAAATAGGGCTGGACTAAGGCATAGGTGCCCAAGTCTAGACCTTAATTTTCACTTAAGGTCTGCATTTAGGAGGTCTAGTATATCCAAAATCTAAACTTTGTTTCCAGGTTCTGTCAGTTATTGCTTTAAAATATGACTTTAAAATATGACATTTCTTAAGTAGGGTATAGGTCAATTAGGGTTTAAGTAGGCCAGAAATAAAAAAGGCAAGAGAACACCAAAGGAGAGGAGCTAAACTATGTGAAATTGTGCCATTCCATGCAGGTGGACAATTTTTGACATAAAATTTAGCCCCCACTTTAGTGGCCATATGACACTATGTGCATATGTAACTAAAGGAAAGAAAATACATCAATCATGAAACACATACCCAAAAGGATATTGTAGAGGACACTGAAGTGTTGTCACATGAGAGGAAGAAGTCCCCAGTCTATAATCCTACAAGACCACAAAGTTAAGAACCTCATCCTGCAAAGGAATGCTTGTGAGATAATCAAAATCAAATCAACCTACAACCAACACACAAATAGGTCATTCATAAATGCTAAGGGGTTGAGTGATGAGACATGATGAGGGATGAAATTGAGGGAGATATATGCCCCCCTTGTTTTTGCTTGCTTAGTCCGAAAGGGAGAAACAAGGTAGTTATCTACATGCACATATTTCAAGCAAAAGTGATGAGAAATGCATTGTGAGGGTCATTTTTACAAAAACACTAAAGTACATAGAATTGGGTTAGATGGAGGGCAAAACTAAGATTCCAACCCAACAAACGATGTGAAAATCCAAGTCCTATAGCCCAAGATAGAGGTTCATGAGTAAAGTTGTACAGTTTTACACCTAGATAGTGATAGGAATTCTCATCCATTTATTATATGTAAAGGGGGTTTTCACTTTTCCACTATTCATTATTCTTTTCATTGTGTAGAGGAGAGAAGGAGGAGAAAGAGACCAACCATGCCGATGTGACATCCATACCAACTACCGAGACTAGAGGTGTTCTGATCTCAAGTCGCAGATAGATAGATCGAGCTAGAGGTAGGATCTTAAACTTCACTTATGTTGCATTTATTTCCTATTTTTTTTTGTTTTCATCCTTTTGCATGCCATATAGAATGATCTAGACAAGGGTACCCAAACAAGGTGCCCAAGTCCAACCACGATGCACAAGTCCTCTTTAGACGCCCAGGCCCTACTGGGGCACCCAGGTCCTCTTCAAACGCCCAGGTCCTCTTGGGATGCCCAGGTCTTCTTAGGGAACCCAAGTCCAGAAAGGACAATGGCCCCATGGACATGACACAAAATTATTAGTTAGATGTTGTGTTATGTTTTGATGATGTGGACTGATTCAAATTTGAATGTGTGATGTGTAGGATGTCCCCAAGACACGCACATAGGTGGTTGCCTTATGACACTGCTATAGGACCACATCAATACTATCACCAATGAGGAGCGAGGCTTCATGTAGATAGTGAGCCTATGGTGGGTGTTTAGGATGCCCACCATGAGATTCCACTATAGTATGTTGATGGTACTCATGGAGAGGTGGGATGCAGATATGTTTACATTCCATTGAGGATGTATTGCATCCTGCGACTGCCCGTCCATGGAGAGACAGAGAGGATCATAGTGTTGGCAAGAGACACTATATGGATTCATGGTTGTTGTCATTGATGGCAACAAAGGTCATCCCACATATCCGCAAGTCATGATGTGTCTCTACCGGAAGTCAGAATAAAGAATGTTGTGGTCCAGTGAACAAGAATAGAGCATGTGGCAAGGTCCGACAGATTGGTCCGGATCTCTCAGAGGAAGTGTCTTGGTGCAGTGCGGATTTGGGGAAGTCAAGAGGACTACCTTGAGTGGTATATTCCAAGGATTTAGCCTCCGGTGATGGACAAGGAAAAAGATATGAATAGTTGAGTACCGGATTCCTGAGAGACAGTGAAAACAGAGGAAGAACTGACTGACAGAGTATTAGACTACTTTCCGGATGTGTTACTATTGATGATAGAGGTTGTGAAGGCATGAATCATGTTTGGCCGACATGATTAATGATATCTACAAGTATATGCTTGATCCGCATTGCTTGGTGAGGAAGGATTCAGCCGACAGAACAAGAGTTTGTAAGAAACTAGACTGTTCCAGATGCCAACTAGAAAGGTGATGAAATTACTTGTGCGGATATATATAGAGGATGGATTTAGTTGTGAAGGGTGTGATGGTGTGAAGATATATGTGAATAAGTCCAGAACAGAGCAGAAGTAGCAAAAAGGATCCGGTATGTGAAAGATAGCAGAATAAAGAACAGAGGAAAGATGAAGTGCAGCAGATCAGTGTACTGAGCCTAACCAGAACTGAACTCCAGCATATGTAGATGCTTCCAATCAGTTCAAGACTGTGATTCTTATCACTTTGTAGACAGTGTGTCTTCTTGTAGGCAGTGGGCCTCTTGTGAGCAGTGTGCTCAGGCAGTGAGCCCTAATTGGCAAGTGCCATTTTGTAATTTCCTATTCTTCTAACAGAGAATAATTTTGGGTTAATCACCCCGTGGTTTTCTCCCTTAACAGGGTTTCCACGTCAAAAATACTGTGTCATGTGTTTCTTATTTCATGATTAATGTTTTTGTGTTTGATTCAATGCTGCATCAATTAAAAAGAAAGTTTAATAAGGGAAATAATTAGGATAACTGATTCACCCCCCCTCTCAGTTATCAACAATTGGTATCAGAGCTAAGTTCCTCCTAATAGAGCCTAACAGCTTGAGGAAGATCTGGGAGTTCAAATGGATGCATATGGTTTAAGGGAGCAACTCAAGACTGCTCTTGAGGATCTTGAACAGTCAAATTCTGAAGTCAGTGAATTAAAGGAAAGACTCAAACAGGCTGATGAATTCATGAGAGAATTAAAAGACAAATTAAGTCTCTCTATGAAAAAGAGAAAGGAGCTGCTCCAACAGTTGGCAAGACAAAGTGAAGAAAGCAATACAAATGAAGAATTGACTGAGCAAACCAAGTTATGTGAAAAGTTATCAAAAGAAGTCATTATGTTAAGACATGAAATGGAATCAGGAACTATAAAGTTTACTCAAGAGATTGAAGAAAAAAGAAAGGCTGAAGACAATCTAAGACAATCTCTTAAAGAAAAATCAGAAGAGTGCCACCAGATGGACAGGATTATCAGACATCTTGAATCTGATCTTGAAGATGCCAAAGATAATGAAGAAAAACTTGAGGATCAAATTGCCTCTCTCAAAAGAGACCTTCAAACAGCAAATGAATATAAAGAGAAATTCAAGATAAGTTCTGCTCAACTTGAAGTTCTTCTTGGAAGTCAAAAGAGGACAGATGACAAGTATGGTTTGGGATATGAGAAAGGAGAAAGCTCCGGATCCGGTCAGAAGAATCTTGGATCAGAAAATCCAAGGAGCAGGCCTAGAAGACCTCCGGTAAGACAGCCAAATGCTCAAAGATATCCATCCTTCAATGGATACTGCCACAGCTGCAACCACTTTGGTCACAAAGCTAATCAGTGCAGAATGAGAATGAATCAGATTAATTCATCCTTCTCCAGACAGTGCTTCAACTGCAAAAGGTATGGACACAAATCCCATGAATGCAGAATTATGCAAGTAAACAAATCATTCAAAGGTAGATGCTTCACATGCAATAGAGTAGGTCATATGGCTAATCAATGCAGATCAAGAGGATATCAGTCAAATATGCAAAGAAATGTTATTTCCCAAATCTGCAATAGGTCCGGTCATAATGCTAAAGTCTGCAAAAACAAGTATCAGGACAAAAGAGGTCCGGTGTATAATCAGAATCAAGACAAGGGTAAACAAAAGATGAATGCGGATGAAGTTAGGAATCAGATGAGCAAGATTTGGGTGAAGAAAAGTTCAGAGAATGTAGAGGTTGGATCCGCACTAGACTCTGGTGCTGATATTTCTTCCGGAAATTAAAAAGTGAGCTCAGGCTCAGGGGGAGACTCAAAGAAAATCCTGTTCCCCCAGCCAAACAAGTGGTGCCGAATGTGGCACAAGATGCGGAATAAAGGGTTTGCAGATATGAGTCTTGAGATGCTTCAGTCAAGTTTTCAGAGGTCTGCATGGAGTCATGAAGAAGCTGTGATCGATCAAATAAGACATGTTCAGGGAGATGCTCCGGTATGACAAAGGATTACAAAAAGGTTCGAAGAGATCCGGAAGTGCACTATCTTGTTCTGCGGATTGGACAGAGTGTTTGGGATGTTCTTGTAATATGTTACCTCGATTTATTCATGATTGAAAGATCCGGATGATATTCGCAGATCAGGACTAATCCGGGATACTCCAAGCTATCCAGACAAGGCAAACCGGAATAATGTAGGTGAAGCATTTATTGCAGACAGATATTAGGGTTCGCGGAGCAATATAAGGGATTTCTCAAAAGTCATTTGCTCATTCTGCACTCAAGAAGAAGCGAATAGTGGAGCTCTGCAACAAGATTCATCAAGCACACCAAGGATCTCCTGCCGAAGTCATTGCATAAAGAAATCAATCCAATCACTCCGTGCAAGTCGAAGGTGCATAAGGTATTCTCTGTTTTTCATTACCTCACTGCAAATCTTTGAAGAATGGCTACTCCAAACATAGTTAAGATCTCTGATAGACCTCGCCCCTCATTCAAGAAACATCCCTACAAATCATTAGAGGTAGATCCACTAGGAGCCTTCTCTAGTGTTCCTCATGGTGTATTGCATACGGAAGATATTAGGGTTTACATCCATGCGAATCTTGAAGACTTTGGAGAATCAAAACTAATGGATATCTATCACAAATAATTGATAGATGACTCCTTTGAGATCAAACCTCAGTATAAAGCCATCCAGGACAAACACTTTGCACAGTGCATTCATTTCCCCTGTTTTGAAGAAGATGAATGGGTCCGGTATGTACTAAGTAGAGTACATGACAACTTCCTATGGTTGAACAAGCCCTTCAAGATCACCAAGGACGCAATTAGGGCTGTAACCGGTCTGCACTCATCCGGTGGATTACCTGTTCTCAAATCTGTCAAAAATCAGACAGTCAGTGATGCAACCGGATCCAAGTTTGACAAGAGAGCTATGACAGTTGATGATATCATTGAACCGGATGTCAAATTTGTAGCTATGATAATTGGTTACAAAATGTATCACTCCAGTAGGGAAAATTCAGTACCGGGAACTGCAATCTACACAGCCTATCAGATGTTAAAGGAGAATGCAGACTATGACTTGTGCGAGCTTCTAGTAAACCAACTCTTTGAAAATCTACAGAAGATTAAGAAGGACAAGAAAAACTCCTTCAAATATGGCAATCTGATCCTGTGTCTCTTCTTTTACTACATGAATGAGCTTCCCGGATCCAGTGGATGGATATGGCAGAATGACAGACCGGTTGCCATTCAAATCAGAGACTATTTGCATGGACTTGGGGATGCAAAAGCAAGAAATACAGCTCTATGGGGTTACTTCAAGAACTTCCAAAGCATGATGCATGCAAGAGAAAGAATACCCCAATCCCTTGTTGAAAAATACAAAGACACAGTATGCTTCATGGTAGAAACAGATCAGTGTCTGATGGAGGCAGTGGAGCCTAGGACTGTCTGGATCATGCCTATGGGGTATGAAGTGGATGAACAGATAGTAGAGCTACATGTTCAACACATGCTAAGCCAGCCCAAAGATCCTAAGGCAGAAAGGTTTGGAACCTTTGAGGAACTGAGTGTAAAGTTACATGTAGAACTCAGGGAACCGGAGATAAAGAGGAAGGTAAGAAAAGAAGTTGAGCATATTGCTCAAGGCCTAGGCATCTCAAAAGAGGCACTTGATGCCAGCCGGGAAAAGAGGAGGAAGGCTGAGGAAGAAGAGAAAAGTAAAGAAAGTGTTCCGGTTGAAACTCCCACCCGGACCAGATCATCAAAAAGATCTGCACCTCCCTCAACCAAAAGTTCAAAACTGGAAGTCCAGGCATCCGGTAAAGATCCAAGACAAAAGCCACAAGGGCTTATAAAAGCCAAAAGGATGAAGAGGAAACAGAGTCAGATGAGGGAGTAAAAGAAATAAAGAAGCAGAAGAAGAAAGGATCTGGTAAACCCTCCTCAGGACAAGACAAGGATGAAATGGCAGAGGTATCTGTTGAAAAGCCCACTCTGTCTCTAGAGAGCATAATCAAGTCGGTCATGGTGGATGGAAACCTTCAACCAATGACTGAATCTTATGATGACTTCAGTGAGGCTGACCAAAAGACTCTGCAGGAAGCCACAGTCAAATATCTGAACATATATAATAAGGCTTTCATTGAGATCATATCTCTTATTCCTAAAAGCCTAGAAAAGGAATTGGAAGTAAGAAAGAACAATGCTCATGCAAAAGATCTTGAGATCCGGGAGCAGATAGCTATTCAGCTATATCCTCAAATTGATCCCAAGACAATGAACATAATCTTCAAGGACTGCAAAGATGAGTTCAGAAGTAAAGCCAGGATGAATCAACTCATGCTTGGTGAGACTGACAAAGTGGCCCAAGAAACAGAAGAGATCCTCCGGAAGGCCTTCAAAAGGTTCAATCTTCCTGTTGTAGAGGACTTAGGTACAGAAACAGCTGAGGACTTGGAACCCTCTGCTCCAGAAGAAGTGGGCCCTGAACATACAAGCATCTCTCCTCCGGTTTCCCCTACAGTCTCCAGATCCAAAGAAGAAGAGCAATTACAGGAGAAGGAAGCAGGGGTGAAAGATAAAGAGGTTGACAGTTCCAAGACTGCAGAAGAAAAGAAACATCTATCTCCGGCAAGAGACACTGCACAAACTATTCAACAATTTTTGAGCAAAGAAACTTTAGAGATTGATGAACCGGAGCTTCTAAAAGGCCCATTCGACTTTGACTCTCTCTCTCCGGTACAAACAATGAAGATAGCTTCATTTGCAAATGCCAAGGCAAATGAAAAACTCCTGAAGTCTCATATGGAAGACTGTGAGTTGATAGAGGCTGCTTCTGGAGTACTTGTAAAGATTATGCCATCAATCCAGATAGATCCGACAGCCTCCTCTTCCGGTAATCTAAAAACCTTAGTCAGCAGTGTTGATACACATTTTGATTCTCTAGAAAAATCAGCTGAAGAAAAGGTCCGGAAGGAATTTTTGGATAAAAGATTTTCAGAGGTATTAGAATTAATCTCTAAAGATAGGAAGATTGTGAGCATTGGAATAAAGAGCTTAGAGAATGCTCTTAAGGATGGCGGTGACATCTACAAATTTTGTATATCCTGGCCAAAGGCAACAGCAGCAATTGATAAGAAAATAAAAGAGGAACAGGACAAGCTACAAAGCTTATCTCAAAGTTTTGATCCTCTCTCTTCCTCCATAATAAATCAAGAATGTCAGACTATTGCAGTCTTGAATGAAATAAAGAATTTTGAGAAGGAAAGGAAGAACATCACTAACCGGATGGGAGAACTTAGACGGATTATAATCCCTAAGTTGGAAACTATGCATGAGGCCATCAGTGATGCTCAGACCACCGCCCAAACAAAAGATCCGACAGATCTCAAGCGGGCAGAAGCTTTTGCATTTTTGTTGAGTGGTCACATTTCAATTTTGGATAGAATGAAGCAAAGTTGGGCTACAGAAATGATCCAATTGCAGACATCCTTTGCAGACATTCTTCAGTATATGTGAGTATGTAAATATGTGGCTATGTATAGAAAATTTTTGAAAATTTTGATATGCGGACCCTACCCTTTGCCATTGATGTCAAAGGGGGAGTGAGGAGCAGTGAAAAATGAGGAATCCAATTAAGGGGGAGTTCCAGAAATTGTATATAAAGACAGAGCATCAGCAAAGGGGGAGCATAGTGAAAACACTTAGTCATTTTTCACTAAGTGTTGCCATCAATGCCAAAGGGGGAGATTGTTGGCAAGAGACACTATATGGATTCATGGTTGTTGTCATTGATGGCAACAAAGGTCATCCCACATATCCGCAAGTCATGATGTGTCTCTACCGGAAGTCAGAATAAAGAATGTTGTGGTCCAGTGAACAAGAACAGAGCATGTGGCAAGGTCCGACAGATTGGTCTGGATCTCTCAGAGGAAGTGTCTTGGTGCAGTGCGAATTTGGGGAAGTCAAGAGGACTACCTTGAGTGGTATATTCCAAGGATTTAGCCTCCGGTGATGGACAAGGAAAAAGATATGAATAGTTGAGTACCGGATTCCTGAGAGACAGTGAAAACAGAGGAAGAACTGACTGACAGAGTATCAAACTACTTTCCGGATGTGTTACTATTGATGATAGAGGTTGTGAAGGCATGAATCATGTTTGGCCGACATGATTAATGATATCTACAAGTATATGCTTGATCCGCATTGCTTGGTGAGGAAGGATTCAGCCGACAGAACAAGAGTTTGTAAGAAACTAGACTGTTCCGGATGCCGACTAGAAAGGTGATGAAATTACTTGTGCGGATATATATAGAGGATGGATTTAGTTGTGAAGGGTGTGATGGTGTGAATATATATGCGAATAAGTCCAGAATAGAGCAGAAGTAGCAAAAAGGATCCGGTATGTGAAAGATAGCAGAATAAAGAACAGAGGAAAGATGAAGTGCAGCAGATCAGTGTACTGAGCCTAATCGGAACTGAACTCCAGCATATGTAGATGCTTCCAATCAGTTCAAGACTGTGATTCTTATCACTTTGTAGACAGTGTGTCTTCTTGTAGGCAGTGGGCCTCTTGTGAGCAGTGTGCTCGGGCAGTGAGCCCTAATTGGCAAGTGCCATTTTGTAATTTCCTATTCTTCTAACAGAGAATAATTTTGGGTTAATCACCCCATGGTTTTCTCCCTTAACAGGGTTTCCACGTCAAAAATACTATGTCATGTGTTTCTTATTTCATGATTAATGTTTTTGTGTTTGATTCAATGCTGCATCAATTAAAAAGAAAGTTTAATAAGGGAAATAATTAGGATAACTGATTCACCCCCCCTCTCAGTTATCAACACATAGAGCATCGCTCAAAGGAGTATACAAGAGAGAGTCACTTATACTATTTAGGTTGCATCATCACTCAGGTAGGACAAGGACATATTACACTTTCGTGGCTAGAGTAGGGATGTGCTAACATTCCCTTAGTATGGCAGATCATGATCGGTACCATCACCCTGGTGGTTGCACAGGATGGATGAGGTACACACCTTCACAGGGGCCTTGTTCAAACTATCAGATCAATGGAGTAGCATAGGACAGTGTACACGTGGGGGTGCAATATTCTTGCACACCTCTATCATGATTTGGGATGATATGTCCATTATGAAACACAGAGCTTGATTGTGTGCACCCTGTTACTTTCATGCCCACATTTTCCATGAGGTCATGACATGATATCCACATGTCATGCCTACATTTGTCATGTGGTCATGACATGAAATATCAAAAAAAATTCCCACCTGACTCTAAAACCCATTCACACATAACATGCACGCTTGGTGACACACACATGTAATGTGGTTGTATCCACAATGCACATTAGGTGTGTTGTACAAAGGTGAAGAAGTCAATCATGGTGCAAGATGATGCAAAACTCCTTTCGCAATCTGTGTGATAACTATAGCAACTAAGGGGGTGTGCATCGCCAGAGGTGTCACTAAGAGGGGGGTTTCCATCCAAGAACCAGCCCTAGGGTTTCCTAAGTGAAGGTGATACGGTTTTGACCTAAGTCGAAACCTAACCCTAGAAATAACTATCAACTAAAATAACATTAAAATAAAGAAACTAACTTGATAAGGCTAGATACCTTAATAACCATTTAAACCTATCCAAGATAATTAACAAGATTACAAGCCTTAAATTAAAATATTTATCCATATAGTTAAATGGGAAAAATTAAAATACTAAAATAAATTAATTAAATAATGCCTTCCTCAATCCCAAAAATTTTGATAGCATAACATTACTAAGGGTAAAATTCTCCTAAAAATTTAGCAGCATAACGCCACTCTATCAACTATGTGAGGGTAAAAATAAAACTAAAATATTAATCTAACTATAGAACTTTTACAAAATTTAAAACAAATTAAATAACTTGATAGCATCAACTATAGAACTATTACACTTAAATTAAAACAATTAAAATAAATCCTTCAACTATAGAGTTTGACTAATTTAAATCTAAATGAAAGAAATGAATCATCACATATAGTTCAAGAAATCAATTGAACTAACAAGCCTAAGCAAGTTTAAAAATATTAACAAGGGGTTAAAGGTTAAAATAACTCCTTAAACTTAGGGCATCACATCAAGCCCTAAAAAGGTTTATAAAAGCATGCTTAAATCTCATTTTCTCACAAAAGTCTAACTTTTTGTTTTATTGATGAGATTGAACAAGTTGCAAAGGAGGAGGAAAATCCCTTCCCCAAGTGGGAAGGTTATTTTCCCAAGTTAATATTTTTTAACTATTTTATTTTCTAACATTTCCTTTTTATTTGCACAGGTTAAATCTAAATTCCTTTTTTTCTATATTACCCTTGGTTTCAATCTTCTATGTTTCAAAGAGCTTAATAATAAGGTTTTAAACATCATTTATATTGTTTTCCCCAATACATTCTAATAGTTTTCCAAAAGTTTTATTCTTCCAAAAGGGATATATGTTTTCTTTCCCAAAAAAAAGTTTACTCTCTGGATATTTTATTTCCAGCAAGGTTTTTATACATAGAGGGGGAAAAAAAGAATATATATATATATATATATATATATATATATATATATATATATATATAAACAAATGTGTGTGTATATATATAAACACACAGAGAAGAAAATAAATTAAATATCATAAAGTATAAAATGATGCAAAGGGCCGAATGAAAATGTATTATAGAGATCAATAAATGAAGTAACAGAGAGGGTTTAGGTTTTAATGGCTGACCTCTGGCACACGCGGACGCCATAGTCTACAGGTTGCGGCCTGTGGTTGTGGCAGTCATGAGGCCAAAGGGGGGGTGGGCCTCTCGCCACCTCCCATAGAGATTAAAGCTCTATGGGGGGACGAGTGTCCCATGCCCCCACTCCTGCCCCATTCACAAATGCAAAGGGGCTGAGCCACCCCTGCAACATGGCTGCAAACCACTATTTATTTTTAAATAAATTTAAGCAGTTTCTACGCTAACCAAAATTTGCATGCCATTCTTTTTTTTTTTATAAAAACTTTTCAATATTTAAAACCTAAGTCTTATAATATAAATATAATATATATATATAATTTATTATTATAATTTTCTGTATTTGCCAAAAGAAAACAGAGAACATTATTTAAAAAAACAAAAAGATATATATATATATATATATATATAATCACCACAATAAAACATTTAAAGAGGAATATAAATCTATTTCTTTCCTCTAAAATAAAAAACATAGCCGCGCCCCCCCCCCCCCACCCCCCCATTTTTTTTAATCTAAATAAATATATATTTTGTTTTGTAAAACATATAGCCCACTTATTTTTCTCTTAGTCATTCAATATTACAAGCAAGATGGATACATTTTTTTCTTTTTATTTACAAGCATAATTATGAGAGAGAGAGAGAGAGAGAGAGAGAGAGAGAGAGAGAGAGAGAGAGAGAGAGAGAGAGAGAGATTTTCTACACCATTTATACTCTAGTAGAAAAAGAACAATAAATGACTAAAAAACTACTAAAAATTGCATATGAATGACTAAGCTTGGTCACGTGACCATTACTAGTTTATTTCCGGTCATTTATAACGTGACCAAATTTATGACCAAACCATTTTTAGTCATTTATTGGTTCTTTTGATTGATTAATTTGGTAGTATATTTAGTCGTTAATTTAGTCATTGATTTAGTCATATTTATTCACTGATTTATGTCAATTGGTAATATATTTAGTCAATTTAATTGATGTCAATTAGTAGTATATTTAGTCACTTTAATTGACTGATTTCCATTAATTGGTAGTAAGTTTAGTCATTTTTGTATATGCCTAAAAATGACATGATTCATTGTAAATAAATATTCTTAATATTTATTCCCCTCTTATTTCTTCTATCAATTAAATAAATATTCTAAGTTTATTTGATTGGTTCATTATCCCATAATTAAATAAAATCAATTTATTTAATTAATCATAAATTCATCTATCCTAAGTCCTAATTCCATAAATTCACCTCACTAATCCACCTCATCTTTCCACCTCACCTTTGCCACCTCACCATGTTGCACATGTAATTAAATATTTTAAATATTTAATTAGCTAATATTCCCTAACCCACATGTCCTATTTATCCTCTAGTCAAAATTAGTTAACTCATCAATCAAATCTGTTAACTAATTAATCATTTGAGTTCACTGATCAATCAATTCAATCAACTCCCCAATCAATTCACTTAACTAGTTGGTTTATTCTATTAACTATTCAATCAATTTTGTTAACTCCCCTATTACATGATGGAGCTTGGACACTTGTCCTCTTTCTATTCATGCACATTCCTTAACCATTCTCAACCATTGATCTTCTTATTTCTTCTCAACCGTTGATCTGCTCTCACATATTTCTATAAATGCAACCCTCTTCTTCTTCGTTTCATATCCCTTGTTTGAGTAAACTTATGCTGCAGAAAGACAAGCGCGCCTTTAGCACCCCCATCTTCATAAGCACTTCATATCATCCATCACACATTTGTGTTTGAAGTTCATCTTCAAATACAAGTAAAGGATCATAGCCATTTTGTCCTTGTCATCTTTAACAAGCAAGGGATCATACGCTTATGAGGGCTTCATCATCAAGATCAAGAACAGATAGGCGAGCAATGGAAGACGAAAGGTGAAAGGTTGTAAGTATCATTTGTTTGTTATTTAAATCTCCTTTTCTCCTTCATATTCTATTGATGTTTAGGTTTATTATTGTTATTGATTAATCTACATTTTACCCTACCAAATTTTTTTTACACCTAGCAAATCTAGGAGTCAAGCTACCCAAAGATTATGACATAGAGGCTCTAAAAGAAATGGAGGAAGAAAGAATCCCTGAAGGCAGTAGACACGATGAAATACCAAAGGATAAGAGCAAAGCAACAATTGATTCCTTGGATACCCTAAGTCTAGTAAACCAAGAAATCCAAGTATTATGACAAGAATTTGCGGACATAAAAATAGGGGCATCGCCTAAACGTTACACCCTAGAAGATATTTCACCATATCCTTTTGATAGGGCCTTGGTCATGATACCTTTCCCCTCAAAATTTGAGGTGCCTAAGTTTGACAAATATCGAGGAAAGGGTGATCCAAGGGATCACATCAGATAATTCAATGTTGCTTGTCTTGAGGTCGCACATAATGACACTTACCTTATGCGACTCTTTCCATGAAGCTTAGGTGGACAAGCCATGGAGTGGTTCTCTAGACTACCACCCGGTATTAAAACATTCAATGAACTTGTAGATAAATTTGTTACCCACTTCTCTTACAACATTGAGCACGACACCTTAATATTGGATCTTTGTAACACAAAACAGAAAGGTGAAGAATCTTTCGCCGCATTCTTACAAAGATGGAGACAATTGGCTAGCAAATGCCCACACCAAATGCCAGAGAAATAGATGCTAGAGATGTTCATCCACAACTTGCACACGGACTTAAGTTATCAAATCCAAATCCAATGTCCTACTTCTTTTAGCAAGGTCATTGAGATGGGCCTCATCATAGAAAAAACCCTAATCGCAAAAGGTCAAATCAAGCTCTATAAAGACACTCCTAGTACCAACACCAACAATGACAAACCTAGATTCTGGACGAAAAATAAAAACATCGTAAATGATGGGGTGGTAGATGCCAAAAATGCGGCACCTAAACTATCATGCCCACTTTTTCCATGCGGTCACAACACGCATTACACACATTTCATGTCCACATGCATCATGTGGTCATGATACCAACTATCAAAAATTTTCCCTTACTACTCTGAAAACCCCCTCGCACGCATAAGCGTGCTCGACGGTGCACACTTAAGGCGAAAGCAATACAGTTGTTGGCGGGGTACCAAGTACATGTGTGCACACCTGACACAAGAAAATGTGTGGTTACCTGACTTAGGTCAATCTCTCAAATTACATTTGAACAATAGTCACTTTAGGTGATAGATGATTTTTTAGCAAAGCACGGTCATCTGTTCTTCTTTCCATTTTCTAGAATTTAATATTAATTTCTCCTCCTTCAGACTTAGCATTTTCAACCAAGCCCGTTCATTTGCACTCTCTTCCTTTTCTTGGAATTTAATTTTGATTGTATTTCTATCTCATTCTCCTTCCTGTTGTGCAAGATCTTCTTATGTTATCCTATTTTTTTTCTTCACGTTCTTTATCAAACAATGTTAACATTGTATCCTTTACTTTATTCCTAAGTTCTTGGTAAACAGATCACTTAAACAGGGTTGGCTAACTTCACTCGACTCAGTCCCCCTAGGGTTCTACTCTAGGTTTTAGTTCAACGTTTGAATTAATTTTAATAATCAACCTATTCCTAAATAGGATTAACGGTAGGTTAAACTTACTTAGTTCTCTTAGCCCTATTCAGAAATGCCGCACATTTTCTCCTCTTTGTTTTCCAAGGTTAGCTGTTCTTTCTCTCTCTTTTTTTTTTCAATTGAACGTTTATTCTCTAAATCTACAGTTGAGTTTAAAATGGCCACTCATGGAATGCCTGTGAGGGCTTGTTTGCATTTATTTTCAGTGTCCTTTGTAAATGAAAGGATCATATTTTCCTCTTCATTTTCCTGTTAAGTAATTTGTGATAATTGTTGAACTTCCGAGAAACTCTTCCTTACAATTAATATAAATTTACCTATGCTATAAATATATTTCTCCTTATAAATTTAATTTAAATATATATATATATATATATACCGCCATTATCTCAATTCACTTTAACTCACAATTTCATTAATAAGTTCCTTAACTATAAAGAAAGTATATATATAATATATATATATATATATAATTTGTTAAAACAGATTACTATCCAATAAATAGAGCAATGAGTTAATTTATTTTTGCAAATATAAACATTGTATTTCCGAATTGCAACTCTGAGTTTAAGCATCTATTCAATTCGTATTATATAATATGCATAAAAAAAATCCCACTTTTCTTGATTAAAATTTCTATTTCAAGTCAAATGTTTTAAACTACATATAGTTTGCCTTCAAATGAATAGTGAAAAGTGAATAGTAAAAGTAAATAGTGAATAGCGAATAGTGAATAGTGAATAGTGAATAGTAAATAGTGAAAAGTAAACAGTAAAAGTGAATAGTGAACAGTAAAAGTGAATAGTAAATAGTAAAAGTGAAAAGGTCCCCATCCTAGGAAGAGACCCTCAAGGTGGCAGTAATTTCAAAAGCAATACTGCAACCCAAATTTCATTTCTTTCATGGTAGCAAAATTACAACTTCGCTTATAACAAATGTAAAATTAATATTTCCACTAAGTTTACACAGAAATAATACTTTTACAAACTTAATTAAAACATCAACTAACTCACAACTTTGCAAGTAGAAGAAGAAGGAACTAGATAATTTTAATATCCTTTTTAAAACAAATTTTCTTTTCCTTTTCTTATTTCTAAATGGTAAAACTTAATGAACAAGAAAATTACAACTATCAACCCAAGAATAGAGAGGATTTCCTCACAACTCCAAAAATAACAATTTATACAACACTAGGGGGATAATTTTCTCCTTTTGGAAAATCGACAAGGAAGGAGCTATTAAAAGATCAGGCTCTCCTTAAGACTTAAGGAAAATAAAATATTTTCTAAGATCTAATAATCTTCTCCAAGCTTCACAATAAGCTCCCAGAAAACTTGCATATCACACAAGGGAAGAAACACCACACAAGTTGCTCTCCTCCCTACCGTAGACCTGCAATAGGGTCACCCCCGAGCTAGGGAGATCATCCACACAACGAGGGTATTTCAAAAATCCACTTCACAACAAGGTATAAACAACACACCAAAACACACATACACCCAAGGGAATTTACACAACACAAAAACTCAACAAAGGTGAGTTTACAGAGGGTAGGGAAGTAGACTCACTCAACTCCAAGGTGTCATTCTTCTCAACATTTTATTACAGCTTTTCTCATGGCCTCAAGCCAACAAAATTAATCTTTCTCATGGCCTCAAGCCAACCAAATAACTAAAATCCCAGGGATATCACAAATAGGCTCTCAAGCCTTATAGCCCTCTAGGCTCAAAATTACCAACATGCCCTCAACACTTCCATATACCAAGAACAAGAATGCACCCGAGGAGGTTCACACCTTCCCTTCCCCATACATGATGAGCATTGTCTTCCAACTAGAAGAAGCTCTTTCAAACACCCAACACAAACCTAAAATAATAGAAATAACACATAGACATCCTTCGCAAATCCACATTCATCAAACAAGAACAAAACATACAAGGTGAGTAAACTGGCTTACTAACCTTTACAAGCCCTATTATGGATGTACTTGATGAAGAGCTCCACACTTAGTCTCTTCTCCCCATCTTCCTTAAAAATCCTTTTAATGGATAAAATTGATGTAGAGTTCCACACTTAGTCTCTTCTCCCCATCTATCTTAAAAAGCTTTTTAATGGATGAAGTTGATGTAGAGTTCCTCTCAAGCCTCCTCTCTAATCTCCCTTCTCAAAAAAAATAATCTCTCTATGATCACAAGCAAGGGACAATGAATGGAGGATATATGATGGCTAGAATAATTTCGGCATTATGATGCTGTGAAGAGAAGAATAGAGAAGGAATTGGGCATAATGAGGATGCCAGAAGAAGATTTCCTAGAGGAAATTAGGCATGATAAGAATGCAAGAATGAAGTCCCCCTACAAGAATGAAGTCCCCTCCTACAAGAATGAAGTTTTATTTCCCCTAATTGCTTAGAGAAGGGTCTTATTTATAAATTTTCTGAAAAGGGAATGGAGGGTGAGGATCAAGAGTTGAGATCAAGGGCTCTCATTATTTGTGAATTTTAAATTCATAGTGGATGAATTAAAAATTTATTTTTTTGGAAGAGTGGATTATGACAAATTGAATTTTCAATTCCATTAGTGGAGGACAAAATGAATTAAAGATTCATTTTTGGGAAGTGGAGGACTAATTGAATTTTTAATTCAATTAGTGGAGGACAAAAATGAATTAAAGATTCATTTTTGGATAGTGGATATGACAAGTTGAATTTTTAATTCAACTCATGGGGAAGTGGAGGACAAAAATGAATTAAAGATTGTAATATTTAAATAACCCCACTCCTTTTTCCACTATCCCAAGTGGAATTAAAAAAATATCCCCACTATCCCAAGTGGAATTAAAAAAAATAACCCCACTCATGAGGTCCTCCACCATAGTCCTTTTCCAACACATGGAGGAAAGAATAAATAAAATAAAATAAGTAAAATAAAATTAAAGAGGGAGTGGATGACACACCACACGTCTTCATGGGGGACTCTCACCTAAAGTGAGGAAACAAAAAGATAAACCCCTCGATTATTGGTGGATCATGGAGTCATTCTATGACTTGGAAATGGGCTTGAGTGTTGGTTCCACTCATTCTATCCTTCCCATACCTCCAAATTCGTCACTTAACTTCACTGTGAAGTTAAGGTGACCATATAGAGGTTAACCAAAGGTTATCCTAGTCAAAAAGGTCCCTAGACCCATGGGGTATAACTTAGAGTCAATTTTAACCTAGTTAGGACACCTAGGGTCAAGTTAAAGCACAAGTAAATGGTCTCAAAAATTTAAAATTCAAAAAATGAAATTCAAAACAACAATTCTTACAACACATATTATAATTCAATTTTACAAGAGGGTAGACCTAATCCCTTTAACCTCATGCAAGACAACATTACAACATTTCACCAAACACAGAGTTGATCTTGGTTCCTCGTGGAACTAGATAGGCTTCACAAGGGATTACAACATAAGGTGCGGAATGATCTCTAGTATCTGTAGTTTTGTTAGAAATACCTGCATACTCAACCTCAAAGTTAATTCCACATATACATATCATAGCCGAAGCAAATTCAATACATGCATTTCTAAAGCATACCACAATTCTTATAAACATAATGAAATCACATGACAATTTTCTTTCTAACATCACCCAATTAGTTTTCTTATAATGTAAACATTAATCAGACATCACCCAATTAGTTTTTCCTATAAAATAAACATCTATCTAACATCACCCGATTTGTTTTCTTTTAACATAATAAGGTTTAATAGTTTAAAAATCTAGGATTAACAGTCCCACAAATGTAATAGTATCAACAACAGTAAGGTAATTAGTCACATGTACGGGAATGAAAAAGTGTAGGCCTCACATAAACAACCAATATTCAATCTATCAACGCTTCAAAATAACCCCCCGCAAAACCAACCAAGAAATACTAAATCTAGATTTACCAACTTTCGACCTAGGAGAAAGTTCACACCTTTGGATGAGTCATTAGAAACTACTTTATGGAAGCTAATCACCAACAAGCTCATAACGCTTCCCTCGACATGAGAGTATGAACCAAAGGTCAAACCCCATTGGTGGAACGACAACGACTTTTGTGAATACCATCGAAATAGGGGGCACAAGACAAATGATTGTATTGCACTCAACCATACAATCCAAGACTTAATAGAGAAAAACAAAATATTCGTTGACGGGCATACCTCCAACAGCGATCATCAGGCATTCAAGGATCCTCTTCCTAACTACAAGCAGGGAGGACCTTTGAACAGAAACAACAATGGATCTAACAATGCAAATTACACAAATGTCGACTATGACTATGTTGTTAACCACATCTATGAAAGTGATTAACACATTAATGTGATCACCATCAACAAAGATCTAGATTGCAATGTTACTACCCGTAGTAACAAAGTCACCCTTAGAGGAGCCTCTGCCCCTCCGGCTAGCCAATACAGTATCGTGGATCAACTCCACAAAACACCTGCACACATCTCCATCTTGGAACTTCTGCATCTATCTCCTTCTCATAGGTTCATACTTGACAAAGCCTTAGTAGAAGCCTCTATTCCCACAAACCTTGCTAAAGAGCAATTCCAAACCATGGTCGGTCATATTACCTCACTACATTCCCTGTCATTCACTGAGAAGGATGATATGTCAATCACTCAAACCCATAATACCTCCCTCCATATTGAAGCTTTTATACATAAACACAACATCAAAAGAGTCCTAATCGATGGAGTGGCTGGTTTGAATATCTGCACATTGAAGCTAATCCTTACATTGGGGTTTTCAAAGAAGGCTATCAATCCGAAAAGAAAAATCACCATCAAAGCTTATGATGAGGAAGAAAGAACGTCCAAAGGAATTGTTACCCTACCGATCAGAGTAGGCCCTGTGGTAAAAGATGTAGCTTGCCAGGTCCTCGACATGGAGCTAGCATACAACATCCTTCTTGGATGACCATGGATACACGCTTTGAAGGCAGTACCTTCTACATACCATCAATGTATCAAGTTCCCTCACGAAGGTCAAGAGATCACCATCCAAGGTGACCCTAATCCCTACCCAAACTAGAAGTGGTGATCCCCACCAACTGTGCTTCTACTGCCTCTTCATCCCGTATTGATCTAGCTTCACTTGCTTCCTCTTTCCAAGCTCCGCAACCTGGCCTTAGACTCATAGAAAAAGGCTTGGGTGAATACACGATCTCTCAATCCCTATACTTAGCACAACTACCTCTATCTCCTAATTCCCATGGGAGACCTATTCTAAAAACACCCAAAGCAGAAAGAACCACCAAAGGTCCATTTGTTAAAAGGGGAGGCCTAGAAGATGAGAGTGATGAAAAGGATGTATTACAATGGCTATACAAAGATGAAGGTAGTTCCTCAACACAGCATGACCATCACACTATACCCATGGAACAATATGGTCAAGGCTTTCAAATGCTATAGAGAATGGGGTATGAAGGACACGGTCCACTTGGTTTAAGAAAGGATGGCATCACTGAACCCATCCAACCTCATACCTTAACAGCCCGAGATACTATAGGGCTAGGGTACACTGGAGCACCAAGAAACAACAGAACCAACAAGAACAAAGGCAAACAACCAGAAGCATCTACTAGCAATCTGTTGGAGCAAATTTAGAGAATGCAAATGGGGAGCGAAATTGATTCTAACGAGTATGAATGGGATAGTCTCTCTGAGATGTCTTGTGATGAAAAGGATATTGATGTTGTCCACGAGTATGACCCAACCCATGCCAACGAGAGACAAGGTCCAAGGGATAGACTGCTAGAATCTGACCTACATAGCAACAATAGTGAAAATCATGAGGAAGGAATGATACCCCCCTTGATGGATCCACTAATAGAGAGTACCATCACAGACTTTGTCTGAGCCTTTAATAATTCTATCCTAACCATCAACACCATCGAACCAGACCTACATGATGATCACTTACCTTTGGTCCACCCTGAACTCATAGACTGGGACCTCGACGGCACCACCCCTGAACTAGACACCTTTGAAAATGACGAAGCCATCATCGATTACCTTGAGCTTAGAGATCACATACCTGCAAGAGACCACAAAGCTAGCTATGCTATTGAACTCAACAAGAAGGCCTATTTTGGAGAGAGTGCCAAGCCTTTCAGTCATAAAAATATCAAAATAAAAGAACGATTTAATGGTGAAAACTGCTCCATGGTAGTGTTAGATCCTCAAAATAGTAAAAATAAAGACGCATCCAATGGTGAAAACCTCTCTGAGGCACCAAAGGATGGAAGGATTGACCCTCTCCCCAATCTTACACATCAGGAGAGATCGTCGATCTTGATAGAACTGGCATAACCAATCAACGTCAGCACAGGTGATGAGCCCAGAATGATCCACATGGCAAAAGCTCTAACAAAACATGTAAAACTAGCATTTACAGATTTCTTCAAGAAAAAACAAATCAACTTTGCATGGACATACACCGACATGCCAGGGCTAGATCCAAATCTTATCATGCATCATTTATCTCTAGCTCGAAGAGCTAAACCGGTCAAACAAAAACTCAGAAAGATGCATCCATATGTAGCCCTCATGGTAAAAGAGGAACTAAAGAAGCTGTTAGACGTCAGTTTTATCAGGCCTATAGACTATCCTAATTGGATTTCAAATATAGTACTAGTGGTTAAACCAGATGGCAGGGTTAGAATATGCAATGATTTCAGGGACTTAAACAAAGCCTATCCGAAAGATGACTTCCCTTTGCCCAACATAGACATGATTGTCTATCTCACAGTAGGACACACTATGCTTTCACTCATGGATGGTTTCTTGGGCTATAACTAGATAAAGATTGCACCCGAAGACCAACACAAACTACATTCACATGTCCTTGGGGCACCTACTATTGTTGTGTTATGTTGTTTGGTCTGAAAAATGAGGGGGCAACATATCAGAGAGCCATGACAATAGTCTTCCATGACATGATGCACACCATAATGGAAGAGTACGTCGATGACATTCTGGCAAAATCATTTACAAGAGAAGGACATCTAGCAGTATTAGACAAGATCTTCAACAGGTTGGAACAGTTTAATGTGCGCCTTAATCCAAAGAAGTGTGTGTTCAGGGTTACATCAGGTAAATTACTAGGCTACATAGTGTCTGCAAATGGTATTGAAATTGATCCAGCTAAGGTGAAAGCCATCATGGAGATGCCACCTCCTAAGAATCTAACTTAATTAAGATCCCTACAAGGAAAATTACAATCCATTAGAAGGTTCATTTCTCAACTGGCAGACAAGTGCCACCCATTCTCTCACCTTCTACATAAGAATGTCCCCTTCAAATGGAATGAGTCATGTGAACAGGCATTCCAATAGCTAAAAGAATACCTTATGAAGCCATCAGTATTAATGCCACCAATTCAAGGCAAGCCTCTGCTATTGTATATCTTAGCTACACCAACAGCTATGGGGGCTCTCCTTGCGCAACAAAACTATGATGGGAAAGAATAGACAATCTATTATATCAACTGAACACTTGTTGGGTATGAATTGCAATACACACCCATCGAAAGAGCATGTCTAGCTGTAGTCTTCACCTCACAAAAATGGAGACATTACATGCTATCACAATCTATCAAACTAATAGCAAAGATTGATCCGCTACAATACTTGCTCAATAAAGCTGCCTTAACTGGTAGATTATCAAAATGGGTCAAGCTTCTCAATGAGTTTGATATTGAATATGTCGATAGAAAAGTGATAAAAGGACAAGTGCTCACAGATCAACTGGTAGAGGCACCTCTAACTGATGACAGTCCCTTGAGCTTCGAATTTCTAGACGAATCTATCTTCCACATCAATACAGCAACCTAGAAAATGTACTTCGACAGCTCATACACTCAACATGGACCGGGGGTAGGTATCTTACTGATCACACCTAATGGTGACACTATACCTAAATCATACAGACTACTCTTCCCCTACACTAACAACGTGGTAGAGTATGAAGCCCTAGTCATTGGTGTCAAGATAGCAGTGGAATGGAACATCAAAGAACTTCAGGTATATGGCGACTCATAGCTGTCATCACCCAAGTAAATGATGACTACCAAATGAAAGATGAGAAATTCATCCCTTATAAATGGATGGTAGATGACTTCAAAGAATATTTCATCAAAATCTCTTTCGAACAGATACCACGGATAGAGAACAAAGCTGCAGACACAATGGCAATGATCACATCTCTCCTTGATATTTTAGACAATCAATCACGCTATGAGTTCTTGGTAGAGCTAGTATCCTATCCTACATATGACACCCCAAAATCCCATATCATTTGCCACATTATTGGAGCTGATTCCCCTCTCTATGAAAAAATATTTGCCTATCTTAAAGAGAATACCCACCCACCCAATCTCTCTAGTAACCAAAAAAGAACCTTTATCCATTAGGCATCTCGGTATACCATCATCACCAATACCCTATATCGTAGAGGTCTCGATGGTACTCTCCTTAGGTGTCTCGATAGCGAGGAATATCAAACCAACTTGAGTGAAATACACAACGGTATATGCGGGACTCACTCTAGTGGCCCTACCCTAGCCACGAAACTCATACGCATGGGGTACTATTGGCCAACTATGGAACAAGATTCCTATCATTTTGTGAAAAAGTGCAAGAAGTACCAAGTCCATGGGAACCTGATACATGCACCAGTATAGGAGCTGCAGCCATTAAGAACTCCTTGGCCTTTTTGTCAGTGGGGACTTGACTTAGTGGGCAAGATCCATCCTCCCTCATCCAGCGGCCAAAAATTCATAATCACTGCCACAGAGTACTTCACAAAGTGGATTGAAGCTGTACCATTAGCCAATATCACAAGAAAGCAGATAGCCTCATTTATCCTGAACTATATCATTTGTCACTATGGCGTCCCTTTATCCATTATCATGGATAATGGATGACCCTTCAAAAATAAGATGTCAGGGAACTATGTGACAAATTCTATATCCAGCACTACTTTTCAACCCCATACTACCCCCAAGGCAATGGTCAGGTGGAGGCATCAAATAAAACCATACTAAAAATCCTAAAGAACACTGTCAATGATGCCGGCCATGATTGGCATGTCTAGCTAAATCTCACATAATGGGCCTACTGCACAAGCATCCACACACCCACAGGTGCAACACCATACTCCTTGGTCCATGAATTTGAAGCTATCTTGCCCATTGAAGTTGAGATCCCATCGTTATGAGTTTCATTAAAAGGCCTCATATCTGATGAAGAATACAGAGTGACCAGACTTCAAGAGTTGGAGCTGCTCGAAGAGAGAAGGCAACAGGCCTTTAACCATCTAAAAGCATATTAGCAACGAATGTCTAGAAGCTACAATCATAGGGTAAAGCCCCAAGTATTCCAAGTTGGTGATCTCGTCCTTAGAGAGAACTTCAGAAATCAGAAAGATAGAGACAAGAAAGGAAAGTTTGAACCCAACTGGTTAAGTCCCTATGTCGTCATTACAGCTTATGGCTCAGGAGCATATCAACTGGCTACATCTAATGGTGAATTGTTTGATGATCCTATCAACAGTATGCATCTCTGCAAGTTCTACACCTAAACCCCAATGCAAGAGAGTCCTAAAAAAAATCAAAAAAATCAAAAAATGATCAAAAGAAAAAATTTAAAAAAATCAAAAAAGTGATAAAAAACAGAACAAAAAAATCAAAAAATAGAAAAATAACAAAAAAATATCCTACGGTGAAAACCTAGCAAACAAGCACCTAGGATAGGTACCATGGTGAAAACCTAGCAAACAAGCGTCATGTGTACTTTTAGCTTCTGTGCAAATAAAAGCAAGTGGTGAAAACCTGGTAAATAGGCGCTATTCTACGACAAACCACTTCCTCCATCTGTTCTGACTTCATATCTCTTGTGTCCATCATATCGTTCATCTTGAACCAATCCTTTGAACCATTGTCGAACTACATCACCTCTGAGTTATCACATAGGCAAGGCCATTCTTAATGTGCCCTCGAGGCTCCTCTTCGCTCTGCTCCACTGTCCCATCTGTCCTGTATCTAGTCCGTCTGTCTCTCTAAGTCTACACTGCTTCCTATCACCTAGGTCTTAGGTCCATCAGGGTTCACCCTAAACTATGTTGCCTCTGTGTCGTCACGTAGGCAAGGCCATTTAGCAATGAGCCCCCGAGGCATTAGGTCAGTCCCTTAGGGTCTGTCTCTCCATATTTGTTCATCCTATCGCACATAATAAGTCAATCCTTTTCTAATCTGGGGGCAACTCCTCGACTTGGTTACGGATTTGGATTCCTGAATGCCACCTTTCTAAGAGGATACCAATAAAGGATTGTGATACTTTCACTAGACAAGTAAGCACAACAAAAAACCAAGCTACTCAAAATCAAAGTTCTTGACGCGAAACAACAACCTATCCTAAATAAAGCAGAGCACTATACCAAAACACTCAAACTAATTCTATATCAATTATGGCATAAAGACACATCTAATGCAAGAATGTTTTGTGAATAGGTTAATTTACAAAGTCTTGGATGTTTTCCATTATGTCTTCCTATGCTACTCAAGGATGCCAAAAGCTAGAGATGCTATGATGGGGGCATAATCATTTTCTTTTTCTGCTGCTTGTGGATTAAACTTTAGTAATGTGACGACTTTCTGTTTAACAACATGATCAACAAATGATCATCAAGGACTATGGAGGTCTGAACATGAAAAGGGGCAATCCTTGTCTATTGAAATGCAAGAAATACTCAGGTCATCTCAGTCTACTTATACCTAGATGCTTGTATTCTCTTACAACATTTCATAAAGAGAAAAATACCAAAAAGTGCCCAATGATGAAAGTAAAAGACTTGCAAAATCAAGATGACAATCCACATCCATTCCATATCCATATCCATAACGTATCCAATTACATCTCATATTCATATCCATATCTCCTGCAATAAAATTCTATGCAGAGAATCAATGTTTACAATTAAAAACTTGTGATTTCTTCTGTCAAGTCATTCTTCTATCGATCAAATTTCTATCTGTCTTCATATCTCTCTTCAACAGTTCTAGCTGTCAATCTGAGCAGTGATCAAAATGCAAATTTATCCTTAATCCATACCAATCGAGTCAAGCTCATCTTGTTGAATTATCTAATCACAATCAGCGGTCTTGATCCTAATCTTGTCGTAAACCATATCAATCAGTCATAACTATCCTTCGTGTTGCTCTAGGGATATATCATCCCCCACCATGACAACACTATCATATATTGTTATCATATCAAATGTCTTAGATAGGATGTTGCATTGTCAAAACCAGATCCGGAGTCTTATATGACATGTTTCATTCCTGAAACCAGACATCATCGATCTATATCCTTGGTTTACCGCTTGATAGGGGCAATACCTTGTTTGTTCTTGTATCATTTGTGCATACTTGCTTCTTGCTTGTGTGTGTCATCTTTTTATCTTGCATCCTATATCGTTTCAGCTCTTTCTCCATTTTCTTCAAATCTAACCTTCTTCATTGTGAGATTGTCTGTCTCATGCCTTCTACCTTCTCCCCGTCCAATCTCCTGAGGGGGCATCCTGTCATCAAACTTGTACCAGGGGCAAATTGGGGCATGTATCATTGTCAGAAAAATTCTTATTCTTTGAAACAACATGATAAAACACATTGCTTCAAAGAGGGGCAAAATGTATACGCCTAAAAATGACATGATTCATTCTAAATAAATATTCTAAGTTTATTTGATTGGTTCATTATCCCATAATTAAATAAAATCAATTTATTTAATTAAATTCCCTAAATTCTTCTAATGTCTCACATAATTAAATAATCCTACATTATTTAATTAATCATAAATTCATCTATCCTAAGTCCCAATTCCATAAATCCACCTCACCAATGCACCTCATCTTTCCACCTCACTTTTGCCACCTCACCATGTTGCACATGTAATTAAATATTTTAAATATTTAATTAGCTAATATTCCCTCACCCACATGTCCTATTTATCCTCTAGTCAAAATTAGTTAACTCATCAATCAAATATGTTAACTAATTAATCATTCGAGTTCACTGATCAATCAATTCAGTCAACTCCCCAGTCAATTCACTTAACTGGTTGGTTTATTCTGTTAACTATTCAATCAATTTTGTTAACTCCCCTATTACATGATGGAGCTTGGACACTTGTCCTCTTTCTATTTGCGTACATTCCTCAACCATTCTCAACCATTGATCTTCTTATTTCTTCTCAACCGTTGATCTACTCTCACATATTTCTATAAATGCAACCCTCTTCTTCTTCATTTCATATCCCTTGTTTGAGTAAACTTATGCTGCAGAAACACAAGCGTGCCTTTGGCACCCCCATCTTCATAAGCACTTCATATCATCCATCACACATTTGTGTTTGAAGTTCATCTTCAAATACAAGTAAAGTATCATAGCCATTTTGTCCTTGTCATCTTTAACAAGCAAGGGAGCATACGCTTCTGAGGGCTTCATCATCAAGATCAAGAACAGATAGGCGAGCAATGGAAGACGAAAGGTGAAAGGTTGTAAGTATCATTTGTTTGTTATTTAAATCTCCTTTTCTCCTTCATATTCTATTGATGTTTGGGTTTATTATTATTATTGATTAATCCACATTTTACCCTCACAATTTTAATTTTTAATTGCCATCATTTGGTAGTTTATTTAATTATTTTTGTTCACTGATTTCTTCCTAAAAGTGGTAGAAATGAGACAATACTTTTGAGGTTTAAACATAAAACACAAAAAAAAAATTAATCATTCATTTGCACATAATGAAACAGCTATTAAGAAGGCAAAACACTAAAATTTTATTGATAAAAATTGTTCTTACAATAGATACAAGCCTTAAATATGTGTCTTTGCTTTGAAAACTGAGTTACAATGCTCTATTTTTTGCTTATACAAATCCAAAACATGAAAGAACTACTTGAAAAATGAAGCCTAAAGGTCCTATATCTGATCCCAAGCATGGGAGAGCATATAGGAACTAAAATTGACTAAGTTCTCATGCTTAAAATAGGGAAACCTATTTTACATGCCCAAGAGGTCTTCTTACTTGACTTGGTCTCCCCTGGTTCCTAAAAACATGCTCCAGCTAGTTGTGAAGCTCCTAGATACCCTCAAACTGCCCCCAAGAAGATCAAACTATTGTCCTTCTCACCATATTTTCCTTTGTTGTTTTTCTAATCCTCTCCTAGATGCTCTCATGATGTCTTTGACTACTCAGAATTACCAAACTATTAAACCTTTTTCATGAATGCTCAAACTCCCCCTTGATAAGATTAACTTGTCCTTATCATCCTTTCATGAGGTTTTAGAAGTTTTGGTCATGCAAGGCAGAATGGCCTTCATTTTAGGGTATAAAACTATTTATAACTACAATCTTATGGGTTGGAAACTTCCCTTAACTCAAGTCATAACCCTGTAGACTCTTAATTAACTCTCAAATTGGTATGCCACCAAACTAATTTTTTTGTGTAATTATCCTTCATGATTGTATCATTGTGCTTATCAACACCATGACATTGAATTCATCTCTAGTTTACCATTTGAAAAGATAAACTATCCACTTAATTAACATCACAAGGCCATTACCAACACAACCAATATATGCCAAGTAAAGTTCAAAGAAGCACAATATTGCCCTTGAACTAATGACTGTACAAACTTCATAAAAGTCCATCCTCTAAGTTCTTAACACTGTTCACTGGTTAATAGGATTGTACTCTCTGCACAAAGAAATTTAGGCTTTTTGAGGTATACAACTTGTTGTTCCAAAACTATTATATCTTCCCTCTTGGTACTGTATGCACAAGTTTCATGAGAGTCTTCATTCATTGAATAGACTTCAATGGAAGTCTATCCTCTACAAAGCATAAACTACCCCCATGATTGTCGATGCAAACTTTGATTAAATGCACTTTTCACATCATGTACTTTGATGGTTATTTCACTTGACACTATCACAGTAGCTTCACCCTTTGCCTTTAATCCTTTGTCTTTTCAAGAACCACTGTAGACTATCATCAAAGCTCCTACTCTCTACCTTGTTGGACTGCTCAACTCAAGTCTGGTCTATACTTTCACTTTGAAACACTTATCCTTTTATGCTCTGAAAGTCACTATGACAATCTAGGATCAATGTCTTGCAATTCAAAAAGATAGTGTTGTTTTACCCACTGAAATTGTGCATGCTAAGATTCCATAACTATCTTACCCACTGCCCATGCTCTCTTTTACTCATTGTGAATTGTGCTTACTCTGTCATGCACCCCCTTCTTTAGACATTAACAACACTATTGAATTCCTACTGGATTGGTTTGCTATGTCACTTATTTGATGTTGGCCTATTGGATGAATGTCTGATATAGCTCCTGAATTGACAAAGAAAGGCACTCTAATTTCTCCTAGAGATCAATTCCTCCTAGAAGCATCAATGTTGAGCGTACCTAATAGTCCTTCCATAGTGAATGTTATTTCTTGGGAAAAAGACTATCCTTATATCATTAATCTATCCTTAGGTATAGTCCTATCATAGTGAAGTCTCACAAGCACAGCCATAAAGACTATTGACAAGGCTATACCTAGTCATTAGATTTGTTAAGAAGGTCACTGCCTCTTGATCCTTGCTCTAGGTATCCCCTTGATTCATGCACAGTCCCTTTCATTCCATTATCACTGATTTTTCTTTGAATCCATCCATTAGCAAAGCACTTTGTACAATAACTAGAGTGGCATTGGCAAATGAGACAACAATATATGCATCAAACTCATCATACACCATGATAAAGATCCCTGAATAATACTTTACGACTCTTGATGATGCAAACTATTGTGGCATCTATTTCATATTTTCTATCTTTTTCCACATCATCAATGATTTTCTTCTTCTCTTCACTTTGGGGAGGTAGAAACTACAATTCAAGATGAACAATTATATATTACACATTAATTGGTTGTATAAGAATAGGAAAAAAGTATGTTGTTAAATAGGCCCAACTGGAAGCCATTACCTTTATTCTTTTACTTTTGGATGTAAATTTTGAATTGAACTCAAAATAGTCAGTAGGTTCTATTTTTTGAGTCTAGCTCCTTGAGAAGAACTTTGTGCTTGGAAAATATAAGTGAATGTAACACTCTATTTACATCATCATCTTCAAAATTCAATTGAGATTTGATGTCATCAAAACTAAGTTTTTCATATTCATTGAACAACATTAATAAAGCAGCCTGTAGTTGATTTCATAATAGATTCAGAGTCAATTAACATTGCACACAAAGCATAATCATATTTTTCAGAAGTGCATCTCAATTTCAAATAAAGTTTTGGGAATCCAACTTTGTTTACTTCTAATAGAAACTCTAAGTAGGCTTGCAAATAATAAACTTCTCACAAATGGCAATTGATATTCAAAAAGTAGTCACCTGCTAAGTCAATAATACCATCTCTATTATGTTGCCATCAAAACTGCCTTTCATGGTGTAAGTCCCAAGAGAATATATCCATGTAAGTTTGTGCTACTTATTTTCCTTAGAATAGAATTGTTTATATATATCTATACATTTAGCCTGCATCAAAAAGGTAAGAATAAACAACTAAGACTAGATGCATTTTTTGATTAAATAAATTACAAACAAGTAACAAATAAGTTTTACCAGCTCAATAGGAAGATTGATATAAGGGGACTTGTAGGCTGGCCAATATCTAGCAGTAAGGACTTTAACACTCAAATCTATTCCAACATGAAGGTCTTCTATGTCAAGATGCACCTTAAATTTATCTTGGTTGATCCTCACTAGAGAAGAGTCATTAACCTTAGATGGACCACAATGACTTCAGTGAAACATAATAAGTTTTTTCTAATGACTTCAGTGAAATAGAATAGGGATTTCCATGATGAAGCAATATGATGCACATTCATAATATATAAGAATAAACCAATGACCAAAAATGACTCTACTTAAACATCATCCACTTCAATGGTCAAATAGTCAATAGCAATTTTACACCTCATCTAACTCTTGCAAGGGATTAAAGAGTTAGCTTTTCTACCTATGACTTCTTCACCTACCAAATAAACATCTTTGATACTAGGATATTGTGGAAACAATCTCTCTAAATTTTAGTGTGTCTACAAAGCAATTATTGACAAGAAAATGTGCAATTATGAACCATTTTAATTTGATTGTTCATAATTTCATAAAATAACGTAACTTGAAAGTTAGATATCAGGCACACAAATTATTGACAATTCAAATAGCAAGCTAAATTTTCCACAAGAATATTGGTTAGGAGTCTAGGACTGATTTCAACCAGTTCAACCATCTAGAGCTCTAGTTTCTAGCAATTAAACATTCCATTGTCATGGCCACATTAATTGACATGGAAAAAGTTTAGAAATTATGTTCTAGCAAGGCAAAACACATGCATAGTCTTGAACTCACAAGAAGGACACTCATATTATACAGCATACGAACAAATATGTAGACTCCAACCATTATGCAATAGCCATATAAATAGTTTTTCATTCTATCTTCATCAGTAGAACACTAGTTGGCACAGTGCAAATAAATATATTCATATGATGTAAGCCACTACATCTACAAAACTTATGATACAGCAAGGTAGACATTTAAAGTGGTTTGACTTCATCAGTAGGGCACAAAAACTACCATAAAAGCATCAAAAAGTCAAGAAACTCCAAATCTAAATATCTAAAAACTCATCTCTAACTTCAACCTATATTCAACCAAAAAGGATGGCAAGACTCAGGTAAGTAGTTGAAATATTAGGAAATCTATGAAAAATTGTCACTGTAGACAAACAACTTAAATATCCAAAGCAATACTATTCATAAATGGCAGGCTTTAGAACATCAACAAAATTATTTTAATTAAAAATTCCCCATTACAAGAATATCCTAACCATATTTTAAAACATTCCCCCAATTGCATGAGGCAACTAGCCCCAAAAAGAAAATAATCCTTGCAAAACTAAGGACCAAAGCATACAAATTATGTTGTTTAATCAAAAATTGGAACCACTAGAAAACACCTTAGCCACATAATTTTAAGAGATTAAGTTATAAATTTTAACTTAAATGAAGTAGAGGATGAAAAACTTTTGTCAACTTAATTATTATACAATGCTATCAGGCACAACTACACAAATATTTGAGAGTCACTAAAGCAAATTACAACTTCACGCATTAAGTCTTTAAATCAAAACAGTCAAACATAGCTTTGAAAATTTTTTTTTTAACTGGATTTCAATGGTTAAAATCATCTACTAAGTAGATGTATTTTAATATGTCCAATAGACCAATTTAGCCAATAAAACTTAAAATCCATCTCATCTCAATCTCAATCTCATTCGCATATATATCTAACTTCTCATATATAAACCATATTTGCAAGAACACTATAACTTGCTCACAATTAAAATACGTGATTCACCAAGTAGTTACTAAACATTATCAAGGTTTCAAGAAACTCATTTAACTAGACGTTTTGCAAAACTAATCCAATCAACTCCTTTGGAAACTGCTAAACCTTCTTTGTTGCACAACGTTCTGAGACAAGAGCCTCTTCATAAGTTAAATTTTTCTTTTCAATAACTTTGCACACCCATACTCTCTAGCAATAATGGTTTATCCATTTCAAATATTCTCTGAATTAAAATTAAGGCATTACAACAATACTCTACATGAGGAGGGAAAAAATCATAACAATGAAAGTGGAACAGTCATAACTAAGGAAACCCCATGAGCAAGGAATGAGACTTAAGCCATTTGATAGTGTTAATGCCTTAATAGTAGCTTTGGTTATTGTTTTATGGTTTTAGTAGCCTCAATAAGTGAGTGATGTAGAGATAAAATACATTGCAAGCTCATGAATATAGGTCCCAGTCTCATCAGTCTCCTGTTGGTGACTAGCAGAGAGAAGGCATATCTTCACAATGACAAAAGCCATCTTGCATAGTATCAAAGGGAGATGGGAATGAACAAACTATTTTAGTGAACACAAGGATCTAATTGTAGTTTACTCAGTCTTAGGATGCACCTTATTCCTTAAAATAAGTGATGACCATTGTAAACTTTCTCAAGCTGCCACTTTTTTCTCAAAACTATGTATAGTTATCATTTAGGGGTTTTTAGGCAGTGGTAAAGGGTTGTGAAGAGAATAGACGTATGTGTTTTGTTTTAGACAATATATAACTTAGAAGGCTCTTTCACAATCATTGAATCCTATCTATATCTCTAAATTTTTAAAGGACATCACAGACATAGTTTGGTTTGACAGAGATAGTAGGATGTAGAAAGAGATCTCGAGATATGTTGATGTTATAAGGAGCTCTATCTCGGAAATAAGGTCATGTAGGGGTATGACTAAAAGCCTTATATGCTTTAGTGACCTCTTCACAATCAAACCTCTTCATATTTTACTTGTTGCAAATTACTTAAATAAAGTAGTTAAAAAATAAACCCTTTTATTGAGTAGAATTCTAGATCAGAAAAGGAAAATTGTGTGGACTTAAAGTTGTCCAATTCTCAATCTTAGAACTGTGTGCAATTCTTTTTTAAAAGATAATTGAACAGAACAAACCTCAGAAATTGACATCAACCACTTGTCAATAACAGTTTCACTACCAACTTCTAAGCGAAAAATTTGTTTAGGATCAATTGCATATTTTTTTGAAAGAGATTTTACAACTGTCAAGTTGCAAGGCATTTAGATGAAGAATTAGCACATGAAGCAACTTCCATGAAATTTTATATGATAAATGATTGCAATGTTAAACAACTTCCATGAAATTCATTTATGTAACCAAAGTTTGATTTGACTACCATAAACAAGAAGCGGCAAGAAATATATCATCAAAAATCAATTATAAATCTTGGTATATTCAAACAATGTTTGATGACTACCATAAATAGAAGCAACAAAAAGTATGACATCAAAAATATTATACCATTTTTTATATTTTGGAACATTTACACACATCCTAACCTCTGTTCAGAAGAATAGATATCCATGAATAAAAATAGAATTGGAAACAAAAGAAAATTTCAGTGAAAGAGAAAAGAAGATCGCAATATATAGTTTATTATGATTTCCTAGATTCATTTAAAATATCTCATTTTAAATTCAACTCCTTTTAAAGACTAACAATATTCTTCATTATGACAGAATTTATCCTTAACTAAATATAATTATTCATTTTCCAGATTTTCTCCTTATTAAAATTTTGACTAGGCATGACTCGCCTAAAAAGTTTAGGATTTAGCAAACCACATTAAGTTCATCCAAACCTAATAAATATGCATCTAACATGTGGTGGATCCTTGGATATCATAGAGATGTATATCCTAATAGTGGAACATATCTTATCAATATCTTGAAAATAAAAAACCTTCCAACCAAACCAATCAAATATTGGATCATTAAGTGAAGTACCATGGAGACACCCAGGATATGGTAATACTAATTGACAAATTGTGTATCTTCTAATATTTTGTTGTAACTAGCTATCCTTTCTAGTCCCATGTAACCTATGTTGGCTACTCAAACATTAAAACAATTCATTTTCTTGCTTTCTTTTCCCCTAATTGTTGCACATTTCTTGAACATCTCTTGGACATAACTTCCCAATTCCCTTGAAAAAATAAAAAATTGTATTGCTTGAAAAGAATGGCATCTAGACATAGATATTCCATATTTTAATGCCTTTCAAATTAGAGTATCTTTTGATCCAAAATGGATCATGTCAGAAAAAGAGAAGATAAGAAGGAAAAAATGGGAAATCCAATGGGGACAAGGGAGTAGAACTGAACCAAGTGGCAGTTCAACAAGAAGGCCTCTTTGGTGCATATCAGTACCAACCAAGACATTTATCTATTCTCTTGTTCCCCTCACAAGGTCAAGGGAAACTTTTCATGCATTTTATTCAATTCATTCTGTAGCATATTTCTTACATAGAGAAAGTTAAGACTTATAAATATTTGTTCAATATATCTTTATTTACATTTTTCTTTGAACACAAAAGGCTAAGAAAGTTTGGAGTCAAAAGGATACTCTAGTTTTCTATTTGTGGGAAATACTTGTTTCTTTTATTGTTCTTATCATAGAATACTAAGCCAATTTATAGATCACTTTTTATGCTTGGTTTATGATAAAAGAAAAACTCTCAACCAACAGTAAAGAGTTGAAACAAAAAGGGTTTCATTTAACAGTGGCATGAAACAATGAGGGTGGAAAAACTCTGAACTGTTAAGAGTGCATGCATACTAAGGCAATAATACTACAAAATGACTAGGGAAATGGAATCATGTAAGTACAAGCATGCAATAAAAATTCACATTTCCTTAGAATTCTAAATTTTCATTATATGAATATAGATTCGTATGTAAACTACTTGAATGAATTTGAAGGATCCAAAAGATAGAGACTAAATTGTGAAACAATGCTTTTTATGAGCTGTGCATATATATTGTTGGCCAATATAAAGTATCCACCCAAATCATACAATCCTCTTCTGCCATTGGATTATAATATATCCCTTTTTGTAGGTTATGTTCACAAGTGGAAACAACAAATAACCTGCAAGACCACTTCATAATTCTGATGTGATGACTTATCAACCAATTATGGAATCAAAGCACTTATCTTCAGCTAAAGAGAGACATATTATTAGAGGCAATGAGGACCATATGAGTGCAAAGTATTACAATAGTTACTAAGAGATTGCCTTCTTATACATAGGCACAAAAGTCTCATGAAATTTTAAGTTAAATTCCTCAGACAAGGTTCTTAAGATGTTTCTTGGAAAAAGAAAAAACTGTCTTTGAAGTCCATCATTTTATATTAAAATTTTGTTGATATAAAGATGATTGTCTTAATTGCACACAGAAAGATGTGAAAATTCAAAAACTCCAAACACCATGTAGGTTATACTTGACAATAGAATAAGTGAATCAATCTTTTTTTCGTAGGATATGTTGCAGATAATATAATCTTATTATTTGTACAAAATCAATAACCAAATGAAGCTCATGACCTCAACTTGCATGTGTCAATACATGGACTTTCTATAGGGAATATTTATATAAACTAAAGTTAATGATGTAGCAACAAATGAACTCGTAAACATGCAATTCCACTATACTTGACCAGAAAAGTATAGAGCAATTTAGTGCATTAAAGTTTATATAAAAATTAGACTCTTTGACTATAATTTATAGAAATGTAGTAGGTGGAGGTACAAATAGTTTATGAGTCTTTTTATTCATTACTTCTAACTCAAAGGTAATGCAGAAACTGTAGTCCAAAAGAGTGAAGAGATGCAAAGAGCCTTGAAATTTAGTCTCACATTGATCTAAAATTTGTCAACAATATATATAATATATTACAAACCTCATAGAAATCACATCTTCCAAATTTGTGTAGAAAGTCATGTAGTCTTGTCCAAGGCCAATTGTATATTTTCCTTTACTTGCTCCATCAAAAGTTTCCAGGGTAGCCTACAATTAAGAAAAGCAACATGTAAATAGAATATTTTGACTATGAAAGTAATACTACAATAGACCAAGAAAAATTCATATCCACTGTGCTATGAATCAATGCCTACAGTTAGAGCGGGATAAACCAAATGATCTTAGTTTTGAGTCTTAGTTTTAGGGTTCACCTTTGATACAATTTATTGTTTTGACATTGAGTTGAGAAAGAAATTAACCCTGTTTGGAAATAGGTTATTTTGGCTAAATATAATAGAAACATTGGTTTCCCTTCATAAGAATCACTTTACCTGAAGATTGATCCATGTTCATGATTTCTAATTTATGTTTATCTGATTAATTCTTGACATTTTAGTTGCACTCCTTGTATGGCTTGCTGTTTTCTAATTATAGGGTTTAAATCTCACAACAGAAGGAAATCAATATTAAGATGAAAGTTTGGGTTATAGGATCTGCATTGCCTACATAGATTGGTGACCAAAGATATCGACCAGTCTACAGTGCCTCCAAAGCTTCTAGTCAAAAGATTCTTCTCACCACTCAAAGGACACACCAGCTTTGACACTCACTATAGCTTTAAATTTTTTACATTCCACTTAAATGATGAAGATAGCACAATGTTGAAGAATCTCCAACATGAGTTAGAGTATGACAACAATATTACTGCAATACATGTAGCAAAGATATACAAAAGAATCTTCTCTCCACTCAAAGACCATGCTAGCTTTGATTCTCATAGTAGCTTTAAATTATTTACCTTCGACTTAAATAATGAAGATGGTACAATGTCGAAGAATCTCTATTGTGAGTTTAGAAAACAACAATAATATTACTACAATGGATGTAGCAAAGCCATACTATTATTTTTGGCAAGAGGTGTAGGTTGAAATATTATGCAATTTGGATAGAAGCTTTGAAGAACTTGACATAGCTATCACATGAATAGAATAACTATTCAAACTTATTCCATATTAGGTTTTCCATGTAAAGAGATTATGAAATCAAGTTTAGAGGCATTAATTTAATAGGATTCCAAAAATTGACTCGTAAGTGCTTCTAAAATCTACTGCGATTTGCTATAAACCCACTGTAGACATTTTCATATCCTCTCTCAACATGTTCCATAAGGATGCTAATGCATTTAATCGCAATTTCACCATGACTCATAATCCACAATGATCTAATATGCTAAAATTTCAACCCAATCACTAGCCCCATCCCCGTCCCATTTGCTACAACTGATACCTATGGTTCACATAACAATATCCCACTAAACTAAGCTATTTGTGGGAATGAACCAGTAATCACTGTGTGGGAAAAAAAATAGTTTGGGCCCATAAACCCAATTCAAATATATAGCCGCCTAAAATAAAAATGTTGGAATGGACTTACCTGTTGAACACACGTAGTGGGAAAGTAGACCTCCATGGCCAAAATCCCAACATTCTTTAGATGGGAATCCATTTTCTTTTAGCACAGAAATTCTAAAGCAAGGAAAGAAGAGTTGGATTGTATTGCTCCACCACTTGCAATTGCTTTTCTTCATTCGACATGCTTAAATAGGCATTCTTCATTTCTTTCGTTGTTAATGTCTATAATACTTAACTGATAACTAAGGTCGTTATACCTAGCCTACTATCACAAACAATTTATGAAAACACCAAAAAAGACCACAATGTACTCAAAGGGTAGCTACAAACACATCTAATAACAACTATGTGAACAATATTGAGCTAAGCATTATAAGAAATTAAGACCTGGGAATACAATTTTTTCTAAAAAATGACTTAATGAGAATCGATCCCTTGACTGTTATGGAAAACAAAGAGAAAAACCTAGTTTTGGAAAAACAAAAGGGCTGTACCTTAATGTCATGGTTGGCGCCTCCTGTTGCGAGAAACCCCGTGAGATGATGAAGGTTGACAGTGAGAATAGGCTTTGAATCGTGCCATGTTATTTGCAATGTGCTGCCCTTCATTTTTACACTTCCACCCAACGGATGAATGAATGGCTTTTACTTCACTTGAGGATCTATTGTCCAACGTTTTGGTGGGAAATCAGTTTTATTTATTTATATATAACTTCAAATATATATGTATATAAGATAATAAAATACATATAATGCCATTCAAATAAATATATAGATATTTATTGAAATAATTATATATATATATATATATATATATATATATATTTACGGTAATGTAATTATATATATATATTAATATAATTTCAATAATCATATTAAATCACATATAATCACGTACTCATTGATTGATATGTATATGTCTTAATTGTCCAATCGACATTCTCATATACATGGGTTATTCATTCATGAGCATAAGTAGGTACATAGTCATATTGTCTAATTTTATTTGTGTGACTATTACTTAGTCATTTTTATTTGTGTGACTAATTATTTAGCTATGTTTTTTACCCAACAATCAAATTAGTCATTTATAGCTGTGTTGCAAACAATTAGTAGAATGACTAAAAGTTTTAGTCACGTAGTCATTTATTTGACAAATTCTACTAGTGATATTTTTCCACAAGAACAAGATATAATAACTTCAATGTCACACATTTTATTGAAAATAAACAAATACTTATACAAGGGGATTAAATAGAACATAGTTTCCCAAAGAGAGATTCACTCTCTTGAACCGCAAAACTCATACAAGGCTCAAAAGGCCAAGGCATACACATTGCCTCTATTTTACAACACAAAACTAGAACCACTCTTTTTCTCTTCATGATACCAAACTCAAACTCTCCTCCAAGAGCTAAACCTACAAAACAAGAAAGTCTTCCCAAGGCCAAGGGAAGCTCACCAAGCCACCCCTGAGCTAGGAGACCAACAAGATAACTGGGTTCATACTCATACTAAGGGGTTTTCAAGCACGCACACACTCAAGAAAACACAACAACCACCTACCCATGGAGACTCACAAACTAAATCCATTCAACATAGATTTTTAGGGAGAGAGAATGGACTCACTCAATTCAAGGGGAAAACCAACCAATAACTCATACTCCAAATACTCTATCACATAGCATCTTTCAATCACACACTTATTTCACCAAAATAATACCAAGGCACTCTCGCCATAACCAAACCATAATAACCTTCCATAAATAAGGCTAAAGCCATCAAAATACCTCTACATGAAGAGGATTTTCCCCAAGGAGTTTCTCTCCTCTCTTACCCATTACAAGGTGAGCTCTCTCACATGGAGAGCTCACTAAAACAACCCCAAACCCTTACAACAATAAAGAAACTCACAAAAACACAAAACATCATATTCATCATGCATATATAAGAAATAACAAGAAATAGAAAGGATTGAAGCCTTGAGATCCTACCTCTCAAGCCTCAAGTGTGGAAGGATGTTGGTGAAGAGCTGCAAGAGCCTAACTCCAAGATCCTTGCAAGAATTTATCCTCTCCAAGCCCAATCTCTCCTTCCCAAAGTTAAGAATCAAAAACCAAAAAGAAAGGACCCTTCTCCTCTCAAAAATAGGGATATAAATAGGGTTTCAAAACTCTTCCCAATAGATGAGAAGGTGACACATTTCACCTTCCCAATGAATGAGGAGGTGACACTTGTCACCTTCCCATTCATTATCAAATGCACAACTTCTTACAAGTACTCTCACACATGTGTGAGATATATAGTAGTAGAGAGGTGACACTTGTCAACCCCTCATTCCTTCTCTATGGCACTTCTCCCCATATTTCTCCTCACACATGTGTGAGGCATGGGGAAGAAGAAAGTGGTTAGGGTTCACTTCCCAAAGGTTCTTACATGGTGTGCTCACATATGTGAGAACCCTTGGGATTCCCCCAAGCCCACTCAAGAACCTTGGGTTGTGGGATTGAATGAGACAAGTCATCTAAACCTTAACCCAAAATTCAAATCTCGCCACCTAACTCCTAGGGTTAAAAAGAGGGGTCAAATTGAGTTGAAACTCATGATTTGAGGTCTGCAAGGTACCTAACCCATATGAACATGACCTAGGCACCTTAAACACATGCAATTAACCTTAAAAGGCTCAAAAATCACCAATTAAAATGCCCATAAACTTTATGAACGAAAATGACACAAGATGACAATTCACCAACTACTCAACCTAAGTTAATCTTAGGAGACTGAAATTAAAAATCAAAATCAAAGGTAAACACATTACATTCATGATAAAACACAATTAACCTTAGTCCACCTTAAGGACTAGGTTGGTTTTATAGGGACAATATTCAGGGTTATTTGTATGACCTCCAGTTTCCATTAGCCATGGAAAATACTTGCACACTAAATACTTGCACACTACACAAACACATCAATAGCACAAGGTATATCATAGCTGAAGCAAATTAAATTATGCACACACATGATCACACAAGTACATACATTCTCAGATGTGTCACATGATAAATTTCACTTGATTCTCAAATCAATTATATTTCCATTAACAAAATCAAGATCATAAATCACATAGTATTTCATCAATTCATTCATCTAACTAAATCATTCCAATTTAATCAATTATAATATCACATTCAACATCATAAAATAAAAATATAATCTATCATGTAAAGATATAGCATCATCACAATATAACTCATCTATCTAATCAAAGCATGAAATATATTCAACGAATGTCTAGATATATGGGATCAACAGTCCCAAAAATGTGCACATGTCAAAATATAGTCCATAGTAATGGGCTAAAACATTGACCTCTTTTTATGTTGATTTTATATGCTTTTAGAAATCTTCCATATGATCCTCCAGACACTTTACCAACATCACCATCACTATATGTTGTCTTTTTATATACTTTGCAAGACTTTGAACCTATGTTATTAATATGGAATATGGTGATGATATTATCAATTGAATGATTTAAATATGAGTATGCATGCAATATAGATGGAATCCTATGGTTTAGTCATGAAGGTTATTTGTCTGCATATGTTTTGTGAATTAACCCTTATGCAGCAAGAATGTGTCATCAAGGAAATGAGTATTTACAATGAAGTTGCAGATAAGAGAATTAAAGGAAGTGAAGTTAGGATGCCAAAAGTGCAGGCAGCTGGGGGATGAATGTGAACCATCATGGATAGGAATAAATGCAGAAGAAGTAGACTTGTTTCAAATGTAGTGTGTGTTCTTTATGTGAGCTATTGCATAAGAATTCTTGTTGGGATAGGACTCTGCTTCCTCTGTTTAGTTAGATTAATAAATTGATCCCAAACCTGTATCCTAGTACTATCTAGGGATGGATTGATGGTTGAAGTTAGTTGGTAGTTGCATAAAACTCTCTCATTTTTGTATAAGTTAGGAGGGATGAGTTAGATGTAGGGAGAGTCATTTTTATTTTTCAATTACTCAGTTGTTACTCTGTTTTTATATATTGGAAGATCCAAACATGTTTTAAAAGAATGTCATTATTGACTACAATTTGAAAGAGATTTTGTTTATGATATGAAGTGAATGAAACTATGTGTTATGAAGATGCGTAAGAATCTGAATTAGATTTGATTTCTAGTTAAGTGAGTCAATCCCCTGAGCCAGCCACTCAAGATACTGATCCTCACTTCATTTATTTCCATGTTCCTTTATGCATTCATTGTTAAATCTATTTTTCATTTGCATATAGATACATCACTAGTCACTTAGATTTCTTTAATTGTCAAATTATAGTAGTATGGTTCATGAACAAGTGCATGCTTTGTCTACTTTAAGTCCTTCAGAGGTTAGCATTAGCTCTCTTATCATTTTGAATGTTTTGGATTAGTTCTGTAAATTTCTGTTATTAACAGTTATCTACAACTTATGTTGAAGGTACCTATAGCCACTAGATCCTATATTTGTTTTCACTGTTCTTGAATTTCTATGAATTCCAATAGAGTAGAACATCCTAAGTAGGTTTGGATAAGTTAGTTTAGGAAGATTATGAGCCCTGAAGGCACATACAGTGCAGTGCCATCATAAGCTTACACTCCTTGGTTAATAATTTAATGTAGGAAGTACAATGATAGAGTGGACTATTCAGATAGGTTTATGGTTAATAATTTAATGTAGGAAGTACAATGATAGAGTGGACTGTTCAGATAGGTTTACCCCTAAATTATGTTAAGTCTACAACACATTAGTTTTCCTCTACATTTTTGGTGCCATTGTCAGGGATGGTACTACCTTCATAGGCTCATTTTTACATGCTTTCATAGTTTAAATTTTGATTTTAGCATTAGGATTAATAAATTCACTTTTTAGGAAACACCAGAAATTATACTAACATTATGTAGGACTGCTGGAATATAAAGCCAAATTCACTATATGTGGAGGCAAAGAGATAACCAAGGTAGATTCCTCCCTTCAAATTTTTAGGATAGAGAAGAAACAACTGACTTTATCAATTATACAGTAGAAAGTATTGAAGAAGAATTTCCTCTTACATATTCATCAACACCTTCTACATCTTCATCAGCTTCTTCCACAACTATAGAAGGGACCTTCAAAACCATGGCAGATGCTGTGGTGGAGGATCCATCAGAGAAAGCAACGTTCGAGTTTCCTATCATTGATTAGGAGAGGGCTACAGTGCTGAAAAATAATCCACCATCAACATTACCAGTCTTCTATGGCCTAGTGATAGAGGACCCAGATACATTCCTATTTGAGTTTGATAACTTGTGTAGGAGCTATGACTACACCTCAGATGCTCACAAGCTGAAACTCTGTCCTGCTACCCTCAAGGATGCAACCTTCAAATGGTTTATGGGGCTGGGATAAGATGTCATTCTAGACTGAGATATGATGAAGGAGAAATTCTTGGATAAATACCAAGATTACTATCGAGGACATGACAGGAGGAGAGATGACATCTTCAGGATGTCATAAAAGGAGGAGGAGCCACTTGAAGATTATGTTGAAAGATTCCAGTTTGCTCTGAAGAAAACCCCCCAAAATAGATTGTCTGAAGAATCATTAAAACTAGTTTTCTTGAGAGGGGTTAATGTTAATTTTCATATCAGATATGCTGTTATGTAATTGTTTCTTACTTGATCCCTTTGGATGGTGAATCTACTACCATATATACTTGATTGGTTTTAAGATTCATGACTATTTCAATTGATGCTACTTTTGACAAACTTTAATCATTTTTGTTAATTTGTTTACCACTCTATAACTTATGCTTTGTGATTTGGTCAACTTGACTTTAGGCTTACCTCCTGAAGCTACCAAAACATCAACACTCCCTCTTAGCTAGGGAGGTATAACAAAGTCTTCCTTGAGTCCTACTCAAGGGTATCATGTCTATTCATGGACTCTCTCAACATGACGTCCACAATAGCTACACCCAATTGTGGGAAGCACAACTCAGTCTCAGAAATGTGTCATATTTCTTCATCTCAGAGAAATATACATTACAAGGGCTTTCACCTCATATTTCTCCATCTCATAGAAATACACATTACAAGGGCTTTCACCTCATATTTCTCTATCTCAAATAAATATACGTTACAAGGGATTTCACCTCATATTTCTCCATCTCAAAGAAATATATGTTACAAGGGCTTTCACCTCATATTTCTCCATCTCAAAGAAATATACGTTACAAGGGCTTTCACCTCATATTTCTCCATCTCAGAGAAATATACGTTACAAGGGCTTTCACCTCATATTTCTCCATCTTAGAGAAATATACATTACAAGGGCTTTCACCTCATAGTCTCTTTTCAGTGTCACAACTTCTTCTCATCGAGCCACTCCAATTCCTTGTGTTGTAGGATTCCATGGGATATCCTATGCCCATTCATATCCAAGACACTTCCACCATAAGTATAACTCAACCTACACCTACTAATCCACTTACTCTATTTTGTGTATCCCTAGATACTTGGCCTCTTCATTCCCACCTCCAAGATGGTTCTACTGCAAACTTACCTGAGTCTACCTTGGTACCTTCCAAAGGCACCCCTTTCTACATTACTTCACCCACACTAAGTAGCCCCAAGATTTGTTGCATTTCTTCTGCATGCCCATTACACTACCTCTTGGCATGTCTTGCACCCAAGTATGCCTATAACATTGCACCAGAAGCTCCACCCAACATCCTTGTGCTCACTCCTCCTGGATGAAATCTTTGCAAATACCCTGGTTGATATCTTATGGCATTAACTTGACTCTACCAAAACTCCCCATAGGCTTTTCATTAGCCTGATCTTTTCCAATCCAGGATTTTTATTTTCTTTGTGACTCAGCCTCCTCTTGCTCTCTCCCACCTTAGGGCCTATCTGCCACTCGGATCTATCCTGACAACATCCTTCTCCCTAAACTTAGTGGCTAATTCAAGTCCCCAATATCTGATGAGAACTTCTGATCTGAACATATATTGTGGTTCTGGAAGCTTCTACCCATAGGAAATCTTGCAAACTCTAATCATGGATCATAGCCTTCGATGCCTCTACTATAGGCCTGTTCTTTCTTTCGGCAAATCCATTTTGTTGAGAGTTGTAAGGAACACATAACTCCCTCTTGATCCCTTTCCACATGGGTGTGTGGTGATTACAAAGGCTGATAGATTCTAATGCTTTATTATCCCATGCTATCATTGGTTGTCTACAATTCTACTTGAAGTTCCAGAATACACATTAGATATAAGAATGGTCGCTAGATATCAATGTTGACAGCGACAAGAGTATAATACAAGGCCCAATATGATAACTAGCATTGTCAACTTGAAGTACAATAGTCGTGACCCTTATACAGGTCTGATAATGAATATAATTACTAATAATCCTGAACATTCATGGCTCCATCAACATCATACACCAAGATACTTCAACAACACCATTACCTATTGTAAGAGCTTTGTAAACAAAACAACTATAGCTTTTTTATGCACAACAAGTACTTTCTCTCAGTGAGCCTTGAAATTTCATATCAAGCACCAAATTTGCACACCAACTAGTACTACAATCTTAGTGAGGCAAAGTTGTCTCTACGCCAAATTTAAAATCCCACATGTCCTAATACTGCATTCTTCATCATTTTCCATCAACTCACATTAAAAAAAATATCTACTAAATCCTAGCAAACGTCAGGTTTCTTGTTAATAATAACTAGTAGCGTTCACATCTACAGTCAAGGTCTCTTTCACTATTTAATCTAAAGTGGCACAACTTCTATGCCTTGCTTAGACATCCACACCCTGATCATTAGATTCATTGTTGTGAAAAATACTAAATAAAGGAAACTTGCTTCTATCTCATGTAAATATAATCACTATATGGGAAACTCATGCGGCCAACAACAATTAGAATTTGGTGCTTGAGAAAATAGAAACATGTAGGTCAATGATTTCATCCTCACAGATTAAATGCATGTATTCCTACACATTTCTTGAATATTTGGGCAGAAATGAGCATCATACTTTCTTCCCTTATGCAATCTTCACATAACTAATTTTTAAGAATGTCTCTCCTCATGCCCTATGATTCATAATATCCTTGAACCAATTTGAGATTTGAATCTGCACAACTGAGATGTTCTAATCAGCGGCCTTGCATAACATCTCACATAGCTTCCATAAATTTATGGCATACGATACTGTTGGGATTTACACCTTCATGTACGGTGTACTTCAGATATTTTTCCATCCTCAAAGTTGGGAGTTCATTAGTAATGCATAGAAAAAAGAGGCTAAAAGCAAATTTATATTAGTATTTTATGTCTTATTTTAACTTCCATCCCAAGGCCAACAATCAAGTCGTATTTTGTATTATGTGAACCATGAGACTGACGAGAGCCAATTGTCTTCAGAATGAGTGTGTGGTATCTCCTTGTGATGCAAATATCAATCAAACACCAAACTTGTGCCTCCCAATAGATATCGACCTCCTACAGAATCACTCACTTTGAAATAGTGCCGATCTTTAGAAGACCTCTACGCTCTACTCTGAAGTGGTGATCCATCGTCATGTGGCATGTCTCCAATGATATTTCCTTCTGTAAGCCTAAACCTTGCTCTAATACCATGTTAATTTTTAGATCAGATATGTTGTTATGTAATTGTTTCTTACTTGATCCCTTTGGATGGTGAATCTACTACCATAGATACCTTATTGATTTTAAGAGTCATGACTATTTCAATCGATGCCACTTTTGACAAACTTTAATCATGTTTATCAATTTGTTTGCCACTCTATAATTTATGTTTTGTGATTTGGCCGACGTGACTTTAGGCTTACCTCCCAAAGCTACCAAAACATCAACAGTTATGGATGATTGCATGGATGCTTTGAACCTTATTGGGCAAGGTGATATTTCTCAGCTACCTTTTGAGTCAATTTGTAAAGTTTGCCAAAATTATTCAAGGACTTTCACCAGATGACCAAGGGGAGAAAGGACATCAATTACAAACAAGGCAACTAATGGAGTTTCAAGAGTGGAAATCAATAATTTGTTGTCCCACATGAAGGAGGACATAATCAACCATATGGCTACATAGCTAGACACTCTTCACATCAAGAAGAAACAAGAAGAAGTTGATTCAATGCTTACTGAGTACTATCCTAGTTGTAGGCAAAGGAAGGCCAATTGTAAATGCAAAAGGGTGGCAAGCATCCAGCAAGAGAAGGTTGAAAGACTAGAATTTTATCCATTTGAAGGAGAGGATGGACAATTGTTCTTCATAGATCAAAGGAGACCTTGGCAGCAAAGACAAGGTATGCCCTCTAATCCACTAAATTTCATTTCACCCTTTCCTACTACAAACCAAAATTTCTCTTCTTAGAACACTCAGCCATGGCCTAGTAATCAAAATCTCTAGAAAAACCCACAATAGCCTACTCCACAACCTAGTTGGAACCAGTAGTAGCCAAACCCATGGCCCCAACAAGGTTTTCAAGGTTCCAACTATAATCCCCAGTGGCCTACACAGCAACCTCAATGGCAGCCTCAATGGAACAAGAACCAACAATGGCAACAAATTACTAGCAACCCATGATTCCATCTCAACCACAGTAGCCAGCCATAATGCCTCCATCAGCACCTCAAAATCCACCTCCTAGACCTACCCAAATCCTTGCCCAACCTACACCTAACCCTAACAACAAGCATGTTCAACAGGCTTATACTAACGAGGTGATGTAATACCCCACCTATGGGGTAGAAGTGAGTAATATTCATCTTAGATCAGGGAAGAAACTTGCAAGATCAGGGAAGAAACTTGCAAGCCCTTCATCTCCCCAAATTATAGAACTTGAAGATGAGGAACCCATAGAGGAAGCCTCAAATAAACCACCTTTGGAACCTGAATCAACTTAGGAACCTCAGACCATTTCACATCCTAAGCCTCCTTTCCCTAAATGCTTGGCTATCTAGAAACACCAACATAGTCTGAAAATGACCTCATAGGCCATTTGCAAGATATAAGCATAAAGATTCCTTTAATCCAAGCCATCAAAGATATTCCCATCTACACTAAGACTATCTGAGATCTCTGCATAAAGAAACTAGGAAGAAAGAGGATAGACCCATTGAAGACAACTCATGTTTTGGGTAATCTAGCTGACATAATGTTGGGGAATATAACTGTTCTCAAATATACATATCCAAGTAGTCCAGTGGTGGATGTCAAAATCAATGGGACACTGATTAAGAATACTCTGATAGATTTAGGTGCTGTAATTAATGTAATGACTAAGGAGACAATATAGACACTCTAGTTGAGCAACCTTAGGCCTACTCAGACATTCTTGCAATTAGCTTATAGGTCTATAGTTAAACCTAAAGGAGTCATTGAGGATTTGGTCATTGCATTAGATTCTTGGGATTACCCTATTGATTTCATATTCCTTCAGCTAAAGGTTAATCTTACTGGTTATCCTCTTATACTAGGTAGACCATGAATTACCATAGCAGATGCATTTATAGGTTGCAAGTCTGGTAACACGATCATATCCAATGGGACTATGACCAAGAAATTGGTTTTATATCCACTAGCCCAACCATACCATGAGCTTGAGCAGACCATTTGGCCTACCTTGGAAGATGAGGATAGCTATTTCTTGCAAACCTTGATGACTATTAAACGTAGCCCCTTACTGGATATTCAAGATGAAGATGAGTTGATTGCTTACATTATACAAAATGATTGCAGAAGGCACCCACCATAGCAAGACTGCTTATCTTGCTTGCAAGATCCATTAGAAAGCATAATACCTACCAGTTAGTCAAAGGAGGTATCTCAATTATCTCATACTTTGTTACCTCAGCAATGCTTACAAGTAATACCTAGCCTTCATTTGTCCTCTATGCAAAAAATGTCTAATCCATTAGAAATCAAGCTAGGAAAAGTGTTGATTGTTAATAATGCATTGACTGATGAGCAGCAGCAATCCTTGCATGCAGTAGTACAAACCCACTTAGCAGCATTTGCATGGAATTACAGTGATATGAAGGGCATAAATCATTCTTTGTGTATGCATAAAATTTATATTGATGATGGCCAAAGACCTATAAGATAGCAACAGAAACACATGAATCCTGCTCTTAGAGAGAGTGAAAGTAGAACTTCAAAAGATTTTAGATGCAGGGTTTATATACCCCATTTTAGATAGTGAATGGGTTTCACCATTGGTCATAGTTCCCAAGGAAGATGGCAAATGGAGAGTTTGTGTTGATTACAAAGAACTAAATGCTACCACCAGGAAAGATCACTTTCCATTGCCCTTCATTGATCAAGTTCTTAACTCTTTAGCAGGTAAGAAATATTTCTCATTTGTTGATGGTTTTAGTGGCTATAACCAAATCAAGATTGCACCAGAAGATCAAGATAAGACAACATTTACATGCCCTTGGGGGACCTAGGCATATTTTGTCTTGCCTTTTGGTCTGTGCAATGCTCCAACCACATTTCAAAGAGCAGTCCTTAGTATTTTCTCTGATTTTGCCCATGACAACATAGAAATTTATATAGATGACTTCACCACATATGGTGAAACATATGATGAAGCTTTACACAACTTGGAGAAAGTTTTGAAGAGATGCACAGAGCACAATCTATCTTTGAGTAATGAAAAATGTTTTATGATGATGACACAAGGGATAGTCTTGGGACATTTTATCTCAAGTGTAGGCATACAAGTTGACCCAAAGAAGATTAAAATTATCTCTACCCTGCCTATTCCATAGAGATAGAAGGTTGTAAGGAGCTTCCTGGGACATGCAGGTTATTACAGGAGGTTTATTCAAGATTTTAGCAAAATTGATGCACCTCTGTTTACTATGTTGACAAAGGATAGTGAATTTGAATGGACACTAGACTATCAGAATTCCTTTGAAAAGATAAAAGTATCCTTGACACAAGCTCCAATTCTCAGAGGTCCAAATTGGACACTGCCTTTTCACATCCACATAGATACATTAGACTTTGTCATTGGTGTAGTCCTAGGCCAACAAGAAGGAACTAAAGAGTATGCAATATACTATGTAAGTAAAACCTACATGGAGCTGAGTTGAACTACACTGTGACATAAAAAGAAATGTTGGCAGTTGTTTATGCCATTAACAAATTTAGACACTACATTATTGGTTATAAGTGTTCATACATAAAGATCATACAACAATCAAATATTTGATGAATAAGCCAATAGTGGGTGGCAGACTTGTAAGATGGTTATTGTTATTGCAAGAATTTGACATAACAATTATTGACAAACTAGGAAAGGCTAACGTAGTTGTTGATTTTCTATCTAAACTGCCTACACAATCATCTAAAGGGGTGGTTGATGATTCTTTTCCTGATGAACATTTATTTTCTCTAACTATATACACTCCATGGTATGCAAACATAGCTAATTATTTGGTTTCAGGGCAGATTCCAAGTTACTTTTATCCAAGGGAGAAAAGGTAGCTAGTTCAAAAATGTTTTCCTTATTCTTGGATTTCTGGATTCCTATTCTACATTGGCCCAGATAACATTATGAGAAGGTGTATCAAAGAGGATGAGGTGTTTGATTTATTAAAGGCCTATCATGATGAACCTTGTCGGGGACATTTTGCAGCCAAAGGGACAACCTTCAAAATATTGATAACAAGATATTACTGGTCAACACTTCATAAAGATGTTGTCAAGTATACTAGAAGCTATGATCATTGTCAAAAGATGGGGAACCTATAAGAAATAATGAAATGCCTTTGCAGCCACAAATGGCATTAGCTCCTTTTGATAATTGGGGGCTAGATTTTGTTGGTCCTATCTCTCCTACTTCAAGCAATAAGGAATATATACTGGTATGTATTGATTACTTAACCAAATGGGTGAAAGTTAAAGCCTTGCAGTTTGCTAGAGATGGCAATGTGGCAAAATTTTTGTATGAGGTAATCTTCACTAGATATGGTGTACCAAGGGAGATAGTGACTAATCAAGGCCCACAATTCACATCAAATTTAATCACCAAACTGGTGGAGGAATATCAGATTAGACACAAGAAGTCCATTCCCTACCATCCTTAGGCTAATGGTCAGGTTGAAGTCACAAATAGAGAGATTTAGAACATATCGACAAAGACAATACAACTTCACCAAAGAGATTGGGTTTCTAGGTTACCAGAAGTTATTTAGGCATATAGAACTACATGGAAGACAACTGCAAGGTTTACTCCTTATGAATTGGTTTATGGCAAGACAGTAGTCTTGCCTATAGAATTTGAGTACAAAACCCTAAGGATGGTAGTAGAATTAGGGATGGATTTGACAGAAGCTTAGAAGGATAGACTACAACATTTGAATGCTCTTGATGAAATCATATTAGAAGCAATGCACCACACAGAGGTTATACAGAAACAAAGAATTAAATAGCATGACAAGTATATCAAGACTAAAGAATTCATTATTGGTGATTGGGCCCTTCTCTATGATTCCAGTTACAAGGATTTCAAGGGCAAGCTTCAATCTCGTTGGTTGGGACCATGTGAGATTAAACAAGTATTCCCTAATGGTGCAATCCAATTATAGACCATTGATGAGGTCTGATTTTCATTTCTAGTAAATGGACATAGGCTGAAACTGTATAAAAAACCACTATAGAAGGCTAATTTTCTTGTCTCTCTAGCCACTCAATATGGTACTCCTGGCACTCCTGATGAAGGTTCTATGACACCAGCTGATACATCATCAGAAGATGATCCACCAATCCTATCTAGTGATATAGAGGTTGAGTTGCAATACTCAACCCCTATTGCTGAGACTTGATTTTTCTTGCTTTATAATACAGATGCACACACAACACACTATCCAAGATGACCATAGTTAACTCCAAAGGGACCTTTTTTCACTTTTAGTTGGGACCTGTTATAGTTGGGACCTGATATATTGCATATGTACTCATTCAGTTGGGACCTGTGCTAGAGGCACCCATAGCAACTAAATGTCTGCAAATGTATTCACTACTTTGGCACTTAGCACACTATTTTCTCGCTCATTCCACATCTTCTAAACATTGCTTCATTCATTATGAAATAACTCTAACACTGTTGCAAAACTATCAACTCAAGCTCATGAGTTGTTCATTAGAGCATTGAGCTATCACATCACATTGACTCCACAATCCCCGCCACCTTACCATTCATCCGCATGCATGTCATCTTGCTAATTTCAAATCAAATGTCGAGTACGTGTTCTCAAATTTTGATATGTGTTGATCATTTATTTCCATAATGTGTGTACATAAGGTAACTTTCAATGATTAAACTTAGCTTTCTTTTTATATTCCTTATTACTTTTTATTTATTTCATGGATGCAAAAATTTTTATCACCATTCCATTTAATAAATCCTCTTCCTTTCATATCAATCGCCACATGAAGTGATGTCACTTCACAGTTTAGTTGGGGGGAGGGGTTTAATTTTTTGATTTTTGCCATTTTCACCATCTTTATTTTTAGAGATACTAGATAGAACATCCTATGTCATTTCCTAAAAAAATAGTAAACCTACCCTGTTTCGCCAAAATATGAACTTGTTAACCTAAGAAAGTTGCAGTGGAAGGATAGAAAAGGATAGTAAACTAAAGGTTGGTTCTCTTCAAGGTGGTAGAATTGCAATTTAGCATAAATTGATACTTTAAGAGGTTGCAGAACACAAAAATAATGGGGGGTGATGCCATATGACGAGAGCCATCTGTACGTAAAGAAATATTAGAAGATGTGTTGGTACTACCACTCTTTACCAGAGTAGGATGGTTGGACTAATTTTTGAAGTTGATAGAATATGATAACAAAATGGAAAAGGAATTTGCAGCTACACTGCAGTATGATGAGGCAATGGTTAGGCGATTAGTTGTAGATGCTTCTGAGATGGCCATTTCCCAAGTCACAGGATTGCTACGCACAGGGTCTGAGTATCCAGCCCGTGCTGATGTAGCTACAGCAAGGGAAGAATTCTACGAGCAAGGAGAGCACTTGGACTCGACAACACAAAGTACAAAGAGATTATCCCTTCCATTTTTCTAGGGAAATGTGCTTCATACATCATTAAATACATTACCTATGATGGCCAGCATAATTTGTTGTATATTGTGCATTTTAAGTTGCTTAATCATCTACGCCATGATAAGCTAGTCAACGTCCCCAATTTCTTGTATAATATGTTGAAAAGGATGGCATCTAAATACTAGAAAAAGTAAGCGGACACCATGCTATCCCATCATTGTTTAATAGCCTTATTGATAAAGAGGAGCCTAAGAATTCAACACCCATAAGTTGATTGGGAAGCTTTTAAACAATGTGTAGATATCACAACACTATTGGAAGAACCTGAAGTAGATAATGAACCCTAGTATGAGCCTGAACCTGAGATTGAGCCTGAGCAAGAGGGGCCACAGAAGGACAACACTCCAAAGGATAGGCTAGTAACAACAGAGGAACCCTCATCTTCTAAACCTAAACCTGTGAGGAGCACTGATTCAACACCTATTAAGAAAAAGAGAAATAAGAAAAGTGTTGAGAAGCATAAAAGCACTAAGAAGGGAGAAGATGAAGGGGAAAAGAAGAGGAAGAGGAGTAAAAAGAAAAGGAAAAATGAAGTCAAATAGGAGACTGCTACTCCCAAGCACTCAAGAAGGTTAAAGAGGCAGAGTGTGAAGGAAAGAACTATTAAAGAATAGGGGAAGGAAAAAGGTGAAGGATAGCAGCATCATGATCCAACACCAGTGAATTTAGATTTAGATAAAGGATGAATTGCCCCTAAAGATGTCCTTACTAATGCTCCTGAGGATTTCTCTCCTGATGCTTGTGATAATGTTAATGTGTCTGCTAAAAAGAGAAGGTATGTTTCTTCAACTTCTAATTTTGATTTAGAGGATATATTTATTGCAAAGAAAATGGGAAATTCAGTTCCTAGTAGTTCTGCTAAGGAAATTTTTGATATAACTGGGAATGATAATGATGGTCTAAATTTTGAGAAAGAAAAAGAATTGTTGGAGGATAGAAACATAAGAAAAGAACTACAATAAGCTCTTGATAGAATAAAATACTTGGAAGAGAAAGTAAAAGGATATGAAGAGAAGGACAAAGAAAAGGAGAAAAGAATACAAGAGTTGGAGGAGAGAATTCAGACCTATGGCCATGTAACTAATTTAGATCTGTTAGCACAGATGGCTGTAAGTAAAACAAATGTTGAAGAAAATGAGGTACTCACTCCACAACCTCTTGTAACAAGAACTCCAGTATACCACACTACTTTGTCTTTGGGTTTTGAATTAATTAAACTCACTCATAAATCAAAACAAGAAAAGGAAAACTGGGAATAGAAAAATAGAATCTCATTGCATCAATAGAAGATAAAAAGGTTGGAGGATAAGCTAATAGAGGTAATTGGCAGGGCCATACAGATTATTGGGTGTAGACCTCGATCGAGGGTATATGCATTATTCCTAAAAGAAAAGTTTCTTAGTTTCTAGTTTAATAGGTTCATTAATAATCAGCCCGCTTTACATTCGAGGCATATTTTCTATAGCTATTTTAAACAAGTTAGTTTAGAGGAGCAAGATCAATTGTGTGACTATTGTTTGCATAACTACTTAATGATAGAGGATATAGAATGGAACCCTTCAATTTATGTTGGGGATTTGTAGATTAGGGTACTATTATCATATCTCAAGAATGAGAAGCTCTAATGGGAATTGATGGATAAGTATGAGGAACAAGAGAAAATAGTGGCACTACAAGTCAAAAGGGAAGCATTGAATCCTGATGTAATCCTCACTCAATGGTTAACACTCCTCTCAAAAAAAGGTCCAAGAAAAATAATTATGGATTTAAGACTGTGAGATCACAAGAGGATACAACAATTAGTAGGGCCTATGCTTCAAAATTGTCTAAGGTATGTGCAAGATAGATGGAATAGTCTGACTCCAACACTATAGAAGAAAGAGCCTCATTCTTTTCACAAATTTATGAATATGTTTGAGAGACTACGCAAGTATATCTAGATTCCAGAGAAAATAGGAGTGGGATGGCTGCCACTTACTATTCATCCTCCTATTCTCCTTTATCCAGTAGCACACTAGATAGGGGAAAAGGGTGACGAATGTAGGAATACAGAATCGATCAGATTGGATAGGCTTGCTTGTTACAATGAGTTTCATCTTAAGCAAGGTGAAGGAGTTAGAGAAATAATGGACCTGAGGCAGATCACTTTGCACTACAATCTTCTCCCCTACGTGTTCAATTCAATGATTTTGCTTGAGGGCAAGCAAAAGGCTAACTTGGGGGGAATGATGGGCTGAAATATTGACCTCTTTTTATGTTATTTTTATATGCTTTTAGAACTTTTCCATATGATCCTCTAGACGCTTTACCAACATCACCGTCATTATATGTTGTCTTTTTATATACTTTGCAAGACTTTGAACATATGTTATTAATATGGAATATGGTGATGATATTATCAATTGAATGATTTAAATGAGTATGCATGCAATATAGATGGAATCCTATGGTTTAGTCATGAAGGTTATTTGTCTGCATATGTTTTGTGAATTAACCCATGTGCAGCAAGAACGTGTCATCAAGGAAATGAGCATTTACTGTGAAGTTGTAGATAGGAGAATTAAAGGAAGTGAAGTTAGGATGCCAAAAGTGTAGGTAGCTAGAGGATGAATGTGAACCATCATGGATAGGAATAAATGCAGAAGAAGTAGACTTGTTTCAAATGCAGCGTGTGCTCTTTATGTGAGCTATTGCATAAGAATTCTTGTTGGGATAGGACTCTGCTTCCTCTATTCAGTTAGATTAATAAATTGATCTCAAACCTGTATCCTAGTATCTAGGGATGGATTGATGGTTGAAGTTAGTTGGTAGTTGCATAAAACTCTCTCATTTTTGTATAAGTTAGAGGGGATGAGTTAGATGTAGGGAGAGTCATTTTTATTTTCTAGTTACTTAGTTGTTACTCCATTTTTATATATTGGAAGATCCAGATATGTTTTAAAAGAATGTCATTATTGAATACAATCTGAAAGAGATTTTGTTTATGATATGAAGTGAATGAAACTGTGTTATGAAGATGCGTAAGAATCTAAATTAGATTTGATCCTAGTTAAGTAAGCCAATCCCTTGAGCTGGCCACTCAAGGTATTGATCCTCAATTCATTTATTTCCTTGTTCCTTTATGCATTCATTGTTAAGTCTATTTTTCATTTGCATATAGATACATCACTAGTCACTTAGATTTCTTTAATTATCAAATTACAATAGAATGGTTCATGAACAAGTGCATGCTTTGTCTACTTTAAGTCCTCCAGAGGTTAGCATTAGCTCTTGTTGATGGTGGTTTTAGCACACAACAACACAGGTGTGATTGTTGGGATCACACCTCTCTTAAGAAAGGTATCCTATCCAAGATAGGACTTCCCCAAGTATAATATAGCTAGGTCTTAGCATGCTTGGTGTTGGAACTGAAAATTTCCAGTAAATTCTTTCAAAAATTTTTAAAGTGCCATCGGTGATTACATGAATGTTAAGGTACGCTGCTCAGATGTGCTCCCAATTAGGCCAACTCACAATCAATTCACCTATTCCAAATTTCCAATCATATGGGAGTGAACACGCATTGTTAAGCTAAATCACATTGCTTTGAAATTTTTGCATACTTGTCTATCCTCCAGAACAAATCTATAAGCAAGTAGGAGCTGACCATTTGATTTCTTTCTATAAAATATAAACACTTGTTTCCTTGTTTGATATGATCCTACCTTGAAAACCTACTATCATTTACAATATCAACTATACCTCTTTGTGAGCTCTCCATTAAGACTTTTGTTACATTTCGCAAAGCATTCCAAGCATCAAGCTCTACTCTTCCATCCAATTCATCAATCAATCTCTCCGTAAGCTTTGTTACCTTGCCTAGGATAATAATTAGAATTGAAACACCAATTGGTTCTCCTCCATCCTGCTCAACTTTCTCCTCTTAGCTATTCACACAGTTGTAACCGTGTTATAAAGCCAACAAGCATCATTCACACCTTGATTTCCTTCGTCAACATACCCTGAAATTAACCAACTTTTTCGTAGTGGGCATCTATTTTCCATGGTCGGACAATGCAAAGCCTCACAGAATGCATAAGTGGATCAGCCACAGTAAAGGTCTCTTTTGGCACCAAGTTGAGATTTGTGGATATCATCCTTATATCGTGGACCAAGGTGGCATTTGTTGTACTTAATGTATGAAAGTAGGTTCCACTACTACTAAATGACATAGAGGTGACCTCAAAGTTTGAGCCTATAGAAAATCAGGAAAATTCTCCACATGTTATGATACCAAATAATCCATCACCAACACTTGTGATTATGGAATCACATACAAGGTTAATTTTTAGAGATGTGAAATGAGAATCATTTGTAGAGAATGAAACACAACGTTAAGTAATCACAATATCCCTACTTGCATCATAACAAATTATCCATATGCAGATTCGGTTCCACAAACAAGCATATTTTGATTTCAAAACTCCATACCATCTATTTCATATTCACATTTATATTTGTAGCAAGCTCTCTTGTGAGTACATTCCATAGAAAATATTTACCATCACTTTCACTGTCACTGGTTGCCACAAGAGAAGATGGCCAACAATTGATACTCTAGATATTTATTTTCCTTTTGTCCAATTGAATCTACAACATTTGCCAACCATCCCACACTCAGCACAAAGAGGAATCTCATCTTCAGCAATGATTAAAAACAAAAACAAGTCCAAATGCCTACACAAAAATTATAAAAGGTTGTAAATGTTTGTCTAATAGTTATTGCCCGTGATGTATTTTATAGCCAACCAGTTCGAAGGAGGCTGCTTCAATCCAGTCCCAAAAAGGTTCTGTAGTCAGTAAAGGAGCGTGTTCTCCGAACTGCTCTTATTCATCCCCATGTGGCATTTGAAGTCATAGATGTGGAAAGGGAAGAGGAAATCCTTCACACTAAGTCTGCTACATCCGCCATTTGTATACTGAGTAGCATTTTTGGGACTGAGCTTGCCAATAACTTACATGAACTTGATTTTTCTAAAGGAAATCTAAGGCTTTCTAGATTTTTGTCCAAGTCACCCAATCATCTGTCTTCAAAGGCTGTGCAGTTCTTTTACGTCAACTCTCATTTTGTTCAAAAAACTCCCATTCACAAATTGCTGAACAAACCATTGACCAAAATCAATAGTATTTTGGTACCGTCAGATGATGATCGGGATCAAATTGACAGAGGAAATGAAAAGCTAGTCAAAGATTCCCATGAGATGCATTTATATCCAGCATACATTTTGAATCTAAGTTGTCCTCTCTTGAGCTATGATATCACATATGAAGTATAAAAAACTATGGTGGAATTTAAGGACTGGGCAAATATTATTATGTTTATTAATGAAGTGCTCCAACAAACTTGGGGATAGTTTCCTGCTAATTCTTCCCACAGAGCTTCAGGATTTGATTTATCTCGAAGCAATGCAAAGTCAACACCAAAGAAAATGGGCTTACATGCAAATGGATGGCAAACCCTGGAAACACCCACTTAGTGATAGCTATGCGACAATGATTGAGATAACAAAAGTACCTTTTTCCATCCATGTTGATAAGTGGAGAATGAACTATTGGATAATCTGATCACTAACTTATAAGCATCTTGTACCAGACTCAGATTCAGCATAAGGACGAACAAATTCTGTCAGTGAATATCAATGTCGTTTGCAGTGCTGCGTGTTCTAATTATATTTATTCATTTTTTTTAAAAAGCTCTTTCGAGTTTGTATTAACAATGATGTGGAAATTCTCGAGTGTTTTTAACAGATTTATTGCAGAGTTTCATCTTGTTCCCAGGCGGAACATTTTTTTAACACTACATGATAAACCATTGCCCAAAATTGTTGTATTGTGTCAATATTTTTGAAAAAAATAGAATTCTAGCTGAAATTCTTTTATGTTTTTTTTTTTTTTTTTTTTTTTTTGGTGAAGAAGCATTTTGTACAGTGTTAAAATGGGATAAGCTCCAACTATTAGAACTCGAGGTTAATTCCAAAGAGAACAGATTTTTGACAGAAATTTATTGAAGTGATTTATAATTCCCAAAAACCATTATTACAATTTACCTTTTGGTTCATCTGAAGAGGAAGAGTATTTGGCAATTGGAGTGGAGAAGTGACAGCCCATTCTTAGACCCGTGTCTCCTCCTGCATTGATCTGTTATGCTCAACCCTAAATTGTTTTGTCATTTCCTCGAATTTCAACTGCTTTTATATTGTATTTATACTGTTATATATAGTGTTGGATCTGTGCTCTAAGTTTCAAAGGATCTGCTGAACTTAATGATAGGTAATGTTTTTAAAAGAGCCAAAGAAAATGGTATAATGGGTTTGCTATCAATGAATCTACTGAATTTAATGGCAGGGAATGGTTTTAAAAACAACAAAGAAGATGGTGTAATGGGTCGGCTATTAAATGCCGATGAAATAAAAGGGATAAACCATGACATTTCGGCCATAAAATATAATTAATTATGAAACATGAAGAGAGTATAACTACTGTGATACATAAGGTATTCAGTATTCTACACATTCTCCATTGATTTCCGTATTTACTCGATTGGTTGTAACGCCTTTGCTTCAACAGAAGTGGGGCCGCTTATTCTTATGATAAAGGCAACTATGTACTACACACCTGTTTCCCCTTCACCATCATCCTTCATGCAATTTCCTCATGCCTTGCACCGCTGATATTAATCTGCAGTTTGATTGGAAGCCATTTTGTGAAATTCAATCCGAATTAGAGTAGTTAACCTTTGGTTTTCTGCATGCCTACGATATCAGTCGGAGCCATTTATATAGTCAAATCCAAGCAAGTATTTGGTTCATTGCAATCACAAGCTTCCATAGTTTTTCAAAATGGGCACTGAAATAAATAAATTTGAATGGTGATAATTTTTTCATTTTGCAAGCACATTTAGTTGAGTAAAGGTAAAATAAAACAAGAAAATTGTTTTGCCTGAGTGAATATAACAAGATCAAAATGGGAAATTATTTTTTCAGAGGTGAATTGTCTTCGGAAAATTAGACTGGAGAGATTTTGACATGTTTAAAGATCTTCAAGGAATTCACTACATAGGTAATTATTTTACCTGAAAAATATTTTGAGGAAATAACATGCAAATGGTCAGGGACATTTTCACCGAGCAAATGTAGAAAGGGTAATTATATTTACCCAAATAAATATTTTTGTCCAACATAAGTAATTTTATTTGGCATTTTGCCGAGGAAGAATAATTGTTTTTGCTCGGATGATTTAATTTTGCCAAATGAAAGTGAAAAAGTGTGCGGGTGAATGTAAGTGAGAAATTAAGTAAATATCAATAAAGTATGAGATTAAAATGTTTTATCATCAAAAATGACGAAGATTAATAAAAGCAACCAATTAAATGTTTTATTTTTCCCATAAACAATTGAATAGTCATTCCAAAGTCCTTTTTTGAAAGTATTGCAGCCCTAAAAGGATGTTGAAGAAATTTATTATTAAAACATTTAAGTATGATAAAGTGATAATCGGCAACAGGTAACCCTAAATACATGGCAGTAAGCAAAATATACAACGAGAATAAGGAGACCATACCTCATGACATAGGTCCTAAGGTTTTCCTAAATGCAAATTATATGTTTATATGTTGTTTATCTGATAAATAAATTTGTTTTCTTTGCAGGATTAGGGTTGTATTGAATACAAATCAAGCGTCTCTCAATGGGAAGATTAAATATTTTATTTTAGCCGAAGATGAAAGGATGCAGCCAAATGATTAATTATTTTATGTCAAGTGAAACCATATATCCGTTATATCAGTTATTTAAACTGCAAAATGAATGTAATGGGTCTGAGGCTTGTTGCATCTCTGTAAATAGAGATCCCAGGACCCAGAGAATTAGAGTTAGAAATTAGGTTAGGATTAGATTTTTACAAAAACACATTTAAAATATTTTAGGGTTAGATTAGGTTAGATTTATTCAATCTGATGCAAATTTGATCCTTCTGTGCAATTCTGCTCTGAGAAAGACTATGGTGCATGATACATTCTGGGGCAGCATTGTTGAGGATTCAAATTTGAAATATATTGTGACGGTATCATCTGTTTGTTGTTTTTAATTCAATCAATTTAATTATCTCCATGTCATTCATTTTCTGATTATTCAATTTGAATGTGTTAAGGATATGTTCAAATTGTCTGGTTACATTTGCTAATTCAGTATATTTGATTTGATTGGTTTCTCAAGTAGAATTAAATCCTTTCTCATCAATTATAGTAATCTTAGAATGTTGAATGGATTATTAAGTATGATTAATTGATTAGGGTTATTAATTTGTCTCCAAAGTTGATCTAATTTGTTAATTTGCAAATTTAAATTGGTTCTTTCCGGAAAGATTAAAATCCTTTTTAAATATTTTGCATTTAATTCAATTATGTCCTTTGGATTATTAAGAATGAATTAATGATTTCTTCCTTGCACGTTTGTACAAGTTGCAAACTGTTGTATGTGCCAATCAGATCGAGTTATTACCTGATGCAAGTTATTTGTTTTTGACATCCTAACTCCGTTGCCCGAATGGACAGAGCACCAGTCTAACTATTGATTCATCTTATATTTAAAATCTTTACTCTGTTTTATTGTTATGGTTTAGATTCATTTCATGTTATTTGTTATTTATTTCTGTTAGAATTTAGATTAAATCATTTGCTTTCTTTAGAAATAGTTTACAATATTTCATCTAATTTACAAGCATGCCATTGTAATTGGATAAACTAGCAGCAAACCAACATAGATTTAATCATACAACCTGCTTTGATAATCAAAGGTTCACCCGCCTAGGTTGTAGCAGGACCTAAAGCGCAAGGAGAAGTTGATCGTTAAGGTCAAACTCTAGTCATTGGCTCAAAAACGTTGTAGATTTGACCATAGGGCTTGGCATCCCCTTAGAATCCACAACCTGCATTTTTGAGACCCAACACTTGGAATGACTCAGTGGTATGTCTAGCTGTGCTAACAAGGGGTCTTACATATAATGATAGGGTTTGTATGATATGACAGCAATGTATATATAGAAACCCTAGATGGTTCAGACCGTGAAGTCTGAAATTTTAGCAGATGGGCAATGAAATGCTACTCAAATCCTAAATCTACCAAACTTGATGTAAATAAAATTCAAAAGGAGAGGGAGAGAGTGAAGGGATAAGAGAGATCCCATAGACAATTGTAGAAATGATAATCAAATAGATAGATAGATTCCCAATAATAAAAAAATATCTGCTTAACCAGGCAACCCACAATGCCACAAAGATTGTGCAATCTTCTAAGGAAATGCAATGATTTTCAAATTGTAGAGGGTTCATCAAACACCCAATTCTTATCGTAACTCAATGAAATCATACAATCAAACTTATCTCATATGAAATATGCCCAGACTAACCATGCACAATGACATACAATCAACAAGCCATCAATGGTATGGGCAGGAAATCCATCAAATATATGAATGATTAATCACAAATGCAACTGAATATCAACTAATTTCAAATTGACATGAACCATGAAATCTAAAATAAGGCAACACATAAACACATATTCCCAGCAACCTACAAAATTTGCTTTGTATTGACTATATTTTGGCAGAGTCTTAGTAATTCATTGTCAAATCTTACTTACAATGAGAAGAAAATGATGGCCCTTTTATAGACAAGGTACCATACCGAGTTTTTGAATGGATGGTGGAGATTAACTCAACACCAATGGTCCAGATTAAATGGAATTTATTGAGATACATCAGTTTGTTGCATTTTTTGGATTTGCATTTGTCCTTTACGGAAAAGACAAAATACATCTTATAAATATGTTGAATCTAGACAAAATGGATACCCATTTGGATATATATGATGAAAAGTCAATTTTCAAGGCCTAATGAAGCCAAAATAGCGTCACATGACACTTGAAAACTTGAGCTGATGTGGATTCACAAGATTCCAAGTGCTGACTAGATCAAGAGGAGTATGTGGCACATTTCAGTGAAGGTATATCCAATTGGATGCTTGTTGGACTGATTCTTGATGACTGGACTGCTAGAACAATTATATGCATGTCTTAGACATTGGACTGGATCTGCAGGAACAACAATGATGTAGACTTGATCTTTTATGTCTTTAGCTCTTGTAGCTCATCTCCATCATCTTGGACATCATACTGACTTCCTTTTACATGTGCAACAATAATTTTGTTAATAGAATGTCGATTCTGCATTCATGGGTCAGTAGGGTATCTCTGTGTGTTCACCTTCCAAGACAATTCTAATTAGCTCCAACAAGCTCCTTTGTGCTCCAAGACCTGCAATTGACAAGGAAAAGCATCAATTTCATCTTAACATGTCATTTCCCATCATTTTGAATCAGACTATGTCCATTTGCAATCATGGATCAGTAAAAAAACAACTCATTGTCAATGTCACTTTCTCTATGAACAACCTCTAAAATCCAATGATTTTCACATGATTTTCTACATTTTTTGCCATTTTGAAGTACCCATTTGGCCTATATATTGATCTAGGTAGTTTTTGTGGTCATTAGAATCCATTTGGAGACATTTCTTTCATGTTTTTTTATCTTTTTTTGCAAAAAGTGAGATTTATGGGGGGTACTGACTTTTCAATTGCAGTAGCATTAATTATCATTAAATGTGCTCAAAATTCACACAAACATGCTAAAAATGTCCATCATAATGTGACAAATGATTGTACAATTCAAATCGATCAAGAAAATCTAGTTTGTACCTTAAAAAATCAATTTCTAGGCCAAAATATCAAAAAGCGCAAGTTTTGGGTGTCACGGACTAAAAGTCGATGGAGGTTAAATTTAGTGTAGGTCCGTGAGGAGGGATTCTAGTGCAAAATGGTTTTGGTGTTGATTTGAGGTCTAACCAACCTTAGCATGGATTTTAGGTCTGACTGACTAATGTCAGTGAAGGCAGTTTTCAACGTAGGTCTGTGAGGCCTATTTTTAGCGCTAGCTTCATTGGCAGGGATTTTCAATGCAATCGACTAGCATAGATTTTGGGGTCTACTACCTTAAGGCAAGAGGAGTGATATTTAGCGCAAGGTAGTGAGGGAAATTTAGCACATGAGGTATAAAGTAAATGACAATAGGCTTTAGCGTCACTTTTGAATAGTATCAACTTGCGTGAGTTTAATAGGTGTTAGACAAAAGTCGGTAAGGGCACTTTTTAGTGCATGTCAACGAGGGATCAATCTAGTGCTAAGGATATAAAGTTAGGTCAATTGGGAATTTAAATGGTACTGACTTAGCATGGATTCTGGCAAGGTTGAACAAAAGTCGGTGGTGCCAATTTTTAGCGCAAGTCAGCCAGACATAATTTTGGTGCAAAGGACATGCTGTAAGCTAGCACAGGATTTTAACGATTCTGACTGACCCCAGTTATATGCAAAGATCAGTGAGAGCACATTCTAGCACAAGTTGGTAAAGGTCAATTTTAGCACTAGGCAGTGGGATGGGTTTTTTAGCACTAAGTCAGTTGAAGGCTATTTTAGTGCTGAGGTCAATGGAGGGCAGATTTGGTGGGAAAGGTAGTAGACCATGTTTTTAGTGCAAAAAGGGAATTAGACCTGGTTTCTGGTGAGATGATGACCTAACTTAATCCTTAGGGAAATCTAGCAACTCATTATGCACTCCATTTCATGAAGAATACAACTTTGTTCATCTGATGGAGTTTTTTGGTATATGCAATGAAGATCTTAAGCATTGCCCAACTGACATGACACTCTAAGCCAAAATTTACAAGAAGGGGGGTCCCTATTTGGTGAAATGGGGTATGTGTACAAGGCACAACAAATGGCAACTCTACTAGGGAAATGCTCTAGAGCATTTCAAAGATAAACTTCTAGTTTCAAACCCAGAACCTTTGCATTTCCCACATGTTAGACAAGAAAACATGATACCCTATCAAAGGAGTAGAGCTTAATAACCCAGTGGAACCATCCATATCCTAAAAATTTGAGTGTGTACAATTGCATTAATTCCCATCCCTTAGCGACTAAGCTCATCACAGATTCGTTACATTAAGCTACGTGATTAGTACACTCCTTCTGAACTACCTGGACATTGACCTGCTGCCAGGGAGTGTCTATAGCCCTGATGAGTTTGTCTTGGAATTACACTCAAGTAGAGCCCCACCACTAATTAGGCATCCATAGCCCCAATAGAGTTTACTCGATTGTCCATCTAACTGAGTTATAGTGTGTGATTGTGATTTTGCACTTCTTTTCTTTTCATTCTTTTGATGTTTCATTAAGCTTAGATTTGGCAGAGTACAATACAGTACCACTAGCCTTGCAATGCATGCCTTTGACAACACTAGTTACATTGATAACTCAACTTATTGGGTGTCGACTCTCGATGGCAACAAATGTGGACCTTAGATTTTTCAATTAATGTAGGATCACCAAAACTCACTTAGGTACCTCAGGATTACTTAAGAGTGTAAAAGATATATGGTTAGAAAATACTTCATGCACACTGACTAATGATTCATTTCTAATGAACAGCCATCATACTCCTTGGTGCAATAGTGGAACCCATAGAAAGACCTAATCAAAAACTTTGGCTTCTTAAGGAAACATTCCAAATTACTTACCCAACAAAGAACCACTTGTAGGTTCATGCAACTGCCACCACATTTGGGAAACAAAGATCCCCAACAAAGCAAGTGCAGTAGGGAAAAGCAAAGAAGGAAAGGAAACTAACCTAAACAAAGCAAACTACTCTAACCAAGGAAAATAGAAAATAGAAAGCAACAACTAACAACTAGCAGCAATAGAAAGTGGAAATTAAACTATAACAACAGACTCCTAACTAAAACCTATCTAAAAACAAGCAAAATTATATACAGAGGCTTGGTACAACAAGTATTTACACTCCCTCATGACTTATTTCTTAGGATATGTAGGAGCAACAAGGTGCAGGTCAATGCCCTAAGTCTGGCAAATTCATCTTTGTACTCAAAAAAGTAGGGCATAGGTATGCTAGGTTCATGTTCAGGGTACTGGTTATGTAGAATCAATAGTTGGGGCAATTCATTAGGGCCATGGTCAATCCAAATGCAAGTTGTCATTCCTAAATTATTGTAATCAAATTGATAACTTTCAAAACCAAGTGAGAAGAGGGGAGATACAACATGATTCATAGTACCATTAGTCAGAGATGTAAGTTCATCACCTTGTTGTATTGTACCAAATACCTTCTCATCTTCAGGGGATCTCAGCTCATGGTAGATCATATCTTGTGTATCAAATACCTTCAGGTCACCAAATGCTATAGCAACCTCCCAAGCAAATAGAAAGTCTAGACAACCTCCTTTAGAATGTGGATCATTTGGATGAATTCTGCATGAATCAGCCAAAGCAAAGTCTGTTATGTGCGGTGAATTCCCATGAAGTAGCATATCGTTGCTCATTGTTGATACTAACTCAATGATGTGATCGAGTGATTGACATGAAAAAGGTTCCAAGCCATTACTCTCCATGAATGTTTGTTTTTATTCTCATATTGTAGATTTCTACTCTCATCTGTCATTACTAGGTTATCTTCAACCATGTGGAGCTCTTCTTTTATGTAGGTGTGAATAGGATTAGCATGTGGAACACATGATATATTTGAATCTACTTCATCCATATCAGTCACATGCTCTAAAAAAACTTCCTCTATATTAATCAGTAGCCTTCCTATTTGGACTGTACATCCATTGTCTATAGCAGCAACAAAGTATCTTTCTTCTTGCATAACAAAATTCATAATGTTAATGTTGTCTTGGAGTGGTGCATTTTCCTGCTTTTCTTCATTTGACTCAACTTGAGACTCTTCTGCAGCAACTGTATTGGCTTGATATGACTGATCATGGTAATGCACTATGCTGATATACTCATAATCTTGATCACTTCCTCTGGGTAATTTGATTGTGGCTCAAGTACATCATCTAGAACAATTTTTTGCATTGTTGTCCATGACTGTTCTTCATTTGGAAGACTGATTTCTTCTTGTTCATGCACATTTCTGATCTGATCATACTGCTGTTCCAACTCAGAATTATTAGCCAACTAAAATGAACTACTGTTTTGCACCTCTGTAGCAACAATTTTAGGTTTAGAACTTGATATATGTAGAGCATCTAATTTCTAATTTGCTTCCCCAACATAATTGTTCATCAAATCTAATTCATTATTCCTCCCATTGACATCCTCAGTAACATAAATGTGGTCTTGTGTACTGCCCTGTTCACTGTACTGTGACTACAAACTAAGTTTTAACCAAGCTGGGACAGCATATCCTTTGACTGACTTGTTTGACTGAGAAAGATTTTTTAACCAATCATGGATCTCATATTCATTAGTTGGGTGACCTGTAGACCACATACATTGTATGGCATCATCAACTAGACATATACTCTAATGAACAAATTGAGGGACTTCAATTTTCTTCCTTTGCAGACTACTCTTTTGACATTAACTTACAACTCCTGCAGTTTCAACTCTTTGGGCGCTTTCAACTGAAACGTGATCACATGCATATGCTTCTATCTATACTGCAGCTCCTTGCATCATCTTGCTCTGAACATGTCTATCATGCATATATCTGACTTTAGGCTTGTATATTTCAAAAATAAGAAGCAATCCCTTTAAATGCAGCTCTAATCTTTGGAGAAAAGTTAAACAATCAATCTTATCATGTAGCTCTCTAGGATGTATAGTGTAGACTTGAGGTTTGTTGGGTCTTTCTCTCTGAATTAGCAAAGGGTCTGCCAGTTCCAATGCACAGATAGATTTAGCCAACAAATACAGGAGGTTGCGTGAGCTGCCTCCCCTTCACTTCTGGTTTTGCTGCACCAAGGGGGGTATCCCTATAGCTAAAGATTTCTCTTTGACTCACCCAATAGAAATATTTAGCTTTACAACAACAGGCAGAATACTCTCATGTTTGGACCAAGATTTGTGTGATAAATCACAAGGTTGGCAGTGTTCTTGGACATATCTAACTAGTTAGGAATGAGAGTATACAGTGGTCCTATTTCTACTCCTACAAACTAACAGGTTGGAAATATGAAATGATTTGTACTTTTGTTTTAGATGCAAGACAAGGGGGTTTTGTATCATAACTACTACACAAGTGCAGACCAGTGCCTATCTCAGGGCAAGGAGTCAACTAGACATATACAAATGAATGATTTGCACTGGCATTCAAGTTTCAAGGGGCTGGATTGGTATTTTCCTTACAAACACCACCCAAGAATGAGTATTTAGCAATTTCTACTTACAAATATCCCTGCTGCCATACATTCTTCCTCATACTTAACCTAAAATAGTTTAATCCACTCCTTGAATGGAGGTCAAAAGTTAAGCATGCAATATATAAATCTATACCTAGAATCTAAGTAACCCTTAGCAACTAGATTCAAAAGAAGGGATGCATAGAACAAATGGAGACAAACAGCTAAACTCATGCCATGAAGCATTTTTCATATAAAAATAATAGGAAATTGAACATATGTGCAACATGCATTCAAATGCAACTCATAAACTCACAAAATGAGACAGAACAGCCCAGAAAAGCTCTATTTTCGTTATTCCTCCCAAAAATTGCCCAAGTCTTCAACAACTAGAAAAATGAGTAACACGGTTCTCATATACATCAAGAACATGCACTCAACATTAATTACACTGTCATCTCAAATCACCCTCAGATACACTGCACCATCAAAATGGCGCCAAGAACATTGAATGCACCAGGGAGAAGAAGAGGGAAGTAGCAGGTTAGTTCAAGAAACGTGCCGCCACTTGAAGATTTTCTCCTTTAAGATGGTAGTTGGTTTGTCAATCCATCAACCCATATCTCTGCAATTTTGCCATAAATGTCAACCTACCCGCGGCTTCTGGAAATGCAACAATTTGCATGTTGAGGAACTTTTCCCGCCTAGAATGTAGCTACAAATGCATAGGAAAACCCTCCTATGAAATTTGAAATAGGGCCTTCGATTCATTTCCTCCCACTGAGATCTACGACATCAGTTGGATCAGACAATCCCAGTCACCCGCTTTGAAAAGTCATTGGCCAGTGAAAATGTGCCACGCAGGTGTCTTTTTGCTCCTTTGACTTTTCGCAATGTGAAGATACATTTTACCTTTTTCACCCATTTTTGCCTTTTCACCTTCAAATCTTTGTATATGCAGTTGTATATACATACAACTACCTTTGGACATGTGTCACCCCCTGATTGGTTCTCCATCGCTGTGTATTTGCATCTTCATCGGCAATCCATTGTATCAACATTTGCATCTATGGTTGTATACGAGATTGTATATACATACAATCACCCCGCATACAAGGGTGGACCCCAAATCTTTTGTAAAATAGATTTGAAATTACCATTGGGTCCAAGCCTTGTATCTAACTCCTTTGTATATCACCCTGCATATCGCACATACAAATGCAATATACATACAATCACAGGGTCCATTGCATTTATCAGTCAGATTGGAAAAATATTGAAATCTGGCATTGTATCTACACCTTTGCATCTCACATTGTATGTCACACATACAATGTGCAATATACAACCTCAGACCCCAACCACTTATCCACCACAACAAACTTTTTCATTCGTGTCCAAGATTGTATGTGTGCCTTTGTATATTGCATTGTATATAGTACATACATACAATCCCAGGACATATGACTACGCAGGCCCCACCAAGTTCTTGAAGACTATTGACTTTGACTGCTCCTGCCTTGTATGTTTCTTTGTATCTGCCTGTTGTATGTCTGATTGTATATTGGGAACATACAACCCCAATATACAAGGGCGGACTTCACCCATTTCACAAATACAGTTAACTCCTTGGCCATGTCCGCTTGTACATCGCCTTGTATATGCGGTTGTATATTGGAGATACATACAATGCATGATACAAGGAAATTTCTTTGACTTTTCAACTTTGCCCTTGTATGCATCCGCTAGGCTCAATTTAATAACTTTTGAAATCCAGGATTGCATGTTTTGCCTTGTATATCATTTTGCATAATTCATATACATACAATCCTCTTTGCACATACCTGTGGGCCCGACCACCGTCTTAACCCGATTTGAACATATTTGAAATCCACCATTGTATCTCACACATTGTATATCAAATATACAACAAAATATACATACAATCTCCTTTGATACAACCACAGAATCTGATGCAGAATGCCCAGCAGAAGCGGATGAAGATTGACTATATCTTCCCTATCGGCAAGAGGTATCCCAATGTCTCTCTGAAGCCAAGAATGACTTCTCTATCGGTGAGACATGAACTATCGGCCGGGTCTTATTGTTATATCCCGATGGCTAAGTTCTCACCGATAAACTCCGTGACGGTTAGTTGCCTATCGGCAACACCTCATACTATCGGACCACGATAAAGTTCCTTCGGCCAGACTTCTTCCTTCGTCACACCGATGACCACTCTTTGTCGGCCAGACTTCTTCCTTCGGTGAAGCTTCTTTCACCTACACCGACGCTTTGTCTCTCGCCGATATCGTCAGGCCCATCGGCCAGACCTCCTGCTTCGGTAAGACTCCGGTTCGTAGTCCCGATGTTTCATCTCACTCCGACGAGTCCTTTGTCGCTGAGACTTCTCGAACTCCTTCCGATGAACTTCTATCGGTGGGACTCTAACGGTCGTCGTGACTTCTTCGGCTGCCCCCGACAAGGTTCCTCGCGCCGATACTCTCTATCGGCAACACTCCGAGGATGTCTCACCGATCGGTGAAACTTTATACCGTCGGCTAGGTATATTTTCCTTAGCCCGATATCGTTTCTCTCACCGATGCGAACATAAAGGTATGTGTCTCCGGCACTATACCAATCTTCGGCAAGACGGAGAGCCTTTCACGCCGATGGATCTCCAACTGTTCAGAGGCGCCGAACCAGAATTCCCTTCGACAGAACAATGGAATTTAGCCGTTTCATTTATCAAACCCTCGATCACTTGTAGCAATCTGATCCCACATCAAAACTATCCAATTTCACTCCGATTTCCCGACTAGCCACATGATGATGTCTAGTCGAACTTGACTGAGTTCGCTGGCTTCCTGGGTAAGAATTCAACAACAACAAACGTGAGAAATCTTTCCCCCATCCCACTGTTACTATACAGGGCTTCAGTGGGCAGAGGAAAGGGCCTCCATGTATGAATCAAAACCCTACTCCTAGGTTACGAACCAGCCACTATGGAACCGTGGGTTTTACACCGTCTGCACACTACAGAGTCACTATGGATTGACGGATAGCATCCGATTAGGTTCTATTTACAAAATCAGGATAAAGATATCAGATCACTAAGAACAACCAAAAAAATCAACACAGATCATACCCAGAACTCTCTTCATTCAATTATCAAAAACTTGTTGTAATACACACTTCTCTCTCCCCGTGTGACATACAACCTGCCTCTAAAGAAGATGTAGAGACAGCAGTTATCCCCTCCAACCGTGCAAACTGATTTTCAAATCAGTTAGCCGTTGGTTTACCCTTCATACAAGCAAAACTACATGTGTGCCTTGCACAATTACATTCATGGGACCAAATTGACCCTTATTACAAAATGAAATGGCTTAAGAGCCTTATGAGACAACAAAAGAAAAGATGATCCTGCACTACAGAGAATGTGCTCCTGCACCATACTCCCCCTGCAGGAAAGACTCAAGTCCCTTGAGTTGCTAACTGCTGAAGTGTCTTCCCATGCTTTAGAATATCGGCTTCACTCATCCAGGTTGCCTCTGAATCAGGAAGATCCTGCCACTTGACCAAGTAATCTTTGTATACCCCTTTTCTTGTCTTCTTGACAATTTTGGAATCCAAAATGCATTCCAATTGCAAAGGCTTACTTGGAGGTAAATCTTTGATCCAGTCTTCATCTTCAATCACAGCATCTGAGCTATCTTCAGCATGTAATGGAGGTCTAAAAGGGAACAGGTCTGCAACATTGAAAATGGGAGAGATACCAAGGCCAGAGGGTAATTCTATTTCATATGCATTTGGACCAAATTTATGCACTACCTTACAAGGTCCTATCTTCTTCATCGACAATTTGGTTGGTTGCCCCTTAGGTAATCTTTCCTTTCTGAGGTAGGCCATCACCAAATCTCCTACCTGGAACTGTACCTCCCTTCGCTTCAGATCTGCTCTATCTTTGTACTTGGAGACAGTTTTCTCCAACTGAAGCTTGACCTGATCATGTACTGTTTTCATGGTAGCAGCAAAGTCTTCTCCTAGAGCACTCCTTTTATCCCATCCTTGGAGGTCTTTGAGTTCAAGTGGTCCTCTTGGGTGGAAACCATAAACTATTTCAAAAGGGCTTTTCCCAGTACTTCTGTTTCTTGAGTCATTATAAGCATATTCAGCTTGACTGATCACTAAATCCCATGCTAATCCATGCTGTTTGGTAAGGCATCGCAAAAGGTTTCCCAAGGACCTATTAACAACCTCAGTCTGACCATCAGTCTGGGGATGGTAGGCGGATGAAAAAGACAACTGAGTGCCCAATTTTCTCCATAGGGTCCTCCAAAAATGACCAACAAATTTGGAATCTCTATCAGTAACAATTGATAGGGGTAAACCATGAATTCTGACCACCTCTCTGAAAAAGAGACCAGCAATCTGAGATGCATCATTTGTGCATTTGCATGGCACAAAATGAGCCATCTTACTGAATCTATCCACAATGACAAAAACACTGTCTACACCCCTTGCTGTCCTAGGAAGACCAAGCACAAAGTCCATACTAATGCTTTCCCAAGGTCTGGTGGGAATGGGCAGTGGTTGGTACAAACCAGCATTAGAAGACATACCCTTGGCCTTTTGACATATGGTACAGCTTGCAACATATCTCCTTACATCTGTCTGTACCTTGGGCCAATAATAGAACCTGGTGACTTGTTCCAAAGTCTTGTCCAACCCAAAATGTCCTCCTAAGGCTCCATTGTGCTTCTCCTTGACGATATTGTCCCTCATTGAACATTTAGGAACACACAATAAATTACCTTTAAATAGGAGCCCTTCTTGCAGCATAAAATCAGAATACTCGCCATGAAAAGTGTTAGCCAAACTTGCACACACTTCATAGGCAGCCTTGAAATCTGCATCATCCTTGTACAACTCCTTCAGACACTCTAGACCCATATGTTCCATTTGTACTTCCTGTATGACCAGTATCCTCCTACTCAAAGCATCTGCCACTTTGTTGGCAACACCTTTCTTATGCTTAATAGTGAAGGTATAGGCCTGCAATTGTTCCATCCACTTAACGTGCCTATGATTCAACTTCTCTTGACTATTTAGGAAGCTAAGAGCATGGTTGTCAATAAAAACAATGAACTCTTTTGGCAGTAAATAATGTCTCCATTTTTTTAGAGCTTGCACCATTGCATACAACTCTAGGTCATAGGTAGAATACCTCTGTTTGGCCTCATTCAACTTCTCTGAAAAGAATGCTACTGGATGTCCTTCCTGACTAAGAACAGCACCTATAGCCTGTTGGCTTGCATCACACTCCACAACAAATACTTTGTCAAAATCAGGGAGTACCAACGTAGGTAACTCGGCCACTTTCTGTTTCAACAGTTCAAAACTATCATCTGCTTGTTTTGTCCATTGAAATTTACACTTCACTCCACCCTTGATGGTATTGAGAATAGGAGCACTTATGTGACTGAACCCTTTAATGAACTTCCTGTAAAAAGTTGCCAAACCATGAAAACTTCTTACATCTCCTACTGTCTTAGGAGTAGGCCAATTGAGAATAGCCTCAACTTTTGTAGGATCCATTTTCAAACAGCCATTGGAAATCACAAATCCAAGATACACTAGTTCAGTTTTCATAAAATCACATTTATCCAAGTTGATCATCAACTTACTCTCATGCAATTTCTTTAACACCTGTCCAAGATGCTTCACATGCTCTTCTTTGGTCCTGCTGAAAATCAATATGTCATCAAGATAAACAATAACAAATTTTCCAATAAATTCTACAAGTACCTCATTCATCAACCGCATGAAGGTGCTTGGAGCATTACTGAGACCAAATGGCATGACAAGCCACTCGTAGAGACCTTCATTTGTTTTGAAAGCAGTCTTCCATTCATCTCCCTGCCTTATTCTGATCTGGTGATAACCAGATTTCAAATCAATCTTGGAATAGTAACATGAACCACCAAGATAGTCCAACAGATCCTCAATTCTTGGCATAGGAAATCTATACCTTATGGTGATCTTATTGATAGCCCTTGAATCTGTGCATAATCTCCATTTGCCATCTTTCTTAGGAGCAAGTACACTAGGGACTGCACATGGACTAAGACTTTTCCTAATCAAACCTTTCTCCAAAAGTTCTTGAATCTGTCTACCTGCTTCTTCATTCTGCTGTGGTGTCAACTTGTAGGCAGCTTTGTTGGGTAATGTGGCTCCAGGAATCAAGTCAATCTGATGACTTATGTCCCTCATAGGTGGTAAGGAGTTAGGAGTATCCTCTACCACAAGATCTTGGTACTTATCCAGTAATTGTTGCACTTCCAATGGGATCTCCTTCTGCTGTTTGCTTTGCTGATTGGATACAGGCTTCATCATCAGTGCATACCCTTGGGTATCCTTCTCCTTCATGAGTTGTAGGAACTCTTTGCCACTCACTAACATGACACTATTGTCATTGCTCTTCTCTCCAACCTGCTCTGGTAAGGGATCCATCTGAAACTTCTTACCATTCTTGGTGATCATATATGTATTCTTTTCACCATCATGCAGTGCCTTCACATCATACTGCCAAGGTCGTCCAAGAAGAAGGTGACAAGCATCCATAGGAATAATTTCACATAGCACCTTATCCCTATAATCACCTAGTTCAAACTCTACCCAAGTTTGTTCTTCCACCAAATAGTTCTGATTCTTATTCAACCAAGATATTTTGTGAGGATTAAGATGGGGTAATCTTTTCAGTCTACACTTTTCTACCATTTCAGTAGACACTACATTTTCAGTAGAACCTGAATCAACAATGATTTTACAGAGCTTACCATATGCTATTCCTTGGGTTCTGAAGAGATTCTTCCTTTGTGGGGGCTCCTGCTTCAATGGCATCTTCATGAGGGTCCTCTTAATCATCATATTCTCTCCTTCAAGCACTGGTGCAGCACTACCAATTGGTGAGTTTACACTTTGACAATCATCCTCCTGCAATAGTTGGTTCCTTCTCCCACCGTCATGGGAGCTAGACGCCTTCTCAGGGCACTTACTTGCAGTGTGGCCTACTTGATTGCAGTTGTAACATCTTCCAGTGAAGACTCCACGTCCTCTGCCTGCACCACCATCTCTTCCTCTGCCATTAGGTCTTCTCCAACCTCTGAAACCACCACCTTTTTGTTCTGTGTCAGAACGTGATTCTTGTTGACTAGAACTTTCACCTTTGTTTGGCTGTCCTCTGCCAAAATTACCTCTTCCTCTATTGTTCCTGCCGCCTCTTCCTCTGTTATTTTGATCACTTCTCCTTTTCAGTTTATCCTCTGCCCTAGAGGCTAACTGAAAACATTCATCCACAGTCTTGGGAACCACCATACTGAACTCATCCTGTATATTGTACCTCAGTCCATCCAGGTATCTGGCCACCATCTCTTTTTCTTCTTCTCTGTGATTGGCTCTCATGCTCAATCTGTGGAATTCTTCAGTGTATGTAGCCACGTCCATATCTTTCTGCCTAAGATGATTAAACTTTCTGATAGTCTGCAGATCATAATCACATGGTAGAAATTTGGCTCTCAGCATGGCCACCATTCTGCTCCACTTGGTGATTGGACTCTTTCCAACCTTCTCCCTTTCACATTGAGTGTAGTTCCACCAAACCAATGCAGAACCTCTCAGTCTGGTCTTTGCAAACTTTACTTTCTTACTGTCACTATACTCTTTGAAGTCAAAGTAATTACTTATGGCTTCAATCCAGTCCACAAGAGTATCTCCATCCAGTTTCCCATTGAACGTGGGAACATCCAGTTTCGGATCGCCACTATCTCCATGACCCTTGAGTGCATTCAGAAATGCCTTTTGATCAGCAGTCATACCTTCTCCTTGAGGATTCTCCCCAGTTTCTCCTTCTTCATTCTCCTCTGACTCAGAAGTGCTTCCATCCTTCTCTTTGGATCTCTCTTCCTTCAGTCTCTCTTCGAGCATTTCTTCCACCATCTTCTGGATGGCTGCTTTACTCATCGTCTTGGGAGGCATTGTGCTAGCCTCTGTTTCTATCTCCAATTCTTCGTCTGACATACACGGCGGTGATTCAGAATATTGGCTCTGATACCAATTTGATGCAGAATGCCCAGCAGAAGCGGATGAAGATTGACTATATCTTCCCTATCGGCAAGAGGTATCCCAATGTCTCTCCGAAGCCAAGAATGACTTCTCTATCGGTGAGACATGAACTATCGGCCGGGTCTTATTGTTATATCCCGATGGCTAAGTTCTCACCGATAAACTCCGTGACGGTTAGTTGCCTATCGGCAACACCTCATACTATCGGACCACGATAAAGTTCCTTCGGCCAGACTTCTTCCTTCGTCACACCGATGACCACTCTTTGTCGGCCAGACTTCTTCCTTCGGTGAAGCTTCTTTCACCTACACCGACGCTTTGTCTCTCGCCGATATCGTCAGGCCCATCGGCCAGACCTCCTGCTTCGGTAAGACTCCGGTTCGTAGTCCCGATGTTTCATCTCACTCTGACGAGTCCTTTGTCGCTGAGACTTCTCGAACTCCTTCCGATGAACTTCTATCGGTGGGACTCTAACGGTCGTCGTGACTTCTTCGGCTGCCCCCGACAAGGTTCCTCGCGCCGATACTCTCTATCGGCAACACTCCGAGGATGTCTCACCGATCGGTGAAACTTTATACCGTCGGCTAGGTATATTTTCCTTAGCCCGATATCGTTTCTCTCACCGATGCGAACATAAAGGTATGTGTCTCCGGCACTATACCAATCTTCGGCAAGACGGAGAGCCTTTCACGCCGATGGATCTCCAACTGTTCAGAGGCGCCGAACCAGAATTCCCTTCGACAGAACAATGGAATTTAGCCGTTTCATTTATCAAACCCTCGATCACTTGTAGCAATCTGATCCCACATCAAAACTATCCAATTTCACTCCGATTTCCCGACTAGCCACATGATGATGTCTAGTCGAACTTGACTGAGTTCGCTGGCTTCCTGGGTAAGAATTCAACAACAACAAACGTGAGAAATCTTTCCCCCATCCCACTGTTACTATACAGGGCTTCAGTGGGCAGAGGAAAGGGCCTCCATGTATGAATCAAAACCCTACTCCTAGGTTACGAACCAGCCACTATGGAACCGTGGGTTTTACACCGTCTGCACACTACAGAGTCACTATGGATTGACGGATAGCATCCGATTAGGTTCTATTTACAAAATCAGGATAAAGATATCAGATCACTAAGAACAACCAAAAAAATCAACACAGATCATACCCAGAACTCTCTTCATTCAATTATCAAAAACTTGTTGTAATACACACTTCTCTCTCCCCGTGTGACATACAACCTGCCTCTAAAGAAGATGTAGAGACAGCAGTTATCCCCTCCAACCGTGCAAACTGATTTTCAAATCAGTTAGCCGTTGGTTTACCCTTCATACAAGCAAAACTACATGTGTGCCTTGCACAATTACATTCATGGGACCAAATTGACCCTTATTACAAAATGAAATGGCTTAAGAGCCTTATGAGACAACAAAAGAAAAGATGATCCTGCACTACAGAGAATGTGCTCCTGCACCAGAATCTAACCTAGAATATGCAATATACAACCACATTTCCACGCTTGGAAATGTATCTTAATGCCATATACAACCCGATATGCATACAAAGATGCATACAACTATTTTTTGCATTTTTCTGAAGCTGATTGAACATTTTTTCAAGTCCGCCAATGTATAATTGCACCTGCACATAGATATAAATGGCCATGTATATACAAAGATACATGCATAAAACTCTGAAGGCCGAAGAACTTAGAAATTTTTTGAAGGTTTACAATGAAAATGCCTGCGGATTTTTAGCTCGAAACCTTAACTCCAGGTGCAGGCACCACCAAGGTGAACTAAAATCAAGCAAGGTAAATGACAGATACTTCACCCTAATCTACCTATCTAACACTTCTTTGAAAACTGGGATGTCAACTTTAAAATTCTCTTCATGATATGACTGTTGTGATAGTGTTCTAAAGAACTAAGGAGTCTCATGACTGAAACCAATCTATGTATCCATTGGATCAGAAATATCTTGTACATTCACTTCATTTCAGCATGTGCAATGAACCAAAAAAACTAAAAGCCTGCATAAAATCTTTGTTCATACCCTCCTTCTAGCGCTAATTCTGTTGATGGTGGTTTTAACACACAACAATACAGGTGTGATTGCTGGGATCACACCTCTCTTGAAAAAGGTATCCTATCCAAGATAGGACTACCCCAAGGATAATACAACTAGGTCTTAGCATGCTTGGAATGACTTAGTGGTATGTCTAGATGTGCCAACGAGGGGTCTTACATATAATGATATTGTTTGTATGATATGATAGAAATGTATATGTAGAAACCCTAGATGGTTCAGGCTGTGAAGTCTGAAATTTCAGTAGATGGGCAATGAAATGCTGCTCAAATCCTAAATCTACCAAACTTGATGTAAAGAAAATGCAAAAGGAGAGGGAGAGAGAGAAGGGATAAGAGAGATCCTATAGACAATTACAGAAATGATAATTAGACAGATAGATAGATTCCCAATAATAAATAAATCTCTGCTTAACCAAGCAGCCCACAATGCCATAGAGATTGTGCAATCTTCTAAGGAAATGCAATGATTTTCAAATTGTAGATAGTTCATCAAACACCCAATTCTTGGTGCAGCTCAATGAAATCATACAACAAACTTATCCCATATGAAATATGCCCAAACTAACCATGCATAATGACATATAATCAGCAAGCCATCAATGGTATAGACAGGAAATCCATCAAATATCTGAATGATTAATCACAAATGCAACTGAAGATCAATGAATTTCAGATTGACATGAACCATGAAATCTAAAATGAGGCAACACAGAAACACAAATTCCCATCAACCTGCAAAACTTTCTTTGTATTGACTATATTTTGGCAGAGTCTCAGCAATTCATTGTCAAATCTTACTTACAATGAGAAGAAAATGATGGCCCTTTTATAGACAAGGTACCATACCGAGTCTTTGAATGGATGGTGGAGATTAACTCAACACCAATGGTCCAGATTACATGGGATTTAATGAGATACATCATTTTGTTGCATTTTCGGATTTGCATTTGTCCTTTAGGAAAAAGACAAAATACAACTTGTAAATACATTGAATCTAGACAAAATGGATACCCACTCGGATATATATGATGAAAAATCAATTTTTAAGGCTTAATGAAGCCAAAATAGTGTCACATAACACTTGAAAACTTGAGCTGATGTGGATTCAACAGGATCCCAAGTGCTAACTGGATCAAGAGGAGTATGTGGCACATTTCAGTGAAGGTATATCCAACTGGATGCTTGCTAGACTGATTCTTGATGACTGGACTACTAGAACAACTATATGTGTGTCTTAGACATTGGACTAGAATTGTAGGAACAATAATGAAGTAGACTTGATCTTTTATGTCTTTATCTCCTGTAGCTCATCTCCATCATCTTGGACACCATTCTGACTTCCTTTTACATGTACAGTAGCAATTTTGTTGATAGAATGTCGATTCTGCATTCATGGGTCAGCAGGGTATCTCCATGTGTTCACCTTCCAAGACAACTCCAATTAGCTCCAACAAGCATCAATTTCATCTTAACAAGTCTTTTTCCATCTTTTTGAATTAGAATATGTCTATTTGCAGTCATGGATTAGTAAAAAAAATAGCTCATTGTCAATGTTACTTTCTCTATGAACAACCTCTTAAATCTAGTGATTTTCACATGATTTTCTACATTTTTTGCCATTTTCAAGTACCCATTTGGCCTATATAATGATCTGGGAGATTTTTGTGGTCATTATAATCTATTTGGATACATTTATTTCATGTTTTTCTAGCCTTTTCTGTAAAAAGTGGAATTTTTGGGGTTACTGACTTTTCTTGTGTAGTAGCATTAATTGTCATTAAATGTGCCCAAAATACACACAAACATGCTAAAAATGTCCATCAAGATGTGACAAATGATTGTACAATTCAAATCCATCAAGAAAATCTAGTTTGTACCTTGAAAAATCAATTTCTGGGCCAAAATACCAAAAAGCACGGTTTTTGGGTGTCACGGACTAAAAGTCGATGGAGGTTAAATTTAGTGCAGGTCCGTGAGGAGGGTTTCTAGTACAAAATGGTTTTGGCACTGATTTGAGGTCTGTTTGACCTTAGCGTGGATTTTTGGTCTGACCGACTAAGGTCTGTGAAGGTAGTTTTCAGCGCAAGTCCATGAGGCCTATTTTTAGCGCTAGCTTCATTTGCAGGGATTTTCAATGCAACCGACTAGCGTAGATTTTGGGGCCTTCTACCTTAAGGAAAGAGGAGTGATATTTAGCACAAGGAAGTGAGGATAATTTTAGCACAGGAGGTATAAAGTAATTGACAATAGGCTTTAGCGCCGCTTTTGAATAGTATCTATTTGCGCGAGTTTAATAGGTGTTAGACAAAAGTTGGTAAGGGCACTTTTTAGCACATGTCAGTGAGGGATCAATCTAGTGCTAAGGATGTAAAGTCAGGTTGGTGGGGAATTTCAATGGTACTGACTTAGCATAGATTCTGGCAGGGCTAAACAAAATTTGGTGGAGTCGATTTTTAGCACAAGTTAGCCAGACATAATTTTGGCACAAAGGACATGCTGAAAGCTAGCACAGGATTTTGATGATGTTGATTGACCCCAGTTGTATGCAAAGATCGGTGAGAGTACTTTCTAGCGCAAGTCGATAAAGGTCAATTTTAGCGCTAGGCAGTGGGATGGGTTTTTTAGTGCTAAGCCAGTTGAAGGCTATTTTAGGGCTGAGGTCAGTGGAGAGCAGATTTAGTGTGAAAGGCATTAGACCATGTTTTTAGTGCAAAAAGGGAATTAGACCTGGTTTCTAGTGAGATGATGACCTGACTTAATCCTTAGGGAAATCTAGCAACTCATTATGCACTCCATTTCACAAAGAATGCAACGTTGGTCATCCGATGGAGTTTTTTGGTATATGTAGTGAAGATCTTAAGCATTGCCCTACTGACATGACACTCTAAGCCAAAATTTACAAGAAGGGGGGTCCCTATTTGTTGAAATGGGGCATGTGTATGAGGCACAATAGCTCTCTTATCATTTTCAATGTTTTGGATTAGTTCTGTAATTTTCTATTGTTAATAGTTATCTACAGCTTATGCTAAATATACCTGTAGCCACTAGATCATGTAACTGTTTTCACTGTTCTTGCATTTCTGTGAATTCTAGTAGAATAGAATAGCCTAAGTAGGTTTGGATAAGTTAGTTTAGGAAGAATATGAGCCCTGAAGGCACATACAGTGCAGTTCCATCATAAGCTTATGCTCCTTGGTTGATAATTTAATGTAGGAAGTACAATGATAGAGTGGACTGTTCAGATAGGTTTACCCCTAAATTATGTTAAGTTTACAATGCATTAGTTTTCCTCTACACATATGACAAGTCTTGTAATCAAAATAGAAGGTGTAATAAGAGTAGGCCTCACAGTTATAGGTATTGATGTTTGAGCATATCAAGTGCACATGGCCTATAGGTTTCCCCATAGAGTCGATGTGGACATATCCACTTGTCAAATGGAGTCATGGTGACTTGTTGTACTAGAGAGTGGTATTTGATAGGCAACAACATGGTGAAATTGTTTGGAGATGATATTGCATCCAGAGACCATGGATGGAGTAGTGCAGACAACTAGCCAAGATGCAGAGGGATCGGCTGATGGCCAGTCACCTTGATCATATAATTGTCTAGTTTTATTTTGATAGAGTAGCATGGTAGTTCATATGCAGATAGGATGTTCGTAGGATGTGTCCAAGCTACACATGCTTAGCACACAGTGTAGCCAGGGTGAATACCGCCCCATGGCTGATGATGATGGTGTAGAGGATGCAGAGCCATTATCTAATGCAGATGATGTCAGTGTTACCCGATCATATCAAACCTGGTGGTAGACAACATGGCCTGCTCCTATCTTCCCCACTGGTCACCCCATAGGTGATCCATGACCATGGGCAGGTCACGGGAGTGACACATGAGTAGAGGACGATGTCAGTGATTTCGCTAGATACTATGATCTTGATGAGGATGAGGATGATGATGAAGAGGAGATCTTGACATAGTACATCATCAGAGTGAGACCACGGTGAGATCATCAGGAGGTAGACAGTGATGAGGAGACCAAGTCAAGGCCACCATTGAGACCTCATGGTCTAGCCTCTACTAGTGTTAGGAGATCAAGCCATCTCAATCGAGGGGAGACAAGTAGTTGTATGCCCCCAGCTACAGAGCTGGCTGTAGAGTTTATTATACCAGCAATAGTTTGAGATCCATCCTAGCAGGATGGAGATCTAGGTGAGACATTGTTATGTTGATGTATTGTTTTGATGAGATATTGATATCAACTTTGTCTTTCTTTTTGCAGTTGGTACTGATTCATGGCATGATTTCATGATTCATGTTATAGCAGAGATAGTTCCTACTGATGTGACTGAGCAGGGAGTGCAGATGGGGTACTCACCACAACACTCGGTAGGATGACATGTAGAGATATTTATGCCTTTTATGAGATATAGAGTGGCTATGGAGGCCACCTTAGATCATTCTACACAAGAGAGGGATCTTGTACTCCAAAGAGCTGAGCTCTAGGCACAATGAGAGCAGGCTACAACACTACCTTCATCCGAGATGGGTCATGTTGTGACTCAAATCCTACGCTCTGAGTTTGATTGGGTAAGATCTAATAGGGACATGGCTCAGTTAGAGAAAGATAGAGCACTATTAGATAGAGAGAGAATACAATTGGAGAGAGATCGGTACCACCAGATGTACATGGAGTCACAAGGCCAGGTAATGGGGCTTAGTGGTGAGCTCAGGGGGGATGTGGTCGCGAAGTGTCTCTAAGAGTCATTCATAGTCCATAGCCACACATGGATAGCCCTCCATCACACACACACCACCAAGTCCTAAGGGGACCGGTGATCGAGGTTCAACTATGTGATGTATCTTATGTGCTATGACATCCCATTTTGATGTACAAGGTAGTCGACTTTGATGTATATTCAAATTGATGCTTATATATATATGATGTTTTCTATTAATTATTTTAATGTTATTTTTTTATCACATGTGATTTATATAAAATAGAACTAGTGATAAATATTAATGATTATGTGGAAATGTAATTAATGCTAATGTGACATATACTAAACAATTCTTTGTAGAATATATAGTAAAAACCTACAATGATTAATAAATTTCACACATAAATAGAATACTATGCTATATTTAGTTAATACAAAGGTGATCTTAAATAAAGCATGTTTAAACAAGATACAACAATGATTAACTGAAAAAAATTCTATGTTAAATGAATTAAGACAAAATAATCTATCTTGTCAAAATTGAAGCTAAACTAACAAATTAGATTTATGAAATAACATCTAACATAGAATCTTAAGCATAGAATTTCTTGAGATGCGCAATATTAATAGCTTCTTTAAGCAGCGTACCTTGTTCATAAGCTAATTTATATGCTCCTAATCCAAAGGCTTGAGTAATAACATACGGTCCAAGCCAATTAAGGCTGAACTTTCCTTTTTCTACAGGAAGTGCATTCACATTACGTTGATTCTCATATAATACCAAATCTCCAGTGTTGAATGAATGATGTATAACACACTCATTAGATACTCTTCTGATGGGCCTTAAGGTGCTCAAGAGCATTAATACACTGCTCATTGAGTATATCAAATTCTTGTAATCTCTTCTCTCATTCCATGTCATTGTCAATAATGTCCTTTAGGGAAACTCGCAATGAAGGAATTTCTAGCTCTAGAGGCATTATCACGTTAGTACCATAGATAATATCATACGGTGTAATTCCAGTAGTTGTATGAATACTTGTTCTATAAGCCCATAACGCATAGGAGAGTTGGGTATGCTAGTCTTTTTATGTTTATTAACAATTTTTTTGTAAAATTTGTCCAATAACCTTATCTGAAGCTTGTGCTTGACCATTCGATTAAGGATAGTAAGGCGTAGAGAAGCAATGTTGAATATGATATTTTTCAAGGAATGTATTCACGTCCTTGTTCTTAAATGTTGTAAACTAAAGAGGAAGGTATAACAAATCGAGAAATGATGTTATCTTGTATAAAGCGATAAATTACTTCAATGGTCATGGATCATTGTGGAATAGCTTCAACCCACTTCATAAAGTAATCAGTAGCGGTGATGATGAAAGTATGTCCTTGAGAAGAAGGTAGAGAGATTTTACCAATCAGATCCAAGCCCCAAATAGAAAATGGCCAAGGTGAGACTTGGGCTCTAAGTTCCTATGCAGGTGCTCAGATTAAATGTTTATGTTGTTGACATTGCAGGCATTTCCTAACATAAGTGAAGGAATCTTGTTCCATGCGTTGCCAATAATACTCCATATGTAGTAATTTTTGTATGAATGATTTTCCTCCAGAGTGCCCTCCACAAGCATCAGAGTGAGCATCTTCTAAAGCTATCAGGATCTCTGAGTTACTAAGACATCGAAGAAGAACGCCATTATAGATTCATCTATATAAGACATTAGATAGAATGATATAGCGTGCCGCAAGTTTGCATAGGTGAACTCATGCATTCTTAGATTTTGAGTTAGGAATGGTACCATCACATAAATAATATAATATATGGGAAAACCATTCACCCAGATTCATGTTACAATAGAGGTCAATAGCTAAGGGTGCAGCCTCATCTAGTGCAGGTGTTTTAAGATTATGAATGATAAAGAGATATACGTTAGGTGAATCAACAAGGGATATAAGGGAAGTTGTGCTTACCATTACATCCACATGTCGATTATCTTTCCTTGGAATAGTATCAATTGAAAATGATGTAAGTTGTTTTAATAAGGATAAGGCAAGATCATGATATTGAGATGACTTATCTTGTTTAGCTTGATATGATCCTATTATTTGTTGCACAATTAATTGTGAATCACCATATATAGTGATGTTTTTGATGTTGAGAGCCAAAGAAAAATGCAGTCCTACAATGAGAGCTTTGTACTCAGCAATATTGTTTGTGCATGAGAAGTTCAAATGATAAGACATAGGAATTAGCTTACCAGAAGAAGGTACTAGCATGACACCAGCACCAAAGCCAATTTGACATCATGAATCATCAAAATACAATTCTCATTTATCATCTATATTTATATTTAGAATTTGATCATTAGGAAATCTCTTGATTTTGTATAAAAAAGGGGGAAGGTGCTTCAGCTAAATGGTCATTTAATGCTTGTCCTTTAATTGTTTTTTGAGAAATAAATTTAAGATCAAATTTTTTAATAACATCACCCATTTAGCGAGTTGACTTGAAAGGTCTGTTTTAGTGAAAAGATGTTTCAAAGGATCAAATTTCACCATGACATGCACTTCAACATTTAAAAGATAATGCCTAAGCTTTTGTGTTGCAAAGCTAAGAACTAGGCACTACTTCTTGATAACAATATATCGCACTACATAATCGAGCAAAGTTTGACTGATGTAATATACAACATGTTCTTTGCCTTCAATATCATGTTGTGCTAACAAAGCTGCGAGAGCATTATTAGATGTCAAGGTGTAAAGAAGAAAAGGTTTATCAATAGTAGCAGGCTGTAAAACAAGAGGATTAGCTAGGTAACTTTTTAAATCTTCAAAAGCTTTCTGACAATCATAATTCCATTGAAACTTTGAATCCTTCAGTAGCTGAGTAAAAAGGTGAGTCCTATCCACGAGTTGTAAGACAAATCAGTGAATGACTTGTATCTTCCCTTGCAAACTATGAAGTTGAGATATGTTCTTAGGTTCTGGCATATTAACAATCACATCAATTTTCTTCATGTCTACTTCAATACCACGATGCGAGACTATAAATCCTAACAATTTTCCATTGTCTATGCCAAAGACTCATTTATGAGGATTCAAGCACATGTTGTATTTCTTTATTCGTTCAAAGATTTGATGGAGATTGTGACATGATCTTGGTGATGAATAGACTTTGCAAGAATGTCATTCACATAATCCTCTAAGAAGTTATGCGTGTAATCATGAAAAATAAGAGTCATAGCTCATTGGTAAGTTGCTCAAGCATTATTTAATCCAAATGGCATGAAGACCCAACAAAATGTTCCCCACGGGGTTATAAAAGTTGTCTTATATTGATCTTGAGGGTTGATGAAGATTTGATTATATCCTAAAAAACCATCCATGAAGGAAAGTAATGCATGGCCAGATATGGAATCAATAATCATATCAATGTTTAGAAGAGGAAAATCATCTTTCAAAGAAGCAAGTTTAAATCCCTAAAATTGGTACACATCCAAATATGATTATCAGGTTTAGCGACAGCCACAATATTCAAAATCCAACGAGAGTAATCAATAGGGTGGATAAAACCAACTTGTAGAAGCTTTTCTATCTCATCCTTAACTAAGAATGAATCCTTAGGATTCATCTTATAGGTCTTTTGTTTAAACATCTTAGCATTAGGTTGTAATACAATATTATGTGTTACAATCTAAGGATCAATACCAGGCATATCCAAATAATTCCAAGCAAACAATTCAGAAAATTCATGTAAAAACTTGGTCATATCCGATTTTTCTTCAATACTTAAACAATCACCTATAGGAATAACTTTTTCAGTATCATCTTTGTCCATAGAAACTTCTATAGTCTTTCCATTAAGTAAAGTACTGGGGTCTATGAGATTGGGTGATTGTGATGATTCTTGAGACTCTTCATTAGTAATATTAATCAAGTTGGTAGATTTTCCAAAGTATTCATCAACATTTAAATGATAAGGTAATCCTCACTTGTGATGATAATGAGGAACATTGTCATAAGTTCCCAAGAATTTAAGTATTGCTTCATCTTTTAAAAAGGTACCTAAAGGAATATCTCTTGGAGGAAAATCCATGTCTATCATCTCAAAAAATATTAGATTGAGTGTTGATATTGTATTCACATTAAGATTAGGATGTCTATGGGCTTTTGTTTCCTTAAAAGGATTATATCTAATGCCACTTGAGTAGTGTCATGAAGAATCTTCTATAGGTACTCGAATTCCTTGTTGATTAATACCACAACCATTACATACATTGTTACAATGGTTGCGAAGTAGGTTCTAGAAGAAGGTGGAGCCTAATAGGTCTCATATTCTATAGTATAAGTAAGAGAGTTATCTATGTTTGTTACCAAAGAAACTTTATGTTTCTAAATAGAGTTCTTAGATGAAATCGATGCAAGATTTAAAGTTTCAGGATTAGGGTTGTTAAGCATGTATTCTCCCATAGAGGTAGGAGTAAAATCCAATGAACCCCAATCATCACCAAGGAATGAATTCAATTGTTGAGGATCTTGTACAACATTAGCTGTGGTAAGGGGAGTTGATGGATCAACCTTCAAGTTATTTAGAATCTTATGATGAACAACTTGTTTTTGCATTTCAATATGTAAACAATTATCTGGTTCAGGATCAGCTTCAATAGTATGAAGTTTATTTTTATAAATAAACTTGATTGAACAATGAAGGGTAGATGGCACTGCCCCCAATGCATGAATCCAAGGTCTACCAAGAATCATGTTGTATGATAAGGAACTAGGCATGGCATAAATCAAGGTAGATAAAGTCACAGGCCCAACTTGTACAGGTAGAGTTATAGTGCCTATAGACACCTAAATTTGTCCATGTCTTGCAACACCTTGTCAATACATTATTAGAGACATCATATGACATTTTGTCCTAATCCCACTCCTAATCTCATCCTAATCACCTAGCCAATTAATTAAATAAATAATATTTATTTAATTAATTCCCATTCACAAGTCCCAACTAATTCAAATAAAATATTTGAATTTGTCCTCACCTTTCCTCACATTGCAACACTTGTCCACCTCTCAATTGAATCATGTGTGGTAGTACAACTTTCATTTGAAATACCTTCACATGTAAAACTAATTCAAATAAAATATTTGAATTAGGTCTCCTTTATTCCCCTCCACACACTTGTCACATGACGACAACTCCTCATGGAGTGGGAAAACCTAATCGATCCTAGCCGTCCACATCATGCAAAACAACTTTCAATCTCAACCCTTCATTCAAATCAGTCACTTCCTATAAATCAACCCTCTCACAAGCCATTTGTACATCTAGTTTTTGAGCAGCCTCATGCTATCAAAATTTCATTAGAGCCATTCTCATACATCCTATGCCATTATTATGCTGCTAAAATAATGAGCAACCAACATTCATCCCATATTCATCCTTTGAAAACTTGCATGCCTATGCGAGGTTGAAAAGAGCAATAGAGATAAGTCAAATCTAGCTTGGAGATCAGTTTGCTTTGCTTTCTTGTTTTGATTTTCATGCTAGTTTGTACTCTATTGTGCTAGTTACAGTTTGATATCTTGTTGTTTTAGTTTTAGACCTGATTTTTGCCCTGACGATAGTGCCTATAAACTATCTTCCAACATTATCAAATCCATGAATGCTAATTCTATTTGGTTTAATCAAAGAAGTATCAATCTTAATCTTATGTAACAAATTAATACCACAAACATTAAGAGATGATCCATTATCAATCATAACTTGCTTGATCAATTTCTTGTTTATTGTGATGAAGATAATTAAAGGATCATATTGATTTTGGACTTCAATAGAAGGCAACTCATGTTGTTGAAACAAAATGTATGTTTTTGTCACATGCATATAGTCTAAAAGAGTTGCTACATCATTCAACTTGACAGTAGGTGGTACAATCACCTTTTGTAAAGCTTGTTAGAGAATTCCATGGTATGTAGATGAAGTTTGTATAAGTTTCTAAAGAAAAATCTTAGTAGGAGTAGCATGAAGCTACTCAACAAGATCATTATCTTGACCAACTTTATGTGTTAAATGAGGTGCTTGAGGAAGCATAGGCTGAGAAGCTGGTAAAGAGATCAGAATGCTCAATTGTTGTTTACTTTATTTGTTATTCCATGTATTATATGTATGGGCAACCATAGTATGACTAGGTTTTTGTGATCTTTCTTGTTGACTTTGATGTGTTATTTGTTTAGCATAGTTATAGATGTAATCAGGAGGTCAAGAAGAAGATAGAAGACCTCTAATAGTGAGCACTAGTTTAGATTGTGGTTGAACCACATCTGAACATAGGTTGACCACTATTTTTAGCTTCACATGTTCTTGAGGTTTAGAAACATAGATTGCATTTACTATTCTTTGAAATGACGATTTAGGAGTCATAGTGGAATATTCAATCAAGATAAAGTCCTTAAGGGCTTCATCTAACATATTGAAGTCATCACAACTAAATGGCTCATCATATGCATTAAAGTCTTGTAAAAAGTAATCTAACATTATGACATTTTCCAATTAACCCAAGACTTAAATGTAAAGAAATATAGCATAAACTTTGTGAAAATGAAAAAAGATAACACTATGCAAGTCACAAAGTTGTAATTTCAAACTCTTTTAATGGAAAGCTAAAGATATCAATCAAGATTCAATGCATACACTTTTCATAAAAGAGGGTTTTCAATCTAAATGTTATTTAGGATAGAAAACTACTTGAGATCTAATGTTAAAAAGGATGCAAATTATTTAAAGCATGGGTTCACCAAAATGTAATCTAGAAAAAGTGGGAAAATGATAGTTTGCATAAACTAAATCAAGCCCCTCTTTCAGTCACATCACATTAGGAAATAGAAACTGGTCTTTCTCACTATGAAGGATCAAGCTACTGATTCCTTTGACCTTTTTATGCTTGTCATGATTGAATAGATGCCTCAATTAGGTTTTTACAAGCATCAAACAATCAACTAGCATGAAACCCTAATTGCAAGGTATGTGATAACACACTAATTTCTGGCATAGATACTAACAAATAGATTATAGAAATGTAGAACAGGGATCATAGAGAGTATGTACCTAGAAATTGAGGGCCTGTTAGACTAGGGCACCCATCCCAGTGTCCTGAAAGTTTTTGATAGATGAGATCTCATGTACCTGATGTCAGAGTGTCTATAGAGGGTTCCAAATCCAGAATTAAATTCCTAGTTATACTAGGGCACCCACCCCAGTGTCCTAATTATTTCACAATGCAAAAACTCAAAGTTCTGTAATGACTGTATCCACAATACTTGTTCTCCTTCTGCTCCTTTTTGTAGGATCTTTTTGAATACGACCTACACATACAAAAGAAGGAGAAAGATGGCTGTGGCTATATAGGAGTTTGCCTCAGTCAAACCCCATCTTTGGTATTTCTTCCTCAACAATAGTCAATGATAAAGATCTGCAGATGTGTGTGCTCCTAAATCATATGTGTATGCAAAAAATGTAAAACCCTAGATGACTCAAGCATCAAGGAAAGATCAACATAATGTTTCACTCAAGGAAACAACAACAACATCACCTCAAGGAGATAGTAGCAATGAAGATTTTTAGAAAAAGAAGGCAAGATAGTCATATCCGCAGAGGATTCCCAAGATCAAGTTGGAGGCTTCAACCCTTCTCTCGATCATACAAAGGGCTTGACAAAACCCTAGGAAGAGCAAGATATACTCAAGATTTTGATTCCTAATCTCCACCAAATATCTCCATGATAGTAAACATTAATATCTTTAAGAGCTTCAACAAAGTGTTGGTCTTCAATGGCAAAAGCAATAGAATTTTGGCATAGTAAGCTTGCATATAGATTGTGTGCGATAAAATGATTTTCAATTCTCTTTAAATACCTAACCTTAGAAATTCAAATATTCAAAATAATACACTGACATCACAGGAAGACCAAAATTTGAAATCAGAATCCCAAGGTGCAAAAAACAAGCTGACACCACCTTGAAATTCAGGACCTGGAAAATAGGGCTGGACTAGGGCACAAGAACCCAAGTCTAGACCCTAATTTTCACTTAAGGTCTACATTTAGGAGGTCCAGAATATCCAAAATCCAACCTTTGTTTCTAGGTTTTGTAAATTATTGCTTTAGAATACAACATTTCTTCAATAGGGTATAAGTCAATCAGGGTTTAGGTAGGCTAGAAAAAAAAAGGGCAAGAGGACACTAAAGGAGAGGAACTGAACTATGTGAAATTGTGCCATTCCATGCAGGCAGACAATTTCTAACATAACACTGCCAACCACAATCTCCAACTCCTCTTGTTCCTAAGCTTGAGCGAGTCTTTGAGCCTGTTGTTGAATTTCTCTTCCAAGATTATCTTCTTGCTTGATTACTTGCTCTACTTGGTGGTATTGGAGTCTTGATGACCTATTTCTCCAAGCTAGTACATGGAAATCAATTATTATATCTTCCACATTACCACCTAACTAGGTACCACCAGGCTATAAGACAAGAGTTAAATCACTCTGCAATACCATAATTATTTTTCAAAACAATATTCTCTAAAAACATTAAGGCAACCTTTTAAGAAACAACTAATCTTTTAGATTCCCAACAGAGTTACCAAAAATCTTTTGATATACAAATTTGCAAGTCTATGATAATTATTTTCAAAATCTGACTCCATTCACCCTAAGATATAGTGAAAAATGTACTAACAATTGGAAAGGTTGCTATAGTTTAACAACCTACCTCTACATTAAGAGGGGCAACTCGCTCATATGATAAAGATTTTGGTTTTTGTGGTATTTTTGACCCAAAAATGCCCAAAAGATTTGTAAAAAAATAAAGAATGGTGTATTAGAGAGAAACCTAAATAATAAACCTATGAGTATTGACTCAAGCTTCTTCAATGTGTAAAAATCCGTTATAACTATCTTCACTGTACCAGAAAAAGAACACTTCTTGAGACTTTTACAATGAAAATTACAAGAGATTTGGATATGCAATAAGAAAAAGATTAACTCCACAAATATTTAATACACATTAAACACCAATGATAATCAAACATATTTCAACATTACACATCTAATATATTTTTAGGAATAAGACTAAATTATTTCACAAATGGATCAAGGGATTACAAAGAAGATTATTCATTCAACATAATAAGAACAATCAACACAAAAAATACTTGAACAATGACATTTTGTTATCTTCTATTTCTTTGTAAAGAGATGTCCAACTGAAACCCTTACAATCCAAAACTATGAAAGCCAAAATTCCCCTTTGATACAATAAAGCCTCATATAAATAGGCTTTTCCCTTTAACTAATGTGTAACTAACTTTAATTTATAACTTATAATGAAGTTTTAAAATCCATCATTATCTGCAACAAAGTTATAAATAAAGAGTCACTATTAAGTCATATGAAAATGACTTAATTTATAAATAAGGAAATAAAACATCATTTAAAACAATATAAAAGTCCTCAAGATTCTCTGACTAGTGCATCTTCTTTCATAGTTTCTGTCTTGTCGGAAGAAGAAAGACCTTTGTAAATTCTATATTGTTTGACAACATGTGCCATAGTCTTTGTTTCTAGGATTGTGGCATTTAGTAGGCACTGCTTCCAGACTACCAAAGAATCTTTTATTTCCTTTATCTTAGTCCCTAGGATTGATAATTATTTATGGAAGCTACCTACAACATTTGACAATGTGGATAGTTTTATCATAGTGCTGGCACTAGCATCTTCTTTGTTGAATAATTCTTTAGAGATCAAGTCCTTAAAATTCTGCTCTATTACTTGAATGTCTTCCAAAGTCGAGTCATTTTCTTAGGATATGTTCACTTCCATAGCCATGCAACCTACCACTATTTCAAACTTGGTATATTCAATCATTTTAAGGAGTTTCTTCAATTCATTAATGGATTACCTAACAATTGTGGTTTTCCACTCAATGCTTCTTGTCCATATTGTGGGATGGTACTATTTAGATTTAATCAAAATTTTCTCAAACAATAATGTATTAACTTCTATTTTGTCATCTCATCTATGTCTCTAACTGCCAAATGCCACACAGTTTCTTCCTTCTTGATCACCTAAAGCTCATTTTTAAGTTCTTTATTTTTCTCTTTGGGTAGTTGATATAATTTCACTAATTCTTCAATACAGAAGAGCCCATCTATTATTATTTTTTCAACCCAAGATTCAGAAGCTCTCCCAAATGCTTAATATTTTCTTATCTTATCCATAGTGTCTTTATCAACATTTTGCAAATTTAAACTCTCTGAGGTTGAGGATCCATCTAATGGATGAATTAAGACATTTAGAATGGATTTAATATAAGATGTCAGCATTTGTACTTATTCAAGTTTCTCCCTAGTAGCCTTTTCCTTTTTTGTTCTATGTACAAGCTTGGAAGCTAAAATTTGAAAGTTATGTATATCCCCTTCATGAGTTGAAGGTACAAGATCTACCTTAGATTTATGATAGTCAACTTATGTTATTTCTTCCTTTTCCTTATCATTGATAGGCTTGTCTATCTCCACATATTGATTGTCTAAAGGATCAATCATTAATCCTAAAGCAATCCATGCCTTCTTAGGTTTGGGAGTAGTCCCATGTAACAATTTAGCCACTACATCAAAATTGGGCTCAATCATTTCTTTATACTTTCTCTTCTTACAAACTACCTCTTTGAGCCATTGAGAAGATGAGATTTTAGATGGTCTTAGAGTGAAGGAAGAGGCAATAGGTAGTAAAATGGCTTTTGGAGATGAGGGTTCAGAAGTATCTTCTTGATTAGGTGATGGGGGAGGAGACATGTGCACCCTAATCTCCTTGAGGTATCTTTACTTGTAAATTATCTCTAATTTCATAATCACCTTGGGCATAATAACTCTTTAAATTTATCCCTTTTATCAGGCTCTTCACGATCACCTCCATCTGTTGTACTTGACCTTATTTTAGGAATGTTGATAGTAGCAATGACTGTAGGTGTCTCAACAGATTTTTTTGTTTGTCTCGTTCCTTTAAATTAAGTTTCTTGTGGCCTGGTGGTAGTATGTTCAACTCTCTTGGCATCTAGCCATTTTTTGGATTTATTTAGGACAAAGAGAGATCTTTCTCTAGTGTCTTTCACTTCCTTATCACTTCACTTGATTGGTGTAAGGGGTTCAAATTGAAGAGTGTCTAAGTAGACCTGGTCAATCATATCTTAACTGTTGTCTTCAATTCCTTCAACATTCCAACCTAGTTCATATCCTTCATTTGTTGTATAGTTAATCCAGACCAATCCCTTTTTCTTACTTTGACAGTCCTCCCAATAGTCCTTTAGATGAGGACAATGGAAATATCTATTCCTAAGGTATAAATTATCATTTTCATAATTCTTGCAATAAATGAATACCACATGTTATGGTAATGCATAGTCACCTTCACCAGAGATCTTTCTATATTGTATGCTTTAGCTGAAGATTGACAAGTGTAATAAGACAAGCCTAGCAGGAATGGATACCCTACCTTCTTTATATCTCTACACTTTTTATTCACTAACTCCATTTGTCTATAGAGTTCAAGAAGGACCAAGTGATCAATTGGATAACTAGGTAATTTGTATGGATACTCATCAAAACCACCTATCCTCATATAAGAAAACCTTGGGAACTAAATGAAATGGCTTCCAAATTCTTTAATCAAGTTTGCATCTTTAGGAGAAAATCTTTGGACCACATTAGAATCAAGTTCTCTAACTGTAAGCATGGTAAATGCATCATTTACCCTTCTAAAGTGTTTGTTGTTCTTCAATTACAATTGCAGATGACAGTCATAACCCATTTCTTACATTATAGGTCATGGATGCATGTTAGAAATAGCATAGAATAGATATGATGTCATGTAAAACTCCTGTGTGTTCTAAAAATTTGTCAGCTGATTATACAAGTTATCACTTATTATTTTTCCCCAATCAATGTATTGAGATTTTGACCCTATCATAGTGATAAATTAACACAACCAATACTCAAAATAATTAGTCTCTTTGTCCCCATTAACTCTATGTAGTAGGGTTATGATGTTAGATGCATCCTCATTAAAATGTGACTTGAGGAGGACTTTAAGTAGCTTGGATTTTCCCTTGCTTGGTTTCATGAACCAAGACTAGCATGTATTGTTCCTATCAATGAAGTAGTTCATCACTTTTTCAACAATCATGTTTGCATATTCTCCTTTGTTAGGAAGTCTCAATATGGTCCTTATTGATGGCCCATGTAATCTATCTATTACCCTATCATCCACGCTTATTATCTCTCTATCATTGGGCTTGTAATATTTGACACATACCAATACTAAATCAATGCACTAAACAGAATGTGGGAAGCTGCCACCATGAGCTAACCCACTTCAGAAAGTAGCTTTAGCCATTTTTGACCTAGGTTTTTTGGACATGTGTAGCCAAAACTCTTCTAAGTCAATGTGCCCTAGTTGGATATCCCCAACCTTCGATAAAGAGTTCTCCAAAACTGTCTCCCTTTCAAAGCCTTTGTAAGGCCTAATCATTACCCAACAATTTCTTATGTATTTAATAGACTTGATTATGAAGTATAATATAAGTTATACTAGAAATAAGAATTTAGTAATAGAGTACTTTTCTATTCATAAAAAATATATTTTAGAGTTGTTCTAACCCATTTTTAGTTCACAAGTAAATAGGTTATGAGAATGGCAGATGAAGATTCATCCTCTTGAAAGACAAAGAGTTAAGATGTTTAGTTTTAAAAGATCAAGAAATATATGACGTGAAGAAAAAAAGATACATTCGAAAAAATATATTTATTGATATGGCAGGGAATAAAATTGATGGCTCTGGTTTTTTGAGAAGAAAATATTTGGGGAAAAATAGATGCGAGCTGGGAAATTTTGGTGAAGATTGGATAGCAGGAATATTCTAGGTATGCACTGAGTTATGGAATTGATTTGTTGTTTGAAATAAATTTCTATTATATGCAAGTTTTATGTTATTTTATGAATTCTCTTCTGCATATTCCATTCATTTTTTTAAATTCCTTAGGGATCACTTGCTTGAAACCAAACTCCAATCATATATCAGGATGTTAACTCAACCAGTCTGAAAATTCTAAACCCTAGTCTGTTACGTCAGCAATAAATTTACTCTCACGAATTGGGTTTCTCTAAAAATTTTATATAAGGTACGCTACCCAGTTATTGAAATCGTATCCAAAAATAAGCCTTACCCAATTTGTCGTTATGGAGATATGTAATGTTTAGTGACCGTCTATTCTTACCCATTTTGTCTTTGTTAAAATAGTCTATTGCATCACCAGTAACTCTATATTTTTGACCTGGGTTTCTTTGAAATTTTTATATAAGGTGTGCCACTTAGTTATGTAAATCATATCCAAAAATTACCATTACCCAATTTGTCAATTTGGAGATATGTATCAATTAGTTATGACCATTCCTATGCCCTCTTTGTTGCTGCTATTAAATCTGCAAATCCTTGACTCTTTCCCTCGAAAACCTATCATATCCTTGATGCTTGAATTCTTCTCAAGACAATAGTTGTTCAGGTTAAAACATTCATTATTGGAACAAATAAATAAATAAATAAATAAATATATATATATATATATATATATAGAATTCAATATCCTCACACAGGTCGTACGGATGGTATAATATAAAGCATGCATTTGATTATCTTACCAAATCCATATTTTATGAATTATCTTGTTTATCTGAGTTAATATTTGGGAGGGAGAAAGTTTATGAAATGGAATTGTTTTTAGGAAGTTTTTTATTATTTCGTCAAATTACTTCCTTATTAGTTTGTATTAATCTATTATTGACAGAATGATTTTATTGATTTAGAAAATGGTATGATTATGTGTCTTTTATTAGATGGTTTAATTTAGACTATAGTTGTTACAATTATGGAAAAGGGTTGAAATTGGGGAATCATGTTATCTTATGATAAATGTATTAGTAATATGAATTTGAGGTAAAATCATATGTATGCATGTTTGAATGAGTTTTTAAATGCATAGATATGTATGTATGTATATAAGGTCCAGTTATGTGGAATGTGCATGGCATTACAACTACATTAGGGTGTTGAGCTTAATTGAGCACAGAGTTGAAGTATCATTGTTACCATTCCTTAGGAAGTATTTCAAGTACTTACATTTTAGTCATAGTAAGTTATTTGAGATCTTGAGAGTACTTATAAGGTAGTTAATCTTATACCTAAGTCTCCAATTATTTATCTTTGCCACATAGTAATGAAGTACTCAATTGTTCTTAGATTTTGACCAAGAGTGGTAACAAGGTTATTGATTTTAATGTTGGGGAAAACTAGAAGATCCATCCTTAGTTGATCTTTTAAATTGACTCTAGACTTGGATAACAACAAGAATCAATATCTCTTTTAAAACTTATTGTGTTAGATACACAACATAGCTACTATTGCACTAGTTGAGAAATAGCTGAATAGTCTCGTATCATGATTATATAATACTTGGGATTGTAGAAATAACTATATTATCTTTCCCTAGCATATATTATGTGGAAATGCTAAAATTGATAAGACTAGCATTGTGTTAGCTTTGAACCTTATTTTGTTTGAAGTGAATTAGCAAATCTAATTTCTATGGTAGAGTCTAAATTGTATGAAATAGCATCCGAGATGAAGTTTATCTATTTTATCATTGGTTGTGTTTGGTCTTCATTGTATATATGTGGTTACAAATTAGATGATGTATGGGTATATATGTCATTGCATGATGTGTCTTTGATTGTTGCATGTATGATGCAATTGTATGTTGCTTCTCTACTATTTATTCTTTTGTATGACTTCATTCATTTTCTTTTGAAAACTATTTAGCACTTGAATTTGGATTAACCAACACCTTAGAAGAAAACATATCTGTGCATAAACTAATGGAGCAGATTTTAGGTCATTCTTCTATTCTTTTGTAAAATGTAATAATTATCTTTATACCAAGCAATTATCACTGATAGTTTTATCTTGTTGAATATCTATTATTATCGGAAAATTGAAGATTGTGGCTATATTGTTTTCTTTAGACTAAGTTAGTACTTCATATGGGATTCTATTGTTTGAAATGATTGATTTGTCATGTTCTTAGAAGTTGATTTAATGTTTGCAATACATTTTCAATGGGATCAAACTCTAATTTGTTTGTTTAGCTTTTAGGATACATTCAAAATTATAATACTATTAATTAGAATTATATTAGAAAACTAAATCTTTAATGGCTTGTCTAGAATCTTCATATATTTAGATATAAATGGAATTTGATTTACTTAGTAAAAGTAATTATATATTATTTGATAATGTTAACTAAAAAGGATCTATTGCTATGTTGATCAAAGCTCTTTTAAATTTTCATTCATACTCTATCTTTCGTTATGATTTGGTTAAGAATATTCTCTTATCATGTTAGCCAAGTTAGAAATATGGTTTTGCTTATAACAAGAATATATTGAGTTACCCTACCGGAAAGTTGATCATATTTATTTTCTCCTAAAATTCTATATTATAGGTCTTTTGATATGATTGTCATTTTGATAATTGAATGGAAGTATATTAATTAGTTAAGTAATATTTAAGTAAATGATTAGTTAGGAAGAATATGCTTTCTTAGAGTAATGAATCTCTTTTCTTATATGCTTTCTTAGTTAGAATTAGAAAAGTGGTTAGAAAATGATTTACGATCTTAAATCCTAGTTCTTGGTGGAAAAAATCATGTTTCAGTCATTATAGAATTGGGATAACCTAAATGAATGATTTATATGTTATGTAAAGAATATATGTGTTGGCTTCAAATGGAAGAAGAACCCATTATTAAACAATATACGTGTGTTGTTTCAATGGAATTAGGTGAGGTAATTTGATGATATTTATTGGAAATAGAAGAAGTTTGAATCCTTTCCTTAATTGTGTGAGATTGGTTGAGTGATGAATGATGTTTATGACTAGTTAAAGACTTGTCTTCCAAATTGGTGAATTATCATGAAAGATCATTGTAGATGGCTTCATAAATGATGTATGAGTGTACTCATAATGAGTGAATACTTCTTGAGAAGAAATATGTCTTATTTCACATGTTGCGGCCTTCTTGCAATCTCGCATGCATCTTTGGAAGTTGAGTAAAAACATTGTCTATTTTCTGCATTTTGTATGATGTGTTGAGATAGAGAATGGTTGGAATGTTTTTATTGATGTTATAACTTCCTTATTTTACCCCTATAGGAATTACTCATAAATATAAATATTGCGTGTACTCTCTAGAACTTAAATGATACTCTAGAAAATATTATGTGATGAACTAGATTCCTTATGAGTTATTGTATCTAAGTCAACCTTATGGTTGCAAGACAAGTTGCTTCGAACTACAAAGTCTCCGCACTGCACATACGTAGGCAAGGCCATCATGAGCCCCTGAGACATTAGGTCTAGCCCTTCGGGCCTGTAGTCTCATCATCTTGTGCAATTGATATCTATTATGTATATTTATTGACTTTGCAAAACTAATGTTTACATCTAGTTGTGTAGTTTCAGGACTGTTAATCATGCAAGGTACTGGAGCTAAGAAAGAATTTTCCCACTTTGTGAATGGATGATCATATGACATTTACTGTAAATGTGTATAATTGTATAATAAATGTTTGTATCTTAAATTTTCATTTACGATGAATGATTAAACTTATGCTTAATATGAAGTTTATTAAGTTAGAATAAGTGAATTTCCTCTTGTTATCGTATTTCATTCATTATTTCTTACTAAATTAAGTTATTATTGTTATTTATTGATATTTTTCAGGGGTAGGTGTTACATCCTTGATAAGCATATTTCATTTTTGGCATTTGAATTTTACCTAGGTTGGTGAGGAATAAGACAAACTTTTGAAGAAGAATCTAGGTGAGAAAACATAGGTTTGTGGAAAACTAGGGTATGGGAGTGTTGCAAGTATGTGCCTAACCGGTGTTGTCATTGATGTCAACATATTTGTGTTGTCATTGGTGTCAATTGTAATCTTGTTTTGATGCTTTCTTGTAATAAGTTAAGTGTTGAAGAAAATAAGTATTCCTAATATAGCAAAATAGTCTAGTAGATTACTTTGCATTTCTTGTAGAATGAATATCCTTGTCTGAGGATTGGAAGTTATTTAGATGCATGTCTAAAGATGCTATGTTCCAAGTTTGAGCCTCTTGTATGAAGATTTGAGTGAGTTATGTTCACCAGAGTGAAAACTACTTTTTCTGTATATTTGGTGATGACATGGAGATTGTAGTATGCTCCACATTCCTCTACAATTAAGTATTTAAGTCTATGGCTCTGGAATCAAGTTTGTAATGTTGATAAGTACCTTCAACTCCAATGGTTTATGATTTGGTGGTCCGCAAGTGATCTTTTCCTTATGACAGTAGCTGATAGTGTTGTTCATGTGCTCCGCTTTGAAGAAACTTCTTGACAGAGTGGTTAGAGATTGTGCAGTTGTTCCTAGTGATTACAATGTGCTTGTGGATGTCTCCTGATCATGTTCCTACCTTTGGATTGGTTTGCAAAGAGAAATTTGGATCGTGGATGAAGATTGTTCTTAGAAGACTTAGTGCTAACACTAGTCATGGTCGACTTGGTTGTTTTCACTACTTGTGGATTTGCATAGAAGATTGTGGAAGCGTGTTGTGGCATGGAAGATTGCATTTGACTCCTAGCTGAGGCATAACATGATTTGCATACATCTTTACCTTAGCAAATTTTATTTAGGTCCAGACCCATTTCTATCTATGTTTGTAATGCCGACCTTGGAGATTGTTTTAATGGTTGATGAATGTAATGTTGACCTTGACGTACATTCCAAGGTTGATGGGTTGTATAAAAACATGTAATGTAGTTGTAAAAAAGATGTCCTTGACTAAAAATGTGAAGATAAGTGAAAAGGTGTAAAAAGAACAGAGGAGAGGAGTTATACTGAGCTTCACCAACCCTTGGCAATGAGCCAACCCTTGGTAGTGAGCCACCCCATAGTAGTGAGCTGATCTTGGAAAGTGAGCCTCAACATTTGTAGTGAGCATATTGGGCAGTGAACCCTAAGGTAGTGATCCTCTATTTTTAAGTATTGTTATAACATATATATTTCTATGGGCTAACACCCACCGTGGTTTTTCCTTTTTAGGGTTTTCCACGTAAAAAGTCTAGTGTCTCATGTGTTGATGATGTTGTTGTGTTGAGTTTCTTATTTCATGCTTTCATAATTAAATTTGAATAATAGTGAACAAGTGTTTGATGTGTTAATGTTCATAAGTGGTCAAAGTTTTGGAGACAACTAATTCACCCCCCCTCTTAGTTGTTTGGTGCATTTCAACAATTGGTATCAGAGACAAGTTCCTTGGAAGAAAGCCTAACCACTTGAGGAAGATTCAGGTTGTCTTACAGGAAGGAAGCTCTAGAGTTTGATGGAATGAATTATGCTCTCTGCAAGGTATGAATGAAAATCCACCTCCTTTGTCTTGGTTATGAAGTGTAGAAAGCGACAGAGACAAAGTATACCTTGCCTCGGAATGGTTTGCAAACTAAAGATGAAATCAAAGAATATGAATTAAACATAAAAGCTAGAGATGCTCTATTGAGTGCCTTGTCTAACATTGAGTTGATAAAGGTCATGGATCTAGAATCTACTCATGAAGTCTGGGAAAAGATAGAAAAACTATATGAAGGAGATTATTTTGTAAAGGGTGCCAAATTGTAGGGCCTAAAAGTGAAATATGAAGGTTTAAAAATGAATGAAGATGAAAACATAACTGCCTTCATGCAAAAGGTTGATGAAATTGTCAATAGAATAAAAGTTATGGGAGGAACTATTGATGAGAAGGAAGTTGTGATGAAAATTCTTAGGTCACTACCTAAGTCCTACAGTCATAAGGTAACTGCAATTGAAGAAGTAATGAAAGTGCAAGATGTCACTAAGGATCAGTTGCTTGGAAAGCTTACAGCCTTTGAGATGAGAGAGTTTGGAGATGCCCTTCCTAAAGTTGAAACTGCTTCCAAAGCCAGTACTTCAGAGAAGATCTCCAGAGAAAAGAAGTATAAGGTAGAACTTGATGATGAACTTGATGAAATTGAAGCCAACTTTGTTGACAGACTACAAAGAGGTTCAAAGGTAAATTACCTTTCAAATGTTTTACATGTGGTAAGGTTGGTCACTATGCTTCTAGATTTCCTCAGAGAATTGAAAGAAATAGAAAAAAAATGAGAGCAGACCTAGGGTTCCAAAGAGATGCTACTATGTTAGATCTTGATGATGAAGGTGTGACAGATGATAAATCTGATGATGCTAGTACTAAAGCAAATGAATGCTTGTTTATTGCAATTAAAGAACCTATGTCTATTAATCCTGCTAGTTGTGTGAAGGAAGAAAACCAGTGGAAGAAAGTGCTTTGGTTGTTCAGGTTGAAAAAGATAAGGATGAATGGATTATTGATAGTGGATTCTCTCATCACATGACTGGTGACAAAAGTAAGTTTGTGAGTTTGGAAAAGTATGATGGAGGACTAATTAGGTTTGGAGATAATGCAGCTAGTAAGATTTCTAGAAAAGGATCTATTTATTTTGATAGAAATCGCAACACTGATAATGACCTATATGTGAAGGGTTTGAAGTATAATATTTTGAGTATTAGATAGATGTGCGACAAAGGTTATGATCTAAGATTCAAGTACAATGGATGCAAGATCATGGAAATCTCTAGAACAGTGATTGCTATCAGTAAGAAGACCAGAGGTAACATTTACCAATTAAGAGGAACTAATGATTATTTTTTATTGGCTCAAACATATGAGAGTTGGTTGTGGCATAGAAGGATGTGTCATATCAATTTTGACAATTTGGTGAAGATAAGTTCTACACAGGCTCTAAGAGATCTGCCTAAACTTGTAAAGCTAGCCAACACCATTTTCAAGGAATGCCAATTTGGGAAACAAACAAAAACAAGTTTCAAAAGAAAAGAACAATTTTTTGTTGGATTGTTGGAGCTAGTACATACATATTTGTGTGGCCCCACAAGAACAAGAAGTTTGCAAGGTGACAGGAATTTTATGTTGCTTATTGATGACTATTCTAGAATTACTTGGGTCACTTTTCTAAAAGAAAAATCTGAAGCCCTAGACAAGTTCAAAGTTTTCAAGGCAATGGTTGAAAATGAGTTGGAGTTAAGGATCAAATGCTTAAGGTCTGATAGAGGAGGTAAGTTCACATCAAATGAATTCAATATTTTTTGTGAAGAATAAGGGATAAAAAGATAGTTGTCCGCACCTAGAACTCCTCAGCAAAATGGAGTTGTTGAAAGAAAGAACATGATAGTTCAAGAGGCTACTAGGAATATGCTAAAGAAAGCTGACCTACTAGAAGTATACTAGAGAGAAGCCATACATGATGTTGTGTACATCCTAAACAGAGTTCAATTCAAAGGTAACAGCTCTAAAACTTCTTTTGAATTGTGCTATGGAAAGTTCCTACACAGAGGTATTTCAAAGTTTTTGGAAGCAAATGTTATATTAGAAGAGATGAAGAACTAGACAAGTTTGATGCTAGATGTGATGAAGGAATTTTTCTTGGTTACTCTACCAAGAGTAAGGCATTGTTGAGAGTGCTAATGTAAAGGCAAATGAAGGCAAGGAATGAATATCAGATCTAAGTTCATGTGAACTGGATGAACCTATGACTATAGTGGATGAAGAAAAAGTTGAGCAAGAAGATAGTCAGGATGAAGAAGAGGCTCTAGAAAGTGTTGTTAAGACTCCCAATTATGTAAGGATTAATCATTCTAAAGATCAAATTATAGGTGGCAAAAACAAAGGGGTGTCGACAAAGAAAAGAGCTATAGAAGAACAAGTGAATTTCTGCTTGCTTTCAAAAGTTGAACCAAAAACTGTGAATGAAGCATGCAATCATGAAAATTGGGCAAAAGCCATGGAAGAAGAATTGATGCAAATAGAAAAGAATCAAACTTGGGAATTGGTCCCTAGATCTGCTGATAAGAATGTGTTTGGAACTAAATGGTTCTTTAGGAATAAGTTGAATGAGAATGGAGAAGTAGTTAGAAACAAAGCAAGGATAGTATGCAAAGGATATTCTCAGGTTGAAGGGATAGACTTTGAGGAGACCTATGCTCCAGTGGCAAGAGTTGAAGAAATCAGAATGTTTTTGGCATTTGTAGCATTCAAATATTTCAAAGTGTATCAGATGAATGTTAAGTATGCATTCCTGAATGGTGAATTGGAAGAAGAAGTCTACATTGAACAACTAGAGGGATTTAAGTTATCAGACCAAGATGACATAGTGTGTAGATTGAAGAAGGCCTTGTATGGACTGAAATAAGCCCCCAGAGCCTGGTATGCAAGATTAGACAAGTATTTGTTGCATTTAGGGTTTAGTAAAGGCACTGGAGATAACAATCTCTATTTCAAAATCAATGATAATCAAATCCTGATTGTTGTAGTCTTTGTTGATGACATTATCTTTGGAGGGAATGAAGGTATGTCCATGAAGTTTGCTAGAGAAATGCAAAATGATTTTGAGATGTCTATGTTTAGTGAAATGAATTTATTTTTAGGTCTACAAATTACTCGATCAAATAAAGGAATCTTCATCTCTCAGTCTAAGTATGTGAAAGATTTGTTGAAGAAGTTTGGGGTGGAAGACTCCAACCCAATATGTACTCCCATGGTGACTGGATGCAAATTATGAAAAAATGATGAATCACCTAAGACTGATTAGAAAAGGTACAAATCCATGATTGGAGGATTACTTTATCTAACTCAAACCAGACCTAATATAATACATGTAGTATGTCTTGTGGCAAGATTTCAAGAAGATCCTAGAGAATCACATGTGATAGCAGTCAAAAGAATCATGAGGTATTTGAATGACACATTAGACCATGGCTTATGGTATCCAAAGGATAAGGATTTCACTCTCAGTGCTTATACAGATGCATTGGGCCAAAGATGTTGATGACAAAAAAAGTACAAGTGGAGGTACCTTCTTCTTGGGAAATAGATTGGTTTCATGGCTGAGCAAAAAGAAAGACTCAATCTCCTTGTCTACTGCAGAAGCAGAGTATATTACAGCAGCATGTTATTGCATTCAAGTGTTATGAATGAAGCAGACTTGAAAGGACATAAGAGTTGTGTATGAAGATCCAATTGGAATCTTTTGTGACAATACAATTGCCATAAACATTTCAAAGAATGTAGTGATGCACTCAAGAACAAAGCACATATCAATAAGGTATCACTTTTTGAGAGAAAAGGTGACAGAGAATGAAGTAAAGATGGAATATGTGTCCACAAAGGATCAGATTGCAGACATACACACTAAGCCTCTACCTAAGGATACCTTTGAGTATCTTAGAGAAAAGTTTGGGGTTATTACCCCTCCTACTCTCAACTAAGATGCATAAAAATGCATCAGTCCAAAGATGTCCAAAGCCTCATTATTTGATCTAGATTCATGCTTTGAGGGCTACCTCTCAGGGGGAGTAGCAAGTGTTCCTGATATGTGTTCCTGACAAAGAGCAGTAAGTGTTACAGTAGTCATGAAAGAGCAATTTGATTAGAGCAGCAGAGTGCAAGTATGTGCCCTTTTCCATTGATGTCAAAGGGGGAGAGAAATCATGTGAAAAACTCAGGGTGAGAAAGACTGTAGATGTGTGAAGAGAAAGGGGGAGTATCTTGTCTCGATGGTCATTACAGTTTTTCACATCATATGTTGCCATCAATGACAAAGGGGGATATTGTTTCAAGTATGTGCCTAACTGGTGTTGTCATTGGTGTCAATTGTGCTCTTGTTTTGATGCTTGCTTGTAATAAGTTAAGTGTTGAATAAAATAAGTATTCCTGATACAGCAAAACAATCTAGTAGATTGCTTTGCATTTCTTATAGAATGAATATCCTTGTCTATGAATTGGAAGTAATTTAGATGCATGTCTGAAGATGCTATGTTCCAAGTTTGAGCCTCTGGTATGAAGATTTGAGTGAGTTATGTTCACCAGAGTGAAAATTGTTTTTTCCATATATTTGGTGATGATAGGGAGAATGTATTATGCTCCGCATTCCTCTGAAATTTAGTATTTAGGTTTGTAGTTCTAGAATCAAGTTTGCAATGATGATAAGTACCTTCAACTCTAATGGTGCATGATTTGGAAGTCCACAAGTGATCTTTTCCTTATGACAGTAGCTAACAGTGTTGTTCATGTGCTCCAATTTAAAGAATCTTCTTGACAGAGTGGTTAGAGATTGTGCGGTTATTCTTGGTGATTACAATGTGCTTGTGGATATCTCCTGATCATGTTCCTACCTATGGATTGGTCCACAAAGAGAAATTTGGATCATGGATGAAGATTATTCTTAGAAGATTTAATGCTAACACCAGTCTTGGCCGATTTGGTTGTTTTCACTACTTGCAGAGTTGCATAGTTTAGATTGTGGAAGCATGTTGTGGTGTGGAAGATTGCATTTGATTCCTAGCTAAGTAAATTTTGTTTAGGTCCAGACCCATTTCTATGTACGTTTGTAATGCCAACCTTGGAGATTGTTTCAATGGTTAACCTTGATGTACATTCCAAGGTTGATGAGTTGTATAAAAACATGTAATGTAGTTGTAAAAAAGATGTCCTTGAGTGAAAATGCAAAGATAAGTGAAAATGTGTAAAAAGAACAGAGCAAAGGAGTTATACTGAACTTCAATGGAACTGAACCTAGGCATGGAGTAGATGCTATCAAATTAGTTTGCGAACCCTTGGCAGTGAGCCACCCCATGGCAGTGAGTCGATCTTGGCAAGTGAGCCTCAACATTTGCAGTGAGCATATTGGGTAGTGAGCCCTAAGGTAGTGAGCCTCTATTTTTTGGTATTGTTATAACATATATATATATATATATTTGTGGGCTAAGACCCTCCGTGGTTTTTCCCTTTTAGGGTTTTCCACATAAAAAATCTGGTGTCTCATGTGTTGATGATTGTTGTTGTGTTGATTTTCTTATTTCATGCTTTCATGATTAAATCTGAATAACAATGAACAAGTGTTTGATGTGTTAATGTTCATAAGTGGTCAAAGTTTTGGAGACAACTAATTCACCCCCAATTGTCTAGTGCATTTCAACAGGGAGTACCTGAATAATTAAGGAAGAAGAAAGTTAGGATTAAATTAACTAAGCAATGGACACATTTACTTACTTGGTGGTGTTCTTTTGAAGGAGTTGGAAGATAATTTGAAATAGTTGTAGTTAGACTGGGGTTCCAATGGGTATGAATATCAACTCCTTCCTCACTTTGAAATCAAGTGTTTGCTCAAATGGCATAAAAATTCCTTTATAACACCACAATTTTCTCTTTTTCCTCTTTTTTGGAGGTTCTCTAATAACTAGGAACAAATAAACTCACTATCTCTTTCTTCTTCTTTCTTTCTTTCAAGTATCGGAGGTCTAGTGGGAACTAGGAACCTATCAGAGGTTCCATAGGTTCTTAAAACCTATGTATTCTCTGACATATTCATTTTTTTCTTTCCATATCTTTATGAACCTTTGAGACATTCAATATTTATGTGTTTCATACTATTGGGGGTTCCCCAGTAATCAAGAACTAGGAACTTCCTTAACTCTTTTGGAACTTTGATGGTTACTAGGAACTACACTGCAATATGGAACCGTGTTGGAGGTTCCATAGGTTGCCAAAACCTATGGAACTCCTAGAATCTTCTTTTCTTTTCTCCTTTATCAAGTCTCCACTTCTTACGAGTTCCTAGTTATCGATAGTCCAACGGTGATCAGAAACTAATGTGTTTCTTTGAATCTTTCAAATCTTGGATGATTATCAGGAACTAAGGCATCAATCAAAACCTTTTAGAGGTTCCATACTTTCCTAGAACCTACATGGAACTCCTAAATTTTTATGCTTTGCCTTTCTTCTCTTAAATATTTGCAAGTCCTTAATTGTGACGGTTCATCGATGAGTATGAACTGATAAGCCTTTTCCCAAAAGGAAAATCTTTTAGCATTTTGACATGAATTAGGAACCAACCACGATCTCCTTTCTTATTTCTTGCTTTATTTAAAGTAAGATTATTTGATTTCTCCTTTCAGGGATTTTGATATTACTGAGAACTAAAGGATGGCTAGGAACTTTTCAAAACTTCCCTTAGTTCCTGGTACCATCAAGGTTCCCAGTTACCAGGAGGTTCCAGATAGCATGGAAAGCAACGATAACTTCACAAAAAGAGAAAAAAATGAGTTCTTGGTTCACTAGGAACCTTTAACAAAGAGAGTTCCATGTGACTTAAAAAGCTTCAACAAGTTTTTGATAGGGGTGAAAGCTCTGACAAAAGAAGAGACACTTAGAAAAATTTTATAATTTTGAACAAAGACTTTAGAGACTTATAAATTTTACACAAGATGGAAGATTACATGATTTCATGACATAATTTTTTTTTAAAAAAAGGAAGACCCATTATTAAAACCAAAGGTTAGGATAACAATTGGCTCTATCTGGGAACAAGGACCTTGAGGATGTAGTAGAACCTAGAGAGTTTTGACAAGACTAGTGACTTCATTCATTAAGCAGTAGAGTCCATTAAAAGGGTAAAGTCATACAACTCTAAAACAAGACAAGGAGAAACACCTAAACAAGGCACACACATAAAGCAATTGGAAAAAGGAAATAGAGACCAAATGACCTAATTTCACCTATGTACAAGCATGGGGGACAACACAATTCACTGATTATATATTTTGAGACGTGGTCCACTATAAGGGAGGGGTAGATGTGTACCATCAAGATATGCCAAGTAAAAATAATTGCTTCCACATACTTGCTTGATTTGAAAGGGGCCTTTCTACAAAGAGTCAAATTTGTTGTGACTACCATTTGGTTCCTTCCCTTTGTCCCATAGTAACACAAAATCTCTAATAGAAAAATGCCTTTGCTTAGCCTTTTTATCAAGCAACTGCTTTACTTTAGCCTAATGCTCTTACATTCTGTCCACTACCTAATACCTCTATTTTTCCATCTTATTCAGATATAAAATTCCTTTCTCCAAGGAATCTTTGAATTGATGATCTTCTAGCACATTTTGAAGATGAAGTGTTGAAAGTTCTAAAGGAATAGGTAGTCTTATCCCATAAACCAAGTCAATTAGAGACATCCAAATGGCTCTTTTACTTGTTATGTTAGCACATAAATCATCAAATAACTTCTTATGCCAACTTCTCTGGTTATCTTCAACTAGCTTGCGAATAAAGGTGGTAAGATTCTTGTTACTAGATTCAACCTGACCATTCCCTTTAGGGTAATAGTCAGATGAACGTTCCAACATGATGCCATATTTGTAATAGGACACAGATATCTCATATGAGGACAAGTTTGAGGCATTATTTGTAACAATCTTATGAGGAATGCCAAACCTGACAAGAATATTTTCTTTAGGAAAATCACATACCACTTTAGAGGATGTCGGTTTGTCTAGAATTGCTTCTACCCACTTTTTGAAATAATCTCTTACAACCAAAATATGAGTATGCCAAGCACTAGATGAAGGATTAAGTGGGATGATAAAATCCAAACCCCACTATTAGAAGAGCTCTTCAATAACTACTAGTTTTAAAGGTAGAGAAGCAAGCTTGACATTTCCTTTGAACTTCTAAAGAGATTCACATTTTTTGATCCATTCATTTGCATTTCCAAATATATTGGGCCAATAATAACCATTTCTTAAAATTTTAAAAGTTGTAACAGAAGATAAAAAATGCCCACCACAAGCCTCATTATGAAAGAATTGAAGTAGCGTTCCCTGTTTCTCTTTGTCCACACAATTCAAAAATGTCCCATCTATACCCTTCTTATACAATGAATCACCCCAAATAATATATTTGGCTACTTTGACCTGATTTTTCTCTTTTTCTTGGGGGATAACTATGTAGGAAGTAAGAAAATAAGCAATATTCGAGAACCATTCATCTGTTAATCCAACAAAAAGTACAAGAGGCAACTCAATATTTTCTTCAATTAGACCAATTGCACCATTTTCTGATGTTAATTTACATAAACCTCTACCACATACTAATTTGGTAGGTTTAATATCTATGTCATATTTGTGTACCTTAGCAATCCATGAGGCTCTCTTATTCAAGCCTATCTCATGTTGTGTGAGGACTATTTTTTCTATGGTGTTTGGTACATAATTTTTTGAATGAGAATTAAAAATATAGAACCTAAACTATTTAGCTGCCTTCACCACAAAGCAATGGGTGCTTCAATATTTTCATCATTATGTTGTGTTAGGATGAAAAATAGTGTATGATCTGAAGCATAGCAATAAATAATGAAATCTTTGGAAAAATGAGGATGAACAAGAACCAAGGCATTTGCTATAGTTGTTTTAATATCCTAAAAATCCTTTTTACCCTGATTAATCACTTAAAAGTGACTTTATCTTTCATCATGTCAATACTTAAAAGTCTCACACAAACCTCCTTAAAAAGTTGATTTGAGTAAAGAATGACCTAACACCAGGATTATTTGATGGCAAAGACAATTGTTGAATGGATTTTACTCATTCAGGGTCAATCCGGATATTTTTCTTAGACACTATGTGTCCCAACAATTTACCTTCTCTAACTCCAAAGACGTATTTTTTGAATTTGATGAGATGCCCTGTTGGTAGTAGCATTGTAATACCAGCTCTAGATGATGCATATGATCTTCCCTTTTCTTGGAAAATGCTATCAAATCATCTAAATAAATCACATTGATTTTTTTTTATTCACCAAATGAAAGCTCCATAGCCTGTTGAAAAATGGCACTTGCATCCATCAATCAAAATGGCATCCTATTATAAGCAAGTGTTCCCTAGAAGGAGTTTTGAAAGTAGTTTTGTAATGATCTTCAGGGGCCACACTTATCTAGTTATAGTCTAAAAATCCATCTAGCATTGACATCATCTCTAAACTAGAAATAGTCTACAATACATGGTCCACAATAGACAACAGATAGTTATCTTTTAAAGAGGCCTAATTGAGGTTGCAGAAATCAACAAAAATATGTATTTCACCACTTTTCTTCCTTAATGGTACTACATTATCCACACAAGTAGAGTGGTGAATTGGATATATAATATTAGCCTTTAGCATCTTGTCAATTTTAGTAAAGATGACAACTACAACTTTCAGGTTAAACTACCTTTGCTTTTGTCTGAATGGAGTTACTCCCGGTTTGAGAGTAATGTGGTGCTAAAATTTTTGATTCATAAAATCCTGCAAATCATCATAGAACCACGTGAATACATCCTTGTATTTTATCAATAATGCTATAAGTTATTTCCTTTCATATGATAAGCAAGATTTACCAATGCAAACTATTTTAGGATCATCCTCTAAACCAATGTTAACTTTTTCATATTCAGAAAAAATAGAGGTTTCTGTCATGCCCACAATTCCCATGTAGTCACAACACACAAACAAGCGTGTCATGTCCACATGCGACATGTGGTCATGATACGAACTGTCAAAAATTTTCCTTTACTACTTGAAATTTTCCCCTTGCACGCGTAGCATACTCAGTTGCGTATGTTTAAGATGTCAATGATAAATGTGTTTTCAAAATATTCCACACACGTGAACATTCACTTTGCTAGAACTACAATTTGCTTGAAAGATGTTCACTACATTTGTTAAATAGTTGGCCTCTATTGGTTTTCTCCATCTATTTAATACTGCCTCGCACTGTTGTTCGTTTATTCTTTTTTTTTTTAATTTGTTTAAAATAGTATCTTGTTCACTTGTTTACGTATTTCTTTATTTACTCATTGTATCTTTTTAATCAAATTTATTACGTTAATTTATTTTCAATACCTTGGTAATTCATTTGGGAAATACTAATCTCGAAGTCACAATTCCTTTTCAAACGAATTAATATAAATAATTATTAGTGGAAATAACAATTGCCCCATTAATATTGTCCAATTATATATATATATATAATTTTTTTTTAAATCATGTTAGTGGAAGTTCCACTAATAATTTTATTAGAGTATTTATAAAATCCAACTCATAGTGTTCCCATAAATTTAGGAAGAGTATATATATATACTATGAAATATCCTTTTAGAGCAACCTTATTATTTTTTTTTAACAAATGATATATATAAATATACATATATATATATTTATATATATAAATATACATATATATATATATATATTTATATATATATATATAATTGTTTATTTTATCATGATAGTGGAAACTCCACCCATAATTTTTATTAGAGTATTTTATAAATTCCAACTCATAGTAATGTAATAGAAATGACCCTAATTTTATTGCTTGTGAGAGATATGTTTTTTTTTCTTTGCAGGGTAACGGAGGCAAGGCAGCAACGGCGGTGGAGGGCGGCGCTGGTCACAGGGGAGATCGAGGTTATGGAGGTGGGCAGAGGGCAGAGTGAATGGTGGCCGCAGAGGGCGGCGTGTAGAGGTCGGTGGAGGGAGTGGAGGTTTGGAGGTTGGGCCGCATAGGGAGCGGCGGACGGAGGTCGCAGGCAGATCGCGGGGAGAAACAGAGACCACGCGAGAGTTTGGATGGCTGCAGAAGTAAGGGGGAGCGGTGCGCAAGTCGTGGTGCTTACAGCAAGGCAAGGGTGTGGGGAGGGGCAGAGCCCCACCGACATCCCACTTCGTGGGTGTGGGGAGGGGCTCCGCCCCTCCCCACACCCTTTTCTTAAATATGTTTCGGTGGGGGTTAAACCCCCACCATTATTCTTTGTAAATTTATGACTGTGTATTATTTGATAACAGCAAACTCTCTCTTCATTGCTTTTGCGAATTCGTAATTTTAAATAAAATTAAATATAAATATATTTATATATATATAGTCTTAGCATAAGATCTAATTTTAACTACAATTAAATGAATATATATATATATATAGCATAAGATACTCACATTGTGTAAATTTCTCAGATTCTCAATTTATTCATCAATACAGAAAAACTATTATTTATATATATATATATATATTTTAATCAAATATTTATCGTAGGCAAGATAATATATAAATTTATTTCTTATTTTCCTTACAATTTTTATTATCAATTGCAACTACGAAATTAAGCTTTATACAAGCTAGTGTTAATCATTAGATATTCAAAGAAAACTATCTTTCCTTTTAATTGAAATTAAATTACAAGTTACTAAATTCAATCTAAGTTTAATAGCATCTAATATAACAAGGAATAAATGCTCATATGCATTTATTCACAATAATAAAAGTCTAAATTTCAACTACTCAATTTACTAATTTCAACCTTCCCACTAACAATACAATTTTAACAACTTTGTCTAGATCAATCAACTAATTTCCACAACTTAGCAAATTTGATAAAAATGACATGACTCTACTTAAATAAATATTTTAAATATTTATTTCATCTTCATAGTCCTCTATCAATAAATAAATAAATTTATTTATTTATTTGACTCACTTCCTCCCATTTAATTAAATAAATTTCGTTTATTTAATTAATTTCATCTACATTAACTTTATTCTTCTAAATAATTAAATAATTTCAATTATTTAATTAAAACATCCATTCTTCTAAGTAATTAAATAATTTTAATTATTTAATTAAATCTTTCATTCTTCCTAATTTAAATAAAATGCAAGTTTATTTAAATTAAAATCCCCAAAAATAAAATATAATTAAATATTTTATTTATTCTTCCAAAATCATGTGCAAGTAAATTAAATAAATTTATTTATTTAATTTGCTTTCTTATCTTCCAAATCTTCTAAAAATAAATTAAATAAATTTATTTATTTGCTTTCTTATCTTCCAAATCTTCTAAAAATGAATTAAATAAATTTATTTATTTAATTTGTTTTCTTATCTTCTAAATTAAATAAATTTATTTATTTAATTCTTTTTCTTATCTTCAATATCTTCTAAAAATATATTCCTCTTGTCATACAAAAGTAAAAGCTAAGTTAAAGTAACTTTAAAGCAACTTTGCTTTTAAATTAGAAAAATAAATTCTAATTTAAAGAAAATGAAAACTCATCAAGAAAGTTTTTAACTCAACAAAGCTTCTTTTTGAATGACACATGTCTTTCTTCCATTTGTTGCACGTTCCTCAACAATCCTCCTCCATTGATTCATTCTTTTCTTCTCAACCATTGATCTTCCCTCACTCTCTTCTATAAATATAACCTTCTTCTCTTCATTTCAATATCTAGAGTTTGTGTAAACTTATGCTGCAGGAATCTAAGCGCGCCTTTGGCACCCCCATTATATTTGAGCACTTCATAGCATCCTCCATTTCTGTATTTGAAGCTCATCTTCAAATACCAAAGTATCCTAGCCATTCTTCATTTGTCATCTTCAAACAAGCAAGCAAGCAACAGCTTCTGAGGGCTTCACAATCAAGATTGAACGAAGATAGGCGAACTATAGAAGGCAAAAAGGTAAAAGGTGAAGGTATTGTCTGTTCTTTATTTTAAATCTCTTTTATCTTTATTATTCTGTAGATGTTTGAGATTATTTTTCATTGATTTGAATAACCAAATTTCCCCCTCACAAATAGCATCTAATATAACAAGGAATAAATACTCATATGCATTTATTCACAATAATAAAAGTCTAAATTTCAACTACTCAATTTACTAATTTCAACCTTCCCACTAACAATACAATTTTAACAACTTTGTCTAGATCAATCAACTAATTTCCACAACTTAGCAAATTAGATAAACAAGAATAAACACTGTCAGATTTTACAACTCACAAACACTCTAAGGGAGGAATTACTTTCTTCTCCCAATACAATTTTTTTTACAACTTTTAGAGGGAGCAATCTCCCCTCTTTAAAAGAAAACTTATCCTAGAAGAAACTTAAAGAGACCAAGCTCTCATTACAAATGGGAAGAAAGATCATTTTCTCTAAACAAGGAACACTCCAATCCTCTCAATATGCTCCAAGATACACCTGTATGACAACCAAGGAAATAATACACCACACAACAAGCTCTCCTCCCTACCATAGACCCGCAAGAGGGTCACCCCCGAGCTAGGGAGATCATCCACACACCCAGGAAGAATAGTCTAGTACACTTCACAACATTGAATAACAACAATCAAAGAAAACAACATTCAAACTCCCATGGTTTTACACACAATAAAAAGACTCAGCTAAGGTGAGTTCAAAGAGGGTAGGGAAGTAGACTCTCTCTACTCCAAGGTGTCATTCTTCTCAAACAATTATCATAGCTTATCTCATGGCCTCAAGCCATTCAAATAATAAAAATCACAGGGATATCCCAAATAGGCTCTCAAGCCTTATAGCCCTCTAGGCTCAAAATTACCAATATGCCCTCAAGGCTTCCATATACCAAAACAAGAATTGCACCCAAGGAGGTTCACACCTTCCCTTCCCCATACATGATGAGCATTGTCTTCCAACTAGAAGAAGCTCTTTCAAACACCCAACACAACCCTAAAATACTATAAATAACATATAGACAACCTTAAAAATCTACATACATCAAACAAGAACAAACATACAAGTTGAGCAACTGGCTCACTAACCTTTACAAGCCCAATTATGGAAGTAGTTGAAGAAGAGCTCCACCTTAAGTCTCTTCCTACAAGTCCTCCTTCTTTCCACAATAATCCAATCCCCTTACACTCTCCCTCCTCTCCTCTTTAAAACAAATTCCCTCCATTATCCCTCATTCCCAAGTGGCATTAAAAAACTAAACCCACTACTTATCCATTATCCCTAGTGGATTTTAAACAATTAACCCCACTCAAGAGGTTCCCCACTATAGCCCTTTTCCAACTCATGGAGGAATAAAATATAATATGAAGAATAGAAATAAAAAGGAAGTGGATGACACACCACCTTTTTTATGGGGTCTCCCACCAAAAGAGAGGAACAAAGAGATAAGCACTCCATTATTGGTGGATCATGGAGTCATTCCATGACTTGGAAGTGGGCTTGAGTGCGGATTCCACTCATCCCATTATCCCCATGCTCCGAAATTCATCACTTAACTTCACTGTGAAGCTAAAGTGACCATATGGAGGTTATCCCAAGGTTATCCTAGTCAAAAGGGTCCCTAGACCCATGGGGTATAACCTAGGGTTGATTTTTACCTTACCTAGTTAGAACTCCTAGAGTCAAGTAAAAACACAAGAAGAGGGTCTAAAAGAAATAAAGTTAAAACAAGATTCATAACAACATTTCTTACAACACATATCACAATATAAGTAAATCAAAAGGTAGACCTAATTCCCTTGACCCCATGCAACATTACAACATTTCACCATACACGAGGTTGATCTTAGTTCCTTGTGGAACTAGATCAACTCACAAGGGATACAACATAGGGTATGGAATGATCTCCTGTATTTGTGGTTTTGTTAGCAATACCTGCACACTCAATCTTGAAGTTAATAACACAAAGATATCATAGCCGAAATAAATTTAAATATAAGCATACCTAAGTATTCTACCATATAATCATACTGAAATCACATTAAAGTTCTATTTCTAATATTATCCATTCATCATTTTCTTAAAAGCAACATCTAATTATCATTGCACAATTATTTTCTTAAGATTGAATTAGGTTTAATAAACAAGATTCTGGGATCAACAGTCTCCTAATCATAAAAGTAATAGCAATAGTACTATAAATAGTCTCATGAACAGAAGTGAAAAAGGTAGGGCTCACATCCTCCCCCCCTAAGATTGTACTTCCTCCTGGAAGTCATCAAAGAGGTGAGGGTAAAGTGTCTTCAGTCTCGTTGGATCTTCCCATGTCGTAGTGACCTCATCATACATATCCCACTGGACCCTAACCTGGTCCAGCTCTCAACCTCGAAGGCCCAACATCTGACGAGCCAATATGCATATTGGCTCCAAAGCCAGCTGTCCATCTACCTCTACCTAAAGAGCACTCCAATCCAATATGTGAGATAAGTCAGAAATATAACGACGTAGAACTGAAACATAAAAGACATTGTGGATATGAGACAGGCTAGGTGGCAAGGCTAAATGATAGGCTACATGTCCTATCATCTCTAAAATCTCAAAAGGTCCTACAAACCAGGGTGCGAGCTTAGAGCCTTTTCCGTAACAAATTGGACTCTTATGCGATTGCACTCTCAAGAATACCCTGTCACCCACTGAGAAGTTTCAATCCGTTCTCTTCGCATCGGCATACTTCTTCTATCTATCTTGAGCTTCCTAAAGTCTCTGTCTGATCAATGTGACCTGTTGTTCCATATCCTGAATTATTTTGGGACCAATGGCAACTCGGTCCTCTAACCGATCCCAACTCAAAGGCATCCTACAAGGTCTGCCGTATAAAGCCTGGTAAGGAGGCATACCCAATGAGCTGTGATGCCCATTATTGTAGGTGAACTCAACCAGATACAAGTACTCCTCCCATCTAGACTGATGATCCATAACATACATATGAAGCATGTCCTCTAACACTTGATTAACTCTTTCTGTCTGGCCGTCAGTTTCAGGATGGTAAGTAGAACTGAAGTTGAGCTGTGTGCCCAACGCCTGATGTAAGGCTCTCCAAAATGAAGATGTGAATACAGAGTCTCTATCAGATATGATGCAGTGAGGTATTCCATGCAGTCTGACAATCTGATCTAGAAACACTCTCGCCACCGATGGTGCATTGTACGTTGTGTGTACCGGTAAGAAATGTGCCACCTTGGTCAACTTGTTAACTATCACCATGATGGCATCATGGCATCATGATGACATAGGTAGACCAACAATAAAGTCCATGGAAATGGTGTCCCACTTCCATTCAGGTATCTCGTGAGGGTACAGAAGTCCTGCTGGATGCTGATGCTCGGCCTTGACCCTCTGACACTCAAGGCATCGAGCAACATACTCTGCAATGTCGCATCTCATCCCAGCCCAATGATATAATTGCTACAAATCTGCATGCATTTTCTTCACTCCTGGATGAGCTGCATAGGGTGCTCTATGAGCCTCAGAGAGTATCACTATACGTAGGTCACCCATATGGGGTACATAGATGCGCTACCTATGTCTAAGCAATCCATCCAACTCAAGGGAATATCCTACAAATTTGCCCTTCAGGACCCTCTGCTTCTAGATTTCTTGTTGCACCTCAAGGAACCACTCGTCTCCAGGCATATGCTGTAGAATATGCTCTCTCAAATCCACCTTCAAAGTTAGAGTTAGGATCTCGTGGTGCCTTCAACTCAAAGTGTCAGCAACCACGTTCTCCTTTCATTTGATGTAGTGGACATCAAAGTCATACTCACACATGAACTCCATCCAACGCCGATGGCGGGCGTTCAAATTAGGATGAGTGAAAATGTACTGCAAGCTATGATGATCTAAATGGAGCTCAAAACGTTGACCTAAAAGAAAGTGTCTCCAATGAACAAGAGCATGAATAATAGCTACGAGCTCTAAATCATGAGTAGGGTAGTTTAGCTCATGTGTTTTAAGTTTTTGCAATTCATAAGCAATCGCTCTACCACCCTGCATAAGCACAGCTCCCAATCCCTCTAATGATGCATCTGTGCAAACAACAAAATCTTCTACCGGATCAGGAACAGCTAATATGAGAGCACTGGTAAGATGTTCCTTAAGGATTCCAAAGGCCTTCTCACACTGCTCAATCCAAGTGAATCCTTTCCCTTTTCACTGAAGGGAAGTGATAGGATGTGCTATCCTGGAGAAACCTTCGACAAACCTATGGTAGTAACCAGCAAGTCCCATAAAGCTCCTTACTTCTATTACATTGGTGGGTGTTGGCCATTCCTGAATTGCTCTGATCTTCGATGGATCTACGGAGACACCATCGCCTAATAAAATGTGCCCCAAATACTACACTTTTGTCCTAAAAAAGGCACACTTCGCCAGATTGCCATAAAGCTGATGCTCACGTAAACACTGCAATACCTGACGCAAATGGTCTACATGTTCCTCCTCAGTCTGTGAATAGATCAAAATATCATCTAGGAATATGATCACGAACCAATCTAGGTAAGTGCGGAACACCTCATTCATAAGGCTCATGAACACTGTAGGATCGTTCGTCAAACTAAAAGGTACCACTGTAAATTCATAATGGCCATATCTGGTTCAGAAAGTAGTTTTGTGAATATCTGCCTCAGTGATTCGTAATTGATGATACCCAGATTTTAGATCAATTTTTGAAAACACTTTGGCTCCCTGCATTTGGTCAAAGAGATCGTCAATCCTAGGCAGAGGATATCGGTTCCTCACCATCACTTTGTTCAACTATCTGTAGTCCATGCATAGCTGAAGAAATCCATCCTTCTTCTTTATGAAGATAACTGGTGTGCCCCATGGTGAAATGCTAGGTCGGATGTGTCCCTTCTCTAATAATTCTTCTAACTGTAGTTTAAGCTCTGTAAGCTCATGTGTAGTCATTCTATAAGGTGCACGAGACACTGGTTTTGCCCCTGGTACCAAATCGATGTGGAAGTCAACTTCCCTACGTGGAGGCATACCCAGTAACTCTGGTAGAAAAACATCAGAAAATTCTCTTAGGATAGGGTGTTCATCTAAGGTAGTCTCTGGTTCATCCTCTGATCTATCACTGACTATGATAGTAAACATTTGACAACCCTTCCGCATGCAGCACTTAAGTTGATGCGCGGATATCGTATGAGCAGTCATGGGCTTCTGTATGCCCACTATCTCGACCGGTGTGCCATGATCGTCTAAGCAACTAATCGTCCTCTGGCAGCAATCTAGCTTGTCTCTATGAGTCGCAAGCCAGTCCATACCAAGCACTATGCCATAGGACCCTAATGGCATAACCCTAAGATCACATGTTGTAATGAAAGAACCCAAGGAAATCTCACAATTTCTAACAATGGTATCAACTGACATCCTGGCCCCAAAGGCCAACTCAACCTCCCACCTAATGTCCTGTCTAGAAGCCACCAGCTTGCAACGTTCCACTAACGATGTAGACATAAAAGAGTCGGTAGCTCCAGAATCAAATAGGATAGAGATGGGAAATTCTCCAATCATACCTGTTGTCTCTATGACTGAAGCCTAGAAATCGGCCTAGCAGTTTTAAACCGCTGCAAACACATAGTGGGATTTACCCATATGACCCACAGTCTGCTTGGATCCTCCTGCATGGTGCTGTCCCCCTGCTGTAAAACCCTATGGGCACTCTCTAGGTAGGTGTCCAACTTCACTGCAAACATAACAAGGCCCCTTAAACTATACCTGTATAGTCTAAGTCCTACTCGACTGCTGCTATCCTAATCTTCCAGTGGACCCCCATGAGGCCCTATATGACTGCTGCAACCTCGCGGGTCCTGCAGGTGGTCCCTGTTGTCTTAGATCTCTGCGCGGGCCCTACTGCTACCAACCTCTATTATTTCCCCATGTGACCTTAGCTATTTTCTAGCTCTCTGCTACTACTATGACTGCTGTTGTTGTGGGCGCCTAGGAGGTAATGATGCTAAACTGAATCCTCCTCTAGGGGGTAGCTATGGTGGTCTACAAAAATTTTGTTGATGCTGCTATTGTCCCCAATCCTAGAACTAAGGGTGAGAACTTTGCCCTCATCCCTGAATCTCCTCAGCAATATAAGCCTTCTCGGCAGCATCACTCAAAGTCTGAGGATCTACTATCTAGACAGGCCCTGCTATACTGTGGTTTAGTCCTCTGATAAACTTATGCACCAAGAGTTTCTCATCATGGAGATACTCCACATATCTAGATAACTCTGTAAACCTACTCTCATACTGTGCCACTAAGAGTCCCCACTGCTGTAGGTCATGGAACTCATCTATCCGACACTGTTTGTAATAGTCTGATAGGTATCACACTTTGAAGCGCTCAATAAAGGTCTCCCATGAGAGGGTGTCTAAAGAGAGGCGATGCTTGCACTCCTCAGTGCGCCACCAGGTAGCTGCTGCATCTCGTAATAAGTGTACTGCCACACGGGCCTTCATATTGCCCACATATGGATACAACGCGAAGCACCTGTCTAAACTGATAAGCCAGGCCTCTGCCTCGGCTCCCTCTGTGGTCTCGATGAAAGTAGGAGGGTTCAATCTCAATATATCCCTGATGGAATCTCCTTTATCTTTGTGCCCCCTAATAGGCTCATCTGTATGATAATCATAAAGCTTGGGACCTAATTGCTCTACTCGTACTATCTCGTCATGCCTGGCATGATGTGTGGGGCTCCTGCTACAGGCCCTGTTGGCTGAATCAACCTCCTCTGTATCAGGAACTTGACATAAGGCTCCACACTTGGTACCCCTTGCGGCTCTATGTGGGGCTCCACACATGGATTGACATGAGTCTCCACTCGTGGCTCCATGCATGGTTCCTCTCGCGAAACATCATGGGGCTCGACACATGGCTCTACACACGGCTCAACTATAGCCGATGGAAGCCTATCTAAGATAGCCTGTAAGGCTTGTAATATCTGTGGTCCCATATCAGGTGAGGCTAGTGGTGCCTACGGTACCTGAGGAATTGGTTGTGCCTGTAGAACTGGCTAAACTCATGGAACTGGCTATTTTGGTGGGACTAGCTGATCTAGTCACATAGCTGAAGAATCAGTGTGCACCTTGGTGCGTGGAGTACGGTGGGTCAGTATTCGCTAAACTCATCAGGAGGCATCCTACAAAATGAGGTAATCACCAGTTAGTTTGATCACGGAAGTGATAATGTGCCTAAACAAGCCCAGTGTTTAAATCAACTGTGCTCTAATACCAAATGTCATGCCCACAATTCCCATGCGGTCACAACACGCAAACAAGCATGTCATGTCTACATGCAACATGTGGTCATGATACGAACTGTCAAAAATTTTCCTTTACTACTTGAAATTTTCCCCTTGCATGCGTAGCGTACTCAGTTGCGTATGTTTAAGGCATCAATGATAAATGTGTTTTCAGAATATTCCACACACGTGAACATTCACTTTGCTGGAACTACAATTTGCTTGAAAGATGTTCACTACGTTTGTTAAATAGTTGGCCTCTATTGGTTTTCTCCATCTATTTAATATTGCCTCGCACTGTTGTTCTTTTACTCTTTTTTTTTAATTTGTTTAAAATAGTATCTTGTTCGCTCGTTTACGTATTTCTTTATTTACTCATTGTATCTTTTTAATCAAATTTATTACGTTAATTTATTTTCAATACCTTGGTAATTCATTTGGGAAATACTAATCTCGAAGTCACAATTCCTTTTCAAACGAATTAATGTAAATAATTATTAGTGGAAATAACAATTGCCCCATTAATATTGTCCAATTATATATATATATATATATATATATATATATATATATATAAATTTTAAAAATCATGTTAGTGGAACCTCCACTCATAATTTTATTAGAGTATTTATAAAATCCAACTCATAGTGTTCCCATAAATTTAGGAAGAGCACACACACACACACACACACACACATATACTATGAAATATCCTTTTAGAGCAACCTTATTATTATTTTTTTTAACAAATGATATATATAAATATACAAATATATATATATATATATATACATATATATATATATATAATTGTTTATTTTATCATGATAGTGGAAACTCCACCCATAATTTTTATTAGAGTATTTTATAAATTCCAACTCATAGTAATGTAATAGAAATAACCCTAATTTTATTGCTTGTGAGAGATATGTTTTTTTTTCTTTGCAGGATAATGGAGGTAAGGCAGCGACGGTAGTGGAGGGCAGCGCTAGTCATAGGGGAGACCGAGGTTATGGAGGTGGGCAGAGGGCAGAGTGAATGGTGGCTGCAAAGGGTGGCGTGTAGAGGTCAGTGGAGGGAGTGGAGGTTTGGAGGTTAGGCTGCGCAGGGAGCAACGGACGGATGTCGCAGGCAGAGCGCGGGGAGAAACAGAGACCGCGCGAGGGTTTGGATGGCTGTGGAAGTAAGGGGGAGTGGTGCGCAGGCCGCGGTGCTTATAGCAAGGTGGGGGTGTGGAGAGGGGCGGAGTCCCACCCACATCCCACTTCGTGGGTGTGGGTGGGGCTCCGCCACTCCCCACACCCTCTTCTTACATATGTTTTGGTGAGGGTTAAACCCCCACCATTATTCTTTGTAAATTTATGACTGTGTATTATTTGATAACAGCGAACTCTCTCTCCATCACTTTTATGAATTCGTAATTTTAAATAAAATAAAATATATAAATATATTTATATATATATATAGTCTTAGCATAAGATCTATTTTTAACTACAATTAAATGAATATATATATATATATATATATTTATATATTTATATATTTAGCATAAGATATTCACATTGTGTAAATTTCTCAGATTCTCAGTTTATTCATCAATACAGAAAAACTTTTTTTTTAATATATAAATGTATATATGTATATATATTTATATATATATTTTAATCAAATATTTATCGTAGGCAAGATAATATATAAATTTATTTCTTATTTTCCTTACAATTATTATTATCAATTGCAACTACGAAATTAAGCTTCATACAAGCTAGTGTTAATCATTAGATATTCAAAGAAAATTATATTTCCTTTTAATTGAAATTAAATTACAAGTTACTAAATTCAATCTAAGTTTAATAGCATCTAATATAACAAGGAATAAATACTCATATGCATTTATTCACAATAATAAAAGTAAATAACCAAAACACAATTTCTTTTCTCTTTCAAATGTCCAAATTTCAACTACTCAATTTACTAATTTCAACCTTCCCACTAACAATACAATTTTAACAACTTTGTCTAGATCAATCAACTAATTTCCACAACTTAGCAAATTTGATAAACAAGAATAAACACTGTAAGATTTCACAACTCACAAACACTCTAAGGAAGGAATTACTTTCTTCTCCCAATACAATTTTTTTTACAACTTTCAGAGGGAGCAATCTCTCCTCTTTAAAAGAAAACTTATCCTGGAAGAAACTTAAAGAGACCAAGCTCTCATTTCAAATGGGAAGAAAGATCATTTTCTCTAAACAAGGAACACTCCTCCAATCCTCTCAACATGATCCAAGATAAACCTGTATGACAACGAAGGAAAGAATACACCACACAACAAGCTCTCCTCCCTACCATATACCCGCAAGAGGGTCACCCCTGAGCTAGGGAGATCATCCACACACCTAGGAAGAATAGTCCAGTACACATCACAACATTGAATAACAACAATCAAAGAAAACAACATTCAAACTCCCATGGTTTTACACACAATACAAAGACTCAGCTGAGGTGAGTTCAAAGAGGGTAGGGAAGTAGACTCTCTCTACTCCAAGGTGTCATTCTTCTCAAACAATTATCATAGATTATCTCATGGCCTCAAGCCAACAAAATTATTCTTTCTCATGGCCTCAAGCCATCCAAACAATAAAAATCACAGGGATATCCCAAATAGGCTCTCAAGCCTTATAGCCCTCTAGGTTCAAAATTACCAACATGCCCTCAAGGCTTCCATATACCAAAACAAGAATTGCACCCAAGGAGGTTCACACCTTCCCTTCCCCATACATGATGAGCATTGTCTTCCAACTAGAAGAAGCTCTTTCAAACACCCAACACAAACCCAAAATACTAGAAATAACATATAGACAACCTTACAAATCCATATACATCAAACAAGAACAAACATACAAGGTGAGTAACTAGCTCAATAACCTTTACAAGCCCAATTATGGAAGTAGTTGAAGAAGAGCTCCACCTTAAGTCTCTTCCTCCAAGTCCTCCTTCTTTCCACAATAATCCAACCCCCTTACACTCTCCATCCTCTCTTCCTTAAAACAAATTCCCTCCATTATCCCTTATTCCCAAGTGGCATTAAAAAACTAAACCCACTACTTATCCATTATCTCTAGTGGACTTTAAACAATTAATCCCACTCAAGAGGTTCCCCACTATAGCCCTTTTCCAACTCATGGAGGAATAAAATATAATATGAAGAATAGAAATAAAAAGGAAGTGGATGACACACCACCCTTTTTATGGGGTCTCCCCCCAAAAGAGAGGCACAAAGAGACAAGCACTCCGTTATTGGTGGATCATGGAGTCATTCCATGACTTGGAAGTGGGCTTGAGTGTAGATTCCACTCATCCCATTATCCCCATGCTCCCAAATTTGTCACTTAACTTCACTGTGAAGTTAAAGTGACCATATGGAGGTTATCCCAAGGTTATCCTAGTCAAAAGGGTCCCTAGACCCATGGGGTATAACCCAGGGTTGATTTTTACCTAGTTAAAACTCCCAGAGTCAAGTAAAAACACAAGAAGAGGGTCTAAAAGAAATAAAGTTAAAACAAGATTCATAACAACATTTCTTACAACACATATCACAATATAAGTAAATTAGAAGGTAGACCTAATTCCCTGGACTCCATGCAACATTACAACATTACAACATTACAACTTTTCACCATACACGAGGTTGATCTTAGTTCCTCGTGGAACTAGATTGGCTCACAAGGGATACAACATAGGCTATGGAATGATCTCTTGCATTTGTGGTTTTGTTAGCAATACCTGCACACTCAATCTCAAAGTTAATAACACATAAAGATATCATAGCCGAAGCAAATTTAAAAACAAGCATACCTAAGTATTCTACCATATAGTCATACTAAAATCACATTAAAGTTCCATTTCTAATATTATCCATTCATCATTTTCTTAAAAGCAACATCTAATTATCATTGCACAATTATTTTCTTAAAACTCAATTAGGTTTAATAAACAAGATTCTGGGATCAACAGTCCCCTAATCATAAAAGTAATAGCAATAGTACTGTAAATAGTCTCATGAATAGAAGTGAAAAAGGTAGGCCTCACAGTTTCTTCCTTTGCCTTATTTTTCAAATAACAATCATGCCTATAAAAGAGATTCTCTAATGTTACCAAACTTTTTAGAATAGCATTTCCTTTTAACTGTAATACTTCTGACTCACCAGCTTCTTGTTCAAATGATGATCCTTGACTACAATTTTCACTCCTTTCAAATAAAAGATTCATGAACATACCATCTTTTTCAAGAAAAGATCTAAATTGTTTATCACTGTCAAAAACCTACCAGTGCTAATCATTATTTGGGACACTAGGTCTATAGATCAACTCAATTTTATAGGAATCTTTGCCCAACTTAGGATGTGAAATCAAGAGAGCTATAGAAATAGAAAGACAATCTGTTTAGAATTATGAGTACAAGGGATTGCTTCAATTGAAAAATTATCAAAGAATTCAATATTGTCCAACACTTGGTTCCAATAATGTTTAATCTTATCATTGTTGACCTGGAATTGATTCCTCGCCTATTTGAAAACTTATTTTCGATCACCCAAGACTCATAAATTTATATTCATCTTTCCTTGGCTACTTGCAAGCCTAGTAGAAGAGCTTCATATTCAATGGTGCTATTTTTATTATCAAATACTAACTTATAAGCAATGGGAAATTTTTCATTTGCAAGTGAAGTAAAGACAATCCCAACTCTCGAACCAAAAGAAGAACAAGTCCCATCAAATTCCATGGTCCATAACTTTGAAGCTATATCTGGAGAGATTATTTTAGGTTCTACTTCTTTTTCATTCATAAGCATATACGTCCTAGGCCTTGTTTCTTCATATAGTATTTCAGACCTCGGATCTTTAGATTTTAGGACTGTATACTTTGCTTTAGGTTTAGGATTTAAACAATCCTTCTTATCATTGACAAGAATTAAGATGTGGGAAAAATCCATCTAGATTTCACCACCTAAATCTTTACAAAAACTTCTACTTAGCAACATGTCATAGCTAGTAGGGATATCATTTACTAGGATGGTGAGTTGTAACTTCTTATGTGGGTAGGCAGCTATGGTGACTTGAGCATCTTTTAGTTGTCCTACTAGTGGGACTAATTTAGACATCATGGATTAAACTTTTCTGGAAGATTTATTTAAAGAAAGGCCTAGGGCATGCACGACTTTGGAACGCATGACATTGTCAAAGGTACCCAAATCTATAATACAATTGTTAAGTTTACAACTAGCTATATATAAATGAGACATAAAATGGATTTGGCTTATGATTGACTGAGGAACTAATAAAAGGAACATTATTTTGGCAAGAGACATGGCAGTAGCATCATCTTGAACATTGTTTGACACTTGATGAATAGTGGATGAAGAGGAAGAAGAAGAATTAGAATCTCCCTTTACATATTGCACTAGCCTCTGTAATTGATGTGGATTCAATCTCAGATAATCAATTTGGGAGATTTTCACTTTTATTTTCTTACAATGTTCAATAAAGTCAAATGAATCATCAAGAACAGCAAGTGATGAATCAAGAGATTGAGAACCTTGTGAGGATTTATTAGATGGAATGACAGAAGATTGCCCTTCTTGAAAATTTTCTTCATCAGAACATATTTTGGGAAAATTTTGCACCTTTGTGAGTAGCATCAGCATTAACTTATATTTTTTTTTTTATGGTGCTGGCCCCTTGTGAAGACATAGTAAGAATGGTTGTTAATATCATGAAGTACTTCTTCTTCATCATTAGATTCATACTCCAAGAACCTCACCAAGGGTTGGTAATAAGCTTCATTTGCTTCATCCACTTGAGTAGTATATTCCTCAATCTTTTCACTTGACATATTCATTTGCATGTATCTAGCCATTTCTGGACATGTGGTGCCATCATGGTCAGTGGTCAAGTGTGACAATTTCTAGAGGTTGGATGTTCAATAGCCAACCACTATGTAGCAGGAGGAAGCCTTCATTATTTATTTTTCTGGTATGAATACATTTTTTCCTTAGAATATCTTGATATAGGGGCGGTAGGTTTTGTGTTAGTTTCTTTTTGAGTAAATTGATACAGGAGCATCCTAGGTTGAAAGGAAATCTTGCATCAACCAAAATTATTTTAATTTCTTTTCTTTTTCTTGCATTTCAATTAGTATAGTTGTTGGTATGTGGCAACTAATCATGCAAATATTGTACACTCGTAACATATCCTTGCTGAGGTTCGAGGCCAGGTCGGGCCTTAAGTGGAGCTCTGAGAGTGGTAGCCCCCAAGAGTAGGGGTTCGAGGGCATAGCCTCCCAAAAAAATTTTCCTCTTTTTTGCATGTTCAGGGTCGATAGTTAATTTTTGTTAACTGACAAATGAAAAACATCATTGTAAAACCCTAATTCTAGAAGCTTCCAAAAAGCTTGTTATAAGAGGCTGGGATGTATGTTGGGGGATGGAATTCGTGAGATTGTAATCTATTTTGCACTGGATAATAAAATCATTAGATGGTTAAGTTTCTGTGGATGTAGCCCATTTTGGTTGAACCACGTTAAAATTCTATGTTGATCTCTTTTGTGTCATTCTTCATTGTTATATTTGGGTTATTTAATCTGCATATAATTGTTAATGCTTATTACTCTTATTTGCCTGAACCCTAACAATTGGTATCAGAGCAGGTTGTGTTTGATTATCATCTGCAAGAAGATCTCATGATTGAGTGGGAGTCTCATGGTTAAGTCAGAGCAATGGCAGATGAGGGTAAATTGAAGGTAGATAAATTCAATGGGAAGAACTATCAGTTATGGAAGATGCAAATGGAGGATTATCTCTATCAGAAGTATTTATGGAGGCCATTGGAAGGAAAACCCAAGAAACTGACAGTAATGATTGATGTGGATTGGGAATTTCTAGACAGAAAGGCACTAGGAACCATTTGGTTTTGCTTGGCACCATCTGTGGCATTCAATATAACAGAAGCGAAGACAATAGATGAAATGATGAAATCTTTGGCTAAACTGTATGAAAAAACCCCAGCCTCTAATAAGGTATTTCTCATGCAGTTTTTGTTTAATCTAAAAATGATTGACAGTGGATCTGTGATAGATCATTTAAATGAGTTTAATACAATTACTAGTTAGTTAACTTCTATAAAAGTAAAATTTGATGAAGAGGTGAGGGCTCTCTTGGTTTTATGTTCTTTGCTAGAAATTTGGAATAGCTTGGTAATGGCTGTAACTCTATCTCTGGTTCAAATACTTTGAAATTTGATGATGCTATTAGTGTTATCCTTAGTGAGGAAATGCGACGGAAAAGTACAGGTGAGAGTTCAACATTGGGTAATGCTTTAACTATAGAGAATAGGGGAAGAACAAAGGAGAGAGGAAAAAGCACAAAAAATCATGGGAAGTCACAAGGGAAGTCAAAGAAAGGTAGATCTAAATCCAGAGGAAGGATGGATTGCTAGCACTGTGGAAAGCTAGGACACTTGAAGAAGGATTTTTGGTCTCAAAAGGGCAAACAAGGAGACAGAGAACATGATGACAGTAAGGAAGCTAATGTTGCAAGTGATAAATTACAGTATGCTTTAATTATATGTTTAGATAATGCTAATGATCTTAGGTAATATATTCAGGGGCTTCATTTCATGCCACACCTCATAGGAAATATTTTGTAGATTATGTTCAAGGTTATTTTGGACAGGTATATTTGGGTGATGATGAACCCTATCAGATTGTTGGAAAAGGAAAGATAAAAATCAAGTTGCAGAATGGGAATGAATGGTTGCTATAGGAGGTAAGGCATGTTCCAAATTTGAGAAGGAATTTAATTTATGCAGGACAACTAGGTAGTGAAGGCTGCATAGTTACCTTTTTAGAAAAAGTCTGGAAGGTCACTAAAGGTGCATTAGTAGTAGCTAAAGGTGAAAAGGTAGGCACATTGTCTTTGTGTACTGGTAATATTTATTCTACCTTAGCTGCTACAGAAATAGTTTCTATTGAGACAGTTATAACACTTGCTATAGGGATAGAAATAGAATTGTGGCACCATAGACTTGGGCACATGAGTGAGAAAGGGACGAAGATCCTTCACTCCAGAAAGTTTCTACGAGGTCTAAAGCATATTGACTTGGTGTTCTGTGAAAATTGTGTTTATGGAAAATAGAAAAGAGTCTAATTTCTCAAAGTTGGGAAAGAGGAGTGAGAAATTAGAGCTTGTGCATTTAGATGTATGGGGACCAGCTTAGGTATCTTCTCTTGGTGGTTCTTGCTATTATGTTACTTTTATTGATGATGCAACTAGGAAAAAATGAGTGTATTTCCTAAAACAAAAATCAGAAGTATTTGAAACTTTTAAAAGGTGGAAAGCTTTGGTTGAGAATGAGACATGAAAAAAGTTGAAGTGTCTTAGATAAGATAATAGAGACAATTATTGCAATAGAGAATTTGAAAATTACTATTCATATAATGGAATCTGTAGGCAGAAAATGGTTCATAGAACCCCACAAGAAAATGGCGTGTCTAAAAGGATGAATAGGACCATTATGGAGTGTGCAAGGAGCTTGAGAATGCATGCTAGACTACCCTTACACTTTTGGACAGACCTTCAAATCCTTTGGATGGTGGCATTCCAAAGAAGGCATGGACGAGTAAAAAGGTAAAGTCTTCATTTCTAAAAACCTTTGGTTGTGAAGCTTTTGTCCATGTTGATATTGAAAATAGAACCAAGCTTGAGGCTAAGTCTAAAAAATGTACCTTCATTGGATATGGAGTAGATGAATTTGGTTATCGGTTATGGGATTATGAAAATCATAAAATCATTAGGAGCAAAGATGTTATATTCAATGAGAAAGTCATGTATAAGGATCAGCTACAGGAAAAGAAGCATGAACAGGCCAAAAAGGAATATGTGGTGTTGGATGAGATTCTAGAAAATAAAATGCCAATGGTACATGATGCTTAGCAACAACAAGTTATCCCACAAACTCCTACAAGTGTTAGACATTCTACAAGGATAACTAGACCTCCAGAAAGATTTTCTCCATCATTATATTCTATATTATTAACTAATTCTGGTGAACCTGAATGTCATGAAGAAGCAATGGGAGCTAGGCATGAAAGAGGAAATGGATTCCTTGCTGTGGAATCAGACTTGGGACTTAGTCCAATTGCATGCAGGTAAAAGAGCATTGCCAAATAAATGGGTTTACAGGTTGAAGGAAGAAGATGGAGGTAAGAAAATATATAAGGCCAGACTCATGGTAAAAGGTTTTACATAGAAAATAGGTATAGATTTTGATGAAATATTTTCTCCGGTTGTAAAGATGACTTCTATTAGAACTATTCTAAGTATTGTGGCTGTGGAAGACTTGCATCTTGAATAGCTAGATGTTAAAACAACATTTCTCCATGAGGATTTGGAAGAGGAAATATACATGCAGCAACCATAGGGATATGAGGTCAAGGGTAAGGAGGAATTTGTGTATAGGTTAAAGAAGAGTTTGGGCAAGCACCTCAACAATGGTATTTGAAATTTGATAGTTTTATGGCTGAGCAAGGTTACAAAAGATGTCATTCTGATTATTGTGTTTATTTTAAGAAATTGGGTAATGGCAACTATATTATCCTATTGCTTTATGTTGATGACATGCTTGTTGTCGGGTCTAACATGCAACATATTAATGAACTTAAATAGAAATTAGCAAATTCATTTTCTATGAAGGATTTGGGTGTAGCAAAACAAATCCTTGGTATGAGGATCATGTGGGATAGGACAAACAAAAAATTATTTTTGTCTCAAAGTGAGTATGTAGAGAAGGTATTGAAAAGGTTTAACATGCAGAATGCAAAAGCAATTAGTACACCTTTTCCTAGTAATTTTAAGTTGACTAAAGAGATGTGTCCAAAGATACAAGAGGAGGAAGACAAATTGTCTAAGATACCATATGCATCAATAGTTGGTAGCTTGATGTAAGCAATGGTATGGATAAGGCTAGATATTGCACATGTAGTGGGAGTTGTGAGCAGGTGTATGAGTAATCCAGGAATGGAACATTGGAATGCAGTAAAATGGATTCTATAATATTTGAGAGGTACTACTTCAAAGAAACTATGTTTTGGAGGAACAAATTCTACTCTAAAAGGATATGTTGACTTTGATCTGGCGGGTGATATTGATAGCAATAGTACTATAAGGTATGTTTTTACTATAGGAGGTATTGTAGTCAGTTGAATTTTAGGGCTACAAAAGGTTTTTGTGCTTTCAACCACTAAAGCTAAGTATGTTGCTGCTATGGAAGCTAGCAAGGAGATGATTTGATTACAATGTTTTCTGGAGGAATTGGGACAACGACAAGAAGATAGCCCTTTGTACACTGATAGCCAGAGTGCCATTCACCTTCCTAAGAATTCAGCTCTACATTAAAAAACTAAGCACATACAGCTCAGATACCACTTCATCCAGTCAATTTTAGAGGATGGACAGTTGAAGCTAGAGAAAATTCACACAAGTGAGAATCCTGCAGATGTGTTCACAAAGGTGGTTACATGGGAGAAATTGATTTCCTCATCAGTTTTCATTGGCCTTCATGACTAATACTGGTGGACATAAGAAATCAGCCAGGCCTATAATCCAGTGGGAGCTGTAAGTGTAGCGGTGTTGTCCAGGATCAATCTCCAAGTGGGAGATTGTTTGGTGTGGAGCCTGATCGGTCTTCAAGTGATTGTAAAACCCTAATTCTAGAAGCTTCCACAAAGCTTGTTATAAGCAGCTGGGATGTATGTTGCGGGATGGAATTTGTGAGATTGTAATTTGTTTTGCACTAGATAATAAAATCATTGGATGGCTGAGTTTTGTGGATGTAGCCCATTTTGGGTGAACGACATTAAAATTTTGCGTTGATCTCTTTTGTGTTATTCTTCATTGTTATATTTGGGTTATTTAATCTGCATATAATTATTAATGTTTATTGCTCTGATCTTCTTGAACCCTAACAATAGTCTCAGTAGATTGCACCACATTCTATCGCATCATCATTTCACAGCTCGTAGAGCAGGATAAAGACTCTACACTATGACATCTACATCATAGCCAAAATTTAGGAGATTTGCATAAATTTACAGAGTTATCGCTATCAGAACTCATAGAACAAAGCATTCAACATTCAGTATGAGCATACAAGGTTTGCAAAATATTCCTGTGACTTACGGAGCCAAAGGGAACATCTCACAAGGCAATTTGGGACCAAGGACATCCTCATTCAGAACCACAATGTGTTCCTTCATAATGTAGAGCATTACCACATGATTTAGGCCAACCTACATGTTTCATCAAGCATCAGGTTTTGGAACCTCTTAATGTCGATGCAGAGCATTCCTTGAGCTAGAATATGATATATAAGCATTCATTAGATGCATTAGGATAGTACGGAATATAGTGAACATGATAGAAAGTTTTTAGTCTTTAATTGTGGATTTGCGAAAGGCACTTCAAAGCTATATCTTTCATGTAATTCTACTAGAGGACAGGCCTGTGAGCCCATAACAATTTGCATGTTACCAGCATATAAATATTATACTTGTTCATGATATTGAATCAATATATATTCATTTGTTACTTCAATCTTTGCATTTTCCATTGTGTTTACTCTAAGGTTGCATGGTAGCACAATCCTATTTCTAGACCCTCCATCCATGATTGCACCAAGTGGTATCAGAGCAAAGTTTGTGAATCCTTTGGGAGAGAAGGCATTCTGATAGATCTTGAAGTAAACAAATTGCCGGCCTAAGGTAGTTTACATGTGTTTGTCAATAGAGCATTAATTGTGAGGCTGTTGCAACCTTGTAGTCAGATCACTGAATTAAGGCAGTTGCACCAGATCCGAGGAAGAGATGCTACCAAGGAGGATGCCTACTATGACCAATGTTGCCAAAAGAATGGAAGAAATGATAGAGATGATGAGACTAATGAAAGTTAGATTGGATGATGTAGAAGAGGATAAAAGGAGAGGTCTAAACCCTAGACATTGGTGTAGGGGCACCTAGATACCTTAATTAATTTCATGCTCTTTTGATGTTTTGGAGTTGTATAAGGTCCATGTGATCAATTGTAAGGCCTAGTACCACACGTGAGTCCAAGTGGAATAGGACAAGTCGTAGGGTCTGGTAGTGGAAGAGAAAACACATTGTAACTGAATAGGTTGACAGTTGTAGAACGGTTGGCATTCCCACCGATGCAAACTGTCAAGAACAAGAACATGTATAAACAATTCAGTGAACAGAAGAAGAGGAGTAATATATAGAAATAACAATAAGAAGATAGAAGAATTGTTTTCAGTGCAGAAGTTCCAAAGATAAATAAAAGATCCTGTTTTGTTTGTGTTCTTTCACCGTGTCACTGTAGTTAGTTCCATTTTGTCATTCGGATGGGTTATCGAGCCATTCCACCAATGAGATTTCTTTGAAATTGGTGGAATGGGTCTATTTGTACAGTTAGTGTTCTTTTTGTTTTTGTTTATGTTCAGTGTTGGATCGAGCGTGGGATGTGCTGATCGAGCCTAGCATCTCCATGTGCTAGGATTCAGCGAAAGCAGAGAGTGTCTGCGTTGCAGAGTTTGTCTCCAACAGAACAATAACTGTCGGAGAAGGCCCAGACGATGGTTGTCTGGTCAGAAAAATAAGAAGAGCCAAGTCAGAAGCAGTAGTCTACCCGAAGGGTAGTTGGAGTAACCCAGTGTATCAGTGTAAGATTTGTGTTGTTTCACCGGATATACTTTATGTGTGTATATCGCAGTTGTATGTTCGTGTGTATGTCACAAAATTACATCAGGTGAGATACAAGGAAGGTCAACGATCAATTTCTGAATGCATGTTTTGAATGTATGTGGAGAATGCATCTCCTGAATGTATATTGAAAATATACATTGCGCATATACATTGTGTTGGATGCAAGAGGCGATCGGCAGCGATGGTGAAGGAAACTGGTGATCGCAAGTCGATGGAAGTATATACAGTCTTTTGTTAAGTTTTTGACACTTCCTCTGTGCGCTTTGCATCATTTTGGTATCAGAGCTTTGGATGTTCTGTGTGTGACAGATCTGTGAATGTTTATGTTAGATAGAGAGAGCGAAGGAGAGGCCAGTGCCATGCCTCCAAAGGGGATGATAGTAGAAGTGCTTAAAAAGTTCCAAGAGATGGAAGAAATGATCAAGGTTGGAATCAAGGAAACACTCCAGGCTGAGTTGAAGGCACTAAAGATAGGAAAGAAATCAAATGGTGAATCTAATGAAGAAGAAGAAGAAGACAAGGAAGAGGAAACAACATTAGGACAGACAGATATATCTACAGATCAAAAACAATTTTTGGAGGCCATAAAATCACTTGGTAAGGAATCGTCTGAATCAAGAATGAAGATTCTGATGTTCAGTGGAAAGATGGACACAGAAGAAGTCATTGAATGGGTTGAGGCTTTGAATAATTACTTCGAGTACAAGGAGGTACCGGAGAATAGAAGAGTCAAGTTTGCAAAGATGAAATTGAAGGGTGATGCACTCACGTGGTGGAACTACACCTAGGGAGAAAGGGTGAAGAGTGGTAAGAGTGTGATCTCATCCTAGAGTCAGATGGTAGAGAGGATCAAGGCTCAGTTCCTACTAGTGGATTATGAAGTACAGACATACAGGAAAATGCAGAACCTCAGACAAAAGGACATGGATGTATCCACCTACATAGAGGAATTTCACAAATTGTCTCTAAGGTGTGGGCTTGCTGAGGATGAAAAGGGAAGAATTGCCAAGCATATTAATGGCCTGAAATATAGCATACAAGATGAGATTACCATCTTGACACCAGAAACTGTGGACAAATGCTTCCAAGTGGCACTGAGAGTAGAAGAGAAGCAGAAAAGAAAAGGAGAACAATAGAACAGAGGCAGAGGTGGAAGGAACTTCAGAGGTAGAAATAGTTTCGGTGGTAGAAATCAGTTCCAGAAGAATCAAGGGGAGTTTAGTCAACAAGAACATAGTGGAGAATCTGGTTCCAGAGGGGGTTTCAGAGGAAGGAGACCCAATGGAAGAGGCAGATTTGGTGGACTAGGCAGAGGTCCTAATGTCTTCATGGGAAGATGTTATAATTGTAACCAAATTAGTCACATAGCAGGCAAGTGTCTGAAGAAAGCCTCAAGCTCTTATGGAGGAGATAGAAGGAGCTAGCTGATTCAAGAAGAAGATTGTCAGAGTGTGAACTCATCTATGGGAAGTGTAGCTCTAGCACAAGATGGAGAGAATCTCATGATGAGAAGGATGATGTTGAAGGTACCATAGAACAAAGAACCACCGCAGAGGAAGACACTATTCAGAACTCTGTGTAAAGTTTCTGGCAAAAAGTGTAAGGTAATTATTGATTCTGGCTCAACTGAAAATTTAGTTTTAGTAGAAATGGTAGAGAAATTGAATTTGAAAAGATTGCCACATGTTAGTCCATACAAAGTGTCATGGTTGAACAAAGGGCAACAAGTCTTGGTTGATGAACAAGCTTGGGTAGAATTTTAGATAGGGGAATATGGGGATAAACTTTTGTGTGATATAATTCCCATGGATGCATGCCATTTACTATTAGGTAGACCTTAGCAGTATGATGTACAAGCCCAGCATGATGGTAAAGCCAATTCTTTTGTTATCACCAAGAATGGTAGACAGTATAAGATGGATCCTTTACCAGAAGAGGGTGTAGACAGAATGTAGGATCAAGTATCATGTTAGTGAGTGGGAAAGAGTTTCTCCATACTCTAAAAGAAGAGGGAACCCAGGGGTATGCTCTAATTCTAAAACCTAAAGACAATTCTGATTTGTCTAAAAATAGCAAGGAAAAAGTCCCTAAGGAAGTGCAGGAATTGTTAGACAAGTATAAGAGTATCATGGTGGAGGATATGCACAATACACTACCCCCTATGAGAGACACAAACCATTAGATTGACTTCATCCCAGGATCCACATTGCCAAATAAACCAAGTTATAAAATGACATCTAATCAGAATGAGGAGATTGCTAAACAAGTTCAAGAACTATTGGATAAGGGCTTGGTGAAGAAAAGTCTTAGTCTGTGTGTTGTACCTACAGTTTTAGCTCCCAAGAAGGATAGAAAATGGAGGTTATGTACTGATTCAAGAGCCATAAATAAGATCACCATCAGATATAGGTTTCCTATGCCCAGAATAGAGGACCTCATGGATTGTTTGGGTGGAGCTTGGTACTTTTCTAAAATTGATCTCAAAAGTGGATACCATCAGATCAGGATTAGACAAGGGGATGAATGGAAGATAGCCTTTAAGACTAATGAGGGTCTTTATGAGTGGGTGGTGATGCCATTTGGACTGTCCAATGCTCCAAGCACTTTCATACGTCTAATGAATGAGGTATTGAAAGATTTTATTGGCAAATTTGTTGTTGTCTATCTTGACGATATTTTGATTTTCAGCAGGACAAAGGAAGAACATTTGTAGCATTTGGAAGAGGTGTTGAAGAAACTACATGAGGAGAAACTGATGATCAATATGGAGAAGAGTGTCTTCATGAAGGAAGAACTCACATATCTAGGATTTGTGATATCCCAGGGTAATTTGAAAATGGATCTGGAAAAGGTAAAAGCTATTCTGTCTTGGCCAGCACCTAGGACAGTAAGTGATGTGAGAAGTTTTCATGGGTTGGCAACTTTTTATAGGAAATTCATAAGAGGATTCAGCCATGTTTGTACACCCATTCTGGATACCATAAAAGGAGGACAGAAAATTAAGTTTGTTTGGAATAGAGCAGCAGATGAATCCTTTGAGATTCTTAAATAGAAAATAGTAGAGAAACCCATTTTGGTTTTGACTGATTTTAATAAGTTGTTCACTATAGAATGTGATGCCAGTAACCTTGACATTGGTGATGTCTTGAGTCAAGAAGGTAGACCTGTTGCTTTCTTTAGTGAGAAGTTGAATGATGCTAAAAGGAAGTATTCCACATATGATCTAGAATTGTATGCAATGGTGCAAGCATTGAAAAAATGGAGACATTATATCTTGCCCAAGGAATTCATTGTTTATACTAACAACCATGCTTTGAGTTTTCTAAATTCGTAGGAGAAACTAAATCACAGGCATATGAAGTGGGTTGAACAACTCTAGGTGTATACTTTTTCCATCAAACATAAGAAAGGACAAGCTAACAAGGTGGCAGATGCTCTGAGCAGAAGAGAGTGCACTATACAAGAAATCCAATTACAAAGTGTGGGAGTGGATTCTCTCAAGAATATGTATTAGGATGATGAGGACTTCAAGGAGATATATGCAGTTTGTTCACAGTTTTCAGATTCCTATCATTTTGATTTTTCTAAATATTTGTTGCAGCAAGGGCTACTGTTCAAAGGCAGCCAACTGTGTGTACCTAGGTGTTCCATGAGGGAGAACATCATAAAAGAGAAACATTGCGGTAGTCTTGGAGGTCATTTTGGACTAGACAAGACATTGGAACAAGTGAGAAGGCTTTACTTCTGGCCTAAGATGCAAACAGATGTCAAGAAATTTGTGGAAGGTTGTAACATTTGCCAGAAGGCAAAAGGGACTTCATCAAATGTAGGTCTCTATCAACCACTTCCAATTCTGCAAAGGCCATGGGAGTGCATCAGTATGGATTTTGTTTTGGGTCTTCCCCAGACTCAAAGAGGATTTGACAGTGTGTTTGTGGTTGTTGACAGGTTTAGTAAAATGGCTCATTTTGTGCCATGTAAATGTACTAATGATGCTTCACATATTGTTGGTCTTTTCTTCAAGGAGATAGTAAGAATTCATGGTTTTCCATTGAATATTGTTACTGACCGAGATCCCAAGTTTGTGGGACATTTTTGGTGCACATTGTGGAAGAAATTGGGCACCCAATTGTCTCTCACGTCAGCATATCACCCTCAAACGGATGGACAAATTGAGGTGGTGAATAGATCACTAGGTAATCTTTTGAGGTGTTTGACTCAATAGCATGGAGAAGCATGGGATATGATCATCCCATAGGCAAAATTTGCATATAATGATTCTGTTAATAGGAGCACAGGAAAGAGCCCTTTTGAAGTTGTATATGGGATTCATCCCAGGGGAATTTTGGAGCTTAGGGATCTCCAGAACATGGAGAAAAAGAGTGCACAAGGAGAAGATTTTGCAGTAAGTATGAAAGATATCCATGATGCTGTCAGAGGAACTATACAGAAGAACACATCAAAATACAAAGAGAGAGTTGATCAGAAGAAAAGGGATGTCCAATACAAAGTTGGAGATTTGGTGATGGCATATCTAAAGAAGGAAAGGCTTCCAAAGGGACAGTCCATGAAGCTTCTTATGAAGAAGATAGGTCCATGTAAGATTGTACACAAGTTTGGGCCTAATGCATACGAAATTGAACTCCCTCTAGGTTTTGCAATATCACCCATTTTCAATGTGTCTGACCTGTTTCCATTCAAAGGAAACAATGTTGTTGGTTCAGATGTGACAAAAGCAGGGGATGCAGAATGGATTTCTAATCTTCCACCGAGTCAACTAGTGCAACTAGAATGTATTTTAGACACCAAAGTTCAGAAGAAGACCAGGCATAAAACCTACAAGCAGTATCTAGTCAAATGGCATGGTTTGCCTGATGAAGATGCTACCTAGATGAGCGAGGAGGACATCATCAAACATGGGGTTACTGTTTCTGACTTGGTTCCTCAAGGGACTTGAGTTCTTTTACACCCCGAGAGTATGGTGCAGAGGCACCTAGATACCTTAATTAATTTCATGTTCTTTTGATGTTTTGGAGTTGTATAAGGTCCACATGATCAATTGTAAGGCCTAGTGCAACGTGTGAGTTTGAGTGGAATAGGACAAGTCATAGGGTCTGGTAGTGGAAGAGAAAACACATTGTAACTAAATAGGTTGATAGTTGCAGAACAGTTGGCATTCCCACCGATGCAAACTGTCAAGAACAAGAACATGTATAAACAGTTCATTGAATAGAAGAAGGGGAGTAATATATAGAAATTGGGTGTGATTTGTGGTAGAATAACAGTAAGAAGATAGAAGAATTGTTTTCAGTGCAGAAGTTCCCAAGATAAATAAAAGATCCTGTTTTATTTGTGTTCTTTCACCATGTCACTGTAGTTAGTTCCATTTTGTCATTCGGATGGGTTACTGAACCATTCCACTGATGAGATTTCTTCAAAATTGGTGGAATGGGTCTATTTGTATAGTTAGTGTTCTTTTTGTTTTTGTTTATGTTTAGTGTCAGATCGAGTGTGGGATGTGCTAATCGAGCCTAGCATCTCCATGAGCTAGGATTCGACGAAGGCAGAGAGTGTCTGCGTTGTAGAGTTTGTCTCCGACAGAACAATAACTGTCGAAGAAGGCCCAGACAATGGTTGTCTGGCCAGAAAAACAAAAAGAGCCAAGTCAGAAGTAGTAGTCTGCTCGAAGGGTAGTCAGAGTAACCCAGTGCATCGGCATAAGATTTGTGTTGTTTCATTGAATATACTTTATGTGTGTATATCGCAGTTGTATGTTCATGTGTATGTCATGAAATTACATCGGGTGAGATACAAGGAAGGTCAACGATCAATATCTGAATGCATGTTCTAAATGTATGTGGAGAATGCATCTCTCAAATGTATATTGAAAATATACATTGCGCATATACATTGTGTTGGATGCAAGAGGCGATCGGCAGCAACGGTGAAGGAAACTTGTGATCGCAAGTTGAGGGAAGTATATACAGTCTTTTGTTAAATTTTTTACGCTTCCTCTGTGCGCTCCGCATCAAACATGAAGATAAGAGTGATGATGATGAATTAACAGTTCAAGATACTGACTAAAATGAAGAAACCCTAAAAGAAGAAGAATCAGATTAGGTAAAGATGTTGAAAGCTATTTCTAAGATTGGTAAGAGACCTAGGATAGAAATTTCAAGCTATGCCAAAAATTTGAACCCTGAGCAGTTGTTTGATTGGATAAATGACATGGAGGAATAATTTGAATATGAAGAAATTGAAGATCTAGAAAGAGTGAGATTTGCAAAAACTAAGTTGAAAGGACATGGTTCTATTTGGTGGAATGAAGTTCAATTGGATAGAAATACGATAGGAAAAGAGAAAATCATAAAATGGGATAGGATGGTGACAAAATTGAAGAATCAGTTCATACCTACTAACTATGAATCAGAATTGTTGAAGAGATTGCAAAACCTAAGGAAAAAGGAGAAGACAGTGAAAGAGTACACTGAAGAGTTCCATGAGATGATTATTAGGACTGGACATAGTCAAGAAATCAAGGAGAAAGTGATGTAGTACATAAATGGATTGAGGATAAACATTCAAGAAGAACTAAGTTTTGTAAGGATGACAATAGTGGAAGAGGCATATCAATTTGTGCTTAAAGTTGAAGAAAAGTTGAATAAGAGACATGAACAAAGACAGAGAGGTAGAGGAAGAAATTCTAGAGAGGTAGAACACAATGTAGAGAAGGAAGACCATATGCAGAGAAAAACAAGGAGAGTAGCCCTTACTACAAAGAAGAAAGAGACAACAATTCATACCACCAAAGACATGACAAAAATTTCTATCACAATAATAAAGGAAGTCATAATTATTACCGTAATGAGGGATACTAGAGAGATGAAAGAGGGTTTGACAAGAGATCATTCAAAGGAACCTATTTCAAGTGTGGAGACGAAGGACACCGAGCATTTGAATGTCATCAAGGGCATACCAACAAAAGGACAAAGAATAGTGCAAGAGTAGCATATACAGAGGAAGAACTATTTGGATCATCTAGTTCAGTAGGAAAGTTAGAGAAGGGCAAATCATTAGTCATGAGGAGAGATTTGTTCTAAGCAAAAACAACTGAGGAGCCACCCCAAAGGAAAAGTTTGTTCTGGACAAGATGCAAATCAGGAGGTAAATTTTGCAAGGTTATCATTGATAGTGGTAGTATAGACAATTTGGTTTCAAAAGAGATGGTGAGGAAGCTGAATCTAGAGAGGTTGAAACATATAAATCCCTACAAGATAGCATTGATTTAAGATGAGCACCAGATACTGGTGAGTGAACAATGTTTGGTGAAATTTCATATAGGATCTTATAATGATAAGGTATTGTGTGATATTATGTTGATGGATGTATGTCATATATTGTTGGGAAGACCATGGTAGCATGATAGAAAGGCAATACATGGTGGAAGGAAGAATACCTATACTGTAACATCAAATGGGAAAAGACATATCTTGATACCTTTGGAAGAAGAGAGCAAAAGTGAAGTATGCAATAGTGCTAGAATCTATCTAGTGGATGGAAGGAAATTTTTGGATGGATTGAGATGTGAGAACATGTGTTTTGCATTGATTTCGAACAAGTGCGGTACCCAAAGTGCAAAAACTGCTACCGCAAAAGAAGAAGAACCACCGTAGGAGGAAATAACTGAATTATTGGTAGAATACCAAGATATCATATCAGAGAATGTGCCAGAAGGATTACCACCAATATGGAGTATCAGTCATCATATGGATCTCATACCTGGAGCTAGTTTTCCAAACAAAGTGGGACATAGGATGACAACAGTAGAAAATGCATAGATAAATAGACAAATACAGGAGCTGTTGAGGATTAGAGAAAGTTTAAGCTCGTGTGCAGTACCAGCAGTACTAGCACCAAAGAAAGATGGAGAATGGAGGATGTGTATAGACTCAAGAGCAATCAATAAGATCACAGTCAAATATAGATTTCCATTGCGAAGGATGGATGATATTATGGATTGTTTGAGTGGAGAAAAATATTTCACAAAGATAGACCTAAAGAGTGGATATCATCATATCAGAATCAGAGAAGGAGATGAGTGGAAGATTGTATTCAAGACAAATGAATGATTGTATGAGTGGTTAGTTGTGCCTTTTGGATTAACTAATGCACCAAGTACTTTCATGAGGTTGATGAATAAGGTTTTGAAGAAATTCTTGGGTAAGTTTGTTATTGTCTACTTGGATGATATTCTAACTTTTTAGTAGAACCAAGGAAGAATATTTGTGGGATATTAGACAAGTATTTCAGAGGATGAGAGAAGAGAAATTGTTCATTAATATCAAGAAATATAGTTTCATGAAGACACAGCTGGTATATTTGGGATTTGTGATTTTTGTGGAAGGATTGAAGATGGGCCCAGAGAAAGTTAGAGTGATTGTTGAGTGGCCAACACCTGTGAATGTTGGAGAGGTAAGATCTTTTCATGGATTGGTAAGTTTCTACTAGAATTTCATCAGAAATTTTAGTACTGTATGCACACCAATGATAGAGACAATGAGAGGTGATCGAAAGGATTTTAAGTGAACATCAGGAGCACATAAGAGTTTTGAACTATTGAAGCCAAAGGTGACAGAACAACCAGTGTTAGCATTGTTGGATTTTGACAAAGTATTTAAAGTTGATTGTGATGCCAGTGGGAATGCAATAGGAACAAAGTTAAGTCAAGAAGGGAGACCAGTAGCATATTTCAGAGAAAAGTTGAATGATGTAAGGAGGAGATATTCAGTTTATGAACAAGAGTTCTATGCCATAATTCAAGCCTTGAAGAAGTGGAGACATTACTTGTTGCCAGAAGAATTTGTTTTGTACACTAACCATCAAGCTTTGTAATATTTGAACAGTTAGGGTAAGTTGAATTAGAGACACTCGAGATGGTAAAGTTCATGTAGAGTTACACATTTGTATTCAAGCACTGGAGTGGAAAGTCAAACAAAGTTGTAGATGCATTGAGCAGAAGAAGGAACTTGTTGACAGAGATGAGGGTAGAAGTACTAGGTTTTGAAGAACTCAAACACATGTATGAGGATGATCTTGATTTTGCTGAAGCATGGAAAGCATGTAGAGAACCTGTTGTGACAGATAGAAGCAAGTGGTTTGATTATTTCATTCAGAAGGATATGTTGTTCAAAGGAAATCAGTTGTGTATTCCTAAGAGCTCAATGAGAGAGAATTTGATCAGAGAGAAGCACAGTGGTGGATTAGTCAAACATTTTGGTATTGATAAGACAGTAGATTTGGTGAATGAAAACTATTTTTGGCCTCAGATATATAAGGATGTAAGGAAATTTGTTCAAAGTTACAAAATTTATCAAGTTGCAAAAGGGAGTAGTCAAAATAATGGATTATACAAACCTTTGATAGTACTAAAGAGACCTTGGGAAGATATAAGCATGGATTTCATATTAGGTTTACCAAGAACATAGAGGGGACATGATTCCATATTTGTAGTAGTGGATATATTTTCAAAGATTGCACATTTCATTCTTTGTAAGATGAAAAATGATGTTGTACATATTGTTGACCTATTTTTCAAGGAGATTGTGAGATTGCATGGATTACTAAAGAGTATAGTTTCAGATAGGGATACAAGATTCATAGGATATTTTTGGAGGACATTGTGGAAGAAGATGAAGACAAACCTAAAGTTTAGTTCAGCATTTCACCCACAAATAGATGGACAAATAGAAGTGGTAAATAGGAGTTTGGGTAACTTGTTGAGATGCTTAGCAAGAGATAAGGCAGAAAATTAGGATATAATTCTACTGCAAGAAGAGTTTGCATACAATAACTCAGTGAGCAGAAGTACAAGGAAGACACCATTTGAAGTTATGACTAGAGTACAATGTAGAGGAGTTGTGGAGCTAAGAGACATCAGTATGGACAACAAACAGAGTGTAGAGACAAAAGAATTTGAGGATACATGGAAATAGTACACACTCAAGTCCGAAAGCATTTGGAAGAGATGAATAGAAAGTATAAGGGACAAGTAGATGAAAAGAGGAGACAAGGAATGTTCTATTGGAGATGAAGTCATGGTATATCTTAGAAAGAAAATATTTCCAATGGGAACATACAACAAGTTGAAGATGAGAAAGTTTGGACCATGTAGGAATCATAAGAAGTTTGATTCAAGAAATGCACGTAATGCCCTGTCATGTAACCCTAGAGAGTTAAGTTCAACAATGCAATAAAAGATGGAAATTTTTTTTTTTTTTAAATAAAAGTGATGATAACAAGATATAACATAGACTTATTACATCAAGTAACTATCTAGCTAAACTAACATCTCTAGGGGAAACATAACTACATTATTAAATTTAAACAATGTTCAAAACATACATAACTCATTCTAAAGAGTCAACTAACAACTTTTTTTACATCACAGACATATACATCATCTATTGCAATAAAGTTTACAAGTACAGAGTAGTACATGATGCATAATTACATAGATATAGAGGCTTTTCTTTTTTGGATACATGAATATCATTGATACACAATCTGGATGCATAAAGCACAATATATGTCTTTAGAAACAGGTGCAAACTAGAGATAGAAGAGATATGCCACATGAGCCACGATGCCAAAAGACCAATGGAATATAGCTCAACCACCTGACCATGTGGAACCCTAAGGTCCACCCCCTGAGCTAGGAGATAACAATGAGGCCCCACAAAGACAATAGTCAAGATGGCAAAGATAAATAGATAAATGACCAACAATATTGACTCAAGAATAATAAAAAATGGCTCAACAATGCTCCCTACGGCAACATGAACAACAAGTATGAACAAAGAGGGATAACTAGGCTGCAATAGGAAGAGTGTCATCGCATGGTCCTAGCATGGGTTATCCTGGCTATCTCTCACTGGATGCCAGCCCCCATCTATGGTTATCCTAGCAGCCTCTCCCTAGGCACTGGCCCCATAGGGTGACACATGCAGAATCAGCTATCCTTTCATGAAGACAAGGAAGTCAATTATCCCTATCAAGCCTTCTCATCCCATCCTTAGCCTGAAATAGCACAATAGGGATGGGTGAGGCATCCAAATTATCTTATTAAATGTATTAACTACCCAATCCCCTCCTAGGTGAATTATTAGGTCATCACTAGATTACAACTTCCATAGGGTTATCCTGGCAACCACTTTGGGCACCGGCCCCACTATGAAAGCCACTCCCCTACATGTACCCAATAATGCTATCATGATAATTACACAAAACATTGGAAGGTATCAAACCGATATCATTACAAGATTCCATTTCCAATACTAGTGCCAAAACAACTTTCCTCCTTATTCAAATAGAAGGCATCAAGACACCAATAAGCCTCTCAAGTTAAATGACTTATAAAGCAAAACCCAATGAATCATCTTTAAATTAGTCCTAGAACTACTAAGGAAAAATGATCAACCTCCATGAGTAATATTAAGACACAATCACTATAATTCAATGAAACCATAGTATTAGATCAATATTTAAAGGACATGACAACTTGCAAACATATTATGACCTTCACCCCCAAACACAATAACTAACCACTATCTTGCTTTAATTAATTAATAACACAATGATCCAATATTTATAATGCTAACTAAATTTAACTTAATTTATATCTCTATCAGTCTTCCAAGATAAAAGTTAATTAACTTGTATGATATTACTACTAACTTAAATCAATAAGAAATTTCAATTATGTGATATTTATATTATAAAAATTTGGAAAAGATAAAACCACTTTTATTCTTATAGATCAAACATAGTTTTAGAAATAATAGATAGATATTATATATAAATCTAATAAATTTATTCATTATAACTAACATAAATATTTCAAATCTAATTAAGAAATTGCTCAAATTCAAACAATTAACTACAACCCTTGCAAACCTATAGACTACTAACGTGATCATTACAATAATTGTGATCTAAGATGGAATTAGAATTAGTAATTGTCCCTAATAGTTTTAGTTCATGTGCAATTTTGCTAAAAGTGGTGACTTTCTATAACCGTATCAGGTAGTTTAGAATCATAATCTAGAAGCAATAAAAGAAGGTGAATATGATAAAATATTTGCTTGGGTAGGCGACCAGAACTTGAGAGGGGTCGAATGATAATAATACTAGTGATCATTACATGACATAGAGAGATATTCTAAAGGCTAAGAGGTGGGTTCGAAGCTGATGTCGAGGCCAAACCAAACAACTGTTGTTTGTAGATACACAGCCTCCATAGGGACCCCAAATTGAAGTATAGTGGACTAAGGAAGAAAAAAACAATGGAGATCTGCTTGAGGAAGCATCGAATATCAATTCTAATGAATAAAGACTAACTATAAGGAATTCATTTTTATCCCAAGTGCAAAAGTTAAATTTTACTAAATGAGAAAGAATGATGGTAAAACAGATAACTATGCTCAGGAACGACTTTGCTACCAAGGAGTCACTGCCTTACTGGGTCATTTCAAGAAGGCTGAAACAATTATTGACGAGGTTTAACACAATGATAGGCTACAAGATGAATATGGCATGGAAATTTGATTTACTAAACAGTAAATAGGCCGAAAAAGTTGCTAGCCGAGGATTGAAAGGAAAGAGAACATGAAACAGGTATCACGGCCTGTTCATAAAATTAACACCCATATACATCAAAAATATATATCAAATCATTCCAAATTAGTTATGATGAACAAAACTATCAGGTTTTAGAAAATCTTTTGAGGTTAAGACGGTAGATAAAGCTAAACTTGTGATTTATTTGGATTGCAATTCAAATTTGTTAATAGGGCACCTCATAGAGGCCAGTCCAAATGATTCACTCCCAATCAAAAGAAATTAACACAATCTAATTGATGTAAATGTTTGCAGTAAATTGGTAAAGCACCCATCGACGCCTAGGTGGAGGATCGATTTCCAAAGGGCTCAGTGAAAAAGTAGCTTTTATTTAGATGTAACCAAAAGGTTATAATTTGTAGAGACTGCAATAGAGATGGCATTAAAATACAATTGAATGTAGTTTGATTTGACACAATGATCCATGAAGGTTACGAGATTTGATTGATATAATTGTAAAGATGATCGACCATGGAGAGATTTGAAAGCTCAAAGAAATAACCAGATTAAGGATTACATACAGAAGAATTTGAACATGATGAAGATAGATTCAAGGGTAGTTTATACATGCAGGAATTAGAATCCAGACAACAAATAATTGCAAAGAGAAAAAAATTTACATTTGAAGACATAACTATCTCAAGGACATACCCAGAAATTATCCCCAAGCTTCAGAATCCTTCTCCCATTCGTCTTCTTCTCCTCTACAAATTTTCTTCTCCAAAATCTTTTTTATTCTCCCAAAATCTGTTAGACTTAGGGCAGACAACTGAGAGGGGGGGTGTGAATTAGTTGTATAAAACTTTCTTCCAATTAAACACTTAACTTTACTTTGCAAATAATCAAGGAAACATAATGCAATGAATCAAGAGCATAAACACATCAACACATGAGACACCAAGATTTTGACGTGGAAAACCTGGTTAAGGGAAAAACCATGGGGTGATTAACCCAAGATTGTATTCTCTATTAGAAGAATGGAGAGAACAAAGTGGCACATGCCAATTAGGGCTCACTTCCTGAGCACACTGCTCACAAGAGGCCCACTGCCTATAGGAGACACACTATCTACAAAGAAATAAGTATCACCTACTTGAACTAGAAATAAGCATCTTCACCATGATTGAATCAGTTCCATTTAAGCCTAATACTTATGCTTTGCCTTTTGCTTTCCTCCTTGCTACCACCTCTCATCTACACAAGGACAACTTTGAAATGACTTCGCAATCCCTTATTTATACAAGACATCAACCAAGGAAAGATCATCTAAGTCGGCAAACATCCACAAGAACATCCGTAGGATGTGTAACTCATCTGGTCAGCCAATCACAGAAAGAACACCATCATCTGGAAGTTATTCTTCAAATGCAAGCTCCAACTCCAATGCAGACCACCAACACAAACTAGACATGATCCAAAGACCACCACAAGCTTGCTTGAAGTACCAAGAACATCCACACTTCATCTACTTATTGAAATCCTTCTCTCCTTCATCCAAAACCTCAAGAACACAGTCTGTCATCACTGTCACAAAAGAATAGATGCTTGCGGACCTTCAAACTACGAACCAATCGAGTTGACATTCCACAAAGATGTCCTCAACACTCCCTCAAATCCACAAAATAGGACAATGCATTTCTGGATCTCACCGGACCTTTCTATAACACTCTGTCACCTCTGAACACCCACTGGAACTAGTTTTACTTGAGTGACCACAACTTCTTCATATCTTAATGTGGATCTCTAAAATCTCTACTGGACCACCTTGAGACACATATCTACAAACCCTTTAAACTGCATCCTCTGATCCTCAACCTATCTTGGATTTTTACCTTATTGTCATCACTGTTCTTCACTGTTCCTGATTGAGACTAATTTTCTCAATATCCTCAGCACACAGCTTATCTAATCCTTATCATTAATGCAACAAGGGTATGTTGTCATCAATGACAACACCAGTTAGGCCCATACTTGCAACAATCTCCCCCTTTGATGTGAAAAACTATTTTACTTATCAAGACAAGAACTTCTCCTTACTGACACAACTCCCCCTATCAGCAACACCCATTCACATGTCTTCTCTCCCTTTACTACTCCCCCTTTGATCAACCACTTGTTTTTCACATGTCTTCTCTCTCCCTTTGACATCAATGGCAAAGGGCACATACTTGCAATTCCACCGCTTTAGAATCATATCTGTTGCTCCCCCTGAGTAGTAGCTCCCCATCATCAATCTGGACCACAAGATGTGACTATGATATCCACCGGACTGATGCACATCAGTGCACTTTAGTTCATCACCGGAGGGGCAATAACCCCTAACTTCTCCCTAAGATACTCAAAAGAGTCCTTAGGTAGAGGTTTAGTAAAGATGTCTACAATCTGGTCCTTGGAAGGCACAAACTCCAATCTGACTTCATTCTTGTTCACTTGCTCTCTAAAAAAGTGAAACTTGATGGATATGTGTTTAGTCTTTGAATGCAACACCAAATTCTTAGATATATTTATTGCACTTGAATTATCACAGAAGATTGTGATAGGTTTCTCATACTCCACTTTGATATCTCTTAGCATCTGCTTCATCCACAAAACTTGAGTGCATCTACCTGCTACTGCAATATATTCTACTTTAGTTGTAGATAGAGATATTGCCTCTTGTTTCTTGCTTAGCCAAGAAACCAATCTCTTCCCTAAAAAGAATGCTCCACCACTGGTACTCTTCCGGTCATCCACATCTCCTGCCCAATCCGCATTAGTATATGCATGAAGAGAGAAATCATGATCTCTAGGATACCATAGACCATACTCAACTGTCCCTTTTAGATATCTAAAAATCCTCTTGATTGCCATGACATGAGATTCTCTAGGATCAGCCTGAAATCTAGCAACAAGCCCAACAACTTGCATAATGTCTGGTCTAGTTTGAGTAAGATACAGCAGTCCTCCAATCATTGACCTGTACTTTGTCTGATTAGCCTTAGGAGAGTCATCATCTTTGCTCAATTTACATCCAGTTTCCATGGGAGTATTCATTGGTTTTGAGTCTTCCATCCCAAATTTCTTCAACAATTTTTTCACAAATTTGGTTTGAGAAATGAAGATTCCTTTCTTTGTTTGGGTGATTTGTAGACCTAAGAAGAAATTCATTTCACCAAGCATGGACATCTCAAATTCACTTTTCATTTGATTTGCAAAAGTTTTACACATACTATCTCTTCCTCCAAAAATGATATCATCAACAAACACTTCAACAATCAGGATGTTTTCATGATCAATTTTGAAATACAAATTACTGTCAGCAATACCTTTGTTGAAACCAATCTTCAAAAGATGCTTATCCAATCTTTCATACCAGGCTTTTGGGGCTTGCTTCAGTCCATACAATGCTTTCTTCAACTTGCAGACCATATCATCATGATTAGACAATTGAAATCCATCTGGTTGCTCAATGTATACTGCTTCTTCCAAGTCACCATTTGGGAAAGCAGACTTGACATCCATTTGATACACCTTGAAATCCTTGAAGGTATCAAATACAAGAAATAATCTGACTGCTTCAATTCTTTCCACTGGAGCAAAAGTTTCTTCAAAATCAACTCCTTCTATTTGAGAGTAACCCTTGCAGACCAATCTGGCTTTATTTCTAATTACTTCACCAACTTCATTCAGTTTGTTCCGGAAGACCCATTTGGTTCCAATCACATTCTTGTTTCTAGGTCTGGGAACAAGATCCCAAGTGTGATTCTTCTCAATTTGCATCAACTCATCCTTCATTGCTTTAGTCCAGTTTTCATCATTGCAAGCTTCATTCACTATCTTAGGTTCAATCTTTGAAATCAGACAATACTCTTCTGAATTTTGAGCAATTCTCCTTCTTGTTTGTACTCCTTTATTTTTGTCACCTATGATCTGATCTTCAGAGTGGTTCATCTTACATACCTAGGTACTTTGGGAATTTCTTGCACTTCTGATTCTTGATCAGGCTCATTGAAACTCATCTCTTCTTCCTGATTTACCAGATTAATTTGAATCTATCTTATAGAGGAAGTTTGGACTCCTTGAGTTAGAACACCATTCTGATCATCTTCATCATATTCATAAAACCTTGAGGGTTTCTCAATTCCCTCATCAACCTTCACATTTGTACTTTCTATCATCTTCCTTAATCTCTTGTTATAACACCGGTAGGCTTTACTTTGAGTAGAGTATCCCAAGAATATTCCTTCATCACTTCTAGCATCAAAATTTCCTAGATCTTCATCTCTTTTAATGTAACACTTGCTACCAAAAACTCTGAAATACCTTACAGTAGGAGTGATACCAAACCAAATTCATAAGGAGTCTTACAGGTATTGCTTCTGATTTGAACTCGATTGAGAGTATAAACTATAGTGCTGACAGCTTCTCTCTAATAGATCTAAGGAACATTTGCTTCCATCATCATGGTCCTAGATGCTTCCTAGATGGTCTGGTTCTTTCTCTCCACTACTCCATCCTGCTGTGGAGTCTTAGGAGCAGACAAATGTCTCTTTATTCCATGTTTCTCACAGAACTCTATGAATTCACCAGATGTGAATTCTCCACCTCTATCAAACCTCAGACACTTCAATTTTAATCCGGTTTCATTCTCTACCATAGCCTTGAATATTTTGAATTTCTCAAGAGCTTCTGATTTCTCTTTTAGAAAGGTTACCTACATCATCCGGGAATAGTCATCAAGTAGCAGCATGAAGTATCTATCACCTTGAATACTCCTGATTCTTGTCGGACCACAAAGATCAGTATGAACTAAGTCCAATAATCTGGTAGAAGATAGTTCCTTACTTTTGAATGTGACTCTACTTAGCTTACCCAACTAACATTCTTTGCACAAGCTGTTAGTAGGTTTCACCAATTTTGAAAGATCTCTTACAGCCTGAGTATTGCTTAGCTTGATGATATTATCAAAATTCACATGACACATCCTCCTATGCCACAACCAACTTTGATCAATTTGAACAAACAAGCAACTTTTACCAGTACCAACCAAGTGAAATATATTACCTTTAGTTTGAGTACCAGATGCAATCTCTGTTCCAGAACTTTCATAGATCTTGCATTTTCCATTCTTGAACTGGAGATCATAGCCTTTATCCACCAACTGTCCAACACTGAGAAGATTGTGCTTCAATCCTTCAACATACAGTACATTACCAGTTTTCTTTCTTCCATCAAGAGAAATAGTTCCTCTACCTCTGATTCTACCAGCAGAATTATCACCAAACTTTACCACTCCTCCTTCATACCTTTCCAACTCTACAAACTTATTTTTGTCACCTGTCATATGGTGAGAGCATCCACTTTCAATGACCCAATCATCTTTCTCTTCAACTTGGGCAGCCAAAGCTCTTTCCATAGTCTTATGATTGACAGATACAAAGGATATTGGATCTTCTTCCTTGATGGAAATGAACACCCATTCATTTCCAGATTTGTTTCCTATCTCTGATTCATCATCTGTTACTCCTTCATTGTCATCATCTTCATGTACATAGTAACAGTTCTTTTGGAACCTTGGCTTGTTAGGATTTTGCCTTAAAAACCTTTCCGGACACCTTGAGGCAAAATGACCAATCTTATTACAGTTAAAACACTTAAAAGGTAATTTTCCTTCATACTTACCAAATCCTCTTGGTAGCCTCTTTGCAATAAGGGCTTCAAGTTGAGCAGATTCTACTTCTTCTTCCAGATCTTTTTTTGCTTTTTCATACCATGACAGCTTCTTTGATGAATTCTCTCTTGGATCAAAACTTTGTTTACCTTTAACATAGGCACTAGCTTTGAATGCAGATTCAGTCTTAGGGGGGTCATCTCCAAACTCTATCATTTCAAATGCAGCCAATTTTGTAGCCAATTGATCTCTTGTGACAGTTGTATGGGCTCTAAATTCTTCAATAACAGTAGCCTTGATTTTGTAAGAAGCAGGAAGGAATCTAAGAATTTTTCCAATAATCTCATCTTCATCCAAGACTCCACTAGCATTTCTAATTCCACAAACAAGCTCATTTACTCTTGGCATAAAAGTAGTGATGTTTTCATCTTCTCTCATCTTCAGATTTTTGAATTTTCCTTTCAGACTTTATAACCTTATACTTTTGACATACTTGTCTCCTTCATGTAGAAGTTCCAGTTTTTGCCAAATCTCAAAAGCAGTTGGTAGGTCAATAACATTTGAGAGATTTGAATCAAATAATGCGCTTAGAAGAGCCTCTATAGTCCGCAGATTGTTTTCAGTGTCTATGATTTCATTTTGGGTTTTCAAACCACCTTGTGGAGGTACATACTATGTTATAGCCATGGTCTAGTATGCCATTCCCATACATCTCAAGTGACATTTCATGTGACCTTTCCAAAGATTAAAATTGGTTCCATCAAACTTCAGACTATCCTTCTTGTAAGACGACATCCTGGATCTCCGCAAGCGGTTAAGCTCTTTTTAGAGGAACTTAGCTCTGATACCAATTGTTAGACTTAGGGAAGACAACTGAGAGGGGGGGTGAATCAGTTGTACAAATCTTTCTTCCAATTAAACACTTAACTTTACTTTGCAAATAATCAAGGAAACATAATGCAATGAATCAAGAGCATAAACACATCAACACATGAGACACCAAGATTTTGACATGGAAAACCTAGTTAAGGGAAAAACCACGAGGTGATTAACCCAAGATTGTATTCTCTGTTAGAAGAATAGAAAGAATAAAGTGGCACATGCCAATTACGGCTCACTGCCTGAGCACACTACTCACAAGAGGCCCACTACCTATAGGAGACACACTGTCTACAAAGAAATAAGTATCACCTACTTGAACTAGAAAATAGCATCTTCACCATGCTTGAATCAGTTCCATTTAAGCCCAATACTTCTGCTCTACCTTTCGCTTTCCTCCTTGCTACCACCCTCTCATCTACATAAGGACAACTTTGAAATGACTTTGTAATCCCTTATTTATACAAGCCATCAACCAAGGAAAGATCATCTAAGTTGGTAAACATCCACAAGAACATCTGTAGGATGTGTAACTCATCCGGTTGGCCAATCACAAAAAGAACACCATCATGCGGAAGTTATTCTTCAACTGTGAGCTCCAACTCCAATGCAGACCACCAACACAAACTGGACATGATCCAAAGACCACCACAAGCTTGCCTGCATTACCAAGAACATCCACACTTCATCTGCTTACTGAAATCCTTCTCTCCTTCATCTGAAACCTCAAGAACACAGTCTGTCATCACTGTCACAAAAGAATAGATGCTTGCGGACCTTCAAACTATGAACCAATCAAGTTGACATTCCAGAAACACATCCTCAACACTCCCTCAAATCTGCAGAATAGGACAATGCATTTCTGGATCTCACCGGACCTTTCTGTAACACTCTGTCACCTCTAAACACCCACCAAAACTGGTTTTACTTGAGCAACCACAACTTCTTCATATCTTCATGTGGACCTCTGAAATCTCTATTGGACCACCTTGAGACACATATCTACAAACCCTTTAAACCACATCCTCTGATCCTCAACCTATCTTGGACTTTTACCTTATTGTCATCACTGTTCTTCATCGTTCCTGATTGAGACTAATTTTCTCAATATCCTCAGCACACAGCTCATCCAATCCTTATTATTAATGCAACATGAGTATGTTGACATCAATGACAACACCAGTTAGGCCCATACTTGCAACAAAATCTTCCCAAATCCCCTCTTTAAATAATTCCCATACCACAAAATAGGCAAAACCAATTAATTCCCACTACCACATTTCCATTACACACAAATCCACTATCTCAAAAAATTTAATTGCCTTAATGCCCACTTACAGGAAGATTTTCAAATTTGAAACCACTCACGGCAACTGCATTTAATTAAAGTTATGAACAATATAAAATTATATCTTTTAAACTGAACTAACTAAAAATATATTCCACCACTACAATATTAAATCCTTATTATTTATTTTTTATTATTATTGATAACTGTTTAAATTATTAATTTGATTCTTATTAAAATCTATTATTTATCATTCTACAAATTTTCACATTATTTATTTACAAAATAAACTCATATTAATATAACTAAACTTAATATTATTAGATTAGAACATAAATTAATATTCCACTTGATTAAGCAATAGACCAACAAAATAACTCAAAGGCTACATACCAACATTAACCATTGACAACATATCAAATAATCAATAGAGACTCATAAACAAGCTCCAACCAACCATTGACCAACAAAAGAAATCCGAGACTGGACTCATCACATAGGGAATTTGACTGATAGAGGGAATCTCATATTATCTCCCATCCACAATATCCATTGGTATAAATGCACACTCAGACCTACCAATTCAGGTGGAGTCAATGCTTGGTACCTGCAACCTGTAGCAAACAGAGGTTTTGTATATATATAATCAACACACTGTGACAGGGAATTGCAGCGTAGTAGGGTGCTAAGGATGAGTAATACTACACTGTCCCTTCACAAGGCACATCACAGATATCCACAATAAACAAATACATCACTAACTAAACAACCAGATATCATATCGTCAGATAATCACCTGAAACATGATAAAGCTAATCTACATAATCAATTAACCCATAACTGATCATATTCAAAGAATCATGTACTAATCATATCATCAACAATGTCATCAATCATAAATAAATGTCATCATCAATCAACCTCAGCAAATCCATAATCCACAACATAATGAGCATAAATGAGTAATCCATCATCCACATATGTCATAATGTTTGAATGTAAAAAAAAACTAACAGTCTATCAGAAAGCCAAAATGAGGGCACTACATCCTCCATCCCCAGAATCAGGCTTACTCTTGGAAGCCTACAAACAAGTATGGATATAACTCTCACATCCGAGATGCATCCTCCTAGGTAGCAGAAGTCTCATCATTAGGATCCCACTGGACCCTGACCTACTCCATATCTCTACCCCTGAATGCGAGTCTCTTGTGCTACAAAAAACGTATGGGCTCCAAAGCCAGTTGCCCTTCCTCTACCTGTAGAGCATTCCAATCAAGAACATGAGCAATATCTAGATAATATGATCTGAGTACAGAAACATGAAACACATCATGGATGTGTGATAAATTAGGTGGAAAAGCAAGATGATAAGTGACAGGACTAATCCTTTCTAACACCTCAAAGGGCCCAACAAAGCATGGTACGAGCTTAGAGCCTTTTCCATAACAGATTGATCTCTTTCGCAGACGCACCCGCAAAAACACCCAATCACCAATTGTAAACTGTCGATCAACCCTATGAGCATTTGCATACTTCTTCTATCTGTCCTGTGCTGCCACTAAATGCTCTCTAATCTGTTCAACCTACTGCTCCATCTCCTCCCTAAGCATATCCGGTTCTAGGAGAACTCTATCCTCAAGGTGATCCCAACTCAAAAGGGTCTGACAAGGATAACCATACAATGCCTGAAATGGAGACATGCCGATAGAACTATGATATCCATTATTATATGCAAACTCCACCAAGTATAAATAGTCCTCCCAATGGCTCTGTTGATCCATGACATACATCTTAAGCATATCCTCAAGGACTTGATTAACCCTCTTGGTCTGCCCATCAGTCTCTGGATGGTAAGTTGAACTAAAGTTCAGTTGAGTCCCCAAAGCATGCTAAAAGGAAGTCCAAAGGGCTGAAGTGAACACTGGATCCCTATCGAAGATGATCTTGTGAGGAATACCATGCAATCTAACTATGTCCTCCATGAATACTTTGGCCATAGAAGAAGCATTATATGATGATTAAACAGGAGAAAAGTGAGCTACCTTCGTAAACCTGTCCACAGTGACCATAATAGCATCATGATGACAGGAGGATACCGGTAACCCAACTATAAAATCTAAAGAAATGATGTCCCATTTCCATTCTAGGACAAGATGCAGCTGCAAAAGTCCTACAGGGTGCTGGTGCTCCACCTTCACCCTCTGACACTCAAGACATCTCAAAACAAACTCTGCAATATCTCTCTTCATACCACTCCAAAAGTATAGCTGACGAAGATCTACGTACATCTTCTTGACACCTGGATGAGATGAATAGTGTGCCCGATGCGCCTCTAACATGATTAGGGTATGAAGACCCTCTGAGCTAGGAATATAAATATGACCCAAATGTCACAAAAGACCATCTGACTCAACCTCTAACTTCACTTCCTAATACCAACTGTCAGTAGGAAGTGTTGCAAGAATTTGACCTCTCAAATCTACTGCAAGAGTGACTGAAGAAAGCTCATGTCTCTGCCAACTAAGAGCATTTGCCACTACATTCTCCTTGCCTTGAATATACTTTACCTCAAAATCATACTCGCACAAGAACTCCATCTATTGCCTTTGCCTCGCATTTAGGTTTGGTTGCATAAAAATATACTGCAAACTGCAATGATCACTATGCAGCTCAAACCGATGAAAGAAAATGCCTCCACCTCACCAAAGCATGCACAACTACTGCCAACTCCAAATCATGCATGGGATAGTTCAACTCGCAATCCTTGAGTTTGTGAGACTCATAGCCAATCATGTGACCATCCTGCATCAGAACTACTCCTAAACCCTCCAAAGAAGCATTAGTACACACAACAAAGTCCCCAGTACGATCAGGATCTACCAAAATAGGTGGACTAGTCAACCACTCCTTAAGGGTCTGAAAGGCTACCTAACACTTCTCTGACCAAACAAACTTCTTCCCTTTCCTCTGAAGAGAAGTAATGGGGTGGGCTATCCTTGAAAAACCCTGAACAAACTGACGGTAATAGCCTGCCAAGCCCATAAAACTACAAACCTCAGAAACATTAGTAGGTGCAGGCCAATCTATAATGGCTTGGATCTTCGAAGGATCCACCACAATACCCTCTCCAAAAATGACATGACCCAAATACCTCACCTCCATCTGAAAGAATTCACATTTCGCTAAATTAGGATAGAGTTGATTTTCTCTTAGACACTGCAAAACCTGACGCAAATGCTCCTCATGCTCCTCCATAGTCTTTGAATAAATCAATATATCATCTAGAAACACAAGGACAAACCTATCAAGATAAGTGCAAAATACACCATTCATCAGGCTCATGAATACATAAGGTGCATTCGTCAACCCGAATGGTACAATAGTAAACTCATAATATCCATAACAGGTGTGAAATGTTGTCTAATGTATATCTACCTAAAAAATACACAATTGATGATATCCCAACTTAAGGTCAATTTTCAAAAACACCTTAGCCCCCTTAATCTGGTCAAATAGATCATCAATCCATGGCAAGGGGTACCTATTCTTCACAGTCACCTTATTGAACTGTTGATAATCTATACATAGTTGAAGAGATCTGTCTTTCTTCTTCACAAAAATCACAGATGCTCCCCATGGAGAGACACTAGGTCAAATGAATCCCTTGGCTAACAACTCCTCTAATTGCAATCAAAGCTCCTTAAGCTCCTAAATGGTCATCCAATATGGAGGTCATGAAATAGGCTCTACGTCAGGAACAAGATCAATCCTGAAGTCAATGTCATGCTTAGGTGGCATTCCTAGAATCTCACTAGGGAAAACATCAGCATACTCTCTAAGAAGTAGGTGATCATTAAGAGATGTCTCTTGACTCTCCTCCATCTCCAAGTCATTAACTATCACGGCAAACAACTGACAACCCTGACGCATACATCTCTTCAACTACATAGTAAAGATCATACGCAAGGAAATAGGTCTCTGAATACCCACTACCTCTACCTCTCTATCAGCATTATCCACACACCTCATTGACTTATGTCGGCAATCTATCACTGCCTGGTGAGCATCTAACCAATCCATACCCAATACTATATCATTTGAACCAAGGGGTAGGATGCAAAGATCCACTGTGGTAGATAGAGGACCAATCGTCAACTCACAACCATGTACTAGAGACTCAACTGCGACCTTAGCCTCAGAAGCTAACGCAGCATGCCACCTAACATCTTGCTTTGCTGCCACTAATCCATAATGCTCCACTAGAGGAGATATGAACTAATTAGAAGCACTAGAATAAAAAATAATGGAAATACCAATACCTTGCATCACTCCAAAAGTCTCCACAATAATGCCCTAATGCTCTAGCTGGTAGTTATCAACCACTGCAAATACTTTGTGTGACCTACTTGCATCACCTATAGTCAGCTCTGAAGTTGCCGACCTCTAGCCAAAACCTGAAGCATTCTTCTAAGGCACTGTCGAGCTATGTGGCCCTGTTGGCCACAAGAGAAACACCCTGTACCTCTACCAAATCCTTCAACACTCTAAAAAGAATTAGACTACTAATAACTCCCTCTGCTCACTATAGACTGTGTGCTCTGAGCTGGTTGATCAACACAATCACGTCTAGCTCGCTGCCAACTCTGATTCTTCTTATTCTGAAATCTGTTACCCTGCTGAGGCTGAGAATTCTTTGGTTTACCCTGAGAATACTGATGTTGCTATTGTCCACCCTTCGCGGGTGCATGATGATCTCTAAAAGAACATGTTGCCTAGGAATGACCACCGCAAGAGCCGAAGCCTGCGGAAGGTGCACTACCAATATGCACACCTATATGACCTCCAAGAGCCATAGTCAAATTCTTCTCTACTAAACGGGCTTTCTCAACTGCTACCTCCATAGTCTTAGGCTCAAAAATATGAACTCCACCACTGATTTGGGCATTCAAGCCCCTGATAATGTGATGCACTAACATAGCCTCATCATCACCAACGCCTGCATACTACTTGAGCTCATAAAATCTACGCTCATATTGCTCTACTAACATGGCCATCTATCTCAACTCATGGAACTCATCTATGCAGCACTGCTTCCAGTGATAAGATAGGAATCAAGCTCTAAACCTCTCCAAGAGCAACTCCCAAAAAATTGTACCAATTTCCAAGTGCAACTTTTGTTCCTCTAAATGTCACCATGTCGAAGCAAAACCTCTAAGATGCAAGATAGCACATCTCGCCTTGGTGTTACTACCATATGGATGCATGGAAAAACACCTACCCAAATCCAACAACTAGGTCTCAGCCTCCAAACCACTACCAGATCCATCAAAAGTGGGAGGGTGTGCTCTCAAAAGATCTCTCATATGACTGGCTAAGGTAGCCTCCTGCTCTGTTGTCATCTCTCTCCTTCTAGGTGATCTTTCTCTTTCCCTAACCTCTAGCTGATCTACCTCCTGTCCCCCTCCTGGCTGATCTACCTCATGTCTAGGACCTAGACGGGCAAGGGCCTCCTCAAGCAACTGACGCAACAGAGCTCCCTCTAGCTGACCCTAATTTTCCATATTCTGACCCCCGCCTTCCTAAGCACTCTCATGAGGAGAACTGTGAGGTGGTGTACTGCCACCACCTCTCCCACGTCCTCTACCCTGACCTCTACCTCGACCCCTAGGCATCTTCCTACACACACATGCCACTGAGGATAACTTCAAAACATATGACAAGGAATACTTAATAGGGAAAGAATTTAATCTACAGAGTTTAAGCACTAGGTCACATAATGGGCTCAATCATAACCAGAGTACCCAGTGTTTAAATCTAGCTCTGATACCAAATGTAATGCCCCGTCATGAAACCCTAGAGAGTTAAGTTCAATAATGCAATAAAAGATAGATTTTTTTCTTTTTAAATAAAAGTGATGATAACAAAATATAACATAGAGTGATTACATCAAGTAACTATCTAGCTAAACTAACATCTCTAGGGGAAACATAATTGTATTATTAATTTAAACAATGTTCACAACATACATAACTCATTCTAAAAAGTCAACTAACAACTTTTATTACATCACAGATATATACATCATCTATTGCAATAAAGTTTACAAGTATAGAGTAGTACATGATACATAATTACATAGATATAGCAACTCTTCTTTTCTAGATACATGAATATCATTGATACACAATTTGGATGTGTAAAGTTGATGCAGAGGCACCCACACTATAACCTTAACATACAGCATGGATGTCTGCAGCCCATCATCATCATCATCATCGTCATCATATTTGACTTAACACTGTCAGCATCATCATCATATTTCACCTGCCGACCGATATCCTCCTGATGACAAGCCCTCGCCCGTTCGCATGTCAATAGCATCACCTTATTCGATTATCGACAGCATCATCATGTTCGACCAGCGCGAACATCCTCCTGACGTCCACTGTTCACTTCAGCGACAACTTCGACCTTCACTACCTTCAGCATCATGATATTCAACATCATGATAATCAACAGGATAAAGAACATCCGGTTCCCTCCATTTATCCTGATGATGACGAACCTTAACTCCTCGCACCTTTCCTTTGATGCTGACGTCACCCCGATATCCTGATGACGTATATCCTGATGACGATGACGTCACCTGTAGCTTCTCAATATCCTGCTGCTCCGAAATATCCTGATGACGTATATCCTGATGATGATGACGTCATATCCTGCTGTTGGCCAAACTTAGCTTTTTCGGCCTGCGATCAACCCGATCTTCTTCCTTATGCCGATACGCTCCTCCTCGGCACCTCCTGATGATGATCACCCCGACGCACATTCACTTCATGCAACCAACCGCATCATGCCGATCTCCTCTTACTCGGATGATGATGCCCGAAGCGACTACAGGATATAAAAAGAAATATCCTGATGATGCCGTTTTCACAAATTTTCAACCTTAGCGAATTCTCACTTCGCCGATCCTCCTGGGATGACTCGATCCACTCTCAGGGTGATCTTCCACACTTTATCAGCTCGACCTAGCACATGCCCATGCTAGGGTCTTCAACACCTTTCAGCCGCGATCCTGCACACCTGCATGCGAACAAACAAACTAACACCTACCCTACTGTACATAACCATTCCACCGATTCGACGAATCAACCGGTGGAATGGATCACCAAATCCATGAAACCACCAAACCAGCAGATCGATTACACAAAGGAGATCAAACAGAAGATGAAAATAGGATCTTTATTGATTTCAAAGATGCAATACAATATACTGTTTCTCACACAGTACACTCTAACTCCTCTGCTCAATGCAATACTATACTATCGATCGATGATCTACAGTCAACCGATCCTCATGCTTAAATAGATTTTCCTGCGAGTACTACTGGCCTGACTCCAAGCGGCTGGGAACTCTCCAGGCGGCTGGGAGATCCAACCGATCATACATCATGACAACTGTCCTAACAAACTAACTAAAAATAGCAAAGCCTGGTCAGCATGATCTTATCATGATCAGCTTGACCTTATTACATGCATTTGGTCTTATCAGACCTTCTTGAAAACATAAACAAGACTCAAACTAACTAACTGCCTTATAAAGGCCAGCTGTCAGGTAGGTGCTCCTGCACCATACTCCCCAATAGAAAAGAACTCATGTCCCATGAGTTTAGTATGTGGAAGTCCTCCCCCCTTAAACTTTATCATATCAGTGTTCTGACCTGTTCCAGCTGTGTCCTCTGCTGGCTCTTGGCTGCTCCAAGACTTCTGTACTGTAACTTGCTTTCTGGCAAGTAAATCCTCATGCCTGTCAATGTAGGCTTTTCTCTCACATACCCTGTGTTTGTCAGGTTGTCTGACCAGAACCTCTGTCTGAACTGCCTCTTGAACTTCTGCAATGTTCAACTCTGTCTTCCTTTCAACTTTTATAGGACAAACAATAGTCCCAACTATGACAACATCCTTGTCATTCCTCTTAACTGGTGGCTGTGTGCAAACCTATTTCTGCACCTGCTGCTGACCTCTGTCAGTCAAAACTAAAACTTTCTTCAACCTATTGTCCTGAACAACTCCTTTTCCTACAGTATCCTTATCTTCCTTTATGCCTGCTCCTATAGGCATCTGCACAAACTCCTTTCCCATTAAAATGATTTTGGCTGCCCCCTGTGTTGCAGCATCTGCCTACAATGGCATTAACTTAATAGTCTTCCCATCTGTCTTGATGGTATAGGTATTAGCATACCCATCATACAGTACCCTTCTATCAAATTGCCATGGTCTACCCAACAGTAGATGACAACATTCCATAGGCAAAATATCACACAAAACTCTATCCTGATATGCTCCAATCTGAAAATCCACATATGCCTATTCAGAGACAAAAAGTGATTAACTATCACTCACCCAAGATGCCTTGTAAGGGTGTTGATGTGGAATCCTTTCCAAATTCAGTTTATCCACCATTTCCTGAGATACCATGTTGTCTGTTGAACCAGTGTCAATGACAACCTTACATACTTTACCTTTGCTCTTGCATATGGTCTTGAAAAGAGCTCTTCTTTGTGGGGATTCTTTGTCAAGTACCTTCATGGTAGTCACTGTTCTTCTCATCATCAGAGACTCTCCACTCTCTGGGTATGCATAATTATCAGGCTCCTTATCCTTTTGATAAGTGTTTGAACTCTGCACACTTTGCTCTACTGTCTCTTCTTGCACAAGTTGTACTCTCTTGTCATTTGTTCTATCATTTCTGGATGATGAACCCTTGTTTTCTAGACATTTGAAAGATGGATGACCAAACTCTCCACAGGTGTAACACTTTCCTGAAAATGTAGTAGAACATCTACCACCTCCAAATCTTCCTTTATTACCTTTCCATCCACCTCTGAAATCAGACTGTCCCTGTCCTTTACCAGTGTCTTCTTGACCCTCATTGGTTTGCTTTTGTGTAGGGGCTGCTCCTCTTCCCCTCATATTGTTTCCTCTTCCTCTTATGGACTTATCATGTCCTCTATTCATCTTTTCTTCAATTCTGATTGCCATTTGATAACAATCCTCCACATTCTTAGGGTTAGCTAAAACTAACTCATCCTGTATGTTCAATCTCAAACCAGCCAAGTACCTAGCCACCTTTTCTACCTCATTCTCATGATGACTAGATCTCATACTCAATTTGTAAAACTCCTCAGTATATGCCTTCACATCCCTTTCCTTCTGCTTTAAAAATTGCAGCTTCTTAAACATCTGGATTTCATAATCCCTTGGCAAGAATTTACCTTTGATCCTTGCTACCATCTTATCCCATGAAGTAATCTTTGACTTCCCTTGTTTCCTTCTCTCAGATTGTACATAATCCCACCATACCAAAGCATGACCTCCTAACTTGGTCTTTGCAATCTTTACCTTCTGATCCTCAGCAACATCTTCACATTCAAAGTGATTATCAAGTGCAGCAATCCAATCCAGCAATTCATCCTCATTCAAGCTTCCCGTATACTTGGAAACATCAACCTTTACCTTAGGTTTATCATTCTGCACTGCCTTTAACAGTTTTGCAAATTTCTGGTCTTCAGCATCCAGATCTTCAGCTACCTCTTCATACTCTTCTACAGCATCTTCATCTTCTTCAGACTCACTGTCTTCCACTTCCCTCTTTTTGTTCTTTTCCAGGGTCGTAAGCCTGGCTTGAAGTGCTTCAGCAAGCTCCTTCATCTTCCTCATTTCTCTAGCATGTTTTTCCTTCATCTCCTGCAATTCCCTTGCAGTACCACTACCTTTCGGAGGCATTTTGTCAACCTGTCAATCGACACACAACACACAATCAACTCTACCTCTGCCCTTTCGGTGACAGAATCAACACACAACAGCCCAGACCTTTTGCTGAGCTCTGATACCACTATGATGCAGAGGCACCCACACTATAACCTTAACATACAGCATGGATGTCTGCAGCCCATCATCATCATCATCATCGTCATCATATTTGACTTAACACTGTCAGCATCATCATCATATTTCACCTGCCGACCGATATCCTCCTGATGACAAGCCCTCGCCCGTTCGCATGTCAACAGCATCACCTTATTCGATTATCGACAGCATCATCATGTTCGACCAGCGCGAACATCCTCCTGACGTCCACTGTTCACTTCAGCGACAAATTCGACCTTCACTACCTTCAACATCATGATATTCAACATCATGATAATCAACAGGATAAAGAACATCCGGTTCCCTCCATTTATCCTGATGATGACGAACCTTAACTCCTCGCACCTTTCCTTTGATGCTGACGTCACCCTGATATCCTGATGACGTATATCCTGATGACGATGACGTCACCTACAGCTTCTCAATATCCTGCTGCTCTGAAATATCCTGATGACGTATATCCTGATGATGATGACGTCATATCTTGCTGTTGGCCAAACTTAGCTTTTTCGGCCTGCGATCAACCCGATCTTCTTCCTTATGCCGATATGCTCCTCCTCGGCACCTCCTGATGATGATCACCCTGACGCACATTCACTTCATGCAACCAACCGCATCATGCCGATCTCCTCTTACTCGGATGATGATGCCCGAAGCGACTACAGGATATAAACAGAAATATCCTGATGATGTCGTTTTCACAAATTTTCAACCTTAGCGAATTCTCACTTCGCCGATCCTCCTAGGATGACTCGATCCACTCTCAGGGTGATCTTCCACACTTTATCAGCTCGACCTAGCACATGCCCATGCTAGGGTCTTCAACACCTTTCAGCCGCGATCCTGCACACCTGCATGCGAACAAACAAACTAACACCTACCCTACTGTACATAACCATTCCACCGATTCGACGAATCAACCGGTGGAATGGATCACCAAATCCATGAAACCACCAAACCAGCAGATCGATTACACAAAGGAGATCAAATAGAAGATGAAAACAGGATCTTTATTGATTTCAAAGATGCAATACAATATACTGTTTCTCACACAGTACACTCTAACTCCTCTGCTCAATGCAATACTATACTATCGATCGATGATCTACAGTCAACCGATCCTCATGCTTAAATAGATTTTCCTGCGAGTACTACTGGCCCGACTCCAAGCGGCTGGGAACTCTCCAGGCGGCTGGGAGATCCAACCGATCATACATCATGACAACTGTCCTAACAAACTAACTAAAAATAGCAAAGCCTGGTCAGCATGATCTTATCATGATCAGCTTGACCTTATTACATGCATTTGGTCTTATCAGACCTTCTTGAAAACATAAACAAGACTCAAACTAACTAACTGCCTTATAAAGGCCAGCTGTCAGGTAGGTGCTCCTGCACCAAAAGTACAATATATGTCTTCTAAAATAGGTGCAAACTAGAGATAGAAGAGATATGCCACATGAGACACGATGCCAGAAGACCAATAGAATATAGCTCAACCACCCGACCATGTGGAGCGTTGAGGTCCACCCTCGAGCTAGGAGACAACAATGAGGCCCCACAAAGACAATAGTCAAGATGGTAAAGATAAACAGATAAATGACCAACACTAAATCCCAACAATACTAACTCAGGAATAATAACAAATGGCTCAACAATTCTCCCAGAGGCAACATGAATAACAAGTATGAACAAAGAGGGATAACTAGGCTACAGTAGGAAGAGTGTCATTCCATGGTCCTAGCATGGGTTATCCTGGTTGTCTCTCACTGGACGCTAGCCCCCATCTATGGTTATCTTGGTAGCCTCTCCCTAAGCACCGGCCCCATAGGGTGACACATGTGGAATCGGCTATCCTTTCGTGAAGACAAGGAAGTTGATTATGCCTACCAAGCCTTCTCGTCCCATCCTTAGCCTGAAATAGCGCTACAGGCATGGGTGAGGCATCCAAATTATCTTATTAAATGTATGAACTACCCAATCCCCTCCTAGGTAAATTATTAGGTCATCACTAGATTACAACTTCCATAGGGTTATCCAGGCAGCCACTTTGGGCACCGGCCTCACTATGAAAGCCACTCCCCTACATGCACCTAGTAACCCTATCATGACAATTACACAAAACATTGCAAGGTATCAAACCGATATCATTACAAGATTCCATTTCCAATACTAGTGCCAAAACAACTTTTTTCCTTATTCAAACAGAAGGCATCAAGACACCAATAAGCCTCTGGAGCTAAATGACTTATAAAGCAAAACCCAACGAACCATCTTTAAATTGGTCCTAGAACTACTAAGGAAAAATTATCAACCTCCATGGGTAATATTAAGACACAATCACTATAATTCAATGAACCCACGGTATTAGATCAATATTTAAAGGACATGACAACTTTCAAACATTGTATGACCTTCACTTCCAAACACAATAACTAACCACTATCTTGCTTTAATTAATTAATAACACAATGATCCAATATTTATAATGCTAACTAAATTTAACTTAATTTATATCTCTAGCAGTCTTCCAAGATAAAAGTTAATTAACTTGTATGAGATTACTACAAACTTAAATCAATAAGAAATTTCAATTATGTGATATTTATATTATAAAAATTTGGAAAACATAAAACCACTTTTATTCTTATAGATCAAACATAGTTTTAGAAATAACAGATAGATATTATATATAAATCTAATAAATTGATTCATTATAACTAATTTAAATATTTCAAATCTAATTAATAAATTGCTCATATTCAAACAATTAACTACAACCCTTGCAAACCTATAGAATACTAACATGATCATTGCAATAATTGTGATCTAAGATGGAATTAGAATTAGTAACTATCCATAATAGTTTCAGTTTGTGTGCAATTTTAATAAAAGTAATGACTTTCTATAATCGTATCACGTAGTTTAGAATCATAATCTGGAAGCAATAAAAGAAGGTGAATATGATAAAAGATTTGCTTGGGTAGGCGACCAGAACTTGAGAGGGATCGAATGATAAAAATACTGGTGATCATTGCATGACATAGAGAGATATTCTAAAGGCTAAGAGATGGGTTCAAAGCTGATGTAGAGATTGTTTGCAAATACACGACCTCCATAGGGACCCCAAATTGAAGGATAGTGGACTGAGGAAGAAACAAACAATGGAGATCTGCTTGAAGAAGCATCGAATATCAATTATAATGAATAGAGACTAACTATAAGGAATTCATTTTTATCCCAAGTGCAAAAGTTAAATTTTACTAAATGAGAAAGAATGATGGTAAAACAGATAATTATGCTTAGGAATGACTTTGCTACCAAGGAGTCGCTGCCTTACTGGGTCACTTCAAGAAGGCCGAAACAATTATTGACGAGGTTTAACACAATGATAGGCTACAAGATGAATATGACATGGAAATTTGATTTACTAAATAGCAAATAGGCTGAATAAGTTGCTGGCTGAAGATTGAAAGGAAAGAGAACATGAAACCGGTATCATAGCCTATGCATAAAATCAATGCGCATATACATCAGAAATATGTATCAAATCATTCCAAATTAGGTATGATGAACAAAACTATTAGGTTTTAGCAAATCTTTCAAGGTTAAGATGGTAGATGAAGCCAAACTTGTGATTTATTTGGATTGCAATTTGAATTTGTTAATAGGGTGCCTCATAGAGGCCAGCCCAAATGATTTGCTCCCAATCAAAAGAAATTAACACAATCTAATTGATGTAAATGTTTGTAGTAACTTGGTAAAGCACCCATCAACACCTAGGTGGAGGATCAATTTCCAAAGGGCTCAGAGAAAAAGTAGCTTTTATTTAAATGTAACCAGAAGGTTATAATTTGCAGAGATTGCAATAGAGATGGCATTAAAATACAACTGAATGTAGTTTGATTCGACACAATGATCCATGAAGGTTACGAGATTCGATTGATATAATTGCGGAGATGATCAACCATGGAGAGATTTGAAAGCTCAGAGAAATAACCAAATTAAGGATTACATACAAAAGAATTTGAACATGATGAAGATAGATTCAAGGGTAGTTTATGCATGTAGGAATTGGAATCTAGACAACAAATAATTGCAAAGAGAAAAGAAATTTACATTTGAAGACATAACTATCTCAAGGACATACCCAGAAATTATCTCCAAGCTTCAGAATCCTTCTCCCATTCCTCTTCTTCTCCTCTGCAAATTTTCTTCTCCAAAATCTTTTTTCTTCCCTCAAAATCTTCCCAAATCCCCTCTTGAAATAATTCCCATACCACAAAATAAGCAAAACCAATTAATTCCCACTACCACATTTCTGTTACACACAAATCCACTATCTCAAAAAAATTAATTGCCTTAATGCCCACTTACAGAAAGATTTTCAAATCTGAAACCACTCACAGTAACTACATTTAATTAAATTTATGAACAATATAAAATAATATCTTTTAAATTGAACTAACTAAATATTTATTCCACTACTACAATATTAAATCCTTATTATTTATTTATTATTATTATTGATAACTATTTAAATTATTAATTTGATTCCTATTAAAATCTATTATTTATCATTCTACAAATTTTCACATTATTTAGTTACAAAATAAACTCATATTAATATAACTAAACTTAATATTATTAGCTTACAACATAAATTAATATTCCATATCAAATAATCAATAGAGACTCATAAACACGCTCCAACCAACCACTGACCAACATAAGAAATCCAAGACTAGACTCATCACATAGGGAATTTGACTAACAGAGGGAATCTCATGTTATCTCCCATCCACAATATCCATTGGTATAAATACACACTCGGGCCTACCAATTCAGGTGGAGTCGATGCCTGGTACCTGCAACCTACAACAAACCAAGGTGTTGTGTGTGTGTGTGTGTGTATATAATCAAACACACTGTGACAGGGAATCGCAGCATAGTAGGTTGCTCAGGATGAGTAATACTACACTGTCCCTTCACAAGGCACATCACAAATATCCACAATAAACAAATACATCACTAACTAAACAACCAGATATCATATCATCAAATAATCACATGAAACATGATAAAGCTGATCTACATAATCAATTAACCCATAACTGATCTCATATCTGAAACATCATGTACTAATCATATCATCAACAATGTCATCAATCATAAATAAATGTCATTATCAATCATCCTCAGTAAATCCATAATCCACAGCATGATGAACATAAATGAGTAATCCATCATCCACATATATCATAATGTCTGAACATAAAGGAACAACTAATAGTCTATCAAAAAGCCAAAATGAGGGCACTACAATGCATTTGAAGTGGAATTACCAGAAGCATTTGGTATATCATGTTGATAACTGAGAGGGGGGGTGAATCAGTTATCCTAATTATTTCTACTTTCTGAACTTTCTTATTAATCAATGCAACATTAATTAAAATAAGCAAACATAACCATGAAATGGAAATACACATGACACAATATTTTTGATGTGGAAACCCTATTAAGGGAGAAAACCACGGGGTGATTAACCCAAGATTGTATTCTCTGTTAGAAGAATGGAAATACAAAATGGCACTTGCCAATTAGGGCTCACTGCCCGAGCACACTGCTCACAAGAGGCACACTACCTACAAGAGACACACTATCTACAATTTATAAAGAGTGTAATACAATACTTGAACTGATAAGGAGCATCTACATATGCTGGAGTTCAGCTCCGGTTAGGCTCAGTACACTGATCTGCTACACTTCATCTTTCCTCTTCTTTTGTGCTGCTCTCCTTTCATATACCAGACCTTCCTTACTGCTTTTACTCTGCTCTACTACTTTTCTTTGCACATCACCAAAACCCACGACACCACTCACAACTAAATCCATCTTGTATATATATCCGTACAAGTGATTTCATCACCTTTCTAGTCGGCATCTGGAATAGTCAATCTTTTCCACAAACTCTGATCTGTCGGCTGAATCCTTGCTTACCAAGTAATGTGGGTCAAGGATATACTTGTAGAAGTCATCAATCATGTCAGCCAATCATAACTTATGCCTTAATAACCTTTACCATCATCAGTAACACATCCGGAATAATGTTTGATGTTCTACCAGTCAGTTCTTCCTCTATCCACACTGCCAATCAGGAACCCGATACTCAAGTATTCATATCTTTTTCTTCATCTATCACCAGAGGCTAAATCCTTGGAATCTATCAGTTAAGGTAGTCCTCTTGACTTCCCCAAATTTGCATTTCACCAAGATACTTCCCCTGAGAGATTTGGACCTGACTGTTGGACCTCGCCACATGCTCTGTTCTTGCTTACTGGACCACAACAATCTTCACTCTAACTTCCGGTATAGACACACCATGTCTTGCGGATGTGTGGGATGACCTTTGTTGCCATCAGTGACAACAATCATGAATCCATATAGTGTCTCTTGCCAACAATCTCCCCCTTTGGCATTGATGGCAACACTTAGTGAAAAATGACTAAGTGTTTACACTATGCTCCCCCTTGGTTGATGCTCTATTTTTATATACATTTTTCAGAGCTCCCCCTTAGTTGGATTCCTCATTTTTCACTACTCTTCACTCCCCCTTTGACATCAATGGCAAAGGGTGGGAACCGCGCATCAAAATTTTCAAAAAATTAACTATACTTAGCCGCATATAACATACTCACATAAACTGAAGAATGTCTACAAAAGTTGTCTTCAATTGGACGAATTCTGCTGCCCAACTTTGCTTCATTCTATCCAAAATTGATATATGACCACTCAACAGGAATGCAAAAACTTCAGCCTTCTTCAGATCTGTTGGATCATTTGTCTTGGCGGTGGTTTGAGCATCACTTAGGGCCTCATGCATGGCCTCCAACTTAGGAATGATTATTCTTCTAAGCTCATTTAACCTACCGATTCTATTTTTCTTTTCTTTCTCTAGCTTCTTAATTTCATCCAAGATTGCAATGGTCTGACATTCTTAATTTACTATGGATGAGGTAAATGGATCAAAATTTTGAGAAAGTTTTGTTAGTTGGATCTCCTGTTCTTTCATTTTCTTCTCAATCTCCATTGTTGCTTTGGACCATGATAGACAAAATTTATATATTTCCCCGCCATCTTTAAGAGCATTTTCTAAGCTCTTTATCCCTATATCCATATTTCTTCTATCATTTGATATTAGACTTAGTACTTTAGAGAATCTTTTATCCAAAAACTCTTTCCAGACCTTTTTCTCAGCTGATTTCTCTAAGGACTCAAAATGAGTCCTAACTGAACTAACAAGAGCTTTAAGATTACCTGATGAGGAGGCTAAGTGATCCTTCTAAAAAGATGGCATGATCTTTTCTAAAATGCCAGATGTAACTTCTATTAGCTCACAATCTTCCATGTGAGACTTCAGGAGTTTTTCTTTTGCCTTTGCATTGGCAAATGAAGCTATCTTCATTGTTTGAACTGGGGAGAGAGAGTCAAAGTTAAATGGACCTTGAAGTAACTTTGGTTCATCAATCTCTAACATTTCTTTTGTCAAGAAGTCCTTGACAATTTCTGCAGTGTCTCTTGCCGGAGATAGAGATTTCTTCTCTTCTGCACTGTCACTTATGTTCTTCTCAGCTTGACTTTCTTCTCTTCCTTTTGCTTCTTCTTTGTCCTCTATTCTTTCTTCTCCTTTAGATCTGGAGACTGTAGGGGAAACTGGAGGAGAGATGTTTGTCTTTTTATGAACTTCCTCTTCTGGAACAGAGGATTCCAAGTCCTTATCCTTTTCTGCACCAGTGTCCATGACTTCTTCTGCCATTTTCTCAATCGATTCTTCTCCAACACTTGTGGCCGAGGGATCAACACCCAAGTCCTCTATGATAGGAATATTGAATTTTTTAAAGGCACTCCGGAGGATCTCTTCTGTTTCCTTGGCTACCTTGTCAGTCTCACCAAGCATGAGCTAATTCATTCTGGCTTTGCTCTGGAATTCATCCTTACAGTCTTTGAAGATCATATTCATTTTCTTTGAATCAATTGAAGGATATAGCTGAATGGCTATCTGTTCTTGAATTTCAAGATCCTTTGCCCTAGCATTATTCTTTCTTATCTCTAATTCCTTCTCTAAGCTTTTGGGAATGAGAGATATGATTTCAATAAAAGCCTTATTATATATATTTAGATACTTAACTGCAGCTTCCTGCAAGATCTTCTGGTCAGCTTCATTATAATCATCATAGAATTTAGCCATTGGTTGGAGATTTCCATCCACAGTGATTAATTTTATGACATCATCTAAAGACAGGTAGGCCTTTCAATGAATTCTTCTGCCATCTCTTCCTTGTCTTTACTGATAGAGGGTTCACTGGATCCTTCCTTCTTTTGCTTCTTCATTTTCTTTATATCCTCATCTGATTCAGTTTCTTCTTCATCCTTTTGGCTTGCATAGGACCTCGTTGTCTTTTTCTTTGTTCTCTTCTCTGCTTTACCAGATGATTTTGCTTCTAGTTTTGATGTTTTTTGAGCTCTTGCCAGTGTTAGGAGCAGACCTCTTAGATGATCTTGTCTAGGTGGGGGCTTCTACCGGACCACTTTCCTTTTTAGCACCTTCCTTCTCTTTCTCTACTCTTTCCATCTTCTCCCTATTGGCATCAAGTGCCTCTTTTGAGATCCCAAAGCTTTTGGCAATGTTTTCTACTTCTTTTCTTACCTTTCTCTTGATCTCTGGCTGCCTTAGCTCTACATGGATTTTCACACTTAGTTCTTTAGAGGTTCCAAACCTTTCTACCTTATGATCCTTTGGCTGACTAAGCATGTGTTGAACATGTAGCTCCACAATGTTCTCATCAACTTCATATCCCATTGGCATGATCCACACTATTCTTGGTTCCACTACCTCCATTAGGCATTGATCAGTCTCGACCATAAAGCATACTGTGTCTTTGTATTTCTCAACTAGAGATTGGGGAATTCTCTCTCTAGCTTGCATCATGTTTTGAAAGTTTTTAAAGAAACCCCAGAGAGCTGTGTTTTGTGCTTTGTCATCACCAAGTCCATGCAAATAATCCCTAATTTGTATGGCAACCAGTCTGTTATTCTGCCATACCCATCCACTAGATCTGGGTAGCTCATTCATAAAGTAGAAGAATAGACAGAGTATTAGACCACCAAATTTGAAGTTCTTGTCCTTTATCTTTTGCAGTTTTTCCAAAAGTTGGCTTAGAAGCAGTTCACACAGATCATAGTCAGCATTTTCTTTTAACATTTGATAGGCTGTATAAACTATAGTTCCTGGTACTAAATTTTCCCTACTAGAGTGATAAATCTTGTAACCAATTATCATGGATGCAAATTTGACATCCGGATCAGTGATATCTTCAATTGTCATAGCTCTCTTGTGAAATTTTGATCCAGTTGCATCACTTACTATCTGATTCTTCATAGATTTGAGAATAGGTATACCACTGGATGAGTGCAAACTGGTAACTGCCCTAATGGCATCTTTTTTGATCTTGAATGGTCCATTCAACCACATGAAGTTGTCATGTATTCTACTCAAGACATACTGGACCCATTCGTCCTTAGCAAAGTAGGGGAAATGTATACATTGTGCAAAGTACTTCTCCCAGAGGGCCTTGTATTGGGGTTTGAGCTCAAATGAATCATCTATTAACTATTTGTGGTAGATATCCCTCAATTTGGACTCTCTGAATTCTTCAATGTTTGCGTGAATGTAAACCCTAATATCTTTTGTATGCAAGACACCATGCAGAACACTAGAAAAAGCTCCTAGGGGATCTACTTCCAAGGATTTGTAGGGATGTTTCTTGAATTTGGGGTGAGGCCTATCAGTGATCTTCACAATATTCAGAGTAGACATCTTTTTAAAAAGATTTGTAGAGAAGAATGGAAAATACCTTTTACGTCTTTCAGTTTCACGGAGTTAGCCGAATCGATTTCTAGATGAATTGACTTCTGTAAATGATCTTTGATGAGATTGAGGAATTTTGTTGCAAAGCCTTCTCTTTTCGTTTCTTCTTGAATGCAGAATGAACAAATGCTTAATGAGAAAACCCTTATATTGCTCCGCAAACCCTAATGTTAAGTTGCAATAAATGGTCGACCTAAGTCATTCTAGTTTGCCTTATTCAGATGACTTGAAGAACTGGATCAATCTTGATCTTAAACATGTTGCGGATCTTCCAAATCTTAACCATAGTTTATTTGGATGTTTCTCTTATGAACCCTTTAATCCGTAACTCTTCTTGTGTCAGTTCTAGCACCAATTGATTGGCTGGGGGAACAAGGTTTTCTTTGTGTCTCCCCCTGAGCCAGAGCTCACTTTTTAATTTCCGGAAGGAATATCAGCACCAGAGTTTGGTGCGGACCCATCCCCTACATTCTCTGTACCTTTCTTCACCCAAATCTTGTTCATCTCCCTTTGAACTTCATCCGCATTCACTTTTCATTTTCCCTTATCTTGATTCGGATTATGATGTACCAGACCTCTTTTGTCCTGATTCTTGCTTCTACAGAATTTTGCAATATGACCGGATCTATTGTAAATTTGGCAAACAACATTTCTTTGCATATTTGATTGATATCCTCTTGATCTACATTGATTAGCCATATGACCTATTCTATAGCATGCAAAGCATCTACCATTGAATGATTTTTTCATTTGCATATTTTTGCATTCATGAGATTTGTGACCATACCTTTTGTAGTTGAAAGACTGTCCAGAGAAGGATGAATTAGTCTAATTCATTCTCTTTCTGCACTGATTAGCTTTATGACCAAAGTTATTGTAGTTGTGGCAGTATCCAATGAAGGATGGATATCTCTGAGCATTAGGCTGGCTTACCGGAGGTCTTCTAGGCCTGTTCCTTGGATTTTCTGATCCAAAATTCTTCTGACCGAATCCAGAGCTTTCTCCTTTCTCATATCCCAAACCACACTTGTCATCTACCCTCTTTTGACTTTCAAGAAGAACTTCAAGTTGAGTAGAACTTATCTTGAATTTTTCTTTATATTCATTTGCTGTTTGAAGATCCCTTTTAAGAGAGACAATTTGATCCTCAAGTTTTTCTTCATTATCTTTAGCATCTTCAAGATCAGATTCAAGGTGTCTGATTATTCTATCCATCTTGTGGCAGTCTTCTGATTTCTCCTTGAGAGATTGTCTTAGATCATCTTCAGTTTTTCTTTTCTCTTCAATTTCTTGGGTAAACTTCATAACTCCTGATTCCATTTCATGTCTTACCATGATGATCTCTTTTGATAACTTTTCACACAACTTGGTTTTCTCGTTCAGATCTCCATTTGTATCATTAGATTCACGTTGACTTACCAATTGCTGAAGGTGCTCTTTTCTCTTTTTCATAGAGAGAATCAGTTTCCCTTTTAGTTCATTTATGAAATCATCAGCCTGTTTGAGTCTTTCCTTCAATTCATTGACTTCAGAATTTGACTACTCAAGATCATCTAGGGTAGACTTAAGCTGCTCCCTCATACCATACACATCGATTTGAATTCCCAGATTTTCCTCAAGCTGTTAGGCTCTGTTGGGAGGAACTTGGCTCTGATACCAATTGTTGATAACTGAGAGGGGAGGGTGAATCAGTTATCCTAATTATTTTTACTTTCTGAACTTTCTTATTAATCAATGCAGCATTAATTCAAATAAACAAACATAACCATGAAATGGAAATACACATGACAAAATATTTTTGACGTGGAAACCCTGTTAAGAGAGAAAACCACAGGGTGATTAACCCAAGATTGTATTCTTTGTTAGAAGAATGGAAATACAAAATGGCACTTGCCAATTAGGGCTCACTGCCTGAGCACACTGCTCACAAGAGGCACATTGCCTACAAGAGACACACTGTCTACAATTTATAAAGAGTGTAATACAATACTTGAACTGATAAGGAGCATCTACATATGCTAGAGTTTAGTTCCGGTTAGGCTTAGTACACTGATCTACTGCACTTCATCTTTCCTCTTCTTTTGTGTTGCTCTCCTTTCACATACTGGACCTTCCTTACTGCTTTTACTCTGCTCTACTACTTTTCTTTGCACATCACCAAAACCCATGACACCACTCACAACTAAATCCATCTTGTATATATATCCATACAAGTGATTTCAACACCTTTCTAGTCGGCATCTGGAATAGTCAATCTTTTCCACAAACTCTGATCTGTCAGCTGAATCCTTGCTTACCAAGTAATGCGGATCAAGGATATACTTGTAGAAGTCATCAATCATGTCGGCCAATCATAACTTATGCCTTAATAACCTTTACCATCATCAGTAACACATCTAGAATAATGTCTAATGTTCTACCAGTCAGTTCTTCCTCTGTCCACACTGCCAATCAGGAACCTGATACTCAAGTATTCATATCTTTTTCTTCATCTATCACCGGAGGCTAAATCCTTGGAATCTATCAGTCAAGGTAGTCCTCTTGACTTCCCCAAATCCACATTTCACCAAGATACTTCCTCTGAGAGATCCAAACTTGGCTGTCGAACCTCACCACATGCTCTGTTCTTGCTTACCAGACCACAACATTCTTCACTCTGACTTCCGGTATAGACACACCATGTCCTGCGGATGTGTGGGATGAGCTTTGTTGCCATCAATGACAACAATCATGAATCCATATAGTGTCTCTTGCCAACATATCACCCATATTTAATGTTGTAGATTTATATCAGTATCATGAGGGAGAATCAAGTGATAGCATTGAAGTTGGGTTGAAGGCTCAGCTACCACAGTAACAACCAGAGTTGAACGCAACACCAGAGGCAAACAGTATAAAGAGTACTTGGTTAAGTGGAAAGGATGATTGGAGGAAGATTCATCATGGATTTCTTAGAGCAAAGGTAGACCACAATGGTTTTCTTCTAGCCCCAGGAAAGTGAGGGACTTACTTTTCAAACAACCTTGAGTGTCTAATGCAGGAGCATCCTAGGTTGAAAGACAATCTTGAATCAATCAAAAATATTTTTATTTCTTTTATTTTTCTTACATTTTAGTTGCATTTCAGTCATTATAGTCTTAGTAGATTGCACTGCATTCTACCGCATCATCATTGCACAACTCGCAGAGCAAGATAAAGACTCTACACTATGACATCTACATCATATCCAAAATTTAGGAGATTTGCATAAGTTCATGGAGAGTTATCACTATTTAAACATCATCAAAACTCATAGAACAGAGCATTCAACATTCAGTATGAGCATACAATGTTTGCGGAACATTCTTGTGACTTGTAGAGAAAAATGGAACATCTCACAAGGAAATTTGGGACTAATGACATCTTCATTCAGAACCATAACATGTTCCTTCATAATATAGAGCATTACCACATGATTTAGGCCAATCTACACGTTTCATCAAGCATCAAACTTTGGAACCTCTTAATGCCGATGCAAAGCATTCCTTGAGCTAGAAGATGATATATAAGCATTCATTAGATGCATTAGGATAGTAGGGAATATACTGAACATGATAGAAAGTTTTTAGTCTTTAGTTGTGGATTTGTGGAAGGCACTTCAAAGCTATATCTTTCATGAAATTCTATTAGAGGATAGGCCTGTGAGCCCATAATAGTCTGCATGTTACTGGCATATGAAGATTGTACTTGTTCATGATATTGAATTAGTATATATCCATTTGATGCTTCATTCTTTGTGTTTTCTGTTGTATTTACTCTAAGGCTACGCAGTAGGACAGTCCTATTTCTGGACCCTCCATTTGTGACTGCACCAAAAAGAAAAGCATTAGCTAATTTATCTGCCATTGGATCTATTGCAGTTGGATTTACAGTTTGCCCTTTACCTTTTTGTAATTCTTTATTCCACTTCTCAACAGTTAACAAATCATCCTCTATTTCTATTGTTATAGCTTGGGTTGTGTCAAGACTTGGAACGCGTGCTCTTCTCAAGTGAAAGCTCTCATCTGGAGGTTGGGCATTAATAAAGAAGCACTTTTGATTTTTAGTAGTCAGCCTTTTGGCATTGTCAATTCTTTTTACCACCTTATTAAAATGAGCCACAAATTCTCACATGGGTTCATGTATTTCCTTTTTCATTTGAGTCAATTGTGCTAAAAGCATGTGTTCATCCTTGGCCCTCTTGAATCTATCCTCAAATCTCTAATGCATAGTAGCCCATGAATCTATAGAACCAGTTGGTAAATGATAAAACCACTCAGTTGCTACTTCAATCAAGGATTTTATGAATAACTAGATAGAAACATTTTCATACTGCACTCCAAGAACAACATACACTGCAAAGAATGCATTTATGTGTTCATTAGTCATAACTTTGTCATCACCATTAAATTTGGGTAGAATCTTTCTTGACCCATGAGCTAAATCATGCAATTGAACTCATAGTGCTAGGGGACCTATAGCTACACCCCATGAGATTGGTCGTTGCCGAGCTATTTGTTGTTGTTGAATGGGTTGTATATTAACAATAATAGGAACATCAGTTATGTGTAATGTCAAGGCTTGATAAGTGGAAGACCTAGCATCACAACTTGTGGGCAAAGAAGGTCTACTTGCTGATTTAATATTTCTTCTTGAAAAGGAAGGGAATGTAGAGAAATCAATATTTTCTAACCTTTCAAAATCAGGGTTCAATATGCCCTTACTTCAATCACTCTTGGTATATTTTTTGCTAGCCATTTTGTATAAACTACTGGTTATTATTTTGTTTCTTATTTTTTCTATTGTCTTGTACTACCTATATAGTACTCCTTATGTTTCTCCATGGTATGGGAATGACTCTTCTACAACCAACAATGGTCTATATTCTTCACCAAAAATTTGAGCCTGTCTCCTAATTTCATTACCAATATCCTCTTCTCTGTTTAACACCTCGTCAACTCGATGATATTGTTATTTTGACATTTTGTATCTCTAGGCTAGTGTTCTCAAATCTGTTATGACATCCTCTTGCTCAATGTCTAACCAATTAATATTTGGTTGCAAGATTGGACCAGAATTATGTTGTAAGACCATAATTATGCATCCAAACAATAAGTTTATTACTGATCAAATATATTTATTGAGGGTGATTATTTCTCCTTCAAATTCTTGGAAGTGGAATTCTATCAATCACCATTCTACCAACCACTATCTCCAACTCCTCTTGTTCCTAAGCTCGAGCAAGTCTCTAGGCTTATTGTTGAATTTCTCTTCCAAGATTCTCTTCTTGGTTGATTATTTGCTCTACTTGGTGGTATTGGAGTCTTGATGACCTATTTCTCCAAGCTAGTACATAGAAATTACTTATTATATCTTTTGCGAATGTACCACCTAACCAAGTACCACTAGGTTGTAAGACAGGAGTCAAAATCACTCTGCAGTACCATAAGTATTTTTCAAAAATATCATCTCTAAAAACATTAAGATGACCTTTCAACAAATAGTTAACCTTTTAGATCCCCAATAGAGTCGCCAAAAATTTGTTGGTATACAGATTTGCACTATGATAAATATTTTCAAAATTTGACTCTGTTCAACCAAAGATATAGTGAAAATTGTACCAATAGTTGGTAAGGTTGCTATAGTTTAACAACTTACCTCTACATTAAGAGGACCAGCTCCCTTGTATGATAAAGATATTGGTTTTTGTGGTATTTTGACCCAAAAAGATTTGCAAAGAAAAATAAAGAATGGTGCATCAATGAGAAACCCAAATAATAAACCTATGAGTATTGACTTAGGCTTCTTGCATGTGAGAAAAACTATTATAACTATCTTCATTGTACTAGGAAAAGAACACTTCTTGAGACTTTTAAAATGAAAATTAAAAGAGATTTGGATATGGAATAAGAAAAATATTAACTCCACAAATCTTTAATACACATTAAAGACCAATGATAATCAAACATATTTCAACATTGCACATCTGATATAATTTCAGGAATAAGACTAAATGATTTCACAAATGGATCAAGGGATTACAAAGAAGATTATTCATTCAACTTAAGAAGAACAAACAACGCAGAAAATATTTGAACAACACCATTCAGTTATCTTCTATTTCTTTTTAAAGAGATGTACAACTCAAACCCTTACAACCCAAAATTATGAAAGCTAGAAAGTCCCATTGATACAATAAAGCCTCATATAAATAGGCTTTTCCCTTTAACTAACTTTAATTTATAACTTATAATGAAGTTTTAAAAGCCATCATTATCTGCAACAAAGTTATAAATAAAGAGTCACTATTAAGCCATATGAAAATGACTTAATTTACAAATAAGGAAATAAAACATCATTTAAAACAATATTAAAGTCCTCAAGATTCTTTGACTGTTGCATCTTCTTTCACAGTTTCTAACTTGTCTAAAGAAGAAGAAAGACCTTGGTAAATCATGTATTGTTTCACAACAGGTGCCATAATCTTTGTTTCTGGGACTGTGGTATTTAGTAGGCAGTGCTTCCAAACTCCAAGAGAATCTTCTATTTCCTTTATCTTAGTCCCAAAGATCGATGAATCTTTGAGGAAGCTACCTACAACATTTGACAATGTGGATAGTTTTATCATAGTGTTGGCATTGACATCTTCTTTGTTGAATAATTCTTTAGAGATTAGGTCCTTAAAATTCAACTTTATTACTTGAATGTCTTCCAAAGTCGAGTCATTTTCTTTGGATATGTTCACTTCCATAGCCATGCAACCTACCACTCTTTCAGACTTGATATATTGAACTTCTTTCAAGAATTTCTTCAATTCATTAATGGCTTGCCTCACAATTGTGGTTTTCCACTCAATGTTTCTTGTCCATATTGTGGGATGGTACTCTTTAGATTTAATCAAAATTTTCTCAAACAATAATGTATTAACATCTATTTTTGCCATCTCCTCTATGTCTCTAACTGCCAAATGCCACACAATTTCTTCCTTCTTGATCACCTGAAGCTCATTTTTAAGTTCTTTATTTTTCTGTTCGGCCAGTTGATATAATTTCATTGATTATTCAATACACAAGAGCCCAACTATTATTATTGGTTCAACCCAAGCTTTAGAAGCTCTCCCAAATACTTGATATTTTCTTATCTTATCCATACTGTCATTATCAACATTTTGCAAATTTACACTTTTTGAGATTGAGGATCCATCTAATGGATGAATTGAGACATTTAGAATGGATTTAAGATAAGATGTCAACATTTGTATTTGTTCTTCAAGTTGCTCCCTAGTAGCCTTTTCCTTTTCTGTTCTATGTACAACCTTGGCAGTTGAAATTTGAAAGTTATGTATATCTCCTTCATGAGTTAAAGGTCCAAGATCTACCTTAGATATATGATCATCATCTTCTATTATTTCTTCCTTTTTTCTTATCATCAGTAGGCTTGGCTATCTCCACATGTTGATATCCTAAAGGATCAATCATTAATCTTGAAGCAATTTGTGCCTTCTAGGTTTGGGAGTAGTCCCATGTAACAATTTGGCCACTACATCTTTCTCTTCTTATAAACTACCTCTTTCATCCAGTGAGAAGAGGATGTGATTTTAGATGAGCTTAGAATGAAGGCAAAATCAATAGGTGGAAAAATGGATTTTGGTAATGAGGGCTCATAAGTATCTTCTTTATTAGGTGATGGGGGAGAAGACATGTGAACAATGTTATCTATATTTTGAAGAGGTGACAATGATGAAGATGGAGGCATTTGAGATGAGTATGGGTTTCCTTCTGGAGGGGCTATAGTTTCTTTTTATATTTCTTCATGAGCACCCTGATCTCCTTGAAGTCTCTTTACTTGTAACTTAACTCTAATTTTAAAATCACCTTGGGCACAAGAACTCTTTAAATTTATCCCTTTATCAAGCTCTTTACCATCACATCTACCTATTACACTTGACCTTCTTTTAGGAATGTTGATAGTAGCAGTGACTACAGGTGTCTTGACAAATTTTTCTGTTTGTCTTGTTCCTTTAGATGAAGTTCCTTGTGGCCTGGTGGAAATGTGTTCAACTCTCTTGGCATCTAGCCATTTTTTAGTTTTCCGTAGGACAAAGAGAGATCCTTCTCTAATGTCTTCCACTTCCTTATCACTCCACTTGATTGGTGTAAGGGGTTCAAATTAAAGAGCATCTAAGTAGAACTGGTCAATCATTTCTAAACCGTCATCTTCAATTCCTTCAACATTCCACCCTAGTTCATAATCCTTCATTTGTTGTACAGTTAATCTAGACCAATCCCTTTTTCTTACTTCAAAGTCATTCTCACAGTCCTCCCAATAGTCCTCTAGATGAGGACAATGGAAATATCTAATCCCAAGTTATAAATTATCCTTTATATAATTCTTGTTGTTAAATGGATACCTCATGCTATGGTAATGCATAGTCACCTTCACCAAGAGGGCTTCAGATGAAGATGGACATGTGTAATAAGACAAGCCTAGTATGAATGGATACCCTGCCTTCTTTATATCTATAAACTTTTTATTCATTGACTCCATTTGTCTACAGAGTTCAATAAGGACCAAGTGATCAAATGGATATCTAGGCAATTTGTATGGATACTCATCAACACCACCTATCCTCATATAAGAAAACCTTGTGAACTGAATCAAATAACTTGTAGATTGTTTAGTCAAGTTTGCAACTTCAACATAAAATCTTTGACCCACATTAGCATCAAGTTCTCTAACTATAAGCATGGTAAATGCATCATTTACCCTTCTAAAGTGTTTTTTGTTGTTATTCAATTGCAGCTAGGGATAAAAGTCATAAATTTGAGCACTTTCATCATATACTTCCACTTCTTGTAGTCCAACCATGGATGCATGCTAGCAATGGCATAAAATAGATATGATGTCATATAAAACTACTGTGTGTTCTAAAAATTTGTCAACTGATTGTACAAGTTATCACTTATTATTTTCCCCCAATCAATGCATTGAGATTCCCACCCTTTCACAGTGATAAATTGACACATCCAATACTCAAAAGAATTGGTATTTTTGTCCCCATTAACTCTGTGCAGTAGGGTTATATGATGTTAGATACATCATCATTAAAATATGACCTGAGGAGGACTTTAGGCAACTTAGATTTTCCCTTTCTCAATTTCTTGAACCAAGATTTAGCAATATTGTTCAGGCATGTATTATTCCTATCAATGAAGTAGTTTGTCTCTTTTCCAACATTCATGTATGCATATTCTTCTCTGTTAGGAAGTCTCAACATGGTGCTTATTCATGACTTGTCTAATTTAGCTATTACCTTGTCATCCGCACTTCTTATCTCTCTATCATCAGGCTTGTAATATTTAACATAGGTCAATACTAAATCAATACACTGAACAAAAGTTGGGAAGCCACCAACATGAGCTAATCCAATTTGGAAAGTAGCTTCAGCCATTTCTGACCTAGGGTTTTCGACATGTGTAGCCAAAAATCTTCTAAGTCAATGTGCCCTAGTTGGCTATCCCCAACCTTCAATAAAGAGTTCTCCAAAATTGACTCCCTTTCAAAGCCTTGATAAGCATATTTCATTTTTGGATTTTAAATTTTACCTAGGTTGGTCAAGAATAAGACAAACTTTTGGAGAAGAATTCAAGTGGGAAAACATAGATTTACAGAAAACTAGGGTATGGAAGTAACTAAATAATTTGAGGAAGCAAAAATTTAGGAGTAAATTAACTAAGCAATGGACACATTTACTTACTTGGTGGTGTGCTTTTGAAGGAGTCAGAAGGCAATTTGAAATAGTTGTAGTCAGACTGGGGTTCCAATGGGCATGAATATCAGCTCCTTTCTCACATTGAAGTCAACTATTTGCTCAATGGTAGAAAAATGCCTTTATAAAACTACAATTTTCTCTTTTTCCTCTTTGTCAGAGGTTCTTTGGTAATTGGGAACAAATAAACTCGTTATCTCTTTCTTCTTTCTTTTTAAGTGTCGAAGGTCAAGTGGGAACTAGGAACCTATTAAAGGTTCCATAGGTTCTCAGAACCTATGAACTCTCTGACATCTTCTTTTTCTTTCTTTCCATCCCTTTATGAACCTTTGAGACATTCAATCCTTATGTGTTCTGAACTGTTGGGGGTTCCTCGGTAATTAGGAACTAGGAACTTCCTTAACTCTTTCAGAACTTCGATGGTTACTGGGAACTACATTATAATATGAAACTGTGTCAGAGGTTCCATAGGTTCCCGAAACCTACGGAACTCCCAGATTTTTCTTTTCTTTTCTCCTTTCTTAAGTCTCCACTTCTTCCTTGCGTGTTCCTAGTTATCGATGGCCCACCGGTGATCAAGAACTAACGTGTTTCTTTGAATCTTTCATAGCATGGATGATTACCGAGAACGAATGCATTAATTAAGACCTTTCAGAGGTTCCATAGGTTCCTAAAATCTATGGAACTCCTGACTTTTTTATGCTTTTCCTTTCTTCTCTTAAATATCTGCAAGTTCTTAATTATCGACAATTCACTGATGAATAGGAACTGATAAGCCTTTTTCCAAAAAGAAATTTTTTTGGCAGTTTGACATGAATCAAGAACCAGCCACGATCTCCTTTCTTCATTCTTGATTTCTTTAAAGTAAGATTAGTTGCTTTCTCCTTTTGGGGCTTTTGATAGTATCAGGAACTAAAGGGCGGATATGAATTTTTTGAAACTTCCCTTAGTTCCCAGTACCATCAAGGTTCCTGATAGCATGGAAAGTGCCGATAACTTGACAAAAAGAGAAAAAAATGGGTTCTCAATTGACTAGGAACCTCTAACAAATAGAGTTTCTAGTGACTTCAAAAGCTCTGACAAGTACTTGATAAGGGTGAAAGCTCTGACAAAAGAAGAGACTTAGAAAATTTTCAAGATTTTTAACAATGACTTTAGAGACTTATGGATATTATACAGGGGGAAGATTACATGACTTCATGACATAAAATTTTGAAAAAAAAAAAGAAGACCCATTATTAAAACCAAAGGTTAGGATAACAAGGACAGGTCAACAAGTTTGAGGCAAATTTATGATCGTGATCTTGTACTTATGCTCCAGTTTTGTCCTCACAATCTTTAGAGTTATGCTCCATGATGTGTAGTTCTTTGCTTTTCCTTTTTTGATAATTGGGAGCTAATACTATTGATATATACCTTGTTAGGTTGTCATATGACTTGAGCTACAAGGGCATTGTACCTTGATAAACCCCTTGAACTTGAACAATATTAAAAATAACAAGCAAGCGCCTAAGATGTAGATTATTTACTTTTTCTTATTGCACCAAACTGAAATGTGTTGCTATGGATTGCTCTCTAGAATGATTGAACTCTTGATTTTTAGATTAGGAGATGATTAAAATAATTTCCTTGAAACCTGTAAATACAAAGACGTAACATCAAATCACACTTGAAGTGTGTTTATTCAACTCAAGGTAGAAGGATAAGGGGGGTCAATCAACCAAATTTGAATTTTGGATTTTAAATTGGAAGGGAACAAGTTTGTGATCATGAGGTTGCCCTTCCATTCACTAACTTGTCTTGGGATAGAATAATGGTTAGACCCAAGGGGAAAACAACTAAATGGAGGTAGGTACATAGATAGATGATAATAAGGTAGATGAGACAAATATAAAATAGTGTATAAATCGAATATCTATGAAAATATGTATAGAGGGATGAATATAGTAGAAGAATGAACCCAACTTCTTCTTTTTTGTTATATCCGACTCCATATTTATGAAAATTTTCATACCCAAACACAAACCTCATTTGAGGTTTAATATTTGATCACGTATTAGGTACACTAATTAAAGTCTTTTTTGTTACAAACAAAGGGCGCCAGACGTTGCAGTCATATCTTTAAAGAACTACGTGGCTAAACCTGGATCATCTGTTGGTTTGTTATTTTTTTCTCCCTTCTTAAAGTGCAGAAGCATGTACAGAGGGAAGTAAAGGAAACATGGAACAAGTGATCAAAAACAGAGAAGTGGTACTAGTTTCTTACGCCAACGAAGGGCCTGTCACAGATGATAATCTGAAAATCAGAGAAACCCAATTGAACTTAAATGCATGTAAGGAAGGAGAAGTAGTTGTGCAGAATATGTGGGCCTCAGTGGATCCATATCTCAGATGGCGGATGAAAGAACCCAACACAGCAGTCTATTTGGAAAACTTCAAATTAGATCAGGTTTTGTGATTTTTCTCATTGTTTACTTCTAAGCTCTCGGCCTTGTCTAATTGATATTTCAATGTTTTATGCAATTGTTTTGATGTTTTAAATACCAATACAGTACAATTTATTGTGCTTTGTAAAGACTATCACTTCACTTATGGTGGGGAAAGTGGTTGTTTCTGCCAATGCTGGGTTTGAAGTGGGTGATGTGGTCACTGGGCTGTACGAAGTGTCTGAGTACAGTATAGTAGGAGGATCAACATTGAAAAAACTTGACACCAATCTGGCCAAACCTTCTGATTATTTGGGGCCTTTAGGTACTGATCTATCATTTCTTTGAAGTAATACTTTGAGTTTTGTTATTTCATATGCATGTTTAATGTAGGAATGTACAATAAATCTAATGTATATAGAATTTAAAGTAAATAAAAAATACAATATCATTTTATTTAAACATCAACATCATCCACTTCAACGACCAAACAGCCAATAGCAATTTTACATCTTATCCACAACAAAAAGCAATTTTACATCTTATCCACAACAAAAAGTGGTAAATATTTATCCTATTTTTATTAGCCAATATTGACTTTTGAAAATGAAGTGGATCGTCTTTCAGAATAGCCATAAAATACACTATATTTAACCTTTTTCACTTTTATATAAAAACCCAACTGTTCACAATACAATAATAATAGGGACACTAAAATGGCTTTTCAATTTATATGAATGCTTTAAAACCATGAACAATTTTTTAATCTCTATTGTCTTTGTTGTATGGACTATATTGTAAATACACTATATTTACTATTTCAGGTGGTAGAGCATTTTCGGAGTAAAAAATCCAACATAATAACCTTTTTCACTTTTATATAAAATCCCAACTGTTCACAATACAATAATAATAGGCACACTAAAAAGTGGCTTTTCAATTTATATGAATACTTTAAAACCATGAACAATTTTTTAGTCTCTATTTTATCTTTGTTGTATGGACTATATTGTAAAAAAAAAACATTCAGTCTGTTTGACTGCCTCTTTTCCTTTGTAATTCAACATTGATCAATAAAAAAAATTAAAAATTAAAATTAAAAAACCCATGTATACATCCAAAAATAAATAAAAAAATACAACACTAGCATCCGTGAGTGATATCCATCAGCCATAGCCTTAACTGACTATACAACATACTTCCAACATTCAAATAGGCACTTTTGGGGGATTGAAGGTTTTGTGTGGATTTGAGCAGGGATGGTAGGATTGACTGCATGGGCGGGTTTGCTGTTAATTGGAGAGCCTAAACCTGGAGATGAAGTGCTGGTTTCTGCTGCAGCAGGGGCAGTGGGACTTATAGCGGGGCAGTTGGCTAAAATCAAAGGTTGCCGCGTTGTTGGCAGTGCTGGTAGTGACCAAAAGGTGATCTCTATTGATCTTTTGCAATTCTTTCTTAAATTCTTAAGTACTCCATGCCAATATGTCTCTAAGACTTGTTGAGCTTTGATAGTTCTGTTATAAGATTTCGTATAGAGGTCTAAGATATGGTCACAAACAGATGACTAATTCTGAATGTTCTTTAGAACCTTTAAAGATCTGTTTGATGGTTATAATTTGAAATTTCATATTACTAAAATAAATTTTAGTATATTTTGTCTATATCTCTATTATTTTAAAAGATTCAAAGTAAATTTGGTGTAGCTGCTATATCATTTACATATTTGAGAAATAATGTAGTTTACGTGGTCATGGATGGCTTATCTACCAGTGTTTTGGTTAGCACTTTGACTCTAATCTTCACATGCCTTAGTTGAAGGTTGATAATACTTTTAACGTCATAGCACTTTGACTCTAGCCTTCATATGCTTTAGTTGAAGGTTGATAATAATTTTAGGATGATAAAAGTTTTGTCTATCTCTTTTTTTTTTTTTTGATTAAGGGTAACGAGGGATTTTTTGAAAGGGCCCCAACCATTTTACAGTTATGGGACAAACAAAATGGCTATGCATCAACATAGCAACTGCACAACAATAACCATAAACCAACAGAAAGCTAAACCACGGTTCAAAACACAACAAGAAACATGAGACCCACAATGGCTTGAAGTAGAAGTGCTCCAAGGAACATTGAACTTTTCCTTTGAAGAGACTTTAGGGTTGCTTTGAGTCCAGTTCGGACCACCATCAACCATGATTGACTGATCAAAACATTTCATCTTCCTACTTGAAAGCTCGTTCTCCTTAAAAGGAGGAGAACAGTCAGGTGAGACCTGGCAACTAGCAGGCACAATCTGAATTTCCATGTTTTACACCATGTTGTTGAGACATTGAATTGTACAATCAACCTGTGAAGCTTGCCAAAGACATCCTTCATAGCATCCAAGTCCTACATCTCTTAACCTTGACCATGCACCCAGGGATCTTTCTCCTTTTCCTTCTACTGCGGTTGCCTATTTACTTGACAACAAGAAGTGGAATGACCAGTCATAAAGCATTTTCCACACATAACCATGGATTCCTCAAAAAAAATATGCTGCTCCCATTTACCCATCTTGGAAGATAGGGTAACAGAAAATGGAAGCATCATACCCACATCCACATACACACAAAATCTAGCAAATAGTAAACATTTTCTAACAATGGTAATCAGATAAAAGGCAATGAACTGGCCAAAAACAAAAGTAATAGCTCTCAATATCTTCTCCTTCCAGTATTCAAGAGGCAAGCTCGGGAGTTTATCCCACACAGGGACTTTGTTGAAGCATTCCTTCTTCGAATGGAACCCCAAAGCCCACTTCTGTAGGGAAATCCCAGATCTGTCCATAAACCATGGGCCACCCAAGTGAGTTTTCACACAATCTTCAAAATTTGAAAAGGTAAACAGAAGGAATCCATTCGCCATGACCATAATCTCCACATGAGACCATTTTCTGTTAGCCCAACTTCTAATGGCGTCAATGTTAGGCCTGATCCCCAAGAACCTCCTAATGAGAGAGTTTTCTTACCACACGATCACTCTGTTGACCACTGAATTCGGAACCAAAACCAATCTGCAAGATATCAGCGGGAGAAGTGGCGCCCAAGATAGAGCCATCCAACCCCGGTCCCGCATAATGTTGAAAGGCAGAAAGCTCCACATTGTGGATTTAAGAAGAGTTAATACATAGTTTGTGCATGAGTTTAAACCTACATCTAAACCTACAGTTAAATAGCGTGTTAACTTTTTGATTTTATCAAGATTGAATGCTATAGATAGGTTGAATGTCTTGTTCTATTATTTTCTGGGTTTTTTTAAAAAATATTTATGTTTTATTTTTATAAAAGTTAGATTTCTCCTTTCTTGTTCAATCATCTTCTATCAGGGGAGATAATCTAACCAAGTTTCTTTGAGCCATAACTCAATTAATCATTCCAGATATATAATGTGTTTAGTGTTACCATCCTCACATCATTGCTGAATTTGTACAATTCTACTTAACTTTATTCCTCTAGCCACGATTGGTGTTGGAGCCCACACTGCTATAAGAAAATGCTCATTTAGGCCCTAACTCTAAACCACTCTAACCTATTAACTATATCCATTGGCTTTACAATCTTTATTGTATTGACAGGTGAAGATGTTGAAAGAAGAATTTGGATTTGATGATGCCTTCAATTACAAGTCCGAGACAGATTGGGAGGCAACACTGTCCAAGTAAGTTAAAGAAGTGAAGCATATATGATGTATAGATAGATTTCAATCCTCTTTCCTTGAATAATAATTCAATGCCCAATAACCTCTGACTCCTGATTAGGTACTTTCCAAAGGGAATAGACATTTACTTTGAAAATGTGGGTGGGCAAATGCTAGAGACTGTTCTGAACCACATCAATATGAATGCTAGGATTCCCATATCTGGAATGATCTCTCAATATAACCTGGTAAGACAAATTTATTTCTGTGAGCTTTGGAGTTGATCTACTCTATGGAGAGTATTAATGGATAAATCTCATGCGCTGCGCATTGCAGGATTTGAAGGAATGTTATGGAGTGAGAAACCTTTTTAACTTGGTAGGAAAATGTGCGAAAATGCAAGGGTTCCTTGTGCTTCAGTATATCCATTGTATGGAGGAATTTGTAAAGGAGGTGGGAGGGTATATGCAACAAGGTAAAATCAAATACAGAGAAGATGTGACACAGGGAATAGAGAACTTCTTGCAAGCATTCAATTCTCTGTTTAGTGGGGGGAATACAGGAAAAGCTCTGGTTCAGCTCACAGTTGATTCATAGCACACACTCTATTTAAATATTATTTGGTTTAATCGTTTAAATAGTGGATTGTAATTTTAAACCTCATTCATCAAAAAGTGGTAAACATTTGTCTTATTTTCAGTGGCTAAAATTTGCCTTTGACTATCCAACTAGATGATGTTATAAACACAATAAATTTTTTTCATCTAAAAATGTGTTTACAACTTTCTGAAAAACTTTTTATTACACTGAAATTCCTCATGCTAAAAAATAGTATTCTCTATTAAACAAGTTAGGGAAAAAATTGTATGGGAGAGAATCTTTATGTGTGGGGTAAAAAGTTTCTAATATTATCTTCTAATTGAATAATAGAAATAGGCATTTTTAGCCAAGATAATCTATAAGAACTTGAATAAGAGAGGAAATATCTTCTAAAGATAATCTATAAGAACTTGAATAAGAGAGGAAATATCTTCTACAGAGATTAAAACAAGATCTTTTACAAACATCTTAAGTTTTTCTTGTCCTTATATCTCTTTGGTAGGTGTGTTTAGGAAAATACTTTTTATCATTGGTTTCTTATATTTTCATATCTTAAGCATTTATATATATTTATCATTTTAAATAAATGTCTTATATTACTTTCTCTTATATTAATATTACTTATCTTATTTTTTATATTTTTTATTTGTAATTTATAATTTTTTTATTTTTTTAAATTAACTTATTTTTAATTGTAATAATAAAGTTAGATTTGTTTTATTTAAATATAAACTTTTTTTTTCTTTTTCCACATTCCATTTTTCATATTTTTCTTTTCTTTTCTTATTTATCAGTTCTTCTCTAATAACTCTAACAATACATCCAAATGAGAACTAAAGTTAACTAGCCAATCATATCATTGTGTTTTTCTTCTTTTAAAGTTTTGACAATATCTTATAATATTAATATTCTAAAAAAATAGCAAAATGAGTCATTTCTCCCATATCTTATTGGCCCATATTGTCTAGTTAAGTTTACTTAGGGTATTTAATATTTGTGTCTCATATCATAGGATTAAGACAATTGTCATGATGACATGTTGTCCTCGGTCTCAACCTTGCCTACATAAACAAGGGCTCTCATTGTGTTGGAAGTAAGCCACACTCGGACTGACGATGGGTTGGCCATAAGGGGCCAGTAGCTCAGTTGGTAGAGCACTCCAGCAGCAAATGGAAGGTCCTAGGTTCAAGTCCTAGCTGGTCCATATGAGCAGTAGCTCAACACATTGTACATAATCATCTTGTGTATCTTGTATCGTGTATGCATTATTATCATTCTTTGGCAATATAGCATTTGTGTTGTTTCTCTCTTGTTGTGGAAAGTTGTTTCTCTTGTTGTGGAAGGTTGTTTTGGTTGCAAGTGATCAGAGGCATCCCTTGAGCTTACAAAATTTCATCCCTTGAGCTTACAAAATTTTGGCTACAAGTCTTAAATGACTCTGTGGATGAGGATTCTTTTTGTACTCTATTTTAAGCATGTCTTCAACCTCCATTGTTTTTTTAAGAGGCCAAGGCTATTGTAAAGTTAATATTGTAGATAAATTCCATAATTTTAGGAATTCTTGTACATAAAATTAGTCAGTTGGCAACATGCAACTATTGTAAAATTTAATGTTGTAGACCACTTTGGCTTAGGTCAATATGTTCTCCTTGAAATCCCACTTATTCAAATTTGATTAAAAAGATAACTCATTTTCCTAATCTTTAAACAATTTCTTATACCATATGCAAAATGTTGTTGGTTTCTCCCATGTATAATGGGAATTATATTTTTAATTTTCTCTTTGGTGAATTTGTTTTACCACACCATCAAATTTATGGATGGTTTGGAATTTATTTATGTCCATATTTTACATTTCTTACTATATTATTCACTTACAGACTTTACTTCATTAATAGCTTTCATGTAGGCATAGGAAAGTAGAAGCAATAAGATGATTGTAAGGTTCATTCCCTTTGACTACAAATTGCACACCAAGGAATAACTAAACTACCTTGTTCTAAGAAGTCAATACTATTTTAAAAGTTAATGTTGTAGATAAATTATAGTGTTTTAGGAGTTTTTTAACTAAAATTTAGCCAATTTGAAACATGCAAGATGTAGTCAGTGTACAATGTCGATTATTATTTGACTATGTAGTAATTGGTTGTTGGCACTCAAATAGTTATAAGAGTTGGTTAGTCTGAGTCAGTTAGTAGATGGTTGTGTTCTTCTTGAAAACTGTCAGGTCTTTTATATAGTCTTTGTATCATCAAGGAAAGTAGTATGATCTAGTCAGATCGAATCTAATCCTTGGTCGACAATCTCTGGTCTACTTCTATAATATTTTTCATGTGTGAATAAAGATATACTTTTACTCCTCTATCTGGTATGCATTGTTAATTATGCTAATTATTTCGAGTATTCATTTATCAAATAGGCGAGTAAACATTGGCATCATTGCCTTAAAAGAAACCAGGTCCAATATAAGATATGCATGCCCTTAGACCCTAATAAAGGTGAGAAGAGGCCACGTGGTTAGGATCAAGAGATCAGACAATCTCTTAGGCTGGTAGAATAAAGAAAACACAGAAGAAGACTAAGAGAGATCGTTGAAGTCCATTCTGAAGTCGAAGTCAAAGTCAAAGCATGAGTAGGCTGGTAGAATAAAGAAAACACAGAAGAAGACTAAGAGAGATTGTTGAAGTCCATCCTAAAGTAGAAGTCAAAGTCAGGGCATGAGTAGGAGTCGTACTCAGGGGACAAAACACATTTCCACTACAAATAATTGGAGTTGGATCGTGAGTAGGAGTCATAGTCGGGGGATGGAACACATTTCCTTTACAAATAATCACATGAGCACATAGTGGGAGGAAACCATTGAAAGCACCTTCCACTGCTAGACAACGTGTGGATTGATCTTTTTGATCAACTTGAAAAGTCAAGACAACCTTCTCTAAACGAGCGAAGTTGGAAGTTAGAGTCAGATTTCTTCATAGAAGTGTATGAGAGAAACCTTCAAGCCATTGAAGGGTTGCCAATTGAAGGAAAAGAAACTGAGCCAAGGTTGTATAAAAGAAAATATGAAGGTGAAACAAGTGCATGAAATAATGAAATTGTGAGAAGAGTGGAGGATTCTTATGTGGTCGAGAGTGCGAGATTAGCATCAAAATGTCTAAGTCAACACTCCCTAGCAAGCGGGTTCCATGTGCTAGGTTTGCATCAGAACAAAACCATGGTAAGCCCCAGCGGAGAAAAGCAGAAGTTGCCCAAGTTTACAAGAAATGGATCAGAGGATCCTGTTAGACACTGTAAGACTTGTGAGACATTCTAGACAACAAATTGGCAATATGATGAAGAAATTTATCTACGTTCTTTTCCAACCACCTTACAAGGTGTAGCAGTATACCAAACTTGACCAAGCCTCCTAAAACACATGGGAGAGCTTAAAGAAGGCCTTTGAACAAGAGTTTAAGTTGTTGCAAGATGATAATGAAATACTAGCCAAAATGTACAATACCAGGCAAGGTAAGCATGAGAACGTACGAGCTTCTAACCATAGACTTAAAGAACTACTTGTAAAATTAGAAAAAGAACCTGCGAATGGTCTTAAGAAAAGGTGGTTCATCAAAGGTCTAATTCCATCATTAAGAAAAACATGAAGGTAGTACCACCCTCTTCATACATAGAAGCCTACAATCAGTCTATGGACATAGAAAGTGAAGACAAAATGTCCTCTCATAGAAAAATAAAAATAGAGGAAGATGGAAGTTCAAATGACAACAGCAACAGTGAATCAGGAATGGTACAAGTGCTCCAAAGGGACATGCTCTGGATGATGAAAGAATTGAAGGTGGAGAAAGAAACCAGCAAAGAATCCACTAAACTCTAGTGTACTAAGTGTAAAAGTGAAGGTCACACCAAAGGTAATTGTCCCAGAAAAATATTTTGTGAGATTTGCCAAGTTATGGGTCATTCAATAAAAGAGTGCCCGTATAACTTGAAGACCAAAAGTACACAAGTACTTTTCACACATGGAGAGAAATCCACTCCATCAAATCGGCAAAATGCATCTCCAGGTGTTTATCGAAATCAAAGAGGCAGAGGTCAAACTCAAATACAATACAACCCTAAAGGACATCCAATCATATAGTGCCGACAATATAATGAATGGGGACATTTTGCGAGAGACTGTCAAAACAAGCAAGACAAAGTGCAATTATTAAGTAAATGGTGTGGACTTGGAGACCATGAAGACACTGAATGTCTGAAGCAAAAGGCTAGCATCAACTTAATTGATGTTGAAAGGAAAAATGAAGTATTAGTTGTCACTCGAGCCCAAGCAAAGAAAATTGTGTACCCAGACCCACATATAGAACAAGTAAGAATTTATGAATCAAGAGTCAAAGAGGAGTAGACTATGGATAATGAACAACACCACTCACATGCAAATGCAAGTATGGTAACAAATCAATTACACTCTGAGAAAATTATTGCAAGGCAAACTACCATACCAATTAAAGTAGTGGATTTATTACAATATATTCCTGAACTCTGAAATGCTATTGTATCGGGGAGAATGAGATAGTGCATGATATGACCAATTTGGAGTCAAGCGAGAATGAAGACCCAATAACCAAACCTCTGTTGTCATGCAACCGAGTAATTGATCCTATGCTATTAACAGTCAATATAACAAAGAAACCAGTGGTGGTAAATATGGAGATCCTTGGAAAGAATCTCACCAATACAATTGTGGATGGCGGGTCTAGTGTGAACGTACTTTTAGAAGATACCTGGAGAAATTTTGGTAAGCCAACTCTTTGGCCCCCGACTTTTCAACTGGTGGGTGCAGATCAACATGGTATTAAGGTACTTGGTGTTTTAATGGGCCAAAAGGTAATTATTGGAACCTAAGTATTTCTATTGAATTTTGTGGTCATTTCATTAAGGCAAAAAGTATATGATGCATTATTGGGTTGGGGATGGCTGGTAGTAGACAAAGACGACCACAACTGGAAACAAACCATAATCTCCATCGACAACAAGGGCCAGAAGTATATAATCGATTTGGAAAACCAAGTAGTCAGTGAGGAAGTAGCTTCCTCTGATTCATTGGACTCAGACTCTGAAGAAGAATGGATGAAGAAGTATGAGTCAAACAATGAACCTGGATTCTGAAATTACAATCATGCTCAGAGGATGAAACAAATTCTCTTCGTGGTTTGTTTCATTGGCAAATGGAGGACTATGAATTATTTTCATCAGCTTGTAATTTTATCAAAGTTATGATGATCAATGAAGAGCAACAGAGAAAAATGACTTTGAAAAGTTAGACAATTTATGTGTGCAGGATGCATTACACGATTCTCAAAAGACGGCAGTTTTGGTTTCAGTAGAAGCACACAACTTTACTGATGATTGCAAAGTTAAAAAAGGTACATGTTCGAGTAATAATATTAAAATATTTAATTTGGAACATACAGATACTTGTCGTACATTCAAATCAACTTCACAACAAAATTTTGGAAGAGCAAAAATATCATGGAAAATTACAAAGAAGGAAAAAATATTGTGAGAGAAATTTTTGCATCAAAGCGGTAGATGGTAGGTGGGCTCCACACAGAAAAAAGGAAAAAATAAAATTTCAAGTTTGGAAAAAATCAATATTAAAAATCTCTTTTTCATGATAGTACAGAAAAGAAAAAATTAATGGAATAGAACTTTAAAATCTTTACTAAAGGCTCTACTATACGACATTATTTTCCTACCATATGACCTACTCCATTTTACCTTATCGTACAACCTAAAATCATCTCCACCACCATACAAGCTGCATTACTTGGTTTATTTTTTACTATACAACCCGCACTGAGTCTGCCATATGTATGACTAAAACTTTTACTTGTCGTACAACTTCAAGCTCTAGTCGTTGTATGACCTCACCTCATCTCCATTGTACAACTCACAGGGAGTCTATCATATGCTTGCCTAATTGTTGTACGATTGGAAAGCACACCTATTACTATCATACAATTAAGCCTTCAATTTGTCATACAACTAAGCATTTGATCTGTCGTATGACTCAACATTCAATCCACCTTGTCTCTACTGTATGACTCCCATTTGCCTAACCTATGAATTAAACCCTGTTGTCTATTGTCATCCTATGACCTGAATCTTGTAGTTTGTTTCTCACCGTACATAATAAACCTTTCATTGTACGAGCCTTGATCATACGGAACTCACATTGGCTTATATAGTCTGTTGATCTGGTCATTCCTAGTTCACCTCATATAGTACTACACTCTCTGTTGCATACCATACGGTCTGAACATCCATCACTCAAATAGTTTCTACAATTCTTATCCCAAAGGTTCTTAATTACAGCAATACAATTTAATTCGTGGATGATAGAATAGCCTCTACTTCTAGTCATACAAGTTTCAGGTATACTTTTTCTACAGCCAATAATATGGTATTGGAGAGAAAAAATGGGGTGCACCATGAAGGTGTGTGTGGTTTTCAAGGTCAATTTGGGCTTGGTGGCGAGGTCTGCGCCCCTCAAACCCACCCTATAGCATGATAGGGAGTGTACTAAGGGTGTTGCCTTTGAACTCCATGCTGCCCCAAACCCCCACCAAACTCATTATTGAGGTTCAAGATTCAAATGATTCATCTCTTCCAGATAGACACAAAGAATCATTCTTGTTGGTTGGTGAATTAAATGAATGTACATTCCTAGCATATGGGGACACTAATACTTTTATGATCAGAATGCTTCTAAAATGCTTATAGTACTATCTGGGTTCAGTGATCGATTGGGCACAACATTCTTAGCCTTCAGTGTGCAATCAGATTGTGTTCTTCGGTTGGTTGGTCTTCACCATTATCGATCTACTGGCAGGTGTTTGGGATGTGTTGGTTCTACTTCTATTCCGCTTGTACTTCCAATTTTTCCTCCAAGTTCTTCAATGTTGTCATCAATTTGGCAGAGCTTGCCTAATGTCAATTGATACTTCATGGTTTTCTGTCGTCTAGAAGATGAATTTTTCTTTTGGGGGGGATGATGTAGTCATTGTATAATGTCAATTATTATATTTGATAATTTGGGTTATCCAACTATGTATTAATTGGTTGTCAGCTCTCGGGTAGTTGTAAGAGTTGGTTAGTCTAGGTCAGTTAGTCAATGGTTGTGTTCCTCTTAGCAACTGTCGGGTCTTTTAAATAGTCTTTGTATCGTCAAGGAAAGTAGCATGATCTAGTTGGATCGACTCTGATCCTTGGCTGACCATCTCTAGTCTACTTTGTAATATTTTCATGTGTGAATAAAGATATACTTTTACTCCTCTATTTGGTATGCATTGTTAATTCTGTTAATTATTTCAAGTATTCATTTATCAAATAGACTAGTAAACACAAGAATTGTAAAAGTTATTAAACTCTCTATTTCTTGCTATATTATTTCTTGACTATATTGTTTCTTGATTCCTTACTTTGGTCTAGATTGCATCTTTTTGCAAAGGACCATTACATATATAGTGTAGGAAGAACAATATAACGTGATTTACATTTGGAGCTCTTAGATATTGCTTTTCTTTGGTTACAACATAATGACATTTATTCTAAGATGACAATGATTGCTTTTTACCATTGGGACTACATAAAGTATTGTGTTGTTCCTTGTTTAATTCCCCTACTTTATTCATTGTTGTTATGGAAATTGTTTTTCAGGTTGGCCTTGTACAATTGCATGGCATTGGAAATTGTAGTTGAAGCTCGAAGGCTTTATTAAGTTTGGGAGATGGAACAGCTAAAGCAAAGAGCTCTGGATAATTTTTTAAGATATAACATCTATTTTCTCTCAATTTATTTCCCCATTTGTAGATTTACCTAATTTTTATAGTTTATTCTTTAAATTCCACAAATCTTTTTTAAGAAATTATTGTTGCACTTTCTCCCCTTGTTTTTTACAAAAATATTCTTGATTTTTCAAAATAGAAGTGGAGATGAACTTGTGTTTCTTTTTCTAGTAGTCTATTTTGAGGTGATGTTATTTGTAGCTACTCATACAAATAAGTCTTTTGTTTTGAATTGACAAATAGAATATGCAGTCCTTAGTTGGGTATGCCTTGCTACTTGATACTGTTGGGAATTAAGGTGTCTCAACCTTGGTGATTCCTTGTATTTTTACATTGTATTTATTTATTATTTGCCTATTGTATTAATTGGATGCAAATCCTATGTTGTCATATTGTGGGAGTTGGCATGGTGATGTGTCATCTTACATGGCATATGACCACATGTACTTTTGTCCTCACATGAGGAGATAGGCATCCCACTTAGTGGTAGGAATATTTTTCCATGTGTCGGCATCTTAGATGTTGTGTAAGGGAATATTAACCGAAACGGTTATGATGGATTCCTATGACAAGAGATTCTATGACAGGTGAAGACGTGTCAAAGAGCATCTTTGAGGAAGGCATCTTTGGGTGCCCCAAGGTGGGTTATGACATGTTGTAAGAGAATATGCTATTTATAGCATGTGTATGATAGATTCTCTTACAGCTGTAAGTTATGACAGCTATGATAGATTCTATGATAGTTGTAAGAGTCGTAGAAGCATCTGTCATTACCCATTTTGGGAATAGGCAACCTCTTTGGGATGGGGTGACTTGAGAAGTGTCAGGAACATCTTACAATGTTGGACATGTGTCCATAGGCATGGGTTTTGGGCCATGAGGCCATGTTGGACACCCATTCCAAGATAGAGCCAAAATTGCCTTCTATATTCTATATAAACAGGTGCTTTGAGGAGGTGATGTATTACAGGTTTTAGATGTACTGTTATGCTACCGAATCATCTCCAGATATGAGTGTCGAAGACTCCTGCAAGAGCATTGGCTCTATGTTGTATTGTAACCTTCATTGTTTACGTAATACATTTGATCTGTGTTTTGGAGTGTGGGGTTTTTCACCTGTAAGGGTTTTCCCCATGTATATCTTGTGTCTCTCTTCTTCTGTCATACTTTCTTGTTTATGTGTTTGCTACAATATCTCTAGTAGTGGGTTTAACATTTATATAATAGTAAGGATAAAATTAAATTTGCACTCTCCTCCCCTCTTTAGATTAGTGTAGGAAGCGTTTTCCGCACACCTAGCTTCCTTTCAGTTGGTATCAGAGCCTAGCCAGTTTTGGTTCTAGCTGCTAGGTAGGGGTTTTTTGAGCTAATGTTAGGTTGAGTGGGAGTGTTGTGAAGAGTACTCTATATCTTGTTGCAGCAAGGAGATGGCAACCACATCCGGAAGGTTAGAGGTTGAGAAATTCAATGGCACTAATTTCGAGTTGTGGAAACTCAAGGTGGAGGACCTACTTGTTGATCGTGACCTATGGGAAACTGTATCCAGTGTGAAACCTACAGCAATGTCACAAGATGATTGGGACCTCAAAGATTGGAAGGCTAAGGGTCTCATAAGACTCTGTTTAGCTGACTTTGTCCTGTTGAATGTCCATGAGGAGAAGAGCACGAAAGATCTTTGGAAGAAGTTGGGTGATGTTAATCAATCTAAGTCCTTGGTAAACAAACTTTTCCTAAAAAAGAAATTATTTGCTTTGAAGATGGAAGATGGAGGATCTGTTGCGGACCACATGAATGCTTTTAACATGATTGTTGCACATTTGACATCTGTGGGTGTGAAAATGGAGGAGGAGGATTGTTGCATGACCCTGCTTTGTTCTTTGCCAGATTTGTGGGATCACCTTGTCATGGCTATCGAAAGCACCACTACAACCTTCAAGATGGAAGATGTGGTGTCCTCACTATTATCTGAAGAAATGCAGAGGAAGACATCTGAATTAGCCAAAGAGGCTCTTGCAGTTCGTGGAAGACCCAAAGACAAAGGGAAGAAGAAAGACAAGAAAGCTGAGAAGGGCAGATCCAAATCCCATGGGAGATCCAAATCTCCTAGAAAGTCCAAGGCTCTCTATTGGAATTGTGGCAAGTCTAGTCATTTCTGAAAGGAATGTAAAGAAGAGAAGAAAAAGAAAAAGAAATCAGCCCCAGATTCAGATTCTGACAAGTCACAAGATGATGGTGATGCCTTCATCACAGCCTTGGCCACCCATGCATCTGATGATGTGTGGTTGATTGATTCTGGTGCATCATTCCACATGACCTCGCATCGAAGCTAGTTCATGAAATATGAAGAGTTTGATGGTGAAAGAGTGTACCTAGGTGATGACTCTTATCTAAAGATTGTTGGTCATGGAAGAGTCTCAATCCAATTCCCTGATGGATGAGTGAAGGGGATCACTGGAGTTATGCACATTCCTGGCCTTGTACGAAACCTGCTTTCTATAAGTATGTTGAATGATGCAGGTGTGCAGGTTGTCTTTTTGAAGGATGGATACAAGATGACTAGAGGATCTATGGTGCTTGCGAAGGGTACTTAGAGAGGTACTCTATTTCAGCTGGAGGCATGCACTACATAGTGCAATAGTTCTTCTGACTCAAAGAAATGAGTTGCAGCCACTTCATCCCCACCATCTAAATGAGCAATGAAGAAATTTGTTGTAACTAGTTCTGATGGTAGTGCACATGCTATGGAAGCTAAGCTTCCTGCTAAAAAGACTATGTTATGGCATTTGAGATATGGCCACATTGGTGAGAAGGGTCTGCATACCCTAAAAAATAAAAACATTGTTGAGGGGTTAAATGATTGTAATCTTGAGTTTGACTTTTGTGAACATTGTATTTATGGAAAGCAAAACTGTGTTCAGTTTTACTCTAGTTCTCACAAGTCTTCTAGTGTATTGGATCTTATTCATTCTAATGTGTTTGGTCCTGTTAATGTTCCTTTGATTTCAAAATCTGTATATTTTGTATCTTTCATAGACGATTACAGTAGGACATAGGTTTATTTTATCAGAAGCAAGACTGAAGGCTTTAGTCAGTTTAAGAAGTTTAAAGCCTTTGCTAAAAATCAGACTAGTAAAAAGATTAAGTGTTTGAGAACTGACAGTGGTGGTGAATTTTGTTCAACAGAGTTTGATAAGTTCTGCAAAGAGCAAGGGATTGAAAGGCATAAGACAACTCCATACACCTCATAGCAAAATGGAGTTGTAGAGAGGATGAACAAGACACTGATGGAGAAGGCTAGGAGTATGCTTAGTGGAGCAAGCCTTAAACAAAAGTTTTGGGCTGAAGTTGTTGCCACTACTTTCTATCTAGTAAATAGATCTCCTACATCAGCTCTTGTTGGTAAAACACCTATGGAGGTGTGGTCTGGTAAGAAGCCTTCAATTAGGCATCTTAATGTTTTTGGTTGTGAGGCATATGCACATGTGCCTAGGGAGAAATGGTCTAAATTGGAAAACAAGGCTGTTAAATGTATTTTCATTGGCTATGGTGTCAGTGTGAAAGGATACAAGCTTTGGGATCCTGTGGCTAAAAAGGTGTTGTATAGAAGAAGTGTTATCTTCAGAGAGCTAACACCCTCTTCCATTGTTCTACAGCCAGAACAAACAAAAAAGAAAGAAGATGCGGTTCAGTTTCCTTCTACCCCTGAGAAGACTGAACTGACAGACCCTATGAGACCTGATGATGAGAAGATCTCTAGTAGCTCGGAAAGCCTAGAAGAAGAAGTAGAACCTCAACCTTAGCCTTTGAGGAGGTCTACACGAATGAGAAAGTAACCTGATAGGTTTGGTTATTCATTACTTGATTCTAGTTGTGCTTTTGCTTTACTTACTAACACTGATGAGCCTAGAACTGTGAAAGACGCTATGGGCATGAAAGATGTAGGTTCCTAGAAGGAGGCCATGGAAGATGAGATGGCTTCTTTGGAAAAGAACAAAACATGGGATTTGGTGCCTTTTCCTGATGGATAGAAACCCGTTGGTTGCAAATGGGTGTTCAAGAAGAAATTCGGTGCAGATGGTAGTGTTGAAAAGTACAAGACTAGATTGGTTGTGAAGGGGTACTCACAAGTGGAGGGAATTGATTATGGTAAAATTTTCTCTCCCGTTGCGAAGCTAACATCCATTTAATTTATGTTATCTCTTGTAGTTGCTTATGACTTAGAGGTAGAACATATGGATGTGAAGAGAGCTTTCCTTCATGGTGATTTGGAGGAAGAAATCTACATGTCACAGCTAGAGCATTACATAGAGAAAGGTAAAGAAAATTTGGTTTGCAAGTTAAAGAAGTCTTTGTATTGTTTGAAATAGTCGCCTAGGATGTGGTACTTGAAGTTTGATGCCTTTGTTTTGTTGACTGGCTATCTGAGATCAAAATTTGATCATTGTGTGTATTACAAGTTTGACAATGATCACATTCTCGTTATTGCATTGTATGTTGACGATATGTTGTTAATTGGGAATGGTAAGAATATGATTTCTGATTTGAAGTCTCAGTTGTCAGCATAGTTTGAGATGAAAAATCTTGGGGTAGCCAGGTACATTCTGGGAATGGAAATAAGAAGAGATAGAGCAAACAAAAAACATTGGTTAAGCTAGAGTAAGTATGTGAAGACCGTGTTGGATAGGTTCAGCATGGCAAATTGTAGATCATTGTGTGTTCCTGTTTCCTTGGGGACAAAGTTATCTTTTAATGATTGTCCAAAATCTCCTAGTGAGGTGGAGGACATGAGTAGAGTACCTTATACTAGTGATGTTTGCAGTTTGATGTATGCTATGGTCTAGACAAGACTAGACATTGCCCAAGCAATGGGAGTCCTTAGTCAATTTATGGCTAATCCTGGATGGGTACGTTGGGATGCAATTAAGCGAGTGTTTTGATATTTGAGGAGTACTTCCAAGTATTCCATATGCTATCATGGTAATGCTACAGGACCTGAGCCGCATTCAGTTTGTATTCATGGATTTGTGGATTCTGATTGGGCAGGTGACATTGATAGCAGGAGATCCACTAGTGCCTATGTGTTCACTATGTTTGGTGGTGCAATTAGTTGGATGAGTAAGTGACAACTTGTGGTTGCTTTGTCAACTACTGAAGCTGAGTATATGGCTGCAACTCATGCTTGCAAGGAAGCCATTTGGCTTAAGAGACTGTGTTCAGATATTGGTATTGATGCAGGTCAGATTACGATAAGTTGTGACAGTCAGAGTGCGATTTGCCTTATGAAGAATCTAACTTTCCATGCTAGAACAAAGCATATTGATTTGCAGTTTCACTTTGTGTGAGACATGGTAGAGTATGGGAAGGTAAATTTGGAGAAGGTAGATATTTTGAAGAATGTTGCAGATGCATTGATGAAACCAGTGGGCACAGAGAAGTTCAGATGGTGTTCGGAGTCTATGCGCCTCTCGGCCTATAGCAGTTAAATCCTATTAAGTCTATTGGCTCTTACAAGGTGTTCAACAAGTGGGAGAATATTGGGAATTAAGGTGTCTCAACCTTGGTAATTCCTTGTATTTTTACATTGTATTTATTTATTATTTGCATTTTGTATTAACTGGATGCAAATCCTATGTTGTCATATTGTGGGAGTTGGCACGGTGATGTGTTATCCTACATGGCATATGACCACATGTATTTTTGTCCTCACATGAGGAGGTAGGTGCCCCACTTAGTGGTAGGAATATTTTGCCATGTGTCAGCATCTTAGATGTTGTGTAAGGGAATATTGACCGAAATGGTTATGACAAATTCCTATGACAAAGTTATGACATGTAAGAGTTAGAAATAGGAGATTTTATGAAAGGTGAAGACATGTGTCAAAGAGCATCTTTAAGGAAGTCATCTTTGGGTGCCCCAAGGTGGGTTATGACATGTTGTAAGAGAATATGCTATTTATAGCATGTGTATGACAGATTCTATGACAATTGTAAGAGTCGTAGAAGCATCTGTTATTACCCATTTTGGGAATAGGCAACCTCTTTGGGATGGGGTGACCTGACAAGTTTCAGGAACATCTTATAAGGTTGGACAAGTGTCCATAAGTGTGGGTTTTGGGCCATGAGGCCATGTTGGATGCCCATTCCAAGAAAGAGCCAAAATTGCCTTGTATATTCTATATAAACAGGTGCTTTGAGGAGGTGATGTATTATAGGTTATACAAGTACTGTTATGTTGCCAGATCATCTCCAGATATGAGTGTTGAAGACTCCTATAAGAGCATTGGCTCTGTGTTGTATTGTAACCTTCATTGTTTATGTAATACATTTGAGCTGTGTTTTGGAGTGTGGGGTTTTTCACCCGTAAGGGTTTTCCCCACGTATATCTTGTGTCTCTCTTCTTCTATCATACTTTCTTGTTTATGTGTTTGCTGCAATATCTCTATTAGTGGATTTAGCATTACTGTAATAGTAAGGATAAAATTGAATTTGCACTCTCCTCCCCTCATTAGATTAGTGTAGGAAGCATTTTCCGCACACCTAGCTTCCTTTCAGATACTAATGTAATATGGAAAAATATCAATCTTGTCAGAAGATATTGAGAAAAGTCAATTGTCTATTGACATTGTTGGTTTTATGCCACATTTTAAACAATTAGCATGCATGCCTTTTGATACTATCCTCATTAGAGGGCACTTTGGGAAGATGTCCCAATTGTTTTTTATTAATGGTAAAGCAGGTTTTTAAAGGGTCCCCGAAACCCTGTACAAAATGCTATCAAAACATTTTCTTAATAAACCAATAGCCAAACTGATGCAAACAACGAACCAACAACAAAACATAATGCAGGTTTTACAAAGATCCTGCAACCTAATAAATAACAGTGAACCAACAACAAAACATAACATGGGTTTTACAAGGATACTGCAACCTGATGAATAACACATTTGAACCAACAACAAATCAAAATACAGGTTTTACAAGGATCCTGCAACCTTATGTATAACACTGTCTAAAGTATAGATATAAAAGCAACCATCCAACATAACATAACATCTAACCAACAACATAGTAGACATATACTATTAACAAAAATTGCTTGAGGGTCCTTGCTGCTTCGAGTTCCAGTTTCTTGAATTCCACATGTAGGTTATCGAACCCAATCAGCTCCTTCTTTTCCACATCAAAGGGCTTCTTCCTAGCACTCGTACGCGCACTGGGACCAGCACTAGAACTAGTTTTCTCAACATTGAATACAAATATCAATATACTCCCAATTGTTGTATTCCTTTGATAAGGTTGATAAATATCAATACACTCCAAGTTCTAGACTTAGGGGTGCTCTTTTCTTGAATAACAACTAGTTGAAGTATAATTATGAAATGTGTAGTCCTTCAATCCATTCATTAAGAACAAAGGATTGACCAAACAATTACAAGTTTCATGGTTTGTCTAGACTTTGTGCTTTCTATCTAATTGAAGTAGGGACATGCTTCTTAGGTTAGTGTTAAGACCAAATTATATTAATAAATGTATATGGTCCTTGCTTTCAATCTAATTTCTTCTAAAAAAATATGTGCATTATAAATAGTTACTAATAAAGGTGACTATAATAAAACACAAACTATGTGGGGAATCTTACTAATATGTTGTATTGAAAATTAAAAACCTTTGCCTTCATCTAGCTAAAATTATAAGTATGTAATTGTTTTCCTATACCGTGTGGTTTGATTCTACAAGAAGACATGTTTTATCGTTAAGTAATATGGAAACTAAAATTGGGTTGCCATGTCATATGCTGGGATCAATGTGTTAATGCTATCATAAATGGTGAAAATCGATGGATACATTTTTAGATAAATATTTTTGTAACAAGTTGAAGACCATGTTAAATAGATTTTTGCCATATGTTTGATTTTTTTCTTCAATATGTAGCAATGGTTTAGTAGGTTATTGAATTTGCATTATGTGGGAATTATGGTTCTAGAATGCAAGTTTTTAATGGTGGATCACTTTTGTTACATCCCCAAATTATGATTTAGCTTAATCTTACTTTTGTGTGGTAATCAGGATGATTAACCATTGTTTAATGGTTAGATGTTTGTGGAAAACATCAGATTTAATCATTGATTATGTGGATACTGACTAATGTTAGTTAGACATGAGATTACATGTTGATATGATTATTTAATTATTATGATTTACGAATCAGATGATGATACACTAATCATGATTTTATGATGGTGAGTGTGATCAGGAAAATAATCTTCCTTCGAAGACAAAAGGAGAGTATCATCCAGGAGGAAGAGATAGACATTGGGAAAAAGGTCAGATTGTCATCTAAGTATCGAATTTTGTCTTTAAGAATCCTTTCAAGTTAGAGTGAGTTACATCTCTCCTTGTTATTTATTTTCATTTCTATGTCGGTTGACAACTTGATCTTCCTTGACACTATCTACATTGATTTAACTTAATGATGTTTGTAGAACGTCTATTTGAGTCATTTCACTATCTTGTCAAGTTGTTAAGAACTCCCTTGATTCCTTATTCATTTTTGTATTAAGAATTGTGATTATTATATCTTTTATATTTTACTTATGGTTGTCATGGTCGTGTAAGGGGGAGTGGTACTCGACCCTGAAATCATATTTAAATGATGTACCATCTTTTTAATGATGTTAGCTTTGGATAACATTGTGGTTATTTGATAACCCTTATTATCATGTAAGGGGAATTTACATGTGTTGTAATGGTTTTAACCTCCTTAGAGGTCAATCACATTAGTATCCATATTATATATTAATATTATATTATCCATGTATAGTTGTTGGCACTCGGCCAACCACCACCCACGAGGAGTGGGGAGAGAGAGTGGAGGCTTAGTGGTAGCCATGTTGGAGCCCATTTCGCAGACATGCTTGATGATGGGATGTGTGGATCCTTAGATCTCGTGAGGTGGCAAACTCTCGGTGCATGCAAAGAATTGTGTAAACATGCAAAAGGTATCGGTGATACCAATCTGGGAGGCTTTTCTTTAGTGTGTTCTTTTTGTGTGGGTCAAAGGAAAGAGAAATTCCTTTAGAGTGCCTACGCTGAAGCACTGCAATAGTAGTAGCATGGGGAGCAAAAGAGCTTGGCCTTTGTGCATACTTTAAAGCAGTTCAACAACAGCCATACACTACCATGATTACTCATATAGGTATGAATTCCTTGAGGAATATCGAATTGTATTCGATAGTGTATTGATATATATCTCTGCTAACACAAAGTATGTCGATTGTGTTGACTTGTGACTATCATAAGCTAAATTGTTAATGGCCTGCGAGGCCATACATGACTTTAATGTTTATTTATAGTGTGGATTTAAACTGTTATCAAAGGCTCTTGAGGCCACAAATGCCTTCTTTATGTTATCACATGTAACCTTTGTGTAATGGTGTTACTCGACCAACTTTGAGGCCGTAGTCCATGCAAGCTATGCATGCAAGACTATCATATGTTGTTGGCAAAAATAAAACTATCTTTTATGCCATGAAGCTTCCATGTTAATGTTTCATTATGACTATTTAAAAGCACGAGAGGGAATCAATATATTATAAATGTTTAAGAGCCTAGAAGGGCATCGACATGTAATGAATGTGTGAGAGCCCACGAGGGTATCTGCACATGATAACTATGCTATCGTGCCATGTATCTAATAATGAAAATGGCCAGAGTCGTATAAGAATAATGACCACCCTGTTGATAGTGGTAAACCTTGGTATGTGTCATGTGCACTTAACATATATATATATATCAAACTCGAGTGGTGTAGGAGCACCTATCCCAAAGTGGCCTACATGAGGCATTTAGTTGTTTTATGCTTAGTTTTATGTTTTCAATAAGGTCCTAATTGGACATTCAATGTAATAAGGTTTATTTGACCAAGACGTGCTATTTTTAGATCAATTGGTTAGAGTTAGTTAGAGTCTGTTCGCTTGGAGAGATTTCCAAGCCACTTGGAGGCAAGTCTGTACTACCAGTGGTAACTAGATAAATACCCTGGGATTTGATGGACGAAGGGAGCTAGGTTTTGTAGTAGCTGAAATCAATCAGTTGAATTGTGCTGTTGGAAAACAGAGTACTGTAATTGCATCTTTTGAAAGCTAATAAGATCCTGTTGCATTTGAAATCACTGTGTAATTGATTTCCTGTATTGAGGCTAGATGGATTTGATTATCCATTCCCCCGGTTGATTCTGCGAATCAGAAGAATGGTCATGTACAATAGTTTAGGTTTTAGTTGTGTGTTTTTTGTTTCTGTTCGCATGCATGTTTGCAGGATCACAGGTCAGAGGTGTTGAGAACCCTAGCATGGGTATGTGCTAGGTCGTGCAGGTTGAAAGAGTTTGAGAAACCACCCAGGAAACGGATCGGGCCATCGCTGGAATTTGCGTGGATCAAACTGTGAAAATCTATGAAGTTCTCAAAAATATACAAATTGTGTATATATCGCTTTTGTATGCGAGATATACAATCTGTGAGTATATCGCTTTCGCATGTCGCAAGTATATCGCTTTTGTTTCATTGATGTTGTATGTTGAAACATACATGAGGATTTACAAGTCTATCGCATATACATAGGAGAGAGAAAGTTCAAGATCCCTATCGGCATACAAAGAAGTCAAGGGTTGGTCAAAGGTACATTAAAAAATGCATGTTAAGGAGATACAAGTTTGAATATACAATTTCTGTATATACTACAAATGTACATCAGGATATACAATTTATGAGTATATGTCTTTTGTATGTCGAAGACAGTTCGTGGGTATACACCAATTGTATGTGAAGATAGTTACTGTATCTCTGTCGGTTGTATGTTCGGTTTGCATGTGATAAATGTACATCAGTCATGTACATGGGGTTGATACAAAGTCAATAGTCAGCGGATCGCGAAAGGGATATTTTGAGGAATATTCGTTGATTGCATATTTTTTGATTGTATATTTGGTTGTATGTCCGAACATACATTCCGCAGATACAAAGAAGTCAACGCCAGTCAAACATACATTAAGGGCATATTCAGAGGAATATTCGGCGAATGTATATTTTGGTTTGTATCCAGTGAAGATACAACAAAAGACACAAGGGTTGACTGGTTAGGGCGGTAGCTCGAATGTATGTTGGGTGGATTGTTGGTCTGCAGATACAAGGTGCGACTGGCAGTAGGAGGTAAGGGCACTGACCAAGCAGGTTGTGAGTTGTATGTATATTATGAATGTATATTGGAATATACATTCTGTGATACAAAGGGTTATGTGCAAGTGGCGACCAATAGGTCAGGTGAAGGTAACCGACGCCGACAGGTCATAGGTTGTATGTTCAACATAGAGAAAGCGATAGATGCAAGAGGATCGCGGGTTCGGCAGGTAAGCATTTGTATGTGCTACAGTGACCGGGTTTAGGTATTTTGTGAAGTTGATGGAGGATGTTTTGCCGATGGCAAACAAAAAGGGGACTTTATAAATTAAAGTTTGTGTGCATATTTGGAAATGCATAAACATACATTGATAATTGTATGTTAGGGTTTTAGTGTTGGATGCTTTGCATCATAGTGGTATTAGAGCTCAGCAAAAGGTCTGGATTGTTGTGTGTTGATTCTGTCACTAAGAAGACAGAAGTAGAGGATTGAGAGGTTGACAAGATGCCTCCTAAAGGGAATGGTACTGCAAGGGAGTTGCAGGAGATAAAGGAAAAACATGCCAGAGAGATGAGGAAGATGAAGGAGCTTGCTGAAGCACTTCAAGCCAGGCTTGTAGCCTTAGAGAAGAACAAAAAGAGGGAAATAGAAGACAGTGAATCAGAAGAAGATGAAGATGATGTTGAAGAGTATGAAGAGGTAGCTGAAGATCAGAGATTTGCAAAACTGTTAAAGGCAGTGCAGAGTGAGAAACCTAAGGTAAAGGTTGATGTTTCAAAGTATAATGGAAGTTTGGATGAAGATGAGTTACTTGATTGGATTGCTGCATTAGACAATCATTTTGAATGTGAAGATGTTGCTGAGGAGCAGAAGGTAAAGATTGCAAAGACCAAGTTAGGAGGTCATGCTTTGGTATGGTGGGATTATGTACAATCTGAGAGGAGAAAGCAAGGTAAGTCAAAAATTTCTTCATGGGATAAGATGGTAGCAAGGATCAAAGGTAAATTCTTGCCTAAGGATTATGAAATTCAAATGTTCAAAAAGCTGCAATTTTTAAGGTAGAAGGAAATGGATGTGAAGGCATACACTGAGATGTTTTACAAGTTGAGTATGAGATCTGGTCATCATGAGAATGAGATAGAAAAGGTGGCTAGATACTTGGCTAGTTTGAGAATGAACATACAGGATGAGTTAGTTTTGGCTAACCCTAAGAGTGTAGAAGATTGTTATCAAATGGTAATCAGGATTGAGGAAAAGATGAAAAGAAGGCAGGATAAGTCCATGAGAGGAAGAGGTAGCAATATGAGGGGAAGAGGATCAGATCCTACAACAAGACAAGGCAATGAGAGTCAAGAAGACACTGGTAAAGGACAAGAGCAGTCTAATTTTAGAGGTGGATGGAAAGGTACCAGAGGTAGATTTGGAGGTGGTAGAGGTTCTACTACAGTTTTGAGTAAGTGTTACACTTGTGGTGAATATGGGCATACATCTTTCAAATGTCCAACAAAAGCAACAAGTTCAGGAGGAGAAAAGAGGGCAAATCTGATCCAAGAAACTGATAAACAAAGTGCAAGCAGCTCAAACACTCAGCAAAGTGTGAATACTCTTGATAATTATGGGTATCTGGAGGAGGGAGAAGCATTGATGTTAAGAAGGACAATCTTGAAGACATCAAAGGATAGGATACAAAGAAGAGCTCTTTTCAAGACCACATGCAAGAGCAAAGGTAAAATATGTAAGGTTGTAATTGATTCTGGTTCTACAAATAATATGGTATCTCAGGAAATGGTGGATAAACTAAAATTGGAAAGGATTCCACATCAAAATCCCTACAAAGCATCTTGGGTAAGTGATAGTCAATCACTTTTGGTATATGACCAGGCATATGTTGATTTTCAAATTGGAGAATATCAAGATAGAGTTTTGTGTGACATATTGCCCATGGAATGTTGTCACCTACTGTTGGGTAGGCCATGGCAATTTGATAGGAGAGTATTGTATGATGGGTATGCTAATACCTACACCATCAAGAAAGATGGGAAAACTATTGTGTTGATACCATTACAGGAAGAAGCTGCAGCACAGAGGGCAGCAAAAATCATTTTAGTGGGGAAGAAGGAGTTTGTGAAGATGCCTACAGCAAAAGGCATAAAGGTAGTTGAGGATACCGCAGGGCAAGAAGTTGTTAAGGACAACAGTTTGAAGAAAGGTTCAGTTTTGACTGACAAAGGTCAGCCACAGACCAAACAACAGGTTTATGAGCAGCCACAAATTGATTGGCAAGACAAGGATGTGATTGTAGTTGGGACTATTGTTTGTCCTATAAAAGTTGAAAGGAAGACAGCTTTGAACATTGCAGAAGTTCAAGAAGCAATTCCTAAGGTTATTCAATCTGGTATTCAAACAGAGGTGCTGGTAAGACAAACTGGCAAAAACAGGGTATGTATGAACAGAGCCTACATTGACAGGCATGAGAGTTTACTTGCAAGCCAACAAGTTGTAGTTCAGAAATCCTGGAGTAGCCAAGAGACAACAGAGTATAAAGCTGGAACAGGTCAGAACACTAAGATGGCAAAGAGTAAAGGTGGAATTCTTCCACAACCTAACTCATGGGACATGAGTTCTTTTTTTGTTGGGGAGTATGGTGTAGGAGCACCTATCCCAAAGTGGCCTACATGAGGCATTTAGTTGTTTTATGCTTAGTTTTATCTTTTCAATAAGGTTTTAATTGGACATTCAATGTAATAAGGTCTATTTGACCAAGACATGCTATTTTTATATCAGTTGGTAAGAGTTAGTTAGAGTTTGTTGGACAACTGTAGTTCCCAGCCGCTTGGAGGCAAGTCTATACTACCAATGGTAACTAGATAAATACCCTAGGATTTGATGGATGGAGGGATCTAGGTTTTGTAGTAGCTGAAATCAATCAGTTGAATTGTGTTGTTGGAAAACAGAGTACTGTAATCGCATCTTTTGAAAGCTGATAAGATCCTGTTGCATTTGAAATCACTGTGTAATTGATTTCATGTATTGAGGCTAGATGGATTTGATTATCCATTCCCCCAGTTGATTCTGTGAATTAGAGGAATGGTCATGTACAATAGTTTAGGTTTTAGTTGTGTGTTTTCTGTTTCTGTTCGCATGCATGTTTGAAGGATCGCAGGTCAGAGGTGTTGAGAACCCTAGCATGGGTATGTGCTAGGTCGTGCAGGCCGAAAGAGTTTGAGAAACCACCCAGGAAACAGATCGGGCCATCGCTAGAGTTTGCGTGGATCAAACTGTGAAAATCTGTGAAGTTCTCAAAAACATACAAATTGTGTATATATCGCTTTTGTATGCGAGATATACAATCTGTGAGTATATCGCCTTCGCATGTTGCAAGTATATCACTTTTGTTTCATTGATGTTGTATGTTGAAACATACATGAGGATATACAAGTCTATCACATATACATAGGAGAGAGAAAGTTCAAGATCCCTATCGGCATACAAAGAAGTCAAGGGTTGGTCAAAGGTACATTTGAAAATGCATGTTAAGGAGATACAAGTTTGAATATACAATTTCTGTATATACTGCAAATGTACATCAGGATATACAATTTATGAGTATATGTCTTTTGTATGTCGAAGACAGTTCATGGGTATACACCAATTGCATGTGAAGATAGTTACTGTGTATCCGTCGGTTGTATGTTCGGTTTGCATGTGATAAATATACATCGGTCATGTACATGGGGTTGATACAAAGTCAATAGTTAGCGGATCGCGGAAGGGATATTCTGAGGAATATTCGTTGATTGTATATTTGGTTGTATGTCCGAACATACATTCCACAGATACAAAGAAGTCAACACCAGTAAACATACATTGAGGGCATATCCGGAGGAATATTCAGCAAATGTATATTTTGGTTTGTATGCAGTGAAGATACAACAAAAGATACAAGGGTTGACTGCTCAAGGCGGTAGCCCAAATGTATGTTGGGTGGATTATTGGTCTATGGATACAAGGTGCGACCGTCAGTAGGAGGTAAGGGCACTGACCAAGCAGGTTGCGAGTTGTATGTATATTGCAAATGTATATTGGAATATACATTCTGTGATACAAAGGGTTATGTGCAAGCGGCGACTGATAGTTCGGGTGAAGGTAACCGGCGCTGACAGGTCATGCGTTGTATGTTCAGCGTAGAGGAAGCGATATATGCAAGAGGATCGCAGGTTCGGCAGGTAAGCATTTGAATGTGCTACAGTGACCGGGTTTAGGTATTTTGTGAAGCCGATGGAGGATGTTTTGCCGATGGCAAACAAAAAGGGGACTTTATAAATTAAAGTTTGTGTGCATATTTGGAAATGCATAAACATACATTGATAATTGTATGTTAGGGTTTTAGTGTTGGATGCTCTGCATCATCGAGGTTAACTTACAACAGTCCTCAACTGTTGAGTATAGTTAATATGATAATCTTGGTGCATGTTATGCATGTAAATGATATAATGACTTGTAAAGTCTAAAATTACCAAGTGCTTACTAAAATTATCAACAAAAAGCAACTCAATCCAAAAATAGCAAATGAATTTTTCTATTAATAAGGTACCCAAAAATGTACAATCTTTTACAAATTTCTAGTACAACAATATTACATCAAAGAGAAGTATAATTACATAATTTGGCTGACAATCCATACAAATGTTCAATACAATAATACATCCATTTTATGAAATACATATCAATATATATAATATGTCTTCAGCCGCCATAACCCACTGGTCTTCTACAAGCTGAAGGTCAAGAGCATGGTTAAGGTGCTTTTTCCACCCAACCATGAAGCACTACACTTCCCTGGAATTCTTCCTAACTTGAAGAATACTTGACCCTGCATGAGGCCCCTAGCAACCTAGTATAGATGGGCAGGAGGAAAACTCTCGATGCATGCTTGATGCCTATATGCACTCTAAACTAGAATGAACATATATCTTGCATGCAGGATGTGGAAACGAACAATAATAATAATAATCACTAGGCATTTAATATCCATCTATTTCAATGGTACAAACAGCTTTGGCCAAAGCATAAATAATTTGGTAATTTGGAAAAAGAAAATTACCTTCTCTATAGGCCCACATTTGGCATCCTATCCCGGAAGTTAGGCATAAAGTCCACAAAGCAAAAGTTTAACTACTTATAATATTTCTAAGATAGATCATCATATTGTTTGCTAGTTATATGCATTTTATCTCTTAATTTTATCTTTAAGAGTGTGACAAGTAAAATGCTTAATTGATTAAGTGAATTCCATAACATCTAACGAAGTAAACAAACCAAATAACTATATCAGGTCTGAATCTGAGGAGATAGTATATGCATATAATGAGAGCCATTATCTATTTCTTTTTGACTAAATGTTGCTCTAATTCAATAAAATGTACATATGTCTTTATATAATTTCTGTAATAATTGTCTTTTGAAATGAATTTTCCTTGCAATCCACACAATATTTTAATCAACTAATAACATAACTATAAGATGACACAAACTTAAGGACATTGCATCATGTATCGGTGTACCCATATGTATATAACTGTAAATGTTTATCTAACCTGCTATATATTTCCTAATAATGCCATGAAAGTTTAAATAAGAAAAGTATGTGCATCTGATTTGATGTGTTAAGGATTTTAAAAGGTTTGGTTGCTCATTATGCAATAATTGATTTTAGTTCATCTCCATTATTCAATTTGGACTGTACCATACAATTTCCTAGTCTTAATTTATCTCTAGCTTAGGCAAGAAATAGTGGAGTCAAAAGATAACCAGAGGTTCTATTGCAAACACTAGTTAAATTGGAAGCTAATGATAAGGAGAAATCAAAGAGAACATACACTCACTAGTTTTTACCAAGTCTGTACCCTTCTAGCATTCGAAACTAATAAGCAAACATCTATTTGAGCCATTGAAAAAGCTAAGAATAGGCCATTGGAAAATAAATACCTCAGGCCATAAGAAAACAAGAACAAGGCTTTCATAAATATTAAAGCACATTATAATAGGCCAAAATTAATATATAAAAACAAAGTTGATTTCATCCTAGATGAGGTCGATAGCAAAAAGGAAGGAAGTTTAACATGGTAGAGGTCGTTCTCTAGGCTGAAAATAAAGAATTTGGGGTTGATCTGGCACAAGAAAAGGCTGAATCGAATAACAAATGGTTGCTGCCACCATTCAAGGCTGAAATAACAAAAGCTGGTGGTTAGCAAAACAAGCTGGTTAAATTCTATTAGCCACTGAAGGAGAAGGTCACACAGCTCTAGTGAGAGGGCTGACTCTCTGACAAGAAGGAGATCATTATAGTAAAATAAAGATGATTCTTTATTATTAGATGAGCCAAAACACCTTTACACCAATGGTTGTGGATAAGTACAATACAAGCTGGTGAAGATGGAGTGATTCGGTAGGTAAGTGATGTTATTAAAACTGAGTAAGCCAATGCTAGCTAAGGAGCCAATGCCAACTGCTTAATAGAATGGTAAGTCAACAATTCTAAAGAGAGGTCGATTATGTAGGTTTTTCCACAACAATAGAGATGAAGAATAAATATCAATGATAAGAAGGAATTTACATGATTAAAGGTGTCTAACTGTCACTACAACCGACGCATTCCAAGCACAAATCATCTATGGTGTTCGAATGAATCCAATGATCACAGTTAAAATGATCATTGGCTGTATTGAATGATCAATGGGTCTCAAGAAATGATTAGGTGCACCCAGTCTTAAGACTAAGGAAAGGACAACACTTGCAGAAACAAAACAATAATGGGGAGCCGCTAAGCAAGGAGATAGTCATGATACGGTGATTATTTGAGCCAAACATCATTAACATGCATGGAAAGACCAGTTGTATTTTATGGCAGTTTGACACACAAAACCAAATCACAATGGAAGACCGAGAGAAAATACTATGAAAGGGACTGTATAAACACTAACATTTGAATCTATTTTAATCAAATAAAAGTCACATGGTAAATACCTGAAGTCCTATGCTGTGATTGATTCACTGATTCAAAGTCCACTCTTATTCCTTCTATTTGCCTTCCTCCTCTACTTGATGATTTCTCCTATTCTCTACCATCCTTTGTGTTTTTCTTTTGGATCTTGTCCCCCTTATTAATGTTTATTTCTATCATTTTTCCTTCTTTCTTTTCCATTCTTTTTGGATTTTGGATTTTCTTTTCTTTTCTTTTTTTCTTTTTCTTCTAATTTCATTTTCTTTCCATTGTGTTTGTTTTATTCTATCTTTTCTCAATTTTTGGTTTTTTATTTCTATTATCTTATTTTTTTTATTTTCATTATCTTGTTCTTTTTCTAATCTTTTAAGTCTTCTCATTATCTAAATAAGATAAAAGAATTTATTTTTTGAAATGGATAAATATTACAACAAAATAAAATATATATATTTTATAATTTCTAACTTAACTCATAACTATCCTCTTAAAAAAAAAAGTAGTTAATATTTAAAAGAAAAATCATTTTCTTCCACATACAATTTAATAAAAGAAAATATAACATTTAAATTTATTCTATTTCAATAAAGGACATTTAAATTTAATTAGCAAATCATTTAGTTGGTAATTACGAAAACACAATGGAGATATTTTCTACCAAGAATAATAAGTCAATTCATCGACATAGAGATCATTCACGTAATGATAAAATGCAAATGAAATGCAAACTAAGTGCTTGTGTCTGCACATTCAAGGTTTCTCTCCATCCCATCCCTGCTAGGCGGCTAGACATTAACCACACTCTTGCCTACAACACTTACCTGCAACCATTAAACTCAATTCTCCCTTAATAGGTTAGTAACCAAAAAAAATCCATAGCCGATGCTTCGCATAACATCTATTTTCATCATTTTCAAGAAAAATAACATTCACTTTATCAACAAACAATTATCTATTTATAACATAATCAAAATAAACATCAAATACTTTAACTATAGCAAAGTTCATAAGGTCTAAAAGTTTGAGACGTGACATGACTCCTCAATGAAGTAGGAGGGTTTAACATAAGGTAAATTGTATTGTTTCCTTGGCAGCAATGAATGCATACCATGTTTCCTTTGGAGAAGTTATTCTTCCTTGACACTTACTTTATTATAAGAGCCAACCCTATGCCTTTATGAACTCTTGAGTTTAAAAGAAAACGAATGCCATCTTTTTGTGAATGGCAATACTTCTTAAACAAAGTATAAGGTATTAGGAATTCACATAGATATCTTGAGATAAAACTTTTTTGGTGGAATCAACCCATTGGACCATTGAAAGTACCCTTCTAGATGATATGAATTGAGAGTAAACCTTGGAATAAGGCAAACAATGTAATCATCAATCGGGTAATGTCACGAGTCGAAAACACGTTTAAACTTATGTCATTATGAAAGTATGGGAATAGAGTGACGTGGAGTCACATGTTCCTTGTTGCAAAAGCAACAAGACATTTTTGAATGTGCTCCCAAGATAGGAATTGAATGTCCAAGGAATGGACTAAGAATGTATTGAAATTATTTATCCAAGACCATGAAAGGTCGAACTATGAATACTGTAGGATGAGACAACTTCTAAGTCGAGTTGAGGTGGTGGACATATGACTACGTTCATTGCGAAATGTACATGTATGTAAAACTTTGGCCAAAGTAATGCATCCGTCTCTATGTGCATTAGTCGTTCCATAGTGCTCCATATGGAATAATGTCTCCAGTAGTGTCATACATAGTTAGAGTGGATCTATAGTTGTGTGACCGTGAGACATTATGAAGGACACAACACCAGATACTCAGATGACAAACCTAATGGTTCCTTATATCTATACCTTTTGTGAAGGGTAGGGTCACTTCCAGGTAGGAAGTTGTGCCAGGGACCGCCAGTCTGTGGTTGGAGGAAAAGCACTCAAATGATGCTCTCCTTCCCAAGTAGAAGACAAGATGAGACTTATGAAGACAGATGTCAAAGACCCAGATGCAGTGCTTTTCTCTATATGACTTGATAGTTAGTTATTATGTATATTTCTATATTTGATGCCTTGAGCATAGCTTTGTATATGTATAGTAAAGATCATTCACTAATGAGGTATCATTGGATATTGTAATTCTAAGTTTTGTTATGTTCTGGGAAAGAATAACATGCTTAGTTATTATAATTTGATATTAATTCATTCTTGTTTAACTATGATTAAGTTAATCATGATGTATTTTTACTCTTAGTTAAGATGGATAATTATGGTTATTTTTGGGTAATGTGAGATAGCATGTTACATATGGTATCAGAGCTACCCATGGGTTCAATACATGGACCTATGATCTCACCCCAACATTTAACAGTTGCTAATGTTTGGATGTTCTTATCCCAGAATAGTAAGAATAAGAATGACACCCAGAAAGAAGGTAATAGGAAATTACCTATGTTACCTTAAGGCCTTGAGGGAGGGAGCCTCAAGAATGAAATGCCTTGAACAAACTGGTTGCTTGGTAGGCACATGGTTGGTTGATGATGAGACCTTCGTTGATGTTGTTAAACACATCAAGCTAGAGTTGAGGAAAGTAGTTAGGATTATTGCTTCTAACTCTAAAAATGAATCAGCAGAACCCTCTGCCCTCTCAGCAAGTGGCATTCCACCAATGCATACGTGCAGCCTTAGATAATAGGCAAGTCGAATACCAAATTACTCCCATTGAAACTATAGGGATTTTATTTGGTCTTCCAATTTTAGTTTTGATAGATACTAGTGCTACCAAATGTTTTGTTTCCCTAAAAATTTTAAGCAAAATTTCTAGAAAGGCTAGATACATGGAAAATACTTGGTCAGTTGAATATGCAAATAAGACCAAGGCTCAAGTAGAGCAATGCTTGTTTGAGGCTAAGTTTGAACTTTCAAGTTTCTCCACCAAAGTGAACCTTTATGTAGCCCCACTACACTCATATGATGTTATCCTTGGGATAAATTGGTTATGGAGACATCGAGCCAAAGTGGACTATTATGCCAAAACAATAGAATGTCTAGATGAATTAGGGAACAAAGTCTTTCTGCAAGGGAACCCTAGGGAAGTCAAACTAAGACAAATTTTTTCCCTACAAATGAAAAGAGCTCAAAGAAAAGGATGCCAACTTTTTTTTGTCAAAATGGAAAAACTAAATAGATTTGAGGAAACTGATTTCTAAGATGATTTAATGTTTTATGAATCTCATAAACTTAATGGACCTGGGAAGAGGGAACCCATAGATCAGGAGAGATTAGATATGGACATGTACCCTTTTCTTAAAGATTTTGAGGACATATTTCTAGATGAGCTACCAAGATTACCTCCTAAAAGAGATTTTGATTTCTCCATTAAAATAATTCTAGGATCATAACCTATATCTAAACTCCATACATAATGACTACTACAGAGTTAATGGAGCTAAAGGTTCAATTACAAAATTTTTTGGATAAAGGACTGATTAGACCTAATGTGTCACCCAAGGGAGCACTAGTAATATTTATGAAAAAGAAAGTTGGTACCTTGCGGTTATGCATAGATTACCTCATGTTGAATAAGCAACAATTAAGAATAAATACCCATTGCCCCACATTGATGATCTTTTTGATCAAATGAGAGGAGCAACTATATTTTCCAAGATCAATCTTCGATCTGGGTACCACCAATTGAGGCTAAAGGATGAGGACATCCATAAAACAGCTTTCAGAACAAGGTATGGGCATTATGAGTTTACCGTCCTGTCTTTTGGGTTAACAAATGCACATGCTGCATTTATGAATTTAATGAACAACATGTTCAGGGACTATTTGGACAAGTTTGTCCTAGTTTTCCTTGATGACATCCTAATCTACTCTAAGAATGAGGAAGAGCACCTTCAACATTTAAGGATTGTTCTCCAGAGGTTGATAGAACATAAATTGGATGGCAAGCTCTCTAAGCGTACTTTCTTTCAAAAGGAAGTGTAGTATTTGGGCCACATAATTTCAGCTAAGAGAATAGCTGTGGATCCAACTAAGATTAAGGCTATCTTGGAATGGCCAGTACCAAGGAATGTGCATGAGATCCAAAGTTTCATGGGCCTTGCAGGTTACTATAGGAAATTTTTGAAAAGCATTTCAAAAATTGCATACCTTATAACTTCCTTGCAGAGAAAAGGCAAGAGATTTGAATGGTCAAATAAGTGCCAGGAGGCCTTTGACCAGCTGAAGGAAAAATTGACTTCAACATCAATTTTGAAAGTACCTAACCTAGAGGGTCAATTTATAGTCATTACCAATGCCTTAGGGGAAGGCTTAGGTGATCTACTAGTCGTGGATGGACAAGTCATTGCATATGAATCCTAAAAATTGAAAACTTATGAACAAAACTATGCTCCTCATGATTTGGAGTTGGCAACAGTCATTCATACACTGCAAATGTGGAGACACTACTTGCTTGGAAAACCCTTTGATATGAAAATAGACCATCAAGGGCTGAAATATTTGTTCACTCAACCACATCTAAATGCTCATCAAAGAAGGTGGTTGGAGTTCATCTCGGATTATGCTTTTGAGATTAAATGTATTCAAGGAAAGGAAAATTGGGTGGCAGATACCTTGAGTAGGAGAAGACATATCTCCTCAATGATGTCCATACATTCTAATTTTAAGAATCAGGTACTACAAAAGTCTAAGGGAGATGAGTTTTACGAGCAGGTAAAACAGGCCCTTCTGGAAAACCCCCAGAATCTAAAATATGATGGATTTTACCTTAAACCAAATGGATTATTAAGGTATAAAGGAAGGATGTATGTACCTAACTCTATGGAATTAAGGAATATGGTGTGGAAGGAGGTTCATTCTACACCATATTTGGGATATCCTGGAGTAACAAAGTTACTTACCGATGCGAAACCCTTATATTTATGGAAAGGAATTAAGAGAGATGCTGCAAGTTTTGTAGCTACATGTATAGAATGCCAAAGGGTGAAGGCAGAACACCATCACCTGGTAGGACTTTTATACCCTCACAAAATTCCAGAGTGGAAATGGCAAATCATAAGCATGGACTTTGTGCAAGGACTTCCTATGTCAAGGAAAAGGCACAATTTTATTTTGGTTGTGGTGGATAGACTCACCAAAGCTATTCATTTTATACCCAGGAACTTGACAGATGGGGCACCCATCATAGCCCGCAAATTTGTTAAAAAGATTTTTAGATTACATGGCATTCCTAAGAATATTATCTCAGACAGGGATGCTCGAATGACATCGAGGTCTTGTCAAACCTTGTTTTCTTCACTTGGAACCTAGTTGAATATAAGCTCTTCTTATCATCCTAAGATGAATGGTCAAATTGAAAGGGTAAACCAAGTATTGGAGGATTTATTGAGGATGTGTTGCATGGACCAACAATACAAATGGAAAGATTATCTTCCTTTGGTGGAATTTGCCAATAATAATTCCTATCATTTTGTTATTAAGATGGCTTCATTTGAAGCATTATATGGAAGAAATTGTCAAACCCCTATAAGCTGGGAAAAGCTAGAAGATAGGGTTAGCCTTGGTCTAGAAATGTTGTCAAAAATGGAAGAGCAAGTCCATCTGATTAAGAAAAGGTTAGTGGAAGCCAATGATAGGCAGAAAAGTTATGTGGATGCTAAACACATCGAAAGGCATTTCTTAGTGGGAGAAAAAGTCTTTTTAAGGGTAAAACCTCAAAAGAGTTCCATTAAGTTTGGGAAGACATCCAAACTGGCTCCTAGATACATGGGTCCCTTCTAAGTTCTTGAAGAGGTCAACCCAGTCGCATATAGAAATGCTCTACCACTAGCTCTTTCCATGATGCATAATATTTTCCATGTTTCTTATTTGAAAAAGTTTAATGCAAGAGATAATCATATCCCTATTCTTGATTGGAATGCTACACAAGTGAAGGACCCAGGGGTGGTAGTGATTGAGCCCATCAAGGTGCTCGAAATGCATAAGCTACGCTTACATAACAAAGGGATAACTCAATGCAAGGTCCAGTGGGACCAGTATGCAGAGGAAAATGCCACCTGGGAAAACTATGAGGATATTCATTAGAGATTTCCCCATCTCTTTTGAAAACCTTTTTTATTATGCTCACATAACACTTTTCTTATTATGTTGGTTGACTCTGAAGACATTTAATCATTGGGGATGATGATTCTTATGGGGGGAGATATGTTACATCCCCAACTTATGATTTATCTTAATCTTACTATTGTGTGGTAATCAAGATGATTAACCATAGTTTAATGGTTAGATGTTTGTGGCAAATATCATATTCAATCAATGATTATGTGGATACTAACTAATGTTAGTTAAACATGAGATTACATGTTGATATGATTATTTAATTATTATGATTTACGAATCAGCAGATGATACATTAATCATGGTTTTATGATGGTGAGTGTGATCATGAAAAATAATCTTCCTTCAAAGATGGAAGGAAAGTATCATCGGGAGGTAGAGATAAACATTGGGAAAAAGGTTAGATTGCCATCTGAGTATCAAATTTTTTCCTTAAGAAACCTTGCAAGTTAGAGTGATTTGCGTCCCTTGTTTGTCATTTTCATTTATGTTTCGGTTGACAACTTGATCTTCCTTGACTCAATCTACGTTGTTTTGACTTAATGATGTTCACAGAACATCCATTTGAGTCATTTGACTATCTCGTCAAGTTGTCAAGAACTCCCTTGATTCCTTATTCATTTCTATATTAAGATTTGTGATTATTATATCTTTTATATTTTACTTATGGTTGTCATGGTCGTGTAAGGGGGAGTGGTACTCGACCCTGAAATCATATTTAAATGATGTGCCATCTTTTTAATGATGTTAACTTTGGATAAAATCGTGGGTATCGGATAACCTTTATTATCATGTAAGGGGAATTTATATGTGTTGTAATGGTTTTAACCTCCTTAGAGGTCAATCACATTGGTATCCATATTATATATTAATATTATATTATCCATGTATAGTTGTTGGCACTTGGTCAGCCAGCACCCATGAGGAGTGGGGAGAGAGAGTGGAGGCTAAGTGGTAGTCATGTTGGAGCCCATTTTGTAGACCCTCTTGATGATGGGTTGTGTGGATCCTTGGATCCCACGAGGTGGCGAACTCTCGGTGCATGCAAAGAATTGTGTAAACATGTAAAAAGTATTGGTGATACCAATCTAGGAGGCTTTTCTTTAGTGTGGTTTTTTTGTGCAGGTCGAAGGAAAGGGAAATTCCTTTAGAGTACCTAAGTTGAAGCACTAATACAACATTAGTGTGGGGAGCAAGAGAGCTCGGCATTTGTGCATACTTTAAAGCTATTCAACAGTAGCCATACACAACTATGATTACTCATATAGGTATGAATTCCTTGAGAAATATCAAATTGCATTCGATAGTGTACTGATATATATCTCTGCTAACACAAAGTACGTCGACTCTGTCAACTTGTGACTATCATAAGCTATTGTTAATGGCCTACGAGGCTATACATGACTTTAATGTTTATTTTTGTGACATTAGTGTTATCATATGTAACCTTTTTGTTATGGTGTTACTCAGCCAACTTTGAGGCCATAGTCCATGCATGTTGTGCATGCAAGACTATCATATGCCATTGGAAAAAATAAAAATATCTTTTATGCCATGAAGCTCCCCTATTAATGTTTCATTATGACTGTTTAAGAGCCCAAGAGGGTATTAATATATTATAAATGTTTAAGAGCCCGGAAGGGCATCGATATTTAATGAGTGTGTGAGAGCCCACGAGGGTATCTGCATATGATCACAATGCTATTGTTCCATGTATCTGATAATGAAAATGGCCAGAGCCATATAAGAATAATGACCACCCTATTAATAGTGGTAAACCCTGGTATGTGCCGTGTGCACTTAACTTATATATATCAAACTCGAGGTTAACTTATAATAGTCCTCAACTATTTAGTATAGTTAATATGATAATCATGGTGCATGTTATGCATGTAAATGATATAATGACTCCTCGATGAAGTAGGAGGGTTTAACATAAGGTAAATTGTATTGTTTCCTTGGCAACAATGAATGCATACACAGTTTCCCTTAGAGAAGTTTTTCTTCCTTGACACTTACTTTATTATAAGAGCCAACCTTATGCCTTTAAGAACTCAAAAGCAAATGAATGTCATCTTCTTACAAATGGCAATACTTCTTAAACAATGTATAAGGTATCAGGAATTCACATAGATTCCTTCAAATACAACCTTTTTAGTGGAATCGACCCATTGGACCATTGAAAGTACCCTTCTAGATGATATGAATTGAGAATAAACCTTGAGATAAGGTAAACAATGTAATCATCAATCAGGTAAGGTCACAAGTTGAAAACATGATTAAACTTATGTCATTATGAAAGTATAGGAATAGATTGACATGGAGTCACAGGTTCCTTGTTGCAAAAGCTACGAGACATTTTTGAATGCGCTCCTAAGATAGGAGTCAAATGTCTAAGGAATGGACTAAGAATCTATTGAAATTATTTATCCAAGACCATGAAAGGTTGAACTATGAATACTATAGGATGAAATAGCTTCTAAGTCGAGTCAAGATGGTGGATATATGACTACATTCATTGCAAAATGTACATGTATGTAAAACTTTGGCCAAAGCAATGCATCTATCTCTGCGTGTATTAGTCGATCCATAATACTCCATATGGCATAATGTCTTGAGTAGTGTCATAGATAGTTAGAGTGGATCTATAGTTGTGTGACCATGAGACATTATGAAGGACACAACACCAGATACTCAGATGGAAAACCTAATGGTTCCTTGTATCTATACCTTCTGTGAAGGGTAGGGCCACTTCTAGGTAGGAAGTTGTGCGGGGGACCACTAGTCTGTGGTTACAGGAAAAGCACTCAGATGATGGTCTTCTTCCTAAGAAGAAGACAAGCAGAGAGTTATGAAGACTGATGTCAAAGATCCAGATGCAGTGTTTTTCTTTATATGACTTGATAGTTAGTTATTATGTATATTTCTATATTTGATGCCTTGAGCATAGCTTTGTACATGTATAGTGAAGATCCTTCACTAATGAGGTATCATTGGATATTGTAATTCTAAGTTTTGTTTTGTTTTAGAAAAGAATAACATGGTTAATTATTATGATGATATTAATTCATTCTTGTTTAACTATGATTAAGTTAATCATGATGTATTCTTGTTCTTAGTTAAGATGGATAATTATGGTTATTTTTAGGTAATGTGAGATAGCATGTTACATATGGTATCAAAGCTACCAGGTTCAATACATGGACCTATGAGCTCACTACATAATGATTATCTTTATCCATCATTTAACGATTGCTAATGTTTGGATATTCTTATGCCAGAATGGTAAGAATAAGAATGACACCCAGAAAGAAGGTAATGGGAAATTACCTACATTACCTTAAGGCCTTCAGGGATAGAGCCTCAAGAATGAAATGCCTTGAACAAACTAGTTTCTTGGTAGGCGCATGGTTGGCTGATGATGAGACCTTCGTTGATGTTGTTAAATGCATCAAGAAGGAGTTGAGGAAAGCAGTTAGGATTACTACTCCTAACTCTGAAAATGAATTAGCCGAACCCTCTACCCTCTTAGTAGGTGGCATTCCAGCAATGCATACATACAACCTTGGACAATAGGTAGACCGAATACCAAATTACTTCCATTGAAACTACAAGTATTTTATCTGTTCCAATTTTAGTTTTGATAGATACTGGTGCTACTAAATGTTTTGTTTCCCAAAAATTTTAAGCAAAATTTATAGAAAGGTTGGATACATGGTAAATACTTGGTCATTTGAATATGCAAATTAGACCAAGGCTCAAGTAGAGCAATGCTTGTTTGAGGCTAAGTTTGAACTTCCAAGTTTCTCTACCAAAATGAACCTTTTATGTAGCCCCACTGGGCTCATGCAATGTTATCCTTGGGATAAATTGGTTATGGAGACATGGAGCTAAAGTGGACTGTTATGCCAAAACAATAGAATGTCTAGATGGCTTAGGGAACAAAGTATTTCTACAAGGGAACCCTAGGGAAGTCAAACTAAAACAAATTTTTGCCCTACAAATGAAAATAGCTCAAAGAAAAGGATGCCAGCTTTTTGCTATCAAAATGGAAAAACTAAACAGATTTGAGGAAACTAATTTCTAAGATGATTTAATGTTTTATGAATCTTAGAAACTTAATGGAGTTGCCAGGAAGAGGGAACCTATAATGAAACAACTTGCACAATATCTGAATACAATAGTAAATATGCTACAAATACTTGATAATAATATGCCACTTCGAAGGGGCAACCTCCTAATCCACTTTGAGGGGGATAATGATGTAGAGAAATCTAAAATCCCCAAACTAACTCAATAATTCACCTTTAAAGTTTTGAAACAAACAAACAATTGGTGTTCCTTCACAACTGTCCCCTTTTCCTAATAGCCCTCAAAACTTAGTTTTTCATCCTATCTTTTGGAGAAGGCCTCAAACCCACAAACCATTTACCATTAAAGATACCCATTTGGTTGTTTGATAACATATCTCCATTTGGGATAGGGTTGTTTTGGAATGACACCCTCAATAATTCATTGGTAATGTTGTAACTAGGCCTAATTAGCCCTGTTTTGCAAAGCAAATCTATGAAATCCAAAACCCAAAACTCAAGTCTAGGTTTCTCCACACATTGAATAGGGTCTAAATCCACCAATTTTGTTGATTGGGACAATACCCAGATCACCTTTATGCAAAACCCTATCTCAACCTATTTAAACAAGCCTAACATAGGGATATTAGGCTAGGGTTGCTTGAAATTCACCCAAAACTCCATTTCCTGCAATACCCAATTTCAAAATCTGAAAGAATGTACTAAATCCCTCCATTCCATTGATTCTCATAATTTTCCACTAGTGGAATGGCTCAAAATTCCATTTTTTTCTCTCAAAACCCTAGCCAATGAGGTTTAACAGGCAATTTTCACAAAAAAGGCCATATCTCACTCACACTCCAAGTAAAATCAACCAAACTAGGCTCAAATGAAAGCTAATTCATAACCCTACAACATGTAACTAGTTTCAAGCCTTGATCATACTATACCAAGCTGTACAAGTCACGGGAACAACAAAAAACAATAATATAACTGTATTAATCTTCCTCCAAAATGTCTTCAGATCATAGCTTCGAACCTTCTCAAGAATTTTTACATAATTTACATCAGAAACCAAACATTTCCATTGACTATTCAAGTTCTTGACTCTTCATCTTCCCAAAAAACACCAAAAAATGCCACTTTTATAACTTTTAAACTAACCTAAACTAACCCCATGACAAAAAAACATATGACATGGTCTTATTCGACCTTATTACACCAAAATTGGACTTATCAATATAAAACTCAAGATTTGACCCTATTTACAATGTATACGTAGGTGCCCCTACACCAGATACCTCCAATAGTCTTCAATGAGAACACAATACTCAATATGATGATCCAATAAGACTCACTACCTCCTATATATACCTATTTATGCCTAGGATATCACCCAAGCTGACCTAGATAGCCCTATATAAGTCTTAGGCTGACCTAAAAAACTAAATAACAATATAATAATGATAATATAACTTAATTAAGAGTTAAGATAGCCACAAGCTGACTATTCATAACCATATACACTATGGAAGTAAGGGCATAACATGTCCCCCACCTTTACAAAAGTGTTGTCCTCAACGTTGAACAATTGTGGTAGTTTCTTCATATAATCTTCATCATACCATATAGTAACTTCAACTAGAAAATATTTCCTTATAATGAGGTAACTTGGAACTGTTGATGTCCTCAGATTCTTTGTGCATGTCTGGAAAATTAACTTCAGCTCCAAGATCTGTCTTCCCTTTGCATCTAGCTCTTGATGGTGATGAATGTGTTCTTCCTTTTCTTGAACCTTTTGATGTGCCATAGAGGAAAAGGTGAGGAATAGTACATGGTACCCTTGTGTTGGTTGAATAGCTTGATTAGGAACTTCTTCTTCTTTCAATTCTTCTTCTTCTTCTACTACTTCTACTTCTACTACTACTACTACTACTACTACTACTACTACTTCTTCTTCTTCTTCTTCTTCTTGAGACCTCCTTTCTTGGTTCATTCATAAAGGCACTTAACATGCTTCGTATGTTTGATATATCTCCTTTTAGGTCACACATATCCATCTTCATTGTGGAAAAGTCTTTCTTGACCTTACTGATTTCCTCACTAGGATTAATATCCTCTATTGTTACCCCATCCTTATTAGGAGTCTTCCCCGGTGTGACAACATTCTTTTTGCCCCTTGTTGTAGGCCCTGTCATGATCGAAACCAATAATTTTGAAATAAATCACACAAATGAAACTAATTTTTCTAAAATTTTTACTGTAACTTACTGAGGCCAAACTACCTATCACCTAGTCAAATTTGTAGCCTTGAGTGTGAATTTTGTGGAAACCCTAATTTTGCAATAACTCACTTATTCCTACTCTAATTTCTCCAAATTTTGGACTATATGCTCCACTAGTATGTCTTCAAAAACCCAATAAAAATGAGGCTCCAATTCAGCAAGATGTGAGAGATATGCAGATTCCAAATAAATTGTGTAGAAACCTTAATTCTGTAATAATTCATTCAATTCTACTCCAATTCCTCTAAAATCTAGACTATAGCTGCTTTAATATGGTCTTCAAAAACCCTTTAAAAATAAGAAAAACATTCACCAAAATTTGAAAGATATGCTCTTCCCAAAATCACCTCCAATATTGAGAAAAAACCTTACCTTTATGGTGCCAAGATCATGCTCTGATACCACTTGTAATGAAACAACTTGCACAATATCTGAATATAATAGTAAATATGATTCAAATACTTGATAATAATATGCCACTTTGAGGGGGCAACCTCCTAATCCACTTAAAGGGGGATACTTCCAATAGTCTTCAATGAGAACACAATACTCATAATGATGATCCAATAAGATTCACTACCTCCTATATATACCTATTTATGCCTAGGATATCACCTAGGTTGACCTAGATAGCCCTATATAATTCTTAGTCTGACCTAAACAACTAAATAACAATATAATAATGATAATATGATTTAATTAAGAGTTAAGATAGCCACAAGATGACTATTCATAACCATATATGCTATGGAAGTAAGGGCATAATAGAACCCATAGATCAGGAGAGATTAGATATGGACAGGTACCCTTTTCTTAGAGATTTTGAGGACATATTTCTAGATGAGCTACCGGGATTACCTCCTAAAAGAGATTTTGATTTCTCCATAGATATATAATTCTAGGATCAGAACCTATATCTAAAGCTCCATACATAATGACTACTACAGAGTTAATGGAGCTAAAGGCTCAATTGTAGGAATTGTTGGATAAAGGATTGATTAGACCCAGTGTGTCACCTTGGGGAGCACCAGTAATATTTTTGAAAAATAAAGATGGTACGTTGTGGTTATGCATAGATTACCACATGTTGAATAAAGCAACAATTAAGAATAAATACCCATTGCCCTGCATTGATGATAGTTTTGATCAAATGAGAGGAGCAACTGTATTTTCCAAGATTGATCTTCGGTCTAGGTACCATCAATTGAGGTTAAAGGATGAGGACATTCATAAAACAACCTTCAGAACAAGGTATGGGCATTATGAGTTTACTGTTCTTCCTTTTGGGTTAACAAACAAACCTATTGCCTTTATGAATTTAATGAACAGTGTATTCAGAGACTGTTTGGACAAGTTTGTCTTAGTTTTCCTTGATGCCATCCTAATCTACTCTAAGAATAAGGAAGAACACCTTCAACATTTAAGGATTATTCTCCAGAGGTTGAGAGAGCATAAACTGTATGGAAATCTCTCTAAATGGGCTTTCTTTCAAAAGGAAGTGCAGTATTAGGGCTACATAATTTCAGCTAAGGGAATAGCTATGGACCCAACTAAGATTAAGGCTATCTTGGAATGGCTAGTACCAAGGAATGTACTTGAGGTCTGAAGTTTCATGGGCCTTGTGGGTTACTACATGAAATTTATGAAAAACTTTTCAAAAATTGCATACCCTATAACTTCTTTGCAGAGAAAAGGCAAGAGATTTGAGTGGTTAGATAAGTGCCACGAGGCCTTTGACCAACTGAAGGAAAAATTGAATTCAGCACCAATTTTGAAAGTACCTAACCCAGAGGGTCAATTTGTAGTCATTATTGATGACTCAGGAGAAGGCTTAGGTGGTGTACTAGTCTAGGATGGACAAGTCATTGCATATGAACCCTGAAAATTAAAAACTTATGAACAAAACTATGTCCCTCATGATTTAGAACTGGTAGCAGACATTCATGCACTATAAATGTGGAGACACTACTTGCTTGGAAAACCCTTTGAGCTGAAAATAGGCCATCAAGGGCTCAAATGTCTATTCACTCAACCACATCTAAATGCTCATAAAAAAAGATGGTTGGAGTTCATCTCGGATTATGATTTCGAGATTAAATATATTCAAGGAAAGGAAAACTGGGTGGCAGATGCCTTGAGTAGGAGAAGACAAATCTCCTTAATGATCTCCATACATTTTGATTTTAAGAATCAGGTACTACAAAGGTCAAAGGGAGATGAGTTTTATGAGTAGGTAAAACAAGCCCTTTTGGAAAACTCCCAGAATCCAAAATATGATAGATTTTACCTTGAACTAGATGGGTTATTAAGGTATAAAGGAAGGATGTATGTACCTAAATCTATGGAGTTAATGAATATGGTGTGGAAGGAGGTTCATTCTACACCATATTTCAGACATCCTGGAGTAACAAAGTTACTCGTTGATGTGAAACCCTTATATTTCTGGAAAGGAATGAAGAGGGATGTTGCAAGTTTTGTAGCTACATGTATAGAATGCTAGAGGGTGAAGGTGGAACACCATCAACTGGCAGGACTTTTATACCCTCACAAAATTACAAAGTGGAAATGACAAATCATAAGCATGGACTTTGTGCAAGGACTTCCTATGTCAAGGAATAGGCACAATGTTATTTTGGTTGTGTTGGATAGACTCACCAAAGCTGCTCATTTTATACCTATGAATTTGACAAATGGGGCACCCGCCACAGCCCGCAAATTTGTTCAAAAGATTTTTAAATTACATGGCATTCCTAAGAAGATTATCTCAGATAGGGATGCTCGAATGACATCAAGGTTTTGGCAAACCTTGTTTTCTTCACTTGAAACCTAGTTGAATATAAGCTCTGCTTATCATCCTAAGACGGATGGTCAAACTGAAAGGGTAAACCAAGTACTGGAGGATTTATTGAGGATGTATTGCATGGACCAGCACTATAAATGGGAAGATTATCTTCCTTTGGTGGAATTTTCCTATAATAATTCCTAACATTCTACTATTAAGATGGCTCCATTCAAAGCATTATATGGAAGAAAGTGTCGAACCCCTATAAGTTGGGTCAAGCTAGAAGATAGGGTTAGCCTTGGTCTAGAAATGCTATCAAAAATGGAAGAGCAAGTCCATGTGATTAAGAAAAGGCTAGTGGAAGCCAATGATAGGTAGAAAAGCTATGCGGATGCTAAATGCATCGAATGGCATTTCTTAGTGGGAGAAAAAGTCCTTTTAAGGGTAAAACATCAAAAGAGCTCCATTAAGTTTGGGAAGACATCCAAACAGGCTCCTAGATACGTGGGTCCCTTTGAAGTTCTCGAAGAGGTCAACCCAGTCACATACATAATTACTCTACCACCAGCTCTTGCCATGATACATAATGTTTTCCATGTTTCTTATTTGAAAAAGTTTAATGCAGGAGATAATCATATCCCTAGTCTTGATTGGAATGCTATACAGGTGAAGGACCCAGGGGTGGTAGTGATCAAGCCCATCAAGGTGCTTGAAACACGTCAACTACGCTTACGTAACAAAGAGATAACTCAATGCAAGGTCCAGTGGGACCAGTATGCAGAGGAAAATGCCACTTGGGAAAACTATGAGGATATTCATGCGAGATTTCCCCATCTCTTTTGAAAAACTTTTTTATTATGCTCACATAACACTTTTCTTATTATGTTGGTTGACTCTGAAGACATTTAATCATTAGGGATGATGATTCTTATGGGGGGAGATATGTTACATCCCCAACTTATGATTTAGCTTAATCTTACTTTTGTGTGGTTATCAAGATGATTAACCATAGTTTAATGGTTAGATGTTTGTGGAAAATATCATATTTAATCATTGATTATGTGGATACTAACTAATGTTCGTTAGACATGAGATTGCATGTTGATATAATTATTTAATTATTAAGATTTATGAATTAGATGATGATACACTAATCAAAGTTTTATGATGGTGAGTGTGATCAGGAAAAATAATCTTCCTTTGAAGATGGAAGGAGAGTATCTTTTAGGATGAAGAGATAGACGTTGGGAAAAAGGTCGGATTGCCATCTGAGTATTGAATTTTGTCCTTAAGAATCCTTGCAAGTTAGAGCAAGTTGCTTCTCTCCTTGTTAGTTGTTTTCATTTATGTGTCGGTTGACAACTTGATCTTCCTTGATGCCATCTATGTTGTTTTGACTTAATGATGTTCGTAGAATGTCCATTTGAGTCATTTGACTATCTCATCAAGTTGTCAAGAACTCCCTTGATTCCTTATTCATTTCCATATTAAGATTTGTGATTATTATATCTTTTATCTTTTGCTTATGGTTGTCATGGCCGTGTAAGGGGGAGTGGTACTCGACCCCAAAATCATATTTAAATGATGTGCCATCTTTTTAATGATGTTAACATAGGATAACATTGTGCTTATTTGATAACCATTATTATCATGTATGGAAAATTTATGTGTTGTAATGGTTTTAACCTCCTTAGAGGTCGATCACATTGGTATCCATATTATATATTAATATTATATTATCCATGTATAGTTGTTGGCACTCGACCAGCCAACACCCACGAGGAGTGGGGAGAGAGAGTGGAGGCTAAGTGGTAGCCATTGTTGGGATGAAATATTGTCCTCTTTTTTATACTATTTCCATATGTTTGAAAGACCTTTTCTATATGGTTTTACAAAGACTTCACATACATTATCTCTATTTTATGTTGTTTCATATGTATACTTTCCAAAGACTTAGACCCTATGCTGATAAATGAACTTAGGTGGTTATATTATAAAATGGATGATTTGAATTATTAATATGTATGAAATATAGATAGGATTTCATAAGTTTATTATGAGTGGTTGTTTTGTATATATGTTGGAATGATTAATCCTTTGCAGCTAGATGAAGAATCCAAGGAGAAGTAATTACAACAGGAAGTAGAATAGAGAAATCAATGAGAATGCGGTCCAAGTGCCAGACATAGCGATTGGTGGAGACAAACATGGTCATCATGGGAGAATAAACGTAGAGGAGAAAAAGACTCATTATAGTAATCTCACCAAAGTTCATGAATCTTATTTATGAGTTGTTATGGTTAGAATTTCTATTTGGTTAGGACTCTGTTTCCTTTGTTCCAGTTAATAAGTTGATCTCAAAAATAATATCCTGATGTCCAAGAATGGATTTATGATCGTATTTAGTTAGAAGGTTGCACAAGACTCTCCCATCTTTATAAGTTAGGGGATGAGTTCATTGTTAGGAGTTGTTATGTTTTACTTTCAAAATAGCCATTACTTTGTTACAGTTATCAGTTATTCCAGACACGTTATAATTTTGAATAAGATCTGAAGAAGATTCTATCTCAGATATGATTTGAACTCAACTATATGTTATGGGATGTGTAAAGATCTGAAGTAGATTTATTCTCTAGGAAAAGTGAGATAGTTCCTTGAGCTAGCCACTCAAGGTACTAACTCTCACTTTGCATGTTTTCTTATTTATTTCTGCATTCTTAGTTAATCTATTTCATTCCATCTTCTATGTTATATTGTGAGCAAGTAAGAACTATTGATTGATATTTCCAGTAACTGTGATTCATGAGTAAAGTGCACATTTTTAATCCTCTAGAGGTTAGTGTTAGACTTTATATCATTTATGAGTTGATAGATTAAAACTGTGATTTTCTATTAAATATAGTTATCTTCAGCCTCTGCTGAAGGTACCCGTAGCAACTAGAAATTTAGATTATTTTACTGTCTTTCATTTCCATTTACTGTTTTACATTTTTGTGCATTCTAGTAAGTAGGACTAGGAAAGATAAGATTAACATAGATTAAAAATGAGTCTTAAAGGCATAGATAGTGCAAGCATCATCACAAGCTTACACTCTGTTGAAAACAAGGCAGATAACTAAGAGGGGGGGTGAATCAATTATTTTAAAGTGTTCTTACTTTTCCTTCCTTTTCTTATCTTAACATTTAGTGAAATATCAAAGCATGGAAGAATAAACAACCATAAGAACTAAAATGAAATCAACACACATAACACAAGGATTTTTGCATGGAAACCTTGTTAAGAGAAAAACCATGGGGTGATTAACCCAAGATTGTATTCTCTATTAAAAGATAAAAGAAGTACAAAATGGCACTTGCCAGTTAGGGCTCACTGCCTAAGCACATTATGCACAAGAGACTCACTGCCTACTAGAGACTTACAGATGATAACAATGTGTTTGAACTAATGAACAACATCTACATATGCAAGAATTTAGTTCCGGTTAGGCTCAATATACTGATCTAGTACATTTCATTCTTCCTCTGCTTAGTATCACTCTTCTATCACATTCTGAGTTTGGATTACTGTCTTCGCACTTCTCTCTACTTTTATTTGCACTTGATCCAATCTATAATCACTATCATATCTTCACAAGCTTGAATCCATCAGGTATATATATCTGCATCAAGGATTTCAAACAACCTTCTAGTCGGTAGTAGGAACACTTAGGATATTTGGAAGATACTATTATGTCGGCTAAATTCACTTGATAGATGATGCGTACCAAAAACTTAGTCATAGAAGTCATTACCTAAGTTGGCCAAACTCATATAACTCCTTAAGTTACTTGATCAACACCTTCTGCATATCCGGATTGAGGTCTAATACCCTGTTGGCAAGTTCTTCCTCCGTTTGCACTATTTAATTGAAGTCTGATACTCAGATGCTCATATCTTTCACATGCTTTGCCACCGGAGGCTGAATATCTACAATACAATAGTTTAGATACTCCTTATTACTCATCCAAATCCACAACATGCTGGGTTTCATCATTAGAGAGTTCTGGACCCAATCTATTGGACCCTATCATATGCTCTGTTCTTCACTACCAGATCAACCTATCTTCAATCTAACTTCCAGTATGAGTAATTTATGCATTACAGATGTGTGGGATATACTTTGTTGCCATCAATGACAACACTTATGAATCCTAGAAGTGTATCTTTCCAACAATCTCCCCCTTTGGCATTGATCGCAACACTTAGTGAAAAATGAATATGTGTCATTGTAACTCCTTGTTAGCTTGTGCTCTATTTCTCCAAACTACTTACTGGTTCTCCCTTAATGTTGGATTCCTCATTTTTCACTTCTCTTTACTCCCCCTTTATCATGAATGGCAAAGGGTGGGATCCACATACCAAAAATGTGCAAAAATTATTATATAAGGCCGCATATGTACATACAATCCATAAGATAAACTTACATATACTTAAGTATATTTGCAAATATAGTCTTCTCAACAAGAACACATATGCTTCTACCCTTTTCAAATGTGTTGGATCACTGGTCTGGGTTGTACTTAGAGCATCTGCTAAGGCATCATGCATTGCCTCTAACTTAGGGATGATTATCCCTCTGAGTTCACCCATTCTATCCATTATATTCTTCTTCTCCTTAACCAGTTTCTTTATTTCATTTATTATAACAACTGCTTGGCATTCTTGACTTGCCAGAGAGACGGTGAGAGGATCAAAATTCTAAGATAGATTTGTCAATTTTCCTTGTTGTTCTTTTATTTTCTTCTCAATGTCCTCTACAACTTTGGGCCAGGATAAACAAAATTTATATATGTCTCCACCATCCTTAAGAGCATTTTCAATTCTCTTTATGCCAATGTCTAAGGATTTTCTATCATTAACAATTAGCCCTTGTACCTCACTGAATCTTTTTCCCAAGAACTCATTCTAGACCTTAGTTTTTACTGATTTTTCTAAAGACTCAAATTGTTTATTGACAAAATTAACTACGTTCTTCAAGTTACCGGATGGAGAGGTAGATGGATCCTTCTGATATGACGGCATAATCTTCTCCAGCATCCCAGATGCAATACTCAACATCTCATAGTCCTCCATATGAGATTTTAGGAGTTTTTCTTTAGCTTTGGCCTAAGCAAAAGATGCTATCTTCATTATCTGAACCAGAGAGAGAGAGTCCTGATTCACTAGTCCTTGTATCAACTCTGATTCATCTAATTCCACAACTTCCTTGTCCAAGAAACTTTGCACTGCTTCTTGATGCAGAGTGGCACAAGGGAAGCACAACACGAAGGTTTACTCTACTGTCCTTTGCCCACTCACCCACTTCAAACAGCCTTCAACCAAGCAACCAAAGGCACATTCAAGGGTGTATGAAGGATTTGGTATCTTAGTGATGGCTCCATCTTCTAGGCTTCTCCAACACCTCAGGACAAATCAACAAACACCTTCTATGTAGTTGGTTTGATCTCCAACTTCCCAAAACTCTTCAACCTATACCTTGACTAGTAAGGCTACTAGCCCTCCAAACTAGGTTTCCTCAACAAAACTTGACAAAATCCCAAAGGGCTAGGCAAACAAATGATGGAATTGAACACCCTTTAGGGGACCCTAACAAACCTCCAAATCTCCTACTCCAACTCTACTCCAGCAATCCAGAACGCCTACTAGGTCTCTAGGCCTAATTGATCAATTTAGGCTAGGTTACAAAGCAAGTGCTCAAAATTGGGTGCATAGATTAGGGGCAGGAACTTGGAATGACTCTACCATACCCAAACAACTCAAATCCACCATTCATTCACTCATCCTCTCAGGGTTTTGTCAAATACAACAATAAATTGCATAAATTTAGTCAAATACATAGAGATATTTGACCTAGGGCATCACATTAAAAATAGTAAACTATATTTTCTCAGAAAATGCTTTTGGAATCAAGTAGTATACACCCCTAGCTTGCATTTCACCAAGTGGCATGAAATTTCATCAGTGGAAATGCATTCTAGGGCCAAATTTGTGGGACTGCCCTAGAAAACAGGGTTTCTAGACTAGTTTTGAAAGAAAATTCAATAACTTTTGACTCTGACCACTTCAAGACCTCAAACTAGTTGCATTTGAACCCAAACTCTCTCTAGTTTCAGAAAAAGTACATTAGACCAAGATTTCAGTCTGTACAATCCATACATAGCAAGAAAAATAGTAAAAAAAAGGTAGTTTTCTTGATTTTTGTGCCCAAATTCTGTACAAAAACTTTCTCCTCCATACTGGAGCAAGATTTCCTCCATATCAACCTATCCAAGTTAGTTTACAACTTCTACAAATAGTTTTAATAACCAAAATGAAGTTGCAACCGATCAATGTGTCATTGACACCATTGACAACACATGACACTATGGAGTTGTTTCATTTTCCAAAGGATGGTGATTTGTTTTTCTTGTCCAATGGAATCAAAACATCCTCCATACTCCCGAAACATGATAAAACACACAAACAATCAAAAAAAACTCAAAAACCAACCCTTAGACCTTCTAGGCCTAAGTGGCATAACAAGGATCCAAGTGGACTAAGCATGATTGAGGTTTATATGGTCACCTCAATCATCTTGACCACAGAAAAATGACCATATACTCATGGCTAAAGCCTTATTACAATCAAAACCACAACTTTAAAAAAAAAATGCAAACAAAGTGACTTTAGGAACCAAGGTGCTCCTAGGTGCCCTGCACCATACACCCACTATCAAAGAGAACTCAAGTCTCTTGAGTTGGAATGCTATCAAAGGTGAAACCTGCCTTCTCAATGTCTACCCTGCTCATCCAAGTGGCATCCTCCTGAGGTTTGTTTAGCCACTTCACCAAATAGTCATGATAGGTGTGCCTTCTAGTTTGTTTTGCAATCCTCTTGTCCAAAATGCACTCAATCTGATTTGGAGATGAAGGAATGAGTTCCTGGAGTGTGTGATCAGTTTGATCTTCTTCAACAATAGTCTGAGGATCAGATCCTTTATAGGGATAAAGGTCTGAAACATTAAAAATTGGAGACAAAGCAATGCCATCCGAAAGTCTGATTTTGTAGGCATTTTCTCCACATTTCTTGAGCACTTCACAAGGCCCAATCTTCTTCATGAGTAGCTTAGTATGTTTACCTATAGGGAGCCTCTCCTTCTTCAGATGAACCATTACTAAATCACCTTCCTTGAATTGCAAATCCCTTCTTTTTCTGTCAGCAAATTGTTTATATTTCTGAGAAGTGGACAGCAATTTCTGTTGTACTTGTTCATGGACATCTTTCATGACTTGAACGAAGTCTTCAGCCAAGGCACTACTGTTTTCCAGTCCTTTAACCTCCCTAAGTTCCAAAATACCCCTTGGGTGAGTGCCATAAACAATTTGGAAAGGAGACAGGCCGGTGCTTCTATTGACAGTGTCATTGTATGAGAACTCTACCTGAGCCAAAATTGAATCCCAACTAGCACCCTACTCCTTGGTTAGGCATCTTAGGAGGTTGCCAAGTGACCTATTAATCACCTCTATTTGTCCATCAGACTGAGGGTGATAGGTAGATGATAATGACAAATTTGTACCTAGTCTCTTCCAAAGTGTCCTCTAGAAGTGTCCAATGAACTTAGGGTCTCTGTCTGAGATTATGGACAAAGGTAAACCATGTAACCTGACTATTTCTTTGAAGAACAGACCTACTATGTGTGAGGCATCATGTGTGGTTTTACAAGGGATGAAGTGAGCCATTTTTGAGAACCTATCAACTACCACAAAGATGCTATCATGGCCATTCTTGGTCCTGGGCAAACCAAGTACAAAGTCCATGCTAATGGAATCCCAAGGTTTTGAAGGAATAGGTAGAGGAGTGTATAAACCTGCATTTGATGTATGCCCCTTTGCTCTTTGGCAAACTTGACAAGTTTCAACAAACTTCCTTACATCGGTTGGCAACTTTGGCCAAAAATAGTACCTCCTAACCAATTCTAGGGTCTTATCAATACCAAAGTGACCTAACATGTTGCCACAATTCTTTTCCCTAATTATATTCTCTCTAACAGATCCTCTTGGGATACACAACATGCTACCCTTGAAAAGCTATCCATCTTGCAACAAAAAATCAGAAAAAGCAATACTATACCTTCCTGTCATGGCCTTGCAAGATAGGTATGGCTCTTTGAAGTCTTCATCTACTATATACTGATCTTTAATGGCATGAATACCTGTACTTTCCAACTGAATAGTTTGTACAACAAGATTTCTCCTGCTTAAGGCATCGGCTACCTTATTGGCCACTCCTTTCTTGTGTTTTATGGAGAAGGTGTATGCTTGGATGTACTCCATCCACTTGCCATGTCTATGATTCAACTTTTGCTGCCTGTTCAAGAAGCTTAATGCATGGTTGTCAGTAAAAACTATAAATTCTTTTGGCAATAAGTAGTGTCTCCATTTCCTCAATGACTGAACCATGGCATATAACTCTAGATCATATGTGGAGTAGTTTTGTTTTGCTTCATTTAACTTCTCACTAAAGAATGCTATAGGCCTCCCATCTTGACTTAGGACTCTCCCAACAGCCCTCTTACTTGCATCACTCTCTACCACAAAGACCTTGTCAAAATCAGGAAGAACAAGGACCGATTTTTCTGATTTTTTTTCTTTAACAGTTCAAAGGCTTGGTTGGCCTCATTTGTCGATACAAACACACATTTCTTGCCCCCTTTTATGGTGTCAACAAGTGGAGCACAAATGCCACTAAACCCTCTAATGAACTTTCTATAAAAGCTGCATAAACCATGGAAACTCCTTACCTCCGAGGCTGTTGTAGGTGTGGGCCAATTAAGAATGGCTGCAACCTTACTTGGATCCATTTTTAGGCTGCCCTTGGAGATGACAAACCCCAAAATATCAACTCTTCTTGTAGGAAGACACATTTGTCAAGATTGATTCTCAACTTCTCCTCTTGAAGCCTCCTGAGCACTTGATGGATATGCCTTATGTGATCTTCCTTGCTGTCACTAAAAATTAGTATATCATCCAAATATACAACAATAAACTTGTTAAGGAAAGGTTTTAGCACTTCATTCATTAATCTCATGAAGGTGCTTGGTGCATTTGACAAGCCAAAAGGCATGACAACCCATTCAAATAGTCCTTCATTGGTTTTGAAGGCAGTTTTCCACTCATCCCCTTCCCTTATCCTGATTTGGTGGTAACCACTTTTTAGATCTATCTTGGTAAAATACTTAACCCTACCCAAGCAATCCATTAAATCTTCTATTCTAGGCATTGGAAATCTATACCTGATAGTGATCTTGTTGATGGCCCTGGAATCAGTGCATAGTCTCCATGTTCCTTCCTTCTTGGGTGCAAGCACTGCAGGTACTGCACATGGACTAATACTCCTCCTGATAAGTCCTCTATCCAACAAATCTTGGATTTGTCTTGCCACTTCAACATTTTGCTCTGGGGTCAACTTGTAGGCTGCTTGGTTTGGTAGGGTGGATCCAGGGATGAGATCAATGCAATGACTAATCTCCCTCTTTGGTGGAAGGGCATCCTTGCCTTCATTGGCTATCACATCCTGAAACCTCTCCAATAGTTCTTCCACTTCCTTTGGTCCAATCCTCCTAAGAGGTTGCTGCACTTTGACCTTATTGGGATTCACATCCTTGGGCTTGATGACTACTACAAAACATGGCACTTTCTCTTCCTTGAGGTTAGCCAAAAACTCTTTTTCACCTACCAACATAACTGAACTAGAAATAACCTTCTCTTTGCAATCATCAATCAAAGGAGTCATTGTAAACTTTTCACCATTCTTGGACAAATGAATTACATTATTCTTACCATCATGTTGGGCACTTGTGTCATGTTGCCAAGGACTTCCAAGAAGAAGGTGGCATGCATCCATATCCACTATCTCACAAAGAACCTTATCATGGTATTCACCTATCTTGAATTCAACCCAACATTGCTCTTTCACCACAATTTGTTGGTCCTTGGTTAGCCAAAAGACTCTATAGGGGTTAGGATGAGGCATTCTTTCCAATCCTAACTTAGTCACCATTTCATTAGAAGCCAAATTTTTAGAAGAACCTAAATCTACTATTACCTTGCAAACTTTTTCTTTCACCTTGCAAGTGGTTCTGAACAAGTTGTTTCTTTGGGGCTACTCTTTGGTGGCTGGCATGATGAGTGACCTATTGAACATGATGCATTCTCCACTCTCAGGTGCTGCAGACTTGGAAGAGGCTATTCGGTAACTTGTAATGCTTTGACAGTCCTCTTCTTGAAGGAGTTGTACTCTTCTTTCTTTATGATTTGCAGCAGTGTTTCCAATCTTCTCCGGGCACCTAAAGGATTGATGTCCAATCTGATTGCAAGAGAAACACCTTCCAGTAAACACATTGGGACCTCTACCCCCACTTCTTCCTCTGCCATTACCTCTGCCCCTAAACTAACCCTTATCAGCACTATTTTTATCAGCCTACCCTTGGCTGCCTTCTTGTGATCCGCCACCTTGGAATCTAGAGATATTATCTCTATTTTGGAATCTGCCCCTGCCCCTAAAGTTCTGATTTCCTCTGCCTCTACTGCTGCTGCCAAAATCCCCTTTTCTTCTCTTCTTATCCTCAATCCTCAGTGCCATTTGAAAGCACTTATGGACTGTCTCCGGGTTAAAGAGAGTTAATTCATCTTGAATGGAGAACTTGAGGCCATTAAGATACCTTGCAAGCTTCTGTTTTTCATTCTCAGGCATCTTGGCTTTCAATGTCATCTTGTGAAACTCCTTTGTGTAGGTGCTCACATCCATGTCCTTCTGTCTCAAGTTGTGCAACTTCTTGTTCAAGTTGACCTCATAATCCTCAGGGACAAATTGCTTCTTGATTTCAAGTACCATCTTCCTCCATGTAGAGATAGGATTCCTATCATCTTCTATCCTCTCATTTTGAATAAAATTCCACCAACTCAAGGCTAGCCCTTTCATTCTTGATTTGGCAATCTTCACTTTCTGATTTTCTACCACTTCTTCACATTCAAAATAGTTCTCCATTGCCTCGATCCAATCAAGGCACTCCTCTGGATTCATCTTACCAGGAAACATAGGTAAGTCTGCCTTAGTGTCCTTCCTACTCAACTTTCCAAGTGCATCTAGGAATTGTCGCTCTGACATGCCTCCTTGTGGCTCTTCCATAGGCACTTCTTCTTCCTCATCTTGATCCTCTTCATCTGAATCTAAGATGACTTCTGGCTTCTTCTTCTTGTCTTTGTCTTTCTTCAACTTTTCTATCTCAGCCTCCATCCTTTTGTTCTTGGCTGCTTGCTCTCTCACTATTTTTGCCAATTTGGCATTTGTCACCTTTGAAGGAATTTCCTCCTCTTCTTCTCTATCTCCCATCTCTTTGATGGCTCTGATACCACCTGATGCAGAGTGGCACAAGGGAAGCACAACACGAAGGTTTACTCTACTGTCCTTTGCCCACTCACCCACTTCAAACAGCCTTCAACCAAGCAACCAAAGGCACATTCAAGGGTGTATGAAGGATTTGGTATCCTAGTGATGGCTCCACCTTCTAGGATTATCCAACACCTCAGGACAGATCAACAAACACCTTCTATGCAGTTGGTTTGATCTCCAACTTCCCAAAACTCTTCAACCTATACCTTGACTAGTAAGGCTACTAGCCCTCCAAACTAGGTTTCCTCAACAAAACTTGATAAAATCCCAAAGGGCTAGGCAAACAAATGATGGAATTGAACACCCTTTAGCGGACCCTAACAAACCTCCAAATCTCCTACTCCAACTCTACTCCAGCAATCCAGAACGCCTACTAGGTCTCTAGGCCTAATTGATCAATTTAGGCTAGGTTACAAAGCAAGTGCTCAAAATTGGGTGCATAGATCAGGGACAGGAACTTGGAATGACTCTACCATACCCAAACAACTCAAATCCACCATTCATTCGCTCATCCTCTCAGGGTTTTGTCAAATACAACAATAAATTGCATAAATTTAGTCAAATACATAGAGATATTTGACCTAGGGCATCACATTAAAAATAGTAAACTGTATTTTCTTAGAAAATGCTTTTGGAATCAAGTAGTATACACCCCTAGCCTACATTTCACCAAGTGGCATGAAATTTCATCGGTGGAAATGCATTCTAGGGCCAAATTTGTGGGACTGCCCTAGAAAACAGGGTTTCTAGACCAGTTTTGAAAGAAAATTCAATAACTTTTGACTCCTACCACTTCAAGACCTCAAACTAGTTGCATTTGAACCTAGACTCTCTCTAGTTTCAGAAAAAGTACATTAGACCAAGATTTCAATCTATACAGTCCATACACAACAAGAAAAATAGTGAAAAATAGTCAATTTTCTTGATTTTTGTGCCCAAATTCCGTACAAAAACTTTCTCCTCCGTACTGGAGCAAGATTTCCTCCATATCAACCTATCCAAGTCAGTTTACAACTTCTACAAATAGTTTTAATAACCAAAATGAAGTTGCAACCGGTCAATGTGTCATTGACACCATTGACAACACATGACACTATGGAGTTTTTTCATTTTCCAAAGGATGGCAATTTGTTTTTCTTGTCCAATGGAATCAAAACATCCTCCATACTCCCAAAACATGATAAAACACACAAACAATAAAAAAAAACTCAAAAACCAACCCTTAGACCTTCTAGGCCTAAGTGGCATAACAAGGATCCAAGTGGACTAAGCATGATTGAGGTTTATATGGTCACCTCAATCATCTTGACCACACAAAAAGGACCATATACTCATGGCTAAAGCCTTATTACAATCAAAACCACAACTTTCAAAAAAAAATGCAAACAAAGTGACTTTAGGAACCAAGGTGCTCCTAGGTGCCCTGCACTACTTCTGCAGTGTCTCTTGTATTCTCATCTTCCTTTCTTTTGGGGGCATATGGACCGATTTGTTTATTGTCACCAACAATATTTGTTTCTTCTTTCTACACTTCCTCTTCCAGAGTAGAGGGGTCTAAGGCCTGAGATTGTTCTTCATCAATTTTCTTTAATCCTTCGACATCCATGTCAGAAGGTGCTTCATCAATTTTCTTTAATCCTTCAACATCCATGTCAGAAGGCTCTTCATTTGCTTCCTCTACAATGGGAAGATTGAACCTTTCCAAAGCACTCTGGAGAATTTCTTTTGTCTCATCATCTATCTGGTCAGTTTCTCCAAGCATGAGTTTATTCATTCTGGACTTGCTCCAGAATTCTTCTTTGACATCCTTGAAGACCATGTCCATTTGTTTTTGAGTGATAGTTGGACATAACTGTATCACTATCTGTCCCAGGATCACCAAGTCTTTTGCTTCTGTACTTTCTTTTCTTACCTCCAAAACTTCTTCTAAGCTCTTAGGAATCAAGGAAATTATTTCAATGAAAGATTTGTTATAAATGTTCAGGTACCTTACCATTGGTTCCTTAAGAATTCTCTTGTCTGCATCATTGTACTCATCATAGAATTCTATCACCGGCTGTAGGTTTCCATCCACAGTGACTACTTTAATGATGTATTCAATTGAGAGAGTGGGTCTCTCAACAAACTCTTCTGTCTTTTTCTCCTCATCAGTCCTATTATTCTTGAAAGGTTTATTCTTGGCTTTCTTCAAATCTCTAACCTCTACATCTGATTCTGTCTCTACATCATCCTTAAGGCTCACATATGTTCTTGTGGCCTTAGACTTCTTTCTCTTTTCTCCTATAACAGATGGTTTGGTTACCGATTTTGCAGTCTTTGAGCTTTTAGGAGAGACAGGGGCAGAAGTCCTAGTAGATCTTGTTTGGGTAGAGGCTTTTACTGAGACGCTTTCTTTCTTTGTTTCTTCTCTTTCCCTTTCAATTTTCTCTATTCTTTCTCTATTAGCATCTAATGCCTCCTTTGTTATGCAAAACCTCTTAGCAATTTCTTCAACCTCCCTCCTCACCTTTCTTTTTGACTCAGGCTTCTTTAATTCAACATGTATTTTTATGTTTAGCTCATCAAAGGTGCCAAACCTCTCTATCTTAGTGCCCTTGGGTTGGCTTAGCAAGTGTTGAACATGTACCTCCAATATGTTTTCATCAACTTCATAGCCCATGGGCATTACCCATAAATTTCTTGGCTCAACTACCTCCATTAGGCATTGATTTGTGTCAACCATGAAGCAAACTATGTCCTTGTATTTCTCAACTATTGATTTTGGTATTCTTTCTCTTGCATGCATCATGCTCTGGAAATTCTTGAAGTAACCCCAGAGAGCTGTCTTTTGGGCTTGTGCATCACCAAGTCCAAACAAATAATCTCTTATTTGAATTGCAACAGGTCTATCATTTCATGTAATAGAAGAACATACACAACACCAGATTGCCATACTTGAAGGAATTTTTCTTATCTTTCTTAATCTTCTACAAATTCTCCATTAGTTGATTCAATAGAAGCCCACACAAATCATAATCTACATTTTCCTTCACCATCTAATATGTAGTATAGATTGTAGTACCAGATACATAATTTTCCCTACTTGAGTGGTAAATTTTGTAACCAATTACAATTGATGCAAACTTGACATCTGGGTCAATAATATCATCTATAGTCATTGCACTTTTGTCATATTTTGACCCAGTGGCATCTGTGATGGTTTGATTTTTCACAGATTTGAGTACAAGCAACCCACCAGCTAAGTGCAATCTAGTTACAGCCCTGATGATGTCTTTGGTTATCTTGAATGGACTCATTAACCACATAAAGTTATCATGCATCCTACTTAACACATACCAGACCCATTCGTCCTCTGTAAAAGATGGGAAATGTATGCAATGTACAAAGTGCTTATCTTTTATGGCCTTGAATTCCGGTTTGAGATCAAAATTCTCATCTCTTAACTATTTGCAGTATATTTCCATCAATTCTAAGTCTCCAAAGTTTTCAATGTTTGCATGAATGTAAACCCTAATATATTCTACATACAGAACACTGTACGGGATATTGGACAACGCACCCAAGGGATCAACTTCTATAGATTTGTGAGGGTGTTTCTTGAATTTTGGTCTCGGCCTCTCAGTGACATTCACAACCATAGGAGTAGCCATTCTAACAATGAAATTCAGAGAAATTTGCAAAGAAGAAATACCTTTTTTACCTTAGGGTTTGATGCAACTACCGAAGCAAATTTCTGCTTGATTTTGATCTTCAGCTTCAACTTTAATAATCTATAGGATCTTTTCTTAGAGCTCTTCTCTCTTCTTTGTGAGTGCAAAGTGTTGAAAATGATGAATGAAAAGCCTTTTATCCTTGCACAAAAACCTAATTCCTCGTTGCAATAAATGCACATTTTAAGTCATCTAGTTACCCTTTTTTGAGTGAATTTCTCATGAATCATTGTGCGGATTTTCAAATTATCAACTAATTGAGTTGACAACATAACTTTGGCCTTTCAAAACATGCCTCTAAATCCACAGACCATAAAATTGCATTTTCAAATCATACCGGATCTGTTTGTGTAATTTTGTTTTACCGGAACCTGATCTACTCATAATTTCTTCAAATCAATAGGCAGATTTCTTAATCTTTCCATGACCTCTAATTCTTACTCAATGTGCCAAATTCAGGCACTTACTAATTGGCTAGGGAAATTTGATCTTCTTTAGAGCTCCCCTTGAGCCAGAGCTCACCCTTTTTAATTTTTGGAAGGATTATCAGCACCAGATTTTGGTGCGAACCCATCACCAATATTCATCACACTCTTCTTTACCCAAATCTTTCTCATCTCCTTCTAAATTTCATCCATATTCACTTTACCTTTGCCTTTGTCTTGTTTTTTATCATGTTTTACCAGACCTTTTCCATCATGATTTCTGCTCCTACAAAATCTAGCTATATGACTGGACTTATTGCAATTGTAACACACAACATTTCCTTGCTTATTTGATTGATATCCTCTTGATCTTTACTAATTAGCCATATGCCCCATTCTATTGTAGGTAAAGCATCTACCATTGAAAGAATTGTTTATTTGTATATTTCTACATTCATGAGATTTGTGACCATACCTTTTGCAATTAAAACATTGACTAGAGAAGGATGAATTATTCATTTTGCTCCTACACTGAGTTGCTTTATGACCAAATTTGTTGTAGTTGAAGTAGATTCCATTGAAGGATGGATATCTTTGAGCATTAGGTTGTCTTATCAGAGGTCTTCTAGGCATGTTTCTTTGTCTTTCTGACCCAAAATTATTTTGACCAGATCGAAAGCTTTCACCTTTCTCATATCCCAAGCCATGCGTATCATGTACCTTCTTTTGACTTTTGAGTAGTACTTCAAGTTTGGATGAACTTATCTTGAATTTCTCTTTGTATTCATTTGCAGTTTCAAGATCTTGTTTAAGAGTGTCAATATGTCTCTCAAGTTGTTCTTCATTGTATCTGGCATCTCCAAGATTAGACTCAAGATGTCTAATTATTCTATCCATTTTGTAACAATCTTCTATTTTCTCCTTGAGGGATTGTTTTAAGTTATCTTCAGTCTTTCTCTTTTCTTCAATTTCTTGAGTAAATTTCATAACCTCTAATTCCATTTCATGTCTTAGCATGACAACTTCTTTTGATTGTTTTTCACATAGCTTTGTTTTCTCATTCAAGTCCTCATTAGTATTATTGGCTTCATTCTGATCTACGAACTTCTGAAGTAGTTCCTTTCTGTTTTTCATGGAATTACTAAGTTTTTCTTTCAACTCAATGATGAAATCATCAGCCTCCTTATGTCACTCTTTCAAATTATTGACTTCAAACTAAGATTGATCAAGATCTTCTAAGGCAGATTGTAGGTGTTCTTTCATACCACATGCATCCATTAAGATTCCCAGATCCTCCTCAAGCTGTTAGGCTTATTCTAAGGAACTTGGCTCTGATACCAATTGTTGGAAACAAGGTAGATAACTAAGAGCAGGGGGTGAATCAGTTATTTCAAAACATTCTTACTTTTACTTCCTTTTCTTATCTTAACATTTAGTGAAATATTAAAGCATAGAAGAATAAACAACCATAAGAATTGAAATGAAATCAACACACATAACACAAGGATTTTTATGTGGAAACCCTGTTAAGGGAAAAACCACGGGGTAATTAACCCAAGATTGTATTCTCTGTTAAAAGAATAAAGAAGTACAAAATGGCACTTGCCAGTTAGGGCTCACTACCCGAGCACACTATGCACAAGAGGCTCAGTACCTACTAGAGACTTATAGATGATAAAAATGTATTTGAATTGATGAACAACATCTACATATGCAATAATTCAGTTCCAGTTAGGCTCAATATACTGATCTAGCACATTTCATTCTTCCTCTGCTTAGTATCACTCTTCTATCACATTCTGAGCTTGGATTATTGTCTTCACACTTCTCTCTACGTTTCTTCACACTTGATCCAATCTATAATCACTATCATATCTTCACAAGCTTGAATCCATCAAATATATATATCCGCATCAAGGATTTCAAACAAACTTCTAGTCGGCAGCAGGAACACTTAGGATATTTGCAAGATATTGTTCTGTCGGTTGAATTCACTTGATAGATGATGCATACCAAAAACTTAGTCATAGAAGTCATTACCTAAGTTGGCCAAACTCATATAACTCCTTAAGTTACTTGATCAACACCTTCTACATATCCGGATTGAGGTCTGATACCCTGTTGGCTAGTTCTTCCTCTGTCTGCACTGTTTAACTGAAGTCTGATACTTAGATGCTCATATCTTTCACATGCTTTGCCACTAGAGGCTAATCTCTGGAATACAATAGTTTAGATATTCCTTATTACTCATCCAAATCCATAACATGTTGGGTTTCATCATCAGAGAGTTCTGGACCCAATCTATCGAACCTTATCATATGCTTTGTTCTTGACTACCGGATCAACCTATCTTCAATCTGACGCTCCTTGGTCAATAATTCAATGTAGGAATGCAATGATAGTGGACTGTTTAGTTAGGTTAAACCCTAAATTTTATTTAAGTCTACAACACATTAGTTTTTCCTCTACAGCCATGTTGGAGCCCATTTCATGGACCTACTCGATGATGGGCTATGTGCATCCTTGGATCCCGCGAGGTGGCAAAATCTTGGCGGATGCAAAGAATTGTGTAAACATGCAAAAGGTATTGGTGATACCAATTTGGAAGGATTTTCTTTAGTGTGTTTTTTTTGTGTGGGTCGAAGGAAAGAGAAATTCCTTTATAGTGCCTATGCTGAAGCACTGCTATAGCAGTAGCGTGGGGAGTGAGAGAACTTGACCTTTTTGCATACTTTAAATCTATTCAACAGTAGCTATACACGGCTGTGATTACTCATACGAGTATGAATTCCTTGAGGAATATTGAATTGCATTCGATAGTGTAATGATATATATCTCTTCTAACATAAAGTATGTCAACTGTGTCAACTTGTGACTATCATAAGCTATTGTTAATGGCCTACGAGGCCATACATGACTTTAATGTTTATTTTTGTAACATTAGTGTGGATTTAAACTATTGTCAAAGGTTCTTGAGGCCACAAATGCCTTCTTTATGTTATCATATGTAACCTTTGTGTTATGGTGTTACTCGACCAACTTTGTGGCCGTAGTCCATGCAAGCTATGCATGCAAGACTATCATATGTCATTGGCAAAAATAAAACTATCTTTTATGCCCTAAAGTTTCCCTGTTAATGTTTCATTATGACCATTTAAGAGCCTGAGAGAGTGTCGATATATTATAACTATTTAAGAGCCCGAAAGGGCATCGATATGTAATACAGTGTGAGATCCCACGACGGTATCTGCACATGATAACTGTGCTATCATGTCATGTATCTGATAATGAAAATGGCTAGATTTGTATAAGAATAATGACCTCCTTGGTATGTGTCATGTGCACTTAACATATATATATATCAAACTCGAGGTTAACTTATAACAGTCCTCGACTATTTAGTATAGTTAATGTGATAATCTTGGTGCATGTTATGCATGTAAATGTTATAATGACTCCTTGATGAAGTAGGAGGGTTTAACATAAGATAAATTGTATTGTTTCCTTGGCAGAGATGAATGGATGCCATGTTTCCTTTGGAGAAGTTGTTTTTCCTTTACACTTACTTTATTATAAGAGCCAATCTTATGCCTTTATGAACTCTTGAGTTTAAAAGAAAATGAATGCCATCTTCTTGCGAATGGCAACACTTCTTAAGCAAATTATAAGGTATCAAGAATTCATGTAGATTCCTTGAGATAAAACCTTTTTAATGGAATCGACCCATTAGACCATTGAAAGTACCCTTCTAGATGATATGAATTAAGAATAAACCTTGGGATAAGGCAAACAATGTAATCATCAATCGAGTAAGGTGATGAGTCAAAAATATGATTAAACTTATGTCATTATGAAAGTATGGGAATAGAGTGACGTGGAGTCACAGGTTCCCTATTGTAAAAGCAACGAGACATTTTTGAATACGCTTCCAAGATAGGAGTCAAATGTCTAAGGAATGGACTAAGAATGTATTGAAATTATTTATCCAAGACCATGAAAGGTCAAACTATGAATATTGTAGGATGAGACAACTTCTAATTTGAGTCAAGGTGGTGGACATACAACTACACTCATTGCAAAACATACATGTATTTAAAACTTTGGCCAAAGTAATGCATCAGTCTCTACGTGCATTTGTCGGTCCACAGTGCTCCAAATGGCATAATGTCTCTAGCAGTGTCATACATAGTTAGAGTGGATCTATAGTTGTGTGACCATGAGACATTATGAATGACACAACACCAGATACTCAAATGGCAAACCTAACGGTTCCTTATATCTATACCTTCCATGAAGGGTAGTGCCGCTTCTAAGTAGGAAGTTGTGTGGGGGACAGCAGGTCTATGGTTGGAGGAAAAGCACTCGGATAATGCTCTCCTTCCCAAGAAGAAGACAAGCTGAGTCTTATGAAGACAAATGTCAAAGATCCAAATGCAGTGCTTTTCTTTATATGACTTGATAGTCATTTATTATGTATATTTCTATATTTGATGCCTTAAGCATAGCTTTGTACATGTATAGTGAAGATCATTCACTAATGAGGTATCACTGGATATTGTAATTCTATGTTTTGTTATGTTCTAGAAAAGAATAACATGCTTAATTATTATGATGATATTAATTCATTCTTGTTTAACTATGATTAAGTTAATCATGATGTATTCTTACTCTTAGTTAATATGGATAATTATGGTTATTTTTGGGTAATGTGAGATAACATGTTACAACTTTTTATATCATCCAAAGGTATGCGGTCAATTATTCCATGATTTAGTTAAGGTTTCTTCATTTTCTAGCAAAATGCTTCAATATTGGGAAACAAATAAAAATAAATCTAGTACAAATGAGTTAACATAAAGGTTAGAGAGAAATTCTAAAGCATGGAAGTAAATATAGTATTAAAATTCACCAAAAATGGAGATCAATCTCTCAAGAGTCAGGAGTAGAACTGGAAGAGAAACCAATGAAGCTACACTATAGTGTATTCTATGTTCAAATGTGATTAATTGAAAAAATCATAATTTAAGAGGGAAATTTGTTGGAGTCCTTTCAAAGCCCTTAATTTAATCATCATTTTTAACAATAATGAAAAACTTGGACTCAAATTGAACTAAGATAAATTTACTTTATGATTTATTCAAAATGTTTGTCCATATTTCCCTTGAACAAAGATTATAATCAATGAATGATTTTATTTGTTTATACAGAGTATACTAACACATGGTTTTACAAATTGGAAAACAATTTTTATAAGCAACAATTTGACTTGAATAATGCTTGTGCTCCATTTTAGAAACCAAGGAGCACCTTGATCCCAAAGCTTGCATCAAAGACATTAGATTCATTGGCAATAATCTTTACCATCATCTTTGTAAATTGAAGGTTTTCCTCATTGCCTAGAAATATTTAATCTATTGAATCTTCTTACATGGTTAAAATTTGAAGTCTACCTTTTGTTAAATAGTATTTAATTATTGTGGATGATAAAATTTTAATGAATCAGGAAATAAGGTTGTTATGTAGAAAAGTGTGATCTATCCTAAAGAGCTAAACTAGGTCAAACCCTCTTCTACAAACATTAAGACACAAACCGAGCTTGGCTTCTACCCAAGAAGGAGAGCCAAACTATAGGAGTTTTGCCCTTTTGTTGTAAATAAATGGATCAACCAATTCAACCAAAGTCAAGATAGCAAGCTAAGACTAGTGATCAAACCATAGAAGATGAAGAACAAACTATAACTAACTATCAAAAATAGATCACAACAAACATAAAGTAAAATAGAGATTAGAGAAAGATTTAGAACCTAGATCTTGTAGTATAAATGCCAAGGACCAGGGCGCTTGGGTGCCCTAGAACTTCTCTAGGGTTTAGCAAAAACTCAGATATCACCAGACTTGTACCTATCCACTCTGCCTTCTTCCTAGAAATCAGCTCTTGAAACTTGTTTCTCTGACCTGCACACAAGGAAAGAGGGAAAAGGTTGTGTTGTGTTTAAGGGTTTGCCTCAGTCAAACCCTGTGTTGGTGTTCCCACCTCCACTACGACATTGATTAGATCCAAGAGTGCATTCCCTAGGAGGGCAAACGCCAGATCTGTAATAATATGATGAATAAGGATGATAAAAACCACAAGCGACATGACCTTAGTTGATGAAGATGACTCAAGATCCTACACCAACAAAGGAGAGTGATGAAGAGGACTTCAAACTTTCTTTGAACAAATCCTACAAACAAACTTCAGTAGCATCGACAAGTAGATAACACTTCAAGCATGAAGAACACTTTAGCATAGAACACAATATGAGAGAAAACTTCACATTAATCCTCTAGAAAGCACCTAGGTGTAAAATGAACTACAACACTCATTTAAATATGCACTCCTGCTCACTCATGACAAATAAAACTTAATTAGGCTAAAAAATATAAACCAAAGATGTGTCCTAAGCCGACACTACAAAGTGGGGCTAAAATTCCCAAGTAGGACCATGGTGCTTGGGCGCCCTGGACCTATAGACACCTGAAAATGTCTCAACCTCGTTAACCATTTTTCTGCATCAACCACATTACTAATTTCCCCTTTCACCAAAAAATTAAATAAAAATCATAATTATTTAATTAATTAACCCTAAGTCATCCCTAACCATTCACCCTTAGCCATTTATCCCTAATTCATCCTTAGTAATTAATTAATTTATTTAATTCATCACTAGACCTTATAACTTCATCCAAAATTAATTAAATAAATATTTATGGTTAATTTATCCACCTTCCTAATCATGATTAATTAAATAAATCATTCTTATGTAATTAATCTACCGTATCCTACAACCTAAACCTAGCCTAATTGAATAAATACTAATTATTTAATTAGTTGTCCTAGCCTACATAACCCCTAGACCAAAATTAATTAAATAAATCATTATTTAATTAATTTTTACCCCTGATTAACCCATCCACTAATTTTTTCCAGCCACACTTGATTAACATGGTCAAAGCATGCTTAACACCCATTCCCACACCATTTGAATAAAAAGAAAATTTTTATTCAAATGGGTCACATGACCCTACCAACTCATCTTTCCTCTTTCATGTTAGAGCTATTTTTCAGGCAAAGAACTCACACATGTGTTTGCCAATTTTTAATTCCACCTCCTCCCACACAAAATATTTTTTAAGTCCATCACTTGTCTTAATCCTAATTAATGCTAAGCCTTCCCAAGGTGAATTTAAAATTCACTTTTAATCCCAGCTCTCCAATTTTGTTGATAAAATATCAACCCTCCATCTCATCCTCTCATCTCCACCATTGATCTTCAACTTTGAATCCTAGCCATTGATCCAATTTTCCCCTCAATTTGCCTATAAATACAAGCCTCCACAAGCCATTTTCACATCCAAGTTTGAAACAAGGCTATTATGCCAAAATCATTCTTAATTTCATATCTCCATAGCTAGGTTATGCCAAAATTGTGTGATTTTGAGAGCATTCCACATACATTCAATCACATTTGAGTAAAGCTAGGGAGCTTGGGTGCACTTCCTCAACCTTATCAAGGAGTGAGGGAGATTGGAAGCTTTTGTGAATGTATATCTCTTTTATTTTGAGTTCTTTCATGTTTGTTTTGTCTCCCACTCTTTTTCATCTTCATTTGGCATGCTTGGTGGGACACTAAGGCACCTGACTAGCTCTGCTAGCTATAGATAGGAACCCTCTTCCCCTTGGGCATAGCTATCTAATAGGCTCCATAATAGTACTCAACTTGAGCTCTTGCATCTGCTAGCTCCCTCTACACCGTAGTGTAATCTTGTCACATTTAAGCCATACTAGTCCCATCAATCACCCCTACATCTGGGTAACCTATTGCTGTAGCTATGTAACATGTGTCTCTACTCTCTACAGTTTGATCTCTTCACCCTACCTCTGTACTCTCTCAGTATCCTGCTCTATGGTCACCTATGCAATCTAAGCCTGTACCTAGCTCTGCAACTACCCAATATGTGCTCGTAAGATCTAAACCTACGGGTCTCCATTGCCATCCCTAGCCACTCCATACAACAAACCCTACAATCGCTACAACTTAGTCTATGCACTATCTGGCTCTGCAGTCACTGAAGCCAGCTCTTGCTGCTACTGCACCACTTGATCCTTCAGGCTCACCACCCAAGCCCTTAATATATCCATATCCTCCTCTTTGTCTCCCCTCCTCTGTCACCCAATAGTGGATAGATTAGGAGCTGTACCAAAAGGCCTTGCACCTGATGTCCTTGCCTCCCCCACTGCCACCTCAGCTAAAACTTGAATACCTATGTCTCTCCCATCTCTCCCATCTCCCCCATCATCTCCCCCATTACCTCCTCCACCTCCCCCATCACCTCCTCCATCTCTCCTCGCTCCATCCCCCTCCTCCTCCTCTGCACCAGGATCAACATCTAGAAGAGTCAACTACATAGGTCTCACCTGTGCCCACCATGCATCATAAGTCAGGGTAGTCCCCGCATCTACCACCATGCTCCCCCAATCCCACATCACTGGCTATAATTCTACCCAATCCAGCAATGCTAACTGAACATCCATCATTGGTGGCCATAATGACAAGCTTGCCCGCACCTATCCAAAAATAGTCATGACCTGTGGAAGGTCCTGCTATATGACAAACTGTTGTAGCACACGAGAAGGAAGGTAGTGATCAATGATGTGCTTGGTCCTCCCTAAAAGGTACTGAGGCTGTTGAGTGAATGGCATATGAACATCATCATTGATCCATGCCTCACAACCTATATATGGCCACCATATCCACATCATCTAGCCGTCGCCTCCAGAACCTCATGTTCCCCAACTGTCGATGCTAGAAAGGACCCCTATACGTCATCACCCATGGCTCGAACAGTGGCTTGACATGCAGGCATATGGGCCTAGTAATGGCTATATTGTCCCATGCCCATACATGAAGCACTGTGACTCCACAACCAAGGCTTTCTCCATCCATGCATACCACCAGGTGCATCTTGTGGTATAACTAGGCTAGTACACATGGCTCCCATGCATATATAGTCTCATGTGACACCATCCACTTGATCACCTGCCCCCAACCAACTGAAAACCCCCGCGAGTGCTAATCTGGCATCAAAATCCCATTGATCAACCCACACAGATATAGTACATAGTGGATCACCCCTCTCACACGAGTGGGAGCATACCGCATCTCCTTCTAGTCCTAGGTATACACCAATTGCACTAGTGTAAAAGCTCGATCTGATGCTACTACTCTGGGAGAAGTATCATAAATAACCCACTCACCCACTATAGGGAACCTAAGGATGCTCCAGATGTCCTTTAAGATGATCGTCAGCTTACCTGTCAGTAATAGGAATGTGCACGCCTCACTCTATCATCTATCCACTAGGACTGTCAGCATAGCCCTATATGCCCTCAACTAGGGCATATCTGATACATGACGTAGTTCAATCCCATGAAAGAGCAACTGCTCTACTAGCATAATCATACCTCTCAGCACCACCACTGATGGAACCCATCACTCTCGCAACTGAATCTCAATCCACTCAACCTACATTCAAAAAATGACCAAAGTTAATCCTTTCTTCCAAATAGCACCAAGGCACTAAACCATTACACAATAGCGCTAAAGTAGACACTAGTGCTAATCCTTATACCAAAGGCGCTATCCCATCTAATGGCGCTAATCTCCTAACCAATGATGCTAATACTACTGATTGCATTATTCTCCAACCTAATGGCACTAATCCACCAGATAGCACTAAAACCTTAACTAATGGTGATAATCTTCCTTAAACCCTAAAAATTGGTGCTAAACCAACTAATAGTGCTAATTAGACTCTACCCTATGCACTAATCCACCTAATTGTGCTAATCCACAGGGGTTGGTGCTGAAGCACTAAACCCCCCCAAACCATGGCACTAAACCACTTGATAGCGCTAATCCACTAGAAGATGGTGCTAAAACACCTCCTTTATCCCCCTTTCCATTTTGGCGTTAAACTACCTAATGGCACTAAACCACCCCCAATTGCGCTACGCGACTATGCGATAGCGCTAAACTACTAACCTACCCTTTCTAGACCCCCTAACTAATCCGAAACCAAAAAAACACAAACTAGGGTTAGGCAACATACCCGTGGTCCAGCCTCCTTAGCTCGCTAGTACTCCCATACACTCTTAGATCGGTGCTCATATCGTGGGAAGCTTAGTTGTGCCATCGCTATCACTCTTCTCTCAAAGTCTCTCAAAGTCTAGTCAGTAAAGGTGTGCAAATGTGGCATGTTGGGCCCACTTTTACCTATCTATAGCCTCCATACCATCCCTAATTCATCATTTCTTCTCCCCAAGCCACAAATCTTAACCTTTTTCCTTCATTTCTTTCATTAACCCTGTTTTATGTCCTGAATCCCTTTTTCACCACTATTCCCTTCTTTTTGAGAGTTCACCCAAAAAAATATTTTTTTTCACCTGAGCTCTTGAGGAGGCATCCCTCATCCATTTCCACTCCTTCCTGTCTACTGGGGAAAAATCCTTTGACTTGACACCATTTGCCTTCTCGGTCACGACACCACATCAAAGAGGGGCAAAATGTAGACATCTGAAAATGTCTCGACCTCATTAACCATTTTTTCACATCAACCACATTACTAATTTCCACTTTCACCAATTAATTAAATAACAATCATAATTATTTAATTAATTAACCCTAAGTCACCCCGAACCATTCACCCTTAGCCATTTATCCCTAATCCATCCTTAGTAATGAATTAATTTAATTAATTCATCACTAGACCTTATAACTTCATCCAAAATTAATTAAATAAATATATTTATATTTATTTGGTTAATTTATCCACCTTCCTAATCTTGATTAAATAAATAAATCATGCTTATTTAATTAATCTACCCTACCCTACAGCCTAAACCTAGCCTAATTGAATAAATACTAATTATTTAATTAGCTACCCTAGCCTACATAACCCCTAGACCAAAATTAATTAAATAAATTATTATTTAATTATATTTAACCCCTGATTAACCCATCCACTAATTTTTTCCAGCCACATTAATTATGTTAATCACTTAATTAGCTTGGTCAAAGCATGTTTAACACCCATTCCCACACCATTTGAATAAAAGGAAATTTTTTATTCAATGGGGTCACATGACCCTTCCAACTCATCTTTCCTCTTTCATGTTAGAGCTTTTTTTCATGCAAAGAGCTCACACATGTGTTTGCCAATAAAATAGAATTTTTTATTCCACTTCCTCCCACACAAAATAAATTTTTATTCCATCACTTGTCTTAATCCTAATTAATGCTAACCCTTCCCAAGGCAAATTAAAATTCACTTTTAAACCCAACCCTCCATCTCATCCTCTCATCTCCACCATTGATCTTCAACTTTAAATCCTAGCCATCGATCCAAATTCCCCCTCAATTTGCCTATAAATACAAGCCTCCACACGCCATTTTCACATCTAAGTTTGAAGCAAGTATGTTATGCCAAAATCATTCCTAATTTCATATCTCCATAGCTAGGTTATGCCAAAATTTTGTGATTTTGAGAGCATTCCACATACATTCAATCACATTTGGGTAAAGCTAGGGAGCTTAGGTGTAGTTCCTCAACCTTATCAAGGAGTGAGGGAGATTGGAAGCTTTTGTGAAGGTATATCTCTTTAATTTTGAGTTCTTTCATGTTTGTTTTGTCTTCCACTCTTTTTCATCTTTAGGACCTTTAGCCTGTTGGCAAGAGACATGTTGTGGCTTCATGAGTGTTGTCATTGATGGCAACAAAGTCCTTCCAACACATCCATAGGTCATTGTGTGTCTCTACCGAAAGTCAGATTGAAAAAGTGTTGTGGTCCAGTAAGCAAGAACAGAGCATGCAGCAAGGTTCGACAATCAGGTCCAGATCTCCTAGAGGAAGTATCTCAGTAAAGTGCAGACTTGGGGAAGTCAAGAGGAGTATCATGACTGATATATTCTAGAGATTGAGCCTCTAGTGATGAAAGAGTGAAGAGATATGAGCACCTAAGTGTTGGTTCCTATTTGGCAGAGTTGACTGAGGAATAACTGACCGGATGAGTTATTGATGGTAATCAAGTTTCTTGAAGTATCATTCATGATTGGTCGACATGATTGATGACTTCTATAACCATCTTTTTGATACGCATCACTTAGTAAGCATGGATTCAGCCGACAGACCAGAGTTTGGAAATATTCTAAGTTTTTCGGATGCCGACTAGAAAGATGATTGAAATCATTGATGTGGATATATATACCAGATGTATTTTGATGTGAAGTAGTGTGTGGTGTGTTGTAAAGTGTGAAGAAAAGTAGAGAGCAGTGTGGAAGTAGTATTACAGGTTCGGCATGTGACAGGACAGCAGCACCAAAAAAGAGGAAGAATGAAGTGCAGCAGATCAGTCTATTGAGCCTAACCGGAACTGAACTTCAGCATATGTGGATGCTTCTCATCAAATCAAGTATCTTGTTACTTTCTTGTACCTTGTAGACAATGAGTCTCTTGTAGGCAGTGAGCCCTAATTGGCAAGTGCCATTTTGTACTTCTATTCTTTTAACAGAGAATACAATCTTGGGTTAATCACCCTGTGGTTTTTCCCTTAATAGGGTTTTCCACATCAAAATCATTGTGTTATGTGTATTGACTTTGTTTCTGCTTTCATGGTTATGGATGCTTATTTGTTTTGATGCTACACTAGTTGTTGAAGAAAAATAGAAAGTTAAGTTAATTTAGATAACTGATTCACCCCCACCTCTTAGTTATCAACAATTGGTATCACAGCCAAGTTCCTCCAAACAGAGCCTAACATCTTGAGGAAGATCTGGGAATCTCAATGGATATGTATGGTATGAGGGAACAACTTCAGTCTACCCTAGATGATCTTGAACAGTCTCACTCTGAAGTAAATAACTTAAGGGAGAGACTCAAACAAGCTGATGACTTCATAAATGAACTCAAGGAGAAACTAAGTATCTCTATGAAAAAGAGAAAGGAACTACTTCAGCAATTAGCAAGTTAGAATGAAGCCAATGATGCAAATGAAGATCTGAATGAGAAAAACAAATTATGTGAGAAGCTATTAAAAGAGGTCATTATGGTAAGACATGAAATGGAATCAGGGGTTATAAAATTCACCTAAGAAATTGAAGAGAAGAGAAAAACTGAAGATAATCTAAAACAATCTCTCAAAGAGAAATCAGAAGACTGCCACAAAATGGATAGAATAATCAGGCATTTGGAATCTGATCTAGAAGAAGCTAGACATAATGAAGAACAACTTGAAAATTAGATTGACACTCTAAAAAGAGATCTTCAAACAACAAATGAATACAAAGAGAAATTCAAGATAAGCTCTACTCAGCTTGAAGTTCTTCTTGAAAGCCAAAAGAGAGTAGATGACAAGCAAGGCTTGGGGTATGAGAAAGGTGAAAGCTCTGGATCTAGTTAGAAGAACTCTGGATCAGGAAATCCAAGGAACAGGCCTAGAAGACCTCCGGTAAGGCAACCTAATGCTCAAAGATATCCATCCTTCAATGGATACTGCCACAATTGCAATAACTTTGGTCATAGAGCAAATCAGTGTAGAAGAAGAATCAATCAGACTAATTCATCCTTCTCTGGATAGTGTTTTAATTGCAAAAGGTATGGTCACAAATCTCACGAGTGTAGAAATATGCAAATGAACAATTCATTCAATGGTAGATGATTTGCATGCAATAGAATGGGACATATGGCTAATCAGCGTAGATCAAGAGGATATCAGTCAAATATGCAAAGAAATGTTGTTTTCTACAATTGCAATAGATCTGGTCATATTGCCAAATTCTGTAGAAATAAGAATCAGGACAAAAAGGGTCCGGTGCATTATAATCAAAACCAAGACAAAGGAAAAGGAAAAGTAGATGCGGATGAAATTCAAAGGGAGATGAACAAGATTTGGGTAAAGAGGAGTACAGAAAATGTTGGGGATGGATCTGCACCAAAATCTGGTGCTGATATTCCTTCTAGAAACTAAATAGATGAGCTCTAACTCAGGGGGAGTCTCAAAAGAAAACAAGTTCCCCCAAACAGTCAATTGGTGCTTGAAATTGGCACATGGAAAGTTGCAGATTAAAGGGTTCTTAGAGAAACATATAAATGAACCTTGGTAAAGATATGGAAGATCCGCAAGAAGTTTAGAAGAGGTTAATCTTCCTAGATTGATCTGGTTTAACAGTCATCCGGTAAGAACAAGATTCTCACAGTTAGATCCGGTATGACTCAAATTTGAAGTATCTTGATCTATGGATAAGTGGAATGATTTGGGAAAGATAGATAGACAGCTAATAGTTCATACCAGTGATCTGGAAAGATCTCTCTCGGAACAAGGAAAACAAGGCAACTGGAATAACTTAGGTTGTGCATTTATTGCAAAATGGAATTAGGGTTTGCACATAAATAAAAGGGTTCTTTGGTTCATCATTTGCACATTTGCATTCAAAAAGAAGAGAAAAGGAGCTCTGCAACAAGTTATCTCAATCCTCTCAAGGATCAAACTGCAGAAGTTGATTCATCCAAGCAACTCGATCCGGCTCATATCGTGAACCCTAGAAGCATAAGAGGTATTTTCTGATCTTGAAATCTCTCTCTAAATCTTTGAAAGATGGCTACTCTGAATGTTGTGAAGATTATTGATAGGCCATGCCCCAAATTCAAGAAACATCCCTATAAATCCCTAGAAGTTGATCCCCTAGCCGCATTTTCAGGGTTTTGCATGTAGGAGATGTTAGGGCATATATTCATGCAAACATTGAGGAATTTGGGGAATCCAAGTTATTGGATATCTATCACAATCAACTAATAGATGATGCTTTTGAACTCAAACCACAGTACAAGGCTATCCAGGACAAGCATTTTGGACATTGCATCCATTTCCCCTATTTTGCAGAAGATGAATGGGTCCGGTATGTTCTAAGTAGAATGCATGATAACTTTAAATGGTTGATGAGGCTATTCAAGATAACAAAGGATGCCATTAGGGCAGTTACTGGATTGCACTCATCCGGTGGGATACTTGCTCTCAAATCTGTCAAGAATCAGACAGTGAGTGAGGTAACCGGATCAAAATTTGACAAGAGAGCAATGACTATAGAAGATATCACTAATCTGGATATCAAGTTTGCATCTATGATAATTGGCTATAAGATATATCACTCCAGTAGGGAGAATTCAGTATCCAGAATAGCTGTGTATACTGCTTATGAAATGCTAAGGAAAAAAGCTGACTATGATCTCTACGAACTTCTTCTGAGCCAACTGTTAGAAAACTTACAAACAATCAAGAAGGACAAGAAAAACTCATTCAAATATGGTGGTCTGATATTGTGTCTATTCTTTTGCTTTATGAATGAGCTACCCAGATCCAGTGGTTGGATATGGCAGAATGACAGACCAGTAGCCATACAAATCAGAGATTATATGCATGGGCTTGGTGATGCCAAGGCACAGAATACAACACTATGGGGTTACTTAAAGAACTTTCAGAGTATGATGCAAGCAAGAGAGAGAATCCCCCAATCTCTAGTTGAAAAGTATAAAGATACAGTATGCTTCATGGTAGACACTGATCAATGCCTAATGGAGGTAGTGGAGCCAAGGACGGTCTGGATCATGCCAATGGGGTATGAAGTAGATGAGAAAATTGTAGAGCTACATGTTCAACACATGCTAAGTCAGCCCAAGGATCCTAAGGCAGAAAGGTTTGGAACTTACCAAGAGCTAAGTGTAAAAGTTCATGTTGAACTTAGACAGCCTGAGATCAAGAGAAAAGTAAGAAGGGAAGTAGAAGAATTCACCAAAAGGCATGGAATATCAAAGGAGGCAGTTGATGCGAATAGAGAGAAGATGGAAAGGGTAGAGAAAGAAAAGGAAAAAGCAGAAAAAGAAAGTGATCCGGTAGAAGCCCCCTCCTGGACCAAATCCTCTAAGAGCTCTGCACCTGCCACTGATAAGAGCTCAAAGACATCAAAACCGGAAGCAAAATCATCCGGTAAAGGAGAAAAGATAAGAAAGACAAAGGCTACAAGATCATACACAAGCCTCAAGGATGATGAAGAGACAGAGATAGATGAGGAAGTAAAGAAAATGAAGAAGAAGAAGAAAACAACCGGTGAACCCTCTACTGGTCAAGGCAAAGAAGAGAAGGCAAAGGAATTTGTTGAAAAACCTACTCTCCACATTGATGATATCATCAAATCAGTTACTGTTGATGGGAACTTACAACCAATGGTTGAATTTTATGATGAATATAATGAAACTGATTAGAAGATATTGCAAGATGCCACAATCAGGTATTTAAACATCTACAACAAAGCATTCATTGAAATTATATCTCTGATTCCCAAAAGCTTAGAGAAAGAACTTGAAATAAGGAAGAACAATGCCCAGGCAAAAGATCTAGAAATCTGGGAGTAGATTGCTATTCAGCTCTATCCGTCCATTACCCCTAAACAAATGAACATTATCTTCAAGGACTGCAAGGATGAGTTCTGGAGCAAAGCTAGAATGAATCAACTTATGCTTGGAAAAATGACAAATTGGCAAAGGAAATAGAAGATATCCTCTGGAATGCCTTTAAAAGATTCAATCTTCCTATTATAGAGGACTTAGGTGATGAAACCTCTGCCATGGATGACAAAGGAGAATCTACTAAGACATTGGTAGAAGAGGCAAAGAAGACAAGTGAAGAGAAAACTAAGGACCTGGATTCCTCTATTCTGGAAGAGGAAGTCCAAGAAGAAGTAAATATCTCTCATCCGGATTCCCCTGAAGACTCCAGATCTAAATGAGAAGAAAGATTAGAGGAGAAAACTAGTCAAGAAGAAGAAGTAAAGGAAAGGGAAAAAGACCAAACAGAGAAGACCCCAGGAGACAGTTCTGAGACTGCAGTAGGAAAGAAGACTCTGTCTCCAGCAAGAGACACTGCAAAAACTGTCAAAGATTTCTTGACCAAAGAGATGATGGAATTTGATGAACCAGAACTGCTTCAAGGACCATTCAATTTTGATTCCCTCTCCCCGGTTCAAACCATGAAGCTAGCATCCTTTACTCAAGCAAAGGCAAAAGAAAAAATTTTGAAGTCTCACATGGAAGACTGTGAGTTCATAGAAACTACATCCGGTGTATTGGAGAAGATCATGCCATCCTTCCAAAAGGATCCTTCGGCCTCCACATCCGGTAATCTAAAGTCTCTTGTAAATTTTGTTCATACACATTTTGATTCCTTAGAGAAGTCAGTAGAAGAAAAGGTCTGGAAGGAGTTTTTGGGAAAGAGATTCTCTGAAGTACAAGGACTAATAACCAATGATAGGAGAAATCTGGATATTGGGATAAAGAGCTTAGAAAAAGCTCTTAAAGATGGTGGAAAAATGTATAAATTTTGTCTATCCTGGTCCAAAGTAACAATGGATATTGAGAAGAAAGTGAAAGAATGGGAGGATAAACTATTAAGACTATCTCAAAATTTTGATCCTCTTACCACATCCAAAATAAATCAAGAGTGTCAAACTATTGCAGTCTTAAATGAAATTAAGAAGCTTGAAAAAGAGAAGAAAAATAGAATAAGTAGGTTGAGTGAACTTAGAGGGATAATTATCCCTAAGTTAGAGGCCATGCATGAGGCCCTAAGAGATGCTCAGACCACAGCCCAGACCAGTGATCCAACAGATCTAAAGAGGGCAGACGCTTTTGCATTCCTGTTGAGTGGTCACATCTCAATTTTGGACAGGATGAAGTAGAGTTGGGCAACAGAATTTGTCCAATTGAAGACAACTTTTGCAGATATACTTCAGTATATGTAAGTATGCTATGTATATCTATTTGTGCAGCCAAGTATAGATTGTTTTTGGAAATTTTGGTATGCAGATCCTACCCTTTGCGATTGATGTCAAAGGGGGAGTGAGGAGTAGTGAAAAATGTGGAATCCAGCTAAGGGGTAGCTCTGAAAAAGTGTACATAAGAACAAGAGCATCAGCCAAGGGGGAGTATTCTATAACACTTAGTCATTTTTCACTAAGTATTGCCATCAATGCCAAAGGGGGAGATTGTTGGCAAGAGATACATTGTGGCTTCATGAGTGTTGTCATTGATGGAAACAAAGTCCTTCCCACACATCCATAGGTCATTGTGTGTCTCTACCGGAAGTCAGATTGAAAAAGTGTTGTGGTTTGATAAGCAAGAACAGAGCATGCAGCAAGGTTTGACAGTCAGGTCCGGATCTCCTAGAGGAAGTATCTCAGTAAAGTACAGACTTGGGGAAGTCAAGAGGAGTATCATGACTGATATATTCCAAAGATTGAGCCTCCAGTGATGAAAGAGTGAAGAGATATGAGCACCTAAGTGTTGGTTCATGTTTGGCAAAGTTGACTGAGGAATAACTGATCAGCAAAGCATCAGACCTTAATCCGGATGAGTTATTTATGGTAATTAAGTTTCTTGAAGTCTCATTCATGATTGGCCGACATGATTGATGACTTCTATAACTATATTTTTGATACGCATCACTTAGTAAGCATGGATTCAACCGACAGACCAGAGTTTGGAAATATTCTGAGTTTCTCGGATGCCGACTAGAAAGATGATTGAAATCATTGATGCAGATATATATACCGGATGTATTTCGATGTGAAGTAGTGTGTGGTGTGTTGTAAAGTGCGAAGAAAAGTAGAGAGTAGTGTGGAAGTATTAATACAGGTCCGGTATGTGACAGGACAGTAGCACCAAAGAAGAGGAAGAATGAAGTGTAGCAGATCAGTATATTGAGCCTAACCAGAATTGAACTTCAGCATATGTGGATGCTTCTCATCAGTTCAAGTATCTTGTTACTTTCTTGTACCTTGCAGACAGTGAGTCTCTTGTAGGTAGTGAGCCTCTTGTGAGCAGTGTGCTCAGGCAGTGAGCCCTAATTGGCAAGTGCCATTTTGTACTTCTATTCTTTTAACAGAGAATACAATCTTGGGTTAATCACCCCGTGGTTTTTCCCTTAACAGGGTTTTCCACATCAAAATCATTGTGTTATGTGTATTGACTTTGTTTTTTCTTTCATGGTTATGGATGCTTATTTGTTTTGATGCTACACTAGCTGTTGAAGAAGAACAAAAATTTAAGTTAATTTAGATAACTGATTCACCCCCCCTCTTAGTTATCAACATAGCCCACAAACTCTAGAAAGTGTCCAAATAAGTGGGCTTAGTCCAGTCCTAAGTTGATCTTATCAGGTTTATTTATTGGGATCAAGATTTTTATCATTTTAATCTCAAAAAAGTGTTAAAATAGGTCCTGATTAACAAAGGCAACAAAATAGGTCCAACTAGGTGCTAAACTAAGTGCAAAATGCTAGTGTGCACATTTTACGACATAACAAAAGCTTATGAGGAAAATAGTTTTATAAGAAAACTTTATATCAAGATAAAATTATCCTTATTGATATGATAGAAGTAAACTTGTGTCCCACTTCAAAGTTGAAACTCAAATGACTTTCTTTTTAGCCCACAAAATATCGAGATGTGATTATTTTTATATATATAAAACTTGCATAGCCTTGTCTCTACCTTAACTACATGTATTCCCTTTTTGAAAGGTCATATCTATTATTCTTGTTTTGATCTCTTGAGCCACTCTAAGGATCTTTAACTCTAAGCTCTTTGTTCTATTGATGCCTAATAAACTCTCCATACAACCTGGACTTGTACATGGGTGGGTGAGTTTCGTCATAATTATGGAGTAGGAAATATTATAGCATCCAAAGTAGGCTCATTGTTTGTTGCAATTGAAATTCTTGTTCTCTTTGCATTAACTAGTGTTGTGTGCTCCACATTTTTTATATCTATTGGAGATAACTACACATCCAAAATCCACATGTGCTAGTGTGCTACCATGAATTTGAAGAGTGAAACATGTGTTAGTTTCAACTCTAGCAATTTGTTGGAGTAGGACTCAATTCTAGCAATTTGTTAGAGTAGGACTCTGAAAGGTGTCAAACAAGTCAGTTTGTTGTCATGTTTAGATCCATATTTATAGGAGTTTGTTTCTATTTTGTTGTGCTTATTTGAAGCTATACAATGTAATCATACTTTGTTAAATAAAAAGTAATCTTCTCTTGAATGATATTTTGCTATACTATTTCTACTATTATTTTTCATAGTTTTATCACGGTATCAGAGCTAGACTAGGTGTGACTTCATAATGGGAGTGCCTAGGTAGATGACAGAATTTTGAGAGTTGATCACCCTAAGATAGAAGTAGAGTTTGTTGTAGCATAAGTGTGGTTTGTAGATGTGTTTACCTTGACCCTTGAGTGCATGTGCAACATCATGAGAAGGAGAAAGAACCATAGTTTTACAAGGAAGAAAGCCTATTTGAAAGTGTTGTTGCTGCAATTCAAGTGGAAGAAAGTGTTGTTTTTAAAATTTAAAAAATAGGAGAGCCACCTTTTTATGGTGAGAGAAAACATATAAAACAAGGAGAGTTGCAATTAGTTTGAAAAGGGAGGGTAAAGATTTATTTTGTAGATATAAATAAATAAAAATAAAAGTTGAATTTGTTGGGTGCCAAAAGATTGAAGTTCTTAAGATTTGTTGAGAGGAAAAGATTTTTACAACCATGCATTCTAGTTGGGAGAGAGTAAAGAGGGATTTCTTACTATTAATTTTGATAGATAGACTTGCAAGGTATTGTTGGTCATGATGTTAGTCACAAACAAGCATAGAATAAAAGTACGCATTAACCCTTATTCATCTTGAAAGATATGATGAATTCAGAGAATTCATGATCCCAAGTCTCTGCTGATTAGGTCTTAATCGTCTGACATTACTCAGAGGTTGATGTGTGTTGCTGTTTCCATTTTGGGGCCTATGTTGAGTTCATCATCAGACACTGTTTCTGTAAAGATTCTTCACAGAGAGGTCATTTTATGTAGTTGTTTGATCAAATGATACAAAAATATTTAAATCTTTGCATGATATTTTCAATTATACATGTTTTAGCTTCAAATATGCTAAATATTTGCAATTATCTATGAGATGTCCACATATTTGTATTATTTGCTTGAGATTATCAATTATTTGCAATTATGATGGTGAAATGCTCTGAAATTTAAAGAAATTGAAAGAAATGCTTCAAATTAATGTTGAACCTTCAGCTATTGAACCACATATACATCAGATACAGTCATGAAGAGAAGAAAACCAAACCATATGTTCACCAGGACATTCCACAGCTAGATACAGTTGATGCTAACTTCAAAGGAATTGTATGAAAACAACATATGCAAGTAGATATGCACTCCAAGGGACGCAGCAAGTCACAACATATATCTAGAATTCACACACTGATTGCTCAAGATTTACTATGAATTGTAATCAAACAAGTCTTCTCATTCATTAAGTATGCAAGGATATAAATGTATACAAAAAGCTTTGAAATGAGCCCTGAATATTTTAGCAGACGGATTTCAATTAAGTTTCGAATGTTTGAAATGAGGCATTCCTGCACCTTTTATAGAAAAAGGTGAGGAATCCGTTACAAAAGATCTAAGATCTTGATTTATCTATGAATATCTACGGTGAGTATTTCTTTTGACTTTGTCAACTTTATCAAGTGGCACAAGTTACCGGCTGGCAACCATCTGGGGTACTTATTTTCATAAGTAACTAATGCTTATATTCCCTTTTATGATTCATCCTCATCATGCTCTTTGTCATCATCATCCCTTTCACCACTCTTGCTCTCTTCATCATCATGATGATGGTCTTCTTTGATATGGACCTGCATAGTTGTCCTAATATTTTCATATAGTTGTACTATTCTCTCTATTTCCCCACCATCCTGAGTTTTTGCTTTGATGGTGGCATGCTTATGCATTTGATATTTGCCTCAGAGATTTTCTAATTTACTTCTCCTGTTGCTGGATGTCTCATGATAATTTTCCATCTTGACCCTGATCCTCATAATTTTGTCCATGGTTTCTTCTGTTAGATTGTTTAAGGGATCATCAGCTACCTGTTGGAAGTTACTATGTATAGCTTTGATTGCAAACTCCTCGTCTTGATTATCTATCTTCCCTTCCACCTTCCCTTCTAGCACTTCTAAAATTCTAGCTTCATATGACATCATATCATGTAGCTTCATGCTAATATCAATTAATTTAGTGTTGCATCTTTTAAGTACCTCACACTCAAATTTGATATCCTTATACCATATGTCCACCAACAGTGCATTATTATTATTTAGCACTTGATTGCTTACTAGAACCTAAGTGTCAACTCTCCTTGTTTCGTCCAAGATGGTGAAAATTTTCTCTAGCCGAAAAGACCTCTTCCCAATCTCCATCTACAATTTGTCAACTTTTCTCTTGGAGACACTTAAAGAATTCCATCTCTTTAAAGAAGCTTTTACCACTTCCTCTGCTTCATCAAATGTGGATAACATCAACTTTCTCATTATAGATGACTCATGCTTCATGAGATCTAGTTTATTTATTTCATCCTGAGAAATAGCAGTCAATGGGACTACATGATCAGTTGACGTATCATCAAGGTTAATTAGCCCTTATATGTATGCATGCAACTGAGCAATGTGCTCTTTATGCTGCTTATTCTTCTCTTTCTCTCTCTTAATTCTTTGAGTTAAGGAATCAATGATATCCTTACCTTCCTGACCCTCCTGGTCTTCATTTGCAAATCCTAAGTCAATTGTATTAAGCTGGAATTCTTCCAGAGTAATTTTACCCTTTTCTTTATCTACAATAGGAATTGCTATCTATGCAGTCCTTCTTCTAGTTGTTGGATCTCTCTTAATGGCCGAAGTCATTCTGGCCTTCCTCTTTGGTTTTATTAGATTTTCTGAAAACAAAGTGGATACATCAAATTCCTGAATCTCAAAACCAACTTCTATGTTGATTTCCTTTTCCAACCACTGAGGTACTTGATCATGTTTCTTAGCATCATCATGATGTTCACCTTGATCTCCGGTATCTGTTAGCATATGTGATGGAGAAGGTGATTTCCTTGTTTCTTCTTCATGATGCTCATGCTAAGAGTGATTTTGTGGTATATCCTCTTGTTGAGGAATTTCCTTTTCCTAAGGAGCCTCATCCTGAGGTAGAGGATCCTGTGATGCGTTGATATGATGATCATGATGATCATGATCCTTCTCCTTTATTACTTCATCCACTTTTGACTTTTCCTCTTGTTGAGGCATATTCTTAGCAGTGGATATTCTGGAATCTTCCTTAGGTGCTGGTATTTGTTCTAAAACTACAATCTATTATGCACCTGCATTACCTACTTCTTGAACTTTAGAAGCATGATCTTCTAATACATCTTTCTCATCAGCTTTCTTTCTTGAACTTCTACTATAATCGGCTTAACTGATGTATCATGTTGGTGTTGTTGGCTTATTTCTAAAGCATGGCCCTCTAGTTTTGCCATCTTCACTTCTTCTATATGTTCTCCTTTATCAGGTGTACCTGCCGGGTGTTCAAGACTTACATCCTATCTATATGTCAAATCCACTACTACAGGACTTGTCACCTGTTTCACTAATGTGTCTAGCCCCATTTCTTGAGCTATCTTCTCTGGACTCTTTTCCTTTTCAGATTCCACTTGCTTCATCTCCTCCAATATTGTTTGAACAAATGGAGTCCCATAAGGAGTCATGTGAGTACCTGCAGCAAGGGTTTCCATCTTCTGTGAAACTACATCCCCCACTACCTCATCATCAGATAAATTAACTGTTTCATCCAGTGAGATATGACCTCTTTGAAACATTTGCGAGGTTTCTTTCATCTGCTCTTCTGCTTGTTCAGTCTTGAACTTCACAATGGTAGGAAGTGGAACATTGTGTTGAAATTCCTTATGGAAAGCTTCACTACCTGCCCCTTTCAACATTATAGGGGATTGATTTATCTCACCTCTCATGGATGTTCTTGGTTTCTTAGGTGTGGTATCTACCATCACCTGTGGGGCTTTTCTTTTCCTTTTGAATAATAAAAGGGCTTCCTCCTCCTCAGGATCTTCCTCCAGGAGGATATCCTCCTCTATTTGTTTTTGTGAGGATTGGCCCTCTTCTTGGGTCTCAGCAGTTTCTGTAACCATCTTTTGAATCCTTTTGCCCTTTTGTTTATCTGCTTGTGGTGGTGACGCTGATCCTGATCCTGATGTTGTTGCATCTTCAGCTGGAAACATTACTCTTTCAATAATCACCCCTTTGGGTTCATTATCAATTTTCTTACCCCTAGGGGGTCTTTTGCTTTGCTGTTGTTGTGGAGGCAGCCTTTCTCCATTAGATTTCCTTTTTTCAATTATAAAATCATCATATTCCTCATCAGGAATATCCTGTCTCTTCTTTTTATTGTCTACAGTAATGGCAACACCCTTCTTCTTCAATGCATCATATTGTTCATCAACCCAAGCTTGGGTTAGCTGTAATGTCCTAGCAATGAAAGGATCCAAAGATATGTCTTCTTGTATGGTCAGGTCAGGTGCAGATATTGTATCATTATATATTTTCTTTTCTTCGTACTCATCTGCCATTATCATGCCATCATCCTTTTTCAACTGTGAAGGAATGGAGATGCAGTCAAAGGTTTTGATTTGATTCAGTGTTAACCTTTGGTATCTTCTTCTTTTGGCTTCTGCTTCATCTTCACAATCTGCCCAAAAGTCTTCTAGGTGCCCCTGATGAATAGGTTCCCCTATTATTTTCTGTATCCTCTCATAAGGATCATATGGCCTTACCAGTGGGAATGGCTACAATTGCATTTTATTCAAACTCACCATGACTTTCTTGATATTCTCTGAATCTGGGCACATATACCAGCCAATAGTTACTAGAAACAAAATGGGTGGTATATGATGAGCATCCTTGTATGCCTTCAGTATAGTGGAGCTCTGCCTTATAAATTCCATTAATATCACTGCATCAGTGGGATATCTTGGCAGCATAAGGGGTTGTCCTTCAAAGCCCTCAATTCTTATGTAAGAAAATGTTGCAAATTGGATGTACCAGGCTCCATGCCTGTAGATTACTTCTTGAGCTTCCATGCTCAATCTTTTTGTCCTATCTTCCTCCATGGTCCTCACCAGATGCATAGAGAATGCATCATTTACCAATTTGTAATCCTAGAGGTAATTTACTCTCTGCAATTGGGGATAATGATCCCAAATATGAACATCATTGGTGGTTCCACCAATCCTTCCAACCGTTGTTAATGCATCAAATGTGCCTTTGTAAGCACAGGAGTAGACAATGTATGATGTCATGTAAAAGGAACAATTTGAACCTCCCAGGCTCAGAAGCTGCTCATGTAGAGCGTCACTAATCAATTGGCCCCATAGTGGCTTGGTATCTGCATATATGCACATCATGATGACACCGTACATCCAGTCTTTAAAACTACCAGCATCAGGCTGGCCTATCACCCTGCTAAGCAATGCAATCATATATTGATATTCGTCATCAAAATCATACTTATATAAGTGCATTGGAAGCTTGGCCGCTGCAAGATATGCACTATTCTTAGCCCTCCACTGATACATGTTCTTTCTTTCTTGCTTCTTATTGTTTTCATATTCAACTTCAGATTTCTTCAAATCTATGCTGTTAACCTTCCTGCCCAATGGCAGTCCAAATGTCTTGGAAAGACCCTCGATGGACAGGTCTGCATATATTCTCCCATGTTTCACCACCTGTCTTGTTTGTGGATTGTAATTTCATGCACATTCAATAACTAGCTCTGGAGACCCATGGAATACGGAAAACCAGCCACATTCCACATTCCTAACACGAACACTGCATCTAGCAAGGTGCTTCTCTTCTTTTCATCATTCATTTTGGTGGACCAGGCTTCTAAATCGGTACTTCCTTAATGCGTATCTGCTATGGCACTGTACTTGAACAGGATTCCTCTAGGATATGCGAACATAGGCTTGTTGAATTCAGCCTCACACTTAGCTAACCTCTTGTCAGCCATGGATATCTGCAATTAATAGGATTTGTCTTACAATGGATATTCATAAGCATGCACATAATGATTTATCTTCTAACATCATACATACTATACTTATCCAGCATTTACTTATCATGGGATGCGTAAACTAACACCTGCAACATCATACCTGACTATACAGAAGCAATAGGATGAAGGTTTCAATTACTTACCTGGTTATGCAGATCCCCTTTGATTATACTAGTGGTTATTTGAAAGTACTTTTAATTCAGGTGATAATCTCGCGCTTCTTCCTGCTTGTAAGCTCTGTGCGTCCAAGTATCACCCGTACAAGGGTTTGGAAAGCTAGCACTCTGTAAAAATGGTTTTATCGCAAGGTAAGTGTAAAAATGGCAATTGAATTTACCTTTTAACTTTGCAATTAGGGCAAAATTAGGGCAAACCCTGACAGATTAGATTCTAATCGTTGATTTTTCATAGGAACTCAGGATCTCGCTAGGTGTGTGATCATGATTTGTGGTCGGCAGGAACTACCTGCCATAACTGTGTGATTAAATGTCAATGGCGGCAACAAGAGCTGGGTGATATTCGCATGACAAGATAATATTCGAATACATGATGATATTTGGATATCGGGGTGGTGAACACACCATTAGGTCATGCTTAATACATCAGGAGGATATTTCAATATGTCGGGTGATGTTACAAAAATGATGATGACAAGGTAAATTATAATCCCTCTCTCTAGGAATATCAGGATGACGTCATCCAGATATTGGCTCAGTATATCGCTATGACATCATAACGTCATCATCATGTTATGCGAGAAGGATCATGTTTAGGAAATATGCCCCCAAGAAGTAAATGTGCTGATTATGTCCTCGTCATGTTTGTTTCTTTGTTTATCGGACTCAAATGACATCATCAGGATAATGGTTTAGGGGGATATTTCATGGCAGGATGATATTGAGAAATATCAGGTTACATTAAGGAATGTGACTCTCGCGAATTACATAAGGCTATTGATGAGTAAAGGTCATTATCACCTAAAATTGACATCCTCATGCCACGAATCAAATGCTTTATCAGGTGATAAATTAGATCAGGGTGATCTTTTGAAAGATGACTGATATTAAGAAATATGATCCCCCCCCATGAGTATCAGGTTTGACCAGGATTTTGACCATTCATAACTTTCACATCCTAATGAATATCAGGGTGATGTAAAGGGCCAACCTGCATGAAATTTGATGCTCTTTCTAAAAATGAGGTTAATGGAATGAAATATGAATTTTGACAAACTTGTTGGTGCCTGATTTCACTGTCAGTTTCTGAGCAATTTTCATGCAGGCACCTTCCCTAAAAATCCAAAAAATGTTCTAAGTGTTGGACCTCCTTAGCATTTTTCAGCTACAGCATCATATTTTCTTCGAGGAGGAGGTCGTCATCATCATCATATTTCCAGTTATCGCCGTGTTGCTTGCGAGGGTCATCATATTTTCTGCCTGCATGATCTTTCGCGGGGTGATATTTTAACATCGGGTGATCTTTGTTAAGATCATCCTGATGATGTTGCTGTAAAGTTCTAAGTGTGACCCGATATTCATCGTGGTCATCATATTTTGAACGTCAGGATGATCTTAGTCAATATCATCCTGATGTTGTTGTATCACTTCATGTTCGTTGTTTTATCATCCTGATGATGCTGACATCATTCTTATGTCAGGGTGATATCCGCTTTTCTACCTGTCTGCATCATGATATTTCCGAAGGGAGATATCCGCCTGTCGGCTTCGTGTATTATCTAGTGGGGGGTGATCTTTTCAAATATCTGGCATATTCATCTATCACCCCGATCTTATAGTGGAGCTACAGTGCAGCATGATATTTGTGTATCAGGATGATATTTCCAAATATCCGGTTATCTTCCGAATATCATCCTGATGTCGATATGATGATGACGTCATCAAGGTCCGGGGGGGTCATATTTCTAACACTGATCATCTTGTGGAGATCCCCCGATATTTGCAAACATGATGATGACGTCATCCGGATATGAGGAGGTGCGCAGTAGGCAGATATGCTGATGACGTCAGCAGGATATGACGGTGACGTCATCAGGATTTTTCATCGGCCAGACTTTTGATATTGGTTAAGCAGGAGGATCTTCCTCCGATGGATCAGGTTGTGCCGATGAAGGCGATTATCATGCAGGTTATATTGCGATATGATGCTGACATCAGGGTGATATTTCAAGCGACAGGATATCATGCTGCTGAAGGATAATGATGATGAAGTCTTATACTAGTGTCGTCAGGAGCAAAAGCACCGACATCATATATGCTCGTGACCTAGTATATAAAGTGTTGAAAAGGTCGCCGCGGGGTGCATGTGGGATAATTCGACCCTGCATATTTTCAAATATCATGACAATGTATCTTGGCGGGAAATGGTTGCGACACACAGTTTTCTGCATTTCCCAAGGCCGCGGGTTGGTGCACCATTAATGGCGATTGTTGCAGAGGTATGGGCGATGGCGTGGACGGATCTAGTACCCGACTGAAGTTGTACATCCACGGCTGGCGGCTCATGGCTCAAGATCCTCTTCTGTCCCCTCTTCTACCTTCCGTATTCAATGCGTTGAGCGCCATTTTTCTGATACTGTGTATCTGGCGGGTTTTTTGGTCAACTTTGTAATTAATGTTGGGAACCTTCCTTGCTGTATATAGCAGGTTGTGTTGCTCATTTGAAGGTTGTTGAAAACTGGACATTTTGGCTCTGTAATAAGATACAACTAGTTTTGGTTGCTCTGTGCAGCAAAACTTGTGAGTTTATGTATCTCCTGTTGTACGTTTTGGCATGAATCCACTGATTTCATGGTTAATCTTATATGAATAATGCTATGTTTGCATGTGTTATGCTGATTCTGTCTCCAGTTTTGCATGTATCTTTCTTCCTGCAATAGGGATGCCATAAGTATCGACAGCTTAACACTCTGTATTGGGAGATATCTGTAAGGCAAGTATCATGTGTATCCCCCTGAAATCTAGTTTTAGCTATTCATGCTGATCATTCACAGGTGTATGTCTACCGACTCCAAGCCCTGGATAGGCACCAATCTAGCTCTGTGTTGAGTTTATACACCAGGTCCAGGTTTGCATCCAAACACCATTTCAAACCATCTCATCCTTCCACCTGTTAGTTGTAGGAATAGGATTAGGAACCCCCTGCATGCTCTCACACCCAACCAGACATCATGTCCAAGAATGTTGCCAACCTTGTGATCTATCATACAGATCTTGGTCCATACATGAGAGTATTCTACCTGTTGTTGTCAAGTTCGATCTTTCTATCTTTGAGCTAGTCAAGGTTACATCTTGAGTTATAGGGACACCCCCCTTGGTGCGGCAGAACCAGAAGTGAAGGGGAGGAGCTCACGCAACCTCCTGTATTAGTTGGTTGAATCTGCCTGTGCATTAGAAGTGGCAAACCCTAATGCTGATTCAGAAGAAAAACCAACAAAACTGACCCCATGATGATGACTTACCCAGCCTCTACATGCATGATGACCCACATGACTTACTTTTACCAAACCGCCAGAAAGCACAAAACAAGCAAAGCCACGCAAAAAAAATGTTGGGTCCCTATTTTGTCAAGTCAAAATGGGGCGTGTTGTGTAACCACACAACAACTTGCCACCAAAGAAAACAAACAAATTCCAATGATTCAAGTGATGTGATCACATTCATCCATAGTATTCTAATTCTTTCTAAGCATAAGCATCATGATCTTCTGAATGATAAAAGTTCATCATGGTAACAATGCTAACAAAGGATCATGTGTGTGCAAATGATTAATTATCTTCATCTTGAAAGCAAGTTGAAAACATGAGTAACTGGTGTTAAGCTACATAGTTGGAGATCATCCCTCATAGCCAACCTGGATAGAGCCTTGCTGCCAGCAGGCATTTACAGCCCTGGCAAGGTTATCTATACAATCCCCCTAAGTAGAGCCCCACTGCCAGCAAGCGTTCATAGCCCCGGTAGAGTTACTTAGATGGCCTAATTTTATTTCTTTCCTAATTTTCTTTAAAATTTGTATCTGATATCATCATGTCAGCTCATTTGTACAAGGTATAGTCACTTGTAGCTTTAGGTTGGAGATTGTATTGGTAGCAAGGGAGTCCCTTTAGATTTTTCACTTAACACCTATATGTGTATTTTCAACAAACCCAAGGCTATTAAGTGTGTCATTGTGGTTGATTCACTTTGATCAAGAAAAGACACCCTGATGAAAGGATATCACAAACCTAGTCATGAATACTTCTTAGAATGAATCATAACCTATGTCTAAATTTGATCTCATCACTTGAATCTTAACAATTTGTTATTTTCTGAGGTAATAAGGCTTCCTCATCTTGACTAGCCAAAACGAAACTCAACAAACAAACAACAAAACAAACAAACAAAAAAACAACAAAACACAACTATACAAGCAACTATACAAATGTACATTATGATACACATGATTGTCATGAAGTCACTTAGGCTTGGAAATAGTGTTTGAGGAATTGTCCATTGACTAGCAATGGGACATCCTCACCTGTCAAATTCTTAAGCCTATAAGTGTTGTCTCCTAGTATCTCAGAAATTTGAAAGGGACCTATCCATAATTTGTCAAACTTACCATGGTCTCCTTTCCTCTCATGGGCTTTATCCCACATTAGGACTAAATCAGATATCCTGAAGGCCTTGACTCTGGCTCTTTTGTCAAACCAGCATTTGACAACAGCCTGATGTTTTGCAAATTGGTCAATTGCTTGACTTCTTTTCTCTTCCAGGTGCATTAGCTGAAGCAACCTGACTTCTTGTCTATTGTCTATGCCTAGGTATTCTTGGGCAAACTGCAGGGTAGGAATTTTTAAGTTTACAGGGAGGATAGGATCTACCCCATATACTAAGTGAAAAGGTGAATTTCCTAGTGCAATTTTCATTCTAGTTCTGTCTTCCCATAAGGCATATTTCAGAAATGAGTTCCATTCCCTTGGGTTCTTCTCTATTAATTTTCTTATGATATTCAACAAATTCTTATTTGTGGATTCTACTAATCCATTCCCTTGGGGATAATAGTTGGATGAAAACTTGAGTATGATCCCATGATCAAAAGCCCAACTTGACAATTTGGTTGAAGTGAAAGCAAAACCATTATCACTTACCAAAGCATAAGGAGTTCCAAACCTAGTAACAATGTTGCTTTCCAGAAATTTAATAACATCATCTGCAGTACAAGTCTTGCTGATGACAGCTTCAGTCCATTTGGTACAATAATCAGTAATTGTTAAGACATACCTATGGCCTGAGGATGATGGAGGATTGATTGGTCCTATGAAATCCATGCCCCATTGTGCAAATGGGCGCTCTTCCATCACTGGCTGCAAGGGTTGGGTAGCATATTTCTCTCTGTTGGCAGCAATCTGACATACATGACAACATTTAACATGTTCAGTTGTATCTTTAAAAACTGTAGGCTAGTAATATCCTGCTCTAAGGATCGCATGTGTTGTGGCTAGGGCTGATCCATGTGCTATTCCGAACTTGTCATGTAATTATGATAGAACCTTATTTTCTTCTGGCTTTTCTAAGCATCTCAGGTATATTCCTTCATAATTCTTCTTGAATAGGGTTCCTCCCTTCATCATATATTTTTGTGACCTTATCTTCAAGGCTCTTCTCTGTGAAGCTTGCAATCTTGGAGGACATCTTCTAGTGATCAGGATGTGCCTAATGTCTGAATACCTTTCCTTATTGTCCTTAGCATTAATAACATATTGTTGGCTTATAATGTTTGGGTCAATTTCTAATATCATTTGACTTAGAGCCTGTCCTCTTACCAATTTCATCAGTGTAATCTCCATGTCATACTCTTGTAATACAGTAATCCACTTGGCTCTTTTTTCACCAAGTTCACTCTGCATTAGCAGCGTCTTCACTGCTGCATCAGGCACTACTACAATTACTTTGTTTCTTAGTATATAATGCCTAAATTTTTTTACTACCCTGACCAATGCAAGTGCTTGTCTTTCAACATCCACATATCTCAGTTCAGCATCCTTGAAGGGACAACTCATGAAAGCAATCGGTTTCTCTTCTTTTTCTTCATTTCTCTAAGTTAGTACGACTGCAGAGGTATGTTCTGAAGCAAATGAATAAATATAAAAGTCTCTGGTATAGTTTAGACTAATGAGGACAGGAGCATCAGAAATAGCCTTTTTTATGTCTTCAAAGGCTGCCTTGGCTTCTAATGTCCACTCAATCTTTGCATCCTTCTTCAGCATAGCATTCAATGGTCTGACTATCTCTACAAAACCAGTGATGAATTTTCTTACAAAGTTAATCTTACCAAAGTAAGACTTAAGTTCTTTCTTACTTCCAGGGAGTTGTATTTTCATAATAGACTCCACCCTGTCAGGATCAATGATAATTCTATTTTCAGTTATCAAGTAGCCCATCAACTTTCCTATTGTCACCCCAAATATGCACTTCTTGGGGTTCAAGGATATTCCATATTCCTCACATTTTTTCAAAACATTTCTGAGATCTATTACATGATTTGTTCTTTCTTTGGAGAACATTGTGAGGTCATCCATGTAGATGACTATACATTTTCCTATTAAGCCTCTGAAGGCTATTCCATTGCTCGCTGAAATGTTGCTCCAACATTTATCAGCGCAAATGGCATGCGTCTATAGGAAAATATCCCCCACTTTGTGGTGAAGGCAGTCTTCAACCTGTCAAACTTGTCAACCATGACCTGATTGTACCCTGAGAAGCCATCCAAAAAGAACATCATTTTAGCTCCATTGACAATCTGTAGAACTTCATCTAATGAGGGTAGAGGATAATTATCCTTCTCTGATGCTCTATTCAGGTTCCTGAAGTCTACACACAATCTGATGTCTCCATTCTTCTTTCTCACTAGCACTAGATTTGCAACCCAAGTGGAGTGTCTCACAGGAAATATAATCCTGGCATTCAACAGCTTCTTGACTTCTTCAAAAATTATTGGTTCAAGCAAAGCATTGACTAGCCTTTGCTTTTGTCTAAAAGGTTTAGCATCTGGCTTGAGAGGTATAGTGTGAGTTATGATTGATGTGTCATATGTCTTCAGCTCATCATAGGTCCATGCAATAACATGTATGTAATCCTCAATAACATGTATGTAATCCTTAAGGGCCTGAGTTATTCCTTCTAACTCTTCTGATGTGCAAACCTTACCTATCAAGACATTTCTCTTGTCTTCATTTTGTCCAATATTCACTTGTGAATACTGACCTCCATTAGCCTTGGGAAGATCCTTCTGTTTCAGCATATTGTCCAAATCAAAGGCTCTCTCTAATTCAATCATACCTTTGGGAATCCTGTTGCCAGGTAACTCTAATATTTCATCTTCTTCCCAAATGTAATCTTCCACATTATTCTCATCTATGATCTGAGCATCAAATATATCCCTGTTAGAGATGAAATCAAGGATATGCTGATCATCATCAAAAACCTGGAGGTTAGTAACATTATTAGGTACTGATGGTACTAATACCAGCTCTACTGAAAATCTCTTTAGGCCTGATATAGATAATGGATCCAGTGTACTGGCAGCTTGGGCAAGTGCATCTGCCCTATGGTTCTGTTCTCTAGGAACGTGGGTGATATTAAATGCATCAAAGTCTTCAATCAAATCCCACACTCTGTGTCTATAATTTGATAATCTCTTATAGTTGCAAGAGTAGATTCCTCTTACCTGTCTGACAACTAATTCTGAGTCCCCAAAGACATGCAGAATTTTTACCTTCTTCTTGAGAGCAAACAGTATCCCATGAATTAGAGCTTCATACTCTATCACATTGTTAGTGCAGGGGAACTGTAATCTATAGGCAGCTAAGTAGGATTTTCCTGATGGGTCAATGAGATCAATCCCTACTCCAGCTCCTTGTTTGGACTTAGATCCATCAAATCTTAGAGTCCAGGATTTATCTTCAGCAAAAGGTTTGGCTAAACCTTCTCTTTTATTTGCAGCTCTGGCAGCTGCTCCACCTGATATCCATTTTAACTTAGGAATTTCAGCTTTCTCAGACTTCATCTTTTCTTTTTCTTGGGAAGCTAATTTTTCTTCTTGTTTTTTATCATCAGGAGGATGATGATTCTTCGTAGTGCACAATGTGTGTCTTCTTATAATATGCAAGCATAATGAACAGACAGTTTCTAAGTGAGGTGCTTCATGCAACCTACACCAACCTTCAATCAAGACATCCTGGGGAAGTCTTTGCTGCTGTGTCATCTTTTCTATCTCTTTTACTAAAAATTCTTCAAACTTAGTCAGGTTGCTACCACTGTCTTCATCAAATAGTTCATAATCTGACTCCATCAAACAATCACTCCTAGGGGTGATCTTTTATTTCTTCATAACATTTATCTGGTCATACACCAGAATTTCTTCTGTTCCCAAAATTTGATCTCTGTCATAATCCGTCACCTTTTCTGTGTCTCCTGCAGAAGACAAACTAGAATCAGTATCATCATCATCAGATGTAGAACTTACCTCAGAATATGATGATGATGCCTCATTGCATGTCTGCTCCAGCTCCATCATATCTAGGCATGTTTCACAAGTTTTCTCTGAATGTGCCTCATCGTGTAATCTGCACCAACCATCAATCAGAATGTCATGAACATGTATATCTAACAATTGACAACGTTTTACCTACTTGGACAGATGCATCTCAAAGTTTCTGAAGTGATCTATTTCATTCTCGTTCTCAAAATTACTATGGGGTTCTACAACTGGCATGTCTTCCTGATGATCATCATCATGATGATGATGAAAGTCAAGCATCAGGATCTCTTCTATCTTGATAGTCTATGGTCTAATGGCATAAACTCTGGGCTCAATATTGACGTACATGATCTCGTTTGTTTTGTTGTACTCGGTGATCATGTGCTTCATTCTAGGCTCAGCATCTATTATTATCTGGTTGGGTATGCCTTTCCAAGGTAACCACATGTGACTGAAGTCAGTAGCCATATATCCATTCAAAGTCTTTGACCAGTCTCTACTAAGTAGCATCCCATATGTGTCAGGTATGTCAACTACCTGGATATCAATGTAATACTGGATCCTAGGATCAAATACTAATTGCATGTGTATATGAGTCAATTCTCCTATTACACTCACTTCTGTCTTATCTAGCTGTGTCACCTTCTTTAGGGATTTAGCAGGATGCAGTCCTAAAGCATTGCATATAGACAAGGGCATCACATTTGTAGATGCAACTAAATCCACTAAACAGTTGTGTAAATTCTTTCCAAACATCCTTATGGTAAGGAGGAAAGGTGGTGACTCACTCTTATCCCTATACAAGGTCATGTGGGAGGTTTCTACAGCTTGGACAGTAGCTGGCACTTTAGGCTTGATATTATTATCTCTAGTAGCATGATCTTTACTACTAGCCTGACCTGGGGAATAATTATCCTCTTTAGCAGCAGGATCATCTAGTGATTTCATGAACTTGATTGCAGGAGTTTTCAACAACTCTGACAGAGACAGGCTGATCTTTATCTTTTTCATCTCATATGCCAGATATGTGACAAGTTTATCAGACTCATGAGGTAGGCTAACAGCCTTTCATGCTATATTCTGAGGTGACAGATATTGGGCATTCACCTTGGGAAATCTCAGATTATTGTTAGCTTTGGGATCAGGAGGTGTGTTGAAGTTATTTGGAGGTAGAGAACTGGTTAATGGACCAGTAGGCCTATTGGAATTACTTCTCAGATTGTAATTGTGCTTACCCTGATATTGCTATTGGTAAGCATGCACGTCCTCATGTTCAGTGGAAGGCTCATTCTCATCCTCAAAAGGGAAGACATAATTTGACTCAAAAGCCATGGCAGATTCTTCACATGCCTAGGTATAATGCTGGTGGGGTGACACAGCTTGCTGATGATGATGATCAGTATAACTCTCTAATACAAATGCAGAGTCATATCCATAAGGAACAATTTCATTTCACTCTACTTGAGGTGGATTTCCAGAAGTATTAGATACTTCTGTCTAGAAAATGCTAGCAGCAATTCTAAATTGTGGACAGTCTAGCTCTACATGAGCATTTGTATTGTGTATTCTGCACCAATTGGTGAGGGCTGCTTCAGCAAGATTGACTCTAGTAGTCTGTTTGGTTTCAGTAAGTGGCTAGTTATCTAAGGGTGATGGTAGTGAGCCATTATTTGGCCTGGAATTCCATACTCTAGGCTGTCTCTAAGGATTATTGTTATTTCCACCACTATTATTGAAATTACTGTTGTTGTATCCTCTGTCAGGATAATTTGGTCTGTCATTGGAATAACCTCTATTTTGGTTAGGCTGAGAATAGAAGTTCTGATTTCTCAGATGAGTGACCTCTATAGTTAGTTTTCTTAGTTGAGCAGAGATTTCTTTTATTTCTTCCTTCCCTTCTTGAGCTTTAGCTACTACATTTTCAGTTTGAGGCTTGAAGAAAGAGGATCCATGATTATTGTTGGATAGGTCAGCACCCTGAGGTGTCTGAGTTTGTGCAGGATATTGTGGCGTCTAGCCACTCCCATTAGGAGGTGGCATGATACTTAATGGAGGAATTTGCAAGGGTGTTGGCATGACTGCTGGAGGCATCATAGCTCCATTTGGATATTGTTGTGCTGGATATTACTGTGCCAGATATGCAGGATATTGTGGAGGATAAGTTGGACACATGCCAGGCAATGTAGGGAATGCTACGTTTGGTGTTGAAGCAGGGACTAACTGCTGATTTACTTTGATAGCTTCTTGAAAAGCTCCTGTCAAGGTAGTGATTTTAGGGTGTGTTCTCCTGATGAACATGGAAGTCAATAGATCTAGAGCTGAGTAATAGATACTCCTAGCAGCAGCATCTGCTACAGTATATGGAGCAACTAACTTGGATAGCATTTTCTAGAACCTAGCATTGAAATTGGTAATAGGTTCTCCTTCAAACCACTTGATAGTGGCAAATAGGTGATAGTTCATTGAGGGATCTATTGGTAATTTGAACCTATCAGTAAAATCTTTCTCTACGACAGCCCATGAACCAACAGAACTTTGACCAAGACTAATAAACCAATTATAAGCCTCTTCCCCTAAGGAAAAAAGAAATAATCTGCATACAACATCTTGGTTCTCTATTCTGGCTCTACAATAGACTTCTTTAAAGGTTCTGATAATGATCATCAGCATCCTGATAAGGATGATATTTTGGACAAAGTTTGTCCAGATTCTTTGGTAACTCATGATATGCATTGAAGGTCAAAGGTGACTCTACTACAAAGAATGACATTGCAACTAGAGGAGGTTGAGCCTGTGGTACAATTGGTTGAGGTTGGACCTGGGGTTGAGGTTGGACAAGAGGTGTCATAGATATTCCAGAAGGTATTTGCAAACCAACAAGAGTTGCAGGAGGAGATTCTAGTGAAGCTCCTGATGCACTAGACCCTGGAGTGTGATGGATGTCTATAGTTCTAGGTTTGAACCCTCTAACTAGTAGTTCTTCAAAGATTCCACTAGGTCTAGACCTGGTATTTATCTTGTGAGCCAGGATTTCTCAATTTTAAGGCAAATTGGCTGGGGTTTTGTAAATATCAGTTGGAGTATACCAGCGATGAATATATTTATGGTCAGGATTGAGAATTGATCAAGTATTTACGGAATATTTGCAACTATACTGCAAATATGAGGTGATTTTTGGTTTGGCAACACTAGCAAGTTGATATCAGGTTTCTGCAGCAAGATACCTTAGAGTTTTGACAAATTTACCCAAAATAAGGCCGATCTTTGCAAATACATGATGATCTACTATGAAGATTGCAATATTTATGACTGATTTTAGAAACTTTACACAAGATTAGCGTATATCGACTCAAAACAACAAATATCTATGTATAGCTCATAAATTTAGTGATGTCTAAGTGTTACCTTACAATCTTTATCATCACCTGAACTGTTCATGATGATTCTGCCCTCCTTATAGCGCCAATTTATGTTGGTCATGATGTTAGTCACAAACAAGCATAGAATAAAAGTACACATTAACCCTTATTCATCTTGAAAGATATGATGAATTCAGAGAATTCATGATCCCAAGTCTCCGATGATTAGGTCTTACTCGTCTAACATTACTCAGAAGTTGATGTGCATTGCTGTTTCCATTTTGGGGCCTTATGTTGAGTTCATCATCATGACACTGTTTCTGTAAAGATTCTTCACAGAGAGGTCATTTTATGTAGTTGTTTGATCAAATGATATAGAAATATTTAAATCTTTGCATGATATTTTCAATTATACATGCTTTAGCTTCAAATATGATAAATATTTGCAATTATCTACGAGATGTCCACATACTTGTATTATTTGCTTGAGATTATCAATTATATGCAATTATGATGGTGAAATACTCTGAAATTTAAAGAAATTGAAAGAAATGCTTCAAATTAATGTTGAACCTTCAACTATTGAACCACATATACATCAGATACAATCATGAAGAGAAGAAAACCAAACCATATGTTCACCAGGACATTCCACAGCTAGATACAGTTGATGCTAACTTCAAAGGAATTGTATGAAAACAACATATGCAAGTAGATATGCACTCCAAGGGACGCAGCAAGTCACATCATATATCCAAAAGTCACACACTGATTACTCAAGATTTACTATGAATTGTAATCAAACAAGTCTTCTCATTCATTAAGTATGCAAGGATATAAATGTATACAAAAAGCTTTGAAATGAGCCCTGAATATTTTAGCAGACGGATTTCAATTAAGTTTCAAATGTTTGAAATGAGGCATTCCTGCACCTTTTATAGAACAAGGTGAGGAATCCGTTACAAAAGATCTAAGATCTTGATTTATCTATGAATATCTACGGTGAGTATTTCTCTTGACTTTGTCAACTTTATCAAGTGGCACAAGTTGCCGGCTGGCAACCATCTGGGGTAATTATTTTCATAAGTAACTGATGCTTATATTCCTTTTTATGATGCATCCTCATCATGCTCTTTGTCATCATCATCACTTTCACTACTCTCGCTCTCTTCATCATCATGATGATGGTCTTCTTTGATATGGACCTGCATAGCTGTCCTGATATTTTCATATAGTTGTACTATTCTCTCTATTTCCCCACCATCCTGAGTTTTTGCTTTGATGGCAGCGTGCTTATGCATTTGATATTTGCCTCAGAGATTTTCTAATTTACTTCTCCTGTTGCTGGATGTCTCATGATAATTTTCCATCTTGACCCTGATCCTCATAATTTTGTCCATGGTTTCTTCTGTTAGATTGTTTAAGGGATCATCAGCTACCTGTTGGAAGTTACTATGTATAGCTTTGATTGCAAACTCCTCATCTTGATTATCTATCTTCCCTTCCACCTTCCCTTCTAGCACTTCTAAAATTCTAGCTTCATATGACATCATATCATGTAGCTTCATGCTGATATCTCTTAATTTAGTGTTGCATCTTTTAAGTACCTCACACTCAAATTTGATATCCTTATACCATATGTCCACCAACAGTGCATTATTATTATTTAGCACTTGATTGCTTACTAGAACCTGAGGGTCAACTCTCCTTATTTTGTCCAAGATGGTCAAAATTTTCTCCAGCCGAAAAGACCTCTTCCCAATCTCCATCTGCAATTTGTCAACTTTTCTCCTGGAGACACTTAAAGAATTCCATCTCTTTAAAGAAGCTTTTACCACTTCCTCCACTTCATCAAATGTGGATAACATCCACTTTCTCATTATAGATGACTCATGCTTCATGAGATCTAGTTTATTTATTTCATCCTGAGAAATAGCAGTCAATGGGACTACATGATCAGTTGATGTATCATCAGGGTTAATTAACCCTTTTATGTATGCATGCAACTGAGCAATGTGCTCTTTATGCTACTTATTCTTCTCATTCTCTCTCTTAATTCTTTGAGTTAAGGAATCAATGATATCCTTACCTTCCTGACCCTCCTGGTCTTCATTTGCAAATCCTAAGTCAACTGTAGTAATCTGGAATTCTTCCAAAGTAATTTTACCCTTTTCTTTATCTATAGTAGGAATTGCTTTCTATGCAGTCCTTCTTCCAGTTGTTGGATCTCTCTTAATGGCCAAAGTCATTATGGCCTTCCTCTTTGGTTTTATTAGATTTTCTGAAAACAAAGTGGATACATCAAATTCCTAAATCTCAAAACCAACTTTTGTGTTGACTTCCTTTTCCAACCACTGAGGTACCTGATCATGTTTCTCAGCATCATCATGATGTTCACCTTGATCTCTGGTATCTGTCAGCATATGTGATGAAGAAGGTGATTTCCTTGTTTCTTCTTCATGATGCTCATGCTGAGAGTGATCTTGTGGTATATCCTCTTGTTGAGGAATTTCCTTTTCCTCAGGAGCCTCATCCTGAGGTGGAAGATCCTGTGATGCGTTGATATGATGGTCATGATGATCATGATCCTTCTCCTTTATTACTTCATTCACTTTTGACTTTTCCTCCTGTTGAGGCATATTCTTAGTAGTGGATATTGTGGAATCTTCCTTAGGTGCTGGTATTTGTTCTGAAACTACAATCTGTTCTGCACCTGCATTACCTACTTCTTGAACTTTAGAAGCATGATCTTCTAATACATCTTTCTCATCAGCTTTCTTTCCTGAACTTCTACTATAACGAGCTTAACTGATGTATCATGTTGGTGTTGTTGGCTTATTTCTGAAGCATGGCCCTCTGGTTCTGACATCTTCACTTCTTCTATATGTTCTCCTTTATCAGGTGTACCTGCTGGGTGTTCAGGACTTACATCCTGTCTATATATCAAATCCACTACTGCAGGACTTGTCACCTGTCTCACTAATGTGTCTAGCCCCATTTCTTGAGCTATCTTCTCTGGACTCTTTTCCTTTTCAGATTCCACTTGCTTCATCTCCTCCAATATTGTTTGAACTAATGGAGTCCCATGAGGAGTCATGTGAGTACCTGCAGCAAGGGTTTCCATGTGAAACTACATCCCCCACTACCTCATCATCAGATAAATTAACTATTTCATCCAGTGAGATATGACCTCTTTGAAACATTTGTGAGGTTTCTTTCATCTGCTCTTCTGCTTGTTCAGTCTTGAACTTCACAATGGTAGGAAGTGGAACATTGTGTTGAAATTCCTTATGGAAAGCTTCACTACCTGCCCCTTTCAACATTATAGGGGATTGCTTTATCTCACCTCTCATGGATGTTCTTGGTTTCTTAGGTGTGGTATCTACCATCACCTGTGGGGCTTTTCTTTTCCTTTTGAATAATAAAGGGGCTTCCTCCTCCTCAGGATCTTCCTCCAGGAGGATATCCTCCTCTATTTGTTTTTGTGAGGATTGGCCCTCTTCTTGGGTCTCAGTAGTTTCTGTAACCATCTTTTGAATCCTTTTGCCCTTTTGTTTATCTGCCTGTGGTGGTGACGCTAATCCTGATCCTGATGTTGTTGCATCTTCAGCTGGAAACATTGCTCTTTCAATAATCACCCCTTTGGGTTCATTATCAATTTTCTTACCCCTAGGGGGTCTTTTGCTTTGCTGTTGTTGTGGAGGCAGCCTTTCTCCATTAGATTTCCTTTTTTCAATTATAAAATCATCATATTCCTCATCAGGAATATCCTGTCTCTTCTTTTTATTGTCTACAGTAATGGCAACACCCTTCTTCTTCAATGCATCAATTTGTTCATCAACCCAAGCTTGGGTTAGATGTAATGTCCTGGCAATGAAAGGATCCAAAGATATGCCTTCTTGTATGGTCAGGTCAGGTGCAGATATTGTATCATTATATATTTTCTTTTCTTCGTACTCATCTGCCATTATCATGCCATCATCCTTTTTCAACTGTGAAGGAATGGAGATGCAGTCAAAGGTTTTGATTTGATTCAGTGTTAACCTTTGGTATCTTCTTCTTTTGGCTTCTGCTTCATCTTCACAATCTGCCCAAAAGTCTTCTAGGTGCCCCTGATGAATAGGTTTCCCTATTATTTTCTGTATCCTCTCATAAGGATCATATGGCCTTACCAGTGGGAATGGCTGCAATTGCATTTTATTCAAACTCACCATGACTTTCTTGATATTCTCTGAATCTGGGCACATATACCAGCCAATAGTTACTGGAAACAAAATGGGTGGTATATGATGAGCATCCTTGTATGCCTTTAGTATAGTGGAGCTCTGCCTTGTAAATTCCATTAATATCACTACATCAGTGGGATATCTTGGCAGCATAAGGGGTTGTCCTTCAAAGCCCTCAATTCTTATGTAAGAAAATGTTGCAAATTAGATGTACCAAACTTCAAGGTATATCAGATGGATGTCAAATCTGCCTTCCTAAATGGTGATTTGGAAGAAGAAGTATACATTGAACAACCGGATGGATTTCAATTGTCTTATCATGATGATATGGTTTGCAAGTTAAAGAAAGCATTGTATGGATTGAAGCAAGCCCCAAGAGCATGGTATGAAAGGTTGGATAAGCATCTTGTGTAGATTGGATTCAACAAAGGTACTGCTGACAATAACTTATATTTCAAAATTGATCATGAAAATATTTTGATTGTTGAAGTGTTTGTGGATGATATCATTTTTGGAGGAAGAGATAGTATGTGCAAAACTTTTGCAAATTAGATGAAAAGTGAGTTTGAAATGTCTATGCTTGGTGAAATGAATTTCTTCTTGGGTCTGCAAATTACTCAAAGAAAGAAAGGGATCTTCATTTCTCAGACCAAATATGTGAAAGAATTGTTGAGAAAATTTGGTATGGAAGATTCAAAGCCAATGAAGACTCCTATGGCAACCGGATGTAAGTTGAGCAAAGATGATGACTCTGCAAAGGCAGATCAGACAAAGTATAGATCAATGATTGGTGGATTGTTGTATCTCACTCAGACTAGACCAGATATAATGCAGGCTGTTGGTCTTGTGGCAAGATTTTAGGTTGATCCTAGAGAATCTCATGTTATGGCAATCAAGAGAATTTTTAGATATCTAAAAGGGATAGTGGAGTATGGTTTGTGGTATCCTAGAGATCATGATTTCTCTCTTCATGCTTGCATAGATGCAGATTGGGCAGGAGATGTGGATGACCAGAAGAGCACCAGTGGTGGAGCATTCTTTTTGGGAAAGAGATTGGTTTCTTGGCTAAGCAAGAAACAAGATGCAATATCTCTGTCTACAACTGAAGCAGAATACATTGCAGCAGCAGGTAGTTGCACTCAAATCTTATGGATGAAGTAGATGCTAAGAGACATTAAAGTTGAATATGAGGAGCCTATCACAATTTTCTGTGATAATTCAAGTGCAATTAATATTTCTAAGAATCTGGTATTGCATTCTAAAACTAAGCACATATCTATCAAGTTTCACTTTTTGAGAGAACAAGTGAACAAGGAAGAAGTCAGATTGGAGTATGTACCCTCCAAGGATCAGATTGCAGATATCTTTACTAAACCTCTTCCCAAGGACTCTTTTGAGTATCTCCAAGAAAAGTTAGGGGTCATGGCCCCTCCGGTGATGAACTAGGATGCACTGATGTGCATCAGTCTGGTGGATATCACAGTCATATCTTGTGATCCAGATTGATGATGGGGAGCTTCTACTAAGGGGGAGTAGCTGGTATGATTCTAATGTGTTACAAGTGCAAGTATGAGCCCTTTGACATTTATGTCAAAGGGGGAGAGAAGACATGTGAAAAACAAGTGGTTGATGATCAAAGGGGGAGCAGTAAAGGAAGAGAAGACATGTAAAGAGTTGTTGCTGATAGGGGGAGCTGTGACAGAAAAGAGAAGTTCTTGTCTTGATGGTTTTTCACATCATATTTTGCCATCAATGACAAAGGGGGAGATTGTTGCAAGTATGAAGTTAACTAGTGTTATCATTGATGTCAACATACTCATATTGCATTGGTAAGAAGGTTTGGATGAGCTGTGTGTTGAGGATATTGAGAAAAGTAGTCTCAATCAGGAACAGTGAAGAACAGTGATAAGAAGAAGGCAAATGTACTCAATAGGTTGAGGATCAGAGGATGTGGATTAAAGGGTTTGTAGATATGAGTCTTGAGATGATCTAGTTAAGATTTCAGAGGTCCGCATGAAGATATGAAAAAGTTGTGATCGGTCAAGTAGAACCGGTTCCGGGAGCTATTCCGGAGTGACAGAGTGTTACAAAAAGGTCTGGTGAGATCCGGAGGTGCATTATCAGACTCTGCGGATTGGAAGGAGTGTTTGGGATGTCCTTGTGATGTGTCATCTCAGTTTGTACAAAGTTTAGAGGTCCAGAAGAACCTTTTTCAGTATGACAGTGGCGACAGACTTTGTTCTTGAAGTTCTGGATAAAGAGGAGAAGAGATTCCAGTGAGTAGAGGAAGTGCGGATGTACCTGGTCAATCAGGCAAGCTTGTGAAGGTTCTTGGATCATGTTGAGGATATGTTGTTGGTCCGCATTGGTGGTAGAGCCCGAAACTGAAGATATTCTTCCGAATGAAGTTCTTGTTCAGACTAGCCGATCGGATGAGTTGTTCATCTTGCGAATGTTCTTGTGGTGGCCGACCGGATGTATTAATCATCTTGCGAATGTCCTTATGGTTGATTACTGACTTAGATGATTGTTCCTAAGTCGATGTCTTGTATAAATGAAGGTTTGTGAGTTCATTTCAAAGTGTGTCGTGGAGCAGATGAGTGTGGTATAGCGAAAGAGCAAAGGGTAGAGCAAAAGTACCTCGGGCTTAAATGGAACTGATCCAAACACGGTAAAAATGTCAATCTCTAGTTCAAGATTGTGATTCTTATCACTTTGTAGACAGTGTGTCTCTTGTAGGCAGTGTGCCTCTTGTGAGCAGTGTGCTCGGGCAGTGAGCTCTAATTGGTATGTGCACCATTCTTTTCTCTTATTCTTCTAACAGAGAATAATCCTTGGGTTAATCACCTCGTGGTTTTTCCCTTAACCGGGTTTTCCACGTCAAAATCTTGGTGTCCAATGTGTTGATGTTTATCTGCTCTTGTGTTTATGCATTATGTTTTCATGGATGGTTAATTGATATGCTATTAACTAACAAAGAAGAATCAAGTGTTTGAAGGAGAAGCAAGTTTTTGTACAACTGATTCACCCCCCCTCTTAGTTGTGTGCCCTAGATCTAACAGCTTGATAGCTACATATATGCACATCATGATGACACCGTACATCTAGTCTTTAAAACTACCAGCATCAGGCTAGCCTGTCACCCTGCTAAGCAATGCAATCATATATGGATATTCGTCATCAAAATCATACTTATATAAGTGCACTGGAAGCTTGGCCGCTGCAAGATATGCACTGTTCTTAGCCCTCCACTGATGCATGTTCTTTCTTGCTTGCTTCTTATTGTTTTCATATTCAACTTCAGATTTCTTCAAATCTATGCTGTTAACCTTCCTGCCCAATGGTAGTCCAAATGTCTTGGAAAGACCCCCGATGGACAGGTCTACATATATTCTCCCATGTTTCACCACCTGTCTTGTTTGTGGATTGTAATTTCGTGCACATTTAATAACTAGCTCTGGAGACTCCATGGAGTATGGAAAACCAGCCGCATTCCACATTCCTGACACGAACACTACATCTAGCAAGGTGCTTCTATTCTTTTCATCATTCATTTTGGCATACCAGGCTTCTAAATCGGTACTTCCTTGATGCGTATCCTTTATGGCACCATACTTGAACAGGATTCCTCTAGGATATACGAACATAGGCTTGCTGAATTCAGCCTCGCACTTAGCTAACCTCTTGTCAGCCATGGATATCTACAATTAACAGGATTTGTCTTACAATGGATATTCATAAGCATGCACATAATGATTTATCTTCTACTAACATCATACATACTATACTTATCCAACATTTACTTATCATGGGATGCGTAAACTAACACCTGCAACATCATACCTGACTATACAGAAGCAACAAGATGAAGGTTTCAATTACTTACCTGGTTATGCAGATCCCCTTTGATTATACCGGTGGTTATCTGAAAGTACTTTTAATTCAGGTGATAATCTCGCGCTTCTTCCTACTTGTAAGCTCTGTGCATCCAAGTATCACCCGTATGAGGGTTTGGAAAGCTAGCACTTTGTAAAAATGGTTTTATCATAAGGTAAGTGTAAAAATGGCAATTGAATTTACCTTTTAACTTTGCAATTAGGGTGAAATTAGGGAAAACCCTGACGGATTAGATTTTAATCGTTGATTTTTCACGGGAACTCAGGATCTCGCCAGGTGTGTGATCGCGATTTGTGGTCGGCAGGAACTACCTACCAGAACTGCGTGCATTAAATGTCAATGGTGGCAACAAGAGCTGGGTGATATTCGCATGATAGGATGATATTCGAATACATGATGATATTTGGATATCGGGGTGGTGAACGCACCATTAGGTCGTGCTTAATACATCAGGAGGATATTTCAATATGTCAGGTGATGTTACAAAAATCATGATGACAGGGTAAATTATAATCCCTCTCTCTAGGAATATCAGGATGACGTCATCCAAATATTATCTCAGTATATCGCTATGACATCATGATGTCATCATCATGTTATGCGAGAAGGATCATGTTTAGGAAATATGCCCCCGAGAAGTAAATGTGTTGATTACGTCATTGTCATGTTTGTTTCTTTGTTTATCGGACTCAAATGACATCATCAAGATAATGGTTTAGGGGGATATTTCATGGCAGGATGATATTGAGAAATATCAAGTTACATTGAGGAATGTGACTCTCGCGAAATACATAAGGCTGTTGACGGGTAAAGGTCATTATCACCTAAAATTGACATCCGCATGCCGCGAATCAAATGCTTTATCGGGTGATAAATTAGATCAGGGTGATCTTTTGAAAGATGACTAATATTAAGAAATATGATCCTCCCCCCCGTGAATATCAGGTTTGACCAGGATTTTGACCATTCATAACTTTCACATCCTAATGAATATCAGGGTGATGCAAAGGGCAAACCTGCATGAAATTTGATGCTCTTTCTAAAAATGAGGTTACTGGAATGAAATATGAATTTTGACAAACTGACCCCATGATGATGACTTACCCAGCCTCTACATGCATGATGACCCACATGACTTACTTTTACCAAACCGCCAGAAAGCACAAAACAAGCAAAGCCACGCAAAAAAAACGTTGGGTCCCTATTTTGTCAAGTCAAAACGGGGCGTGTTGTGTAACCACACAACATGTATGAAGAAGAAGAAGAAGAAATCAAAAAAATATTTGAATTACCATTAGATGTGTAGGGATCATTAAAAATAGTTAAAATGGTTGTATGACAAAATATAGGTTCCTCGACATGCCTCCATTTAGGTGTTGGAGGAGGAGAGGTGTTTGAGATCTCAAAAGGGGCAATGATGTTCTCATTTGATACTTTAGTGAATGTTTAGTTGTAGGGAGGGTATTGGAGACAACCACACATCTATAGGGAGGGTGTTGGAGATAACTACACATCAAACATCCACACGTGCTAATGCATTGTCATGAATTTGAAGAGTGAAACATGTGTTAATTTCAATTTTGGCAGTTTGTCAGAGTGGGACTCGGTTCTAGTAGTTTGTTAGAGTAGGACTCTAAAAGGTGTCAAATGAGTCATCTTGTTGTCATGTTTAGATCCATATTTATAGGATTTTGTTCTTAGTTTGTTGTGCTTCTTTGAATCTATACAATGTAATCATCCTTTGTTAAATAAAAAGTAATGTTCTCCTGAATGATATTTTTGTTATATATTGCTTCAGCTGTTAATTTTCAATATTTTATCAATACCTCCCATTTCTCACAATCTATTTCCAAAGAAAAATCACATCTCTATTCTCAACATCACCTATTTAGGTAACCAACTAATGGCGATCTTCATATTTTTTTCAAAAGCTCATACCTCCAAATGGTTGCCAACATTGACAATGAAGGTGTTTGGAACTAGTTCCATTGCCACCCAATTACCTTTATGGCACACTTGCAAACATCCCACCTTATCTTGTAACACAATGGTGAGACCCCCAACATCAAAGTTGGGTGTGAAGCCCATTGTAAGCTCTTGGTAAGGGCACTTAGGGTAAAAGTTTAGTGCATCAATCTTAAGGCCTTCTCTGAAGATAATTTCTATGTAAGTTGGTTTTCCCAAGCTTTTAGATATCATGGCCATTAAATCCAAAGAAATTTTGTTAATTCCTTGAAGTATTGTCTAGCAACATCTCTACTTCCATATATTCATGATAATTTTTTTTCTTGCTCTGCAGCTTTCCCACCTTTACACTATTTGAACCTGCTTTACTCATGGTGGTCATTAGCCCTGGGGGCCCCCTGCCCCCCCTATGGGCCCTTAAGAGATTCCTGCTGATGATGGTACTACTCCAGTCACTACTCTGGAGCTCAAATCTCTAGTCTCGGGGTTGGATCCCAAGGCTTGGAAACAAGCACTACTAGGGGAGACTAGTAGGCCTGTCGAAGATTCTGCAGCCCCAGTGCAGTTAGAGCATGTGAATGGAATGGACTTCCAAATCCTAGATCTGATGACGGATAAAATAACCTCAGCCTTGGAATTGTCTTTGGTAGGTAGGTTCCAAGCCTTTAGGCCCAACATTGATATGGTTCGATGCTGGGTGGCCTCGAGATGGCACCTTAAAGGTAGCATGGTTACAAGTGCCATGACAGGTGGTCTCTTCCTCTTTAAGTTCACCACCAGAGAGGACTTGGTAGCGACTTTGGTGGGTGGCCCCTGGATGTATGGAAAACACAACCTTTGCTTAGGGCACTAGAAATTGGGGTTTGATGCATCTATGGAACTCAGTAGGTCAGCTCCGGTCTGGGTCAGGCTCCCTGGACTTTCGCTAGAGTTCTAGGATGAGGAAATTTTCACATGGATAGGGAACTCTTTTGGGCATTTCATCACTCTAGACAACACCACTAAGCATAAAACCAAGTTAGTGTTTGCTAGATTATGTGTTAGTGTAGATATTCATAAATCTCTACCTAATACCATTAACTTAAAGTATAAATATGTCTGCTAGGAGAAACGCCTGGAGTATGAGAATGCTACCACTTTTTGCCAAAATTGTTCAAAAAAAGGGCACCTTATCAATGAATGCAAAAAATTAAGGACTCAAAAATGCAAAGAGGTCTCGTCGGAGGAGAATATTGTGGAGGACTACTTGGTCAAAGAGGACTTGCTTGATATCATCAAGTCCCCTCTCATGACAAAGCAACTAGAGAAGGCCTAGGCTCAGGGTGACCCTGATGATGAACTTCCAACTTCAACCAATGAGACCCCGCCTCTACCTCTGCCTTAGATTTAGAGGGATTTCAATGTTGAACAACTGACTCAGAAGAAGGGCACTTCCTTGGGCTCGGTTGAGACAAAAGACGAGGAAATCCTAACCCCCAATGAAAAGACACCTTTGCCTCAGAATATTGGTTCTGGTACTTTGGTGTCTGTTGGAGAGCAGTTAGTTGGCTTAGGTACTGTGGTGGATGAAGGACCATAGACAACAGTTCTGGAAAGTATAGAGAAATACATTCTATCACCCACAAGGATTCTTTCTCCTGGGGCTAGTCCTAGTAACCAGGAGGGGTGGATTACTCCCAAAAAGAAGGGTAAAGGCCATAATAAGAAGTCAGCAGATGTGGGGATAGAAGGAAAGGTAGGCAGACTATCCCAGAGAGAAACTAGAAACAGAGAAGCAACCAAGGAAATATCCATTGGGAGACAAAGCACACTGGAGGCTATCTCCAAAAGACCTCGTAAATGAAGATCATCACATGGAATGTGAGGGGGCTAAATAGTCATAAACAGCTCATGATCAAGAGATACATTTTTGACAATAAGGTGGATATCACCCTTCTCCAAGAGGTTAAGATGTCTAAAGATAACTTCAAAAAGATAGCTAATAATATTTGGCCCATGGTTGACTACATTATTAGCCCTTCTACAGGAGCTTCTAGGGGCCTGGTTACTATGTGGAACAAATATAACATTTCGGGTAGCTACTTCTCGTATAGCAAAAATAGTTTGGAAATTAAATGCACTATGAATAAGAAAACTTGGAAGCTGATCAATATATATGCCCCCAACACTAGGAACACCAGAAAGGAACTATGGGATGGCTTGATCCCTAAAATTAATGTTGAGAGAACGACTTTGTGGTTACTGGGGGGAGACTTCAACACCCCACTTTTCCCTTTGGAAAAGTCTGGGGGCAACATGGACTACTTAGACAGCATGGTTGACCTGGTGGACTTCCTAAGTCAGACTGGGCTTATGGATATATAGATGAACAATCAACTCTATTCATGGACCAATAGAAGAAGGGGCAATCAGCTGATTTAGGTGAAGTTGGATAGATTTTTGGTCTCTTCTAATTGGGATAGGGTGCAAAATTATATCCTCTCTACCCTTCCTCACACCATCTCTGACCACAATGCCCTCCTCCTTTCTTGGACTGATGGTGCACCCAAGGGGCCATTCCCGTTCAAATACGAAATTATGTGGACCTCCCACCAGTATTTTAGAAACTACATTGTTCATTGGTGGAGTATCCCAGTGCATGGATCTTCGATGTTTAGACTCACCCAAAAACTCATCCATGTTAAGCACAAAGTTAAAGAGGATGGAATAAATTATGTTTCGAGAATGTGATGAACCAAAACAAACACATTATTGACAGATTAATGGAAGTTCAAGACAACATGGCTAAGGGGGATGCAAGTGAGGATACTTTTAATATGGAAGAGGCTCTACTCAAAAACCTCAAGGACATCATCACTAAGGAAGAGATCTTCTAGAAACAGAAGTCTAGAGTGCAACAAATGAAGGAGGGAGATAGGAATCCGACTTTCTTCCACCGGTCAGCCATGAAGCATAGGAAGAGGAATAGAATTACCAAGCTGCTTGATGAAAACAACAGGGAAATTGTCGAGGAGAAGGAACTGGGAAACATTGCCTCCAACTACTTTAGAAACTTCTTGGCAGAGCACAGAAACATGCCTGACAAAGGTTGGGAAGATAAGTTGTTGGACAACATTCCCTCTATCCTTTCAGAGGAAGATAATTGTAGACTTCTGAAGCCTATTACTAAGGAGGAAGTTAGGGCAGTTGTGTTCTCTATGGGGGCCTTCAAAGCTCTAGGACTGGACGGGTTTCCCCTGGCCTTTTTCCAAGACTTCTGGGAGATAGTGGGTTATGATGTCACGACTGTTGTCAAGGACTTTTTTAGGATTGGCAAAATCCTCAAACAAATCAATGCCACATTCATTGCGTTTATCCCCAAGAAGAGCATCATGGATTCCATGGCTGACTTCCATCCTATTAGCCTATGTAACACCATTTATAAGATTATTATGAAGACTCTAGTCCTTAGACTTCAACCATTGCTGGACAATATTATTTCAAACTGCCAGAAAGGCTGTCCCTAGTAGACAAATTATGGATGTTGCTATAACCACCCATGCGATCATTCACTTAATGGACAGAAGTAACAATCTGAGCATGGCTCTCAAGTTGGATATATCTAAGGCTTATGATAGAGTCTCCTGGGATATTCTGTTCAAAGTCCCAAGGAAGTTCAGGTTCAAAGACAAAATGCTTACTTTGATAAAATAATGTGTCACCACCATCAAGTACTCGGTCCTGGTCAATGGCACTCCTCAAGGGTTCTTTGATGCTGGTAGAGGTATCAAGCAGGGAGATCCCCTTTCTCCCTACCTATTTATAATTTTGGCTAAGGTTCTAGGTAGAAACATCCTATCCCACCTAGATAGTCATACCCTCAGGGGTGTCAAAGCTACATCCACCTTGGGACCTCTTGTTGTCCAACAGTTTGCTGATGATACTATGCTCTTTGGGGCAACTTTGGTGGTTAAGGCTAGAAGATGGAAAAATCTACTGAACTCCTATGTCGAGGTTTCTGTTCAGTGCATTAATTATGAAAAGAGTAATGTGTTCATCTTCAACACTGACTTGGAGCTGCAAGACAAGGTGAGAAACATCCTTGGTTGCAAATGGCTAATCTCCTAGCTACCTACCTGGGTCTGCCCCTTATGGTCAAGGAGGTGACCCCAGCTTTCTGGAATACCATTCTAGAAAGAATCCAAAATAAAATGGAGGGATGGAAAGGTAAACTCCTCAGTCAAGTAGGTAAGCATCAAATATTGAAGGCCTCATTGCACAGTATCCCCACCTATTTTCTATCCCTCTTTAAAATGCCCAGATACATGGCAGAGAAATTGGAGAGGATCTAGATAACCTTCCTCTAGACTAGAGTTGAGGAAAAGAAGAGGATCTCGCTGGTTGGATGGGACAAAGTCTACCTGCCCAAATCTCAAGGGGGATTAGGAATCAAAAAAATCCAGGTGATGAATAAAGCTTTACTTGCCCAAATTTGGTGGACCTTCCTGAAGGAGGAGAAAGATTGGGTTCATATTATGAAAGCCAAATACCTACAAAATGGGGATAAATTAGGGGTTATTGATAGAGAGAGCCATCCCAAAGGCTCTATTATCTAGAATAAAATGATCAAAACCACAAGCACTCTATCCCAAGGCATCAAATGGAAGCTGGGTAAGGGAGACAAAATCAGGTTCTGGGAGGACAATTGGCTCGAGGAGGGACCCCTGGCTAGCAGGAAGAACAACACCACTAGGGAAAGAGTTGTTAACCATTTTGGGAGCTTGGTCAACAATTTCATTACTACCCAATCTCACAGCCAAAGGCGGTGGAAGAACCTCTTGAAATGTTGGAACAATATTTGGCCCGAGAATCTAGAGTGTCAGGTGTAGACACCCTAAAATGACCATGTCGTCAAATCATTGGCATTCCGTTATCTGTCTAATCACCTACATTTCCCACATTAATTAAATAATCTAATTATTTAATTAATTTCACCAAATTCTTCTAAATCACAAAATTGCGACATTAATTAAATAAATCCTCTTTATTTAATTAATTAAATTAAATTCCTCTATATTCTTCCACAATTAAATAATTTTAATTATTTAATTAAATCATTGTCACCTTCCAAAATTCACATCTACATTAATTAAATATATCTAATTATTTAATTAATTCAACAAATTCCCTCTTATCTACAATTAAATAATTCTTAAATTATTTAATTAAATCAAATTTATTCTTCCAAAATCATGCACAACAATTAAATAAATTTATTTATTTAATTAGCTTTTAAATCTTCTAAATTAAATAATTCTAATTATTTAATTATTTCTTCCAAAATATCTTCTCTAAATTTAAATAAATCAATTATTTATTTAAATTGCTTTTCTTCTAATTTGAGTTATCTCTAAAATAACTCAAGCTTTCTTGCTCATCAATTAAATATTTCTATATTTAATAAAGCAAAATATCTTCTTTTCTCATGCAAATCTCTTCTTCTTGTTTTAAATCACTTAACTGATTGCTTTATTCTTTTAATTGATTTATCTCTTCAGTTAACTCATTCTTCTATTCTTGATAACTCCTCTCATGCAAAAGCAAGCAAGACACATGTCTTCTTCTCATTCGTTGCATGTTCCTCAACTATTCTCCTCCGTTGATTCTTCTGAATTATCTGGACCGTTGATCGATCTTTGATGAAATCTATATAAACCCCCCTCATCTCCTTCATTGACTCTCTCTCTCTTCGATCGTATTCTCAGGCATACTTAACAGCGCTTCGAGCATACACAACGCGTCGATTGAGCACTATAACGATCTTTTGACATTGATCTCTTGAGCACTACACTTGCTTGTTGCAGCTATGGCTTTGCAATTTCATTGAGCAATTCTACATTCAATCCAAAGGAAACAACACAAATTTCGGTAAAAGTCTTTATTGCATTGATTATTTGTCATGGCTTTTATTTAAATTCATTTTCTTTATGTTATTGGGTTCTTTGGTTTTATTTAGTTTAGGATAGATCGATTTTTCCATATACACATTCTGGCACGCCCGGTGGGACCCACTAATCCCTTGGTTTCTTTGAGAAATTTGTTTTTTTTTGAAGACACAGTACGGCACAGCGCTTTTGCAGGAACAGTTCAACGCCTTTGGTAGCACGGCCGCGCTTCTGGTAGCACAGAAAAGCGCTATAGGTAGCACAGAGAAGTGCTACTGGCGATATTGTTAGGCACTTTTGGTTAAAATTAGGTTTTTTGACTTCATTCGGGTTTGCAGTGATTTCTCATTTCAGATCTGTCGTTCTGTCGGACAAGCTGTTATATTTGTCTTTCAGAACCTGATTTTTTGATATCTCCTAAAGCTGATTTATTTAGGAATATCCTTGTTTCTGGTGCTAATCTATTGGTCTGATCCATTTTTTCTGAGTTTCCAGATTACACAACCCAGATCTATCAGATATCATCCTTCGAATAATAGGTCCACCATGAAAAGTTATTTTGACCTGGTTATTGTTAACAAAACTAATATTTTCTGTATCTGAGACAGAACAGCGCGTTTGGCCACATAGTATTGCGCTCTCGGTTACACAGTGAAGCGCACCTGGATATTTTACAGCGCTTTTGGTATTATCGTTACACGCTTTTGATATTTATCGCAGCGCTTTTGGAACGACAGTGAAGCACTTCTGGTTATTGTTCAACGCTGTTGGCTATATTCTCTGACACTTCTGGTCTGTATTACAGCACTCCTGGAACACAGTAGGTCGCTTCTGGTAATGTTGTTCAGCGCTTTTGGTCAAAATTGATTTATTTTTGCTAACTTGTGAATTTTTGGTGGAACTAACGGAATTGTTGCAGCTTCTTATTTACTCACACAGAGCCAATAGGTGTTTTTAACATGTTTATGCAGGACGAGCGTTGAAGACCCTTTTGTTTTACCTTACTAAGTCTTAGAAACACATTGCATGCTTAAAAGGATAATTGAACAAATCTTTCTTGCAATCTAAGTCTTAGGAACATACTGATTTTCTTAAGGGACAATGGACATGTATGGACAAACACCTCAATTTTCTAAGGGACAATGGACATGAATGCCAAACACTTCATTTCATAAGGGACAATTTACAACTACAATCGCGTGTGTGCATAGCTTAGTTGCACCTTATTTTTCTTATAATGGGACAATTGAACCATTGTTTGACGTGCTTGTTTTTACTTTTTTTTTTTTTGTACTTCATTTAGAAGGGCCTGCTTTTGGATTGCGATTCATCCAAAAGAGACGACCCTAAGCGGAGTTTTCCTTTGAACCGCTATATAAAAGGGATAAGGCAAAAGCCAAGTCCTAACCGACATCAGCCTTACCTTGTGATGCCAAACTGAAAAGAGGTGTACTAGCCCTTTGTGGAAACGATTTTCACATTGAGCGAAGTGTTTGAAACTCTTAGTAGGATTGGTTAAAGCTTTTAGTAGCTTGTCACATTACTCGTAAGGCGTTGGTCCCTCAAAGTCACTAAGAACCAATTTAGATAGAGACTACCCGACCTACCTCCGAACATTGCGGTAATCATCAGTGCAAGGGAAATCGATTTAAACCCTTAAGACACTCACCATTGGCTCCCTTGAGAAGAGATAGTATTCCCTCGGACATAAAGCTCTTGTGACCTACTTGAGCTTTCCAAGGGGAGGGTGAGATATCCCTACCTATCGTCTCTCGCAAAGATACTAAATATCTGACACCTTTATGGAATGATATTTTTCTCGACGGAGTATTAAGCTGTGAGCTGATCTACTGCAATGAAACCTTGTCTCTAGGGATAAAAAGTGCTTGTTATTGATTGCAACTGTATTAGACCTGTGGAAACATTGGGGCTTGTTTGGAGCCTTGAACATACAGTATCTGTTGTGTCAGTCCTTGTGCCTTTTTTGACCACTTGTTTGCTGTGTTTTCTCTTGCCAAACCAATCCAATCAGAAACAGAAAAATCTTGCCTTTGAAAAACATCAGACACTACTTCAGCGCCCCTGGTATTACAGCAGCTCGCCTTTGGTAAAACAGTAGATCGCCTTTGGTCAGCAGTAACCCGCCTCTAGCAAAACTCTACTTCAGCGCCCTTGGTATAACAATAGCTCACTTTTGGTCACTGTAGCTCACCTTTGGCATAGCAGTAACTCACTATTGGCAGCTCAGTCCGTCGCCTCTGGCCCATAGTAGCACGCTTTTGGTAGCACAGTCCTGCGCCTCTGGTCAAACAGTATAGCGCTTTTGGTCCAGTACTTTGTGCATCAGAGTTTGTCCGTTTCTTCAAAGCATCTCACAGATTCCCAGCATCACATTGTGTCCTCAGTATTTCCCATGGTCACCACTAGGCTACAGCAAACTATGAAGTCTAGGCAAGTTATCCCTAAGAAGCACAAGTCACCCCCTCGCACACCACAATCAGGTCGTCTCAACGTTACTCCCAAAGTGACTCCTAGTACACCCGTGGCAAGACCAATCAGCTCTCCAAACATGCCGCACATAGATGAACCAAGCAATCCTCATGAGGATAGAACCCCTTTGCTAAATACACCGCAGTATACCACAGGCTTGCCTCTGGATTTTGTCCCACAAGGTTATGTCATAGATCAAACCCCATCTCAAGAAGAGCGACACTTTGAAATAGGTCAATCCTCTCAAGAAGATGGGCAAGATCTTGACGAATTTATACAAGATCCTAGAGCTATAGCTGCCTTTGATAAAATCCTTAGTGAGAACCAAGATCATTTCTTTCGCTTGCTTGCAAAGCAAGGTGCCAAGTTACCTCAAGATTTTGATGTGTCCACTCTCAAAGAGAGCAACAACACCCAAGAAACCATACAAGCGGTGCAAACCATGTCCACGGTGACTACGCCCCTACCTACTCAAGGTTCGCAGTATAGGAATCCCCTTTTTCAAAATCCAACAGAGGAGAGGCCCGTATCACCACTTTTGACTCCTATGGAGATCTATCAAAACCAACAAGAAACTCTCCAACGGCAAGCAGAGTTAGCTAGGCAAGCCACCTTAGCTCGATCCAATGTGCAACCACCTCCTAAAGTGTCCATCCCAAGCGCAAGCAGAATCTTGGTTACCCCATCACGCGTAGGTTTCCCACCCAATTACAATCCAGGGAACACGTACGTAGCCATGCAACAAGGGTCTCAACAAATGCCACCTCCTATATCATCACACCTGCATGTCTCTCAACCAATCGGAGTCACGCAGCCCCAACCACAACATTCTTCTACTCTCATCCTCAAGCAACCCCAACCGTCGCAAATCACTTCTACCTATGTTCCTCCACCACAACATTCTTCTACTTTCATCTTCAATCAACCCCCACCGTCACAAATCACTTCTACCTATGTTCCTCCTCCACAACGTTCATCCACGCTCAACTTCTTTCATACATTACCTAGCCACTCGCAACATTCCCAACATCAGGTTTCCCAAAGCTATGTGCCACCATCACAACCTAATCAAATGCACTTTAGCTTTCCTCCCCCCAATACGTTCCTTCAACCATCGCAAAGCCAACATTCTTACCTAGCGCCACCTCCACCTCTGCCTAATCAAAACCCCCAATTCCAACCCAATCTGAACCAATCATACAATCCATACAATCCCAATCAATCTTACGACCCTTACAATACCAGTACGCATGGCTCACACTATAATCTTCCATACGGGCAACACCAACCGCGTTTTGGACAATAGGAGACGTTACCAACCCCTCCCACGACTATGGAACTAAAGATTGCGGAGGTGCAACAACAGCTATCTGATCTTACGTTTGGCCACACCAAAAAGACCTTCTCTTTAGAGGAAGTGTGTCCTTATCCTTTTGATCGGTCGTTACCAATGATCCCTTTTCCTCAAAATTTCACTATTCCCAAGTTCGATAAGTACAAAGGAAAAGGTGACCCAAAGGACCATCTTAGGGAATTCTATCTGGCTTGCTTCGAGGTCTCTCACAACGACACATATCTTATGCGTCTCTTTCCTCGCAATCTTGGAGGTCAAGCAATAGAATAGTTCTCACACTTACCTACGGGTATCAAGTCTTTCAACGAGCTAGCAGAAAAGTTTGCCACCCATTTTTCTTACAACGCAGAGCATGAGATTTCCATGACGGACCTATGCAACAATAAACAAAAAAATGGTGAAACTTTCATTTCTTTCCTCCAGCGATGGAGACAAATGGCTAGTAAATTCCCTTTCAAGATTCCAGAGAAACAGCTTGTTAGCATATTTGTACAGAACCTTAACCAAGAGTTAGGTTTCCATTTGCAAATCCTTAGTGCTACAACCTTCGATGAAATCACCTACAAGGGTATCAACATTGAGAAGGCCCTCATTGCTAAGGGTGTGGTCAAAATCTTTAAGGAGACGAAAGATAGCAATCCGCATCAACAGTCGAATGATAAACCCAAATATTGGAACAAGAACAAAAACGTGGTCAACGATGGGGTGGTCGATACTAAGCATGTCCAAACGTTGCAAACACCACTGCAACTCTCCAAACCAAGTCAAGCTCCACCTCAACAACAGCAGCAACAAAGGCAGCCTTATCCCAACCAACAGCAAAGACAACAAGAGCGGCCCCAACAAGATTACCCTCCGCGACGTCAATTTACTCCTTTGGGAGTGCCCATCGAATCGGTCTTACAGCAAGCTTTGCAGAAAAGGCTCATAACCTTACCTGATGCTCCTCCTTATGGAGAACCTATCTACAAAACTGCACGTTACAGAGACAATGAGTATTGTGAGTTCCATAGGAGCAAAGGTCATCGAACTGCATCTTGCATGAAGCTTAAGCACCTCATCCAAAACCTCATTGACGGTAATCAAATCACCTTTGAGGATGAATCACCAGCGCAACACACGAACAAGGATCTCGATATGTACAAGGAACCATTCCCTCATCATGGTCCACCTCCTCCTCAGGATAGAGGTAAAGGTATCAATCACGCGTCCACATCTTTTGATTCCATTGTAGGTCATTTTGAAGAGAGTCAAGTGTCTACCCTCACCATTAAAGGCAAATCTACAGACTGTGCTGTTACTACTTGTCGAGGTCATGTCACCATTCGTGCACCTACACCTAGGCTTCCGGTTCAGTCTGATTATAATCTTGTAGAACATCTAGGGAAAACACCAGCACAGATCTCTATTTTGGACCTTCTACGGTCATCACCTGCACATAGAGTAGTGCTAGAAAAGGCCCTCCAAGAGTCCTCCGTTCCTAACAACATAGCAGTCGCAGATTTCCAAGCTATAGTGGGTAATATTGCTTCGCCTTACAATGTGGTTTTCTCTGAGAAAGACCTTCCCTCCCATGATCCTTGTCACAACGATGCCCTCCATATTGAAGTGCTCATCCATAAGCGCAAAATCAAATGCATCCTCATAGATGGTGGTGCTGGTCTCAACATCTGTTCTTTAAAGTTACTAAAGCAATTGGGATACTCTGAGGATCACGTCAACACTCAGCATAGTATTACAATCAAGGGGTATGATGATGCAGAACACCGTTCAGAAGGTGTTATTCACTTGCCTATACAACTGGGCCCTGTCATGCTTGAAACCAGGTGTCAAGTCCTTGATATTGAGCTGCCTTACAACATTATTCTAGGCCGCCCATGGATCCATGCAATGAAAGCTGTTCCCTCCACGTAACATCAGTCCCTCAAGTTCCCATACAATGGTACAGAGATCACCATCCTAGGAGATCCTAATCCTTTCGAATTTTGCCGTGTCTTGCAAGGAAGCTATAAAAATTGCAACCAAGTGCCTAAAAATGACAAAGCCCTTGAATCCCCTCTCTATGTTGACCCTGAAACTCTCACGCAAGCCTCTACAAGTGAACCTACACCCCTCCCCAAAATCACAGCTCGCTTTCGGGATATAGGCTTTGGCTCTTATGATATCTCTGAATCTTGTTGTGTAGGGCGGATGCCTTTATCTCCAAAATCTTACGGCAAACCACCCATTGCTAAAGTTACCAAAAAAGCAACTATTCCTCCCCCACCATTCCTAACCCAATTCCAACATGGACGGTTACTGGAAGAGGAAACCATTGAGGACATCTCTTCTTGGCTCTACAAGGAGAAAGAACCAGTCACGATACCAGTCAAGCAATATGGCAATGGCTTAAGGATAGTGAAAAACATGGGCTATAAAGGCAAAGGTGGCCTTGGGAAACAGAATCAAGGCACTATGGAGCCCATTGTGGTAACAAAGAAGCTAGACAAGAAAGGATTAGGATTTGGTAAGAAGGTACCATGCGCCTCGGACATCGAGTATATCCTCGACGAGGTAGCTGACAAGTTTCCCGCCGATTCGATATCTACAAAGGATATCACTGATGACTCTTCCCTCCACATGACCAATCTATTCGCAGAATCCTCCATTTTTACACTATCCTCCGTATCCTTAACTTCCACCACCAGCACCCAGAATGTCACGCTTGTCTACCCTGAACTTATCGATTGGGACCAACAAGGGGCCCCCGTTATAGATGTATTTCAGAATGACGAAGCTTTAGCTGAGTTCATGGGACTTCGGGAAGGTATCCCTCTTGGCGATCACAAGGCAGGTTTTGTAATGGAACTAGAGCCCATGGCTTACTTTGGTGAGAATGCCAAATCCTCTAGTCGCAAAAGTGCAAATAAAGAAAGATCTCTAGGTGAAAACCACACTGTGGCACCTCCTGATCATAAAATAGTAAAAATAAAGGACGTATCCAAAGGTGAAAACCCAACTGTGGCACCTGAGGATGGAGGATTTGACCTTCCCTTACCTTCTAAGTATCAAGAGAAATCAGCTCTACTAGTGGAAGATTCTACAGAGATCAACCTAGGTACAGAACAGAATCCAAAGACAACATTCCTAGCGGCATCATTATCTGACACAGAACATAGAAATCTTAACAGCTTCTTCTTACAACGAACCATCAACTTTGCATGGACCTATGCAGATATGCCAGGGCTAGACCCTAAGCTGGTAGTTCATTATCTCACAGTTGATCCCAAGGTGAAACCAGTGAAATAGAAGTTGAGAAAAATGCACCCCCAGATAGCTCTCTTGGTGAAAGTGGAAGTACAAAAGCTATTAGACGCAAAGTTCATACGACCTATCGACTATTCAGATTGGGTCTCAAACATTGTACCTGTGTCTAAACCTAATGGGCGCATCCGCATGTGTAATGATTTCAGAGATCTCAACAAGGCATGTCCCAAAGATGATTTTCCACTACCAAACATTGACATTATAGTGGACTTGACAGCAGGTCACGAGATGCTTTCTCTTATGGATGGATTCTCAGGCTACAACCAGATTAGAATAGCTGAGGAGGATCAACACAAAACAACCTTTACATGTCCTTGGGGCAATTATTGTTGGTGTGTTATGCCGTTTGGTCTGAAGAATGCAGGAGCAACCTATCAGCGAGCTATGACAGTGATCTTCCATGATCTATTTCATCACGTCATGGAAGACTATGTGGATGATATATTGGCTAAATCTTCTAGAGCGGATCACATACAGGTTCTAGGATAGATCTTCGACAGGCTTGAAAAATACCAAGTAAGACTCAATCCAAAGAAGTGTGTATTCGGTGTAACATCAGGAAAGCTATTGGGATACATTGTATCTCGTAGAGGCATCGAAGTAGATCCAGCAAAAGTAAAGGCTATAGTGGAGATGCCTCCACCAAAGAACCTAAAAGCATTAAGGAGCCTACAAGGAAGGTTGCAGTCCATCAGGCATTTCATCTCACAACTAGCAGATAAATGTCAACCCTTTCAACACTTACTCCGAAAGGATGTTTCATTTCGATGGGACAACAAGTGTCAGGCAGCGTTTGATCAACTTAAGGAGTATCTAGTTACACCTCCTGTATTGGTTCCACCAGTTGCAGACAAACCCTTGATATTGTACATCTCCACTACAAACTCAGCCCTAGGGGCTCTGCTAGCATAGAATGATGACACAGGAAAGGAGCATGCAATTTATTACATTAGTAGAACCTTGGTGGGATATGAGCTCAATTATTCACCAATGGAAAGGGCTTGTCTAGCAGTAGTGTTCGCCTCCCAAAAGTTGTGACATTACATGCTGAACCAACACACAAATTTGATAGCCAAGATTGATCCCCTGAAGTATCTACTAGCAAAAGCAGCTCTCACAGGCAGACTGGCTAAATGGGTTATGATCCTTAGTGAGTTCGATATTGAGTACACAGATCGCAAAGCAATTAAAGGACAAGCCCTCGCGGATCAGCTAGCAGAAGCACCTATGAAAGATACACATCCTATGGTCGCAGACTTTCCTGATGAGAATCTCTTCACTCTTTCCAACTCCATAATGTGGAAGTTGTACTTTGACGGTTCTTACACACAGCATGGATCAGGAGTCAGCATCTTATTTGTTACACCTCAGAATGACTACATTCCAAAGTCATATCGGCTAGCATTCCCTTGCACCAACAACATAGCCGAGTATGAAGCACTCCTCATAGGTCTCAATACAGCAGTTCAATGGGACATCACAGAATTACAAGTATATGGAGACTCACAGCTAGTCATCCGCCAAGTCACGGATGAATACCAAACCAAGGATGAAAAGTTGGTCCCCTACAAACAACTAGTGGATGCCTACAAACCACACTTTTCTAGCATCACATTTGAGCAAATTCCAAGAGAGCATAACAAAGCTGCGGATTCTATGGCTTCTGTAGGGTCACTGATTGACATGCCTGCAAATACACACAAGTGTGAATTCTTGATCGAGCAATTGTTGATACCAGCCGTCGATGTTCCTGTTACTGAAATCAACTGCGAACTTGTTGGTCCCAATTCCCCATGGTACGAAGATATCTATGAATACCTCAAGAACAAAACCTTTCCCCCTAACCTATCATCCACCCAACGCAAAACCTTTATCCGTCGATCCTCTTGTTACATCATTCTGGGTGATACACTATATCGCCGGAGTCTCGATGGTATCCTCTTACGATGTCTTAACGCGGAAGAAGCCGAAGCTACCTTACGAGACATACACGAAGGTGTCTATGGCGCACATTCTACCAGTCCTAATCTTGCTAAGAAGATACTCAGAACAGGCTATTACTGGCCTACAATAGAGCAAGATGCCGCACAGTTTGCTAAGAAGTGTCTACAATGTCAGCAGCATGGAGATTTGATTCATGCACCAGCTCATGAGTTACAACCTGTGACAACTCCATGGCCTTTTTCTCAATGGGGTCTCGACCTCGTAGGGCAAATCCACCCTTCCTCCTCCAATGGCCACAAGTTTATCATTACTGCCACTGAGTATTTCACGAAGTGGGTGGAAGCCGTTCCTATGACCTATATCACCGGTAAACAAATAGCCAAGTTTATCCTAAACTACCTCATATGCCAGTATGGTATTCCCCAAGCCATTGTCACCGATAATGGGAGACCATTCAAGAACCAAGATGTCCGTGCCTTATGCATACAGTACAATATCCAACATCGCTTTTCAACTCCCTACTATCTGCAGAGTAACGGCCAAGCTGAGGCTTCCAATAAAACCATTCTCAAAATCCTCAAGAAAATAGTCAATGAAGCTGGTCGTGATTGGCACTTGCAACTCAATCCCGCCTTATGGGCCTACCGCACTAGTATCAGAACACCAACTGGTGCCACACCATATGCCTTGGTCTTTGGCTCTGAAGCCATCCTACCTATAGAGGTCGAGATCCCATCAATCAGAGTATCCATGCAGGATCTGATTGGCGGAGATGAGTATCATACTTCCAGATTAGCTGAGCTTGAACTACTAGATGAGAGGCGCCTTGCCGCACTTAATCATCTCCATGTCTATCAAAACCGCCTCCGGCATAATTACAACAAAAAGATCAAAGAAAGATGGTTTCAAGTTGGTGATCTTGTACTTAAGGAAAATTAGAGAAATCAAGCAGATCGAGAGAAGAAGGGCAAGTTTGAGCCTAACTAGTTAGGTCCCTTCATTGTGACAGCAGCATATGGATCAGGAGCTTATACTTTAGCTACACCTGACGGCATTCCTCTAGATGAGCCACTTAATAGTGTCCATCTCAAGAAGTTCTATGCCTGATCCTCAGAGTATTCCAAAAAAAAAAACAAAAAAATCCAAAAAATTCTGTCCTTTGGTGAAAACCTGGCAAACAGGCGCCTTGGATAAGTACCATAGTGAAAACCTGGCAAATAGGCGCTATGCGTAGAGTCAGCATCCATCGTCTATCAAGTCATGTCCACTCCTTGCCCAGTTCGCAGCATGCTTCATCCATCCATCCATAATAAAACCATTGACTTTGTTTGCATTTCCATCTCCCTACCTAGTATAGCTTGGAAATTTGTCAATGTCCCTCGTCGTCATCCCACGTCGTGATCTGTGTCTACAGTTAACACTATCTTGTCCTAGGTCATGTCTTTCTGTGTCTTCTTCGGCAGTCACCCATACAGTTTCCTCTACCAGAATGGGGGCAACTCTTTCCTTAGCTTCGGTCTAGGATTGGTTCCTTGTTCGTGGTTCGCAGTGCATACTTCGATCTTGTCTCATTTCCATAGGTAACCCCCTTTAACGGACACAGAGTTCCTACGATAAGGCTGTTATCTTCTCAACACTTTTTCTACATCATCACTCTATCTAGAACTACATATTACCATCTTTTCAATCTTAAGGTACCTTGATCCCATGGATATGGGTATGTAGGCAGTCTGGAATACGAAGGACATTTCCAGTACTTAGGTACATAAGATCACCTCTTCTCCACTCTTTTCCCACATCATCACATCACCAGAACTACATATTATCTCTTCTCAATCTTAAGGTACCTTGATCCCATGGATATGGGTATGTAGGCAGTCTGGAATACGAAGGATGTTTCCAGTACTCAGGTACATAAGATCCCCTCCTTTCACCTTGACCCATTCATCACTCTATCTAGAACTACATATTTATCATGTTCACCTTCCATCGTAAGTGTGCCTTGATCCCATGGATACAGGGTATGTAGGCAGTCTGGAATACGAAGGATGTATCCAGTACTCAGGCACACATGATCCATCATTCTCCACCCATCTCAATCCATTAGCACTTCCATCCTTCTAGTCTTCCATTTGTCAAAATCCATTCGCCTCAACTTAACTAACTCAAGCAACCAGCTAGCACATCCTTTCAAAGCAAAAGTCCTTAACAAACTTGAAGCAAAGAGGCCTACTTCCAGAGTCATCTACTGTCCTGCATACCGATTGCCAACATTAGCTAAGTACCGCTTAACCAAGCCCTAGATCAACAAGCTTGTCTTCTACGAAGTGTTCCATTGTCGAGACCAACACACGCGTCTCCTGCAACATGTGGCATTTCCTGCAAGTGAGACATTCTCTTTTTAGGTAGATAGCCCCCTTTAACGGACACAGAGTTCCTACGATAAGGCTGTTATCTTTCCTATCCAATCTATCCTGAGCAAACCTCTTTGGCAAGAGAATATGTTGGCTGTATGTTTACTTTGTAAGTTAGTCAATTTGTGTTATGGTTTATCTTTTGTTCCTTTTCCAATACCTATTCAAGACTACCTTGATTTATCTATAATCTTGGTATGTTGCGATGCAGTACGGATTGGGGGCATAGTCATTGCTTTTTGTGTGCCGTGTTTGAGGAATGATCTTTAGTATCTTTCTTAGCATTCTATTTATCTTGTGTGTGTTACGACCTAGCATCTTACATATTAATAATTCTTCTTGCATTTACATGTATTGAAGTTTATTTTATGTTCAAGACTATGGCTTATTCACATGTTCCAACAAGGTCATATTATGTCTAAGGGGATCTAAGTTCAAACCACTTGCTTGCAGAGTCAACGTCCATGCACTCAGATATTACTGCACCTTGGTCTTCTATACCTTGGTGCCAAACTATCCACGTGCTATATCAAAAATAAGGATTGCTCTTTTTAAATATTTGTGAAACCGTTGCAACAAGCTCATCCATCTACCCATCCATTCATCCATGGCCTTATATAGTTTTCCAACAATAATCGATCAACAATCTTTTCTATCATGTTCTCTTCTATCTCCACTTTCTTCTATCTATCATCAACCCAACCTTATCTGTCTCCAACAAATCTTCTAGTCGAGCGTCAACACAGTTCTTCTGTCACTTCCCTGTCTTTCCTCTCGAGGGGGCACCCTACACTAACTATGCTGGGGCAATTACCTACACTGGGGCATAAAAATAAAAATTAAAATTAAAAAAAACACATTGTATCACATCTTCAACAATCGATTTTCTTTGACGCAACGCTACATGCTGCATTGCATCAAAGAGGGGCAAAATGTAGACACCCTAAAATGACCGTGTCGTCAAATCACTGGCATTCCGTTATCTGTCTAATCACCTACATTTCCCACATTAATTAAATAATCTAATTATTTAATTAATTTCACCAAATTCTTCTAAATCACAAAATTGCGACATTAATTAAATAAATCCTCTTTATTTAATTAATTAAATTAAATTCCTCTATATTCTTCCACAATTAAATAATTTTAATTATTTAATTAAATCATTGTCACCTTCCAAAATTCACATCTACATTAATTAAATATATCTAATTATTTAATTAATTCAACAAATTCCCTCTTATCTACAATTAAATAATTCTTAAATTATTTAATTAAATCAAATTTATTCTTCCAAAATCATGCACAACAATTAAATAAATTTATTTATTTAATTAGCTTTTAAATCTTCTAAATTAAATAATTCTAATTATTTAATTATTTCTTCCAAAATATCTTCTCTAAATTTAAATAAATCAATTATTTATTTAAATTGCTTTTCTTCTAATTTGAGTTATCTCTAAAATAACTCAAGCTTTCTTGCTCATCAATTAAATATTTCTATATTTAATAAAGCAAAATATCTTCTTTTCTCATGCAAATCTCTTCTTCTTGTTTTAAATCACTTAACTGATTGCTTTATTATTTTAATTGATTTATCTCTTCAGTTAACTCATTCTTCTATTCTTGATAACTCCTCTCATGCAAAAGCAAGCAAGACACATGTATTCTTCTCATTCGTTGCACATTCCTCAACTATTCTCCTCCGTTGATTCTTCTGAATTATCTGGACCGTTGATCGATCTTTGATGAAATCTATATAAACCCCCCTCATCTCCTTCATTGACTCTCTCTCTTCGATCGTATTCTCAGGCATACTTAACAGCGCTTCGAGCATACACAACGCGTCGATTGAGCACTATAACGATCTTTTGACATTGATCTCTTGAGCACTACACTTGCTTGTTGCAGCTATGGCTTTGCAATTTCATTGAGCAATTCTACATTCAATCCAAAGGAAACAACACAAATTTCGGTAAAAGTCTTTATTGCATTGATTATTTGTCATGGCTTTTATTTAAATTCGTTTTCTTTATGTTATTGGGTTCTTTGGTTTTATTTAGTTTAGGATAGATCGAATTTTCCATATACACATCAGGCTCTGCAAGTGGAGTTGAACAAGTATAGAATTCCAATATTTCCTAGGGAGGATGAAATGCTCTAGGGACAGGATCAAAAGGGGAACTTCTCGATTAAGTCAAATTACATCATGTTGATAAACAGTGGACAGGGGAGTTGGTTTTGGAAGAGTGTCTAGAATAACAAGTTGATCCCTAAAATAAACTTCTTCTGGTGGTCTGTAGCACAAAATAAAATCCTTACTACTGACAACCTCAATAAAAGGGGGTTCCATTTGGTCAATAGATGTATTCTTTGCCTAAAAGAAGAAGAGTCCATTCAACACCTTTTCCATTGCAATTTTTCTAAAGAACTATGGGGAAGAACTATAGACAAACTTAACCTGGAGTGGGTTTTCCCAGAAAACTAATGGATTTCTCCTTTCTCGCACCCCAAGATTAAAGAGCTATGGAGACAAATTCTCCAACACTTGGGGTGGAGTGTGTGGAAGGAAAGGAACAATAGAATCTTCAGAGATAATTCTTGTATTGCTAATGAGGTCTTTTACTCCTTTAGTAGGTTGGTCTCTAAGAACACATCCTCCAGCACTCTTCATATGGCTGAGAAACCCCCTACTCTGGTGGAAGTGTGGATTGCAAGAATTGGGGACTGACAGTGGACATAACTAAGATTGACAATTCCAAAAAGCTAGCCAGACAAAACACCCTCTAGAGACCCCCTCCCAGGGATTGGATCAAACTTAATTTCGATGGAGCTAAAAAAATACTGGGTTGGCCAGTGGGGGCAGGATATTCAGAGATAGTCAAGGTGTGTTCATTGTTGCTTATGCAAGGTACATTGGTAAGCAGTCTAATAATGTGGTGGAGGGATTGGCACTGCTATGGGGGCTCAAAATTACTCTCTATGGGAATAGACAAATTGCAAGTGGAAGGAGATTTGAAAATCATCATTGAGGTGGCTCTTGACAGGTCTAATAGCGGCTGGAAGCTAAAGGATATTAAGGATGACATCGTCCAGGCTTACTGTCTGGGTTCAAGCAGATAGAAATTGGGCATGTTTACCACGAAGCTAATAAAGTGGCCGATGGGTTGGCATACCTTGGGCAAATCTTGGACACGTGGAGATGTTGGAAAAGAAAGAATAATTTACCTATTCAGATACAAAACCTTCTTGAAAAGGAGCAAAGCCCTGCTCTAGATCTCTCATGTTTGAATTAATTAACCCTTTGACCTATTGGCCTAGGGAGTACTTTAGGTGTCATATGGGATCTAGTATTGATTTCCATCTCGATATGAGGACTAGTGTTTTGGGGTGTGTGACATTTTCTTTCCAGCTTAAAGTTGTCAGAGTTCGGGTTTGCCACCGTACGAAGGATTGCTCACACTTCAGTCAGACGTGGAGGCCTAAGGAGGGGTTTTAGATGACTGGGCACATGATCAAATCGACATCTCTATGCAGAGCCTTTAATTATGACCAATTAATGAATTTTAATCATGGAAAGAAAAGGAATGATAGTTCGCATATTGAAAATTTAAGAAGGTACGCTACCCCTGGCAGCTGAAAAGACACTATAACTCATTAACTTGAGTATGAATATTGGTGTTTGGGATATTTTCTGCAGTTTGAAAGTTTCTAAGTTTTTCGATGTTCCTTTCATTGCTAGCTTGGCTATGAGATATTGGTGCAAACTTGCTATGGGGGGTGATAGGTCTCATACTGAGCATGAATCATGTAAAGAAATTAAATGCAATAAGACCCTTTGGCACATTTTCCAGGAGGGCAGGGTGGCTTCCTATCTTGAATGCTTGCAAGGTCATGATGAAAGCCTCTCAATGCAGTTCTTGCATTCTTGGGAGGGCAGACAGGTCAAGGTGGGCGGTGTGGGGTTTGAAATCTTAGAGGAAGTGATAGGTATGGTGACGAGGATGCCTACAGATGGCATCAAACACTCCAAAAAGAGAAAAGTTTCTGACGCTGAGGGAATGGCTTGTTTTTTGAAGAAAGGGGAGGTCTTACATAGTCTGAAGGGGGTTTGATCACGAAATGCTTCCAAAACCTTGGGACAAGATGTGTCACATGATCATAAAGTACTTCACTCTTGAAGGTAGATTCAAACACTTTTTCCACTATCATTTTACTCTGCTCAATCATTTTCATCGTAGCAAGGTGATTAGTTTTCCTTTTTATTTTCTATCATCTCTAGAAGCCTCAATTGTGTCTACCATTGAACAACATGCTATCGACCCCAACAAACCCCTCATCCTACTCCATCAAGGGCTCATCCTTAGACTGTATAAATTCCATTTAGCCATCTGCCCCCTAAAGCCCTCATGGCTACTAGAGTTGACCCTCCTTTGCCACCCTACTCCAATCCTGAGATGACTAGCCTAGTGATAATTGCGAAAATCACTCCGAAGAAGTATGCCAAATCCCTCAAGTTTAGAAAGAAAAAAACTATGGTAAATTCTCAAAGCCCAAGGCTAGTGACCAGACTCCCAAGACCTCTATAAAGACTTTTGTTAAAAGAAAGATTTTACCTGATGATTCTTCCTAGGTGACCCCACAGAAGAAGAAAAGGGAAAGTTCAGAGGAAGGAAGTGGTACGAATAGTGGGAATAAGGCCAAAAATGTATCTATGGTGGTGGAGGTTAGCTTTAAGGAAGGTATCAGTGGTAGTGACAACACTGCTGATGAGGAATTTACCATGACTGAAAGTAAACCTCAGGTGTTGTCGACCAGGAGGTCGACAAGGCTTGTTGCTAAGCCTAGTCCTATTCCCCAAAAGAAGGTGGTCATTGAGATGGAGGATGATACTGCAAACATGGAGGGTGATGGTATTTCTAATGACAAAAAACAACAAAGTGGACACTATTTTTCCTGAGACTAAATAGATGGGTGGGGAATTTTTCTGTCAACACATAGACCAAAAATGATAATGTGGAGGTCGAAGTGGATGACGGGCCTAGTAATTTTCTTGAGCTCAATGTTAAGGGGTCTGAATTTGTGAGCTTAGAGAAAGTGGTGAAGGAAACGGGCAAGATGAAGAGGGGGGGCAAGGTTCCTGTCAAAGACATGGAGATAGAAACCCTCTCTACTAGGCTCACCGATCTTGAGAGGAAGTTCAAAGTTTTGGCCAAGTTCTCTACAAAAGACTCTTGGATAGGATCTTGGTCAACAACATGAAGGTACGATGGACCTTGACTTTGGTTCATGGTAGTAGGTTTTTCAACATGCTTGAGTGGTTGCTGATTACACGACAAGGTTGTAGGATTTGACATAGCATTGGAAGAATCTTTGGTAAGGTCAAGGACTAGAATTTGGGGACATGGTTGACTCTCTACTAGTAGCCTTTGGATCACATCATTGGTAGGTGTATGGGTAGGTGAATGAGGTAATGGATGAGTGGATTTGGAGTTCTCCATAGCTTTTCTTTTACTGTGTAAATTTGGAAAACATCTTTCCCAAAAATCATCTGAGGCTTTTTGGGTTGTCCATTTAGAGCTTGGGGAACTCGATGGTGATGTTGGTGTAGGACTAGTATGCTTTGGGATATGTGTCTTAGAAGATGGTGCAAGAGGACTAGTAGACAAAGTGGTATATGATTTCCAACTTGAGGTGGTGCTTGCCTTGTCATGAGCATCATGAAGACCGGAAAAGGATGTATGATTTTGGGGTGAGGTGTAGCTAGTACTAGCTTGTTCAGCTTGTAAGATTGCAAATTGCTATTGTACGGCTTGGAGTTCGTGAGCAATTGCTATACAATCTTGGGGCGAGGGACCTAAGTTTATTTGCAATTGCAAGTATTGGAGTTTTTGAGCAATATATTCTGATCGGTTCGTCGTCTCTATAGAAATTGACACAAGATCAAAATGGGTATCTAGAAAGGGTGATACTTTTCTCCAAAAAGATGTGGAAATGCTCATTGTGATAGATGCACAATGATATATGCGTTGAAACAAAAGATGTATGCGTAGCAGGTCAATGTAAATGTGCAGCTTTAGAGTGTATATGTGTAGCTCTAGTTTTTTCGAATGACTTTGCAAAAGTTTTTGACATGTTCTTCAGTGTTTTTTTTTGGTTTCTTGGTTGTAAGTCAGCATTTTGATCTGATTTTTCTCAATTATGGCAAGAAGACATAGCAAACACATAATGTTTTCATGGTTTTTAATTTTTTTGTGATTTTTTTACTCTTTTTTACTAAAAGAAAGCAAGTACAAATCCTAGGCTGGATGGGACAATATAAATTGAATTATCACTATTTCTAATTGAGGCATCTTTAGGAGGTGATAATCGCCCTTCCCTGCACTGACTTATAGGGGTTTTTGGCGACTAAAAACAAAGGATGATTATTAAGTCCAACCGTTCGAGTGGTTATACATGCAGTAACGCTACTCTCCGTTATGGAGTCTCCCAGCCTTCAAGGGTTACGCCTTGGAGGGTTTTGGGGGAGGTTGGCTATTGGTATAACACAACTTCACTCATTGTTTGAATCTTTTGCTCCAAACACAATTTATTTATAGTGGCTTGGTAGAGCTTGGCTTTAGCTTGTTACCACTTAAGGTCATTCCCACTTGGATGGAAGGATATCCAAGGGTAGGCCTCTCTAAAGGTTTAACACATGTAAAATGATATGTCTGGCATTTTGGTCACTCAAGCTAGGGGAGAGCATAGGCCTAGTATCATTCCAAAAACACGAAAGACAATGGTTCTTTAATACCTAGTTAAAAATAAAGAAAACTAAATGTGTTAATCTACCAAGCACAATCCATTTGACTAGATAGCAATAACTTTGAAAAGGTGGTTCATTTTATCCCTTAAACAGATCTATGTGAAGATTGTTTGTTGCAGAATAAAAGGAAACAAGTTACTTTCCCCTAAGTTAAGCTAGATGAGAGATTTGTAATTGTAAGATTGACTTGAAAGATTTGTTCAATTTTTAACCACCTAAATGGGACTAAGTGTAAGTTGTATGCAATGAATCAATTTACTTTCCTAATTAGAGCTAGATGAAAATTGTATGCAAGTTGCATGAACAATGGTTTACTCCTTCCTAATTAGAACTAGATGGAAATTGTATGCAAGTTGCATGAACAATTGTTTACTCCTTCCTAATTAGAACTAGATGAAAATTGTATGCAAGTTGTATGATAATACTTAAACCAATCTTATTCAACACTTAGTGAAAAAAGATTGTCTTCAATGGATGTTATGCCCCAAAACTAGATTAGTAGTCTCCTAATGTCCACCTGTAGTCCACGAAAATAAAAATGAATCAAGAAGTTTGTAAATCAAATGTTTAGGTGAAAAACACATAAGCTGAAAATTTTCATAAAAATATGATTTGTGATAGCAAAATAGATATTAAAATCAGAATCTATATAAATTCTATGCTGTTTCAAAAAATAATTCATGAAAATTCATTAAAAAATGCAAAAGTTATGGCCGATTGAAGTTCCCAAGGTAAGGTTGACTTTGACTGATAATACCTAATGATTTTGACCAAGTGTGATGAATATACCTATTCTATTGTGAAGTTTGTTGAATCATCTTTCCAACGACTATAAATTTGTGAAAATCTGACCTGTTTCAAGAAAGTTATGCCAAAAAGAAAAAAAGACCCCTATTTTGACAAGAGGCAAGCTTTGTGGACAAATAACCACTAGTGGTTAATGGGCATTTTGGTCACATGCACAAGTTTGTTGCTGGTGGTTAAGGTTGTTGTGAATGTTTAAACAGGCCTCTGGTCCTCCATGTGACCAGAGGTAGAGCTCCTTAAAAAAAATATATTAAAAATGAAAATTTAAAGTTAAACCTAAACTCACATTAGGGTTTTTTTTTATTTTTTTATTTTTATACTTATTTATTTATTTTTGTTTAGTTTTGTGTTTTTGATTTTAGATTGTAAAAAAAAAATGTTATTGTTTTGTTGTTGTTATGGGGCAGGGTTTCTTTTGTGTAGGCTGAGGGAGGTCGATGGAGATGGTGGACGGGCTGAGTGGAGGGATCAGAGGCACGTAGAGGTCGCACAGGGCGGCAGAGGGATCAGAGGCGAACGGGCAGTGGTTTGAGCAGGGCAGAGGGGAGGAGGAGTAGTTATGGGAGGGTAGCGTTGGGAGGAAGAGGGGAGGACAGGAGGGAGCAGGGGATATGGGTAGGGCATGGGGAAGGGGATGGGAGGGTAGGCAGGTAGCAGGGGGGAAGGGGATAGGGGTGCTGAGGGATGGGGGATGGTCGGCCCTGTGCACAAGGTAGAAAACAATTAAAAAAATTTATATATATATATATATATATATATATATATATATTTTATTTTTAAGTTTATTTTTAATTTTTTTTGTTTGTTTTTAATTATTATTTTTTAAATAAAATAAAACAAGAGCTCAAAAAAAACAAGGTACTCTGTTTTTTTGTTTTTTGTTTTTTTGTTCTCTATTTTTTTTTAAATAAAACAAAAGTTTTAAAAAAAAAAATTCTCATCTCCTATGCTTTTTTTTTTGCTGTTTGCTGTATTTTTTTTATTATTAGTTGTTTTTACAAAAATACGCTGAAAACTAAAAAAAAATTCAAAAAATTTCAAGTAATGAAAAGTAGGCAAATTATATGTTATTTCTTACCTCTGAGGCCTTCCGAGCTCAACAATGAGGTCCGATTGCGCATAAGAGATCGTGTAGGAAAGTTGATTTCTAGATTTGTAACTAGTGCAGGGGCACCTAACACAAATCATTTAAGTTCATGTTTTGTTTTATGTTGTAATAAGGTCTATTGACCAATGCATTTTCATTTCAGTTTATGTCTAGGTTCATTTTGTAAGTCCTAAGTGATATTTGACTATTGTAATTGCCTAATGCTAAAAATAGTAATAATGCCAAAAATAGGCAGTAGTGTTTCCCAGTCGCTTGGGATCAGCCTCCCAGCCACTTGGAATGGATTTGGTACTACTCTAGGCAAATCTATAAAAACCCAGAGAAATGAATCGAATGCATATACAGATTAGGGATTGAGATTGTGATCAGTCATATGATATTATGATTGTACAAATGTAATCAAGTATTGTGAAGGAGAAATCGATCTTTTCTGTGTTGTCAATTTTGTTTTCCATTCTCTGTAAATACAAATTGCATAGTTGTAGCTTTCCTTTCCTTTCTGTTTTCCCATAGTTGCAAAATGCCGATATGAAGCATTCCACTGATAAGATTTCTGTCAAAATTAGTGGAATGGCTTCATTGTATATATATTTGTTTTCATTTCCTGTTTGTTTCATTGTTTCAGCGGCGCAGATGTTCCAGTTTGCGAGTCACGCACAGTTCGCCTAGCATTTTCATGTGCTAGGGCTCGGTGAAAGCAGACTGTGCAACGACATTCGGAGTACTAGCAGAAAACCCTAGCGTGGCTGATAATAGTGATTGTTATGCCGATGGGTGTGGATCGTGGTCAAAACCTCAGCGCATCGAAGAGCAGTTGAGAGCATCACCGACGAAGGGGAATCACGCTGACAGTAGAAATCCATCGGCATAAGTTTCAAATGTACATGGCGAATGTACATCTCAAAGGCACGTAGGAGAATGTATGCTGCGAATGCATATGAGGTATGCATGTTGGGAATGTATCTTTCGGCAAATACAAGCAGTGACCGGTCGTACTGGTGAATCAGGGTATAGTAGCCAGCTAGAGCAAGTCATGTTATGCATGTACCACAGTTGGTAGTTTATTGTTAAGTTTTGCCCGCTTCCATTGTGCGCTCTACATCATTTTGGTATCAGAGTCAACGAAAGGTCTGCATCAAGTATTGGCATTGTCTATGAATGTTTATGTCAGACAGAGAAAGTGAAGGAGGGGCTAGCGAGATGCCTCCAAAGGGAATGACCACCGAAGTGGTCAAGAAATTCAAGGAGATGGAGGAGCTGATCAAGACTGGAGTCAAGGAAGCACTCCAGGCTGAGTTGAAGACCTTGGGAAAAGGCAGGAAACCAGACGAGGAGTCTGATGAAGAAGAAGAAGATGGGGAAGAGGAAACAACCCCAGGACAGACAAATATATCTGCAGATCAGAAACAATTTTTGGAGGCCATAAAATCACTTGGTAAGGAATGATCTGAATCAAGAATGGAGATTCTGATGTTCAGCGGAAAGATGGACGTAGAAGAAGTCATCGAATGGGTCGAGGCTTTCAACAATTACTTCGAGTACAAGGAGGTACCAGAGAATAGAAGAGTCAAGTTTGCAAAAATGAAATTGAAAGGTGCTGCACTCATGTGGTGGAACTACACCCAGGGAGAAAGGGTGAAGAGTGGCAAGAGCATGATCTCATCCTGGAGTCGGATGGTAGAGAGGATCAAGGCTTAGTTCCTACCAGCAGATTATGAAGTGCAGATATATAGAAAAATGTAGAACCTCAGGTAGAAGGATATGGATGTATCCACCTATACGGAGGAATTTCATAAATTGTCCCTAAGGTGTGGACATGTTGAAGATGAGAAAGGAAGAGTTGCCAAGTATATTAATTGCCTGAAGTATAGTATACAAGATGAGATTACCATCTTGACACCAGAAACCGTGGACAAATGTTTCCATGTGGCACTGAGAGTAGAAGAGAAGTAGAAAAGATAAGAACAACAGAACAGAGGCAAAGGTGGAAAGAATTTTAGGGGCAGAAATAGCTTTGGTGGCAAAAATTAGTTCCAGAAGAATCAAGGGGAGTCCAGTCAGCAAGAACATAGTGGAGAATCTAGTTCCAGAGAGGGTTTCAGAGGAAGGAGACCCAATGGGAGAGGTAGATTTCGAGGACCAGGCAGAGGTCCTAACGTCTTCACAGGAAGATGTTATAATTGTAACCAAATTGGGCACACAGCAGGCAGGTGTCCAGAGAAAGCCTCAAGCTCTCATGGAGGAGAGAGAAGGAGCCAACTAATTCAAGAAGAAGATTGTCAAAGTGTGAACTCACCTATGGGAAGTGCAGCTCTAGCACAAGGTGGAGAAAGTCTCATGATGAAAAGAACGATGCTGAAGGTACCACAAAACAAAGAACCACCGCAGAGGAAAACACTATTCAAAACTCTGTGTAAAGTTCCCGGCAAGAGGTGTAAGGTAATTGTTGATTCCGGCTCCACTAAAAATTTTGTTTCAGTAGAAATGGTAGAGAAACTAAATTTGAGAAGAATACCACATGTGAGTCCATACAAAGTGTCATGGCTAAACAAAGGGTAGCAAGCCTTGGTTGATGAACAAGCTTGGGTAGAATATCAGATAGGGGAATATGGAGATAAACTTTTGTGTGATATAATTCCCATGGATGCATGCCATTTACTATTAGGAAGACCTTGGCAGTATGATGTACAAGCCCAGCATGATGGTAAATATAATTCCTTTGTGATCACTAAGAATGGTAGACAGTATAAGATGGATCCTTTACCAGAAGAGGGTGTAGACAAGAATGTAGGCTCAAGTATCATGTTAATGAGTGGGAAAGAGTTTCTCCATACTCTGAAAGAAGAGGGAACCCAGGGGTATGCTCTGATTTTGAAACCTAAAGACAGTTTTGATTTGTCTAAAAAAAATAAGAAAAAACTCCCTAAGGAAGTGCAGGAATTGTTGGACAAATATAAGGGTATCATGGTGGAAGATATGCCCAATGTACTACCCCCTGTGAGAGACATAAGTCATCAGATTGACTTCATCCTAGGATCCACATTGCCAAATAAGCCAGCTTATAAAATGACACCTAATCAGAATGAGGAGATTGCTAAACAAGTACAAGAACTGTTGGATAAGGGTTTGGTGAGGAAAAGTCTTAGTCCATCTGTTGTACCCACAGTTTTAGCTCCCAAGAAGGATGGAAAATGGAGATTGTGTACTGATTCAAGAGCCATAAATAAGATCACCATCAGATATAGGTTTCCTATGCCCAGAATGGAAGACCTAATGGATTGTTTGGGAGGAGATCGGTACTTTTCTAAAATTGATCTCAAGAGTGGATACCATCATATCAGGATTAGACAAGGTGATGAATGGAAGACAACCTTTAAGACTAATGAAGGTCTTTATGAGTGGATGGTGATGCCATTTGGTCTGTCCAATGCTCCAAGTACTTTCATGCGTCTAATGAATGAGGTATTGAAAGATTTTATTGGCAAATTTGTTGTTGTCTATCTTGACGATATTCTGGTTTTCAGCAGGACAAAAGAAGAACATTTACAGCATTTGGAACAGGTGTTGAAGAAGTTGTATGAGGAGAAACTACCCTGGGATATAACAAATCCAAGGTATGTGAGTTCTTCCTTCATGAAGATACAACAGTGAGTGATGTAAGGAGTTTTCATGGGTTAGCAACATTTTATAGGAAATTCATAAGAGGATTCAGTCATGTTTGTGCACCCATTCTGGATACCATAAAGGAGGACAGAAATGTAAGTTTGTTTGGAATAGAGTAGCAGATGACTCTTTTGAGATTCTCAAACAGAAAATAGCAGAGAAACCCATTTTGGTTTTGCCTGATTTTAATAAGTTGTTTACTGTGGAATGTGATGCCAGTAACCTTGCCATTAGTGCTATCTTGAGTCAGGAAGGCAGACCTGTTGCTTTCTTTAGTGAAAAGATGAATGATGCTAAACGAAAGTATTCCACATATGATCTAGAATTGTATGCAATGGTTCAAGCATTGAAAAAATGGAGACATTATCTCTTGCCCAAGGAATTCATTGTTTATACTGACAACCATGCTTTGAGTTTTCTGAATTCATAGGAGAAGCTAAATCATAGGCATATGAAGTGGGTTGAACAACTTTAGGTGTATACTTTTTCCATAAAACATAAGAAGGGACAAGCCAACAAAGTGGCAGATGCTTTGAGCAGACGAGTGTGCACTATACAGGAAATCTAGTTGCAAAGTGTGGGAGTGGATTCTCTCAAGAATATGTACCAGGATGATGAGGACTTCAAGGAGTGTGCACTATACAGGAAATCTAGTTGCAAAGTGTGGGAGTGGATTCTCTCAAGAATATGTACCAGGATGATGAGGACTTCAAGGAGATATATGTAGTTTGTTCACAATTTTTAGATTCCTATCATTCTGATTTTTCTAAATATTTGTTACAGTAAGGGCTACTATTCAAAGGCAGCCAACTGTGTGTGCCTAGGTGTTCCATGAGGGAAAACATCATAAAAGAGAAACATTGCGGTAGTCTTGGAGGTCATTTTGGATTGGACAAGACATTGGAACAAGTGAGAAGGCTTTACTTCTGTCCTAGGATGCAAACTGATGTCAAGAAATTTGTGGAAACTTGTAGCATTTGTCAGAGGGCAAAAGGAACTTCATCTAATGCAGGCCTCTATCAACCACTTCCAATTCTGCAAAGGCCATGGGAGTGCATCAGTATGGACTTTGTTTTGGGTCTTCCAAGGACTCAAAGAGGATTTGATAGTGTGTTTGTGGTTGTTGATAGATTCAGTAAAATGGCTCACTTTGTGCCATGTAAATGTACCAATGATGCTTCACATATTGTTGGGCTGTTCTTCAAAGAAATAGTTTGAATTCATGGTTTGCCACTGAATATTGTCACTGACAGAGATCCCAAGTTTGTGGGACATTTTTGGCGCACTTTGTGGAAGAAATTGGGCACTCAATTATCTTTCACGTTAGCATATCACCCTCAGACGAATGGACAAACTGAGGTGGTGAATAGATCACTAGGTAATCTTTTGAGGTGTTTAACTAAACAGCATGGAGAAGCATGGGATATGATTATCCCACAAGCAGAGTTTGCATATAATGATTCTATTAAAAGGAGCACAGGAAAGAGCCCTTTTGAAGTTGTATATGGGATTCATCCTAGGGGAATTTTAGAGCTCAGGGATCTCCAGAACATGGAGAAAAGGAGTGCACAAGGAGAAGATTTTGTAGTCAGCATGAAGGATATCCATGATGCTATAAGGGACACTATCCAGAAGAACACAGGGAAATACAAAGAGAGAGCTGATCAGAGGAAGAGGGACGTACAGTACAAGGTTGGAGATTTGGTGATGGCTTATCTAAAGAAGGAAAGACTTCCTAAGGGGCAGCCAACAAAGCTTCTTATGAAGAAGATAGGTCCATGCAAGGTTGTACACAAATTTGGGCCTAATGCATATGAAATTGAACTTCCTCCAAGTTTAGCAATATCACCCATTTTCAATGTGTCAGATTTGTTTCCATTCAATGGAGCCAATATAGCAGAGATAGGAGCAGAAGATGCAGAATGGATCTCTGATCTTCCACCGAGTCAGCCAGTTTAGTTGGATTGTATTTTGGACACAAAGGTTTAGAAGAAGACCAGACACAAAACCTACAAGTAGTATCTAGTCAAGTGGCATGGTTTACCTGATGAGGATGCAACCTAGATGAGCAAGGAAGACATCATCAAGCATGGGCTTCATATTTCAGACTTAGTTCCTCAAGGGACTTGAGCTCTATTAACCCCGGGAGTATGGTGCAGGGGCACCTAACACAAGTCATTTAAGTTCATGTTTTGTTTTATGTTGTAATAAGGTCTATTGACCAATGCATTTTCATTTCAGTTTATGTCTAGGTTCATTTTGTAAGTCCTAAGTGACATTTGACTATTATAATCGCCTAATGCTAAAAATAGCAATAATGCCAAAAATAGGCAGTAGTGTTTTCCAGCCGCTTGGGATCAGCCTCCCAGCCACTTGGAATGGATTTGGTACTACTCTGGGTGAATCTATAAAAACCTAGAGAAATGAATCGAATGCATATACAGATTAGGGATTGAGATTGTGATCAGTCATATGATATTGTGATTGTACGAATGTAATCAAGTATTGTGAAGGAGAAATCAATCTTTTCTGTGTTGTCAATTTTGTTTTCCATTCTCTATAAATACAAATTGCATAGTCGTAGCTTTCCTTTCCTTTCTATTTTCCCATTGTTGCAAAATGTCGATATGAAGCATTCCACTAATAAGATTTCTGTCAAAATCAGTGGAATGGCTTCATTGTATATATATTTGTTTTCATTTCCTATTTGTTTCATTGTTTTGGCAGCGCAGATGTTCCAGTTTGTGGGTCATGCACAGTAGTTCACCTAGCATTTTCATGTGCTAGGGCTTGGTGAAAGCAGACTGTGCAACGGCATTCAGAGTACCAGCAGAAAACCCTAGCATGACCGATAATAGTGATTGTTATGCCGACAGGTGTGGATCGTGGTTAAAACCTCGGCGCATCGAAGAGCAGTTGAGAGCTTCACCGACGAAGGGGAATCACGCCGACAGTAGAAATCCATCGGCATAAGTTTTGAATGTACATGGCGAATGTACATCTCAAAGGCATGTAGGAGAATGTATGATGTGAATGTATATGAGGTATGCATGTTGGGAATGTATCTTTCGGTAGATACAAGCAGTGACTGGTCGTAACGATGAATCGGGGTATAGTAGTCGGCTATAGCAAGTCACGTTATGCATGTACCATAGTTGGTAGTTTATTGTTAAGTTTTGCCCGCTTCCATTGTGCGCTCTGCATCAGTAACAAAACACACCTGGATCTATGACAAATGCTCACAAACACAATGGGTCAGATCACGGTGGGCGCCAGAATGTTATCAGGAATTGTTGTTAATAGCATGAAACCATTAATAAGCCAATGAACATCAATAGAAATTGTGAATAACAAGATTGAATAAATAAAGCACAAACCTCACAAACCTTGTTATCCTGCGGCTTCCATTGTTTGCCTAGTCTTGATCAATCTTTTGTGATGAAAGTTGCCCTCAGAAAGTGCACTTCCTTGCTTCATTCTTCAAGATGGCGATGGAGAAATGGCTATGATACTTTATTTCTATGAAGATGAGTTTCAAAGCAATGTGGGTGATCTCAAGCAAATAGATAGTAGTGGGGGTGCCAAAGACACACTGGTAATTCAACAAAGTAATTGTACTGAAAGCTTGGATGATTGAAATGGAGGAATAAGGTTCAATTTATAGACTCAGAAGAGAAGAGATCAACGGTTGAGAAGAAATAAGAAGATCAATGGCTGAGAATGGTTGAGGAATGTGCACGAATAGAAAGAGGACAAGTGTCCAAGCTCCTTCATGCAATAGGGGAGTTAACTGAATAGATTGAAGAGTTAACAGAATAGACCAATCAGTTAAGTGAATTGATTGATTAGTGAACTCAAATGACTAATTAGTTAACTGATTTGATTGATGAGTTAACTAATTTGACTGGAGGATAAATAGGACATGTGGGTGAGGGAATATTAGCTAATTAAATATTTAAAATATTTAATTACATGTGCAACATGGTGAGGTGGAAAAGGTGAGGTGGATTGGTGAGGTGAATTTATGGAATTAGGACTTAGGATAGAGGAATTTAGGATTAATTAAATAATTTAGGATTATTTAATTATGTGAGACATTAGAATAATTTAGGGAATTTAATTAAATAAATTGATTTTTATTTAATTATGGGATAATGAACCAATCAAATAAACTTAGAATATTTATTTAATTGATAGAAGAAATAAGAATTAAGATAAATATTAAAATATTCTTAATTTGACATGAGCCAATTTTAGGTGTATACATGAAGGATAAAGAACTCAAGGAGTACCAAGATCACTACCAGTTCCTAGCCAAAGATTGGGACCAAATGTTCAATTAGCCGTTGGGGGCTTTTTTCTGTGCTTTTGGTTTTTGTCTGTTGTTGGTCTGTTGTTGGTCTGCTATGTGTTGTTCTAGGGTTTCTTTTTGGTTGTTTCTTGTTGGTTCGGTGTATTTCTCTCTCTTGGTTCTTTGATGGAACTTTGGTGCACCTTTTTGGTTGATGTGTAATGGGATCAACACCATTTTTTGCTGCTTACTTTATCAAAAATGTCTCTACTTCCATAAAAATTACAACAATGAGCTAGTCGAATATATGGGTTTAAAAGAATTATTTTATCTTAACAAAAATAAAATTAGATTAGATGCATTTAGTTTAAACTAAATTACCACTTAGCCCTCTAACTCAAAATCAACACTTCATCCCTCAAGTTCATTTTCCAAGGATGTGGGATTGACCTAGGTTAATCCCCATAAACTCAAAAATAAATCCCAAAATCTAGTACTTCAAATTCAAAATCTAACTTTCCCATCCCCTTTAAACTAGCAATTATGAACTGGCCTAGCACATGTTTCATGTGACATGTTGCTATGTCATGGTATTTAAAGACATCCATTGTACACTAAAGCATATAGAAGAGAATATAAAAAAGATAAGGAGAATAAGTAGAGCACACTTCAATTATGAAGGGTAATTAAGGAATTGAATATGCATAATCATATCTAGGCTATTTACATGTAGCTGAATACTATTTTCAATCTTTCTCATCACTATTAATTTAGTCCACCAATGTGTTTAACTTAGGAGATATCTTTCACTTATCAAATCGAAATGCTCCTCAATGGTGTCTCTAGACACTACCTTGATAGATTTAGATATCTTAAAGGAAAAGACAAACAAGTTCTTAGGCACACTATTTGTTAGATCAAAGTTTATGTAGCTCAGATTGATTATGTGCATTACATTAGTTTTGTGGTAGTCAAGATCAAACTCATGGGGCTCAAAATTGATCTGTATCTTTTTGTGATAGGTCAAACTCTAAGATATTCATCAAATTTGGGCATTTTATTTTAAAAACAATGAATTGATTCAAAATGACACCAACAACCATTATCCAACATTGATTTTAGAGCTAGGTACACCTAATTTGATCCTTCATTTTTTGTATATTTATATTCAATTATTTATCCTAGCTCTTGTATCTAAGATAATTATTTTCTAGTTATAGTTAAAACCACATTACAACATTATAAAAGGAGGCTTCATTGGTTATATATATATATATATAACAAATGCTCTTTACTTATACCACCATGATTACCTAGAGGGTTGCCAGTATGGCTGCTAGTAATCAAACACCTATATTATATACAAATGCACTCACCCAAAACCATGGTATAGAAAACCCCCACAAAAAAAAATTGCATCTACATTTTTTAATCCTATACACAACAACATGCATGTCAAATCCAAACAAAAGCCATTGAAGCCAAACCCAGAAAAATAGAGACATATAGATACTTATCTATCTATCTAGTTCTATTTGCAAACACCTTTCAAATACCATACAAAAAACAAAAGAAATTCCCACAAACCGGTTAGTTACCATGCATGCCTCTTTTTTTTGCACAAAAGTTTTTTTAAATAACAAGGACCAAAGCCATAAGAAGTCATGCCCCTTATGGCCCGCACCTCTTCTACTAGGGAAAAACCATTTGAAACAATTGTCAAATAAGCAACAGAGACACAACACACGTGACAAATGTTTGTCGTCATTACACAGTTAATGAAAACTTTAAAAAATTGAAACTTAGGCGAGTGAACATGGTAAAGATATATAAAACTGCAACATTTTATCTGGAGTACTGGTACATCGTACAAGTGCCAAATGACCAATAAGGTCACAACACAGGTGGCAAAATGACCACGTTTAAATACTCTTAACCTCATGAATATGAGAGATGTATAATTACTAGGAAACTCTGCCATATTGACATGGACTGCTTTCCCATTTTTGTACTCATAGTTTTTGATGAGTACATTTATACATAATATAACAATATCTTTGGTCATTTACTGACGTACCCTGATTCTATTGTCATCTTTTTCTATCTATTAGTAACCATACACCCACACCTCTAGACAAGCATGTAGATAGGAGTAAAGAGCATTTGTTAAATATTATAGTGGATAAGAGACAATCTTTTGTGCAAATGTTGGTTGCTTTGAATAAATTTACCAAAAAACACACAACTCGTAGACATGCTCTTCTCAAGGACACGTGTCAACTACTCTCTTAATCACTCTTCCATCATCTAAACAAGCTAAACAAATAACCAAACTTAATTAAATTGACTTCAGCAAAATGGAATTATTGGCCCTGCCTTCCATGAATTATTATTTATTATTTCTATTTACAAGCCTTCATACAAAGTCAACAAGTGTCAAATGACCAATAAAGTGTTGCAAGGTGTGGCCCTTGGTCTCCTTGTTCAGCACAGCATTGCGGTGGTTTGTGACAAGGGCTTAATCGCCTCCCGTGCTTGTTAAGTCAAGTGGTTGTATCGGGCATTAAAAGGTCGATCTTTTGGTGCAACGACAACTAATAATTGGTATCAGAGCTGAGGTCACGGGTTCAAACCCCGCGCTTGCACTGGGAGGGGGATTGTTGCAAGGTGTGGCCCTTGGTCTCCTTGTTCAACGCAGCGCTGCGGTGGTTTACGACAAGGGCTTAACCGCCTCCTGTGCTTGTTAAGTCAAGTGGTTGTATCGGACATTAAAAGGTTGATCTTTTGGTGTAATGGAAGCTAACATAAAGGCACATCACAAATGGCAAAATACTGTTGTCATCAGTAAATCAATCCATTAAATTTGTTTGCTTGTTGACATGACACTAATTAAAGAACCAATAAATTCAACTTCATATTGGTACCTTCTTGTTGACACCATCAATTGCCACTTTTCATTCATTTTTAAATCAGACCAACCCATTCTATGTATGTAAACACATGGTTAAACATCCAGTGAGGATGAAAATAATGATGGAAAATTGGGGCTCTGTCATTGCATCTTTCATCTTCATTGTAGCCATAATTTGCTCCAATAAAGGTGCAACACAAGTGGCAAATGACCACTGTCAACACCAAATCAATCCATTAAATTCATTTTCTTGTTGACAAGAAACTAATTAAAGAACTAATAAATTCAACTGCATATCGGTACCTCCTCGCCAACACCATCAATTGCCACTTTCCATTCATTTTGAAATCAAACAACCGATTCTATGTAGGTAAACACATGGCCAAACATGCATTGAGGAAGAAAATCATGATGGAAAATTGGTGTTTTGTCATTGCATCTTCTATATTCATTGTAGCTAGAATTCACTTGTTTCAATGCTTCTAGTGAATAGATTCTGCAAAGTGCATTATGCAGCTCTTGCTACAAATTAACTCACAGCTATTAACATTCTGCATTCACAGCTCACAACTAAATGGTGCAAATGCATTTGTTCACTAGTTTATCTTACAGTTCTTTTTTGTTTCCATCAACTATGTAATGTCACTAGCCATTTGCCACTTGTATTGTTCCTTTATTACTTCCTTGGCACTATATTTAAATAGCAGAGGCCATAGCCTCTAGAGGCATTTCTCTTTTGAAGTTTGCATGTTGCAAAACAATAGGAGAACATATTTGAATACGATACATAAGATCTTGCTATAGTCTCCTTGCAATGAATATTCTCTATTTTTATATTATAATACATTTATGGCACTTGAAGAAAAATTGATTTCAGAGACCTATAATATTTAACAAATACTCTTTTCTACTAACACCATGGCTACCTAGAGGTGGGATGCATTTTTTTGTATTGATTGTGTGTGGTTTCCATTTTGTGTGTTTGATATCTTGTTTGCAGTGTCTATGCTGAATCATAAATCAAGTATGTAACAAAAAATTTTGTTCGCCATCATAACTAGTTCTAACTTGCAAAAAAACATGGTTGTGGATACAAAGTTGACTTATGTTCCAGTTTGCACAATTTTCATAGGACATTAGAGGAACTTGATTATTTTAGTTCATGTTTTGTTTTATTCTAATTTGAAATTTTTCTTTGTTTATACAAAAAAACATTTATATTTTACCAATACCCGATCCTTATTATGCATTTGCTTTTTATGTTTTGTTCTTTCTTTAATTTGCATTTTGGATTTTTTTTATAGTAAATTAGAATAGCAAACATTGTTTGATTGTTCTTAGAATATTATTCAGTTAAAGAAGTCATGGACGCCTTCTTTGTTCTCTTTATACAGTTTTCCTATGGTTATTTCTATTCTATCTGCAAAGTGTGGTCTCTAATTCATAGAAACCATACACAATCAATACAAAAAATGCATTCCAGACATTGCAATACAATTTTCCTAAACACGTAAAACAAACCTATGCATGAACTTTGCCATTGTATACATTCTTACTGGTTACTGGACATCATCGCCTACAAATACAAACTCTACATCGTTATTTAAATCCACTAAAATTTAAACCATTTATTTCATTTTCTTGCTTGCTATTCACAATATCAACCATCCCACAATCTCAAATTTGATATGCGCTAAATTATAATATAAGACAAATAATTTTTAACTTTAACATTCTTTTTTATAGGATAAATTTTTAATTACGTATTGTTAACCTTGACTTCCGCTAGTCCTAGCCTCTTAAAGACATATAATGCAAGGATCATGTCTATTTGCAACTCATCTAACATGGTGTCATTGAAAGTAGCTTGATAGATCCCTCACCTTCCATGACATTATTTTGTAATCTATTCTTAGTTCAGCACAATCACTTTCTCCTTACTCCCATCACCTGGCATTGATCAGTTCTGGACAAACTTCACTGAAATGCACCAATTGAAATCAATAGTGATTGTTATCCTAGGCTTGTTTTCCTTGGTTCACTTGGATTCACAACATATTAAACTAAAATTTCATGCATACAAAAAACTGTTGGCAAGAGACACTGTGTGGCTTCATAAGTGTTGTCATTTATGGGAACAAAGTCTATCCCACACATTCACAGTACATAGTATGCCTATACCGAAAGATAGATTGAAGATTGTTTTGGTTTGGTGAACAAGAACAGATTATGTAACAAGGTCTGACAATCAGGTCCGGATCTCTCAGATAGTGTAACTCAGTAAGTTGCAAACTTGGTCAAGTCAAGAGGGGTATCATGACTACTGTGTTCTAGAGATTTAGCCTCCGGTAATAAAGCAAGAAAAAGATATGAGCATCTAAGTGTTGGGTGCTAGTCAAGTAGAGCAAATAGACGAAGAACTAACCGGCAGGGTATCAGACTTTAATCTGAACGTGTAAAAAGTGATGATCAAGCAATCTATGATATTATACATTGTTGGCCAACATTATTTATGACTTCTATATCTATGTTTTTGATGCGCATCACTAATCAAGCATGGATTCAGCCGACATATCAATAACTTGCAAATATCTCAGGTGTTCTTGTTGCCAACTAAGAAGTTGTTGGAAATCCTTGATGCGGATATATATACCCAATGGATTCAAGCTTGTAAGTGAAAAAAAGTGATAGTATGTATGGTTAAGTGTGAAGAAAAGAAAAGACAAGTGCGAATAAAAGCATAGACAAGTGCAAAGGTAGTAATTCAAGCCCAGAATGTGACAGGAAAGTAATATTGAGCAGAGGAAGAATGAAATGTGCTAGATCAGTATACTGTACCTAATCGGAACTGAAATCATGCATGCATAGATGTTGTTCATTAGTTCAGACACTTTGGTATCATCTGTAAGCATTTGTAGACTATAAGTCTCTTGTAGGCAGTGGGCCTTTTGTGAGCAGTGTGCTCGGACAGTGAGCCCTAATTGGCAAGTGTCAAATTTGTACTCTTTATTCTTCTAATAGAGAATACAATCTTGGGTTAATCACCCTGTGGTTTTTCCCTTAACAGGGTTTCCACGTAAAAATCCTTGTGTCATGTGTTAATTTCTTTTTCAGCTTTTATGATTGTCTTGCTTTGGCATAACATTAAAAGATAAGTTAAGAAAAGGAAAGAAAATAGAAAAGTTATAAGATAACTGATTCACCCCCCCTCTCAGTTATCTGCATTGTTTCCAACAAAAAAACCCTCAATATTGATCCAAGTTAAATCAATACTACTCCTGAACAAATTCTTATGATTAAATGATACCATTCCAAAATAAAAATAGTTGCTATGTTTTTTGTTTTTTTTACAAATATGCACTTAATCAATCCACATCATGTAACTTTTTAAGCTGCACATTTGGATCATCATCTGCTTTTTTGGTTTTCAGAAAATAGATTATTAGTCTATTGTAAAGCAACTATTTTCTCCTTGCAACAAGAATCATTGAATCCTAGCAATTTTTCAGGACTGGTATTGATCTCACCTGCATCAATATTGAGGGTGTTTTCCCTATCATGTAGACTTTACTGCAAGAGTGTACTTCACATTGATCTAGAACAATAGACAATCTTTCTGCAAGGTAACAAAATCTATTTGTCCTGTACATCAATGTCTTTTATTGTCTTTTAAATAAATAAGATCACATTTCACCAATTTATTACACTTTGTAGAGATAACATGCATACAACCATTTTTTGTGCACATTTTATAGGCACCAAGTGGAAAACAAAATCAACGACATTTATACATTCCTCTTAATTGGCTTTTATCTCAACTCCTAGCACATGCTTCCCAAAAATGCATCTTTGGTTTTGGGCACTCTAGGATTTCTTATGTTAGACTACAACCTATTTACAAACAATCAGACTATTCAAAATTGGCTAATATTGTTACATGTATACACTTTCTATAGCCATCCAACTGATTTTGCCTTTATAAATTTATTCAATATTTTGCTCTCCTCCTTTTCAATACTTTGGCTATTCAATTCTACATATTATATTATGTAGTTACATTTTGCACAAGCACATTCAAAGTATGGAACTACTACTTTCACTTTTATCCATTCATATTTTGTCAACTGAGTTGTTCACTCACCTTTTAATGCTGTCAAATTACACATACTAGGTTGTTGAATACACTGATTTATTGACCAATTTGCAAATAATATAGCATCCATGCATTGCAAAATCTAAATTGTGATTGTTTATTGGTTCAATTTCGTTGTACCTGCAACCTGCAATACTTGGCACATTTGCTTCATATTGTTGATTGATCTTCGATACAAGAAAATAGGAACTGATAATCTTTAATGCTATTGCATCGACATCTTTACAATTGTCTCTTGGCAAGAATCACTCTAATGTGCATTTGACAGAGAATTAACAAAAAGATCTTAAATTGAAATTTTGCATAACAATATACTATATAGTTCTAAGAATAAATTATAATCATGAATAATAATAGGATTCTAGTGACAAGTTCATCCAATTCACATATAATTTTATGTATAAATTTAAAACTTGCTCATGCCTAGTACATAATATTTGTGCCTTGTTGTGGCTTAAATGAAATCTTAAAAAAGATTGTATATTTGCACAAATAATACAATATTGATGTATCTCCAATGTCCTATAAGACTCTAACATCCATCCAAATGAGGCTTGACAAATACATCTAAATTGTAATTGCATAACTATATACAAAATATAGTATATAGATAATAAAATTGTTGATGCAAATCGATTTTATAAAACTCAAATAAAAATAATTGTATTGACAAGCTCACAAAAAACATGTATTATGTCAACATAAAATCAAAGGCTTCATTTAAAACTTGCTTGTGACCATTAGATACTATTTGGGCCTTGTTGTAGCTTTAATAAAATCTTACAAAACATTGTATATTTGCAGCAACAATACAATGCACTCGTATATTGACAAATACATCTTAAATTGTAATTGCATAATTCAAATATCATTAATGTATCGAGGTCACTTAACATTTTTCATTTGACTTTTCAATTATTGAATCCTTTTCTTTGCTAGTTCATCATATTCATCTGCCGGGCCTTGAAACCAACTAGAAAATCCATGCAAAAAAAAAGAAAAACTCTTGTTATCCACACTATTGTCATCTTGTTTTCATCTTTCTATGTTCCCTAATTTGTAAATTGTACTTGATAATCCTTTTTGTTCCACATTTTTTATATGCTGGACAATAGTCTATCTGGTCTAGTATTCTTGTCATTGTTCATAATTGCATCTATAACTTAAGCAATTTGCATCGTGTTCAAAATTTGTGCATTTTGCATAAATATTTTACTCCTTTTAGCTCTATATTTTTTGATTGTAAATGAAAAACGCAATTAATCTAGTAACATGCTCTTCATTGTGTAAAATGACATCTAAAAATTTAAAGAATTTGCAACGATTGCCTTTTCCAAAGTTGTGCATAAATATGTTATGATGGACAATAAATAGTTAACGTAATTTAAAAACACAATTATTCTAATAATATTTAATAATGTTACATGACATGATGCATTACTATCAATAACTTTAATATCAATATAATTTTATAACTAAATGCAAATTATCATTTAAAATGCACATCTCCATTGTTTACTATACCATAATTCATCATTACTTTGAACATACCCAATTACCAACTCATATTTCTAAGTAAATTTTCATAAATATGGAGTCCGATGTAAAAAAACAAGACTTTAATTAGTGTACCTAATAGTGAAATTCCATACCCATGCAATTCTCTTTATTTTATATGTGTGTGCGGTACACTAATTAAAGTCTTGTTTTTACAAACAAAGGGGCCCACCTTGAAAATGCAATCTTATCTTTAAAGAACTATGTGGCTAATCCTGGATCATTCTTTTGGTTTGTGATCTTTTTTCTCTCAGCATGTGTAGAAGGAAGTAAATAAATGAATCAATGAATTTTAATGAAATTCAGGAGACCAAGCAATCTAAGAGACCAAGAAGCAGTCTAAAGCACTAGAAACAACTACTTTCCCAACCATGAGTGAAGCGATAGTCTGTACTAAGCACAATAAACTGTATTGGTATTTAAAACATCAAAACAATTGCATAAAACATTGATAATAAAGGAAGCATGGACCAAATATTGGTCGAAAACAGAGTTGTACTGGTTTCTTACGCAAACGAAGGGCCTGTCACAGAGGAGAAGTTGTTGTGCAGAATATGTGGGCCTCAGTGGATCCATATCTCAGATGGCGGATGAAAGAATCCAATACAGCAGTCTATTTGGACAACTTCAAATTAGATCAGGTTTTGTGGTTTTTCTCATTGTTTATTTCTAAGCTCTCGGCCTTCTCTAATTGATATTTCAATGTTTTATGCAATTGTTTTGGTGTTTTAAATATCAATACAGTACAATTTATTGTGCTTTGTACAGACTATCGCTTCACTTATGGTTGGGAAAGTAGTTGTTTCTGCCAATGCTGGGTTTGAAGTGGGTGATGTGGTCACTGGAATGTATGAAGTGTCTGACTAGAGCATAGTAGGAGGATCAACATTGAAAAAACTTGACACCAATATGGCTAAACCTTCTGATTATTTGGGGCCTTTAGGTACTGATCTATCATTTCATTGAAGTAATATTTTGAGTTTTGTTATTTCGTATGCATGTTTATCATAGAAGCAAATATCGTTCTCTCAGCATCCTAAAAGATAAAGATATTTTCAGTTTTTCAAGATATTATTGGAAAAAACTGGAAAAAAACAGGGAACCCAAAAAATGCAGTAAAATTTTAAAAAAGAGAAATAATAAATGTTTTTTTACATTTAAAGCCATACTAATTGCATAGAAAGTGAAAGCATGAAAGTAAACAAGTGTACACCATGAATTTTAAAATATGGATTTTTCTCATTGATTTTGAGATTGTTAATTATAGATAATGTAATATAAATCTCTTTAACAATGTTAGTAAATGACTGCCAAAATGATAATGAACCCTTAATGCAATAGAACACAACTAATGTAAATACAAACTGTTAACCCTATTGTTCTCCTTAACTATCAAGTCAATGAGACTAATCTATACACAAAATGGTAACTACAGTTCACAACAACAATCTCCCTAACCTCTTCAAATACCTCTTAAATTTACAACAGTGGCAAGGATTTCAGGACAACAATCTCCTATCTCAACAACATTCTATTTTAATCATTTTCATCAGTAATATTTTTTATAATGTTGACAACAATAATGATTCCCATATTAATTGACCACATTATTAGTAAGCATGCTACTAAACACCGTACTGATCAAGAATGTACATGTCACAATAATGACAGAATGCTACTGATCAATGATCATAAGAAGATTACTAATCACAAAAGGATAGTTGTGTCAAAAGACAATGATGACGACAACAATCTCAATTGGTACAACATTATTAACAACTGATATGTAATTATGAAAATTGCCAAACAATTGCCTCAATAATACAACTATTTTACAAATGAAATAACAAAAACAATATCCATTGATAAGTACAAATTACAGCAAATCCACAACAACACTAACATGTGTGATACAATCATAATGACAAGTTAAAGGATAGCATATTCATTTGACAGTTTTGTCTAGTAGTGACTATGCCCACGAATCATAAGTAATGACAGCAGTGTTAGCTGTTGTCAAAGGCAACAGTGATAATCACTAATCACAATAACAATAGTGATAGTTATGTTCCCTATTCGGGGTATATCGGAATATATCGGGATATTTTAAAGATATATGCTTCTATGGAAAAAAGAAGTCCAATAAACTTGTACAATAAATGTAATGTATATAGAATTTGAAGTAAATTAAAAATACAATACCAATCTATTTAAACATTATCCTCTTTAATGGTCAAACAGTCAATAGCAATTTTACACCTTATCCACAACAAAAGTGGTAAATATTTGTCCTATTTATATTGGCTATAATGTCCCCAATTGGAACAATACTAATTTTACCCTAAAAATTCAAATCCCACAAGTTTAGGGTTAGGGTTTCTAATTCCTGGAACAAAATGGTTTGATAGGATGCCCAAGAAACCCCTACTCTAGGCCCAAGAGCGGGTACTTCACCCCTCTTGGCCCCATGTGGCCTCTTGCCATCCATATGGGGTGGCGTGCCTAGTGAGGCGTCCTATCACCATTCCCCTTATCAGAACCATTCTGCTTCCTCTTATGATTTAATTCATTTCCATGATGGGAGGTTGGGGTGCAACTATAGTAGGGTGTCCCAGAAATCATTCCTCCTAAGCCTAAGATCGGCCTCTTATGCCCCCTAGGCCCACATGTGTCAGGTCTTAGCCCTCCACCATGGGGTGGCGTACTTAAAGGATGATCCCAACACCGTTTCCCCTCGTTGTAGGCCCTCCATTTCCTCAATCATGGTGGTTTATCACAATCAAATAATACAAATATTATTCCATATTGTAATCACATATTCTATTCTTACACAAAGATCAGTAACATACCCATTATGTCATATCAGCAATAATTTATAACTTAGATTTATGCAAATATATAAACACAAATTTCAGAATATACATACCTGCCTATCATAAATATAAACCAAACATAAAATAGACATACACTGGCTGGCTGTTGGGGACTATTCTTCCTCTTCTTTCTTCTTTTTCTTCTTTAATGCTATGTTGCTATTTTTACTGATGCTGTGAATTTCTTTATTAAATCATTATTTTCTGATGTCCTTTCTTCCCCTCCGCTAACCTTTTATACCCTTCTAATATTCCACTAGTTAGTAAGGGATCTATCCCTTCCAACGTAGGTGGCTATTCATAACTAATCTGTCCTCTTTTAATGCAGCGCTGTTTACTATTAACCATGTTCATATATATCATATCTGAATTTATCCTATATATCATGATTAATAAACATTGCCTGATGACTTTTCATTGCTGTCTTTGGACAGCCTTTATAGTATCTGTCTTTCCATTAATGATTCTATTTATTATCAATAATATTTGATATATTATATTTTATGATCTTTATAATCATTATAATATATTTTATAGTTTATCATATTTAATAATCATTATAATTATGGTAATAAGGATTCATATCATTATTTTATAAATTGTATTATATTATGACTATAATAATATTTATATGTTATTTATTATTTATAAATGTAAAATATTTGTATAACAATTGATACATAATTATTATTTGGATTGACTCAATTTGAAGAAACAATCATATATGATGTTTAAATCTTTAATGTAAATAAGGTCTAAATATCAGGACATGACATTGGTTAATATTGACTTTTGACAGATGATGATCTTTAAGAATAGCCATAAAATACACTATATGTATAACTTCAGGTGGGAAAGCATTTTCAGCAAAAATTCCAACATAATAACCTTTTTCACTTTATATAAAAACTGAACTGTTCAAAATACAATAATAATAGGCACACTAAAAGCTAGCTTTTCAATTTATATGAATGCTTTAAAACCATAGACAATTTTTTAGTCTCTGTTTTGTCTTTGTTGTATAGACTGTATTGTAAAAAAAAAAATTCAATCTATCTGACAGCCTCTTCTCCTTTATAATTCAACATTAATTAATACAAAAATAAAATTAAAAATTAAAAAACCCATGTATACATTCCAAAAAAAAGTATACAATACTAGTATCCATGAGTGATATCCATCAGCCATAGCCTTAACTGACTATACAACATACTTCCAACATTCAAATATGCACTTTTGGGGGATTGAAGGTTTTGTGTAGATTTGAGCAGGGTTCGTAGGATTGACTGCTTGGGCGGGTTTGCTGTTAATTGGAGAGCCTAAACCTGGAGATGCTGGAGATGAAGTGCTGGTTTCTGCTGCAGCAGGAGCAGTGGGACTTATAGCGGGGCAGTTGGCTAAAATCACAGGTTGCCGGCAGTGCTGGTAGTGACCAAAAGGTGATCTCTACTGATCTTTTGCAATTCTTTCTTTCTTAAATTCTTAAGTACTCCATGCCAAAATGTCTAAGACTTGTTGTGCTTTGATAGTTCCGTTGTAAGATTTCGTATAGAGGTCCGAGATATGGTTGCAAAGAGATGACTAATTCTGAATGTTTTGTAGAACCTTTAAACATCTGTTTGATGGTTATAATTTGAAACTTCATATACTAAAATAAATTTTAGTAGATATTGTCTATATCTCTATTATTTTAAAAGATTCAAAGTAAATGTGGTATAGCTGCTATATATCTCTATTATTTTAAAAGATTTAAAGTAAATGTGGTGTAGCTGCTATATCATTTGCATATATGAGAAATTTTGTAGCTTATGTGGTCATGGATGGCTTCATCTACCAGTGTTTTGGTTTCCATCTAGCACTTTGACTCTAACCTTCACATGTCTTAGTTGAAGGTTGATATAATTTTATGATGTAAAAAGTTTTGTCATCTTTATTTTTTGATTGTTTTTATTAAGGGTAAAGAGGGGTTTTTTGAAAGGGCCCCAACCCATTTACAATCACGAGACAAACAAAATAGCTATGCATCAACATAGCAACAGCACAACAATAACCATAAACCAACAAAAGCTAAATCACTGTTCAAAACACAATAAGAAACATGAGACTCACGATGGCTAGAAGTTGAAGTGCTCCAACAAACATTGAACTTTCCCCTTAAAACCCTCCGAAGAGCCTTAAGGGTTGCTTTGAATCCAGTTCCGACCACCATCAACCATGATTGACTAATCAAAACGTTTCATCTTCCTACTTGAAAGCTTGTTCTCCTTAGGAGGAGGAGAACAGTCAAGCTAGAGCTAGCAACTAGCAGGCACAATCTAAAGTTCCACGCTTCCAACCATGCTCCTAAGACATTGAATTGTACAATCAACCTGCAAGGAAACTTGCCAAAGACATGCTTCATAGCATCCAAGTCCTATATCTTTTCACCCCGAGGAGGGCCATGCACTGAGGGATCTTTCTCCTTTTCCTTCTGCTGCGGTTGCCTATTTACTTGGCAACAAGCAGTGGAATGACCAGTCATACAGTATTTGGATTCCTCAAAAACAATATGCTGCTCCCATTTACCCAGCTTAGAAGATAGGGTAATAAAAGATGGAAGCATCGTGCCCACATCCACATACACACAAAATCTAGCAAATAGTAAACATTTTCTAAAATTGATAATCAAATCAAAGGCAATGAACTGGCCAAAAGCAGAAGTATCTCCTCCTTCCAGTATTCTAGGGGCAAGCTTGAAAGTTTAACCCACAGGGAGACTTTGTTGAAGCATTCCTTCTTCAAATCAAACCCCAGAACCCACTTCTACAAGGAAAGCCCAAATCTGTCCATAAACCATGGGTCACCCAGGTGAGTTTTCACACAATCTTCAAGGTTTGAAAAGGTAAACAGAAGGAAGCCATTCGCCATAACCATTTTCTGTTAGCCCAACTCCTAATGCCATCAATGTTAGGCCTGGTCCCCAAGAACCTCCTAATGAGACAGTTTTTGTACCACAGGATCACTCTGTCGACCACTGAATCCAGAACCAAAACCTGGTTCACAACCATTCGCATAGACTGTAAACCAATCTGCAAACCTGACCCTGCTACAAGCAGCGAGATATCAGCGGGCGAAGTGGCGCCCAAGATAGAGCCAGCCAACCCCAGTCCCGCGTAATGTTGAAAAGCAGAAAGCTCCACATTCGTGCTATTAAGGCCAGAAGCAGCTATTGAAGAAGAAACCAACACACCATGTTTGACCACATCTAACCCAACTGAAGCAGTAGGCAAGGAGCCTGACAAGGAGGCGTCAACCATGGTAGACACAAGCCATAAAAGGGGTTCCTCTTTCAAACCCATGACTTGCAAACTAGCAGGAGATCTTCGAAAAACCCAAGACATGTCCGCCACACAAGAGACCGTAGCAGGTGACAAACATGCATCTTCACGGACCTCAACTTGCAAGCAGGACAAGCCAGACACATTAGGCATAGTCTTGAACATAGGGGAACACCCCTGAAACCCCATTATTCATGGCCTTTGAAGAAATAGGAAATGCCTCCCTACAAACAGAACTCTAAGCCAAGGCATAGACTTCGCAGTCTCATATGTTATAAGTCATATGTAGACCCAAAATCAGGTCACCTAATTAGTAGACTACAAAATGATCCATTTCCATTTCCATCTAATCACGATTAGTGTTGGACTCCACACTGCTATAAGAAAATGCTCATTCAGGTCCTCTAACTCTAAACCACTCTAACCTATTAACTATATCCATTGGCTTTACAAACTGTATTGTATAGGTTAACTATATCCATTGGCTTTACAAACTGTACTGTATTGACAGGTGAAGATGTTGAAAGAAAGAATTTGGATTTGATGACGCCTTCAATTACAAGTCCGAGACAGATTGGGATGCAACACTGTCCAAGTAAGTTAAAGAAATGAAGCACATATGATGTATAGATAGTTTCAATCCTCTTTCATTGAATAATAATTCAATGCCGAATGACCTCTGACCTCTGACTCCTGTTTAGGTACTTTCCAAGGGGAATAGACATTTACTTTGATAATGTGGGAGGACAAATGCTAGAGACTGTTCTGAACCACATCAATATGAATGTAGAATTCCCATATCTGGAATGATCTCTCAATATAACCAGGTATGACAAATTTATTTCTGTGAGCTTTGGAGTTGATCTACTCTATGGAGAGTGTTAATGGATAAATCTCATGCGCTGCGCATTGCAGGATTTGAAGGAATGTTATGGAGTGAGAAACCTTTTTAACTTGGTAGGAAAATGTGCGGAGATGCAAGGGTTCCTTGTGCTTCAGTAAATCCATTGTATGGAGGAATTTGTAAAGGAGGTGGGAGGGTATATGTAACAAGGTAAAATCAAATACAGGGAAGATGTGACACACGGAATAGAGAACTTCTTGCAAGCATTCAATTCTCTGTTTAGTGGGGGAATATAGGAAAAGCTCTGGTTCAGCTCATAATAGCACACACTCTACTTAAATATTATCTGGTTTAATGGTTAACCACTGGATTGTATTTTTAAACCTCATTCACATTAAAAAGTGGTAAACATTTGTCTTATTTTCAGTGGCAACATTTACCTTTGACTATTGAACTAGATGATGTTATAAGCACAATGAATGTTTTCCATGAAAATGTGTTTACAACTTTCTAAAAAACTTTTTGTTACACTGAAATTCCTCATACTAAAAAATAGTATTCTCTATTAAACAAGCTAGGGGAAAAATTGTATGGCAGAGAATCTTTATGTGTGGGGTAGAAGTTTCTAATATTATCTTGTAATTGAATAATAGAAATAGGCATTTTTAGCCAAGATAATCTATACGAACCTGAATAAGAGAGGAAATATCTTCTATAGAGATTAAAACAAGATCTTTTACAAACATGGTAAGTTTTTCTTGTCCTTGCATCTCTTTGGTAGGTGTGTTGGAAAATATTCTTTATATTTTTTACCATTGGTTTCTTATATTTTCATTTCTTAACCATTTACATATATTTATCTTTTTGAATAAATGTCTTATATTAATATTATTCTATTTTATTTTTTATATTTTTTTATTTGTAATTTATAATTTTTTTATATTTTTAAATTGGATTTTTTAGTAATCTATCTAAATGGGAATTAAAGTTAACTAGTCAATCATATTTTGTGTTTTCCTTCTTCTAAAGTTTTGACATGATTATTTTATAATATTAATATTCTAAAAAAAATAAAATGGGTCATTTCTCTCATATCTTATTGGCCCATATTGTCTAGTTAAGTTTACTTAGGGCATTTAATATTTGTGTCTCATGTCATAGGATTAAGACAATTGTTATGATGACATTTTGTCCTAGGTCTCAACCTTGCCTACATAAACAAGGGCTCTCAATGTACATAATCATCTTGTGTATCTTGTATTGTGTATGCATCATTGTCATTCTTTGGAAGTACAACATTTGTGTTGTTTCTCTCTTGTTGTGGAAAGTTTTTTTGGTTGCAAGAGATTAGAGGCATCCCTTGAGCTTACAAAATTTTGGCTACAAGTCTTCAATGACTTTGTGGATGAGGATTCTTTTTGTACTCTATTTTTTGAATGTCTTCAACCTTTATTGTTTTTTTAAAAGGCCAAGACTATTGTAGGTAAATTCCATAATTTTAGGAATTCTTGTACATAAAATTAGTTAGTTGGCAACATGCAACTATTGTAGAATTTAATGTTGTAGACCACTTTGGCTTAGGTCAACATGTTATTGTTGAAATCCCACTTATTCAATTTTGATTAAAAATGTGACAACTCATTTTCCTAATCTTTAAACAATTTCTTATACCATATGCAAAATGTTGTTTTCTCCCATATATAATGGGAATTATATTTTCATTTTCTTTGGTGAATTTGTTTTACCACACCATCAAATTTATGGATGGTTTGGAATTTATTTATATCCATATTTTATATTTCTTACTATATTGTTTGTTTACATACTTAACTTCATTAATAGATTTCAAGTAGGCATAGGAAAGTAGAAGCAATAAGATGATTGTAAGGTTCATTCCCTTTGACTACGGATTGCACACCAAGGAATAACTAAACTACCTTGTTCTAAGAAGCCAGTAATATTTTAAAAGTTAATGTTGTAGATAAATTATAGTGTTTTAGGAGTTTTTTTACTAAAATTTAGCCAATTTGAAACATGCAAGATGTAGTCAGTGTACAATGCCGATTATTATACTTGATAATTTGGGTTATCTGACTATGTATTAATTGGTTGTTAGCTCTCGAATAGTTATAAGAGTTGGTTAGTCCAAGTTAACTAGTCAAAGGTTGTGTTCCTCTTGGCAACTGTTGAGTCTTTTAAATAGTCTTTGTATCATTAAGGAAAGTAGTATGATCTAGTCAGATCAACTCTGATCCCTGGTCAACCATCTCTGGTCTACTTCTGTAATATTTTTCATGTGGGAATAAAGATATACTTTTACTCCTCTATCTAGTATGTATTGTTAATTCTGTTAATTATTTCAAGTATTCATTTATCAGATAGGTGAGTAAACATTAGCATCATTGCATTAATAGAAATTGGGTCTGATATAAGATATTCATGCCCTTAGACCCTAATAAAGGCAAGAAGAGGCCACATGGTCAGGATCAAGAGATTAGATGATCTCTTAGGCTAGTAGAACAAAGAGAACGTAGAAGAAGACTAAGACAGATCGTCGAAGTCCAAAGCCGAAGTCTATCCTAAAGTAGAAGTCGAAGTCGGAGTGTGAGTAGGAATTGTAGTCAGGGGACGAAACACATTTTCACTACAAATAAGCGTATTCAAAGCGTACGTAGGAGTCGTAGTCGGGGGATGGAACACATTCCTGTTACAAATAATCACATGAGCGCAGAGTGGGAGGAAACCATCAAGCACCTTCCACTGCCAGACGATGTGTGGATTGATCTTTCCAATCAAGTTGAAAAGTCAAGACAACCTTCTCTAAATAAGGGAAGTTGGAAGTCGGAGTCAGATTTCTTCAAAAAGTGTACAAGAGAAACCTTTAAGGCATTGAAGGGTTGCCAATTGAAGGAAAATAAGTTGAGCCAAGGGTGTATAAAAGAAAATCTAAAGGTGAAACAAGTGCATAGAATGATGAAGTTGTGGGAAGTGTGGAGGATTCTTACGTGGCCAAGAGTGCAAGAGTAGCATCGGAACATTTGAATCAACACTCCCTAGCAAGCGTATTCCAGGTGCTAGGTTTGCATTAGAACACAACCATGGTAAGCCCCAGTGGAGAAATGCAGAAGTTGCCCAAGTTTACAGGCAATGGATCGAAGGGTCCCATCAATCACTGTAAGACTTGTGAGACATCTTAGACAACAAATGGGCAATATGATAAAGAAATTTGTCTATAGTCTTTTCTAGCCACCTTGTGAGCTGTAGCAATTTGCTGGTTTACCAAACTCAACCAAGCCTTTCGAAACACGTGGGAGAGTTTAAAGAAGGCCTTGGAACAAGAGTTTAAGTTTCTAAAAGATGATAATGAAATAATAGCTAAAATTTACAATACCAAGCAAGGTAAGCATGAGAACGTACAAGCTTATAACCATAGACTCAAAGAACTGCTTGTAAAATTAGAAAAAGGACCTGCTGACGATCTTAAGAAAAGGTGGTTCATCAAAGGTCTAATTATGTCATCAAGAAAAAAAATGAAGGTAGTACTACCCTCTTCATACATAGAAGCCTACAATTAGGTGATGAACATAGAAAGTAAAGACAAAATGTTCTCCCATAGCAAACTAAAAATAGAGAAAGATGGAAGTTCAGATGATAGTAGCAACAGTAAATCGGGAATGGTACAAGCGCTCCAGAGGGACATGCTCTGGATGATGAAAGAATTGAAGGTGGAAAAAGAAACCAACAAAGAATCCATTGAACTCTAGGTATTGAGTGCAAAAGTGAAGGTCACGCCAAAGGTAACTGTCCCAGAAAATTATTTTGTGGGATTTTCCAAGTTATGGGTCATTCAATAAAAGAGTGCCCATATAACTTAAAGATCGGGAGTACACAAGTACTCCTCACACAGGGAGAGCAATCCACTCCATCAAATCCACATAATGCATCTCCAGGTGGTTATCAAAATCAAAGAGGCAGAGGTCAAAGTCAAATATAGTATGACCCTAAAGGATATCCAATCATACAGTGTTGACAATATAATGATTGGGAACATTTTGTGAGAGACTGTCAAAACAAACAAGACAAAGTGCAATTATTGTGCAAATGGTGTGGACCTAGAGACCATGAAGACATTGGATGTTTGAAGCAAATAGCTAGCATCAACTTGATTGATGTTGAAAGGAAAAAATAAGCATTAGTTGTTACTCGATCCCAAGCAAAGAAGATTGTGTACCAAGACCCACGTACAAAACAAGCAAGATTTTGTGAAGCAAGAGTTGAAGTGGGGCAAACTATGGATAATGAATGATGCCACTCACATGCAAACATAAGTATAGTAACAAATTAATTACACTATGAGAAAATTATTGCAAGGCAAGTACTTCAAACTACCATACCAATTAAAGTAGTGGATTTATTACAATGTATCCCTAAACTCCAAAATGCTATTGTATCGGGGAAGAATGAGATGGTGTATGATATGGCCAATTTGGAGTCTGGCAAGAATGAAGAACCAATAACCGAACCTCTATTGTCATGCGACCAAGTAATTGATCCCATGCTATTACTAGTCAGTACAACAAAGAAATTAGTGGTGGTAAATATGGAGATCATTGGAAATAATCTCACCAATACAATTGTTGATGGTGGGTCTAGTGTGAACGTACTTCTGGAAGATACCTGGAGAAATTTGGGTAAGCCAACTCTTCGGCCCCCGACTTTTCAACTGGTGGGTGTAGATCAACATGGTATTAAGGTACTTAGTGTTTTAATGGGCAAAAAGGTAATTATTGGAACCTAAGTATTTTTGTTGAATTTTGTGGTCATTTCATTACAACAAAAAGCATATGATGCATTATTGGGTCAGGGATGGCTAGTAGTAGCCAAAGCTGACTGGAAATGGAACACAATCTCCATCAAGAACAAGGGTCGAAAGTATATAATCGATTTGAAAAACCAAGTAGTCAGTGAGGAAGCAGCTTCCTCTGATTCATCAGATTCAAACACCGAAGAAGAATGGATGAAGAAGTATGAGCTAAACGATGAAGGGATTCTGGAATTACAATCATGCTCGAAGGATGAAACAAATTCTCTCTGTGGTTCATTTCATTGGCAAATGGAGGACTATGAATTATTTTCATTGACTTGTAATTTTATTGAAGTTATGGTGATCAATGAAGAGCAACAAAGAAAAATGACTTTGAAAAGTTCAACAATTTATGTGTGTGAGACACATTACATGGTTCTCAAAAGGTAGCAGTTTCAGTTTTAGTAGAGGCACGTGACTTTACTGATGACTACAAAGTTAAAAAAGGTACATCTTCGAGTAATAATATTAAAATATTTAGTTTGGAACATATAGATAGTTGTCATATAGTCAAATCAACTTCACAACAAAATTCTAGAAGAGGGAAAAATATCATCATGCAAAATTATGAAGAAGAAAAAAATATTGTGGGAGAAATTTTTGCATCAAAGCGAGAGATGGTAGGTGGGCCCCACATGGAAAAAAACAGAAAAAAAAAGTTCAAGTTTCAAAAAAATCAATATTAAAATTCTCTTTTTCATGATAGTACGGAAAATAAAAAATTAACTGAAGAAAACTTTAAAATCTTTACTAAAGGCTTTACTGTACGACATTATTTTCCTACCGTATGACCTATTCCATTTTACCTTGTCATACGACATGAAATCATCTCCACCACCATACAACCTGCATTACTTGCTTTCTTTTCTATCGTGCGACCTGCACTGAGTCTAACGTACGATCTCCATCTTCCTACTGTGAGTCCGCCAACTGTACAACTAAAATTTTTGCTTGTCATACGACTTCAAGTTTTGGTCACCAAATGACCTCACCTCATCTCTGATGTACAACTCACAGGGAATCTATCATACGCCTGCCTAACTCTTTTACGATTGGAAAGCACACCTATTACTACCGTATGATTAAGCCTTGAATCTTTCTTACAACTAAGCATTTGATATTTCCTATGACTCAACATTCAATCTGCCTTGTCTCTACTGTATGACTCTCATCTACCTGACATACTCGACTTAAACCCTACTATATGTTGCCAGTCGTATGACCTAATCCTGTAGTATATTTCTCACCATACATAATAAACCTTTCATTGTACGAGATTTGATCATACAGAACTCACATTGGCTTATATAGTCTATTGATCTCGTCATTCCTATTTTTCCTCATATAGTAGTACACTCTCTGTTGCATACCATATGGTCTGAACATCCATCACTCAGATAATTTCTGCAATTCTTATTCCTAAGGTTCTTAATTACAGCAGTATGATTTAATTTGTGGGTGATAGAATAGCCTCTATTTCTAGTCATACAAAATTCAAGTATACTTTTTCTACAACTAATAAGATGGTATTAGAGAGAAAAAATGGGGTGCACCATGAAGGTGTGTGTGGTTTTGAAGGTTTTAATTTGGGTTTGGTGGCAAGGGCTTTGCCCCTCGACCTTGTCCTATATCACGACAAGGATCATTCCAAGGATGCTGCCGCCGGACCCCGCGAGAGGTGCTGCCCTTAAATCCCCACTAAATTCATTAGGGTAAGTGCACAAAGATGGGGGACCAAAAGGGGGTCTTAAATGACCAATTTTTTTCTGAAATCAGGAAAAACTGATGCTGGATGAAAAATTAAAGATAGTTACACTCAAAATTTGAAGATGCAACAAAAACAAGAGTCGTAGTGCTCTGAATCTAGTTTCTAAATTACTATTTTTTTAAAAATGGTTGAGATTAAGGGGTTCAAAAAGGGGGGTCACACAAATTGGTGATGTTTTTTTTTCAAAAAAATATAACATAACGTCTGGTGTGGCCCCTTTTTTTAGTATTTCAAATATCACTTTGGTGAGAAATTAGCTAACGCCATTTAGGTTATCCCTGATTTTTTTGATAAATTTTCATGAATAATTGATTTTTTACTAATTTTCAAAGTGGACACATCCTAAAAAAAAGAAAATTGAGTGTGCTCCCCCCTAAAATTTTTGAATACTAATTGAAATCTAATTTTTTTTAATACATGTAGAATGGAGTCTAGTTTCTAAAAATGTAATTTATTTGAAATTTTGATGAACAGTTAAAAAAAGTCAAAAATACCAGACTAGTTTTTGACAAAAAATAGATACACTAACAAAAGAAATTAAAGATGAAAACCTTAACATACTCAAAACATGAAATAAATTATATGGTTAGAAAGCTAAGAGAAAGCTTAACATTATCGTGGTATTTTTTGACTTGTTATTGAAACAAGTGCAAACTTGATGGGGAGCACGCTCAAGATTATGTAATTTTTTTACAATATGTAAAAACACGTCTTTGGACATTCAAAACTCAGTCCAAGCCTTTGAGTTGGAATCCCAAGGCAAATCCAAGCCAAAGGCTTGGAAATTACCAAAGTAAACAATAATGCAAGCGTGTTATTACGGGCTCGCGTTATGTGCATGCATTTACATAACGCGAGCACATTATAACGTGCTCATGTTATTATGAAATAAAATCATCTCACCCTTACCTTCTCTCTCTCTCTCTATCAATCCTTCCCTCTCTTCTCTCTCTCACTCACCTCTCTCTGTGCCCACTCTAGGTCCCTCCCTTTCTACCTCTCCCTCCCTCCTTAACACCCCTCTCTCTCTTTGCTTCCTACCCTCTCTCTCACCTATCTACCTCCCTCCCCTCTCTACCTCCCTCCCCCTCTCTCTCACCTCTCCACCTCCCTCTCAATCCCCTCTTTACCTCCTCTCTCTCTACCTCCTACCCTCTATCTCCCTCAACCTCCCTCCCCGCCTCTCTCTCTACCTCCTACCTTCTCTCTCTCACCTCTCTACCTCCCTCCCCTCTTCTCTCTCTCACCTCTCTACCTCCCTCCCCTCTCTACCTCCTACCCCCTTCTCTCTCTCTGGTTGAGTGTATAGGGTTGAGGGTCTAGCATATAGGCTTTAAGGAATAAGGTTGAGGGATAGGGTTTAGGGTTGAGGGTATTGGTTATAGGGTATTTAGCAATGTAGACAACACTTAAAACTTTACATGCATGACAAAAGGAACAAAAAAAGACAAAAAGCATGTGCAATCTGTAAATTAGACCCACATGCTCTGTTATTCTTTGCTTTTTATGCATTATCGAACAAAAAAATGTTTTTCATGGTGCTGACATTTAGACAATCATTGTTTACTTAATCTACCACCTTTTTTTTGGTTCTTCAACATAGAAGAAGTAAATTAGATGTTTTTAGACATAATTTGATTATTTAAACTAATATTTTCATGTATTTAGATTGAATTTGATGATATAGATTTGTTTTTTTCATAAATCTGACTAATCCTTTTAGAGTTATATAGAATTCAATATTAATACAAAGAAACTTTCCAAAATGCTCAAATTGAGGATTTTGATGCCAAATTTTTAAGGATTAGGCAACTCGAATCTCGAAATCTAAGGTATGTTCTTTATGTATTTGTTTACTTCACTTTATGATTATGTTAGCATGAACTCTCATGTTATAGGATAATCATCAGAGAAGTGAGAGGATTATCATTTTAACAAGTTATTATCATGACAAAGTGAAAATTTATATTTATTTAAGATAACAATCTATAACCACAAGCCATATCACCATGGGAAGGAAATCATCAAGATAGTATTGGTATATATTTATGAAGGGAGTCTTATCAACATTCAAGGATAATCCTAAACTAGATCAAGGTCATGGAAACACTTTCATAGTGGAGTACTAGATGTGCAATCATGTTGCTATTATCCCAATTCAAACACTAACCTAAACAATTAGAAGGATACTAAGGGAAATCATGTTAGTCAAAGAATTATCATCATTCTAAAATCAAGCTAAGGATTGTCACTTGAGCATACTCACTTGCAAGAACTGTCATATCAGCCTAAAGACTATTATACCACAATAGCTATCATGCAACCCTAGGAATAGCTATGATATATCACCCATGGGTAGGATATCAACTGATACATAAGGTGACAATAAAGACTAAATGATAAGTCAAGTAATCTCAAATCCATGCAAAAAGGTATCCATGATACTATATAAGCATAGAGGTGGTCTTGAAAGGATATGAATTCATATGGTAGGGAAGATTGTCATGGACACTAGATGGCCAAATAGGTCAACTAAAAGATAACCATACATGTCATTAGCATAGTTATTAGGACAATTATAATCACAAAAAGGTTGTCTTGAATAGATAGTTACTTTTCAAGGAGTTATTAGATAGTTAAGGAAGATAGAGTATTAATATTTGTGGGTGCATAGCCTTTTCATGAAATGAAAGAGTCATGCATCATGAAGTAACAATCAAGATCAAAAGGACACCAAATTTGGTGCAGTTGCAAAAAGAAACTAAATTTGACACTTGATTATAATTTCACAACCAATTTGACTAGGAATGGGAGAAGGATTAGAGAAGGGATTTGTCCTAAATAGGAATGAATATGTTGCATCTTTAATCTAACTTGTCATGTTTTCAGATCATTCATTGATCTTGATTAAAATGTTTGTGTTTCATTTTTCATTTATCTCAATTTTTTGCTAACTAGTAGGAGGTAGTTTGTGGTCCTTTAAAAGAGTTTGATACTTTGTCTTGTGGTTGTAAGAGAAAGGTGGATAATCAAGAAAAATTGTTGATCTAGAGACATAATTTATTTCTCTACATACACTATTTTAACAAGAATATGATAGAAGAAGAAAGTACTAAAAGAGAACCTAAGACAAGATCAAGAAAAATGTTGGCTAAGAGAATGAGATGAACAAAGGACAAATTACTGATTTGATGACTTGATTTGTTGTTGTTCTAAAAAAACTAAGCTCCATACAATTTTATCTATAAATATGAGAATAAAAGAAGGTAAAAAAGGTATCAAATTATTCTATTGCTATAAGGAAGTTGCCTTTGGGTGCTGCCACAATAATGGGTTACACTTTCTGGGACATCCCGATTTTTGCTGAAATCACATATTTTTAGAAAATATAATGATTTAAGTCTTGAAAGGTTCCATTCAAAGGATTTTAATTGAAGAGGCTTTGATCAAACCCCCTTGGATAGAACCCGGCTAGTTTTCAACCATGCCTATAATGGAGTCTCCTCTACACCTATCAAAATGCTGATAAAAAACCACTTTTGATTTACCTTTTGCAGGATCAAATGAATTCATTTAAAATTTATATTTTGTAAGTATATAGTCCTTATTATAAGCTTCTCAAAAAGTATAATTTTAGATATATTTAATTTGATTATTATATTTATTTTTTATTTCTTGTGAATGTAGGTTTTTCAATGAACACCAAGGTCTTTGTTTCATACATACGAAAAAATAGGAGAATATAGAAAAAAAATTCTAAAAAATACATGTCCTCTAGGTATTGATGTCCTTATTCCAACAAAAAAATTTGAATTTCGATACATAGAAAAAAAGTTATGCTCTTTATAGTACACCTATGTCTAAATTGTAATTAGTTTGACTTCAAAACTTAATTAAAAAAAATATTCAATAAAACATTATGAAACCAAATGCATCCTCTAGATATTGTAATTACAAATATAAATTCAAAAAAATTAGAATTTTATCCTTCATAGAAAAAAAGTTATGTGGTTTATAGTACACATCACTCTTTAAAAATGGTGTTTACTATTAAAAACTAGTTATTGAAGGAGGTGGAAAAAGAAATGCAATTTGATTCCAAATTTTTTTTTAAATATATATTTAGAATCTACAGACAAAATGTCACAAATCACTAGTTTGCATCATCTTCAAATTCCTCACGGTTTTGCAGCTATAGGTGTCTGAAAGTGAAGATTTAGTTCAAATGTTCTTTTCAATGTCAAGTTTGGCCAAAAAGTGTAACCTAGTATTGTGGGATCACCCCTTTCTATTGAAGATTTATAATAAAAGAAGGAATACTACATGATTTGAAGATCCTTATAGAACAATTTATGCTTGTCAACTAAAGTTGTTACCTTGGAAATTGCATTCCTAATTCACCTAGCTGAAGAAGACAAGCATGTTTGAGAAGATATGTTAAGAAAATGTGAAATTAACCTAGAGATTATGCCTACCACCATTTGTAAATGTTGACCATATCCTAAGAGACCCTTATTCCAATGATGGAGAACTCTTGTAGCTAAAATGAATTGAGTTTGACTTGAGATCATAGGACTAAATTTAAGCCTTAGGATCAAATTAATCTTGGCCATTGATGTAATGTTAAAAATTTAGTATGCAAAAGTTGATTTCTATAAATAGAGAGAGCTAAAAGACATTGTAAGTGTTGGAAAAGTTCCTTTGTATTGCTATGATACATGCTTAAATATCATCTGAACGATGAATGCTAGTTACTCCATGAAGAAATACTGGCATGCTATGTCATCTTGACTTGTTATCCTAGCTTAATCTTGATTTGTAAAAGATTTCTAGTATATGACATGTGTGTGATCTCTATGTTTCAAGTTAGACCACCCTAGGAAACTATAATTTTTTAGATTTATAATCATTTATTCACTTTAATTATATGATTATTTTGAGATTTGTGTAGGAGATTACTTTACTCTATTGTACCAAGATGGACTAATTTATTTGTCTTAATCATGATGCATATAGAAATCATCATCATGTCAAGGAAACGAGCAAAGACTCTAACAAAAGAAGAGCATGAAGCTAAGAATGTGAAGAAAAGAGAAGGAATGAAGCAACTACGCAAAAATAGGAAATTATCAACCATAGAAGAAGACATACCACTATTGCCAATTCAAGAGGAACATGAATAATCTAATCAAGCTAAGAGAGATGGAATTGGCAGTTCAAAGGCAACGAATGCAAAACCTCTATTCAACAAGGAAATTGAATCTCAAAGTTGGAGGCACTCCATCTTTCACAGGTCAAGTTGAAGGTACATCATTCTCTTCTCAAGTTGGAGGCACTCCATCTTTCATAGGTCAAGTTGAATGTACATCATCATTCTCTTCTCAAGTTGGAGGCATGCCATCATTCACATGTCAAGTTGAAGGTACACCATCTTCTCCATCTCAACTTCAAGGCTTTTCATCTTTTCCATCTTCAATTGAAGGTACACCATCTATCCTATCTCAAGTAAATATTAAAGAAATTCTTAATACTGAGTCAACTTTACCATTGAAAATGCCTCCTAGAATTTTGCATAGAAAGCCTAAGTTTATAATTGATATTGATGAGAATATTTTGAAGCCCATGCAAGATAAGATTCCCAAGTGTACTTGCCAAAGGTATGCCAATAAGATATGAAAATTATTTTTTGAGAACTTAAATGACACCAAAAGATGTTAACTATTTGTTGAATTGATGAAAAATCTAAAATTTAGGCCTATTATGAAGACTATTGGCCTAAGAATATCAGATGCTTCAAGTCAAAAATCAATTGTAAAGAATCTAATGAGTGCATATGAGATTGTGGGTTCCACCTCATGCACCAAGGATAGTAATGTCACAAGACGTGTTATTATGTCGACAATAGTAAGCCATCAAACAAAAAAAGCTTGCCTCATTAGAAAGACAAGTGAAGCATTGAAAATAAGTAGAAAAACTCTAATAAGAGCCATTGGAAGGCATGAAAGAGTTGAGGACTCAAATAGCAATGAATTGTGGGCATTCTCTGGGAGACTCCCACAGAAAGATAAAGTTGTTGAAACTTTGAGATCCCTCATTGAAGAATTTTGGAAAAATAACACAAAGCTATCTCCTAATACAAGAGATGTTGTAAGAAGGAGAATTCGTTGTCAAAATCGTGAGCCACATCCAAAGCATTTTTTGGATGTGACTCAAACATAGTTTTTCAAGAAATTTCAAGAGATGTATCCTCAAATCAAAATTAGTCAAATGTATTTTGAAATGGTAAAGCCTTTTTATGTCAAATAAATCACATACACACAACTTGTTGTTGTAGAGTACATATTAAGTTTTCTAACCATTATGATGTTTATAGATATAGTTGTGTAGATTTACATGCTAATGATGTTTTACAGTAGTGTAATATAAAATGTCCACCTAGATCTTCAAGAGATTTCATATTGAGCATCTTATGTCAAAGAGTGGATGGTCAATTATTCCACAAGAACTTATGTTTGGATGGCACATGTGATCATTGTGGTGGGTGGCAACATTTGCCAATTTGTGAACATATAGAGAACACACATGCAATTGGAAATGAACTAGTAAGTTTTGGAAAATATAAGACAATGGCATATATTCTAAAAGATGGTAAAGAAGCAAAAAGGTGTGAATTGGTCATTGGAAAGATTCTAGTGTATTAGTTTATCTCTATTTTCTGAGATAATATAGTTTACGAGTATGCAAGGCATACCCATAGAGTTTGATGATTGAACTTGCAATTCAAGTTATGCAAGGACATGTTTCCACTTGATACCATCATTTTAGTTGTTGACTTTGCAGAGAACTACACACTACAGCCATAGAATGAGGTACAATCACAGTATTACAAATCTACATAGGTTACTATATTTGTGCATATAGCATTCATTCATGCATATGACAATATAGAGGATGACATGATGATCTTGAGGGAGTATCATTTTTATATCAATGATGATCACACACATTCTACAAAGTTTGTACAAGGCTGCTTTCAGATGTTCTACCGTGATTTGGCTAGCAGGAGCATATCATTTAGTCAACATATCATATGGTTAGATAATTGTGCATCACAATTCAAGAACTTGTGGATGCTCTACTTTTGAAATGTACCAGACAACTAAGAGGGGGGTGAATTAGTTGTCTTCAAAACTTTGATCACTTATGAACATTAATACATCAAACACTCATTCAATGTTATTCAGATTTAATCATGAAAGCATGAAATAAGAAATTCAACACAACAACATCATCAACACATGAGACACCAGGTTTTTTATGTGGAAAACCCTAAAAGGGAAAAACCACGGTGAGTGTTAGCCTGTAGAAATATATATGTCATAACAATACCAAAAAATAGAGGCTCACTACCCAATATGCTCACTACAAATGTTGAGGCTCATTGCCAAGATCGGCTCACTGCCAAGGGGTAGCTATTGCCAAGGGATAACTCACTACCAAGGATTGGTGAACTGATTTGATATCATCTACTCCATGCTTGGGTTCAATTCTATTGAAGCATAGTAAAACTCCTCTGCTTTTCTTTTCTTACACGTTCGCACTTATCTTTCCATTTTCACACTTCGACATCTTTTTTACAACTACAATACATGCTTTTATACAACTCATCAACCTTGGAATGTACATCAAGGTCTGCATTACATTCATCAACCATTGGAGATTACAAACATACATAGAAATAGGTCTGGACCTAAACAAGATTAGCTAAGGGAAAGATGTATGCGGATCATGTTACACCTTAGCTAGGACTCAAAAGCAATATTCCACGCCACAACACACTTCCACAATCTTCAATGCATCTCCACAAGTAGTGAAAACAACCAAGTCGGCCAAGACTAGTGTTAACATTAAGTCTTCTAAGAACAGTCTTCTTCTATGATCCAAATTTCCCTTTATGGACCAATCCAAATGTAGGAACACAATCAGGAAACATCCACAAGCACATTGCAATCACCAGGAACAACCACACAATCTCTAACCATTCTGTCAAGAAGATTCTTCAAACCAGAGCACATAAACAACACTGCCATCTACTGTCATAAGGAAGAGATCGCTTGCGGACCACCAAATCACGAACCATTGGAGTTGAAGGCACTTATTATTATTACAAACTTTATTCCAGAACCGTAGATTGAATTACCTAACTGCGGAGAAATGTGGAGTATAATGCATTCTCCTTCTCACCACCAACTATACAAAAAAAATAGATTTCACTCTAGTGAACATGTCTCACTCAAATCTTCATACTGGAAGCTCAAACTTGGAACATAGCATCTTCATACATGTATCTTAATAACTTCCAATCTGTAGACAAGGATATTCATTCTACAAGAAATGCGGAGCAATGTACTGGATTGTTCTACTATACCAGGAATACTTATTATCTTCAACACTTAACTCATTACAAGCAAGCATCAAAACAAGAGTACAGTTGGCACCAATGACAACACAGATATGTCGACATCAATGACAACACTTGTTAGGTACATACTTGCAAAAATCTCCCCCTTTGTCATTGATGGAAACATACTATCAAGACAAGATACTCCCCCTTTCTTTTTACACATATGCACTCTTTCTCCCCTTGAGTTTTTCACATGATTTCTCTCCCCCTTTGACATTAATGGCAAAGGGCACATATTTGCACCCAGCTACTCTGATCAATGCTCTTTCATGAATATTGTAACACTTACTACTCTTTGTTAGGAACACATTTTAGGAACACTTGCTACTCCCCCTGAGAGGTAGCTCTCAAAACATCAATCCAGATCAAAGAATGAGACTTTGGATACCACTAGACTAATGCATTCTTATGCATCTTAATTCAAAGCAGGAGGGGTAATAACCCCTAACTTTTCTCTGAGATACTCAAAGGTATCATTAGGCATAGGCTTAGTGAAAATATCTGCAATCTAATCCTTTGTGGACACATATTCCATTTTTACTTCATTCTCTGTCACCTTCTCTCTCAAAAAGTGATACCTTATTGATATGTGCTTTGTTCTTGAGTGCATCACTGGATTCTTTGAAATGTTTATGGCACTCATATTGTCACAAAAGATTGCAATTAGATCTTCATACACAACTCTTATATCCTTCAAAGTCTGCTTCATCCACAACACTTGAGTGCAACAACATGCTGTTGCAATATACTCTGCTTTTGTAGTAGACAAGGAGATTGAATCTTGTTTCTTACTCAACCATGAAACCAATCTATTACCCAAGAAGAAAGCACCTCCACTTGTACTTTTTCTATCATCAACATCTCTGGCCCAATCTACATTTGTATAGGCACTGAGAGTGAAATCATTATCCTTTGGATACCATAAGCCATGATCTAATGTGCCTTTCAAATACGTCAAGATTCTTTTGACTGCCATCACATGTGATTCTCTAGGATCTTCTTGAAATCTTTCCACAAGACATATTGCATGCATTATATCAGGTCTGCTTTGACTTAGATAGTGTAATCCTCCAATCATAGATCTGTACCTTTTCTAATCAGTCTTAGGTGATTCATCAGTTTTTCTTAATTTATAGCCAATCACCATGGGAGTCCATACTAGTTTGGAGTCTTCCATCCTAAATTTCTTCAATAACTCTTTCACATACTTAGACTAAGAAATGAAGATTCCTTTATCTGATTGAGTAATTTACAAACCTAGAAAGAAATTCATTTCACCAAACATAGACATCTAAAATTCATTTTGCATTTCTCCTGCAAACTTCATGCACATAGCTTCATTTCCTCCAAAGATAATGTCATCAACAAAGACTTCAACAATCAAGATTTGATTATCATTGATTTTGAAATAGAGATTGATGTTAGCAGTACCTTTATTGAACCCTAGTTGTAGTAAATACTTGTCTAACCTTGCATACCATGCTCTGGGGGCTTGCTTTAGTCTATACAATGCCTTTTTCAATCTGCACACCATATCACCTTGGTTTGATAACTGAAATCCTTCCGGTTGCTCAATGTAAACTTCCTTTTCCAATTCACCATTCAAGAATGTAGACTTCACATCTATCTAATACATTTTGAAATCTTTGTGAGCTGCAAATGCCAGAAATATTTTGATTGCTTCTATCCTAGCCACTGGCGAAAAAGTCTCTTCAAAATCAATTCCTTCAATTTGAGAATATCCTTTGCACACAAGCCTTGCTTTGTTTCTTATAGTGCCTTCTCCATTTTCATTTAGCTTATTTCTGAAAACCCATTTAGTTCCAATGACATTCTTATTAGCAGGTCTAGGAACCAATTCCCAAGTTTGATTCTTCTCAATCTGCATCAATTCTTCTTCCATGGCTTTTACCCAATTTTCATCATTGCAAGCTTCATTCATAGTTGTTGGTTCAACTTTTGAAAGAAAATAGTAATTCACTTGTTCTTCTGCAACTCTTTTCCTTCTCAGTACACCTTTATTTTTGTCACCTATAATCTGATCTTTAGAATGATTAATCCTTACATACCTGGGAGTCTTAACAACATTTTTTGGAGCCTCTTCTTCATCCTAACTATCTTCTTGCTCAATTTTTTCTTCATTTGCTATAATCACAAGTTCATCTGGTTCATAGCAAGTCAAATTTGATATTCTTTCCTTGCCTTCATCCATCTTCACATTAGCACTTTCAACAATCTTATCTAGTCTCTTATTGTAGCACTGGTAGGCCTTACTCTTGGTAGAGTAACCAAGAAAAATTCCTTCATCACATCTACCATAAAACTTGCCTAGTTCTTCATCTCTTCTAATATAACATTTGCTTCCAAAAACTTTGAAATACTTCATTGTAGGAACTCTTCCATACCATAATTCAAAAGGAGTTTTAGAGCTATTACGTTTGACTTGAACTCTGTTTAGGATGTACATAGCAGTATGTATGGCTTCTCTCCAGTATACTTCTAGTAGGTCAACTTCCTTTAACATAGTCCTGGTAGCTTCCTGAACTGTCCTATTTTTTTCTTTCAAGAACTCCATTCTACTAAGGAGTCTTAGATGCAGACAATTGTCTCTTTATTCCTTGTTCTTCACAGAAAATATTGATGTCATTTGATGTGAACTCACCTCTTCTATCAGACCTCAAGCATTTGATCCTCAATTCCAACTCATTCTCAACCATTGCTTTGAAAACTTTGAACTTATCTAGAGATTTAGATTTTTCTTTTAGAAAAGTGACCCAATTCATTCTAGAATAGTCATCATAAGTAGCATAAAGTGCCTATCACATTGCAGACTTCTTGTTCTTGTGGGACCACACAAATCTGTATGTACTAGCTCCAACAATCTAGCAAAGAATTGTTCTTTGCTTTTGAAACTTATTTTTGTTTGTTTCCCAAATTGACACTCCTTGCAAATGGTGTTGGTTGGCTTCACAAGTTTAGGTAGATCTCTTACAGCCTATGCAGAACTTATCTTCACAAAATTTTCAAAATTGATATGACACATGCTTCTATGCCACAACAAACTCTCATTTGTTTGAGCCAATAAACAATAATCATTAGTTCCTCTTAATTGGTAAATGTTACCTCTAGTCTTCTTATCAGTAGTAATCACTGAACATTTTGGAGCTTTCCATGATCTTGCATCCATTGTATTTGAATCTTAGATTGTAACCTTTGTCACACATCTGACCAACACTCAAAAGATTATGCTTCAAACCATTCACATATAGGACATTATTAGTATTGTACTTTCCATCAAAAGAAATAGATCCTTTTCCACAAATTTTACCAGTTGTATTATCTCCAAACCTAACCAGTCCTCCATCATACTTTTCCAAATTCACAAACTTACTTTTGCCACCGATCATGTGATGAGAGCATCCACTATCAATAATCCATTCATCCTTATCTTTCTCAACCTGAACAGCCAAAGCACTTTCTTCCATTGGTTTTTCTTCCTCCACACAACTAGTAGGATTAGTAGATACATGTTCTTCTTTAATTACAATCAACAAGCACTCATTTGTATTAGTATTAGCATCATCAAATTCATCATCTGTCACACCTTCATCATCAAGATCTCTAACATAGTAGCATTTCTTTGGAACCCTAGGTTTACTTTTAAATCTTTTTCTATTTCTTTCAATTCTCTCAAGACACATAGAAGCATAGTGACCAATCTTACCACATGAAAAGCATTTGAAAGGTAATTTGCCTTTGAACTTACCAGAACCTCTCTATAGTCTGTCAACAAAGTTTGCTTCAATTTCATCAAGCTCATCATTGGGTTCCACCTTGTACTTTTCAACTCTAGAGATCTTCTCTGAAGTACTGGCTTTGAAAGCAATCTCAATCTTTGGCAGAGCATCACCAAGCTCTCTCATCTCAAAAGTTGTAAGCTTCCCTAGCAACTAATCCTTGGTGACATCTTTCATAGTCATTATTTCTTCAATTGTAGCTACTTTGTGACTGTAGGATTTAGGTGATGACCTAAGAATTTTCATCACAACTTCCTTCTCTTCAATAGTTCCTCCCATACCTTTTATTTCATTGACAATTTCATCAAATTTTTGCATTTAGGCTGTTATGTTTTCATCTTGGCTCATCTTTAAACCCTCATATTTCTCTTTTAGACCCTGCGATTTAGCTTTTTTAATAGACTCATCTCCTTCATACATATTTTTCATCTTTCCCAAACTTCATTAGCAATTTCCAAATCCATGACTTTTATCAACTCAGTGTCCAACAAGGCACTTAACAGAGCATCTCTAGCTTTTGTTTAACTCATATTCTTTGATTTCATCTTCAGTTTGCAAACCATTCTGAGGCAATGTATACTTTGTCTCTATCACTTTCCACACTTTATAACCAAGACAAAGGAGGTGGCTTTTCATTTGTGCCTTCTAGAGAGCATAATTCGTTCCATCTAACTACATGGCTTCCTTTCTGTAAGACATCCTAGATCTTCCTCAAGCAGTTAAACTTTCTTCCAAGGAACCTACTCTGATACCAATTGTTGAAATGTATCAAACAACTAAAGGGGGGGTGAATAAGTTGTCTTCAAAACTTTGATCACTTATGAACATTAATACATCAAACACTCATTCACTATTATTTAGATTTAATCATGAAAGCATGAAACATGAAATTCAACAAAACAATATCATCAACACATGAGACACCAGGTTTTTTACATGGAAAACCCTAAAAGGGAAAAACTGTGGTGAGTGTTAGCCCACAAAAATATATATGTTATAACAATACTGAAAAATAGAGGCTCACTGCCCAATATGCTTACTGCCAAGATCAGCTCACTGCCAAGGGGTGGTTCACTACCAAGGGTTGTCTCATTGCTAAGGATTGGTGAACTAATTTGATAGCATCTACTCCATGCATGGGTTTAGTTCCATTGAAGCACAGTAAAACTCCTCTGCTCTACTCTTCTTACACCTTCACACTTATCTTTCCATTTTCGCACTTTGACATCTTTTTTGTAACTACATTACATGCTTTTATACAACTCATCAACCTTGGAATGTACATCAATGTCAGCATTACATTTATCAACTGTTGGAGCAATCTCCAAGGTCAGCATTACAAACATACATATAAATAGGTCTAGATCTAAACAAGATTAGCTAAGGGAAAGATGTATGCGGATCATGTTACACCTTAGCTGGGACTCAAAAGCAATCTTCCACACCACAACACACTTCCACAATCTTCAATGCATCTCTGCAAGTAGTGAAAACAACCAGGTCAGCCAAGACTAGTGTTAACAGTCTTCTTCTACGATCCAAATTTCTCTTTGCAGACCAATCCAAATGTAGGAACACAATCAGGAGACATCCACAAGCACATTGTAATCACCAGGAACAATTGCACAATCTCTAACCACTATGTCAAGAAGATTCTTCAAACTGGAGCACATAAACAACACTTCTAGCTATTGTCATAAGGAAGAGATCACTTGCAGACCACCAAATCATGAACCATTAGAGTTGAAGGCACTTATCATTATTACAAATTTTATTCCAGAACCGCAAACTAAAATACCTAACGACAGAGAAATGTGGAGCATAATACATTCTCCCTATCACCACCAACTATACAGAAAAAATAAATTTCACTTTGGTGAACATATCTCACTCAAATCTTCATACTAGAGGTTTAAACTTGGAACCTAGCATCTTTAGATATGTATCTTAATAACTTCCAATCCATAGACAAGGATATTCATTCTACAAGAAATGCAGAGAAATCTACTGGATTGTTCTGTTGTACTAGGAATACTTATTATCTTCAACACTTAATTCATTACAAGCAAGCATCAAAACAAGAGTACAGTTGACACCAATGACAACACAGATATGTTGACATCAATGACAACACCGGTTAGGTACATACTTACAACATCTATTGGTTGAGTAGGATGCATATGATGAATGGTGTTCAACATATGTGGGATTTCTTTGAGGTCAGGCATGGAAAGGGGGAGCATGATGGTGCAAGAGCATGTATCAAAAGAACATTATCATGAGAATAGTTAAAGTACAAAGACAATGCAAAGTTGATAGACATGAGATCTATTGTCAAATGTTGTAACACTAAAATGGGTCTAGGTAATGAAGGTAAGTCTAAAGTTTGTAGATTTTTTTGGTTGGTTGATGATACTAACATTGAAAAATATGAGGATTGTTGTACATTGACAGGATCGAGTGAGCTCTACTCTTTTAGAATCTATAATGCATGTTCATGGAGTATTCATAAACGGTAGCTGGTATGCTTTTGTTCTTCATGTAAAAATCAAGCTTAGTATGAATGTGAGTCAAAGGAGTGGGTTGATGAATGGTGTACAAGAAGTCTAATCCTGATTAACACATATCGACTTCTGATAGCACTACAACTCACAGAGATTGAATCATCAATTGACTTTGACATTGTTTTAAATCTAGTTCAACCAAGTATTATCAACATTCAAATTTAATAAAATTCATTAATAAATCTTATTTTGTAGTTTTTTATTGTTGACTATATTGATCGAACTCAATGCACATATCAATGTAGGGCATGTTTATGCAATTATTGCAGCTAACGATAATGAAGAAGGAATAGATTATTATTTGTGTCATTGTGTTAAGTCAAAAAAGAAATTAGATGCCCCTGTTATAGATGGAGAAAACATCAAGTACCCTGTCACACCCCATTTTAAACTAATGTATTTATTTTTATTATTTTCAAGGAGACAGATAGTCAAAGAAAATATTATGATCATAGTAATGATGTGAAATGCATCTATTTTACATTAATCTATATGCAAGAAATAATTGTTTATAATGTCATTATTGAACATGTGGTTAAAATGATGAAATTGACTAACTACCATCATATAACTAAATTAGATGTAGGAACAATGTGTTTTCCCTCTGATATGAGGAGAGAGTATCACCATGGAGAGGATGCTAGATCGCGTGAATGCAACGATCCTTATGCCATCTGGAAACACACACAAACATACTTAGTAGAGAGATCATGTTAGTTCTTGTCAACTATGTCATCATTAGGATGAAGGTTAAATCCTTTTTGTCATCTGATCAAAACTTGGTGTATGTCTTTGGATGACAAGTCGATGTGTGTAAGTCGATTAAACATGTTTACTTTTGTTGTCAAGATCTTATTCAACTTGTGAGAATTCTCCATCGATAATTGTACTTCAGATGAACACATTTAGTGTTCAAAAGTATGTAATATCAACATCTATTAGATAAGTATGTTAAGTCTATTTACAAAGTTATTATTATTATTACTATTAATATTACTATTGTTATAGTTAATTATTATGTAGATAAGGTAAAAAAATGTCTCCATTTTCTTCTAGCAAACTCCCTAGATGCTTGGGAGTGGAGAAAGGAGCAATAACTCCATACTCTCCATGCTCTCCACTATTTTATGCATGTAGAGAGAGATGCAAAGATATGGGGAGAGAGTTGTGGAGTGGTGCTTTAATGATGCACCCATAACTTGGAGAGGCATCTTTTGATAAAAGAGAGGTGAGTGTTTTTTAAAAACGAAGGCAAAGAGAAGAGAGGATACTTTGGAAAAGACTTGAGGGAAGGAGAGCATAAAAGAGGAATGCAAGAGGAAGCAAGAATTTGTTAGTGTGCTGCCTACAACATACAACAGGTAAGTTCATCGTATACCACCGAATGAGATGATATGCATATCTTGATGTTGCTTTAGGTTTGTTTGAAATTGCAAGTAGATGTATGCAGAGATTCTATTGTTGTTCATCCTCGATTGAGGATTAAATCTATATTTATAAGTATCGTATCTCGGTTAGGGATAGAGTAGAATGACTCAGAAGATATGTTTAACCTTTGTATTTATATATATGTATTTTAAGGGATATGTTATGTGCATGATACCTCAGGATAAGAGAGTTGAATATCCATGTTTAGCATAGAATATACCTTATTGTTTATCAAAGCACATTTGCAATGGTGATAACAGTCGAAGGACTAGTAATCAAACCATTCGATAATGGTGTATTAAGGCCATGTATTATGTTAAGAGGCCAACTATGTAAGTCATAAGGCCATGTAATACATTAAGAGGCCGACTATGTAAGTCTTAAGGCCGTGTATTATGTTAAAAGGGCTGACTATATAAGTCATAAGAATGAGTATCATGATTATAGGCCAACTAATTAAGTCTGATGGCCAAGTAATGTGTTGAATGGTCGATGGTCTAAGTCAAAAACCAATCGTTCACGATTGTATGCCAAATGTGTTACCATATTCAAGCCAAGTGTTATGATAATATAAGAGGCCAACTATGATAAACAAGAGGCTAACTGTGATATTACATAGAGGCTGACTGAGTTAATAAACTTAGCTCGACTATGTTTTATACTTACACCGAATGTGTTACAACATGGAGGTCGATGGTGAAAAGTATAACCCATGTCTTATAAGAGACCAATTGTTTGTTGAAAACCAAGCTTAGGTTTAGTAACCTAGAAAGGGTCAATAGAAAATTTATAGGACCTAAGATAAGGCCATTTATAAAGTATACTTCTCTTACCAACCATGGATTAAGAGGATTAAGAGTGTGTTTTAGAAAGCTTAAACAACTAGTATAAAAGAAAAAGTCATAGTGAAGAAACACTTGACATTAGATTGCTATTTTAGTTGAAATATGGATAAAATTAGAGTTATTTGTAGATGCTATTATGGAATTATCCTAATTTATCTATATTCTAGCTCTGTGGAGAAATATTATTTTACCCATCATAGGCTAAGAATAGCCACATGAATATCTAGAGAAACATTCTTTATGCCAACAAAAGTCAATATTTAGACTATTGTGATAGTTGGAATTCTCTCTTTGATATACATAAAGAAAAGTATTTAATTCATATGATTACACATTTATAGTTTATTATCGATAGATTATGAGTCAAATATTTATTAAGGCAAACAAAGTCTTTATTTGATAATCTATATGGCTTAAATGTCAACCTTGTATGTGTAGATGACTATGGATGAGCATGGGATTGGTAAACAAGTTATTGAGTATATGACAAAATGTCATAGACCCATGATTGCAAGGATTCAAAGAGGGACTCAATATATGTTTACACCAGTCACCTAAACTCTCACCCTAGCTTGTCAAGAATGACTAGTAGATAAGGGTATGTCTTTATGACTAATGTGGTATAAGAAAGACCAAGAGTTGTTATGTATAAAGGAAATAAATGATTAATAAGAATGTTGTCTCCAAGTCGAGAAAGAGTGAGTGAACATACGACTATTTATATAAATGAAACTTTGGCCAAAGTAATGCAAAAGTCACTACTTGCATTGTCAGTTCATGGTGTACCAGATAGCTAAACAATCAGAATGGGTCATACATAGCTAGAGCTGGACTAGAGTTATAAACTTGATTATCATTAGCTAGGACACATCACTAGTTTTTAGATGGTATATGGAATCAGTTGATTCTCATTATCTATTACCCTTATGAAGCGAAGGGCCACTTCCAAAAAGGAAGGTGAGCGGGGGACCACTGGTCTGTGGTTGGAAGAAAAGCACTAGGGTGATGCTCTCTCTCTCTCTCTCTTGTAGTTGACTATCAAAGACTTTTGAACAAGAACACATTGCTTATCTTGTAATTTATATGGATAAAATTGTAAGTCATAAGAAATACAATCATTTGTTATATGTGCAATTTGTTAGTCTCATGTGAAGCGACCTTCTTTTGAAATATGTATATTGTACATGGATATTGCAAATGTAATATATTGATTATGGTTATTTCTCTCTCTTATAAAAAAAATTAGTCTGAATATTTGCTTAATAGTGTTTGATTTTATCTAATATTCCAGTTGGGATGTTACACATGGTATCAAAGCTACTAGGTTCAACAATTGGACTTTGGAGTTCATTGCAAGGTTTCACAAGATTGGAAAGATATGCTAATGTTAAAACATTTGTTCTTGTGCTAGAATGGATGGAAATAGGACAAGAAAGCAAGCCAAGAAAACAAATCTTAGTGGAATGTGAAAGATCACTATTAAGAAAGAGCCATCTCCTAAACCAAAGACTCAAGATACAATGAGTTATGCAAAGGAAGCTTGGCTCACTAATTTTGAAACACTACTTGATGCACTCAAACATATCCACCTAGAAAGGAGGAAATGACTTGAGGAGGAAAACAGATTGTGAACCCTTACTATTGTTAAGATGAGTAAACCATCTACACATCATGACATGCCTTTTAGGTGTGGTTAAGATGTGTTTGTTATGAGTCTAGAGGTGTTGAAGGCATACTCATGAGTACATCCACCTACTAAATTTGTGTTACTTGATCCCGATGGAGAGGAGGAACTAGAGGAATTTCCTCTATCAAAAAGTGATATTTAGACATTTTCTTTTCACAAAAAGTTTTATATTTGAATAAGGATGTAAAGATCTAGAAAGTGAATAAAGTAAAGTTTTGACTTTTTGAGTAAGCAAATGTTTGTGTGATGAATCTCTAAGTTTCAATATTTATGAACTTGTACTTTTATGATAGCATATCAAAAAATTACATGTTTTGATTAATTTCTATTCAATGATTAGGTGTGGTATTGTTATGGAACACTCTAAAAACCAATCAAGAGGGAACTCAGATGGCCTAGATCCTAAGAATAACCCCATTGAAACATTAGATCAAATTTTGTCAGTTTTAAATGAAACAAAATGAAGATTGGAAGCCCTAGAACAAAAAGTTAGAGGGGAAGAAACCAATCAAGAACACCACTCTGAAGGAAGAGTAGAATATGGTTTTCATGGAGAACCAAGAGTAAATAACCAAGACTCACTAATGCAAAATGAGGAAAAGACTCATCTCACTAGTGAGTTAGCCTGAGATATGAAGAAAGTTATACCTCCTAAGTTTGATGGAATAGTGAGTGGAGATGCAGTTGAGGCTTGGCTGATAGAGATGGAAAAATATTTTGAGATAAGAAACTATTTTGAGATCACCAAGGCTGTATGGGGAGAATACTAGTTAGCTAGAGAAGCATCTGTGTGGTGGATGAACAAGAAAATGGAATTAGGATTGAGTTCCTTGAGTCTAATTTGGGATTAATTTGTGGTCATATTTAGGAAAAGGTGGTTGTCCCAACTCTATTTCTACTAGAAATTAATGGATTTTCAAAATTTGCGTTGAAAGGAGATATGATTGTCACTGAATACTGCAAAAAATTTACTAGGTTATTGAAGTATGTGCCACAATATCAGAAGGATGAGAGATTTAGAATAAGAAAGTTTATCATAGGCTTGAAGGCTCAGATTGGTAGAGAAGTGGACGTTCATGGACCCACAACCATGTATCAAGTTTTTGAGAAAGCCATCAAGCAAGAGTAGAATCTCAAATCTATCTCTATGTATCGAGAAAGACCTTGAAGGAAATTTAATTGGAGTCATCCTTTGAAATCCTTTGAAAAGAGAAATAAGAATCAGGAATTCAGATAAAGGAACTATGGTAAAAGTTCCAGATTTAACATAAACAAATCTAGGGATGGAAATAAGGATTCTAATCATAAAAGGAATGATGATAATACTAACTAATCTTCAGCAAAGAGAGGTCCTCTTGGAGGGTGTTTAACATGTTAAGGATATCATTATGCTAACCAGTGGCCCATGAAGAGTCAAGGGAATTCTTATGGAGGCAAACCTTTACCTTCACAATAAATGGCTTTTCAACAAAGGATTCATGTTGCTCTTGATAGTCATCAAGATGAGTATCAGGTTACCCCTATTGAAACCGTAGGTACTCTTTTTGGAACCCCAATTTCTATTCTTATAGATACAGGGGCAACTAAAAATTCTGTGAACCCTAGAATACTTGATAAAATGTCTAGAAAAGCTAGTTTCATGGCTAATTCATGGATAGTAGAGTTCGCAAACCAATCAAGAGCTCAGGTAGATTAACCCTATCTACTTTTTCCACAAAGGTCAACCTATATGTAGCACCTCTAGGATCCTATGATGTCATCTTAGGGATGAAATGGCTATCTCAGCATAGGGCAAAAGTTGATTGTCTTTCCAAAACAATAGAATGCATTGATGATGATGGAAATATTGTCCTTATCCAAGGTTTTTTAGAGAGAAATAAAAATTAGGTAAATTTTTGGGATGCAATTGAAAAGAGAAAAATGGAAAGGATTCTAGATGTTTGTAGTTAAAATGGGGGAGGTAAAATATGAAGAGGAGAAGGAATTAAAGTAAAATACTTTTGAAGAGTACCCTTTTATTCAAGATTTTTGGGATGTGTTTTTGAAAGGCCTTCCAGGTTTGCCCTTGAAGAGAGTTTTTTTATTTTGTAATAGATATTATTCTTAGTTATGAACCAGTGTCCAAAGCACCTTATCATATGACTACTACTGAGTTGATGGAGTTAAAAGCTCAACTCCAAGAATTTTTACAAAAAGGGTTGATTAGACCTAGTGTATCATCTTGGGGAGTTCTAGTGATCTTTGTTAAGAAGAAAGATGGCACTCTACATCTTTGTATAGATTATCGTATGCTTAACAAAGCAACAATTAAGAACAAGTATCCTTTATAGCACATAGATGATCTTTTTGATCAAATGCGTGATGACTTTGTATTTTCCAAAATTGACCTTAGATGAGGGTATCATCATTTGAGATTGAAGGAAGAAGATATCCACAAGACAACCTTTTGAACAAGGTATGGGCATTATGAGTTCACAGTCTTACCTTTTGGTTTGACCAATGCTCTAGCAACATTTATGAATTTGATGAACAATGTTTTTGGAGACTATCTAGACAAATTTGTTTTGGTGATTTTAGATTATATTTTAATCTACTCTCGTAATGAGGAGGAACACCATCAACACTTACAAATAGTTCTACAACAACTCAGGGAGCATGAACTTTATGGAAAGTTATCCAAATGTACTTTCTTTCAAAAAGAGGTGCAATACTTGGGTCATATCATATCAGCTAAAGGAATTGTTGTAATTCCATTGAAGATAAAGGCTATTTTAGAATGGCCTACTCCTAAAAATGTGCATGAAGTGCATAGTTTTATGGGATTAGCAAGTTAATACAAGAAGTTCATTTTGAAATTTTGATAGGATTGCCCATCCTATCACTTCCTTGCAGAGAAAAGGAAAGAGATTTGAGTTGTCTGATAAGTGTAAAGAATATTTTAATATTCTTAAAAGGAAATTAACTTCAGCACCAATTCTTAAAGTGCCAGACCTAGAGGGTCATTTTGTTGTTGTGACTGATGCTTCAAGAGAAGGGTTAGGAGGAGTGCTCATCCAAGAAGATCAAGTTGTAGCTTATGAGTCTAGGAATTTATGACCTTATGAGAAGAATTATGCCCCTCATAATTTGGAATTAGCAGTAATTGTGCATGCTCTCCAAGTATGGAGGCATTATTTGTTAGGGGAGCAATTTGAATTGAAATATGATAATCAAGATTTGAAATACATCTTCACGCAACCTATCCTTATTCCTCGATAAAGAAGATGGTTAGAGCTCATCTCTAATTATGATTTTGAGGTCAATTACATTAAAGGTAAGGAAAATAGAGTGGCTAATACCTTGAGTTGAAGAAGGCACATATCGACAGTAGTATTAGTGCACTCTGATTTCAAAGCTCAAATATTGAAAAAATTGACCAGTGATGAATATTATGAGCAAGCTTTGAAAGCTCTAACAAAAAATCCTTAAGATACAAGGTATGATGGATTTTATTTTGAACCTGAGAGGTTATTGAGATTCAATACCAGAATATATGTTTTGAATCAGGGAGATTTAAGAAGAGCCGTGTGGAAAGATGTGCATTTTGCACCATATTCAGGTCATTCTGGAGTGACAAAGTTGTTAGCTGATGTGAAACCCTTATATTTTTTGAGAGGAATGAAAAATGATGTTGCAAGATTTGTGGTAGAATGTCTAGAGTGTCATCAAGTTAAGGCTGAACCCCAACACCTGGTAGGACTTGTGTATCCTCATGACATACCTAAATGAAAATGATAGGTTATTAGTATGGATTTTATCCAAGGACTACCTATGTCCCACTATAAGCATGATGTTATTCTTTTAGTAGTGGATAAACTTACTAAGGTATCTCATTTTATACCTGGTAATCTTTTAGATGGAGCACCTATCTTAGCCAAGAAGTTCATGCAATAAAATTTCAAGTTGCATGGAATTCCAGAAAAGATAATTTATGATAGAGATGCTCAAATAACTTCAAGGTTTTGTCAAATTTTGTTCTCAGCTTTGGGAACACAATTGGATGTAAGCTCAACATATCATCTAGAAACAAATGGACAAACTGAAAGATTAAATCAAATACTGGAGGATTTATTGAGGATGTATTGCATGTATTAGTAGTATTAGTGAGAAGAGTATCTTCCACTAGTTGAATTTGCATATAATAATTCATATCATTCTTCAATTAAGACGGCTCCATTCGAAGAATTATATGGTAGGAAGTGTCAAACTCTAATAAGATGGGATAAGCTAGAGGATAGGATTTGCCTTAGGCCATAAATGCTTTCAAAAATGGAAGAGCGAGTAAAGCTAATCATGAAAAGATTAGCAGAAGCAAATGATAGATAAAAAAGGTATGTTGATGCCAAGCGAATACCCTGATAATTCTTAGTAGGAGATAAAGTTCTCTTGAGAGTCAAACCACATAAAAGCCCAATTAAGTTTGGAAAGTCTTCCAAAATAGCACCTAGATATGTTTGATCTTTTGAGGTCCTAGAAGTGGTTAATCTAGTTGCTTACAAGATAGCTCTAGCACCAGCCCTTGCTAGAATGCATGATGTTTTCCATGTGTCATATTTGAAGAAATACATATCAGGATCTAACCATATACTTGATTGGAATTCTCTATAGGTCCAAGAACTAGGGGTGGCCATGATCGAGCCTCTCAAAGTGCTCAAAGTATGCAAGCTCTACCTGCATAACAAAGAGGTTACCTAGTGCAAAGTCCAGTGGGACTAGTATTCAGAGGAAAGTGCTACTTGGGAAGATTACAATGATATCTATCAAAATTTTCCACATCTTTTTATATAGCATGATGTACAAGAACATGTTTGAAATATTATTTTTTGCTTGGACATAATCATCAAGGATGATGATCTTTAAGGGGGAGATATGTCACATCCTGTTTTTAAAACCAATGTATTTATTTTCATTATTTTCAAGGAGGTAGATAGTTAGTCAGAGAAAATATTATGATCATAGTAATGATGTGAAATGCAAATTTGTTTTATATTAGTTTATTTGCAATAAATAATTGTTTATGATGTCATTATTTAACATGTGTGAAATGGACTAACTACAATCATGCAACTGAGGTGGATGCAAGAACAGTGTGTTTTCCCTCTGATATGAGGAGAGAGAGTATCACCATGGAGAGGATGCTAGATCACGTGAATGCAATGATCCTTATGCCATCTAGAAACACACACACACATACTTAGTAGACAGATCATGTTAGTTCTTGTCAGCTATGTCATCGTTAAGACAAAGGTTAAATCCTTTTCGTCGTCTGATTGAAACTTAGTGTGTCTTTGGATGACAAGTTGATGTGTGTAAGTTGACTAAACATGATTAATTTTTTTAATATCTTAGTCAGCTTGTGAGAATTCTCTGTCAATAATTGTACTTCAGATGAACACATTTAGTGTTTGAAAGTACATAATATCGACATCTATTAGATAAGTATGTTAATTTTATTTACAAAGTTATTATTATTATTAGTATTAGTATTGTTATAGTTAATAATTACGTAGATAAGGTAAAAAAAGTCTCTTTTTTCTTCTAGTGAACTCCCTAGATGCTTGGGAGTGGAGAAAAGAGTAATAGGTCCATACTCTCCATGCTCTCCACTATTTTATACATGTAAGAAGAGACGTGAGGATATGGAGAGAGAGCTGTGGAGTGGTGCTTTAATGATGCACCCATAACTTGGAGAGGTGGCTTTTGATAAAAGGGAGGTGAGTGTTTTTTAGAACAGAGGCAGAGTGATGCAAGAGCATCCCAGGTTGTACAGCAATCTTGCATCAACCAAAAATATTTGCATTTTTTTCCTTTCATTTCTGTTACGCTGAAAAATGTCCCCTTGGGGGCTTTTCCCTTCGAAGGTTTAGCTCTCGGGTCCTTTAGAATGCATTTAGATCATCTTGCATGTTAATGATGACTCCCGATGAGAAAACCCCTAAAATTTCATGGAAAATGGGACCTAGGGGATGAGATTAACATGAATCCTTCCTGAAATAGGGGAGGACTTGGGCACCCACACCCTAGTCCTGCCCTATTTTAGGTTAGGACCTATTTTTGTGTGTCAGATGTATGACCATTATTAGGTTTTATGCCGACATCTCAAGTTTGAATTACAAATTTCTTAGCAGGAATGGTTTTAGTTGCATCTATAAACATGTTTAGGACTTCATTTGAAAACTAGAGACAGGCAATGTGAACTTGTGACTTTATGTGAAAGTAATTCAAGGCATTCATTGTGTTGCAAAGTAGTACTTTGTTATTATTGTGTTTGTAATTGCAGATTTGATTTCATCTCCTCATGGCATGAAGAGCATCTTCCTTCCATGAGATCTACACTACAAGGTGATATCTATTATGTTTTTGATCATTTATCATTTGAATTTTTGCCTCTATCCCATAGGGATATGCGCTCTTTATCTAACGATGGTGTTCAGAAGACTTGAATGTCTCTCCGAGGCTTGACTGAGGCAAGCCTCTAAACACCACAACCCCCAACCCACTTTTCTATGATTACAAGTTATAGGTTTTGGAAGAGAAAGAAGTGGAGTTGCAGGAGAGCAGTGCATACAGTCAGAATTGTAGATCTGAGAAGAAAACTAGGGCTTGGAAAAGTGTGCCCACTCATTAGTCCTCCAGATTTCAAGGCAATGAAATCTCTGTGACAACAAGATCAGGTTGCAAACATTCTTCAGAGATCTTGACAAAAGCAGGTACAGTGGACTTGGGCACCTACTCATTAGTCCCCAACTTTTTTGCACATCAAACTTCAAAATCTGGTATGTATTTGGTTTCCATTTGATATCGCTGTGTGTGATCATTTTCTATAATTTGTCCGTTTGTTTACGATTTTATGAAATTAGGGTTTTGAGTATAATTGGACTTAATTGAACAACAAATTCACACAATTCCAATCTTCCCCTATGTTCCAAGTGACAAGAGATTTGTAGTAGAGTTCTCTACTCGGTTGAATGTCCTTGAATGTTTAGTGGTGAAAGGAGGATCATGATAAACCCTTGAAACAAAACTATCCACCTCATCATCATCCCTTTTTTCATATTAAATATTTTGGTGAACCCATGTTTTTAATGAAACTTGCACCTATGTGAGTGTTGTACTTTAGAATTTCATTCATTCATTCATTTCATTTTCATTTTATTGCATTTGAAAAATTACAAAAAAATTGAAAAATTTGAAAAAATTAGCATTTTTATCTTGCATTTTCAAATAATTTGAATTAGTTTGCATTTAATATTATTAAATTTCTTTCATTATCATTAGATCTGATTTAATTTATATAAATTCATCATTCATCATTCACTTACATTGCATTTTCATGATTAAATTGTTAAAAATTGCTCAAAATTGTGCATTTTTTCATATCACCTAGCTTGCATTAGCTAGAATTTGTAGTCAAAATCTTGTTTCACATTTTAATACCCTTTTAAAATACTCATTAGGACTGATTTATAATTGTAGTGTTTCATCATAGTGGCTTTCTTGCAAAATTTCATGTCTAGGGTTTGAAAACCTTGCATTTTCACTAGATTTGGCCTGATCATCTCTCTAGAATTGCATCATAGGTGTGTTGTGAAGGATTTTTATTCATAAATTGGTTGTTATTAGGGTTATAATTTTCTTCACCTCCTCAAATTATTTACAACACCCTTTCTATTGGGCCTCTACATGGAGAATTGATGAAAAATTGCATGTTTTTGGTGTATTTTCACTAGGTTTTGACTTGTCATCATTATAGATTTTCATTAAAGGTGTGTTGTGAAGGATATTGTTAGTTTATTGGACTGATATTAGACATATTATTTTCTACCTCTCATCAATTTCCTTACAACACCTCTTCTCTCACTTTTTTGCATTGAAAAAAGTTGAAAAAATCACGCTTTTTAGGTCATTTTGGATATTAAACATATCTTGCTTCTTGGGTTTGTTCTATTAGTTTGTACATTGTTGCATACTTTTGCATGAGTATTATAACCTACTTCCCTAATAGAAATATCCCTTTATGAATAAGTAGAAGACTCATGGGATCTAGTGCTCCTGAAGAATACGATATTCCTACCTCTAAAAATCCATTGAATACCTTCTTTACAAAAGGAGACACAAATTTTGCAAGAAACTATAACTCATACAACCACTATGGAAGATCAAGTATTTCATAATTTTGAGGACACTATTGAGGTGGTAACACATGTACCTACTTGATAAAGAGTTAGCCGATTTTCAAGCATTTGTGCAAACTGAAAGGATAGCGGAAGAAGCTATACCTGTGATTCACAACATAAGAGAGTTGATAAAAGAAGGACAAGATGGTATTAATGTAATTTGAGGTTTAATGCATATCATACACACTAATGTTATGCCAGTGACTGAATGTACAAATGGTATTTAGAATACGTCATGATCATCTCATACGCAAGTATCGGCACCTATATCGACTACGAGAATATCTACATTTACATCAACGATTTTAACCACTAATGCTTATAGTAATGCTACCACTGGTATTGGAGTATCTAATGACACTAATTCACAAAATTACAAAGCTATGGGATTTAACTATCAGAACTTGGTGTTGCAAGGTGTGACCCTTGGTCTTCTTGTTTAGCACTGCACTACGGTGGTTTGTGACAAGGGCTTAACCGCCTCCCATGCTTGTTAAGTCAAGTGGTTGTATCGGGCATTAAAAGGTAAATATTTTGGTGCAATGGTAGCTAACAGTTGGTATCAGAGCCAAGTTCCTCTAAAAGGAGCTTAACCACTTGAGGAGATCCAGGATGTCGTCATACAAGAAGGACAGTCTGAAGTTTGATGGAACGAACTTCACTCTTTGGAAAGGCCGCATGAAATGTCACTTAGAATGTATGGGAAAGGCATACTTGTCCATGGTCACAAAAGCATATACACCTCCACAGGGTGGTCCAACAACTCTAAATGAAATCACAGATGCTAAAAACAATCTGCGGACTAAAGAGGCTTTTCTAAGTGCATTAACCGACTCAGAGCTCTCAAATGTTATTGACCTACCAACTGCCTATGAGATCTGGATTAAACTAGAACTTATGCATGAAGGAGATGAGTTTGTTAAGAGTGCAAGGTTGCAGAGTCTCAAAGGGAAATTTGAAAGATTGAAGATGAGAGATGATGAAAATATCACTACCTTTATGCCAAGAGTAAATGAGCTGGTGTGTGGAATTAGGAATGCTGGTGGAGTTTTGGATGAAAATGAGATTGTTTGCAAAATTCTCAGATCCCTTCCTACTGCCTACAAAATCAAGGTTGCTGCCATTGATGAATTTAGAGCCCATACAACTATCACAAGAGAATAATTGGCTGGCAAACTAGTTGCATTTGAAATGACTGAGTTTGGAGATGATCCCCCCAAGACTGAATTTGCATTCAAAGCCAGTGCCTATGTGAAAGGCAAACAAAGATTTGATCTGGGAGAAAACTCTTCAAGGAAGCTGTCATGGTATGATCAAGCAAGAAAAGACATGGAAGAGGAAGAAGCAGAGACAGCTCAACTTGAAGCCATCATTGCAAAAAGACTGCCAAGATCTGGTAAGTATGAAGGAAAATTACCCTTTAAGTGCTTCAACTGCAATAAGATTGGTCGCTTTGCCTCAAGATGTCCAGAAAGATCCACAAGATCAAATTCTAATAGACAAAGGTTCCAAAAGAATTGTTATTATGTTCATGAAGAAGCTGATAATGAAGGAGTAATAGATGATGAATCAGAGATAGGAGACAAATCCAGAAATGAATGGGTGTTCATTGCCATCAAGGAAGAAGATCCAATATTCCTTGAATCTATCAATCATAAGGTTATAGAAAGAGCTTTGGCTGCCCAAGTTGAAGAAAAGGATGATTGGGTTATTGACAGTGGATGCTCTCACCATATGATTGGTGACAAGAACAAGTTCTTAGATTTGGAAAGGTATGAAGGAGGAATGGTAAAGTTTGGTGACAATTCAGCTGGTAGAATCAGAGGTAGGGGAACTATCTCTCTTGATGGAAAGAACAAAACCGGTAATGTACTGTATGTTGAAGGATTGAAGCACACTCTTCTCAGTGTTGGTTAGTTGGTGGACAAAGGCTATGATCTCCGGTTCAAGAATGGAAGATGCAAGATCTTTGAAAGCTCTGGAACTGAGATTGCATCCGGTACTCAAACAAAAGGTAATATCTTCCATCTAGTTGGTACTAATAAAAGTTGTCTGTTTGTTCAAATTGATCAGAGTTGGTTATGGCATAGAAGGATGTGTCATGTAAATTTTGATAACATCATCAAGATAAGCAATACTCAAGCTGTAAGAGATCTTCCAAAGTTGGTAAAACCTACAAATAGTTTGTGCAAAGAATGTTAGCTAGGCAAATAGAGTAGAATCTCATTCAAAAGCAAGGATCAATCCTCTACTAGATTATTGGAGTTAGTTCATACTGATCTATATGGTCCAACAAGAATCAAGAGTATGCAAGGTGATAGATACTTCATGTTACTGATTGATGACCATTCCCAGATGATGTGGGTCACCTTTTTGAAAGAGAAATCAGAAGTGTTTGAGAAGTTCAAAATCTTCAAGGCTATGGTAGAGAATCAAACCAAATTAAAACTGAAATGTCTGAGGTCTGATAGAGGTGGTGAATTCACATCCAGAGAGTTCATAGATTTTTGTGAGAAGCATGGTATAAAGAGACAGTTTTCTACTCCTAGGACTCCATAGCAGAATGGAGTAGTTGAGAGAAAGAACCAGACCATCCAGGAAGCATCCAGGACAATGATGATGGAAGCAAATGTTCCCCAGATGTTTTGGAAAGAAGCTGTCAACACTGCAGTCTACACTCTCAATCGAGTTCAAATCAGAAGCAATACCGATAAGACTCCTTATGAACTTTGGTTTGGCATCACTCCTACTATGAGATATTTTAGAGTATTTGGTAGCAAGTGTTACATTAAAAGAGATGAAGATCTAGGAAAGTTTGATGCTAGAAGTGATGAAGGAATTTTCTTGGGATACTCCACTCAAAGCAAAGCATACTGGTGTTACAATAAGAGACTGAGAAAGATGTTAGAAAGTACAAATATGAAGGCTGATGAAGGTACTGAGAAGCCCTCAAGATTTTATGAGTATGATGAAGATGATCAAAATGATGTTCTAGTTCAAGGTGCTCCATCCTCTCCTGAAAATCAGATTCAGACTGATTCGGTAAATCAGGAAGAAGAGACAGGTCTAAATGAGAATGATCAAGAAGCAGAAGTGCAAGAAACTCCCAAAATTCCAAGGTATGTAAGACTGAACCACTCTGAAGATCAGATCATAGGTGACAAAAGCAAAGGTGTGCAAACTAGAAGGAATGTTGCTCAAAATTCAGATGAATGTTGTCTGATTTCAAAGATTGAACCTAAGACAATAAATGAAGCATGCAATGATGAAAATTGGACAAAAGCAATGGAAGAAGAATTAATACAAATTAAGAAAAATCACACTTGGGATCTTGTTTCTAGACCTAGAAACAAGAATGTGATTGGAACCAGATGGGTCTTCCAGAACAAACTAAATGAAGTTGGTGAAGTAATCAGAAATAAGGCCAGATTAGTCTGCAAAGGTTACTTTCAAATAGATGGGATTGATTTTGAGGAAACCTTTGCTCTGGTGGCAAGAATTGAAGCAGTCAAACTATTTCTTGCATTTGTTTCCTTCAAAGATTTCAAAGTGTATCAGATGGATGTCAAATCTGCTTTCCTGAATGGTGAGCTAGAAGAAGAGGTGTACATTGAACAACCAGATGGATTTCAGTTATTAGAGCATGGTGATATGGTCTGCAAATTAAAGAAGGCACTGTATGGTCTAAAGCAAGCCCCAAGAGCATGGTATGAGAGGTTGGATAAACATCTTTTGAAGATTGGTTTCAACAAAGGTACTGTTGATAGTAACCTATATTTCCAAATTGATCATGAAAACATCTTGATTGTTGAAGTATTTGTTGATGATATCATCTTTGGAGGAAGAGACAGTATGTGTAAAACCTTTGCAAACCAAATGAAAAGTGAGTTTGAAATGTCAATGCTCGATGAAATGAATTTCTTCTTGGGTCTGCAAATTACTCAGATAGAGAAAGGAATCTTTATCTCTCAGACCAAATATGTGAAAGAACTATTGAAGAAATTTAGAATGGAAGATTCAAAGCCAATGAACACTCCCATGGCTACTGGATGTAAGTTGAGCAAAGATGATGACTCTCCTAAGATAGATCAGACAAAGTACAGATCAATGATTGGTGTTACTATATCTCACTCAGACTAGACTAGATATAATGCAGTCTGTTGGTCTTGTGGCGAGATTCCAGGCTGATCCCAGAGAATCTCATGTCATGGCAATCAAAAGAATTTTTAGGTGCTTGAAAGGAATAGTTGAGTATGGCCTATGGTATCCCAGAGATCATGACTTTTCTCTTCATGCATAAACAGATGCAGATTGGGCAGGAGATGTGGATGATAGGAAGAGTACAAGTGGAGGAGCATTCTTTTTGGGAAAAAGGTTGGTTTCTTGGCTAAGCAAGAAACAAGAAGTAATATCCCTGTCTACAACAAAAGCAGAATACATTGCAGCAGCAGGTAGTTGCACTCAACTTTTGTGGATGAAGCAAATGCTAAGAGATATTCAAGTAGAATATGAGAAGCCTATCACAATTTTCTGTGATAATTCAAGTGCAATAAATATTTCTAAGAATCCGGTATTGCATTCTAAGACCAAGCATATATCCATCAAATTTCACTTTTTGAGAGAACAAGTGAACAAGGGTGAAGTCAGATTGGAGTATGTGCCCTCCAAGGATCATCTTGCAGATATTTTTATTAAACCTCTTCCCAAGGACTCTTTTGAGTATCTCAGGGAGAAGTTAGGGGTCATGGCCCCTCCAGTGATGAACTAGGATGCACTGATGTGTATCAGTCCAGTGGATATCACAGTCATATCTTGTGATTCGGATTGATGATGGGGAGCTGCTACTAAGGGGGAGCAGCTGGTATGATTCTGATGTTTTACAATTGCAAGTATGAGCCCTTTGCCATTGATGTCAAAGGGGGAGAGAAGACATGTGAAAAACAAGTGGTTGATGATCAAAGGGGAGCAGTAAAGGAAGAGAAGACATGTGAAGAGTTGTTGCTGATAGGAGGAGCTGTGATAGAAAGGAGAAGTTCTTGTCTTGATGGTTTTTCACATCATATGTTGCCATCAATGACAAAGGGGGAGATTGTTGCAAGTATGAGGTTAATCAGTGTTGTCATTGATGTCAACATACTCATATTGAATTGATAAGAAAGATTGGATGAGCTGTGTGCTGAGGATATTGAGAAAATTAGTCTCAATCAGGAACAGTGAAGAACAGTGATGAGAAGAAGGAAAAAGTACTCAACAGGTTGAGGATTAGAGGATACAGATTAAAGGGTTTATAGATACAAGTCTTGAGATGTTCCAGTTAAGATTTCAGAGGTCCGCATGAAGATCTGAAGAAGTTATGTTCGCTCAAGTAGAACCGGTTCCGGCAGGCATTCAGTGGTGACAGAGTGTCACAGATTGGTCCGGTGAGTTCTAGAATTACATTCTCTCATTCTGCGGATTGGAGGTAGTGTTGAAGAAGTTAGTGTGAAGTGACAACTTGATTTGTGCATTGTTTGGAGGTCTGAAAGAACCTTTTGCATTATGACAGTGATGATAGACTGTGCTCTTGAAGTTTCAGATGAAGGAGAGAAGGATTCCAGTAAGCAGATGAAGTGCGGATGTTCTTGGTGATTCAGGAAAGCTTGTGGTGATCTGTGGATTGTGTCCAGTTCATGTTGGTGGTCCGCATTGAAGTTAGAGTTTGTATTTGAAGAACAACCACAGATTTTGGTGTTCTTCTTAAGACTAGTCGACCAGATGTATTACACGTCTTGCGAATGATCTTGTAGATGTTTGCCGACTTAGATGATTGTTCCTAAGTTGATGCCTTGTATAAATAAGGGATTGTGAATTCATTTTGAAGTGTGTCTTGTGGTGATGAGAGTGAGTTAGCGAAGAAAAGTGTGAATGGTAGAGTAGGAGCTTTCAGGCTTAAATGGAACTGATCCAGGCATGGTAAAGATGTCAATCTCCAGTTCAAGTCTGTAATACTTGTTATCTTGTAGACAGTGTGTCTCTTGTAGGCAGTGTGCCTCCTTGTGAGCAGTGTGCTCAGGTAGTGACCCCTAATTGGCATGTGCCATCTATTTTTCTCATTCTTCTAAAAGAGAATAATCCTTAGGTTAATCACCTCATGGTTTTTCCCTTAACTGGGTTTTCCATGTCAAAATCTTTGTGTCTCATGTGTTGATGTGTATCTACTCTGGTGTTTATGCCTTATGCTTCCATGAATGATTAATTGCTATGCTATTGATTAACAAAGTGGATTTAAGTGTTTGAATTGAATGAAGCAAATTAAGGATAACTGATTCACCCCCCCTCTCAGTTATCAAAAGTTGGTATCAGAGCCAAGGTCATGGGTTCAAACCTCGCGCTTGCGCTGGGGGGGATTGTTGCAAGGTGTGACCCTTGGTCTTCTTGTTTAGCACTTACTTGTTATCTTGTAGACAGTGCGTCTCTTGTAGGCAATGTGCCTCTTTGTGAGCAGTGTGCTCAGGCAGTGAGCCCTAATTGGCATGTGCCATCTATTTTTCTTATTCTTCTAATAGAGAATAATCCTTGGGTTAATCACCCCACGGTTTTTCCCTTAACCGGGTTTTCCACATCAAAATCTTGGTGTCTCATGTGTTGATGTGTATCTGCTTTGGTGTTTATGCCTTATGCTTCCATGAATGATTAATTACTATGCTATTGGTTTAAAAAGTGGATTTAAGTGTTTGAATTGAAAGCAAATTAAGGATAACTGATTCACCCCCCCTATCAGTTATCAACAATTGGTATCAGAGCCGAGGTCACAGGTTCAAACCTCGCACTTGTGCTGGGGGGGATTGTTGCAAGGTGTGACCCTTGGTCTTCTTGTTCAGCACTGCGCTGCGGTGGTTTGTGACAAGGGCTTAACCACCTCCCGTGCTTGTATCAGGCATTAAAAGGTTGATCTTTTGGTGCAATGGCAGCTAACACTTGGCACCTAAGGTGACCTCTTCTATGAATAATTACTCTCAACCACCTCTCCATCCCACTTATTCTCAACCATCCCTTTCATATAACTACTTGCATCCACCTTCCACCTATTCACAACCTCCGCTTATCACTATTTAGGCTCAATCACCTCCTCAATTTGGTTCCAATTCCTCACAACAAACCACATCTCCTAATGACGCCATCTTAAACCAACTATTGCAAGGCAAGACTTCTTTACAACAAAAGGTGACAAATTTGACAAATTCTTCACAACCTAATATACCAACCTATCATGCCCATAATCCTCTATCTTATGCAATCTTGAGAACTACTATGCCTAAGATGTTTGAGACTCCTCGCTTTGAAAAGTACAGTGGAAAAGGTGATCCTTATACTCATGTGGCAACACTCATGACTATGTGTAGTGATTTTTACTTTGAGGAGGATTTACTAGCGAAACGTTTCCCATGATCTCTTAAGGATACTACTTTAGAATGGTTTTTCTCTTTACCTCTGAATTTAATACACTCTTTTTTATAGTTAGTTGACCAATTTTTACATCATTTTCAATCAAACATTGGACCTTAAGTCTCTTTAATTGATTTGGTTCATTGCAAACAAGGTCCGAAAGAGAATTTGACTGAGTTTATTAGTCGGTATCAAGCTCTCTATGCAAAAATTCAATATCAGATGAAGGATGAGGATGTTCAGAAGGTGTTTATTACAAATCTACAACCTAACATCCGTGATAAGATTCTCTTGATGAAGTATAACTCCTTTCAACATTTATGTACTGCCCTTCGTGATTACCATCTTTTGTCTAGTTAGTATGAAAACCAAAACTCATCATCTCAAGTTCGTCAATCCATGGGTGGACCATCACAAAACAAATTTAAGAGGAATAATAAGAGTTTCATCAAGACTAATGGGCCGAATGCAAACAACTTTTCACAAGTGTTTGCTATCACTAATCTGAAAAAGGCACCGTTTCAACAAAGAAAGTTTACTTTGATATCTGAATCCTATCATTCTATCATGAATCAAGCTGTAAGTAATAACCTCATGAATCTTCCTCTAACTAAACCATTGGATCCTAGTAGAATGCAAGGACCTTATTTTGATGCTAATGCTTTTTTTCATTACCATCGTCAACAAGGACATGATACTGAACGATGCATGCATCTTAAACATGAAATACAGGACCTCATCGACTTGAATGTTATACAAGTATTGGGTGTGAATGATAAAAGAATTAAGTTCATTGCTCCTTTGAATCAGATTTTACAAATTTTTACTAATCCTTTTCCTAAGCATATTGACAACAACATGTTGGAACAGAATATAGTGGAAGTAGAAGATGGCTATATGGATTATGATGACATTGTAGGTATGATAGAAGTGGATAAGGAAAAGTTGGATAATCCACCTTGTCCATTGGGAAAGGGTATTTATGCTGAGGTTCCTCCTCTGTTATCCCTTCAAGGATTGGGAGATAACCAAAATACATTGGAATGACAAATGGAACAACCGAAGCAAGAGACTATGACAAAATAAAAGATTGAAATAGTACAAGATAGTCCTTGTCACTACAATAGACAGAATCAACAAAATAAGAGAAATAAAAATTGGAAAAGAGAAAGATGGTTATCATCAGTTGGAAATAATAGTGGTTCTCCTCCTCACAAACAACAATAGATCTCACATACATAAGGATTTGAAAACAAGCATTGCATGGACTCCCTAACAACAAACAAAACTCTCATAAGAACCACTCAAGCTTCACACAAAACTTGATGGAGCATCTCTCCAAGATGCTCGCAAGTTTCAAGTTCTAGATCGATTGTCCCTATAGGTAAGTATTTCTAACCTTGATGGTCACCTATGTCATAGCATTATCGACTGGTTTATATGACCTCCCCTCCCATGTTGTGTTTCCCCCATGATGTGTTATGTGTTGTTTAGGCCTCCTAGGATGACCCTTGATACGCTTGTAAGGTCAAGTATACTGGGAGATTAAGTCTATTGTGACCATTCTTCTATTTGTATCATCATTCTTCTATATTGCTTCTCCTCTATTTTCATTGTTGTGTGTTGTGTCTTATGGACATAGCATTGTGGTTGGTGACTTGGGGGCACCCTCCTACATGATTGTCCCTAAGGCACTTGTTTCTCCTCTCTTGATTTATTATTTACCTTCTTCTAGTGGTTCTATCTAGCTAGGGGATGATGAAAAATATAGTATACTAAATTGGACCTAGTGTCCCTTCAGTGAGAAATTGAAAAATGGACCTAGTCCATACATGATGATGGGGTTGACATATATTATCTAACACTTGGCTAGTAGAATCACTCTGTGTGATACTCTTGATGTCTTATCGCACTTACAAAACATAACAATACTACTACTCTGTGCACTTTGTCTATCTTGGATCTTGCTTTCCTCAGCTCTTTATGTGAATGGTTACATGCATTATTGATTACATGGATGCTAACACCTTTTCTTGCAGGAAAGTATGTATTTGTGGGAACATTTGGTGATCGTAAAGTACATGTCACCTCTGGGGGGCATGGGCTTTGTGAGAGCTCATGTTCCCTTGTGTGTTTTCTCTCTACCTTAACGTGCTTGATATCAATGTTGATTATAAAGAATATTGAGAGGGGGAGTGAATCAGTATTCTACAAAACCACTTATTCACATGTTCTTTTACCCATTTACCAAATTCAATAACATGAAAGTAGAATAAGAAAATGAACAGCAACCACAAAGACATAACACATAGACACTAGGATTTTTACGTGTAAAACGCAATGAGGAAAAAACCATGATGAGTGTTAGCTCACATAATATTATGATATCAATACTAAATTATATGAAGGCTCACTACCTTAGGGCTCACTACCCAAGAAGTGCTTACTACAATAGGCTCGCCAACAAGAGAATTGAAGAGAAGATAGAAGGTTTGGCTCACTACTAGGAAATGACTGCTACAGATGCATCTACAAGATGGAGAAGTGCAGCACCAATTATAGATCAATACACTGACTCAAATGTCTTCATAATGTTTGCTCTACTTTTCTATTCTATTCTACATAAACTCTGCTCTTCTGCCCTTACTATCTTATTTGATCACAATTCTGCTTTGGATCACATACACATTGGATTCGCATGTATGCCACATATCTCATTCAATGCCGAATTCCATCAAATATATATCCGCTACAAGATTTAATTCACAATTAGGTCGCAAGCCAAACATAAACCGTGTACACAAATATTGCATCTTGTTGGCTTGAACTTGTGTACAATCTACAATGCAGATTTAAACAAACATGCAAAATTCTTCATATAGGTTGGCTTCAATCATGCAACCACTTAGATTGATTGTCCAAACAATATATCTTCTCCGCATAGGAATCTAGCATGCCTGATGGCTTGTTCCTTAAGAACACATTTGATCAACTCATATGTCACACCATAACTCTCACTGTAGACCATATGAGACTCTAAAAATCATATCCAACATTCATTACTAACTTCCTAACATGCCTTTAGAACTGCAAGACAAAATATGTAACTGCGGAGGAATGCAGACCATTTTACTCTGCACTAGGTACTGTTCCTGTCTTAGCTTTATTCACCCAGACTTGAGCCAATCACAACTTAAATTCTGGAAGTCATCAGTACTTGCAATCTTGAACATAGAACCTTAAAACAATTCTGAATAACATATATGAACCGCATATCTTGACCATCAATAGCAGAGGAATACCACTTGAGTCTATGCTACTAACTTTGTGTTGTCAGTACTTAGTCATTTTTCCTTAGTCTTTTGTGTCTGGACCAAACCTTGTATGTATGTTGTTTCAAGTTGAGTTCCCAATCATCCTTAGCTCTATCATGCTCTTTTTTCTTTGTTGCCATCGATGACAACATTACCCAATCAGCAGTGTCTCTTGACTATGTTGCCAACAATCTCCCCCTTTGGCATCGATGGCAACACTTAGTGAAAAATGTGTATCTACTCCCTTCTTCTATAACACTCTATTCTTTCACTCCCCCTTAGGTGTTTTCCTATTTTTCACTAGTCTTCTTCTCCCTCTTTGACATCAATGGCAAAGGTGTATGTACAAAAGTCAAAATTGTGTCAAAACTGCAAAAACTGTTATACTCTACCGCATATGTACATCTGTAATTTTTAACTTAATTGGATGTAAGATGTAGGATGTCATTGAAAATAGTCTTGATTTGGACCAGCTCACCATCCCACCTCTTCTTTGCATTCTCCAAAATTTGAATGTTCCTATTTACTTGGAACACTAGATCTTCCACCTCCTGAACTCTAAAAGGCATGTTAGATGTTTCCTGAATCTTTAGGGCTTGTGCAACTAAACTAGTCATGGACTCTATCTTAGGGCTTATCATCCTTCTTAACTGGCACAATTTGTTTTTCATTTCTTCCTTCTTACTAAGAAGACTACTTATGTTGTTTTGAATGTTCGCAACTTGTATTTCTATGCTGTTGATGGAGTCAACTGCAGGATCATAGGTCTTGGAGATGTTTGCTAGTTGAAACTCCAAGTTTTTGACCTTCTCTTCAATTTCTTTGGTGCTTTTAGGCCATCATAAATAGAACTTGTATATGTCATAGGCTTCCTTGATTGTACTTTCTATATCCTTGATGTTATTTTCTAACAAAGTTTTAACATTGTCTAACTGGACTTTCATCTCTATCATTCTTATGACTTCAAATTCCTTCCTAAATTTGATGTCAGTAGATTTTTCAAAAGATTCAAAATGAATGCTTACAGAATTCATCAGGCCTCTAAGATGATAGGTTGGTGAAAAAGATGTATCTTTGTTATGTGAAGCCATCAACTTTTCCAAAGTACCAAATATTGCATCAATGAGTTCTTTGTCTTGTATATGTGTCTTCAACATCTCATCTTGAGCCTTTGCTTGTATGACTTTTCCAAACTTTAATTTTTGTAAGGGAGTCATTGAGTTTAAGCTAATTGGTCCTTTCAGTGTCATGGGTAAATCTAAGATCTATGTTTCTTGTTCTGTCAATAGTTTTCTAGCATGGTCAATAGAAACTTGAGTTGTAGCAGTGTCTCTTGCTACTTGCTTTTCCTTGCTCTTCTTTTCTTTCACTAACTTTTCTCTCTCTACTTCAATGGTAGCTATAATAGTGGATGAATCCCTTGTTCTTTTTCTAGAGCTAGATACCAACTTCTCCTTCTCAAATTTCTCATCTTTTCTTTCCAGAGTATGTGAAGCTTTTGATCCTTCTTCTTTGGTTCTTGCCTCACTTGTTTTTTCTTTTAATTGCTCATGTTCTATAGACATTATGGAAGACAATTCTTCAAATGTTCCAAATTTGTCTTCTTTGAGATCCTTTGGTCTACTCAGTAGTGCATCAGCTATCTTAGTCAAAACATCCTCTGTAACCTCATAACCTAATGCTGGAACCCATACAGTTCTTGGTTCCATGACCTCCATAAAGCATTTATCTTTGTCCACCATGAATACAATGTTCTTTTCATATTTCATTACTATCCTTTCAGGTATCCGGTCCCTGCATGACATTTTCCTTTGAAAGTCCTTGAAATATTCCCATAAAATTTCACTTTGCTTATCTGTATTTCCCAAATTGTGCAAATGGTTTCTTATTTGAGTAGCCACAGGTATGCGATCAGACCAGACAATATTTCCTAAGACAAGCAACTCTCTCAGGAAGTAAAAGAACAGACAGGTGATCAATGTTCCAAATTTGAAAGGATAATTGGTCTCTCTTGTTCTTTTCAAGTTTTCCATTAGTTCACTCTACAGAAATTCACATAGATTATAATCAGTATTGTTCTTGATCATGTCATAAGCTTTGTATATGGCTGGTACAGATACAAAATTTTCTTTGTTTGAGAAGTATATTTTATATCCAATAATCATTGCAGCAAATCTAACTGCCAGATCCTTGATGTCATTAATAGTGAGAGCCTTCTAGTCAAATTTGGCTCATGTTAGATGCATTAGCAAGTTATTCTTTATCTTCTTTGACCCTGCAACCCTTCCAGTGGAGCTCATACCAGTTACATCTTTGATAGCTTCCTTTGTTATCATGTATGGTTCATCAAGCCAAAGAAACTCATCATGAACCCTACTTAGAATAAATCTAACCCATGCATCATTTGGAATCGTAGGAAAGTCTAGCCATGTGTCTAATTTATTTTCTCCTAGAATTTTGTATTCATTTTTCAACACAACATCAACAATAGTTAATTCATCCAGGTAAGGCTTTCCTAGCTTCATGTGGTCATATTCTTCTAGATTGGCATGAATGTAAGCTCCAACATTTTCCATATACAAGACTCCATGTGGAATATTTGAGAATGCCCCAACAAGATCATTTTCTAGTGTTTTGAAGAAATGTTTCTTGAAATTTGGTCAAGGCTTTTGAGTTATCTTGATTACTTGAGAAGTGAACATTTTCACGATATAGTTTAAATTTCACAATAGGCTTTTTAAGTCGTAAATACCTCTATTGTCGGATTAGGGTTTTACTTGATTTTGTCTTGAAATGCTTTGGAGATCACTAAAGTTGCTTTGAATTTCTATTCAATTTGTCTTAGATACTTGAGAACTTGAATGCAGAATGAATTGTCCATCAGATAAGCTTTTTTTAATCCTTTATTCATTTTGACCTAACCACCATAAATACTGCTTCACAAAAGATGTCAAACTCTTATCTGTTAAGCACAATCGACTTAGATTGCTCCCCAATGTTCCTCGTTTCATTTTTTTCTTCCAGAATTTAATTCAAGAGATCTGTCATATGAAGCTTTTCATCATATCTTTGTGCCAGATTCCAACACTAACTAACTGGCTCGAGGATTGGATTTTTCAATACAGCTCCCCCTGAGCCAGAGCTCCCAATTTACTTCCCAGAGGAAGTATCTGCACCAGATGCTGGTGCAGATCCCTCTTTGACTTCAATCACATCTTTCTTGATCCATATCTTACCCATTTATTTCTTGGTTTCAACTGGATCAATCTTTTCTTTTCCCTTATCATTTCTCTACTCAATTTTCCTTCCTTCTGTATAGTAGTTTCTTTTCACATTATTGCTTCTGTAGAATCTTGCCATATGTCTAAGTTTGTTGCAATTGTAGAACATGCTATTCTTTTGTCCTTGATTCCTTCCACTGAATGAGTTCATCCTTGATCTACATTGGTTAGCCATGTGCCCAAATCTATTGCATGCAAAGTATTTTCCATTGAAGGACTAAGCATTCCTTATATTGTTGTAACCATTCCTTATTACACTTCTACACTCATTTTCTATGTGACCAATTCTCTTACAATTGAAGCATTGGCTAGAGAAATATGAAAAACTTTGATTCATTTTACTTCTGCACTGAGTGGCTCTATGACCAAACTTATTACATTTGGAACAATAACCATTGAAAGATGGATACCTTTGAGCATTTGGTTGTCTTACCAGAAGTCTTCTTGGTTTATTTCTCTGATTCTGGAACTAGTTGCTTTTGTCTTTCTTCTTCCCAGCATTGACTTCTCCTAGTTTTGAGCTTTCTCTCTTTTCAAATCCCAATCCTTATTTGTCATCTGAACCTTTTTGACTTGTAATCAACTCCTCAAGATTTACAGAGCTTATCTTGAACTTTTCTTTATAACTTTTGGTTGCTTCAAGATCAAATTTTAGGAGTAACACATCTTTTCCCAATTTTTCACATTCCTCTGATTTTTCTTTCACAACCTGATTCAGATACTCCTCAACCTTGGTCTTTTTTTCAACTAGCAGAAATAGATTCTCTATGGATTCAATTGCTTGTTTCAATTTCTCACTTAACTTCTTTCTTCTTTCTTGATAATTCTTGATTTCCTCTTTAAGTTTCAAAATGCAGTCATCAGCTTCTTTGACATTCTCCTCCAAACCTTTGATATCTTCTTTGGATTTGTCAAGAACTTCAAGGGCTGCTTAAAGTTGTTCATTGTTGACATAGATACAACCACCAACATTAATACTACCAGGATGACTTGCTTCAGAGTAAGTGAGATACCTTTTAGCTGCCATGAGAACACCTTCCCAGATCTTCCTTAAGCGGTTAATCTTCTTCTAAGGAACCTTGTTCTGATACCAATTGTTGATTATAAAGAATATTGAGAGGGGGGGTGAATTAGTATTCTAAAAAACCACTTATTCACATGTTCTTTTATCCATTTACCAAATTCATGTTATCACCTAGGATTGCACCCGTTGTGCAAACCTGTGTGGCTCAACAATCCTGTGTAACATGGGAATACCTTCAGGTTGTGGGTGCCCTATGGTGAAGGTAGACCTCCAGATTGTGGGCTGGTTCCTTTATGATTTTCTAATGGTAAATTGACTTTGCAGGAAGAGGGTTAAAAGGATTTCTAATGGATATACTAAAACTAGAATTTAAATGGGTGGTGATGCACCTAAATGATAGAAACATGCAACCCTGATTCACAACGACTTTCAGAATATCTCTCCACATAGATCAATTTGGCAATTTGACCACAAAAATGATTTCAAGGAAGGCTTGAATAAACTTTCTCTTGAATAAAAACTAGGTTCTCACAACATGGAAGAAAAGATTATTCCAATACACAACCTAAGACCTATGATTTTTCACTGCTTTGAATGCATGTAAGTATGAATGAGAAAAAGATTTAAAGGTTCTATTATTAAAACACAATAAAATTTCATGCAATCACTCATAAAACAACATAATTGAGAAGGTAAATACTTGATCTTACTGAAAATGAAGGAAAATCCGCATAAATGACAAAAAAGATAACCTGTAACCTGTTGTACTATATAAATCTAAAAAAATGAGTTACAAACAAACTCTGCCTCTTTGAAATGTGTAAGAGAGAATAGAATGCAAGAACTAAGAAAAACATAAGTTTTTCTCCTATATATGATCTTCTCACAAAAAGACTTAAAAAGGTCAACTACAGTCAACAGCCCCTAAAAATATCTCCTCCAAAACTGATCCACGAGCAAGCATAAAAATCCCTAAAAAATAGGGTCATAACTATAAAAAAAGGAGCAAAAATAGCTCCAAACTATCCCTCACACTTAGTTTGACCAAGTGGTATGCCAAACTCCTCCTAGTTTGACCAAAAATCATGTAAAAGCTCCCAAAATGGCTTAGTTAACTCCATCTCCTAATTTTGCATGATTTAGGGATGAGGAAACAATGTGAACAAGTAATAAAGTAATCAAAATGACTTACTTTACTATTTGTTATTAATTTGTCTATCTCTAACTTTACAACTTTATGAAAAATAATAAAGTAATTTATAGTTGCATTACTTTGTTATCTGTTTACATTTGTTTACTAGTTTCTAAGTCATGCAAAAAAGAGGGTAATTATTTTCAAAAGATTTAAAAATAATAACTCCCTTTTCACTTGCATAATCACCTCACCCTTATGACTCCCATGCCATAGTTTTATATCATTGCATCTCCATGCATATATATGTGCTATTTGATCTTCTTACATCAAGAAACCTTATGAAAATCAAAACAAAAACATGGCCCCATGGGCTCCCTTGCATCATTATGTTTCTAAGGTCAAAAAGACCTTCAAACAAAAAGCATCAACAAAAGGCATCATTAGGTTTTTGAAAAGACCCTTCACAGGCTCTTTGGCATCATTAGGTTTCCAACACCTAAAGTGTTGAACTCGAGCACTTTTTGGATAATAATTATCACACAAGAAAAGAAGTCAAAAAACACACATCATGCCCATAGTCAGGCTAGGGCATTCGACCAAAAAGAAGATGAAAACCTAAAATCTTCATTTTTCACTTTGTTTTCTCCTCTTGTTGCTCTGCCCACTTACATGCAAGGGTTTGAAGCTATCTTTGGAGGCATTCTTGAGGTTTAAACTATTGTTCTGAGCTATTTTCAACATCCTCACGATTTGGGTAAGTCTTCCTTCTATGTATTTTGTATTCTTGCAAGAAAAAAGTGGAAAAAATACACTGTTTACTGCTCCTATAGTTGCATCCATTCTAATTTTTGTATAGTAACATGATGATGAAAAATCTCCTCCTTTGCTCCTATATAAACTTCATATTTGATTTTCTCTATTTTAACATAAAAATAAGGGAAGAATGATAGTTATGCATACTAGTTTTCATCATGTTCACTGTGTCTATCTCTGCATACTCTTCTTTCTTTGTTCGACTTTCATGGCATAATGATTTAGCATGGGTTTTGTAAAAACTCTTTGAAAAGAGAAACTGTAGCTCATATTTCCTTTATATGATTTGATCTTTCACTCATGGCATGATGACTGTAACAGGAATAAGTATGTATGGCTATTGAAATAAAGAGGTTAAAAAGCTTTACTTACTGTAAGTAAACCCTAGTAGGGTTTAGTGAACAATATACTTCATTTTTTTCTTTTCTCTATCATAAAAGATATCACTATCTCTTAGCATTTTGTTTACCTCCTCTGTTGTCTTAGCTTGAGCTTTCATTGTAGTGGAATGATGAAATAGGCTTCTTCTCTTATTTGTTACAAACCCTACTAGGGTTTCACCTACTCCTTCTCTATGCTCTTCAAACAATGTTGTTCTTTGGCTAGTGGGGATAGTCACCCTAAAAGAAGGACTGTGACCTTATTCTTTCTTTGCTTTTCCATGATGCTCCTTAGGCTATAAAGCTCTTGATGGGACTATCCTTTAGTTGATATTGATCTGATCTTTGACTTGTGATGTTCACAACTTGCCCCATTTTACCCTCTAGAAAAATGAGGACCCTGTTTGCTTTTGCGTTTTTGTGGTTTGGTCCTGCTTGGTGGTAAAAGGGAAAATGTACTTGATGATGGAAATACTTGAAAAATGAAAATGCATAGTACTAGAGAGAAACAAGGGTTACTAGTGAATTCTGCGTGAAAAATAATTTAGGGTTGTTCTTTGAACCAACTTGAAATTACTGGTATTTCATGAAATAAGGTGGTTTTGGTAAAAGTAGAATGTTTAATTACATTTGTATATCATGTACAATTTTTTTTGTATATAAGATGCTAATGTTGTCGTATTGTGGTGCAATCAGGTCTTTGTATTGTGTTTTTTTTGCATGTATATCTTGAATGTTTAAACTTAAATATGCAAAGACAGACCCAATTAGGTTCTGAGGTAAATTGAATAAGCATTGGATTCTAGGATTGTATTTGTGTACTGTATTGTACGTCTAAACTCATGCATTTGATATACAAATAAGGGAATGTACATGACCGAACCCAAAAGGAATATATAATCTGGTTTATAAAAGTCAAAATCTAAACAAATGTTATATAGTATATATGTATGTATATTTGTTTGTATCTAAAATACAGGTACAATCTCAGGTTTCAAAAAGCAGTTAAAAGTGATTAAAGTTGGCGGGGCCCACGGGTGCATTATCATAGGATGTCTCTAATATACAAGGGGTAATATACATAAACAGAGATACAAGTTGGACCTTACTGTAATTCAAATGTGGTTCATAACAAACTGAAGTCCACGATGTTTGTATGTATGTTAAGTTGTATGTATTATGCAAACACGATATACAAAAGGCAAAGATACAACACCAAAATTAACACAAAGTCAAAGCTAAGTTGATACATCTTTCAAATCGGCACTTTTATGTTTGAATGTATATATTGCATGTACATTGCAAAATACAAAAGTTAGATACAAGGCTAGACATGAAATTAAATGTAATATGTTTCATAAACCCGCTGGAGTCCGAGTTTGTATGTTTTGATGATTGTATAAAATATACATAGGAATATACAAAAATTGACATACAAAGTTTTGAACGGTGAAGTATGTAGGCATGATATACAAAGTAAGGTGTGGGAATTAACATATACAAAGTTCAAAATATGAGTTAAATGGAAAGTTAGACACAAACTGAATTGTATGCATTAATTACAGCATTCAATGCACATCTACCACTAGAAACTTAGAATTTGAACATGTTAAAAGTGAAATTCAATTATGTTTATTTTCGTAATTGCATTTGAAGGTTAAAATTGCAGAAAATTTCACAAAGTTAGAGAAAGGGTGATTCAGGAGTTGACCAGAAATTTGAGAATGGTAACAGAGGGAGGTTTGAATGGTAAATCTTTGTCGACATTCTTAAGGTCAAACCGGTTGTGAATATAGGTATGTACCTCAAACACCATTAAAATTTAGTCAAATGAAATTAGGATTAGTTACAGTAATTTCAATTAAGAAAATAATGTAAGGTAGTGAACATTACTGTAGTTAATTATAGGAAATGGTTTGATATTGCTAAATTCTGTAAATTCCAAATAGAGTAAATGATAAAAAACCCTAGAGTAACTAGTAAAAGAGTAAAAATCTATGGTGAAACCCTAGGATTGTGTGCAAGCAAGAGGGTAAAATGTATAAATTTTCTTGACAGGATGGCACCAAAGCAAAAGAAGGTGGATACCAAGTCAGCTGAGGAAAAAGAGAATGTTAAAAAAGAAAGGAAACCAAAGAAAGAAGCAGTTAGGGAAGAATTGCTGCCAATTAGGGGATATTCATCTCTGATATATAGCATGGGGGAAACAACCACAGATACAAATATTGGTCATTATGATTCAGAGGATGTGTTACAAAAAATCACGACACTAGATGCCACTCCAGACATGAGAAAAATTTGGGAAAAGGGGTTGTACAGGGTTGTTGGTTTTCCTTTGGCAATGCAAGCCAAAGATTTGATATTAGAGTGCATGAGCCAATACGATTTTAATACTAGGAGAGTAATGCACAATGGGCATGTTGTTGTAGATTTGTCCACAGAGGGAATAACCAGAACATTTGGCTTGGAGATTAAGGATCAAATGATGGATGTTGATATAGATCAACATGCTTTGGACTTTACTAAAAATGAGAAAGAGTGTAAAACTACAATTTTCTATGGGTGGTATACAACACAAAATAAACCAAAGGCTGCAATAAGGGTGCCAAAGAATTTATACAGGATTGATTTCAAAGAAGAAATACACATAATGATCACATTGTTGAGCAGGATGGTTCGATTAAAAGATGCAACAAAGTTTGAGCCATGGATGTTCACCATCATTTAGTATATCAAAGAAAAGCTTGGAACAATTCACTAGGCTAAGGCTATCAGTACTGCAATATATAAACAAATAATGACATTTAAGAAGAATAGAAAATTCTATCTATCTTCTTATGTGATTTATGCATGTGCTGTTGAAATGCCACCATTGGCTAGGATTGACAGAGTGGGTACCCTAGGAAATGGCCCAGGTCAAAAGTTGGTTTATGACCATTATCCTGATTTGTAGGAGGAGAAAGCACTATGAAAGTATGCAAGAGTCAATGATGTATTCTATACTTATAAGGATAGAAGGTTATTAGAGGAGGCAGCAAATGCTATAAGCCTTTTGAGCTCTTGGTATATACAATTCCCTACCTTCACATACATTAGAACTGAAGGGTTTGAGGGAAAACCATTCAAGTTACCAAGGTATCCTATAGACAGATTAATTGTATTAGAATTCTCTAGGCAGATTCTGAATGTGTTCAAAATGTATAAGAAGATGTTCGGTAGAGGAAACATCAAATTCCCTTGGATACTTGGTAATTATTCATGTTATAACAAGGATATAGCTCAACAATCAAAGAGGGAGCTAAGATACTATGGTTTTGAAGAAGTTGACTTAGTCAGGCATTTTGACCCTTTCCATAGAATCCAAAATTACATTGATAATAAATTTAGACACCAAGTCCACATTGAGGACTTTTGGTTAGATTGTGAGAATGAAAAAGAGGTAAGGAAAAGGGCTCATCAAAGATTGACGTTAGAACAAATGAGAACCATGGGGGAAATTAGTGTACCCGAAGAAATTAAAAAAGATGATGGTAAGGTATTACACAAAATCTATGAAAGCAAGGGACTGGCACTATTGCCCATTAATGAACCAAATTGGGAAGAGCTAGAAGAGACATCCTTGGAGATGATATCCAAGCCAGTTATTTTGTTTTCCAAGACATGGCTAAATGACAAGTTAGAAGATCTTAAGGCTTAGGGTATTGTAGCCACATATCAAAAGAAGGGAAAGAAAAGAGAGAGAAAATGTGGATGATTTATTGTGTTTCTATGAAAAGACGAGGAAAATTGCAAAAACTACAATTGTTGACAAGGAAAAGAATGCAACACTTATGGATCCTTATGCTCTTGGTATCATAGTTGCCATTCCTTCAGGTACATTCATAGAAGAAGGGACATCAAGCCAAGGAGCTAATGTGGAATAGGTACAAACACCAAGGGTTACTATAGAGCAAGTACAAAATCCAGAGGTACCAGCAGAACAACGTACAATAAAAGCTATGATCATAGACACCCCAAAAGGGAAAGCACAAATACCCAGTAAGATTATTGATGCTTCACGAGTAGGAACAAGATAAAAACTTATATCCACTGATTCTACACATGAAGAGAGAATACAAGGCTACAAAAGGTCAAACAAGAATTGACCGAAGAGAAGCTGCAAGAGTCAAAAAGCCAAGAGGTCAAAAAGGTGAGTGAAATTGTAAACATTGATAATGATAGTAGTGATGAGGAGGAGACACAATTTGGAGGAAATATAGGGGTAGAGAATGAAGAGGAAGAAGAAACATCAAAAAGCTCCCCTATACTAGAGGAACACAGTGCTCAAATGTCTATGGAAAAGACACAAACCCCAATGACAAAATAGGAAAATGTACAAGATAACCTGGAGACAAAGGATCCTTTTGGTAAACTTGTGTCACCAGAAATCATAAAAGAAGTAAAGGTTGTTGCACAATAGGTAGTAGAGGAAGAAAAAGAAGAAGAAAAAACTACAGAGGAGTTCGATATATCTTCAAGTCAACCATCACAGTCAGAAAAGGCAAGCATGCCTGAGAATGTACATGTTCAAATAGAGGTGCCAATAGGGGCAACAATGTCATTAGGTATTTCTGATATTAATGTTTCAAGTGTTCCAAATGTTAGTATTGAGCAAAGCAAAGAAAAGGAGAGCTCAAAAGAGGAGGAGTAGGATACTAGAGAAGATACAGAAAAGGAGGAAGACTAAAAGGAGAATGAAGAAGAAGAGCCACAACAACAAAACAATGCATCAACATCACTGCCACATGGGCAACTACCTTCAGATCAGAATCCTCCACCACATCAACAATAAGAAGAAGAACAAATACAGACAGAGAAACCTCAAGAAGAGGTGATAAATGAAAAAAGAGCAGAAACTGGCAAGGAAGCACCAGCTTGGATAGGCTCAGAGGTCAGAAGAGAAAAGATAGAAGTGCAACTAGTCCCTATAGACATAAAGAGCTTAGAAGGACCATGTCTGCTATAAAGAGAGGCCCATCTAGATCAAGAACTTTAGAGCTAGCCATACCCCAGAAAGACAAGCAAAGGGAGAAATGAACCTAGAAGATTATCAGTTGCTCAACATGGATCTTGGGTATGTGACCAGAGAACAAGACATTGCAGAGTGGGAGGATATGAACAAAGTAACCATTGAGCTGATGAGAAAAGATAAATATAAATTTGATTATTTGAAGGGACACATTGTCCAATTGTAGCAGTTTATTCAAGGAATGTTTGACCCCAATGTTAGTATGCCATATTTACCTGCAGACCTTGCCATTTTATCAAAAGATCAAGTGAATGAAATGGAAAATAAGAAAATCATAGAAAACATTTTTGAAGAGTGGCTCAATACATTTATTCAAAAGGGAGAGAATATAGTAAGGCAGGCAATTACCAATTGGGCCATTGTCCTTGCCGAGAAAAACAATTGCAATATCAATATACATCATTGCCAATCTAGAGTGAAAGAAAATAGTTATGAGTTGAAGCAGGTTGAGGCCATGAATGAGAGGGTTGAAGAATTGATGAAAGAGGGAATACTAACACTTCAAATGGCAAACCAAATACCAAAATACAAATTAGAGTTGAAATTTGAAGATGACATTTTAAGAGGTTGCATTGAGAATACTCGGGATTTGGAGGAAATGGTTGATGATATAATAAAGAAACACATGAAGATAATACATAGATTTATTGGGCATGAGTGCCTAGAAATACCAGTGTATGATGCAGGAATGGCAATAAAAGAATTCAAGGCCATTTATATACCTGGCCTAGAATGCCCTGCAGCTAATCTGAGTACTGAGATGATTGATTCCACTATGGAACTAAATGCCAAATTAAAGAAGTATCAGAAAAATAGAGAAGAAATAGAAAAGCAAACAATGATATTGAAAGAAAGAGTTGAATTATAGCAATATACATGGATGGAAAGCCAAAGGAGTACTCATACTTCTATGGTAGCATTGATAGCCAAGCATGCAAAATACTTGAAGAAAAGGGGAGAAGATGCAAAGATAGGCACTAGCGGCAGCAGGTAATTCCCTTTTGGGATATTTCAAGTGCTTTGATGTTTTCAATTTTGTCTTTTGTGAGAAGTCAACAGATAGAGAAAGTCAATGGAAAATATTTCATGTTTAAAAGATCCCAATGGCATCCTTCGAGCCAAAGGGAATATTCCTAGAGATATTTTGAAGAATTGTTGGGAAATGTTTTCCACTGTTGATTTTGTAACCGTAGCAGAGGGGGATTCAAATCTATATAAGGAACCCTACTACTTGTATTTTAATTACATAGGGATTCATAACATTTAGCCTTAGACTGGATTAGCAATTTTACTGCAAAAGGAAGTGATTCTTAAGTGAATACTTTGAGCATTTAGTGATTTAGAGAGGAGGTTGCCTATGTCTGCATCAAGGAGCATGTGGAATGTCCTACCTCTTTCATGTATCTGTAAAGACATTTGTGAGTTTTAGTAGTTTTGATCAATCCAATAAAAGTCATAGCTACATTGTAAATTCAAAATGACTTCATATATCAAATGAATGCAAACCTCAAAATTTTGCATCTATTCCAGAGTGTTTTCTGATTCAAGTGTTTGTTTGATGTATCTTTCTTTAAAAGATTGCAATTCTTTATGTATGTTCATGAAAATGCTTAGGATTTACATAGAGGAATTTAATTTTTGTTGAATTGTTCAAGATCAATTAAGCTTGTCATACGTGGATAGAAAAACATTCTATCCTATCTAAAATAGAGTTTTTAACCCTATCTTCTAACTTTTCTCAAAAATCTTGAAATAAGTAGTATGCATGTAGTTATCTAAAGGAATTTGCTATTGATTTGCATAAATACTAGTGAATTATAAATATCTTAGTAGATTTCATATATATTTGAGATACAAAGTGAGTTTTATCCATATTCATGTAAAGCTTTGTAAGAAAGTAGTAAATACATGCAAATAGATGTTTACTTTGGTGAAATTTGAGATTATTTGCATACAATAAACCAGTCCAATCATTACAAGATACTTAAATCATGTAAGGCCCCTTCAAACAAAATAGCTTCACATTGAACCCTAAGTAAATTCAACACAACCATGACCTGGTTAATGTAGACTTGGAATTGAGAACTATTTCCAATAGTTCTCCATATTCTTCAAGATAAGCTTATGAATTTTATCTCTGTTATGTTGAATAAAACCAACATCAACATGACTGTCCTACCTTGGGAGGTTGTCTCATGCTGCATTGGTGTTACCATTGACTCTCAATCAGAATATGCTTTTATTTATTGATCTGAAAGTCTCTTTGCTTATCTTATATCCCCCTTAAGATCAAGGGGCAGCATGCTAGGCTCAACCCTTGTGGGAGCCCATTTTTTACCACATGCTGAAATGTCTTGCATAATGAGTATACCTATACCTACATATTGCACAAATGAGTTAGATAAAATAATGAACACAATACTCATGTGATGATTTGATCTTTCTGGCTCTCCTTCTTATTGATCCAATGCTCCATGACATGTGCTACTTTTCTATTGGTAGGGCATATAAGGAGACTCAAATCTAGAGCTCTAACCATTTTTTTACCATGACACGGGTTCACTTGCTGATTAGGAAAGGAGGAGCAAGACAAAGAAGATACACCTCAAAGCTATCTTAGGCAATGATGGATATGCATTTCCCTTAAGCTTCTTTTCATTTCTTATATCTTTAGATGCATAGCATATATTATGTTGCATTGGTTAATCTACTCCCACAGCTTGTGTGGGACCATTGATTACTCTTTTCTTTCCAATGAATACAAAAACAATACTTGTACAATCATGTGTATACTTTATTGGCAAAATGATCAAAACATGAAATGAATGAAATGTTTTTGCACTGAATGAAAGAAATGTCTTGAGTTCAATATGTACTTTTCTTTATGTCTCTTTACTTTGAACAACAAAACTGAACATAGCAGGAATGTGTTAAAAAATTCTTCACCTCAAATGTAATAAATTGTTTAAGCTTTGCCAATTTGAGTTGTAGGTGAAAAATTGGTAACATTTCTGGCAATTTCTGTTGAATGCTTTCCTGCTAAGCATATAGACTAGTAGCCTTAGTAATCCATTGGGTACAGGAGTCAACTCTTGCCCTTGAACTTTGAAAACTTCTTTAACTCAACTGACAAAAAAATACAACAGCAAAACTTAACTAAAAACAACTATCATAACACTATTTAAGATAGGGCCATCAAACAGTGCATTTGCACTTATTACAAAACAAAACAAAACTGAAAGGAAATGTGCATTGAGAACTTATTAACTTGAAAACTACCCTACCCTAACCAAACAAATGTAAAAGCCTCAAATGAATCCATTTACTATTTGGTTAAAGTAGCTACCCTTTCTCAACAAAGAACACTAATTTGCATGCTTCTAAACAACTAAATCTAGATGAAGCACAAGAAGATACTCAATAAACTGCTGTAATGCGTCATAAAGAATGTAGAAAAACTCACTCATCCTTTGAATATGACCAACCATGATGCTAGTTTGGAGTCAATGGATAACTTGGATCTGCTGTCCATTTACTGAAACCTCATCAAGTATGCTTGGAATCTCAATCCTAGAAAGATGCCTGATTGGGCATCCTTTTGAGATGATAAACTAATAATTCTTTTTGTTGTCTTCTCCTTTCAGAATTATTTTTTCAACCACAACCTCTTTGATCTATTGATTATGTTGATCACAAACCTTTGCCTTGAAAGATGCTAAGTTATCAACAATGTTAGAGTAGAAATTTTTAATGATAGTTGAGAATAAATCCTCTTGATGACAATTTCATCACGCAATGTATGCTCTAATTTATCCTCATGATGGCTTTCAAAGTTCATACCTTCAAAACCTATGATTTTCTACTTTTCTCGCTCTATTTGAACAACCTTTTTCTTGTGAATCAACCTCTTGGCTTTCCAAAACATGACTGTCCTCACTTGATTCTTCTTGAATCTGCACTTTGCCTAACTGATTCCCTTCATCTTGCTGCTCGAAAATGCAAGCATTGCTCATCTTCCAAAAGCTCTATCTACATACTTTCCTTGCTATCCTCAAACTGATTAGCCTTATATTGTTCAAATGCAAAAAGCAAAAGTTTAGAAACCTACTTTACCTTGTTGTCCTCATCATTTACTCGCTTGGGCTTTTGATCACTACAAGAATTCAGCAGAGTGGCAAGCTCTCTACAAGCTAAACAGTTAGGATCTTGACAATTAGATGTAGAATTATCTTGAAAAGACTAAATATCTTCTATTGGTTCACTTGACTGCTCTTCTAGCTAACTTGAGGCCTCAATCTCCTCCTTGCCTTTATGAACCAACAGTACATCATGTTCTACAATATCTTCTAGCTATCCCAAATCAGCTAGTAATTTGGGTACTTGTATGTTATCTTCATCATCACCAACAAAAGTAGGCAAATGATCAAACAAAGAAACTAAATCCTTTTCTTTATCTTGTTTATTCTCCATCAGAACCTGGGCAATTTGTCTTTGCAATTGAAGACTTTCACCTTCCAATCTCTGTATCATGCTTTCATTCATCTTGTATACAACATTAGAAACTTCTCAAATGAATCAAAATGTAAAGGATTTGGTGTCAAACATGAGTCAAACCCCTCTACACATGCATTATGCTCATATTCAGTTGAAGACATAGTACAAATAATAGCAACCTCTTGCTCCACATCTAATTTTTCTGATTTGGTGGCCCAAAAAGGATTGCAAGAACCTTCAGCTGCTGGAATGAAACTTGAAATTTTGATTGGCTCAAATTTTACTACCCTTTCCTCTTCTTGATTTAGGATTGGTATGGGAGGGGTAGCCTTAATAAGATTTAGCATTTTATAATCAGGATACTTAGTCTAAGAAGGCTGCCATGGTTGTTCAAAACTTTGATGACTTGGTTTAGGTACTTGATATGACTGATACTGTGGATTAATGGAATGGTTTTGAATGTAAATAGGTTCTTGAGCAAAATTAGAACTTCTGAAACTTGGAATTTGGAGACTTTGGGGAGTCTCTTGAGTTTTTTGGATTAAAAAAGGCTCCTCAAGTGGTTGGTTTTGAAGCACAATAAATTTAGATTGTGCCAACTTAGGCTCATGCAATGGTAAAGGATCTCTAAAACTAGGAATCTTGACTTTCCAAGGGTTAGGAGACTCACTTTGCTTGAAATTTGGAAATTCATACCTACTAACCTCATCTTGAACATGTTGATCTGGAATGAATGCAACTGTCTGGACCTCATACCTTTGTGATTGAGCAGCCAAAAGCTTGATCTGCTCCTCTTTTATAGCTAATTCCCTCTTAAGCATTTCTTCAAATTGTATCCTTTGTGCCTCCAACTCGTGCTCATAGAGGTAGGCCTAATAAGCCATCTCTTCCTGTTGCTTCTCATACTCTTGCTGCATCTTGATCTCTTCTATCTACTTCATGAAGTCTAATAATGTGTCTTTCACATCATTCATGCTATTCTTTATATCCCTAACCTCCAAAACTTGGAGGTGATTAGGAGGTGTTTAAACTAATTTGACATCAAAGTTATTTCTTGAGGCTGATTTTAGACCTATGAATACTGATATGAAGGTTGAGCAAGGGTGGGTGGGAGGTAAGCATATTGAGCATGCTGGTTTCCCTGAAAAACCATAGAATTTGGACTAAAACTAGCAGCATGGTTGATTTGATATGGTTGATAAGATGATGGATAGCAGCATTGTCATGATATGATAGATGATATGACATGTTCCCATGAAAGATAGATATGCTTACTCATTCAAAAGCTAGAAAACAACTGAAACCTGAATTACTTGAAATAAAACAACACCTGATCATACTGAAACCAGTAGAAATGTCACTCAGAGTCGCCAGGTATTTTGATTTCTTGCCTTCAAAGGTTGAGACTTCTAGTGTACACACCAAAAAATAGTAATGCAATGATGAGCTTTGAACTGTGAGAGTTCAAACTATCCCACCGGGCATGCCAAAAACTATAATCACCTAGGATTGTACCCATTATGCAAAGTTGTGAGGATCGACAATCCTGTGTAACATGGGAATACCTTCAGGTCGTGGGTACCCTATGGTGAAGGTAGACCTCTAGATTGTGGGTTGGTTCCCTTATGATTTTCTAATGGTAAACTAACTTTGCAGGAAGAGGGTTAAAAGGCTTTCTAATGGATATACTAAAACTAGAATTTAAATGGGTGGTGACACACCTAAATGATAGAAACATGCAACCCTGATTCACAATGACTTTCAGAATATCTATCCACATAGATCAATTTGGCAATTTGACCACAAAAATGATTCTAAGGAAGGCTTGAATAAACTTTCTCTTGAAGAAAAACTAGGTTCTCACAACATGGAAGATGTTGGTGATATTTTATGTCCAAGGTTTTTCTGCATGGCCCCGTCCCTAAAAATCCAAAATGTTCTAAGTGTTGAACCTCCTCGGCATTTTTCAGCTACAGCATCATATTTTCCTGAGGAGGAGGTCAGCATCATCATGTTTTCTTTCAACCAATCTTTTTTCATCAGGATCATCATGTTTCAATATCGGGTGATGTTTGGATATCATCCCAATCCTGCTGATGAGCTACAGTATGCCCTGATTTGCTTGCGGGGGTGATTTTTCAAGTATCTGGTGATTTTCCAAATATCACCTTGCCCTTTTATGATGATGATGTCACCCCGATCTTCTGAAGGGGTTATTTTCTGAGTTGTTCGACCCAACTTGTTTTTTCTTAAGGGTCGTCATCATCATCATCATATTTCCAGTTATCGCCATGTTGCTTGCGAGGGTCATCATATTTTCTGCCTGCATGATCTTTCGCGGGGTGATATTTTAACATCGGGTGATCTTTGTTAAGATCATCCTGATGATCTTGCTGTAAAGTTCTAAGTGTGACCCGATATTCATCGTGGTCATCATATTTTGAATGTCAGGATGATCTTAGTCAATATCATCCTGATGTTGTTGTATCACTTCATGTTCATTGTTTTATCATCCTGATGATGCTGACGTCATTCTTATGTCAGGGTGATATCTATTTCTCTGCCTATCTGCATCATGATATTTCCGAAGGAGGGGGTGATATTTTCATATTTGAATATCACCTGGATGTATGTTTGTTCCAGCATCATGATGATGCTGATATCAGGGAGATATCCGCCTGTCGGCTTCTGGCATTATCTAGTGGGGGGTGATCTTTTCAAATATCTGGCATGTTCATCTATCACCCCGATCTTATAGTGGAGCTATAGTGCAGCATGATATTTGTGCATCAGGATGATATTTCCAAATATCCGGTTATCTTCCGAATATTATCCTGATGTCGATATGATGATGACGTCATCAAGGTCCGGGGGGGTCATATTTCTAACACTGATCATCTTGTGGAGATCCCCCGATATTTGTAAACATGACGATGATGTCATCCGGATATGAGGAGGTGCGCAGTAGGCAGATATGCTTATGACATCAGCAGGATATGACGGTGATGTCATCAGGATGTTCATCGGCCAGACATGTGGCATCGGCTAAGCAGGAGGATCTTCCTCCGATGGATCAGGTTGTGTCGATGAAGGCGTTTATCATGCAGGTGATATTGCGATATGATGCTGATGTCAAGGTGATATTTCAAGCAACAGGATATCATGCTGCTGGAGGATGATGATGAAGGTTTATACTAGTGTCGTCAGGAGCAAAAGCACCGACATCATATATGCTCGCGACCTAGTATATAAGGTGATGAGGAGGTTGCTGTGGGGTGCATGTGGGATAATTCGACCCTGCATATTTTCAAATATCATGACGATGTATCTTGGCGGGAAATGGTTGCGATCGACTGTTTGACGTTTTCCCGAGGCCGCTGGTTGGTGTGCCATTAATGGCAAAGGTTGCAGAGGTATGGACGGATCTAGTACCCGATTGAAGGTGTACATCAACGGACAGTGGCGCAGGGCTCGAGGTTTCTTCCTGTCTCCTCCCCTACCTACTGCATTCATGTTTGAGCGCCAATCTGGTAATGCGTTGAGCGCCATTTTTTTGATACTGTGTATCTGGCAGGATTTTTGGTCAACCATGTAATTAATTGCTGAGGTACACTTTCTGGCCAATATAGGCAAACTGTGTTACCATTGTTTAGGTTGTTGAAAGTTGAAGATTTTTGGCTCTGTAATTCAAAACAAGCTGATCTGGTTGCTCTGTACAGCTTAACCTGTGAGTCTATGTATCTCTTGTTGTATGTTTTGGCATGAACCCACTGATTTTATGATTAATCTTATATGAGAAATGCTATCTTAGCATGTGTTTTGTTAATTCTGTCTCCAATATTGCATGTATCTTTCTTCTGAGTCTGGATATTTAAGCAATATTTGAGACTCTAGAACATAGAATTCCTGTGTTGAATGTATGATCTCTTAACTTCTGCTCGAAGGGTGGATTAAACTATTTTCAGGTTAAACATTGGGAAGGGTATACTGCAGTAGGGATGCCATAAGTAGAGATAACTTAACACTCTATATTGGGAGATATCTGTAAGGCAGGTATCACATATATCCCCTGAAATCTAGTTTTAGCTGTTCATGCTAATCATTCACAGGTGTATGTCTACTAACTCCAGGCCCTAGATAGGCACCAATCTTGCTTTGTGTTTGTGTTACAACCATGTCCAGCTTTGCATCCAAACTTAAAATCAAAATCTAAATCTAAAACAATCTTTAGGACATTAGAATTAGTTTTAGGATCCTCAATCCTCTGTCTACAACTGCAAATAGGCCCAAAGCTAGCCCCTTTGCTCTTATCTTTCAGTTTTGGTCTACTTACAGGAGGACTTATCTGCTTTCTGTCAGCATCCCAGCCTTGTATGCATATCCTCATGGATGTCGAGTAGGGAATACCCCCCTAGGTCTTGCAGAGCCTGAAGAAGAAGAGGAGATAAAATACAGAGTCTATCTCCTATACTGTTGGCCCCTGGCCCAGAGATCCTGTTGATCACTGATGGCTACCTTGTAGGGAAATCTGGGAATAAGCATCCAGTCTGGGAAAAAACCAACAGAAATTGGTGACTCCACTGGGGACGGTGATTTGAAAATTGTAATTTTTGAAAGAACCCTGGTTTTCAAAAGAAAACAATTCCTAGTAATAGGTGGCGACTCCGAAGTAATCTCCCAACTGGTCAAAGTAAAATTTATATGCAGGGGAGAAGATCCCAACAAAATCCTTTATTTGAAGAGTTACCAGTAACAAGAAGAATGATGTACAGAAGAAAGGGAGCTGTCTCAGTTAGTCATGAGGGTTCCCCCAGAAAAAATGATGATGTGCAAGATAACCCTAGGCCATCAGGACAGCATGAGCCCTACTTTTCAAATGCAGAAGCTGATATTCAGGGTGCATATGAGAGGCAACAGGGTGGTAACATGAGAATGAGGTCAGAGGTGTTCCAAGAACGCCCATTTCTAGACCCTAGTGAAAGGTTTGAAGAGGCCGAGTCTCTGAGGGATGATGAAGATGATGATCAGAATATGGTAAAACCATCCTCCTCTAGGCCCAGTGAGGAAGAACTAGCTGATGAAATTAGGAGCTTAAGGGCCGAGTTTGAATATCAGCAGGCAATATCAATCAGAGATGACTTAAGGAAGAAAGTGCAAGCTTTGAGGACTGCCCAAAATAATTCAATTCCTACCCTTGAGAATGCAAATGTGCAGAGACATCAACAGAGAAATGAAGTGCAACATCAGCATAATGATGAGAGACAAAATGTGAATGATGCTAGGATACCACTGAACAATGTAAGAAACCAGAATGCAAATAGAAATATTAATGTTAATCAGTTAAACAGACAGCCAATGCAGCTAGATAGATTCAGACAGCTGGTATTTGATGGTATTCCTGGGTATCCTAACCCCATTGATAAGCATCTGAGGCTGCAAGTGCCTAAATTTTCAGGAAACAACACTGTGTCGGGAGAAGATCATCTAAAAGCCTTTCAAAATGTCATGGATAACTTTGAGGTTGAACATGAGGATGTTTTCATGAAGTCATTCATGCAATCCTTAATAGATGAGGCAAGAGAATGGTACAAGAATCTGCCTGACCGGAGTATTTCATCATGGGATGATTTTAAAAGGATGTTCAAGGAGCAATATGGTGACAAAACTGACCCTAGCTTTTTTGTAAATGAGTTCACCAGTATCACTAAAGGGTCAAATGAGCAGATTGCAGATTTTAATGCAAGATTTACTAAAGTGTTAAACAAATTGCCACATCACATGAGGCCAAATGAACCAATGTGCATAATATTGTATATCAATGCCTTTGATGCAAAAACTGCATATGGATTAAGAGATAAAGGTCCTGCTACTCTCAGGGATGCTTTCAGAATTGCAATGAATATTGAAAACAACAGGAAAGCATTGGGCAAGACAAATAGAAGGGATGATATAAAAATTCTGTAGAATCCAAACAAGCCTCAGAACACTCAAGGTAATACATCTGCCCCTGAAGATAAGATAGACAAATTGGCAAATGTTGTTAAGGACCTAAGCTATAGATTAGCTAGAAGTGAAAAAGGGATAGGTCCTGATAGGCAAGTCTATCAAAGGCAGGAAAAGAGGCCATCATTGCATGATATGCCTTATAATACCAATTGGCATGATGGTAAACCTATATTCCTGCGCAACAACACAAATCAAAGAGCTCAACATGTCAAAGAAACTCCTGATCCTCTAAAGAAAGCTGTAAATATTGTTGATGATGCTCCATGGTGTATGATTTGCCAGATGCCACATTCACAGTTATAGTGTATGATTGCTCAGTCCTTGTGTGATAATATTACATCTTGTAATGAATGCAATGAGCCACATTATGTGCAAGATGATGATGTAAATATGATGTCCATAAGCAATGGATACACTCTTTATGATGCTGATGAGAGTACAAATGATGGAACTCAGGGCTGCCAACAGTTCCCATATGATGAAGATGATGAAGTTAGCTATGCCTATGCTCAGAACTCACACAATTTTCTGAGTAACTTACAACGACCTTCTAATGAGGAAATTAGAGCCTTCACAGCTGCAGCAGTTGCTCAAGTCAAGAGCAACTACAATCTCAGAGGTAAAAATCAAGTAAGCAGCCCACATCAGCCAGAAGGTATTTTTGCAGGACATCCAATGCATGGTAATAAGGGGATGGAATTACAAAAAAGGCAGTGGGGTAATAATAAACAGAATTTTAGACATAGAACAGGTCATGAATCCCAAGGACCAGAAAATAGAATCCCTCAGGATGAAGATCAAGGTAAAGGTTCCCAAGACAAGAATGATGATCAGGGAACTATGAAAGTAAGAGCTAAATCAGTTCAGGATAAAAACAAGATTGTGGAGCAAGCTACAACTGTTACACAAAATTATGCTCCATTTGATATAGCTCAAGTCCTCTCCCAGGTAAAAGTCTCTGTTCCACTTATGGAACTCATGAAAGTGGAAGAAATCAAGAATAGGACAGTATCCCTAATTTTAGGGGTGCCCTTTCAAGCTAAACAAAATGTTCAGATCCAGGGTGAGAAACATGTCATGTGTAATGAAGAAGATGAGGCTCCTGAAGTCTATTTAGGAGTGACTATGACAAAGTGTCCTTCACAAGTGGAACCATTTTATGTTTCCCTGGTTATAAATGGAAAAATAATTAGAAATTGTATGCTTGACTCTGGAGCATCTACAAATGTCATGCCTTTGGCCATCATGCAACAAGCTGGATTGAAAATTGACAAGGCATGTGGAAAATGTTATGCTATGGATGCCAGAGAGGTACCAGTTATTGGAATCATGAAGGATGTAGATTTCAAACTGGCAGCATTTCCTGAAAAGAGATATAAAATAAATATAACAATGGTTGACATCAAGCCACAGTATGGTATGTTGTTGTCAAGAAGATGGGCAGCACTAATTGGTGGAAGTATGCAGCTGGACCTGTCATATGCCATGATTCCAATGAATGGCAGGGATGTTAAGCTAATCAGAGAACAAAGATCATCAGAGACAGTGGAAGACCAAGAAGCAGAGGAACAGGTATGCTTTGTAGACACTGACTGTGATAACTTCAAGGTTGTCTCAGATGATACAGAAGATAAAAAGAAAAATGCCTGCATTGAAGAATTGGATCAGCGAGGTTTGTGGACCATGTTTTTTGATGGAGCTTGTGCAAAAGAAGGCTCTGGAGCTGGAGTTGTTTTCCTGTCTCCAACTGGTAAGCTCCTCAAATTCTCTTTCTTGCTGAGGTTTGATTGCACAAACAACATTGCAGAATATGAGGCTTTACTCTTAGGCCTAAATATTGCTCTCAAACATGGAATCAAAATGCTAAGGGTATTTGGGGACTCTAAGCTGATTGTATCCCAAATTAGAGATAAGTATGCTTTAAAAAACAAAAGATTAAAACAATACAAGCATGCTGTTTGGGATACCATTGAACTATTTGATGCATTTTCAATAGGCTGGGTAGAGAGGTCAAAGAATGTTATGGCTGATTTCTTAGCCAATGTTGCAATAAGGCCAGATGACATCACTCTGTCAGATGTTACAAATGTAGAAGTTAAAATTAGGCCTGCAGTACCAGAAAATATATGCAGTTGGCAAGTGTTTAATGATGATAGGGACTTGTTAAAATTTTTGCGCTGCATAGATGAATATGAGAATCAAGAAATTGATTTCCAAGCTTTTGTAGAGACTATAGATGGAAAAGAAACTCTTGTGGGAAAAGAGATAATTCAATTGAGGACTAATAAAATCCCTAGAGGGTTGGTAGCTTTGGAAAGAGCTTTTGACAGTAAAGATAAATTGGTCACAAGGACATCTCCCACAAATAAGGAAGATTTAGAAGAGATAAATTTGGGGACATCTCAGGCCCCTCAGAAGGTATACATTGGTAAACAGCTCAAACCACACATTAGGAGTATGCTGATTGCATTACTGAAAAAGTATAAACATGTTTTTGCTTGGTCATATGAGGACCTAAAAGCCTATAGGGAAGATTTATTCCAGCATGAGATCCCATTGAAGCCTAGAGCTAAGCCATTTAGACAAAAGCAAAGACCTATTAATCCTACCTTAGCTCCCAAGATGCAAGAAGAACTCAAAAGGCTCAGGGAAGCTGGAATAATTGTGCCAATCAGGCATTCAACTTGGGTGTCTAACCTTGTCCCAGTCAGAAAAAAGAATGGTGATATTAGGCTTTGTGTTGACTTCAAGAACTTGAATGTATCCTCTTTAAAGGATAACTATCCACTGCCTAATATGGAAGCTATGTTGCAGAGAGTGACTGGTTGTGAACTCTTATCCATGATGGATGGATTTTCAGGTTATAATCAGGTGAAGGTAAAGGAATCAGAACAGTATAAGACCGCCTTTACCACTCCATGGGGAACTTATGTGTATGTTAGAATGCCCTTCGGACTAACCAATGCAGGTGCTACATTTCAAAGAGCAATGGATGTTGCTTTTGCAGGGTTGATTGATTCAATCCTGGCTGTATATCAGGATGACTTGACTGCTTACTCAAAGAAAGAAGAGCAGCATTGTTTGCATCTGGAGCAGATTTTCATAAGAGCACTAGAGTATGGTATTTCTTTAAATCCAAAGAAGTGTGCCTTTGGGGTAGTTGAAGGAAAGCTCCTGGGACATATTGTTTCCAAGGATGGAGTCAGGATAGATCCAGAGAGAGTGGCTGCTATTGACAGAATTCAAATGCCGAAAACTGTAAAAGGAGTTCAGTCCTTCTTTGGACAGATAAATTTTGTTAGGAGATTTGTTCCCAACTTTGCAAAAACCACAAGGAACATTTCCAAGATGATGAAGAAGGATGCAACTGTCCACTGGGAAAGGGAAGCAATAGAATCATTTCAGAGTATCAAAGAGGCAATCAAGATGGCCCTTGTTCTTAAATCTCCTAATTTTTCTAGGCCATTCCAAGTATTTTCATTTGCTTCCTTTCATACTGTTGCTGCATGTTTGCTACAGAAAAACGAAGATGGTTTTGAACAGCCCATCGCTTTCTTCAGTATGTCCTTGCAGGCCTCTGAGTTGAAGTATGATATTATGGAAAAACAGGCATATGCACTAGTCAGAGCCATCAAAAGTTTCAGACCATACTTGGTAGGATCATATATAATTGCATATGTACCCCATGCAGCAGTCAAAGACATATTCACTCAGCAGGAGGTGACTGGAAGAAGGTGCAGATGGATAAACAAACTGCAAGAGTTCAACATAGACATACAGATTACCAAGTTGATAAGAGGACAAGGATTAGCCAAGATGATGGCACAGTCAAACTTGGAAGCATGCCAAGTTAATGCAGTCCAAAATGAGAGTGTAAATGTATCAGGATCTGAATGGTACAAGGATATTATCTACTACTTGCAAAATCTGAATTGTCCTTCCCATTTCAGTGACAGTCAAAAGAGGACTTTAAAGTTACATGCAATCAGGTATGTTATTGTTCAAGGTGAGCTATACTGGAAAAACCCTGATGGTGTGCTGCTGAGATGTGTGGAGGAGGATATGGCTAACAATGTTTTGATTGATATGCATAAAGGATTGTGTGGTGGACATTATGCTGCCCAAACAACAGCTCATAAACTTCTCAAAGTAGGATATTGGTGGCCCACTCTCTTTTCAGATGCACAAAAGTTAGTGAGGAAGTGTGACCCTTGCCAAAGATTTTCAAGAAAGCTGAAATATGATGGTGCTTTACCCCTCAGAACTGTAACTATGGATGCTCCATTTCAGCAATGGGGAATTGACTTCATAGGGGAAATTGCAGACAAATCAAGTGGGGGACACAGTTGGATTTTGGTGGCAACTGATTACTTTACCAAATGGATTGAGGCCATTCCAACTAAGAGAGCTACAAGTAAGGTGGTGACAGATTTCATGCTAGAAAATATTATCATCAGGTTTGGAGTACCATTCAAGATAGTCACTGATAATGCTATGTGCTTCAGATCAGGTGAATTTGTTGATTTTTGCAACAGGTATGGGATAAATCTATCATATACATCACCATATCACCCACAAGGGAATGGTCAAGCAGAATCAAGCAATAAAAGCATCATGAAAATTATCAAGAGGATACTGGACAAGAACAAGAGAGCTTGGGACTCAAAATTGAACTTAGCAATATGGGCTGACAGAGTGACAGTAAAAAGGGCTATTGGGATGTCACCCTTTGAGCTAGTATATGGTGCATCAGCCAGATTGCCCATAAACAATCTCCTACCAGTTTACAGATTCATTCAGGAAAATGATGAGGAGATTGAAGACTCCATGACAGAAAGAGTGAACTAGCTGGTTGCATTGGATGAAAACAGAAGGGAAGCCCACCAGATCAATCTCAAAAGACAACAAGATGTGAAATATCAGTTTGACAGGAGAACTACAAAAAGGAAGTTTCAAGTCAATGATCTGGTGCTCATTTGGAATGCAAAAGGTCAAGAAAAGGGTAAACATGGTAAATTTGAACCCTTATGGATGGGCCCATATCAGATTTGCAGCACTCACGGGGAGGATTCTTATTTCCTCCAAGCCCTAGATGGTGAAGTTCTGGAATTGCCTATGCATGGTCAATTCCTTAAATCCTATTTTGCATAGATGACTTGTCTCTGTGCACATGTGTAAAATTATGTATAGTGTAAATGCCTTGTACAGCTCGTGCTTTTTGGATTTTTGTCTGGTCTGCCCAGAGATCTGGTTCTCGCTGCAGTCTTGCACCTACACGTCCCCAATCGGAGCCTATGTTGGTGATATTTTATGTCCAAGGTTTTTCTGCATGGCCCCGTCCCTAAAAATCCAAAATGTTCTAAGTGTTGAACCTCCTCGGCATTTTTCAGCTGCAGCATCATATTTTCCTGAGGAGGAGGTCAGCATCATCATGTTTTCTTTCAACCGATTTTTTTTCATCAGGATCATCATGTTTCAATATTGGGTGATGTTTGGATATCATCCCGATCCTGCTGATGAGCTACAGTATGCCCTGATTTGCTTGCGGGGGTGATTTTTCAAGTATCTGGTGATTTTCCAAATATCACCTTGCCCTTTTATGATGATGATGTCACCCCGATCTTCTGAAGGGGTTATTTTCTGAGTTGTTCGACCTGACTTGTTTTTTCTTAAGGGTCGTCATCATCATCATCATATTTCCAGTTATCGCCGTGTTGCTTGCGAGGGCCATCATATTTTCTGCCTGCATGATCTTTCGCGGGGTGATATTTTAACATCGGGTGATCTTTGTTAAGATCATCCTGATGATCTTGCTGTAAAGTTCTAAGTGTGACCCGATATTCATCGTGGTCATCATATTTTGAACGTCAGGATGATCTTAGTCAATATCATCCTGATGTTGTTGTATCACTTCATGTTCATTGTTTTATCATCCTGATGATGCTGACGTCATTCTTATGTCAGGGTGATATCTATTTCTCTGCCTATCTGCATCATGATATTTCCGAAGGAGGGGGTGATATTTTCATATTTGAATATCACCCGGATGTATGTTTGTTCCAGCATCATGATGATGCTGATATCAGGGAGATATCCGCCTGTCGGCTTCGTGCATTATCTATTGGGGGGTGATCTTTTCAAATATCTGGCATGTTCATCTATCACCCCGATCTTATAGTGGAGCTACAGTGCAGCATGATATTTGTGCATCAGGATGATATTTCCAAATATCCGGTTATCTTCCGAATATCATCCGAATGTCGATATGATGATGACGTCATCAAGGTCCGAGGGGGTCATATTTCTAACACTGATCATCTTGTGGAGATCCCCCGATATTTGCAAACATGACGATGATGTCATCCAGATATGAGGAGGTGCGCAGTAGGCAGATATGCTTATGACATCAGCAGGATATGACGGTGATGTCATCAGGATGTTCATCGGCCAGACATGTGGCATCGGCTAAGCAGGAGGATCTTCCTCCGATGGATCAGGTTGTGTCGATGAAGGCGTTTATCATGCAGGTGATATTGCGATATGATGCTGACGTCAAGGTGATATTTCAAGCAACAGGATATCATGCTGCTGGAGGATGATGATGAAGGTTTATACTAGTGTCGTCGGGAGCAAAAGCACTGACATCATATATGCTTGCGACCTAGTATATAAGGTGATGAGGAGGTTGCTGCAGGGTGCATGTGGGATAATTCGACCCTGCATATTTTCAAATATCATGACGATGTATCTTGGCGGGAAATGGTTGCAATCGACTGTTTGACGTTTTCCCGAGGCCGCTGGTTGGTGCGCCATTAATGGCGAAGGTTGCAGAGGTATGGACGGATCTAGTACCCGATTGAAGGTGTACATCAACGGACAGTGGCGCAGGGCTCGAGGTTTCTTCCTGTCTCCTCCCCTACATACTGCATTCATGTTTGAGCACCAATCTGGTAATGCGTTGAGCACCATTTTTCTGATACTGTGTATCTGGCAGGATTTTTAGTCAACCATGTAATTAATTGCTGAGGTACACTTTCTAGCCAATATAGGCAGACTGTGTTACCATTGTTTAGGTTGTTGAAAGTTGAAGATTTTTGGCTCTGTAATTCAAAACAAGCTGATCTGGTTGCTCTGTACAGCTTAACCTGTGAGTCTATGTATCTCTTGTTGTATGTTTTGGCATGAACCCACTGATTTTATGATTAATCTTATATGAGAAATGCTATCTTAGCATGTGTTTTGTTAATTCTGTCTCCAGTATTGCATGTATCTTTCTTTTGAGTCTGGATATTTAAGCAATATTTGAGACTCTAGAACATAGAATTCCTATGTTGAATGTATGATCTCTTAACTTCTGCTCGAAGGGTGGATTAAACTGTTTTCAGGTTAAACATTGGGAAGGGTATACTGCAGTAGGGATGCCATAAGTAGAGATAACTTAACACTCTGTATTGGGAGATATCTGTAAGGCAGGTATCACATATATCCCCTGAAATCTAGTTTTAGCTGTTCATGCTGATCATTCACAGGTGTATGTCTACTGACTCCAGGCCCTGGATAGGCACCAATCTTGCTTTGTGTTTGTGTTACAACCATGTCCAGCTTTGCATCCAAACTTAAAATCAAAATCTAAATCTAAAACAATCTTTAGGACATTAGAATTAGTTTTAGGATCCTCAGTCCTCTGTCTACAACTGCAAATAGGCCCAAAGCTAGCCCCTTTGCTCTTATCTTTCAGTTTTGGTCTACTTACAGGAGGACTTATCTGCTTTCTGTCAGCATATCCTCATGGATGTCGAGTAGGGAATACCCCCTAGGTCTTGCAGAGCCTGAAGAAGAAGAGGAGATAAAATACAGAGTCTATCTCCTATACTGTTGGCCCTTGGCCCAGAGATCCTGTTGATCACTGATGGCTATCTTGTAGGGAAATCTGGGAATAAGCATCCAGTCTGGGAAAAAACCAACAGAAGAAAAGATTATTCCAATACACAACCTAAGACCTATGATTTTTCACTGCTTTGAATGCATGCAAGTATGAATGAGACAAAGATTTAAAGGTTTTGATATTAAAACACAATAAAATTTCATCCAATCACTCATAAAATAGCACAATTGAGAAGGTAAACACTTGATCTTACTGAAAATGAAGGAAAATCTGCATAAATGGTGAAAAAGATAACCTATAACCTGTTGTACTATATAAATACGAAAAAATGAGTTACAAACAAACTCTACCTCTCTGAAATGTGTAAGAGAGAATAGAACGCAAGAACTAAGAAAAACATAAGTTTTTCTCCAATAAATGATCTGCTCACAAAAAGACCTTAAAAGGTCAACTACAGTCAACTACCCCTAAAAATATCTCCTCCAAAACTGATCCACAAGCAAGCATAAAAATCCCTAAAAAATAGGGTCATAATTGTAAAAAAGGGAGAAAAAATAGCTCCAAACTGCCCCTCACACTCAGTTTGACCAAGTGGTACACCAAACTCCTCCTAGTTTGACCAAAAATCATGCAAAAGCTCCCAAAATAGCTCAGTTAACTCCATCTCCTGATTTTGCATGATCTTGGGATGAGGAAACAATGTGAACAAGTAATAAAGTAAAGTAATCAAAATGACTTACTTTACTATTTGTTATTAATTTTTATATCTCTAACTTTTTAACAACTTTGTGACAAATAATAAAGTAATTTATAATTGCATTACTTTATTATTTATTTGCATTTATTTACTAGTTTCTAAGTCATGCAAAAAAAGGGTAATTAATAACTAACTTGCATAATCACCCTTTTGACTTGCATAATCACCTCACCCTTATGACTCCCATGCCACAGTTTTATATCATTGCATCTCCATGCATATATATGTACTACTTGATCTTCTTACATCAAGAAACCTTATGAAAATCAAAACAAAAACATGGCCCTATGGGCTCCCTTGCATCATTATGTTTCTAAGGTCAAAAAGACCTTCAAACAAAAAGCATCGGCAAAAGGCATCATTAGGTTTTTGAAAAGACCCTTCACGGGCTCTTTAGCATCATTAGGTTTCCAACACCTAAAGTGTTGACCTCAGGCACTTTTTGGATAATAATGATCACACAAAAAAGAAGTCAAAAAACACACATCATGCCCATAGTTGGGCTAGGGCATTCAACCAAAATGAAGATAAAAACCTAAAATTGTCATTTTTCACTTTGTTTTCTCCTCTTCCTGCTCTGTCCATCGACATGCAAGGGTTTGAAGCTATCTTTGGAGGCATTCTTGAGGTTTAAACCATTGTTTTGAGCTATTTTCAACATCCTCATGGTTCAGGTAAGTCTTCCTTATGTGTATTTTGTATTCTTGCAAGAAAAAGTGGAAAAAATACACTATTTACTGCTCCTATAGCTGCATCCATTCTAGTTTTTTGTATAGTAACATGATGATGAAAAATCTCCTCCTTTGCTCCTGTATAAACTTCATATTTGGTTTTCTCTATTTTAACATAAAAACAAGGGAAGAATGACAATTATGCATATTGATTTTCATCATGTTCACTATGTCTAGCTCTGCATACTCTTCTTTCTTTGCTCAGCCTTCATGGCATAATGATTTAGCATGGGTTTTGTAAAAACTCTTTGAAAAGAGAAACTGTAGCTCATATTTCCTTTATATGCTTTGATCTTTCACTCATGGCATGATGACTACAAAAGGAATAAGTATGTATGGCTGTTGAAATAAAGAGGTAAAAAAGCTTTACTTACTATAAGTAAACCCTAGTAGGGTTTGATGAACAATATACTTCATTTTTTTCTTTTCTCTGTCATAAAAGATATCACTGTCTCTTAGCATTTTGTTTACCTCCTATATTGTCTTAGTTTGAGCTTTCATTGTAGTGGAATGATGAAAGAGGCTTCTTCTCTTATTTGTTACAAACCCTACTAGGGTTTCACCTACTCCTTCTCTATGCTCTTCAAACAATGTTGTTCTTTGGCTAGTGGGGACAGTCACCCTAAAAGAAGGACTGTGACCTATTCTTTCTCTGCTACTCCATGATGCTCCTTAGGCTATAAAGCTCTTGATGGGATTGTCCTTTAGTTGATATTGATATGATGTTTGACTGTCCTACCTTGGAGGCTGTCTCATGCTGCATTGGTGTTGTCATTGACTCTCAATCAGAATATGCTTTTATTTGTTGATTTGAATGTCTCTTTGCTTATCTTATACCCCCCTTAAGATCAAGGGACAGCATGCTGGGCTCAACCCTTGTGGGAGCCCATTTTTTACCACATGCTAAAATTTCTTGCATAATGACTGTACTTGTACCTACACATTGCACAAACGAGTTAGATAAAATAATGAATACAATACTCATGTGATGATTTGATCTTTCTGGCTCTCCTTCTTATTGATCCAATGCTCCATGACATGTGCTATTTTTCTATTGGTAGGGCATATAAGGAGACTCATATCCAGAGATCTAACCAATTTTTTACCATGATGCAGGTTCACTTGGTGATGGGGAGAGGAGGAGCAAGACAAAGAAGATACACCTCAAAGCTATCTTAGGCAATGATGGATATGTATTTCCCTTATGCTTCTTTTCATTTCTTTTATCTTCAGATGCATAGCATATATTATGTTGCATTGGTTAAGCTACTCCCATGGCTTGTGTGGGACCATTGATTACTCTTTTCTTTCCAATGAATACAAATACAATACTTGTGCAATTCTATGTATACTTTATTGGCAAAATGAATGAAACATTTCTACACTAAATGAAAGCAATGTCTTGAGTTCAATATGTACTTTTCTTTATGTCTCTTTACTTTGAACAACAAAACTAAACATAGCAGGAATGTGTTAAAAAATTCTTCACCTCAAATGTAATGAACTGTTTCAACTCTACCAATTTGAGTTGTAGGTGAAAAATTGGTAACAATTCAATAACATGAAAGTAGAATAAGCAAATGAACAACAACCACAAAGACATAACACATAGACACTAGGATTTTTACGTGGAAAACCCAATGATGGAAAAACTACAGTGAGTATTATATCACAATATATTATGATATCAATACTGAATTACATGAAGGCTCACTGCCATAGGGCTCATTTCCCAAGAAGTTCTTAGTGCAATAGGCTCACCGCCAAGAGAATAGAAGAGAAGATAGAAGAAGGTTTGGCTCACTACTAGGAAATGACTACTATAGATGCATCTACATAATGCAGAAGTGCAACACCAATTATAGCTCAATACACTGACTCAAATGTCTTCATAATGTCTACTCTTCTTTTCTGTTATGTTCTACATAAACTCTACTCTTATGCCCTTGCTATCTTATCTAATCACAATTTTGCTTTGGATCACATACACATTGGATTTGCATGCATGCCACATATCTCATTCAATGTCAAATTCCATTGAATATATATATCTGCTACGAGATTTATTTCACAATTAGGTCGGCAAGCAAGACATAAACTGTGTACATAAATATTGCATCTTGTCATCTTGAACTTGTACACAATCTACAATGTGGATTTAAACAAACATGAAAAATTCTTCATATAGGTCAGCTTCAATCATGCAACCACTTAGATTGATTGTCCAAACAATATATCTTCTCTGCATAGGAATCTAACATGTTTGTCAGCTTGTTCCTTAAGAATACATTTGACCAACTCATCTGTCACATCATAACTCTCACTGTGGACCATATGAGACTCTAAAAATCATATCCAACATTCATTACTAACTTCCTAACATGCCTTTAGAACCACAAGAAAATATATGTAACTGCGGAGGAATGTAGACCATTTTACTCTGCACTATGTATTGTTCCTGACTTAGCTCTATTCACCCAAACTTGAGCCAATCACAACTTAACTTCTGGAAGTCATCAGGACTTGTAATCTTGAACATAGAACCTTAAAACAATTCTAAGTAACATATCTGAACCGCATATCTTGACCATCAACAGCAGAGGAATACCACTTGAGTCTATGCTACTAACTCTATGTTGTCAATACTTAGTCATTTTACCTTAGTCTTTTGTATCCAGAACAAACCTTGTATGCATGTTGTTCCAATTTGAGTTCCCAATCATCCTTAGCTCTATCATGCTTTGTTTGCTTTGTTTCCATCAATGACAACATTACCCAATCAACAGTGTCTCTTGACTATGTTGCCAACAATCAGTACATGATATCAACCACCTTAAGGTGGGGGCATATAATGTAAGCTGTCTGATGATTTTAGTATCGACGAAGTGTGTTTGTAAGCCCTCTATGGAGGTGGGATATTGTATCTCTGAGTGAGTACACATCTTTCTTTTCTATATTGCAATCACTTAAGCCCTCTGTACGAGTGGGGATGGTGTATTTCTCGAGGAGATTGTACATCTTGTCATTTTCTAAAAAGTCCTTTGAGTAGGTGGGGAGTGGATCTGAGACTATCCTATCCCTTAAGTGTGTCTTTGGCAATTGTTGTGGCAAAGCCCAATCATCAGTATGTGCCTGTAATGTGCATGAGATGTCTGCAAACCTAGCAATAGGTTTCTTCCATTGCTTGTTTTCTGTGTTTTCTCTTTGTCTTCCATGTGTGTATGGCGTGTTTGTTCTGAAGCATAGTTTCAAGACTGGTGGCGATGAGCTCCTCCTATGCTTTGGGATTTGTATAGTGTGTTTGTTCTCAAGTGTAGTTTCAAGACCGATGATGTTGAACTCCTCCTATGCTTTGGGATTTGTATGGCATGTTTGTTCTCAAGTGTAGTTTCAAGACTGGTGGCAATGAGATCCTCCTACACTTTGAGATTTGTTTGACGTGTCTATTGCCCCTTATGCAGTTTCAAGACTGGTGGCGATGAGCTCCTCCTGCATTTGGGTTGTGTGTTTACTTTCCTTGTACTTGCATTCACATTTCATATATATGAGAAAATGAAAAATAAAATAATCACTGCATTCACTATATTCACTATGTTTTGTGTGTCTTCAATGTTGTCTTCTCTGTGTTTTGCATGACTATAACTATCTTCTCCATGTTTTGTGTGCCTATTACTATCTTCATTGTGATTGGCGTGTCTTCTCCATGCTTGATGTGTTTGCTGTGTTTGCTGACCATACTTTAATGCATGTATTGGCCTTGTATTTATACATACATTAAAGTGGGGGCTAAATGTTACATCAAAAAATGTCCCCTTAGGGGTTTTTCCCTCCTAAGGTTTAGCTCCTAGGTCCTTTAGAATGCATTGAGATCATCTTGCATGTTAATGATGACTCCCAATGAGAAAACCCTTGAAGTTTCATGGCAAATGGGACCTAGGGGATGAGCTTAACATGAATCTTGCCTGAATAGGGGGGAGGACTTTGGCATCCATGCCCTAGTCCTACCCTATTTTAGGTCAGGACCTATTTTTGTGTACCATTTGTACGACCGTTATTAGGTCCTATTCTGACATCTCAAGTTTGAATTATGAATTTCTTAGTGGGAATGTTTGTAGTTGCATATATAAACATGTTTAAGACTTCATTTGAAAACTAGAGATGGGCATTGTGAACTTGTGACTTTATGTCAAAGTATTTCAAGGCATTCATTATGTTGTAGAGAAGTACTTTGTTGTTATTGTGTTTGTAATTGCAGATTTGATTCCATCTTCCCATGGCATGAAGAGCATCTTCCTTCCATGTGATCTACACTACAAGGTGATATCTATTGTGTTTTTGATCATTTATCATTTATATTTTTACGTCTATCCCATAAGGATACGTACTCTTTATTTGATGATGATGTTCAAAAGACTTGAATGTCTCTCTAGGGCTTGACTGAGGAAAACCTCTAAACACCACAACCCCCAACCCACTTTTCTATGATTGTAGGTTAAAAGTTTCGGAAGTGAAAGAAGTGGAGTTGTAGGAGAGTAGTACAAACTGTTGGAATTGCATATCTTAGAAGAAAACTAGGGCTTGGACTTGGGCACCCACTCATTAGTCCTCCAGATTCTGAGGCAGTGAAATCTCTATAACAACAGGATCAGGTTGCAGACATTCTTCAGAGATCCTGACTAAAGCAGGTATAGTGGACTTGGGAGCCCGCTCATTAGTCCCCAACTTTTCCACACACCAAACTTCAAAATCTAATATGTATTTGGTTGTCATTTGATATCTCTATGTGCAATCCATTTTTGTAATTTGTCCATTTGTTTGCGATTTTACAAAATTAGGGTTTTGAGTATAATTGGACTTTATTAAACAACAAATTCACACCATTCCAATCTTCCCCTATGTTCCAAGTGATAGGAGATCTGTAGTAGAGTTCTCTACTTGGTTGAATGTCCTTGAATGTTTAGTGGTGTAAAGAGGATCATGATAAACCCTTGAAATAAAATAATCAACCTCATCATCATCCCTCTTTTCATATTAAACAATTTCAGTTACAGTTCAGTGATTTACATTTCAACATTTTACCTTATCTTCATATCTGAGCTTGCGGAGCAGGACTTAGCATCTACATAGTGTCATCTACATCATATTTAGATTTCAAAGTGATTTGGATTTGTTTCCTGAGAGTTATCGCTATTAGAAGATCATTAACTCTCACAGAATAGAGCATCTGTGTACTCAGTTGAAGGAGAAGGTTTGCATAGCCTAATGGAACATCATACATAGCACATAAGGACCAAAAAGACCTTCTTCAGGTCCACCAAGTTTCATTCATTTGTGGAGCAATACCATGTGTTGTAGGCCGACCTACATATTTCTACACGTTACATCTTTCATTGGAGATTGTAACCTCTTGTGGCCAATGCAGAGGATTCCATGAGCTTGAAGATGATATATATAGATCTCCTAGATGCATTAGGAAGTTAGTAGTTTTATGATATGATTTGATAGGTTTGGAATTAGATTCTTTTCAAGAGGCACTTCAATGCCATATCTTTCATATATGTTGTAACCCAGAAAGCAGGCATGTGATCCCTTTGACTGTAGCCCGCATGTTGCTAGCATACGAGCAATGTAGTTCTTTGATATATTGAGTATATGAATCTTCCATTGCATTCTATATTTTCTTCCATTGTGTTTACTCTAGCTGTATGGTTTGGATAGTTCATTCTTTAGACTCTCTTACCATGACTGCATCAAGTGGTATCAAAGTGAAGTTTTGAATCCTTTGGAAAGTGAAGGTATTTTATAGGATCTTGTGGTGAACAAAGTACCAACCTAAGGTAGTCTACTTGTGTTTTTTTACAAAGCACCGATCGTGAGGCAGTTGTAGCCCTATAGTCAAATTTCTGAATTGAGGTAGTTGCATCAGATCCTAGGAAGATATGCCGCCAAGGAGGATGCTTGCTATGGCTAATGTTGCTGGGAGAATGGAAGAAATGATAGAGATGATGAGGACAACAAAAGTTTGATTGGATGCTTTAGAAGAAGATAGAAGAAGAGGACTAAACCCTAGACATGAAGATGAAAGTGATGATGAAGAATTTCAATCAGCTGACCTGAATGATGAAGCCCTAGAAGAAGAAGTATCAGATCGGGTTAAGATGTTGAAAGCTATTTATAATATAGGTAAGAGACCTAGACTAGAAGTACTAAACTATACTAGAAATTTGAATCCTGAGGAATTGATTGATTAGATAAATGCCTTGGAAGAATACTTTGAATATGAAGAAATTAAAGATTCAGAGAGAGTAAGATTTGAAAAGACTAACATGAAAGGACATGCTGCTATTTGGTGGAAAGAAGTTCAATTGGATAGAAATAGGAAAGGAAAAGAGAAGATCATAAAATGGGATAGGATGGTGACAAAGTTGAAGAATCAGTTTATACCTTTTGATTATGAGTTGGAATTGTTGAAGAGATTACAAAACCTAAGGCAAAAGTAGAAATATGTGAAGGAGTATATTGAAGAATTTTATAAGGTGATCATAAGGACTAGACATAGTGAAGAAAGCAAGGAGAAATTGGCATGATACATAAATGGATCAGTTTGGTGAGAATAACAATAATAGAAGAAGCATATCAGTTTGCCCTGAAACTTGAAGACAAGTTGAATAAGAAGCACGAGAAAAGACATAGCGGTAGAGGAGGTAAATTTCAAAGAGGTAGAATACATTCCAGAGGAGTAAGACCTTATGTAAAGTATAACAAAGAAAGTAGCCCATATCAGAAGGAAGAAAAGCACAATAATTTATACTACAGAGGGAGAGATGATAAAAGTTTCTACCCCAACAACAAAGGGAATCATAATTGTTACCACAATGAAGGATACAGGAGAGATGAAAGAGGGTTTGACAAAAGATCATTCAGAGGAACTTTTTTAAGTGTGGAGGTGAAGGACACAAAGCATTTGAATGTCATCAGAGAAGTACAAGCAAGAGAACAGAGAATAGTGAAAGAGAAGCTTATGCAGAGGAAGAACCTATTGGATCACTTAGTTCAATTGGAAAACCAAAGAAAGGAGAATAATTAGTCATGAGGAGAGCATTATTTTAAGCAGAGACAACTAAAGAACCACTGCAAAGGAAAAGCTTGTTTTGGACAAGATACAAATCAGGAGGTAAATGTTGTAAGGTTATCATTGATAGTGGAAGTACTAATAATTTGGTTTCAAAGGAAATGGTGACTAAGATGAACCTAGAGATATTGAAAAGATGGCATGGATTCAAGATGAACACAAGGTACTGGTCAGTGAATAATGTTTGGTGAAATTTCATATAGGATCTTATAATGATGAAGTATTATGTGATATTATGCTAATGGATGTATGTTATATATTGTTGGGGAGACCATGGCAGTATGATGAAAAGGCTATACATGATGGGAGAATGAATACTTATACTATAACATCTAATGGGAAGAAGCATATCTTGATACCTTTGGAGGATGAGCCTAAGAGTGAAATGTGTGGAACTGCTAGAATCTGTTTGGTTGATGGAAGAAAATTTTTGGATGGATTGAGACATGAGAATATGTGTTTTGCCTTGATTCCTAAAAAGTGTAGACTATTATCCGAAAAGAAGAATAACCACCACTAGAGGAGATAACAGAATTATTTACATAGTACCAAGATATCATATCAGATAATGTACCTAAAGGATTGCCACCAATCCGAAGTATCAGCCATCATATGGACCTTATACCTAGAGATAGTTTTCTTAACAAAGTAGCACACTAGATGACACCAATAGAAAATGTGGAGTTGAATAGATAGATACAAGAATTGTTTAGGAAAGGATTGATCAGAGAAAGTTTAAGCCCATGTACAGTATCTGTAACACTAGCACTAAAGAAAGATGGAGAATGGAAGATGTGTATAGACTCTAGAGCAATCAATAAGATCACATTTAAGTATATATTTCCATTGCCAAGGATGGATAGCATCATGGACTTTTTGAGTGGAGAAAAGTATTTCACAAAGATAGACTTGAAGAATGGATACCGTCAGATCATGATCAAAGAAGGAGATGAGTGGAAGACTACATCAAGACAAATGAGGGATTGTATGAATGGTTGTTGATGCCTTTTGGATTGACTAATGCACCAAGTACTTTCATGAGGTTGATGAATGAGGTTTTAAAGAAATTCTTGGTAAGTTTTTTATTGTATACTTGGATGAATTTTGATTTTCAGTAAGACAAAATAAGAACATTTGTGGCATAAATTAGAAAAGTATTACAGAGGCTGAGAGAAGAGAAATTGTTGATAAACATCAAGAAATGTAGTTTCATGAAGGAAGAATTGGTATATTTGGGATTTGTGATTTTTACGAAAGGATTGAAGATGGACCCTGAGAAAGTTAGAGCAATTGTTGAGTGGCCAACACCTATGAACATTGGAGGATTCAGATCATTTCATGGATTAGCAAGTTTCTACCGGAAGTTCATCAGAAATTTTAGTATAGTATGCACACCAATGATAGAGACAATGAGAGGTGACCGAAAGGATTTTAAGTGGACATCAGGAGCAAATAAGAGTTTTGAGTTATTGAAGAAGAAGGTGATAGAGTAGCCAGTGTTAATATTACCAGATTTTAACAAAGTATTCCAAGTTGATTGTGATGCCAATGGAAGTGCAATAGGAGCAGTATTAAGTCAAGTAGGGAGACCAGTAGCATATTTTAGTGAGAAGTTTAATGATGCAAGGAGAAGATATTCAGTTTATGATTAGGAGTTCTATGCCAAAATTCAAGCCTTGAAGAAGTGGAGACATTACTTGTTTCCTAAGGAATTTGTGTTGTACACCGACCATCAATCTTTGCAATATTTGAATAGTCAAGGAAAGTTGAATCAGTGACATATGAGATGGGTAGAGTTCATGCAGAGTTACACATTTGTATTGAAGCATAGGAGTGGGAAGTCAAACAAAGTTGCAGATGCATTGAGCAGAAGAAGGAATTTGTTGACAGAGATGAGAGTAGAAGTATTCAGATTTGAAGAACTAAAGCACATGTATGAAGAAGATCTTGATTTTGTAGAACCATGGAAAGCATATAAGGAACCTGGTGTGACAGATAGAAGTAAGTGGTTGGATTATGTCATTTAGGAGGATATCTTGTTCAAAGGGAAGTAGTTGTGTATACCTAGGAGCTCAATGAGAGACAATTTGATCAAGGAGAAACATAGTGGTGGATTGGTAGGACATTTTGGAATTGACAAGATAGTATCTTTGGTAAGTGAACATTACTTTTGGACTCAAATATATAAGGATGTAAGGAAGTTTGTTCAGAGTTGTAGAGTTTTTCAAGTTGCAAAAGGGAGTAGTCAGAATACTGGATTGTACAAATCTTTGATAGTACTGGAGAGAACTTGGGAAGATATAACCATGGATTTCATATTAGGTTTTCCAAGAACACAAAAAGGATATGATTCTATATTTGTAGTAAAGGAAAGATTTTCAAAGATGTCACATTTCATTCCTTGTATGAAGACAAATGATGATGTACATCTTACTGACCTATTTTTCAAGGAGATTGTGAGATTGCATGGATTACCTAAGAGTGTAGTTTCAGAAAGGGATACAAAATTCATTAGATATTTTTGGAGGACATTGTGGAAGAAGATGAAGACAAACCTAAAGTTTAGTTCAACGTTTCACCCACAGACAGATGGACAAACAAAAGTGGTAAATAGGAGTTTGGGTAACTTGTTAAGATGTTTAGTAGGAGATAAAGTAGGAAATTGGGATCTAATTCTACCACAAGCAGAGTTTGCATGCAATAATTTAGTGAACAAGAGAACAAGGAAGACATAATTTGAAGTTGTGACTGGAGTGAAACCTAGAGGAGTTGCATAGCTGATAGACATCAATATGGAGAATAAGAGGAATGCAAAAGCAAAAGAATTTGCAAGATACATGGATACACTACATAATCAGGTTAGGAAGCATTTGGTGGAGATGAATAGTAAGTATAAGGAGCAAGAAGATGAGAAGAGGAGACATTAAGAATTTTCAGTTGGACTTGAAGTAATGGTATATCTAAGAAAATAGAGATTTCTAGTAGGAACATACAACAAGCTAAAGATGAAGAAGTTTGGACCATGTAAGATTCTTAGGAAGTTTGATTCAGGGAATGCATATGAAGTGGAGCTACCAGAGACATTTGGTATATCACCTATATTCAAAATTACAGACCTATATCAGTATCAGGAAAGAGAATCAAGTGATAGTATTAAAGATGGATTGAAGAATTAGTTACCATAGTAACCACCAGAGCAGATAGAAAGAATCTTGGATAGCATGATAGGACACAGTACCAGAGGCAAGAAGTATAAATAATATTTGGTAAAGTGGAAAGGAAGATCAGAAGAAGATTCATCATGGATTTCTCAGGCTGAGGTAGACTGCCTTGGTTTTCCTCTAGCCCCAGCAAAGTGAGGGACTCACTTTTTCAACAACCCTAGGTGTCTGATGCAAGAGCATCCCAGGTTGTAGAGAAATCTTGCATCAACCAAAAATATTTGCATTCGTTTCTTTGCTTTCATTTCAGTTACAGTTCAATGATTTACAGTTCAACATTTTTCTACCGCATCTTGTTGCAACTCCATACCTAAGTTCGCGAAGAAAGACTTAGCATCTACATAGTGTCATCTACATCATATTCAGATTTCAAGTGATTTGGATTTGTTTCCTAAGAGTTATCTCTTTCAAAAGATCATAAACTCTCACAGAACAAAGCATTCGTGTAGTTAGTTGAAGGAGAAGGTTTGCAGAGCACTTCTGTGACTTGAGGAGCCTAATGGAACATCATACATGGCACATAAGGATTAGATAGACCTTCCTTGATTTCCACATCAAGTTTCATTCATTTATGGAGCAATACCATGTGTTGTAGGCCGACCTACCTGTTTCTACACGTTACATTTTTCATTGAAGATTGTAACCTCTTGTGGCTAACACAGAGGATTCTATGAGCTTGAAGATGATATATATAGATCTCCTAGATGTATTAGGAAGTCATTAGTTCTACGATATGATTTGATAGGTTTAGAATTAGATTCTTTTTGGGAGGCACTTCAATGCCATATCTTTCATATTTGTTGTAACCTAGAAAGTAGTGTTGATAACTGAGAGGGGGGGGGTGAATCAGTTATCCTAATTGTTTCCTTTATTGAACTTTCCTTTTAATTGATGCAGCATAAAATCAAACATAAAACATTAACCATAAAACAAGAAACACATGACACAGTATTTTTGACGTGGAAACCCTGTTAAGGGAGAAAACCACGGGGTGATTAACCCAAAATTATTCTCTGTTAGAAGAATAGGAAATTACAAAGATGGCACTTGCCAATTAGGGCTCACTGCCCGAGCACACTGCTCACAAGAGGCCCACTGCCTACAAGAAGACACACTGTCTACAAAGTGATGAGAATCACAGTCTTGAACTGATTGGAAGCATCTGCATATGCTGGAGTTCAGTTCCGGTTAGGCTCAGTACACTGATCTGCTGCACTTCATCTTTCCTCTGTTCTTTATTCTGCTATCTTTCACATACCGGATCCTTTTTGCTACCTCTGCTCTTTATCTGGACTTATTCGCATATCTCTCCACAACAACTACACCTTCACAACTAAATCCATCCTCTATATATATCCGCACAAGTAATTTCATCACCTTTCTAGTCGGCATCCGGAACAGTCTAGTTTCTTATAAACTTTCATTCTGTCGGCTGAATCCTTCCTCACCAAGCAATGCGGATCAAGCATATACTTGTAGATATCATTAATCACGTCGGCCAAACATGATTCATGCCTTCACAACCTCTGTCATCAATAGTAACCCATCCGGAAAGCAGTCTGATACTCTGCCAGTCAGTTCTTCCTCTGTTTTCACTGTCTCTCAGGAATCCGGTACTCAACCATTCATATCTTTTTCTTTGTTCATCACCGGAGGCTAAATCCTTGGAATATACCACTCAGGGTAGTCCTCTTGACTTTCCCAAATCCGCACTGCACCAAGACACTTCCTCTGAGAGATCCGGACCAATCTGTCGGACCTTGCCACATGCTCTGTTCTTCTTCACCGGACCACAACATTCTTTATTCTGACTTCCGGTAGAGACACATTATGACTTGCGGATATGTGGGATGACCTTTGTTGCCATCAATGACAACAACCATGAATCCATATAGTGTCTCTTGCCAACAATCTCCCCCTTTGGCATTGATGGCAACACTTAGTGAAAAATGACTAAGTGTTTTCACTATGCTCCCCCTTTGCTGATGCTCTGTCCTTATATACAATTTCCGGAACTCCCCCTTAGTTGGATCCCTCATTTTTCACTGCTCCTCACTCCCCCTTTGACATCAATGGCAAAGGGTAGGGTCCGCACACCAAAATTTTCAAAAATTTTCTATATATAGCCGCATATTTACATACTCACATGTACTGAAGAATGTCTGCAAAGGATGTCTGCAATTAGATCATTTCTGTAGCCCAACTTTGCTTCATTCTATCCAAAATTGAAATGTGACCACTTAGCAAAAATGCAAACGCTTCTGCCCGCTTGAGATCTGTCGGATCTTTTGTTTGGGCGGTGGTCTGAGCATCACTGATGGCCTCATGCATGGTTTCCAACTTAGGGATTATAATCCTTCTAAGTTCTCCCATCCGGTTAGTGATGTTCTTCCTTTCCTTCTCAAGATTTTTTATTTCATTCAAGACTGCAATGGTCTGACATTCTTGATTTATTATAGAGGAAGAGAGAGGATCAAAACTTTGAGATAAGCTTTGTAGCTTATCCTGTTCCTCTTTTATTTTCTTGTCAAATGCTGCTGTTGCCTTTGACCAGGATATACAAAATTTATAGATGTCACCGCCATCCTTAAGAGCATTCTCTAAGCTCTTTATTCCAATGCTTACAATCTTCCTATCTTTAGAGATTAATTCTAATATCTCTGAAAATCTTTTATCCAAAAATTCCTTCCGGACCTTTTCTTCAGCTGATTTTTCTAAAGAATCAAAATGTGTATCAACACTGCTGACTAAGGTTTTTAGATTACCGGAAGAGGAGGCTGTCGGATCTATCTGGATTGATGGCATGATCTTCACAAGTACTCCGGAAGCAGCCTCTATCAACTCACAGTCTTCCATATGAGACTTCAGGAGCTTTTCATTTGCCTTGGCATTTGCAAATGAAGCTATCTTCATTGTTTGTACCGGAGAGAGAGAGTCAAAATCAAATGGGCCTTTTAGAAGCTCCGGTTCATCAATCTCTAAAGTTTCTTTACTCAAAAACTGTTGAACAGTTTGTGCAGTGTCTCTTGCCAGAGACAGATGTTTCTTTTCTTCTGCAGTCTTAGAACTGTCAACCTCTTTATCTTTCACCATTGCTTCCTTCTCCTGTAATTGCTCTTCTTCTTTGGATCCGGAGACTGTAGGGGAAACCGGAGGAGAGATGCTAGTTTGTTCATGAGCCACTTCTTCTGGAGCAGAGGGTCCCAAGTCCTCAGCTGTTTCTGTACCTAAATCCTCTACAACCGGAAGATTGAACCTTTTGAAGGCCTTCCGGAGGATCTCTTCTGTTTCTTGGGCCACTTTGTCAGTCTCGCCAAGCATGAGTTGATTCATCCTGGCTTTGCTTCTGAACTCATCTTTGCAGTCTTTGAAGATAATGTTCATGGTCTTGGGATCAATTTGAGGATATAGCTGAATAGCTATCTGCTCCCGGATCTCAAGATCTTTAGCATGAGCATTATTCTTTCTCACTTCCATTTCCTTTTCTAGGCTTTTAGGAATAAGAGATATTATTTCAATGAAAGCCTTATTATATATGTTAAGATATTTCACTGTGGCCTCCTGCAGAGTCTTTTGGTCGGCCTCACTGAAGTCATCATATGATTCAGTCATTGGTTGAAGGTTTCCATCCACCGTGACCGACTTGATTATGCTCTCTAGTGACAGAGTGGGCTTTTCAACATTTACTTCTCTTACTCCCTCATCTGATTCTGTTTCCTCTTCATCCTTTTGGCTTCCATAAGCCCTTGTGGCTTTTGCCTTTGATCTCTTACCAGATGCCTGAACTTCCGGTTTTGAACTTTTGGTTGTGGAAGGTGCAGGTCTCTTTGATGATCTGGTCCGGGTGGGAGTTTCAACCGGAGCACTTTCTTTGCTTTTCTCTTCTTCCTCGGCCTTCCTCCTCTTTTCCCGGCTGGCATCAAGTGCCTCCTTTGAGATACCTAGGCCTTGAGCAATGTGCTCTACTTCTTTTCTTACCTTTCTTTTAATCTCAGGTTCCCTGAGTTCTACATGTATTTTTACACTCAGCTCCTCAAAGGTTCCAAACCTTTCTGCCTTAGGATCTTTGGGCTGACTTAGCATGTGTTGAACATGCAGCTCCACTATCTGTTCATCAACTTCATACCCCATGGGCATGATCCAGACAGTCCTTGGCTCCACTGCCTCCATTAGGCACTGATCAGTGTCAACCATGAAGCACACTGAGTCCTTGTATTTCTCAATGAGAGACTGGGGAATTCTCTCTCTTGCTTGCATCATGCTCTGAAAGTTTTTGAAGTATCCCCATAGAGCTGTATTTCTCGCTTTTGCATCCCCAAGTCCATGCAAATAGTCTCTTATCTGGACTGCAACAGGTTTGTCATTCTGCCATACCCATCCACTTGTTCCGGGTAGCTCATTCATGAAGTAGAAGAATAGACATACAATTAGAGTACCATACTTAAAGGAATTCTTCTTATCCTTCTTGATTTTCTGTATATTTTCCATTAATTGGCTTAGCAGTAGTTCGCAGAGATCATACTCTGCATTCTTTCTTAGCATCTCATAGGCAGTGTATACTGCAGTTTCGGATACAGAATTCTCCCTACTGGAGTGGTAGATCTTGTATCCTATTATCATTGATGCATATTTGATATCCGGATCGGAGATGTCTTCAATGGTCATTGCCCTTTTGTCAAATTTTGATCCGGTGGCCTCAGTTACAATGTTGTTCTTGACAGATTTGAGGATAGGTACTCCTCCGGAAGAGTATAGGCCAGTTACTGCTCTAATTGCCTCTTTTGTGATCTTGCAGGGTCTATCTAGCCATAGAAAGTTGTCATGCATTCTGCTCAGTACATACCGGACCCATTCATCCTCTTCAAAACAGGGGAAATGAATAAATTGCTCAAATTGTTTCTTCTAAATATCCTTATACTCTGGTTTAAGCTCAAAAGCATTGTCAATCAGCTGCTTGTGATAGAGGTCTCTTAATTTGAATTCCCCAAATTCCTCAATGTCTGCATGTATGTAAACCCTAATGTCTTCGGTGTGTAAAACTCCGTGGGGAACACTAGAGAAGGCTCCTAGTGGGTCTACCTCCAATGATTTGTAGGGATGTTTCTTGAATGAGGGGCGAGGTCTATCAGAGATCTTAACTATGTTTGGAGTAGCCATTCTTCAAAGATTTGCAGTGAGGTAATGAAAAACGGAGAATACCTTATGCGCCTTCGGTTTGCACGGAGTGGTTGGATTGATTTCTTTATGCAATAGCTTCGGCAGGAGATCCTTGGTGCTTGATGAACCTTGTTGCAGAGCTCCACTTTTCGCTTCTTCTCGAGTGCAGAATGAGCAAATGACCTTTGAGAAATCCCTTAAATTGCTCTGCGAACCCTAATATCTGTCTGCAATAAATGCTTCACCTACATCATTCTGGTTTGCCTTGTCTGGATAGTTTGGAGTATCCCGGATTGGTTCTGATCTGAGGATATCATCCGGATCTTTCAATCATGAATAAATCGAGGTAACATATTACAAGAGCATCCCAAACACTCTGTCCAATCCGCAGAACAAGATAGTGCATTTCTGGATCTTTCCGGACCTTTTTGTAATCCTCTATCATACCGGAGCATCTCCCTGAACAGGTCTTATTTGATCGATCACAGCTTCTTCATAACTCCATGCGGACCTCTGAAAACTTGACTGAAGTATCTCAAGACTCATATCTACAAACCCTTTGATCCGCATCTTGTGCCACATCCGGCACCACTTGTTTGGCTGGGGGAACAAGATTTTCTTTGAGTCTCCCCCTGAGCCTGAGCTCACTTTTTAATTTCTGGAAGAAATATCAGCACCAGAGTCTGGTGCGGATCCAACCTCTACATTCTCTGAACTTTTCTTCACCCAAATCTTGCTCATCTGATTCCTAACCTCATCCGCATTCATCTTTTGTTTACCCTTGTCTTGATTCTGATTATACACCGGACCTCTTTTGTCCTGATTCTTGTTTCTGCAAACTTTAGCATTATGACCGGACCTATTGCAGATTTGGCAAATAACATTTCTTTGCATATTTGACTGATATCCTCTTGATCTGCATTGATTAGCCATATGACCTATTCTATTGCATGTGAAGCATCTACCTTTGAATGAGTTGTTTACTTGCATAATTCTGCATTCATGGGATTTGTGTCCATACCTTTTGCAGTTGAAGCACTGTCCGGAGAAGGATGAATTAATCTGATTCATTCTCATTCTGCACTGATTAGCTTTGTGACCAAAGTGATTGCAGTTGTGGCAGTATCCATTGAAGGATGGATATCTTTGAGCATTTGGCTGTCTTACCGGAGGTCTTCTAGGCCTGCTTCTTGGATTTTCTGATCCAAGATTCTTCTGACCGGATCCGGAGCTTTCTCCTTTCTCATATCCCAAACCATACTTGTCATCTGTCCTCTTTTGACTTCCAAGAAGAACTTCAAGTTGAGCAGAACTTATCTTGAATTTTTCTTTATATTCATTTGCTGTTTGAAGGTCTCTTTTGAGAGAGGCAATTTGATCCTCAAGTTTTCCTTCATTATCTTTGGCATCTTCAAGATCAGATTCAAGATGTCTGATAATCCTGTCCATCTGGTGGCATTCTTCTGATTTTTCTTTAAGAGATTGTCTTAGATTGTCTTCAGCCTTTCTTTTTTCTTCAATCTCTTGAGTAAACTTTATAGTTCCTGATTCCATTTCATGTCTTAACATAATGACTTCTTTTGATAACTTTTCACATAACTTGGTTTGCTCAGTCAATTCTTCATTTGTATTGCTTTCTTCACTTTGTCTTGCCAACTGTTGAAGCAGCTCCTTTCTCTTTTTCATAGAGAGACTTAATTTGTCTTTTAATTCTCTCATGAATTCATCAGCCTGTTTGAGTCTTTCCTTTAATTCACTGACTTCAGAATTCGACTGTTCAAGATCCTCAAGAGCAGTCTTGAGTTGCTCCCTTAAACCATATGCATCCATTTGAAATCCCAGATCTTCCTCAAGCTGTTAGGCCCTATTAGGAGGAACTTAGCTCTGATACCAATTGTTGATAACTGAGAGGGGGGGGGGGTGAATCAGTTATCCTAATTGTTTCCTTTATTGAACTTTCCTTTTAATTGATGCAGCATAAAATCAAACATAAAACATTAACCATAAAACAAGAAACACATGACACAGTATTTTTGACGTGGAAACCCTGTTAAGGGAGAAAACCATGGGGTGATTAACCCAAAATTATTCTCTGTTAGAAGAATAGGAAATTACAAAGATGGCACTTGCCAATTAGGGCTCACTGCCCGAGCACACTGCTCACAAGAGGCCCACTGCCTACAAGAAGACACACTGTCTACAAAGTGATGAGAATCACAGTCTTGAACTGATTGGAAGCATCTGCATATGCTGGAGTTCAGTTCCGGTTAGGCTCAGTACACTGATCTGCTGCACTTCATCTTTCCTCTGTTCTTTATTCTGCTATCTTTCACATACCGGATCCTTTTTGCTACCTCTACTCTTTATCTGGACTTATTCGCATATCTCTCCACAACAACTACACCTTCACAACTAAATCCATCCTCTATATATATCCGCACAAGTAATTTCATCACCTTTCTAGTCGGCATCCGGAACAGTCTAGTTTCTTATAAACTTTCATTCTGTCGGCTGAATCCTTCCTCACCAAGCAATGCGGATCAAGCATATACTTGTAGATATCATTAATCATGTCGGCCAAACATGATTCATGCCTTCACAATCTCTGTCATCAATAGTAACCCATCCGGAAAGCAGTCTGATACTCTGCCAGTCAGTTCTTCCTCTGTTTTCACTGTCTCTCAGGAATCCGGTACTCAACCATTCATATCTTTTTCTTTGTTCATCACCGGAGGCTAAATCCTTGGAATATACCACTCAGGGTAGTCCTCTTGACTTTCCCAAATCCGCACTGCACCAAGACACTTCCTCTGAGAGATCTGGACCAATCTGTCGGACCTTGCCACATGCTCTGTTCTTCTTCACCGGACCACAACATTCTTTATTCTGACTTCCGGTAGAGACACATTATGACTTGCGGATATGTGGGATGACCTTTGTTGCCATCAATGACAACAACCATGAATCCATATAGTGTCTCTTGCCAACAAGTAGGTCTATGAGCCCTTTGACTATAGCCTGCATGTTGCCAGCATATGAGCATTGTAGTTCTTTGATATATTGAGTATATGAATCTTCCATTGTATTCTATATTTACTTCTATTGTGTTTACTCTAGCTACATGGTTTGGAAAGTTCATTCTTTGGACCCTCCTACCATGACTGCACCATAGAGAGAAGAGAGGATACTTTGGAAAAGACTCAAGGGAAGGAGATCAGAAAAGAGGAATGTAGGAGGAAGAAAGATTTTGTTAGCGTGTTGCCTATAGCATGCAACAGGTAAGTTCATCATATACCACTGAATGAGATGATATGCATATCTTGATATTGCTTTACATTCATTTAAAATTGCAAGTAGATGTATGCAGAGATTCTATTGTTGTTCATCCTCAACTGAGGATTAAATCTATATTTATAAGTATTGTATCTTGGTTAGGGATAGAGTAGAATGACCAGAAGATATGTTTAACATTTGTATTTATATAAGTATTTAAAGGGATATATTATGTGCACGATACCTTGGGATAAGAGAGTTGAATATCCATGTTTAGTATAGCATATACCATATTGCTTATCAAAACATATTTGGAATGGTGATAACAGTCAAAGGACTGGTAATCAAACCATTCGATAATGGTGTATTAAGGCCATGTATTATGTTAAGAGGCTGACTGTGTAAGTCTTAAGGCCATGTAATATGTTAAGAGGCTAACTGTATAAGTCTTAAGGCCTTGTATTATGTTAAAAGGGCCAACTGTGTAAGTCTTAAGGATGAGTATCATGATTATAGGTTGACTGATTAAGTCTGATGGCCAAGTAAAGTGCTAAATAGTCATTGGTATAAGTAAAAAATTCATCATTCATAATTGTAGGCTGAATGTGTTACCATATTCAGGCCAAGTACTATGATAATATAAGAGGCTGATTATGATAAACAAGAGGCTGACTATGATATTACATAGACACCAACTAAGTTAATAAACTTAGGTCAACTTTGTTTTATACTTAGGCTGAATGTGTTACAACATGGAGGCTGATGGTGAAAAGTATAATCCAAGTATTATAAGAGACCGATTGTTTGTTGAAAACCAAGCTTAGGTTTAGTCACCTAGAAAGGGTCAATAGCAAATTTATAGAAGGACCTAAGAGAAGGCTATTTATAAAGTATACTTCTCTTACCAGCCATGGATTAAGAGAATTGAGAGTGTGTTTTAGAAAGCTTAAACAACAAGTATAAAAGACAAAGTCATAGTGTAGAAACACTTGACACTAGATTGCTATTTCAGTTGAAATATAGAGAAAATTAGAGTTATTTGTAGATGCTATTATGGAATTATCCTGATTTATCTATATTCTAGTTCTATGGAGAAATATTCTTTTACCCATCATAGGCTAAGAATAGCCATAAGAATGTCTAGAGAAATATTCTTTATTCCAACAAAAAGTCAAGACTTAGACTATCATGATAGTTGGAATTCTCTCTTTGATATACATAAAGTATTTAATTTGTATGATTACACATTTATAGTTTATTATTGATAGATTATGAGTTGAATATTTATTAAGATAGATAGAGTCTTTATTTGATAATCTATATGGCTTAAATGTCAACCTTGTATGTGTAGATGACTATGGATGAGCATGGGATTAGGTAAACAAGTTATTGAGTAGATGGCAGAATGTCATAGACCCATGATTGCAAGGATGCAAAGAGGGACTTAGTATATGTTTACACTAGTCAACTAAACTCTCACCCTAGACTCGTCAAGAATGACTAGTAGATAAGGGTATATGTCTTTATGACTAATGTGGTATAAGCAATACCAAGAGAGTTGTTATGTATAAAGGAAATAAATGATTAATAAGAATGTTGTCTCCAAGTTAGAAAACAATGAGTGAACATATGACTATTTATATATATGAAACTTTGGACAAAATAATGTAAAAGTCACTGCTTGCATTGTCGGTTCACAGCGTACCAAATAACTGAACAATCAGAATGGATCATACATAGCTAGAGCTAGACTAAAGTTGTAAACTAGATTGTCATTAGCTAGGACACATCACTAGTTCTTAGATGACATGGAATCAGTTGATTCTCATTATCTATTACCCTTGTGAAGGGAAGGGCCACTTCCAGAAAGGAAGGTGAGCGGGGGACTACCGGTCTGTGGTTGGAGGAAAAGCACCAGGGTGATGCTCTCTCTCTCTCTCTCTCTCTCTCTCTCTCTCTCTCTCTCTCTCTCTCTCTCTCCTGTAGTTGACTATCAAATACTTGTGAACAAGAACACATTGCTTATCTTGTAATTGATATGGATAAAATTGTTAAGTCTTAAGAAATATGATCATTTGTTATATGTGCAATTTGTTAGTCACATGTGAAGCGACCTTCTTTTGAAATATTTATATTGTACATGGATATTGCAAATGTAATATATTGATTATGGTTATTTCTCTCCTTTATAAAAAAATTAGTGTGAATATTTGCTTAATGATGTTTGAGTTTATGGGTAAGTGCACAAAGATGAGGGACCAAAAGAGGGTCTTAAGATGCCACTTTTTTCTAAAATCAGGAAAGATTGATGTTGGATGAGAAATTGAAGATAGTTACACTCAAAATTTGAAAAAACACATAACATAGCATCTGGTGTGCTCCCCTTAAAATATTTTTAAAAATTAGTATTTTAAAATTCTCTTTGGTGAGAAATTAGCTAACACCATGTAGTTTATCCCTGATTTTTCTGACAATTTTTTCATGAATAATTGATTTCTTACTAATTTTCAACGTGGACACATCCTAAAAAATAGAAAATTGAGTATGCTCACCCCTAAAATTTTTGAAAACTAATCGAAAATTAAAAAAAAAATTGAATACGTGTAGAATGGATTCTAGTTTCTAAAAATGTAACTTATTTGAATTTTTTATGAACGGTTTAAAAAAAGTCAAAAATACCAGACACTGGTTTTTGATGAAAAATAGATACACTAACAAAAGAAATTAAAGATGAAACCCTTAACATACTCAAAACATGAAAAAAATTATATGGTTAGATAGCTAACAGAAACCTTGAGATTATGGTGGTATTTTTTTTACTTTTCATTGAAAAAAGTGCAATCCTGATGGGGAGCACACTCCAGATTATGTGAATTTTGTTAGAATCTAAAAAAACACATCCTTGGATGACCTAAACACAATCCAAGCCTTTGGGTTGGAAGCCCAAGGCAAATCCAAGCCTTAGGAATGGTAATTTTGAAGCCAAAGCATAATGCAAGTGTGTTATAATGTACTCGCATTATGCTAAACTAAAACACTCACTCCCTCCCCTCCTTTATCCCTCCCCTCCTCTCTCTTTCTCACCTCTACTTCCCTCCTCTCTCTCTCTCTACTTCCCTCCCCTCCCTACATCCTACCCTCTCTCTCACTCTCTACTTCCCTCCCCTCTCTACCTCGTACCCTCTCTCTCACTCTCTACTTCCCTCCCCTCTCTACCTCCTACCTCCTCTCTCACTCTCTTCTTCCCTCCCCTCTCTACCTCCTACCCTCTCTCTCAAACTCTACTTCCCTCCCCTCTCTACTTCCTACCCTCTCTCACTCTCTACCTCCATCCCCTCTCTACCTCCTACCCTCTCTCTCACTATCTTCTTCCCTCCCCTCTCTACCTCATACCCTCTCTCACACTCTCTACTTCCCTCCCCTCTCTACCTCCTACCCTCTCTCTCACTCTCTTCTTCCCACCCCTCACTATCTCCTACTCTCTCTCACTCTCTACTTCCCTCCCCTATCTACCTCCTACCATGTCTCTCACTCCCTTCTTCCCTCCCTTCTCTACCTCCTACCCTCTTTAAGTCTCTACTTCCCTCCCCTCTCTACCTCATACCTTCTCTCTCACTCTCTTCTTCCCTCCCATCTATACCTTTTACCCTCTCTCTCACTCTCTTCTTCCCTCCCCTCTCTACCTCCTACCCTCTCTCACTCTCTACTTCCCTCCCCTCTCTACCTCCTACCCTCCCTCTCACTCTCTTTTTCCCTCCCCTCTCTACCTCTACCCTCTCTCTCTCACTCTCTTCTTCCCTCCCCTCTCTACCTCATACCCTCTCTCTGATTCTCTACTTCCCTCCCCTCTCTACCTCCTACCTTTCCTCTCACTCTCTTCTTCCCTCCCCTCTCTACCTCCTACCCTCTCTCTCTCACTCTCTACTTCTCTCCCCTCTCTACCTCATACTATCTCTCACTCTCTACTTCCCTCCCCTCTCTCTCACTCTCTTCTTCCCTCCTCTCTCTACCTCCCACCCTCTCTCACTCTCTTCTTCCCTCCCCTCTCTACCTCCCACCCTCTCTCGCTCTCTACTTCCCTCCCCTCTCTACCTCCTACCCTCTCTCCCATGCTCTACTTCCCTCCCCTCTCTACCTTCTACCCTCTCTCTCACTCTCTTCTTCCCTCCCCTCTCTACCTCCTACCCTCTCTTTGATTCTCTACTTCCCTCATGTCTCTACCCCATAACTTATCTCTCACTCTCTTCTTCCCTCCCCTCTATACCTCCTACCCTCTCACTCTCTACTTATCTCCACTCTCTACCTCCTACCCTCTCTCACTCTCTACTTCCCTCCCATCTCTACCTCCTACTCTCTCTCCCACTCTCTTCTTCTTTCCCCTCTCTACCTCCTACCCTCTCTCACTCTCTACTTCCCTCCTCTCTTTACCTCCTACCCTCTCTCCCACTCTCTACTTCCCTCCCCTCTCTACCTCCTACCCTCTCTCTTAATCTCTTCTTCCCTCCCCTCCCTACCTCCTACACTCTCTCACTCTCTACTTCCCTCTCCTCTCTACCTCCTACACTCTCTCACTCTCTACTTCCCTCCCCTCTCTACCTCCTACCCTCTCTCTCACTCTCTTCTTCCCTCCCCTCTCTACCTCCTACCCTCTCTCTCTCTCTCTCACTCTCTACTTCCCTCCCCTCTCTACCTCCTACCCTCTCTCTCACTCTCTACTTCTCCCCTCTCTACCTCCTACTCTCTCTATCACTCTCTACTTTCCTTCCCTCTCTACCTCCTACCCTATCTCTCACTCTCTTCTTCCCTCCCCTCTCTACCTCCTATCCTCTCTCTGATTCTCTACTTCCCTCCCCTCTCTACCTCCTACTTTCTCTCTCACTCTCTTCTTCGCTCCCCTCTCTACCTCCTCCTCTCTCACTATCTACTTTCCCCTCTCTACCTCCTACCCTCTCTCTCACTCTCTTTTTCCCTCCTCTCTCTACATCCTACCCTATCTCACTCTCTACTTCCCTCCTCTCTCTGCCTCCTACCCTCTCTCTCACTCTCTTATTCCCTCCCCTCTCTACCTTTTACCTTTGCTCTCACTCTCTTCTTCCCTCCCCTCTCTACCTCCTACCCTCTCTCTCACTCTCTACTTCTCTCCCCTCTCTACCTCCTACCATCTCTCACTCTCTACTTCCCTCCCCTCTCTACCTCCTACCTTCATTCTCACTCTCTTCTTCCCTCCCCTCTCTACCTCTTATGCTCTCTCTCACTCTCTACTTCCCTCCCATCTCTACCTCCAACCCTCTCTCACTCTCTACTTCCATTCCCTCTCTACCTCTTACCCTCTCTCTCACTTTCTACTTCTCTCCCCTCTCTACCTCCCACCCTCTCTCTCACTCTCTACTTCTCTCCCCTCTCTACCTCTCCTCATCATCCTTCCCATCCAATGAACTTTCATAAATTATCTTGTTTCCATTTTATCCTCCCAATTTATATCCTCATCCCTCTTTGCATATCCTAGTTTTCTTATTTCCATGTTCTTTATTGATAAGGGAGAGGGAGAGGAAGGAAGGGGGAGAGAGGGTGGAGATGGAGAGGAGAGAAAGGGGAGAGATAGGGTGATAGGGGGAGAGAGAGTCCTAGTTTTCTTGTTTTCATTTTGTTCATCGATAACCTGGGGAGGGAGATATAGGGAGATAAGGAGTTTAGGGGAATTATTTAGGGTTTAGGGGTTTAGGGTTGCTTGGGTTTAGGGTTTCTTAGTTTTAGGTATTAGGGGTTAGGGTTTAGGGTTTAGAGAGATAGAGAGAGTGTTGGCAAGAGACACTGTGTGGCTTCATGAGTGTTGTCATTGATGGCAACAAATTCTATCCCACAATCCACAACACATAGTATGCCTATACTGGAAGTCAGATTGAAGAGTGTTTTAGTTTGGTGAACAAGAACAGAGCATGCAGTAAGGTCTGACAATCAGGTCTGGATCTCTTAGAGGGTGTAACTCAGCAAAGTGCATACTTGGGCAAGTCAATAGGAGTATCATGACTGCTATATTCCAGAGACTGAGGAAGAACCTACTAGCAGAGTATCAGACTTCAATCCAGATGAGTAACTGATGTTGATCAAGCTATTTGAGGGATCATACTTGGTTGGCCGACATGACTGATGACTACTATGTCTATGTTCTTGATACGCATCACATATTAAGCATGGAATCAGCTGACAGATCAGTGTTTTATAAATATATTTAATATTCTGGTTGCCGACTAGAAAGATGTTGAAATCCTTAGTGTGGATATATATAACAGATGTATTTCGGTATGAAGGTGTGTGTGTGTTAATATAGTGTGTGAGGAAAGGCAGAGAGAAGTGTGGAAGCAGCAATACAAGTCTGGTATGTGACAGAACAGTAGCATTAGAGCAGAGGAAGAATGAAGTGCATTAGATCAGTATATTGAGCCTAACTAGAACTGAACCTTAGCATATGTGGATGCCTCTCATCAGTTCAAACACCTAGTTACCTTCTATAAACTTTGTAGACAGTGAGTCTCTTGTAGCGAGTATGCCTCTTGTGAGCAGTGTGCTTGGGTAGTGAGCCCTAATTGGCAAGTGCCATTTTGTACTTCCTATTCTTTTAATAGAGAATACAATCTTGGGTTAGTCACCCCATGGTTTTTCCCTTAACAAGGTTTTCCACGTCAAAATCCTTGTGTTATGTATGTTAATTTCTTTTCTTCTCTCATGATCATTTATGCTTATGTGTTTTGATGCTGCTCAAATTATAAAAGGAAAAATAAAGTAAAGTTATTAGAGATAACTGATTCACCCCCCCTCTTAGTTATCTACCTTGTTTCCAACAATTGGTATTAGAGCCAAGTTCCTCCAAACAGAGCCTAACATCTTGAGGAAGATTTGGGAATCTCAATGGATATGTATGGTATGAAGGAACAACTTCAGTCTTCCCTAGATGATCTTGCACAATCTCACTCTGAAGTCAATAACTTGAGAGAAAGACTCAAACAAGCTGATGATTTCATAAATGAGCTAAAAGAAAAATTGAGTATCTCTGTGAAAAAGAGAAAGGAACTACTTCAACAATTAGCAAGTCAAAGTGAAGCCAATGATACTAATGAAGATCTAAATGAGAAAAACAAGCTATGTGAGAAGCTATCAAAAGAGGTCATTATGGTAAGACATGAAATGGAATTAGGGGTTATGAGATTCACCCAAGAAATTGAAGAGAAAAGAAAAATTGAAGATAATCTAAAACAATCTCGTAAGGAGAAGTCAGAAGACTGCCACAAAATGGATAGAATAATCAGGCATCTGGAATCTGATCTTGAAGAAACTAGAGATAATGAAGAACAACTTGAGAATCAGATAGACACTCTTAAAATGGATCTTCAAATAGCAAATGAATACAAAGAGAAATTCAAGATAAGCTCTACTCAACTTGAAGTTCTTCTTGAAAGCCAAAAGAGGGTAGATGACAAGCATGGCTTGCAATATCAGAAAGGTAAAATCTCTGGATCCGGTCAGAAGAACTCTGGATCAGGAAATCCAAGGAACAGGCCTAGAAGACCTCTAGTAAGGCAACCAAATGCCCAAAGATATCCATCCTTCAATGGATACTACTACAGCTGCAACAACTTCGGTCATAGAGAAACTCAGTGTAGAAGAAGAATGAATCAGACTAATTCATCCTTCTCTGGACAATATTTCAACTGCAAAAGGTATGGTCACAAATCTTATGAATGCAAAATATGCAAATAAACAATTCATTCAATGGGACATATGGCTAATCAATGTAGATCAAGAAATGATGTTTGCTACAATTGCAACAGATCCGGTCATATTGCCAAATTTTGCAGAAGTAAGAATCAGGATAAAAAGGGTCCGGTGCATCATAATCAAAATCAAGATAAAGGAAAAGGTAAAATGAATGCAGATGAAGTTCAAAGGGAGATGAACATGATTTGGGTGAAGAAGAGTACAGAAAATGTTGGGGATGGATCCACACCAGAATCTGGTGCTGATATACCTTCTAGAAACTAAACAGATGAGCTCTGGCTCAGGGGGAGTCACAAAGGAAAATAAATTCCCCTAACCAGTCATTTGGTGCCTAAATTTGGCACATGGAATGTTGTGGATTATAGGGTTCTTAGAGAAATATCCAAACAACCCTCAGTAAAAATATGAATGATCCGCAAGGAGTTTTGAAGAGTTTAATCAGCCAAGATTGATCTGGTCTGATAGCCATCCGGTAAAGTAGGATCTTCATAGACAAATCTGATATGATTCAAAATTGATCTATGGACTCATGGTATGATTGGAGGAAAGAAGATACATTGTCAATTATCACTAAAAATGATTCTAAGTGCATCTCAGTGATTCAGAAAGATCTCTCTCAGAACAAGGCAACCAGATGACTTAAGCTGTGCATTTATTGCAAAAGGAAATTAGGGTTTGCGCAAAATAAAAGGATTCTTTTACTCATCATTTACACATTTGCATTCGATAAGAAGAAAGGAAGAGCTCTACATCAAGTTTTTACAACCTTGTCAAAGATCAACCACAGAATATGATTCAACCAGCGACCTATTCTATCTCTTATTGTGAACCCTAAAAGCATAAAAAGGTATTTCCATTTCTGAATATCTCTCTCTGAATATTTTGCAAAAATGGCTACTCCAATGGTTGTTAAGATCACTGATAGGCCATGCCTAAAGTTCAAGAAACATCCTTACAAGTCCCTAGAAGTTGATCCTGTAGGCACCTTTTCTAGCATTCCGCATGGGGTTCTGTACGTAGAAGATGTTAGAGTATACATCCATGCCAATATTGAGGAATTTGGAGAATTAAAGTTGATGGATATCTACCATAAACAACTGATAGATGAAACTTTTGAACTCAAACCTCAATACAAGGCCATCTGGGATAAGCATTTTGGACATTGCATCCACTTTCCCTATTTTGCAGAAGATGAATGGGTTCGATATGTTCTTAACAGAATACATGACAACTTCATGTGGTTGTTGAAGCCCTTCAAGATATCAAAAGATGTAATTATAGTAGTAACTGGATTGCACTCATCCTGTGGGTTGCCTGCACTCAAATCTGTCAAGAACCAGACAATAAGTGAGGCTACTAGATCTAAGTTTGACAAAAGAGCCATGACAATAGAAGATATCACTGATCCAGATATCAAATTTGCCTCTATGATTATTGGTTATAAAATCTATCATTCCAGCAGAGAGAATTCTGTGTCTGGAACTACAATTTATATAGCATATCAGATGCTAAGGGAAAATGTAGATTATGATTTATGCGACCTTCTCCTAAACCAACTATTAGAAAACTTGCAGAAGATCAAGAAGGACAAGAAGAACTCATTCAAGTATGGTGGCTTAATATTATGTCTATTCTTTTACTTTATGAATGAGCTACCCAGATCAAGTGGTTGGGTATGGCAAAATGAAAGACCGGTTGCCATACAAATCAAAGACTACATGTATGGGCTTGGTGATGCCAAGGCTCAAAGTATAGCACTCTGGGGATACTTCAAGAACTTCCAAAGTATGATGCAGGCTAGAGAAAGAATTCCCAAATCTATAGTTGAAAAATACAAGGATACAATGTGTTTCATGGTAGACACTGATCAATGCCTAATGGAGGTAGTGGAGCCCAGAATAGTCTAGATTATGCCAATGGGCTATGAGGTAGATGAGAAAATCTTGGAGTTGCATGTCCAACACTTTTTGAGTCAGCCTAAGGACCTTGACGCAAAAAGGTTTGGAATCTTTCAAGAATTAAGTGTGAAAATACATGTTGAGCTGAGACAACCAGAGATGAAAAGAAAAGTGAGAAGGGAAGTAGAGGAAGTTACCAAAAGATATGGAATATCAAAGGAGGCAATTGATGCAAATAGAGAGAAAATAGAAAGAACTGAGAAAGAGAAACAAGAAGTAGAAAAAGAAAGTGTTCTGGTACAAGCCTCCTCCCAAACCAGATCCTCCAAGAGCTCTGCACCTGCCACCTCTAAGAGCTCAAGATCCTCCAAACCAGAAGCCAAGACATCCGGTAAGAGAGAAAAGAGAACAAAAACCAAGGCCACAAGGTCCTATATAAGCCAAAAGGATGATGAAGAAACAGAGACCGATGAGGAAGAAGAAGAAATCATCAAGGGAATCCTCTACCAATCCAAACAAAGAAAAAGAGGCAGAAGAATTTGTTGAAATGCCTACTCTCTCTATTGATGATATCATCAAGGCAATCATAGTGGATGGGAACTTGTAGCCAGTCACTGAATTTTATGATGAATATAGTGACACTGACAAGAAGATTCTGGAAGATGCTACAGTCATGTGCCTAAACATTTATAATAAAGCTTTCATTGAAATCATCTCTCTAATTCCCAAAAGTCTAGAGAAGGTACTTGAACTGGGAAAGGAGAATGCTAAGGCAAAGGACCTAGAGATCTGAGTACAAATTGCAATTCAACTCTATCCTTCCATTACTCCAAAGCAAATGAACATGATCTTTAAGGACTGCAAGGATGAGTTCTGGAGTAAAGCTAGAATGAACAAACTTATGATTGGAGAGACTGATTAGGTAGCCAAAGAAATAGAGGACATCCTCCAGAATGCCTTAAAAAGATTTAATCTTCCTATCATAGAGGACATAGATGGAGAACCCTCTACCATGGATGTCAAAGAATTAAGTGTATCAAAAGAAGATTCTACTGAGAAAAATATAGAAGAATCAAAAGAGATAGATGAGGAGAAGTCTAAGGACTTGGATTCCTCTATTTCGAAAGAGGAAGTCCATGAAGAAGTCAACATATCTCCTCTAGATCCTACTGCAGATAGTCCAGACTCAGGAGCTAAAGGAGAAGGAAGAAAAGAAGAAAAAGTGAGTCAAGAAGAAGAGGTAAAGGGAAGAGAAGAAGAGCAAATAGAGAAGATCTCTGATGATAGCTCAGAGATTCCAAAAGAAAAGACTTAGTCTCCGACAAGAGACACTGCAGAGGCAGTAAAGAAATTTTTGAACAAAGAGATGATGGAGTTAGATGAACCAGAACTCTTTCAAGGACCACTCAATTTTGATTCCCTCTCTCTAGTCCAGACAATGAAGATAGCATCCTTTGCCCAAGCTAAGGAAAAAGAAAAGCTTCTGAAGTCTCACATGGAAGATTGTGAGCTGATAGAGATTGCATCAGGAATACTAGAGAAGATCATGCCATCCTTCCAAAAGGATCCTTCGGCCTCTCCATCCGGTAACCTTAAATCTTTGATAAACTCTGTCAATACTCATTTTGATTCCTTAGAGAAATCGGCAGAAGAAAAGGTCTAAAAAGAATTTTTGGGAAAGCGATTCTCTAAAGTATAGGGCCTCATAGCTAATGATAGGAGAACCCTGAATATTGGGATAAAAAGCCTAGAAAATGCTCTTAAAGATGGTGGAGAAATGTACAAATTTTGTCTATCTTGGTCCATAGTGACAGAAGACATTGAAAAGAAGGTGGAAGAACAAGAGGGTAAATTGTCAAGTTTATCTCAAAATTTTGATCCTCTTACCTCATCCATAATGAATCAAGAGTACCAGGCTATTTCCACTATAAATGAAATAAAGAGGCTTGAAAAGGAGAAGAAGAATAGAATAAGCAGAATGAGTGAACTAAAAGGGATAATTATCCCTAAGTTAGAGGCAATACATGAGGCCTTAATTGAGGTCTTAATTTTGGATAGGATGAAGCAGAGCTGGGCAACAAAATTTGTCCAGTTGAAGACCATTTTTGCGGATATACTTAAGTATATGTAAGTATAACATGTATATATACTTATACAGATATGTATAGGTTGATTTTTGAAAATTTTGGTGTGTGGATTCCACCCTTTGCCATTGATGTCAAAGGGGGAGTGAGGATTAGTGAAAAATGTGGACTCAAGCTAAGGGGGAGCTCTGGTAAAAGTGTACATAAGATAGAGCATCAGCCAAGGGGGAGTTTGCTATGACACTTAGTCATTTTTTACTAAGTGTTGCCATCAATGCCAAAGGGGGAGATTGTTGGCAAGAGACACTATGTGGCTTTGTGAGTGTTTTCATTGATGGCAACAAAGTCTATCCCACAAATCCATAGCACATAGTATGCCTATACCGAAAGTCAGATTGAAGAGTGTTTTGGTCTAGTGAACAAGAACAAAGCATGTAGTAAGGTCTGACAATTAGGTCCGGATCTCTCAAATGGTGTAACTCAGCAAAGTACAAACTTGGGCAAGTCAATAGGAGTATCATGACTACTATATTCCAAAGATTGAGCCTCTGGGGATGAATCATGGAAAAGATATGAGCATCTACGTGTTGGGTTCCAGAAAGGCATAGCAGACTGAGGAAGAACCTACCGGCAGAGTATCATACTTGGTTTGCTGACATGAATGATGAATTCTATTTCTATGTTCTTGATACGCATCACATATTAAGCATGGAATCAGCCGACAGATCAGTGTTTTGTAAATATCTTTAATATTCTAGTTGCTGACTAGAAAGATGTTGAAATCCTTGGTGTAGATATATATACCAGATGTATTTGGGTATGAAGGTGTGTGTGTGTGTGTGTGTGTGTGTGTTAATATAGTGTGTGAGGAAAGGCAGAGAGAAGTGTGGAAGTAGCAATACAAGTCTGATATGTGACAGAACAGTAGCACTAAAGCAGAGGAAGAATGAAGTGCATTAGATCAATATATTGAGCCTAACCAGAACTAAACCTCAACATATGTGGATGCCTCTCATCAGTTCAAACACCTAGTTACCTTCTATAAACTTTGTAGATAGTGAGTCTCTTGTAGGCAGTGTGCCTCTTGTGAGCAGTGTGCTCGGGAAGTGAGCCCTAATTAGTAATTGCCATTTTGTACTTCCTATTCTTTTAATAGAGAATACAATCTTGGGTTAGTCACCCCGTGGTTTTTCCCTTAACAGGGTTTTCCATGTCAAAATACTTGTGTTATGTGTGTTAATTTCTTTTCTTCTCTCATGATCATTTATGCTTATGTGTTTTGATGTTGCTCAAATTATAAAAGGAAAAATAAAGTAAAGTTATTAGAGATAACTGATTCACCCCCCCTCTCAGTTATCTACCTTGTTTCTAACAGAGAGGAGACTGATAGAGATTGGGAGAGATAGGGAGATAGACATTTAGGGTTGCTTCCAAGGTTTATGGTTTAGGGGTTTTGGGTTGCTCAGTTTTAGGGTTTAGGGGCATTATTTAGGGTTTAGGGGTTAGGGGTTAAGGGTTAAGGTTTAGAGGTTTAGGTTAGGGTTTAGAGAGAGAGGACCGATAGGGAGATATAGAGGAGACCGAGGGGAGAGATAGGGAGATAGAGGATGAGGGACATGGCCAGAGACATAGGTAGAGAGATTGAGAGGTAGAGGGATGATAGAGATAGGGAGATAGGGGTTTAGGGTTGATCTAGTTTAGGAGTTTAGAGAGGGAGAGATAGGGAGATAAAGGTTTAGGGTTTAGGGGTATTATTTAGGTTTTTACTTATAGATATATACTTATAGATACAGAGAAAACACTTGTTTTCATGCATGAAAGAATGTAAAGGTTCCATGCTTCCCAAAACGTGCTCGCGTTATAATGCAAGCGTGTTTTGGGAAGCAAAAATATGGGATAAAAACATGTGGGATCCGTGATTCAGACCCCACTTGTCTATTATTCCCTAATTTTCATGCATGCTATCAAACAAGAAAACACATTTTCATGGTGTTTGACATTTTAAGAATCATTTGAGCTATGTATTATCATCATTCTCTCTAATGTAACCAGTTGTATCAACATTTAAAATATAGTGCCATCTCTAGGTTTCTCCAAGAAATTAGACTGGTTAAGCTACAATAAACTCTATATTATAGTCTTTCATCTTCCTACACTACAACCAAAATCAAACTATGGCTTGTGATAACAAAGAGAAACTCTCAATTGTTTCTTATCACTTATTGTATCTCAAAACATTCTCTAGAACATATACATGTTCTCAATTGTCACTCATGCACTCCAACACTACCACATGTGCACTTACACTACCATACATGCTCTAGCAACTCACTTAGCTCATGATGCAATAGCGAGTTCTTCACCAAGTGTCTTGCAATTGCTATCATAGAAACACTTTATTGTAATAAATCTCCATGCCATAGCACAATGTCCAACTTTCAATGCATGGTTACCACATGTAGGCTTCTATCACTATCTTAGCAATTTATGATCAAACTCTTCAACAAGATCTTGAACAATCCAGAAATATTAGTATGTAACAAGTTCAACACCTTAAAGGTCAACTGACCATATTGACCATGACATAACCAATTGGTATCCTCAAGAGTTACTTTTAGAGCATCTATTTTTAATAAACACATTTGCAATAGAAACATTCTATTTGTTGTCATGAGAACTTCTCCTACAACTTTTTCCACCATGATTTTTATCAAAACATTTATAAGTACCATCATGAAACAAAACTCTATAATTATTTTTAATAAGCTAACCTACACTCAATAAATAATGCTTAAGGCCATCAACTTACACTACTTTATTATCTCCAAATTTTAATCAACTCTTTACAACTTTATCAACTAGCATAAATAAGTATTCATTGACTATCATATGATTCGAACAACCAAAATCAAGAAACCCAACATTATCTTAAGATTTCTCTTCTGCATGACAAAAGACAATTTAATATTGGAATTGAGATGCTCTCCTTCATTTCAAGTGAAAATTGTTTTCTTATTTCACACGTGACTTTGTTTGAGCCTACACACCTTTTCAAAATGCCCAATTTCTTTTTACAATGATGGCATTAAATATGTTTTTATTTGTAGCACATCTGCAACCTCTACTACTATAGTTTCTTGGACTCCTCTATTCAGAAAGAATTGTCTACCATTTTCATTATTGGGAATTGTTAAGAGTTGTTCCTTCCTTCTCCAATTTTGGCTTTTGTTGCAAAATCCCCCTCAAAGTTCTATGTAGTCCCATCTACTTACTTGAGATAAAAATGATCACATCTAAGCATATACATGAATTCATACTTATCTTCATGAGCTAATCTAACTAATTCACCACCTACAATATAAGAATTTGGGCCGTCCTTTAACATGTTGGTAGGTATAGTTTTACCTTACATGGGCCTCCATTTGGAATGATTGGTCCATCACAATGTGCTTGTCATAACTCTCCTTAGTGCTAGTGACTTCTTCTATCTTATCTTGAGTAGGTGTATCCATGGGAGGTTAAGAAAGTGTGTTTGAGAAGATATGTTAAGAAAATGTGAAACTAACCTAGAGATTGTGCCTATGACCATTTGTAAATTAACATCAACAATCAACATGTTCTCATCTATTTCATCAAGAACATCTAGGGCTAGACTATCATTACACATTTTACTTCTAGAATCTAATCATGTCAAAATCAACAAGTTTGGAGTCATCATATATGCTGATTATTCATTAGTCATCATATGTTGATTTCTATATGCTAATTGTAGACACTTAAAATTGTACATCACCTAGTGAGATATCTTACAATGTTTTGTCCTAGGTCCAATCCTAATCCCATTTATAATCTTGTCTCAATCACCTAGCAAATTAGTTAAATAAATCACATTTTATTTAATTAATTCCCCCTCACTTGTCTCAAATAATTCAAATAAAATATTTGAATTAAATCCCTCACCTTTTACCACATGCAAACAAGTGTCACATGATTACAACCCTTCACATGCACAACTAATTTAAATAAAACATTATTTAAATTAGACTTATCCTACACATGTCACATGACTACAATCCCTCTTGAAGTGGGAAAAACTAATCAATCTTGACCATTCATATCATTCAAATAACTTTTGATCACAACCGTTCATTCAAATCAACCCTTTCTATAAATCAAACCTATCACAAGCCATTTGGACATTCAGTTGTCAAGTACTATTATGTTGCTGCAATGGTGAGCAACCAACATTCCTCCATAATCAACCTTCGAAATATTGCATGCCTATGTGAGGTTGAGAAGAACAATGGAGATTATTCAATGTTAGATTAGAATCTTACTTGTTTTTTTGTTTATTCAATTGATTTATAGGCTTGATTGCACTCCATTGCAGTTAGGGTTTTGTTGTAGTTTAAGTTATGCATGTTTGAAAGTTTAAATTCTAGCGACACTAATTATTCATTATAGTTCTAACATCATCATTGTCTTATTCATGATGCATATAGAAATCATCATCATGATGAGGAAATGAGCAAAGACTCTAACACCAGAAGAGTGTGAAGCTGAGAATGAGAGGAAAAGAGACAGAATGAGGCAAATTTGCAAAAGTAGGAAATTGTCAACCATACAAGAAGACATTCCACCATTGCCAATTGAAGAGGAACATGACACATCTGATAAAGCTAAGAGAGAGATGGAATTGGCAGCACAAAGAGAACAAATGTAAAACCTCTATTCAACAAGGAAACTGAATCTCTAAGTTGGAGGCACTCCATCGTCCACAGGTCAAGTTGAAGGAACAATATCATTATCTTCTCAAATTGGAGGTGCTGGAATTAGGCTAGACAACTGAGAGGGGGGGTGAATCAATTGTCCCAAAAATTTGACACTTGCAGCAATTAATTCTTCTTTACCACTTAAAATAAATTAATGATGTAAATATTAAAGCATGAAACATCAACACATGAGTAGAAGCAAGATGAACACACTTGACACCAAGATTTTTAACGTAGAAACCTGGTTAAGGGAAAACCACAGTGGGGCTTAACCCAAAATATTTGTACCCTGTTAAAAGTACTTAGAAGAAAGGAGAAAGCACATGCCTTTGGGTGCACTACCCAAAGCTCACTGCTCAAGAGAGGCTCACTGCCTACAAGAATTTATGTTTAACACAGAGATAATGAACTGAGAAATAGCATCTTATCCATGCCTGGTTTAGTCCCATTGAAGGCTCAAAACTTTTTCTCTATCCCTCAAACACTTCTTCATTATATCTTCATCCTTTTCTGTTCTTGTTCTTCTACTCCTCCTCTTCTCTACTCTGCCTCTATGTCTTTATTAGGATTTTATCATTTTCACTCTAGGACAACTTTCCACAATTCATCAACAAGTATTTATATGCTTCATCAACCTTGGAATGACCATAAAGGTCAGCTTAAATTAATGTGGATCACTACACTATTAGCCAAACATAGCTGAGACTTTAATCTTCTTTCAACAACATGCCATGCTCTAGATAATTGCTCTTAGATCATCCACAACACACTCGAATCATCCGGTTAGCCAAGACTGGGAAGAACAACAACATCAAGGAAGAAAGCTTCAACAACGAGCTCAAACTTCAATGCAGACCTCCAACATAGTAGGCACATGATCCAGAGACCTCCACAAGCACATTGAATTCAACAATAACATCCACTCTACTCCAAATCATCAGAATCACTTGCATCTTCATCTGATATCTCAAGAACATTGTCTGCCATGACTGTCACACTAGAAGGATTGCTTGTAGACCTCCAAACCATGAACCATTTGAATTAAGGATACACACTAACTTCCTAAACATGCCTCTAGATCCACAAATCATAATGTTTCAATGCGGAGCAATCTAGACCAATTTATTGTCACTCTGTCTCTTCTGAACACAACAAAACCTAATTCTAATCAGATGGCCATAGCTTCTTCAAATCTTCATGCCGACCTCTCAAATCTTAACTAGAGATGCTTCAAACAATCCTCTACATAGCCATATGGTTTGCATATATTGATCTTTTTTAATTTTCTCAATATCCTCAACATTCCAGTCTTCTAAATGGGCAACAAAATAGGATACAGTTGACACCAATGGCAACAGGGATATGTTGACATCAATGACAACATCGATTAGGCACATATTTGCAACAATCTCCCCCTTTGTCATCGATGGCAACATATGATGTGAAAAACTGATTCAACCATCAAGACAAGAACTTCTCCCCCTTTCTCTTATTACTTCTGCAACTACTTTCTTCACTGCTTCCCCTTTCATCAGCAACTAGTTTTTCACATGACTTCTCTCCCCCTTTGACATCAATGGCAAAGGGCACATATTTTCAATCTTTTCTCCCCCTTTTTGTTTTAGACTGATCTCCAAAATTTGCATACTAACTACTCCCCCTGAGTAGTATCTCCTTAACATCAATCTGAATCACAAGATATGACTGTGAATTCCACCAGATTGATGCACCCTAGTGCACCTTAGTTCTTATCAGGAGGGGTAATAACCCCTAACTTCTCTCTGAGATACTCAAAAGTATCCTTGGGTATAGGCTTAGTAAAAATATCCACAATCTGATCCTTTGAAGAAACAAATTCTAATCTGACTTCATTCTCATTAACCTTCTCTCTCAAGAAGTGAAACTTGATTGATATATGCTTTGTCTTTGAATGCAACACCAGATTCTTTGAGATGCTTATTGCACTTGAATTATCATAGAAGATTGTAACAGGATCCTCAAACACAATTTTGATGTCTTTCAACATTTGCTTCATCCATAGAACTTGAGTACAATTGTTTGCTGCTGCTATATACTCTACCTCTGCAGTAGATAGAGATATTGCCTCTTTCTTTTTGCTCATCCAAGAGACCAATCTCCTTCCCAAAAAGAATGCACCACCACTAGTACTTTTCCTGTCATCCACATCTCCTTCCCAATCAGCATCTATGTAAGAATGAATAGTGAAGTTATTATCCTTTGGATACCATAAGCCATAATCAAGTGTCCCTTTGAGATATCTAAAAATTCTTTTGACTGCTACAACATGGGATTCTCTAGGATCAGCTTGAAACCTAGCAACAAGTCCAACTGTATTCATGATATCAGGTCTGGTCTGAGTCAAATAGAGCAGTCCTCCTTTCACTGATCTATACCTTTTCCAATTTACCTTAGGGGAGTCATCATATTTACTCAACCTACATCTGGCTACCATGGGTGTACCCACTGGCTTTGAATCTTCCATTCCAAACTTTTTCAACAATTCTCTCACATACTTAGATTGAGATATGAAGATACCTTTATCTGACTAAGTGATTTGCAAACCTAAGAAGAAATTCATTTCACCAAACATGGACATCTCAAATTCACTCTGCATCTGATCAACAAATGTTTTGCACATACTCTCATTTCCACCAAAAATGATATCATCAACAAATACCTCAACAATCAGAATGTTCTCATGATCAATCTTGAAGTAAAGGTTACTATTAGCAGTACCTTTGCTATATCCTAGCTTTAGCAGATACTTATCTAATCTTGCATACTAGGCTCTTGGAGCTTGTTTGAGTCCATACAAAGCTTTCCTCAACCTGCAGACCATATCTCTTTGATCATACAACTAAAATCCTTCTGGCTTCTCAATGTAGACTTCTTCTTCCAATTCTCCATTCAGGAATGTTGACTTGACATCCATCTGATAGACCTTGAAATCTTTGTAAGCAGCAAATACAAGAAATAATCTAACTGCCTCTATTCTTGCCACTAGAGAAAAAGTTTCTTCAAAATCAATTCCTTCCACTTGAGAATGCCCTTTGCATACTAACCTTGCTTTGTTTCTTACAACTTCACCATCTTCATATAGTTTATTCCGAAAGAGCCATTTAGTTCCAATCACATTTTTGTCTTCAGGTCTATGAACAAGATCCCAAGTGTGATTCTTTTCAACTTGCATTAATTCTTCTTCCATTACTTTTACCCAATAATCATCATTGCAAGCTTCACTTACTGATTTAGGTTCAATCTTTGAGATCAGACAGATCTCCTCTTGATCTTCAGCAATTCTTCTTCTAGTTTGAACACATTTGTTTCTATCTCCTATGATCTAATCTTTAGAATGATTCAACCTTACATACCTAGGATTTTTGGGATTTGTTTGAACTTTTGATTCTTGATCTTGTTCCTCAACATCTGCACTAACTTCTTGAGTTACTGGATATTCTGGATCGATCTGGATCTGAGTCTAAGTTTGAGCTTTCCTTCCTTGATTTTGACTTTCATCTTGATCATATGAATCATATCCACAAGAATTGGAATGTCCTTTGCTCTCATCAACTCTAACATTTGCACTTTCAACAATCTTTTTCAATCTCTTGTTAAAGCATCGATATGCCTTGCTTTGAGTAGAGTAACCCACAAATATTCCTTCATCACTTCTTGCATCAAACTTGCCTAGATCCTCATCTCTTTTGATATAGCATTTACTACCAAAAACTATGAAATATTTTATAGTAGGAGGATGACCAAACCATAGTTCATAAGGGGTCTTACTAGAATTGCTTTTGATCTGCACCTAGTGAAGAGTGTAGATAGCAGTACTCATAGCTTCTCTCCAATAGACTTGAGGAACATTTGCTTTCATCATCATGGTCCTAGTAGCTTCTTGAATGGTCCAATTCTTTCTTTCCACAACTCCATTCTGCTGAGGAGTCCTAGGAGCAGATAATTGTCTTTTTATTCCTTGCTTTTCACAAAATGAATGAAACTCACCGAAGGTAAACTCTCCACCTCTGTCAGATCTCAGACACTTTATCTTCACACCAATCTCATTCTCCACCATGACTTTGAATGCTTTGAATTTATCAAGAGCTTCTAATTTTTCTGTCAGGAAGGTTACCCACATCATCTGGGAGTAATCATCAATCAGCAACATAAAATATGTCTCCTTGCACACTCCTAATTCTAGCAGGACCACAAAGATCAGTATGCACAAGTTCCAACAATCCAATTGAAGATTGTTCTTTACTCTTGAATGAAGTTCTATTTTGTTTACCTAATTAACATTCTCTGCACATGCTATCAGTAGGTTTCACAAGTCTTGGGAGATCTCTTATAGCCTGAGTGGAACTTATCTTGAAAATTTTATCAAAATTCACTTGACACATTCTCCTATGCCAAAGCCAACTCTGATCAACCTAAGTAATCAAGCAAATTTTACCAGAACTACTTAAATGAAATATGTTACCTCTACTCTGAGTACCAAATGCAATTTTAGTTCTGGAGCTTTCCAAGATTCTACATTTTCCATCCTTGAATCAGAGATCATAACCCTTGTCAACCAACTATCCAACACTAAGAAGATTATGCTTCAGTCCTTCCACATACAGAACATCATTAGTGTTATTCTGACCATTAAAAGAGATGGATCCTCTGCCACGGATTCTACCAGCTGAGTTGTCTCCAAATTTCACAATTCCACCTTCATATTTTTTAAAGCTTACAAACTTACTTTTATCACCAATCATATGATGAGAACATCCACTATCAATCACCCATTCATCATTTTCAACAACCTGAGTAGCCAAGGCACTTTCCACATTTGCATACCTAGCAGATTTAGTAGACACCAGATCTTCTTTGATAGTAATGAACACCCAATCACCTTCAGTGGAACCTCCATGATCATATTCATCATCTGTGACTCCCTCTTCTCTAGCTTCTTGAACATAGTAACATTTCTTCTAACCTTTATATTTGTTAGGGTTTGGCTTTTAAACCCTCTCCGGACATCTCAAGGCAAAATGACCAATCTTAGTACAAGAAAAACATTTGAATGACAACTTTCCTTCATACTTACCAGATCCTCTTGGCATTTTTTTGGCAATAAGAGCTTCAATTTTTGCAATCTCAATTTCATCATCTTCAAGATCCTTCCGTGCCTTCACAAATCTATTTGATCTTCCTAAAGAACTTTCACCTGGATCATATCTTTGTTTTCCATTTACACTGGCCTTAAATACAGATTCAGACTTAGGAAGAGAATCACCAAACTCACTCATTTCAAATGCTAAAAGCTTACCAACTAACTGATCCCTTGTAATAGTTGTTACAATCCTAATCTCTTCAATGGCAGCAACTTTATGCTTGTATATTATAGGTAAGGATATGAGCACTTTGGCAACAATCTCTAATTCTTCCAATACTCCACCAACATTCCTAATACCGGTCACAAGTTCATTCACTTTCTGCATGTAGGAAGTAATTTTTTCATCTTCACTCATCATCAACCTTTCGTATTTACCCTTCAAGCTCTATAGCTCGACAAATTTGACATATTTGTCACCTTCATATAGATTTTCCAACTTTTTCTAGATTTTATGGGCAGTTTTCAATTCTAGGACATTTGCCAATTCTGTATCAATCAGGGCACTCAATAATGCTTCTTTAGCTTGAAATTGCATTCACCTTCCCTGATTTCAGCTAGAGTTGTAGGGCCATTCTTTGAAATATTATACTCATTCTTAGTTATCAACCAAAAGGCATCACCCATACATTCCAAATGACACTGCATGTGCACCTTCCAAAGGGAGTAATTTGTTCCATCAAATCTTGGACTTTCCTTCTTGTAAGTCGACATCTTGGATCTCCTCAAGCGGTCAAGCTTATTTTAGAGGAACTGACTCTAATACCAATTGTTGGAATTAGGCCAAAAAACTAAGAGGGGGGGTGAATCAGTTGTCCCAAAACTTTGACACTTGTAGCAATTAATTCTTCTTTACCACGTAAAACAAATTAATGATGTAAATATTAAAGCATGAAACATCAACACATGAGCAGAAACAAGATGAACACACTTGACACCAAGATTTTTAACGTGGAAACCTGGTTAAGGGAAAACCATGGTGGGGGTTAACCCATAAGATTCATACCCTATTAAAAGTACTTAGAAGAAAGGAGAAGGCACATGCCTTCGGGTGCACTGCCCAGAGCTCATTGCTCAAGAGAGGCTCACTGCCTACAAGAATTTATGTTTACATAGAGATAATGAACTGAGAAATAGCATCTTCTTCATGCCTAGTTCAGTCCCATTGAAGGCTCAAAACTTCTACTCTATCCCTCAAACACTTCTTCACTATACCTTCATCCTTTGCTGCTCTTGATCTTTTGCTCCTTCTCTTCTCTGCTCTGCCTCTATGCCTTTCTTAGGATTTTATCATTTTTACTCCAGGACAACTTTCCACAATTCATCAACAAGTATTTATAAGCTTCATCAACATTGGAATGATCATCAAGGTTGGCTTGACTTAATGTGGATCACTACATTGTTGGCCAAACATAGCTGAGACTTGAATCTTCTTTCAACAACACACCATGCTCCAGAGAATTGTTCTTAGATCATCCGCAACATGCTTGAATCATCCGGTTGGCCAACACTAGGAAGAACAACAACATCAAGGAAGAAAGCTTCAACAATGAGCTCAAACTTCAATGCGGACCTCCAACACAACAGGCACATGATCCAAAGACCTCCACAAGCACATTAAATTCAACAATAACATCCACACTACTCCAAATCATCAGAATCACTTGCATCTTTATTCGGTATCTCAAGAACACTGTCTATCATGACTGTCACACTAGAAGGATTGCTTACGGACCTCCAAACCACAAACCATTTGAATTGAGGATACACACTGACTTACCAAACATGCCTCTAGATCTGTAAATCATAATATTTCAATGCAGAGCAATCCAGACCAATTTATTGTCACTTTGTCTCTTCTAAACACAGCAAAACCCTATTCTACTCAGATGGCCATAGCTTCTTCAAAACTTCATGCGGACCTCTCAAATCTTAATTGGAGCTACTTCAGACAATCCTCTACACAGTCATATGGTCTGCATATATTTTTTTTTTAATTTTCTCAATATCCTCAATATTCTAGTCTTCTAAATGGGCAACAAAATAGGATACAATTGACACCAATGGCAACAGGGATATGTTGACATCAATGACAAAACTGATTAGGCACATATTTGTAATAGGAGGCACTCCATATTTCACATGTGAAGTTGAAGGTACATATTTATTCTCTTCTCAAGTTGGTGGCATGCTATCATTCACATGTCAAGTTGAAGGTACACAATATTCTCCATCTCAACTTCAAGCCTTTTCATCTTTTTCATCTCCAATTGAAGGTGTAGACACCTAAAAAGGTCTCAACCCTTCAACCACCATTTGACATCTTCATATCACTAACTATCCCTTACAATTAATTAAATAAATTCATTTCATTTAATTAATTTATCCTTAATCATCTACCCTTAGCCATTTATCTATCCTTTGTGATCAATTAATTCATTTAATTTATCACTATACCTTATAACTATATCCTTATTGATTAAATCAATATTCTCAATATTTATTTAGTTAATTTCTTCATCTCCTAATCATGATTAATTAGATAAATCATGTTTATTTAATTAATCTACCCTATCCTATAGCCTAAACTTAGCCTAGTTGATTAAATAACAATTATTTAATTAGCTACTCTAACCTACCGATCCCCTAAACCTAAATTAATTAAATAAACCCTTATTTAATTAATTTTAACCCTCCATTAACCCATTTACTAATTTTCTTCAGACATATTAATTAAGTTAATCCCCTTGATTAGCTTGGTCAAGTCTCACTTAACACTCATTCCTACACCCCACAAATAAAAAATTAACTTTTATTCCACATAAGGTAATTTTTTATTCTCACTTGTTCTAATCTCCCTTAAATGAGCTCTTCCCCATCTCACTTGTCTTAGTCTCCATTAATGGAACTTTTCCCCATGAGAATTAAAAATTCATATTTTATCCCCTCCATCTAACTTGTCTTAGTCTCCATTAATGGAACTCTTCCCCATGTGAATTAAAATTCACTTTTTATTCCCATCCTCACACTCTCCCATGGAAATAAATTTTTTATTCATTTCTCATCCTTCCCAATGTGAATTTAAAATTCACAAATAATGGGATCCATCCAATCATATTGATCAAATCTTAGCCTTTGATCTCTCTTATCCAACCCTCTTGTGACACTTGTCACAAGACTACAACTCCAATCCAAAGCTTAATCCTCAAGCATTCCTAGCCATTGATCTAAACTTTCAATCCTCACCCTCCATCCTTTTACCAAAAATCTATAAATAGAGCCCTCATCTAAGCCATTTTCATAACTTCTTGCATTAAAACTATGCCCAAATTTCTATCAAATCTTCTCATCATGTCATCATAATGCCAAAATCCTTCTCATCACATCCATATCCCAATCTCTATCCTTAGCCAAATCTATCATCCTATCCTCATCATATTGTGTTGAAGAACAAGGAACAATCCACATTCTACTATTTCAACATTGGGTAAAGCTAGGAGCTCTTAGGTGTAAGCTCCTCAACCTTATCAAGGAGTGGGAGATCTTTGAAGGTATAAACATTGTGTCTTATTGCATTTTGTTGTGTTATTTCCTTTGTTTGATCTTCTCATCTTCATTTGGCACTCCCACCTTTGTCAAGAAACATGGCTTACAAGAGTTTAGCACCAAAATCCCTCGGTTTGGTGCTATCTACTCGCAGATTGGCACCATCTATCTAATTCGTGACACCATTTACCTCTATTTTGGTGCCATCTACTAATGACATCATTATAAAAGTTTTAGGCTTAGAAAAAATTTAAGTGTTTTCTTGAACTTTTAGCATCTTTTAATCTATCTTGCTATAGAAAAACACAGACATAAGGGATCGTAATGCAAAAAATTCTTTAGGGTGTTTGAAATGGCATTTTAGCCTAAGTTTCAATCATTCTCACTTCATAACACCTATTATTTGGTTTTTATCTAATTCTTGCTGCTAATTGACAAGATAGAAGACATCCTAACCCCTTTTGATCTGATCATTTCAAACTAACCATCCTTTTTGAGCATCTTTAAGAAGACTGTCCTGTTCTAGCGCCATCCAACAATGCAACAAAGATAATACAAGTAAAAAACCTATAGTTTAGCACCATCCATTCATCCTTTGGCACCATCATCTGGTTTGGCGCCATCTCTTGTTTTGGCACCATATTTTACTTTAGCACCATCTTTTGATTTTTTGGCACCATCTTTTGTTTTAGCACTTCTAATTTTTTAGCACCATCTGTTGTTTTGGTGTCATCTTCTATTTTGGTACCTTTTTCCAAATTTTTGGCGCTATCTTCTTCTGTTTTAGTACCATTTTTTGACAGTATTTTTTTAAGTCTGTGCAAGAATCTAACTCATCTTTGTAGGTATCCAAACATTTGTCAAAGCATCTTTTATCAAACTACTAACTAATTTGGTGTAGATTTGATTGTCCAAGTTATCTTTTTTATCACTAAATCTTAGTTGCAATAAAGTTAGCCTAGTGGTAAATGAATCTTGTTTATTGTGCTTGGGTTTGCTTGTAGACGTATGCTCTCCCCTCATACCTTAGGGTGATCTTGGGTGATCAAAAGTCTACTTGCAAACCATCTTTGTTTCTCATTGTATCCCGAAGGGGTCACCTTTTTGTGTATGCTCTCCCCTTGTGATTTGTACAATCTTGGGTGATCAAAAGCAAAGGTGGTTTTATCTTAGGAGGCCTTCTTGGGGATTTCATCACCCCAAGGGATGACCTCAACCACGTGTACTAGTAGGGTATATCAAAGGGGGGAGAGCTAAATTTGTACCTCAATCTAGTTATGTTATCATTGGGACAGCCTTGGGACCCCAAGTGATTCCAAACACAAGGTGGAGTACTGCTTGCTTGACTGCTTCTGCCACATCCCTTCAATGGACTATTGTTCATAGTTTTGTGCCTCACATACCCTTGGGTATATAGAGGACTCCCTAGAAGCTCATTCAAGCCTAGCTTAAGACCTTTTGACCATATGAGATTGTGATGCACCGGATAGCTATAGGGACCAAGAAGTTACTCATCACACAAGCCACATTGATTTTATCTCCAAGTGCAAATGCCCTCTAGAAACAAACATGCATGCCATGTATTCTCTCCCCTTGGGATGTAAGAGTGATCTTGGGTGATCAAAAATGGTTAGCTCCTCCTCATGGGACTTGCATGTCATGCCTACATAAAGGCAGCGAGATGAGCTCATAATCTTGTATACACCCACTTGAATAAATCTAGGAATGTTTTCATGAATGGTATGTCTTCTATGTCAAAACCTGTGAATAAAAAAATGAATTTTATACATTAAAGTTAACCATTGTGTCTTCTTTCTTGCATTATCTCTTGCGAAGAATCTTTGAGCCAAGAAAAATCAAATTCATCCATTAATCCAACAATTTCCAAAACTTTAATCTTTCAGCACCTTCAATCCTCTATTTAGCACCATTTGTTCATCCTTTAGCACCATCTGTTCATATTTTAGCACCATTTCCCTCTGTTTTAGTGCCTTCTATATTTATTTTAGCACCATTTTCCTTCATGTCCAAAAATCAAAATTTCCATCAAAGACATCAATTTTATAAGACTATTTTTCAAAAAAATTCCAGTCGGGGGCTACGCCCATGAACCCCTGTCAGCAGGGGGTCGCATCTAGCCCCCCACACCCCCTAACATTGGGCCAGTTTTTCCTACCAACACCACAAAACCAACCCCCCCATTTATCAAATCCTAGCATTTGAGCTTAATTAATCCCCATCTTTGAGCTTAATCCCATATTATCCTCCTAATCACTCATCCCATCATATATCTTTCATCTCAACCATCCTAATCATCCTCATCATCCTTAATCCTATTCATTATCATCATCTTAATCCCATTCCTTCATCCATTTGATCAATTTCATCCAACTCAAATCCAAAATTCAACCAACATCATCCAACTATTATCCAAATCCTCATCCAAAATCAACCCCAAGTCAAAATCATAACATCAATCCAAATCCAACATCAATCATCCCTCATCCATTATCCACTCCAATTAAACATTCCAATCCCTAATCCTTAATCAACAAACCATCCTTTTGCAAATCAAACTTTGGTTAAGGACTTAGTCTCCTTCATCCTCCATCAACCCTTCATCCAAAATCCCAACCACAATCATCCACATCGTCATCAAAATCCAAATCCAAATTAACCCAAATAAAAAATCAAGACCTTAGTTGATCATCATCAACCTTTATCCAAACTTTATTGAGATCATTAGTCTATCTTAAGTAAGTCATCAAAATCAACAATTAACCCAATTAACCCTCTTGCTTGAGATCATTAGTCTATCTTAAGTATAGAGAATCATCCATCCTTTGAATCAAAGAAAATCATCCTAAGGTATTGAAATTTGATCCCCAACATCACAATCATCCATTCATTTAATTTCACATCCTTCTAACAACATGGATCCTTATGTGGTAATACAACATTTACAAAGACTTAAATATGCCTATGATGATTTTGATCCGATCACTAAGGAGAATTGAAAAAACATCATTAAGGATATCCCCTTAGCACACCTCATCATTGGAGAATCCCAAACCCCTACCCCATCTTCATCATATCAACCTTCATCATACCAAACTTCATCCTATATATCCACCCCATTAACCTCATATCAACCTTCAACCCCATATCAACGCTCATCATACCAACCTTCATCCTATATATCCACCCCATCAACCTCATATCAACCTTCAACCCCATATCAACCTTCATCATATCAACCTTTACTCGCATATCAATCTTCATCCCCTTTTACATCCAATCTATCATACCTCTCCAACTTATCCATCCCCTAACCTTTGTCATGCTAACTTTGATCAAGGGAACACCAATCTAGCACACCTCATGGCCAAATTCAAAGCTTACATCAACAACCATTCCCCCATACAAATCCCAAATCCTCTAATCTCCATCCTCCAATCCCTCCACCACAATATCCCTCCAACCTTATCAACCTTAATCCATCATTCTATGTATCTCCCAATCCATCAATTCCTACCATCTCTCCATCATCTAATTCACCATCTAATCCTCCATCAAACCTTCCAAATCCTAAGCCCATAGCATCCAACGAATCCTTGAGGGATTTTCAACAAAGAAAAAGAAAAGCTATAGAATCCCCCAAATCCCCCACCCCTCCAACACCACCATCTAATCCAACGCCTATCCTTGAACCCATCCAAGAACCATCACTACCTAATACCATCACCCACCTATCCATTCCCAATCCTAATCCTACACCATCCACCCTTACTATCCATCCATTATATTGTTCTTCAACCCCTACACTCATGAAGGATGTCATCCATTGGCTATTAGCAAGGAATCAAACACCCCCATGCAATCCAACACCCACCAAAACTCTTGAACAATATCCTATCATAAGTCAAGAACCATCATGTAGTCACGTTCAAGAACCCATAAGTCAAGCACCTATCACATCCATCCAAGAATCCAACACATCTATCCAAGCACCCACCACATCTATCCAAATACATGAGTTATGTCATGAGTCAAATCCAAAGCATGTTGAAGCACCAACCCTCTATCCTAATCAAGAGCTAACCATCCCATCTAGTTATCAACTTATTAATCCCACACCATCTTCTATCACCCCTTTATCTACCAATCCCACTACAAATTCATCCCCTTATCCACTTGGAAAAAGAACTTTCATTCGTGGTGGCTCTCTCATAGGAGGTGAGCAACTTCCATCCACCACCTATCCTTCTCCAACAAATAATGGACTCTCATCTTGTTTCCAAAGAACCAAACATCCCATTGCATGTCGCATGCTCCAACATATGAACTATCAAGGCAAAGGCTTAGGTCTTCATGAACAAGGCATCTTAGAGCCCATCCACACAACATTCCATCCATCCTCGCATGGCCTTGTCTATACATCCCAAGGCAAACAATCTAAACATGTTGGGAACATCTACACATCCTCCAAAATCTATTCATCCAATTCCAAACCGAGTGCATCTCATCGCACCTCCAAATCATATGTCGTCATTCCCCCCCATCATCATATCATTTTCAAAAGCATGTGACCAAACACATCTCCCATCAACTTTACCTCAACTTTTACCAACTCCTAACATCCCCATCCTCAAATCCCCTTATCCTCCCATCCTCCCAAATCCTAATATCCCTATCCTCAAATCCCATCATCAATTTATCCATAAATCCACTTTTAACCCCTCCACCCATAAATCCCCTAAAATCCCCAATCAAGACCAACAAAAGCACACATCATCCAAACTAGAAGATACCAAAACACCCATGGGATTCAAAAATAAAAATTTGGATGCCTCCTTACATAAAGCAAAAAATATACATAAGCCTAAAGATGCTATCTCTCCCAAGCAAAATCAAAAATCCAAAAGGCTACCAAACCCCACACCATCAAAAGAAAAAGCAAAAACAAAAATGGTATGGGTCCTTGAGCAAAAATAAAACAATCCAAATGAGGCATCCACCTCTAACTCTCAAAAATCCCATAATTCCTAAGTCCATTTAGGTCCCTAAATCCCCAAATTGACCATCCAAAAATCCCCTATCCTAATCCCCATTACTACCCACCCCCCATCCAAAATATAAGCTTCAAAATCCAAAATGGTGTGTGCAACCATTGGTCTTGATTCCACTCCACCACATGGCATTCCCACATACACCCATCTCTCCATCTTTCATCCACTATCCTACATATCTCCCCCATGACATCCCTATGGTCCATGATTTTGCATAAACCTTACATAATCCACATCATAATCCACTATCCACCGTCCATCCTATCTTCTCCTATCTACCAACATTCATGCGCATAATGCTATCTCCATCTACCTCACAACTATCCAAAATAGGACCATCCTCTCCTTGCTATGGAAACAAACTCTAGAGTCCCCATTCCATCAAAAATAAAAAAAAATATATAGTAAAGAGAAAAAATCCGTCCAATGGTGAAAACCACTCCTTGTGTGCCTTGGGCAAGTACTATGATGAAAACCCCTTGTGGGCATCATGCGTAATCCCTTTCTAGTCCATTTGTACCCTACACTTGGGGGCAAAATCATATCCTTCATCCTTTACATATCTTACACATCATCCATCCTTATCCTATCATATTCCTATCCTCCATCCTCTTATTTATCCTATCATTTCCTGTCCATCCTATCTACTATACTTTCCTCCTTAGATCTTGATAAAGACAAGGGGTAAAATATCAAAACATGCTTTGGACACCTCTCGGCATACATCCCTTTCCAAGCATATCCTTCATCCATCTATCTACTACAAAGTCCATCCATTCAAACATAAGTCCATCATGTATGGGGCATATGATTCCTTGCAACCTAGCCCTTGAAGAAAATCCTTATCCCCATCTTCCATCTATCTAACATGCATCCCTATCACTTGTCCATTCATCTATCATGAATCACCTATCCATCATCTTTCATCACCAATCCCCCTATTCAACCCCATCACCTTCACCTCTAGACTTGGTGTCCCCTTGTCATTGGTATCTAGCAAAAAGGTTACCAAATGAAATCCAATGCAACTATCTTAATAAACCATTCCCTATCTAAAATCACAAAAATCTAAAAAAATAAAAAAATCACAAAAATCCAAAAAGGCACAAAATCATAAAAATTAAAAAAAATTAAAATATCCACAAAATCCCAAAAATATTAATCCCAAAATCAACATCGTTCCATCAACATCCCATCACCAATCAACAACATCCATTCACCAAATCAACAACATCCCATCACCAATCAACAACATCCCATCATTAATCAACAACATCCATTCACCAAATCAACAACATCCATTCACCAATCAACAACATCCATTCACCAGTCAACAATGTCCATTCACAAATCTAAAACATCCCATTACCAATCAACCATCCCACATCATCATCACAAATCAGAACTACATATCATCACCACCTGCATCTTAATGTGCCTTGATCCCATGGATACAATGTATGTAGGCAATCTGGAATACAAAGGAAGTTTCCAATACTCAGGTACCTAAGATGCACTCATCCAACTCGCTTGGATGGTCCCTATCCCCTAAGCTTACACTAGATCCAAATGCAATATCCAAAGCATCGCAACACCTATCAAAGCAATCATCCCCTAACAAAAATCTTCAACTATCAAATCAACATCAATCACAACTTGTAACCATCATATCTTGTGCCAATATTACAACATCAACTATCAAAACCATGCCCTAGGATATATCATGTTGGAGTCTAGGACAACACTGAGAGGGGGGGTGAATCAGTGTTGTATAAATTTTACAATTTTAATCCTTTTGACTTACAGGATAAAGAGAGAAAGACAAAGTTATTTATTAACTCATAGATGTTCAATTATAATATTGAAAGCATGAATCAAGACATTAAACATAGATCATGAAGACACATAAGAAATATAACACAAGATATGATGAGTGGAAAACCCTCAAGGGGAATAAAAACCACTCTGAAACTACCTCACTGGCTTATTCAAAACCTCACTGGTTGCATGAAGGTCTCACTGACCAGACAAGCCTCACTGGCTACAATATGTGTCTCACTGACAAATGTAAGGTCTCACTGACCTACAAGCCTCACTGGCATATAGAAAGTCTCACTGACATTTTTACAAACACTTTGGGTTCACATACAAATCTTATTAGGGGATTACCCTATTTCAATCAAGTGTAAAACCTTATACCTCCCCTTTATCTTTCACAACAAATTCACTACAAAATTATATTCTTCAATCTGTGTAAAAGAAACAAATCATAAAAACAAATTCTCTCATCTCTGTAATCACATCTCCAATCATCTGATGATCTTCTTCTCTCTATCAAAACATGATCTCACATACACAATGACACACCTCCATCAATCTAGAACCTACAAAAATAAATCATACAAATCTTCTTCAAAACCTTCATATTCCTCTTCTCTGTATAAAAATTTCATACTACACTTTTCATCTTTCTCTGTGCACTTCAATAACTCTTGCAATTCCTTCTTCTTCTTCTTCATAAATTGCAATAATAACATCTTTTAGAATTAAATTAGATTGATATGAAATAATTTATTTCATCTTCAAATTCCCTTTTTCTCTGATCCATTCATCTTCACATGCAAAAACCATTTTCATCTTCTCTATAAAAAAATAAAATCAATCAAATAAACAATCTTCATCAATTTGATCTCATAATTTGCCTTAGAAAAAATATCTTCAATGAATTCAATTTCTCTTTGGATCTTCAAATCCCTTCAACTTCACTGCATAAAATAAATCATTCTCCTGCAAGAAAATAACTCTTCATATTTATCTGTGCATATTTACTTCAAAAACTTTTCAATTTCCCTCTGCAAATATCTTCATAAGATAAAAAAAACTTCTCACAAAAATAAATCTTCATTTGACCATCTGTTTGGACTCTTTTCTCATCTCCATGAGAATAAGAAAAAGAAAAAGGCATTAAAAAAAAACTTATAAACTTCACTCATATTCATTTTAGAAGGAATAATAAAAACTTCCATAAATCTCTCCATAAATAATGCCTTTAATATCCATAAAAACTCCTACAAAATCTCCCACAAAGTCTCCTAAAAAATCTTCTTTTATTAAAAGACTAAAAATAATCTTTAAAAAATCTTTTATGAAATTCTTCAAAAAAAATCTCCATATTATCCGATCAAGGAAAGATGCCCTTTTTTTTTATAAAATCAAGAACTCCTTGTAAAAAGGCATTTTAAAAAGTCTTATTGATTAGGCTCCATAAAATATCACCTCCACCTTTTTAATGTCATAAAGACATGGGCCGATTAAAGATAAAGTTTCAAATATTTAAAAACACATTATGAAATATGCATCAAGCTCCTCTTATAAGTCTTATAGTCTTATGAGCTAATACAATGGCTTTTATTTTATTTTTTAAAAAACTTTCAAGGTCTTAGAATATATTCAAATTATTCGATGACTTTGTTTAAAATGGGCTCTCCATAAAATGTTCGATGCTATTCAAATAAAATGCTCCCCTTAGAATATTCGCTGCTCATTTCTTACTTTTTGACCAATGCTCATTTAAATTTGAACTTTCTATTCCTGCTCGAGCATTTAAAAAAAGATGACCGATGTAGTAGGTGGCACTAGGTGGAGGGCCGGTTTTCATAATGACCTATGATCCCTTAATAAGTGATATGACCTGCTATAGTAGGTCAACATAAGATTAAAACATAAAGTACATTCTTTAGTAAGAGGGTATACATAAGACATAAGGCTTATTGAGGATATGTTAAGGATTTGTAACTTTAATGCCCTTATTAACAATATGATAGTTTCTACCCATATCTGCCTCATCTCTACCAAACTCTGATCATATCTACATTATTTCTGACCTATGAACCTGATCAACATAATCATGAAGCAACCAAAGTATGAACATCAAAATATGAAGGTATCTTAAGTCATGATAAAAAACAAAAACTCCTGCAAGTCCATTCTTTGCATCTGCAAGACTCACACAATGTGATCATCACAAGACATCAAAGCAACTTAATTCCATTCTTATGAAGATGAACTTCTACAACATGATGAATTCCTACAAGCCTCCTGTAATGAGACCATGATCATTAATAAGCAAACAACTCCTGAAGCAATCCCATGATGAATACAGCCAAATGGACAACCTGTGAACAACATCTGCATCATATCCTGATTGATGATCAACTCAAAACCATAACATCATGACCAGTATGAATCAAGAACATTAGTATCCTTCCTTTTGACATCAATGACATTTAACTCAAACACCTTTTTGACATCAATGATAATCTACTTTCATCAATATCATTCGTACAATGGGCATGATCCAATCATCCATTGATTCCTACCTTAATGGATATATCATTCCTATAATAGGCAGAATCCATCCTGTCATCATCGATCTTGGCAAGAGATACAATGGCTATTTGTTGAGTCAGTTGGTCTTTTGGTTATTGATTTTTATTTTTTGTCCTATTCAAAGATCACATCAAAACTACCTTGATCTCACTATATCATGATATGTGGCAAAAACATCTAGAATGGGGCATAGTCTTGCTTTTGTATACTATGCTTGTGGGTTGGTCTCATTACTCCAAGCTAGTAATCATATCTTGTGGATCGGTGGGTCCGTTCTAGCATATTGATCTCCTTTTGCATCTAAAGTTCTTCATACATTTTGTGTATTAAGGGCTTATACTATGAGTCCCCTTCCCTTATCTAGGCAAGGTTGTACTATCTTGGGCATGCATGGGATCACCCTCTTATTTGCATTTCTAGTCCATGCAAATGTTGGATAAACATCATCACCCTGGTCTTCTATACCTTGGTGAAAATATCTACTTTGCTATAACAAACCTAGGATTGCTCTAACTCATTTTAAACATAATAATCATCCATCAACCAATCTACCTAAATCATCAATCTTTCATCTCACCTCTTATCCTCCAACCACTTCAACTAATCCATTTCATCCATTTCAAGAGCACACCTATGTTCTCATGACCCACGTATCCTCTAGAGTGGGCACCACCCTTGCCAATCTTCCCTAAACCTTACCCTATTCTTCTAAGCCAAAATCTTTTTCTATCCAATCAAACTCTATATTTTAAACTTATTTGAAATAATGTTACTTAGCCACAACACCATTTCAAAAAGGAGAAAATGACACCTAAAATGTCTTAACCCTTCAACCACCCTTTGACATCTTCACATCACTAACTATCCCTTACAATTAATTAAACAAATTCATTTTATTTAATTAATTTATCACTAATCATCTACCCTTAGCCATTTATCTATCCTTTGTGATCAATTAATTCATTTAATTTATCACTATACCTTATAACTATATCTTCATTGATTAAATAAATATTCTCAATATTTATTTAGTTAATTTCGTCATCTCCTAATCATGATTAATTAGATAAATCATGTTTATTTAATTAATCTACCCTATCCTCTAGCCTAAACCTAGCCTAGTTGATTAAATAACAATTTTTTAATTAGCTACTCTAACCTACCTATCCCCTAGACCTAAATTAATTAAATAAACCCTTATTTAATTAATTTTAACCCTCCATAAACCCATTTACTAATTTTCTCCAACCATATTAATTAATTTAATCCCCTTGATTAGCTTGGTCAAATCTCACTTAATACTCATTCCCACACCCCACAAATAAAAAATTAATTTTTATTCCACATAAGGTAATTTTTTATTCTCACTTGTCCTAATCTCCCTTAAATGAGCTTTTCCCCATCTAACTTGTCTTAGTCTCCATTAATGGAACTCTTCCCCATGTGAATTAAAAATTCACATTTTATCTCCTCCATATAACTTATCTTAGTCTCCATTAATGGAACTCTTCCCCGTGTGAATTAAAAATTCACTTTTTATTTTCATCCTCACACTCTCCCATGGAAATGAATTTTTTATTCATTCATCATCCTTTCCAATGTGAATTTAAAATTCACAAATAATGGGAGCCATCTAATCTTATTGACCAAATCTTAGCCTTTGATCTCTTTTATTCAACCCTCTTGTGACACTTGTCATAAGACTACAACTCCAATCCAAATCCTAATCCTCAAGCATCCCTAGCCATTGATCTAAACTTTCAATCCTCACCCTCCATCCTTTTACCAAAAATCTATAAATAGAGCCCTCATATAAGCCATTTTCATAACTTCTTGCATCAAAAGTATGCCCAAATTTCTATCAAATCTTCTCATCATGTCATCATAGGGTAAGTGCAAGAAGATGGGGGGCCAAAAAGGGGTCTTAAGTGGCCATTTTTTTTTCTGAAATAAGGAAATACTAGCCTTGGATGAGAAATTGAGCATAGTTACACTCAAAATTTGGAGATGCAACCAAAACAATGTTCGTAGTGCTCCGAGTCTACTTTCTAAACTACTATTTTTTTTTAAAATGGCATAGGTTAAGGGGTTCAAAAGAGGGAGCCACAGAAATTGGTGTTGTTTCTGTCAAAAAAACATAACATAGTATGTTTTGTGGCTCCCTCAAAAGGTCAACTTTTTTTTAGTATTTTTAAAATTGCTTCAGTGAGAAATTAGCTAATAGCATGTAGTTTATGCATAATTTTTCTGATAATTTTTTGATGAATATTTGATTTTTTACTAATTTTCAAAGTGGACACATCCTAAAAAATAGAATTTTGGCTGTGCTACCCCTATAAATTTTGAAAACTAATTGAAAATCATTTTTTTCTTTTTTTAATATTTGTAGAATGGAGTCTAGTTTCTAAATATGTAATTTTTTTGAAATTTCAACGAATAGTTAATTTACAATGAAAAAAAGACCAAACAGTGATTTTTGCCAAAAACGGACACACAAACAAAAGAAATTAAAGATAAAAGGCTTAACATTGTTAAAATGTGAAAAAAATCACATCGTCAAATAGCTAAGAGAAAGCCTAACATTACCCAGGTGTTTGATTTGTTTGACCTTAAAACACACGTGCAAATCTGAGGGTTAGCACGAACAAAATTATGTGAAATCTTGAAGAATATGGAAAAACACATCTGTGACTGTTCAAAAGGCACTCCAAGCCTTTGGGTTGGAAATCCAAAGCAAATCCCAAGCCCAAGGCTTGGGATTCCCAAAGCAAGACATAACGTGAGTGCGTTATGTTTTACTTTGCATTTTTCCTTTTCTGCAAGTCTGTTGTTTGTCATGTTTGACATAACGCGCTCATGTTATGTTCCCCTTAAATTTTTTTTTGTTCAAGTCTATTAATCATGTATGTATGTATGTATGCCTATATGTATGTATGTATGTATCTATGTATGCCTATATGTATGTATGTATGTATGTATGTATGTATGTATCTATCTAACTATCTATCTATGTATCTATGTATGCCTATATGTATGTATCTATCTATGTATGCCTATATTTATATATGTATAGTGTCGAGGGCAAAGGAGGGTAGAGATGGGAGTGAGCCAAATAGGGGAGGAGAGGGGTGGATAAGGATTGAGTGATTAAGGTTTAAGGTTGAGGGTTGAGCATTTAGGGATAGGATTTAGAGTTTAGGGATAAGCAATTAGAGTTTAGGACGTTGAGGGATTAGGGTTTAGGGTTGAGGCTTTAGGGATAGCATTTAGGGTTAAGGGTCGAGGGATTAGGTTTAAGGTAGAGTGTTGAGGGTAGAGGGATTAGGGATAGGGTTTAGGGTTGAAAGTTTAGGGTTGAGGGATTAGGGTTTAAGGTATAGTTTAGTAGTTCTTGTGGATAGAGCTAATAAACAATGGGAGATTATTTGCCTGTTTCATAACAATATACCTTCCCTAAGTGTAGGGTGGATAGTAAGAAACATAGATGTACCCCAATGCAAATCTTTTCTCATAATGATCATCCTTCTGATTTCAACTGTTAATTACTCACTGTGGATGTACCATATGCAAAGATTTTCTCATAGGGTTTAAGGTATAGTGTTGAGGGTTGAGGGTTTATTGATAGTGTTTAAGGTTGAGGGTTGAGGGATTAAGTTTTAGGGTTGATGGATTAGGATTTAAGGTATAGTGTTGAGGATTGAGGGTTTAGGGATAGGGTTTAGGGTTGACAGATTAGGGTTTAGGGTTGACGGATTAGCATTTAATGTCAAGGTTAGGGTTAGAGTGTCGAGGGTAGAGGGATTAGGTATAGGGTTTAGGGTTGAAGGTTTAAGGATTGAGGGTTGAGGCTTTAGGGATGAGGGTTTAAGGCTTAAGATATAGTGTCAAGTGTTGAGCGTGTAGGGATAGGGTTTAAGTTTTAAGGGTTAAGGGTTGAGGGATAGGGATTAGGGTTTAAGGTATAGTGTTGAGGTTTGATGGTTTAGGGATAGGGTTTAGGTTTGAGGGATTAGGGTTTAGGGTTGATGAATTAGGGTTTAATGTTGAGAGTTGAGGGTTGAGGGTTGAGGGTTGAGGGTTGAGGCTGAGGGATAGGGTTAATGGTCAAGGGATTAGGGTTAAATAAGAGTGTCGAGGTAGAGGGAGTAGGGATAGGGTTTAGGGTTAAAGGTTTAATGATTTAGGGTTGAGGCTTTAGGGATGAGGGTTAAGGGATTAAGGTTTAAGATATAGTGTCGAGTGTCGAGTGTGTAGGGATAGGTTTTAGGGTTCAAGTTTTAAGGGTTAAGGGTTGAGGGATCAAAGTTAAGGGTTGAGGGATTAGGGTTTGGCATTGAGGGTTGAGTACATTAAGGTTCGAGGGTTAAGGGTTTTGGGATAGGGTTGAGGGTCGAGGGATTAGGGTTAAGGGATAGGGTTGGAGGGTTTAGGGACAAGGGATTAGGGTTTAAGGTATAGTATTGAGTTTGTTGAGGGTTTAGGAATAGGGATAGCATTTAGGGTTTAGGGATGAGGGATTAGAGTTGAGGGATGACGTATTAGGGTTGAGGGATTAAGGTTTAGGGATAAAGTTTAGGGTTGAGGGTTGAGGGATTAAGGTTTAAGGTATAGTGTTGAGGGTTTAGGGATAGGATTTAGGGTTGAGGGATTAGAGTGAAGGATTGAGGGATTAGGATTTGACGTTAAGGGTTGAGGCTTTAGGGTTTAGTGTTTAGGGATAGGGTTAAGGGTTGAGGGATCAGAGTTAAGGGTTGAGGGATTAGGGTTTGACATTAAGGGTTGAGGGTTGAGGTTCGAGGGTCAAGGGTTTAGGGATAGGGTTGAGGGTCGAGGGATTAGGGTTAAAGTAGAGTGTGGAGGGTATAAGGATTAGGGATAGGGTTGGAGGGTTTAGGGATTAGGGATTAGGGTTTAAGGTATAATATCGAGTCTATTGAGCATTTAGGAATAGGGATAGCATTTAGGGTTTAGGGATGAGGGATTAGAGTTGAGGGATGATGGATTAGGGTTGAGGGTTGAGGGATTAGGGTTTAGGGATAAGGTTTAGGGTTAAGGGTTGAGGGATTAGGGTTTAAGGTATAGTGTTGATGGTTTAGGGATAGGGTTTAGGGTTAAGGGATTAGAGTGAAGGGTTGAGGGATTAGGATTTGACATTGAGGGTTGAGGTTTGAGGCTTTAGGGATAGGGTTGAGGGTCAAGGGATTAGAGTTAAGGGTTGAGGGATTAGGGTTTGACATTGAGGGTTGAGGGTTGAGGGTCGAGGGATTAGGGTTAAAGTAGAGTGTGGAGGGTATAAGGATTAGGGATAGGGTTGGAGGGTTGAGGGATTAGGGTTTAAGGTATAGTGTTGAGGGTTTTTGTCATCAAATGTAGATTTATGGGTTCAATTATATTGATTGCCTCTCTAGTTTTGGGGTGTGGATGTTTTGGAATCAATCAAGAAATCTTCAAGAGACTTTGTGGAAGTGGATTGGCAATCGCTTGATAGAACCCCTGCTATTTATGCTTGGATAAGGATTTGTCACAAACTAGAACTTCTGCTTCCAAAGAAGATCTGTCTTTCTTCCTCGATGGGCATTTTCTATCAAGAACTCGATTATGAGGGATTTCCCCTTCATTGTTATGCCTATCATATGGTGGAGCATCTGGCAAGCTCTTGCAGGAAACAGGAAAAGTTCTCCCTCAAAAACCTTGTGGTCATTCAAGTCTGAAGGGGAAGGTTTGGAAAGAGAAATGAACAAGACATGATCAATCTATAGAAGGAAAAAATGTGAGCGCATTATAATGCGCTCGTGTTTTGTCTTGCTATAGAAATAGTAAAAAAGTGTTGACCCCTGTGATCCAAGCCCACATGCTCTATTTTCATACTGATTCTGCACGTGCTCTGACAAAAAAGAAGTGCTTTCATGCTGTTGGGAAGTTCACATGTACATTTGACACATTGTACCACCTTTGCATGATCTTTCCACCACCTTTTCTGCTTTGCCAACTTGAGAAGGAGGAAATAACATAGTTTTCACACCAAGTTTGATATATATCTATTCAAGTTTCAATTTTTGTAGTGTTGCAATGTTAATTGTGATTCAATTTTAGGAATTTAACATTATAGATTGGTTAATAGTATTGTTGTTAGTAATTATATTTGAGTGTTATTCAATTTAACATTGAAAAGGAAGCAAGTGGTGAAAAACTCAAATTGTTGAGGAGTTTGATGCAAGAAGAAAAAAACACTACATAATTGGCTACTCTCTCCATTCAAATCTTCATTTTTTAGGTATGTCAAGTTTTTACATGCATGTTATTTACATTTTCCTTAATTCAGATTGAATTACTTTATCATGCTTTATCATACATGTTTAAAATAGACACATTCCCAATCAAGAAAGCAGCCTACAATCTCACATGATGCCATGTATATTTTCTACACTTGGGCTCTTTAATAATTATGTGTAATAAACAGACCTTAACATACCATGATGTCAAACTATACAAGAATAAATCGTTACAACATAATAAAAATACAATCCCACTATTATCTTGTATTCATTTCTTAGGAAGTAATATTGGTCTCTTTATCATGCTACAGACAAATTCTCTGTCATGCCAAGGAAACGATCAAGAATTAAACCAACACAAGAAGAGATAGAAGCTAAGAATTCAAAGAAAGCGGTGGCTATGAGGGAACTTCATGAGAAGAGGAAATTGGACACAGTAAATGAAGACATACCAATTGAAGAGGAACCACAACCATCACAAAGAGATATGGTATTGGCGGCACAAAGAGAACGAATGTAAAAACTTCATGCTACGAGAGATTTGAATACCATAGTTGGAGACACATCCTCTACCACAAGTCAACATGTAGGGACACCATCTACCACATCTCAAGTTAAGAGTACATCATCACTCACATGTGATGAAGGAGGTATGCCATCATTCCCACCTCAACCTCAAGGTATGTCATCTATTCCATCTTTGATCGAAGGTATGCCATCTAGCCCATCTCATTTTAATATTGATGAAATTCCTAATGTTGAGATGAATTTAACTAACTTAACACCACCTAGAATTTTGCATAGAAACCCAAAGTATTTGATTGAAATTGATGAGAATATTTTGCAGCCAATGGAAGATAAGATTCCAAAATGCACTTGTAGAAGATATGCTCATAAGATTTGGAGATTGTTCTTTGAAAAGTTAAATGAGACTACAAGATGTCAACTATTCATTGAAATGATGTGAAGTATAAAGTATAGGTCCATCATGAAGATTCTTGGGTTGAGAATATCAGAGGCTTCAAGTGAAAAATCTATTGTCAAGAATCTAATGAGTGCTTATGAAAGTGTGGGTAACACCTCACGCACAAAAGATAGTAATGCAACACGGCATGTGATTAGATCGACTATAGTAAGTAGTCAAATGAGGAAAGCTCGTCTCATTAGAAAGACGAGTCAAGAATTGAGAATTAATAGGAAAACTTTGTCAAGAGCCGTTGGAAGATGCCAAAGAATTAAGGACACTAATGCTAATGAATTATGGGCATTCTCGGGGAGACTACCACGAAAAGATAAACTAATTGTTGAAGCATTGACATCACTAATTGAAGACTTTTAGAAGAATTACACAAGGGTATCTCTGAATCAAAGGGATGTGGTAAGAAGGAGAATCAGTAGTCAGAACCATGAGCCACATCCAAAGCATTTTTTGGATGAGACTCAAACACAGTTTTATGTTAAATTTCTAGAGAAGTATCCTCAAATTAAAATTTGTCAAAGATATTTTGAAATGCTAAAACCTTTCTATGTCAAAATAAATCACACACGCACTACTTGTTATTGTAGATTACATATTGAATTTTCTAATCCTTTTGATGCTTATAGGTCTATATGTTTAGATATGCATACTAACAATGTTTTGCAGGGTTGTGCCATATATTCCCCACCAACATTTTCAAGAGACTTCATATCAATAATTTTATGTGAAAGAGAGGAAGGTCAAATATTCTACAAGAAATTATGCTTGGATGGCACATGTCATTGTTGCAGTGGCTTGCAACATTTTCCAATATGCGAACATATGGAAAGAACACATGCAGTTGGAAACAAACTAGTAGAGTTTGGCAAGTATAAAATAGTGGCATACAATACAAAAGATGGTAAAGAAGCAAAGAGGTGTGAATTGGTTATTGAAAAGATTCCAGTGTATCAGTTTATGCCTATATTTCGTGACAGCATAGTGTATGAGTATGCATTCATGCCCATAGAGCTCGATGGTTGGACTTGCAATTCAAGTTATGCAAGGACACATTTCCAGTTGGTAGCATTATTTCAGTCGTCAACTTTGTAGAGAACTACAGTCTATAGCCATAGCATGAGGTGCAATCACAATATTACAACTCCACTCAGGTTTCTATATTTGTGCACATCGCATTCATTCATGCGAATGATAGTACAAAGGATGACAGAAAGATCATAAGGAGTATAATTTATATATTAGTGATGATCGCACGCATTCTATGGAGTTCGTGCAAGGTTGCTTTCAGGTGTTCTACAATGATTTGGCTAGAAGGGGCATATCATTTAGTCAGCATATCATATGGTCAGATAACTGTGTGTCACAATTCAAGAACTCGTGGTATTTCTATTGGCTAAGTAGGAGGCATAATTTTACAGGTATTCAGCATATGTGGAACTTTTGTGAGGTCGGGCATGGAAAGGGGGAGCATGATGGTGCAAGAGCATGTATCAAAAGAGCCATAGCACGAGAAGAGTTAAAGTATAAAGACAATGCAAAGTTGACAGATGCAAAATTGATTGTCAAGTGGTGTAATGCTTCCATGGGTCCAGGTAATGAAGGTAAGTCTTCAGTTCATAGATTTTTTTGGTTGATAGATGATACTAACATTGCACCATATGAGGACTGTTGTACACTGATAGGATCAAATGAGATGCACTCTTTCAGAAGCTCAATTATAGGTTCTTGGAGTATCCATACGTGAAATATGTCATGCTTTTGTTCTTCCTATACAATTCAAGTCTGGGATGAGTGCGAGTCAAAGGAGTGGGTTGACGAATGGCAGTTAAGTTATCTTAGCCCACTTGACACGTATCGACCCCCGACAGAACTGGAACTAACATAGATGGAATCATCAATTGACTTTGACCACATATTAGATTTAGTTCAACCAGGTAATATAGGGCACGTATATGCATCTAATTTCATCTAGTTCAACCAGGTAATGTCATCTTACTTTGTAGTGTTTTTGTAATGTTGACTAATTTCATCTAATTTACTACACATATCAATGTAGGGCACGTATATGCAGTTATTACAGATGAAGATAATGAAGAGGGAAAAGATTATTACTTATGTCGTTGTGTTGAGGTCAAAAAGAAATTGGAGGCCCCTGTTACAGATGGAGAAAACATCGAATACCCTACAAGCTCAGTGGTTATTACTGGAACATGGCTTAGAAGGTACCCACATAAGAGTGTTAATGTTTGGCTGTTTCAGGACTTTAACATGCATCAGAAGATTCTTCATTACTCAAACCTTGTTGTCGCATCCAATGTTCATTTGATAAAGTATCAGGGTAGACCTTTGAACAAAATCTTGTGGAAGGTGCGTGAGTCTGACCATGAAGCAATACTTGACTTAATAAAGAGTAGAGCAGACCCAGATGGTTCAATGGATTAATTTGTAAGTATTCACATTGATTTTTAAATTCATGTTACATTGAGTTGTAAGTATGCACATTAATTTGTAAGGTTTGTCTTTTTTTAATTTGTTACTACATTTATACACATATACACATTTTTACATCATGTTATGCATTTTTGGTGTCCTGCTCCTAATGCGACCAAACTGACTATTCCAACATGTTAGGATGGGTACATTTACACTAGGCATGGTCCTATTTTTCACCCAAACATGTCAAAATAGTCCGAGCTACATTGTACCGATGATATCCCTAAAGAGTCCAAAGTGCAAAAAGGCAGCAATCTTTGACGAGATGTTACTCGAAAATCATGTCACTTAGAAACATTCCATCTAAGGTAACGTGATCACATAGAGTGCCTCTACAATAACCTCTCTCAGTCTTTTATATCTCTAAGGCATTTTCCTGTGGTGAAAGGTTTTCTGCTGCCCCCAAAAATTGTCAGAAGGAGGCAGTGTAAAGTTGCAAAGGGGTGTAACTTTCGTCCTGCTTCTGATGTGACCAAACTGACTATTCCAACACATCTGGATGGGTACATTTACACTAGGCATGGTCATGTTTTTCACCCAAACATGTCGAAACAGTCCAAGCTACATTGTACTGACAATATCCCTGAAGAGTCCAAAGTGCAAAAAGGCAGCAATATTTGATGAGATGTTACTTGAAAACCATGTCACTTAGAAACATTCTGTCTAAGGAAATACAATCATGTAGAGTGCCTCTACAATAACCTCTCTCAGTTTTTTATATCTCAGAGGCATTTTCCTGTGGTGAAAGGTTTTTTGCTGCCCCAAAAATCGTCAGAAGGAGGCAGTGTAAAGTTACAAAGGGGTGTAACTTTTGTCCTGCTCCTGATGTGACCAAACTGATTGTTCCAAGACATCTGGATGGGTATATTTACACTAGGCATGGTCTTTTTTTCACCCAAACATGTCGAAACAGTCTGAACTACATTGTACCAATGATATCCCTTAAGAGTCCAAAGTGCAAAAAGGCAGCAATCTTTGACGAGATGTTACTCAAAAACCATGTCACTTAGAAACATTCCATCTAAGGCAACGTGATCATGTAGAGTGTTTCTACAATAACCTCTCTCAGTTTTTTATATCTCTAAGGTATTTGCCCGTGGTGAAAGGTTTTCTGCTGCCCCAAAAATTGTCAAAAGGAGGCAGTGTAAAGTTGCAAAGGGGTGTAACTTTCGTCCTACTCCTTATGTGATCAAACTGACTATTCCAATGTGTCTGGATGGGTACATTTACACTAGGTATGGTCCTATTTTTCACCCAAACATGTCGAAACGGTCCGAGCTACATTGTACCGACGATATCCCTGAAGAGTCCAAAGTGCAAAAAGGCAGCAATCTTTGACGAGATGTTACTTGAAAACCATGTCACTTAGAAATATTCTGTCTGAGGTAACGCAATCACGTAGAGTGCCTCTACAATAGCCTCTCTCATTTTTTTATATCTCTGAGACATTTACCCATGGTGAAAGGTTTTCTGCTGCCCCAAAAATCATCAGAAGGAGGTAGTTTATTAAGTCAAGATGAAAGCCTATTCACTCTAGGCGCCAATCTCAAGTTGCACAATCATGAATGGGCACCTAGAGAAATAAGGCGCTACATCATGGTTCTAGGACCTTGAAATGGTGCCCAAGCATGTAGGAGAAATTTTCAAGGAGCCAGAATATTTTTGAAACTCTAAGGAACTAGTCCAAAGACTCTATGGCACCATCTTGATACCATTGAATCAACTTTGGAACTCAAACATATTGAAACAAGGTCTAGGAAGCTAGTTGCCATCTCTTGCCAGTTCAACCTCTCAGATGCGCCAAAATTGGAAAGACTCTTAATGAGCGCCTAAGTTTGAATTGATCTTGTGATTGAAAGTTTGGTGATGTATTAGTGCAATATGATCTTCAGTTGAAGCAATCTAAGTTTTAGGAAGGGTTTAGAAGTTATCAACCTCTTCACTAAGTTAGGCGCACTTTACAAGCTTTCTTACCCAAGAGTTGTACCTCATTAAGACAAGGCGCATCTTAACCTCTGGGACTTTTCCAAAGAAGCGCTTCAGTTTATTAGCACCTTTGGACCTTGTTTTGCATTCTGAAAGAGAAGGCACACTTTGGAGGCATTTCTAACCCAAATTGATGCCTAGGTATAGTCATCTCTCTGGAGCATTACAATGTGTTTTAAAATGAAGGAGGACATTTCATAAGTTAGGGAATTGATTACTGAAGACCTTGGAGTGTTTGAATTACTCTAAGCAAGAAGGCACATTTCCATGGAGTAGCATACTCTAGATAGTGCCTAATGCCATCAAGGTGCAATTCCACCCTCACTTTGGTGCCTATCATCAAGAAGGGGCATTGGGCATTCCTTGAACAGTTCTGAGCGTTTGAAGTTCATGAAATCACCAAGGAATGTTGGGTGCCATGTGTATCCTCAACAAGCTTGAGTTTGCGCCTAGACAAGTTGGCGCTTATTCATGTTTTAACTTCCCTCTTGAAGCACCTAACTTGGGAAAAAGTTATCTTGTTGTTAGTCAAGTGTTTGATGTGTTTTGGAGACTCCAAAAGACTTCCTCTTGCTAGGCACTCTTCTTGGCAACTACAACCTTCAACTGGCGCCTAGATCCTAAAGAAAAACACTTGCAAGTGTGGGCGCACTTTCCTTGTGATGGAGCATCAAACTGGTGCCTAGGATCCTATTGGTCCAATAGGTGGTTTTGGGATCCGTGTCAAGTCATTGGATTAGGTTGCCAACTCAGAATGATTTTTATGCACTTAGACTTCAAGGTGCCAAAACTAGTAGGAAAATATTTGGGGGGAAACCACGTTGATAAAAGTTGGGTAAATTTAACCTCCAAGTCTAATTAGGCTCCATATAACAACAATATTTATATCATGTCCCTTTGCTTTATGAAACAAGCAGTATGTGTCAAGTCATAGGGATAACACTATGGTCCTTAGAAATTTCTCTGTGACTTTTGATAAGATTACCTACTATTATGTGGATGCTTGATAGTATTATCCTAATCCATTGGACTAGTGTGGCTATGAGGTTGGAAAGTGTTACAACCTCCATCCTTTAAACTTCTCCACCTTGTTATGGGTTGTTTTGAGTATTTTCACTTGCTTTCTCTTCGAGAATATTTTCTAATGATACATGATGTGTCATAGATCATTCAACTTGATAAACAACATGGAGTGATTCTCATGCCTCCTATACTTCTTGCAAGTTTCTTTATAGATAGTTCACATCATTGTCCATCTAGGTGGTCATTTCCCTAAATATTATGATAAGATAATCCTGTTAATGAACTTTGGATTGAATGAGAATCAACATGCTTTATCTTGACTAGAATAGTTGGTGTTGGTAATTTTCCCAGACTGGATGCTTATTCCCAGTTATCCCTACAAGGTAGCCATCATTGATCAACAGGATTCCTGGGCCAGGGGCCAACAGTACAAGAAATAGACTCTATAAATATCTCCTCTTCTTCTTTAGGCTCTGTAGAACCAAGGGGGGTATTCCCTACTCAACATCTATGACATGTGCACATGAACGTACTTGGATGTTGATACAAAGCAGATAAATCCTCCTTTATGCAGACCAAAACTGTGAGATAAGTGCAAAGGGGATAGCTTTGGGCCTATATTCAGTTGTGAGATAGAGGATTCTGGTCCTAAAACTACTTCTAAAGTCCTAATGGTTTGATTTAAAGTTTAAGTTTGATTTTATGTTTGGATGTAAAACTGAGACTTTGGGTTGCAACCTCAATACAAGACTGGATCAGTGCCTATCCAGGGCTTGGAGTCAATAGACATACACATGTGAATGGCCAGCATGAACATATACCAAAGACTAAATATCAAGGGGATTTTTAGTATCTGCCTTACAGATACTTCCCAAAATAGAGTATCCTGTTATCTCTACTTACTGATATCCCTATTGCAATGTCTTCTTCCCAGCACTTGATCTGAAACATTTGATCTACTCCTTGAGCAGAAGTAAGAAATCAAGCATTCAACATAGCAAACCTATATTGTAGAATCATAAACACCCCTTAAATGCCTAGATTCATAAGAAGAACACACTCAATTTGGAGATAGATAATAGAACACATGCAATATAGCATTACTCATTTAAATTAGCATGATATCAGTAGATTTATGTAGAAAAACATACAACATGAGACTCATAAACTCACAAGATAGCCAAGACAGAGACACCAATGAAGTCGTATCTTATTACAGCACCAAAATTGTTGTCCTGTTTTTAACCACAACAATGAGTAACACAGTTTGGCTTTTATACCAAGACTGTGTACCCAACAAAAATTAATTACAAGGCAAATCAAAAATCTACCAGATTCAATGCATGAGGAAAGGTGCTCAGAAATATTCAATGCTATAGAGAGACAAAGAGGAATGAGCAGGTGGAATCAAGATCTACACCGTCGCTCAAGGATTTTCATCTTCAATCGGGTGATTGACCTATCATCTCGATCCATCGTGCCTCCTGAAACTACCATTAATGCCACAGCTACCCTCAACACCCTTTGGAATTTGCAGTAGCGCATCCCTGGAGCCTTCCTACCCAAAAAAGGCCGCACACGCTCAAGAAAAAACCTTCACCGCAGGTTCAAAACATGGCTGTCTATCTACTCCCATTGCTGAAATCGACGGCCCCAAAAACATCCTGAAAGTCGCCAACCAGTCAGATTGTGCCACGTAGGTACCTCATGTTTCTATCGCTGGCCTTCCTCCCTCTCATTTTTGTCTTTTCGTCCTTGTATATGCATGCTCAAATGCATATACAATTGTCTGATATACAAGCTGGACCTCAAACACTTACCTGCAACATTTGATTTCCCCATCAGGTCTAAAATGCATATGTTTCATTGCACCTGTCACAATGTATATCTGCATATACATTCACCTTATACATACAAGCATGGATTTCAAATTTTCATAAAGCATGTTGAAGTTGCTTTGAAATCTGGCTTGTATCCTCTATTTGTATCATTGCAATGTATATCGGCACATATACAACTGCCATTGTATACAATTGGTGGGCTCGACCCATTTTCTCTCTCCTTTGCACATTTTGTTGCACATCGCATATACAAATGCAATGTACAAGCCGCGGATGCCACTACTGCTCACAGCCTGATTTGAATACCTTTTGAAGTCTGCAATGCATCCTTAACATTGTATGTCGAACATACAACAAAATAAACATATAACTCACCTGCTCAATACAATGGCGGCATCTTCAAGGAATCTTCAATGTATATTCCACCATTGCACATTTTTCGCTTGTATATAGCCTTTGTATGTTAGGTATACAACAAAACATGTACAAGAAAACCCGATATACATGCAGAGAATATTCTAGGAATCTTGCGGAAGATTCCCCCAATGTACATGCATCCTTTTGAACCCGATATGCATTTGGAAATGCATACAACTACAAAATATTCCTGGGGAATCTGTGATAGATTCTCCCTTGTATATGCAACTCGATATGCATTTGGAAATGCATATAACTCAGTTTTTTTACCATTTTTGGAAGCCGATTGAGATATTTTGGGGCCACCAACATACAATTGCACTTGCACAAATAGGAAACCTAGCATTTTTCTTCAACGCGATGGGAAAAAACTGATGAAACATTGGATGGGGGCCGGTCAACCTTTGAACACTAAAGCATGAGGATGAGACTTAACAACCAGGAACCCACCACAAAAGGCCACCATTAGAATAGACAAAACAATGCAAGATCCCACAACTCATAAATTTTAGGGTTTGAAAGAGAAAACTTGCAAATGTTCAAGCTTAAAACCCTAAACATAAATGATTACCAACAGTTGGGATGGACAAAAATCTATTGATTCTAGGTTGGGTTGTTAAAGATCAAGAAGTTTTGGTGTCTAATGCCCTCTAAATCTAAATATTCAAAATCATAGTGGTTCAATAAGTTACAACAAACAGTCAGGTAGACAATAGACTATAAGGAACAAGGACTACACATGAATCCAAAACAACACCAGTTAATAAGGACATCACAAGTAACTCAACATTACTTCCAGAGGCATTCACAAAAACAAAGGGAAGAACATAACTAGAGAATGCTAGACTGTAGTAGGGATGAGTGTCTGATGCAAAGCACACAGTGGAAGCATAGAATTATCAACTTTTGAACCTTCGAACTCACTATTGGCGAGATAACATACCATCGGTGAGCTTAAAATTTCATCGGCCGATAGGCCGATGCCACCATGACTCCATTTGATTTCACTTCTGACAAACATCCCATCATTGACTCTTATCGATCAGACAGACCGCTATCGATGACTTTATATCCTTTCACACCAATGTCTTTGTCACTCCGATACGAGACTCTAAGTCCCTCGCCTATCGGTAGGACTTAATACCATCGGCACACTCAAAAACTCTTCTTCCAACACATCGATCTCACCAATGACAACCTTCAGACCACACCCATCGGTGAGACTCCAAACTCATTGGGCCAATACATCGATGGATTTTGACTGTCGGTGTGACCCCCTTCATCAGCGAAGCTCTCAACTGCTCTTTCGATGTGCCGATGGGATTATCTTCCGATACACTGATGTCTTCAACTTCAAACCACACTCGTCAGCAAGACAAACCACTATCGGCGAAGCCTAACCAAGGTCTGCCGATATGCTGATACGACCAACTCTTGACGTCAATACAAGGTTCTTTTGAAGGCAAAGGGCGCCTAGGCTTATGGGGCTCAATTTGATGTATTTAATGAAAGCTCAAGCTAAATTGATGCTTATTGAAAATGCCACTTAGTCCTTCATTTGCATTCTAGGCGCCATTTCCTATTGACTTATATACTCCTCATGCTAGGGTGCCATAATGCAGTGGTTTAGACAATAGGTGCATTTCACTTACTAGAGGCTTGTTCTCCTTCCACCTTAGGCACACTTTTATGGTGGAACAGGTGTCAATGGGCGCCTTGTCTTAAATGAATGCTCTCTCTAAGTTGGGCACCCTTTTGAGGCTTTATGAGTTGCAAATTGCGCCTTAACCCTTCATGCTTGTTGCTCAATGTTTGAATGTTTAAGAAAGTCTCCTTTAGGTGCTCATCTTAATGACTTTTTCTCAAGGCGCAATCATCCTAATGACTTGGATATTCATCCTAGTGTTTCAGGATATCAGGCTACCAGACTTAGTCATTTTCAGGATCTCAAACATAAAGAATAACATGATGATTCATTTTTTTGTATTGCATATAGTTGACATTCTATGCTACTCATAAAGAATATTAATACTTTCTGTTCAACATGATGATTCATTTTTTTTTTAAATACAACTTTTATCTTTTAGTTCCAAAATGAGGTTTAGGTGATACTTGAATAACAATAGCTAGCTTATTGGATCAACAAACATCCTATGTAATACAATTGGACTTTAAATATTTGAAGTAGCCATCTACAAATATCCATTCAAACATGGATTTATAATGCCAGTATGGACGCCATCAATAAAAAAGATTTGTATTAACCAAATATCCATATAGGCATACATCAATATCTGTCGATATAAGTATAACATATATACAAAATAGCCATATAGGCTTACAAGAATGCCATATAGGCATACAATGTCAACTATATACAATACAAAAAATATGTCCACAAATGCCATATAGGCATACAACAAAGGAACACAATAAAAAGTCATTCCCCTCTGGCTGGTGAAGAGAATAGATCACGGGTAGCCTTTGATCTTCTAGGGGATGGAGACGTGCATGTGGGTGGTCTACTACGAACCCGAAGGCTACTCCTCCTATTTAGTTCTTCCTACATCTTTAGCTATTACAATAAAAAGTATAGACATTAATATATAGAAATTACATGTTATAAAAAATGAAACATTTAACAAAATAATCACTTACCGCTAACATATAATCTGTCTCCTCACTTGCCTCAGTAGCAGGAATAGGCCCTGGTGATGTCATGTCCTATAGAAACCATCCAGATGGAAATTAAACTTCAAATCAATAATCTTTTGATTTTTCAAAAATAGACAACTATAACAATGAATGTAAATTAAAATTTACTAATCTGCCTCATACCCCTGTCAATGCCATGGAGCTATGAATCACAGAGGCCACACCATGCTCCATTGCCCTCTGAACATGGGGAGGTGTCTCCACAGCCTGCATCATCTGGAAATAAAATAACATTATTCAATTACGAAAACTATAATAGTGATGCAAATCATGGCTCCTAACATACACACACGTTCATCTAAACATGGAAGTACACATAATAAAGCACACAAGTCACATACAAAAATCTAGTAAGTACAATTCATTCATTAAACTATTTATTTTATTACATTCGTAAAGCTTTGAAGTCCACCACCACTGGCAGGTGTTGCCGTGAAATCTACAATATTAACCTATTCAACATCCAAAATCAGATATTAGAATACCATTCATATAACGATGCTATTCACATGTAATATTTATAATTGTTTACTAGTTACATACCCTGACAGTAGATGATCTACTGTAAAATGCAAATGGCAAACCACTGAAAACTACATCGATGCTATGACCCTGAAATTTTATTAAAATCATTAATTTAAATTAGTTAATCTTGCATTTCAAAAATGAAATTTAATAAATTAAATTCAATAAACTTGCTAATATTTACCTGAGTATCAAGGCCAAAAGTCTCACTCAAGAGGGTATCTGTCATCACCATCTGCTCAGCTGTAGATGTAGCCTGTGCACCTGCGTCCTGACTATCCATGGGGTCATAACCACAGGCTGACCCACAAGTCTGACAAGTATGGGGTGCGACCCTACTCCTTGCACTATCTCCCAACCCACTCTGTGCTACAGGACCGGCATGCTCTATGATGCTCTGGGTCAAGGCACTAATGGACTGAAGTGTATTGACCTCAACACTATCCTTCACAATGGAAGGGATAGAAACATGCTCGTGGGTTGGTCTACTAATTACTCATCTCACTACTCACTGTGGGTCAAGACGTACCCCTAGTCTATCTTGTGCTGACCCCCCACCTCTACCCTAGAAGTCCCGCATATCAAAATAGTTTGGCACTTTATTGAGGACAAACTCGCAGTAGAGTTTCCTCAAAAAGTATTGTAGGACCTCATTATTATTGCATGGAGGATAGTCAAAAACCATCCACCACCTCTGCCCAAAATTGTCCCTTATCACTTGGTTATTGCACCAATGGATAGGGAACCTCTTGCATGTAATGGGTGGAGGTTGATTTATTTGTGGGTTTGTGAAAATCGAACACAAGTCTAATTTTGTGATTTGTAATTTTTTCACATCTTGGTATGACAGCTTGTCTACATAATAATCTCTAAACTCTCTCCTCTTATCTGTCCAACTAGTTATTTGCTTGCTAATTGAATCTATATTTGATAACATAGATTCAAGAGATTCAGCAAGCGTGGACCTATGCAAGGTTGAAGTGGAAGGATCTTTCAACCTTGCAATTATATCTTTAATTTCTTTTTTGTTGTTTTCAATTTGCCCCATTATATTTTCTTGTGTTCCAGGGGCATGTCAAGGAATGGATGGAGGAAGTTGTTGTTCTACAGGTATTTCCTCCTTAGGATTTTTTGGATTTTGAGGAGGTGCATTAACATTTCCTGACAATTAACGAAATATACATCAAAAATCAACTCAAACCTACCTATTTAGAAACAAATTCAAACAAAAAAATAAATATAACTCACTCCTTTGGCATGCTCGACGTCGTGGCGACATTTTGGCAACAAATCGATAAGGTTTTTGTGTTGAATTGAGTTTTGCAAAACACGAGCGCGCTTTCTAGGGTTTGCAGGCTACGGGCATAGAGGAGAAGAAAGAAATGAAATGAGATAGAAGCCTTTTTTTTTATAGCAAGTCAAAATGTGCTCGTGTTATAATGCACTTGCGTTATAACGCGAGTACGTTATGGATTGGTTTTGATGAGCCTTAGGCTCGCCATTACCAAGCCATAATGCGAGCACATTATAATGCGCTCGTGTTTTGTTTTTGTTTTTTTTTTAAATAATTTAGCCACTTTTTGGCCCCCCATCTTTTTGCACTTACCCCATAATGACAAAATCCTTCTAGCTTCTCATCACATCCATATCCCAATCTCTATCCTTAGCCAAATCTATAATCCTATCCTCATCATATTGTGTTGAAGAACAAGGAGCAATCCACATTCTACTATTTCAACATTGGGTAAAGCTAGGAGCTCTTGGGTGCAAGCTCCTCAACCTTATTAAGGAATGGGATATCTTCGAAGGTATAAACATAGTGTCTTAATGCATTTTGTTGTGTTATTTCCTTTGTTTGATTTTCTCATCTTTAGAAGGTACGTCATCTATCCCATCTCAAGTAAATATTAAAGAAATTCTTAATGTCAAGTCAACTTTCCCAATGAAAATGCCTCCTAGAATTTTGCGTAGGAAGCCTAAGTTTCTAATTGATATCGATGAGAATGTTTTGAAGCCCATGCAAGATAAGATTCCCAAGCGCACTTGCCAAAGATATGTGAATAAGATATGGAAATCATTCTTTGAGAACTTAAATGAAACTGGAAGATGTCAACTATTTGTTGAATTGATGACAAATCTAAAAGTTAGGCCCATTATGAAGATTCTTGGCCTAAGAACATCAGATGCCTCAAGTGAAAAATCAATTGTAAAGAATCTAATGAGTGCATATGAGAGTGTGGGTTCCACTTCACGCAGCAAGGATAGTAATGTCACATGACGGATCATTACATCAACAATAGTAAGCCAACAAATAAAGAAAGCTCACCTTATTAGAAAGACAAGTCAAGCATTTAAAATAAGTAGAAAAACTCTAATGAGAGCCGTTGGAAGACGTGAAAGAGTTGAGGACCCAAACACCAATGAATTGTAGGCATTCTCTAGGAGACTCCCATGGAAAGACAAAGTTATTGTTGAAGCCTTGAGATCCCTCATTGAAGAATTTTGGAAAAATAACACAAGGGTATCTCCTAATGCAAGATATGTTGTATGAAGGAGAATTGGTTGTCGAAATCATGAGGCACATCTAAAGCATTTTTTGGATGTGACTCAAACACAATTTTTTAAGAAATTTCAAGAGATGTATCCTCAAGTGAAAATTAGTCAAAGGTATTTTGAAATGGTAAAGTCTTTTTATGTCAAAATAAATCACACATGCACAAATTGTTGTTGTAGAGTACCTATTGAGTTTTCTAATCATTATGATGTTTAGAGATATATATGTGTAGATTTGTATACTAACAATGTTTTGTAGGAGTGTAATATAAAGTGTCCACCTAGATCTTTAAAAGATTTCATATCAAGCATCTTATACTAGAGAGTGGATGGTCAATTATTCTACAATAGCTTATTCTTGGATGGCACATGTGATCATTGTGGTGGGTTGCAACATTTGCCAATTTGTCAACATATGGACAACACACCTGCAATTGGAAATGAGCTAGCGAGTTTTGGTAAATACAAGATAGTGGCATATAGTTTGAAAGATGGCAAAGAAGCAAAAAGGTGTGAATTGGTCATTGAAAAGATTCTGGTATATTAGTTTATCTCTATTTTCTGAGATAATATAGTTTACGAGTATGCAAGGCATACCCATAGAGCTCAATGGTTGGACTTGCAATTCAAGTTATGCAAGGACAAGTTTCCACTTGGTACCATCATTTCAGTTGTTGACTTTGCAGAGAACTACACACTACAGCCATAGAATGATGCGCAATCATAGTATTACAACTTTGCGTAGGTTGCTATATTTGTGCAAATAGCATTCATTCATGCAAAAGATAGTATAGAGGACGACGAGAAGATCTTGAGGGAATATCATTTTTATATTGGTGATGATCGTACACATTCTAAGAAGTTCATGCAAGGTTGCTTTCAGATGTTCCACCGTGATTTGGCTAGCAGGAGCATAATATTTCATTAGCATATCATATGGTCAGATAATTGTGCATCACAATTCAAGAACTTGCAGATGTTCTATTTGTTGAGCAGGATGCATATGATGAATGGTGTTCAACATATGTGGAATTTTTGTGAGGCCAGGCATGGAAAGGGGGAGCATGAGCATGTATCAAAAGAGCATTGGCATGAGAAGAGTTGAAGTACAAAGGCAATGCAAAGCTGATAGATGCGAGATCTATTGTTGAGTGGTGTAACACTACAATGGGTCTAGGTAATGAAGGTAAGTCTATAGTTCATATATATTTTTGGTTGGTTGATGATACTAACATTACAAAATATGAGGACTATTGTACATTGACAGGATCGAATGAGCTACACTCTTTTAGAAGCTTTAATGTAGGTTCATGGAGTATTCATATGCAGCGGATGGCATGCTTTTATTCTTCATGTACATATGAAGCTTGGTATGATTGTTGTATAAGAGGCCTAAGCCGGATTGACATGTATTAACCACCGACAGCACTACAAATCATAAAGATTGAATCATCAGTTGATTTTGACCATGTTTTAGATCTAGTTAAACTAGGTATTATCATCATTCAAATTTAATAAAATTCAATATACCATCTTATTTTATAGTTTTTCTTGTATTGTTGACTATATTCATTGAACTGAATGCACGTATCAATGCAGGGCATGTTTATGCAGTTATTGCAACTGAAGACAATGAAGAAGGAACAAATTATTATTTGTGTCACTATGTTGAGGCAATAAAGAATTAGATTCCCCTTTTCTATATGGAGAAAACATTGAGTTCCCCACAGGATCAGTGGTTGTTACTGGAACATGGCTTAGAAGGTACCCAGTGAAGAAGTCTAATGTGTGGTTGTTTGAGGACTTTGACACACATAAGAAGATTCTTCATTATTCTAACCTTGTTGTGGCATCAAACATTCATTTGATCAATTATGGGGGTAGACCATTGAACAAGACCTTTTGGAAGGTTTGTGAGTCTGATCACAAGGCAATACTCAACAAAATAAAGAGTAAAGTAGACCTAGATGGTTCATTGAATTGAATTAGTGGAATGACATAAAGGCATGTTATTTTTTTTTTCTATCCTCATTTCACCTTGTATATTTTAGCTACTTATTTTAGCTAAATAGTGCAATTACATTTACATGCAGGATTTTAGTATGATGGAGATAGGCATAATCCTTATGAAGTTGCCTTTGGAAGGAAAGTAAGGTAGGTTTTCATGATTATTTCATGATGATATGTCCTTTAATTTCTATTTCATAATGAGTTTTAACAAAGTTACTATGAGTTTTAATTCATTTTAATGATGTTACTATTTCATAATGAGTCTTAATGAGTTTTAATGATAAACAATTGATAGCAGTAGTAAGGGTAGCCTTAATTGATGCCCTACAAGACATTGGATCAAGTGAGAACACCTTTATAATATTGAATTTTCATCTACCAAAAAGGTATTTTGATTGAATTTTTATATTCAGCATCTCTTGGGGCAAAACGGATGGCACCAATGCATTCGGGTGGGCAGGTAAATGCTAGGGGAGATGTCTTTTTGGTGGCAAAGACTCATGGTCATTCTTGGCTATATCAAACGCAAACAATCTCTCAAGAGCCCTAAGAAAAAAAGGTGACAAACTTTGGACTGACTATTCCATCAAACTATGACACCTAGGAACATCTTTTCATGTATAGGTGGATGTCAGGTCCACCTATAAACACCTACCTCAATTTTTTAAATCAATTTCATTTGCATATGGTGGCAAGGAACACCTTGTTCCAAAATGCTTCAGTTTCATGTAGTGGAAAGGTGATAGGAGTGACATTTTAAATTCCATAGATCGTGGGGCCAAACCAACTATGCCAATGCAGTGGGGTGGGTGGGTAAATGTGAGGGGAGGTCTTGTTTCATGTGCCAAGTGTCCCAATCATTCAGGGCAGTAGGCTACCAGCAAAGTCCCTTAAGATCCCTAAGACCAAAAAATTGCCAAACTATGATGAAGTAGTTCTCAACATTTGTGGTAACTAGGAATATTCTTCTTGGACATACAAGTGCACATGGGGTCTGTCCACAATAACCTCTCTTGGTTTTGGTCAACTCTAGTCCATTTGACTATGTCGAAATCAAATGCATTCTTGCAAAATGCTTTAGTTTCTTACAGTAGAAAGGTGCTAGGAGTGACATTTTGCATTTCATAGCTCATGGGGCTGAACTGACTATGCCAACGTGTCGGGATGGGTGAGTAAATTCTAGGTGAGGTCTCGTTTCATATGTCAAGCATCCCAATCATTCAGGGAGCAGGCTATCGACAAAGTCACTTAAGATCTTAAGAGCAAAAACTACCAAACTTTGACAGAGTAGTTCTCAGAATTCATGGTAGCTAGGAATATTTTGTTTGGACCTACAAGTGCATTGGGGTCTATCCACAATAACCTCTCTTAGTTTTCATCAACTCAAATCCGTTTGAACATGCCGAAATCAAATGCATTCTTGCAAAAAGCTTCAGTTTAATGTAGTAGAAAGGTGCTAGGAGTGAGATTTTGCATTCCATAGCTCGTGGGGCCAAACCAACTATGCCAATACATTGGGGTGGGTGGTTATATTCCAAGGGAGGTCTTGTTTCATGCACCAAGCATCCCAATCGTTTGGGGCAACAGGCTATCGGCAAAGTCCCTTAAGATCCCTAAGACCAAAAAATTGCCAAACTATGAGAAAGCAGTTCTCAAAATTCATGGTACCTGGGAACATCTCATTTGGACCTACAAGTGTACATGGGTTCCATCCACAATAACCTCTCTTGGTTTTGGTCAACTCAAATCCATTTGACCGTGCCGAAATCAAATGCATTCTTGCAAAATGCTTTAGTTTCATACAACACAACCTTGCTAGGTGCCATTTTTTTGTTCTACTCATCATGGGGCCAAACCATCTGCATCATCATGTTAGGGTGGGTGGTTAAATCCTATGGGAGGTCTTGTTTCATGTGCCAAGTGTCCCAGTCATTCGCGGCAACAGGCTACCAGCAAAATCACTTAAAATCCTAAGAGCAAAAACTACCAAACTTTGACAGAGTAGTCCTCAGAATTTGTGGTAGCTAGGAACATTCTGTTTGGAACTATAGGTGTATGTGGCATCCATTCATAATAACCTCTCTCAGTTTTGATCAACTCAAATATGTTTGACGATGCTGAAATCAAATGTATTCTTGCAAAATTCTTCAGTTTCATGCAACACAACCTTGCCAAGTGCCATATTTTTTGTTCTGCTCATTGTGGGGCCAAACCATTTGTGCCAATGTGTCAAGGTGGGTGGGTAAATTTTAGGGGAGGTCTCATTTCATGCTCCAAGCATCCCAGTTGTTCAGGGTAGCAGACTATTGGCAAAGTCCCTTAAGATCCCTAAGACCAAAAAACTACCAAACTTTGATAGAGCAATTCTCAAAATTCGTGGAAGATGGGAATGTTCCATTTGGATGTATAGGTGCATGTGGGTCCATCCATAATAAGTTCTCTCAGTTTTGGTCAACTCCAGTCTATTTGACTATGCTGAAATCAAATGCATTCTTGCAAAATGCTTCAATTTCATGCAGTGGAAAGGTGCTAGAAGTGACATTTTGTATTACATAGCTTGCGGTGCTGAACTGATTGTGCCAACATGTCAAGATGGGTAGGTAAATTCTAGGGGAGGTCTCATTTCATGCGCTAAGTGTCCCATTAGTTCAAGGAAAGTCACTTAATTTCCTAAGAGCAAAAACTACCAAACTTTGACGGAGCAGTTCTTGGAATTCATTGTAGCTGGGAATATTTTGTCTAGACCTATAGGTGCATGTGGCGTACGTCCACAATAAGTTCTCTCAATTTTGGTCAACTCAAATATGTTTGGCCATGCAAAATTAAATGCATTCTTACAAAATGTTTTAGTTTCATGTAGCACAACCTTGCTAGGAGCCATATTTTTTTGTTTTACTCATCATGGGGCCAAAACAACTATGCCAACATGTCAGGGTGTGTGGGTAAATGCCAAGGAAGGTCTTGTTTCATGTGCCAAGGGTCCCAGTTGTTTCAGGCTGTAAGCTACCAGCAAAGTCACTTTGTCAGTAGCTTGTAGCCTAGAATGACTGGGATACTTGTCACATGAAACAAGACCTCCCCTAACATTTACCTACCCACCCCAATGCATAGGTGTAATTGGTTTGGCCCCATGAGCTATGGAATGCAAAATTTCACTCCTAGCACCTTTCGCCTTTACTGGTAGCTTATAGCCTAAAAATACTAGGATGCCTGGCACATGAAATGAGACTACCCCTAGCATTTACCTGCACACCTCGATGCATTGGCGCAATCAGTTCAGCCCCATGAGCTGTGGAATGGAAAATCTCACTCCTAGCACCTTTCAATTTTGTCGATAGCTTGCATCTTGGAATGATTGAGACACCTGGCACATGATACAAGACCTCCTCTATCATTTACCCACCCACGTAGACGTGTTGGCGTAGTCTGTTCAACCCCCATGATCTATGGAATGCAAAATTTTAGTCCTAGCACCTTTCAACTTTGTCGGTAGCTTGAAGCTCGAAATGATTGGGATGCTTGGCACACAAAATAAGACCTCTCCTAGCATTTACCCACCCACCCTAATGCATTGGCATAGTTAGTTCGGCCCCACAATGAGAAGAACAAAAAATATGGTACGTGGCAAGGTTGTGTTGCATGAAACTGAAAGATTTTGCAAGAATGCATTTGATTTTAGCACAGTCAAATGGATTTGAGTTGACCAAAACTAAGAGAGGTTATTGTGGATGAACCCCACTTGCACCTATAGGTCTAAATGGAATGATCCCAGCTACCACGAATTCTCAGAACTACTCTGTCAAAGTTTGGTAGTTTTTGCTCTTAGGAACTTAAGTGACTTTATCAGTAGCCTGCTGCCTCGAATGACTGGGACACTTGGCATACGAAACGAGACCTCCCCTAGAATCTACCCACCCACCCCAACACATTGGTATAGTCAGTTTGGGCCCATGAGCTATGGAATGTAAAATGTCACTCCTAGCAGCTTTCCACTGCATGAAACTGAAGCATTTTGCAAGAATGCATTTGATTTTAGCACAGTAAAACAAAATGGAGTTGACCAAAATTGAGAGAGGTTATTGTGGATAGACCCACATGCACTTGTAGGTCCAAACAAAATGTCCCCAGCTACCACAAATTTTTAGAACTACTTCGTTTTAGTTTGTCAATTTTTTAGTCTTAGGGATCTTAAGGGACTTTGCTGGTAGCCTACTACCATGAACAATTGGGATACTTGGCGCATGAAATGAGACCTTCCCTAGAATTTACCCATCCACCCTAACACATTGGTACATTCAGTTCAGCCCCATAATCAGTAGAACAAAAAATATGGCACCTGGCAAGGTTGTACTGCATGAAACTGAAGGATTTTGCAAGAATGCATTTGATTTTGACATGGTCAAATAGATTTAAGTTGACCAAAACTAAGAGAGGTTATTGTGGATGGATGTCACGTGCACATGTAGGTACAAACAGAATATTCCCATCTATCACGAATTCTAAGAACTACTCCATCAAAGTTTGGTAATTTTTGCTCTTAGGATCTTAAGTGACTTTGTCGGTAGCCTACTGTCGTGAATGACTGGGGCACTTGACACATGAAATAAGACCTCCCCTAGCATTTACCCACCCACCCCAATGCATTTGCACATTCAATTAGGCCCTACAATCTATGGAATGCAAAATGTCACTCCTAGCACCTTTACATTGCATGAAACTGAAGCATTTTGCAAGAATGTATTTACTTTTGACATGGTCAAATGGACTGGAGTTGGTGCAGTCATGGTCAGAGGGTTCACAGAATGAACTGTCCAAACCATGTAGCTAGAGTAAACACAACAGAAACAACACAAATATAGAATGCAATGAAAGATTCATGTTGGGAATTAAGGTGTCTCAACCTTGGTAATTCTTTGTATTATTTCATTATATTTATTTATTTATTGCCTATTATTGTAATTAGGATGCAAATCCTTAATGTCATCTTGTGGGAGTTAGCACGGTGATGTGTCATCCTATGTGGAAGGTGACAACTTGTAAATTTGTCCTCACATGAGGAGATAGGCATCCCACTTAGTGGTAGGAATATTTTGCCACGTGTCGGCATCTTGGATAGCATGTAAGGGAATATTGACTGAAACGGTTATGACAGATTCCTATGACAAATCTATGACACGTAAGAGTCGTAAATGGAAGATTCTATAATAGGTGAAGACATGTGTCACAAGGCATATTGGAAGAAGGCATCTTTGGGTTCCCTAAGGAGGGTTGTGACAAGTTGTAAGAGAATATGCTATTTATATCCTGTGTATGATAGATTCTCTTATAGTTGTAAGATATGACAGCTATGACAGATTCTATGATGGTCGTAAGTGTTGTAAGAGTATCTGTCATTGCCCAACTTGGGAATAGGAGACCTCTTTGGGATGGGGTGATATGACAAGTGTCATGAACATCCTACAGTGTTGGAAAAGTGTCCATAGGCATGGGTTTTGGGCCATGAGGCCATGTTGGACGCCCATCCCAAGATAGAGCCATTTTTGCCTTATATCTTCTATATAAACAAGTGCTTTGGAGAGGAGATGTATTTTTTGATTGACAGGTACTATTATACTGCTAGATTGTCTCCAAATACGAGTGTTGAAGACTCTTGCAAGAGCATTGGCTCTGTAACTATATTATAAACCTCATTGTTTAGATAATACATTTGAGCTATGTTTTGGAGTGTGGGGTTTTTCACCCGTAAGGGTTTTCCCCACGTATATCTTGTCTCTCTTCTTCTATCTTACATTTGTATATATGTCTTTGTTGCAATATCTCTGTTAGTGGGTTAACATTGTTGTAACTGTAAAGATTAAAATAAATTTGTACTCATCTCTCCTCATTAGATTAGTGTAGGAAGCAATTTATGCATACCTAGCTTCCTTTCAGTTGGTATCAGAGCTTGATCACCTTTGGTCCTAGTTGTTGGGTAGGGGTTTTTTGAGCTAATCTTAGATTTAGTGGGAGCTTTGTGTAGAGTATTCTATAATCTTATTGCAGGAAAAGAGATGACAGACACATCTGGAAGATTAGAAGTGGAGAAATTCAATGGCACTAATTTTGAGTTATGGAAACTTAAAATGGAAGACATGCTTGTTGATCATGACCTATGGGAAACTATATTCTGGTGTAAAACCAACCACAATGTCACAAGTAGATTGGGATCTCAAAGATCAGAAGGCTTAGGGTCTCATAAGACTCAGTCTAGTTGATTCTGTCCTGTTAAATGTCCATGAGGAGAAGAGCACAAAAGATCTTTGGAAGAAGTTGGGAGATGTTTATCAGGCCAAATCCCTGGTGAACAAACTTTTTCTAAGAAAGAAGTATTCTCTGAGGATGGAGGATGGAGGATTGGTTGCAAATCACATAAATACTTTCAACATGTTAGTTGCACAATTGACATCCATTGGTGTGAAGATGGAGGAGGAGGATCGTTGTATGACCTTTCTTTGTTCTTTGTCAGACTCATGGGATCATCTTGTTGTACATAGTGGGAGCACCACGTCCACATTCAAAATGGATGAAATGGTATATTCACTATTATCTAAATAGATGTGGAGAAAGTCTTCTGAGGCAGCCAAAGAGGCTTTTGTGGTTTGCGGAAGACCCAAGGAGAAAGGGAAAAAGAAGGACAAGAAAGCTGAGAAGGGTAGATCCAAATTTCGTGGGAGATCCAAGTCTTTTGGAAAGTCTAAGGATCTTTGTTGGAACTCTGCAAAAATTGGGCATTTCCGAAAGGAATGCAAAGAGGAAAAGAAAAAGAAGAAGAAGAATGCCCTAGATTTAGATTCTGACAAGTCTTAAGATGATGGTGATGCTTTCATTGTAGTCCTAGCCACCCATGCATCTGATGATGTGTGGTTGATAGATTCTAGTGCATCATTCCACATGACCTCGCATCAAAACTGGTTCACGAAATATGAAGAGTTTGATGGTGGAAGACTGTATCTGGGTGATGATTCTCATCTGAAGATTATTGGTCGTGGAAGAGTCTCAATCTGATTCCCTGATGGACAAGTGAAGGGGATCACTAGGGTTATGCACATCCCAGGCCTAGAACGGAACCTACTTTCTGTAAGTATGTTGAATGATGTAGGTGTGCAGGTTGTCTTTTTGAAGGATGGATGCAAGATGACTAGAGGATCTATGGTGCTTACGAAGCGTACTTAGAGATGTACTCTATTTCAGTTGGAGGCATGTACTTTACAGTGCAATAGTTCTTCTGACTCGAACAAAAGAGTTGCAGTCACTCCATCCCCACCATCTGAACAAGCAGTGAAGAAATCTGTTGTAAAAAATTCTGATGGTAGTGCATCTTGTGTACCCAAGGGTGCTCATGCTTTGGAAGTTAAGATTCCTATTGAAAAGACTATGTTATGGTATTTGAGATATAGCCACATTGGTGAGAAGGGTCTTAGAACCCTAAAGAATAAAAACTGAATTGAGGGGTTAAATGATTGTACTCTCGAGTTCGACTTTTGTGAATATTGTGTTAATGGAAAGCAAAACTGTGTTTAGTTTTACTCTAGTTCTCACAAGTCTTATGGTGTATTGGATCTTATTCATTCTGATGTGTTTGGTCCTATTAATGTTCCTTCCATTTCCAAATATGTATATTTTGTATCTTTCATAGATGATTATAGTAGAAGGACATGGGTTTATTTTATCAGAAGCAAGACTGAAGTCTTTAGTTAGTTTAAAGAGTTTAAAACTTTTGCTAAAAATTAGACTAGTAAAAAGATTAAGTGTTTGAGAACTGATAACAGTGGTGAGTTTTGTTCAGTAGAGTTTGATAAGTTATATAAAGAGCAAGGGATTGAAAGACATAAGACAACTCCATACACCCCACAGCAAAATGGAGTTGCAGAGAGGATGAACAGGACACTGATGGAGAAGGCTAGGAGTATGCTTAGTGGAGCAAGCTTCGAACAAAAGTTTTGGGCTGAAGTTGTAGCTACTGCTTACTATCTGGTAAATAGATATCCTACATCAACTCTTGTTGGTAAGACACCTATGGAGGTGTGGTCTAGTAAGAAGCCTTCAATTAGACATCTTCATGTTTTTGGTTGTGAGGCATAGGGAGAAATCGTCTAAATCGAAGAACAAGGTTGTTAAGTGTATCTTTATTGGCTATGGTGTTAGTGTGAAAGGATATAAGCTTTGGGATCCTGTGGATGAAAAAGTGTTGCATAGAAGAAGTGTTATCTTCATAGAGCTAACACCATCTTCCATTGTTTTACAGCCAAAATAGACAGAAAAGAAAGAGGATGTGGTTTAGTTTCCTTCTACCCCTGAGAAGACTGAACTGACAGACCCTGTGAGACCTGATGATGAGGAGAGCTCTAGTAGCTCTGAAAGCTTAGAAGAAGAAGTAGAACCTCAACCTTAGCCATTGAGGAGGTCTACACGAACAAGAAAGTAGCCTAAAAGGTTTGGTTATTCATTGCTTGATTCTAGTTGTGCTTTTGCCTTGCTTACTAACATTGATGAGCCTAGAACTGTGAAAGAGGCTATGGGCATGAAAGATGTAGGTTCCTAGAAGGAGGCCATGGAAGATGAGATGGCTTCTTTGGAAAAGAATAAAACATGGGACTTGGTGCCTTTTCCTGAAGGACAGAAACTTGCTAAATGCAAATGGGTGTTCAAGAAGAAATTCAGTGCAGATGGTAGTGTTGAAAAGTACAAGGCCAAATTGGTTGCGAAGGGGTACTCACAAGTGGAGGGAATTGATTATGGTGAAATTTTCTCTCCCGTTGCAAAGCTAATATCTATTTGGTTCCTGTTATCTCTTGCAGCAGCTTATGACTTAGAGGTGGAACAGATGGATGTGAAGACATCATTCCTTCATGGTGATTTGGAGGAAGAGATTTACATGTCATAGCTAGAGCATTACATAGAGAAAGGTAAAGAAAATTTGGTTTGCAAGTTGAAAAAGTCTTTGTATGGTTTGAAGCAGTCTCCTAGGATGTGGTACTTGAAGTTTGATGCCTTTGTGTTGTCAATTAGATATCTGAGATCGAAATCAGATCATTATGTGTATTACAAGTTTAACAATGATCACATTCTCATTATTGTATTGTATGTTGATGATATGTTGTTAATTGGGAATGGTAAGAATATGATTTTTGATTTGAAGTCTCAGTTGTCAGCACAATTTGAGATGAAAAATCTAGGGGTAGCTAGTTACATTCTGGGAATGGAAATCAGAAGAGACAAAGCTAACATAAAACTTCAGTTAAGCCAGAGTAAGTATGTGAAGACCATGTTGGATAGGTTCAGCATGGCAGATTGTAGACCATTGTGTGTTCCTATTTCTTTGGGGACAAAGTTGTCTGTTAATGATTGTCCAATCTCCTAGTGAGGTGGAGGACATAAGCATAGTACCTTATACTAGTGTTGTTGAGAGTTTGATGTATTCTATGGTCTGCACAAGACCAAACATTGCCCAAGTAGTGGGAGTCCTTAGTCGATTTATGGCTAATCCTGGATGGGTACATTGGGATGCAGTTAAGAGAGTGTTCAGATATTTGAGGGGTACTTCTGAGTATTCCATATGTTATCATGGTAATGTTACAGGACCTCCGCATTTAGTTTGTATTCATGGATTTGTGGATTATGATTGGGCAGGTGACATTAACAGCAGGAGATCCACCAATGCTTATGTGTTCACTATGTTCGATGGTGCAATTAGTTGGATGAGTAAATGATAACCTGTAGTTGCTTTTTCCACGATAGAAGTTGAGTATGTGGCAGCAACTCATGCTTACAAGGAATCCATTTGGCTTAAGAGATTGTGTTCAGATATTGGTGTTGATGCAAGACAAATTACTATTTGTTGTGATAGTCAGAGTGCGATTTGCCTAACAAAGAATCCAACTTTCCATGCCAGAACAAAGCATATTGATGTATAGTTTCACTTCGTGCGAGAAATGGTAGAGGATGGGAAGGTGAATTTGGAGAAGGTAGACACTTTGAAGAATGTTGCAGATGCATTGACAAAACCAATGGGCATAGAGAAGTTCAGATGGTGTTCGGAGTCTATGGGCCTCTCGGCCTATAGCAGTTAAATCCTATTATTTCCATTGGCTCTTACAAGGTGTTCGACAAGTGGGAGAATGTTGGGAATTAAGGTTTCTCAACCTTGGTAATTCCTTATATTATTTCATTGTATTTATTTATTTATTGCCTATTATTGTAATTAGGATGCAAATCCTTAATGTCATCTTGTGGGAGTTGGCACGGTGATGTGTCATCCTACGTGGAAGGTGACAACTTGTAAATTTGTCCTCACATGAGGAGATAGCCCACTTCATGGTAGGAATATTTTTCCATGTGTTGGCATCTTGGATAGCATGTAAGGGAATATTGACTGAAATGGTTATGATAGATTCCTATGACAAATATATGATGCGTAAGAGTCGTAAATGGAAGATTCTTTGACAAGTGAAGACATGTGTCACAAGGCATCTTGGAAGAAGGCATCTTTGGGTCCTCCAAGGAGGGTTATGACAAGTTGTAAGAGAATATGCTATTTATAGCCTGTGTATGACAGATTCTCTTACAGCTGTAAGATATGACAGCTATGACAGATTCTATGATGGTCGTAATTGTCGTAAGAGTATCTGTCATTGCCCAACCTAGGAATAGGTGACCTCTTTGGGATGGGGTGATATGAAAAGTGTCATGAACATCCTACAGTGTTGAACAAGTTTCCATAGGTGTGGGTTTTGGGCCATGAGGCCATGTTGGAAGCCCATCCCGAGATAGAGCCATTTTTGCCTTGTATCTTCTATATAAACAGGTGCTTTGGAGAGATGTATTTATGTGATTGATAGGTACTATTATGCTACTGGATTGTCTCCAAATACAAGTTTCGAAGACTCCTACAAGAGCATTGGCTCTGTAACTGTATTGTAAACCTCATTGTTTAGATAATACATTTGAGTTGTGTTTTGGAGTGTGGGGTTTTTCACCCGTAAGGGTTTTCCCCACTTATATCTTGTCTCTCTCTTCTTCTATTTTACATTCTTATGTATGTGTTTGCTGCAATATCTCTATTAGTGGGTTAACATTGTTGTAACTATAAAGATTAAAATGAATTTGTACTCATCTCTCCTCATTAGATTAGTGTAGAAAGTGATTTCCACACACCTAGCTTCCTTTCAATTCATACATTCAAAATATCAAAGAATTACAATGCTCATATGTCAGCAACATGTAGGCTACAATCAAAGGGCTCATAGGCCTGCTTTCTAGGTTATAACAGATATGTAAGATATAACATTGAAGTGCCTTCCAGAAAGGAAATCGATATCTAAATCACATCCTAAGACTACTAATCAAGATCTTACTTCATAATGCCTCTAAGAGATCTATATATATCATCTTCAAGCTCATGAAATCCTCCACGTCAGTGATAAAAGAGGTTACAAACTCCAATGAAGGATGTAACATGTAGAAACAAGTAGGTCAGCCTTAAACATCTAGTAGTGCTCTACAAATGGATGAAACTTGGTGCAAACCTCAAGGAAGGTCCATCTAATGCATATGTGTCATGTATGATGTTTCATTTAGCTCCACAAGTCATGAAAGTGCTCCGCAAACCTTCTCCTTTAACTGACTGCCTGGCTACTCTATTCTATATAAACTAATGTTCTTATAGTGATAAATTTCAATAGACAAACCCAAATGACTTACAATTTGGATATGATGTAGATCTTAAGTCCTACTCCACAAGCTCTGATGTGAAGATGCGGTAAAATGCAGTACAAAATAATGAAACTGTAACTAACTGAACTAGACTGAAAATGAAAGAAAAGAAAGAATGCAAATATTTTTGGTTGATACAAGATTGCTCTACAACTTGGGATGCTCTTACATCAGACATTCAGGGTTGTTAAAAAAGTGAGTCCCTCACTTTGTTGGGGCTAGAGGAAAACCAGGGCGGTCTACCTTAGCCTGAGAAATCCAAGTTGAGTCTTCTTCTGGTCTACCTTTCCATTTTACCAAATATTCTTTATAATACTTGCCTCTGGTACTGCGTCCAACTCTACTATCCAAGATGTCCTCTATCCACTTTGGTTGTTGTTGTGGTAATTGCTTCTTCAAACCATCTTCAATGCTATCACTTGATTCTCCTTCATGATATTGATATAGTTCTGTAATGTTAAATATAGGTGATATACCCAATGTCTCTAGTAGCTCGAATCAAACTTCTTAAGTATCTTACATGGTCCAAACTTCTTCATCTTTAGCTTGTTGTATGTCTTTTCTCAGATATACCATTACTTCATCACCAACTAAAAATTCTTTGTGTCTCCTCTTCTCATCTACTTGCTCCTTATACTTACTATTCATCTCCTCCAAATGTTTTCTGACCTGATTATGTATTGTATCCATATATCCTACAAATTCTTCTACCTCTACACTTCTCTTATTCTCCATACTATTGTCTCTCAACTTTGCAACTCCTCTAGATTTCTGATGCAGAGCGGGTAGCATGGAAGCCGGTTTAAGAATTCCACAAGGTGAAATATGATGTTGCTCACAGTCGCATTCAGAATTGGACCTAAATATGCATTTGTTGACCTTCTATTGCAGGTTGCTCCTTGTATCTCCAATCGTTCTGATAGCTACAACTAGTCCCCATTTGCATCTTCCAAAATATACATTTAATCATGTACATTCCAATATACAACCGTCGACATGCAAATGAGGGATACACAGGAATTGCTCTTTTGATACAAAAGTGATATACTCACTACTTGTATCTCCCAAATGTGCATTCGCAATGTACATTCTACATATGCATTCCACTTATACATTCAACATATGCTTATGGTGGGACCCTTGATCCTCACTTTCCACGTTGAATGTCTCTCCGTAGACAAGCAAAGCACATGTACAAAGTATGACCTACTATTCCCGATGGACTGAAGGATTCTTACCTGTTATTGCCAGTCAGCGCTTGTATCTTAAGACAAACATCCATCCAACATACATGGTGCAGGAGCACCCCTACAAGATAGAATATAGGTTAATTGTCCGCATGACAAGACATTAGTCTATTATTAGCATGTTTGACTTCATAATGTAATAAGGTCCATTGGACCAATGCATATGTATTAGATCAGTCTAGGAGAGTGTGCAGGCAGTTAGAGTTCATGATCAGGTAGTATGAGCTGTCCTCTCCCAGCCGCTTGGAAGCTCCCAGCCGCTGGGAATCGAGTTGGTAGTACTCGTAGGATATTGCTATAAATAACTCAGATCAGTAGGGTTTGATATCATATCAGAGAATATCATAGAGAGTAGATGAGGGTAGTAGTTGTGTTATGTAGTACTGGTGATTGAGTGAGATCCAGAGATCAGTCCAGACATTGTGAAATATTGTTCAGGACATTTGTGTTTCATCTAAATAAGATCTCATTAATTGCATTATCTGGTTTATCAGTTGTTTAGGTTTTGATTTCCATTCTGATTACAGGTTAATGGACACTTTCAACCCTTCCACCGGTTGATTCTGTGAATCGGTGGAATGGTCATGCATGTTAGTTTAGTTTGCATTTTAGTTTTCTGTTTATGCATTTCATTGTTTGAGAGATCAGTTAGTAGCATGTTATGAATCAACCTAGCATCCTCATGTGCTAGGTTTAGGAAGATAAAACTGTTAAGTTTTGATCTGAAGGTGATCTGGCCCGATCATCATATTTTCTTTGTGAAATTGTGCGGTTCTGTGAGTTTGCATGCAGCTGACGGATATACAGGGATCTGCATGTACTTTTCCATTCGGAGTGAATCGCATCGTCATCTGTGAGTATATCGCTATCCGGATCGGGTTATGAAGCTGATGAAGTTTGCATGTTTCAAGTGCATCAGGATGATATAGGTTGGATATATACTCAGTGTGTATATCGTCGTCAGGATCATCTTTCGTGTGTATCCATCATCCGCATATCGCTATCGTATGCAGGAGTGAAAGTTCTTTTTTTTTGGCTAAGTACCGGAGAGGTCATCATCAGGATATTGAAAAGATCATCAGGATATTCATTATCATGCTGCGGAGGATATAAGGATCTTATATCCGGATGACATCATCATCAGGTGCATTGACGTCATCATCAGGTGCATGTGACGTCATCGTCATCAGGATATTGCGAATATCACCCTATGCAAGTTTATCCTGCTGTCGCTAAGTGTTTTGGCAACGGCGTAAATCATCGGCATAAGGTTGGGTTAACATCATTAGGATGTTTCAATATGACCGGATAAGTCATATCCTGATGCTGTTGGTTGAGTAGTCGGGTATCGGGGTGACGTAAGCATCAAAGGAAAGGTGCTGAAGCTGTCGTCATCAGGATATATCGGAGGAACCGGATATCTTATATCCTGCTGATGAAGGTGATGCTAAACATCATGATGCTGCCGATAGAGTTTGGCGCTAAGTGAATAGTGAACATCAGGAGGATGTTTGCGCTTGCCGAATATCATGATGCTGCTGACAGGCGAAAGGCGAAAGGCGGAGGAAGTGAACAGTAGTCAGCAGGAGGATATTTCATGCCTCTTCGAAATATGATGATGCTGTTTGTGTTAGCAAGAAATATGATGATGATGATGAGCCGATAGGATTATAACATGCCGGTTGTGTTATTGACTCCTCCTTCCCATTTGTAAGCTCCCGTTGCGTTTACCTCTGCATCATAGTGGTATCAGAGCAAAGGAAGGATCTTCTGGAAAAGATAAGGATATAGCAGGATGTTAGGTGACGAAGGAACATCTGAGGTTCCGGCAAGGATGACCAACGTTGAGTTAGCAGTTCTGGTAAAGAAACAGATTGTAGAGAGCAAGGCCGTGAAGGCTCAGAATCAGGAATTGAAAGATGAGTTAGCGAAGTTGAGGAGAAGAGTAGGTTCTGGTAGAGAAGAAGATAGGGAAGAAGAAGAGATCCCTAGTTGGAACGAGGAGGTCGTTCCTGCAGACCAGAGACCACTGTTGAACGCCCTCAAGGCCATGGAGAGGAGAACCATGGATGTGAAACTAGATTTGCCAGTGTTTACAAGAAAGATGGAACCTGATTCAGTGATGGAGTGGATAGACTGCTTGAACAATTTCTTTGAAACAGAGGAGATACCAGAACAACAGAGGGTGAAGATAGCCCAGTCAAAAATGAAAGAAGCTGCCTTGACATGGTGGAATTTCATCCAAGATGATAGAGTACAGGAAGGAAAGCGTAGAGTCGCTACATGGAAGAAAATGATGGCATTAGTAAAGGAAGCTTATGTCCCATTGGATTACAGTATCCAATTACACAAGAGGAAGCAAAACCTGAAGCAGAAGGAGCTAGATGTCAGCTCATATACAGAAGAATTCATGAAACTTTGTATGAAAACAAAGGTAAAGGAAAGTGAAGAAGAGAAGGTAGCCAGATACCTTAATGGATTGAGGTTCAACATTTAGGAAGATTTAAGTCTGCATAATCCAGATACAGTTCAAAAATGCTTTCAGTTGGCATTAAAAGTGGAAGAGAAGTTAAAGAGAAAACAAGAACAACACAATAGAGGAAGAGGAAGACAACAAAGAGGTGGAAGAGGTCCTTTTAGAGGTAGAGGACATGGACATGGATATCAAGGAGAATCCAGTCATGACAATAGTAAGGGAAAGAATAGTCAGAACCAGAGGGAAAATTATAGTCAGCAAGGAAACTTCAGAGGTAGAAGACCTTTTAGAGGAAGATCCCAGGGCAGAGGATCCATCAGATGTTATAACTGTAACAAAGAAGGCCATATAGCCAGCAGATGTCCAGAAAAGGCCACAAGCTCAACAGGAGAAAGGAGAACAAATCTGGTCCAAGAACCTGATAATCAAAGTATGACAGGCTCTAATTCTTTTCAGAGTGTGAATGCTCCTGATAATTATGGATACCCAGAAAGTGGAGAGTCTCTAATGATGAGAAGAACAATGAATACCATGAAGGTACCTGACAAAGAATCCCTTCAAAGAAAGTCTCTTTTCAGGACTATTTGCAAAGCAGGAGGTAAGGCATGTAAAGTTTTGATTGATTCTGGTTCTACTGAAAATTTTGTGTCTGAAGAAATGGTGACAAAGCTTAAGCTTAGGAGATTGCTTCACCCATCCCCATATAAAGTCTCATGGCTTACCCAAGGTCAGCAGACAACTGTAGAAGAGCAGGCTTGGGTAGAATTTCAGATTGGAGCATATAAGGATAAGTTGTTGTTTGATATTACCAAGATGGATGCTTGCAATCTTTTATTTGGTAGACCATGGCAGTATGATTTGAAGGCACAACATGATGGTGTTAGAAATACCTATACAATCACTAAAGATGGTAAGGTGACAGAGTTACTACCATTAACAGAGAAGGAGGAGAAATCTAAAGGAAAAGAGGTGAAAGTAATGCTGATGGAAGGTAAACAGTTCATGAAAGAAGTAGCAGCAGAAGGTGCAGTTGCATATGCCCTAATCCCATGTATGAGGGTGAATAAAGAACAGCAGCAAGAAGTCAAGGAAGAGAAGAAGCAAAGGTTCATAGACCCAGCTATCCAAGAGCTATTGGATAAGTACAAAGGTATCATCTCAGAGGGAATGCCAAGATCCCTACCACCTGTCAGAGATATTAGTCACTGCATAGACTTAATTCCAGGGTCAACACTTCCAAACAAAGCAGCCTATAAGCTAACTCCAGAACAGAATGCAGAAGTAGCTAGACAAATTGAAGAATTATTGGATTCAGGTCTGATTGGGAAGAGTTTAAGTCCATGTGCAGTACCAGCTGTACTAGCACCAAAGAAGGAAGGTACTTGGAGGCTTTGCACAGATTCCAGAGCTATTAACAAGATCACAATTAGGTATAGGTTTCCAATCCCTAGGATAGAGGATTTACTTGACTGTTTAGGAGGTGCTAAGTATTTTACAAAAATAGATTTGAAGAGTGGATATCATCAGATCAGGATTAGACCAGGTGATGAATGGAAAACAGCATTCAAAACTAATGAAGGGTTATATGAATGGAAGGTTATGCCTTTTGGTTTATCTAATGCACCTAGTACTTTTATGAGGTTGATGAATGAGGTTTTGAAAGAGTTCATTGGTAAGTTTGTCATAGTATATCTAGATGACATTCTGATTTTCAGCAACACAAAAGAAGAACATCTCAGACACATAGATTTGGTTCTTAAGAGGTTACATAAAGAGCAGCTAATGATAAATTTAGATAAGTGTTTGTTCATGCAAGAGGAGATCACATATTTGGGTTTTGTCATTTCACAAGGAAAGTTACAAATGGATAAGGAGAAGGTAAGTGCCATATTGTCTTGGCCAACCCCAAAGACTATGAATGATGTCAGAAGTTTCCATGGGTTAGCAACCTTCTACAGGAAGTTTATAAGAGGGTTTAGTCATATTTGTGCACCCATGCTTGATACCATCAAAGGAGGACAGAAGTGCAGATTTGTTTGGACTCAAATAGCAGATGATTCTTTTGAAACATTGAAGAAGAAGGTGGCACAGCAGCCAGTCCTTGCACTTCCAGACTTTAACAAAATCTTTCAGGTAGAATGTGATGCCAGTCACATGGCCATTGGAGCAGTACTCAGCCAAGAAGGTAGACCTATTGCATTTTTCAGTGAGAAGCTCAATGATGCTAAAAAGAGGTATTCCTCATATGATTTGGAAATGTATGCTTTAGTCCACTCACTCAAGAAATGGAGGCATTACTTGATGCCAAAGGAATTCATAGTATTCACAGATAACCAGGCTCTGAGTTTCATAAACAGCCAGGAAAAGCTGAACCACAGACACATGAAATGGGTAGAAACCTTACAAGCTTTTACTTTTACATTGAAGCATAAGAAAGGAGTCAAGAATAAAGTTGCAGATGCTTTGAGCAGGAGAGTTCTAACAGTCAACCAGATTCAGTTAGAAAGTGTTGGCATTGATTCACTAAAGACCATGTATGAGTCTGATGAAGATTTTGGAGAGATATATCATGTATGTACTTCTTTTGGAGAGAGATATCATGCTGAATTCTCTAAATTTTTGATTCAGGATGGATTGTTGTTCAAAGGTGGACAGTTATGTATTCCAAGGTGTTCTATGAGGTTAAACATCATTAAGGAGAAACATTGTGGAGCTATGGCAGGTCATTTTGGTCTAGATAAGACTCTTGATCTTGTCCGAAGACATTACTTTTGGCCTAAGTTACAATCAGATGTCAGAAAATTTGTAGAGACATGTGTGATATGTCAGAAAGCTAAAGGCAGGTCAACTAATGCAGGTTTATATCAGCCCTTACCCATTCCTTCCAGACCATGGGAAAGCATAAGTATGGATTTTGTCTTGGGTTTACCAAGGACAAGGAAAGGGTTTGACAGTGTTTTTGTTGTAGTGGATAGATTCAGCAAAATGGCACATTTCTTGCCATGCAAAACCACTGCTGATGCTTCATACATTACAGATTTATTTTTCAGGGAGATTGTCAGAATCCATGGATTGCCATTGAGTATAGTGTCAGATAGGGATGTGAAGTTTATTGGTCACTTCTGGAGAACTCTTTGGAAGAAACTTGGAACAAATTTGTCTTTTTCCTCTACATATCATCCTCAAACGGATGGACAGACTGAAGTAGTGAACCGTTCCTTAGGAAATTTGCTTAGATGTTTGACAAAACAACATGGAGAAAAGTGGGATAATATTCTATCTCAAGCTGAATTTTCATATAATGATACTGTCAATAGGAGCACAGGGAAATCACCTTTTCAAATAGTTTATGGTATGCATCCAAGAGGAATTTTGGAATTGAGAGATCTACCTACAGTAGACCCTATTAGTGCAGAAGGAGAAGCTTTTGCAGAAGCCATCAAAGAGGTTCATGATCAAGTCAAGACCCAACTGCAGCAAACCACCTTGAAGTATAAGGAATATGCTGATAAAAAGAAGAAGGATGTACAGTTTGATGTTGGAGATTTGGTATGGGTTCATTTGAAGAAGGACAGACTTCCTAAGGGAAAATATACTAAACTCATGCAGAGAAAAGTTGGACCATGTCAGATTTTGCACAAGCATGGACAGAATGCTTATGAGATACAACTCCCACCTGATCTTGGTTTGTCCCCTATATTCAATGTATGTGATTTAACTCCATACAAGTCTTATCCAGATGCAGATCAGGAACTCCTACAGGATACAGTCCATGATGACATTCCCAAGCATGATCCTCCACAGTTGCAGAAGGTTTTGGACACCAGAGTGGTCAAACAGACCTGAAACAAACAGTACTTGGAGTATCTAGTCTCTTGGAAGGGAAAACCTAATTCTGAAGCAGTATGGATGACTGAAGAGCAGATCCAGAAACATGGTGCAGATCTTCATACTCTCATCTCAAGTGGACTTGAGATTTCTTCTTCTGGGGAGTATAGTGCAGGAGCACCCCTACAAGATAGAATATAGGTTAATTGTCCGCATGACAAGACATTAGTCTATTATTAGCATGTTTGACTTCATAATGTAATAAGGTCCATTGGACCAATGCATATGTATTAGATCAGTCTAGGAGAGTGTGCAGGCAGTTAGAGTTCGTGATCAGGTAGTATGAGCTGTCCTCTCCCAGCCGCTGGGAATCGAGTTGGTAGTACTCGTAGGATATTGCTATAAATAACTCAGATCAGTAGGGTTTGATATCGTATCAGAGAATATCATAGAGAGTAGATGAGGGTAGTAGTTGTGTTATGTAGTACTGGTGATTGAGAGAGATCCAGAGATCAGTCCAGACATTGTGAAATATTGTTCAGGACATTTGTGTTTCATCTAAATAAGATCTCATTAATTGCATTATCTGGTTTATCAGTTGTTTAGGTTTTGATTTCCGTTCTGATTACAGGTTAATGGACACTTTCAACCCTTCCACCGGTTGATTCTGTGAATCGGTGGAATGGTCATGCATGTTAGTTTAGTTTGCATTTTAGTTTTCTATTTATGCATTTCATTGTTTGAGAGATCAGTTAGTAGCATGTTATGAATCAACCTAGCATCCTCATGTGCTAGGTTTAGGAAGATAAAACTGTTAAGTTTTGATCTGAAGGTGATCCGGCCCGATCATCATATTTTCTTTGTGAAATTGTGCGGTTCTGTGAGTTTGCATGCAGCTGACGGATATACAAGGATCTGCATGTACTTTTCCAGTCGGAGTGAATCGCATCGTCATCTGTGAGTATATCGCTATCCGGATCGGGTTATGAAGCTGATGAAGTTTGCATGTTTCAAGTGCATCAGGATGATATAGGTTGGATATATACTCAGTGTGTATATCATCGTCAGGATCATCTTTCGTGTGTATCCATCATCCGCATATCGCTATCGTATGCAGGAGTGAAAGTTCATTTTTTTTGGCTAAGTACCGGAGAGGTCATCATCAGGATATTGAAAAGATCATCAGGATATTCATTATCATGCTGCGGAGGATATAAGGATCTTATATTCGGATGACATCATCATTAGGTGCATTGACGTCATCATCAGGTGCATGTGACGTCATCGTCATCAAGATATTGCGAATATCACCCTATGCAAGTTTATCCTGCTGTCGCTAAGTGTTTTGGCAACGGCGTAAATCATCAGCATAAGGTTGGGTTAACATCATCAGGATGTTTCAATATGACCGGATAAGTCATATCCTGATGCTGTTGGTTGAGTAGTCAGGTATCGGGGTGACGTAAGCATCAAAGGAAAGGTGCTGAAGCTGTCGTCATCAGGATATATCGGAGGAACTGGATTTTTATATCCTGCTGATGAAGGTGATGCTAAACATCATGATGCTGCCGATAGAGTTTGGCGCTAAGTGAATAGTGAACATCAGGAGGATGTTTGCGCTTGCCGAATATCATGATGCTGCTGACAGGCGAAAGGCGAAAGGCGGAGGAAGTGAACAGTAGTCAGCAGGAGGATATTTCATGCCTCTTCGAAATATGATGATGCTGTTTGTGTTAGCAAGAAATATGATGATGATGATGAGCCGATAGGATTATAACATGCTGGTTGTGTTATTGACTCCTCCTTCCCATTTGTAAGCTCCCGTTGTGTTTACCTCTGCATCAATACAAGCCAGCTACCACCTCAGCCGGTCATCCTTTGTATCTTATGCAATGTATATTTTCATTGCATCTTCACAACATACAACAGCGATATGCAATTGCAGTATACTCACAAACTAACGCACACATACAATGATGATATATTCTCAAACTGTCTATGCATACATTGGACGTATACACACAAAATGTATCTCCTCAAATAATTTTGACAGACACAAGAGTTAACACAGAATTTGTTTTAGCGATATATACAAACGACGGGCCTGTACATGCAATTGTGAGATATACATAGAATAAGCACAGATACATTATCGATATACACACTATTTGTATATTTCAACGAGCAATCCAAACTTAACCTAAATGAACTCTTACATGTACATTTCATCAGATGATATACACAAAGTGATACCCAGATACAACAGTGATATACATAAAGAAAATACCTTCATACAATAGTGATATATATAGGAAATGTATATTCGCCAAACAAAACAAACTTGACCAAACAATGATTTTTTTATACATACCACTTTCCACAGCACATACACAGAATGAGGCTCGCATGCAAATGCGATATATTCACAGACTGTTCCTGACATACAATTGACAGATATACATAAGATGTATATTTGTATTTCCCACCGATAACTTTCTCCGAAATGGATTCTGCAATTCCTATCCTGCCATACTTGTCAAACAAAAGAATGAAACAAAAATGGAAAACTATTTTACAAGTCCATTCCACTGATTTCACAGAAATCCACCAGTTGAATGGATTTAACCATGCATCTGGGCAACAGAAGAATTAAATTAAATACAAGAGATAATATACGAAATGAATTCGATATACAGAGAATAATGCAATACACTAAGAATTTACACAGAATCCAGAGTTGTAAAACACAGGGTGACAGAATTTCTATTTTTTCATTTCAGCTTTTTCGAACACAGACTAATTACAGGGATTTTTTTCTGAAGGTGGAAAAACTCCCTTTTCTTTGACCACCTTCACTATTTTGTTACCCGACTCCCCTCTCCTCTGTTTTCAGGATTTTGTTTCTTTCAAAATTAACAGCAGAAACCCTAATTAATCACACGGCACCTATATTGCTTAAGACAGCAAAACATCAGATAATATGACACATTTGGTTTAATCCTGCACATAACCTAATTGCCTGCTGTTGTCCATGAATTCAAATACTAGCCTCGGGAATAGTGATGTTAAAACATACAATGTCAACATAAAATGTTACATTTGCCAATGACATACAAATGCTAGATGGTAACATGAAATGTCTCAAAATATATTGAAGCCTTATTCTTCTACCTCTTGGGCATATTTATCCTGTTGAAGGGGTGTTCCTACACCATACTCCTCGGGAGAAGAGATCTCAAGCCCCGTTGAGATCAAAGTTTGGAGGTCTGCACCATGGTTTGTGATCTGATCTGCAGTCATCCAAACTGCCTCTAAATTTGTCCCTTGTCTTCTTTGTCACTCTTGAGTCTAATATCTTCTTCAATTTTGGTGGATCATACTTAGGAATATCATCAGCTATTGCATCTTGTAATGGTTCTTGTTCTACATCTGCATGTTGCTTGTATGGAGTTAAATCACATACATTAAAAATGGGTGATAATCCAAGATCAGGAGGAAGTTGGATTTCATAGGCATTCTGTCCACACTTCTTCAAAATCTAACATGGTCCAATCTTCCTCTGCATTAGCTTGGTATATTTAGCTTTGGGGAGCCTCTCCTTCTTCAGATTTACCCATACCAAATCTCCAACATTAAATTGTAAATCCCTCTTCTTCTTGTCGGCATATGTTTTGTACTTTAAAGTACTTTGGTGAAGTTGGTTCTTGACCTGATCATGTTCTTCTTTGATGGCTGAAGCAAATGCTTCACCATCTGCACTAATAGGCTCTCCTATAGGTAGATATCGTAGTTCTAGGATGCCCCTTGGATGAATTCCATATACCACCTGAAAAGGTGACTTCCCTGTACTCCTATTGATGGTGTCATTATAGGAAAATTTTGATTGTGGTAGGATGTAATCCCACTTCTCTCCATGCTGCCTTGTCAAACACCTAAGTAAATTACCCAATGAACAGTTAACCACTTCAGTCTACCCATCTGTTTGAGGATGGTAGGTTGATGAGAAGGACAAATTGGTTCCAAGCTTCTTCCAAAGAGTCCTCCAAAAATGGCCAATAAATTTAACATCTCTGTCTGAGACTATGCTCAATGGCAATCCATAGATCCTCACTATTTCCTTGAAAAACAGGTCTGCAACATACGAAGCATCACAAGTAGTTTTTCATGGCAAAAAATGTGCCATTTTACTAAATATGTCTACTACCACAAAAACACTATCATATCCTTTCCTTGTCCTAGGCAAACCTAGTACAAAATCCATGCTTATGCTCTCCCATGGCCTAGAAGGAATGGGTAGTGGCTGATATAAACTGGCATTTGTGGATCTCCATTTTGCTTTCTGACATATCACACATGCTTCCATAAATCTTCTCACATCTGATTGCAACTTAGGCCAATAGTAATGCCTCTTCACAAGATCAAGAGTTTTATCCAGAACAAAATGTCCTGCCATGGCTCCACAATGTTTCTCCTGAATAATATTCAATCTCATTGAACATCGTGGAATACACAATTGTCCACCCTTCAAAAGTAAACCATCTTGGATCAGAAATTTAGAAAACTTAGCATGGTATTTGTCTTCAAAAGAAGTACATACCTTGTATACCTCTCTAAAGTCTTCATCATCTGTATACATTGTCTTCAAAGAATCAATGCATCAGCTACTTTGTTCTTGACTCCTTTCTTATGCTTGAGTGTAAAGGTGAAGGCTTGTAAAGTTTCTACCCAATTCATATGCCTATGGTTCAGCTTCTCTTGACTGTTTATGAAACTGAGGGCCTGATTGTCTGTGAAGACTATGAATTCTTTGGGCATCAAGTAATGCCTCCATTTCTTGAGTGACTGGACTAGAGCATACATCTCTAAATCATAGGATGAGTATCTCTTCTTTGCATCATTTAGTTTCTCACTAAAAAATGCAATAGGCCTACCTTCTTGACTGAGTACTGCTCTAATTGCCATGTGGCTGGCATCACATTCCACTTGAAAAATCTTGCTGAAGTTAGGAAGTGTAAGAACTGGTTGCTCTGCCACCTTCCTCTTCAATGTTTCAAAGGAATCATCTACCTCCTTTGTCCAAGTGAACCTACACTTCTGTCCTCCTTTTATGGTGTTAAGCATGGGTGAACAAACATGACTAAACCCTTTTATAAATTTCCTATAAAAGGTTGCTAACCCATGGAAACTTCTAACATCACTCAAGGTTTTAGGAGTTGGCCAAGACAATATGGCACTTATCTTTTCTTAATCCATTTTTAGTTTGTTATGTGAGATAACAAATCCCAAGTAGATGATCTCTTCCTGCATAAACAAACACTTTGCTAAATTGATCATTAGCTACTCTTTATATAACCTTTTGAGGACTAAGTCTATAAGGTTGAGGTGCTCTTGCCTTGTATTACTCAAAATCAGTATGTCATCTAGATAGACTGTGACAAATTTACCTATGAATTCCCTCAGGACCTCATTCATCAATCTCATAAAGGTACTAGGGGTGTTGGACACACCAAAAGGCATGACCTTCCACTCATATAACCCCTCATTAGTCTTAAATGCAGTTTTCCATTCATCACCTGGCCTAATCCTAATCTGATGATAGCCACTCTTTAAATCTATTTTGGTGAAGTATTTAGCACCTCCTAAACAATCAAGTAAATCTTCTATCCTAGGGATTGGGAACCTATACCTGATTATTATCTTGTTGATAGCCCTTGAATCAGTACAAAGTCTCCAAGTGCCTTCCTTCTTTGGTGCTAGTACAGCTGGTACTACACAGGGACTTAAACTTTTGCCAATTGGGCCTGTCTCCAACAATTCCTCAATCTGCCTTGCGACCTCTGCATTCTGGTCTGGGGTAAGTTTGTAAGATACTTTATTTGGGAGTGTAGACCCTGGAATCAGATCTATGTAATGGCTAATGTCCCTTATAAGTGGTAGGGAACTTGGCATTCCATCAGAGATGATGCCTCTGTATTTGTCCAATTGCTCTTGGACAGCAGGATCTATGCACCTTTGCCTTTTCTCTCCCTTGACTTCTTGCCATTGTTCCTTGTTTACTTTTAGGCAAGGAATTAGAGCATATGCAACTGCTCCTTCTTCTCCTATCCCTTTCATGAATTGTTTGCCTTCTACCATCATCACTTTGACTTCTTTTCCTTTTGACTCCACCTCATTCTCCATTAATGGTAGTAATTCTATGACCTTACCATTCTTGGTGATTGAATATGTGTTTCTAACTCCACCATGGTATGCTTTTAAGTCATACTGCCATGGTCTTCCAAATAGGAGATGGCAAGCATCCATCTTGGCAATGTCAAACAATAACCTATCCTTGTATGGGCCAATTTGAAATTTTACCCAAGCCTGTTCTTCTATAACTGTTTGCTAACCTTGGTGGAGCCATGAGATCTTGTATGGGCAAGGATGTGGTAGTCTTCTAAGCTTAAGCTTTTCTACCATCTCAATGGACACAAAATTCTCAGTAGATCCAGAGTCAATCAGAACTTTACATACCTTTCCTCCTGCCTTGCAAGTAGTTCTGAAGAGAGACTTCCTTTGTGGGGGTTCTTTGCTGGGCACCTTTATGGTGGTCATTACTCTTCTAATCATCAAAGATTCTCCTCTCTCAGGATACCCATAACTGTCAAGAGCATTCACACTTTGATTAGTGCTTGAGCTTGCTACATTTTGACAATCAGATTCTTGGATCAGATTGATCCTCTTTTCTCCTATTGAACTTGTTGCCTTTGCTGGACATTTGCTGGCTATATGGCCTTCTTGATTGTAGTTGTAACATCTGATAGGTCCTCTACCCTGAGATCTTCCTCTAAATGGTGGTCTTCTACCTCTAAAGTTTCCTCTTTGATTGTAGCTTCCTCCTTGATTTTGACTGCTATCTCCTCTGCTGTTCTCTTGATTTGATTCACCTTGGTATCTGAATCCCCTGCCTCTGAAAGGACTTCTTCCTCCTCTTTGATGTCTTCCTCTACCTCTATTGTTCTACTCATGCCTTCTCTTTAATTTTTCTTCCACTTTGAGTGCCAATTGGTAACATTTCTGAACTGTATCTGGATTATGCAGATTTAAGTCTTCTTGGATGTTAAACCTCAATCCATTGAGGTACCTTGCTACCTTTTCTTCCTCACCTTCCTTTACCTTTGTTTTTACACATAGTTTCATGAACTCTTCCATGTATGAGCTGACATCTAGCTCCTTCTGCTTCAAATTTTGTTTCCTCTTATGTAATTGGATGTTGTAATCCAATGGAACATAGGCCTCCTTCACTAAAGCTATCATTCTCTTCCATGTTGCAACTCTTTTCTTTCCGTCTTTCACCCTGTCATCTTGGATGAAATTCCACCAAGTTAGTGCAGCCCCTTTCATTTTGGAGTGAGACATCTTCACTCTTTGGTGGTCTGGTATTTCCTCGGTCTCAAAGAAATTATTCAAGGAGTTTATCCACTCCATCACTGAATCAGGTTCCATTTTTCCTGCAAACATTGGCAAGTTTATTTTCATATCCATGGTCCTTCTTTCCATGGACTTGAGGGCATTGAGTAAGGGTCTCTGGTCTGCAGGAACCTCTATCTCTTCCTACTTAGGGACCTCCTCTTCATCCCTGTCTTCTCACTTACTAGAATCTTCGTCCCCTTTCTCTAGTTTGTCCCTCAACTTCTCTAGTTCTTCTTTCAATGCCTGATTCTGAGCCCGATCTGCCCTGCTCTCTGCCATATGCTTTCTTACTAAGGCCGTCAACTCAACGTTGGTCATCATTGTTGGGTATGTTTCTAATCCTTCTTCTGACATCTTGTCTTCTTCTTCTACCCAAAGAACACAACTTGGCTCTGATACCACTATGATGCAAAGCGGGCAGCACGGAAGCTGGTTTAAGAATTCCACAAGGTGAAATATGATGTTGCTTATAGTCGCATTCACAATTTGACCTAAATATGCATTTGCTGACCTTCTATTGTAGGTTACTCCTTGTATCTCCAATCATTTTGACAGCTACAACCAGTCCCCATTTGTATCTTCCAAAATATACATTTAATCATGTACATTCCAATATACAACCATCGACATGCAAATGAGGGATACATAGGAATTGCTCTTTCGATACAAAAGTGATATACTCACTACTTGTATCTCCCAAATGTGCATTCGCAATGTACATTCTACATATGCATTCCACTTATACATTTGGCATATGCTTATGGTGGGACCCTCAATCCTCACTTTCCACGTTGAATGTCTCTCTGCATACAAGCAAAGCGCATGTACAAAGTATGACCTACTATTCTCAGTGGACTGAAGGATTCTTACCTATTATTGCCTATCAATGCTTGTATCTTAAGACAAACATCCATCCAACATACAAGCCAGCTACCACCTCGGCCGGTCATCCTTTGTATCTTATGCAATGTATATTTTCATTGCATCTTCACAACATACAACAGCGATATGCAATTGCAGTATACTCACAAACTGACACACACATACAATGATGATATATTCTCAAACTATCTATGACATACATTGGACGTATACACACAAAATGTATCTCCTTAAATAATTTTGACAGATACAAGAGTTAACACAGAATTTGTTTTAGCGATATATACAAACGACGGGCATGTACATGTAATTGCGAGATATACACAGAATAAGCACAGATACATTATCGATATACACACTATTTGTATATTTCAACGAATAATCCAAACTTAACCTAAATGAACTCTTACATGTACATTTCATTAGACTATATACACAAAGTGATACCTAGATACAACAGTGATATACACAAAGAAAATACCTTCATACAATAGCGATATATATAGGAAATGTATATTGACCAAACAACACAAACTTGACCAAACAAGGCTTTCCTTTTTTTTATACATACCACTTTCCACAGTACATACACAGAATGAGACTCGCATGCAAATGTGATATATTCACAGACTGTTCCCAACATACAATTGACAGATATACATAAGATGTATATTTGTATTTCCCATCGATAACTTTCTCCGAAATGGATTCTGCAATTCCTATCCTGCCATACTTGTCAAACAAAAGAATGAAACAAAAATGGAAAACTATTTTACAAGTCCATTCCTCTGATTTCACAGAAATCCACCAGTGGAATGGATTTAACCATGCATCTCAGCAACAGAAGAATTAAATTAAATATAATAGATAATATACGAAATGAATTCGATATACAGAGAATAATGCAATACACTAAGAATTTACACAGAATCCAGAGTTGTAAAACACAGGGTGACAAAATTTCTATTTTTTCATTTTAGCTTTTCGAACACAGACTAATTACAGGGATTTTTTTTCTGAAGGTGGAAGAACTCCCTTTTCTTCGACCACCTTCACTATTTTGTTACCCGACTCCCCTCTCCTCTGTTTTTGGGATTTTGTTTCTTTCATAATTAACAGCAGAAACCCTAATTAATCACATGGCACCTGTATTGCTTAAGACAGCAAAACATCAGATAATATGACACATTTGGTTTAATCCTGCACATAACCTAATTGTCTGTTGTTGTCCATGAATTCAAATACTGGCCTCAGGAATAGTGATGTTAAAACATACAATGTCAACATAAAATGTTACATTTGCCAATGACATACAAATGCTAGATGGTAACATGAAATGTCTAAAAATATATTGAAGCCTTATTCTTCTCCCTCTTGGGCATATTTATCCTATTGAAGGGGTGCTCCTACACCAATTTCATTCCAATCACAATCTCAAATGGTGTCATCCATGTATTCCTATTCACTGAATTATTGTATACAAACTCTACTTGTGGTAGAATTAGATGCCTTCTCTCCTACTAAACATCTCAACAAGTTACCCAAACTACTATTTACCACTTTTGTTTGTCCATCTATCTATGGATGAAATGTTGAACTAAACTTTAGGGATATCCTCATCTTCTTCCACAATGTCCTCCAAAAGTATCCAATGAATCTTTTGTCCCTGTTTGAAACTATACTCTTAAGTAATCCATGTAATCTCACAATCTCCTTGAAAAATAAGTCAACAACATGCACTACATCATTTATCTTCTTACAAGGTATGAAATATGACATCTTTGAAAATCTATCCACCACTACAAATATTGAATCATATCCCCTCTATGTTCTTGGCAATCCTAATATGAAATCCATGCTTATATCTTGCCAAGGTCTCTCTGGTAGTGTCAAAGATTTGTACAATCTAGTGTTTTGACTACTCCCCTTTGTAACTTGACATACTCTACAACTCTGTACAAACTCTCTTACATCCCTATGTATTTGAGGCTAAAAGTAATGTTCACTTACCAAAGCTACTATCTTGTCAATCCCAAAATGTCCTACCAATCCACCACTATGCTTCTCCTTACATGCTTTCCATGCTTCTACAAAAACAAGATCTTCTTCATACATGTGCTTCAGTTCCTCAAAACCTAATTCTTCTACTCTCATCTCTATCAGTAAATTTCTTCTTTTGCTCAATGCTGCAACTTTTTTTGAATTCCTACTCCTATGCTTCAATACAAATGTGTAAATCTACATGAACTCTACCCATCTCATATGTCTCTAATTCAACTTTCCCTGACTATTCAAATATTGTAAAGCTTGATGATTCGTGTACATCACAAACTCCTTAGGTAACAAGTAATGTCTCCACTTCTTCAAAGCTTGAATTATGGCATAGAACTCCTAATCATAAACTAAATATCTTCTCCTTGCATCATTCAAATTCTCACTGAAATATGGTACTGGTCTACCTTCTTGACTTAACACTGCTCCTATTGCATTTCCACTTGCATCACAATCTACTTGAAATACCTTGTTGAAATCCAGTAATGCTAACACTGGTTTTTTTGTCACTTTTTGCTTTAACAATTCAAAACTTTTATTTGCTCATGATGTCCACTTAAAGTCTTTTCTGTCACCTCTAATTGTCTTTTTCATTGGTGTGCATACTAAACTGAAATTTCTGATGAACTTCTGGTAGAAACTAGCTAATCCACGAAATGGTCATACCTCTCCAATGCTCTCCGGTGTTGCCCACTAAACAATTGCTCTAAGTTTTTTAGGGTCCATCTTCAATCCTTCCACAAAAATCACAAATACCAAATATACCTTTATACACCTAAAAATGGCTAAGTTGAATTAAATAAATATTTATTTTATTCACATTCCTCTATCAATGAATAAATCCAATAACTTATTTATATGATTCACATCATCATAATTCTACAACAAATCAATTTATCAATTCTTCTAATGTCATCCCTATTTAAATAATTCTAAATTATTTAATCAATCTTCTTATCCCAAAGTCAAAAGTCCATAAATCCACATCACCTAATCCACCTCATCATATTGCACACATAATTAAATATATTAATATTTAATTATCTATTTCCCTCACCCACATGTCCTATTATTTCTCTAACCGTCCCTATTCACATGGATGTGGTCTCTCCATGTCATCTTGGTCAAAAGACACCTTGAGACACTTGTCCCATAAGTCCCTGTATTCCTTCCAACCATCCTACAAACAAGGACTCTTTCTTTGACCTTCACTCCTTGGTCTTTGTGAGCCTTGTGACATGTGGCCTCATGTCACACCTTTCTCTCTACTTGTTCCATATTTCTCTCCCTCATCCCAACCAATTCAATCTCCACCATACACCTCACAAGACTTCTTCTCCACCGTTGAGATTGTGAGACTTGGAATTGGCCTCTCCTTGGCCTATAAAAGGAACCCTCGTTCCCTCATTTCAAGAATCCAAGATTTTGTAAAATTATGCTACAAAAATTCTACCAGTGTGCCTTTGGCAAAACTCACTCATTTGCATTTGCATAATCCCATTATCATCCAATCATTCAACCATGGCATCATATGTCCATTATCAATAATCCTATAGTTGCATTGTAGGTTAATCTTCATTGCATATCCATCACTTAGCCATTCTCCTATTGTCATCTTCAATAGAAAGGAAGTACAACTTCTGAGAGCTCATATCATGTAAAAGATTAAGATGAGATAAGCAACAATGGAAGCAACGAGCTAAAATGGTCTACGAAGGTATAATATTTGTTTATTTGTATTTGCATCATTTCTATTGAGTTATTGGATATTTAGTTGTTTAAAATTGTTGTTCATATTTTCTCAACATTTTTGGCACCCACCATGGGGCCTTGCCCCATTTTTTACCTCCATTTGAGTTTTTTGTGAAGCTACTGTCATGACAGGTCATTTCAGCACATTCACATTCCAATCCTACGCATTCACAGCTTCCTTCTGCGCATTCTTCTTTCTATGCATTTATGTCATCTTTCCATGCATTCATCACATTTTGTTGTGCATTTACGTTTTCTACGCATTCACTGAGTAGCCCTAAACATACATGGATTCTTTCTGTGCATTCACATTCCTGTGCATTTGTTGAACAGTCCTGCGCATTCACAGTTTGTTTCTGCACATTTACCTTCTGACAGAAAAGTTGTATTGATTTTTGCAAAGATTTCTTTACTTACTCTTCTTGCAGGTGTAGGAGCTTTTGTTTAGTCATTGAGCTGCATTATAAGTTCATCTAGATTTAATTAGGGGGCAGTAATCTGATATCTTCATGCAAATTTTCACCTAGATCTAATTAGAAGGAAGTAAACTGTATTATTGCATCACAACTTGCACATAGTCCCAACCTAGGTGGATAAAAACTAAACAAATTTTTCATTTCACTATCTTGCATTACAATCTCTCATCTAGCTTAAATTAGGGGAAAGTAATTTGTTTGATTCTTCAACAACAATCTTCACATAGATTTGTTTAGGGGGATAAAAATTAACCATCTTTTCAAAGTTTTTGCTATCTTGTCAAATGGATTGTGCTTGGTAGAGTAAAACACACTTAGATTTTTTTTGGTTTTTAACTCTAGGATGATAAAGAACCAGTGTACTTTGTGTTTGAAACTAATGATAGGACTATGCTCTCCCCTTACTTGGGTGACCAAAATGCCAAACTCATCATTTTATTTGTGTAACCTTTAGAAGAGGCCTGCCCTTAGAATTCCTTCCTTCCAAGCAGGATGACCTCGAGCGATAATGGGCTAAAGCCAAGCCACTTCCAAGTTGCTATAAATAAATTATGTTTATGACGAAAGTTACAAACGACGGGTGTTGCTATATTACACAGACAATTGTTTTCCCCAAAACCTTGTAGAGCGTAACCTCTGTAGGCTGGGAAGCCTCCTTATCGGAGTGAATTTCCACATGTGTAACCACCCGAATGGATGTCCATACTAAAAAGCCATTTGTTTTAGAAATTCAAAAACCCCTATTTGTTAACATAGGAGGAAGTCCTCTGAAGCCGTCCAATGTCATACACTCATCTAGTGTGGAGACAAAAAGTTCAACTCTTCAGAGGAACTGTAACTTGGTATGCATGAGAAGTGAGTGTCATGGAGGGGAGCCAGTGCTACCAAGTTACTAACTATCCACCTTTATGTAAGTGGCTAGAGTAAAATCCAAATTGGAATTCAATGAATATTGTCCTTGCCATCCTTAGGATTGTACTTGTTTGTTTTCAACATTTATCAAAACTTATATCAAATAATCATGACAACTTCTTGTTTGTTGTGTTTTCTGGCAATAACTTGAGTCAAAGACAGTACTTCAAACTTTAGAGCATCCTAGGAAAGTGTACAAACAAGCCAAGATTGACAAACTGAAACAAATTGCAAAAACTTCTACAGTCCTACGCATTTACATTGCTTTGTTGTGCATTTACCAAATCTTGCTACGCATTCAATATTGTTGTGCATTTAAATAGTATTGTTGCGCATTTACACAGTCTTTCTATGCATATACCTTTTTGCACATTTACAACACAACGCTATGCATATACAACACAGTCCTACATATACACAGTACAGAGCTACGCATTTGCTGAATATTCCTGTGCATCTAACGCTGCGCATTCACAACCGAGAGCTATTCCGTACATTTTGAGACAAAACTGAAACTATTTCTGGATACTAATTTTGCTCTAGATTACACTTGGGAAATAAAATCAACCTTGCAAACTCACCTTCATATCATTTTCAAACATCACCTTTGCATTCCATTGTCTTGGTATCCAAAAAGTTATCAAACCAAAAACCAAGATTTGTACCAAGGCATAGTTGATACTCTACCAAATTCAAACAAAACCTAGCTAGTTTCATAACAGGATTACAATCATCCTTCACATCAAAACTATACTTGTGTATCTTGATAAAAGAATAGTCTATATCAATAGTTGTGATCATCTATCCCTATTCTGACTACCTTTTATATAGACACTTCGATTGCTATTTCCACTATAGCTCAAGAACACCTTGTTTGGACAACATAGAATCAATATAAAACCTTAGCAAAATCTAGTCTAAACATATCCAATCAAGTTCACCTCATCTCATATCAATCCAAAATATCAAACCAAGTTCACCAAGTCTCGCAATCCAACTTCATCCACACCTCAAAAGTTGCATGGTTCAAACTAAGTCCCAATTGAAACAAAAGAAAGAAATGGGTTCCATTCACAATGGTGGGAACGATTCCGATGATGAGGAGATTAGTCAAGAAGAAATCCTTAAACAACTTCAAGACCCAAAATTTCAAAAGGTAATGGATATGGTTGTTGCCACGGATCCTCATAAATATTTTCTCATGTTAGCTCAACAAGGAGCTAAGTTGCCATCAAATTTTGATATCTCAAATATAAGAGAGAATAACTCCTCAAATGAAGCTAAGTCTTCAAAAGATGGCTCTAAAAATGACAATGATGCCTCCAAAAATGACAAAGATGCTTCTAAATCTGAAAAGGCTAAGGATACACCCAATCCTTTGGACACATTAACAACACAAATCCAAGCCTTGCAAAAACAATTGGTAGATATCCAAAGTGGGATAACCACAAAACACTACTCCCTTGAGGATATTTCACCCTACCCCTTTGATAAGTCTTTTCTCATGATACCTTTTCCCTCAAAGTTTGAGGTTCCAAAATTTGACAAGTATAGAGAAAAAGGTGATCCAAGAGATCATATAAGGGAATTTAGTGTCGCATGACTAGAAGTCACACACAATGAAACTTATCTTATGCAACTATTCCCAAGAAGCTTAGGAGGACAAACTATGGAGTGGTTCTCACACCTACCTCCTAGTATCCGCACTTTTGATGAACTAGTAGACAAATTTGTCACACATTTCTCATACAATATTGAACATGAAATCTCCATGTTGGACCTTTGTAATAACAAGAAAAAAGGGGGAGAATCCTTCGCCTCTTTCTTACAAAGATGGAGACAACTTGCAAGAAAGTGTCTCTACCACATACTAGAGAAACAAATGATAGAAATGTTTGTTCACAACCTAACCACAGAACTAAGTTATCAAATCCAAATACAATGTCCAACTACTTTTAGTAAGGTCATTGAAATGGGGCTACTCATTGAGAAAGACTTGATAACAAAGGGGACAATTAAGCTATACAAAGACACCCCTAGTTCAAGCAACAATGTGGACAAGTCATGATTTTGGACCAAGAACAAACCCATTGTAAACGATGGTGTAGTAGATGCTAAAAATATGGTGCAAAAGCAATCGATCTTCAATCTATCAAAACTACAAAACAATACACCATCCAACAAGCCTCAAAGTAATGAGCAAAGACCTACCAACTTTCCTCCTAGAAGAAAATTCACACCACTAGGAGAGTCTCTTGAATCCACCCTTAGGAAGTTAATAGGGGACAACCTCATAACACTTCCACCAGTGCGTGAGTATGAACCAAGATTTAAACCCTCTTGGTGGAATGACACTAACTTTTGGAAGTATCACCGAAACAGAGGACATAAAACCAATGATTGTCAAGCACTAAAACATGTCATTCAAGACTTATTGGATCAAAAATAGATATCAATTGAAGGGCATACCACTAATGAAGAGCACATATCATTCAAAAGGATCATCCAATCAAAACAACAATGGTGCTGACAAAGTGAATTACAATAATGTTTCTTATGATTACATCGTTAATCATGTCTCACAAAGTGATTCACACATCAATGATAAGCCCGACTGTAATGTGACCACTCGTCGTGGAAACATTATTCTCCAAGGGGCTCTATCCAAACCACCTTCCATGTTGAACCAATACAACATCCTTGACCAACTTTGTAAAACACCTGTGCACATATCCATTTTGGAGTTATTACGTCTATCCCCATCTGACAAAGCCATCTTAGATAAGGCCCTCTTGGAAACAACTGTTCCTAACAACCTTTCTCAAGAGCAATTCCAAGCTATGGTGGGTCTTCTAACCACACCACATTTCCTATCTTTCATAGAGAAAGATGACATGTCTACCACTCAACCACACAATGCAACCTCCACATTGAGGGCCATATCCACAAACACTGAATAAAAAGGGTCCTAATAGATGGAGGGGTTGTTTTAAACATATGCACATTAAAGTTAATCCTTACATTGGGGTTTTTAGAAAATGCAGTTGATCCTAAAAAGAAGATAACTATCAAAACATATGATGAAGAAGAGAGAACTTCCAAAGGAACTATGGTCTTGCTAACAAGTTCTAGACATGGAGCTAGCATATAACATTCTTCTAGGTAGACCTTGGATCCATGCGGTGAAGGATGTTCCTTCAACATACCATCAATGTATCAAGTTCTCGCATAATGACCAAGAAATTACCATACCAGGGGATCCTCATCCATTCTAGTATTGCAACACCATCCAATCAAAACCAGAAGTTATAAACCCTACCAATCGAGCAGCTTCATCTTCTTCAAACCATGTGGATCCAAGTTCTCTAGCTTCTACCTCCAAAACATCAGAGCTTAAAGTTAAAGGCAAAGACAAAGGTGTCAGAGAGTATGTCATTGAGAAATCTTTTTGCCTAGCATAGTTGCCTATATCACCAAAATCCTATGGAAAGTCATCCATAAAAAAAGCCAAGTCATTAGATACTTCTAAGGGTCCTTTCATTAGATGGGGAAACCTATCAAATGAGAGTGATGAAAAAGATGTCTTATAGTGGCTTTACAAAGATGAAGATGGTGAAACCACACCAAATGACCATCAACCTAAGCTACCCACTGCACAATATGGTCAAGGGTTTTCTATTTTATAAAGGATGGGATATGAAGGACATGGTCCCATAGGATTAAGGAAAGATGGTCTCATAGAACCAATTCAACCCTCTACCTCCACAGCCTGAGACACTACTGGTTTGGGATACAAGGGTAAAGAGAAGATCAAAGGTAAGCAAAAACTCCAAGGAAAAGACAATGAAATAGCTACCACTAACCTAGTGGAACAAATTCACCGCTTACAAGAAGCTAGTGAAACAGATTCAAATGAGTTTGAATGGGACAGCCTCTTAGAAATGTCTTGTGAAGATAAAGGGGTTGATGTGGTTCAACAGTATAGATCTACTCATATGACGCATGAGGGACAAAGCTCTAGGGCTAGATCGCTAGAGTTTGATCTGCAATATGACGAAAGTGAATTTCATGAGAGTACGATGTCACACTTGACAAACCAACTTGAGGAGAGTACCATAATGGACCTTGTCAATACCTATACCTATTCAAATGAATCCTCCATTCTAACCATCACCATGCTTGAATCAGATCAACCAGATGATCCTTTACCCCTAGTGCATCCTAAATTAATAGACTAGGATCTCCCAAACACCCTCGACCTAGATACATTCCAAAATGATGATGCTATCATCAATTATCTTGAGATTAGAGACCATTTACCCATAGGAGACCACAACGTTGGCTTCACCATTGAAGTTAATGATGTGGCATACTTTGGAGAGAGTGTCAATCCCTTCATTCACAAAAATATAAAAATAAAAAGCAGATCTAACAGTGAAAACTACTCTGCGGCAATGTTAGATCACAAAAAGTAAAATGAAAAGACCTATCTAAAGGTGAAAACCTCTTTGAGGTGCCAACAGATGAAGGGATTGACACTCTCCCCTATCATGCACATCAAGAGAGATCTTCAGTATTGATTGAACCAGCTCAACCAGTAAACATCGACACAGAAGAGAATCCAAGGATCATACACCTAGCTGAGTCATTATCTGAACAAGAGAGAATAGAATTCATGCAATTTTTCAAAAGAAAGTAGATAAACTTTGCTTGGTCCTACACAGACATGCCTGGACTAGATCCTGATCTTATCATGCATCATCATTCAATAGCTCCAAGAGCTAAGCCAGTTAAACAGAAACTGCAAAAAATGTACCCACATATAGCATTAATGGTCAAAGAGGAACTAAAGAAACTTCTAGATGTGGGATTCATTAGAGCCATTGATTATCTGGAATGGATTTCTAACATTGTACCTATCTCCAAACCAGATGGAAGGGTTAGAGTGTGTAATGACTTCAGAGATCTAAACAAGGCTTATCCAAAAGATGACTTTCCTCTACCAAACATAGATATCATTGTTGATCTAATAGCAAGGCACACCATGTTGTCATTAATGGACAGGTTCTCTTGCTATAACCAAATCAAAATAGTGCTAGAGGATCAACACAAAACAGCATTCACATGTCCGTGGGGTACATATTGTTGGTGCGTCATGCCATTTGGCCTAAAGAATGCGGGGGCAACATATCAGAGGGCAATGACTACGATCTTTCATGACATGATACACACCATCATGGAAGATTATGTTGATGATATCCTAGGTAAGTCACTCACCAGAGAAGGACATCTTCAAGTCTTAGACAAGATCTTCACGAGACTAGAGCAATTTAATGTACGGTTAAATCCAAAAAAGTGTGTTTTCAGAGTAACATCTGGTAAAATCCTGGGATATATCGTATCAGCTAAAGGAATAGAGGTGGACCCAGCCAAGGTAAAAGCAATCATGGAAATGCCACCACCTAGGAATCTGAGTCAGTTGCGGTCTCTACAAGGAAAGCTACAGTCCATCAGAAGGTTCATCTCTCAACTAGCAGATAAGTGCCACCCATTCACACATCTCTTACACAAAAACAATCCATTCAAATGGGATGACAGGTCTGAACAAGCATTTCATCATCTAAAGGAGTATTTAATGAATCCACCAGTCTTGATGCCACCAATTTAGGGCAAGCCACTACTACTCTACATCTCAACTACACCCACAGCTCTTGGAGCTCTAATAGCCCAACAGAACCACGAAGGAAAAGAACAAGCAATCTACTACATCAGCAGGACACTAGTAGGTTACGAGCTGCAGTATATACCAATTGAAAGAGCATGCCTTGCAGTTGTCTTTGCTTCACAAAAATGGAGACACTACATGCTCTAACACTCTATCAAGCTAGTGGTGAAGATTGATCCATTAAAATACCTACTCAACAAAGCTACCTTAACATGTAGAATATCTAAATGGGTCATGATACTCAGTGAATTTGACATCGAGTATGTAGATAGAAAAGCAATAAAGGGGCAGGTCATTGTAGATTAGCTGGAAAATGCACCTTTGATAGATGACAACCCATTAAGCTTTGAATTCCCAGATGAGTCTATCTTCAACATCACTACCACAGCTTGGAAACTCTACTTTGATGGATCATATATTCAACATGGATCTGGAGCAGGAACCTTGTTAGTAACACCACATGGAGATACAATCCCTAAGTCATACAAACTTCTATTTCCATGCACCAACAATGTGGCCGAGTATGAAGCTTTAGTCATTGGCATTAAGATGGCAGTAGATTAGAAGATCAAGGAACTTCATGTGTACAGGGACTCACAACTTGTCATTAATCAAGTAAATGACAAATATAAAACTAAGGATGAGAAGCTGATACCATACAAGCGTATGGTGGATGACTTCAAGGAATATTTTGTTGTGATATCCTTCAAGCAAATACCAAGATTGGAAAATAAAGTAGCAGATGTAATGGCTACTATTGCATCCCTCCTCGACATACCAGAAAATCATTCACATTATGAGTTCTTGGTGGAGCCAGTCTCCTATCCTTCTTATGAAATCCTAGAAACCAGCACTATTTACCACATCATAGGGTCTGATTCTCCCCTATATGGCAAAGTTTACACCTATCTAAAAGAGAATATCCTACCACCTAACCTATCTAACAATAGAAATGAACATTCATACACCAAGCATCCCGATATACCATCATCGTAGACAGCCCATATCGATGAGGTTTAGATGGTACTCTCCTTAGGTGTTTGGATAGTGAGGAATATTAGATCGCTATGTGTGGAGTACATGAAGGAATATGCACAACACACTCTAGTGGTCCTACCTTGGCAAAGAAACTCATGTGTTTTGGATACTATTAGCTGAGCATGGAATCTGACTCTTATCATTTTGTCAAATGGTTCAAGAAATGCTAGATTCACAGTAACCTGATACATGCACCCACTTAAGAGTTGCAACCTTTAATGACACCTTGGCCCTTCTGCCAATGGGGACTTGATCTAGTAGGCAAGATTCACCCTTCTTCTTCCAACAGCCACAAATTCATTATCATAGCCACAGAATATTTTATGAAGTGGGTTGAGGTCATTCCATTAACCAATGTCACAAGGAAGCAAATCACCTCTTTCATCCTTAACTACATCATATGCAAATATGGTATTCCATTAGCCATTGTCATAGATAATGGACGACCTTTCAAGAATCAGGATGTGAAAGAACCCTGTGATAAATTCCACATTCAGCATCGATTCTCCACTCCATACTACCCGCAAGGTAATGACCAGGCTGAGGCATTGAACAAAACTATCCTAAAGATACTTAAAAAGACTATCGATGATACTGGTCGTGACTGGCATATGCAATTGAACCCCACTCTATGGGCCTATAGAACTAGTATACACACTCCCACAGGTGCGACACCATACACCCTTGTCTATGGCTCTGAATCCATCTTGCCTATAGAAGTTGAGTTACCTTCCCCCAGGGTGTCGTTAAAGGGTCTCATAAATGATGAAGAATATAGAGTATCTAGCCTCCAAGAGCTAGAGTTGCTAGAAGAACAAAGACAACATGCCTTTAACCATCTTAAGGCATACCAATAGAGAATGTCTAGAAGTTATAATCATAATGTCAAACCACAAGTCTTCCAAGTAGGTGACTTGGTTCTAAGAGAGAATCCTAGAAATCAACAAGATAGAGAGAAAAAAGGCAAATTTGAACCCAATTTGGTTGGGTCCCTATGTCATAGTTGCTGCCTATAGATTAGGTGCTTATCAATTATCAACATCAGAAGGTGAACTATTTGATGACCCCATCAATAGTATGCACCTTCACAAGTTCTACACCTAAATAACCCCAATGCAAGGGATATTAAAAAAAATGTTGCAACATGCGCAAGTGGTGAAAACCTAGAAACAAGCGCTATTTGCGATAAACTGCTTCCTCCATTTTTTCGTAATCATAGCTTCCATCAGGCTTTCCTACCATATCCATCATATAACTACATCCACTCACAAACCACCTAATGGTAACCTATCATAGCTTGGTGCTCTGTCACCCTTATCCCCTTATTCAATAAGGTCATCTAATCTTGTCATCCATCCTATTGTCTATCCCAAGTTCATTGTCAGTGTCGTCACACCCCGAACTACATCACCTCTGAGTTATCATGTAGGCAAGGCCATCATTGATGCACCCTTAAGGCTCCTTTCCCTTCCATCCGTATCCCTAATTATATCATAAACCTTTTTCATATCTTCCATTCATCCATTTACCAATGTTAGCCTTCAAGGTCAAATTGTGTTGCCTCTACATCATCACGTAGGTAAGGCCATCATCGATGAGCCCCCAAGGCTTCCCACACCCTAGGTCTTTAGGTCCACATAGTCAACACCCTAAACTACGTTGCCTCTGTGTCATCACATAGGCAGGGCCATTTAGCAATGAGCTCCCGAGGCACTAGGTCAGTCCCTTAGGGCCCATTTCTTCATGTTTGTCATCAATTCATCCATAATAAATCTATCCTTTACTTGACTGGGGCCAAAATCCTTGACCTAGTTAGTGAATTAGATTTTTGAATGCTACAACTTAGAGGATAACAAACTAGATCATGGTTTCATCACTAGACAGCACACAGCTTAGCAATGCAAGCTTTTAAAACATTGTCTTGGCAAGAAGACATTTAAACTGCACCTAACAAATCCCAGCCTGCCTAAAACATCAAACATGACTCTATCAATTTATTGCAAGAAAACATATATCTATGGCAAGAAGGTTTTTAAAGGTTGTTTAAAATCTTATTTAGCAGGATTTTTTTTGTTATGTCTCCTATGCTACTCAAGGGTGTCAAAAACTAGAGATGTTATGATGGAACATAATCATTTTATTTGTCTGTTGTTTGTGGGTTTATCTTTAGTAATGTGAAGCCTTGTCTAAAGACATGATCAACATAATGATCATCGAGGAAATCAGAGGTCTAAACATGAAATAGGTGTAATCCTTGTCTATTGATACGCAAGCAATACTCAGGTCATCTTGGTTCAATTATACTTAGATGCTTGTATTAACTTGCTAAATCAAAATCCATGTAAGTAATAATCAGGTCATCATGGTTTAATTATACCTAGATGCTTGTATTTTCTTACAACATTTTAAAATCTCAATGATGAAACAAAGTACTTCAAAAACTTGTATAAGAAGATGACAAAATCCACATCCATACATATCAAATTACATTTCATTATAAGCATTTCATCCTTGTAAAAATTCCAAGTGTTTCAAGATCTCAGTTATCCATTTATCCAAGTTTCTTCTAAGTTACCCATTTATCCCAATTATTAAGTCCAATTCTTCTAAGTGTTCTTTTTATTTTATGATTGAGTATACTTGGAACAACAAAAACAATTCAAAATACGTTTGCATGTCACAAATAGGTGTCGCATCATATAGTATCATCACATTAAGTGCATTAATGATATAAGCATTTAAATCATGTTTTGTGTTACATATAATGTTGTCATTTAAATGTATGAGTCACCATAACATTTCATAAATCATAAATCTCACAAAAACATAGATATCATAGTGTTTGCATATTACATCATCATCCATACATAAAGCAATTAACACATCATATGTTTCATTTAAAAAAAAAATCACCACAGCATGTGTAGAGGAAAACTAATGCATTGTAGACTTAAACAAAATTCAGGGGTAAACCTATTTGAACAGTCCACTCTATCACTGTATTCCTACATTAAATTATTGACCAAGGAGCATAAGCTTATGATGATGCCCACACTATATATGCCTTCAAGACCCATTTCTATCCTAAACTAACTCATACAGACTTATTCTAATTAACCTAATTTACTGAAGTTCACAGAAATGTAAGAACAATAAAAATAGTTAAAAATCCAGTTGCTACGGGTACCTTTAGCATAAGCTAAAGATAACTATATTCAACGGAGAATTATAGAATTAACTCAAAATACTCATACTGATAAAATATCGACACTAACCTCTGGAGGACTTCAAATATGTATTCTATTCATGGATCACAACTACTAGAAATAGCAATTAAGATATCTTACTCATTCCACAATGTAACTTTTATAAAATAACATGAAATAGTTTTAACTAGAAATGTATAAATAAATAAGGAAAGATATAAAGTGAGGGTTAGTACCTTGATTGGCCAACTCAGGGAGCTATCTCACTTAATCTAGAAACTAAATCTACTTCAGATTCTCATAACACGTAGTTGTATTCACTTCATATCAGAAACAAGATCTTTTCAAATTGTATTCAATAAAACATGTCTGGATAAAAATAGAGAAACTATTGAGTAGCTGTAAAAAAAAAGTAAATTGGAAAGAAAATCTTCTCTAACTTCTCATAGAACTCATCCCTCCTAACTTATACAAAAATGGGAGAGTACGATGTAACTACCAACTAACTTGATCATCAATTCATCCCTAGATATCAGGGTATATGTTTGAGATCAATTTATTATTCTAACTAAAACAAAGGAAGCAGAGTCCTACTCAAACATAAATTCCTATTCAATGGCTCATGAATGAAAATACATAAGCTATTATTAGAATCCTAGAGCAAGTCTTATTCTTCACTTGTATTTATTCCTCCATGATGATCATGTTCAGCTTCAGTTAGCGCTTAACTGTGACTTCCTTCAATGCTCTTTCTTGCAATGTGCTATGAATTCTCCTCTCCTTAAAGCTACCAACTTGTTGCTACACAGGGTTAATCCATAAAACATATGCATACAAAATAGCCTTCATAATTAATCCATAAAATCCCATTTATATAGATACATACTTATGTCTAACTCATGCAATTGACAAATATTATCACCATGTTTCATATTGGCATATTAAGTTCAAGGTTTGCAGAATATATATAAAAGATAGCATATTATGGTAGTAATGTCTTAGAAAAGTATCTAAAATAGCATAGGTATAAAGTCTGGAAGCATAAGAAATAGCATAAAAGAAGTCAACATTTGAACCCATCATTTCCCCCCAACTTAGACTTTTGCTTGTCCTCAAGCAAAATATTCAATAAAATACCTATGGGAAAAGGTTATAATGCAAAGTTATCTACATCAAATCCATATCTTCTCTGACCCCCTTTCCCTGTTTGAGATAGAATCCATTGTAGCATGCAAGTTTCTCCAACCTGATCAATTTAGCACACCTGTACTCATCACCTCTTCCTCCTACCCAGTGTGGCACTGGATAAAGAAGAATAGGAGGGTGATAAGTAAGGGGTAGCCATTCCACTCCTTTTTCCTCTGAGATCTAGATGTACCTATGCAACCTCTCAAACATATTCATAAAGTTGTGAAGAGAATGAGGCTCTTTCTTTTACAACTCTGGGGTCAAACTATCCCATCTATTCTGCACATACCTTTTGTAATTCTGAATGATAGATACTACCAACCACTATATTCTCCTATAATCTCTAAGTCTTAAATCCATAATTACCTTACCTGGACCCTTATGAGAAAGTAGTGTTAGCCATTGGGTCAGGATTACTTTGGGATCTAATGCTTCTTTTCTAATCTGCAGTGGCATTTTGTTTTCCTGTTCCTCATATCTATCCATCATCTCCCCTCTAAGCTGCTTATTTATGAGATAAGACATTAGTGCTCTAACTTGAAGATCACTAGCATAGATCAAGGGGTTCCACTCTGTATCTTCATCCATCAAATAACTGTGTAGACAATATTCACACAACTGATCTTGTTCTTCCAAACTAACTCCTTGAAATAATTGGAAACAATCATGCCTTGAATAGATGGAAATGGACTGATCATTGATGAATCTATTGAATTGAAAACTAAGAAACTTTTCTTTGAGAAATAAGGCATAAACTTTTGGTGGAGGTTTGCATTCTATGATTTGAATTGCCATGTCAACTACCTCTGTTAGCTTCCCTTCCAACCTTTTCAACTCAACATCCTTACTCTCTAATGATGTATTAAGATTTTGTTTCTCCTTCTCCCAGTTTTCTTTTTCTTGTTTAAATTCATCATTAAACTTCATTAATTCAAAACCCATAGATAGAATAGTGAGCATGTTGGAGGTCTTATTATAGGAGGCTACAGGATTAGAGCTTCTTTTTCCTCATTTTCCATTTTACTCTCAATCACTTGTGCTAAGAGATCCATGTTAGAGCCATATATGTCTGAATCTTTGCCTCCAATTCTTTTATTCTTAGCTCTTTCTCTCTATCCTTCTCCTCATACTGTTTCACTTGTTCTTCTATTTGTTTAATTCTATCAAGGGCTTCCTGAAGTTCTTGCCTCATATTTCTATCTTCTAACAACTCATTTTCTTGTTCAAAATCAAAACTTTCATCTTTACTTTCAGTAACATTAAAAACTTCTCTAACAGGGCTGCCAGGAATTGTTTTTTCCATTTTTCTTGCAATGAAAATGTCCTCTGAATCAGAACTAGAGGATGAAAAAACATACCTTCTGTAGACACCCAAATTTGTCCATGTCTAGCAACACCTTCTTAAAATATTATCCTAGACATCTTGTAGCATTTTGTCCTAATTTCCCTAATCCATTAAGCCAATTAATTAAATAAATTTTATTTATTTAATTAAATCCGATTTAATCCCATCCTCATCCTACTTAGCCAATTAATTAAATAAATTTTATTTATTTAATTAATTCCACATCATAATCCTATTTATCCTATCCTCATCCCAATTAATTAAATAAATTTTATTTATTTAATTAATTTCCACATCATATCTTATCCCATTTTATTCATTTATCCTATTAATTAAATAAATTTTATTTATTTAATTAATATCCAACTCATATCCCAACTAATTCAAATATTTTATTTGAATTAAACACTCATCTTTTATCACATTCCAACACTTGTCCAGTCAATCATGTGTTGTAAGACAACTTTCACTCATATCCTTCACATGCACAACTAATGGAACCTAAATTTAGTATCTTTCAATCCTAGCCATTCACATAGCCTCTGAATCTCCACCGTTGATTGATCTTGGTTGAGTCCTATATAAACACCCTCTCATTCCATATGAGAGGGGGGATCCAGCAATCATATAGCACCTACATTATCATCCTGAGCATCTTGAGCATCTGATTATCCAATTGAGCTTTTATCATCAATCATGGCAGCTTTCAGCTTTGCAATTTTTCATTGTTGAAGAAGCAGTCCACATCCCTCAAACAAGGAATCGCATTGTCTAGGTGATGTTATGCTTGAATTGCATTGTCCTTTGATTTCATTTAGATTAGATTCCTTGATGATGGTAGGGTTAGGGTTTTATGACTATGTCTGATCTGTTACACCTGGTGGGACTCATGTCCTTGATTAACCTCTCTTGTTTGAGTTGTTTTTATGAAGTTTAGATCTCTTGGAGTGCCAATCTTTCATTTTTGCAAGCTTTTGTAGCAAAAATTTACATTTTTCTAACCCTAGTTTGCAAAGATTTGGCTAAAAATGTATGTAGATGATCTCATAGCCCAAATCTAACCTCACCATTGCGTCCAGGATGCCATTTCCATAAACTTTGAGTACAAATTTGCCTAAATTTGATGAAAAATGGAGCGTTTGGTGAAGAAAACAACAACTGGACTGCAACAATGTGCTTCTGGTAATTCAGGTCGCTTCTGATCAAACAGCAATCGCCTGGGCTAAATCAACTCGCCTTTGGGCAAACAGCAGTTACTTATGGTCAAATTTGGTCCGCTTTTAAACAAACAGTGCTCGCTTTTGAACAAAAAGAGACCGCATATGGTAAAATTGGTCGCTTATGGTTAACATTTGCATTCTGTCTCCTAAAACTCTCCAGATCACTTTTGGGCTATTATGTCTTGCTTTTGGGCTTTTGTTAGTTGCATATAAGCTATTACTTGTCTCTTCCATCCATTTTCGCATCGCTTATGAGCAAAAATCTGCCGCTTTCTAGATATCTGCATCGCTTTTACACTGGGATCGGCCGCATCTATCATTTTCTGGATCGCTTTTACATCAACAGTGATCGCCTAAGGGCAGGGTTTTGACTATGTTTTTGCAAATACGGGTCACTTTTAGCCTGCAATCGGTCGCTTCTGGGTATATCCGCATCGCTTACAAGCTAACAGGAACCGCATCTAGTATTTTTCGTGTCGCATTTGATCTACAGTATCTTGCCTATCGCAAAATACAGATCACCTCTGATCAACAGTATGTCGCATCTGGCAACTGTAACTTGCTTCTGCTTGCTATCATTGTGCATCTTGGTATTTCTATCATAACTTTCACATACGGAGGCCAAATTGCACAAACAAGGACTCACTAGAAAGCTGAGAGGATGAACTACACAGTGGAGCAAGTTTTATCAGGTGATTGTATCATTTTACCCTCTTTTTTATCAGTCAAAGTTCAGGTTCATTGCAAACTTCATTTTGAGCATAACTTGAGCAATTTTGATCGTTTTTCAACGAAACATTTTTTCAAATTGCTTAGAATCTCCTGAACTTTCTGTTTATGCAATCTATTTTTCTGTATCAAATCATTTTTATCAATATTTTCAGATTTCATCCTTTTCATGTAATCATCTTCTTTGCAAGTTTACTTGTTTCTTTTTGGAATTGGTGACTTGTAGAGGCATCTAAGGAGCTGGAGTAGCATTGGCTTCAACATCTACAGCAAATTGGAAAGTGATTGTATCAGGTGCACTCATTCTAATCTTTCATCTCTTAATCTTGTTTGATCACACATTTGGACTTTGGGATTAAAACGAACATTGTTTGCTATCACATCATCGAGAAATTGGGATAAAATGAACAAGTGTCTTTCATCACATTTGGATTTGGATCTAAAACGAACAAGTGCTTGAACTGTTTGATCACACATTGATTTCTAATGTTAATGAACCCCATGCGAGTGTGACCAAGTAAATGTGTATGCTCTCTCCTCGCGTCCCAACACGAACTTGGAGATCAAAAACATTTACTTGTGTTGCTTTTATTTAGCCTTAGAGAGGCCTGCCTTGGTATCCATCCCAAGAGAACGACCTCAAGTGGTACTTTCATCCGGTCCGCTATAAAAATTAGAGGATAAGGCGCCAAGTCTAACCGGTATTAGCACTCACCATACAGTGCTAACTCAAAAGGAGGTGTACCTTTGTGTATATTAAAACTCCTAGTAGGGTTAGTTAAAGTCTTAAGTGGCTTGCTGGATGCTCGTGGGGTGCCGGTCCCCCGGATTTTCACTAGAACCTCCTTGTGATAGTGGCCTTGCCTTAACTAGGACTTGTTGAATTGTCTTCATGTGCTTGCTTAACCATCATCACATTCTTCCAAACTAAAACTTGCTTATGTGTCTTGTGTGAGTGATTCATGTGTGTATATGCATAATCATTTGTTTGAATATTGCCACATCAAGCTCTAAACACCAAAACACATAAAGACAAGTCATCCTACACATTCTTCCAATAACATTCAAACCCAATCACTTTCATCCCAAACATAGCCAAGTCATCCAAACAATCCACATCATCATCCAAATCCCTAAGCAAGCACTTGCTAAAAGGACTTAAGACAAACACTTGATGACAACATGTCTACATTGGAGGACCTAGAAATTAAATTCCAAAGATTCCTCCAAAATATTTATCAAGGATTACAACCCCTCAACCAAGATTCCATTGAAATATTACAATTCTTCCTCCAAAGAGCTCAACCCCATGCAAGCCAATCATCTCAACTACAACACTTCATAGCCCAAGTCCAACACCTTTTAGCCACTAGTCAAGCTCGACAAGTACAACAATCCTTAGCCGCTCCATACCAACCTAATCCACCTCATAGCCACATGTCATATCCATCCACTTCATATCAACTTAATCCACCTATCCACCAAGTCAATACCACATCAACCTATGAACATCCACCTCAAGCTTATCCAATCCCTCATACCACCATTCCAATGCACTACCAAGCCCATCCACAAAGTCATCAAGTGATATTACAAGAACAACATCCAAGTCCCAATGGCTCTTTGTACATAAATCAAGTAAGTCCAAATACACCTTTTCAACAAGACCACAAAGCACCATTGATAGATCTAAATCCACCTTTCCAACAAGAAGCACATCCAAGTCCAAGTGGTCCCTTGTACATAAATCAAACAAGCCCAAGTTATCCTATGCAAGATCTAATAACCTTTGACAAGGGAGATACCAATCTAGAGTGGCCTCCACCATCCAATCACATGCCATCACATGAGCCAACTAAGCCTATCCCAAAACCACCATGTGATCCTATTCCTAGTCCATTGGTCCATCAACCCTCCAAATCACCAAGCCCTTCATTACCTTCCTCACCATGTCATTCTAATCGTTCACCAAAGGATGCGGCTGAGAGAGTTTTACAAAGGATGCTTGAAGCAAAACTCATTGAACTTCCTAAAGTCAAAGCATATGAAGAAAGTCCATATGATGAACATGATTATTGTGCATACCATAGGACCAAAGGCCATAATACAAATCAATGCCCAATATTTGTCTCAATTGTTTACAAGATGTACCCACCTATAATGGGAAATCATGCCACATCACCCCCATCTAGTCCAAATCCTAATCCATCCAATCCAATTAGCTCTCAACCTGATCCTCGTCTTAATCCTAATCCAACACCATCTACCATTATCATCCATCCATTATATTTCCCATCCACCCATACACTTGCAAAGGATGTGATCCATTGGCTACTAGCTAGGAATAGACTACCCCCATGTCAAACACCAATTCATGAGCCTACCAATGAACTTCCAAAGGTCATGTCCAATCCTATAATCTCATCATGTGGTTCACATATCCTTGAGCCTCTTCGAGAGCCTTCCATTAACATACCTAGCCCTTTAAGCCCATCATGTGACCTACAAGCCAACAAGTCTATTCAAGAGTCTCCAACCACAAGCCTAAGTCAAGAGCCATCATGCCTTCATGTTGATAACTATCAAGAGCCATCATGCCTTCATGTTGATAACTATCAAGAGCCTATCAAGTCCACTCAAGAACCTTCCACTTCCATCCAAAGTCAAGAGGTATGTCAAGAGCATAATCTTAAACATGTGGAAATATTGAACCTTAATCTTAATCAAGATCAAAGCACCTCTAAGTTCCACCTATCCATGACCTACTTATGGGTTGCCCTCAAGCTATTAGCCATCACCATGACCTCATTCATGAGCAAATTTATCCCTTTTATAGCCCACTTAATCCTACTTTTGCTCATAGTTATGATCAAGGTTCTAGCTAAAATCATGAAAACCATGATGATCCATTTGGCAAAACTTTATCTATCTCATGATCAAGATGATATCTATGATGAAGAACCTTTTAAAAACTACCTTGATCCTATCCATAATCCCATAACCATCCATGAGCAAGATATCCACATTGCTCCTAGTCATCCTCCATCTAGCCCTATCCATAATGAGCAAACATCCACTTGTCATAATGAGACATGTGCCTCTCAAGAACACATAAGCATAAAAGATCAAACAAATAACTTGGATCTTAGTGAACACAATGCTAATGATCCTCCCTCCACATCTACCATTGATCCCATTTCAAGTCCACCATCATGTCCTAGTGGTCTTACCACCTTCCTCCAAGAATGTTCTTCCTTAGGACAACAACAACCTTTGTCCTCCATTTCATCTTCTCCATCTAATAAAGAACTCAAGTCTAGTTCCCAAAACACATCTAGTCCCATTGTCCATCGCATACTCCAAAACATGAACTACCAAGGTAAAGGCCTATGCCTTTATGAACAAGGTATTTTGGAGCCAAACCATGTCAAGATTCCTCCATGCTCATATGGCCTTGGATACATACCCCAAGGTAAACAAGGCCAAGATGTTGGTAATCCCTTCATGCATCCTAAGTCTACCACTTTTCATCACAAACCACATCATCTACCCAACACATATGTTGCCATTTCATCTCCATCATCCTATAAATGTCAAAAGCATGTGACCATACACCTTCCACCATCCACTTTGCCTCCACTTTTACCAACTCCAAATATCCCTCCATCCACCTTGCCACCATTGCTTCCAACACCTAACATACATATCATTCATAAGTATCCTTACATCCCTAATCATGGCCAACAAAAGCACACATCGTTTAAGCATAAAGCTTCCAATCATTCCATCCACTCCACCCACCCCATGGGATACAAAAGCAAAAATTTTGATGCCTCTACCTATAAAGCCAAAAATCCAACTAAAACTCCTAAGGACCCTCATGCCTTAGGGTATCAATGTGACAAGTCTCTAAATCATCCATCTTCTAAGCAAAGTACATTCACAAAGCTATCCAAGCCCATACCTCCAAAAGCAAAGCCTAAAAGCAAAATGGTTTGGGTTCCTAAGCAAATGAGGCATCCTCCTCCACATCTCAAGAATCCCAATCACCTACCTCCATCCAAAAGCCTATATCCATCCAAGAGCCTATCCAAAACTTTCAAAACTCCCACAAGAAAAGCAAAAGCACTAAAAATACTAAATCTATGTGGGTTTTTAAATCACTTCATCAACCATCTCCTAAACAAACATCTCCATTGCTTCCTACACCACCATCTCATCAAAAGCTTCAATGTTTATCATGGTGTGTGCAACCATTGGTCATGGTTCCCTTCCACTCCGCAGCACCTCCACACAACTACATCTCCCCATCTTCCATCCATTATCCTACATATCTCCCCCATGCTATCCCTATGGTCCATGCTTTGGCATAAACTTTTCGTCCATCTTCATTCCATAAGCCTATATAAATCCACACCATAAGCCACTAGCCTACCCTACCATAATTCCACATCATCATCCACTATCTACCTAATCCATCTCCCATCCATGCAATCCCTTATCAACATCAATGAGTACACTTAACATGGTCCATGCGAAGACATCATCTATCTCTAATGGGACTACCAACATCCATTGAACTAGCCACTTGAGTCCCTCCTATCCATTACGATGGTGAAAACCTGGCAAACAGGCGCCATGTGTAATTGTCAACCCATCTAAAAGCAAAAAATTAAAAAAAAAGCAAAAAAGCAAAAAATAAAATTAAAAAAAAAGCAAAAAAAAAGCAAAAATCAAAAATCAAAAAATCAAAAAAGTAAAGAGAAATCCCTTCGTCCAATGGTGAAAACCTGGTAAACAGGCGCCTTGGATAAGTACCATGATGAAAACCTGGCAAACAGGCATCATGTGTAGGTTGATCTTCTATGTCACTTACACTTGGGGGCACATTGTCTCATCCAACCTATCCATTTCCAAACTATCTATCCCATTATATCATTTACCATCCTACCATCCTTAGCCATTACATAAACAAGCCTATCCTATTGAACCCATTTATCCATTCATCCATCCTTCTGCCTTTTGATTTTGATGAAGACATAGGGGCAAAATCTTGAAACATACTTTGGATATCTCTTGGTATACCTCATACCTTCCTAATCAATCCATCTTATCATTATCCACCTATCATACACCTTGTCATGTAAAACCTATCATGTCATCCCATGGTCATGAACTTTGTCATGTAAAAATCCTAAGCATTACCACCTAGAATGGGGGCAAGTTCTTCCTATGCAACATAGCCTTTGAAGATCACATCCTAGTTCCCTTATGATCCATCCACTATGGCATATCCTTATCATAAGCTTTCCATCTTATAGCTTATCCCCATCCATTTATCATGAGCTTTCCACTATAGCCTACCTATTCGTTTATCATGAGGCATGCATCCATCCCTTTTATGGCCTATCTTTTTATCCATCCATATATCATGAGCCTTCCATCCCTTGTTGCCCATCCTTTTATCCATCCAATCCCATTCATCCATCTTTGCACCTAGACTTGGTTTTCCCTTGTCATTGGTATCTAGCACAACAGCTACCTAAATTGTAAATCCATTGACATCCCAAAACATTTCAAAAACTACAAAAAAATCAAATATGTCAAAAAATCTAAAAAAATCAAATATCCAACAAAAAATCTAAGTAATAAGATCAATTCAATCATCATCCAAAACAATCCACTCCATCAACATCAATCAAAATCAAAATCATCATCATCAATTCTTCTTATTAATAACATTCGTTCATCTATTTCAATCACTTCTTCCAATCATATCAATCAAATCAATCTAAGCAATGATCTTAAATCCAAGTCACATTAATCCATATCAAGCAAGCTAATCAATCAAGGAACATTATCCAATCCAATCTACAGGTTTTTGATCCTAATCTTGTCATGAGCCAAATCAATCATCATCAATGGGATATATCATTCCCACATCCTTGTGTTGATCTAGGGATATGGCTTTCCCCACAATGACAACACTATCTATCATCATCAACCAAACAATCAATTATTGGTTTATGACTTGACAAGGGCAATACCTTGTTTGTTTTACATCCTTTGAACATACTAAGAACACTTGCTTATGCTTAGATTGAGTGGATACTCTAATCATTACACCATCACTATCATCATTCAAAACAATCTAATCATCAAAACAATCAACCTAGCAATAGCAAACATCACAACCAAAGCACATTAAGCCAACCATCAAAGCAAATCCTATCAATCATCAACATCAAAACCAAAACAAATCAACTCAAGCACATCAAGCTAGCCATCAAAATAAATCCAACTACTCCAACAAATCCAAAGCAGCTCAATCCACCACATATCATCCATCCTTCATCAAATCAATCTAATCAGCATTTCATCATCTTCAAATCATTCCAAGCAATGATCCAAATGCAAGCTATCCTTAATCCATACCAATCAAGTTAATCAATCAAGCCAAGTTATCCAAATGCAATCCATGGTCTTGATCCTAGCCTTGTTGTAAGCCAAATCAATTAGCCAACCAACTCAGCAAACAACCTTGTGTTGATCTAGGGATATAGCTTTCCCCACAATGACAACATTCTCAACACTCAACAAACAAAACAACAATCAATTAATCATTGGTTTACAGCTTGACAGGGGCAATACCTTGTTTGTTTTTGAATCATTTGTGCATGCTTGCTTGCTTGCTTGTGTGTGTTATCATTTTATCTTGCATTTGCGAGATGATCTTATTCTCTTCCTATGCGTATTGGTATCTTGTACGTGTTGGGATTAGCATCTTACATACCAATATCTCTAGCATCTGAGAAGCTAAACAGTCTCTTATGCATTTGAGACTATTCTATGTTAAGACTAACTCCATACATATAACCAACAAGCTATCATTATGTGTAGTGGAGATAAGCTCAAACCATTGCTTGTAGCGTCAAAGTCCAACACTAGCTGTTATTCATATCTTGTGCATGTTGGCTCAACATCTTGACCTCATGCGTTCAGACAAGATTGTAACACGCTAGTTGCGCATTGGATATCTCAACACCTTGGTCTCTTATACCCTGGTGCATAACATCCATATGCTATATCAAACATAAGGACTGCATTTCTTTTCATTCTGAGCAATTATTTGAAAGCTGCCCATCAACATCCTATCTATTCATTCTATCTATTCATTCCATCATACTCAGCCAAGATTACTCATTTCCATTTTCTTCGTGTCTGCCTTCTTTTTAGCCTTTTTTTTCTATCGAGAGCCAACCCAGCCCTTCCTGGTTAGCCTGGCTTACCTCTCGAGGGGGCATCCCCTGCCAGTTACACTGGGGCATAACTTGTTTATCGAACGCATATCATATCTTCTTTGACACAATGCTCTATCGAACATTGTATCAAAGAGGGGCAAAATGTAGACACCCAAATTTGTCCATGTCTAGCAACACCTTCTTAAAATATTATCCTAGACATCTTGTAGCATTTTGTCCTAATTTCCCTAATCCATTAAGCCAATTAATTAAATAAATTTTATTTATTTAATTAAATCCGATTTAATCCCATCCTCATCCTACTTAGCCAATTAATTAAATAAATTTTATTTAATTAATTAATTCCGCATCATAATCCTATTTATCCTATCCTCATCCCAATTAATTAAATAAATTTTATTTATTTAATTAATTTCCACATCATATCTTATCCCATTTTATTCATTTATCCTATTAATTAAATAAATTTTATTTATTTAATTAATATCCAACTCATATCCCAACTAATTCAAATATTTTATTTGAATTAAACACTCATCTTTTATCACATTCCAACACTTGTCCAGTCAATCATGTGTTGTAAGACAACTTTCACTCATATCCTTCACATGCACAACTAATGGAACCTAAATTTAGTATCTTTCAATCCTAGCCATTCACATAGCCTCTGAATCTCCACCGTTGATTGATCTTGGTTGAGTCCTATATAAATACCCTCTCATTCCATATGAGAGGGGGGATCCAGCAATCATATAGCACCTACATTATCATCTTGAGCATCTTGAGCATCTGATTATCCAATTGAGCTTTTATCATCAATCATGGCAGCTTTCAGCTTTGCAATTGTTCATTGTTGAAGAAGCAGTCCACATCCCTCAAACAAGGAATCGCACGGTCTAGGTGATGTTATGCTTGAATTGCATTGTCCTTTGATTTCATTTAGATTAGATTCCTTGATAATGGTAGGGTTAGGGTTTCATAACTATGTCTGATCTGCTACACCTGACTTTCACCTATCACACCTTCTATGTTTGGCAAGTACACTGGCATCTGTAGGAGAATTCCTAGGGACATTTACTTCCTTCTCTGAAGTTGTGTCCAACAATGTTGGATCTTGTTGTTGCTATGCTTCCTCCTTTTTTGCTTCCCCTTGTCCCTCATCAACTCTTTTTCTTACATTCTGCCTCCTCAGTCTTCCTGAACGCTTAGGTGTGACAGTTTCTAGCTTATCCTCTCTTTTTCTCTTTTTTTGAATTCTCCTCTTCTTCCTTTCCCCTGCACCCTTCTCTTTCTCAATGCCCTTATGCTTCTCTACATTCTTCTTACTCTTCTTCTTCTTAAAAGAAGTAGAGGCATCACTTCTCATAGTCCCTCTCATAGGTTTAGGGTTAGGAATTGAGGTTTCTTCTGCTGTCACTGGCATAGTTTCTGGAGGAATTTCCTCCTGCGGCTCTTCTCGTTTAGGCTTAGGTTCAGGTTCAACCTCTAGTTCAACTTCTGGTTCTAGCTCTGGTTCTACATTAGGTTCAATTTTAGGTTCAACCTCCTATTGAGGCTCATCTACTTCCAGCAATTCAGAAATATCCTTGCATCGTTTAAAAGCATCCCAACTAACCTATGGGTGTTGGATTCTCAAACTTCTTTTAACTAGTAGAGCTACCAAACAATGATGAGACAATGTAGTCTCTATTTGTCTTTTCTGATACTCAAATGCCATTCTCTTCAACATATTGTATAGATAATTGGGAACATTAACCAGTTTATCATGGCGTAGGTGATTCAACAATTTAAAGTGTACAGTATACAATAGGTTATGTCTACCATCACAAGTGATATATTTGATAATATACAAAGCACATTACCCCTAGAAGAAAGGAAGGGATAATCTTTTTGTACCTTGTGTGGTCCACTCCAGGTTCTCACCACGCTTGCAGAATTCATCCCTCGTCGATGCTGCATCAGTACAGGCTGGATACTCAGACCCTATTTGTGGTAATCCGGTGACTTGGGAAAAAGCTATTTCAGAGGCATCCACAACTAATCCCCTCACTGTTTCTTTGTCATACTACAGAGTTTCTACAAAATCCCTTACCATATCATTGTCATACTCTGTTAACTTTAGAAAATAGTCTGACCACCCCACTCTAGTGAAGAGTGGGAGAACCAATACATCCTCCAATATCTCCTTATGCACCAATGGTTCTCTTCTGATTACATCACCCCCATTGCACCTATATTCTGCACTCCTATCACTTCTCAATTCTGCCTAATTCTACCTAATTTCAATTATACCACCTCAGAAAATTGCTTGTCAATACTTCCACCCCCCAACTATAGCTTTAAAGAAATTTGAAATTCAACTCACTCACAGGAAAATAACAAGCTCACAATTCAGGGTAGGTTGACTATCATGGAAAATGGCATAGGAAAACCTTGACAACAGCTTAAAGAAAATTTGATTGACGGTAAAAAAGAAAACAAACTTAAAAACTGACCATATACCCCTCCCCCAACAAAAAGGTGAAGTGACCACACTTCACGAATGAACATGCAAGGATGAAAGAGTAATGATTACATGAAAAGGGGTGATATATTGCCACATGCATAAGATAAACACTTAGTAATAATGAATATAAATAGAAACTTTGAAGACAATCATTAAAAGGTTACCTTATGTGCATTGATTATGAAGAGCATGGAGCAGATTGCCTTGGAAAAAGAGATCAGTACGTTGGCATGAATAGAGTGATATGCATAGAGTAGATGGGAGGGTGGCAGGTACGTCAAAATTTATTCGAGTTGACAGGCTGTAAAATTTGATGTAACAGCCGGTGAATACAATTTCAACAAACATGCTGCAACCGTTGGATTATGGAAGGTGATTGAAGCACATGGAGCAATAAGGAAATATGCGTGAAGAAGAATGAAATGTGTGTCAAATGGTTGAAAAGCTCCTCAAACACTCATTGCTAAAGGTACCCGTAGCATAGGTCCCAATTGAATATGTTCAGAAATAGGAAACCAGGGTACAACTATGACAGGTCCCTATGATATGTGAAAAATAGGTCCCTCTGAAATTGACAGTGGTCATCATGTACAATGTGTTGTGTGTATGTGATTTTAAAGCAAAGGAAATTATGTTTCAGCAATAGGGGTTGAGTATTGCAACTCAACCTCCACATCACTAGATAGTGTTAGTGGATCAGTATCTGAAGGTGTATCATTTGGTGTCACATCATCATCATCAGGAGTGTTAAGAGGACCATATTAATTAGCTAAAGAAACAAGAAAGTCATCCTTCTGAAGTGGTTTTTTATACAATTTAAGTCTGTCCCCATTTACTAGCAATAAAAACTGAACTGCATCAGTAGTCTATAATTGAACTGTACCATTAGGAAAGACTTGCTTGATCTCATATGGGCCTAACCAATGTGACTGAAGCTTACCCTTGAAGTCCTTATATCTTGAATCATAAAGGAGTGCCCAGTAACCTGCAGTGAATTCCTTTGTCTTGATGTACTTGTCATGCCATTTTACCCTTTGTTTTTGTATGACCTTTGTGTGATGAATAGCCTCCAATCAGATTTCATCCAAAGCATTCAAATGTTGTAGCCTTTCTTGTTGTGTTGTGGTCAAATCCATTCCTAGTTCCATTGTTGTCCTCAGGGTTTTGTGTTCAAATTCTACAGGTAGGATTGTTGTCTTGCCATAGACCAACTCATAAGGTGTAAACCATGTAGTTGTCTTCCAGGTTGTTCTGTATGCCCAAATAGCTTCAAGGAGCCTAGAAACCCAATCTCTTCTGTGAAGCTACACTATCTTTGTCAAGATGTTCTCAATCTCCCTATTTGTGACTTCCACCTGACTATTGGCTTGAGGATGATAGCGAGTAGATTTTTTATGTCTGATCTGATATTCCTCAACCAATTTGGTGATTAAATCAGATGTAAATTGTGGTCCTTGGTTAGTTACTATCTCTCTTGGAACACCATACCTAGTGAAGATGTCTTCATATAGGAATTTTGCCACATTTCCATCTCTGGCAAATTGTAATGCCTTCACTTCAACCCATTTGGTTAAGTAATCAGTACATACCAGGATATATTCTTTGTTGTTGGATGTAGGAGATATAGGACCCACAAAATCCAATCGCCACTTGTCAAAAGGAGCCAATGAGATTTGTGGATACAAGGGCATTTCATCACTTCTTGTAGGCATCCCCATTCTCTAAAATCTATTACAGCTCCTAGTGTACTTGACAACATCTTTATGAAGTGTTGGCCAATAATACCCTATTGTTAATATTTTGAAGGTTGTCCTCTTGGCTGCAAAATGTCCCCCACAAGGCTCATCATGGCAGGACTTCAATATATCAAACACCTCATCTTCTCTGATACATCTACGCATAATATTATCTAGCCCAGTGTAAAATAGAAATCTAGAAATCCATGAATAAGGAAAACATTTGTGAACTAGCTATCTCTTCTCCCTTGGAGAGAAGTATCCTGGAATCTGCCCTGTAACCAAATAATTGGCTATATCTGCACACCATGGAGTGTGTATAGTGAGAGAAAATAGATGTTCATTAGGAAAAGAATCATCAACCACTCCTTCTGAAGATTGTGTAGGTAGTCTAGATAGAAAATCAGCAACTACATTGGCCTTGCCTGGTTTGTCAACAATTGTAATATCAAACTCCTACAACAACAATAACCATCTTACAAGTCTACCACCCACTATTGGTTTATTCATCAAATATCTAATGGATGCATGATCTGTATGTATGAAAACCTTGTAACCAGTTATGTAGTGCCTGAATTTATTAATTGCATAAACAACTGCCAACATCTCTTTCTCTGTCACAGTGTAGTTTACCTCAGCTCCTTGCAAATTCTTACTTACATAGTATATGACATACTCCTTTTTTCCTTCTTGCTGACCCAAGACTGCCCCAATGGCAAAATCGGATGCATCTGTACGGATGTGAAAAGGTAGTGACCAATACAAACCTCTAAGAACAGGGGCTTGTGTCAATGATGTTTTTAGCTTTTCAAAAGAAATCTAACAATCTAATGTCCATTCAAATTCACTGTCCTTGGTCAGTAGAGTGAACAAAGGGGCAGCAATCTTTCTAAAATCCTGAATGAACCTCATGTAGTATCATGCATGGCCCAGGAAGCTCCTTACATCCTTCTATCTTTGTGGAATAGGCAGGGTAGATATGATCTCAATATTCTTGGGGTCAACTTGGATGTCGTCACTTGAGATGAAATGTCCCAAGACTATTCCCTGTGTCATCGTCAAAAAACACTTTTCATTACTCAAAGAGAGGTTGTCCTCTGTACATCTCTTCAACACTTTCTCCAAATTGTGTAAGGCTTCATCATATGTGTCACCATATGTGGTTAAGTAATCCATATAAATCTCCATGCTATCATGGGCAAAATCAGAGAAAATACTGAGGACTACTCATTGAAATATAGCTGGAGCATTGCACAAACCAAAGGGTAAGACAGAATATGCATATATCCCCCAAGGGCAAGTAAATATTGTCTTATCCTTATCCTCAGGAGCAATATTAATCTGGTTATAACCACTAAAACCATCAAGAAAGGAAAAGTATTTCTTGCCTGCTAAAAAGTCAAGAACTTGGTCAATAAATGGCAATGGAAAGTGATCCTTCCTAGTAGCAATATTCAATTCCTTGTAATCAACACAATCTCTCCATTTGCCACCTTTCTTGGACACTATGACCAAAGGTGAAACCCGTTCACTGTCTGAAATGGGGTATATAAAGCATGCATCCAGAAGCTTTTAAAGCTTAGCTTTCACAATCTCTCTGAGGGCGGGGTTCATGCGCCTCTGCTGCTGCCTGATGGGTCTATAGCCATCATCAATATATATTTTTTGTATGCATAAGGATCAATGCCTTTCATGTCACTGTAATCCCAAGTGAATGATGTTGAATGTGTATGCAATATTTCATGCAGGGATTGTTGTTGTTCATTAGTCAATGTATTATTAATATTCAACATCTTACCTAGCTTGATTTCTACTTGTTTGGACAGTTCTTGTACGGAAGATAAATCAAGGTTGGGTAATACAGGTAAGCATTGCTAAGGTAATAACACATGGAAGATTTGGGAGACTTCTTCTGATGAACTGTTGGGTATTATGCTGCTCAAAGGGTCTTGTAAGTAAGATAAGCAGTCTTGCTACTGTGGGTACCTCCCACAATTGTTTTGTGTAACATGAGCAATTAATTCATCTTCATCTAGAATATTCAATAAAGGGTTGGGTTCAATAGTCATAAGGGTTTGCAGGGAATAGGTGTCCTCATCCTCCAAGCTAGGCCAAGTGGTCTGCTCAAGCTCATGGTATGGTTGGGCTAGTCGATATAAAACCAATTTCTTGGTCACTGTCCCATTAGATATGATCATGTTACCAAACCTGCAACCTATAAATGCATCAGTAGTGGCAAGCCATGGTCTACCTAGCATAAGAGGATAACTGGCAAGATTAACCTTAGGCTGCAAAACTATGAAATTAGCAGGGTATTCCCAAGAATCTAATGCAATGACCAAATCTTCTATGACTCCTTCAGGTTTGACTGTAGACCTATCAGCTAATTGCAATATTGTCTAAGTAGTTCTAAGGTTGTTCAATTGTAGTGTCTGCATTGTCTCTTTAGTCATGACATTAATTGCAGCTCCTAGATCTATCAAAGTATTCTTAATCAGAGTCCCATTGATCTTTACATCCACCACTGGACTACCTAGATCTGTGTATTTGGGAACAGTTATATTACCCAACATGATATCAGCAAGATTACCTAGAACATGTACTGTCTGAGAGTCTATTCTCTTCCTTCTTGGCTTCTTTATGCAAAGATCCCTAATAGTTTTGGTGTAGATAAGAATATCCTTGATGGCTTGGATTAAGGGAATCTTGATGCTTATATCTTTTAGCTGGCTAAGAAGGATAGTATTAGTTTGGGTTGTTTGCTTTTGCATAGCCAAGAGCTTAGGGAAAGGAGGAGACTTCTGTTGTAAGGTAGTTTGAGCATCTTGGGTTGATTCAAGTTCCAAAGGTGGCTTATCTGAGGCTTCTTCAGTGGGTTCTTCATCTTCAAGCTCTATAATTTGGGGAGATGAAGGCCCTGCAAGTTGCTTCCTTGATCTAAGATGAACATTACTCACTTCCACCCCATAGGTGGGATATTGCATTACCTAGTTAGTATAAGCCTGTTGAACAGGCTTGTTGTTAGGGTTAGGTGCAGGTTGGGCAGGGATTTGGGTAGGTCTAGGAGGTGGATTTTGAGGTGTTGATGGTGGCATTATGGTTGGCTGCTATGGCTAAGATGTGTTGTTAAATGGAGCCTAATCATACTCGGAGGTTAAATTAACCTCACTTTTATCGGCGTTGTTTCTCCCCAAATTCCTACGGGGTCAAGGGGCAGTGCCCCTTGCAGGGGTTTGGGGGCAGTGCCCCCAAGATGGGGTCAATGGAAGCACCCTTGGTGTGCTCCCTGTCATGATACAGGGCAGGGTCGAGGGGCAACGCCCCCGTGGGGGCTCGGGGGCAACGCCCCCAAACCTCACATGATTTTTTTATTATTTTATTAATGCGTTGGGAGTTAGTTTTTCTATTGGCCAACATAAAAAAAACCTATTTTTGTAACTGATAAAAGTCATGATAAAAGTGACTAAGGGTTAGGGTTTCCGTTGAGATGTATTGTAGCATTTTGCAGTGGTATTGAGTTACAGGGATTGTTGGTTGTAATCAGTTTGATTTACTAGATAATAATATTGGACTCTGTGTTGGTGGATGTAGCTTGAGTTTGGGTGAACCACGTTAAAACTTGTCTCTCACTATTATTATTTTTGTGTATTTTCATTCCTCTGTTTAATCTTTATTTACATTTAATTGATATCTTCTACCAACTAACCCTAACAAGATGGAATCATAGGTTGCTGAAATTGTGCATTTTGCTGCCAATGTTGGCCCTTGTTCCACTGAGGCTACCATTGTTGCTGCTGAGTACACCACTGGGGGTTATAGTTGGGTCCTTGGAAATTTTGTTGAGACCATGAGTTTGGTTGTTGTTGGTTCCAACCATCTTGTGGAGCAGGCCATTAGGGAGTAGGCCATTGGGGGTTTTACCATGCATTTGGGTTACCAGGCCATTGTTGAGTATTCCAAGAAAAGAAGTTTTGATTTGTAGTAGGAAAGGGAGAATTAAAACTAAGTGGATCAGAGGGCATACCTTTCCTTTGCTGCCAAGGTCTCCTCTGAGCTATAAAGAATAGTTTCCTATTTTCTCCTTCAAATGGCTACAATTTTGGCCTTTCAATCTTTTCTTGCTGGATATTGGCCACCCTTTTGCATTTACAATTGGCCTTCCTCTATCTACAGCTGGGGCAGTACTTAGTAAGCATTGCGTCTACCTCTTCTTATTTCTTTTTGATATGAAGAGTGTCCAGTTGTGTAACCATATGGCTAATAATGTCCTCCTTCATGTTGGTCAGCAGGTCACTAATCTCCACTCTTGAAACTCCATTAGTTGCCTTGCCTGTGATGGTTACTCTTTCTCCCCTTGGTTTTCTATAAAATGTTCTAGAATAATTTATGCAGGCTCTATAGACATCTTCAAAGGGAAGTTGATATATATCCCCTATTCCAATGAGATTGAGGGCATCCATGCAATCATCATTAACTCCTCTCAAAAAGACTAGCTTCAATGATTCTTCAGGCAATCTATTTTGAGGGTTTTTCTTCAAGGCAAACTGGAATCTTTCCACATAGTCTTCTAGTGGTTCATCCTCTTTCTATGACATCCTGAAGATGTCATCTCTTCTCCTATCATGTCCTCTGCAGTAGTCTTTATACTTTGCCAAGAACTTTGTCTTCATGGTATCCTAGTCTGGAATGGCATCTTTCTCCAACCCCATAAACCACCTTAAAGAAGCATCTTTTAGTGTGGCAAGGAACAACTTGAGTCTGTAAGGATCAGTGGTGTAGTTATAACTCCTACACAAGACATCAAACTTGAATAGGAAAGTGTTAGGATCTTTGGTCACCAAGCCATAGAAAATAGGCAATGCAAAAGGTGGTATATTTTTCAAAGTAGCAGCCTATGCTTGGTCTAGGATAGGGAATTCAAACATTTCTTGTCCTAGAGGATCCTCTATTGCAGCATCTGCCATGGTTCCAAAAATCCCTTCTATGGCTGTGGAGGAAGCTGATGGAGATGTAGGAGGTGTTGATGAAGATGCAAGAGGAAACTCTTCTTCAGCACTTTCTACTGTGTAGTTGATAAAATCAACTATGTCCTCATTATCCTGAGAAGTTGAAGGGAGGAATCTACATCAGTGATATCTCTGCCTCTGCATACAGTAGTTTTAGCTTGATATTTCCACGATCCTGAACAATGTTAGTATAATGTTTGGTGCTTCCTAAAGAAAAATGAATTCATTAATTCTAATGTTGGAATCATAATTTAATCTATGAAAGCACATAAAACTAATGAGACTATGAAGATAGCACCATCCCCAGCAAAGGTGCCAAAAATGTAGAGGAAAACTAATGTGTTGTAGACTTAAACAAAATTTAGGGGTAAACCTATCTGAATAGTCCACTCTATCATTGCATTGCTACATTGAATTATAGACCAAGGAGCATAAGCTTATGATGATGCCCACACTATATCTGCCTTCAAGACTTATTTCTATTCTAAACTAACTCATACAAACTTATTGTAATTAACCTAATTTACTAAAGTTCACAGAAATGTAAGAACAATAAAAATAGTTAAAAATCCAGTTGCTACGGGTACCTTTAGCATAAGCTGAAGATAACTATATTCAACAGAGAATTACAAAATTAACTAAAAATACTCAGACTGATAAAAGAATCGACACTAAACTCTGGAGGACTTCAAATATGTATTCTATTCATGGATCACAACTACTAGAAATAGAAATTAACATGAAACAGTTTTAACCAGAAATGCATAAATAAATAAGGAAAGATACAAAGTGAGGGTTAGTACCTTGAGTGACGAGCTCAGGGAACTATCTCTCTTAATCTGGAAACTAAATCTACTTCAGATTCTCATAACACATAGTTGTATTCACTTCATATCAGAAACAAGATCTTTTCAAATTGTATTCAATAAAACATGTCTAGATAAAAATAGAGTAACTATTGAGTAGCTGTAAAAACAAAGTAACTTGGAAAGAAAATCTTCTCTAACTTCTCATAGAACTCATCCCTCCTAACTTATACAAAAATAGGAGAGTACGATGTAACTACCAACTAACTTGATCATCAATTCATCCCTAGATATCAAGGTATAGGTTTGAGATCAATTTATTATTCTAACTGAAACAAAGGAAATAGAGTCCTGCTCAAACAGAAATTCCTATTCAACAGCTCATGAATGAAAACACATAAGATGCGATTAGAATCCTAGAGCAAGTCTTCTCCTTCACTTGTATTTATTCCTCCATGATGATCACGTTCAGCTTCAGTTGGCGCTTAATTATGACTTCCTTCAATGCTCTATCTTGCAATGTGCTGTGAATTCTCCTCTCCTTAATGCTACCAACTTGCTGCTACACAAGGTTAATCCATAAAACATATGCATAGAAAATAGCCTTCATAATTAATCCACAAAATCCCATTTATATACATACATACTTATTTCTAACTCATGCAATTTACAAATATTATCACCATGTTTCATATTGACATATTAAGTTCAAGGTTTTTAGAATATATATAAAAGACAGCATATTATGGTAGTAATGTCTTAGAAAAGTATCTGAAATAGCATAGGTATGAAGTCTGAAAGCATAAGAAATAGCATAAAAGAAGTCAACATTTGAACCCATCAGCATGCATTAGGTCATCATAATCTATAAACATTTAGGATCATAGACATGCATATAAGTCATCATATCCATTAGGTCACATAGATATCAAGTGCATCATAGGGTCACATAAACATGTTAGAAGCATCACATATAACCATAACCATAATAAACCATCATATAGAAACATCCATCCATAAATGCATATATAGATAGTCCATCGAACACTAGATCATATATATCATCATCATCACAAAGAATAAAAATGTCTAATTGTACAATGATATCAGAAATATAAATACATATCGAAATGTCCACAATATGGTGTATACAAACAATACTACCAAAATAATACATGTCTCAAAAATCATCTAGGTGGGACTACCTCCTAAAGGGGCTAGCTACTATGGCTGTTGTGGCTGACCATCCCCACCACCACCTGATGTCCCTATAGTTGGTGCTCCCCTGTGTGGCCCCATCACCCCTCCGCTCTCTATAAAAGTCCTATGTGACCTACTATGGTAGCTAGGATGAAAATTGCCTGCTCGCCACTTTGGGGGCACAACTTTCTCATAGAGGGACTGCTAGTAGAAAATCTCTTGGCTAGCCCTCACCATCTCTATCACTGTCTGCCCTGGTATACCTGCTCCAGCAACCCCTCTACCCTGGTATACCGCTAGATCACAGTATCTCTCTCCAGTCTAGCTGTCTGTAACTCACACTGAAGCTGGGTGATATGTCCCTACATCTAACCTAGTTGCATTCGCTATTGAGCCAGCTATGTCTGTTGCTGAGCCACCTAGGCTCGTTAGGCGGCCATCTCCCCATCATCCTATCCTTGTCCCTGTCCAACTTGTGGTTGTATAGGAAGCTGCATCTATCCCTGTAGTCCCAGTTGGACCTATTGGGCAGGATCTCTGTCAATCTATCAGCATACCCTCCTACCATCCCCATCATCTCCATCACCACCACTGTCACCTCCACCTCTGCCACCACCTCCACCATCATCACCCCTACCTCTGCCACCTCATCCTCCTCGTCATCTCCATCACCACCGAGGCCCCTCATCATCCTCCTCCCGATCATCTAATCTCAAGGCCCACTCTCCAGGTCCTAAGTAGCGAGGGAATGAGTGAGCTGCAAATTAATTAGCATAGTCCTGTGTCATGCCAGCGTCTGTAACTAATCATCTCATTGGCCACGGCTGGTAAGGAATCTATAAAAACTCTACCCGAGCCTGCTCATACAAAGCACCAGGACCCCATCAAGGATGCTCCTTATGCATCCTAGCAAAGATTGCATTCCCCTGGGGGATCCCCTAGATCCTACCAAACTACCAGTACACACGAGAAACGATATGCCTCTCAAGAATATAGGGAGTCCTCCCTATAAACCACCTAGTTTGAAATAAAAAAGGTAGCTCTGATGCATCCTCATCCCATACCTCACAATCTAGGTAGGGTCACCAAACAGCTGAATCAACATTGTCGAATGTGTGGTGCCAATACTCTAGTTTTCCCAGCTTGGGCTGGGAAAGACTCTCCTAGAACATATAGGAATAAGGCTAATCTCTGCCTCAGAGACCCATACCAATAGGTTGAGTAATGGCAATGTGACACCAAGCCCAAATCTATAGCAGTGATACTCCGCATGATAAACTGGCAGCTCCATCATAAACAAACTGGTGCAAGTCATGATAGATGTGTGCTAGAAGACAAGGACCCCAGGCAAATCGAGTCCCCTCTATGACAATCCGCTCTAAAGTCCTCCCCCATCCAACCACAAACCCATGAGATCTCCTATCAGGAAAAACTATCCCTCCAATCAACCCAACAACAACCGAAGAAAGAGGCTCATAATAGGCAACCATGTCTACCTAGCTGATCTCTGTGCCCTTGATGGTGTCATCATCTAAGACTCAGTGGCACTCATCAAGTCTTGCCTCAGTCTAAGACTCGTACTCCATGAGCTCTCCATCTATCAGAATCCATAGAATCTGATGTACATCCTCCAATATCATAGTGATCTCCTCAGTAGGAAGATGGAATGTCCCATCCTCGTTGTGAAATAGCTCAGAAAGCACAGTTAGCATACCGAGATTAGCCTGAATCTCAAGCATTAAACAAACATAGGATAACCCTGTCGATCCCAGAACCAGACAATCAATCTCTGTCAATTAAGGCCTAAGCAACTGTGTCACTAGAAATCATTCCTGAGACATGAGTACATCATTAAGCTCCTCCTACAATTAGTCAAACACGCATTAAACAAACAACATCAACTAAACTACATATCTATCTATCAAACATAAAAAAACTTAGCTATTTTTAGCAGGAAATCTATCCTATCATCTCTCTTGAGATTCTATCAATCTTAAAGATGACCTATCAATTGGCAAACATCGATCACGATGCCAACTTTATCAAATTGACTAAGTATTTTTCTATCTAAAACATATGCGCAGTTATGTTCAACATTTGCACAAATTCAGGGCGAATGCCCAGCATCCCCCTCTATTTGCATAGGAGAATCAATATGCGTAGATTCAGGAGACAATTGTGTAGCATTAAATTAAATGTGCAAACTAATGACAAATGCACAGATTTACATCAAATGCACAGGAACCCCTTCTATTTGCACAGGTCTATCCTTTATTTGTGAAAACCTTAAATTTGCATAGATTCTACCGGTATTTGCGCAAAATCGGGGCATTTGTGTTGTTTTGTGAAGCAAATGCATAGAGTCATTCTTGCTGCACATTTAGAACACCTAACTTTGACCTAGAATTTTGACCACAATAAATGCACCTAAGATAAAATTGAAAGCATACTTACTGGTGGGCTGTACTCTACTGGACGATTGAACATTCAAATCCTCCCGAAGTGGTACAACTCAACTGGAACCTACTGCATTGTCACTGACTCTCCTTAGCTCACCTGAGCTCTGCTCTCCTATAAACTCTCCACAAAAGACAAGTGTGCAAATGACTAGGAATGTGACCCACACTCCTATTTATAGTGCATGGAACCCCAATTGGAGGTGTTTAACCTTGTGCATGTTGGGGCATGTTTGCTATATGATGTTCACCCGTCATTACCCAATTTCTTTTCCCATCTATCTTGTCAACCTATCTCATCGTGAGATCGTCCGTCATCCTTTTGTCACTTTCTTCCCATCCAATCTCCCAAGGGGGGCATCCTATCGTCATAAACCTATACCAGGGGCAAACTGGGACATGTATCACACAGAAAATTTTTATTCTTTGAAACAACGTGATAAAACACATTGTCTCAAAGAGGGGCAAAATGTATACACCTAAAAATGGCTAAGTCAAATTAAATAAATATTTAATATTTATTTTATTCCCATTCCTCTATCAATGAATAAATCTAATAATTTATTTATATGATTCACATCATCATAATTCTACAAAAAAAATCAATTTATCAATTCTTCTAATGTCATCCCTATTTAAATAATTCTAAATTATTTAATCAATCATCTTATCCCAAAGTCAAAAGTTCATAAATCCACATCACCTAATCCACCTCATCATGTTGCACACATACTTAAATATATTAATATTTAATTATCTATTTTCCCTCACCCACATGTCCTATTATTTATCTAACCATCCCTATTCACATGGATGTGGTCTCTGCATGTCATCTTGGTCAAAAGACACCTTGAGACACTTGTCCCATAAGTCCCTATATTCCTTCCAACCATCCTACAAACAAGGACTCTTTCTTTGACCTTCACTCCTTGGTCTTTGTGAGACTTGTGACATGTGGCCTCATGTCACACCTTTCTCTCTACCTTGTCAAGGGGAGAGGAACATCCACCATAGTTCTCTCCCTCATCCCAACCAATCCAATCTCCACTGTACACCTCACAAGACTTCTTCTCCACTATTGAGATCATGACACTTGGAATTAGCCTCTCCTTGGCTTATAAAAGGAACCCTCATTCCCTCATTCCAAGAATCCAAGCTTTTGTAAACTTACTCTGCAGAAATTCTACCAGTGTACCTTTGGTAAAACTCACTCATTTGCATTTGCATAATCCCATTATCATCCAATCATTCAATCATGGCATCATATCTCCATTATCAATAATCCTATAGTTGCATTATAGGTTAATCTTCATTGTATATCCATCACTTAGCCATTCTCCTATTGTCATCTTCAACAGCAAGGAAGTACAACTTCTGAGAGCTCATATCATGTACAAGATCAAGAAGAGATAGGCAACAATGGAAGCAATGAGGTAAAATGGTCTACGAAGGTATAATCTTTGTTTATTTGTATTTGCATCATTTCCATTGAGTTATTGGATATTTAGTTGTTTAAAACTGTTGTTCATATTTCCTCTAATAATACCAACTCTTCCTTCATGAAACTACACTTTTTGATGTTTGTAAACAATTTCTCTTCTCTCAACCTCTGCAATACTTGTCGAATATGCCACAAATGTTCTTCTTTTGTATTACTGAAAATTAGAATATCATCCAAGTATACAATAACAAACTTACCCAAGAATTTCTTCAAAACCTCATTCATCAATCTCTTGAAAGTACTCAATGCATTAGTCAATCCAAAAGGCATCACTAACAATTCATACAATCCCTCATTTGTCTTAAATGCAATCTTCCACTCATCTCCTTATCTGATCTTGATCTGATGGTATCCACTCTTCAAGTCTATCTTTGTGAAATACTTTGCTCCACTCAAAAAGTCCATAATGTCATCCATCCTTGGCAATGGAAATCTATACTTAACTATGATCTTGTTGATTGCTCTAGAGTCTGTACACATTCTCCACTCCCATCTTTCTTCGGTGCTAGCACTGCAGGTACCGCACATGGGCTTAAACTTTCTCTGATCAATCCTTTCCTCAACATTTCATGTATCTGTCTATTCAGCTCTGCATTCTCTGTTGGTTTCATCTGATGTGCTACTTTTGAAGGCAAACTAGCTCTAGGTATAAGGTCCATATGATGAATGATACTTTGGATTGGTGGCAATCCTTCAAGTGTACATTATCTGATATGATGTCTTCACACTCTGTCAACAATTTAGTTATCTCCTTTGGTGGTTCTTCTTCTTTTCCAATAACAGTATTTGCACTTAAGGTTTTGTACTTCTTAGGAATCAAAGAAAAACATATATTCTCATGTCTCAATCCATCTAGAAATTTCCTTCCATCAACCATATATATTCTAGCATTTCCACATACTTCACTTTTAGGTTCATCTTCCAAAGGTATCAAGATATGTTTCTTCCCATTTAATTTTATAGTATAAGTATTCTTTCTCCCATCATGTATAAATTTTCTATCATACTACCATGGTCTACCTAACAATATATGACATACATCCATTGGCATAATATCGCACAATACTTCATCATTATAAGATCCTATATGAAATTTCACCAAACATTGTTCACTCACTAGTACGTTGCATTCATCTTGAATCCAAGCTATCTTCTAGGGCTTAGTGTGTTTCAATCTTTCCAGGTTCAGCTTAGTCACCATCTCTTTTGAAACCAAATTATCAATACTGCCACTATCAATGATCATTTTACAACATTTACCTCCTAATTTGCATCTGGTCTAGAACAAACTTTTCCTCTACAGTGGTTCCTCAGTTGTCTCTACTTGAAATAATTCTCTCCTCATGACTAATAATTCTCCTTTCTCTAGCTTTCCAATTGAACTAGGTGATCCAACTGGTTCTTCCTCCACATAAGCTGCTCTTGCACTGTTCTCTATCTTCTTGCTAGTACTATCCTGATGACATTCAAATGCTTTGTGTCCTTCTCCTCCACACTTAAAACAAGTTCCTTTGAATGTTCACTTATAAAACCCTCTTTCATGTCTCCTATATCCTTCATTGTAGTAAGAATTATGATTCCCTCTATGGTAGAAGTTTCTATCATCTCTCTGGTATGAATTGTTATCTCTATATTCTCTCTTCAATGGACTACTCTCTTTGTTTTGCTTCACATAAGGTCTTTCTCCTTTGGAATATGTCCTACTTCTTTGAAATTTACCTCCTCTACCTCTTTGTCTCTGCTCATGCTTCTTATTCAACTTGTCTTCAACTTTCAGGGCAAACTGATATGCTTCTTCTATTGTTGTCATTCTTACTAGACTTAGTTCTTCTTGAATATTCATCCTCAATGTATTTATGTATCATGCCACTTTCTCTTTGCTTGCTTCACTATGTCTATTCCTTATGATCATCTTATGAAATTCTTCAGTATACTCCTTCATAGATTTCTCCTTTTACCTTAGGTTCTGCAATCTCTTCACCAATTCCAACTCATAGTTGGCAGGTATAAACTGATTTTTCAACTTTGTCACCATCATATCCCATTTTATGATATTTTCTTTTCCTCTCCTATTCCTATCCAACTAAACTTCTTTCCACCAAATAGTAACATGTCCTTTCAACTCAATTTTTGCAAATCTCACTTTCTCTAGATCTTCAATTTCCTTATATTCAAAGTATTCCTTCAAATCATTTATCCAATCAATAAATTCCTTTGGATTCAAATTTCTAATATAATTTAGTACATCCACTCTAGGTCTCTTACCAATCTTTGAAATAGCTTTCAACATCTTCATCTAATCTGATTCTTCTTCTTCTAGGGTTTCTTCATTTTGATCAGTAGATTGAAATTCCTCATCACTTTTAGCATCATGTCTAGGGTTTAGTCCTCTTCTATATTCTTCTATAGCATCCAATCAAACTTTCATTATTTTCATCATCTCCATCATTTCTTCCATTCTTCCAGTAACATTTCCCATAGTAGGCATCCTCCTCAGTGGCATCTCTTCCTAGGATCCGATGCAACTACCTCGATTCGACGATCTAACTACAAGGTAGAAATTGCCTCACAATCAATGCTCTTTTTACAAACACAATTAGACTGTCTTAGGTCGGCGATCGGTTCACCACAAGATCTTACAGAATTCCTTTACTTCCCAAAGGATTCAAAACTTTACTCTAATACCACTTGGTGCAGTCATGATCAGAGGCTTCACAAAATGAACTATCTAAACCATGCAGCTAGAGTAAACACAATGGAAACAATAGAAATGTAGAATGTAGTGAAATATTTATACAATTAGAATATCAAAGAATTATAATGCTCATATGTTGGCAACATGCGAGATACAATCAAAGGGCTCACAAGCCTTCTTTCTGGCTTACAACATATATGCAAGATATGCATTAAAGCGCCTTTTGGAAAGGAAATCAATCTCTAAATCACATCCTAAGACTACTAATCAAGAAATTACTTCCTAATGCCTCTAAGAGATCTATATATATCATCTTCAAGCTCATGAAATCCTCTGCGTTAGCCACAAAAGAGGTTACAAAATCTAATGAAGGATGCAACGTGTAGAAACAAGTAGGTTGGCCTTAAACATCTGGTAGTTCTCCACAAATGGATGAAACTTGGTGTAGACCTCAAGGAAGGTCTATCTGATACATATGTGTCGTGTATGATGTTTTTTTTAGCTCTGCAAGTCACGGAAGTGCTCTCTAAACCTTCTCCTTTAACTGACTGCCTGACTGCTCTGTTCTATATAAACTGATGTTCTTCTGATAGAGATAACTTTTAGTAGACAAACCCAAATGAATTGAAATTTGGATATGATGTAGATGTTAAGTCCTGCTCCACGAGCTCTGATATGAAGATGCAGTAAAATGTGGTACAAAATACTAAAAATGAAAGAAAAGAAAGAATGCAAATGTTTTTAGTTGATGAAAGATTGTTCTGCAACCTGGGATGCTCCTACATCATGAGTTGACCAAAACTGAGAGAGGTTATTGTGGACTGACCCCATGTGCACTTGTAGGTCTAAATGGAACATTTCCATCTACCATGAATCTCGAGAACTGCTCCATAAAAGTTTGGCAGTTTTTTGGTCTTAGTGATCTTAAGGGACTTTGCTGGTAGCCTGTTGCCCCGAATAACAAGGATACTTCATGCACAAAAAGAGACCTCCCCTAGAATTTACCTACCTACCCCGATGCATTGGCATAGATGGTTTGGACCCACGATGAGCAGGACAAAAAATATGGCACCTGGCAAGGTTGTGCTACATGAAACTAAAGAATTTTGCAAGAATGCATTTAATTTCGGCACGGTCAAACATATTTGAGTTGACCAAATTTGAGAGAGGTTATTGTGGATGGACCCCACATGAACCTATAGGTCCAAACAAAATGTTTCCATCTACCACAAATTCTGAGAAATGCTCCATCAAAGTTTGGTAGTTTTTGCTCTTAAGATCTTAAGTGACTTTGTCAGTAGCCTACTGTCACGAATGATTGGGACACTTAGCGCATGAAATGAGACCTCCACTAGCATTTACCCACCCACCCTAATGTGTTTGCATAGAAGGTTTAGGCCCACAATCTATGGAATGCAAAATGTCACTCCTAGCACCTTTCCACTACATGAAACTGAAGCATTTTGCAAGAATGCATTTGATTTCAGCACGATCAAACGGATTGGAGTTGACCAAAATTGAGAGAGGTTATTGTGGATAGACCCCACTTGCACCTATAGGTCCAAAAGGAACATTCTCAGCTAGCACAAATTCTAAGAACTACTCCATCATAGTTTGGCAGTTTTTTGGTCTTAAGGATCCTAACAGACTTTGCCGGTAGCCTACTGCCCTGAACGACTAGGACACTTGGCACATGAAACGAGACCTCCCCTGGCATTTACTTGCCCATCCCAATATGTTGGCATAGTCAGTTCAGCCCCATGAGCTATGGAATGTAAAATGTCACTCCTAGCACCTTTCCACTGCAATACACATGTAATGAAACTTCAATACACATGTATGGACAAGGTGTTGAGGACACATATTTCATCCATTTGCTTTATAAATGATAGCCAACTTACCCTTCAGAAGCTTGTGCATGGATTTTTGAATGTCATAAGATTTTTGGCAAAGTCTTAACATTTTCTTCTTTGTTCAAAATGTAGTTGTTTTGCATATTGAAGGCATTCTTATAGAGAAAAATTAGAAATTCCTTGCCTAAATTAGCATTTTCAGCCTAGGGATTGATAGTTTATGGTAGTGGAAAGAGTTTGGAGGCCCTCATGGTGTTGGATGTTCATCTTTTCTAGATCTTGTATGATTTAAATGAAGAATTTCAATTGGGAGTTAGATCTAATTGCATAAACTAATGGTTAGGGATTTGATTTGATTCATTTGTATGAGTCCAATCTAATTTGATCATTGTACTTATGTAATAGGGCTGATATTTTGATCTTATTTGGGATGCAGGGATATGGAGATCAAGGTCTTATTGCATTCAAGGAATTGTCTACAGGGTTGTATACAAGTTCATCACACATGATTCACATATCTAGAGTCATTATTGGCAATCAATTGTTCATATGCAAGGCATTATCTTTGACTGGACTATCATATTCCCTTGCTATTACAACCTATTAATATTATCACAAAACTCATTAGGAACCCAAAGAATTCATTATTCCATCTAGGGTGATCATGGCTAAAATAGGGGTTGTAATTTTACATGAATAGTAGGTTAAGAAAACCCCATACATATTATATCAAAGGGAGAATGTTACAATAGTCTTGAATGCAAAAATGTAGTTATCTTGAGGCAAACATCTCCTAACACTATTGCAGCATGTTACAAAAGGGTTTAATTCATTAGTTGGTTCTATTCTTTGTTGTGTCTATTCTTTAATTCATTAATTGTGTCCATTCTTTGTCTATTCTTTGTTGTGAAGAAAATGCAATTGACACGTGTAAAGACAAATTCCATAACCTTTGTTAGCATCCTCCCTATCTCTACCAAAATAGGATCTTTGGAATAGCGTATGGACAACCATCAAAGCATAAAGGATATAGGAATTTTCTCACATGTTGTAATTGCAGCTACCCTTGTAGACATGTATGCAAAGTGTGGAAGCATAGGCAAGGCACGTGGACTATTTGATAGAACACATGATTTTTGGCTTTCATTAGGGTTTATCTTACTACTCATTCTTGGTGTGTACTTCACTTGAAGTTATCATGAATATGTTTGAGGGCTTTTATTCTTCATGGTGAAGGCTTGGTTGTGGTGAGTTTTGTGTAATATTGAGTCTTCTAGTTGTTTATTCTCTTTGGGTACTATGACCCTATTACATGGTTGGATTCAAGTGGGTTCTCAAGTGTCACTTCTTTGGGTTGAATGTGTTTTACAATAGTGGTAATGGTTTTTGAAGGTGTTTGTGAAGTTGACTATGATGAATATTATGTAGGTTTTATTTTGAATGGTGGAAAAGGGTTTGGTTTCTCAAGAAGTATTATATATTTGGACTTTATCTTATGAGAATTAAATGGTGAAGGTCAATGGTATTGTGTTAGTCATAGTGACAAACCCTAGAGGTTTTATTAATGTGCTTGGAATGAATTTGTAGATGATGGTAAAAAAAAAGCAGACTGCCTTCTAAAATGACTAGTTTTCTCTTGAATATTGTTGTGGTTGTTAGTTCCATGTGTATAGTCTCATTGATAAGATGTATTGTTATTAGCCCTTAAGAACAAAGTCAAAATGATTTACTTTGATTGAATATGTGGATAGCAATTATGTATGTGCATATGAGAAAAATGTTACCTTAAAAGAATTTGAAATATTTGCGAGGGCTATAGGATAGACCTATGGCTTTATTGTAACTCTAAAATGATTATTAAGGAAACCTTTATTTATGGAATTGTTATTATGTATATTTTTGCAATAATTAAGCTCAAAGTATATTGCAAGATATGCATAAAATGGATTTGTTGATAAGGATTTAGAAACTTTCAAGCAAACGCGATTGGCAGGTGTAAATCCAAATTCCACAACCTTAACCAACATCCTCCCTACCTATGCCAAAATGGGATCTTTGGAACACGGTATGGACATCCATCAAAGCATAAAGGATATGGGAATTTTGTCAAATCTGTTGTAGTTGCAACTACCCTAGTAGACATGTATGCAAAGTGTGGAAGCATAGACAAGGCACATGAACTGTTTGATAGAACACCTCAAAGAGTGCCATTTCATGGAATGCAATAATTGCAATATATGCACAAAATGGATTTGTTAATAAGGCTTTAGAAACTTTCAAGAAAATACAATTGAGAGGTGTAAATCTAAAATGTGATCTTTGGAACATGGTATGGACATCCATTAAAGCGTAAAGGATATGGGAAATTTGTCAAATCTTGTAGTTGCAACTGTCCTAGTATACATGTATGCAAAGTGTGGAAGCATAGACAAGATATGTGAACTATTTGACATTATGCCTCAATGAAATGCCATCTCATGGAATGCAATGATTGCAAGATATGTAAAAAAATAGATTTTTTGATAACGCTTTATAAACTTTCAAGAAAATGCAATTGGTAGGTATAAAGCCAAATTCCACAACCTTAGCCAGTATCCTCCTTGCCTATGCCAAAATGGGATCTTTGGAACATGGTATGAACATCCATCAAAGCATAAAAGATATCAAAATTTTGTTATATGTTGTAGTTGCAACTTCCCTCAGAGAGATGTATGCAAAGTGTCGAAGCATAGACAACGCACATGAACTGTTTGGCATGATGCCTCAAAGAAATGTCACCACATGGAATGCAATGATTGCAAGATATGGAAAAAATGGATTTTTGATAAGGCTTTAGAAAATTTCAAGCAAATGTAATTGGTAGGTGTAAAGACAAATTCCACAACCTTAGCCAACATCCTCCCTTCATATGGCAAAATAGGATCTTTGGAACATGGTATGGACATCTATCAAAGCATAAAGGATACGGGAATTTTGTCAGATCTTGTAGTTTCAACTACCCTAGTAGATATGTATGCAAAGTGTGGAAGCATAGACAAGGTACGTGAACTATTTGACATGATGCCTTGAAATGAAATGCCATTTCATGGAATGCAATGATTGCAAGATATGCAAAAAATGGATTTTTTTGATAAGGCTTTATAAACTTTCAAGAAAATACAATTGGTGGGTGTAAATCCAAATTCCACAACCTTAGCCAATATCCTCCTTGCCTATGCCAAAATGGGCATCGATCAAAGGATAAAAGATATGGGAATTTTGTTAGATGTTGTAGTTGCAACTACCCTTGAAGACATGTATGCAAAGTGTGGAAGCATAGACAAGGCACGTGTACTGTTTTGCATGATGCCTCAAAGAAATGTTGCCTCATGGAATGTAATGATTGCAAGATATGAACAAAATGGATTTTTTGATAAGGCTTTAGAAACTTTCAAGAAAATGCAATTGGCGAGTGTAAAGCCAAATTCCAAAACCTTGGAAATGGTATCTTTGGAACATGGTATAGACATCCATCAAAGCATAAAGGATATGGGAATTTTGTCAAATGTTGTAGTTGCAACTACCCTGTGATACATGTATGCAAAGTGTGGAAGCATATATAAGGAATGTGAATTATTTGACACGGTGCCTCAAAGAAATATGGTCTCATGGAATGCAATGATTGCAAGATATGCATGAAATGGATTTTTCATAAGGCTTTAGAAACTTTCAACCAAATGCACAAAAGAAACTTTCAACCAAATGCAATTGGCACGTCTAAAACCAAATTGCACAACATTATCCAACATCCTCCTTGCCTATGCCAAAATGGGATCTGGGGAACATAGTGTGGGCGACCATCAAAGCATAAAGGATATAGGAATTTTTTCATATATTGTATTTGTAGCTGCCCTTGTAGATATGTATGGAAAGTGTGGAAGCATAGACAAGGCACATGAACTATTTGATATTCAATGCCTTAAAGAAATGCACAGTCTCATGGAATGCAATGATTGCAAGATACATGCACAAAATGGATTATTTGAAAATGGTTTATAAACTTTCAAGCAAATGCAATTGGCACGTGTAAAACTAAATTCATGTAACGATAATTGATCATCATATTAAATATTTAATATAAACTATCATATACATAATGTCATGAACATAACATCTAGTCTATATATAAAGCCATATAGGCATGTCCAAACAAAGCCATACAGGCATATATAAAATATACATTAGTAACATACAAAAGTATGTATACAAAGCCAGCTAGGCATACAAAAATGTCCCAAAATCTAGTTTCCTATGGACTTCTATCAAATAATCAGTGGCCCTTGCTTGGCCGTGAAGATGAAGAGCCAACCAGTGACTCATCCTCCCTCTCCCATCGAGTAGACCTCCTCGACAGAGATTTATCCAACTCCACCTGTTAATACAATCAAACAATATGCACATTAATATAGAAAACATGAAATATATAACATCACATATGTAATTAATCACTTACCGCTAGTCGATGATCACTCTCGATCATCTTTTCTCTCTCTTCGTTCATAGTTGGATGGGTTGGAGTTGTGACCTCATGTGAGAAGCATCATGAAGAAAAATTGAGTAAACATAAATATCATTTATGTACATCAAATGATATGAGATAAAACAAGAAATACAAAATGACATGTTCATGTTATTGGCTCATACCTCAGTCAAAGGATTTGAACACATCATGGTTGCAGTAATGTTTGTCTACGCTGACTCATGAAGATGAGGAGACTCTATATTCAGCATCTAAAAATATGGTTCAAGGTTATTCAACCAAAATAGATACATAACATTATTTAAATGCATAATGATTACAAATAGTTAAATTTACCTTTGTATAAGTGATTTTGCATCCAAGGGACCAAGGAAACCATGGAGGTCCTGGTGAAGCTCCCTATTGAAATCATCAAGTTGTCAATAAATAATATTACCATTGATATATGTACAATAATTATGATGTAATAAATTACATACCTACTAACTTGACATCCTCTCATAACCCACTAATGGATGGCTAACAGAGGTAGGATGAGGACTCTGACCCTAGAATTTCATTGCACAAACAATTACATACATTATTTTTGACTTATAATATAGATAGTCATATAAAATTAATTACAAATTTCAAATAAGAATATATTAAATCAAGATGAAAATTGTAAAACATTACTTGAGAGTCAATACCAAATGTACATTGTAATACATCATTGGTGAGAACAATATCATCCAATATAGATGTGTCCATCATTGGATGCTACCCCTACGTCACAACATCCATCCGAGAGTCCTGTCATGAGTCCTGCATCCCATAATCACATAGGATCCCACATGAACTGTACAAATGTGGGGACAAATGATGCCTACTACTCTCACCCTCATCAGCCTGGGTGAGATCATCAATGTGATGTGCTAAAGACTGAGTGAGAGAATTCAATGAATGTAGTGTCTCAACTTCAAAAATCTCCTTCAAAGTCGAAGGGAGTGACACACATTCTAGCCTCAACAGGCATCTAGGTACATGGTTTTGGTATCACTAAGCCCCCTCTCTATCTTGGGCAGAGCCACCACCTCTGCCCTAGAATTCTTAAATGTCAAAATAATTAGGAATCTTCTTGAGGATGAACGTGCAATGGAGTTTCCTCAAGAAATATTGTGGCACCTCATTGTTATTGCATGGACGCTCATCAAAGACCACGTACCATCTATCCCAAAAGTTTTGGGATACATCTTGATTCCTACACCAATGAATAGGGAATCATTTGCAAGTCTCTTTTAATCTTTGGCTAGTCTTAGGATTAATAAAGTGTTCACATAATACATATTTTGTAATGTTTTCATTCTTCACTTGTTCATAAGACAATTTGTCAGCATAGTATTGTTGACACCTCTCCCTATAGTCATGAAATTTGGTGATTTATTTTGTCACCGATTTCATGTGAGAAACAATCATCTCTTATGACTTCGCAAGTGCTCTCCTACGATTGGTGCTTGCACTTGGATTGTTTAACATTTCAATTAGGGTTTGTAGATGTCTTTTATCTTCTTCTATTTGCCCTAAATAGTTTTCTTGAGTATCTCTTTCATGGTGAGGACATGAAGGTGGGTTTTGGGGCTTTGGAGGGTTTTCGGGGTTGTTTTGACCCTCCTCAGCTAGATTTGTGTTTTCTCCTACCTCATTAACTGTAAATGTAATATAAAAAACTAAACAAAAATTGCAAAAGTCAAAAATTCTTTTCAAACTCACAAAAATTAATCAAACCCTACCTTCTTCGGCTACTAGACCCTCTACATTTGCTTCACAACGTCTTTGGGAGTGGGTTTGGTGAGGTGGCATTGTGAAAACGTCGATCTCTCTTTGCACTTGCTTGATTTCACCTTCCTTGAATGCACTTGTGCTATAAGCTCTGATTTTTCTCTCCAACTCTCTTTTTGGTCATGGGTATTCAAGCAAATGAGTGTTTTTTTGCACTTTTAATCAAAAAATAATGTGAGTGCATTATAACACAAGCGCATTATAACGCGCTCACATTTTTCTCTGCATGGGACCAAAAAGTCATGTGGTGACTTTTTGGTCCCACAACTCCATGCACTTACCCATTTGCCTCAATCTCTATTATCATGCAGTCTCCTCGCTTTCTTATGCAATTTGTACTTGCCTCTATTCATTCTCATATTGGTGCTTTGAGTTCTACAATGGTTAAAACCTGTTATGTTGGAAAATGTCCCCGTGGGGGTTTTTTCCTCTTAAGGTTTAGCTCTCGAGTCTTTAGAATGCATTTAGAGCATCTTGCATGATAATTTTGACTCCCGATGAGAAAACCCTGGAGTCTTATTTAAAATAGGACCTAGGGGGTGCTATTTTGATGATTCCTGAACAAAAATAAGGGGGTGGACTTGGGCGCTAACGCCCTAGTCCTACCCTATTTTGGATCTGCTCTAATTTTAAATGTTAGTTTTATGACCATTATTTAGGTCCTATGCCGACATCTCAAGTTTGAATTGTGAAATTCTTAGCGAGAATCTTTGTAGTTGCATATATAAGCATGAATAGGTTTTATTTGCAAACTAGATAGAAACTAGATGAGCATTGTGATTTTGTGATTTTGATTCAAGGCATTCATTGTGTTGTAGAGCAATATTTTGTGTTGTTATTATGTTTGTATTTGCAAATTTGGCTCCATCTCCTCATGACATGAAGAGCATCTTCCTTCCATGAGATCTACACTTCAAGGTGATATCTATTGTGTTTTCAATCATTTATCATTTGGAATTTTTGTTGTTATATGGAGCCTAATCAGACTTGGAGGTTAAATTTACCCCACTTTTATTAGTACGGTTTCCCCCTAAATTATTTAATGGGGTCAAGGGGCAGTGCCCCTTGCAGGGGTTTGGGGGTAGCGCCCCCAAGATGAGGTCAAGGGGCAGCAAGGTCCGAAACCTCCAATAATTTTTTTATTATTTTATTACGGTGTCAAGAGTTATTTTTCTATTGGCCGACATAAAAAAACCCTATTTTTTGTAACTAACATAAGGCTTGATAAAAGCGGCTAAGGGTTAGGGTTTCTATTGAAGTATTGTAGCATTTTGCAGTGGTGTTGAGTTGCAAGGATTGCTGGTTGTAATCAGTTTGATTTACTGGATAATAATATTGGACTCTCTGTTGGTGGATGTAGCCCGAGTTTGGGTGAACCACATTAAAACTTGTCTCTCACTGTTATTATTTATGTGTATTTCCATTCCTCTATTTAATCTTTATTTGCATTTAATTGATAGCTTCTGTCAGCTAACCCACATTTTTACCTCTATCCCATAGAGATACGCACTCTTATTTGACAATGGTGTTCGAAAGACTTGAATGTCTCTCCAGGGCTTGACTAAGGCAAACCCCTAAACACCACAACCCCCTCCCACACTCTTTTGTGATTGCAAGTTACAGGTACTGAGTTTCATGGAGTGGAGTTGCAGAAAGGAGGTTGCAGAGATCAAGGATTCAGGATCCAAAAGAAAGAGGACAGTGTGCAACATTTCAGAACAAGGGCACTAGTCCCTGTGTCCATGTTTTCTAGAGCAGAAATGGAAGATACAATGCAGATTAGTGTCAGAAGGAGATTTAGATTCTGGGACAAAAATTGTACCTTGGACTAGGGAGTTAGTCCCAATTCCCCGATTGTTTTGCATTCTGAACTTTGAAAAATAGTGAGTTAATAATCTCTGTCCTTCACCTTAGTCGGAAAGGATTTGTTGCAATTCATTAATTTGCTTACTATTTTGCTTATTTAGGGTTTTAAGTGTAATTGAGCATTAAATTGAGATATTGTTTAATACATCTGAACTTGCGCATCGTTCCAAGTGGTAGCCCAACCTGATAGGTGATTGCTCTCACTTAGTAGAGATTCAACTTGATTGATATGCCCTTGAAGTTTAGTGAGAAGGGAGGATTTGCCTTTGAAACATAAACCAAAACATTCCCCCCTTTTTCACTCTAAACAAAACCTCTGTGCCTTAAGCTTTATCATTGTTATATGCACTTTCTGTCTATTTGTCTGTTGATTGTTAATAGTTGGTCTTCAAGATTTAAGTGGTCATTCTTTTGAATGTGCACTAACTGGGAAATTGACTAGCAAGATTGCTCCTTCACAATGATGAGTGAGGAGAACCAGTCGCTACCCCTACTTTTTGTTGTATGCCATCTTCTATTAAAATGTTATTGTCGTCCATTGTACAAATCTTTAAATGTCATTGTCATCCACTATACAAATCATAGAATGTTATGTCATCTACTGCTCACCCCAATCTCATAGCATTATGTAGAGAGAGTCAGTCGAAGGAGGCATTGATTTCTGCTCGCCTTTGAAAGTTATAAAGCCTTTTCAATGAATCCAATTTTGTTCACTTTCTGCAAGTGTCACTTTCCATGAGATGACATGTCTTTAAGGCATTCTATAAAATAGTTCATGTATGTGCTTCCTCATTTTAAATAGATTTTGTCAAATAGTTAGCGTGCCATGTCTGTGCTTCCTCATCTAACTTGCATTATGTCCAACAGATAGGTGTGCCTTGTCTGTTCTTTCTCATTTTACTGCACTTTGTTCAAACAATTTGTACATCAATTATATATTCAAGAGATCACACTATGGCATTCCTTCAATTGATCATTAAAATGAGTGTTACAATGGATCTTCCAAACTTCCATAGGGCTCACATAGGATCTTCCTCAATCTCCATGACTTCTAGATCTTCCTCAAACCTCCAATGGACCTTGGATGCCAAAACTATTCCTCTCTAATGCTCAAAGACATGTCTATTCTTTCTCCAACTAATTCTAGATTGCTAGCAGTTATATAAACCTTGAACAAACCCCCTTTGCAAACTAAGCAATTGAACAAACAACCAAAAATTGGATAGCCAATAGACATCTTTTCCATGTGTAATGAAATCATCTCTTTCTATTACAAGCTCCTAAGGTATCTCTTAATTGAGGGTTTTGTTTTATATAAGAAAATATTTTGGATCTAAATGATGGTCGTGGCACCTCCCTGTAAGAGTGGTCGAGTACAATAGCATCTCTATCAATGCACTCTTATTCTCATCAGCATGTCCTTTTTGCTTATTAAACTACATCAACCATTCCATGTCATTGCATTCACACATGTCAACCAGGGCTAGAAATTGATAGTCTATAAACCATGTATCAAGGTTTTGCCCATATATTACAATCTAAATTTTAGGCTACCTGTAAACAATTAAAGGTTAATAATTTAGTAAATTGTAAATTAATCTATGACATGATAAATTGAGAACTTAGGTGTATGAAAATGTTGAGTTAAATAGCTACTTGATCAAATCTATATTGAATTTTATCTCATTTCCTTTTAAATTTAACCTTAATGTTGTTTGAAAATTACTATGAATATAAATCACTAATAAATGGCATTAAACATGTTATGGTTTTGAATTACGGCTAAGAATTAGTTAAGAGGCATTTGAAAAAAACCTTAACCATGCTAAATAAAGGTTAGGTATAGTGATAGAAAATTGAGTCCTCTTGACAAGTTTGCAATCTCAATTTATTTTTCATTAATTTCATTACATATTAGGATGATAGTAAAACAAATGACCCATATAAAAGGGTAAACAATTATAAGAAAAATATGTTACTTGGTTTTAAGTCATCGTATAAAAACAATTGATAGTATAATGATGCGGGAGCATCCAGTGGTGTAAGGGCAATCTTACATCACCCAAAAAAAAGATTTGTTTCAAAAATGTTGATGTTCTTTCCAATTCTTTTCAAAATTTATGGTTCTGGTTCCATAATCACTTGAATAATGATGTAGAACTTTTAGTTTTTCTAAATTGCTAAAAATAGCAACCTGCTATTTTTAGAAAGTTAGCATTTGGGCATGGATTGAAGTGAAAATTTACAGGAAGCATCATAACAAAAAAATAAGACCTTTGGCAAAGGAATCACGCAAAGATCATTTGCGAGCTGAAAGATATTAAAGAATCTGTTTCCCAAAAAATGCCTAAAAATTATTCAAACTCAGGTTTGAGGCACTAAATGGCCCCGTATGGGCCCAAAAATGGCTAGAACTGGAAAAGAAGATTTTAAGTGCATAAAGAACTTCGTGAGATTTCTGACGCATAAAACAGTTCGTCAATCAGACACCCAGATCAAAAGTTATGGCTCCCAGAAGTTGACCTATTTCTGGAGGGAGATGCAAATTTTGAAATTAGGTTGTTGGCAAAAGGCTATTAATAACCATTTTTGGGAACCCTGGGTAGTAGTAGAGTTAAGGGAGAAAGTGTAGAGTCAAGAATAGGCAGGAAAACAAAAACCCTAGCTGATTTGGGGTTACAAAAGGCTGATGATTCCAGAGTCTTGTGATAGGAAGTTGTAATGTGTTGCAACCTGTGGAGGGTTGATTCCTCTGATTGTATTTGAGCTTCTGTAATGTAATAAGTTGTCCAAATCAATAAAGAAAGTTTTATTTTCTGTGTGCAATTTATGTTGTTGTGTGTTTTATGATTTACCCCCTTCATCAAGTGGTATCAGAGCAAGGGTTCTTGAGTGTGTAGACAGATCACCGACCATGAGGCATTTTGCACCAGGACCTAAGGTCGTGGGTTTGCTACGGAGATCAAGATGCCTCCATGAAGAAATCGTATTGGGAGGAATGCTTTGACAGAAGAGGGTTTTAGAGCCCTACAAAGGCAAATCAATGCATTTCAAGAGGAGCTACAAAGAGGGTTTGATCTGAGAACAAGAGAAGAAAGTGAAGATGAAGCTAAAGAAGAGCTATCTGAGGAAGAACAAGAAGCTGCAAGAGATCCTGCAGAAGTTAGGTTGTTAAGGGCCATTTCTAAGATTGGAAAGAGACCCAGGATCAAAGTTTCTACATATTCTAGAGATTTGAATCCAGAACAGCTTCTTGATTGGATCAATGACATGGAGGAATATTTCGATTATGAAGATGTGGAAGACCCAAATCAGGTCAAGTTTACAAAAACAAAATTGAAGGGCCATGCCAGTATTTGGTGGAAGGAGGTCCAGTTAGAGAGGAACAGAAGAGGAAAAGGAAAGATCACCAAATGGAATCAGATGGTGAAGAAACTAAAGAAGCAGTTCATTCCTGTGGACTATGAGATGGAGTTATTGAAGAAGTTGCAAGGGTTGAAGCAAGGCAACAAGTCTATTAAGGAGTATACAAAAGAGTTTTATAAGATTACTATCAGGACCGGTCATGCAGAGGCCAACAAGGAGAAGGTAGCCGGTTACATTAATGGGTTGAGGCCAAGTATTCAAGAGGAGCTGAGCCTAGTCAAAATGACCACCATAGAAGATGCATACCAGTTTTCCATGAAGGTGGAAGAGAAGTTGAATAAAAGATTTGACAACAAGCAAAGGGGAAGAGGTCACGGCAGAAGGGCTGGTGGAAGACCCTATGGGTTTTGAAATGAAGATTCAAAGAAAAGTGAAGAAGCCGGCACCAGTCAAAATTAGAGAGGAGATAATACCTATCGCCCTCCTGACCAGAAGAATGGAGAGCAAAGAGGAAGAGGAAGAGGCTGACCTAGGCAAGGATCTAGAAAAGAAAGTTTCAAAGGAACCTATTTCCAATGTGGAGAAGAAGGGCATTGAGCATACGAGTGTTCGCAACATCAAGGAAGGACAAATAGAAGACTTGAAGGTAATGCACGAGTTGCACATGTAGATGAAGATGCACAGTCTGAGCATTCTGAAGATGCTGAAAGGGGAGAAACCCTAGTTGTCAGAAGAACTTTGTTGAATGAGGAGAAAGAACCCAATCAGAGGAAGAGTCTATTCCACACAAGGTGCAAATGTGAAGGTAAGTGTTGCGATATTATTATCGATAGTGGAAGCACTGACAATCTTGTTTTAGAGGAGATGGTTGATAAGTTGAAGTTGACAAGAAGAAAGCATCCACATCCATATCGGATTGCATGGTTGCAGAAGGACCATAGAGCTTTGGTCAATGAGCAGTGTTTAGTAAAGTTTAAGATTGGGGACTACCATGATGAGGTGTTGTGTGATATCATACCGATAGATGCATGTCATATGCCATTGGGGAGGCTGTGGAAGTATGATAGGAGCACTGTCCATGATGGTTGTGCAAACACATATTCCCTAACAAAGGATGGAGTTCATCATAAGTTGAAGCCCTTGAAGGAGGTGGAAGAAAAGGTATGTAGTACTGCCAGAATTTTCTTGGTAGATGGTAGGAAATTTTTGGAAGGTATGAAGCATGAGTGTCATTGCTTTGCATTGATTCCTAAGATCAGTCAAGAGAAATGTGAAGATGTACCAGCAAAAGTTTTAGATATGTTGGAAGAGTTTCAGGACATTGTCTCTAATAATGTACTAGAAGGTTTACCACCGGTGAGGAAGATAAGTCATCAAATGGACTTGATACCAGGAGCTAGTTTACCGAATAAGGCAGCCCATAGAATGACCCCTGCAAAGAGTGAAGAGCTAAATAGACAAGTTCAAGAGCTATTAAAGAAGGGGCTGATAAGAGAGAGTCTAAGTCCATGTGTAGTTCCTGCAGTACTAGCACCGAAGAAAGATGGAGAGTGGAGAATGTGTACAGATTCTTGAGTCATCAACAAGATCACGATCAAGTACAGCTTCCATTACCCAGAATGGATGATATAATGGATTGTTTGCATGGAGCCAAGTACTTCACAAAGATTGATCTAAAGAGTGGGTATCACCAGATCCGAATCAAAGAAAGAGATGAATGGAAGACAACCTTCAAGACAAATGAGGGTTTGTATGAGTGGTTAGTCATGCCATTTGGGCTAACCAATGCACCAAGCACATTCATGCGGCTCATGAATGAGGTACTAAAAGAATTTTTGGGAAGTTTTGTTATTGTCTATTTAGATGATATTTTGATTTTCAGTAAAACTTGGGATGAGCATCTGATGCATATCAGAAGAGTTTTAGAGAAGTTGAGGGAGGAGAAGTTGCTAATTAATCTGAAGAAATGTAGTTTTTCAAAGAAGGAGTTGGTATACCTGGGATTTGTTGTCTCAGAGGAAGGTCTTAAGATGGACCCAAAAAAAGTAAGGGCTATCATTGAATGGCCTACACCAAGGAGTACCACAGAGGTACGATCTTTTCATGGTTTGGCAAGTTTTTACAGAGAGTTTATCAAAACTTTTAGTAGCATTTGTGCACCCCTAAATGAGACAATGAGAGGGGATAGAAAAGAGTTTAGATGGACTAAAGGAGCAGACAAAAGTTTTGACACATTGAACCAGAAAGTTACAGAGCAACATATTTTGGCACTTCTAGATTTGAATAAGGTATTTCAGGTAGATTGTGATGCTAGTGGTAGTGTTATAGGAGTTGTTTTGAGTCAAGAAGGTAAGCCCATTGCCTATTTTAGTGAGAAACTTAATGATGCCAAGAAAAAGTATTCTATTTATGATTAGGAATTTTATGCAATAGTTTAGGCTTTGAAGAAATGGAGACATTATTTGTTGCCAAAAGAGTTTGTTTTATATACTAATCATCACGCTTTGTAGTATCTTAATAGTCAAGGGAAGTTGAACCAAAGGCACTTAAAATGGGTTGAGTTTTTGCAGAGCTATACTTTTGTTTTGAAGCATAGGAGTGGGAAGTCCATTAGAGTTGCAGATGCATTGAGCAGAAGGCAAAATTTGTTGACAAAAATGAAGATAGAGGTTGTTGGGTTCGATAAGCTCAAAAGTTTGTATCCTGATGATCCAGATTTTGCAGAGGCCTAGAAAGCTTGTTTGAAACCTGTTACATTGGATAGGACAAAATGGTTGGATTTCATAATCCAAGATGGCATGTTGTTTAAAGGAAGCCAGTTGTGCATTCTGAGGAGTTCCATGAGAGAGAATCTGGTGCAGGAGCACCTACCTGACAGCTGGTCTTGATAAGGCAGTTAGTTGTTTTAGGTCTTGTTTGTGTTTCCAAGAAGGTCTGTTAAGACCAAATGCATGTAATAAGGTCACGCTGATCATGATAAGATCATGCTGACCATGCTTTTGCTATTTTTAGTTAGTTTGTTAGAACAGCTGTCATGCTGTAGGGTCCGGTTGGATCTCCCAGCCGCCTGGAGAGTTCCCAGCCGCTTGGAGTCGGGTCAGTAGTACTCGTAGGAAAATCTATTTAAGCATGAGATCGGTTGATATTGGATAGACAGATACAGATATCATCGATCAGCCTTTGCGAGAGTGAGGCAGAGAGAGAGAAACTGATCATTGTATTGCATCTTTTGAAATCAAATAAAGTGATCCTATTTGTGTTCTTTCTCTGGTTGGATTCCATTGTTAAATCGATTTGCTGGTTTGAGAGGTTTTCATGGATTTACTGATCCGTTCCACCGGTTGATCCGTCTGATCGGTGGAATGGCGATGTACAGTAGGGTAGGTTGTAGTTTGTTTTCTGTTCGCATGCAGGTGTGCAGGTTCGCCGTCAAGAGGTGTTGAAGACCCTACAATGGGCATGTGCTAGGTCGAGTTGATAAGTTCGAGTTGGAAGATCACCCTGAGAGTGGATCGGGTCATCCCCGGAGGATCGGCGAAGTGAAATTTCGCTAAGTGAAGAAGTTTGTTAAAACGGCATCATCAGGATATTTCTGCAAATATCCTGCAGTCAGTTTGGGACATCATCATCCGGATAAGAGGAGATGAGCATGATGTTGTCGATTGCATGAAGTGCAAGTGCGTCGGGGTGATCATCATCTGGAGGAGCTGAGGAGGAGCGTATCGGCGTCAGGAGCATCTTCTGTGAGTGCCCATCATCCGCATATCGCTAACAGATGCGGGAGTGAAAGTTCAGGTTTTTTGACTAAGTGTTGAAGAGGTCATCAGGATATTGGGTGACGTCATCGTCATCAGGATATGACGTCATCGTCATCAGGATATTGAGATATCCCCCCCTACGCGAGTTTATCCTGCCGTCGTTAAGTGCTTTGGTATCGGCAGAAGGCTGTATTAACATCATCAGGAGGTTTCGAGAGAACCGGATAAACCATATCATGATGCTGTTGTTTGTATCGTCGGCTAGCGGAGCATCGAAGGGAAGGTGCTGAAGTGGACGTCATCAGGATATTTGGAGCAACCGGATATTTGATATCCTGCTGACGAAGGTGGTGTCGAATATCATGATGATGCCGTTAGTGTTTGGAGCCCGATGAACAGTGCAACAGGAGGATGTTTTCGCCCGTTGAATATCATGATGATGATGATAGGCGACTGGCGGAGGAGGTGAACAGTAGTCGGCAGGAGGATAATCGTGATTGTCCAAAATATGATGATGATGCTGACAGTGTAAAGTGGAATATGATGATGATGGTGAAGATGATGATGATGAGGTTGGGCTGCAGACATCCATGCTATATGTGAAGGTTATAGTGTGGATGCCTCTGCATCATAGTGGTATCAGAGCTCAGCAAAAGGTCTGGGCTGTTGTGTGTTGATTCTGTCACCGAAAGGGCAGAGGTAGAGTTGATTGTGTGTTGTGTGTTGATTGAGAGGTTGACAAAATGCCTCTGAAAGGTAGTGGTACTGCAAGGGAATTGCAGGAACTGAAGGAGAAACATGCTAGAGAGATGAGGAAGATGAAGGAGCTTGCTGAAGCACTTCAAGCCAGGCTTACAGCCCTGGAAAAGAACAAAAAGAGGGAAGTGGAAGACAGTGAGTCTGAAGAAGATGAAGATACTGTTGAAGAGTATGAAGAGGTAGCTGAAGATCTGGATGCTGAAGACCAGAGATTGGCAAAACTGTTAAAGGTAGTACAGCATGATAAACCTAAGGTAAAGGTTGATGTTTCCAAATATACTGGAAGCTTGAATGAAGATGAGTTGTTAGATTGGATTGCTGCACTTGATAATCACTTTGAATGTGAAGATGTTGCTGAGGATCAGAAGGTAAAGATTGCAAAGACCAAGTTAGGAGGTCATGCTTTGGTATGGTGGGATTATGTACAATCTGAGAGAAGGAAACAAGGGAAGTCTAAGATCACTTCATGGGATAAGATGGTAGCAAGGATCAAAGGTAAATTCTTGCCAAGGGATTATGAAATCCAGATGTTTAAGAAGCTGCAATTTTTAAAGTAGAAAGACAGGGATGTGAAAGCATATACTGAGGAATTTTATCTGTTAAGTATGAGATCTGGTCATCATGAGAATGAGGTAGAAAAGGTGGCTAGGTACTTGGCTGGTTTGAGATTTAACATACAGGATGAGTTAGTTTTAGCTAACCCTAAGAATGTGGAGGATTGTTATCAAATGGCAATCAGGATTGAAGAAAAGATGAATAGAGGACATGATAAGTCCATGAGAGGAAGAGGAAACCATAGGGGAAGAGGAACAGCCCCTACACAAAAGCAAACCAATGAGGGTCAAGAAGACACTGGTAAAGGACAGGGACAGTCTGATTTCAGAGGTGGATGGAAAGGTAATAGAGGAAGATTTGGAGGTGGTAGAGGTTCTACTACATTTTCAGGAAAATGTTACACCTGTGGTGAGTTTGGTCATCCATCTTTCAAATGTCCAGAAAATAAAGGTTCATCATCCAGAAATGATAGAACTAGTGACAAGAGAGTACAACTTGTGCAAGAAGAGAAAGTAGAAGAAAGTGCACAGAGTTCAAACAGAGATCCTGATAATGTTGGATATCCAGAGAGTGGAGAATCATTGATGCTAAGGAGAATTAATTTGCAGGCATCAAAGGATCTGGTGCAAAGAAGAGCTCTTTTCAAGACCACATGCAAGAGTAAAGGTAAGGTATGTAAAGTTGTCATTGATACTGGTTCAACAGACAACATGGTATCTCAGGAGATGGTGGATAAACTACATTTGGAAAGGATTCCACATCAACACCCTTACAAGACATCTTGGGTGAGTGATAGTCAATCACTTTTTGTCTCTGAACAGGCATATGTGGATTTTCAGATTGGAGCATATCATGATAGAATTTTGTGTGATATTTTGCCCATGGAATGTTGTCACCTACTGTTGGGTAGACCATGGCAATTTGACAGAAGGGTACTGTATGATGGGTATTCTAATACCTATACCATCAAGAAGGATGGGAAGATTATTAAGTTGATGCCATTGCAGGCAAAAGCTGCAGTACAGAAGGCAGCCCAAATCATTTTAATGGGAAAGAAGGAATTTGTGCAGATGCCTAGAGGAGCAGGCATAAAGGCAGTTAAGGACACTACAGGGAAAGGAGTTGTTACAGACAACAAGCTGAAGACAGTTTCAGTTGTGACTGACAGGGGTCAGCAGCAGGTGCAGAAACAGGTTTGCACACAGCAACCAGTTCAGAAGAATGACAAGGATGTTGTCATAGTTGGGACTATTGCTTGTCCTATACAAGTTGAAGGAAAGACAGGATTGAACATTTCAGAAGTTCAAGAGGTAGTTCAGACAGAGGTTCTGATCAGACAACCTAACAAACACAGGGTATGTGAGAAAAAGGCCTACATCAACAGGCATGAGGATTTACTTGCCAGAAAGCAAGTTACAGTTCAGAAGCCTTGGAGAAGCCAAGAGACAGCAGAGGATAAAGCTGGAGCAGGTCAGAAGACTGACAAGACAAAGTGTAAAGGTGGAGGACTTCCACATACTAAACTCATGGGACATGAGTTCTTTTCTGTTGGGGAGTATGGTGCAGGAGCACCTACCTGACAGCTGGTCTTGATAAGACAGTTAGTTGTTTTAGGTCTTGTTTGTGTTTCCAAGAAGGTCTGTTAAGACCAAATGCATGTAATAAGGTCACGCTGATCATGATAAGATCATGCTGACCATGCTTTTGCTATTTTTAGTTAGTTTGTTAGAACAGCTGTCATGCTGTAGGGTCTGGTTGGATCTCCCAGCCGCCTGGAGAGTTCCCAGCCGCTTGGAGTCGGGTCAGTAGTACTCGTAGGAAAATCTATTTAAGCATGAGATCGGTTGATATTGGATAGACAGATACAGATATCATCGATCAGCCTTTGCGAGAGTGAGGCAGAGAGAGAGAAACTGATCATTGTATTGCATCTTTTGAAATCAAATAAAGTGATCCTATTTGTGTTCTTTCTCTGGTTGGATTCCATTGTTAAATCGATTTGCTGGTTTGAGAGGTTTTCATGGATTTACTGATCCGTTCCACCGGTTGATCTGTCTGATCGGTGGAATGGCGATGTACAGTAGGGTAGGTTGTAGTTTGTTTTCTGTTCGCATGCAGGTGTGTAGGTTCGCCGTCAAGAGGTGTTGAAGACCCTAGCATGGGCATGTGCTAGGTCGAGTTGATAAGTTCGAGTTGGAAGATCACCCTGAGAGTGGATCGGGTCATCCCCGGAGGATCGGCGAAGTGAAATTTCGCTAAGTGAAGAAGTTTGTTAAAACGGCATCATCAGGATATTTCTGCAAATATCCTGCAGTCAGTTTGGGACATCATCATCCGGATAAGAGGAGATGAGCATGATGTTGTCGATTGCATGAAGTGCAAGTGCGTCGGGGTGATCATCATCTGGAGGAGCCGAGGAGGAGCGTATCAGCGTCAGGAGCATCTTCTGTGAGTGCCCATCATCCGCATATCGCTAACAGATGCGGGAGTGAAAGTTCGGGTTTTTTGACTAAGTGTTGAAGAGGTCATCAGGATATTGGGTGACGTCATCGTCATCAGGATATGACGTCATCGTCATCAGGATATTGAGATATCCCCCCCTACGCGAGTTTATCCTGTCGTCGTTAAGTGCTTTGGTATCGGCAGAAGGCTGTATTAACATCATCAGGAGGTTTCGAGAGAACCGGATAAACCATATCATGATGCTGTTGTTTGTATCGTCGGCTAGCGGAGCATCGAAGGGAAGGTGCTGAAGTGGACGTCATCAGGATATTTGGAGCAACTGGATATTTGATATCCTGCTGACGAAGGTGGTGTCGAATATCATGATGATGCCGTTAGTGTTTGGAGCCCGATGAACAGTGCAACAGGAGGATGTTTTCGCCCGTTGAATATCATGATGATGATGATAGGCGACTGGCGGAGGAGGTGAACAGTAGTCGGCAGGAGGATAATCGTGATTGTCTGAAATATGATGATGATGCTGACAGTGTAAAGTGGAATATGATGATGATGGCGAAGATGATGATGATGAGGTTGGGCTACAGACATCCATGCTATATGCGAAGGTTATAGTGTGGATGCCTCTGCATCAGAATCTGATTAAGGAGAAGCATAGTGGGGGACTGGCTGGACACTTTGGTCAAGATAAGACCATTGCTATTGTTGGTGAAAATTATTATTGGCCACAGTTGCAGTAGGATGTGAGGAAATTTGTGCAGAGTTGCAGAGTGTATCAAATGGAAAAAGGAACAAGTCAGAATACAGGGCTATATCAGCCATTACTTGTACCAGAGAAGCCATGGGATGATATTAGTATGGATTTTGTTCTTGGTTTACCAAGGACACAGAGAGGACATGATTCCATTTTTGTGGTGGTGGACAGATTCTCAAAGATGGCACATTTTATTCCTTGCAAGAAGACTAATGATGCTATTCATATTGCTGAATTATTTTTTAGAGAGGTGGTGAGATTACACGGTCTACCAAAAAGCATAGTTTTAGATCGAGATACCAAGTTTGTTGGTTATTTCTGGAGGACATTGTGGAAGAAGTTGGAGATATATTTGAAATTCAGTTCTGCACACCATCCACAGACTGATGGACAGACCAAAGTGGTGAATAGGAGTCTGGGTAACCTGCTACGATGCTTAGTAGGAGATAAGCCCAAGGGATGAGATTTAATTTTACCACAGGTAGAATTTGCTTACAACAATTCTATCAACAAGAGTACTGGTAAATCACCATTCTAGATTATATATGGAAATAGTCCAAGAAATGCTTTAGAGTTAAGGAATCTGGACAAAGGAGAAAAGACAAGTGTCAAGGCTGAAGACTTTGCAGAACACATGAAGAATTTGCATGAAGAGCTGAAAAAGCACATTAATAAGATGAATATTCAGTACAAGGCTAAGGCAGATCAGAAGAGGAGATATAAGGAATTCTAGGTATGAGATGAAGTCATGGTTCACTTCAGAAAAGAAAGGTTCCCAATTGGAACATACAATAAGCTGAAAATGAAGAAATTTGGACCATGCAGAATCTTGAAGAAACATGATTCAGGAAATGCATATGAGGTGGAGCTGCCGAGTGAGATCAACATTTCCCCTATTTTCAACATTGTTGATTTATCAGAATATCATGAAGGTGGAACAAAGGATGGACCAATAGAAGAATAGTGGAGTATTCTGGCATCTACTTCAATAGAGGAGATAGAAGAGATCTTGGATAGCTGTGTGGGAAGAAGTACTTGGAACAGGAAATATGAAGAATACCTGGTGAAATGGAAAGGAAAGTCTGTTGAAGATTCTTCTTGGTTGTCTAAGGCAGAGGTTGACCATTTGGGTTGTCCTCACACAAACACCTGAGACATGACAGGGTCACTTCTCAAATTACCCTAGGTGTCTGAGTGTAAGGGCAATCTTGCATCACCCAAAAAAAGATGTGTTTCAAAATTGTTGATGTTCTTTCCATTTCTTTTCAAAATGTGTGATTCTGGTTCCATAATCGCTTGAATAATGATGTAGAACTTTCAGTTTTTCCAAACTGCTAAAAATAGCAACCTACTACTTTTAGAAAGTTTACATTTAGGCATGGATTGAAGTGAAAATTTACAAGAAGTTTCATAACTAAAAAATAAGACCTTTGGCAAAGGAATCACCCAAAGATCATTTGCGAGCTAAAAGATATTAAAGTTTTTGTTTCTGCTTGAGCAAGTACTAGAAGATAGAATTGCAGGAAATTGCTTCATCCAGGGTGTTACTTTAGTCACCACCATATCATAACAGGTTAAGGAAGAATATACATGTATGTATGAAAACCTAACCCTCTGGTGATTTTGTTAAATCACATCATGAATAATTACAGAAAGGGTAAGCGATAAATGATAATGGTGATTGTGAATGATTTAATCCAAATCACAAAATTTAGATATGTTACTATTTCAGAGCATGAGTATCAATGATTGTGCTAACCTAGATGGATGAATGTATGCCACTTTTTTGAGATTGGTATGTTTAAAATTGTAGGACACGATGTCGCAACCATGCATAGATAAAAGAGATGCCGAGTTTAAATCGGTTATGTTCCATAGAACACACAGTGTTTATAGTAAACTAGGATTCACAGAAGACACTCATTCAGGCTACACAGATATTAAAGCATTTAGGGCACGAATTGATGCATAGGAAGATGACTCTGCTCTACAGAACATAGTAGCATCTAGACTATATCATGCTGCCCATTTTCCTTACTCTACAAAAGCTTTTGATCTTCTGGTTGAGTGTGTTCAGAACTATAATGCCGCCACAAGGAAGGTGGAAAAGTATGAAAGATTATATGCAGACTTGTTTGTAGAAGGCATAACTAAGGTATTTCATTTGTTGGTTTCTCATCTCATGTATGGGATAGATTTAGATGCATTGGCCAAGAATTTGAGGCCAACGATAAGAATTGTAGAAAAGTCACATATCAGGGATGGAGAAGCCCAGATAACACAGCTAGGGTAGCTGCCAAAATGGTGGTGCACTTATACAAATTCAACTTCAATGAGGAAGTACAATATATAATGTTTATGCTTAGCCGAATGAATGGCTTGATAAATTGTGGAACATTCAAACCATGGATGTTCAGAATGATAAGGATGGTGGTAGAGTACAAACTAGAGAATGTAAAGTTCTAGTGGGCCAAGATAATCAGTGACACCATTCATGACCAGCTCATTAAATGGAAGGATGGCAAGGGGATGATCTTCAGAATGACATCCTACTTGGTGTATGCATGTGCAGCAAAAGGCACATTCAATGGTTTAAAGACTATAGGAAAGATAGGAAAGCTACCCAACGAAAAGACTCCCTGGGAACACTACCCCCAACTAGAGAGAAGATCATCCATTCAACATTACAGAATGGTTAATGATAGCTTCCTGATGCACCTAGTCTGACTCATGGAGGGTGACCAGACTAAATGATATTCAGTGGGTGCCACAAAGGCAATCAGTGGATATGGCTCTTGGTTTATCTAGGATGATACTTATTCTTACATCTGTATGGAGGGTTTCAATGGGAAACCATATATGCTACCAAGGTACCCTATAGACAAGGTGGTACTAATGGAGATGATGAGGCAATAGTTACTTGCATTTGAAATGTCAAAGGTAAAGGAAGGGAAACCCTACAGAAAATTTCCTATCAACATAAACTAGTTCCTTGTTGGATCCATGGAGAATGCAAAGAAAGATGAGGCAGAGTTGAAGGGTTTGAATCTGAAGTTATTCCCACTTGCCAGAGATTATGACCCTTACAACAAGATCGAACAAAGATTCAACAAAAAGTATAAGCACAGTGTCCATCTTGAATATTATTAGGCAGATTGTGATGACGAACATGAGGTAAGGAGGAGAAAATATCAAAGGTTGACCCTAGACCAAATGAGGACAATAGGGCAACCTGAAGTGCCCTCACAAATCAAGAAAGATGACAATGACGTCATGGATCTAGAATATGAGGATCAAAAGGTATATAATGATACCATTTCTGCCCCAAACCTAACACAAAAAGATGAAACTTCTATAGATGCTCTCATAGCCCAAGTTATGGCTAGGACAAAGAACTGCGTTGCCAAAAAGATCAATGAGCTTGAAGCCAAAGGGGTGGCAATTACTAGTGATAAGAAAGGAAAGAGAAAAGAAAGAGAAGAATAAGGGTATGATGATTTCCTTGTAAGGAAAAGGCAAATCCTTGGAACAAAGGTGCTTGAACTAGGGTCATCTACAGTAGCGGAGGAGATCACATCTGAAGGAGTAACTCTCACCCATCAGCCCTTATCACCTCACATAGGACCAGTACTTAAGGCAATTCCTGTGTCCGCATCTCAAATACTAACAACACATGAAGAGCTCCAAGAAAATCAGGAGCAAAGTCCAGTTAGGAATATTGCAGAGGAGGAAGATATTGAAGAGGATCAATTTCCCATTGAGACATTAAAGAGGAAGAAGAAAAGTGATGTACTGCAGGGTGTCAAGGTACCTAGGTAGTCCATTGATCAAAGTCCCCAAATGAGAGGCTCTATTTCACCAGTAGTAGATGTTGCATCGGGATTAGTGGACTCACCATCTACAAGTATAGTTAGAGAGCTACAACATGATATGCCGGTGAAAAGGATCATCCAAGTGAAGATAGAATTAGCCCAAGAGACTAAACATTAGGCAATGGAGAAGGAGACTGATAAGCCCTCCCACTAAGTGCCACAATTGAGGTGACAGAGGATGATTTGGTAAAAGATATCACCAATCACCCTATTGAACCCCTGCTACAGCATACATAAGCAAAAGATAAAGGTAATGAGAAACTCCTCATATGGGGCCCCTTGATACATTGATTGGAGATGTGACCAGTCTAGCTGTAGTGGACTTGACCTATGTGCCTAAATAAGGGAATGTAGAAGAAGAGATCACCAAAACTGACCAATCTCAAGAAGAAAGATTCCCCATGGAAACAGATAATAAAGGTGATAATGTGCAAGAACAAATGACACAATAGGATATCCTAGTGGATAAGCTTGAACAAGAGAAGGTGTCTGAACCACCTGTAGCTACAGGAGAAAAAGGTGATGAGCATAAACAAGATAGCCATCAGGATGATCAAGAGAATAAAGGTCGAGAGCCTAAAAATGATGAGGTTCCAAAGGAAAAGGATGATAAGGCACCAGATAATCAACCTCCTCCAAAGAAAAGGTAGGAAGAACAATTGCATGAGGAAGAAAATTTGGATGTCAAAGATGGGCACCAAGAAAATCTGCAAGATCTAGGTGATCAAGAGAAAGATCAAGATAAAGGAACCCAAGATGCTCAAACTAAGCAACCAGATCAAGATAGAGGATCACAATCAAGTGCATTGACTTTGATTTCATCAAAGATAGCCCAAGAACAAGCACAATAGATACCTTTTGACCTTAATTCTTTGTTTACTCTTGATTCCACTAAAGCTAAACAAAGAGCTAGGACAGTCTCCAACATTAAAAGAGATCCAAAGATTGGAAAGAGGACAGCCCAAATTGTTGTGCCCCTAGAAGATAAGTCCAAAAGAGAAATTGGGCTAGAGGAATTCCATGTGACACAGATTGACTTGGGTCATGCCACCATACAACAAGAGATACAAGAACATCTAGAGAGCACTGAAGCAATAGTGGCCAAAATGAAGAAGCTTAAGGCCAGAAAGAAAGAGCTGAAAGAGTAGAATGTACAATTGCAACATTTTATACAAGGGTTAGTGAAGCTAGATAGCTTGGCATCCACCTTACAGGTTATTGAGAGGCCTGTTGCATTGACCTTAATAAGTGAAGCAGAGATAACTAGTCTGGATATCTAGAAACACCAAGCTCACATAATGGATAAATGGTTTTCTAGATTCATGACCTCCAGGGAATAGTTAATAAGGATATATCCATGTCCAATTGGGACACATTGTCCAAGTTGAAGAAGGCCATTGATTATTTAAAGAGTGAATTCACTCAAAGGATACAGAAGTGCAACTATGCAATGGCGAGACTCAAAGGAGACAAGGCCATGACAGATGATGAACTATTGAAGAATAAAGTTGTCACTAATGCAACTTTGCCACTCAGGGATACATGGATGACAGAGATGGGTTATGAGCTGAGTGTATTGAAGGCTAACATGACTAGAGTGAGAGACATTCAGACTAAGGCCCATGATTTGTTAGTTGAGGAGTTTAAAGTAATGGAAGAATTATTAGATGATGTTGTAATAGAAGAGGCAGTGCCAGAGGTGGATGAAGCCATCTAGATCTTCAAAGATAAGTTTAAGGAAGTGGTTGAAGATCCCAGGGAGCTCTTCACTGAGGATCTTATAGATGAAATGGCTAAACTGAATGTGAAAGTGAAGACATATAGTAAGGAAATAGATAGTAGGTCATCCATGCTGGGACCCTTGGATGAGCAAATAAAAGCATTGAAATATGCTAAATTAAGACCTACCACAATCAACAAGTTCCAGGTAGACAGCTTTGTGCAAGCATATGATGCTTATAAGAGGGTAGACATAGGGATGCAGGTACATGAAGAAGATCAATCTGAATGAAGAAGGAATTGCATTATGTGTCTTCCAGGGCATTTTATCATATTGGCACTTGCAGTTTGAATAGATAAAATTGAAGATCATAGAATATTCAAGAAGGACAGTTGTACTCCACCAGAAGATTGCCAACTAGCAATCTGTGCCATGTGTCTTATATGTTGACTTTGTCAAAGGAGTATGAACCATTGATGATAATAGATAAATATTGATCATAGAATCTTTTGTAATCACCTCTTATCCTTGATCTATAAAAGGAGATGGAGTGCACTTTGTAAGATTATTAAGAGCTTAATTGATATAGGACTATTGAATTTCATGGTACTTTCTCAAGACCAAATTGTAAATATGTTCACATTCTGAATACTGAATGCAATAGAGATATAGATAACAGCTACATAGTAAATCTTGAGTAATCTTCTGGATGTCATCTTGACTTGTTACTGTGATGTGTTGAGTCCCTTGGAGTGCATGTCAACTAGTTCATGTTGTTGATTTCCTATTCCTTTGAAGATTAGCACCAATTGTATGAAGTAGTGGAATGTCCTGGCATAGCATGGCTTGGTTTTTATCTCTATTTCATGAAGTATTGAATTGCACATATACGACAATGGTTGAAACTCATTAATTTCAGTAAATTCAAAAAAGTTTAGTTCAAATTTCTTTAATTTCATTAAATCATCATCATAACTACAAATACACAGAAAAATAATAAGCAAATCATCATAAATATGTAGATATCTGTGGATAAATGAAGATCTCAAGCACATTTAGACAAAATACACATGAAATATTAAACATCATGCAAAGAATCATTATTAATGACAAAGAACACATAAATATTTGCATGATCAGGATAAATATAGTAAGATTTAACCTTGTTCGTTGAGAATTCATAGAAAGCATGATAAAGAAAGCATATCCAAATACAAATCACTTCAAACTAAAATGTAAGGCCCCTAATGGAAAACATCAATTCACATCAAACTAACTAAGAAATTATCAGATGGTCAAGACCTAACTAACGAAGACTTTGAGTTATCAATTCATCCTGAATCGATCATACTTTTCAAGATGATGAAGGTTTATTTTGTGAATTCTTTATCTATGTTATTATGACTAACATCATGATCAACACTATTATTCAAGGGTAGCAAGCTATGCATTCCTAAATTTTCCATGAGAGAGAACTTGTTGAAGGAGAAACATAGTGGCAGTTTGGCAGGACATTTTGGGCAAAACAAGACACTTGCTCAGTTGAGTGCATACTATTTTTGGCCAAAGATACAAGATGATGTGAAGAGGTTTGTTGAAAGATGCAGGCTATGCTCGTACACTAAGGGAAGAAGCCAAAACACATGATTATATCAACCCTTGCGTATTCCTAATAGGCCATGGGATTCAATCAGTATGGATTTTGTACTTGCACTATCAAAGACTTAGAAAGGTATTGATTCCATATTTGTTACATAGTTGAAAGATTCTCCAAGATGGCACATTTTATAGCATGTACTAAAACAAGTGATGCAACTAACATTACCAACTTGTTTTTCAAGGAAGTAGTAAGATTGCATGGACTTCCTAGAAGTATTGTTTCTGACAGGGATACTAAATTTGTTGGCTATTTTTTGAGGAATCTTTGGAATAAGTTGGGAGTAACTCTTAGTTTTAGTTCAGCTTATCACCCTCAGACAGATGGACAAACTGATGTGGTAAATAGAAGCCTTGACAACATCTTAAGAAGCCTAGTAAGTGAACATCCCAAATAGTGGGATCAAGTACTTGCTCAAGGCATCAACAAATTTATTGTATTGAGCTTGCTCAAAGGAGGTTGCCCCCTCGAAGTGGCCTACGATCAATAAATTTCTTCTGTGTTTCTGCTATTTTTGTTATTTCATTTTCATTATATTGTTGCAGGAGGTTCCTCTCATCTGGTATCAGAATGCTTTCTTGGGCTCGCTGGGTGGAATTTCTACCAAATGTTTTTCTTTAGTGGCCTCCAGGTGTTGTGATTATTGCAGTATTTCTTTCTTTTTCACATATGTATTGTTCATTTCAATTGTAGGTTAAGATTAGGGAATAACCCTATCCGCTTAACTATGGGAAGTGCCTAGGCATAGCCCTAAAACTCATTGTGAGGAGTACCACATGAACCCTGAAGTAGCTGGCCCATTGAGAGGACCTGCCAGCAAAAAGGGAAATGGCCCCTACCTAATTGACTAGTTCCCATGCGTGAGGTAAACCAAGAGCTGTCATTTGTGGCAAAACAATTATCAGTTTTACCTAAGCTATGGACTGAGGGGTACTGCCCCAATATGCAAGTTGTTAGACAACATTGGTGGCCAAGTGACTCCCCTGAACCTTTAAGCAGTCAAACATACCTGGGGCCCATATCTATTGCCAGCTAGAAAATCATAGATTGAATGTCCAGAGCCATTTATAGATCCCATTGTAGATCGTTTCCAGAAAGAAAAAAAATCTATTTTTTTGCCATATCTTCCTTGCTTTAGCTCTGTTTCCTCTCAAAATTTACTGGAACCCCTGGAATTTCATTCTGCATATTGCCTTCCTTAAGGACCCTACCCCAAATTCAACTTATCGAAGCCAGAAATGCCACATTTGTCTATTTTAGGGTTTGCCATAACTTCTTCGATTCTCACCCAATAGCCTTCAAATTTTGCCACAGTGTTCATTTCCTATTTCTGCTCCTTTGTCCCCCTTGGACAAATTTTCCCATTCTTTCACCCTGCTTCTGAAATCCCCATTTTCTGCTTCCTTGCCCCTCAAAAAGTGTCCAAAACCTAGTCAAACCCTAATTACCCATCAAAGTTTTTCACAAATCCAAATTTTCCTTTACTAAAAAAGTTTCTGTTTTTGTTTTTCTACCCTTTCCCAAAAAAAAAATTCTCCTAGCTATGGTTGTCACCCACACAAGAGCAAAAACATGGAGGATGAACTTGCAGCCCTCAAGACCAGACTCCAAGATCTAGATGAAAAAATTCTCGACCTCAATCTTCAGCATTCAGCCATGAACAATAGATGGCAGCCAAAGTCTTCTACAGACACTGGGTTCTCTTCTTCCAGCAATTTTTGTGGGCTAAAGCTTGATTTTCCTTGCTTCAATGGTGATGATCCGACTGGATGGATATATCAGGCAAAATAATATTTTAGTCTGCATAATACTTTTGATGTCAACAAAGTCCCACTTGCATCCTTTCATTTGGAACATGAAGCCCTTCAATGGTTCTGTTGGTACATCAAGGCTCATGAAGAGCCAAAATGGACAGATTTTTGCAAACTCATTTTGCACTAATTTGGCCCTAGTGCTTTTGATGACTTCACAAGAGCACTCACCAAACTTCACCAAATTGGTACTGTGAGAGAATATCAGACAAAATTTGAGAAACTAGCCAATCACACAGAGGGATTGTCTGATGAATTCTTTAGGAGTTGTTTTGTCAGTGGTCTGAAGGATGAAATCTGATCTAAGGTTAAAATATTCTGTCCCAGCACAATGATGGAAGCCCTAGGGTTGGCTAAGTTCACAGAGGACAAGATCACAGCTCAACAGCACTCCAAATCCAATTTTATTTCATTCAGAAATATGGTTTCCCAAAGACCTCCAATCACACCAACTCCTAGAACAACTCCTATCAAACATTTGACTGAAACAGAGATGCGAGCATGTAGAGAAAAAGGGCTTTGTTATAATTGTGATGAAAAATTCACTCAGGGACATAGATGTGTTGAGCAAAAGCTCTATCTCTTGGATGTGGATTCTCTTCCTGCAACTGAAGTTTATGAAGATGCTCAAGACACAATAGATGATCATGTCAAAACTCAGTAGCCTCTTGTTGACCCTACTTCTCAGGAAGACCACCCAGAGATCTCTCTCCATGATTTAGCAGGAGTCACCACCCCACAAACCATGTGGATCAAGGGTTACTTCAAGAAGCTCCCTCTTACAATACTCATTGATTCTGGTAGCACTCATAACTTCATTGACCCTCGGATCATTAAACAGGCTAATTGTTTTGTCCATCCTTGCTCCAGCTTTGAAGTCATGATTGCCAATGGGGGCACATTACCTTGCAAAGGGAAGTGTCGCAATGTGTGTATCTCTATTGGAGATTATACCTTGCACTCTGACATGTTTGCCTTGCCTTTAGGCGGATGTGATGTGGTTTTAGGCGCTCAATGGTTACGCACACTTGGACCCATCTTATAGGATTTTACTGAACTTTGGATGCAGTTTTCAAACAATGGGCAAAAACACACATTGAAGGGCTTATAACCAGGGTCTCTCAACATCATCAATTCACATCACATGGAAAAGCTCCTTAAGAAGAATTCACATGGTGTCATCGCTCAGCTCCATTCCATTTAGATGCAATCATCAGCGGTCTCCACTATTCCTTCGGATCTACAATAAATTTTGGATAGATATGCATGTGTCTTGCCGAATCAGTGGGATTTCCACCTTCATGACCAAAGGACCACCATATTCAGCTCCTTCTTGGAATCATTCCTCCCAACATCAGGCCCTACCGCTATCCATTTCACCAAAAGACAGAGATTGAGATGCTCGTTCGGGACTTACTGAAGCAAGGTATTATTTGCCCTAGTACTAGTTCCTTTTCTTCACCAGTTCTTCTTGTCCAAAAAAAATATGGGTCATGGTACCTCTGCATTGACTTTCAAGCACTTAATCACATCACAATCAAGGATACATTGTTGATTCCTGTTGTTGATGAGCTTCATGGCGCTCATTTTTTCTCCAAGTTGGATCTTTGTTCTAGGTATCACCAAATTCAAGTTCATGAGGATGATATCCTTAAAATGGCTTTCTACACACATGATGGGCACTATGAGTTTTTGGTCATGCCCTTTGGCCTCACTAATGCTCCTTCAACATTTCAGGCATTGATGAATAAAATATTCTGGCCCTACTTGCAGAAATTCATTTTGGTCTTCTTTGATGATATCCTCATCTATAGTAAAACATGGGTTGAGCATCTCCAAAAACTAGATCTTGTACTGCCACTTCTCTCTAATCATCATCTCTGTGTAAAACAGTCTAAATGTGTTTTTGGCTAGGAGGAAGTGGGGTATCTCAAGCATATTGTTTCAGCCCAAGGGGTTCGAGTGGATCCTGCCAAAATAGATGCCATGAAAAATTGGCTGCATCCTCAAACACTCAAGAGCCTCTATGGTTTTTTGGGACTGACTGGCTACAATCACAAGTTTGTCAAGGATTATAGGAAGATTGCATCTCCATTAACATCTATGTTGAAAAAGGATGCTTTTACATGGACTCATGCTACTGAGTGTGCATTTAAAAAATTGAAACAAGCTATGTGTACTACACCTATTCTAGCTATGCCACATTTTTCCAAGACCTTCACTATTGAGAGTGATGCTTGTGGCAATGGACTTGGTGTTGTTCTTCTTCAAGATGAACATCCCATTGCATTCACCAGCAAAGCCCTTTCTGGTAAGAATTTAGTACTCTCTACATATGAGAAGGAAATGATGGCTATTTTGCATGCAGTACAGAAGTGGCGGCCATACCTACTAGGGAATCATTTCTACATCAAGACTGATCAGTAGAGTCTAAAATATTTATTGGAACAATAGGTCTCCTCCCCAGCACAACAGAAATGGGTTAGCAAACTCATGGGTTATGACTATGAGATCACTTACAAGAAGGGTAAGGACAATATTGTGGTGGATGCTCTTTCTCGCACATTTGATGACCAATTTTCTCTTTCAACTATTTCTATGTCTGTTCCAAATTGGTTGGAATCTATCTAGTAGGGCTATGTCAATGACTCTTCATTATCTCAAATCATCCAGCAGTTGGCCAATAACCCTTCTATTGTACCTCATTACTCTTGGGATGGTACTTCTCTAAGATACAAGGGTCATCTAGTGCTTCCCTAGAGCACAAATCTTCAACAAGCTATCTTCTATGAACTCCATGCTTCTCCATCGGTAGGGCACTCTGGGTTCCTCAAAACTTATGAGCGGGTACGGCATAACTTCTTTTGGAAGGGAATGAAAAGGGAAATTCAACAGATGGTGGATGAATGTGATACCTACCAATGCAACAAGGGTGAAATGACACTCCTTCCTAGATAGCTTGAACCCTTGCCTATCCCTACACGAATTTGGATAGATATTTCTATGGATTTCATAAAGGGGCTCCCTAAATCTGGAAGGAAGATAGTGATCTTGGTTGTGGTTGATTGCCTCTCCAAATATAGTCATTTTTGTGCCCTCAGCCATCCCTATACCACCTCCTCAGTCGCACAAATTTTCATGGACCAGATCTTCCATCTTCATGGCATCCCTTCTTCTATTGTCTCAGATCGTGATGCAACTTTCACTAGTCATTTTTGGATAGAACTATTTCAACACACTAGCACCAAACTAAAGATGATTTCAGGGTATCACCCATAAACAGATGGTCAAACTAAAATTATCAACAAATGTTTGGAAACTTATCTTCATTACTTCACCTCAGAACAACAGCATCAATGGGCAAAGTGGCTCCCTCTCGTTGAATGGTGGTACAATACCTCCTACCACATTGCATCTGAAATGACTCCATATGAAGTAGTCTATGGTCAAGCACTGCCAATGCTCCTTCCATACACCCCCAACAGTTCACCAGTCCAGGCAGTCAACACGGTTCTCTGAACCCGAGATCAGATTCTTCACATTTTGCAAGACAATCTTCACATGGCAAGAAATCGAATGAAACAACAAGCCAATTAGCATCGTTCTGAGCGCACTTTTCAAGTAGGTGATATGGTTTTTCTTTGTCTATAGCCATACAAGAAATCATCCCTAAAACTCAAAGGGCATCATAAGATGGCTCCAAAGTTCTATGGGCCATATAAGGTTCTTCAGAAGATTGGGTCAGTTGCTTATAAATTGGAGCTTCCTCCTTCTTCCCGCGCTCATCCAGTATTTCATGTCTCTTGTCTAAAGAAAATTCTTGGCACCAACATCAAAGCACAAACTATTTTACTAGAACTAGATAATGAAGGATCCATCATTTTGGAGCTGGAGGTAATCCTCGACAGGCGCACTCGTCAGCTTCGCTCTCGATCCATCACAAAGGTATTAATTCAGTGGCACAGAATGCAACCAAAGGATGCTACATGGGAACCACTCCTTCAGATTCAACAACAATTTCCACATCTTAAGCTTTGAGGACAAATCTTTTCTAAAAGGGAGGGGATGTTAGAAACCCATGTTTAATCCTTCTCTTTACTTTGTTAGTATATTGTTGTTGCACGCATATGCTTTGTAAGTTGTCCCGTGAGTATATTGTATTATCGCACATTCATGGGAAGTAATAGTTGTTTAGATTAGACTTAGTATATAAGTACATGTTGAGGCCAATGAAGGCATCAACAAATTTATTATATTGAGCTTGCTCAAAGGAGATTGCCCCCTCGAAGTGGCCTACGATCAATAAATTCCTTATGTGTTTCTATTATTTCGTGCATTTTTCATTATATTGTTGGAGGTTCCTCTCAAGGGTTCAAAATGGGTGATGACACTGACTCCTCTGTGAAGGAGATTTATGACAAGAATTTGATGCCTAAGAAGAGGAATACCCCTGCATTGATGAAGAAAGGTAAAAAATCTATGGAGGAGGTTCAAGGTTTTGTGCAGGATGTTAGTGCCTCTTCTCAGAAATAGGGGAGTAATATGAACCTTCGTAAGAAGGTCAAGCTGGGGGAAAAGGACCAAGTTGAGGAAAATATCCAATTTGTTGGAAGTGTTGTCCACAAATAGGGGATCAAGCAAAACCAGGGGATTGGGGAGAAGAAGTATGACAAGGAGAAGGACAAGATGGAAGACCCTCTGGGTATGCCCACCCCTATCCCTGAATCGGGTGTTAGTGTCAAGTTTCCAGATATCAATAGCCCTTTGGTTAACCTCCCTGAGGATTTTGATGAACTGTTAGTCCATGCGAGAAATAGCAATCTAGTTGTGGAGGTTTTTGAACTTGTGAAGAACTCGGTGAATTCTCACCACAAAATGACTAAATGGTTCTTCTTAGAAATTAGTAGAATAAACATTAAACTCTAGTTGCTTCAGGACAATGTTGCGAGTGGGACCAATCCTATAGCCGAACAGGACACTATAATTTTTAGAAATTGGGATGTCATTCCCAATATGGAGGAAATGGAAAGGGAGATGATCAGGATGAGAGAAGAGTTCAATACTAGAATTCAGTATCTTGAGGGGAAGATAAGTGAGGTGAATAATAACCTTGACAAACTCTGTAACATCAGTAAACTCTCCATTTAGAACAGTCTCAATGGGATGAAAATTTTGACTAAGAAGCTTAAAGAGCTAAGAAAGGAACAGTTCAAGGATTTCAAGGTAGAGGACATCATGAATGTAGTGGATTTGGATAATCAGGATGAAGGAGATAATACTATTAACACTGGTAAATAGGTGGCTAGTGAAGACATAGGTGGACCTTCGACCCACACCAAGGGGAGAAATAAAAAGCAGTTCAAATATGAGAAGAGAGAGCTGATAGACTTTGCCAAAATGCATCAGGCTTTTTATGAATAGGAATTAGAAGTGGCAGAGACCCTAAAGAAGATGAACTAATCTTGTCTTGTTTGGTTTTATCTGGACTCTTTGTAGCTACTATCTATTTTCTTATGTTTTCTGGTAGCTTCTAGTTAGCTTATGGTTGGCTTACTTCTTTTTGTATGCTTCTTTTTGTGAAGGATTTCGGGGTCCCTCTCAAAACCTGTTTGACCACTTTAATCAAAAATATGTTACAATAAAATGTAGGTCTAATTTTTTTTAATTGTAGATAGTGTACCATATATTAATATCAAAACAAGATTAGTACATGTTTTGTGGCAAGGATACATCCTTACAATTCAAAATATGATAACATCAGCTGAGAAGCTCAAAACTAACAAGACTATATAACAATTACATAATTATGATTTTAAGTTTGTAAGTAGCAAGCTATCACAATAGTCGTCAAAAAAACACTTATCATTTGATATAACCTTTCTTGTCCTTATGCCTTATTACCTATCGACCTCATCATATGACCCACTTCTTTGTTGGTCTAAAACTACTTGAAACTACTCTGAATTAGACTGCATAATCTCCTTGATTTGTTCCATGTCCTGAAAGTTTACATCTTCATTAAGTCTGCCTCCACCTGCCATCTGGTATGTAATCCTAGAAGGTCTATTCAAGTATTCCCATGTGTTATTACTTTCATCAAAAGAGTCCACACCCCTGAAAGTGCCAATTGGGGGAGATGCCCTAAGCCGGTCTCTATCCACATTGAAATTTTGGAATGTTACTTCTAAGCCCCTCTGTGCCATTCTTAATACCCTATCAGACCATCATCCTATTCAATATTGTATTAATACTATAGATTTTCTTAAGGGAATGGGACATAGAAAAGATAGAATATGTTCAAATTGAACACACAACTTCTTTCTAACTCAAACTGCCATGATGGAGGCTTTAGTCTGAGATATATTATGAAATCAATGAATGGAAATGATAATCCTATTCAATACTAGAATGCTCTTGTTAAATCATGTAAAGAATTTTTTAGGGTGTGTGGAAAGAAAATGGCTTTGGATAGAAGAAAAGAGGAAAAATGTTGCAATGCAAATTCATTGATATGGAAGGAAAACTACAACAAAATCCTGAAGATGGTGAGTTGACTAGATAGCTTGGTGAGATTAAAAATAATCTCAAGAGATTAGAGATATTCAGAGCACAAGGGGCCAATGTTAGGGCTAGGGTTAATTGGTTGAAAGATGGTGACTGAGGTACTAAATATTTCTTTGATATCCTTAGATCTAAATTCAAGAGAGAGAACATTGGACCTATTAACGAGAATGGTGTTACTTTTAAAAATTTGAGGGACATCAAGAACTTATACAAAAACTTCTATCAAAACCTTTTTAAATCTGAGGATCAGAGTGTTGAATATCTAAAAGCCCAAGACTTATGTTTGAATATTTGTCCAAAAAAAATTGATGAGGAAATGGCTAACAAGTTAAAGCAGAGTATATCCAAAGAGGAAATAAGGGAATCCATATTATCAATGGATGATGGGAAATCTCCAGGTGAGGATGGGCTACTAGTTTAATTTTATAAGGCCCATCTATCCTGGGTGGTGGATGACCTTTGGGAGGTACATCAAGAGGCTTATAACAGAGGATCTTTGGGGAATGGTATCAACAGAGGAGTTATAAAATTACTGCCGAAGGATGATGATAAATCAAACTTAAGGAATTGGAGTCCAATCTCTCTTTTGAATGTCTCTTACAAGATTGTTGTTGAGGTATTGGCTAGGATGCTCACTAACATCCTGCATAAAATTATAAATTACACTCAAATAGGCTGTATAAAAGGCAAATATATCTTAGAAAATTTGCTAAGTTGGGAGGCATTACATTGGGAAAGAGCATCAGGTCAAAATGTGGGCATTTTGCTATTGGATTTTGAGAAGGCCTATGATAGAGTGGAATGGTCCTTTATTTTAATAGTGCTAAAATATTTTGGTTTTCCCCAAGAATTATGTAACATGGTGATCATGCTCTTTAGGGATGCTTCTGCTCAACTAGAAGTTAATGGCTCCTTGACTACTCCTTTTGATATGAAGAGATCTATTAGGCAAGGCTACCCTTTGGCACCTGCACTTTTTGTAATAGCATCTGAAGCACTTTTCTTTATGTTGAGAACTGAAAGAATTCCTGGGGAGATGAAAGGGATTACATTGTCTGATAACAGTATGCTTCTAAACATGTAAGCTATAGATGACACTGCATTATATCCTGAGCTTGAGAGGGAGAATTTGATTAATATGGAAGGTAGACTGAGTATGTTCTGTAAAGCCTCTGGGGCTAAAGTGTCATATAATAAATCTATCCTAGTGGGTTAGATCGATGACCCTCCAGAAGGGTTGATGGAGGGTGGTTGGAAATGGGGGGACCCCATAGGCAAATGAGATTCCTAGGGATACCTTTTTTTTTTAGCCCTTCTATTAAGATGATGTGGAACTGGATGTTCCCCAAAATTGAATTGAAATTAAAAAATTGGAATAAACAAGTCTTGTCATTAGCAGGAAGAATTCAGGTATGCCAAAAGATACTTTCTACATACCCCATCTATTATGCCTCTATGTGGATGTTCTCTATTCAACAAATAGACAACATTCAGAAGCTCATTAGAGGTTTTTCATTGTTTGATGGCAAAGATTAAAGGAAAAGGCATGCGATGAAGTGGGAGTGGTGTTGCATGAGTAAGGATAAAGGTGGTTTAGGACTTAAGGATATAAGGATCCAAGGAGTGACTCTTGTGACTAAATGGATAATTAGATCCTTAGAAGGGCATGAACAATGGAAAGTTCTTATTAGGAATAATATCAGTAAATTTTGCCCTAAAAAGGCTCCAATGTGGAATAGTTTGCATCCTCATTAGTTCTTTTTTAGGAACTTCAAAGTTAAGACTTTTGGGTCTATGGTGTTTGTGTCTATTTGGAGAGCTTGGGAATCAATGAAAAGGCTTATTTTAAATATAGAGGCAGTAAAAGGCAAATGGATAAGAGGCCACAGGTCATTGTGGTGGAATTTGAGGCACAAAAATAGACCACTTGCCCTGCTTCAAGGTTGTTCTACTATTAAGTGGTGCAAAAAAGGACTGAGTACCTTCAGTGATTTAGTTTTTAATGGATGTGTAAAATCATGGAACAATATCAAATTGGAATTTGTCTTGTCTGAGACTCAAAAGAGGACATATTCTATAATCTCAAATGCCTTTTCAAACAACCTAGTTCATTTAGAAATCCTTTGAGCTAGACTAGTTGGAAAAGCTAAAATGGGAGGATGGAACTTTGCTATTTAATGGAGAGCCCAAGAATCTATACAGAGTGCTCTCTGACTCTCTAAGGATATATGAGCATAGTAGTAGGATGTGGGAATTAAATGTCAGTCATAGACAACTTTCTTCATCTTTCAGTCTTCTTTGGTCCAAGTATATAGAACCAAAAAAAGGAGGTTTTAGATGGCTCTTACTTTTAAAGAAACTTCCAATTGGAAAATTAGTTTTGTGTGTTCTCTTTGTAATATTATGGAGTCCCGTGAGCATATCTTTTTGAATGTCCATTTGTTGTAGTTGTGTGGTCATTGTTTATGGGTAATATAAGTGGGAAATGATATTTTGTGTGGCTTTTTAAGTGGTTTGAATCTTAAATCTAACATTTTTTGGCAACTGAAATTCTATGGGTTCTGTGGAAGAAAAGAAATGAAGACCATTTTCAAGGCATGAGGAGATGGATTGCTAGGTCTGATTGTAGACTCATCCTATCTGATGTTTTTATACAAGTTGTGATGATGATGGAGCTCCTCATTTAAAGGTTTATGAAAATTATAGATGAAGGTTTAGAGATTATCTAAAGGAGTGATATAAAATACGTTCAGTTTTGGCCTCGTGACTTAAGAAAAATACATCAAAGGTTCAATGATGAATACAAAGATTTCCAAAATAGGTATTGCAAGCATCATAATTTAGAAAAACTGAGGACTGAGGTCTAAATTTCTATTAGTACCAACTAAAAATTAATAATAGATAAAATACTTAATAAAAATCACCAAAATTATCTATGCAATAGATATTGAAGTTAATCATTTAATTCTAAAAAAACATCTAGAAAGATTTTATTTTAGTAAAAGTTATGTTTTATGGTAAATGTCTCTCACTATCAAATAATAGAAAAATAATATTTTTTTATTAAAAACTAAAAAAAGAAATAGAAATAATTTTTGTAATTTCAAAAAGTATAAATTAAATTTATAAAGAAAATGACATAAATCACTAGTTTACATCATCTTTAAATGGGTGACCATGAGATCATGATGGGCCAAACAATACCCCTAAGTGGTAATGAAAATGTTAAAGATAGACTTAAGTAACTTCACATCAAAAATTGAATGAGTTATGTACATAAATCTTAAAAAGGTAGTAATGAAACTTGTAAGAAACTGAATGTAGTTTATAGGCTACTACTTTTCTTTTTAAATGTTTTAATTAATTTAGTAAAAAATAGATATTTAAATCAGGCACTACTTAAATGATACAAAGAGAAAGGAATTTGCAGCAAAAGAACATTCAATGACTTGTTTGGCAAATTGTCTCTCTAGTAGCCCTGTTTTAGGACAAATCGAATAGGAAAGAAATTTTTATGGAGTTTCTTAGGAGTCTAAATAGACTTTCAGCTACCTTTTGTGGAGATACAACTCATCCTATAGTGGTAGCCTCCAATTTGAATTGTAAACCCTTCAAAATGGACAAAAATTAGTCCTAATTAGCCATCTAGGTCCCCAAAACTGAGTTTTTGAGATATAACACCCTCACACATGCCGTAATGGTACAAAACCTACTTGAACAAGTGGAGTAGGTTGACATAGACCTACATACCAAATTTCATTAGTTGGGGAGGTGTTTAACCCCCCAAACTCCAAATTTCTCGCTTTTGCCTAGGTAGGGTTTTTGACAAGGCAACGAAGGTAAAAAAATCATTTTTGAGTTAATTTTTTGTTTCAAGACCTCTAACCAAGTACATTAGGTTTGTATTGATTATAGACATTTCTAGGCACCAATTGGAGTTCTTAAAATTTTGTACAAAGCTTGAAATTCATAGTTTATCAGTCCAAAAAGTACCAAAAATACACTTGTACAACACTATTTTTAAGGAATGACTGAAATCTTCTAATTTAATGAATGAAATTAATCCATTTCACCTGGATAATGATGAAAAAATATCTAATAATTCTCCATACACAAGAAAAGTACACAAAAATGCTTCAAATCACGTCTTTTTGCAACAATGGAGGTCTAAAACCCCTATCCACGCCCTACCAACATACCTGCAACAAAAAACTTGATTTCTTTCTCCTCAAGAATGATACAAAACTGAATTTTTCTTTTTTTTCAAACTCTTAAACATCCCTAACTACCTACCTCACACCCATGCAAACCAACATTTACAAATTAAGCATTCAAACCCCTAATTAGGTACTTGGGGTTGAGTACAAAATTTGAAATTCATGAATACTTATTTGTCTAAACTTAAAGAAACACCTCCTAACATGTGATTAAAAACTTAACACTACATTTTAATGCAAATCTATAAAAAGATAAAATGGTGCTCCTGCATCATTAATTTTTAGAAATAGATAAAAAGTAGGTGCCATTCCAGCCAACCTATGTATTAGCAAAAGAAAATATTTTTGTTAAACTTCATATTAATTAAAGGATACATGAGTGGATGTGACACATTTTTTTTTTAAATAAATTATTAAATAATTATTTATGACTTTTTTATAGATCTTTTTAAAATATCAAAAAGTAATTTTTCGACCAACCTAACTTGGTCAAAAAATATGAAATTCATTTTAAAAAACTTGTAGGTATTGAAACCTAGATTGAAATGCATCTTTTAGATTTGAAAAAAGGATAAATGGTTTGAAAGTTATGAATATTTTCAATATGTATATCTATCTGGAACTTAGACATAGTGTATGTAGAAAATTAATATTAATTATCTATTAAAATTATAATGAGGCATATATTATATTTTTAGAATCTTGAGAGTTTCCTCTAGATTTTTTATTTTATTAAATTTGGCTACAAAAAAGTTTATCAACTTTAGGATGAAATCATAGAAAATTTTAGGATAACACAAAATGTGTGGTTTTGTAAGTTTGTTTCGCAAGTTTTCTGACTCCCACTTGCCCAAATCTAAGGTAATCCCAAGGACTTTTGGAGGGGATCCATATTTGAGCTAGAAATATTAACACTTTTTCCACTCCAAATCTCTATTTAAATCCAAATGTTAACACTTTTACATCTAGGAGGTTCTTTTTGCCATTGCCACTATTTAACCCATCATGATCTTGCACTCACCGAATTTCTTAACAATTTGTTTGATATAATTGATAGAATGTGTTGAATGCTAAAAATACTAAATTTTGTGTCCTAATTAGGCTAAAACATGAGACACACTATTATCCTTTCACCTTGATGTTAAGTTATGTTACATATATACATGTACATTACATAGATGTAATTCTATAAAGGCTAAGAGTCCCTAGAAATTTGAATTATTTCCTATGGGAGTGGAACTATTTTCTTGTATGACTCTTCATCTCCTGATGATTATGGAGTGTATTTATTTGCGAGTAGGTGTCTGATGTAATGGAATATGCCTTGGTATAGTGGGACTACCACATAGACTACATTATCTAAATCTCAAAGTAGGATGCTCAGAATGGCCTGGTGAGTTGTAGTGTGAGTTTTACAATTTGGACTAGAGGTTTACTAGACCTTATTGAATTCATTGTAGAAACTGTAAAATGTTTAGTGTAGGTATGGTTACCATAAGTGCATCTATCTCTAGTAGAGTGTTATGTGACATTGCTAGAGCATGTGTGGAACTTGCTAAATGTGGGTAGATGGTCCTTGTGTTATTGTGAGCATCTATGAGGTGCTCTAGTGTACCATAAAACATGGAAGTGTTACCACAAGCCATGACAATGGTCTTGACATTATCACATGTACCATTATTGGTGAATCTACCTAGACCAATCACCCCTCCTTTTAAAGCAATAGTCTTGGTTGCGTTAAGTCTAGGAAGTATGTGTGAATCCTTAAATTATAGTTATTTCTTAGTGAATCATTTGGCTTGTTGTAGGAGCTGCCCACTATGACAACTCTGTGTATGAGCATAGAATAGTTGTATGTAAATAAGGTTTCCAAAATCTAATTTATCTTTATCACAATAGGTCAATCATTAGTTGGAGGTAAGGTTTAGAAGGCTAAGTATACATGTTTGTAAGACACAATCTTCTTTGGAGTTGGTATGAAATGTGTTGAGCATGACTTCACTTCAAGAATCCATTATCTCTTATTGCCCATTATTATAACTATGATGTGAGGATTGGCGGTGTACATACACTTGTGACTATTCATGTATGGATGTCCAAGGCGTACATTACAAATCTTGATTGGCATCACACCATAAATATCTCCTAAAAAGGATGAATAGCAGATGAAAAGTGGCACTAGAGGGTAACACATATACCTTGGGTGTTGTAGGTGATAAACCCTCCCAATTTTTAGGGCTACATATGGGCATGATTGATAGATTCAATCGCTTGATAATTTTTTGAAGATATTAGGTTCTTCATGCTACCACCATTAATCATGAAGTCTAGTGGCTATCATTTCACCCACATCTATAAATGGAATAGTCGATCTACCTCGACTTCTTTAGGAATCACCTACATAGTGTTGACTAGGACACTAAGATCTATGTCAAAAATTCAATATGAGGTCCTAACATCATCATCCCCTATTCTAACCTTTGTAAGCAAACTCTTCTGAGCATGGAATTCAAAATTTGAATGGCTAGAAATTTTGTATCTATTACACCAATTTCTAGTCTTGGATGGTTTGTTCTTATTCGAAGGTAGTGTCTTCTTTGGCATATCAGTTGTTTCCCTCTTGCCCTTTTTCTTGAACTCCTCAATGGTTTCCATATAGTGATAAGCATCTCCCATTGTATTGACTTTAATTATATTTAGTTTGGACTAAATGTATGGGCATAGGCCATTATGGTACTTGAGGAATTGATGTTACTTTGACTCAAAAGAGTCCAACTTTACATAGAGCTCATAGAAGGAATCTATGTAGGATTGAAGTTATTGGTCAAGTCCTTGCCATAATTATGACCACTATATGTAGCAATCAACATAGACATCTTCAAACTAATATCCATTCTTAAAGGCTTCCAAGAATTGATCCCAAGTAGGCTTAGATTCACCTTATGTCTTTTCTATTTTCCAATAAATAAGGTGCTTACCACCACTTCTTGATAGAGGGAGACACTTTTAGAAGTTTAATCTTGATTTTTTTGTCTAAAAAAATCATTCATGGAAAAGTAAGATTCTAATTGATCTAACTAATTATCTACATCATCTACATTAATCATACCCTCATACACAAGAATGTCTAGGTTTAGTTGAAACCTAGGGGTGACTTGACCACCAAAATATTTACGTAATTATGACATCACAAAACCACCCATTTAAGGACCTCTACAAACTAGATAAACAAAAATTTCCATTGGTCCATGAGTGCTTCTTCAATTTCACTTTTGATCATCACTTGTATCTCCTATTGTATTGGTTTGGCCATTCTAAAATGAGTTAGTGGGTAGTTTGATGAATCTTGAGGTTTGATGTAGATATAGTTACAACATAATGTTTGGTGTAGGTATGATTACACTAGTGTATTTGGTCTCTGGCAGAGTGCCCTACACCACTATTAGAGTATGTGTGGCACTTGCTAGAGATATGTGGATGGTCCTTTTGTTATCACAAGCATCTAGGAGGTGCTTGCAATGTATTGTAGGCTATAGAAGTGTTACCATAATTATTGTAAGCCATGAGAATGGTCTTGGAACTACGACATGTGCCACCTTTAGTATCCCCCTAGATCAATGGGAGTAAGCTTGGGGACAAATTAAATTTAAAAGTTGTGGGATTAAATTCCCACCATGGTTCTAAGCCATGGTAATTTCTATACTTAAAAATTTGATCCAAGTAAAGGAATTAGTAAAGTAAGAATTGGGAAGGGTCCCTAGACATGTGGTAAAGTCTGATCAGATTAGGTTCAGGTTAATTGCAAACTTTTCTATAGAAATATGCCATTTGTACATGAATCATTTCATTAGGAACTTTGGGTGTCACATAGTGACTAGTCCTTGCCATTACAACACAATTAAAAGTGTAGTTGATAGTAATTGTGTAGATGACTAACAAATATTGATTGGTATAGTAATCACTTTGAGAACATGAATCATAACTGACATCATTGTATTAACATTTACTTATTTACATATGTAGATTGTGTTTTAAAGATAACCTTTTAGAATATATAACAATACATAACATCTTAAAATCATGAATTTTATAATACATTTACTTCTATAAAAAGTCAAGCAATCATTTTCCATTCACAAAAGAGTTAATTTTTTCAAACTATTACTATTTGTTCACTCTATTTAAACATTATACTCTTAAGAATAGCCCATTTTGTCAATCTAGATCTAATCAATATTCACTAAAATATGTCTCATATAGAATTATTTAATTATTAGTTGTCTTATAGAAGATTAAGAAAAAAGTTCTAAAAAAATGTGTTTGCTTTATTATAGAAAACTTTAAAAAAAAGTAAAATGAAGTACCAAAATCATATTCATTGATAGAATATAACAATAATTAATTAAGTACATATTGTTTTCCTAGAGTTGAAGTTCATCATAGGTTTGTAGGATATGATGAACTAAATATTTGAGCTAGTGAAAAAATAATGCAATATCTTAAGAGAATTAACAATATGTTTCTCTATTTTCAAATCCAAATGTAATATCTAGAATGACTTGGTTTACTAGTCAATGTGCAAGATGGTATTATTGCGATCCAAAGTAAAGTCACCTTTTACTTGAAAATCATGTAACATATAAACAACTATAGATTTGGTTTTCAAATGTTTCTTATATTACATTTGGTAAGGGATGAAAACAAGTAATTTAATGACTCATCTTGTAGAATGCATTGGAATCTTTTCATCTGGAGTTTTTAAAATACATGTTAGTTGATATTTGTAGACATATACATCTGACTAATGGAAATTAATGCATTGTATAGTTTTCCCATCTTATTTTATAAGAGCTTCAATTACAAACTAGATTTTTCACAAACAAGTAAAATGGATTTGTATATGCATTTGGAACTATGAGTTTGCCTTGTACCTATACACATGTGAGAAACATATAATTTAGATTGAGAATGTGTGCAATAAATGCATTCAAATAAACATCAAAACTAATATATTTTTCATCAATAAGTTGATAAATGTACCTTAGATGTTGAGAGAAGTAATGGTTGCAAGTTTTCCAATGCTATTTTTTCATTCAACTCCATGATAAATGTTGATTTGATTTTATGATGTGTTTTGATTTGTGCTAATTTTTTCTTTAATATATTTTTGAATAACAAGAGTGGATTTCATCTAGTGTGGAGTCACCATTGAATTGATTAAAAAAGAGAAGCAAATGTAAGAAACAAATACAAATATAGTACAATAATGTAATAGGGAAAAATATTACTTGAAGAAATGCATTAAAATTAGGAAACAAATAAAAGTGGATAAGTATATGATATTGTGCTCACCGTTGCTTCATCATAGTTTGTAGGACCATCTTTGATATCTATAGTTTGTTGATTGCCAATTTGTGTTGCATTTATTTTTGTTGCAGCTATGATCCCAATTGCATATGCTTCTATGTTTAATTTACGAGTTGTTTGATTATTGTGTTTGGTATAAAGTTGTATGTTGAGCATATTTTAGGTATAGTTTATATGGTTGTGGAGTCTTTTACTAGAAGAATGAAATTACAATCTCCTTGGTCATATCTAGTTTTTGGAGTAATCTCAAGGTTTTTAATGCATATTTCATTCATAAGTTGTACATTTTGTCTATGCATTTCAACATGTTCAGGTGGTATGGGAAGTGTAATTGTCAATTCTCCTTTTTCATCAATCAAATCTACACACAATATTTGTTTGTTATTTTTATTTTGTCGAGTGTTCTCATGTAAGTAACATCTCTACGAAATGTGTTTCCTCTATTATGGATAATAAGACCTTCAATTGACAAGTATCCATTTATTGATTTTTTTTAATTTGTAAATGAATTCCAAGTAGTTATCAGTGCCTTGTGATTGTTTGAAGATATTGTATGTAAAAGAATTGTTCAATACTTGTCTTTTGTTGTTATGTTCTGATTCTATAGCTAGACACTTCATTGTTGTTGAAAGAACCAATAGTCAATTTGTTAATAGGAGATATTTTGTAATGAAAGAATTTAGATTAAATGGATATTAGAATAAAAGGTTATTTGATTTTGTTACCTAAATATAGCATGTAATTAGCTAGCTATGAAGAAAAATGAATAGAATAATTGAAGTCTCACTTGAGTTCAAATTTCTAATGAAAATTGTGATATTGTTCAAATTTATATTCAATATATAGCATAATCTAGTGTAATAACTAATTGCTTCTGGAAAAACTATGTAGATCTTTTTTGCATCGACATTTCAGATCGCACTCTGTGATCCATCATCAAGAAGAGGATAAAAATGATACACAATTGCAAAAGCTAGCTTCTTAAAAAGAGAGAAAGGTGGGGGTTGACACACAAAAACAAGACAAGGTAGAGATTTTTTTTTTTAAATAAATAGAGTAAAAGAAAGATAAGAAAGAGTGGAGGAAAAGAAGAGTAAGTTTATGTAAAAAAGATAAAGAATAATATACAAATGACATTAGTAGATAAAAATAAAATAAATAAAAGAAGAGGAGATAAAAAGTGGGAGATGAGATCAACACAGGAAACAAAGAGTGGAGGAAAAGATAGAGAAGAGCAGAGGAAAAGTAGAGAAAGTTGATGTAAAAAGGTGAAGAATAATGTACAAAAGACATTAGTAGATAAAAATGAAATAAATAAAAGAAGAGGAGATAAAAAGAGGGAGATAAGGTCAACACAGGAAACGAACAAGAAGAAAAGACAAAAGGAAAGAAGATGACAAGGGTGAGGGGAAAAGAGTAAGAAGGAATCATAGGGAAGGTGAGTTAGTTTGGATGGAATCAAGAAGAGGATTCCAAGTCAAGCTTAGGCTCCATCCATCTTCTCGGTTAAGGTTGGTGGGGTGGTTTCTGATAAAAATAGATTCTTTAAGTTTTCTCCTGAAGAAACTATCCTCTTTGACCAGAACATGAGCACCTTCAAGCCATATGTGGTGTTTTGTGCTGGAGGAATACTCTGCCAAGGCAGATTTAGTGATTCTTTCATGTCTGATGTCAGCAGCATGTTCCTTGATTCTGGTGCTTATAGAGCGACCTCTCTCCAATGTAAGGAGTCCCACAAGAGTAATCAATCTTGTAGACCCCTACATTGAGAAGGATGTTTTTAGGGTTTTTGGTGGTCGAGACAAGGATTCTAATGGTCGTCATGGGCTTGAAGGCACAAAAGAGACCTTTTTTACGGAGGATTTTGGCAATCTTATTAGAGATTACCTCGATGTAGGGGAGGGTGGCACTAAAGACTCCAAGAGAGTTCTGATTTGTTGGTTTAGAAATAAGATGAGTTTTGGCTTGCGTAAATGCTTTGACAATAACAAACAAATTGTCAGAGCATTTAAGCAAGCTAAAACTCGTCTTATTTCTAAACCAACCAATTAGAACTCTCTTGGAGTCTTTGGCGCCACCCTCCCCTACATCGAGAGAATCTCTAATAAGATCACCAAAATCCTCCGTAAAAAAAGGCCTCTTTTGTGCCTTCAAGCCCATGATGACCATTAGAAACCTTGTCCCGACCACCAAAGACCCTAAAAACATCCTTCTCAATGCAAGGTCTACAAGATTGATTGCTCTTGTGGGACTTCTTACATTAGGGAGACAGGTCACTCTATAAGCACCAAAATCAAGGAACGTGTTGCTGACATCAGACATGAAAGAATCACTAAATCTGCCTTGGCAGACCATTCCTCCAGCACAAAACACCACATATGCCTTAAAGGTGCTCATGTTATGGTCAAAGAGGATAGTTTCTTCAAGAGAAAACTTAAAGAAGCTATTTTTATCAGAAACCACCCCACCAACCTTAACTGACAAGATGGATGGAGCCTAAGCTCGACTTGGAATCCTCTTCTTGAATCCATCCAAACTAACTCACCTTCCCTATGATTTCTCCTTACTCTTTTCCCCTCACCCTCGTCATCTTCTTTCCTTTTGTCTTTTCTTCTCGTTTGTTTCCTGTGTTGACCTTATCTCCTTCTTTTTATCTCCTCTTCTTTTATTTATTTCATTTGTATCTAGGAATGTCTTTTGTACTTTATTCTTTACCTTTTTACATCAACTTTCTCTACTTTTCCTCCACTCTTCATTTCCTGTGTTGACCTCATCTCCCACTTTTTATCTCCTCTTCTTTTATTTATTTTATTTTTATCTACTAATGTCATTTGTATATTATTTTTTACCTTTTTACATAAACTTACTCTTCTTTTCCTCCACTCTTTATTATCTTTCTTTTACTCTATTTATTTTTTAAAAAAATTCTCTACCTTGTCTTGTTTTTGCATGTCAACCCCAACCTTTCTCTCTTTTTAAGAAGCTAGTTTTTGCAATTGTGTATCATTTTTATCCTCTTCCTGATGATGGATCACGGAGTGTGATCTGAAACATCGATGCAAAAAATCTCTACACAGTTTTTTGAGAAGCAATCAATTATTATTCAAATGGACTGTGGAAATATCATGTCTTTAATAATCTAGTGTAGCAATTATGTTATCAATTCTTATTGTTGGTGCAATGTATATATTTTCAATTGTAATTTGTAATTACTTTATACATATTTTTTTCATGATATATTTTTTCCTTATTTTTTGGAATTGTTTTTTTCTATAGTTGTTATTGAATGTAACAATTTAAATGACACTTGAGTTATGTTAATTAGTGTCTAATTAGGTCTATGTCTATTGTGTAGTCAAATGAATATGTTGTGTCTATTCATATAGTTTTCTAGAATTTTGGTTTTCAAATTTAATCATTGTATGTCCATGTTAAAATCTCTTATGAAAATTGTGATATTGTTCATTTTTTTTGTCATGACAACTTCTATTTTTGTTTCTTGGAATAGGTTTTGTTCTATAATTGTTGTTTCTTTTTAAATACATGTGGTAATTCCATGCACATTGTAGTTAGTAATGCAAGATAAATATTGTATTGCATTAACAATACCTTTGTTGTGGGCACATGTCTCTTACTAGCACAAGGCATTGGCCTGTATTAAATCATAGTCATGCAAAACGTCATCTATGTGTGCTTCTAGGCTACGAGTATTGCGGGACTAAATTGAGATAGTCGAGGACAAAATTTATATTGAATATAACATAATCTATTATAGTAATTATGTTATCAATTGTTGTTGTTGGTCTAATGTATATATTTTTTAATTACAATTTACAATTGCTTTATACACATTTTGTCATGATAGCTTTTGTGTTTGTTCTTTGGAATTGGTTTTGTTCTATAATTGGTATTAAATGTATCAATTTAAATGACACTTGAGTTACGTCTATTTGACTAACTATGCATTAACATTTTTATAGTAATTGTTAAAAAAATTAATGTCATGGTCACTCAAATATGTATCAATATAGGATATTTCATAGTGAAAGTTCTTAATGTTTGACCACACATGGTCAATAAGTGTTTTTTAGGTCTATTTATATTGTGTAGTAAGAAGAATATGTTGTGGCTATTCATATAGTTTTGTATGATTCTAGATTTTGAATTTGGTCATTGCATGTCTATGTTAAAATATCCTATGAAAATTGTGATATTATTTAAATTTATATTCAATATAGCATGATCTATAGTAGCAATTATGCCATCAATTGTTATTGTTGGTGAAAATATACATTTACAATTATAACTTGTGATTACTTTATACAAAATTTGTCATGATAGTTTCCATTCTTTTTCCTTGGAATAGGTTTTGTTCTATAATTGTTGTTTCTTTTAATATATGTGGCAATTCTCTAATGTATGTTGGCATAGGACCTTTAAAAGGCTCTCTCCTTGTTGGCTCTTTTGGTTAATTTCACTAATGTTAGCGGGAAAGCATATATAATTGTGTTTTTGAATTCATTTGTAACATAGATAGTGATAGCCAACTTGAAGCATTGGAGTAAAGAGCATTCAAAGCATTCATTGTGATTCTAGAGCATATTTGTATTGTCATTGTGTGTTGTTGTAGGTTTTGGAGTTATCGTCTATCTCTCCTTATGAGTTGAAGAGCATTCAGATCCTCTTAAGGGTTACATCACATAGGTGATATCATTTGTGTTCATCATCATTGATTTGTGTTTACCCTCTGTCTTGCTAGGGCACACACTCTCTATCAAACAACGATGTTGAGAAGCTTAAATGATATCCCAGGATTTGACTGAGGCAAGTCCCTAAACACCATAACCCCCAAACCTCATTTCTTCTTGTGTGCAGGTTACAGGTGCAAGATCCAAAAAAGTGAAGACAAGGAAGACTGAGTAAAGGAAAGGGTTTCAAGATCCGACAACATTTCAAAAATATTTCTCTGCAGAAGACTTGGGTGCCTGTGAAATAGTCTTCCAGCCTGAGCAAACTATAGAACTAGTTTCTAAGTAGTCTCTAGAACATTTTCTATGTTCTAACTTTTGACAGATTCTCACTTCTAGGACTTAGGCACTTGTGAATTTGTCCTTTGACACCTCTGCTTCCAGAATCAAGTTCTCCTCTATTCACTGATCTCAATGCTTCTTTCAGATTATTCGTATCTATTATTGTTGGTCTTTTATGCTCTGATCATCATAGAACTAGGGTTTAATGCATATTTGACCTAGGGTTTGGTAAAAAGGCTTGGTTAAATCATATCTTTTGATAGAAAACAAGAGTACAAGATCTGTAGCTCAGTCCTCCTTCATTTGGTAGTGATTTGGCGATCTTGTCCTTGAATGTTATTGTGGAAGAGGTTTTGATCTAGTGTGCATGCTAGTCTTCTTCATTCTCTTTTTCATACATAACAATATCCTATCTGGCAAATTACAAATGCTTTTACTTCCTAGTTCAACTTGATAAACTTATGACAGTGCATAGCTATGATCTTGTTGATGCCATGTATTGCAATGAAACTAGGCATGACATATATGAAAAATGTAATATATGCATTCCACATTGTGATATGTTTCATTCAATGTTGGGTTGTGAAGTCCCAAAAGCCCTGATATTTTTCAATAATGGCAGATTTATGGATATGATGGGATATATTCATGTCAATATTATGGCACAATCAAGTTGTGATGGTGTTTTCAAATCAGTTGTTAGGAAATTCTCAAAGAACAAGATTTTTGACAGAGGAAAATCATCAAGTTCACTTTCCTTAGTGGCCTTGGGTCACTAAGATATAATAGTGGATGATAAATTCATAGGGTTAGTAGAATGACTAGTTTGAGCACCTAGTCTATAAGGTACCAATCTACACACCCAGAGATGGCTTATGGGATATCGTTATGCTTTCAAGAAGCATAACTCCTCAAAAAAAGAGTTAGTGTTCGCACTTGAGTTTATGTTTCATTTCCTAAGCAATTAACTTTCAATTTGGCAAAGAAACTCTCTTTTTAGCCCCTAGAATGACAAGCTAGCCTCACACTTCTGGCATTTCTTGAAATCCAAAGCTTGTATCTAAAATCTATTTGGAAAAAAGTTTTGATAATTCATAAACTCCTCACAGTTCTGATTTCATAATGATTAGACAAAATTTGAGCCTGAAATTGACGTTTCGGCAGTTGGCAGCATGTCCGAACAACTGATTTTTATTAACTCCCCACAAACTAGCTGCCGTTAGAAAGGAACCCTTGACTAATGGTCAATTCTCCAAATTCTGGAAAACATACAATGATCCTCAATGTTTATAATAGCTCTTCACAAATTTTCACAATCCCCAGATGCAATTTGAAAGCGTGGCGGCAATCCCATTATTTTTTTTTGCAGCTAATCATTCAATGGCCTACAGGTCAAATTAAAACAATAGCTTTATTATTTTAATTTGGGCATGAGGGTTTATAATAATGTTTGGGACTAATTTTTAATTGCAAAAAATTGTTTCACTCCCCTCAAACCATTTTAATATTTCATAAAGAAGTAAATGGAGAAAAACTTCCCCTGGCCCTGCATCCACACACTAAAATAGACTGTACCAAGTGAATTTCTAGTGCAGGCATGAAATATGTGTGCTAGCCTCCATTCTTTGTCTCTTGACATTATAAAATAATTCACAGGAATTTATTTGAACGAAGTCTTTCTTTTAAGAAAAATAAAATTTATTTCTTCCTCTTCCCATGCAACCGTGCACCAAATGAGGAAGTGACAGCTTGTTTGACCGGCGCAGAGGCATTTTAGTGCACAGAGAAATCTTCATAAAGTAAAGGAAATTGAAACATTAGTGAGGAGCTCGTTCAATGAACATTGGTGTGCAAAGGAAAGAAATATGTGCAACCTTCACAAACTTTGATCTCAACATTATTAAAGTTTTGATCCATGTGGAAGGGGCGTAAATATTTATCTGTCTTATATGCCAACCTATTAAAAGTAAACTCCATCATGGATGTTTATTTTCCAGTAAGTTGTAGGTTAACAATGTTGGAAGAGGGCGCCTTGATAGAAAGGAAAGACATTGAAATAAAAATGAATCATAGCCTATCCAAGTGTAGTGTACAACAGCAGAAAACATATTAAAAAGTGCACAAAAATTTACCAGATAGAGGTGCCATTCTATGGTAAAGATGTAGTAAAGAGCCAAAAGACAACCAAAGGGAGGCACCATTTCCTATTTGCTTCTCCTCTAGTGCAAAAAAATGAAGGTTGCAGCAAGAGACATGGCACCACACCTATTCCTTTTTTTTATGGATGCAAAAATGGACATGAGATCTCAGTTGTGTAGATAGAAAACCTCTGGAAGGGTGGCATGTGCATATGCAAGCCATTCAAATGCTAAATTATGATGTTAAAAGTGAGACATGGTGGTTTTTCTTCCCTTGCAGCAGTAATAAAAACCCAAACGCTAAAATATAGTGAAATTGCAAGGCATCAACAAGAAGAGGGTGTTGTCCATAATAGAAATGTGTGGCAAGCAAGTGGAGTTAAAGAGTATAAAGGATGGAAACACCTATATTATGCAGTGAAATATGATTAAAAAATGCAGGGAGAAGCATGTTAATTGTTTGACAAAATGCCTCTAAAATGTTGCATTGCTTGTAGAGTCGTTTTAGACAAAGCTTTGAAAAAGAGATATTCTTCAGTGGTTAAAATAAATGTGGAAAGCTTCGGGGAGAAACTTCCAACCTTAAGAATATGTATATTTGAAAAATTCTGACAGCAGAGGTAGAGAAAGTGTATATGCAAACAAAATGTGAAGACTTGTGTGTTGCCTGCTAACTATTTGATGAAATTTCTGACTGACTAGAGGAGGAATTAATGGAATTTTGAAGGCTAAAATTGCTCATATATGATGAGTTCTTATTTGCAGGTCAGAGGGTAAGTGTTAGGGGGTTAATTTTTTCACCTACGAGGTGAAAAGCTTGGAGAACACGTTTTTACATAGGAGTAAAAGTTTGCACAGGATTGCACGTGAAGATTTGGGAAAATATTTTCTAGTTTCTAGAAGGGGACAAAAAGGAAGAGAATTAAAGAATATTGTTGGCATATTCTTTTATGCCCAAGTGCAGTTACAAATCAGAGGTCCAGCGTGTGATATGTGTCACCTTTCTTTTCCATCTTCTTTCTTCTTATAAATTTTAATTTCTAGGTCATTGTAAAGGGTTGGTTCTTGGAGACACTTTTACATAAAGTTTGAAGTATTGGAGTCAATGTGGGTCATGCCTTCAAGCTACAATGTATTGGATGTTTAATCTTTTATTTAATTAAATTCTTCCAAACAATTAAATAATTTTTAATTATTTAATTAAGTCAAACTTATTCCTCCAAATTTAAATAAATCAATCAAATTTATTTAAATTCTCTCAGTCTCTAAGAATAAAATACAATTAAATATTTTATTTATTCTTCTATCTTGCACAAACAATTAAATAAATTTATTTATTTAATTTGCTTTCTTATCTTCTAACAATCTTCCAAATCTTCTAAAAATAAATTTTCTTCTTCATGCACACAAAATTAAATAATTTGTTATTTAATTTCTCTCAAATCATGCAAAAGCAAATCACAAGTTGAGTTAACTGACTCAAGCAATCTTGTTTTTATCAACAACTGTTAAATTAGAAAAAAAGCACTCTAATTTATGAAAGCATATCTTATCTTTATAAAAAAAAAAGTAGTTAACTCAAACAAAACAGCTTTTATGTGACACTTGTCTTCTTTCTATTCGCACACATTCTCTCAAGTCTTCTATACCGTTGATCTTCTATCTCTCAAGTCTATAAATTGAACCCTCTTCTTCCATTTCATTCATCCAAACTTTTAGTATTGTTACTCTACAGGAATTATAGCGCGCCTTTGGCACCCAAGTCATTCCATTTGCTTGTGATCAACTTGTTACCATATCACCACTACCATTGTTGTGAATCTCATCTTCATTGCAATAAACTATCACGGCCATTCCCACTTGACATCTTGGAATAGCAAGGAAGTGCACCTTCTGAGGGCATATTCATACACAAGATCATTTGCAATAGGCCATCAATGGAAGCCATGAATTAAAAAGGTTTGTTAAGGTATTGTTCATTGTTTTAAATCTTCTTTATTTCTATATTTCATTGAGTTATGGGTATTATTGATTTCATTGATATTTATTCGTACACAGGGGGATTCAGCGCATCTGAGCAATTCTATCACGCATCTGAGCTCTATTCTAGCGTATCTGACCTCTGAAGCTGCGCATTTGACCTCTGACCTGGCGCATCTGATATTCCTACACATATGCTCTCTATTTTGCACTTTTATCTTCTGTCTCTGCACTTTTAAAATTTATGTGCTTCTGAGCTCTGTTTCTATGCATTCAGGCTCTGAAGCTGCGCATCTATTTTAAATAGTGGTTTTAGGGTATTTCTTGTGGTTTTGCTAATGCTGACACTTTTTCGTAAGGATATTCTCTCATCTACTTGTAGGGTTAAGAGTTGGTTTAGACATTCTAACTGCATTGTTAACACATCGCCTTTTTAAAGGATAGTAATCGAATGTTCATGCAAAATCACATCTAGATCTAACTAGGAAGGGAGTAACTTAATTTTGTTGCATCAACAAATTGAATCTAGTCCCAATGCTAAGAGGATAAAATTGAATCATTGCTATCTTGCTTTCAAAGTTAACAACTTGTGTGTGTGCCCAAGTAGCTAGCTCATATAGTCTTTTTCATTTTAATTAGGGGAAAAGAACCACTGTCTTTCATGTTTCTAGGAATGATACCAGGCCTATGCTCTCCCCTATCTTAGGTGACCAAAATGCCAGACATATCATTTTTGCATGTGTTAAACCTTTAGAGAGGCCTGCCCTTGGATATCCTTTCGTCCTTGGGTAACGACCTTAAGTGGTAACAAGTTAAAGCCAAGCTCTGCCAAGCCACTATAAATAAATTGTGTTTGGAGTGAAAGCTTCAAACAACGAGTGAAGTTGTGTTATATCGACAACCAACCTCCCCCAAAACCCTCCAAGGCGCAACCCTTGCAGGCTGGGAGACTCCATAACGGAGAGTAGTGCTGCCACATGTATAACCACTTGAGTGGTTGCACTTACTAGTCATCCTTTGTTTTAGTAGCCCTAAAACCCTCTATCTGTTGGCGTAGAAGGTGGGATCTTCGAAGCCACCCTGATTCTTGTGGTTCTTAGTAGAGATAACAGAGACAATCCTAAGGTTCAATGGGGCTACGAGCCTTGGGAAACTCAGATCTTGGTATGCGTGAGAAGTGTGTGCCGTGGAGAGAAGTCGGTGCAACCAAGATCTTAAAGCTATCTACTTTGAATATGTACAGCTAGGGATTTGACAAATATTGTCTTTTCCAACCTAGGATTTGTACTTTCTTTTTGAGTCAAAAAGAGTCCAAAAAAATAAAAATTACAAAAAAAATAAAAACCATGAAAACATTCTTTGTGTTTGCTATGTCTTCTTGCCATAATTAATAAAATCAAATCAAAAAGACCATCTTGCAACCAAGAAACCAAAAACACCGAAAAATGTACTAAAAAAAAAAATTACAAAATACTCATGAAAACCAGAACTGCGCATCTGTCCTGCAAAGCTGTGCATTTACCTCGACTTACTGCGCATACATTCTAACTTTCTACGCATCTATCACCTGATACTGCGCCTTTAAATTTTACCAGAACTGCGCTTTTATCCTGACTTCCTGCACATATATCCTCTGTTTCAATGCTTCTGTACCTGCACATCTACAACAGTGAGCATTTCCTGAGCTTTTGAGAGAAAAGTTTTAGCATTGTTCTAGTTTCTGAGATCGGATCTACTGTGCAGTCACATTTTCCATCCATTTCCATAGCATACCCTCTCTTTCGTCGGTCGTCTTGTCCACCCTCTATTAGGTCTTTCAAAAGCAAGTCAAAGTTTCATATCAGATTAGTGCAAGACCTTTTTTCAGATCATTTTAGATTCAAATAACCCTAGTAGGTCACAAAACTTCACTAGTGGTCTTGGTGCAAGACTAGTCTCTACACAGTAAATGGATACCGGATATCCTTACTTGTGGCTATCATCTTGTGTCGACCAACTTGCTTGGAATCATTGATCAAAAGAGTCCCTTGTTCGAATCTCATCACAAGTATCCTCTTCTCAACAATCTCCACCAACACCTTGCCAAAATCTCTAGTTTCATCCCACCTCTTCCCACGTCGCCTCGCATGGTTTTAACTAGGTCTCAATACCAAAAATAACTTGAAATGGCCGGATCATCCAACCCTATTGTCACCCCTCATGACAGTGATGAGAAAATATCTCATGAGTAGTACCAGGTAACCCTCCAAGATTAGAAATTTCAACGCTTCCTAGAAAAAGTGCTCCACAAGGACCCTCACAAGTACTTTCTTCATCTTGCAAATCTAGGACTTAAACTCCCCACTGACTTCGATCTCAACAAACTAAAAGAGACCGTAGGGGAAACTCATGAAAACCACACTAGTGAGGACAAAGGAAAGAAAGTCATAGACCCAAACATACCTATGGAAGAAATGAGGAAACAAATCAAGGGCCTAACGCAACAAATGACAGATCTCAAAACAAGAACAAACACTAAAACTTACTCCTTGGAAGACATCACACCATATCCTTTTGACAAAAGTTTGAACATAGTGCCCTTCCCCTTTCGGTTTGAAGTTCCTAAGTTTGACAAGTACAAAGGGAAAGGAGACCCAAGAGATCACATTAGGGAATTTAACATCGCGTGCATGGAAGTAGCTCACAACGAAACTTTCTTAATGAGACTATTCCCTAGATCTTTAGGTAGTCAAGCCACGAAATGGTTCTCACGACTTCCACCGGGTATCAAAACTTTTGATGAGTTAGTAAACAAGTTCATCACACACTTCTCATATAACATTGAACACGAAGTCTCCATGCTCGACCTATGCAATACAAAGCAAAAAGGTGGTGAGTCTTTCACCTCTTTCTTACAAAGATGGAGATAACTCGCGAGCAAATACTCATATGACGTACCTAAGAAGCAATTGACGAAGATGTTTGTCCACAACCTTAACCCCGATCTAAGTTACCAAATCCAAATTCAATGCCCTACCTCATTTTTGAAAGTCATTGAGATGGAGCTATTTATCGAGAAAGCTATGATCACCAAGGGGCAAATAAAGTTGTACAAGGACACCCCTAACTCTAACTACACCACGGACAAGTCAAAGCTTTGGACAAAGAACAAAAATGTCATCAATGATGGAGTAGTTGATGCCAAAGTGGCATCTCCCAAACAGTAACCAATCTTCACTCTCAAAGGAGAAGCAAACAATGCTACGCAAAACAAAATCTTCTCTCGCGAGCCAAAGCCATGGTTTAACTCCAACCCTAGGCAAAAATTCACACCACCAGGAGAGTCCCAAGAGTCTGCATTAAGAAAGCTATTGGCCAACAATGAGATCACTCTTCCACCAACTAGTGACTATGAACCTCAAATAAAACCTCACTATTGGAAAGATATAGATTTCTACGAATATCATAGAGGAAGAGGCCACACGAACAACAATTATATCCATCTCAAACATGTCATTCAAGACATACTTGACCAAAATTAGGTAGGCACTAAAGAACATACCTCTAATAAGACACATGTGGCATACAAGGATCCATTCCTCAATCACAACAGGCCATACAACAACAACAACAGCAACAACAACAATAATAACAATCGCAACAGGCAGAATCAAAATAATGGACACAACAATGCTAACTACACGAGCGTGCCATTCGATTATACCGTCAACTGCATATCAGAGCACATCCCACAAGTCAATGTGGTCATGTTCAACCAACAATCAGGACCCAACAAAACTGATTGCAGCATCATCACCCGCAGTGGTAAGGCCACGTTAAACATGCTTCCTCCAAGGTCGTCACCATCTCCATCTAACTCCCATACGTACAGTGTCATAGACCATCTTCAGAAAACTTCTACCCACATATCTATCTTAGAGTTGTTGCATCTGTCTCCCTCCCACAACGAAATTCTTGATAAAGCCCTACTGGAAACAACTGTGCCCACGAACTTGGCCCAAGAGAAGTTTCAAGCCATGGTAGGAAATCTAACCTCCTCTAGCACTATCTCATTTACCAAACAGGATGACCTTTCAGCGTCTCAGCCTCATAACACACCCTTGCATATCATCGCCTTCATTCATAAACACCGTATCAAAATGGTTCTCATTGATGGAGGAGCCGGTTTAAATATTTGCATGCTCAAGCTAGTCCTTACATTGGGGTTCTCTAAAAATGTAGTAGATCCAAGGAAAAAGATCACTATTAAGGCCTATGATGAAGAGGAAAGAACTACTAAAGGAACAGTGGTGTTACCAATACAAGTTGGACCAGTGATAAAGGACGTTATTTTCCAAGTCCTAGACAGGGAGCTAGCCTATAATATCCTCCTAGGTAGACCCTGGATCCATGCCATGAAAGCTGTGCCTTCTATCTATCACCAATGCATCAAATTTCCTCATAACAGCAAATTGATCACCATCCAAGGTGATCCAGATCCTTTTCAGCATTGCAACACTATCTGCTCAAAGCCTGATTGCATCATTTCGAACAATAGAGCTTCTACATCCGCCATCTCGCAGCATGATTCTACCTCCGAAGCTTCCTCATCCAAGCCCAAAGAGCAAAAAATCACCATCAAATAAACAAGGGTAGGGGAATACTCCATCGAGCATAGTCTCAACTTAGCCAAACTACCTCTCTCTCCAAGATCCTTTGGGCGACATCCACCTAAGTACATTCCAAAACCTTCTGCTTCTCTCGAACCTCCCAAAGCTCCCTTTGTAAAATGGGGGACCCTATCAGATGAGAGTGAAGAGAGAGATGTCTTGCAATGGCTCTACACAGAGGAATATAATACATAACAAGAACCACCTAAGCTCCCAACAGAAATCTATGGGCATGGTGAGTCTATCCTACACAGAATGGGTTATGAAGGACAAGGCCCCATTTGCCTAAGAAAAGAAGGAATCATAGAACCCATCCAACCCTCTTCATCCTCATTGACAAGAACTACAAAAGGGTTAGGATACAAGGATAAAGGCAAAGCTAAGGCAAATGCTTGTCTTGTGGAAATGATCCATAACCTTCAAGAGGACAGTGACACAGATTCTAATAAATACGAATGGGATGAACTCACAGAGCACTCCTATGAAGACAAAGGAATTGACATCATTCAAACCTATAGCCCCTATCATGAGGGACAAACGCTAACGCATAGACCATTAGAGTCTGATTCACCAACTCTTGAGAGTATGACTTTCGAGGAAGGTCAGAGTTCCATTGTAATAAATAATCTGGAGGAAAGTACCATCTCAGATCGTATCCCTACCAATCTCAATCCTGACCGTATATCCATTCAAACTATCACACCCAATGAATCAAATCTATCTTCCGACCCCCTTCCCCTTATGCATCATGAACTTATCGACTGGGACTTACAAGGAACCCCGCAACTAGACATGTTCCAAAATGGCGATGCCTATATTGACTTCATGGAACTAGGGACCACCTACATATAGGAGATCATAAATCTGGCTTTGCCATTGAACTCAACACCATGGCTTATTTTGGAGAGGGCGCCAAGCCTTCCAGTCACAAAAACATAAAAATAAAAACTGGATCTGATGGTGAAAACCACTCTGCGGCAGTGTCAGATCCCAAAATAGTAAAAAGAAAGGACGCATCAAATGGTGAAAACCTCTCTGAGGTGCCAGACGATGGAAGGCTTGACACTCTCCCCACTAACATGTATCAGGAGAAGTCTCAGATTGTTGTGGAACCTACAGAACCTATCAACATTGGAACAGAGGATAATCCCAAGATCATTCACTTTGCAAAGTCTCTATCTCCACTGGAAAAGACAAAATTTATTCCATTCTTCAAGAAAAAGCAAGTCAACTTTGCTTAGTCATACATAGATATGCCCGGTTTGTATCCAGATTTGATTCTACATCATCTTCCACTAGATCCAGGGGTCAAGCCAGTCAAGTAGAAGCTCAGAAAGATGCATCCACACATTGCATTACTAGTAAAAGAGGAACTCAAGAAACTGCTGGATGTAGGGTTCATCAGGGCAATAGACTATCCAGAGTGGGTATCCAACATAGTACCAATATTCAAACCTGATGGCAGAGTCAATTTATGCAATGATTTCTGAGATCTAAACAAGGCTTTTCGCAAGGATGACTTTATGTTGCCCAATATTGATATCATAGTTGACTTGACAACAGGACACACCATGCTTTCTCTTATGGATGGCTTCTCCAGATATAATCAAATCAGGATAGCACCAGAAGACCAACATAAGACAGCTTTCAGTTGTCCATGGGGCACCTGCTATGACCACTATCTTCCATGATATGATGCACGTCACAATGGAGGACTATGTAGATGACATCCTTGCAAAATCACTCACAAGAGAATCACACCTAGATGTACTAGAGAAGGTCTTTTAGAGACTAGAACACTTCAAAGTCAAGTTGAACCTGAAGAAATGTGTTTTTGGAGTCACCTCTGGCAAGCTCTTAGGCTTCATTGTATCAGCAAATGGGATAGAAGTGGATCCTGCCAAAGTTAAATCTATCATGGAAATGTCACCACCAAAGAATATCACTCAACTGAGATCACTACAAGGCAAGCTACAGGCTATCCATAAGTTCATATCACAACTGGCAGACAAGTGCCAACCTTTTAGTCATCTCTTACATAAAAACATTCCATTTAGGTGGGATGAGAAGTGTGAAGAAGCATTTGGCAAACTGAAGGAATATCTCATGAACCTACCTATCTTGATGCCTCCTATCCAAGGAAAGTCACTGTTACTTTACATATCTGCTACGCCAACAGCTCTTGGAGCCCTCCTAGCACAACAAGATTAGGAAGGCAAAGAAAGAGCTATCTACTACATCAGTCGCACATTGGTGGGCTACGAGCTGCAATATTCTCAAATAGAAAGATCATGTCTTGCTGTGGTTTTTGCCTCCTAAAAACTACAACATTACATGCTAGCACATTTAGTTAAGCTTATTGCAAAGATAGATCCACTGAAATACCTATTAGGCAAAGCAACTCTCACAAGTCGCCTAGCTAAGTGGGTAATGATCCTAAGTGAATATGACATTGAGATGTAGAACGGAAGTCTATCAAAGGTCAAATCATTGCCGATCAGTTAGTAGAAGCACCATTACAAGATACCACACTAATGACATTCGAGTTTCTAGATGAAGCCATATTCAGTATCACAACACACTCATGGAAACTCTACTTTGATGGATCCTATACAAACCATGGATCGGGGACAGGAATCTTGTTGGTCACTCCTCACGGTGACACCATACCTAAGTCTTATCATCTGCTATTCCCATGCACAAACAATATAGCAGAGTACGAGACCTTGGTCATTGGTCTCAAAATGGTAGCAGAATGGAAAATAAAAGAGCTACATGTCTATGGCAACTCCCAACTGGTAATCAATCAAGTCAACGATGACTATCAGACCAAAGATGACAAGTTAATCCCATACAAGCATATGGTAGATGACTTTAAATAATACTTTGTCATCATCTCCTTTGAACAGATACCTCGCAATGAAAACAAAGCAACAGATGCCATGGAAACCATTGCCTCGTTCCTTGAGATCCTAGAGAATGAGTCACGGTATGAGTTCTTCTAGAGATAGGTATGCAACTAGCTTATGATCTTCCTGAAACACACTCCATATGCCTATTAGTCAGATCTGATTCACCTTGGTATAGTAAGATTTACACTTACCTCAAGGATAATACCCTACCGCCTGAATTATCTTCTAACCAACGCCGAACCTTCATTCACCAAATCTCTCGTTACACCATTATCGCTGACACCCTATACCGCCGAGGTCTAGATGGTACTTTACTCTGATGTTTAGAATGAGAAGAATCTCAAACCGCCTTACGAGACGTACACGAAGGAATTTGTGGAACACACCCTAGCGGTCCTTCTTTAGCTAAGAAACTCATGTGTTTGGGATACTATTGGCCAAACATGGAAATAGATTCATATCAGTTTGTGAAGAAATGCAAGCAGTGTCAGATACATGGAAACCTGATACATGCACCAACTCAAGAGCTATGACCTTTAACGACACCTCGGCCCTTTTGTCAATGGGGACTCGACCTTGTGGGCAAAATTCACCCGCCATCATCTAACGGCCACAAGTTCATAATAACCGCCACTAAATACTTTTCCAAGTGGATTGAAGCCGTTCCACTCACAAATGTCACAGGCAAACAAATTGCCTCCTTTATCCTCAATTACCTCATCTGCAGATATGGAATTCCCTCATCCATTGTCATGGATAACGGAAGACCTTTCAAGAACCAGGATGTCCAAGAGCTTTGTGACAAATTCAAAATCCAACACCGTTTCTCTACCCCCTACTATCCTCAAGGCAATGGCCAAGCAGAGGCATCCAACAAAACAATCTTGAAAATCTTCAAGAAGACAGTCAACAATGCTAGTCGTGATTGGCACATACAACCGAATCCTGCTATGTGGGCCTATCGAACCAGTCTACGCACTCCCACAGGTGCTACCCCATATTCCCTTGTCTATGGATCAAAAGCCATTTTGCCCATCGAGGTCGAGTTATCATCTCTACGGGTGTCGTTAAAAGGTCTTATCACTAATGAAGACTACAGAGTTTCTAGATTGTAAGAGTTAGAGCTATTAGAAGAGAGAAGGCAACAGGGCTTTAACCATCTCAAGGCATATCAGCAGAGGATGTCACGAAGCTACAATCACAGGGTTCATCCAAGGATCTTCAATGTTGGTGATCTAGTGCTTAAAGAAAATCCCCGCAATCAACAGGATCAGGAAAAGAAAGGCCCAACTGGCTTGGTCCTTATGTCATCATTATTGCCTATGGATCGGGGACATATCAGTTAACAACATTAGAAGGTGAGTTGTTCGATGACCCAATCAATAGTATGCATCTTCGCCGGTTCTATACCTAAGAGAACCCCAATGTAAGGGGGGCAAAAATTCAGAAAATACAAAAAACTCAAAAAAAAAATCAAAAAATGGAAAAATAACAAAAAAATCATCCTCTGGTGAAAACCTGGCAAATAGGCACCTTGGATAGGTACCATGATGAAAACCTAGCAAACAGGCGCCATGTGTACTCTTGGCTTTCGTTCAAATAAAAGCAAGTGGTGAAAACCTGGTAAACAAGTGTTACCTGTGATAAACCGCTTCCTCCATCTTTGGGAAACCAATCACCTTGTGTCCATTCTTCCTACCATCATTTCTCATTCGATCCATATATGTTCCATAGTAAAAACCTAACGATAACCTATCATGGCTTGATACTCTATCTCTTTTGTCGCCTTGTCAACCAAGGTCTTATCTAGTATCCTATCCACAGTGTCAACCTAGCATAGCATCTATTGTCAGTGTCCACATGGTCCAGGTCCCTGAACTATGTTGCCTCTATGTCGTCACATAGGCAAGGCCATTTTTAATGCACCCCTGAGGCTTCCCCTTCCATCCCATATCTGGTCCTTCTATCTGTCTGAGTCCTCGCCACTTTCTACCACCTAGGTCTTAGGTCCATTAGGGTTCACCCCGAACTACGTTGCCTCTACGTCGTCACATAGGCAAGGCCATTGTCAATGCACCCCCGAGGCACTAGGTCAGTCCCTTAGGGTCCATCTCACCAATAAGGATTGTGGAACCTTTCACCAAGCAAGCAAGCGCAAGCAAAGCCCGCTTCCAAAGCAAAAATTTTGATGCAAGACATCAACCTATCCAAGGTAAATCAAACAAGTACCTAAGGCACTCTAAATGATTCTATCTAAATTATGACAAGAAAAACACACCTAATGCAAGAATGTTTTGTGGTTGTGATCAGGTTAGGTTACGGCGTATTGATTTTTGTTATCATGTCTTTCTATGCTACTCGAGGATGCCAAAAGCTAGAGATGCTATGATGGGGGCATGATTATTTTCTTTGTCTGTTGTTTGTGGATTAATCTTTAGTAATGTGAAGCCTTGTCTAAAGACATGATCAGCAAAAGATCATCGAGGACTTCAAAGGTCTAACATGAAAGGGGGCAATCCTTGTCTGTTAATACGCAAGAAATACTCAAGTCATCTTGGTTCAATTATACCTCGATGCTTGTATTAACTTTCTAAAACAAAATTCATGTAAGTAATACTCAAGTCATCTCGATTCAATTATACCTAGATGCTTGTATTAACTTACAACATTCAAAAAAAGTACCAAAAAAATTGCCCAATGATGAAATAAGCACTTCAAAATACTTGCAATATCAAGATGGCAAAAATCCATTTGCATTCCATTTCCATAACGTATCCAATTACATTCCATATCCATACCCATACCGTATCCAATTGCATTTTGCATCCATATCACGTACAATAAAGATTTTGTGCAGAGTATCAAACAAAAGCTTGTGAGTCATTCTATTGAGTCATTCTTCTATCAATAAAATTTCTATCTATCATTGTATCTCTCATCCCAATCCAGTCAATCTGAGCGATGATCCAAATGCAAGTCTATCCTTAATCCATACCAATCAAGTTAATCAATCATGTCAAATTATCCAATGAGTGGTCTTGATCCTTGTCTGGTCGTAAACCAACTCAATCAGTCATAATTATCAGTGGGAGATACATTTCTCACGCCTATAGTGTTGATCTAGGGATCTATCGTTCCCCACCATGACAACACTAGCCTTTGTGTTGCTCTAGGGATCTATCATTCCCCACCATGACAACACTATTGTCAATCCATATCGATTATTCATTTGGTTTACCACTTGACAGGGGCAATACCTTTTTTGTTCTTGTATCATTTGTGCATACTTGCTTGCTTGCTTGTGTGTTATTGTTTTATCTTGCATCACGTATCATTCAGCTCTTTCTTCATCCTGTTTTTTCTTCCGCTCAACCAATTTCTTTATCCTAACCTTCTTCATCATGAGATTGTCCGTCTCACGTCCTTCTGCCTTCTTCCCATCCAATCTCTTGAGGGGGCATCCTATCGTTGTTAAACCTGTACCAAGGGCAAACTAGGACATGTATCATTATCAAAAAATTCTTATTCTTTGAAACAACGTGATAAAATACATTGCATCAAAGAGGGGCAAAATACATACGCCTAAAAATGACATGTTTCAGTCTAAATAAATATTATTAATATTTATTTCATTCTAACTCTTCTATCAATAAATAAATAATCAATTTATTTATTCGATTCATATTTCTCTAAGTTAATTAAATATCAAAATATTTAATTACCTCTTCTAAAGTCAAAATTAAATAAAATCCTTTATTTAATTAAATTCTTCCAAACAATTAAATAATTCTTAATTATTAAATTAAGTCAAACTTATTCCTCCAAATTTAAATAAATCAATCAAATTTATTTAAATTCTCACAGTCTCTAAAAATAAAATACAATCAAATATTTTATTTATTCTTCTATCTTGCACAAACAATTAAATAAATTTATTTATTTAATTTTCTTTCTTATCTTCTAAAAATAAATCTTCTTCTTCATGCACACAATTAAATAATTTGTTATTTAATTTCTCTCAAATCATGCAAAAGCAAATCACAAGTTGAGTTAACTGACTCAAGCAATCTTGTTTTTATCAACAACTCTTAAATTAGAAAAAAGCATTCTAATTTATGAAAGCTTATCTTATCTTTATAAAAGAAAAGCAGTTAACTCAAACAAAATAGCTTTTGTGTGACACTTGTCTTCTTTCTATTCACGCACATTCTCTCAAGTCTTCTATACCGTTGATCTTCTCTCTCTGAAGTCTATAAATTGAACCCTCTTCTTCCATTTCATTCATCCAAGCTTTTAGTATTGTTACTCTGCAGGAATTACAACGTGCCTTTGGCACCCAAGTCGTTCCATTTGCTTGCGATCAACTTGTTACCATATCACCACTACCATTGTTGTGAAGCTCATCTTCATTGCAATAAACTATCACGGCCATTCCCACTTGACATCTTGGAATAGCAAGGAAGTGCACCTTCTGAGAGGCATAGTCATACACAAGATCATTTGTGATAGGCCATCAATGGAAGCCATGAATTAAAGAAGTTTGTTGAGGTATTGTTCATTGTTTTAAATCTTCTTTGTTTCTATATTTCATTGAGTTATGGGTATTATTGATTTCATTGATATTTATGCATAATTTCCCTTAACAATTTATATAATAGCTTTGTAAATCTTTCAATAAATCAATGTACAAGACCTTACTTCTATTGTCATTTTACATGTTGTCTCCATGGTTGTTTAAGAATTTTAAGGAATTCAAGGAATTCATGGATTTACATTTGCTATTCTCGATATTATGTTTTTGTTAGTTTGCATTCAGGGGTGCAATAAAATGTGTTTTGCTTATCTTTGAGTAAAAACTCTTTTAGGGCTATCAATTTGTGGGGCATTTCAAACTTGTTATGGATAACTAAGAATGGTTTGTATTTATGAGAATGGGAGGGCAATTGAGGGTCTAATGTTTCTGCAAGGAAGAAACCAAGTACATTAGGTGTTATTGAATATTATAATTTCTTTGTATTTGTGGGTTTTGGTCCAAGTATGACTTTGTTATTGTAGGATTAGGCATTGATCTAGTGGTTGAAGCTAACCCTACACATTTTCAAATGCAAATCATTCACCTAGTTTGATAAATTATTTGTAAATTATGTTTTACTAGTATGCATGAATTCAATGTTTAACTAAAAGAGGGGTAAAAATTTATTCAAACCAAAAAATGTTATTACAAAGCGAGGGCATTACACACCCCTATCTATCTCCACCAATTGGTCCAACTTTTGTGACAAATCTGGGGGTAATTGACCCCTTTCCACAATATTCCAATCATGCAAATGATTAGAAGCCCATTTAGCCAAACAATCTGTAACCCCATTCCATTCTCTAGGAATATGACAGAAAGAAACAGAATCTAGAGAGGCACACAGATTAAGAATCTGTTTTATAATAAGAGCCAAATGCCAACTGACATTCTCTAACTACCACCTCTTCAGCAAAGTCACCACCACCTGAGAATCAGATTCACAAATGATTCGTCTCCATCCAAGAGCACAACTACGCTCCACATCACATAAAATGGCAATAGCCTCCATCACATTGTTAGTATACCAACCCTTATAAATAGAAAAGATAAACTCAACAGTCCCAGAACTAGTTTGCCCAACACCTCCAATACTAGTATGACCAGGATTTCTGTGAGAAGAACCATCAATGTTGATTTTTAGCACACCCTAAGGAGGAGGGCACCAATGCCCCTCTCTATTTATCTTCCGAAGATGATGTCGGCATCTATTTCTCATGATCTGACCAGCACTTTGAGCAACACCCTTCTGAAGAGGAAGGTTGAGACAAGTGCAAAAGGCAACCTCTCCAGGATCCACAACCTCAGCCAAGTCACACTTAGCCAAAATAGTTTCTCCCAAAGAATGAAGAATCTTCCACCGCAAAGTGTTGGACAACCAGCTTCACATTCTGAAAAATTTTGCGATTCCTCTCTAGCCAGATATGCCAGATAATAAAGGTTCATCCAAGAGCCCAAGTAACCTGAAGAAAAGAGGTCTTAACAGGGGTCTTCTCCCACTGGGCAAAGAACTCTTCCAAAGAAGAGACGTGCCAGCAAGCCTGGTTCCACACAACCCACCCAAGGTGCCAAAGCCTCCTAGAGAAGGAACATTGAAAGAAGAGATGAGAGACACTCTCCTCACTTTTACAGCATAAAGCACACATCAAGGGGCCTTGGAACCCTCTCTTGCACAAGTTATCCCAAGTAAGACACCGATTCTGAACTACCAACCACATTAAAAAATTGCACTTGGGCCAACCAAATTTGTTCCACACTTGCTTCCACCAAGGAACCTCAATGTCCCCAAACACTTGCCTAACCAACTCACCATAACCCGCTAAAATAGAGTACTTACCAGATAAATCCCTATTACTCCAGGCCAACACATCCTGCCCCGCCATGGCATTGCAATCGCGAGAAGCAAGAATTTGAACCAACTCACACCTATCCTCTTCTGACCCTCTAGGTGGCCAATCTGGGGAATGCTTCCATCTAAGGCTAACAGCCAGTCCAATTTTCTGAACAGACTTATAATGCTCAACTTTAGTCCAACCCGCAGTAGTAAAATGATCACAAAGAGATTGGAGCTGAGGGTAAGCAGAAAGAATAGGAGGATGACCATCCCAAGAATCCCACCAAAAAAGAGCTTGAGAACCTGTATGACATATCCAAAAAAGCCCCTTTTAAACCAACTAAGCCCCAATTTGAGGGTATTCTAAATCATAGAGCCCTTTCCATCTAAAGGGAACCGAGGAACATCAAAAGTGTTAACATCCATAAGATACTTGTGGATAGGAATACGGGCCCAGAGTTGATGCTAACAAGTACACCAACGCCAATATAGCTTGGCAGCAAGAGTTTGCCCATTCAAAATTGCAGAACGCAAATCGAGGCCCCCCTATTTTTGAGGCTTGTACATAGTATCCCACTTAACAAGACTCCACTTAGCCAACTGCAAGTTCCCACTCCAAAGAAATTATCGTGAGAGAGCATCAAATTCCCTCAGGAAATACACTGGAGCAGCTTGAATAAAACATCTATATATAGGGAGAGCCTGGATAACAGATTTTAGAAGAGTAACTCTAGTGGCAGTAGAAAGCCAATGATGAGTCCAATGGTTGACTTTACTGTGCAACTTATCAAGCAAATTTTTCCAAGAAGACCTAGGTTGCCTACCAACAGCAAGAGGTATTCTTAGATAGACAAAGGGTAGAGACCCAATCTGAAACCTCAAAATAGTAGCAATCCTCCATTGAATAGCTTGAGCAGTATTAAAAAAGAAGATAGAAGACTTTTGCTCATTGACTTTCTAACCTGAAACAACAAGATAAATATCCAAAGCCTACCTAAAAGAAACAGCCTCCTGAAGACAAGCCCTCCTCATAAGAGAAGTGTCATCCACAAACTGAAGATGAGAGATCTGTGGTAGCCCCAAACCCCAACACCAACCTTGAAGCCTGCCTCGAGAGACCCACAACTTAAGAAATCTGCCCAGACCCTCAGCCATAATAATAAACAGATAAGGGGAGAGAGGATCTCCTTGGTGAAGGCCCCTGGAAGCATCAAAAAGCTCAGAAGGTTCCCCATTTATAAGAATAGAAAAGGAGGAAGAGGTAACACAACTCATAGTCCAACTGACCCAATCTAGAGTAAAACCAAAGCCTAAGAGAATTCTCTACAAAAATTGCCACTTAACTCTATCATAGGCTTTGGCCATATCCAACTTGATGAACATAGACTTCTCCTTAGAGGTCGCCATAGAGTGAATGAATTCAGAGGCAACCACCACCCCATCTAGGATCTGTCTACCAGCCACAAAACCTCCTTACTCCTCAGAGATTACAGAAGGAAGACAAAATTTGAGCCTCTCTGCAATCAATTTAGTAATAATTTTGTACACCACATTACAGAGAGCAATAGATCGAAAGAATTCAAGCTTATCAGCACCTTCCTTTTTGGGAATGAGAATCAGAAAAGTAGAGTTCAGGGTACGAAGCATCTGCTTACTGCGAAGAGATTCCTGGACAACCTCTAGCAAATCCAAACTTATAATATCCCAAACTTCCTAAAAAAAATCAACTGGAAAACCATCCGGACCAGGAGCTTTACCTTTATTCATCCCAAAAACAACCCCTTCCAATTCAGGCAAAGAAATTGAGCGAGTGAGGAAATCATTCATCTCCATGGAGATCAAGAGTGGAATGCAACCAAGGATCAAGTTCTCCTCATCTTCAGTAGGGGGCGAATCCTCAGAAAAGAGAGCAGAATAAAACTATCGAGCCTCATGAGACAAAGCCTACACAAAAGAAATATGGATCCCATCCGCATTGACCAAAGAGGATATACAACCTCTATTGCGATGAGCTTGTACAGAATGATGGAAAAAAGCAATGTTCCTATCCCCTTCCTGAAGCCAATCATTCTGTGCCTTTTGCTTCCAGAAAATCTCCTTCCGGAGCTCCCACTCCTTCACAACTCTCGCAGCCTGTGATTCTGCTTGACCCAAAGCATTTGAGAAACCAACATCTTGAATTTGGTGAGTAATCACATCAAGGCGTGCCTAAGCATTCCTCTTCAAAACCTTAAGATTGTCAAAACTCATCCTATTCCATCTCTTAAGGTGAAATTTAACATACTGAAGTTTTTTAACAAAGGTGTACATAGCAATACCATAAGCAGGGCTGCCCTCACTCCACCATTGGGCCACAAGATCATGCAAAGAAGACTCTTGAAGCCACATAAGCTAAAACTTAAAGGGGGATTCTTGGGAGCAATAAAAGAGTTAATCAAAAGTTTAATAGGCCAATGATCAGTTCCCCTCCTATCAAGAATCTCAGAACTAGTAACCAATCTACCTCCCACCCAAAAACAAGAGACAAGAAATCTATCCAACCTTTCTAAGATCGCTTCCTCTCCACTCTGTCTATTACTAAGTGAAAACCCCATTGGAAGGCTTAACATCAATTAAAGCTAGCAAATCCACATTCTCTCGAAAAATATCAAAAGCAGGCCCAAGCCAAGGTAGCCCACCTCTTTTCTCCTCCAAGCTCAACACAGAATTAAAATCACCAGCTAGGATCCAAGGAAGATATGGAGCACAAGATCTAACATACCTAATATGAGCCCAAAGATGGATTTTTCCATGAATATCAATCGGGGCATAAACATTAGTAACCAGAATGGTCTCACCTATTACCAAAGAAGAAGCAACCAAGGAAATAGAAGCATGACTGGAAATCCACCAAAGTGGAACAATCTTTCTTGGATCCCAAAAAAGAGCCAAACCCCCAGAGCTCCCCTGAGAACCAATGCATTGACACTGATCAAAATACCAGATACGAGAAGCACACTGCAACATGAAATCAACTGAAAGTTTAGTCTCCTCTACACAAAAAATGTCTGGAGAATGGATAGGAACCAACTCATGAATAGCTTTTTGATGGGAGGTGTTATTCAACCCCCTTACATTCCATGAGAGAACGATCATGAGGGAGATGGAGAGAAGTGAGCATCAATGGGTTTAATAGACCTAGATTCCACCAACAGATCTCCAGTACATTTAATCTTCTCAAGATCCTCCCTACGGCCACTTTTGGAAGAGTGCTCAGCCAAGCCCTTCATAAGTGTACATTGTTGTACCCCCAAGGCTAAAGAAGACCCCTTGCTTTTGCCAAAAATGAGCCCCTCCTTTGCCAAATCTACCAAAACAATATCATCATCATCCTACATAGGACCATTTAGAGATACCACATGATCCTGCATACCCTGTGATAACTAACTATCTTGGCCAGATCCTTGTCCCTACCCCACAGTACAATCTATACCAACAACATCAGAAGGCACATCCGGTAGGATTCCTTCCTCCAAGGTTGAAATGTCCAACACCTCAAACCGATTAAAGTCCTCTTCATTATGCATGTCCTTGAATGATCTCTTCAAACCACGACCCTTAGCCCGATGCTTAACAGGCACAAAGCCATCTTTATCCAAATCACCCTCCATCATGGGGGATTTCCCTTTATCCTCCTTAACAACTTTTGGAACCAAAGATGAAGGAGAGGAATGAGAAGGAGGAGCCTTATTAAGCCTAGGAAATTGCTTCTGAAGATGTCCATACTCATAACAAATTCGACACTGAAAAGGAAGGGATTCATAATCAAGCTGTTGAATCCAAGATAGAGAACCAAGACAAATTTCCAGAGAATCTAGCAAGGGCTTATTCAAATCAACCTCCACACAAATCTGAGCAAAAGAAATGACCTTTTTTTCAAGGGTTTGTTGAGCAACTGCAGTAGGCTTACCAAGAAGAGCAGCAATCCGTTGTAAAATATCTTCTCTCCAAAACTCCAGGGGAAGTCACGGCAGACGAACCCAGACAAGCACCCTTGACGATAATTCTTCAGCTGAATTAAAACCCATATGTCAAGGTTTGATAAACAATCCAACATGATTATAAAAATAGGGTCCTCCCTCAAAAACCTAATTCCTATCTGCTAAATTGGAAAACACAACCACAAAGTAACTGTTAGCAGCCACCATAAGCTCCATGTCTCCCTCAACCTGCCATGAGCGCCTAATCCAAGCATCCAAATCTGACAAAGGGATACGAATCCCTAGAAATTTGTAGATAAGAGCATGTCTACTCCAGTAAGAGACATCATCAATAACAAATTCAAGGGAAATAACCAAACTGGCCTATCCTATCTCCTGGGTAAACACCCATTCACTTTCTTCAATTTAGGGCCCTCTCCCACATAAAAGGACTCCAACTGCTGAGCTTTCAAACCTGAAGAAGAGCCATATTGAAACACATCACCCCCGGCCACCACCAAGTTGGTAGAAATCTGATGCTCAGCCATATTCACACCAACCCACACACCATCTAGAGAAAGCCCAAACCAACGAGTACCGCATAGATAAGAAAAGAGAGAAAATAGACAAAAGAAACCCCCCCGCAAGCTAAAAAACCCCATCCCATGCTGGAAAAAGTCTCCAAAGCTTGATCTACAACAACTCAAAACATGCAACCAGGATCGCAAACATGCAGACCACCTTCAACGTTCTCCATCCTTTGCATGAATTCAATGTTATAAATCAATGTTGAACCTTTTGGGATCTTGAATTTGTGAGTTATTTTTAGGGGATTATGCATACTATTAGTTTCAAGTCATTAATGATGTAAATTGCTATGAGAAGTCACATCCATGGGAATATAAATTGTTCGTACATCTTGTGTTGCATCATGACTTTCCATAATTCTTCCTTATAAAGACCCCTATGGCCTATAAATTAGTGGCCTAGTATGAAGACATGGTGTAATAGCCATTTTATGGAGTGTCTTTATACATAGGGTTTGGTCAAACTATGGTCATTTAGATTGCTATAATTTTGAAAAGGTCTCTAGGATTACTCTCATGAGCTTGATAGGGATCAAAGTGAAGAAGAGCTATACCACTCTTGTCTAATTGGTGTTTTTTTGTCCTTAGTTTGATCATATAGTTTTGTCACTCTACTTGGATAGACTTGAATTCTTGGGTCTAGGTATTGTTTCATCCCTCAAAGTTGAGGGTAGCAAGAAATAATCCCAACAAGTTGTAACTATATTGGTGCTCTACACCAAAATTTTGAAAATTTATTTTTGTTTCATGCTTAGGATTTTGGCATTTAAGTCCTTCCTTGAAAGGAGCCCATAATAATTCATCATAATTGCAAAGAAATCACTCTCTATGCATGGTTCAACCAATCAGCTTCTCCTTCATGAGTAGAAATTTTGTTTTGTGCTCTGTATATAACTTGGTGTCACTTTAATGGAGCTTGTGTGTTTTGCTTCTCTTCTATGGAATTTGCTTCTCAAGTTTTGTCTAAGTGACGAGATCAATTATCTTTATATGTGATCTTATTGATTATTAGCTACCATCATTTCCCTCATGTATTTTGATTATCAACACAAGAATTTTGAGATTTCTTAGGGTTCGTTGTTCATATATCAAAGACACAAAATAAAACATTTCAGAACCATTTGATCTTTTCAAGGTCAACAGTATGCACATCATTTTGAAGTTATTAGTCTGATAACTTAAAATCAATGTGTCATTGGATAAGCATCAACACATCAGTAAGGCAGGCCCCTTCATTCGCATAGAGAGATAGTGACATCGGTAAGACAAATTGCAAGATTTTGTACCTCTAAGAGATTGTTGGTCTAACAATTCTTTTTTGATGTGCCATTGGTCAAAGAAACAGTTTGGCACCTTGGTGGATGCCTTTTTGTCTCTTGCAAGATATGTGAACCAATAGAAAGAAAAAGAGCAATGTACCTATGACCCACATGGTGGCCTTGCACATCTCCAAAAGGTCATCAAACTAACAACAAAAATCATTGCACCATTGGCCAAGAATAGACACGGTGTCACTAGCTAGTCCCTCCATTCTATGGTTCTATATTATAAATGAAAACAATCAAAGCATGTCAAAGTATGTTTTTTCCAAGATCAACAGCCCATGCAATATCTTAAAGTTGTTAGTCTGACAACTTCATATGGGTACACTATTGGTTCATAAACTCATGTAAGCAATTTGGTGGTCCTCGCCACTCAACCAACAAATATGAAATGAAGAAGCAAATTCAGCACCACAATAGGACACATGGTATGCCCACACACTGTGAGTTAATCTAGCATGGCATGTTTGTGGGTCCCTCTTCTTGTCTTTCAAAGAACCTATGAACCAATGAAAGGAGAGGAGGCCAATATACTGAGAAGACAAATGGAAGAAATTTGCTTATTCAAATAGTAGCAAAACTAACAACATTTAATATCATTACACCATTGGTGGAGGACGTACAAGGGATAACTTTGCTAGCATCCATCTACACCATCTGATCTGCCATGTAGGATCCTCATCTAACAGTTATTGCACTCCACAAGTAAAACCAATTTTGTTAGAGGATAAGAGGTGCACTATTGACCAAGTATTGTTGCCCACTATTTTAAGGTGTTGCAAGAAAAAATTCAAAGATTAACCAAGCAACAGTAAAAGGATGTCATGCCAATCTTTCAACATCATGGTCATTAGTTCTAAACCAATTCTTAAGCAATCATCTTTTCAAATTTGAATTAAGGTGTTACTATGTGACAGTTATGCGTGCAACAGTAGTGAGTGCTCCTTGGTTTCCACCATGGTGTTTCCAACCTTTCTAGGCTTGTTTTTTTTATAAATAAGAGCTCCACACTCATGCCATAAGAGCTCTACAAACTTGTTATTTTCTCAAAACATTTTGTTAATTACAATAGCCTCTATATCTGTGGACTAATTTCAAATATTCTATAAATTTGTAATTGTGCCTTGTCGAATGATAATACATGAAGTCATGATCTTTTGTCCCTCTTCTCCTTATTAAATGATATCCTTTTACTTGTTTATTAGATGATAAGTTATATTTCATTCAGTTGTGTTGTGCAACTATTGTGATTAATGAATGACAATTTCAATCCATCGAATAGTTTTAGACTGTTCATTTATATTAATCTTAAGTTCTATATTTTCTCTAGTTTATTTCTCTCTTTTCGTCCTAATTTGGATTGAAATACCTCATTGAAAAATTGATGAAGAGTTGACTTCTAAAATCTCATAGGTTGTCCTAAAAATTGTGTCCCATGTTTGTAGGCTTTCCATGTTGGTGTTGTTTTTGCACGCAAATGTAAATTTGAACATCAACAAAGCTCATGAAATAGTTGTTTATAGAGAAAAGAATTGGTTAAGCTATAATAGTTATACTCAAATTAAATAGACAAACAACTTCACTGAATTGTTCGCATAGGAGAAGTCACTTTTTTTAGTCTATCTACCTAGTTCTAGCCTAACTTGTTCCCACCTCAACAATGATATATAGCACCATATACAGACATCCTAACTCAAAAGGCAACGCACCCAAATACAATTGGTAGGTGGTAGGGATAATGCAACAGTTAATCAAGAGTTAATTTAGTTCAGCCACCAGTACCAAAATAATCATATTTTAATGTGCACATGTTTGCTTCATATGCATCTCAACTAACTCTATCATAGGATGTATCATTGATAGAATTCCTAAAGAACTTCAAGGCCCAAGTTCTAATATAAAGATCTTGCCATACTAAGTATAATATGTGAGCTTAGAGATCAACAAAGTCTCATTTTTCCATGGACTAAATTTTCTAGGACATTCTTGACAAATGTATATTTACTACTTAATGAACTCATGCATAGCTAGTTATCCATGCCCAAAATATCTTCCCATCACAGTAAGTCATCCATCAAATCATATTTATCATACAGATATTTCATGGCACCTCAAATTATAATTATCGCACACAAGTCAAGGGATCTTAATCAACATCAGTAACATTACTCATCCCAAAAAAAAGAGCCATATCATGAGATAATCATAAACCATAGAAGCATCAATTAGATTAAGCTCAAATTAAACAAGAAGACCATTTTAATTATCATGTTATTACCACTCCTTGTTTGGTCTAAAAAGATTAAATCTAAGTTTCCATGGATCTCTAGTGTATTCATGATCACATAAAATGGCTTCATGCTCTACATTGCACGTTATCAGATGCAAGAATGGGTAGGAGAGAAAATTTATGAAGGAGAGGCTTTCAAATTTAATTGTACTTAAAGATTACATGGTGGGCTCACAAGGGAGAAACTTTGAAGAGACCTAATGTCTCAAGTTACTATTTGGACCTCATTTATTTAATCGTTGGTTTTGCTCATATCATGTTCTTCGTTCATAGGGTGGACTGAACACTATCGGCATGAGGTTGTATGTGTTTCACCGATGGTAGTGACCATCGGGATGACTTTCACTATCGGCGGGAGTTTGTAGTCTTACACCGATCTGCAAGGTCTCACCGAGAGTAGTAAGCTATCGGCTAGACTTTCACTATCGGCGAGAGTGAGAAGCCTGTGGCCGATATGCATGGTTTCACCGATGACTTGTGTCTATCGGCATGAGGTTGGCCATCGGCCAAGATCTTAGTAGTTGCTCCGATGTGAATGGTCACCCCGATGGAAGATGGCAAAGCATTGGGCGTCGGCGTGAGAACCTTCATCAGCGCAAAGTAAAGTGTTTGGGCTGATGGCAGAGGTCACTCCGATGAAGGGTAGTGAACTTAGGGATCGCGGAGACTATGTGTTATCGGTGAAGGAAGCAATCTGATCACCGATGGAGCGGGTTAGGCCGATGGGTCTTTGGTTTGGTATCGTCGGCAACAAAATTGCCGATGATAGTATAATCGAGTCGTTGGCCATATACACTATAGAGAAGTCTACGACCTGATGCATGTGGGACTAAAGGTCTCGTTGGAATGTGAACCGTTGTGACGGTTGGAAGGCAGCGACTCCGAAGAAGTATAATCGATCAGTTAGGGCAAAAGTGTGTAACCATTTTTGTGCTCTTGGAGACTGGTGATATAATTTGATCTTCTGGCATCATTGCAGATGGATGGTGATGAAACTATTCGAATTATACAATTTATTCTGTAGATGAGCAGATGCAAATAAACGGCTTTGTATAATCGTTATAGTACACATACCTAAACATTAGAACTGTGGATCTTATTGATTGTATATTCAGTTTACTGTAATAAAGATTGTTCTATTGTGGTGGTGGGTTTTTTACCCGAAAGGGTTTTCCCACGTAATACTGGAGTTTTGTGTTGTCTTATTTTATCTATTCTATTTTTCTGGTGTATTCATCTGTTGTGTTTGAATTGAAAGTTACCTGGCTGGATTATCCCCTTAGAATTTTCATTAGGAAAGCTTTAATTCCGCACCTCTGCTTTCCTTACAAGTGGTATCAGAGCCTGGCCTATTGTGTTATCCTTGTTGGTAGGTTAGGTTTTTTGTGTTAATTCTGGGAGTGGGAGTTCTGTAGAGGTCTATTCTGTTAAATAAGATGGCAAGTACAACAGGAAAAATAGACATTGAAAAGTTCAATGGCACAAACTTTGAATTGTGGAAGATTAAGGTTGAAGATTTGTTGGTCGACAGAGATCTTTGGATTGTTGTGTCTGGGGTTAAACCTGCAAGCATGAACCAAGAAGATTGGGACCTAGCTGACAGGAAAGCCAAAGGATTGATAAGATTAAGTCTTGCAGATTCTGTTCTATTGAACGTCCATGAAGAGAAGTTAGCCAAAGATTTGTGGAAGAAGTTGGGAGATATTTACCAGGACAAGTCCTTGGTGAATAAACTGTTCCTCAGAAAGAATTTGTATTCTCTGAAGATGGATGAAGGTGCATCTGTAGCAAACCATCTAAACACATTTAATCTAATTGTTGCACAGTTGACGTCTATAGGTGTAAAAATAGAAGAGGAAGATCGCTGTATGCTTCTATTGTGTTCCTTACCCGACTCTTGGGATCATCTTGTGATGGCTATTGGAAGTACAACAACCACGTTTACAACTGAAGCGGTTGTTACCTCATTGTTATCTGAAGAGATGCGGAGGAAATCTTCTGAGACAGCCAAAGAGGCCCTGTCTATTTGAGGTAGATCAAAGGAAAGAGGCAAGAAGAAGGACAAGAAGTCTAAGTCACAATCAGAGGGGAAATCAAAATCTCCTGGGAAAAAGTCCAAGGTGAAATGCTGGAATTGTGGGCAGAAAGGACACATTAGAAGAGACTATAAAGAGGAGAAAAAGAAGAAGAAGAAGTTCTCTGACATTGATTCTTCTCAAAGTGATGTTGATGCCTTCATTGCTGCTTTGGCAACGCCTGCATCTGAAGATGTATGGTTGATGGATTTAGGAGCATCTTTTCATATGACATCACATAGAGAGTGGTTCACAAAGTATGAACCATATGCTGGTGGAAAGGTGTTCCTAGCAAGTGATTCAACACTGGAAATTGTTGGCCGAGGAAGAGTCAGAATCCAGTTCCCAGATGGCAAAATAAAGGGAATGAATGGAGTTTTACACATACCAAGTCTGGCTCGAAATTTACTTTCAGTTAGTAAGCTTAATGATGTTGGAGTACAAGTGACTTTTGTGAATGGTGGCTGTAAAATGACTAGAGGTTCTATTGTACTAGCAAAGGGTGAACGCATTGGAACTCTGTTAGGTTAGATGCTAAACCAGTGTGCTGTAATAGTGTTTGTAAAATCTGAAAAAGCTACTATTGTAACACATGATGCAAACTCTATGGAAGTTAAACTTCATGCAGAGAAAACAATGCTCTGGCATCATAGACTTGGTCACATAGGTGAAAAAGGTTTAAAACCTTGAAAAACAAAACCCTGGTAGATGGATTGATTGATTGTAATCTGGAGTTTGATTTCTGTGAACATTGTATATATGGAAAACAGAACCGTGTTTCTTTTTACTCTAGTTCTCATAAATCTTTTGATGTTCTGGACTATGCACATTCTGATGTTTTTGGTCTAGTTGATGTTCCTTCTCTATCTAAATCAAGATACTACGTATCGTTTATTGATGATTATTCAAGGAGGGCATTTGTATATTTTTTGAAAAATAAATCAGAAGTGTTCAGTCGGTTTAAAGAATTTAAAACTCTTGTGGAAAACCAGACTGGTAGAAAAATAAAATGTTTGAGAACAGATAACGGTGGTGAATATTGCAATGTGGATTTTGATAAGTATTGTGTAGATCATGGTATAAAAAGGCACAAAACTACAACTTATACTCCACAGCAAAATGGAGTTGCTGAAAGGTTGAATCGATCACTGATGGAGAAAGCAAGAAGTATGTTGAGTTATGCAGGTCTTGAACAAAGGTTCTGGGCTGAGGCAGTTGCTATAGCTTCTTACTTGTTGAATCGTTCCCCTACTTCGGCATTGGTTGATAAGACGCCTATGGAAGCGTGGTCTAGAAAGAAACCCTCTTTAAGACATCTTCGTGTCTTTGGCTATGAGGCATATGCTCATATTCCTGAGGTAAAAAGGTCTAAGTTGGATTACAAAGCAGTCAAATGTATCTTTATTGGCTATGGAGTCGGTGTTAAAGGATACAAGCTTTGGAATCCTGAAACTGAAAAAGTAATTTACAGCAGGAATGTCATTTTCAGAGAGCTGAAAACTTTGGTTATTGATCCTCAGCCGGCGAAGATAGAAAAGAAGAAAGAAAAGAGTGTTGTTAATATTCCTCTGACCCCTGTAAAAGAGGAACAACAAGTACCAAGTGTAGATGGTTCAAAAGTGAGTTTGAGTAGCTCCGAAGATTCAGATCCAGAGCAAGAACCTGAACCTGCACCTCAGCGATTGAGGAGGTCTACACGTGAAAGAAAACAACCAGATAGGTATGGTTTTTTAATACTTGATTCAAGTTGTGCATATGCTTTGCTTACTGACACTGATGAACCTAGGACTGTGAAAGAAGCTATTAGTTTATCTGATTCAAATTCTTGGTTGGAAGCCATGGATAATGAAATGTCATCGTTAGAGAAAAATGGAACTTGGGATCTGGTGCCCTTGCCTGAAGGTAGAAAACCTGTGGGCTGTAAGTGGGTATTTGAAAAGAAATATGGTCCAGATGGTAGTATTGACAAGTACAAGGCAAGACTGGTTGCTAAGGGGTATTCTCAAAAGGAAGGTATAGATTATGGAGAAATTTTTTCTCCTGTAGCTAAGCTGACATCCATTAGATTTCTGTTGTCACTTGCAGCGGCATATGATTTTGAAATTGAGCAGATGGATGTGACAACAGCATTTCTTCATGGGGACCTTGAAGAAGAAATTTATATGTCCCAACCAGAGCATTTTGTGGTAAAAGGTAAAGAACATTTGGTATGTAAACTTAAAAAGTCTCTTTATGGTTTGAAGCAATCTCCCAGAATGTGGTATCAAAAATTTGATACGTATGTTTTATCCTTGGGGTATGTGAGATCTAAATCTGATCATTGTGTCTATTATAAAACTGAAGGTGATCGGATTCTTATAATTGTACTATATGTGGATGACATGTTATTCATTGGCAATGGTAAGGGGATGATCTCAGAATTAAAATCTCAGTTGTCCTTGAAATTTGAAATGAAGAATCTGGGGGCAGCGAAGTACATTCTGGGAATGGAAATCAAAAGGGACAAATCTAAGAGAAAGATTTGGCTCAGTCAGAGCAAGTATATTACCAATGTTCTTGATAAGTTTCATATGTCTGATTCTAAATAGTTAGTTGTTCCAGTTTTGTAGGGAACGAAATTTTCTATTGAAGATTGTCCAGAATCTTCGAATGAAATTGACAATATGAAAAAAGTACCTTATGCAAGTGATGTTGGCAGTTTGATGTACACAATGGTCCATACTAGGCCAGACATTGCCCAAGCAGTGGGAGTTTTGAGTCGTTTTATGGCGAATCCAGGCAGATCACATTGGGATGCTGTGAAAAGAGTTATGAGGTATTTGAAGGGAACTTCTGATTATTCTATTTGCTATCATGGAAACTCATTTGGATCTCAGAGATCTATCAACATTCAGGGATATGTTGATTCTGATTAGGTAGGGGACATTGACAGTAGAAGATCCACCAGTAGATATGTATTCACGTTAAATGGTGGTGCTATCAGTTAGATGAGCAAGTGGCAGGCTGTAGTTGCTTTGTCCACAATAGAGGCAGAGTACATGGTAGCTACTCATGCATGCCAAGAAGCCGTTTGGTTGAAGAGGTTGTGTTCTGATGTTGGTTTCAATGCAGGGCAGATACAAATTCACTGTGACAGTCAAAGTGCTATATGTTTGGCGAAGAATCCTACATTTCATGCTAGGACAAAACATATTGATGTCCAATATCACTTTGTTCGTGATATGATGGAAGACAGGAAGGTGAAGCTGGAAAAGGTTGACACTTTGGAAAATGTCACTGATGCCTTAACTAAACCAGTGAGTACGGCCAAGTTCAAATGGTGTTCAGATGGAATGGGTCTTCGGGCCCATAATTCTCAGTAACTGAGTGAGGATTAAGAGGGAGCAGTAATCTCTTCGACAAGTGGGAGATTGAAGAGACCTAATGTCTCAAGTTACTGTTTGGACCTCATTTATTTAATCGTTGGTTTTGCTCATATCATGTTCTTCGTTCATAGGGTGGACTGAACACTATTGGCATGAGGTTGTATGTGTTTCACCGATGGTAGTGACCATCGAGATGACTTTCACTATCGGCGGGAGTTCGTAGTCTTACACCGATCTGCAAGGTCTCACCGAGAGTAGTAAGCTATCGGCTAGACTTTCACTATCGGCGAGAGAGAGAAGCTTGTGGCCAATATGCATGGTTTCACCGATGACTTATGTCTATCGGCATGAGGTTGGCCATTGGCCAAGATCTTGGTAGTTGCCCCAATGTGAATGGTCACCCCGATGGAAGATGGCGAAGCATTGGGCGTCGGCGTGAGAACCTTCATCGACGCAGAGTAAAGTGTTTGGGCTGATGGCAGAGGTCACTCCGATGAAGGGCAGTGAACTTAGGGATCGCGGAGACTATGTGTTATTGGTGAAGGAAGCAATCCGATCACCGATGGAGCGAGTTAGGCTGATGGGTCTTTGGTTTGGTATCGTCGGCAACAAAATTGCCGACGATAGTATAATCGAATCGTTGGCCATATACACTGTAGAGAAGTCTGCGACCTAATGCATGTGGGACTAAAGGTCTCATTGGAATGTGAACTGTTGCGACGGTTGGAAGGCAGCGACACCGGAGAAGTATAATCGATCAGTTAGGGCAAAAGTGTGTAACCGTTTTTGTGCTCTTGGAGACTGGTGATATAATCTGATCTTCTGGCATCGTTGCAGATGGATGATGATGAAACTATTCGAATTATACAGTTTATTATGTAGATGAGCAGATGCAAATAAACGGCTTTGTATAATCGTTATAGTACACATACCTAAACATTAGAACTGTGGATCTTATTGATTGTATATTCAGTTTACTATAATAAAGAGTGTTTTATTGTGGTGGTGGGTTTTTTACCCGAAAGGGTTTTCCCACGTAATACTGGAGTTTTGTGTTGTCTTATTTTATCTATTCTATTTTTCTGGTGTATTCATTTGTTGTGTTTGAATTGAAAGTTACCTGGCTGGATTATCCCCTTAGAATTTTCATTAGGAAAGCTTTAATTCTGCACCTCTACTTTCCTTACAAACTTTAGCATCAAGAGGTAGCCCACCATATTGGCAAAGCCAATGATATTGGGCCACGTGGGTGTGGTAGAAGAGAATTGAGCATATCGCTTTGCCAGAGGTGTGGGAGTCATCAAATAAGATCAAGACCCACGGTGCATTGAAGGGTGATGTCAAATCTCATAGTGAGTTGGGGTTGTACAAAGCATTGGATTAAAATGACCCAATGATTGGTGCAATGCGATGAGGATGTCAAAACTATAAATATCATGAGATTGCACCATTGTTTGATAGGGAATGCATCAACACAAGGTGGACCTAAGGACCATATGTGCTTGTGGGGAAGGTGACATCAACAAGAGACCATAAGAAATAACATCATGGTGGGCCCCTCAAAAGGTGATCTAGCAAAATGATTGGCAAGCACAAGCACAAAGAAAAGGAGCTCACATTGTTAGTGGGAAGTGTGCAAGATTCACAATAAGATCATGATGTGCAAAAATTAGTGATTGGCACAAGCTGAAATTACAGATCATAGTGCTTAGTGTTAGGAGTTGCACCATTGGCTTCATGATAATGAGTTGTTAGTGAGGTGGGACCAGGAACTTTGTGAGCTCATAACATGTGTGAGAGATCATAAATAAAGGCCAAGAAATCAAAATCTAGTGTGGAGGATTAGATAGACCATGCAACATTAAGGAGATGGTGAGCATCATGTCAAAATTGAATTCTGGGTTGTTGGATAAGATTTCATCCAATGGTCTATGGGGGCATGAGGAGATTAGTAAGATCACATGACATTGTGTCTAGGTTCACATGACACATGACCAATGCAAAAGGAAGCAATAATCAATTAATCATAGTGTGAGAGGACCAATAGACATTAAGCACAATGAAATAAGTGGAAGCACACAGAGCACAGGCCGAACATATAAGATGCGATAGACATGAATAGAACTCGAGCAACAATTTAGACATGAATGAATTGAACTCAAATGAGGTTTGTGGGGGTATAGATGCTTTTTGGTTGATTATCCATGGGTTGATAAACTAGAATGCATGTAAAAGGGAGATTAATGACAAAAAGTTCATAGACCACTAAGGTTCTCAGAATGGTTATTAGCGAGACCATGAACAATTGTAGAGGACCAAAGGGAGGTGGAAGTTGAAAAGGTGTGTCCCCATTTCAAGAGGAGATGGAGTGTGTTGCATAATCAGCAACAAAACCAAGTTAATCCATTTTTTATGAATACAAATAAACAAAATTAGATGCTATATACAACATATTACTTGTGTTTTTTGTAACGCCCAACCATTTTGTAGCCCTAGTCACACTCATGCTTAATGATCTTCTTAATTCTAGTTAATTGTGAAATTTGCACAAGATCTTCTAACCTTCTAGATTTTTATTTATAGATTTCCCATTGATTGTCTTACATTATTAGATTTTAAAATATGATTATTTAATTTAGTCTATAAGGTTTAATTAGTGGATTGTGAATGATTGAATTAAATTTGGATAGTGACTTAATCTCTAATAGTAGGAGTTAATTTGGATATCGAGTATAGGATGGAGATTTATGCTAATATTATTTTCTAATCAACAATTGATGTGGTTACATTATTTGACAATAAAATTGTCTAAGTATGATCATAACCAATGGGATATTCAAGACAACTCTTGAGGATTGGTAATTAAATAAACTCAAATGATTCTAAGTGGTGGTAGTGCTAGGGCCTATTAAAGGGAAGATTCTCAGTATGGCTCAAAGGCCATAAAAATAAAATAATGTGGCTCAAGGGTCATGAGATAGCATGGCTCAGAGGCCATAAAAATAAAATGATATGGCTCAAGGGTCATGAGATAGCTTGGTTCAAAGGCCATAATAAAATGAGAAATGTTGTGAAAGCATGTTGAACATAAGAGTATAGAGGATATACACCAAAAAAATAGAGAGCTCAATGTATATTGCAACTTTTGGGAGAGAATGAAGGAATAAAAACTTAGAATGTTGTGAGAGAATGGGAGAGTCAACAATGAGAAAAAAATGAGAGTGAAAAACTTAGTATGTTGTATATTCAATGGGAATGAATGAATTTGAATTCTTAAAGCTTAATTGATGTGAACTTGGTGCCTCTAAGGCATCCAATGAAAATAATTTTCAAAAAATCATGAGCAAAATAGTCATTAAGTCACATCAAAATATTATCCTATGATTTTTCATAAACCTTTTTATGTTTTATTTTTCAGTGGATAAATTTGCAATTTTGGAGAGATCTCCATAACTGCATTAGCATTTGAAATGGTTCAAGAACAATAAAAAATAATTAGATGGGAGAATATAATGTGAGAGAAAGCATAAATTTTGGTAGAAACATAGAGAATGACACAATTGGCACTTGGATTGAGGTAAAAGGCTAGGACAAATGGCTAACTTAGACCTGATCATGTTACAAGAATAGACACTAAAATGAATTCAATTTATAGAGTAAAAACTTTAGAAGGCATGCTATTTCAGACTCTACACTCTTCCTTTGGTTATATAAACTCAAGCTCAAATTTACACATCCTCAACCAATTAATTGTTGACATGTGTCCCTTCCATTATGGGAAGACAAGGCTTCATAAAGTACTTTATGGTTAATTAAACAAGTTTTATTTCTAATAAATATAAATTCCAAGATATACCAACCACCAAAACATCTTCTCCCAAATTCATTCAAATCCAAATGAAATTAAAATCCAAATTCACATTCCAAAATATATTCTCCAAATCAAATTTTAAGCTCACATGAAACTCAAATCCAAATTCACATTCAAATTTGTAATTCCAAATGCAAATGAAATGTCACTTAAAAATTGGTGACTACTCATGCCTTAAATGTCACCCATGACTCTCTAGAGGCTTTTAGAAGATGTCATTTTCATATAGAATAAACCCATGGCCAAATTATACCCAAATTGCATGAAATAAACTTTCACTTTTTAGATGTCTAAAAGATCTCATTTACATACAAATCTATCCAAGCCCTTTTTGAAATATTTTCTAGCACAAAAATAAATGCATAAATAAATTTTAATCACTTCTAAATACTCGGAACATCATAAGACATCATAATTAAAACATTAAACATCATAAATAATATTTATGGGGTATTAACAAGGGTGGGTCTCACAAAACTCAAGTATGTGGTTATACTGGTATGCACATAGATACATCTTAATCATCCCATGAGTGGATCAAGATAGTAGAAACACATCCATATTACTCTTTCCAAATTTAATTTCATTGGTTTAGTCATGTGAAGAACAATATCTAAAACAACAATAATTTAAATCTAGGGGAATATATGCACATGTCATACACACATCTCTAGTGCAATAGTATACGTGGAAATCTATCTCAATAGAATTCATCTCATAAATCACATCATAGACATGGAATCTCAAATCCATGCAATAAACAATACATGTGATAATAGGCTCATAATTATCCACACTGATAATATGGCAAAACACAAATCATAAATCAAGGTATAACATCATATATCTATGGTAACACTTCATAACATCATATGGAAATAATGAACTTGAAACAACTATAATCATGTAATGATATCTATCATATAAATTAAAATATCATGTGATCCCATATATAAAGTGTCATCAAAATGAATCAATGTACATCACACAAGAATATCCTAATAAATATTGCATCATAGGTAACAACAAAGGTGGGCCTTACATGCAAAGTACTCTTCATAAGGGATTCTATCTCTAGGCTAGGGCTCCATGCATGCACACCATGCATCTACAAAATCTATATTTACAGCATACCAATCCTTCATCACTTCCATGCCTACAAGTTTAATTATCATTTTAGAGGTGTTTACAACCTTGTTGGTTTTATTTGCACAATGCTTCAACACAAAAGAGCAACCTTGCAAATACTCTTGTTGATGGGTCAAACTCACACCAACGTAGTGAATATAAAACTCTCTTGAAAATTATCAAAGATCCTCCAAGGCTCAAGATACTTGTGTACAGGGGGTTGATTTTACCAAAGAGTTTCAAGCTAACACCCACAAATCCGTTATATGTTTATTTTCCAATAACTCATTCTTCATTATAGACAATGATTCAAAAATCTGATTTAATCATTTCTTACAAAAAAAAATATTCAATGAAACCAGAATTTAAATCTATTCTACGATATTGTACTCAAAGAGGAAGAAAAGGGAAGGGAAAAAATGTTGGAGAAGTGTACTCTACATACCACCCAATCTACAATATTATTACCAACTTATATTGATTCCCTTTAACCAGATTGTAAAATGATCAATCTCACACAATCTAGATTATAATCGGTGCAATATTCTAGGAAAAGTAAGAAAAGATGTCTCTAATTATTCATCAAGCCACGACTATGCACATGTCTAGATCACAAAGTTCAACAAAATCATGAACAGGAATTAATAATCCAAACCCATACTAATCAACTCAGTGCAAAATAATCAATTACAGAAATACAAGTTTGGAGATCAATATCATCCCCAATACCCTTGCCAAATTTCTTTGGCCAGTGTTCTTCCAACCCTAATTACATCAAAATTCTTGGTATTTATAACATTTCCTAGAAAATACCCTTCACCAAAATTGGTCACAAGAAGGAATATGGATTTCCCTCAATAGCAAACTGCTTGCACATTAAAGAATCGGTTACAATACTCCCACTATTACAATTTATTTTAGTATTGGAAATGAGACCCATCAAAGGCATACACTGGATTACAATTTATTTTAGGTCCGCAAGAAGTTCACGAAAAAAATCCCCAATAACCACCAATCGAGACCTCGAATGCACAGACTCGACAAGATCATAAACCAAAATAAACCAGAATAGAGAAAACACCAGGAATCTACGAAAAAGCCAAGGAATGAAAGACTGCAGAAAAAGCAAACAAAATTCCCAACGTAAACAGAAATGCAACCACACTCAATCTCAAACACCGTGAGAGCGAAACATGAACCAAGCAAAATGAAAGGACACAAACAAAATTAAAGAAATCCAAAGGGCAAAACCAAAGAGGAGACAAACACTAGTCAGGAACACCAAAACTAACACCAGGAGCAAGCAAAACTGAGATCAAGCATAAAATTTTAGTGGCCCTGAGTCTAAATTGGACTTGAGTGTGTTGTGGCAACAGTAACTCTACCCAATCATATGCCTCTAACTGAACGTTGGCTTACTATTGATGAATTTCAGCACCTAGTGTTCTTTGTGCAAAATAAACTTCTTCGATAGTAAGTAATGCCTCTATCTGAGCAAATCTTGTAACATGGCATAGAATATCTAGTTGTGCGCAAAATATTGTTGTCTAGCCTCATTCATTGTTTAGTTGAAATATGTAATTGGTCTACCCTCTTCGATCAGCACAACTCCGATTATCAATTCAATGGCATCACAATCAACTTAGAACACCTTCCAAAGTCTAGGAGTGCTAGCACATGCTCCTCTGTCACCTTCTTCTTCAAGAGTGAAATTCTTGGCAATAGCAATTGTCCACTTGAACCCACCTTTCTATGTGCAATGTGTTAAGAGCGCACAAATGCCATTGAAGTTCTTGATGATCTTTCAATAGAAGCTCACCAACCCATAGAAACTTCTGACCTCCATCGTGCTTCTTGTTCCCAGCCACTCTACAATTGTGCAAACCTTCTCTAGATCCGTCTTTAATCCTTCTAAGGATATGATAAACCCCAAGTATGCAAGTTCCTTCTACATGAACGTGAATTTCTTTAAGTTGATGTGTAGGTCATATTTCCTTAACTGCACAAACACTTGATACAAGTGTGCAAGATGCTTTTCCCTCATCTTGCTAAACATCAAAACATTATTGAGGTATATGACCACAAAAATGTCAAGAAATGACTTCAAAACCTCATTTATCAACCTCATGAATGTGCCTGGGCCATCCTCAACCCAAATGGCATCACCAACCATTTCTACAAACCTTCCATCATTTTGAATGTAGTCTTCCACTCGTCTCCTCTTCAAATTCTAATTTGATGATATCTAATCTGGAGATCTACCTTGGAAAAGTAACGTGTGCCACTTAAGAAATCCATTAGGTCATCAATGCATGGCCATGGAAACCTATACTTGATGATGATATTGTTTATCATGTGGGAGTCTGTGCACATCCTCCAATCACTATCCTTCATCAACACAAGTACTACAAACACTGCTTAAGGACCCAGACTTTATTTATCAAACCTTGTTCTAATAGTTCTTCAACATGCTTGTTTAGCTTCACATTCATATAAGGACTCATTCTATGTGGTGCCTTGTCAAACAAACTAGAACTTCAAATTAGATCCATGTAATGTGAGACATGCATCAACAACAATTTATCTAGTATTCTTTTGCCAAACACATTTGTGAGCTCTTTGAGCAGCACAACAACTTTGACTCATTTGAGTTGTGCAGCTCCTTTTGCTCTTACACTGGCTTGACTACTATCACATAGAAATCCTACAAGTCTCCCACATCCTTAAGAATCTCCTTTACTAACAATAGCATCACTTTGCCCTATTATGTATTCTTCCTCATCCTTCATGGGAAGTAGCTCATACTTCTTACCGCCCTTCTTGATGGTGAAGATGCTCGTGTTTATCATGTATTTGTGTCTATCATGTTGCCACAACCTTCCTAATAACACATGGCATGCACCATCAAGATCTTGTCACAACATACCTCAACTATGTATCCTTCAATATGGAATGCAACTTGACATTGCTCTATCATTGTGAGTTGTGCCTTCTACAACCAAGAGACTCTTTATAGTGTGGGGGTGTGCAATTGTTTTCAACCCAACTTGTGCCTTCTTTATGGATACTTAGTTATCGGTGTTACCTCCATCAATGATCAACATGCGACACTTCCCACCTAACTTGCACTTCATTTTGAAGAGGCCCTTCCTCAACCATGAATCCTTATCCTCGTGTGTGGGATTTAGCAAAACCTTGTGCATCATTAAATTGTCTCCAACCTTTGGGTTTGTGCATTTTGCTCAACTTCCTAGCATACTTCTCTATTGGCTTGCATCACATGCATATAGTTTCTCTACACAACCTTGCTCTTATGCAACATCTAAACACTCTTAACACCCAATGACATACTTGTCCACACTCGAAGCAATTCCCATTGAAGCGTTTGTTATGGCCTCACCTTCCTTTATCTCCGCATTTGTTTAAGATTTGCTCACACTTTGTGCTTTGCAAGATGCTACTTGTTTCTACGCCATCCCTACATGCATAGGTTTTCCTTCTACCTTTGTGTTTGCCCTTTCTATCCTTGCCCTTACCATTGTTGTGTACACTATATTGTCTACAAGACTTCTCAACTTTGAGTTCTAGCTAATAGGCCTCCTCAACAAAATGAATTGTTAGCAAACAAGTTTCATCTTGGATTGAAATGTGCAAACCATTCACATATCTAAACACTTTCTCAATGGCATCCTCCACATGATCAACACACATGTATAACCTATAGAACTCCTCTCTATATTCATTCACAATCATCTCCCATCAACGTAGATTTTAAAGCTTCTTGTGTGAATCCAACAGGTAGTTGGCTAGTATAAACTTCCCCTTGAGTTTAGTCACTATGCAATATCACTACCAAATCTTGCATTTCTCCCTTTGCACGTAGCTCTTTTGAGCTCTAGACGCTTGCTCTACTACTAACTAGTGCAACAACCAAATGTGGGGCAAATGAACAACCATAGAATGGGCATGCAAAGCACACAAACAAAAGCCACAATTGTGTAAGAAAATAGAGGTCGAACAAGACTGGATTTAATTGGCAGAAACTGAAAGAATTACAAATGAGCTACCAATATGTGAAACCCAACAACTCTATGCTACCAAACCCCTAAGAATATATTCAAAGACTCTATGTACTACAATCACTTCACCTTGAGATTACTCAAAACTTAATTACATGTCATTTTTACTTAATTACATGTCATTTTTTCTCTCAATCAAAGTCAAACCAAAAAACCAACAAATCGAGCATTCCAATAAATAATACCAACATCAAATCTCACATGTGCTAAATAGGATTGGTACAAGCCATTTGACCAACAAGGAAGAGATGTGTTGTCTACAAGTAGAATAATCGGGTCATTTCTTGATAAATTCAAACCTAACACTTCTTTGACATTCTAAAACTAACAAGCCATCAAAAATCTAATCATTGTCATCTAACAAAAGCTACTCTAATATTGACCAACTATCCTGACATTCTGACATATGTTGACTTTTCTAAGGCACGCACATGTAATTAAGTTGGGTAAGATCTTAATGTGTAGCATTGAGAAGGCCGTGCAAGGATACACAAGAGCTAAAGCACAATTGGTGCCAAGATCAACACAAACAAAGTTTGTGTGTGGGCTAAAATGCACACAAACAAACATGTTCGAACCAACAAGGTTGAATCAAGGCCAAACAATGTTGTGCTAACAAGCATAGGGTACGCAAAACACCAAAACTACCCAAACAAAACAAAACACCACATGCACACAAGTTAGGATTGTGCACTCACATGTTAGGCTTGCACACAAGGAACTACAAAGCACATAACAAATAGTTTTGGTTGATGAAAACTTGTGCCAACCCAAGGATGCTCCTGCATCAACAAGTCTTATGTACTTATAGCCTCAAAGCTTGTGTTGCAAACTCTTACCCATCAACACATTTCTAACCATATTTATAAGTGTTCGCTTCTTCCTCTACCACTCAATTTTGATGTGCATAATAATCTATAATGAATTATTCTATGAATGCATTCTCATTTTAAAAATTATTACTCTTTTTGACTTGAAATCATCCCATTGTTAGACTTGAGAATACTCATTTACTATGACCACTTTGTTCTTTCGATCAAGGTATTATAATGCCAAAATGAAGGATAGTCAGAAATTTTTCTTTGGGAAAATAAACCTTAATTTTTGAGAGAAATTGTGAACAAATGTGACATGGCCTTAATAGAAACCTAAAGTCTTAATGGGCCCACACAAATCTATCTACGAGGCCAATTTTTTTCCTCCAAGATTTCCCTTTAGGAAAGAACTTTATCTCTTTGTTGCTTCCCCAACATGCAATCTTCAATGAAAGAAAAATCATTTTAGCCTTTTCCTTAACAACATTTAAGCATTTATGATCGAGTGTCCATATTCATGGTGCTATCTCATCCTATCAAAAATCTTCAAGTCATCTATCCTACTAAATGCTAAAGAAAGGAGGAAAATTATCTTTAATAATGCATTCATCACCATCAATTAACATTTAACCCACTAAGTAGAAATTCTAAAAATAGGTACCAACAAAGTCATCAACCTCTATCAAAAGCAATTGTCAACTTACAATTGTCAATTAAAAATAAAATTTACACCTTATATTAAAGATTTCTGCTATAGAAAGGAAATAGATGTTTAACTAATCAATGTGTATCTATATCTAACCACAATGTAATTTACTTTTGTTTATCCACAACATAATGCAATAACAATAATTCATTTTACATTTCATTTCAAATTATGAACATCGAAAAACTACTAAGTCAAGGTTGCACTAGAACTAGGAAATGAAATAGAAAAGGGTTAAAGAGAATGTCTAATTAGATGACTGCTTAAGGCTGAAGATAGTTGAAAGTCAATTGGAGGTCATGGACTATCCAAAAAGTGTTCTAAAAGTTTTTGTTTCTAGCCACAATTGCTTGTGTCCCAAAAGGTGCACTAATGTCTCAAAGGGTGAGCTCATGTTTCAGGGGGGGCACCAACGTGTCCCGTTGGTGTCCCCCCAATCTACAAGTATGGTGTACATAGGTGCTAGTATCCTCTGCATAATTATACTCCAAACTTGCAACCTTTTTTATAGGAAAAATGGGTGCATAGGTCATATCCCAAGGCTGATTTACATTTTGATTATAGAAGCTTGGAGTTTGTGAGACTATGTGCTAGTGTGAGAAGTGTGCAATAAAAAATAAATCTCTAATATCAGTCTTGTTGGTTCAAGATTTCCATGGAGGCTTGTTGAAGTGTGTGATTAGATTTGCAAATGTTACTTCCTATGCCTTGGATTCTTGGTTCATTTTTCTTCAAAAATTCTTTAATAAACCTCAGATGTGTTTCCTAGTTGTTTCCAACCATTGAGGACAAGCTAGGGTTCTAAATTAGTTGAATCAAGAAAATGTGATTTTAAACATGAGGGACCCTAGCACACACTGGTGTCCAAGGACACAAATGTGGCCACTAGTGTCCAATAGGACACAAGCTCTTGCGTTAGTGTCCAAGTGGAGTGGGCATCTAAGTCATGGCATATGGTCGTCCAGGAGTGAAGTGGGTATGAGAATTGATAAAGGATATGAGTTGGAAGATAGAAAAACAACCAAAGCAACTAGAACAGCCATCAATCATGTTTATAAAAGGATAGTGCTAAATCGGATGCAAAGCAAGAGGGAAAAGTGAGAAACATGCACTCTGACTCTGATTACATTTTCAGGTCACTTTTACCTCTCCACTAAATGCTTTTGTTAATAACGTAATGATAGCATTTGTTCCCCTAATTGATCTATCATAATTTGTACCAATTGTCAACTTATAATAATGTAATAATTGCATTGGGTTTCAAGGGCACTGAAATTGAACAAAGAATACACGGTATTGTAGTGTGCTTTATCTAAAATTATTAAAAGAAGGTAACAAGTTAACAAACCATTCTTGATAAATGCCAAGCCAAGTTAGAAAAATGTATTGTAACAATGTTATCTCAATTTTTTACTTTGTTAAAAGAGCACTTATTTACATTGTTTATATGTACAATTACTTCATTTGTCCTTCACATTTTTCAATTTCTATTCTAGCTTATACATAATCTACCTTTTTAAAAGATAAAACAATATGTAAATAATCTACAATGTTATCCCAATTTTTTACTTTGTTAGAAGAGCTCTTATGTTCATTGTGTATATGTACAATTACTTTATTTGTCCTTCACAATTTATAAGTTTATTCTAACTTATTCATAATCTACCTTGTTTTAAGATAAAACCAGATGTAAATAATAAAACGTTATGCCAAACCCAATCAAATTTATGCATGCAAAATTTACCTTTTCATAAACAGCCCAAATGAGAAAATTTCCAAAAATAAATGCCAACATGAATTATACAAACCAGGTATCAACCATTCTACCACCTATCCTTGCCTCCATGGCCATGGTAAAACCGGAGAACTATATCAATTACAAAATATGGCAATGTATAGAAAAGAAATAATTAAGTCAGCCTTCATTATTCTTTAAAGAAATGGATATTCAACATTCATTTCAGACAGATTGGCTGCTTAAATTCAGTCTTCTTACATGTGAGTACAAAAATGCTATACTTACCATAGAGATCAGAATGCAAATGGAAATTTACACGTTGGTTTTCGCATCAATCAGATTGTGAATAAGCAAAATATTGTCTACACATATTAGTTAAATCCAAGGTAAAAAAATGTCTCATTTTTACCTCATTAGTTGCCACAGTTTTGTACCTGTGACCAACACAGCATGCAGAAATATGGCATGGTAAAAGCATGATCTTTTTTTAGGGAAAAAACAGGTATCCTAGCAGCAGCATCTTACTAGGTTCCAATGGGGCTTTGTATGCATTTATCCTAATTACGTTATAAGATTTGTTAGAAAGAATCAAATTAAATTTCTTGCAAATAGAATCGTGCTCATATGCCTTTTCGAAGTACTCTGCAGAATCACTTTCATGCAAAGATTTTATTTCTTTCTTCAAGTATTCTGCATTCAGTTGCCATACTCAAACTTCAGTTCTGACCTAAGTTACCGGTTCTAGTACTGGTTCGGGTTCGGGTTCAGGTTTGGGTTCGGGTTCGCAGGTTTGGGTTCGGTCAAAAAAAAAATTTGGGTGAGGGTTCGTTTTGGGTTCATCCATACAAAAACATATAAAAATCAGAAATATATTCATATTTTCAGCAGTAATTAAGTTTAGAATACCATAGCATCATGAATATGATCATATAATAAACAAAACCACACTAGAATTAGAAATAAAAAACACTACAATGTCAATTAGTCAAACACGAATGTCGAATGTCATGATATATATAGTTATTACAATTCAAAAATCAAAATTATAATGCCGAATGTCAACAATCACCCATCACTAATTAGGCATCATTGTCATATGGCTCTTCAAAAATATCATCACCACAATCCATATTAGATGATGCAGGTACTGGTATATTAGTAGAACCACAAAAAGTGGCACTTGCACTGGCACTGGCACTCTCATGCCCACTACCAAGCTCAACATCAACATCAACTTCAAGTGCGGCAAGGTGGGAAATGGTAGCATCCAGGTTAGTATGCTATGGCTCGATATCCCACTTCCTTGAGTCCCCTTCCTTGTAGTCCTTATCTTTGTGTGTAAGGAGGTGCAAGTTGGAATGTACATACACTAAGTCCTCTACCTTTTTTGAGTGCAGCCTGTTACGCTTTACTGAATGGATGAAGGAGTACGTGCTCCAATTCCTCTCAGAAGCTGATGAACTAGCAAACTATTAATACAAGACTACATAAGAGAGTATAAATTAGAAATTTAGAATTTAGAAATGAAACTTAAAAACCTAAAAGATAATAGAATGAACTTGCGCTAAAATTTTTATTGCAAGAGGTTGTAGGTGTGTGAATGATTGGCCATGGAAGTACCACCACATATGAGCATCAACCTTATATTTGTCACGAAGAGCATCAACACCCATGTTCGTGGAGCTCACAAAATGCATGAACTCGGCTCTAACTACATCTCGTATGTCAGGATCAACAAAGAGTCTGTGAAATGCTGCCTTGTACCCCCGATTGACTTCAGCATCTCTATATGGGGCAACCCTGATCGCCACAGAAAGGAGCTCAGTACTATAATATTTGGGACTCAGTGCAAAGGCAAGAAGATGTAATGGAGTGGTCATTTTGTCCCATCTCTCTTAAATAATTTGGTGTATTTGATTGAAGAAAGTTTCTCTAGGATCTCGCTCATGTTTATTTATGATGGCTTTCATCTTCTCAATCATTGAGTCGATGCCATCATATACCTCTCCCAAACAAGGCCTATCCATGTCGGTATAACGGATCATACTCAATATGGGCTTGGTAAAACTGAGGAGATACTCAACACGATCCCACCAATGGTCATCTAGGATCAATTGCTTAATTTTTGTTGCCCTTTTAGTGCTAGACTGCCTCCATATGGACCAATTTTGGCTGGTGACCATGCTAGAGAGTGCCTCTTTGACCTTCACAAGCCGTCTTAAGACAATTGTGTTGGAGGCAAAATGGGTCTCAGCAACCTATAAAAATCAAAATAATAAAAAAAAAAAATAAGGCTTCTTAAAAAATAAATTTACAAAACTCAAAACATAAACTTAAGAAAAATTAAAAATTGCCTCACTTACCTTTAGCAGCTCCAATCTTGAGAATGATCTGAAAATGTCTTGTGACATATGGTGGTTGGTGACGAACATCTGGATATCTTCTGCCTCACTATACATTTGTTTGATCCAATCAATTTTTTTGCCAATTTTTTGTAGCAGAAGGTTGAGGGAGTGGACCGCACAAGGTGTCCAAAAAATGTGTAACACTTCTCAACCAATAAAATAGCTGCTCTACAATTTTTTGCATTGTCTGTTACCACTTGAACAACGTTTCGAGGCCCCACTTCCTCAATGGCTTGACAAAGAATATTAGCAATAAATGGACCATCCTTCACCTCCCCTTCACAATCGACTACCTTCAAAAACATAGCCCCTTTAGGGCACACTGCAATAACATTGATCAATGGCCGATTTTTTTAATCTTTCCATCCGTCAGAAACGATGGATAAACCTGTCTCAGCCCAAGAATCTCTTATGGGCTTCAATGAATCCTTTACAAACTTCACTTCCTTTTCCAATAAGGTGGTGTGCACCTTCTCAAAACCTGGGCCCTTGTACCCTTTGGAGCATCATTAGTTGCTTTCACCATTTGTTTCCAATACGGTGAGCGAACAACATTGAAAGCTAAGCCATTCACATAGAGACATCTTGCAATATGTTGATCAGCAATCTCACGAGAATCATTGTGAAATGTCGTTTCCAATGGTCCATTTGATCTCTTACATGCTACAAGTTCTTCAACTCTAGGCAAAAATGGGTGGCTCTCTACAGGTTCCCATTCAAGAATAGATGGTGATGCTGATTGAGGGGGCTTCATTCCTCGAGAACCTTTTTTTAGCAAAGGGTGATTTAGTTTACGACCTGATGCTTCCTCTGCTTTCTCTTGCTCTTGGATGTATGCAAGGACTTGAGCTTGTGGGATGGGTGCACCATTTTTTTCAGGGCAAGCTTTGATGCCCAACCCAGGTACGTTACACAAATGGGCTTTCACCCAACTGTATGAGCTTCTATACGGAACCCCACACCCATTGCACATCCATATATACCCTCCACCGCGAGGAAGTGGTTCTAACATTTTAACATATTTCCAAAGGGGTGAATTTGGATCTGTTTTGAACTTGGATTTCTCCAACGAGGTTGAACCGACTGCCATTGTAATCCCTATGCCAAAAAAATCAATAAACAACACATTCCAAGAATCCAAAGTTCCAAACAAATGAAACCAAAAAAAAAATTATAAAACATAGTTAAGTTTAAAAGCTTTACACATGTTCCATTGATTCATAGTAGATAGAAGAATTTAGAAAAAAGACCCAAAAGGATTCAAAACAAAACAAAAATGTAGAAAAAAGAACCAAAAAAACCAACCTTTTTTGCAAAATCTGCCTCTACAATCTCCTTTGTAGCAAACCAGCTATTGCACACCCGTACAAATAGCAAAACAATCACTTTAGATCCTTCACCAATCGATCTCCAACTCTATTTCTTTGATGGCAAGAAAAAAAAAGAGTTCAGCTCAAAATGGAAGAGTTTTCTATTTTGCATTTGGAATGAGGTAAATAGAATGTTTTTGGTCTTTAAAATGACTCCAAATGATGCTTTTAGGGTTGGAAGGAGGGTCAAATCAAAAAAAAAAACAATTAAAAAGTGTCAATTTTTATTAAAAAAACTGAGAAAAACATTTGTTTTTGATGTCCGGCCGTGGATTCTGTCCGGGTTTGGCCCAGGCTCTGTGTGGGTTCGCCCCGGACGGACCCACAGTGAAAATGCAATACCCTGGGCATATCCCCGGCCGGACCCGGACCCGGACCGGACCGAACCGAGACCCAGGGCAATTTTGTGCAGAACCGGTAACTTAGGTTCTAACATGTGAATAGAAAATATATCCCTTTTTTATTTAAAAAATATTGGATCCTAAGTTCAGTGATTGGGCATGAAAAAACAAGTGATATTCAAAACTAAACTTAGATGTCATTAGTTGATCCTTAGTAAAGCACATTTGTTATTTCCTGCACTATAATATCTCATAATTTCTTTTTACAAATAAAATCAATTCAATTCCTTAAACTGGTGTTTGTTCTCCATAGACCGCTAGATCTTGGCAATGTCATCAGTTTTGTAAAATTCTTCTACTATTGAGTTTGATGTCTTGAAACCATCATAACAAACATAAGTGAGATTCTAGAAAACAGAGGGCAATTTACTTTTAGCAAAGACCGTTCAAAGAACAAAAACAGTCTTACCATTTCATATTTCATAACAAGTTACACTGATTTTAGCTTTCAGTAGCTCCTCAAGAGCTTTCGAAAAACTAAGAAAATCCATTTAAAGTTTGAACAAAAGGCAATGAACAGGCATTTCAAAGTATGATTCAACATACTTGTTTTCATCTAGAACAATATATTAACATTCCAAAGAGTTGAAACATCAAAACACTACTAACTGAAAGCATACAAAGTTGCACGGAACATGTTACCTTGTATGAAGTGACTTATTAAGGCCTTTTGTAAGTAGAAAATAAATCAAAGTCAGTAGCTAAAAAATACAGACCTGCACGCCTTGATATAGAACTTCCAGTAAATGAAACTACATTGCAAGCTCTTCATGCATAAGCCAAAAATCAGAAAATAGATCTCCAATTAATTAAATTGGAGTGAAAAACAGCCCTCAATGTAAATGCTGTACATGCCTGGAATTAATGATAATTAGTCCCATCATCAACTGGAAACAGGTTCACACAGATTTGGGTAGTTAGCATCGAAGGATATAATATGTAGCAAAAAAATATAAACAGCATAAAAGTGCAACCTGATGAAACAAGGATAACCTGGAGGATTCCAATAGTTTCTGCTTCAGGAAATCCCATGCCCATGCTCTGCAATTAGTTGAGAAAAGATATTCTAATTTGGCATTCCATTGTCATGATACCCGCTTCAAATGATCTCAAATAACAAGAAAGTGCCCAAACCATTCACCAGCAACTATCCCTTCAGCTGTGCTGGAAAAGGGATGAGGTAAACCTCTTGCGAAAACCTTGTTATCTTTTTGACATCATACATGTTTAATGAATCTCATATTAATAGCTTTCAGGTAACCTGTAAGAAATATAGCACCTCTCGCACATTAGAAGACAAATAAATATTCTTCAACTTTGAAGGAGATACAATCACAATCTACTGCATAGATTAATTAAAAGAATTTAAGCCGCAACATGCATTTAAGGCTGTATAAACTCCTAAAGTATATCATTTGAAGCTAAAAACTAAAATCAAATACAATGCAAATTAAGTTGTTGTTGAGAGTATATGTGATCAATAAGGATCATGAAAAATGTAAATATGTAAATAGATTTGTGAACAATAAATTCAATTCATAAAAAGATGATCAACAAATACAGTTTGAAGTTTGCAGGGTTAAATCCAACCATGTAGGACAAATCCACACCTGTGGAAATGACCCAAGTTGAATCCACACTTGTAAAAATGACCCAGGTCAAACCCACAGCTGCAGAATCGATCCCCAACTGTGCAAAACAGAATTTGAAATGAAAAGGCAACTTTTCTACTTCCGGCTTCTAGGGGATCCTTCTAGGGCCCAAGAGGGATGCTCCAGCATTAACAACAATAATAAATAGAGGTCAGGAAGTATGTTCTTACACATGGGATGACAAATAAAATGTTGTATTGATCAAAATAAAAGAGAATTCATCTGATTCATTGGTGTAAAAAGGGCTGAGACCATAGAAGCAATAATCTGGAAAAAAAAATCACAATTAATCACAAATCACTACAATTCCCAATTTTTCCCAGAAAAAAATTATGTTTTTTAAGAAATCGAGATAATGATGTTGGACTGGCTTTTTTATGCTTAATTGCATTTAAACGTCTAAATTGCTTTTGAATCGCAAAGTAAACATTTTTGACCGATTTTCAACATTTTTTTTGTAGATTTTAACATGACCCAAGATTTTTGGAGGGGTTAGGGTTTTACCTGCATCTTAGTCATTTGTTTGACAAGATTCTACTTCATTCACTTTGCATTTGGAAGTGGCCCTAACATTTTACCCACATACTACAATTGTTCCTTCAGGTTGCGCCTTCAACTATGATGGCACTGTGTTGTTTAGAATGTGACTTAGACAATTTGCGAATGAGTCAGACTCCAATGCGACACATGAACCATCTCCTTGCTAAGGGCAACTTCCTAATCACTCTTGCTCTCATGGAAAGAGCCAATCAAGTGGAGGTAGGAACGGGGGGTTGTTCTGTTCTCGAGGGAGCATAACGTCATGGATGGTGGTTGGGTTGTTTGCTTGATGTGTGTGTGGGTGTTTGTTACTTGTTTCGATGGATGTGTTCGATTATAGTTGTTGTGGTGATAATAGTATGACCCGAAGGGTCACTAGTTCTGAGTCTCCTAAGCCTAGCACGAAGGTTGTTCTATTTGTTTATGCTCTTGTCTCCTTTCTTCGTCTCAAATGATTTGTCGTATCAGCTCTTGTTGGTCAATGATGCGTTGGCGATGTTCTTGTTCTTAAAAGGTTTGTTCTACATTTTGTTGATTGTGAATTGGATGGGGGAAGTTCTCCCCAATCTCGTCAAGGACAGATCTTATCCAATCTTCCCTAATGCCTGGGCACATTGAATGCTTGGTAGGAGGGAGAAAAGTTTGTGTTGTTGGCTATGTTGAAGATGTTGACTATTGACCTCGTGATGGTATTGAGGGTTTCCTTTGCCTAAATGTTCAAACTTGTTTAATGTGTTGACCTTGTGACGAAATCAAGGGGTTTTGATCACTTGTTTTCTTTGTACATTTTTGTAATGTTTTTGGTTTTTGATGGATGCAAGCTATATGAATGCAGTACAACATTCTCTTTCTCCAAATTTTGAATGTGATCTAATTAACTAGGAATTGAAAACGGATGAAATCTAAATGAATTTTTCACTGCAATCTAACTATATTTTTGTTGTTTTGTGGAACGCTTTTTTAATCTAATCTAATGAATTGGACATAACAAGTAATTTATGCACAATGGAAATGAAATTTAATCTAGGAATGCAAAGAAAATCTAAGCTAAGTAACTAAAAACAAATCTAATCTAATACAATAAAGAAAGAAAGTCCTATCAAGAGAAAAGCAAACAAATTATTTACTTCCTCAAGAGCAAAGATTTGTTTTAATTACTATTGAAAACATGAAAGGGACCTAGTATGAATTCGGCGTCAGTGCCTGGCGTGTTCTCAGAAGTCCTTCATGGCAACCCTCTCTTCCTTTATAGCAACAGGGTCCTCCTCTTGGTAACAGGGATGAAGATGGGAACAATTGAATCGAATTGAGCTTTGAAGCTAAAAGAATTGGCAAATGGGAATGATTGATACAAGCATTTGAATGCTAAGAAGCACAATGGGCTTGAGCAATTAAGCTATGCAAATAAAAAAAAGGCACGTAGAGTCTTGCACAAGCATGAGAATGTTATGGAGACAACTATATGAACAACAAAGCAAGAGCAAAGATGCAATACTGAATTTGCCTCCTAAGAGAAAGCTTTGAAGCTTTGCAAAAAAAAAAAAACTAAAGAAAGAAACTAAGAGGCTCAAAGGCCTGTGAAGAAGCTTGAAAAAGCTTGTGAAGATGAGAAGAGCATTCCCAACCTTTAAAAATAATGAAGAAGTGAGGGGTATTTATACGTTAGAAATCAACACCAAAGGTTGTGGTGATTGGGGAGTTAACAAAATTGATTGGGAAGTGATCTGACTCTAATTGGGAGTGAACAACGGTTGGAGAGCAGATCATAGAAGAAGAAATGGAGAGCAGATCATAGAACAATGATAGATTTCTTTTGCCTTCATCCACAATCTTCTGAGAAAAGCATTGCAAGTTGGTATTGTGCTCTTCAACAAAATCAACTACAAATGTTTGGCCCACGGCTTGAACACTTCAAGCTACAGCATCTTTGGCCTCAACAATTTTCTAATTTGTTATCTTCAATTTGAACCTTGATGAATATAACCCACTTGAATCTTTTAAGCTAGAGCATCTCTAACCTCCATGCTTTTCTAATTCGTTATCTTCAATTTGAACTTTGATGAACACATCCACCTAAACTTTTTCAAAATATCTTTTTGAAGCATATTTACTATGAGGCATCCCTCGACAATTGTGTTTGTCATATCTTTTCTTTGCTTGAATTCATGCCATAATGGCTTCTAAGGCAATATGCATTTCAACTTCTAAATGGCAGAGTTTTACCATCATAAAGCATCACATCCAATCTTGCAACGCAAATTATCTCCTCAGATCTAATTGGTACCAAATATGAATGAAGTACCCCTATCATCTACATGGTCCACATCGAATCCTTGATCCAATGAGAAGAATCATATTCAATTCTCCCTAGAGATTGCAACCATGTTTGTCTCATATTATGTTATCAAGGTTTTCTATATTCCCCATAGTGGCTTTTCACATATTTCTTTGTTTTTAGTCTTCTTTTGGAATAATTCATGCTGAGTGACCTTCTAAAATCTTTATAGTCCTTCCCCTTTTCCACCTTCAATTCTTTGAATATGAACATCATGTGTTTTTCAAACACAGCCACTGAACACTTTTAGATTTTTCACATATCAAGGCAGCAATCCTTCCATAATCCACCCATCTTCATTTTTTCTATAGATTGAACTTCCAGTCGCATTATCAATCGTATGTTATCCAAAATTGATTAGTCCTTCCCTTCTTCTAAATTATATATAGCATCCAAACTTTCACAGGCTACGCATTTTCTATGTTCTCAGATAGCCTAGGTAATTTTTCTAATCAATCATAAGCATATTCACATAAAATAGCAAGAAACTACAACAGCCAAATACATTTCTTCACTTCCATTCACAATCTAAACAATTTCACGCACGTTACAATGCTTGAAGGATATTGATTATCACTCCTATAAAGTGGGCAACTTCAGCTATTCCTTGGTGGGATTAGATTTGTCATTATGGGAAGTTACAATCTTCCCCTTGAATGGAAACTCGTACCATTCCAAACATCTTAGCATTTTTCTCTCTGATGTATATTATTGTTCTCTCATAGAATATTCTGACCTGGATAACACTATCTTCTTAACCACCACCTACCAGGTCAGGAAATACTCTTGACCATTTGCAAATTCATTTAACATGATTGAAGTTAGTCACAAATCATCAATCCTTGGGTGTTGGTATCAAATTTTCTTTTTATCTGCCCTGAAAAGCAATTCTTTCTACATTATTTCCCAACTATTGTGTTTGTTTTATGTTATACAAGCCTGAAAAACCTTACAACTGATGCATTTCATATTGTTCTTTTCCTGTTTTGTTCTGTTATTTTCACTGTAAACATATGACATCAAGGTGACCTAGCTGTTCCCTTTCTGTCACGTCCTCTGCACTACACCCATTCTTTTTTCAATTTGCCTTCAATTATTTAATTGTGTAAATTCACATTTTGCAACTGCATCAACTTACTTGTACAGAATCAAAGAATGCATGCAGTATTCCTCTCAATATGTTAGTTCCATAACAACTTCCAATTGTTGAAATTTTGGTCACTCTCTGTAGCACCATGTTATAGTTCTTAAAATCTATGTTTCATAGCAATTCTACCACAAGAGCATCCTCATTTTGAGCAAATATCCATGAGTTACGAAGAACACCATAGTGAAATTGAATTCAAAACAACGAAATAACATTTTGGACCTAATTGAATGACCTCTATATAGATGGATAAGAAGGTTTGACTTTGTTTTGATGAATAATGATTTTAAAACCAGCATTTTATGATAACAGGAATGTGATTAAAACTATAAAATTTGATATTTAAAAAAAAAAAACAGCAGTCTTACCTTGAAGGATTGATGAATGCTTTGAATGATTGATTGATGAAGACAATTGAAGTCTTGCTCTTGCTTAATGCAATATCAAAGTGATGATGGTGATTTGGATAGAGGGTGGACAGGTTTATTTATAGTTTTTTTGAGGGTGTGCAGGGGGGGGTAAAAATTAGTACTTTAGGGTTTGGGTTAGGTCTTTAGTTTTTTTTTTTTTTTTTAAAAGTCATTTTATGCATTCCTAGGCAATGGGGACTTCTTGACGCCCCCAGGACAGTCGAGAGATGCCTAGGCAACTCCTGGCTGTCCCAGGGACATTGGGACGCATGCAGCCACCCTACCTCCTATCCCCCCCCAACGGAGGTGGATGCCTCTAGGACATCCCTTTCTTCTGCAGGGGCATCTTGGGTACGGCCCTTTCTGTTGGTCGCAGTGGGAGGGCAACAGAGGGCCATTTCATGACTTGTCCCAATCCCCCCATCCCAAGGATGGGGACTTGGTGTTTTGGAGGGAGGGGGAATGGGTCCCCATGGAACACTGGTATATATGTGTATATATGAAAGTGAGATTAATTCTTAGATGGCAGGACATTGAAAACAAAATTAATTTCAAAATCCCAACTTGCAGAAAACCGTAAGATTACATGACAAGTCTTGTCCAAGCATCAACTCTTAAGGCTAAATAGGACAAATAAGGAGAATGGATGGGAATAAGAAGAAAAGGAAGAATGATAAATTGAAGCTCAATAGTTCTCCTACTATGAAAACTGGTAACACAATTTTGCCACCTGAAAGCCTCTTCTACAAATATTTTTTATGCCCAAAACCCTGTAAACACTTATCTATTCTGAAAGATGTGATTTCAGTCAACACTCTTTCTAACTTCTAATCCATAAGTTTCATGTTTTCTAGCTAATAAGGATTCCAATATTTGTGCATATTGGTTAACATCAACAAAGTCAAAATAACATGAAAAGTGGATTGCATTTTCAAGTGTAAAAGCTGGCAGAATTTGTTGATAGGAAAATGCTTCTGGGGGAGAATACAAATGAATATCCCTTGTTCCTAAATTTGGCCATATTCTTCCTCATATACAAGAGCACTAAATAAAAATTTCTATAGTTACATTAAATCATCAAAATAAAATTGTTTTTTTTTCTTCACACTAGAATGCATCATACAGTCTTGTCACTAGAATAACAGAGCAAGAATCTTAAATCTCTTTTAACAACTTCTGGTTTATATACTACCATAAGTGGCAATCCATATCAGTTCACTACTTTATATCTAAGTTTCCTTCATCAAGATTCTCTAATTTGAACATATCTTACATAGGTGATAGTTTTCTTTCTATGGTCTGGTCTGGTCTCATCATTGTAATATCCCTAACTGGATCTGCCCTAGAATTCTGATTTCTGCCCTAAATTTCTGATTTCTTTTTCTGCGCAAACCCTAGGTCTGAATTCACAAAATGGCGAAAATGATATCAAACATCAAATCCTAGATGGGCGAATCCTCCATGGTAGGCACTTAGGGTTTTGAGCTCCAAAATTGTGAAGTCGTCCTCCTTGGGAAGTGGCGCTCAACCTAGGGTAGAAACCCTAGCAGCAATCCTTGTCCAAATCCTCCAAAATGGGCACTCAAATCTGATCTGAAAAATATGTCTTTGAATGCTCAAGAACTCCTCCAAATCTCCAATGTAGTGCAAGTGTGAACTACGTATGAATTCACCTCCAAGATGGAATTGGGTTTTCGTCCAATCCACCAAATATTCCTAAGGGTTTTCATCCTTAGAATATGCTGAACTAAAAGTGCAGCCAAGAGTAAAACTCCAATGAATAAAATCAGATGTGAATGAATGATTGAAATGACTTGTTTCTTCCTTCTTTTATAGCCATCCAATAAGACCTCCTCAAGACTGACCTCCCTCTAGCAATTTCTTTTTATTTTTATTTTCTTTTCTCTTCCCCCTTGGCCGACCTCCCTTGGGCAATTATTTTAATATTTTTTTATTTCTTTTTTCCCACATGGCCGACCTCCCTTGGATAATTTATTTTATTTTTCTTTTCTTTATGCCAAGGGCGCCCAAAAATAGTGAAGTCATTTCACTTTACAACTAGGTCCATAGTTTTATTAATTAAATATAAATAATCCAAATTGACTCGAGATTATTTAGTATTTAATTAATGATATTATTCCCTTACAAATCCCGACTTTAGCCTACGGGAATAAAATAGGCTAATCGACTCCAATGGGTGATCACTCGGAAAAAGGGGACATCTTTGTTCAAACCTGGATGCTGCAAAATTTGTTCATCTTCCCATGTAGCATCCTCAAGTGGCAAGTCTCTCCATCTAATCAAATACTCCCTGATCACCCGACTCCTCGTTCTGTGCTCCCTCATATCCAATATAGCATCAAAAACACGTATCAATCTCCCCTCATCCACTGGTGGAAGCTCCGGAGAAGATGTAATGTGTTGCTCAGTTGCCCTTTTGAGGCAAGATACATGAAATACATTATGAATTCAGCTACCCTCCGGCAACTCCAACTCATATGCAACCTCTCCAACTCTACTCTCAATCCTATAAGGGTCGTAGAAGCGAGGCTTCATCTTTCCTGCACCACTCCTCAATGTAGTCTGTCTATACGGTTGTAAGCGCAATAAAACTAAATCACCAACCTCAAATGTCATGTGCATGTCCTAGCTATCCTGCATCAACTCTATAGCTCTAGGAGCTCTGTGGTCATCAAATGTTAAATCTACACAAGACATCATCATAACCATACAAGGCTCTAAAAGGTGACATGCCTATTGACATGTGATAGGTGGTATTATATCAATGCTCTCCTCAATACAACCACCTGATCCAAGCCTTCCACTGCTCCACTCTGATACAACTGTCATCCAGCCAAACATTGTGAAGCAACCCACCAAGTTTCTGCTACTCCACTCTAATACTGTCATTCAACAAATCATTGTGAAGCAATCCACCAATCATACAAATGCTTGGATCCCAAATTGTTGCATCATCATATAAATTGACATGAAAGGATAAGTGTCTCTTATCAAGTCACCATCGCAAGCTATCCATCTAAATCTGAATTGTTTCATATGGATTTGAAAGGTGTTCATCATGTGTGCATAACCAAGCACGCATATCCTCTCTAGACTGTCGGTACAAATAAAGACAACACTGTTAAAACTGAAAATCAAATCCATAATAATCCTGGGAATGCTTCATCTATCATAAATTGATAAGATCTCATCATCATTCAACCTCCAAGTGTTGTAGTGACAAGCCCATGCATACAAAGCCATGCAATCAGCTGCAATCATCCATGTAAAGTCTGAAAATTTTATGATCAGCATTTTAGAACAGCCACTAAACATCAATGTGTAAGGTGTAAACCATTGAACCAAATCTGAAATTTCTTCCACAACTCATTGCATACTGACATTTTGCCCATTCATCAATCTTAAAGTATGAGATACTCGATCATTGGTTACTAATGAATGAAGAACAATCGGTTCAAGGTTGGAAACTATCAATGTTTCATTGATAACCATCTCAAAGGTGTAAGGCCAATGACAAACCACACATTACAAACTATAGTATCTTCCTTAAAGGCAATCCCTTAGTTTCCATAATCAGCTATCTAATAAGATGTATCCCATGCAAACTCAACATTCTATTTAGAGCCATGATATAAAAATCTTTGCATACCTTGTGTCCTTCCAATGTGATCACGAGTAGTGATGGTCTCATTAAACAAAGTGTAGCTTGGACCCACAAACACTCTCTCATGCTTAGCCATAAAATATTGTAGATCAACAAGAAAATGCCTCTTACCAATGTCATCCACATGGAACACTTCTATCACCTTATGATTATCAAAATCATGTGAAGATAATGGATTGTTGTTCATAACATTTACTTCATACCTTTTGATGGTGTCATCATAGATCTCATGCACATCTTCACTTTCCGAATACTCATCATTATTGGCTGATCCAAAAGTTGTATCATGCTAAAATATGCATACATAAGCTATTATAGCACCTATCCCATAGCTGAAAACTGCACCTTCATGTGAAAATTGCTCCTCCAAACTCAAGAGTTCACACTCTTGATGTATTTCCCTATCACTATCATCATATTGAATCTCCTTGGTATGAGGAATGCTGGAATCATTATGCAATACTTCATCCTTATGAATTTCGGCAATTTCTTCAACAATTTGCTTAATCTCCATCATCTTTGTATTAGATTCTTGTTCCATAGGTCTGGCTGCCATAGATGACTGGTTTTCTGATTTGTCTGATGAAAAGTGAGCCAAGCTTAGCTCTGGGCAAAGCTCATCAATCTGATTTTCTTGAAGGGCCATTTGAGAACTCTTCCAAGAATCCTTAGTAGTCTTAAGCTCAAAGGTAAGCTTATCAACTTCTTCTTTTCCTCTCAATGCATCAAAATATATTTCAGCAAGCTTGAAGAGATGATCTCTATCTGAAAGTAGATGTAAATAAACATTGCTAGCCAAGCTTCTTTGAGTACCTGCAAATCTGCAAGATATAGTTCTCCTTCCATGTCTTTTTGTCTCCTCTCAAGTTGAGCTTTCCAAAAATAATCTGCAATCACCTTGTGAGTGTTGTCAAAATGTGTTAAGGCTGCAACAATCATATCTTCATTGACCTTCAATTGGTTCTCCAAATGACGTGACTCATGGGGACTATGATTAAGATCATTTTCATATAATGAATTTTCGGATTTCTCTTCAACACCATGCCTCTCAAAATCAGGTACCTCTATGACATCCTCTTCACATGATTCATGTTTTGAAGCTAGGACAGAATATGCTCAATTAAAGAATCATCATCATAATGGTATGGTGTCAAAACACAAGTAGACTCATTGAGTTCTCCCTGAATGGTTGAGCTCTTCATCAAATCTGAAGCAAATGATTTTGGATTACCAAGAATGTTCTTCTCCACACATTCTTCAACATACTCTTCTTCAACTGATGTATACCTATCATTGTTTGCTGGTCCAAAAAGTGTATGCACAACTTTCTCTTCCTTAACCATAAGTTGAGCTTTCAAATCTTGACAAGCTAAAGGTCTTTGATCCAATTCATCAAAGTCACTTTGTTCATCACATAACAAATTTTCAGTATTGCCTTCGTATGCATGAACAATATCACCTTCAAAGTCACCCAACTCACATATTGATTCCTTGCAACTATTATGTAGAGATGGTGAGACAATGCTATGCTCAAGTAATGGATCATTAAAAGAATCCATACCTTCATATGGCTGATCAATAACTACTGATTTGACAAACTCCATATTAGCATACCCTTCAACCTTGTCATTGCCATGAAGATTCATGTACTCCTCACTTGTGAATGCATGAAATGATTCTTCTTTGTCCATATCATCACCCTGCTGAAGTAAACTTGTGATCATTGTTTCATCTTCTTTATTGTTCCCACGTGTATGACTAGGTGTCCAAACTTCCAAGCATGTGAAGCAACGTTGTTCTCTCCTCAACTAATTTTTGCTCTTTTTGGGATCACCTGTAAGCTGCAAATCACAAGGAAGCAATTCTTCTTTCTTTTCTTTCTTCTTTTCTTCTTTTTTCTCAATGATCTCTTGGAAAACTTCTGGCTTTTTTTCTTCCCTTCTCAATTTTCTGATGTAGTTATATAGACCTCTCTTGCTTGGATTCCCATCTTCAAGTATTCCCAAATAGGCATCAAAGGAAACTTGATTCTTAAAATCATCTGGTAAACCCTGGTACTCATCAACAATTTTTGTGGTCTCTTTTTTCATTATAGCCTCCTCATCCTCTTCCTTTTGTAAGAACCTTTGGAGAGTTCTTATTACCTCATTTTGACCTTCTCTAAGAGATTCAAGAAACTTATATTGATTTCCTCTAAGAGAGTCAAGTCTGGCCATCTAAACCACTGCTGAAATTCACTACTATAACTTTGACATTTTCTGAATCACACAACCCAAACATGTTGGCAAGATACTCTACTTTGATACCACTGTAATATCCCTAACTGGATCTGCCCTAGAATTCTGATTTCTGCCCCAAATTTTTTATTTCTTTTTCTGCTCAAACCCTAGGTCTGAATTCACAAAATGGCAAAAATGATATCAAACATCAAACCCTAGATGGGCGAATCCTCCATGGTAGGTGCTTAGGGTTTTGTGCTCCAAAATTGTGAAGTCACCCTCCTTGGGAAGTGGCGCTCAACTTAGGGAAGAAACCCTAGCAGCAATCCTTGTCCAAATCCTCCAAAATGGGCACTCAAATCTGATTTGAAAAATATGTCTTTGAATGTTCAAGAACTCCAAATCTCCAATGAAATGCAAGTCTAAATTCCGTATGAATTCACCTCCAAGATGGAATTGGGTCTTTGTCCAATCCACCAAATATTCCTAAGGGTTTTCGTCCTTGGAATATGCTAAACTAAAAGTGCAGCCAAGAGTAAAACTCCAATGAATAAAATCAGATGTGAATGAATGATTGCAATGACTTGTTTATTCCTTCTTTTATAGCCATCCAATAAGACCTCCTCAAGGCCGACCTCCCTCTAGCAATTTCTTTTTATTTTTATTTTCTTTTCTCTTCCCTCTTGGCCGACCTCCCTTGGGCAATTATTTTATTATTTTTTTAGTTCTTTTTTCCCACATGGCCGACCTCCCTTGAATAATTTATTTTATTTTCCTTTTCTTTATGCCAAGGGCACCCAAAAATAGTGAAGTCATTTCACTTTACAACTAGGTCCATAGTTTTATTCATAGAAGCAAATATCATTCTCGGGAATTTCTCGGCATCCCAAAAGATAAAGATATTTTCAATTTCTCGAGATATTATCGGAAAAAAACCGGAAAAGAGATCGGGAAACCCAAAAAATGCAATAATTTATTTTTTTTAAAAGAGAAATAATTGATGTTTTTTACATTTAAAGCCATACTAATTGCATAGAAAGTGAGATTCAAAGTAAACGAGAGTGTACAACATGAATTTTGAAATATTGATTTTTATCATTAATTTTGAGATCGTTGATTATAGATAATGTAATATAAATCTCTTTAACAATGTTAGTAAATTACTGCTAGAATGATAATGAACCCTTAATGCAATAGAACATGACTAGTGTAAATACAACCTGTTAACCCTACCATTCTCCTTAACTATCAAGTCAATGAGACTAATCTATACACAAAATGGTAAGTACAGTTCACAACAGCAAGCATTTCAAGACAACAATGTCTTGCCTCAACAATGTTTCTTAATCATTTTCATCGTTAATATTTCCTATAATGTTGACTGTAGTATTGATGCCCATATTAATTGACCACATTACTAATAAGGATGCTACTAAACATCGTACTAATCAAGAATGTATAGGTCACAATAATGACAAAATGCTACTGATCAGTGATCATAAGAAGATTACTAATCACAAAAGGATAGTTATGTCAAAAGACAATGATGACAACAACAATCATAACCGGTACAACATTATTAACAACTGCAATGTAATTATGAAAATTGCTAAACATCTGCCTCAATAATACATCTATTTTACAAATGAAATAATGACAACAATATCCATTGATAAGTACAAATGGCAACACTAACATCTGTGATGCAATAATAATGACAAGTCAAAGGATAGCATAATCATTTGACAGTTTTGTCTAGTAATGATTATGCCCATGAACCATAAATAATGACATAAGTGTTTGTTGTTTTCAAAGGCAACAATGACTATCACTAATCACAATAACAATAGTGATAGTCACATTCCCTATTCACAAGGTTTTCAAACACGATTATACCAAGTGACTTCACAATTGTAGATAACTACATTCATTTTTGAAATAACAACAATAATTGTCATTGCCCCTTTGCAACAAATCTAACTGCTATAAAGTAATGACACCTCAAAATCTTAACAACTACTTACACCATTCAAGGTGTATAACCCGTTTATAAAAGTTCAAGAGAAGAATGATCCAAAAATTGCAGGTTTGATGCTTATATAGAAAGAAAACTAATTTATTGTGATATTACTAGTGATATATCACCAATAATTTCACACTATATTGGTGAAAATTTCGGCCAAAGTCATGGTCAAAGATATTTTGAAAAACTCACAATATTTTCAAGACAATGTCGGGAACCCTGTCGAGAAAAGATATATCGGAATATATTGGGATATTTTAAAGATATCTACTTCTATGGTTTTATTAATTAAATATAAATAATTCGAATTGACTCAAGAATATTTAGTATTTAATTAATGATATTATTCCCTTACAAATCCCGACTTTAGCATACGTGAATAAAATAGGCTAGTCAACTCCAATGGCTGATCACTCAGAAAAAGGGGACATTACAATCGTAGTCATTTGTTTCGGTAACTACTACATGTATACTATAATTACATCATTTTTACTATCATAAAAAAAGCTCCTGAAAGGAAATGAACTAGTTAAATTCTCAATGCAGTAGATGAAAGGTTCTCTTAGTATACTAAGTTCATTCTAATCACATTAATGTTGTAACTTCAAATATGGTTAAATTATTTAACTCAAAATTATTACCAGTGTTAGCTCTACCTGAACATACTCCAAGTGTCGTCCACCAGGTTGTATGAATTTAAAAAACAGTTACAAGTACAAAAGGAAGTACCAACAATCAATCTATTTATAACACACGAACACAACAATTTAGATTATATACTGTTTCTGGCTTCACCCTCCAAGAGTCAATTTTATTGTACACAGTCCATTATAGAATGTTTTAATCTCCAAATATATCACAAAAAGAGTTAACTTACCGCCATGGAAATTCACTTGTATCAATACCACTCACACGAAGGACATCAAGATATTGTAGTGCTTCTCGACACTCATTTCTGTCATCAAGATATTTCTTTTCTTTACCAACTATTTGATATGTCTCATGACCTTTCCCTGCAATAACCTGTCATGAATGCATTGGTCAGTATCAAATATGAATGAATTTATGGTAACTTTCAAAACATACAGATTTCCCAACAATAAAGTCCATATCACTAGAAAAATAAAAATGAATAGAGCAGGAAAAAAACAGATAGCCAACGATTCTACTCCCCACATTATGAGATAATTAAAGTAAAATTTGACTCTAGAACAGTTATCGCTTGATACTTAGCAGCACTAGGTTCAGATTCGATGTGTTGTGCTGGCTGATGTCAAATTCAAGAGCTAGGGACTTAATGCACATGTTATTTATTCATTTGCATCTCAGAAATGGAACTTTTCTTGGAATTCTAAATCTAGATTACGACCTTACTGCTACAATCACAGATCTCAACGACTTATTGAAGATAAGAGTAATAAGTGTACCCTTACAGGACCATCCAAATTGGGTCAAAGAATTCTACATTCACATGAAGGCATCGAATTGCAATTTTGAATGTACATCAGCATAAGAGGTTGACCACAAGTAGGTGGTGTTTTTCAGTGTGTCAAATTATGTGATGTTTTATCAAGATTCGACTGCGTAGTTTTTGCGTCAATGTGGATTAATGAGATTGACTCAAAAACTACGCAGTTGAATCTTGATGAAACATTACATAGGTTGACTACAAGTAAGCTCACCTAGTATATTTTGTAAGCAGCCTTCTTTCTAAATCAGAGAACAATTATGCCAGGACAGAGTGAGGCCTTGGGGTGATCTACACAGTACAAAGGTTCCGACACTACCTGTCAGCCTGTCCATTTGTGTTTTATGTGAATCAGTGATGTACCTGTTGAACAAATTATTGATTCAAGGGAAAGTAGGCAAGCAGTTATTCTAGTTAAAAGTGTAAACGTTTAAGATCGTTGTGAAGCCAAATACGCACCATATGATGGATGACTAGTTGTCAAGGATAAAGTCAAGCAAGCCCACTCAAGGGAGTACCGAGCAGCTTTCCAGACATGCAGTTGTTCCATAAGATAGTGCTAACCTCATGGAAAGAAAAACATTGTGAACTTCCCTTTCCACAGTTATGAGATGTGGACTTTGTTACCTACAACTTAAACACCCTTGCTTAAAATTTTAGGGTCCTTATTTATACATCTTCTTGCGACACACCTAGTTCGTTTGTGTTAACTGTTTGATTAGTGAGGACTTGCTAATTTTTACTGTCTAGACTCTAGAGTGCTTTCTTGTTTAGGTTAGGCAATTTCCTTTTGATGCAATCTTAGATTTGTCATCAACAAAGATTATAAGGTTACAGTTGTTTAAGCATGCATTTTGAAGTAAATTGATATTGCAAACATTTTTATGACAAGTGTTTATTGGTGTTGTATTTGACCAAATATGGTTGCAATGATAATTTTGCTTCTAGTCTATTTTTTTGACAATTTTCTTTGATATAGCATAAGTTGATGTGGAATCATATTTCAACTTCTTGCCTTGTTTAAACAATACATTGATGATTAATCCCTCCTACTAGCAAGTGATGAATAGGTAATATATTGTGGTAAGTTCTTTGCTCCTTCTGATCTTGGATAAGAACTTGTGACACAAAAGTTTATGATGGTGAATGTCAACATCGGTGCATTCCGTTGTTGGTTATCAATCCCTTTGAACTTCATAATTCATAATCTTACTAGAGACTTTGATGTGGAATTTGATGTAGAATGTAGAGCCTTTAAAGGGTATAAAACATGTTGTGGATCTTGGTGTTTAGGACTTGTCAACTTCTAAGTTTATATTTGACCATGGCACATTCAAAGTTTATTAAAGTTGTGAAAAGTAAAGTTTTAGAAAGGGAGTGCAATATCCCTTCAATCGACCTAGGCATGTTTGTTTAGCAATTAATATTATATTTCAAAGGCATATTGAAATTTCAATTTTAACCACATTCTAAAGTTTGAAATTTGCAATTATGAATACTTTGACAGGTTTCAAGCGAAGTTGCCAGATTGGGTAAGAGTTCGGGGTTTAGGTATGGCAATTTTTCCCCCAAGTTTGGTACGGTTGGATACAACCATCTACGTGTATAAGTATCACTATATAAATATAAAATATATATATATATTAAAAATAAATAAATAATTTATAATTTATAAATAATAAATACATTAAATTAATTAATAATAAATATATCTGATTTTATAAATGTTTTCACAGCGGGACAAAGTTTATAAATGTTTTGATTCCAAATCCCCAATTTTTTCACGATAGAACAAAGTGCAGTCTCCAGCTTGAATAAAGCCTTTAGATCAAGGCATTTAGACCTCCACAGTTGCAACAGATTGAATAAAGCCTTGTAAATTTGAGGATTTGTTAAGTGTTTTTCATTCTTCCGTTAAAACATATAACAAATGCTCTTCTAATCACCGGCCACAACAGCACCACTCATGAATATCCCATCGAAGCACACCATGGCACACAATACTGCATGAAAGGCTTCAAGCAAAACACCGCCAAGAACCCACAAATTTTTGTCATCATCATATTAACAAGGCACGCCCAGGTTCAAACCCACATGGTGCATGGGACAACAATGTTGGTTTTCATGTTTTCTCTTTTTTCATCTCGAGTCCTCCTTTCCTTCATTGTCTTGATTGTACATGGGTACCTCATCAGGGCTTGTTGTCAAGACCCATCTTAGTGTCTTTTGCTCTTTTCTTTTCCCTCCCTAAGTTGTACTTAAGTGGGGGGTGTTGGTGTGAATGGGGTTATTCCCTAACTGGTTTCCCTTTTGGGTCCTATTCACACTTGGTTGGTTAAGTTTACTTACGGCATTTCTACTTTCCTAGTTTGGTGGAGATGTGCACACATGTAACTCCATCTCATTTATCCCACATTGGTTGTACATTTGCTTCTCTAGGTGGTGTAACCTATATATACCCACCTCTTGCTCTCATATGAGTACTCCACACTCTATCTTGTATGCACATTGCATCCTTTGTTGTCATGCCCCCGCCTGAAATTATCCCATGAGCCAACTTCAAAATGAATATCTTAATTGCATCAATTACATTTTAAAAGAATTAAGGATTCAAACGAATCTCAGTTGCTAGACAGTGCCAATCCCAGAGAGGCTGACGTCATTGTTAAAAGGATCGACTAAATGGAGAGATCCGATCCGTAGGAAGAAAGGTGTACCATGGCCAAAGGATACGATGGTTCTTGAAGTCGCCACCATTGAGGAGATATAGGAGACACAATTGATCAATCAAGGGAAGAAGCATCAGGCAATACCAATCATTGGATCATTGAATTTTACAGCAGACGTTCGATCTGCAGAATTATATCTATTTACTCAGTCATATGGACTGTTAAGGACAGCAAAGGGATACGTTGCTAAGTCTGAACTGAATTAGAAGTTCAATAAGAAACATTATTGGATATACATGCAGAAATAGAATAAGGAACAGAATGTCAGATCATTATTGACTGTTGATTGTCTTACTTATTGCATATCACTGTTATATATATATATATATATATATATATATATATATATATATAACTTAAGATTCACCCGTCAAAGAAGAATGGTGAGGGGACTGTGTGGAGGGAACCCTGCCATGCCTCCCTGAGGGACTGTTTGGAGGGAGAATTGTCAACACCCTGCCATGCCTCCCTGAGGGGACTGTATGGAGGAAGAATTGTTGACACCCTGCCAAGCCTCCCTAAGGGACTGTTTGGAGGGAGAACTATTAACACACTACCATGCCTCCCAACACCATCCACTTCTATGACTGAATTTAGTGAACAAACTGAGTGAGTTGCATAGTAATGAATATATGATCTCTATATTGATATTGTTTATGAATTGGAATGCAAGGAAAATCTTCTCTAACCCTAATGGTTAAAGATGTATATTTGTATATCTATATTGTGTATATGTGTTTCCCTATGTCATGATTGCAAAATTCAATCACAAGAATCGTGCAGTTTTCAAGATAATATAAATGGTAATTCTAAAACCCTAACCCTAACTTGTGTCATTTGAATTTTCTAGGGCAAATTAGGTAAGGGACATTACAAATGGTATCAGAGCATCCTTCCTGCCATCCTATGAATGATAGTTGATGCTACGTATATTCAAATGTATACTTCACGACTTACGTATATTCAAGTGTATACTTCATGACTTACGTGTATTCAATTGTATACTTCATGACTTATGTATATTCAAGTGTATACTTCATGACATACGTGTATTCAAGTGTATACTTCATGACTTACGTGTATTCAAGTATATACTTCATGACTTACGTGTATTCTTGTGTATACTTCATGACTTACGCATATTCATGTGTATGCTTCATGCTTCGTGTATTATGCGTATACTTTGTGTACTACTTATATGCTTCATGCTTCGTGTATTATGCGTATACTTTGTGTACTATTTATATGCTTCATGCTTCTTGTATTACATATGTGTATACTTCGTGTATTATGTGTATGCTTCATGCTTATTGTATTACATGTATTGATGTGTATACTTCGTGTATTATGTGTATGCTTCATGCTTCGTGTATTATGTATACTTCGTGTATTATGTGTATGCTTCATACTTCGTGTATTACGTGTATGCTTCGTGCTTCGTGTATTACGTGTATTTATGCATACCTCGTGTGTTACATGTATGCTTCGTGTATTACGTGTATTTATGCATGCTTCGTGTATTACATGTATGCTTCATGCTTCGTGTATTACGTGTATTTATGCATACCTCGTGTATTACGTGTATGCTTCATGCTTCGTGTATTACGTGTATTTATCTATGTTGCAGGGTTCGCCTGCCTGGACCCTGGGTGCGGGTGTGGGTCGGGTGCGTCTAGGACGCATACAGATTGGGGTGGGTGCTTCCCAGACACACCCGGGTTGTCTGGGTTTGCACCCGGACTGAAATTGCAGTACCCGCGGCACACCCGGAATGCACCCACGCCCAAACTCTTTTTTTTTAATTTTTTTGCACTTAAAACTCATTTTTATAATTTTTTTCACTTAAAACATTTTTTCAGCGAGTGGCAGTGGTGTTGGTTGTGGTTCTTCAAATGATCCTGCTAATGTCCAAATCCAAGATGATGATGATGATGATGTGGAGGATTTAGCAAATCCATATGATGATTGACACTTGTCATTTGACATTGAAACAATGAAAATTGATTGTTGAACATGATATTATTATTTTGAATCTTGTTATTGAACTTGAAGTTCGAGTTTTATGTTTTATGATATTCAAGTTGATGGTGGTTTTGTTGATTATATGATGCTATGTGGTGTTCTACACTTTATTCTTGCATTTCTACACTTAATTCTTGCTTCTATGCTTAATTTTTTTGCATATACATATATTTATATATATATATAAAAAAACGAACCCAACCCCCAAAAAAAATTTTGGACGAACCCACGAACCGAACCCGCAAACCTGAACCCGAACTCGCACCAGAACCGGCAACTTAGGTATTTATGCATAATTTGTGTATTGCTTGTATGCTTCATGCTCCGTGTATTACGTGTATTTATGCATATACTTTGTGTCTTACGTATACTTCATGTATCACGTGTATGCTTCATGCTTCACATGTACTTATGTATATTCGTATATTGTATATGCTTCATGCTTTGTGTTCTACATGTATACTTCGTGTATCACGTACATTTCATGTATTATGTATATCTATGTGTTGCTTCATGTCTAATGTTCTTCAACGAGTTTACTCTGTGTGTTTTAAAATTACTTTATGCTAAAAAAATTATGAAAATGCCAAATCTATCAAAGCTTTATTTGTCAAACACTTTTTGAAGAACTAACAAATTAACTTATGTAATAATAGTTGTAACTAGTGAAGTGAACAAGTATGACTCCCTCAAACTTGAGGTATAAAAGAAGAGAACATTTCATTTAAGAAAGACATCCAAAACATCATTGAAGAATTCAATAGAACCCTAAGTAATTTTATAGATAAATTAAATTAGGTTCTCAAGAATAATAACGATGCAAGAAAGGATGAAACTCCAAATACGAAAAGTGTGACCCTTCAAATGTATAAAAGGGGATCATTTCCTTGTGAAGAAACCATCAATAGGAAATAAATCTAACAATCAACTCAAAGGTAAAGTATTATTCTCGAAAAAGGCAGCCAAGAAGAGTAGTGACTCCTTCAAGAAATAGATATAAAGGATAAATCAATTCATTAGCAATCGTCACTTATCTAGTCATCAGGAAATCAAGCAATCAAAATATCAAAAGTTCCCAAGGAAGGAACACTCAAACCATAACCACTCCCCAAGGAAGGAACACTCAAACCATAACCACTCAACATAGTTGAATATTACGATAAAATTTGACTTCCAATTCTCAAATGAAAATCCACACAGTTATCACAAAAACTTAGACATAACTAAAGATACAAAGATGAATTAAGAACATCTTTTAGGTGCACTAAAGTATCATATTGACCAAGGATGGTCAATCTCTTAAAGGCCAAAACACAATTTTGAAGAGAATGTAATGAAGACAACTCAATTCTTTAGGAACCTACAAATTTAGACTCTTGATCTTACGAGAAATGTTGAAATCTATCAAAAGATATATCCATCAAGCTTCATGGAAGAGGAACATCAATGAGAATAAATTGTTCTATTCCTTTGGAACAAGATCAAATGTACAATCATATGATCTATCCCATACTCATAGAAACAATGGCAATACACGGATCAAACATGTAACCTACAAAATTGATCTAGTAAACTTATATTAAGAACCCAATTCACTTCTATATTAGTTCGTCTTCCAGGAATATCCTCACACGTTCTTTTCTTAATCAAGTAATATTCAAAAAGGTCAAGGACCTCAGTACTCGACATGTAGGTACCTTTGATAAATTTGATAAAATCAAGTTACAACTGGAAGACAGAGGGGTCATAATATTGCTGTCATCTTTCATTCTTAGAGGATACAACCAGTCCATTAGCTAAGTTGCTATTTGCATATCAAAAGGTTGAGAGTTGAGACAACAGTAGAATCCATTGAGCATTTAAGAATAAAGTAAGCTTAATGTCAATCCTCACAGTTTACTCCTTTTCAACTCCCACTCTTATCCATCAAGTAATGAGGGTCCTAAATGGTTCCCAATCGAGATTACTGACAGAGCAAAAGAGAGTATGTTTACGTTCAAAAAAAATACTCTTAAATCAAAATCCTAGGGTTGTCAAAAGGAATTGTTGCGACATATCTAGACTATATTGGGGTCAAAATCCTGGCAGCATCTTTCTTTTATTCCCTAAGTCCAATCAAACAAGTATAATAAGTTAAAGTCTTATAAGCAAGGTACTTGCTTAGAAACATGATCAAACTTTAACCTCACAACTCTTGTAATCAAAAGTCAAGCCTCACAACATGCTTTGATAGTAAGAAATGGGAACCATCTGCAAGATGTTCATAAATATATTTTAGGTAAACATGGATCAGCCCCTAGTAAGCTAGTAGTTAATAAGTTTTCACTTCATTTATTTAACCTTTGCAATCGGGATCAAACATCTTCTATGTACTCTATCTAGTACAATCACTATACATTGTTGAAAAATCTATCTATGTTCATAGTCATCTTGTATTGTCATATAGCTCTTAATACAGTTCAAGTTTTGCGGGACTCCTCAGCATCACTATCAGGCCACCATGTCTAGACAATTCATCACAAGGCAGTTTACAAGGTATTCTAAAGGTTTTAATTTGGTTGATTGTGTTTTCCTTAACTAACAACATATTATGACTTGACAAACATCCACATACAAGTAAAGCCAGCAATAAGCTCTGGCTCCAGGCAGGTTCCGCAATACCATACTACTAAAATTCGTTGTTTAGTGTCATCCCAGAATGACCAGCCACTAACGAGTATACACATCTTTGCCAAATAGTTCCTATAAAACAATAGTGCCAACCAATGACAAAAATCTCCTCACAAAGACATATCCAACCCCATGGGTTGATCTACCAAAGGAAAAATTGATCTTCATAATGATGTTTCATTGCTTGGTTTCAAACTGGCTAATGCAAGGTGTCATTTGGTTTCTTCTCTCTAAGGATGAGAGAAAACTTGTCTTAAGTTACAAACCCTACCAGTTGTCAACTCTCGGTTTTGTTGTTGAGAGATATTGGAAATACAAGTACATGAAACAAAGGAATATTGGACAATACATTATCCTCATACCTTGGATATTATCAGTCTTATGATATTAATGGACTATGTTGACGGTTGGATTGAGGGAAGTACGCTACCAAAAATTTTTCGAGGATAATCAATGTCTAGGAATTACGAACTTACAAGATTGATTTGAACCTGATCGATAATTGCTTCAAGACAAGCAATCTTAAGAAGAGTGGACTGTCATGCCCCCGCCCGAAATTATCCCTTGAGCCGACTTCAAAATGAATATCTTAATTGCATTGATTACATTTTAAAAGAATTAAAGATTCAAACGAATCTCAGTTGCTGGACGGTGCCAATCCCAAAGAGGCTGACGTCATTGTTAAAAGGATCGACTAAATGGAGAGGTGCGATCAATAGGAAGAAAGGTGTACCATTGCCAAAGGATACAATGGTTCTTGAAGTTGCCACCATTGAGGAGATATAGGAGACACAATTGATCAATCAAGGGAAGAAGCATCAGGCAATACCAATCATTGGATCATTGAATTTTACAGCAGACATTCGATCTGCAGAATTATATCTATTTACTCAGTCATATGGACTGTGTAACGTCCCCATTTGGCGTTTAGCCAACTTTGTGACCAATAGCCTATGCCCATGAGCTTTTGTAGGCTATCTGGATTGGTTAGGGAGCTCTGTTTGTTGTGAAGAGCACAAGTTCAGTTATTTGTGATGTTTTGCCTTGGCTTTGAGCTCAGTGATGTCTCGGGATGGTTGTGCAACTTTCAGATGTTTGATCAGGCTTCCAAATTGCTCTCCAAGATTCTTGGAGGAGCCGTCTATTTATAGTCACCCAGAGGACATCGTTCTTCATCCCAAACATCATAGAAGGCAGTGGTATGATTTATTTTGCAGTTCGCGTAAGTTTGGGATTTTCCGCAAAGTCGGGTGATTTAATGAGCTATTTAATTATTATTTTCACTTAAGTCTACTAAGGGTGAAAATAAATAAAAAGCACCTAAGTGTTATAGCTCATTGGAAAGGCAATTAAGTGTTTTAAATGATAGACACTTAAAAAGGGGGCCTCACATATGATATATTATTATTATTTCAAAAAAGGTCTTTTTGAGAGAAGAAATATGAAGAGTTAAAAGGAAAATAATAATATATTCCTCTCAAGAAGTTATAAAAGGGGAATGAGAGCTCATTTGAAGGCATGCTTTTGGATTTGTATTGTTACTCTGTCGGATTGAACCTACGAGTTCTTCCATTTTCCCTTCTTGAGGACGAAAACCCTCTCGAAGATGATCAGTTTCGGTGGTGGAAGATCCACCCTAGCTGACACATGGTGATTTCAGTCAGGAATCACACAGAGCTTCAAAGATTTTGATAGTTTTTTGAAGATTTTGGTTTGGGATTTGATACTAGTATATTATCTATGATTTGGAGGTGTTTCTTGAAAAGCTTTGATGTGTGTTTGGTGAAGTATGATGCAGATATTTCCTCCAGGCCGTACAACTTGCAAAGAGGGCGAATGGAGTTTATAGATTGATTGAAGCTTGCATGATTGAGATGTTTTCTGGAAAATGTTCATCCATTTGAGACGCCTATTTTCAGATTATATTTCATTTAGATTTAAGAAGTTTAAGGCAGATTTAAATACCTATGTATTGAGCCGTACATGCTGGCCGTACCATAGGGTGGGCAATTTATGAATTGATAGAATATCATTAAGCATATGGAGAATTTATAGTGGGCATTTTAAATGATGTTGAATGCCTAAATCTGACCCATTTTCAGTGAGTTTTATGCAGATCTGGGTTGTTTGTGAGGCTGCCGTACATATTCTGGGCCGTACCTTGCCTCAAGGGCGATTTTGTTGTGGAGTAGTTTATAAATGATTTGATTTTGATGATGCTTGGGAAATGTTTGTTTGGTGAAGGCACAAATTTCTGATGAGATTTCATTGTGTTTGGTGATGATATCTTTTTAACACAGCAGGCCTTACTTTCCAAGTGCTCCGTACCATTGCAGGCTGGTCTGAATTGATTAAAAGTTTGAATGGCATTTGAGGCTGGGAATTCTCTTCATTGTTGGCATCCAAAGACTGATTTTGAGGTGTTAGAGTTGGTATTGGACTGAGATCCATTTGTGTATGGTTGGTGGGACCAAGACATTTCTGGGCCATCAGTACAGCAGGAGACTTTCTGAGTTTTCTGATTGGAAACTTCCATCAGCAGAGATCTTCTTTGCATACATTCAGCTAGATATCATCATGAGCTTTGGTTTGTTTCTAGATGTTTGGCATCAGAAAAGGCTTCAAGGGACTGCAGATTGAGTGATTTTGGGAGTTTATTTTGGATGTTATGACTAAGTGTGCTGCCAGGCAGTCCATACACCTGGGCAGTTTCAGATTTCTAAAGGAAGACTCAGCCATCAGTGATCAGTCTGTAATATCATCTGGTACAGCAATACTTCATAGGGATATTAATACCATTTGTGGTGCAGGTGGTCTTTCATGGCAAGCAAATCTTTCATGATGCTAAGTTGACGTCATATGTTTATGTTTTGAGTAGTGTTGCATTATATTACTTCATTGTAATCCTTCTTTTTCATGTTGCAAATCATTCTATAACCCCTGGATGGTTCAACCGCCAGTGTGGAGGAATAAAAAATGTTATTTTCCCAATTTCACCCACTGAATAAGTGGAGAATCCCTACTGAATATGTGGATGCCTGCTGAAAAGCAGATGCCTGCTACGAAGCGGATGATTGTATTAGTTTATTTGCATAAGTTTTGAATTGTTAACCAAAGCACTATATTCTCTCACCTCCCCCACTTTGGAAACTTGGTGATCAGAAGTGTGGAGGTTCCATTTGGTGCATACTTGTGCTAACCCTGTTGTGTGATCATTTGTACAAATCTGAAAAAATTTTGGGGTAGCATCTTACAGACTGTTAAGGACAGCAAAGGGATACATTGCTAAGTCTGAACTGAATTAGAAGTTCAATAAGAAACGTTATTGGATATACATGCAGAAATAGAATAAGGAACAGTAGGTCAAATCATTATTGACTATTGATTGTCTTACTTATTGCATTTCACTGTTATATATATATATATATATATATATATAACTTAAGACTCACCAATCAAAGAAGAATGGTGAGGGCACTGTGTGGAGGGAACCCTGCCATGCCTCCCTAAGGGACTCTTTGGAGGGAGAATTGTCAACACCCTACCATGCCTCCCTGAGGGGACTGTATGGAGAAAGAATTGTTGACACCCTGCCAAACCTCCCTGAGGGACTGTTTGGAGGGAGAACTTTTAACACCCTACCATGCCTCCTTGAGGGGACTGTATGGAGGCATTGTTGATAGTCTACACCCTGCCATGTCTCCCAACACCATCCACTTTTATCACTGAATTTAGTGAACAAACTGAGTTAGTTGCATAGTAATGAATATATGATCTCTATATTGATATTGTTTATGAATTGGAATGCAAGAAAAATCTTATCTAACCCTAATGGTTAAAGATGTATATTTGTATATCTATATTGTGTGTATGTGTTTCCCTATGTCATGATTGCAGAATTCAAGCACAAGAATCGTGCAATTTTCAAGATAATATAAATGGTAATTCTATAACCCTAACCCTAACTTGTGTCATTTGAATTTTCTAGGGCAAATTAAGTAAGGGACATTACATTTGTATAGATTATTGTTCTTCTATCATGTTGACCTTTTCTTTTTGTGATTAGCTCTTTAGGCATCTTGATCTTGGAATAGCTACCTCCATAGCTAATCCTAACATGGTACCAGAGCCAGAGATTATTAGTCTAGAGTTAATACATTTTTGGAAGATCTAGGATTGCAACTTTTTTTTGCTTTCTTGAAACTGAGTATGCTCTTCTCTTGCATCCTAGGATGATCTAGAGAATTAGAAAGGTTGAGAGAGAAAGAGAGTAGATTTTGGGGGGTACCTATTTGGGGCTTTATTTTAAAAGTTATTTTTGGTGATTTGTGAAACAGATCAGAGCTTACCATTGAATCCAGAGCATTCAAAAAAGTCAATTTTGCCTTTTGTTTCATCCAAATCAAACATAGGAGGCCAAATCTATAAGGGTTTGAAAGAAGGGTTTTCTATTGGGCATCTACAAATGACTCATTAGTCAGAGCATTTTGGGGCAAAATTGACCCTGCCATTGTGTCCAAAAAGCCCAAAAACGTATAAATCGACATAAAATTTGTCGATTTTGTGGCAGCAAGTAGGAGAGGCCGCAGCAAGCCTAGGGACCTTGCTTGGAAACATAGGAAAGCAAGTATAGTGTATGGAATGGTAATCTACAAGTATTGTGGGATGGATATGAGTGGAGGCATAAATCACCTCAAATATCACCTTGCATGGATCATTGGCCAAGATGTAAATCCATGTACACAAGCGGCTCAGGGCGCTGAGAATGAGGCAAAAGCTTGCCTTGCATCTTATGATCAGAAGAAAGCAAAGAAAAAGAGGACAGCAAATGCACTGGCAGGTATGAGTTCTATAGGGTCAAGAGGAAATAGAGGGCCCTCACTTCTTCCATTGGGCCACGGATGCAAGGATTTGGTAGTGTGGGCAGCCATAGTTCCACATTTTTTGCTCCTCGTAACACTCCTAGTGTGCAACCTGATTGGAAGGTACTATGTGGAATAGGGAATTGTAGCATGAAGCCAAGTTGGCAAGCGCCAATTTTTGGTACTACGCTCTATTTAATGTTGTGATGAGTCCTTATTAAGAGCAATTGGTCACCACATTAACCATGGTAGGTAAAGGGTTCAAGGCACCAAGTTGTTACTAATTGAGTGGGTTTTTATTGTAGGATGTTGTCAATAACACAAATCTGCTAGTAGATGAAAAAAAAAATTTGGAAAAAAGGCTTGCAACATTTTATTTGATGGATAGACAAATGGCAGGAACCACAACTTATTCAACTTCCTCATGGCTTCAAGAGGATAGTTAGTGTTCCAATGAAGTAAAAAATGTCAAGAATTTGTGCAACTTGTTGGATGAGGTGGTTATAGAGGTGGGGGTGGAGAACACTGTCCAGATAGTGATGGGTAATGCAGTTGCATATGTGTCGGTAAAATTTTTAAGGTGAGGCACCCTACTTTGATTTGGAGCTCTTGTGTTGCACATTGCATTGACCTTCTCCTCGAGAATATCGGGAAACTTAGTCTAATGAAGAACATGGTGAAGATGCAAGGAATGTCACAAAATACATCTACAACCACACATGGGTCCTAAATCTCATGAGGGATCACATTGCTGGCAAAGAGCTCATGCATTCAGGTGTCACACGATTTGTGATAAATTTCATCACCTTCCAAAGTATCGCAGCCGCATTGCCCAACCTTAAGAGCATGTTTCTAAGCAAAAGTGGTTGCAAAGTGCTTATTGTGTAAGAACCCTTACCAAATCTGCCCTGAATTTTCTGATTTCAATGGTTTGACATTTTGTCAAACACTTGGCATGCAAGCTGATTATGACTGATTTTCTGAATTCCTTCTGTTTTGTATGCTTGTTTGAATATGTGTTTGGATTGTTTTCAGTTTGTTCTCACATAAACATAGCAATGAACAAGAATGCAAATATTTGCAATGGACAACTTAACAAAACAAGAGGTCTGATATAGAATTTACAACAGCAGAGATCTGTCTCATTCAAATTAAAGATTTGAATACAAATTAGATAGCATACATCAGCATTTCAATACATAACATACCCGATCTTTGTCTTCAATACAAGGAAACATAATTGATGCCAAGATCTTAATGAATGAGTGCTGATACAATGTCTGATATAAATGGCAGCCTGCTGTAATTTCTTTCTGATATCAAAGAGACTGTTGTAACCTTAGATCCTTCACAAAATACCTCCAAAATGTTGGCGCTTCACCAAGGATGTCTCCAATATAGGCAGCGATGGGTCTTATATGGTGGTGGATCCTCCTTTAATGGCTGTGATCTGATTTAGCACCCTCAATGAATGAGTGCTGATACAATGTCTGATATAAATGGCAGCCTGCTGTAATTTCTTTCTGATATCAAAGAGACTGTTGTAACCTTAGATCCTTCACAAAATACCTACAAAATGTTGGCGCTTCACCAAGGATGTCTCCAATATAGGCAGCGATGGGGTCTTATATGGTGGTGGATCCTCCTTTAATGGCTGCGATCTGATTTAGCACCCTCAAACCTGAATGTATATCCTTATAACAGCAGTCACATGCAAACAATAAACCCTAGGCAATGATAAATCTTCATCAAACACGATCTGCAGAATACGATACACCTAAATCACTCCTTGGGCCATCCATACCCTCCTTGCAAGGTATTGTTGCCAAATATCATTCAAATCTGCAATATGGGCCTAACGAATATGGCGCTAGGGTTAGGAGGTGAAACCCTTTAAAATCACCAATGAATTGCTCTATAAACCCTACAAATCTGATATAAAACCTGCAATTAAACCTCCAACAATTCTGAATATAATTCCCAAATTTGTATTGAAACAATCTCACAAATTTGGTGATGAAATCCTAGCAGTTGTGACCTATAAATAAGTCTTCAATGAAGCTTCAAATAATGACATAGACCTGTAATAATGCTCTATAGCAAATCTAAGTTGCCGGTTCTGGTGCGGGTTCAGGTTCAGGTTCGTGGGTTCGGTTCGTGGATTCGGCCAAAATTTTTTTGGGGGGTTGGGTTCGTTTATATATATGCAAAAAAATTAAGTGTAGAAGCAATAATTAAGTGTAGAAAAGCAAGAATAAAGTATAGAACACCACATAGCATCATATAATCAACAAAACCACCATAAACTTGAATATCATAAAACATCAAACTCGAACTTCAAGTTCAATAACAAGATTCAAAATAATAATATCAAGTTCAACAATCAATTTTCAATGTCAAATGACAAATGCCATCAATCATATGGATTTATTAAATCCTCCACATCATCATCATTATCATCATCTTGGACATTAGCAGGATCATTTGAAATTTTGAAGAACCACAACCAACACCACTACCGCTCGCTAAAAAAGTGTGCTCGCTCTCTGATCCCTCAAGTGCAACATGTTGGGAATGGGAAGTAGAAGCATCCATGTCAATTTGCTCTGGCTTCACATCCCACAATTGACTTTTTTGAATTTTTCATTTTTGTACATGCATTCTTACAATAGAACAAAACATATATGTTGAGGAAACATTGTGTAAGTTGAACTGAGACCACTGCCAAAAAATTTGAGTTGCACATTTATAACAAATCTCAGATAAAGCAATTATGCTCTCTGCTAGGATGACAGCCTAACTAAGATGATTGAGCAATTGCATGTAACATAAAGCAAGACCTAGTACCCTTAGTGTTGAGACTCGATCTCAGAAAAAACTCAACAAGTTGTTTTTTGTCTCAGACTTGCACTCAGTGGAAAAACAGGCCAAAACTCGGCATAGCTCAGTAATTTTAGGTCAAACCGTCAAATAGAAGTTAAAAATGACTTCAAATGTTAAAAAAAAAATCATTTGGCCGTTTTCTGGGGCGGGTTCGGCCTAGGTGCGCTTTCTGGGCCCCGGGTTCGCCTCCAGACCGCCCGGGTTCGTCCAAGACGCACACAACCTGTTCCGGGCGCACCCTATCCGCACCCACAGGCGGACCGCACCGAACCACGCACCCGGTACGAACCGCACCCGCATCCAGCCAAGCCAAGGGCGAATCCGGTAACTTAGTAGCAAATCCTAGATGGATTCACCTCTCAAGTGGTATTGGATTTTCATCCAATCCACGAGTTTCCAAGGGTCTTCGTCCTTAGAAATGGCTGAACCTGTGTTGCAGCTCAAAGGAAAATATCCAATATGCAAATGACAAAATACACAATGATGAAAAGACCTCCCAAATGCCTTCTTTTATAACCCACAAGTGGAGCGCCCAATTTTGCCATAATTGATAACCATTTCATGTCCACCATCATAATAAAATATTAGTTTATTTTATTTTCCTTTCTCCAAGTGGGACATCCAACCTTGGCATTAAAATATTATTTTATTTTGTCATTATATTATAAGTTTTTTTCCTTTTAAAGTGACTTTCCAACTTTCCAAATCTCCATGTTTAAGTTATTTTCCAACTTTCCAAATATCTAAGTCACTTTAGTTACAAATAAGTCATTGTAACCAACTTTTCAAGGTCACTTAAGCTACAATGGCTCAAAAAGGGGACATTACATATTGCAAGAAGGCCAAAGTGGAAAGGGTCATGAAGACCATTTTTTTTATACATTTGCCAAGCACATGGAGGAGATCCTCAAGGTATGTTTTCAATCAAAAAAATTAATTTTGTAAATTTCTGGTATTGTAATTTGCTAATTTTTTTTAAATTCCTAATTTAGTTTAATTTTTTTATTTCATTTTTATATGCTCTCTTGTTTTAGGTGTAAGAACCATTGGTTAGGGTTCTACGATTGGTGGATGGGGATAAAAACCCATTGGGTATCTATATGAGCCCATAGGCAAGGCCAAAGAGGCGATCGAGCATTTGTATGGGTCCAATGGAAACAAGTATGAACCAATCTGGTGCATTATTGATTTAAAGTGGAACAAAGAACTCCACTAACATATTCATGGCGTTGCCTAATATTTCAACCCTATGTTTTTCTTCTCCGGTTCATTAAGAGTAGATGAGGAGGTTATGGCTAGCCTCAATGCATCTATGGAGAAGTTGGTTCTCAATGAGTAACTTAGAGACATCGTACATGATGAGCTACAAGTTTATAAGGGGAAGGAGGGAAGGTTGTTTGCTTCCCATCTATGCATTCAAACGAGAGTCCCCTTAAAGCCAGATAAAAAAACATTTATGTTTAATTTTAGTTTATTGTTTACTTTAACTTTTAAGTTTACTAAAATCCTTACAAAGTTATACATGTCCTTACAGATTTGTGATGGGAAGATTTTGGTGCAACAACACCTAATCTTCAAAGTCTTGCCATCTACATTTTGTTCCAATCCCATAGCATTTTTGGTTGTGAGTGCAATTGGAGTGTCTTTGAGGTCATTCATACAAAGAAGCACAATAGATTGACTCAAAAGTACTTGAATGACCTTGTCTTTGTGCATTACGACCTTGAATTGCATGCAAGGAAGGTAGAGGAGCAGAAGACACATGAGGTGCTTGACCTCAATGAAAACAATCAATATTCCAATCGGGTTGCTGCTGATGTGGAACCGTTGATAACTGAGCAAAATATTGCTGATTTGGAGAGGGAGGCAACAGAATGGAAATTAGAAGTGGTAGTATATGAGGAGGGAGAAAGCGGGCCATTAGTGAGGGAATCATCGCATTCACAACATGATCCTATTGAGGTTGATATTGTTCCTCAACAAGAAGCTACAGCATGACCATCTGTAATACCCCTAATAGGATATTTGCTAAAATTTTGATTATCTGATATGATTTGCAATTTGAAATTCAATCCCTAGGACTGAATTTTGATATTTCTTCTACACCTTTCAATTTGACTTCAACCAGCATGAAACATAGTATAACATGTGCAATTTGATAGCAAAGAAACATGAATAGGCAGATCACTTCATGATTTTTACATGTCAATGATAGCAATGGATGATAACAAAATCAGATCTTCCTGTTATGACATCAGACTTATCCAATGTTGCATTACATCAGTTTGCAATAGAGAAGATATATTCAAATTAAAGATTTGAATATCTTTTACAATGTTTCAGATTGTAATGATGTAGAGATTGTCAACATACCAAATGAATAACATTGAACATCAAACACTGCTACAGCTGGATGGCCAGCTCTGGAATTTAAACCCAATCAGATTTCCAATTCATACGTGAGGACAGCCCTGTGGTGGATGACTGCTCCTGGAAGTGATGGTTCGCTGTTAAAGAATTTCAGTCTAATATTGATATCTTCACCTTCATTTAACAAGAGCGATCAAATATAAGGAGCGATCAGAAGGGAATGAACTCTAAATAAATATCCGGCTTCACAATTCATTCACTTCTTGCCAAAAATCCTTTCAAAGTCTTTATGAGAGCTGCGGTGCCTGAAGTTGCATCTTTCCCTTCAAAGATTATTTTACAGCGGCTAATATGAAACTAATATCAACTGCGAATATAATAATCCATCCACAATACCACGATTTTTCCTTTGATACTAATTCGGCCCACTTAATTAGCACAGACAACTAAAATAAACTTTGCAAAGAATCTTCTATAACGCCAATGTCCATGTAAAGTCCACAATCTCAGCTCCTCACACGCCGATTTCCATATGAGATAAAACCCACGAATCCTTCCCCTTGAAAGCGGCGATCAATTATACATGAATTTCTTTGTCTTCAGATGTAAAACACAATAGCAAGTGATTCTTACCTTTAAGTGGAATCTAGGACCCACCGAACTCCTATTATACTCCACGTTTTGTCTAAGGAAATAAGACTTGATGATAAAATTGTTGACTGTTTCTTTTGTCAGACTTTGTCTTTTATTAGGCTGCAATACATATATTATCTAATTCTGAAACCAATATTGAAGCAAATATATATATATATATCAAACCAGTCTTACAAATTCATATTTGTTTATAAATCAATGAATTTGCAAATAAAATCCTTGCATGAACAATATCTTCAAATCTGCATGCAATATATATTTTCAAATTCTTCAATGAGATACAATGATCATCAACCTTCAATTACCAACAATGGTCTCCGACCAAATAACTACTTCAAATCTATGAATTCAACACAAAGGAATGTAGAACAATGCTTTGAAGCTCAGTTGTGAAATCTGAAGTAATTTCACCTCATGAATGGTAAGGGATCATCTCCAAACCATTAACTACCAAGGGCTCATCTCCTTGATACCATGAATGCAAGGGAACATCTCCTTGAACTCAAGCTGAAACCAAGAACTTGTCTTCAACCAAAAAACAACACAACTCAATTGATGATCAAATGATTCCTAACTGCTCCTTCTAAAGCCCTCACTCCAAATAGGCCTGGCCTAACTTTATTAAATGAAAGTTTTTGTGTACACAATCACACATGAACTTTATTAAATGATTGTTTTTGTGTACACAATGACACTTTATGACATAGGGCTGACTTAAGTAACTTTATAAAATACTTTTATAAAGTAATTCAAAATTAGAACACTTTATAAAAATAGAACCACTTAAGTTACATGACTCCTTATTTATACCAATTACTCCTTTTAGAATATGATAGCCATATCAAATATGACCATCAAAAAATGGGGACATCACACCATCCAATTTGAGGACACCTACACAACAACAACCATTTTTGAGTTTTAGTTGTAGAAAAAATTTATAGATTATGAATATTGACACTACAATTTGTACTTCTTATTTATGTTGAAACTTGAAGTTGATATGTAGTGATCTCATTTTCTAGTCTATGATATGTATTGAACTCTAATTTTGATCTATATATGAAGGAAATTAGTAACATGTTCCCTAAATTCAATAGTATACATGTTTTTTGAAGAATCTTTTTTAACAAATTTATGTGTTTTTTAATGTTCAAAATATTTGCCAAGTTTTTCCCCAAATTTTTTTCAAGTCCAAGTTTTCCAACTATGCAACCAAGGACCTTTTTAATGATTAGTAATCAAAAGATGTCACTCCAAAAATTCCATCCATATTTCAGTCCAACTATATCCCCAACTTTCAAGCTGCCAACCTTGCTATGCTAATACATGTAATCCCCCAAGCCTAGTAAATCCAAGGGGCCCCTAACACAATTTTTCTACCTTTCTCTTGTAAACAGGGAAATCCTATCCAAATTTCATAAACCCTAGTACTACCTAGGAAGCCACTCAACCAAAAAGAAAAAGAAAGTAAGGAGGTAAAACTGTAAGCCATTCTAACAAATATTGATAAAAACATTCTTGAGATCACCCAAAAAATGGACTCCAAGTGTATGGAAAAGAATATATATGATAGATACATAGGGGTTTTGGTGACACATATTCAACAACAAATTAATGCCTTCAACAACTCCAAAATGTCCAAGATAAACATACTAATTGCTTCATCTATTCCTGTAACATACACTGTTCCGACTAGGTTTTCTATATCAATTTTTTTGTGTTTTCTGAATGTTGTTGTTTAGGTTTTCATGTGCATGATTTGCATGTTGGTTTTTTGCATTGAACATATGGAATATAAAGCATATAAACGAAACCCAGAAAATCAAAAACAAATATCAACAAAATATCGAATACCCAATTTATATTATGGCAAAATATGAATTATGAGTACATACCCATTTGTCAGTTTACAACTTCATTTGTCCGTTGTAGCCGGACCAGCAATATACATATGGGTATTTGATATATATCACAACAACAATGAGGAAGTGAATCCCAATTGATATCAGCAACTACCTCTAGTTCAAACGACCTCCCAAACACGTGTTTTGACCTCCAGCAAACCACACAAGAACCCACAAGGAATGGAGGCCAATTCTAGAAAGGTACGGCCCAGCTAAAGATAGAACTTAGCCACAAACAAAAGATACAGTCTGCAATCTGCCCAGCACTATGTGCGAACTCTCTGCAGTTCAAACACCTAGATTTAGTGACCATAAACAGCCTCAAATGCAACTAGAAATGCCTCTAGATGGAGTATGGCTAGTATGGACAGTGGTACGGCCAGCAAGAGGAGGTATGGCCTATGTAGAAAAGGCTGCAACAGCAATAAAACCTGAGAAAATCCTTCAAATCTGCTATTAATCCTTCACTTCTCAGCTGCACATATCTTCACAAAATGTATTCATTTCTTGCTCAACACTCCGTCAAAATGAATCATTCAAAAGCCCAAATGAAGCTCCTGTGTGAAGCCTCTAATGCCCCTTCCTGATGTGGTCTTTCACACACGAAGAAAGGTGACTATGCAGAGGTTTTCGTTTCAGCAAGTCAATCTCCAAACCCTTGAAGCCAAGCTCCAAAGCAATGCACGAGAATATCAAAACCAAAGAGTCAATGAATAATCCAAACATATGCAAATGAGGCTCATTTCATTTCTTTTATCTACCTCAACCCCAACGCCCAAGATGAGAGGAATTTAATATTTTATTTTATGTTTTTATGTCCCTTATAACTCCCATGAAGGCGCCCAACTCCTAAGGGAACAACTTTAAGTTATAACTTAACTTTATAACATAAAGTCATTTTAAAACATAAGTCACTTTACCCCTTTTAAATATTATAAGTTAAATCTTTAATTAAACTTATATTGTATCAAATAATGCTTCGAGTATTTCGACACCATGAATCTCGTGTTAGGATCCCCTGCATCTGCCCTGCTATAGATAGCAAGTCACTTCGACCCGACTTACTATAAATAGCAAGTCTCCAATTAGACCCCGTAACCACTATCATTAGCCTATGGGAGTTCAATGATAGGCTAATCTCTATCAATTGATCACATGGGCTAAATGGGGGACATTACAGTCCACCCTCCTCAACTAATCCGGATGCTGAAGTATCTGCTCACTCTCCCATGTCGCATCCTCAACTGGCAAGTTCTTCCATTTCACCAGGTACTCCCTGATGATCCGTTTCCTCGGATTCCTCTACCATGTATCTATGATAGCCTCTGGAACCAGAATTAGCTTCCCCTCCTCATCAAATGGTGGAAGCTCGGCTGAAGGAATCACGTTGTGGCCAAGTGCTTTCTTTAACTTGGAAACATGAAATACATTATGCACTCTGCTATCTGCTGGTAGCTCAAGCTCATAAGCCACTTCTCCCACCCTCCTGGCTACTCTGAACGGACCATAGAACCTGTGTTTCAATTTTTCTGCTCCACTCCTTTTTAGAGTGGACTGCCTATAGGGTTGGAGCCTCAAGTACACCATGTCTCCAACCTCAAAACTCCTCTCTACTCAGTGCTGATCAGCATAGAGCTTCTGCTGATTCTGTGCCTGCTGTATGTTTTCCTTGAGTTCTTTCATTATGTCCTGGCTTTCTTGCAATAAATCTTTTGCCTTTGGCACTCTGATGTCACCAAGTAGTAAATCTGTGAAGCATGGGGCATCATAAGTATACAGAGCCCTGAATGGCGTCATCCTGATCGACATATGATATGTCGTGTTGTACCAGTACTCCTTTAGGTGCAACCATCTGATCCAAGCCTTCTGCTGCCCCAACACATAATTCTGCAGATACCCTTCCACCCATTTATTCACAATCTCTGTCTATCCGTCAGTCTGTGGGTGGTAACTCATGCTAGAAGTTAGCTCAGCGCCACACAACCTGAACAACTCCTGCCAAAACAAACTCAAGAACTTACTGTCCCTGTCACTCACTATCCCCTTAGGTATCTCGTGAAGTCTAAATATCTCCCTGAAGAATAAATCAGCCACCTGTACAGTTGTGTATGTCACTGAAATGGTGAAGAAGTGTGCAAATTTGGTCAGTCTGTCGACCACCACATATATGCAATCCTTCCCCTGAACCTTAGGCAACCCTGTGATAAAATCCATGGAGATGTATTCCCATTTTTTACTGGGAATAGGCAGTGGTTGTAACAAACTTGCTGGATAAGTATGTTCATTCTTGTTTTGTTGACACATGGGACATTCACGAACATACTTGAGGACTTCATTCTTAAGTCCTTTCCATGTGAATCTCTCCTAAATCTGCCTGTATGTTTTGAAAAACCCGAGATGGCCAACCATGGGTACATCATGGAAAGTCCTCAAAATCTTATGCTTAAACTGGAAGTTAGGCACTAAAAATATCATGTCCTTATATATAATCAAATCATTCACCATAGTGTACATGTCGTCCTGTATAGTGCCCTCAATGACTCCTGTTGCCCAAGAGTCCTTAGCATACTCTGTTGAAATTGTCTCCCTCCAATCAGCAGATATCTCCCCAAACAAACACAAGTGGGGTCGTCTAGATAGTGCATCTGCAACCACATTTTTCTTACCCTTGACATATTCAATGTTAAAGTCATAGGCCTGGAGCCTACTGACCCACTTTTGTTTTTCTGTCGTTCAAATCCTTCTGGTTCATGAAGTATTTTATGCTGTTGTGATCTGTTTTTATTATAAACTTTGCTCCAACTAGATATGGTCTGAACTTGGCCAATGCATGCATGATGGCCAACATCTCTCGATCATACACTGAGTAGCTCTTCTCCACACCCCTTGGCTTCCTACTCTCAAACAGAATAAGGTGTTTCTCCTGCATTAAAACTGCCCCTATCCCCTCTCCTGAGGTATCACACTCCAGCTCAAAAGGCTTGGAGAAATCGGGTATTGCCAACACTGGGCAGGTAGACATCAAGTGCTTGAAATGGTCAAAGCACTACTGAGCTGTATTGGTCCACACAAAGGCTCCCTTAGTCAAATCTGTCAATGGTGCAGTTGTCTGTGACAAGCCCTTCACAAACCTCCTATAAAAATCACACAACCCAAGAAACCCCTTAAGCTGAGTGAGGTTTGTGGGTGCAGGCCAATCGACTATTGCCTTAATTTTTTCTGGATCAACTCTGACACCATCTACACTAATGATGTGACTCAGATATACAAGCTTTGTCATGCCAAAGTCACACTTGGACTCTTTGGCATAGAGGGACTCACTTTCAAGGATGCTCAAAACCTCCTCCAAATGTCTCATGTGTTCCTCCCAACGCCTGTTGAAGATCAATATGCCATCAAAGAAGATCAATACAAACTTCCTCAGTTGCTATCTAAAAATCCGATTCATGCAACTCTAGAAGGTAGCAGGGGCATTAGTCAATCCAAACGGCATCACTAAGAACTCGAAGTGGCCGTAGTGACATTGAAGGTTGTTTTTTCTATGTCTTCTTCCATTCGTATCTGATGGTATCCTGACTGTAGATCTATCTTGGAAAAATAACAAGCCCTGTGCAGTTCATCTATCAACTCATCTATGCGGGGAATCGGATACCTGTTCTTTATTGTCTTTTTATTTAAGGCCCTGTAGTCGATGCACATCCTGATGGTCCCATCTTTATTTTTGACCAACACAACTGTTGAAGCAAAGGGACTCTTACTAGGTCAGATGTGTCCCATCTCTAACAGTTCCTTAATTGTTTTCTCTATCTCATCCTTGAGCCTCTTAGGATGACGATAGGGTGTGATCATTACAGGCTTAGTCCCGTCCTTGAGCTCGATGACATGCTCGATACCTCTATTAGGTGGCACTCCTAGAGGTATGCTACCAAACACTTTGTTGTGCTTGGTCAACAACTTCTGTATGTCAGGGTGATAGTTGTTTTTTTGTTACACCCTCTCTAATTGAAGAAAAATAGTAGTTTGTCTTATAACAGAATTTCAGCAGAAAGATTAACTAACCAATATGAAATAGCATCAAATGCAATAAAGTTCTGAATCACAACTAACTTTCTTTTCAGCTGAAATAAACTTTCTAACAGAATACTTGTAACAAAATAATTTAACTTTCTTCAATGAAATTCAAATATTAAAGAAAGAAAGGAGATTAAGAAAAGTACAACTTGAATAGCTTCCTGCTGATTTGTTTGCAGATCCTCCTTTGAATTGTTTTTAGGAAAAAGAGATATCAACAAGGGTTTAACCACCCAACCAAAGACCAACTGGTCTCCCGTGCTTCTTCTACTGAAGAAACCCGACCCTTCACGAGGGTAATAACAGCAATCGATTAACAACAATGTGCCTCTGAGCCTGGTGTCAAGACCTATACCTCCTGATCAATCCTTCCCTATAGGTGCCTCCTAACTGGAAAGATCATTCTGACCAGTGGTATATCTAGTACTTGATCGCTGACAGATGCCTATCTGCATCGTAACCTTGGCCAAGGATTTTCTAATATATTTATATATACATATATCTGACACTACTGTGTCATCAACCTTCACCCTTGCTCGACATTGTTATTAACTTAATGTTTTCTTCTTTTCCTTTGGAATGCAAGTTTTTACATAGCATCATACATGTCTTACTTGACAACATTAAAACAGAACAGCAACATATAGACAGAAGTATGCTCACAAGAATACAACCAACTCTCATTATCCGCACATAATGATACTCAGGCTGACAGTAACAACAATGGAATTTCAACCCTGTTTATATATATAAACATATATATGTGTATAAATATATATATATATATATGTATAAATATATATATATATGAATGCATATCATACATAGATCATTTAATAAAAGTATCTCAATTGAAGAAATCTCAAAAACAGAAATAAAGAAAATACGAATGCTGATTTCGGATGACTGATTCGGAAGCTCAGAATTTATATCAATCGAAAGATATCATAATACAAAATACTAAGATCAACAAACTTGTATCGAGCTGAACAAGAAGATTTAAGATCTTGCCTGGCAAATGTTTTGTAAGTCGAGATAGCTAGCTGCGACTGATTTATTCAGTAAAGTTGGTATCAAAAGACTGCTAGATGAATGCACGACACAATGAAACTTCTCTAAGTAAGACGCCAACAATATGCACGCTGAAAAGATAATGTTTTCCAATGAAACTACAACCCGAACTTCTTTCCCATCCCTTTTCTCAGAATGAAAAATTAGAATGTTTTATAGAATGCAGATGTTCCCTCTACTCTCCTATATGAAGGAAAAGATACATGCCAAGAAAGAATAGTCGATCAAAATAGAACCGCTCCACGTAGTGGAAAGAAAGAGGAGTTACAAACAAGACTCAACTCATACACTTCAAGCGCTCTACAAGGTAAGACCAAGGTAATTTATTAGATAAACAAAAGAGATAAATCTTTTTCTTTATTTAAATATATTTATATATGTATATACTCATATGCCTTGGCCAAGGCTACGATAACCTTAGGATTTTGGCTAAATTATTGTTTTTCGATTCCAATTATTATCCTCTCCTTGTTGATATCTCTTTTTCTTAGCCGCCTGTTTTGTCCTGCAACCACTTAATCAATTAAGAAAGGTTAAATCATTTCCATGGTACAAATAATAATTAATATCATTTCCATCAATCCATTTCATATAATAAAATATTTGTAATTAAAGAAAAAACATCATATACACTTCCAACGAACAATTTCACATTCATATGAAAAACAATTGTTCTCAACTAACAACATAATTAATATTTAATTGTTCAAACAAAAAGGGATGTAACATATTCTTCCCCTCAAGAATCATCGTCATCGATGTTTATTTATCAATAAGCAATAGAAGTTTAACCATATAGTTTTCACATCAGTTTCAATTGTTTGGGAATAAGGAACTTTCTGATGAATTTCATCATAGTCTTCCTAGGTGGCATTCTCTTCTGAATATTGGTCCCACTGGACCTTACATTGCACCACCTCGCGATTACGTAAGTGCAGCTTACGTATCTAGAGTACCCGGAGTGGCTCTATTGTGATCATCCCAGGGTCCCGTACCTACAATGATTTCCAATCAATCATATGCTCAGAGTCTGCATAATATTTCTTAAGATAAGAAACATGAAACACATTATGAATTCTGGCGAGAGTCGGGGGTAGAGCAATTCTATAAGCCACAGGATTGATGATTTCAAGAACTTCAAATGGTCCCACATATCTCGGGGCTAACCTAGAGGCTTTTCCAAATTTTATAGAGCTCTTCTGTGGTTTCACTCGCAAAAGAACTTTTTCTCCCACCACAAATTGTCTGGGAACACATTTTGCATCAGCATAACTCTTTTGCCTGTCATTGGCTTCTTGCAGTCTTTGCCTGATTATTCTCACTTGCTCTTCCATTTCTTGAAGCATCTCAGGTCCTAAATGATCTTGTCTTCCCACCTATTCTAGCTTATAGGGGTTCTACATTTCCTGCCATACAGTGCCTCGAATGGTGCCATTTTATTGCTGACTAATATGAATTGTTATAGACAAATTCTACCAAGGGTAAATATTCTTCCCATCTGCATTGTTGATCCAGTACATTCTTAGTAAATCTTCTAAAATTTGATTTACCCTTTCCGTCTGACCATCTATCTCAGGATGATATGATGTACTAATATTTAACTGGGTCCCCAAGGCTGAAAATAAAGTTTGCCAAAATCTGGAGGTCATCCGTGCATCCCTATCGGATATGATCTTTTCTAGTATCTCATGAAGACGGAAAATTTCCTATACAAATTTTCGAGCAATCACTGGTGCTCCATCTGTTAAATTTCTTGGTATGAAATGTGCTACTTTTGTGAGTTTATCCACTACCACCAATATGGCATTATGCCTGTTCCTGGTCAAAGGTGAACCTTGCACAAAATCCATGCTGATAATCTGCCACTTCCAATCAGGTATGCTATGGAGCTGAAGTAGTCCTGCTAGATGCTGATGCTCTACTTTTACTTTTTGGCATTGAAAGCATTCTGCCACAAATCTTGCTGCGTCCTTTTTCATTCCCCTCCAAAAATATAATGATTTGACATCAGCCAACATCTTGGTTACTCCGGGGTGTCCTGAATATGGCGCAGTGTGAACTTCTTTCCATATCTTTTTTCTTAATTCAGAAGACCTTGGGATATACATTCTGCCTTTAAATCTTAGAAGTCCATCTGCCTCAATGTGAAAACCTTCATATTTATGCTCCTGAGGATTTGATTGCAGAGTTTCCCTAACTTGCAAGTAATATTCATCTTCTTTCAATTCCTCAACCACCTGGTTTCTAAAGTCGGTGTTAATAGATACCATTGCCGTTATATGCTTTTGTCGGCTCAAGGCATCAGCTACCCTGTTTTCCTTGCGCTTAATGTAACTGATCTCAAAGTCATAATCGGCAATTAACTCCATCCATCTCCTCTGTCGAGCATTTAGATTGCGTTGGGTATAAATATATTTCAAACCTTAATGATCTGTCTTGAGTTCAAAAGTTTTTCCCAACAAATAATGTCGCCATATTTGCAAAGCATGGACAATAGTTGCCAATTCTAAATCATGGGGTGCATAATTTTGCTCATATTGTTTCAGTTTTCGGGATTCATAAGCTACTACCTTCCCTTCTTGCATTAATACTCTGCCCAATCCTTCTCCAAATGCATCTGTTATAACCACAAAACGACCATTAGAATCCGGTACTGTCAATATGGGTGCGGTTGTTAGCTTTTCCTTTAACAAATCAAATGCCTCTTGACATTTTTCAGTCCATTCAAATCTTTTTCCTTTCCTTTGAAGAGAAGTAATAGGATGAGCAATTCTAGAAAAATCTCTGACAAATCTCCTATAGTACCCAGCCAATCCCATGAAACTCCTAACCTCAGGAACATTCTTTGGTACTGGCCAATCTACTATGGCTTTAATCTTAGCAGGGTCCACTGCAATTCCTTTAGCTGATATAATATGTCCCAAATATTGTATTTTTTTCTGAAAGAAGGTACATTTTGACAATTTCCCATACAGTTTGTGTTCCCTTAACCGCTGAAGAACTATTTGAAGGTGTTGCAGATGCTCTTCCTCATTTTTGGAGTAAATAAGAATGTCATCTAAAAATACCAACACAAACTTATCCATGCTATCTCTAAACACGTTGTTCATCAAATTCATGAATGCGGCTAGGGCATTTGTAAGCCCAAATGGTAGAACAGTGAACTCATAGTGCCCATATCTAGTTCTAAAAGCTGTTTTATGAATGTCTTCTTCTTTCAACCAGAGTTGATATCCTGATCTTAAATCTATTAGAAAATACTGCAACCCCTTTCATCTGATCAAACAGATCATCTATTCGAGGTAAGGGATATTTGTTTTTGATGGTAAGTTTATTTAACATTCGGTAGTCTGTACACAGACGAAGAGTCCCATCCTTCTTTTTAACAAAAATAACTGGGGCACCCCATGGTGAAACACTTGGCCGGATCAAGCCTTTATCCATTAATTCCTGTAATTGTGCTTTTAACTCAACCAGCTCTAGTGTGGTCATACGATAAGATACTTTTGAAACTGGTTCGGCCCCTGACACAAGGTCAATGGCAAAATCAAAAACTCTTCTAGGTGGTAACCCAGGTAGTTCCTCGGGAAATACATCCTGATATTCCCGGAGATAAGGGTATTTTTCAGCGAAGATTTCTTTCTCCTCAACTTTCAACTTTCTTTTTTCTATTCTAGAAATGCTCTGTCCCCTCATTGACTGCTTCCATCTTAACTACAAACAATTTGCATCCCTTCCTTCTATTTCTTTTCAGCTGCATAGCCGAAATTTGCCGAACCTTGACTTCTCGTTGTTTCCCCTGAATCCGTACTGGGTTCCCTAAATCATCTAGGCATTCCACTACCTTATCATAACAATCAACCTTAGCCCTATGTTCTTTCAACCAATTCATTACTAGGATCACATCGTAGGACCCTAAAGGTGCTACATAGAGGTTGACCTCTATCGAGAAGTCTAGAAATTCAATTCTTTGCTTCAAACAGACATTGCTCTACCCGAGCTCTCGTCTGATTCGCATATTCTACCATCCATGATTTAGCCATAAACCCAGTTCTTTTAGGGAACCTTCCCAGTAACTTAGGTGATATAAAACATTCAATGGCTCCTGTATCTATTAAAATAGTTATTGGGTTTCCATAAAGCATACCTGGAGTTTCTATAGGAGCAACTTGGTACTCTGCTTGCCTATTGTCAACGGCTACATGAATTCTTTGTTGGAACACGATTTGCTGAGGTGGTAAGGGTTTTTGTTGCTGCTGTCCTTGTTGACTCTTCAAGGGGGACTGGTTCGCATGGTGTTCTCCTCCACAATTAAAACATCCTCCTGGTGGTCATTTCTTTTCAGTGTTTTTATTGGTGAAGTTTTCATCCTTCCGAGGATTATTATTAATCTTTTTGAACTAGTTATTCTTAAATCCTTTCTTCTTAAAACTCTGCTGACACTATGGGACATATTTGAGTAGTCGGGTATATTTCTCCCAATACTCGTTGACAGTTAGGAGCCTGTTGATGATTGTTTTTTCGACAAGTCAACAATTAGAGTAAAATACTAAGTATCTGACTCCCTCTTGAGCAAAGCCTCTCGGATGCTGAACTATGTGATCAAACAAGATGACTCCAAGGTTCCTTTCTGATGGTTTCGGTAAGAGACAGCTCAGTGACTAAGTATGATTTTGCTGTTAAACACAAAGGGACTTACGCAGACTTCTCTTCATTCACGTTTAGCTTGTTCCTCCTTTCAGTGTGGATGATGTATGTACAAAGTTTCAATAATAAAGAAATAGAAAAGGGTGAGGGTTTAGAAAACTAATCTAAGATCAATGAGGCAATGATGATATATTGAACAGACAAACTCCTGATTTAACCTAACTTCACTTCGCCAAGGGTGCCTACAACTACATGAAGCTGGTGCAATCTCCTAAGGTTACGCGAATGGTTTTCAAATCATGAAGACTTATACAAGCACCCATCAAATGGCGCGGCTCAAACAAGCATCCACAATCGAACTTAAGCAAATAAGCTCAGACTAGCTTTACACAACACTTCATCAGCGATGAATGTTAAAAGCATGAGCTAGGAGTTGATCAAATATCCAATACAACATACATTACAACAAAGAACTTCTAGTCTATTTTACTTTCTACTTGAAACATCTCTCCATCCCATTAAGATACAAGAAATCATGTTACTCCACAAGATAATACATAACACCAAAGAAGTAGCTCCAATGTCTTTGCATTAACTTTGAGAAATATTTACAACAATTTCCAGTCCTCTCAGAGAATTTTCGAGAGTCTCCTATTCTACTCCTACTTGCCTACAATCCAAATCTATATTCTATATCTTACAAATGAGGCAACAAGGCCTTTATATAGTGCTCCAGTATACAATGAATGGCCAAGATCAATTCGATAGCCAAGGGCTCAGATCATGCCACCTCACAGGTGGTTACAACAACTTGCTATTTTTAGTACAAAAGAGGGAGGCAATGAAGGCACATTTTCCAATGTGATAAGGTAAGGCGAAAGCATTTAAAATATCTTCCACATAGGAATCCCTTTGACTTCTTTTATTAAATGATACATTGAATGCATTAAATACTGCGGCTAATCAAAATTGAATGATGTGTACTTGCCACATAGATGCCAACTCGGCATACTTTGAAAATTGTATCATCTTTGTGTGATGTATTCAATGTAATTGCTTGAACTTGTATGTTTAGGAATACATCTTGTAGATCTTTCCCTTATTCATTCTTCTTGTAACTGGATGTATGATACTTGTTGCTTCACTTGTCTAACTTCATGATTTTTTCTTCTTCTTGTAGGTAAGTTGATGATCTTCCTTGATGCTTCTTCATGTGGAGTAGATGATGATGATAATGATGTGGCTTTCTTCATGTAGAGTAGAAGACTCTCTTGGACTTGACATTGTAAAGTCTTGAAGTTTAGATGGATGAATGCCTTCGCTTGATGTAGATCTCTTGGAATGATGCCTCTTGGAAGATGATCTTGAATGATTCCTTAGAGCAGCCACATGAGGTTTCCTTGAAGTAGAGTGGATGCCTTCGGAAAGTCTTGATGAAGATGATGTCCTTCGGATGGATGTCTTCTAGACAATCTTAACTTGATACCACTTGATGAAGAGTTCCAACACAAGGATGATGAAGGATACCCTTGAAACAGCTACATGATGCCTTGCTCTTTTCTCATTCCTTGCTTGTCAAAGGTTCTTATCACTTGATCTTTAGATGATTCCTCCTTTTTGCTGCAACACAAGTAAAGAAACAACATCAATCCCCTTTCGATAACACATAATACATAAGAATCATTACAAGCATTTCTAATCTAAGCACATGAGTTAAGGACTTTGATGTCTAACTTGAATGATATGAAAACTTTACTAAGATGGCATGCTGGTTGAGATAAGTGAATTCCTCCTAGATTCCTCCTTGATAAGCCTCTAAAGTTTGCCTTCAACACTTGACTTTACTTCCCTTCATAAGGTAGCGTTTTAGACAAAGGTTTTAGTTTCTCCTAGAATTGATGCATTAGATAAGTCGCATTGGATAAGGATTTCGAAATCCTCTTGATTTTCTTCTTGTCTGGCGCACCGGTTGAGGGGTTAGAGATCCTCTTGCTATTTGCGGATTAGATGAGGGTCTTTGAATCTTCTAAATTGGCGCACTAGTTCATACCTTTCGAATCCTCTTCCTCTAGGCACTTTAGATCAAGTTTTGATTTCTTCTAGATTTTGCATTAGATAAGCATGTTGAAGTCTTCTTGAAACTAAACCTCTTTCACATCAATTTGGTATCTCAACATCTCCTTGAAAGGGTGGCGCATTAGATAGAGAAAATGAATTCCTCATCAAAATGGCACTTGAATCTTGAAACCCTATAACCTAGGCGCATTACTTCAAGGTGTCAAAATCCTCTCGAATTTTATTTATTTTGGTGCATCACTTCAAGGTGTGGAATTCTCCGGTAAGTATGCCTTAAAATTTGAAAAGCATCACCTCCCTCTTAGGCGCGTTGGACCAAGGGATTGAGATCCTCTAAAAACCCTTAATGTAACAAAACCCCTCCTTCACCTTAGGTCGCATTGCTTCAAGAAGGAGAATTCCTCATCAAAATCCTCTTCAAGTTGGCATTTTTTTTTAAATCTCTTACTTCCTTGTATGGCGCATTGGATGGGGAATAGGGAATCCTCTAAAATTTCGCCTTTGAAAGAATCCTCTGGATTTTACATTGAAACCTCTTGGCGCACTAGTTCATCACATTAGAATCTTCTGAAAATCGATTTAAACCTTGTGATGTATCTCCTTCCAAGCGCTTGGAATCTTCCTCCATGAAGTCGCATTAGATGAGGAATTGGAGATCCTCAAAAATTCACCCTTAATGTGTAATAAATCTCAACTAAAATCCCTCCTCCTTGGGTCGCTTTAGATGAGGGTTTCCAATTCCTCTGAGTTTCGCATTGGTGGATTGGTTTAAGACCTCGAAATCTTCTAGCTAAAGCTTTCAAAACTTCAAAACTTTAGACTTCTCCTTTTCTTCAAGTGGCGCACTAGATGGAGCATCCCAAATCTTTTAGATTCTCTTCAAAATTTACATTTCGGAATCAATTCCTCTATCCTAGCGCATTGGTTGAGGTAAAGAGGATCCTCTGGACACTTTTCATCTTTAATTTCCTCTAAAATTCGCTCCAAGACTTATCTTTTCATTTTCGCATTAGTTAAGTGTTTTGGAGTCTTTTTCCCTCACCACGATGTTTTAGTTTGGGCGCATTACTTAATTGATTGAAATCCTCATGCTTTAGCGCTTTAGTTCAAGGCATTGAGATCCTCATACTTTAGCGCATTAGTTAACATACACAAATTCCTCTGGAATTCGCATCAAAAGGCGTGGAAATCTTCCAAAATCGCATCACTTGAAGGCTTGAAATCCTTTAACATTTTCGTCTCCCTTTATGCTTTAGATGGGCGCATTGGTTCATCAATTGGAAATCCTAATCTTATTTTGTGATTGAAAGCGCCCTTTTCATCGCGATTTTGCGCCACTTAGATGCCCCGTCGCACTAGATGAACTTTTTGAATCCTCTGGAAGAGTCAGGCATTTTTCAGGGTCGCGAGGATAAAGGTATATTGAAAAATATATTTAAGTATAAGTTGAGAGATTGAATTTCTTATACTTTAAATATTTTTCTATATACCTTTCAGGATGTTTGATATAGGTCTCGAATCCACCGGATTTAACATGCAAAATCTAGAATTTGGAGGATTCACCAGATTTCAGACTTAGCCATTTTTTCAAGATTTTCAGGATTTCAGGCTCCAAACTTAGTCTTTTCAGGATCTCAAACATACTTCAGGATTGATCTCATTATTCATTACTTGAATGGAATTTGATCAAAAGTCTTCATCACTGCAAATTCATCCTCCAGATAAGACCTCCAGTTATAAAGCAAAATCTTCTAGGAGAGACTTATTGTTGGATTGGCAAAGGAAACGAACCTAAGGCATCATCTAAGATCTCATGCAAAACATCGGAGCTCAAAAAAAAAAGGGGGGTCCCCATTTGCAATGGGGCGATGTGTGATTTGGTCACAACAGAGCCCTTGCTTGAGGTTTTCAAAATCCATCAGTTTTTTTATCATAAAATAACTGGGGCAGCCATCTTTGGCGAAATATCTTTACGAATTGCTCCCAAGACACATCAGCTACTGCCAATCCCATTTCAGCCCTCTTGTTTTCCCACCATGTGGCAGCTTCTCCTGCTAACTAGTAAGCTGCCCATGCTGCTTTCGAGTTATCAGAATAATCTCGAAGTTCGAAATACTTCTCCATTTCAGTTAACCATGCCTCCGCGGCATCTCCCGAAGTAGAACCTTCGAATTTAGGAGGTTTAATCTTTTTCATGTCCTTAGCTAACTCATCAGCCAATCTGCTCTTCTTGAGTCCTAGGCTTAAGGTTCTCGAGTTATCTTCATGTTGGTCACTGTGATTCTCAGATCCTTCTTCTTTTGTCTCAAATTGCCCTTCCATCCTTTTTTGTAGATGGGTTAATCAATTCTGAGTCATTTTCATCATGTTTAAAAGTTGATCCAGTTTATCCGTGTGTCCATTGTTTTGTTCTTCCCTGAACTCATTTCCGGAATATCCCATTCCAATGAAGTTCCTAAAGAAATTTAAGAGTTTTAATTAGTTTTAGGGTTGTGAGTTATTGTTATTTAGTAGTTCTCTACTGTATTTAAGGATTCTTCCTTTGCATAAAAAAGAAAATAATCATTACAAATTTTCATTTAATAAAGAAAGACTATCACTCCCTGTGATAGGTAATTACAAAATTTCTATCATTTCCTGTGATAGATTTATTGCAATACAAAAATGATCATCACTTTCTGTGATCAGTTTTCTGAATTATCTTCATTATCAGTGCTAGGTTCCTCCTGATCACTAAACTCTGAATATGGTATAAGTTTATATCCAGGAGTCGGAACTCGATCTCCCTCAGATGTTTCTGGTTTAGTTTGATTTTTAGTTTTGGTCTTATTTACTTCAGTAATTATGGCGGACTTTACTTTCTCTTTTCCCGAGATTGTCCATTTCCTTCTTTCCCTTCGAAGTCTTTGCAAAGCTTCGGCTATTGTCTCCGAATCTGTTGGAGGTGAACAACTTGAGTAATCATAAGATAGTTTGATCTTCCATAGTCGGCGGAATGTAGGGTCTCGGACCTTTTTCCGGGGTGTTTGTCTTATCAAAACCATCCTGAAGAGACATTATTAACTATTTACAATGTTCTTAAGCTTGATGGGCCCCAAGGTTCAGTGTAGAACCTGGTAGCTCTGATACCATATGTTACACCCTCTCTAATTGAAGAAAAATAGTAATTTGTCTAATAACAGAATTTCAGCAGAAAGATTAACTAACAATATGAAATAGCATCGAATGCAATAAAGTTCTGAATCACAACTTTCTTTCTTTTTAGCTGAAATAAACTTTCTAACAGAATACTTGTAACAAAATAATTTAACTTTCTTCAATGAAATTCAAATATTAAAGAAAGAAAGGAGATTAAGAAAAGTACAACTTAAATAGCTTCCTGCTGATTTGTTTGCAGATCCTCCTCTAGATTGCTTTTGGGAAAAATAGATATCAAGGAGGGTTTTAACCACCCAACCAAAGACCAACTGGTCTCTCGTGCTTCTTCTACTGAAGAAACCCGGCCCTTCACGAGGGTAATAACAAGAATCAATTAACAACAATGTGCCTCTGAGCCTGGTGTCAAGACCTATACTTCCTGATCGATCCTTCCCTATAGATGCCTCCCAACTGGAAAGATCATTCTGACCAGTGGTATATCTAGTACTTGATCACTAACAGATGTCTATCTGCATCGTAACCTTGGCCAAAGATTTTCTAATATATTTATATATACATATATCTAACACTACTGTGTCATCAGCCTTCACCCTTTCTCGACATTGTTATTAACTTAATGTTTTCTTCTTTTCCTTTGGAATGTAGGTTTTTACATAGCATCATACATGTCTTATTTGACAACATTAAAACAGAACAGCAACACATAGACAGAAGTATGCTCACAAGAATACAACCGACTCTCATTATCAGCACATAATGATACTCAGGCTGACAGTAACAACAATGGAATTTCAAGCCTATTTATATATATAAACATATATATATATGTATAAATATATATATATATATATATGAATGCATATCATACATAGATCATATAATAAAAGTATCTCAATTGAAGAAATCTCAGAAACAGAAATAAAGAAAATACAAATGTTAATTTCAGATGACTGATTCGGAAGCTCAGAATTTATATCAATCGGAAGATATCATAATACAAAATACTAAGATCAACAAACTTTTATCGAGCTGAACAAGAAGATTTAAGATCTTGCCTAGCAAATGTTTTGTAAGTCAAGATAGCTAGCTGCGACTGATTTATTCAGTAAAGTTGGTATCAAAAGACTACTAGATGAATGCACGACACAATGAAACTTCTCTAAGACGCCAACAATATGCACGCTGAAAAGATAATGTTTTCCAATGAAACTACAACCCGAACTTCTTCTTTCCCGTCCCTTTTCTCAGAATGAAAAATTATAATGTTTCATAGAATGCGGATGTTCCCTCTACTCTCCTATATAAAGGAAAAGATGCATGCCAAGAAAGAATAGTCGATCAAAATAGAACCGCTCTACGTAGTAGAAAGAAAGAGGAGTTACAAACAAGACTTAACTCATACACTTCAAGCGCTCTATAAGGTAAGACCAAGGTAATTTATTAAATAAACAAAAGAGACAAATCTTTTTCTTTATTTAAATATATATATATATATACTCACATGTCTTGGCCAATGTTACGATAACAGGATTTTGGCTAAATTATTGTTTTTCGATTCCAGTTATTATCCTCTCCTTATTGATATATTTTTTTCTTAGCCGCCTGTTTTGTCCTGCAACCACTTAGTCAATTAAGGAAGGTTAAATCATTTCCATGGTACAAATAATAATTAATATCATTTCCATCAATCCATTTCATATAATAAAATATTTGTAATTAAAGAAAAATTATCATATACACTTCCAACGAACAATTTCACATTCATATGAAAAACAGTTGTTCTCAACTAACAACATAATTAATATTTAATTGTTCAAACAAAAAGGGATGTAACATTTTTGGCTGCTGTGGAGACTCTGGCATAATAAGACACTCTGCTGCTCACTCTACCTGGTCATGACAACATTCTCTCCATCCTCTTAAGAGAGACTACTCATGGTCCACCATCTGATAATCCCCTGAGAACTATTTTCTTTCCATTGGACTCAAACTTCATTTCCATCTTATTCAAATTCATAGTGAACTCACCAAGTTGCATCATCCAATGCATGCCTAGCACCACATCTGTGTCTCCTATCCCAACAACATAGAAATCATCTACGAGCTCATACTCTCCCATCTGAATGCTCAAACCAGAAATCTTTCAATTGCATGTGAGTTTGAAGTCGTCAGCTACCATTACCTTGAAGCCTTCAAATTCTTCAACCTCAAGTCCTCGTTGAGCCACCAACCCCTCATCAATGAAATTGTGTGTAGCACCTGTGTCTATCAAGGTGATGATGCACTGACCGCCAAGGACTCCTCTCACTCTGAAGAACCTGTTGATGTGTTTTCCTTGCACATACAATGCAGAATAAAATACTTATGTACTCTATCCTCTCTTGAACAAAATCACTCAAATGCTAAACCAGGTGATCAAATGAGTAGATTCCAAGGTTCTCCATTAGTTCTTTTGATTTCACGACTTGGGACAGCTTGGTAGTAGGATGTGACTTGTTGTTTAACACAAAGGGACTTACACAAATGCTCAACAATAGGAAACTTGTTTCTCTTGAATAACAGGCAGTATAGCTCTTCAAAAGGTCTAACAATATGTCAACTTAAGATGTGGCAGTGAAATCTTTTGAATTTAATTCTAGTGCAATTCTAAGAAAATGCAAAAGAGATGGGGTTTAGAGAATTCTATCCTAAATGCAAGCAATTACCATTAATCCACTGAAATCCTCAACCACACTTCGCTTCGCCATAAGACAACTACACAAAGGTGATGCAATCTTCTAAGGAAAATGTAAGATTTTCAGATTACTTATGCGCATGAATTCTCAAAAACATGAAGATAAATGATCATAAGATAATCGAAGTTAAGCTTAAACAAAGTTCAGACTAACCATGCACTACAACTTGCCATCGACAAATCATAAATGGTATGAACCTATAAGGACTCCAATTGTGAATTAACAATAACAACTTCCATTGAACATAAAATGAAATTGCTGAAAACAAACTAAGCTAATCTTATACTATGAGCGAACACCTAGAAATCATGCATCCATCCAAAACAACACAAAATCACCATGGAGAAATTCAACAATGAATTTGCATTTATTTCAGCAGTCTTTGGCAACTTCTCAGAGTATTCCCTTTTCAAATGAGAGCAAAGTGAGGCTTATATAGCCCTCAAGATACAATGAACGGCTGAGATTAAATCTTGGAATCAAGGGCCCTTATTGCGCCACATAGGCAGGTTGTAACAAAATTTTACTATCATTAGCCAATGCATTTATGAGGCAACCACTAAGTGGGGGCGCCCCACTTTGTGCCTCTCCCTTTTTGTGGTAAATTCCATGACTTTAGACACAACACGTGTAATTTCCTCCATAGTGACACTTGGCAGCTTCTGAATGGTACATTCTGCAATTTGTAGCTCCTCTGTGCATTTGACAAGTGTCATTTCCCATCCAGCTATGGATGCCTGAAACATGCCCATGAAGGTGGAAAGTGTGCAGACATCATCCAAAAACTCCTTGGAAACAACTTGGCTGTGCCGGAAATACAATGTATGCATTTTATCCTTCAACAAATATTCATCAATTTCTCCAGCAGGATCAAATATCTTGTTTATTGAAACAAGTATTTTGCCTCGAATTTCTTGAAGTGTTTCTTTTGCTCAGATGCTTTCACTTTCAACTTTCCCAAGAATCTGCTCCTTTATGATTAGAGTGCAATACCAAGACGGAAAATCATATGAACCCTGCCCAATCACCCCTTCATCAATTAAGGTGGCATTTGGAGTATATATCAACTTCTTTAATTGAGGCATAACTTCTTCTCTGACAACTCCAAATTCTGAACAAGGTACCAAAACAGTCTGAACTCTATCCAAAAGAGAGGAAGCTTCCTTATATAACTTTACAACTTCATCGACGAATCCATCAGCTTTAACCCTGAAGCTTGTTGTCCACTCCTGCAATACCTGAGATGAAGATCTCATTCCTTCAGAATGTGCAACAGATTCCTGCGAAAGCAAGGCAGACGGTGCAGGTATCCCCTCTGCTTGATTCACCGGCCTCATCAATTGTTGGATATAATGCTAAAATGCTAGATTATCCTTTTCCAACTGGATCCTTTGTTTTCGTTCCTTCTTTAATCTTTCTTTGATAGTTGTAACCGAATCTTCTAACTCTTCCATTTCTTGCTCCACCGTAGTTAGAGCCAAATCGACAGTATTAATATCATAGCCTCCTAGAACATCTCCATCTGCATCCATGCTCACTTTTGGAATTGCAACATGCACTTGTCTTGACCCAGAGTTGTCTCTCGTGATCTTTGAAAATTTAGCAACCTTTTGTTTTCCTTTGTCTGGTTTGGCTCTACTCAATAAATCCTCCAAACTCAGGATGGGCTCTCTTTCGACAATAGATTTCTCTTTGACTCTATCTCTTAGCCATTCCGGCAATTCAGACAAATCTTCTTGATTTTCCTCTGGAACTTTCTTCTCTTGGAAAGTAGGAAAAGCTTCCTCATCAAATTCATAGAGTTCCTCATCATCTTGATCTTCCACCTCAATTATGACTTGATCTTGCTCCTTAGGTGGATTTGACAGGACCTCCTCAGTTTGATTCCCTTGCAGCGTGGATTCCAAGGATTCATGCTTATCCCTCCTAGCCTGTACCTCCAAAGCTACTTACTCATCTTGCCCTGCTTCATCTCCTTCAATATAATATTACGCTATTACCTTCTTGCCTTGAAGAGGTGCTGGCCACATTTTGGTCATTGCTCCTCACCTTCTTTTTTGGCTGAAAATCTTCCTTTGAATCAGCACTTACACCTTCAGAGTCACTGGGTCACTGTTTGACTCACTACTTGAGGGCTCCCTGGAATGTTGTGCACTACTTCCTCCCATCAGATTGTAAGTGAACTGAACATTCTTCTCCAGAAGCCTTCGAACTTGGAAATCCACATATTTTCTTGTATGTGCCACAATTGGTACCATCAAATCATCATTACGCGTGACCTCCTGCTCTAACCAGTTGATGGTGAATGGCTTATTCTTCTCCTGGTCATATGAACTTTGTGACAATCTTCTGTGATCTTCCCCAAGCTGATCCGGAATATTTATTACCCTTGTTGCCCTAACCAAGTCCAAAGACAATCTATAGCAGCTCTTCTTTCTAATCTCCATATCATCACGTGCACCATCCCAATGATCTTCCAGTTGTGGTTTATGCTCATATTTACTTCCAAATTTCTGCCTGATTGCATTAAATGGATCAAAATTGTTGCGTGCATCATTATGGTGCACCAAATTATAGGCTTGCAATTCTATTTCTGAATTCTCAGTTGCCTGTAATGACAAACAAGTCTCTAGTCTCCCAATGCTAACTGGAAACTTAGTTGTAGTTTTCTTTCTTTTCCTTTGAATTTTATCGAAGGCTACAAGTTGTCTTGTCACTTCCAACAATACCATCCTGTCTGTACGATATCTAGGCAAACGGTAGGGCAATGATGAGTATCCCTCAACTCGAAGGTAGGTGAATCTCGGGAATTGAATAAACCATTATCCATACTTCTCCACTAAGTTCATAGCTTCTTTTGACAACCTCTTGCATACGTTGCCTTGTAACATTCTTACGATGTACATGGAGAAAGCGTCATTGAACCTCCTGTAATGAGCAATACCCTGCAAGTGCAGCTGAGGGTAGCAATCATAAACTTTGAATTGTTCGTCACCATTACCAACTCTTCCTTTGCAAGTCAACCCTGGTTATCTCTCATTCCTTGCGAGCATATATATCACGTATGAGCTCATGTAAAAAGTCTTCGTTTCTTGCAGATTCTTGAGTTGCTCATCAATATTACTGCTGATTGTCTCGGCCCAGTCAATCATTCTTTTCCCACTTATGATTTCCTCTATAAAAAAGAACATCCAGGACTCGAAGTTCGCCGATTGTGGGCAACCCATAATGCGGCTCAAGAATATGACCATGTAGCCAATCTCCTAATGAAAATTTGATTTATGGAGCTTTTTGGGCACTCTGCTTATATGCGGCCTTGGTTGTATCAACCACTTGATGTTTATCACCTCCATACATGTCTCCAGTCCAGACATGTATAACTGCAAGGCAAACTCTTTATCACAGAATGTGGTGGTCTTATGCGAAGGAATTTCGAAAGTTTCTGCGATTGCCTCTTTTCTCAGGTGAGCCAGTACCTTGCCATCACCTGTCACAATACACCTTCTTGCAGGATCATAGTGCCTAGCGCACTCTAACATCAGCTCTGGACTCAACATCGCAGGCGGGAAGCAGGCAGCCTACACAATTCCATTCTTCAGCATCCTCTTGATCAAATCGGAAGGATTAGGCTTATACAAGTTTTGTCTGATTTCATCCATTATGGCTCTCCCCAGATTGGTGTCGCCTAAATTTTGCCATTTCGAAGTAATCTTGGTCTCCGGCCATGTTCCTTTCAGATCGCTTTTCATCACCGCTTGCCTTTCCTTTGCATTCATCGTTCACCTGCACGAACATCATGACGTCAGCATCTTGGAGTGATGCTTAATAAACAAGCAAATAGTGACAAAATTCACCACCTAATGCCTGCGGGATTAATTAAATACGCAACTTCAAATTACCTTGCCGTATTGCAAGAAAAGTCAATAATGCGAATTTTGCAAAAATAAAAACTTGACTGGTTTCTTAACAATTCCAATCAACAGATCCAACTCCAACTCGCCCCTTTTTAGTTGCTAAAATCTACTCCTAAAATTGTTTCCACAATGAATGCTTCAAATAAGGAAATGAAGTCATGCATAAATATTTGTTGAGGGTCAACCACAGACGTTTTAGGACTTTAGGCGATTTCCTCTAATATTCAAATACTCAATCTTACCTTGGCGGACTTGGAACGATCCTAGTGTTGAATCTGCGTATGCGTGCACAACAGGAGGTGCGTATAACTTGCAAACCTTTGAAGACTCTCCCATCAAATTACGGACTCCTTATATAGGTGCTTAAGCGGGCCTTTGCTTCAATGTATTAGGTGAAGTTTATGTAGGCCTTTCTTAAATATGCACAGTGGTGAGTTTTTGAATTTTATTGCATGAGACCAAAATTAGAAACAGCGAATTTATCATGCCTTAAAACATGGCGCTATTTTTAGATAAAACAATGTAACTGTTACATGCACACTTGAATCAGATTTATTTGCAATGATGCCTTACGTATAGATTTGAATTTTGTATTATGCAAACCGTCTCCTATCTTGCGCCTAAGGTGAACTTTTTAAACCGTTACGCATAAGCTGGGTGATGTGAATTGCACGATTAAAAGAATATGCGCTAAGGAGAATAAGCGGACGTTTCAGCATGTCATGTATAATTTTTTAAATTTCACAATATGCAAAATGACCATGAATTTGTGCCCGAAGCAGACTTTTCAAACCATTGTGAATGAATCAGAAAACGCGAATTGCAAATGAGGCTCATTTCATTTCTTTTATCTTCCTCAACCCCAATGCCCAAGATGAGAGGAATTTAATATTTTATTTTATGTTTTATGTCCCTTGTAACTCCCATGAAGGCGCCCAACTCCTAGGGGAACAACTTTATGTTATAACTTAACTTTATAACATAAAGTCATTTTAAAACATAAGTCACTCTACCCCTTTTAAATATTATAAGTTAAATCTTATATTGTATCAAATAAGCTTCGAGTATTTCGACACCATGAATCTCATGCTAGGATCCCCTGCATCTGCCCTACTATAAATAGCAAGTCGCTTCGACCCGACTTACTATAAATAGTAAGTCTACAATTAGACCCCCTAACCACTGTCATTAGCCTACGGGAGTCCAATGATAGGCTAATCTCCATCAACTGATCACATGGGCTAAATGGGGGACATTACAATTTCGCACAAAGGTGATGGCACAAATCTTAACAACCAAAAAGAAAAAAAACTCCACCTTGTTGAAGGGATGCATCAAAATGCACATCGAGAAAACACCAAAAGCCAAGCCATCTATCCAAAAGCTATGCGTTTGAAGCTATAGACTAGCAAGAGTAATTGGCAACCAAAACTTTTCAAACCTCCCCCTCATACTAGCTGCAACACATTGGCATACCATAGGAAGGGAGGTTGCCAATATAGAAAAGCATAACACTTAGAGATACTCCAAAGTTCAAATCTTCCTCATTGTGGAGGTGGGCCTATCTATTAAGAAGAAATGATAAAATGCCTTAACGAAATATAGAAAAGCATAACACTTAGAGATACTCCAAAGTTCAAATCTTCCTCATTGTGGAGATGGGCCTATCTATTAAGAAGAAATGATAAAATGCCTTAACGACAAGCCCACTTTAAGTGCTTTCTACTCTGGTTATCTTTTTGCCAAGAAGACTATGTATTTTGGACTTTACAACCTTTGTTAATATGTACTAAGACTCTTCACTTGTTGTAAAATACCCTACCAATATACACTGAAATTTTTGCCAACTTTCGATAAGATTTCTTGCACAATTCAACAAATAAACATCACCAATGAACCAAGGAATTGTAGCATATCAAACCCACATCAAACTTGCATATATGAAACCATCAAACAAATGAAACATGAAATGTCAAGTGGCTGGAATTTATTACAGTCCATGTCTGATTTTATATCAGACTTAATTACAAGCCAATATGAAGCCCAAATACATCAATCTTTGCATACAAATGTTGCCCAAACCATCTAGAATGATAATAGCTATCAAGTGAACACAAAACAGCCTTGGGAAGTGCTTCAATAAAATTCTGATATAAACTTTCTGTATGCTGATATGACTGCTGAAAGTGTACTTTTTACCCAGCCAAGGGTTTACAATGAAAACTCATGAAATACCTCCTCCAAATGCAATCAATAGGTGCATAGGAAGGTCTTCTATCAAGTACAACTCCTCAACCTTCAAACCCTTGATCAAATCCACCTAAAAAGCCCTATAATTCCAATGCCAATTTGCTGTTATAAAAAATCAGACCCTGCTATTGTAAAATCAGACCCTGCAAAACATGAAAATACCATCCAAAATGTACTCCAAATTCACTAAACTACCTTGATAGTCAATTCCCTACACCAAGAGCTTCAAATAGATCACTTTCACTTCCAAACTTTTCAAATAACCATGAGATCAAAAGTTGCAAAATGAAGCTCAAGTCCTCTATTTAAACTCCTCAAGATTGGACATCCACCCTCTTAGCCAATTTGGAATGTATTTTGAAATCCATCAATGAGAATCAAGGAATTTGAACAATATTGAATAAGCTTCACCACAAATGCTTTCATTTTAAACAAGCTTCAATTATTTTAAATAAAATTGACTCCTCTTCTATGGATCGATCCTCTTGAGCTTGGCCGTTTGGACTCATGCATTGAATTTTTTATTTGAAAACATTTAAAATCTTCCTCATCCTTGGGCGATCAGCTACATGTATTTAAATTTGTGTTTGGATTGCATTTAAATTCCTTCAAACTATCTGTTGATGATTGTTTTTAGACAAGTCAACAATAGAGTAAAACACTAAGTCTCTCACTCTCTCTTGAATAAAGTTTCTCAAAGGCTAAGCTATGTGATCTAGTGAGACAACTTCAAGGTTCCATATTCGCGATTTATATTGGATAGACTCAGTGAATACATGTGATATTGTTGGTAATCACAAAGGGAGTTACGCAGACTTCTTCATTCTTCACTTAGCTTATTTCTCCACCAAGGCGCCACTTTGAGGATCTTTGAACGATATTTTTCCTCCTACCTTGATCTAGGCTCATATTTGTGATGCTTGAGGTGTGGATTGGCGCCTAGCTACTTGGCTTGTTTCTTAAACCTTCAAACACTCTCAATCACCCTCCAAAGCTTCCAGGAGACCCCTCCATTATCTACAAGATAAATTTCAATGTTTCATGCCTCTTCATACTCAAGGTGCTAAAATTAGGTAGAAAAGACAAGGAAAGGCGCCTAGCTTCCTTGAGATGATCATTCTCACCTCTAGGCGCAATTTTAAGTTGTTACAAGTGTGAAATAGTGCCTTGACATACTTTAGTGTCTCTTTCACCTTTTATGTGTTCAAACCTTGTAGATGTTCTTAAAGACTTCGCCCAAGCCAACAACTTTCAAAGCTTGTATATTCAAGTGGATTTCATCCTAGGCGCATATTTGAGGTTACACAGAGGAAATTGGCGCCTAGCTACTTGGAGAGAGATTTCATTTCAACTTAAGGAGTCTTAGGCTAGTTCATCATACACCTTGCTTTCAAAATGATCAAATGTCAAGGTTTCAAGTGCCCTTTTGCAAGGCGCAATTTTAGGTTCTTCCAGATGTGAAATGGCGCCTTGACTTCTTAGTGGTTTCCTCCTAATTGTGAATGATTCAAATGCTTCTCCAATCAAGGCGCATTTTAGAGGTTGTATAGACATGAACTAACGCCTTATTTTGAATGAGTGTTCTTTCCAAGTAGGCGCTGATTTGAGGCTTAATGAACTCCTTCATTAATTGGGCGCACTTCTTGGTCTTTTGTGATGAAATCAGCGCCTTTCCTCCTTGATGATTTACTTCTAACTGTTAAAGAAGTTCTTATCTGATGACCACTCAAACACCAAGGCAAATTAGAGGTTATGTTGACATAGATCAGCGCCTTGATAAAATAGATATTCTCTTTGGGTTAGGCACTGATTAAAGCGGATTGATGCATGAAATGTGCCTCATCTTATAGGCTGTTTTTCAGTGATTTTAAAACATGTTTTCAAACTCCACAACCCTTATGCTCTTAGGCGCTGATTTTGATAGAAATAGACTGAAGGTGGCACCTTAACTCCTTTACTTGTTCTTGCCACTTATCAATTTCAACTTCATACCCAGAGGCTTAAGAGTTTCTTCTCCTTTCTAGGCGCTGATTCAAACTAATTCAGACACAGATTGGCGCCTTCATGCGTATGTCTTTTAAGGCGCTAATTTTAGTGTGCAAGGATAAAAAGTGCGCCTAACTGATCCTCATGCTCATTTGTCATTTTAATGCCTTAGACTTTGTGTTGATTCTCATTCAAGGCGCTCACTAGGAGTCAAACAAGTGTAGGTCAGCGCCTAAGTTTGAATGCTGTCTTCTTCATAGTTAGGCGCATATGCAAGGCTAAAGAAATTGAAAATTGCACCTTCACCAAATGGAGTTGATGTTTGTCATTCAATTGATCTCCACTTGATGTCTTGCAACCTTGTCATTCTTTAATTCTTCTCAACTTACATGCTTGATTTCATGGTTTCAAACTCTTTAGTCTTAGGCGCCAAAATGGAGCAGTTCATACACAAAAGTGTGCCTAAACCTCATGGGGTGATTTCCTTGTAAATCCTTCAATGTCTAAATCATTTTGAGGATTAAGTGATCAACTTCTAGTAAGATTTATATTGAATTAAGCATGCCTTGATGAGGGCGCTCATTTAAGGTTATACAGACAAGAAAGTGCACCTAAACCTTTGTTCAAGTTCATGATTTCAGACTCAATTCTATGTTCAACTTGGACAACCTGATGCCTTTCCTCCGTGATTCTCACCTTTACTACTTGAGGACATTTGTGCCTAGCTTTTTATAAGCTATTTCTTGGTATTCTAATGATCTTTGGAACTTTGAGAGGATTCTTTATTTTGAAAGTCAACACTTCACTCTTCATGCAAGATATCTTGGTCAAGTTCTCACAAACTTGGGCATTTTCAATGATTGGAATCTTGAAATCACTACTTGTCTATGTTGCAGCATTATTTTTCTCAAAAGACTCGACAAATTGGCAATGCTATAGACTCACACATCAATGACTCATCATGACATAATCTTAAAACATCATCCAAAACTAAATGCAAAGCACAGGAGCTCAAAAAAAGGAGGGTCCCCATTTGCAATGGGGCGATGTGTGATTAGGTCACAACACTACCCATCAATCCTTTCCTTGGTTGGGCGGATGCATTCAATGATATAATTTGCATTTAAAATCATCTTCTCCCGTTGGCCGTCGATCCCATACATGGCCGATTTGCATTTAAAATACTAAACAAAACAAATTTAAATGCTTTTACCTCTTGATCGCCTCCTCCTTGGTCGTTGGCACTTCACACAATGATCAATTTGCAATTTTAAATATCTCTAGCCTCTGCGAATGGAATTTGACACTTGGTTCATGAAATCACACTCTATGCAAATCGATCACCCCATTGATAGCCGTTGGCTCCAAAAATAATGCTCAAATAAAATAATATTAAATGATCCTCATGCATTGATCCATATACCTTTGTCTTTGAAATTGAATTGGGCCCATCTTTGACTTGTCAATATTCCTCCACAAATAGGTCCTACCTGGAGCTATCCATATTTACATCATCTCCATAAAAATAGATTAGAGAAAATGTAATTAAATATTTCATTTTCCCTCCTTATTTATCAAATTCAAATTCAAATTCAAATGAATGAAAATACAATCTTAATATTGCATTCTCCATATAGCTCAAAATACACTAGTTGAACTAACTTTCCAAATCTCCATGTGTAGAAACCAACTCAAACTAGCCAATCATACTTAGCTCAAAATTTGGGACATTACACTTGTATTTTGGCTAAAAGGGTTTAATCTCTTGCTATGCTTAGGTGTTTTGTTTCCCATGCCTTTTTCCAATGGTCTTTTCCATTTGTATTATATAAAAAGACTTAGCTATGTAATTGACACACACACACACACACATGCATGTGCATGTATGCACAAACCACGCATGTGCACATGCACAAATGCACACGCACATGTACTTCCTCATTTCTCTACTATAAGAAAAGAAAAGGAAAAAGTAGTTAAGAGAGAATACAAAGTCATTTTGTCAACAAGTACATTAAATTTTACTTAAGGCATAATAGCACGCCTCTAAGAGGGAAAATTTGACTCTCAAGCCTCAAGGAAAAGGAAATCAGCAATTTCATTGTCTTTCAACCCTACTTGTCGATTTCCTACCCTTCTCTCCTTAATGTTCTCAATCTCATCTTCTTTTGCTAAACATCCTTATCCAACACTCTTGAGCATTAGGTGTGAGGTCTTCAATGGAAGGTAAGAAATGTCCTCCATCTAGCATAGAAGGTTCAAAAATACATAGGTTACCACCATTCAAAACTGAAAATAACTTCATATATGGAGGAAGGTCTAATTCAAGTACCTTATTGCCCATTTGTTTAAGAATCTCAAATGAATCATATATGAGTGATTTCCTAGATGTACTTGGAATGTTTCTTTGGTTAAGTAATGCTTAACCTTATCCCCAAGTTGGAACTTGTGCTCAACTCTATGTTAATCATGTCTTGCTTTAACTTAGCTTAAGATTTCTTCAATCTCTCTTGCACGTGAAGGCGTATACGTTTTATCTTCTCAATGAATTTCTCAGCTTTCTCATTTTCTTAATCCACTCCTTGTTTCCTTTGGGTTGTTAGATCACTACACCAAAATGACTAAGAGGTAAGCAAAACAAGTTTTGAAAGATCTATAAATAGAAAAACGGATTGCCGTCTCATATGAATGTTGTGTGTATACCAAATTTCCATCCCAAGTCTTGGGATTATTCCTATTAAACCCCCTTAAGGGCTACACCAATGTCCTATTGACCACTTCTATTTGACTACTAGTTTACAAATGAAAAGCACTTGATCTTTTCAATGCTGTATCCATTTTCTTCCACAATGTGATACAAAACTTGCCCAAGAATTCTGAATCCCCAATTAAAATAAATGAACAAGACAAACCAAAATGAACCCAAACACTAAGAAAAAATTCAGCTGCCTCATTGCCCTTAACAGACTTCTTGCATGGAATGAGAACACACATCTTGTTGAACTAATCTACAAGAACAAACAGGTAATATGCTCTTTCTTTGACAAAGGCAACCCCCCTACACAATCCATGGAGATGCTCTTCCATGGTCCACAAGGAACTAATAGTGCCATATTCAATCCCAACATTCTATTACTATGCTTGCTTGTGCTATATTAAACACATCCCCTTGTTTAATTTGTAACAACATACTGCATGTTTAGCCAAAGCACATACCTTTATAAACGTGCCAAGGTCTTTGCCACACCAAAATGACAAGCAATGTTTAAAAAACAAATAGTCTCTCTCGTTAGTTGAACTCTTCCTTAGGCACACAAAAAACTTCCAACTTGTAGAGCAACCTTCTCACGAATAGTACGCTTTCTCAGGCTCAAATATGTACTTTTTGCCCCTTGCACATTGATATGCCTCTCCAAAATATCTGTCATATTCATTTTCCTCTATATATACCTCATGGACAAATGGTTCAAATTACTTGTAGTGCCCAAGGCTGGAATCAAAGGTGCTCTCAAAAGCATATCAGCCAACTTGTTAATCACATCTTTTACACTTGATAACCATTTAAAATTGTAGCAAGAAACCCATTCGTTTATAAAGCCTTGCTGTAGTTCTAATTGTACCTACAAATATGAGAGTGGTTTGCGATCCATCTGGATAACAATTGATTCACGGTTAGATATTGCTTCCATTTAAGTGCATGCTATTCCTTACTATATGTGCAATGGTTCAAAGCTGCCCCATCAAAAAACTTTGAATGATAACAAACCAGCTTACCTTTTTGCAATAGGACAGCCTCCATAGCATAGTCACTTACATCCATTGTAACCTCTAACCGTTAGTTGCAAGTTAAGTAGTATCAAAAACTGCTGCATCATTGATTGTATGCTTCAACTCTACAAAATGTATTTTGCTGATTTCTACACCAAGGAAAAGGCCTACCATTTGTTATGGAATGCAAAGGTACTGCAAATGCAAAAAATAATTTCATGAAATTTTTTGAATATTATATGGCTCCAATGAAGCTCCTTGTCTCGGTTACATTGGAAGGCTTGGTCCACTTTAAAATGGTTTCCACTTTTGTTGGATCAATTCTCAATTCTCCATCTCCAACCACATGTCTCAAATAAACTAGTGACTGTCTTGGAAACTCAAATTTCATTTTGTTGAACAACTTATTCTCCTTCAAGACATACAAAACTTGTCTCAAATGCATTAGATGTTCATCATAAGTCTTGCAAAAAACCAATACATCATCCAAACAAACAATAACATAAGAATCTACAAATGGTCTCATACCTCATTCATCAACCTCATGGAAGTTGCAAAAGTATTACACAACCCAAAAGGATGTACAAACCACTCATAAAACTTTGTCTTGTCTTCGATGTTGTTTTCCAAATATTCTCCTTCTTTATTGTTACTTGATGATATCTAGATTTCAAATACAACTTTGTTAAGCGCATAGCACACTGAAATGGTCCAACAAATCATCAATCTATGAAGAGAATACCTATTCTTGATGGTTATATTATTAAAGGCCTTGTAATCAATGCACAACCTCCACGATCCATCTTTTAAAGGCACAATTCCAATAGGAGAACCTCACAAAAATGTGCTAGGACAAATTACACATTGATCTAATATAGATTCTAGTTGCTCCTTTACCTCATTTGCTCCCATTAATGGTTCCTCGCAAAGACTAATGTTGGCGAGAGGACAACCTAATAGCCTATCTCAACCTAGCAAAAGAAATTTGATTATCTTCGCTAATGTTATGCAAACTAAAATACACCTCAAGTTGGACTAACCAATGATTAAGGCTTTTAGCATTTAAATCAATTTCATATGGCTGAATTTTCATCATGGCATCCACTTTAATTGAGGTTGAGTTGTACATGCTTGGTTTGATATGAAAAAAGATCCCCAAGCACAGAATCAGAGGACATAGATGCTGAAGAAGGTTCAAGATAGTATAGGACATCTCGATGTAGGCTTTGGCAAGGTGTAAAACTAATGAAATTGAGTGGTTTCAGATTTTGGGTGAAATTGCCATTTTACAACAAACGGTGGTTTTGTAACCATCAGGTCAATTTCGTCACACTGAAGCAGCAATTTTGTGTTTGCTAGTCAATCATTCACCCAAGCGACAATTTTGTCTGTTGAAGTGGTGGTTTTGTAATTGTCGAGGCAATTTCATATTTGTCGTGACGGTTTCAACATGATGCGACAATTTCATTTATGAGTAAAATCAGCAATTTTGTCATTGACAGAACATGCAAGAAGAGGAAGTGTGTCATGTCCCCTTTTCGGCCCTAAGCATTCGTCATGGTCCCTTAGCCTATTTTTGATTTCCCATAGGTTAATGGGTCGGGTTAGAGAAATATTTTAATAAATAATAATTAAAGTTAGTCTTAATATTATTTTGCAAGCATTGTAAAAGACAACTTCATTTTTTTATTTTTCTAGGCTGCCTAAATGGGGCATAATAAAGCCTTATGTAACTCTTAGCAATGTTTTATTATTTTGGGGTAAAGTTACAGAAGTAAATTAAAAATAGGTTTTTGGGTGGGAAAAGTGAATATTATTATTTTAATTCCCCTAGGAGTCTATAAAAAGGGAGTGAAGGCTCATTTGCAACTCTCCACTATTTTATCTATCAAACCCTTGTTTCCAAAATAGAGTCTTGTGTTCATTTCTTTGCCCTAGGATTAAAAACCCTATTGGCAAATGGAGCTGAGGATGAAAACCCTCCATTTCAAAGGAGTAATTCCATCTAGGAATTACTTATGAGCTGATACTGCATTGTACTTTCAATTTTCAGTTTGATGTTAAGATTTCTGGTGTTTTGTGTGGTGGAAAATTCAGAAAATAAAATATATATTGGTGTGTTCTAGTTTCTTGTGTTGAGTTTGTTTCTATGGTGTGAGTTTCAAATTTTGGAAGATATCTATTAACATTTGCCTACAAATCTATGTATATATATATATATATATATATTGTTGTTGTTGTTGTTGTTGTGTTCAATATATCAGGTCGTACAGTTTATGCTGCCATAACCAAGCCGTACACTTCATAAAAGAGGGCGTGAGATTTCTTAAAGGGGAAGGCCTCTTGGGGCAGGCCGTACAACATCTTAAAGGGCATTTGGAACTATAGAAGGGTCGCAATTGGGCTTGGGGTGCAAATCTTAGACCATAATTCTACCGTACCATCTTTGGGAGGCTGATTCAGACCCATATGCACCCGAACATTTCTAGGAGATTATGTTTGATTTTCTAAGTGCAGCAATTCAGATTTAGGGCCATACTACTCTTGTACCTGGTCGTACAAACTATAAGGTGTTGAATATCACTCATTCTTGGGCTGTTCTAGCAATATCAATCACTTGAAGTATTACTATGCATTCATTTTCAAAATTCAAAGCGGTTTATTCATTGAACTTGCAGAAATTTAATCAATAACCAACAATTCTCACTCATGAAATTTACCATCTGTTATTTAATATCAGATTGCCTAACTCAGTGGTTGTTTGGTTATTATCTTTGAAAGATTTCTAAAAAGTGAATATGAATTTTGTGAGCAATTTCAGTATTAGGTTGTATTGTAAAAATCTGGAAGGTATGACCGCCAGATTGAAATTGCATTTGGTTATGTAAGAGGATCCTGGAAGGTTTCACCGCCAAATCCCACTTAATATTTGCATTTCATTATCTGCCAATTTGGCATTGATTTAGATCTACTTGTTAGTTGCCATTATGGCATTGATCGGATCTGTATATTGTAATCTATCAGTTTGGCATTGATCATCTGCATACTTAGCTGCCATTTTGGCATTGATTGTAAACTGTGCGACTTGCCGCCAATGAGTTGCATTAGTTTACTTATTGTCCACATCCCGGCTTCCATATGCTCACCTTGCCCACATCAAGATCTTGGTGATCAGAAAGAGCTTGGGTTTGTGTTGATTGTGAAAATTTTGTGAAATTGAGCTACCAGTATAGTTAGGGACATTACAAAGCGGCAAAGGCATTTTGTCCTTATTATCTTGGTGTTTTGTCCATGTGACCTTCTAAAAGGAGTATGTCAGCAATGAGAGAATGTTACGAAACATTTGACAGACATTCAAATCCTTCAATCACCATTATCAGAGTTATTGGGCTCAAAAATGAGCAAAATTTGAAGATTGTATCAGCTGGTTGAGTGTAAGAGACCTTTCTTAATTGACTGAAAATTTTAATCAACTTTTTCAAACAATTTGTAACACAAATCAACAAATGATCAACACCAATGAACAATGAAATGGTAGAACATCAAACCAACATCACACTTTTATTATTAGAAGCCTTCAGATGAAAGATACAAAATGATATGTTGCTGATATGAAAATTCAGTCACTGTCTGATTTATATCAGACTTATTTACACCATGAAATATATCACCAAATGACTTATGTAGCCCATATATGAATGGCCAAACACTCTAGGATGAAACTAGAGATCATATGAAACCATTACAGCCCTGGAAGTATTCAGAAAATGGACTGATATGAAAGTTTATCAAACTGATATGACTGCTGAAAGTGGTGATTTTTCTGAGTCACAAATGTAGCAATGAAATCTCATGAAAACACCTCCAAACTCAAGCGATGGATGCCTAGTTTGGTCTTCAATCAAGTACAGCTCTTCAATTATCAAAGTCCACTTCAAAGAACCCTGAAATTGCATAAATAATTCACTGTCAAAACTCAGACCTTTGCTGATATGAAATCAGACCTGGAAAAGTATGCAAAAGTCACTCAAATCTCATTAAAAACCCAATCGACTACCTTGGTAGTCACTCCACTTCACCAAGGGTTCCAAATTGATGTCAAATACTCTTTTAATCTTCTCTAACAACCTGCCAATGAAGCACAAATAGTGAATTTCTGAATGAAATCACATCTCAACTAGTATGGGGCCATCTCCATACAAAACAAGGGGTCATCACCTTGCCAATAAACTGAAAATCGGAATTCTCAGTCAATAACAATAAGAAAGAAAACATACCATAACAACATAAGTTGCAAATTGATGTTCAAGTCTTCTATTTAACTCTTCCATGGATAGGCGTCCATCTCCTTGGCAATCTTGAATTGAAATTTGAATTCCACCAAAGAGAATCAACGAACTTGAACAATTGTAAATGAATTACAATCAAACTCTTTCATTTAAAACAATCTTCAATTATTTTAAATGAATTACAACTCCTCCAAATGGATCAATCCAATAGCAATGTACTATCCTTGCATGGGCAGCGGCAGCTTGTGTGCAATCATTAAATATTATGATATTGAAAATCATTCCTAATCGCTCCAATGCAAATATTTAATTTGCATTTAAAATTATTTTCTTTACCTTGGACAATCACTAACCTCTTCATGAAACGCATGAAATAAACCAATCTATCCAAATGCAAGCATTTAATAAAATAAATTTGCATTTAAAATAATTGTTTTTGAATATCTTTGACTTGTCGAATGCTCCAATCGTTGGCTCTCCATCCTTGGCGTCGATCGTACTCATTGCATTTAAATTTGTCTTGCTTGCATTTAATTTTGTCTTGGATTGGATCGATTAATCCTTATAGCTGTTAGCCCTCCTTTGAATGCATAAATATTATTTAAAATGCCTTTATTCTTTTCCAGCATCGATTCTTCTCATGACACAAGAATCAATGGAAACGCCCCCTCATAATACCAATCGATCAAATATGATAATCATTGGAATTTGTTTGGACCTATTCTTCATGGGCGAATCCTCTCCTTCAACGTTGGCTACAATAGATGACATTATAAAATAGGTCCCACCTGGAGTAACTCCTTATTCCACTTAAAACTCCATAAAAATAGATTAGAGAAAATGTAATTAAAGATTTCATTTTCCCTTTCATTCACATAATAAGACTCAAGCAAAATACTAGTTGAGCCAACTTTTCGGTTCTCCATGTATAGACATAAGCTCAACTAGAAAATATCACTTAGCTCAAAATGGGGACATTACATTGAGAGTGCACAATGCTGATTGGTGCATTGGTGATCATTTTTGACACCTGCCTATTTAGTTGCACATGCTATTTGCAAGTCAGAGGATGTGGCTTATTGATTTGGGCATCACAATTGGCCTAGGATGGGTTGTAAACTTGTAAAACTGCGCGTATAGTGGATTTTCTCTAAGTTGTCGAATTCTTCACTTCCGGCCTGCGTCCCCGGACTAGGACATCCTGGGTACAGGTCCGGGTACAAGTCTGCCTAGGGTTTTGCCTAGGTGCCCTGGGTACCCTATGGGAGAACCCTGGGCGAACCCGGGGTGAACTCGCAAATAGACAGCGCTTTTTAGCGCTTAAGTTATTCTTTTTTAACTTTTTTAAAGTTTTTAAACATCTAAAAAACCCTAAAAAGGTCAATTTTGATCAATAACACAAAATCATAAGCTTTTTTCACTCCATTCATGCAAACAAAAGAGAGAAACTTCATTTTTTGTCTCCAAGCTGCCATTGTTGGTTGTTGAAGGTTACTACCTCTTTCTTCGAAGGTGAAGGCTATGAGAGTGAAAGAATTACACCAAAAGGGAAAGAAAAGCTGCTCAAGGAAGATTTAGCTACAAAGGTGAGTGAATCTTGTATTTTTTTCCATGTTTTCATGAATTTTTTCAAGATTTTTCAAATTTTTTTTGTTTTTGTTTAAGTTTTATTTTTTTTTGTAAACCTTATATACATAATAAAGGGGTTATAATGCCCATTTTTTTTTGTTTTTTTTAAAGTTGTAGGGTTCTAAACTTATAATGTTTGTTTTGTTTTGTTGTATAATTTCATACATTATGGCTCGTAGTTCTAGTTCAGTTGGTCTACCTGTAGAGAAGTAATTTAAAATTGATGCAGCATCACCTCTTTGGCGACATACAACCATGATCAAACAATTACCTGGTGGGTGGGGGTTATCTTTGGCATTGCAGCCAATGTTTGAAAGAATATAAGAGCTCATATAGTCGAGTGAAAGCTCACTTATGTGTTATACCCAACACAGGTATAAGAGTTTGTCCAGGGCCGAATAAAAAAGGGTTGCAAAGCAACAAATATTGGAATATAAAGGAACAAAAGGATGCCGACATGCTAAGTAATAGAGCAAAGGAAAGAGTACATTCTCTTTCCACGAAAGGAGCACAAAAATCTCTTGGTGGCTTCACACAACCGGCTGGCCCACATCCTTTCATGCCACCACCATCTTCTGGAGAAGACACTACTCAATCCCGTAAAAGAGGCCCATTGGAAAAAGCCTTCAAGAATGAGTCAAGGGACATTGCAGATGAAAGCATTGCTCATTGCATTTATGTCAATGGGCTTCCTTTCAACCTTGTTAGATCACCATATTGGCGGGATATGGTGACCGCAATTGCCAAGGCACCTAACGATTATGTTAGTCCTAGGGATGAAAAGGTGTGCACTAACTTATTGGCCAACGAAAAAGCTTCCATAGAGTTGTCATTGAGAGCAATCAAGGATACATGGCCTGAAACAGGAGTGTCCATTTCTGATGGATGGAAGGATTGCAAAAATAGCCCACTAATTAATGTCATTGCAATGTCCCCTAAGGGGGCTATGTTTTTTAAAGCAGTTAATTGTGAGGAGCAAGTGAAGAATGCAAGCTTCATTGCCAATATCCTCATACAAGCCATTGACATGGTGGGCCCTAAAAACGTTGTCCAAGTTGTAACGGATAATGCTAAAAATTGCAGGGCAGTTGGTTCAATAGTGGAGGGTACATATGGGCATATTTTTTGGACACTATGTGTCGTTCACTCTCTCAACTTGATAATGCAAAAGATTGGCACACAAATTGAGTGGGTCAAGGAAATCTACACAAAGGCTGAAGAGATTCAAATGTTTGTGACAAATCATCATATGTCACAAGCCATCTTCAGGACCTTCTCCAAATTGGAGTTGTTGAAGGTAATTTTATTTTTATTTTTTACTTTTAGCATATTTAATATTTTTAAATTTTTGCTAAGTTGATACTTTTTATTATTTAAATTTTAATTTATTTTTTTCCATGATGTTAGGTTGTCGAAACTCGTTTCACATCACACAATCGTCTTGAGACGACTTGTGAAGGTGAAAGTAGCATTGAGTGCCATGGTTATCGACACTTTTTAGAGTGTATGGAGGTAATCATAGACAGAGAAAGCCCAAAAAATCAAAGCATTGATCCTTGATGATGAGTGGTGGGCTCGTGTGCAATATGTTTTGGATTTCACTGAGCCCATCATGAGTATGATTAGGTACGCAGATACGGATCAACCATGCTTGGGTGAGATTTATGATGGCATGGACTCCATGGTTGAAAAAATAAGGACCATAATAGAAGCCAAGGAGCAAGACCCCATAGAAGCATTTTTTAAAAGAGTGCAAAGGATCATTTTTGAGCGTTGGAACAAGATGACCACACCCTTGCATCTCTTAGCATTTGCTTTGTCTCCAAAGTTATAGCAAAGAGATACTTTCCCTACCGAGGAGGGTGGCACCATATAGAGATAAAGAGGTTGCTGTTAGGTACAAAACTGCATTCAAAAGACTGTCCAGATGGAGATTTATAGAGAATTGTCTCAGGTGAGTTTGGCGAGTTCATATCTTCAAAGAATCAAGATGCTTTCGCTCTTCGAGACAAGTACAAGAAAGATGCTCAAGAATGGTGGTACCTACATGGCCAAGACTATTTTCACCTTCAACCTCTTGCAATAAAAATTCTATCTCAAGTATGTATCTTTTTATTTTTTTAAATTAACTTCCTCATTTTTCTTCCCCTACTATACATTAATTTTATTAATTTATAATTTATGTTTTATAATTTTATAATTGTAAATGTTGTAAGTTTGTAAGTTGTATGGTATGCAAATTTAACAGGTTCAAAGTTCATCTTCAGCTGAGCGGAATTGGAGTACATACTCCTTTATCCACTCAATTAAACAGAACCGATTGGGTGCAAAAAAGGCCGAAGATTTGGTCTTTGTGCACTCCCACTTGCATCTCTTGTCACATAAGAAACCTGATTACAACGAGGGGGTGACAAGAAATTGTGATCTAACTCATGAGTGTGCCAATTTAGATGCTACTGCTACACAGCTTGCAGAAGTCTCTATCGATGAGGTCCATGAGGACCATGAGACAACTACACATGACACAGACATGGCTAGTGGGACTAGCGTTCAAGCTGATTGTGGTTCAAATGAAGTTGAACGAACTGTTGACTATAATGTTTTTGATGAAGACCCATATGATGCTTATTGAACAATGAATATTGATTGTAATTTTCATTTGTATTGACATTCGACTCTTTGAGAAATCACTAAATTATGAATTTCAATTCATGAGTATTTTGATATTCCTTATTGCAAGTTATGAGGTATTTTGATATTTTATTATTTTGTTTATTGGCAATTATGAGTATTATTGTTTTTAAGTTTTAGTCTTAAGAGTTTTAAATATAAATATAAATATTAAAATATATATATATATATAGTCGTACCATACCTGGGCAAAAAAAAAATTGTCGTATCCGCATACCCGAACCCCATATCCGTACCCGAACCCATACCAGGACCAACAACTTAGGATTTTCTTGCTGGATTTTTCTCCCTATTTGGGTTTCTCTAGGGTAAATATGGTGTCAAGGCTTCCTTGTGTGGTTTGTTAGTTATTTGCTTTTTTATCCATTTTGCAAGGTTTAGACAAAGTTGTTATCAGATGCAAGTAGGAAGAGCATTCAATTAGCTTCCAATTAGAAATGTGCAGCAGATGCAATGCACGAAGCATGTATGGGCATGTGATGAGTTGCAAAAGTGTGCCAAGTGATGGGATGGCAGTCAATTACAGGGTTGTAAAATCCATCCTTTTCTAGAGTTTTATGTTGTATGTTTGGCCATAGGAAATGGTGCAACACTTAATAATAAAGAATCTGTTGTTGATGAACAGCAGAGTAGAATTTCCACCCCTGTTTATGGATCATGGTTGGCATAGTGCTGGCCCTCATGGGTGTAAGGTTGGTCTTTACTAAGTTCTTCATATTCTCTGGGAACCTCCATAGAAATCCTAGCTTCCTAAGAGAGCTTCCATGATCTTCTTCAACCTATCAAGATTCCCTATAGTGTAGGAGATGCTTGCAACATCCTCTTCCAAATTGATGAATCTTGCTTCATTATCTTGAGACACTCTTGTTCATGAGCCATGCTTCTCACTTCCTTGAAAATACCCCTTTTTCTAAGGGAACCGATTTGCCTTCACCTCTTACACTAATTTTTCTAGTCAAGGGCATCATTCTATGGTCGCACTACAAGGAAAGCACACAAACCAAGGAACACAAAACTGCTCTAATGCCAATCCAAGCTGTAATTAACATAGATATTTAATAGCTAATTCACCAACACAAATCTTTATTATGAGAATTCAACTTAGTTGATAATGCTGATTTTGAAAGGAGATAATATCATTGATTTACATAAAAGTATACCGAGATAGTTGAGGCTGTATTGCTATTTTAAAGTGTCGTAATGTTGATTTTATGAGATGAACCTATATGAGTTCTATTATGCATGAACAATACTGGAACATATGTATAAGTTGCTGCAAGTTATGGATATATTTGTTGTAGGACATGGTTATCTGTTGCTACAAGGCATTGCTACAGGAACCTTCCCTTTGTTGTTATCTTGCTTATGATAGGTTCCCGAAGCTGACACACGAACCTTTGTTTAGGGCTGGAACTTATAGTTGAGCAGGACATTTTCTACAAGCTGCAAAATACTGCTTTTCAGCTATATTTATTCTGTAAGTGCTGTAGAAAACTTCCCCACAGATGCTGCAGGTTGCTGGGTGTTTTCTCACAACTGCTGCAGGTTGTTGGTTGCTTCCTGCATGTTGTTGGGTGTTGTTTCGCAGCATGCTGCAGGAAGATGTAACAGTGTTGCAGGTTGTTGCATATGGTTGCAAATTGTTGTAGAAATAGTTTTGTAGTGGTTGCATGTTGCTGAATTAAGGTTGTAACTGCTGCAAGTTGTAAGTTAGCTGATAGGTTGCCGCAGGACAGATCAGTGGTTGTGTAGGCTGCTGTCTAGCATGCTACATGATGTTATTAGATTGTTGCATGATGTTATGCAAACCTGTTGATGATAAATGGAGTATCCCTTACTATGTTGATTTGGTAAATCTGAATTAGCTATGAGATCGAGCTATTGCAGGCCTTGTTTAGTCCCTTCCTCCAGTTTGTTCTCATCGAGATTCTTTTATTTTGATAAGAGAAACCTGAGTTGTTTGTTTTAATGAATTATTTATCCATGAAGTTTAAATCAAACATTAAGATGTTTTCAAATGGGAACTTAAGTAGGGAGTTAAATCTTAAGTAAAAATGTAAATAACATATATGCTGGAGTAAATTGAAAGATGTCAATGATTCTTCAAAAAAAATGTTTACCTGTGTTTAGAAAGTTTTCTTGAATTGAATTTTTGGGGCATTACACTCCAGACATTAAAGTTTTGGCCTATCAATTTTTAGACTTTGGGCAAAACGAGATTTTGAATATTGACCATTACTAGGGTTTCAACTTACAGAAAAAATTCCAGATATTAACAAAAAAAAGCAATTGCAGACTGCTATAATGCAGGTTGTCAAACAATTTTGCAGAACATTGGTCTTATTTTACAGATTAAAAACCAGAAATTTTATAAATATTGTATCCAAATTTGTTGATATCATTGTTCAGTCCATACCACCTACTGTTCATCTGTACACAACACTCACCATTTATTCTGTAAAGTCCTCAGGCTTAATTTGTTTCATATGGATTCTGTACAGCCCTTACTGTACATCAGTACTGATTTATAATCTCTGCCTATGATTATTCTGACAACACCAATTTCTCCCTTTTCCTTGGACAGCAATTTGCAGTCACTCCTGCTTTTCCTTAAGCATTTTTTTCTCCTTCCAAATGGATTGGATCAGTGTACCATCTCATAGAGCTTCCTCGCTTTGATTTAGAGCACCCTCTCCTTAGACTTCCTTGCTCTGATTTAGCATACCCTCTCCCAGGGCTTTCTTGCTCTGATTTAGCATAGCCTCTCCAAGGGCTTCCTCACTCTGAATCAACATACCCTTCCTAGGGTTTCTTTGTTCTGATACCAAATGTGTGAAGAATGAATGCACAGAGTTTGAGATAATTGGATGGCACACATTTCAATGTGTGAGATTGCATTTATTATTGAATGGGAAAATTACATTGACAGTTGTAACTTAAATTCTAAGTTAGTTTTTAGACATAACTAATGTCATGTTATTGCATCATTAACAAGCAATAAATGCCTCTGTACAATGTGTAATCTAACATTACTTTATATCTAATAAATCCAGGTATTAAGATCTCTTCTATAGAGGTCGATCATGTGGTCAAGGGTAGTGTTGTGACCAAATCACACATCGCCCCATTGCAAATGGGGACCCCCTTTTTTTGAGTTCCGATGCTTTGCATGAAGTTCTGACGATGCCTTAGGTTCGTTTCCTCTGCCAATCAGACAAGAAGCCTCTTCCTTAGAAGATTTTGCTCTATAACTGGAGGTCTCATCTGGTGCATAAACTTGCAGTAATGAAGAGTCTTGATCAAATTCCATCCAGTTCATGAACATTGAGATCAATCCTGAAGTATGTTTGAGACCCTGAAAGTGACTGAGTCTGGTAGCCTGAATTCCTGAAAATCCTAAAAAATTGACTAAGTCTGAAATCTGGTGAATCCTCCAAATTCTAGATTTTGCATGTTAAATCCGGTGGATTCAAGACCTATCTCAAACATCCTGAAAGGTATATTGAAAAATATTTAAAGTTATACTTAAATATATTTTTCAATATACCTTTACCTTCAAGGACCCTGAAAAAACAAAATTTTCTGAGAGGGCGCAAATTCCCCATCTACTGCGACAAAGGCTAGAGGATCTCCGAACCTTGAACCGATGCGCCAATTTTAGAGGATCTTGAAGGCCTTAACCGGCGCGCCAAAGGGATGACAAGAGGATTTTGAAACTGCGCCAAACAAGGAGGATTCAAAAGGTGTGAACCAATGCGTCAATTCTAGAATATCTTCAATCCCTTAACCAAAGCGAAAATTCTAGAGGATTTCGAATGTCTTAACCACCACGCCACTTTCCAGAGGATCTCAACACTCCTATCCACCGCGCAAAACAAGAAGAATTCAAACATTTGAACTGTTGCGCCCAAGGTAAGAAATGCTAAGTGGAAGAGGAAATCAAACCCTCAATACAATGCACCCCTTTTAAGAAGATTCAACATCAAGGTCTAATGCGATTTGAGGAAGGTTTTTAACAAAATCAGGAGGAAGTCAATCCCTTGATCCAATGCGACCTAAGGTTTTGGTTAGAATTGTTACATTAAGGTTTTTTTTGAGAATCTCAATACCTTGAAGTAATGCGCCATCACTAGAGCCAAAGCGCCAAACATGAGGAAGGGCATAAGGTTTTTGAAGAAGATTTTAATACATCCATCCAAAGCGCCTAAGGAAAGGAAGATCTCTAACCCATGATCCATTGCGCCACCTTCAAGAGGAATCTAAACACTTAATCCAATGCGACACACAAGGAAGATTCAAAAGGTGTCATCTAATGCGCCTAAGTCAAGTGGATTCAAACATGGGCAACTAATGCGCCAGCCCCATGAGGATGGAAAAGAGTTGGATCAAAGCAAGTTTCAAGGGGATTTTGAAATGCCTATCTAATGCGAAATTCTAGAGGCAATCAAATTTTTGGTCTAAAGCGTCGTTTTAAAGGTAATTGGAAGAGAGATTATCCTAGAGGATTCTTAATGCCTCATCCAAAGCGCCACTAGTGATAAGGTGGTCTAAGGCAAAGTTTAGAGGTTTATCAAGCCGGAATCAAGAGGAATTTACTTGCTTCAACCACTAATCCAACAACAGGAGGATCTCCAAACACCCATCCAAGGCGCCCATCCTAGAGGATCTTGAACACCTCAACCGGTGCGCCAAAAGTGAGGGAGAGGGTAAGGTTTTAAGGAAGATTCAACACCCTTGATCCAATGCGCTCAATACAAGGGGATTTCAAAACCCTCAACCAAAGCGACCAAGTTAGAAGTGATTCAAGACTAATTTGCAAGAATATAATATACATTTTCAGGAAGATCTTGAAGTCCTCATCCAATGCGCCTAGATGGAGGAGAAGAATTCAAATTTGTAAGAAAAGATCAAGAAGAAATCAAACCTCTCAACCGCTGCGCCACATGTGGAAAGGCTTTGATACACTTTGAAGGAGATTTCAAAAATCTTATCTAAGCGCTTGAGGAAGGAAGGGGTTCAATACAAATTTCAAAGACTTTTTCAAGGAGGATCCAAAATCCTTAACCAATGCGCCTAGATAGGGAGGTCTTTATTGATCGTTTGAGATGAAATTCTAACCGGAAGATGAAATTGCTAACTAATGCGCTCTCCTTAAGGATTAAAAATAGTGGTTTAGAGTGAAATTTTAAGCAAAGATCTAATTTGGCATCTAATGCGCTTAGCTTGGAAATGCATGAAGTGATTTTTATGTGTTATAAATCAAGTATTATCAAGGAATTGATGATGTTTCTTTATTTGTGTTGCAGCAATAGGGATGAAGTTAAGGAATGATCAAAGGAGCTAAGGGCTGGAATCACCTTCATGCTAGAAGGGAAGACAAGAAAACATCCATCCAAAGGACATCATCTTCATCAACTTCTACATCAAGTAAAGACATTCATCCGTTTTACTTCAAGTTCTTTCAAACCTCATGTAGCTGCTCCAAAGGATCTTCATATCATTAAGCATTCCAGAGACTTCTATAAAACTTCAAGTACTCATCCAGTATTCAAGTCTCTTTCTACATCTGATGGAGATGTTATCATCAAATACCTACACTCTAAAGGAGATTACTTCAAGATCATCTTCATGGAAGCATATCATCAACTACATCATGATCATCAAGGACAAGCATCTGAAGTCACTTTCAAGTTGCAGAAGGAGCACTACTCTAAAGGATCATGCCTCAGATTGACATTTTACATCAATGACATCCTGTTAGACCACACCAAAGATCATCATCTTCATCTAGTTGCATCATGTTGAAGGCACTTTATCTATTCTACTTCAAGTTCTAGTAAACTTCAAGTTTAAGAGTCATCTACTCCAATCCAAGAATGAGGTCATCATCATCTACTCTCCTCAAGAGGTACATCAAAGAAGATCATCAACTTACCTGCAAGAAGAAGAAACATTACAAAGTCAATCAAATGAGCTACAAGTATCATACATCCAGTTGCAAGGAGATGTACAAGGCAAAGATCAACAAGTTGTATTCCTAAACATACAAGTTCAAGCAATTACATTGAATACATCACTACAAGTTGATACAATTTGAGTTTGTTGATGTGGCGAGTACACATCATTTTAAATGTATCATTTAATGAAAGAAGTCAAAGGGATTCCTATGTGAAGAATGTTTTACATGCTTTCGCCTTATCCTTATCACATTGGGAAACGTGCCTTCATTGCCTCTCTCTTTGTACTAAAAATAGCAGTTTGTTGTAAGTACCTGTGAGGTGGCACGATCTAAGCCCTTGGCTACTTGAAATGATCCTAGCCTTTCATTGTAATTTGGAGCACTATATAAAGGCCTTGTTGCCTCATTTGTAATTCAGTAGTTCATAGATATAGTTTTGTAGGAGTAGAATAGGAGAGACTCTCGAAATTCTCTGAGAGGGCTTGAAATTGTTGTAAATATTTTTCAAGTTTAATGCAAAGACATTGGAGCTACTTGTTTGGTGTTAAGTGTTATCTTGTGGAGTAACATGATTTCTTGTATTTCGATGAAATGAAGAGATGTTTCGAAGTAGATTAGAAATTCGTTGATGTAATGTATGTTTGTGTTGAATATTTGATCAATTCCTAGCTCATGCTTTTAACATTCATCGCTGGTGAAGTGTTGTGTAAAGCTAGTCTGAGCCTTATCATTTGATTAAGTTCGATTGTGGATGCTTGTTTGAGCTGCGCCGTTTGATGGGTGCTCATATAAGCCTTCATGATTTGAAAACCATTCGCGTAACCTTAGGAGATTGCACCAACTCCATGTAGTTGTAGGCATCCTTGGCGAAGTGGAGTTAGGTTTATTTAGGAGTTTGTCTATTCAAGCATCATCATTGCTTCATTGACCTTAGATTAGATCTCTTGAACCTTTATCTTTTGTCTTTTCTTTATCATTGATACATCATCCACACTAAAAGGGAGAAATAAGCTGAGTGTATGAAGATGTCGTGTAAGTCCCTTTGTGATTATCAGCAAGATCACATGTAATCACTGAGTTAACCCATAATGCATCATAAAAGGAACCTTGGAGTTACTTCACTGGATCACATAGTTCAGCCTTTGAAGAGCTTTATTCAAGAGAGAGTGGGATACTCGAGTGTTTTACTCTATTGTTGACTTGTCTAAAAACAAACATCAACAGGTAGCAAATAGGAGAAACTATTGATATTCATTAGTGTCACACCTAGGGATTCCCTTGACTCTAGCAAACTAGGCAAGCTAAGATCTGATATACGCAGCAGGATAGGATACCAAGCAACACCAACCGACATTCGCCGATTTCCATAGTAGTGGCATTAACCAACATTGGCAACAAGAAGTGCCTAAATGACATGGAATCTGTTGATCCTTTATAGCTCCATTGCAACTATGTGTCTAGTATCTAGACATCCTCAATTTCTAAGCTCAAAATGCAGTGGTCCATCCCTGAAATAGTAAGACATCTTTGTTATCGGCCAAAAGGTACACCTCGCCTCCAAAGTTTATGGCAAACATCTATTTTATGTGTGCTTTAGGGAATTTGGCTGGAGAGAAATAGAAGGATTTTCAGAGATAAGGCTCTCCCAACATATAGATGTTGGAATTTGATTGAATCAATAAATAAATAAAATTTAGGAAGTCAAATATTCAAAAGAATAAAAAGATGTCTCCTTTTGAGAAGAGTATTGAACTATGGAATATTAATGTCAGCCCACCCGCTCAAGGGTTAAATTGAACTTTGATGGGGCCTCAAAAGGGAACTCGGGGATAACAAGAGCAGGATATATTTTAAGTGATGCTACGGGCAAATTTGTGCTAGGTGGATCTATGTTCCTTGGCTATCAAACAAACAACATAGTGAGAGGCTCTTTTAGCAAGCAATAAGGCTACCTATATGGATAGATATAGAAGAGTGGATATTGAAGGTGACTCCCAAATAGTAATAAATGCAGTTAATAAAGCTTATTGCCCTAATTGGCAGCTTAGAGCAATATTAGAAGAGGTCATATTATGGTTCAGAAAATTTGATTTGGTGAAGGTGGCACACTGTTACAAGATACAAAATGAATAGGCCGATTATTTGGCCAACCAAGGGGTAAAGCAAAGTACAATTACATCGATGGAAAGTACGGATATGAGTGGTTGGGATGAGTTGAATCATATAATAAGAACAAATCACCCCCTGTGATTTTAAGGATAAGGATTGGAATGTTTAAGTCATGAAATTATTATGTTATAAGAAGGCATCTGTATAGTAAGGAATAGCACTTGAGATGACCTTTCACATGTATGACTAGAAAGAGTATAATCAATACAGGGAGTGCGAATGATAGCAATGTTTTATATCAACATTAGAAGCGTAGGGAGAGCATTAATTATATTGCGTGTATGCATTGGTGGTTCTATTTGGTTGGAGGTCTTGATTACAAGTGTTGATCAATTGTTGTTAGGTTTCTTCAATGGCATCCTCTTCATGGTGAGAGGATATGTGGTGAGGGACCCTTTGCGCCATGGTCGGTGTCTGATCATCGGCCAAAGAGGATTTTTAACTGTTTAGCTACAAATAATTTGAGAGTTATTAAAGTCATTCTAGGGTCGGAAGGATTAACAGACAATGGCAAGGGGAGAACTAGAGCTTTGATAATGGAAGATTTCAATAGAAAACTAAAAATGGCTATCTAAGACCTCGAGCTAAGAGAAAATATTTTTTACTTGCTGGTTCATGGCTCTAATGGTTGAGAGGATGAAGAGGATGAAAAGGTTATTTTACAATAGGGCAAGGTAAATCCCCAGCCATTGCTACAAAGGTGGAAGCAAAGGCAATGCAAGAGGAAATATGTGCGTTGATGCTGGATGTGCAAATTTTGGAAGAATATCAAGATTTACAAATGGCAATGATATGGTAGTGTCTATCCATAAGGGTATGCTAGAAGTAACCAATGGATATGCAATACCCCTCTTGGAGAATGGTTACCTCATGCAAGTGGTAAGAAGGGCACAAATTATTAAAGGTATTAAGTTCAATGGTGTGATGAATGCAAAAGGCCTTGTAGTACCAACAATGGAGTTAACCCCTATATCTGATAATGGTGTCTACAACCATGCTTATGATTGTTGGTTGACTACTACTCTTGGTCATGGTATGGCTCGATGGAGTGTGTCGGAATTACCTTAATATGAGTTGTTCTTAGTTGTAGCCTATTCTCTTGGAAATATGTTGTGTTTTGGGTTTCTAGGGTTTTTTCAATGTTCTAATCTATAGTTTTTTGGTTGAATATGGTTGTTTCATGGTGTTACTGCTACACCCTTGTCTAGGGTTGTTCATGCATTTTTAGCTATAGTTCTATCATAGTGGTAAGATGTGGTTGGGAAGGAACCACATTAATAGATCCCTAATAATTATATTTAAAAACACCAGCACAAGCATTAACATAGATAATTAATGCACTGACCAATTTATGAGGTGGCTAGGAGTAGGTAGAATCAATAACCCAATATTGAGTAGTACCATAGTTGTACTCAGTCCTAACAGGGTAGAAGCATTAATCAAGAGCCTCAAATAATCCAAAGTAGAAGCACTCTTGAAGCCAAGTAAATCATCTGCTCAACCAAATCCACGAGAGAAGCCTCTTAATATAAACACTCTCTCCTAGTCGAGCTTACGCTATTTATAAGTAAAGTGCATAATCTCAATAGACAAATGAGACTCAACTGATTAATGCTCTTGTTGGTTGAGCTCTAAATAGGGAGTGAACAACTATATAAAAGTTGCTCTTGTCGAGATCTTCACCATGGGAGGAGAGAGTGTGCATGTGATTAAACAAAACAATCGGGTGTGGATGGATAGGATCAAGCACTGATCGTAAGCCATCATGTCTCTTGGGAGTAGATGGCCTCATTTCGGTCAAGGGTGGATAGAGTGGGTCGTGAGCCTTCCCTTTCCCCTTTTCCACTGCCTTTCCTAAAATAATGCCCTCAAGGCCCTCAAATTTTCCTTGAAAAATTGAGCAGTCCGTTATCACTCACCCCCGTCATCAATATATCAATCAAGTGTGACGCTTCATCAAGACAGGTATAAATGCCCTTGTGTCAGCATGAGGGGTGAGCAATACTGAACCATTCATTTTTCTTTGCAAAATCAAGGGCCTTGAGAGGTGAGCAATAGCAAACATGATACAATTCAGATCATATCTTCAGCCTTGTAATTCTATAATTTTCTATTCAATCATGCCTAAAAAGATTGTTGCACATCAGTTTTGGCTGCTAATTCCTTGTTCTCTCTTGTTGATCAGCATTCTCATGTCTTTCTTTGCTATAAGGTTATTATGCTGCCTTTTGGCTGTGCAACACATAATTTGCTTGCAAGTAATGACGGGTTCGTGTGACCATGTAAAGATCTTAGAGTTGTGTGGAAACCATGGTTAGGGTTATACATTCTATGAGCCATTTTTACATTTATTTATTCACTTTATTTTATCTTTATTATTTTTTGTAGAAAAACATCAATTTCATTGATAAACAGAAAGACACGAGATCCATTTAAGAAAAAGATATAAGCTGGTTTGGCAGCACATCCCACAGCAAAACCCAGGGAGACTAGAGACAAAGTTTCATGAGTCAGTCCCTGAGGACCCTTGGTAGGGAAGACCAACCCACATTGAGAGAGAGTTAGAAGTCGATATGTTGAAAAATTGACAACAAAACCATCAAACCCTTACTTGAAAAGCCCCATGCAGTTATAGAAATAGACAAGCTGATGAAAGGCAAGGCCTCAAAAATCACTCCCAAATATCAGGAAGCCAAAAACAAGGAAATACTAAAACCAAACTGTAAAGCACATAGCAACATAGTAAAGAAAATTTTGTGGCCAAAGCCTAAGATCAGATGACTCAGATCCCTGTGATCCTGGAAAAAATGACTAAGAGACACCTCCATGCCAGAGAAAGCAACTCAAATCTTGAGATCAAAACCATATATGTGGTATTATTGGAAACAAACTTCCAGCAACAATAGGAAAGTTGTATTCTTGTAATATAGTAGCAACATCACAAGAGACCGTCATCAATATTCAAACAAGCAATTCATGAACCTCAAATACCAACAGCAGGTGCTGAGAATCCAAGAGACCTGTCTCTTCTTGATCTTCCAGACAAAGCCACTACAAGAAAGATCTATTTAAAGACAAGCAGAGCGTTCTCTACAGCCCACAGTCAATACCCCATGGGATAAGAACAGAAATGTGACAGAAAATCTAACCTCCCATTACCTACAACCATGTTGCTCCTGTTCCATCCAACAATCAGTGCAGTCCCACCTGCAACCTAGAGAAATCCTACTAAGGTACAGTAGCAACATCACATGAGACCATCATCAATATTAAAACAAGCAAAGCATGAACCTCAAATACCAACAGCTGGTGCTGAAAACCCACGAGATCAATCTCTTCTTGATCTTCCAGCCAAAGCCACTGCAAGAAAGATCTATAGAAAGACACACATAGTGTTCTCTGCAGCCCACAGTCAATACCCCAGGATAAGAATAGAAGCATGACAGAAAATATAACCTTCCAATTCCACCTACAACCATGTTGCTCCTGTTCCATCCAACAATCAGTGCAGTCCCACCTGCAACCTAGAGAAAACCTACTAAGGTATGTAAGCAACACCACATGAGACCATTGTCAATAATCAAATGCAAAAAGCACGAACCTCAAATGCCAACAGCAGATGCTGAAAACCCAAGAGACCAGTCTCTTCTTGATCTTCAAGCCAAAGCCACTGCAAGAAAGATCTATAGAAAGACAAGCAAAGCATTCTCTACAGCCTCTAGTCAATACTCCATGGGATAAGAACAGAAATGTGACAGAAAATCTAACCATCCATTTCCACCTACAACCATGTTGCTCCTGTTCCATCCAACAATCAGTGCAGTCCTATCTTCAACCTAGAGAAAACCTACTAAGGTTTGAGGCCAAAGCCTCACTTCCTACCCTTTTCCATCCCTCTAGAGCTAAAGCATCACTTTATATCTCCAACTCTATCATTCCTTATCAAACAATACTTTCACAATCATTATTGCATTTTTAAAGCGGGTAACAAAACAAGAATCAAGCACCTCCCTTATCCATATGCTCAGTGCATATTTAATGACTCTGATGCAGAAAAAGAAAATGTTGAATCCTTGCAGCTGCAACTATGTTTCATACAGGAGAGCATTAGGATGTGCACAAATTTACAAAAATGATATTATAAAAACAACTGAGACCACAATATGCTCATGACATGGAAAATGCAGCCCAGGTTAAGGAATTACTTACAACAGCATCACCTTCCTTAGCCATGGCAACCCCAGCTCTAATTGCTACAGATCTGATATCATAGACAAAAACTCTGTTCCCATTTGGAAGTGGTGGATAATAATCATCTGCATTGTACCTTAAATACTCCTGCATTGTCCAGCCTACACCAGCCAGCATATCATCCAAAATGTCCACTGGCATTTTGTGGATAATCCGAAATCAGTATCAACAAACTAACTAAAATCTGAGTATGCCCAACTAAAGAAGCATCTTCCAATAAGTAATGTAGCATCAGAAAAACAAGGCCACATTATTATGCAAGAATAAATGACAGCCCCTACACATGAACAAAGTGTAATTAGACCAGTAACATAATTTACTATAAAACGTACATGGATCTTCAGTTCTCGGATTATCAGATGTTAAAATGCAAGCATCACTTTTGTCCGTTGCAATTTTTGTCATTAATGGCCTCTTGCCTCTATCCCTGTCTCCTCCACAGCCAAAAACTTCACATGAAGACATGAAAATGATTACATTAGTTGCAGTAAAATCATTTGACTATTAGCCTTTGTCTAAGTAATTTTCTACCAACATCACTAGGCCAAACTAATTAATTTCTCCCTCTAAAACTCAAGTAATTTAATGGAACAAAAAAGGAACTAGGAATGTGAGACCTACATAGAATCAGAACCAATATTTTTGAGTGCATGATACAAAAAAAGGGATTTTATATACAAGCTTAAATAGGACACTAAAACTTAGCAATTATTTAAGTATTACATGCTCTTAATTCAACAGCGGGGAGAGAGGAAAACTTGAGGCTAAAGAAGCTGGACATGCATGTGTAAAACCTCTATATATCTTTGTAGAAACACAAAGTTGAATCACTTTTCTAAGAATCTGAAACAGCTACCTTAGGTTTGGGGAAAAAAGACTTGGGTATGATGAAAAATGTATGGATGGACGTTGGAAATAAAAGTTTAGATCCTTTATTATTTAAAATTAAATTCACTCAAAAATATTGTAGAACTTGGGTTTAGCTTTAAACTTAGCTGCCTCTTCCAAAGGCAAGGCTTTCATCATGGCCTATTCTAATGGGCCTCTGCCAGATGTCTTATGAGTTTTCACAGAACAAATAGAATTAATAATTCAACTTTCCCATCCTTTCCTTGGGGGTTTGGACACCTGCCTCTATTGCAAAATGTAAGGTCGTATCCACAATGTTCTTCTTATATGAAAAACCACAATGGCAAAAGAAACTTTCTTCCAATGAAAAGTGAACTACCTGTTGCCAAAAACACAGATCAATAATACTTTTTGTATATAGAATATAGATATTTCAAATAAGCATATAACTTAACCCTTATAATTAATCAAGTTGGACAAATTTCAGATGTATCCAGTACTCACATATTAATAGGTAATCTGCAAAACTACAATGGGTATTGTTGATGTGTTTTTATGCACATGCAAACTCAGAATAAAATACCAAGTATTCTATCCTCTCTTGAACAAAGTCTCTCAAAGGCTAAACAATATGATCCAGTGAGACAACTCCAAGGTTCCTGATTCGTGTTTTGCAATGGATAGACTCAGTAGTTGATGTGATTTTGTTGTTCTCACAAAGGGACTTACGCTGAATTTACTCCTTATTCTACTCAAATATATTACTTCCTTCTTATGCAATGGAACTCACTCTAATCGACTAAGAAAGAAAATGAAAAAAGAAAAGGGGTTTAGAAAGCTATTCTAAGGACAATGAGATAATGAAACATGTTATGATAGACAAATTCCTCATAAAACCGAACTCCGCTTCACCATGAGAACCAACAATTACACGAAATAGGTGCAATCTCCAAAGGTAACCCAATGATTTTCATATTGTAAATCTCCATCCAAACACCCACAGCTGGCGTAGCTTGAACAATCTTCACAATCGAACTAAAGCACATGAAGGTTCAGGCTAACTTTACAAGGTGAGTTGCCTTTGACAATCCACGAAAAGTATGAACCATGAAGGAATTCATCAAATATCTTTGCATAAACTCATTACATCAATGAACTTCTAATCTAATTCTATTCTATTTGGAAACACATTTCAATCATATCCAAGAAATTGGAAACTATTCTAACATTCCACAACCACACAAAATCACCATGAGAACCAATAATGAGCTTGTATTGATCTTGGAAGTCTTCTTACAACAATTTCGCAATGTCTCTTCAATAATTTTGAAGAGTTTCCTCTACTCTACTTGCTATCCCTCCTACTTCTAATGAATACAAATGAGAGAAGTGAGCCTTTTTATAGTCCTCAAAGTACAATGAAGGGCCAAGATTGATTTGCAAATCAATGGCCAAGATTTTTCCACATTGGTAGTTAGTTACAACAACTTGCTATTTTTAACAAAAGTAAAAGTTGACACAGCTTGTGTACATAAAAACTCATAGGCAATGAAGGCACGTTTTCCAATGTGATAAGCTTGAAGTGGAATTTTTGGAATCTTCTAGATAGGAGCCTTCTTTAGCCTCTTGCTTATTGTAAATACATTGAATGTAAATGGATGATGTGGCGAATTGTGATTGGCCTGATGATGTGCAAAAGCCACCTCAGTATTGAGCAAGCTAGTTTGATCTTCTCTGTGTTCACACTGATCGGAATATTTTCCCAAATTATGGATTTTTCTTCAAACTTGGATTTTCACCTTTGGAACTTAGCTTCTAGAACTTGAAAATTTGGGAACTTTGTCGAACTTTCTTTGTTGTCTTTCATGCCTTAGTACTTTGAATGTAATTCATGATTTTGCTTGATGTACATGCTCATTCCTCGTCTTGTGAAATTCTTGTTCTTGTGCAAAATTCTGGCTCTGGACTCTTGAAGTAGAGGATATCTTGTGCGTGAATTCCTGGAAATGAACCTCTAGATGCATGTTCCTCTTGTGATGCTAGATTCTTGGATGTGCGACGATGAAATTCTCCTCTGGAAGCATGATGATGGCGAACTTGATATCTCAATGAAGTGTAGTATTCTTTCTCCTTTCTGGTGATGACGCCTTCTTTGGATGCAAGGTGAATGAACTTGATGATACCTTGATTCTCTGGATGCTCCTCTGGATAGCTCGCCTCCAAATACTTTGATCTTTCCTCTTGATCTCATCCATATAGATTTGTCCCAAGTTAGGGTCGCTCCCCTTTATAACTATGGACAGCAGAGACATTCTTTATAACAGCAGAGATACATATATCGATCAAGGAAGCATAAATCATTCATCAAGGAAGCAAGCAATAAGAAGAAGAAATATATATTTAGCAGAGATAAATCTGCAGAAAATAGATCAGCAGTGATATATATATCCACAGAGAATTACTTATTGCAGCCATTCTATCATGACATGACTCTATCATCCTCTCATTCCATTAATCATTCTATCATTCGATTATTCTATCCTTCTATGATTCTATCATTCTATTGCTCTATGATTCTATTATTGAATTAATCAAACCAGCGAATATATGAAGTATCAATCAACAATCAAAGAAAGTTATCTTCATTGGAAGGAAGTCATATAAGAATCAAGTAAAAGGAAATATATATATATATACACACAACAAGTGTTAACAGCAAAGAAGGATATATTACAATCCTTGAACCAAACTTGAAATCTATCAAGAGGAACTTATAACCCAATGAGTCATCACATTTGATATGAATGTGAAATGCATAATAGGGGACAAGCAATAGCCCTGGTCCCTTCATCAAGTAGCCCACCCCAAGTTGGATGGACGGGTGTTTCTGTCACTTGTGGACCAAGGGGGTGATTATCCGGGATGGATGTAATCACCGTTGGGCTTGGTAGAAAGAAAAGGCAAGTGGGTCACCACTATTCAAGAATATGATATTGAGATACAACCAATGAAGCTTGTTCGAGGATAAGGACTGACCCAAACAATTGCAACTGATGGACCAGGGTTGGTGCAACAAGTCTATACTCTTGAGGATGTATCACCTGATGAGTGGTACAATGACATTATATATTATCTGCTTAATCAAAAATGTCCGGCACAAATGAATTCAACCCAGAAGAGGACTTTGAGAATAAAAAGTCGGCGTTTTATGCTCCAAGGATCAGTCCTGTTCCGAAAGAATCATGAAGGGATACATTTGAGATGCGTAGGAAAGGATGAAGCAAGTCAGATAATGGAGCACTTCCACAGCAAATTTGGAACATGTCATGGAGGTGGTTTAGCTACAACACATCAGATTCTGAGAGCAGGCTATTATTGGCCTACTTTGTTTCACAATGCATATGATCATGTCGAGATGTCACACATGCTAGGTAGCTGCTTCAAGGGAAAGAAATCCAACCATGCCACTTCAGCCGGTGATCGAAGTAAGACCTTTTGCTCAATGGGGTTTGGACTTTATTGGTATGATTAACCCACCTTCCTCGGCACAACACAGGTATATTCTGACCGCTACTGATTACTGCACTAGGTGGTCTGAAGCTCATGCATTAAAATTTTGTACTTCTGATGTTGTGATTAAATTTCTTGAAGAAAATATTATCACTAGGTTTGGATGTCCACATGCACTTGTTTGTGATAATGGTCCTGCTTTTACTTCACTAAAATTTTCTAACTGGGCTTTTGAATATGGCATCGCACTGAAATTTTCGTCAAATTATTACCCACAGGGAAATGGCCTAGCAGAATCCACCAAAAAGAACTTACTAGGTGCAATCAAAACAACTTTTGGACAAAAACCCGAGAGATTGGCATACACAACTTAGGTTTGCTCTTTGGGCAGACAGGACAAGAATAAAGAGTTCCCTGGGTACATCCCCTTATCGTCTAGTTTATGGTCAATATCCTGTATTCCCAATCCAACTGAGAATTCCCACATTACAATTTATGCAGGATTACATGGAAGAAAACAACAAAGTCCAAACTAGGTTGTCACAACTGCTCCACTTGGAAGAAAAACGAGACATGGCACTTGAAAACTTTACAAAACATCAAGGAGTTGTGAAGAGATGGTTCGACAAACAAGCAAAGATCAAATCCTTTCATATATCCGATCTGGTTTTATACTGGGACAAAGCTAAAGAAAGAAAGGGTGAACACGATAAATTTGATAATCTATGGAAAGGCCCTTACCAGATTGCTGAAATTTTGGGAGAGAATGCTTTCAGATTAAAAACACTCACTGGAGAATCTGTTCCATTGCCCGTCAATGGACAATTCCTGAAGCATTATTTCCAGCCCTAGGTTCCTTCAGGGACTTATTTGTACATAGTTAGGTTAGTTGTTTCCTGCTTTCATAGTTTAGTTTTAGGTTTGATTTGTTGCATTTTGGTTTGTTTGTTTTTGCTGCAGTTTTTGGCTTTTCCTAGGGTCCCATTTTTGGGGTGATATTTTCAATTCAAGCACATGCTGGTTGACTTTATGAGGTGATGTTAAGTTTATTTTGGGAATAAATATTCATGAAATTCTTTGAGTCAGAAGGTAATTTTCTTCAGTTGGTCTATTTGTTAAGATCTGTACTTGACTCGAGAAGGGAATCATACATTGTATTTTGACATGGAGGTCTTTGATTATATGTTTAAAATGTTTAATATTTAAATCAATGCTTTTTGTTTTCTTTTGATAAACTTGTGTCAAATGGATAGATCCGTTGCAGACTCCATTGTTAGTGTTCGGTAGCATGTTGCTTGCTCTTGGAGGATAAATCGACTGTTTAGAGCGACTTGAACTGTTTTGAGATCTTATATCTTTTCACACTTTTAAAATCTAGAGGTACCTAAGTGAATCTTTCCGATCCCGCATTAAGTGAAAAATCTAAAGGTCTACCTTTGCCACCATCGTAAGTCCACACCCAGCTAGCTGAGTTATCACATAGCGGTACTGCATTGTACTCTACCAAAAATAAGCTTGTTGAAAATCAAAAGAAAAGAAAGAAAGAAAAGAAAAAAAAATCACATTCACACACTATAACTCAATTAGATGGACAATCGAGTAATCTTTACTGGGGCTATGGACGCCTGACCAGTAGTAGGGCTCTGCTCGAATGGAATTACGAGACAAACTCGTCGGGGCTATAGACGCTCGCTAGCAGCGGGGCCATGTCCAGGTAGTTCATGAGGTGTGTACTAAACACGTAGCTTAATGCGGAGGAACTGAGGTGATCTTAGTTGCTGATGGATGGGAATGAACTCAATCGCACACACTTGGATCTTTGGGATATGAATGGTTGTCCTAAGCTTTTGATTTTGACGCCTTGATCAAGTTTTCCTGTCTATCTGACCTGATATGTGGGTGTACGCAGGGATTTTGAAGTTTTGATTCTTGCTTATCTCTAGAACACTTGAAGAGCTTTAAATGAAATGTTTATCTTATGAAACAACAAAGATGAAATGTCGTGATACAATTTATGACTCTTTTCTCCTTTTGAGTACGTCTCTTAAACTAATGGATGGGCTTGAGGGGCTTATTTGATGATTTAGGGTTTTGAGTGAGTCTTTATCCTTAAAATGTTCAGGGACATTTCTCTCGTGGTGTCACCAGATGTTGTGACCAATACAACATTGCCCCATTGAAGCGGGGACCCCTTCTTAATTTTGGGTTTTTTGACTATTGTTTTACCCGGATTTTCCCAACGAATAAAGGAGCAGGTGGGAATTTGAAGTTTGAAACTTAGAGTTATAGGGGAAAGGGTCTTCTTAATGGTTAAACATTGAGATTATTGTGTGTGCACGCTTGGGCAAAGGGTCCACTCTAATGTTGGCTATGCATACTATGTTGAAATCTTCGCTCGAGCGGGCTTTTGTCGGTCCTCTGCATATTCGTTTGTTTTTATCTCTTCATGTTGGTTTCTGAAGTCCGCTTCGGTGGACCTATTGGTGCCCTTTGCATACCTTTTCGCTACCTTAATGCACGATGCCTTCATGAAGCCTGCTTTGTTTAAGATCATTTTGAGAATTCTAATCTCAGCATCATGTCCACCTATGAGTTAAGGTTTGCCCTGCATATTTGGCAACGAATGAGTTTGCGTATAATGGAGGACCTCACGTTATCTTCAAATCGCAAATCGTGTGCCTAAAACGTTCAGATCCCCACTTGGGTGGACTTTCCACAATCTCTTTGCAAATGTGCACACTCATTTTAAAAGCCCGCTTGAGCGGACATTTTGGGTCACCTTGCAATGCGTATGGGTGGTCCGAGTATTACATAGCGTATCAAATTATTCATTCGTCCCACAAGTTTCGCTCCAAGCAACCCGTTGGCATTATTCCCGTTATGCCTTGAGCTTCAAAATATCCGCTCATCGCTTTAAATGGTCCTCAGAACATTTAAGAGGCTATTCTGGTTATCTTGCTAAATTTAGTTGCACCACAGAGTGCATAATGACCCATTGAAACGAGCGTTCAAAGGAGATATGACCAATTTAGGCAGTGCTCATTAAAATTTTAAAAATGGTAGTCGCATTTTCCTCCAATACCCGTGGAAGTCTTAAAAGCCTGCTCACAAATTTGAAACGCCAAGTGGTGCATTTAAAGTAATTTCATGCTAAATATAGAGTATTCGGAAAGATTTTTCAGGAGCACCTCACTTAGTTTTGTAAGGAGGATGGGATTCGAAGTATATAAAAGAGCGCTAAGGGTCAACCAAAGAACATGTCGACCCTACTTTGCAAACGCAATCTGCACAAAATCTTCTAAACTTTGAATTCGTCGATTTTCTGTTCATTAGAGCTTAGTATCATGCCAAGTAGTGGCGCTGATGGTTTAAATTGAAACACAAGGAAGAGCGGGTTCATCCTTCGTTTGGCGCAAGTCTTATTGCATTACCGCTGGACGCAAGCCATATATTCTCTTCAACGCCTATCGTTTTAAAAGGTTTGCACCCCTGCGGCCAGCCTGGGAGAAAGGTTTTGGTTATGCATATATTCTTGGATTCCGGCGCTCTTCATTTCAAACTGTGTGCACAAATTTGACGTTGAATTATTGCAGGCCTGTCAAGGTTTTGACATAGACAAATTGGAATTGCATCTGTCGATTGAAGTTTTTGAAAAGTTGATCGGGTTTTGTTTTCACAAACTTTGTATTTTTGGCTTTTCTTGAAACAGGGCAAGGTAATTTAAATTTGCATATTCATTTTATCCCGCATACATTGTGCGGTGAAATTTGTCTTATCTGCTTGGCTTTTAAGCATTATTCTATTATACTAATGTCGTATTATTCGTGCAGGTGAGCAATGGGTGCGAAGGATAGACAGGCACTAATGAGGAGCGACATGAAGGGAGCATGGCCGGAAACAAAGATCGCATCGAAATGGCGAAACCTCGGCGACACCAATCTCGGGAGGACCAACATGGAGGAAATTCGACAAAATTTCTACAAACCCAATCCATCGGATCTGATCAGGCACATGTTGAAGAATGGAATTGTGCAAGCTGCTTGTTTCCCGCCAGCAATGTTGTGCCTAGAGCTGATGTTGGAATGCGCTAAGCATTATAATCACGAAAAGAGATGCATTATGACCAGAGAAGGAAAAGTGCTAGCTCATCTAAGGAAGGAGGCAATCGCAGAGGCTTTTGACATCCCTTCATACAAAACTACTACTTTCTGTACAAAGGAGACTGCTCTGTAACTTTATCTAGCTGGACCCGAGAAATGTATGGAGGTAATAAACAGCGGCTGGTTGATGCAACCAAGACCACAAGTAAGCAGAGTGCCTAAAAAACTTCACAAATCTGACTTCCATCGAGAAATCAATTATATGGTTGTATTTCTGAATCGCATCATGGGCTGTCCACAATCAGCGAATTTCGAGCCCTAGATGTTCTTCTTCATTGAAGAAATTATTAGTGGAAAGAGAATGATAGATTGGGCTGAAATGATCAGCAGCAATATCGATGATCAGTTGAAGAGTTTGCAGGAGACAAAAACATTTTATATGAGCTCATATGTTATATATATGCTTGCTAGAAACGAGAGATATCCAGGACTGAATTGCAAGGGGAGAGTTGGAAATGGAGAAGGACAGTTCAAAGTTTATGACTGCTATCCTCAGCTGCACTTATAGGCTATATCTCATTACAGAAGGTTTAATGATGCCTTTTCCATGCACATTGTCAAATTGTTACAAGGCAACACATGAGGAGATTGTTGAAGGAGGCTATGAATTTGTAGCAAAGTTCAGAAAGTGGTTTATTCAGTTTCCAAGATTCACATACATCCGTGTTGAGGGCTTCTCATCATTGCCTTACAGGTTGCCTAGATACCCCACTGACAAAATGGTGTTGTTGGAAGTAACAAGATAGCGGGTTGCATTCGACAAAGTTCAAAGAGAGAAAGAAGACCACAACGAAGTTTCCAATCAGCATTGGGAGGCTTGAGACTTGCATGTCATTGCAGGCAACTGAAAATTTAGAGATAGAGCTGCAAGCTTACAACTTAGTGTGCCATAATGATGCACACAACAACTTTGATCCATTTGGCACAATCAGACAGAAATTTGGGAGCAGATACGAGCACATACCACAGCTCAAGGATCACTGGATGGATGCATATGATGACATAGAAATAAGAAAAAAAGGTTGCTACCGATTGTCTTTGGATTTGGTCAGAGCAACAAGAGTAATCAACATTTCAGATCAGCTTGAGGAGAATCACAAAAGACTTTCACAAAGTTCGTATGAAGAGGAGAGGGACAGGGCTTTTTCACTATTAATTGGTCAGAACAGGAAGTCACACGCAATGATGATTTGATGATGCCAATTGTGGCACATACAAGAAAATATGTGGACTTGAGAAAAATGTCCAATTTACTTACAATTTGATGGGAGGAGTTAGTACACATCAGTCCAAGGATACTTCAAGCAGTGAGTCAAGCAGTGATTCCAGTGATTCAGAGGGCGAAGGTGCTGATACGCATGAAGATATTCAGCCAAGTAAGAAAACAAAGAATGATGATTAGAAGGCTGCTAGTACATCCTCAAGACAAGAGTGCAATAGTATAATAAATATTGAGGAAGATGAGGCAAGGCCTGATGAACAGGTAGCTTTAAAAGTACAAACTGATCAAGGCATTGAACAAGGTAATCAAATTGATGAAGTTATGTCGAAATCCTCTAAGGAACAAGAAGTGGTCATAATAGAAGTAGAAGCTGAAAATCAAAATGACAAGGAGTTGTATGAGTTTGATGAAGAGGCTCTTCCTACTATTTAGCAAAAGGGAGTTCATGAGGAAAATCAGGAGGACTTGTCTGACTTACCAGAGTGGCTAAGAGATCGGGTCAAGGAGAAGTCTATTATTGAAAGAGAACCCATCCTGAGTTTGGAAGACTTGTTGAGCAGAGCCAAACCTGACAATGGAAAGCAGAAAATTACTAAATTCTTGAAGATCACAAGAGGCAGCTCGGGGTCAAGGCAAGTACATATTGCTGTCCCAAAAGTCGATGTAGAAGCAGGAGATGGTGTTCCAAGTGGATATGATATTAGTACTTTTGATTTGGGACCAGCCACAGCAGAGCAAGAGATAGAAGAGTTAGAAGATTCAGTTGCAGTCATCAAAGAAAGACTACGAAAGGAACAAGAACAGAGGATCCAGTTGGAGAGGGATAACCTGGCATTTCAACATTATATTCAGCAGTTGATGAGGCCAGTAAGCCAAGCTGGAGAGATGGTTGCACCACCTACGTTGCTTTCGCAGGAGTTTGTGGCACATTTGGAGGAAATGAGATCTTCATCTCAAGTGTTGCAGGATTGGGCAGCAAATTTCAAGATCAGAGCTGACGGATTCATTGATGAGATTGTAAAGTTGTACAAGGAGGCTTCTTCAATATTCGAAAGGGTTCAAAATGTTTTGGTTTCTTGTGCCGAATTCAGAGTTGTTAGAGAAGAGGTTATGCCTCAGTTGAAAAGGCTGATTTATACTCCAAGTGCCACTTTGATAGATGGAGTGATCGAACATGGTTTAGCATATAGTTTTCCTCCTCGGTATTGTGCCCTCAGCATAAGGGAGTAGATCCTTGGAAAGATTGAGAGTGACAGCACTCGAACAAGAGAAGCACTTCGGGAAATTCAAAACAAAATACTTGTTTCTGTAAACCAGGTAGTTGATTCCAATGGGGAGATTGATGAATACTTGCTGAAAGATAAGATGCATACAAAGTATTTTCAGCATTCACAGGTTGTTTCCAGGGAGTTGTTGAATGATATTTGCACACTTTCCACTTTCATGGGCATGTTTCAAACATCCATGGCTGGTTGGGAGATGACAGTTGTCAAATACACAGAGGAGCTGCAAATCATAGAATGCACCATTCAAACTCTGCCAAGTGTCCCTATGGAGGAGGTTACACGTGTCATAACTAGATTTGTGGAGTTTACCACAAAAAGGAGTCATAAATGAGGGTACTCCACTTAGTGGGTGCATAATAAATGCAAGGTCTAATTTTAGTAAATTTTGTAACCACTTGCCTATGTGGCACAATAAGGGCCCTTGATTCCTAGATTTAATCTTGGCCATCCATTGAATTTTGAGGCCTATATAAGCCCCATTTGCTCTCATTTGTAAGGGGGAATACTCTAAGAAATTGTTGCTCAAGACTCTGTTGAAATAAATACAAACTCATTGCTGAATTCTTCATGGTGATTTTGTGTTGTTTCAAATGAATGCATGGTTTCTAAGTGTTCACTCATAGAATAAGATTAGTTTAGTTTGTTTTCAGCAATTTAATTTTATGTTTCATGGAAGTTGTTGCTAATTCATGTTTGGAGTCTTCATAGTTCATACCATTTATAATTTGTCGATGGCAAATTGTAGTGCATTGTTAGTCTGAACCTTATCTGAACTTAACTTCAATTACTTTGTGTTCATTTACCTTTATGTGCAGAAGTAATCTGAAAATCTTACCTTTTCCCTTAGAAAATTGCCTCACCTTTGTGTAGTTGTTACCTTATGGCGAAGCAAAGTGTGGTTGAGATTCCGATGAATCAGTGGTGATTGATTGCATTTAGATTAGATTTCTCTAAACCTATTTCTTTTGCATTTTCTTTAAAATCCTGTTAGATTTAGATTCAAGAGCTTTCACTGTCATATCTTAAGTTGTCATATTGTTAGACCTTCGAAGAAGCTATGTTACATGTTATCCAAGAGAAACAAGTTTCCTATTGTTGAACATTTATATAAGTCCCTTTGTGTCAAACAGTAATTCGCATCCTACTGCTAAGTTATCCCAAGTCACAACACCAAAAGTAACTAATGTCTTTGGAGTCTACTCATCTGATCACTTAGCTTAGCATTTGAGGGACTCTGTTCAAGAGAGGATAGAGTACACCAGTATTTTATTCTGCATTGTATGTGCAAGGAAAACACATCAACAGGGACATTACAGCAAGGAGAGAAAACTGGAGAAAAATTGTGATGGTTGAGTTGAGAAGGAAGCACAATGACCCTCGATATAAAGGAGCTTTTCCAAAGATCAAAAACCCAATGGAAAGGATATAGGCCAAATTGATGAATGTGGCTACTTATGAGTAATGCCACCAAGGTTAAGGCCATCAAGACCAAGGGTTCCAGCTCCAGTCAAAAAGGAACGACCAAGCCAGGCTCCTGAAACACCAAAAGCGCATGCTATTCCTGGCAGTCCCTTGCCAACAAGGCCACCAGCTGCTCCTCAATTAAGTGACTAGTATATTTATATTTAAAAAAATATATCTAAATATGTCGAGAGATATCTTCTCAAGTTTTGTCCATGCTTTTTTGTTTTCCATAGTTTTTCTATTTTTTTTAGTTTTCTCCACCTTTTTTAAAAAAATTTCATTGCTTTCATAATTTTTTTAATTTTCTCCACTTTTTTTGCTTCAACCATTTCTAATTTCTTTTTTGGTTTTTATTTTTTATTTTTTATTTTTATTTTTTTCTAATTTATTTTTTGGTTTTTATTTTTTATTTTTTTGCTTTATATTTACACAGAAAAAATGCGTGCTCTTATCTCCACCCCAATATGACTATAGAATGCCTCTCGGCATAATAAGGGCAAAGCCCCTATGGCACCTGCTAAGATCCATCCTCTTGTTGATTATGTTGATAGAGAGGAATATGATGAGCACATCCCAGATGATCACTTTGATAGGGATGCTCTTGCTTCACCAAAGCACCAACAAGGTTTGGAAATCACTGTCCCACAGGTTCACAATACAATGTCAGTGCTTGAAAATGACCCTACCATGCAAGATGTAAGGACAAAAGCTAGTGAGTTCATGTCTGATGATGACTTTGTGAAAATTGAAGAGTTCAAGTCAGTTCAAGTTATTAGTCTTAAGACCAAAGCACCAAGCCAAAATTCAGAAATATGAGCAGGAGGATACATCTAATATTTCTCCTAAGAAATAGACTGACACTCAAGAGTGTTCTGAAAGTTCAAAGAACTTAATGTTGAAATTGACAACATCCACCAGAGCAAGGCAAACAACAAGTTAGGAACAATGGTTGTCTTTTGTTGCCTAGGTGGGATACTGCTTCTACTGTAGCATTGGACACCCTCAGAAGAGATAGTGGAGCAGAAGACATTTTTGGGGATGCAGAGCAGGCCAAGAAATTTTACTTTGGCTTTGAATTTCATCCAAAGTTTGAAACTCTAGCTATGTGTGCCATTGCCCTTGAACACAACAAGCCCCAGGTTTACCAAAATCCACAAGAACATAGTGGGCAGCTGATTGTGAGGACTGAGGAGAACAAGAGACAATTCAACTCATGAGGCAACATCCTTAGTTGTAAACAGAGCCATGTTTAGTGAAGCCACTACCAAGAAGCTGTAATCGGATTATGACAAATTGCATGAGGAACATGCAAAGCTCATGAATGTGTTTAATAAGGAGAGGGCCAATCTTGAGAAACTGAGAACTTAGATGGAGGAACAACCTGCAAAGCAAATTGAGATGCTTCCTAGTGTGCCACAAGACCAGGACGCCCTACTCAAAGAAATCAATGAGTTGAAAGAACAGCTGCAAGCATCCAGAAAAGCAGGAGTGCTCAAGACTAGCGGCAAATTTGACATTGAACAATTAATAAATGGCATCTTTAAGGAAAGAGTGCAGAACCAAACCGGGATGGCAGATGACACATGGGAATGTTAAAGCAACATTCAAAAGGTCTGCTTGGACATGAATAAATAATAAATGGCTTCCTAGGGTTGTGACAATGAGAACCATTTACAGGAACACCAAGTAAAATCCTGCAAGCCCCACTAGAATCAAATCTACTAATGAGGCCACAGAACTTTTATATGATGTCTCAACTTTTATGGGCTTAGTTAATGCCCTTAGAGAGAGAAGATGATTTCAATGCATAGTTGAGTCTGGTATTGCCTCCTTTGCAAGATACAAATAATGAAATAAAACCCCTCTGGAGTTGGAAAAGTGAGTTCAACATAATTGTGTCAATTTTGTGAAACCCTTGTTGGAAGAAGAAAAGATTGATCCCATCCTGTGCAGTGCACAATTGGATAAGGTACTCAAGTTAGAGGCAAGAGTAGATAGCTTCATCAAGGACAGAAAGATTACGTTGGATGTCAGATAGGTATCCAATATAAATAAGTTGAAAGCAATTTTTGGATACTGATTGGCCAACAGAGGAGGAATATGAAGATCAGGTGAGGACATATGGATAAAGTTGTTGAATTTTATATTCTTTACTCTTTCATATCTTATATGGTTCTTTTTTGAGGTTGAGCCATTGTGTCCACATTTGTCTAATGAAGCAAGAAGTCATAAATAGTGACAAGATGTAAAATGGATTGATAAGTGCACAGAAAGGGGACAGGTTATCCTATAAACCTGTCGAGCTAGTTGTTGCCAAGATAGGAAATCTTTTGTGTAGGATCTTCTCACAAATATGATTTGATAAATGACAGTTTGGTGAAGGTCGGCCACAAAGGATAGTACCTAAACAGTGAAAGGTTATCAATCCAGATGGTACTGTATGACAGGAGGATGAGACAACTCAAAGAACCACCTAGGATTATCAAAAGAGTTTAGCAATTTATCAAGTGGTCATTATGCTAATAACGAAAGTCTTCAAGCTATATAAGGGATTGGAACTTGCTCATTCAACACAAAGCATTTCATTAGATGGGTAATCTCAGGCGAGCTGATAACGGGAAGGGAATTGACGGGTCTTGGAAAGGTTTTATCTTCTCTTGTGTTGTTTCAAGGTCTCCAGGCCGCTATCATGATAAATTTGTGCATACCTTCTTGTTCAATGTTACCAAGATTGTAATTATAACTGTTTCTATTATACTTAATGCTATTGGTGCAGGTGCTTGGCCAAATCCTGACCCCCCACTCTAATTTCTTGTTTGGAGGTGGGTGCTCATGGCCATGGATATCCCCCCAAAATGGGGGCAGCGGGTCACTTTGAAAGAATGTGCTCCCCTTTTCAAAACCTGTACCGAGGGACTCTTTCCTTTGCATGCCCAAGTTCTTGAACAGGGTGCTCTCTTTATTTTCTTTAGCTTGCGGCTAACTTAATTGGGATATCCCCCAATAATTTCCCCCCAGGAAACAGTTGTAACTCTAACTGATTTTAGATTGTACTAAGAGTTGAGAAGTGTCAATCATCCATGTGAAATGAGCATTGTCACTCTTCTATAAACAGAATATGCATACATTGTACAAAGGGTTAGGAAATTTTGTAAAACAAACAAAGTGTAAAAGATCCATTTATTCTCTAAAGTGAGCAATCAATAGAGTTGTTTTTCTAAGCATAATACTATAATTAGCTTATGTATTTCTTCCTTGGAAAATCGATATAAGACTTAATTTCTTCTTTGTGTTCAATTTATCTCCATTGTTGCATTATCTGTTTCAGGGAACTTGCAATTCTTGGGTACACATTTGTTGTACTCGTTGTTGATGTTTATTAGTCTGCATTTGTTAAAATGTTTATAAATCTTTTAAACTCAACACAGGGAATATGTAATGCATACAAAGGATTACCAGGTACGAATTGAGTAGCAGTGGAAGTAATGGCGATTGATGATTTAAGCCTTGCAAGACAAGGCCAAGTACATTAAATCTTCTTAAAACTGTAAAGTGCATAAGTGAATTCAGTGTGATTGTTTATTCATGACCCTATTCCAATGGAATTGGCACCGATCTGCAATGTTCTAACCACATATTTCAGAATCTTAATGATAAATCCACTTAATGAATAAATTATTCTGTTTATTTGTTCATGACAGACTTAAAGGTACAAGGATTGTGGTTGTATTTGCTCTCTTTTGAATCTCTTTGCTCATCATCATGAATACCCCAGTTTCTGCAATTTCCATATCTCCTTATCATGCTAATGGCTAAAACATTGTGAATTAGTGACAAATGAATTGGGTTCATCTTGTGTGTTAAAGGCTTGGTCACTTAGCTGATAATTTCAGAAGAATTGATCAAAGTTATCTGATATTGTATCTTTTCCCATTCATCTGAGTAGTCATGTGCCTATCCTGTAAATCATTCTTTAAGATCTTGTAGGACCACCCTTCTGAACCTTGCAGAGCTCGGAATGAAGGAGAGATAGCCTTCTCTCATTGTTAGGTCTTTCACCAGCATCCTGCTCCGTTTTGCTTCAAATTTGACAAATGTCCCCAGAGATTTCAAGTAAAATTCTTCAATGAGCTTCTCACAAGATGTTGGTCACTGGATGAAGAAAAACCCTGACACAACCTATCTTTTAAGAAATTTTGAGCAGACAGTACAACAATCAGTAACCCAGCTTGCCACATTTTAGACTTTCAAGTTTCAAGTATTGTTTTAGAATTTTTAGCTAGCAGTGATTTTGAGACAGACTGATTTGTGTCTTTGTCCTTCATTAGTAACTTGTTCACATATTATGTAAGTTTTAACCAGATTTCATTATTAAAAGAAAATAAGCTTGCTTCTATCTTTTACTGTATTCCTTGTAAAAGTGTTAAAATACATACCAGTTATTATCCGCTTTGCTCCACACTCCCTGACTGTGTCAAGAAGCCTGGCTAAAGCATCTGGGGTATGTGCATAATCTACAATAACAGCAAATGCCTGCTCCTCATCTATCAATTCCATTCTTCCAGGCACTGCATCAACTTCTTCAATTCCCATCACAATATCATGTAGGGGTGCTCCCACTGCAATCCCAACAGCCACAGCAGCAAGTATGTTATACACATTATGCCTCCCAAGAAGCCCAGAAGATATTTCCAACTTGCCCTCAGGTGTGCTGACCAGCACCTGAGTTTCAAACAAAGAAAGGCCCACTTGCAAAGCATGTACATCAGCATTTTTGTTCCCCATTGAAAATGTTATCACGGGTACATCAGGATTGCCCTGTGCAATAAAGTAAGGAGCATTTGGATCATCAATGTTGACAACTTTTCGATGTCGTTCAGGATCTATCATGTTTGCAAATAACTTCCCTTTCGCCTTCTGATATTCCTCCTCTGTTTTGTGAAAATCCATATGATCCCTAGTTAAATTCATAAAGACAGCAATGTCAAAATCCACCTTATCACAACGGCCCTGCACAAGGCCATGTGAGGAAGCCTCCATAACACATGCTTCAGCCCCATTATAAACCATCTTTGCCATCAATTTTTGCAAGTTAAAAGCATCAGGAGTGGTAAGAGAAGCTTCCAGCTTAAGATTGCTATGAATGTAGTAATTAATGGTACCAAGTAATCCTGTTTTCAGACCCATTGTCTCGAACATGCTCTTAATCAGGTAAGTAGTAGTGGTTTTCCCATTTGTCCCTGTTATTCCTATCACAGTCAATTTCTGTGATGGATTTCTGTAAAAGGATGCTGCAAGTGCTGGAAGAATAGCACTCCCATCTTGCACCGTTATCGTAGCCTTAACACCCTCAGCCTCTTGTATGGAGATCTCTTCACTGACAATCATAGCCAAGGCTCCTCTTTTAACAGCTTCAGTCAGGTAAATGTGTCGATTGGTTGATGAACCTGTGCAGCATACAAACAAATCCCCCTTGTTTACCTCCTGTGAATCGTGCTGGATGCCTGTGATCACCACTTCCAAATCTCCATCAACAGACACTGGAATGATTTTGGCCTCATCCAGCAGCTCGGCAAGAGTCATGGAAAATTTTGGCTCAAGAATCTGCATATTGAAAAAAATACCCGATTATTAACTCTTCTGATAGTACATACAAAACATATTTATTAGTAACCAGATGGCACTGTTAGGAACAGTACAACATTATCAGAGGCACTAAGGAGATCAGTGATACTTTGGGTTATACCAAAGTGTAGACTGCTCTAGGTACCGTGTCGCATACTTAGGTCCATGACCTTAGGATATGAAGTTGGTTGGGTTGGTTAGACAGTTGCACCCACCTGTACTTGCTACTTAATGTCAATCCTTTTGGTCCTTTAGTTGATGAGTCCTGCATGGACAACACAGAGTCATGGGTGTCACATTGATCCTTCAGGGGTGATGTGAGGTCAGTCATGTGGACAGAAGACCTGTTGTGCATCCTGCCTAGTATACCTTTCTCCAAAGATACAATTTTGTTCATTTTGAGTATTTGCCTTCAATCTGAGATTTCAATTTTTGAACAGTAGAGTAGTTACCTCAGTTCACTACTATGGGTCGATGAAGATTGACTCGAAACTACGCAGTTGAATCCCAATAAATCATCACATAAGCAGACAGCCAAATTTTGGCTACCTAGCACTAACAGAACAGATTAAAAACAGAACTTCTAATACATGGTTACCCATTTGAATATTCCTTTGCACGTTCATATATTATGGCTAATGCTCACCATTCAGCTATTTGTCCATTGTTTATAAGGGGAAAAATATCCTGGAATCCTCTAGCTACTTCCTAAAAATTTTGGCTACTTAACATTAACAACACCGTACTGTAACAATTGTGCTTATACCAAGGGTTCATCTGTTGTAGATAACAGGTTCGAGCTATGCCTCTAGAATGTCAATGTGGATAACTTTGGCAAAAACTTTGTTGATCTCAAGTGATCTGTAATAAGTTCCTGCTCTAGTAGATCTGTTTGCAGCTTACAGGGAAATGTAATGTCCCTTTTTGGGATATACCTGATTTCTTGGCCTGCAAACAATAATAAACACTAGAAATGATATTAGAAATATTAAAGATCAAGAAATTATGATAATATTCAGATCATAGCATCTTTAGTATTCAGATCAATACATCATAGCATCATTTAGATCCAAATCAATACATCATAGCATCATTAATATTCAGATCAGCACATCATAGAGCAACCCTCACAGCCAATCACATTGTAAATTTCTTGGAATTACTTGCAAATGGCAACATCAAGGCTGGTCATCCTTGACTTGCCGAGAGCAGGGAAGGTGGGCCATCCTTCCCACTCTCAATCCACCTTTGAGGTTCGCCGTCCTCCTTGATCAAGCCCAAGAGCATGGAAGGCCAACCGTCTTTCCAACTCTTGTCAGACCCAGAGCATGAAAGGCCGGCCGTCCTTCCAATTCCGGTCCCTAACTTGATAAGAGCAGAAAGGGGGGCCATCCTTCCTATTTGCAAGATTCTTCATTAAATTCAGAATTGATTGCATTGGGAGTTTGCTAGATGATGGTTGAGCGAGTAACTCTTGATGGGTTGACAAGTTTATTCCAAATGGCTGCAATAAATTAGTATTTGCTGATCTTACCTTGATTGATTGTGTTTTCCTTGTTTGCTGATCTATGCTGGGATGTGACTGGGCTGAGTTATGCTTTTATAAAATATCTACTTTGTTGATCGTTGCTTATAATTGAATGCCTTTATGCTTGCTGATGCTTAAATTCTCCTTCACAGATCTTTTCTTGAAATCAGTAATAATATTCCTTCACTCTTCATCTATTTCTCCTTCAATGATCTCTCTTATATATTTCTTTCTTTTCAATGGTCATATCCATTCATATGCCTTTTGACTCTTTCTTAAATAATCTTAATCTTTGCTTAATCTTAGTCCTTATAATATTAATTATCTTTTCTCTCTTAGCTGATATATTTACTTGTAATATGTCTTCCTGACTGATATCTTTTTCATTCCTTTATTGGTTTCCTTTCTTATGGAATGACTTACTCCTTATATCATTTACTTAAGGAGTCACAACCTTTCATAAGGTGGCTGCCTTTATAGAAGGGTCACATCTCTTGATATACGTATGCTGTAATATTTACTTGGAATATTTCATATTCTTTCTTTTCCAATGATTTGAATGAGGATATAATGTTTTTGCTTGAATACTCAATCCTCATTTGCTTGAATACTCAATCCTCATCGAATGATCCCCTTTTTATACCTTACGGTCAAAGGAGACACAACCCTTCATCAAGCTGCCCCTTTGGAGGAGTCACAACTTCTCTAAATGCAACTGTTGTTCTTTATGCAACTAATTTTAATTTAACAAATCGTTAGTAGAAACTAGCGCTACATAGTTTTAATTATAATCTCCTTCTATTTGGGAGATTGGCGCCACCTTTGCCTTAAATATTTTTTCATGTGCCTTCGGCTGGGTAATTATAATATTTATTTACTGATCTCCATTCAAGCTGTAATTTCAGGCGGGGGCATGACAGTCCGCCCTTCCCAAGATTGCTTGTCCTCAAGCAATCACCAACTAGGATCCCACCTTAATCCAACCGCCAACATAGTTCTTTAATATCATAAGGTTGATAACATTCTCTAAAGTATGAGAACAATTTATTGTCAAATATTTTTCTGGTTCATGTACTTGTATTTCCCAATATCTTTCAAAACCAAGAGTTGGCAATTTGCAATGTCTATAATTTAAGACAAGTTTTATGTCATACTCAAAAGACATCTTGATCTTCGACCCTAAGATGAGATATATTTGGCCTTTGTATAGAATTAGTTCCTCCACTACTTTGTACTTATCGGCTTGTAGTTTGCCTTCCAATATATCATTAGCCAAAGTTGAGAAGGATAGAAGAAGTCATGTTCAAATCAAATAAGGATGAAGACAAAGAAGAAGACAGAACAAATGTTATTGTGAACATACTTAAAGAAGGTGAAGGAGTAAATGATTGTGATTCTGTGAAAAAAGAATTTGTGACCAAAGAATAGTTGAAAGGACTAATGAAAGACGAGTGTATTGGTAAGCATTTGTTTGATGTTTTGAATAACAACAATGTGATTGAGATAATACAAGTGTCACCAATGAAGATGTAGTTAAGTAAGTGAATGCAGAAAGGAAGGAAGAAAACAATTTTAATGCTAAAGAAGAAATTGAGAGCATTTAGAATCCAAGATTGGAGATTTCAAAATACTCCAAGATGAAGCAATATTGATAGAAAATCTGAATGATGAAGAGGACTTGAAGAAAGATTGAAAGATGAATCCAATGATGTTGTAGAGAAGGTAAATTCGAATCTTAAGTAAGATGATTATTGAACAAGTTGTAGAAGTGTAGAATAGTCAGTGAAAGATGATAAGACAATGTGGAGACAATCTATGATAGATAAGATCATTAGAAGAGAAAAAGATCTATGTTATTGAAGAGAGAGTATGTGAGACATGAAGGATGAAATAAGTCATCAAGTGTATTTAGAAATGAAGGAAATGTAGTTGATGAAGGATGCAATCAAGAATCCGAATTTGATTTCAGTAATTAAATCCACACTGTCTATGCTGTTATAGATCTGCCCCTGAAAGTGTTGCCAATGTACTATTTGCAACATCTTCTACTTCATATTTCCCTTTCTCCTTTCAAAGCTCATTGAGCTCTTTGGCTTAATTGCATTAACTATCTTTGATACCCAGGCTGGCAGGATCAAAGCTCTGATACCACTTGTAATGTCCCTTTTTGGGATATACCTGATTTCTTGGCCTGCAAACAATAATAATCACTAGAAATGATATTAGAAATATTAAAGATCAAGAAATTATGGTAATATTCAGATCATAGCATCATTAGTATTTAGATCAATACATCATAGCATAATTTAGATCCAAATCAATACATCATAGCATCATTAATATTCAGATCAGCACATCATAGAGCAACCCTCACAACCAATCACATTGTGAATTTCTTGGAATTACTTGCAAATGGCAACATCAAGGTTGGTCGTCCTTGACTTGCCGAGAGCGGGAAGGTGGGCCATCCTTCCCACTCTTAGTCCACCTTGGAGGTTGGTCGTCCTCCTTGATCAAGCCCAAGAACATGGAAGGTCGGCCGTCCTTCCAACTCTTGTCAGACCCGGAACATGAAAGGTTGGCCGTCCTTCCAATTCCAGTCCCTAACTTGATAAGAGCAGAGAGGGGGGCATCCTCTCATCTCTCGTGAACCGGAAGGGGGGCCATCCTTCCTATTTGCAAAATTCTTCCTTAAATTCAGAATTGATTGCATTGGGAATTTGCTAGATGATGGTTGATCGAGTACCTCTTGGTGGTTTGACAAGCTTATTCCAAATGGTTGCAAAAAATTATTCTTTGCTGATCTTTCCTTGATTGATTGTGTTTTCCTTGTTTGCTAATCTATGTTGGGATATGACTGGGCTGAGTTATGCTTTTATAAAATATCTACTTTGCTGATCACCGCTTATAATTGAATGCCTTTATGCTTGCTGATGCTTAAATTCTCCTTCACAGATCTTTTCTTGAAATCAGTAATAATATTCCTTCACTCTTCATCTATTTCTCCTTCAATGATCTCTCTTATATATTTCTTTCTTTTCAATGGTCATATCCATTCATATGCCTTTTGACTCTTTCTTAAATAATCTTAATCTTTGTTTATTCTTAGTCTTTATAATATTAATTTTCTTTTCTCTCTTTGCTGATATATTTACTTGTAATATGTCTTCCTGACTGATATCTTTTTCATTCCTTTATTGATTCCCTTTCTCATGGAATGACTTACTCCTTATATCATTTACTTAAGGAGTCACAACCTTTCATACAGTGGCTGCCTTTATAGAAGGGTCACATCTCTTAATATACGTATGCTGTAATATTTACTTAGAATATTTCATATTCTTTCTTTTCCAATGATTTGAATGAGGATATAATGTTTTTGCTTGAATACCCAATCCTCATCGAATGATCCCCTTTTTATACCTTATGGTCAAAGGAGACACAACCCTTCATCAAGCTGCCCCTTTAGAGGAGTCACAACTTCTCTAAATGCAACCATGTCCTTTATGCAACTAACTTCAATTTTACAATCGTTAGTAGAAACTAGCGCTACATACTTTTAATTATAATCTCCTTCGATTTGGGAGATTGGTGCCACCTTTGCCTTAATAATTAATTCATGTGCCTTCGGCTGGGTAAATTATAATATTTTATATTTATTTACTGGTGATTTCAGCTGTAATTTCAGGCGAGGGCATGACAGGAAATATGTTATATGGCAGTTTAGTCGTGTTCTAAAATCTGCAATACGGGGAACTTTGAACTCTAAAACATTAAGATAATAATGTTTTTTCCTTCTAGCGAACAAACAATTCAGGGGCCCATGGGATTTGGGGCAAGCGTTGACGAAAAATGCGTTTTACTGTTTCACACTAAAATCGCAGGTTCTACTCCCATGGGCTCTTGGGGAGGGGCGCCTTGTAGTAGCCATGGTGACACAAAGAGGTAGGAGTCAAAAAGCAGTGCATGAATCTAAAGCCCACCCCTATGTGTCGTCATGGGGCTGGAGATGGATGTTGAGTGTAAGTACTAAATCATATTATGGACCCCAAGTTTAAATCCCCAGGTGACATGTTAAGTGTTGAAACAAGGTGAATTACTACATCCAACTCTAGGTGGGATGTACCATGACAGACAGGGCCAGGTGCAAGTTGTGGGTAACTTTGGCAGAAGAAATACTACTAGGTCATGGCATCTAAGCTGAATGTTACTCCACAAGACATTCAACAATCAAAAAATAAATAAAAAATTAGCCAGTGAACACAAACATGGCTTCACAACATGGTTATAGGGTTGAAATGAGTGGTTTCAGTAGTTCTGGTAAGACAATACTTGGATCTACCTCAACTTGTTGTCTCTAAAGGAAATCCTTGCTGTAGAAGAGTACACCCATGCCAGCTTAAAGGTGGCCCTTAACCTTGCCCAAAAATTACCAAGCAAAAACAAAAATTAACATAAGAACTGCCTAATTTGTCTTTTGTAAATTATTACTAGTACTGGCCATTCAGCTACCTTTTCATTGTTCCTGGGAGAAAAATCCTGAAATATAGATTAGACTTGTTTCCTATGAAATAAAGCTTTTTCCCGCTTGTTAATGGACGTTGGGAGCCTTACCACAAGTAATTTATCCGAAACATTAATTGAAAAATGTTTTTCTAATTTTTTACTTTTAGTAAACTTTTGACACTGATTACCAGTTTAAATAATTGATGGCATATTCATAACTTACAGGTAGTAGTAGTACTAACCATTCAGATATTTGTTTATAGAGCACAGGAACCTGGAACGAATAGTTCGTCCTACTTCCCTATGTATAAAGGCTGGTTAATTTACCTTGTCTTTCCTTCATTGACCAATTATGGCCAGTGCTGGCCACTCACCTGACTTTCCATTGTTCATCAGGGAAATAAAACCAGAAATAAAGATTAAGCTCACTTCCTATAAAAGAATGGTTTTTGCATCAATTTACCAAATATTTTGTGGAGCACGTGACAAAATGTATGTTCAAGCTCTGTACAAATGCAATGCAATTTCTGAGCTCAACAACAAGGAGTTCTTCAAAATTAATGCACTCCAAAGAGGAAATCCCATGGCTACATATCACAGATTCAAATCCATGGCTACAGGTTTAAATATGTGACAGCATATTCATAATTAAAAAATACTAAGTAGTGATGACCTTTCAGCTATCTTCTCAATTTTGTAAGTTAACAAGGCCCTAAAAATGAAGATTAAGCTCGCATCCCTATAATACAAAGTCATTTTGAATGGTTAGTATGACTTTACAGCAAGTGCTAGCCATTCAGCTAACTATTCATTTTTTCAGGTTGAAAACCCCTACAAATGAAAATTAAGCTCATTTCCCTGTATATAGAGGTCTTCTTTATAGTCAATTTTCAAAATCACTCCTCTTTTATGAATTATGACTGGTGCTGGCCATTCAGCTATCTTTCCACTGTTTTCGGGTGAAATTAAAAAAACCGTGGAAATGAAGATTAGACTCACTTCACTCAAATATAAAGTTTTTCTTTGTGGTTAATTTACCTAATCATTTGTCTTTTGTGAAATATGGCTAATGCTGAACAACATTTTTCAGAGTGAAAAAGCCCTATAATGAAGAATAAGTTTACTTGCTTCGAATAAAGTTTTTGTGAATGGTTAATTTGCCTGATCTCTTTTGCTTTTATAAGATATATAATAAAAACTAAATTAAAAGATGTATAGCTGAATCAGTATTCTTAGTTCCAGGTCGTCTTCAAATCCAGTGTGTCTGACACAAACCATGCATGAGGACTTTAACATTGCAAGCCAAAGCCGGGTTTGAACAAAGAATTTGACGCCAACCCTAAAGTCCAATTTCCACAATCTCTTAAACACCTTGTAGTAATGCAGAAACTATAGAATTGCTGGCGATAGGGATCAAATTTATGACAATGCATTAATCTAAACGATACCTTACCCCTAAACATGCCTGCCTGGTTTCCATGCTTTTCCTGGAAATTTTCAAGTGGCATGTTCACAGGAGTTCCAACCCCTCTGGCCAAGAAAAAGGATTTCACTGGATGAAGAAAAAAATTCTCAACAGTTTCTTATCGAAACTTGTTCTATTAGAAGTAAACATTTCAGAAAATTCCTTTGTTGGAGTTTAATTTCCTAAAAGAGGGAATGTCCAGAAACATTTACTGTTAATATGTCTTCCTGTGGAATAGAATGGAATGAAATCAAGTAGTCAAACACATTGGGGACCCAAGGTTCAAATCCCTAGGAGGTGTTATAATGTTTTGAACTAAGATAAAATGCTGCATCCAGCTAGCTAGGTGCAGTGTACCCCAACTAAGGAGGATGGTTCAGTGGAAATTAGGAGAAATTCTGAATCCCATTTGCTTGCTGGATGCAATGTACCTCAATTATAGTTTTGAGATTCTTTGAGACTTGCTGAGACCAACCCAAGTCAGAGACAGCAAGTTTTTCTGCCTCAACTAGGCCAGCCAAGTCCAACAGAGATTCACAATGTTCGAGAATTTTACAAGACTTGCTGCAGACTTGAAAATCTTATAGATGCCAATTAAAATATGTTTCAACCTATGTTACTGGGTTCTGCAGTATTGACACCCGTACCCTGCTGGTTCAGTTCTGGTCCTGGTTAGGGGCCAGGATGGCCTGGGGTCGTCCAGGGTCCTCCCCAGGGTGTCTGGGGCTGACCCTGGGTGAACCCGAGCAGGACTATCAATTTTAAACTGCACACCATCAATGCAGATGATAAATAGACACCATAGGACAGTAAAATGTTAAGCTGGTATAAATTTCTATGACTGTGAATGCTATTGTTTAAACTTTGAAGGGCAATGCTAAACGCAAATAGATATTCTGCTTCTCTTAAATGCTATTCCTAAATATGCATTGTAAGGTTGAACTATAAATTATTTTCTGTTAAAGCTATTCCTAGCCATGCTGTGTAAAATTGAATTCTAAATTGTTTTCTTTTAATGCTATCCATAGCCTTGAAGTGTAACATTGAATTCTAGATCATTTTCTTTAATAAAAGACTTACCAAAACTCCTGTTGTACTGAAAGTTTGAAACATATCTTCCAACAAAACAATACGATATATATAAAGGATTGTAGGTATCTTTGAAAAGACTGTGTATTTAATTATTTCCGTCGGTGAAGGATATCTCTCTCCGTCATGTTTAAGCATTTATATCTTTTTCTTGACTCTGATAGTTTTATACGTGCAGCCTGCCAATAATATATCCTGGTCTTTCAGATGGTAACTTACATTACTTAGCCCAAAGAGTAGGTTTGCTGAGCTTTCCAAATGAAAAGTGTTCAGGGTATTACTGTTTTATATATTTTTAATATATATAAAATTAGAAATTATAGTTATATTGAGTATTACTGTTTATATATATATATATATATATATAAACTCGTACCTGTACCCGGTGAAAATAAAAAATGATGTCCCGCCGTACCTGAACCCTGAACCCATTCCCATACCAGGACCAGCAACTTAGGTTTCAACAAACACTTAAATATTTTAAAAAGCACATTAGAAAAAAAAATTTAAACATTACAAATCCCTTTTAATGTATCCTCTGTTCAGCAACCAGTTTCTATGATCCATCATTGCCAACACCAGCCATGCTATGACAATGTGATTCAATGATAGAAAATATTGCTCCATTTGGAAGGATTTATACCATGTATGTTAGTAAGTAGAAAACAAACATTCAACACCATGCTCTGACAATGTGGTTCGATAAAATTTTGCTCCATTCCAAGTGAATGTTGATAATAGCATGTATATGGTGAATTATTTGTCATTGCTGTTATTTTTGTTTTAAACTTATAAAATTGACATTTATTTTGTGAAAAATATTAAATAATTATCATTAGGAAAATGCTTCTAGAAAAAAGTTGTATAAAAGATATAGGAAAAACTGTGCTGAACAAATGACATTTAAGATGAGAAACATATTTTAAGGGTGGGTCTTTAATGCTTTTTAACAAGCAGTTGCACCATGTTTATGCGCAACGATTTTGCTGATAGGTTATTTAAAACGCAAGCAAAAAACAATTCAGTATGAAATGAAATAGTATAGACATTCATTTATGGGTAATGAAATGTAATGTGCAAGTAATTACAATTAAGTTTAAAAGGCAATAATAACATAATTTGATAAAAATAATCTTTCTAATGCATTTAGTATTTTTAGTTAAATATATTTTTTAGCCAATAGAGCAAGCGTTTGGGTTTTCATCACTAAAGATGGTAGCAAAACTATTAATATAGGCATCTTCTTTTGTTGTAGCATTTGGGGTACCATCTATTGGATTTGTATAAAAGGATGAAACATCAATACAATATCATGTCTCTATTGTCTATATATTCTCTTCTTTTATAGACATATGAGTACATAATTTGGAGATTTTCTTTGTTTTTATGGCAGCCTTTTTTAGTTTTGCACACATCTTCTATATGCATCCATTAAAACCCATGTGAAGTTGTATAATTTGATTACTGTTGTTATAGCCACTTTCCTGGTAGGGTTTTATGCCAATGTTTTTTTTGTTTCTGACTGCTGATTGTGTTTAGGGTTTTGTGTATGGTTTTTGCATATGATATTTGCAGTTTGACAATGAAATATAAAGCATGCAACGAAACCAGAAAAACTATAATAGATTTGCACAAAATAACAAAGACCCAGATGATAATATTGCTCAAAATGAATTACAGTGACATACCCATTTGCAAATCTTCAACTTTGTAAATCTGATATACATAGACCATCAACATGGACACTGGAAATCATCTCCAAATGCTCAGGAATGAAGGTTCTCCCACAAAAAATGAATATCAATGTATTCTATGGTCCTAGGCGACCCTATTACAAGCTTTAAACAGCCCAAAGGAGAGGCGTTTGAGCCTCAAGGGAACCCACGACTCCTGTTGCACTTGTACGGCCCAGCTGTAGGTTGTTGCAGCAGGAAATCCACCCTAAACCCTTGTAAAATCTCCTTCAAGTCCTTCAATCTGAATCTGCTGATGATTACAGTACTCCTGCGCCAAGCTTGAAGAGCATAATCCACTAAAAACACGAAGTATATGCTGCTATGATGGTACGGCCTGCCTGTAGGATGGTACGGCCAGCAAGATAGAGGGTATAGTCCCAATAAACCACTTCAAAACTGCCCAAAACTGCATTATTATGTGCACAAAAACTCCTCAAAACTCCATCAAAATGCATCAAACTAAGCTCATTGCAAAGCCCCTGAATGAGACTCCCAGCAACTCTCCTGATGTTGTCTCTCAAACACGAAGAGAGTGATTCTACAGAGGTTTTCGTCCCCCCTGCAAAACCCTTGTTCAACCTCAAAGCCAAGCTCCAAGTTTGCATGACAATGCATTTTTTGCAAAGTGAATGAATGCAAATGAACTCTCATTTCTTTCTTTTATTCCTTGGCTTCCAACGCCCAAAGGAGGAACATTTTATTATTTTGTTTTATTAATTTCAAGTCCCATGTCTCCTCACGGATGGGCGCCCAACTCCTAGCACTCAACTTAAAATCAACTTATATCTCCCATAAGTTAAGTCACCTTTATAACATAAAGTGACTTAGGCTTTATAACTCATGTAAATTAAATATTTAATTTAATTTACATTTCGACAATTCACTCCTTAGCCATCTCAGAATCCAATGGTAATGTGCTAGGTACTCCAACCGGTACTGCTAAACATGGAAAGTCGGTCAACATCCACTAGTGATGCTCCCGCCTGACTTACTATAAATAGTAAGTCCTAGTAAATGACCCCAAATAGGCTCCCTAACCACTCCATTAGCCTACGGGAACCCTGGAATAGGCTAATCACCTCATCTGTTGATCCGTGCTAAAAAGGGGACATTACAACTGTTGGGCTCTAAAATGCAAGAAAACGAATTTATCAATTTAAGAGTTCTATTGGTTACCTCTGATGATATAAAGCTAAAATGAAGACAAATTAAGGAAGATATGACCTTGTGTATATTGCTTTTACATTTGTTGGCTATCAAATTTGTTTTCAATATAGAAAGATATGTTTAACATCAGGTTTATTTGTATATTAGATAATAAAATAAATTCAACTGATAGTATGTAAATCTCTAAGAACAATGGAACAAACCATTTAGTTATGCATATTTGTTCCTATTACATACAGGTTCTGAAATAGAGGTGTAATTATGCAATTCCTACATCTTTCCTTGCGGCAACACCAACAAGAGACTGTAATGGTATTCTTCAAAGTGGTTTGGATAAAAGATAGGAATTTTTTAATAAATTACCATTTTGACATATTCAAACACTCGTAATAGGTAAAACTTCTTGTAATAAAGGTGTAGTGTTATTACCAATATCAAAATTACAATATTGAAACATGAGAGAATGGCAATGGTACAACTTTTTTTTATGTACAATAAGTGGTTTCCATAGCTATTCTATAAAGAACATCTACCAAGCAAAGGTTTATATATTAGTAATTTACAGTTAGAATCAATGGCATTTACGCTAAGTGTTCATTGTACATCTTTCCTCACAGCAACATCAGTAAGAGACTCTAATGGTGTCTTTAGAAGTCATCTGCATAAAAGCTTGAAATTTTGTGATACAATACACCATCAATAACTTGGTCTTTCTTGAATACCTAAGTCATGATTGCAAGTGTTATACTAATTTGAAAATCTTTTATTCCCTTTAGATGAGTAATCCCAACAAAGGGGGTAAAATTCAACCCTGGGCAAATTGTAAGAATCTGGATCCATGAGGTAGTTTGTCAAGCATTTAGTTAGTTGTTGTGAAAATCATGTTTTAATCTAGTCAAAGAATGTAGACTTACATCTTCCAGGAGAGCTCCGTAGTGGTGTACATGATTAGCTAATGGATATCTAGTAAAATAAATACTATTTATTACTCCTATAAAACACAAGTTTAAAATGATGTTTTTGATTCTCGTTGTCCATCATTTCAGCATGAGATGCAATACAATAATATCTGTGCAATGTTTGTTTGCTACACAAATAGTGAAGGGAGCTTCTTCCAGTGCTAACACTTGCAATATGAAATAATTGTATCCTTGAATGTTGAAGTGCCAACTATTGAATATGATAGTCTTTATCGTGTTCAGCCATCTATTAGCAGAATACTGGAAAGTAATAAATGTAGAACATCATAAGGAAGAGTCGATTCATCTTGTGGGTCTACTTTTATGTTTATCATTTGCAATCTATGAAGCGAAGCATCATAGTAAGGATGATTTCAATTTATTTATTTTTACCAAGCTATTTGCACATCACTGTATCATTCCAACATATTTAAATACTCGCAACAAGTAAAGCTTCTTGTAATAAAGGTGTAGTGTTATTACTAATATAATATGTACAATTTAGAAACATGAGAAATTACAATGGTATTATTTTTTTCAATGTGCAGTAAGTGGTTTCCATAGCTATTCTACAAACAACATTTACCAAGCAAAAGCTTATATATTAGTAATTTATAATTAGAACCTATGGCATTTACACCAAGTGTCCTCCATAGTTGTCATCTTGTTCTATTTGTGGTAGTTCATAATTAATGTCGTAGAGGAAAAAACGGCTTTCAACTAACATTCTAGATTTAATTGCTTGAAGAGTCGAAGGCCCAAGTTTTCGTGTAAACATTTGAATGTTGGTGTTACAGAGTTAATGTGAAATTTTATATAGTGGCTGGAATGGATATGGTTTTCAAGCTATTGTTGTGTTTGGGTCAATTGATTTCCTCCCTTTTCATCAGACGTCACTAACTTTAAAAATCGTAAACTGAGCTCTCCTATTAGATCATAATTTCTCATAAGAAGCAGATGGATGATCGTTATCTTGTACATGTAGTTTGAAAGGAAGAGGTCACGGAGTTTTTGGTATAAGTTGTAAGACCATCCCTTCAAATCTCGAATGTATATCTTGACACGTCCATTGTGCTTGTTAACAACCAGTCTAACTTTATGGTTATATTTGAAGTCAAACATCTCATCATAAGACATAGGTAGTCTGCTCTATCCAGGCTTTTGTATTATTCTTGACATCTTAAGGAGATAGGGGACTTGGAGTTCTACCATTTTGAGGAGCACTTGGTCCAGAACTAGACAGTGGGAATTTGCCAACCAGCTTGTAACCCATGATTCTTTGTCTTTGTACATGTTGATCAATTTTGGGGAAGGCTTGTTTCCTCTTAGCTATATCACAAACAAAATAAGTTGTAAGTCACAAAGGTTGTAAACGTATTTATTTATTTTTAATTTCCAACTAAAAATTACCTAAGGCATAAAATAGTCAAATAGTGGTTGGCAATTGAGTCTTCTAATAGCCAATTAGAATAGAACCCTAGTATACAAGTTTAATCACATGAGAATAGATTTACATTTCCCATTTGTGTTGGTGCCATTAAAAATGAGAGAGGTATCAGGATTATGGATGATTGGACACCTTAAGTACTCCATGTTCTACATTGACCTACACATCAATTAAGAAAGTAGGCAATATTATCATGACTAAGTTAACATGAATTACCAATGAAAGTAGAAGCATACACATGTAATGGAATGTGTTAACAAGAAAGTAGTTGTAGGCAAGCCTCTTCTTTCTTTTTGATGATGGTGTAAGGATTGTTTTACATTTTAGAGTATCGTTTGAAACAGAACGCAGGTTCTATGGGAAGGCTTTCTATGGGTTTTACTCTAGACATAGTTGTAAATGTTAGGCCTTGTCTCTCAATTTAGTCTATGCTTATTGTAGCTCTATTCAATGTCAAGCCTTGGGATTTATGGATTGTAAGCCATGGTTAGGGGGAATTGTCTACCATTGACACGCATTATAGGCGTCAAAGGCACATTCTTTGGTTTTTCTATATCCCGTGCTAGACCACTGTAGCTATCAAATTGGACCACCACAGACATAGGCAAATCTGGAGGTTCGTAGTTGTCATTGTAAACAATAGCTACAATTTGTCCTAATGACCATTTACAAGGCCCAACTTCAATCCATAAGTTTGTTGTTAACATAACCCGCTTGCCTATGCATAATAGCACCTCTTGTTGTAGTTGATCGTCCTCAATATTATCATTTGATTTTTGTCACATAGCTTGCACAACGCTAATTGCAATAGGAAGATTTAGTAGTTTCAACATCTTCATATTATGTAGCACAGCTAGGTTGTTGGTTGCAAATAAATGCATGGATAAGTTAAACCCTCCTCTTTCTGTTATAGTTAACATTTTATTTCTGCGCTTCATCAGTGTTTCCCAATCATGTTGCAATGGTTGTGCATTTCTTATATTTTGGAGGATGTCACAGAATCGTGTTTGAGGACTTTCGCCTTGTTGATGGTAAATAGTCTCTAATGTGATTACTATGGTAAATGCTTGCCATAACATCATTGCAGTTGAATGTGATGCATATATAGGCTTGTCCATAACAAGTAGTAACTGGCCAAGGTTGTCAATAAGGATAATGGACACACCACCAAAGCTTTGTTGTTGTTGGTGGGGAAAACGCCTCACATAACATGCAGAGGCAGATATTTAAAATGAAACAGATGGCCTCCATCCCGCTAGCAGCTCCTTCACCATGTTGACAACATAAAATGAATTCATCGAATATGTGGCAAAATCAATAGTTTTAACAAATTTTATTCACTTTTTAAATTTTCAGATTTATCCATAAAATTCAGTAGTGACAGTCAACGCAACGCATCCAGGCAAGAGACATGCACAAAGCAATTAGCCACCGCTTATAAAGGTTCTAACATCTATAATGCTATTGAATTTGTTTAAATATACAAATTAATATTTCAAGAAATACTTGAACAACATAAAATTAGAAATACTTGCTTCTTTTAAATAACGCATACGTTACTAATCCTGTTTTATCTGGTTTTATCTGTCGTGTCACTTTTACCGTAAAAATCTCTCAAGCAACGGGAATATGAAACAAAAACGGATAGTGACAAGATAAAACAAAACCCCTAACACATTTCCGACGATCAGACAGTTTTACTGGAGCTATGCTCACATGATAAAGCCTATCGGCTAAATATTTTTCTAGTGTTTTTGATAATTTTTTATTTGCGAATCTTACAGGAGTTTTGCTTTCTTTTCTGAATCAGGAGCCAGAAAACGGATCTGCCGAGTTCCGGGGACCTCAATTAAAACCCCCAATCAACAAGACCCCCCGCAATTTCAAGGTAAATTTGACTGAAGAGATACCCCACGGGGATGACAAGTAAATTGAAAGATTAGCCAAAAAAAAAATTGAGAAAAAACAAAAACAAAAAAAGAATTCACCAAATTAAAAATGATTTCAACCTGAGAAAAACCTAAACGCTATAGTTATGAAATTATTCTTGCCTGAGGCCTCGGGGTCGTCCAGGAGATTCAATTCGTCAGAGGGAACATCTAGGCCTTTGGCTTTTTACCGTATCGCCACTCAATTCTTCAACTTCTAGACCTTCTTCCTTAGAGGAGTTCATATTGCCAGCCAAACCCTTGCAAGTTCCTCAATTTCTTCGACGTCATCTATCTCCTCCTCTTCGAGGTCATCGATTTGTTCATTCTGTTGTGGTTTGTTTCACATTGAGGACTCCCTCCTCGATGAGCTCCTTTCTTCGCAGCGCCACGGCCATTGTCCACCTCAGCAAAGGGATCTTCCTCAACATCTTCCCTTTCGAGTTTGATAATTTCGGGAATCGTTTTCTTCACCACGGCGGTCTGTTCTTCATCAGCAATGGCGGCAAGAAATATATGTTTTCTTGCGCTCGTATTCTTCGGCTTCTTGCTTACGCAGCTTGGCGACCTGGGCTTCCACGCGGCCGGTTTTAGTGAGCTCCTCTTCCTCCTCGTCGGATGCTTCTGGGGGCTCTAAGTCGGCGGGGAAGGAATTTTCCCCGCGATTCGAACCCGCGGGCAGCTTTGATTTTAGAATGAAAAACGAGAGAACAAGGCGAAAGGCAGATTCGACCCCCTCATCGAGCACGGGCGAGGGACTAATTTGAAAGAATTTCGTAAAGAGGAATGGAAGGCGCGGAGAAGGAAATAGAAGACGCCATTGAAGAGGAATGGATAATGCTTTCCCTGGGTTTTGGGTTTTAGAAATTTAAACCAGCAAACACTTACTTCAAATGTAACATTAGTAGTAATTGTGTTTTTCACACTTCTAATGAGGCAACGTTTAATTTAAAACGGCAAGTAAAATATTCTACAAAATAAACGACTCCCGGGAGTTCTTGCTTTATTTCATCCCTTGCTCGACTTAATTTTTGTATCTTTCTCTCTAAATTTATCCACACTCATATTCATCTCGAATAAATTGATAAATTATTTTGCTAGAAATTTTTTAAGATATTTAGGTTTTTTTTAAAGATGAATATTATCTTTATGACTTTTTTAAAATATTAAAAAGATAATAGTATAGTATTCAAAAAAAAAATAAGTGGTAGGGAGGCATTACCTAAAAAATCTATGTGGGATAAGTCTAAAACAAAAAACTACAAATAACAAAGGGCCAAGCCCACAAATAAAAAGTACTAAGCAACTAAAATAACACTAGTAGGAGGGGACTCTTTAATCATCCTATTTGGGGACTGAACTGTCATAAATAAGCTCCCAGCCAATGAGAGCACCCTCTCCTCAAGAGAGCATTTGTAGGTTGTTGAGCACAAACAGGAGAAATTGTCAACTCCAAGGAGGAAACATACAAGAATCTGGCCAGTTAAGAGCACTACACCCATAAGAAGAGGTGGATGGTGGCCTAGAAGGCCTACAACCAACCAAGGGCTACATTATCTTGTATTTCTTGGAGGTTGAGAGCCACATAATTGAAATCCACAATCTCATCTGGCAGATTGGCTACGACCATGCCAATGCCCCTTGAGGAGGATAAGAGGAAGGAGGTGGAACTCTCACAATAGTGCATAGATCATTACCGTAGTGGATCAAGAAGCTCATACAAATGCCACCACTTCAAGTGCAACCTTGATAGCTTGCACCTAAATATGCATAAGAACATTAAAGCAAATCATAGCTTTAGTATACAGAGAGAGACAAACATTAGCCGAACAACCTAAAAGGGAGAGCTAAAATTTTTATCTTTCCAAATACTAAAAAGGATTTCCAACCTGAAAGCTTGTCAAATCTAGGTATATTTAAATCATATGCCCATGAGAAAGGGATCATATCAAAAGGGCTTGAAGAAATCATGAATCCAATTCCAACCTTCTTGAGCTCTAGTGCAAAACTAAAAGAGATGTTTGAGAGTCCTCTAATTGTCTACAAATTGGGACAATAGAGGTTGAGAACTCTCAAATGAGTCAAACGAGATCCAAGCAGAAGGCCTTGGTAAAAGAATGCACCAAGTAAAATGAGGTAATTTAGGCTCAAGTAATGTCTAACTAGATAAGACTGGCTATGGTGGTGCCATTAAGTGATAAGAAGAAGATTGGAGCTACTAATGGTGGTTTAATTGATCCACCATGGGAAGATGAGGCGAAAGCCACAAATATCCTTTGTGAGGTTTGTAATTGGCAAAATGGTGTGTCAGGATACCATTTCCAATCTTTCCATCAAGGCTTTTAAAGACCTAACCCCAATTTTGTGAATCATCTAGGGAGGAGGTAGCATCAAATCATAGTTTGGATGTCTCATGATCTTGATTGGAAAGCCTAAAAATTTCATCTGGACTTCTAGCTAGGAAAGAAAATTCTTAGTAGCTTTATTCATAAGATCAAGTAGGAGTCTAATTTCTCATTTGAAAAACTTCAAAGCATGAACCCACAGAACTTTAGCTAGAGGGTAGTATTAAGAAGAAAGAATTGGAGACCACCAAATTAGGACTATTGATTGATTGAAAGGACCATTGCAAAATCATTTCCCACTTAGAAAAGCCATGGGCTTAATAAACTCCCAATATTTTCCAAATGCTTTTGATAACAAATGTGCCTTAAATTTGAACAGGCTCCCTTATAGTGAGAAGAGTACAAAAGGTTGTGACCTTTCCAAGCTGGTTGCTCAAAAGACATGCCAAAAAGAATAGAATGCTTGATGAGATCTTTCCAGGCATCATTCCCCTTCTAAGGCACTAATAATCCCATTTAGGACATAAAAGCTCAATGCCTTGACAATGAATTGAAAGCAATTCCCAAATCACCAGCATCATGGAGAAGACAACAGAAATCCCAAGCAACACAAATGAAAGCCTTGATGTCCATCACTGAAGGTCTAGAGAAAATCTCTAAGCAAACTTTTTAAAATTTTAGATAGAGGCCTTCGAAGGTACCCAGTAGGAAGAATAATAAACATGAATGGCAACTAGAATTTTGGAACCAATGTATAATTTACCAACCAAAGAAAGAGGCTTGGTGGTCCAATAGCCTAATTTCTTCTCATCTTGGCAATAATAGCCTGCCAAAGGGCAACAGGAGAGCAATTGAAAGGCAAAGGTATGCCCAAAAAAATGAAATTCTTCCCCATGATCAATCGATTTCCAAGCACAATTATCTAACTAGCCAGGAAGGACTACTTGTAACACTAGGTCTTCTGTCATTAAATACTTGAACCAGAGGCTTGCTAAAACACATCAAGATAATGAAGATCCTATATGAATTTAGCTTCCTCCTTAATAAGGGTGAGGAAAGAATCAACAAAATGACCATTAACCAGCTAGCTAGAAGATTTGGGTAAAACAATTGCCTTTAACAAGCTTGTGATAAATTGCATTGGCAAACAAATAGCTAAAACCTTTAGTCGCAAGCACATAAAGTGTTGGGGCTAAAGGACAATCTTATCGGATGGACTGAAAAAACCCAAGCAGCTTTAAATTTCTAAACCATTAATGGTGATTGTAAGTTTGAGGCATCAACAAACAACATCTACACATAATGGAGGAAATAAGGGCCAAAAACCAAGTGTCTTATGCAATGGCAAGAATGAAAGGCCATTCAATGCAATCATAAGCCTTAGT